>JASFXZ010000012.1:7251904-12251904 GCA_032209605.1 Mactromeris polynyma
ATGTCAATATCATTCAAACTGAAAATCAATGACTGCACCCACATCAAGGGTTAGCATCAGTGAATTTAATATACAACTATTCAACAAACAACCATACAATTAAGTTTTAAGCCATCATTTACTTCAGTATAAATAAAATAGTGCTAATAACCATTCGAACCTTTACTGGACTGTCAAATTTTATTTCCACTTCTTGTACAGGACCTGCAATTAATTGAACAGAGCTCTGAAGCAATATTTCATTACAAAGAATTCTTCATACAAATGCTGTACTGTTGTTTAAACCAGATTTCAAATGGCTAATCATTTTTTGCATGATATTTGCTAACATTTGTAAGTCTTGGAAATTAAAATCAATTCACTGAGGGGTTAAAACATGATTTGATGCTTTAGTTCAATGACATAAAACTGCCCATGTACAGTGTAAACGAACATCTACACGCATTGAAGTTAATGACCATAAACTTAATTGCTAACCAACAAATAAACAGCGCCATCAAATAATAAACGCCCTATATGTAGGAATATAAAAGGCCTACACATGTTTTAACTATTTCTTGTCATTTATACATTGTATAAATTATAAATTGTGTATGTGACCAAAGCTTGTATTTCCTTTACTCTAAATGAGGCCATTTAATACTATGGATTCTCAACCTATTTTGACAAATCACTTGTCATCAGAAAGTAACAGTATTAAATCTGTGAAAGCGTTAACAACAGAAAATGCACATCAAAACTAGATGGTTGTTTTTAAAAAAACATGTCTCCCAGATGGCAGTTTGTCAGAAATTGTAATACTGATACAAGAATTTACAAAAAAATATTGAGCAAACAAGAAATATAGTCAAATGACCTTCCTTTGATCAGTTCACTATGCACAATATATGTATAAAAACATCAAAGGGTCATAACTCATGGAAAATTATTTGAACAAAATGAGGATGCACAACTAAAATTGATGCTGATCAATATGAAGTTTGGTTAAAATCTAGCCAGCAGTATTTGAGATGAAGAGCGGACAAGCTAAAAAGTGGACAGAAAGACGGACAGAAAGAATCCAAAGACAAAAACAATATGTCTCCCTCGGAGAGGGGAGATATAATAATTGAATACCTTTTACTTATCATTATCATAATACAGTACATTGTTAGTAATTCATTAAACAAACCCCCTTCTGCTAGAAGTGTTCTAGCAATTTTTAATCGCTCTGTGGTTATATCTTCCTTCGTCCAGTCAAACTCCAAGCTCTTATTTGCCATCCATAATTCGGCAAACTGGAAATAAACATTTATAAAAATGAATAGTATGTGCAAAGGTAGTACCACTTTAACCTATACAACACAAAGAAACTGGACTAGCCCACCAAGTTAGCTCATTTGGTACTACATTCAGCTGTATAGTCCAGTCATATGTATTCTATGATCATCTGATTCAAGACAATAAGTATTTAGCCCGTCACTGCTGACAGGTGCAAAAAAGTTCATATTTGTTGCCAGAAACTGGCTAGGACTGTTAAGTCTCACAACAAAGGTCAAGTGTCACAGGGTCATTAGTGTCGGGCCTCATTGTCCAATACTTCCTATATATATATCATTCCATTTTTCATTTACTTCATTAAATCATGTAACAGTATAAACATGTACACACAAAACCATTGGTACGGGCCTCACATCACACCATTTACATTCATGATGCACGGACTGGGTTTCCCGCCGTAAGGAACCATTTTGCATGCTTCTTCAGTCACACATTAAACGTCGCACTTGGAGGTTGTGAAAGTCTACATTTGTGTATGTTCGTTGTCTATTTGCAGGTATAGCTGTTACATTTCATTATTTTCCTCATGTTGTTTCTTCGTTATTTCATTTATTATCTTCTTGTCAAATGTTGCATTTATTGCTATCATTTAATTGAGTCACACATTAAACGTCGCACTGGGAGGTTGTGAAAGTCTACATTTGTGTATGTTCGTTGTCTATTTGCAGGCTGAAAAGCCCCTTCTCGTCACCAGACTCGAGTCTATAATTGTCGTACAAGACAACCTGCGACACAAGGTTAAGAGAACACCTTATAGGCAAAATTACCTTCAACACGTAAACACCACATGATACACCATCAAACTGTTTAGCATGCGGTACAGTGTGAATTGTCCAATCGTCTTCATCCAGAGTGTCACCATCAGCCTGCCTCTCTCGAAGCAATTTACTGTAACAAGTACAAGAAGTCAATTAATGGCAGAATTTGGTTTATCTATTCCAAAGATATATTTTATGTTTGGTAACTATGCAACAACATTGATATAACATAACAGTAATCTACTGATAACAATTCTTTCCAAGAAATAAATTTTCAGCTTACCACCAATTCAGTAGCAAATGCTTCATCCGTCGCCTTGTTTCACCCATCGGATTCATGTAGAACACCTTTTTTTCCTTTGGTTTAACAATCTGTTTCAAATACAATAAATCATTAAATTGCAATAAAGTAATGGACATATATACAACAGACAATTTCACACAATTAGTTAGAAGTCCTATGCACCAGTACATGACAAACAAGAGTTATTTCTTCAGTTCAAGTTGGTTTCATTCCCTGTTAATGCCTGAACTCATATTTATATACAGTAATTTACGTCACAATAACATATAGACTGAACAAATATTAATAAATTGAAATGTAACACTTTACTGAAAGCAATGGAAGTTTTGTAATGAAAATTAACCAACTGCAGTTGATGATATCTATAGCTACACAGTTTTAAGACTGGAGGTTCATGATATATGAACAACACAAGTTACATAGGATGGAGGAAAGACAGACTCGGGAATGGACGAAGGAAAATCGAAGTAGATAGTGACCTCCACACATGGTTGTGGAAGCACAAAACGATGAACAGAACCTAAAACCCTATCACTTATGCATTATGGGACATTTATTCATCAATTAAAACCAATAATTATACTACAAATAATTACTTACCAGCAGTGTCCAGTGATTATTATTTTCATTCACCGCACCAACCAAAACATCAAAGCTGTTCAGGTTTTCCTTAAATACAGGCGATAAAGTTAGTAAACACAGTGAACTTTTTCAGCTCTTTATCACACTGGAGTTTGCATATAATCACAGGCTTATAAACCATGAGATTTGTCATAATAAAAATCAATGTAAGGCATTAGTATTACTTTAATTCAACAAGTTTCCATGTTTCTTATTATAAAATTAATGAGTGAAATTAGTGAAAATCGCCCAATTAATTCTTCGATTATATGATTTCACTCAATTATTTTAATTTTGATGATTTTTCACCCATTTCAATCAATTCTTATCTGGAGCACTGACAGAACCAAAGAAGAGATGACAGATAAAAACTACCTGGGACAAGAATCCATGAGCACTAGGTGTTGGTTGGACAAATATGGCAGTCATCACAACACAAGATATGTGTAATGCGTTCTGACAACTTTTACACAGTGAATGCAGACAGGCGTCAATCACCTGAAATATAAAACACATTTCATAACAGCAGGCATTCATGCAATATGTACTAAACTGAATGAAGTTGCACCCTGTATTAAACTGAATGAAGTTGCACCCTGTATTAAACTGAATGAAGTTGCACCCTGTATTAAACTGAATGAAGTTGCACCCTGTATTAAACTGAATGAAGTTGCACCCTGCATTACACTGAATGAAGTTGCACCCTGTATTAAACTGAATGAAGTTGCAACCTGTATTAAACTGAATGAAGTTGCACCCTGTATTAAACTGATTGAAGTTGCAACCTCCATTAAACTGAATGAAGTTGCCCCCTGTATTAAGAGTGAATGAAGTTGCACACTGTATCAAGAGTGAACAAAATTGCACCCTGTATTAAGAGTGAACAAAATTGCACCCTGTATCGAGAGTGAACAAAATTGCACCCTGTATTAAACTGAATGAAGTTGCACCCTGTATTAAACTGAATGAAGTTGCACCGTGCATTAAACTGAATGAAGTTGCACCCTGTATTAAACTATATGAAGTTGCACCCTGCATTAAACTATATGAAGTTGCGCCCTGCATTAAACTGAATGAAGTTGCACCCTGTATTAACTGAATGAAGTTGCACCCTGTATTAAACTATATGAAGTTGCACCCTGCATTAAACTATATGAAGTTGCGCCCTGCATTAAACTGAATGAAGTTGCACCCTGTATTAAACTGAATGAAGTTTTACCCTGTATCAAGAGTGAATGAAGTTGCACCCTGTATCAAGAGTGAACAAAATTGCACCCTGTATTAAGAGTGAATGAAGTTTTACCCTGTATTAAGACGTTTGGCATAAAATCATACAAAGTCATAATTACAACATATCATTACAAACAAGAAGTTTTAACAATATTAGGTAAAATTCTAACCTCATCAGACAGAGTGTGCAGTATATAATGGAAGGAATTATTGCGAATGGTATAAGGCCCAATTTCAACTATAGCATCTTCGGTTTCTCCACCTGACCATATATCACTTAACACTGCAAGAAAAGGAGTTTTCTACAATTATATGAATATAATGACATACAATAATATTTCAATATCACTGTTATAACCTTTTACTGAAAATACAATGATCAATTGCATTTTTTTGTCTCCTCACTTCATGTAGACATTCATAAACACATGTAATAACACTCCGATGATGAACTATTTACTGCACTAACTTAATAATTTGTCACAGTAATAATTTTCAGTGAAAATGAAATAAGAATACATGCAGCACGAGGGTAAATCCAATACATGAAATATGGAGTTTAAGAGTCATTTTGTCAAAGATATGATGATTGAATATATGAATAATCGTTCAAAAGTCTGAGATAATAATCAAATAACAGAATTGCCATGCGTTGACTTCCCTAACATTTATTGACTATTAAGTTTTCCACATCATTCACAATTATAGCATTTTATATATTATTAACATACAGTCAGACCTTGTTTATTCTACAAACTTTTGTCCAAATAGTTGGTAAGATCCAAATAAATATCAGGTCCCAATGTGTCTTATCAGGCAAATTGATTGGAATTTTCGAAACAAAGTATTACTGGAAATAACGTTTCTGACCTTATGATTTGAATGAACAAGGTTACACTGTATCTATTATATCACTTCATAAAGGCAAATACAACAGAAAAAAACAATACAGAATACCGAGAAAAGAAATACCTTTGGAAATTTCATCTTCAAAGCTAATCTCCACACTGTCTGTTGGTGCTGGCTGTGCTTCATACTTCTTCTGTGTTTTCTTACACTTCTGCTTTAATGGCTTAAGTGTAACACTGGAGTGTCTTATATCCTCCAGAAGGTCGGATATCTTGCTGTCCATCAAACACAGAAGTTGATATGAGTCAACAGAATACACAGCTGTATTCAGCTCGCTCATTTTCTCCAGTAGACTGGTCCTCATATGTTTGCTGTCTTCAAACATAATAGGGCCAGTGCTACAGTCAGATGTTGGTGGTTCTTCTTCTTCAGATGAAGGAGTTTCATCACTGGAAATGTCCAAATTAAAACATGGTAATTTGGTGTAACTTACTGGGAGAAAATCCCAACTGTAAGCAGCATAAAACTGACAAACAGCTAAAAAATGCTTGCATGGCCAGCCAGTAGCACAGAAGTCGGGACAAACACACGAAGGAATTTCCATGTCAACATAGTAACTTGACACCAGAAAACCAGTCCCTGTTTGCTGTATAGACATTGAATCTATCTTATCCCATCTTCGTAAGCAATGTTCGAGAAATGGTTTAGGTCGATTTCTTAAAAATAGTGGCACAGACTCATTGTACCTTCTGTGTTTGTCACTGGATATGACATTACCTCGAATGTATCTGAAATATAGTATAAAAATTCTATCACTATTTTGACATAAATTGAACCCAATAGTGTTGTAATTTGCAATGAAAAGTGT
This sequence comes from Mactromeris polynyma, assembly GCA_032209605.1. NCBI lineage: Eukaryota > Metazoa > Mollusca > Bivalvia > Venerida > Mactridae > Mactromeris > Mactromeris polynyma. The sequence goes on from JASFXZ010000012.1 coordinate 7,257,855, forward strand.
ATTATACTTATATACTGTTCAAATATAATATTCTTAAAGTTGGACCCTTTATTTAAATTTAAAAAAAAGATTAACATATCAAAGCCATTGTGCATCAAATTAATGTACTAATGTTTAAATACATAATCAATATACAAAGTTTTAAAGTGGCGGACATAGTAAAGACAGTATTATTCTAAGATAGTCATAGTTAAAATGCGAATTTTTAACAATAAACATACGATGCAACGAAATGCGTCTGCATTGTAACACATTCTCCAGGGAGTAAAGGGTAAAATTGTTCAATAGAGCATTGTTTCAGAACAACATTATCAATATGCAAGAATAATAAACTGACTTATACATACGTATTTCGGCAAAAATGGATGCATTGTCCGACTTGCACTGCATTGTGTACAAATTTTAATAACAACATTGGGCAAGCCTAAAATTTCCAGAATAGAAAAATAATGGGAGAAGTGGTATCACCAACTGAACATATTTATATACCTTTCTCTGTTGTCTGGAGCAAACTTCTCGACCAATATAGATATTAAACTAGACAGATTTTTGGTCATTCCCATGCAGCGCAAATACTTCGTCTTCAATAACTTATGCATACTTTCAACACCATTGGTGGTAGTCACATGCACTTCCATGGTAGACGTACGATAGCATCTTACCCAGCGCTGTAATAAATAGATTACACTGTCACCTAATGGGTTTTCATGGTACATCAAGCAATTTTGGTATGTTTTCATATATGCACCATTTACACATGAACATGATCTACTTAAAGAAATATTCTCTGAAGAGGTTTAAAATTATTCATTCTTTTCAAATAAAATTAACATAATGGATGGATAAAATGGGTTAAATTTACTGTACATGATCATTTCCTGATACCATGTAGTGATTCAGCAGACAGCTGCTATGCACTCCGTAGGTAAGTATATGTCACAGGAGGAACTATTCACAAAATTTATTGATTATTTTGAAATATTAACACAAAATGCCCTAAAAAAATGCAGTTTGAAATAACCCCTATGAAAGCTGGTTACTACATTTGAATATGTTTACATGTACACCTGTGACCTAGCTTTAAACATGCAAAATCTTAATAACTTCAAAACCAAGAATATATAACACCAAAACTGGCTTAAGCAAGTAAAATAATTATTATTAAAGCATTGTCGTAATTTTCATGCAAGTCTTGCTCTGATATTGGCCAATAACATTAGTACCATGAACAACGGGTGGACAATTATAATTTGTTATCAACAATTCTTATTAACCACTGAATAAGCTTCAAGAATATAGGCATAAACGTTTGCTTCTCCCTGCATCAGAATTCTATCAATATTCTGCATGGCATCAACATGCAAGCTAATGTCCACTGACCTCCTTATTTCCTAGCCAAATGCGGTCTATCCACCTTCGAAACAGTCCATTCGTACGATACACCTCACTTCCCTTTAAGAGGTTTATATTGCGGTCCAGCTCTTCTTCATCTATTGATCGAGCAATTTGTCTTAATCTGGTAATGTAAGTTTTTATCAATGATTTAGAGTTACTACACCTCATTCCAAAATACCATTCTGTATTTTGCACTCAGCATTCAACCATAGCAGATATAAGAGTAAAAAGTTATTATTTAAAGAATAAAATGTATCATAAAGTAAGCCTGTATGTACCTGTGCTGACTTCAATTTCACAAGAGCATTTTCCATAAACAGTCAGCTAACATGTTAATGCATGTATTCTAATTGTTCAAAATAAATATTAAGGTCTAACTTGTGCATTCATAATATAGTTTACTACCACTGGCTTTTACATCATTTATTCAAAATCAAAGGATTCCTCTGATACCAAAGATGAATGTGTGGACCAACTATGAGGATGATAGGTCAAGGGGTTCGACCGACAAACATACCGACCGACATGTCGAAAGGGGGGCATAAAAGGCAAGGTGATAATAATTACAAAGTACATCATAATTGCCCTCAAACTAGCTACACTATCACTTCTTCATGAACAACACACTGAAAACATTTTAATCATTGATTATAAGCTTACTGTTTCTGAATTTCCTCTTTACAAGGTTTGGCATTGTTGCTTCCCTTCCTCAACCAGCGAGTCCATGCTTGCTCCCTATGAAAGGTGCATACATACACAGACGAGCCTGACAATAAAACAGAACATTATCACTTTGATCAACAAGAGAGCATACCATCGCAAAATACGCCCGTTATAAAAAAAAATCACTATGTACCAATGTGAAGATTGGACAAAGAATACTTAAGTTATTGATCAGACAATATGCTGGACGCCGCCCGCCCAACTGCCCGCCCGCCACAAGTGAAACTATAATCATCCTGTTCTTCAAACGGGCGTATAAAAACTTAAATGAGATTGAGAACCGTTTTATTTTTTATTTTTGGCAACACATTCCAACTTTTCAACTCAAGTTTAATTATTTTGTTGAAGTAACAAAAGTATACAGGTTAATGAGGAAATATATCATGGCACATATTCTCATAAGTTGCTGAAGTATTGCATCGTGTTACACTTCAGGCATATCAAGACGCATCATTTAAGTTTGTAAATATGCATACTGATAAACAACTAATGCCTCAATAAAACAAACATACATCATGTCAAGATATGACTCACATAATTGTTTAACCTAAATCCTCTAATTCTTCATTCAAACATAGAATCATATATTTTACCTTTAAATATATTCTCTAAGGCTACTATCTCTCTGTGGTCCATGTCACACATAAAAGCTTTTGGGCGCCAGTTTGAATTCCAGTCACGAATTAATGCCAGTGCCTCTTCAATATTCTGTCTGCTTTCATGTCCCAGTATAAATGTGGCAACAACAAAGTAACCAACATTTGCTGCCACACACATAAAATACAAGCTTATGTCATACTTGGTAATTTTGTAAGTACCATCCATTAGTACCATATCTTTGCCATATTTGACCAGTAAATCTTGTTGCCATTTGGTCTGATGAACAAATAACAACGGTTTTATAATTCCATCATCAGTGATTGACCTGTAAAGTAAGCATACACATAAACATGTGCAACTGTAGGAATATGTTAATGACACACAAAATACAACGGGCAACATTTCTGAAACAAAATCTTTACTATCATGAAACATACTCCATTTAAAAACAATTGAATGGTTCAATGATATATAGTATGAAATTCCAAATAGACTTTTGAAACAGCCCCCAATGATGTTTTATCATCAATGCACATTGTGACCTCACACGCTGCCTCGATTGTATGCGTGGATGCAGGTCAAGTTCGCGATAGAAGATAAACATGTCGGGTGAGCGTGCACTGGATGAAATTCTCGTCAATGAAGGGAGCTATCAATCAGAGACTAGTATAGATAAACTGGTAAACATACCGGTTTCGAAAAAATGGAATTCATGCTTCTTAGAGAATAGTACGTATGCTATTGATAAAAAGTGGTATGAAACCTAAAGAAATGGTTGCAAAATCATATGACTAAGATTAGACTTAATGCTTGCTTAATTACTTTATGTTTTATTGTTGTCTTTTAATATAAACTAGATGGTTGTTTTCTAATAAAAACATATGTCTACCCCGATGGCAGTTTGTCAGTAATTGTAATAGTGATACATGTACAAGATGTTAGAATAAAATATCAAGCAAACAAGAAAGATCAGTTCACTATGCACTGTATATGTATAAAAACATCAAAGGGCCATAACTCAGTGAAAAATTATCTAAGCAGAAGGAAACAACAAGGGTGCACAACTACACTCAATGCTTATTAATCCCGTGAAGTTTCGATGAGATCAAAACAGGAGTATTGGAGATAAAGTGTGGAAAAGCTAAAAGTGACAGACGGACAGGCAGACGCCGAAGGCAAAAACAATGTCTCCCTCAAAGACAGGGAGACATATTTATGCCAAGAACAAGCTTTCACGAGCTGACTCTAGCAATAGCTTTGATATTGAAAAGACGGATACGGAATCAACAAGGACTATTGGTTCTATTTCTTGACAATTCTTGTTAACTTCATCTGTCACATGAGTAATCTTTTCCATAAATAACGATGTAACTAAATACTTCGATCTAAACTTGTTTTTTAAAATAGGTGGAGTTTGCAAATAAATACACAATATATATTTTGCTTTAAAAAATATTGCAACTAACTTGTTCATCATATTGTTTACCTTAAATTAGGTCGAAAATAGTCCGTGATCAATGAAATTTGGGTGTTCATGCAAGTGTGAACACCTCGGATTTCCCAATCAGAATGCTGAATTTGGAATTATTTATTTATAAAGATATGAGTACTTACATGGGTTGGAAATGGAATTGGTCATCAGAATGACCAGCCTCTTTCCATGCCTTGATCAAACTTTTGACATTTTCTTGGTCATCTGCACTATACCTGGAATATGGTAGTGTGAAGTGTGTCAACACAAATCAATTACAGTTAGAAAAAATTTACTTTCAATTCTAAAAAAAATCATTTAAATCCATCTTGACTTCCAAATATCATCAGTTAATTATCAAATCAAAGCAAGACCAAATTGACTGAAGTTAACCTATCTTTCTTGGAAGCAAACCAGTATTTCACATTCATATGTTTTACATATAATATGCTGGTCACAGCTACATAGAATACGCCTGTCATTATATAGAATACGCCCGTCACAGATAAAAACTAGTTTCAACATTTAGCAGGGCAAGTTCGTCTACAGTATATAGGAACAAAATTAAATTACACATTTCCTTACATCTGGACCAGACAAGACAATGCAAACCTTACATGAAATTTACAGGCTTACTGGCTACAAAGGATCAACTCTGGACAAATGAACAGACCAGAATTTTGAACAACAAACAATATTAAGTATATAATTACTGATTTGATTTCATGGCAGCGCCAATGTGATTTCTCACATCCTGCATTGTTGGGAAAAATCTCCTGTTGCTAAGGGGTCCAGAATACAGTGACCGACTAAATGTATCAATCAGACATTTTATGTCCTTTGCATTCTGGACCCCTTCAGCAACAACCAGTTCCTTGATCTTTTTGGCAACTCTTCTATCAACGGGAAGTACATATGCAGCTTCCTGATCAGGAATAAATAAAATTTCATAAATACAATGTTATCACCGTTAACTTCAAGTTTTCATTTAAAATAATCAAAAATATACAAAGGGGCATAAAATATCTGTTACTCTGTCTTTCCCCAATTTACTGTTTATTGTCTAGTAACTTATTTCTACTTGAAATTATAAGGCCATTTTTAAATTAACAAAAAAGAACAAAAACCTGGAAGCACCAAACACAAAATACAACCAAACCACAACTTACAGGAACAAAAGCTTTGACATTAACAATAGTCTCATACCTCGCCCACAAGATGATCATGATGGTTGGTACTAATAGCCATCAAAACCTGGTACTCTGACCGTATCAACTTAAAATCTAAGGACTTCATTCGGGTGATGAGTTCTTTTCTTCTTCGTTTGTTATCCTGACCTTCCAGCTGAGATGTACAAAATCACTTTTACTTCAACATCGATTACATTAGTCTGTATAATCTTTACAAGTTATGTATTATTTAACAGAGAATTAAAAATCTTATGTTTGTCTTTCTGTAGTATTCTAAACCTGATAAAATATCCAGAAATATGCTTTTCAAACATATGAAAATGGAGGACTAAAAGTGTTAGATATCGATTCTATTTAGAAATCCAGTCAAGGCCAGCTAGGTCATAAGAATTATAACCAAGTGATGATAAATGGAATACAATTTATAACATTGAAGATAAAAAGTACGGAAAATTTATTTTTAAATATAATACTTGTAAAACAGATGAACTGAAATTTAATTTTACATTTCTCAAAGACATTACTGCATCCTGGTGCTCAATCAATTATTAACATTCAATAAGCAACTTTCCTAAAGAAACTATATGGAATAATTCAAACATAAAACAGACAAACGGAAACTTGCTTCCATATAAAAAATGGTTGGAAGAGATATCTCATACATCAAACATATTATTTACTTCCTTTACTAAAGATTTAACTGTTGAACAAATGCAAAATAAATATGCCATTGAAAATGGAGACTTTCTTCAATAATTATCATTAATTAAAGCAATTGATAAAATTCTTGGGACAGAATATCTTGATGATCAAGTGAAACACTTATCAGAAATGCTGTCAAAAATATATTGTAATACATATGTTTAAATATCCATTCTTTACAACAATGCATATATTAGTACCATGATGTTAATTTTGAAAACTGTCCATTAAGAACAAGTGTTCTCTGCAACGATATTGGACACACGATCTACTTTTGTACAAAGTAAATTACTCAGATAAATTTATCAGAATTATGCCTAATACATCTAAGTGGAGCTACATTACCTTAAAATCAGGAAATCTTCGTATCATTCTATACTGCACTTTGGCAGTGCAGCCGAGCTTCTTGGACACTTGAACTGTCTTCTTTTGTCTCTTCTTACAATGACTGTTAGTGTAACAGTGGTCTTCCTGAGAAGGTCAAGTGTTAGTTATGAAACAAAATTAATACACGGACACTTCAACAGCCATCAATATCTGAACTTTGATACATCTTTTGGCAAGTCACAAGTTACTACAATATTTAATTTACCGTATATACTCGCCCATAAGTCGACCAAAAACGGCTTTTGAAAATGCTCTAAAAAGTCAACTCGACTTATGGGCGAGATATTAAAAAAAAAAAAAAATAGAAAAGGGAGGAGTGAAAAAAAAAAATAGAAAAGGGAGGAGTGAAAAAAAAAAATAGAAAAGGGAGGAGTATGTGCCCTGGAAGTTCAAAATCGTCGATTGTTGTGTCTGACTATCGTAAGTAATAACATACGCATTTATATTCGGAGTAAAAAATGATTCTTTACTTGCCCGGTAAAGTATTTTTTACAATTAAGCCTTTTTTGTTGTTAATGACAATAAACGACAAAATTATGATCAAAATGTTTTGTTTTATTCTTTAAAATAAATGTGTTCGTTGGTTAAGTTTTTCATAGTTTTCGAAAGCCTCAGAAGTGTTAAATAATAGGACAATATCTTACATGTGTTAATGAGGTGAAAATGTCCATGGCCCACGCAGGTGTTATAAACAAACTGTCACAATACGACTGCTGGTTAAACTTTAGCACAGAACACTGGGATTGTTGTGTCTGGGAATGACGTCACACAGAGCTACCAGACGGTGTATTTACCGTAAATTCTCATAATGTTTTTAGATTTAAACTGGTACGCAATATTTTAAGTGAGTGGGAATTCTGATGTAATAAATGACTAGACTGTAACCAACTTTTCATTCTTTGAAAATCTGGCCTCGACTTATAGGCGGGTGCAAGCAAAATACCGAGTTTTAAGCAGCAAAGTATACCCCTCGACTTATGGTCGAGATAGACTTATGGGCGAGTATATACGGTACTAACATTTTTGCCATACCAGATAAGCTTCACATTATCCATACGTTGAGTAACGTAGTTATGCAACAAGTTGTAAACATGATGGCCCTCATTTTGAATTTTTTCCTCTTGGAAGTACATATAATGTCATAATTTATTATTGACACAACAATTTTGTTCGTTTCTTACTTGACCACGCCAATACAAGGCAACACTTTTGAAGATAAATACATTACCTTTCAATCATCTTTGATTATTTCAAAGTCTGAACATGGACTAAAGGATGGTTTTTATGTGTTTACATTTGACAAACCCATACAATGTTAGTGATTGGCATGTTAGCGACATCAGACAACTATTTTTATCTACTCAAGGTAAATTTTTAATGTTTCAGCTGTACTTCTTAAAAGTCAAAGTCAATACCCTCAGTAAATTTTGTTCAAAATCAACCAAAATAAATAACATAATTACTATCATACTTCTCTGTTCGTTCCACCACCATTTTTCTTTCTGTTAGGTCCATAATGGCATTCTCTGACCTCAGTCCCAATAAGTATGAAGGGAATGCCATCATAATTAATGGGGACACAACCCCTCAAGTCTTCAAACTTAATTGTATAGCCATCAAAACTCTCTATATCTGTCAAAAATGTAAGATATATCATGTAACTATTGCAAAATAGAATATTGTGAAGAAAATACTAACAAGAGCTGTCCAGTCTTGAGTAGTTCAGCTAAAAATGGCACTGTCAAGTGTTAGAAATTTGAATTCTCCACCAGTAGTCAGATTCCATTATTTATATATTATTTATCTGTACATCACTACATGTTTGCAGTTAATGTATTTAAGACAAGTTTAAAATAAGTCATTGATAGTATAAAGATGGAATTCTTCAATAAATCCTCTTATTCCTATCATTTACAAAAAAACGTAAATTTTTACCTTCACTGTTGTCACCTCCTTACCATCGACAATTTTATTAACACTCTAAATGATGCGGCTGAAAAACAGTAATGATGGTTCCACGCTTCTGAAATAGTTACTTAACTTCATGAAGGCTTATTTAATGTGTGCATTTTCATACTTAGTCCATACTTCCTAGGCAGTTCAAGACTCAGCATAATAAATTAACTTCAATACAAATCTAAGAATAAGATGGCTTCTGTTTTGGTTTCAGGTGATATCCACCTGTGCTATATTCTGAAACGAAGCAAACAAACATATCCAATGCTCAAAGGCTTCATAGGTTCAGTGTAATCACTACAATCATGATGACTTACCCATTGAACTTTACAGTAAGCCATTCACATCATAATGACCACAAAAAACATGCCATTTGAACTTGGGAGAAACAGTTAACAAACTCATGTAACAATAAATAACATTGAACAAACAAACTAACAAACTCAACCAACTTCAAAAACATATTGAACTAAGTGATAGCAAAGTGATGTAACCACTAAATTTTGCTTTGTCTTACCTTTAAACAGCTTATTATTACAAGTAATAATGAAGGATTTAACATATTAACAGAATGTATTACAATAGATCAATCATCAATGTTACTATCTTATGTGATCCTCCAATATGCTACTTATCTCTCATTAATATTTAGTTGGTCCCTGCTGCACACCTTACAGGAATAAAAAAAATCACTTAATACCCTCAAACACTTCGCTGAAAGAAAGAAAGAGAACATACAAGTTAAAAGATAGGATTCTATAGGAAAAACGATTATTTAAGACTAAAATGGGCTATTTAAGACTAAAATAATTCTAACATGTTTTGTGAATAGCTATTAAGAAATATTTTAAACTTAGGTCAAATTTTGTCACATTTGAGAATTTTCTAGCAGATACGAGAAATATTGTTATCAAAGATGCTTTGTGAATACCGCCCCAGGATTGGATACCATTACCATCATGGCTTACACTTATATGATATATGACTACGTCTAAATTTACGTGAAATGTCTTTCATGTTGAATTTCTATCCCTGTATAAAGGTCTGCCAAAGTTGTGTTCTGCTAGGAATGAAAATACTTTGAATAGAATATTCCATAAAACAAATTGAATCATGCCCTGGAATTATACATGTAAAATAATTATATCATGTTAAACAACCATTGTACTCCTGCCTCTATCTATACCTTAATGTCCACAGGTAAAACAGTGTAAGAGTCACAAAGTTATTAAGAGATTTTAGAATTCTCCTAAACAAGACAAAAAGGATACATTCTTACATAGTTATTCAGCCATTTTTATGGCAAACTTGGGACTGATAATGGGCCCCATTCCACAGAGAAAAAACTATATTTTTACTCCTTAATCCTGGTGCAAATTTCTCCTATGAAAAGGAGCTGCCATACTACACCTAAAACTGAAAAAATGGCAGTTATTGTTCAAGCAATCAAACAAATTAAACCAGAATACCTTTATAATTGATATAGAATATGATTATGAATGATATACTCACACCACTGATTTCTACTTTGAAGCAATAGGCACCACATTCCCTGTTCCCGTCTGCACTCTCTGTGTTTTAAGATATCTGTAAGAGTAATACTCATATGCTTGTTTGACTGTACAATACTAGATTATCAACTTTTGGACAGATTAGTCGACACTTTCTCACAGTTTAGTGTATTTTCAATATTTTCTATGGAGAACATTTGTCAAGTTCAACTGCCCAAGCCGTACCACTGAGAATATGAACAAAAATATGTCATTATGTGTGTAGCGGGCTTTAATCTTCCATTTTGCTAAGACTAAGTTGCTTCAATCTTCCATTTTGCAAGTGGTGAGGTCGAGTCCATGTAAAAAATGTAGTGATTTAGGTCACTTCCAAACAGGCTTGCTGTTGGGCTAGCTCTTTAGCGATGTGGTTGAGTGTCCACTTTGGGTGCGAGATGTCCCGGGTTCAATTCCATGTTGGGAACAAGTTTATTCCTCTGGCTAGTCTGGGATTCACAACCAATTTCCAGGTTAAATTCTTCTTCTTCTTCCATTATATGGCCAACTTCAATAGGTTGAAGACTTTTGCCATTAGGTTGCGCAATTAAGAGAGGAAATATCAAGTAAAAGTGAGAATAAGAATAATGTACAGTGAAGAGTTTAAAAACAGAGAAATTAAGAGTTAGGGAAAGTAGGTGGCAAGTTGAGTCCTGAAGGCGTCAACTGTGCCAACTGACACAACAGAGGTATCTAGCATATTCCAGTCTCTGATGGTTCGTGGGAAAACGATTGCTTGTGGCATTCTGTTCTGGATGGTAGTATCTGGAAAGCATGAGTTGGACTGTGTCTTGAGATTCTTGTTGGTGGGATGAGGTAGTTGGCTTTCTTGATGGATATGCTGTCGTTTGTGATCTTGAACATCATGGCTTATCTTGTCTCTTTACACCGTTGTTCCACTTTAGGTCCTCCAACATGTCTGTAACACTCGACCGGATGTAGTATCGATTTTTTACAAATCGGGCTGCTCTTCTTTGTACCTTTTCCAGGCATTGGATGTCACCTTTCTCATGAGGGTCCCACACCACGCTTGCATATTCTACTGAAGGTCCCACTAGGCTGAAGTAAGCTTGTTGTTTTATGGAGGTAGATGTAGATGTAAGATTTCTACTCAGTAAACTGATGGTCTTATTTCAATATTTGCTTTTGTTGATATATTGTCTGGAGTTGAGTTCGGAGTTGATGGTGCATCACAGGTTTTTCGCCGAGTCAAAATTACTCTTTCATGATGATATTGCAGCATGCAGCATGCATTGAATGCTCTCCACAGAGCCGCTGATCTTGACACAGTTCAGATCCCATAAATCATTTGAAACAACTTGAACGAACAGGAGAACAACTCGAGTCTCAACAACAAAACTTCAAAAGAAATGAATTCATGCAAATTTTGAAAAACAATTGAATGGAACTGAAACAAAACAGTTACATAAATAATACGATGCATACCCAACACTGATCGGGCATGCTTTGTTCTTGCAACCAATACAAACTTGGTGTTGGTGTTGACTTCATGATTAAGCAGCGTGTCATCCGCATCTTTCAAAGATGCGAAAACTTCCGCCATTTTCAAACTTCGGATACTCTCTAATTTATAGTCATCGAAAAAGCCGAACATGTACGAATGACAGCATTCCTATTTTGGCAAGAAGGCGGGGCTAGCATACGTAATCTTTTGGAGGCGGTGCTAATCGACGGACTACTTACGTACCAAAACTCTTTGGACAGATATTGAATAAAACGCTTTGGAAAAAATAGGATCCCGAATTTCATCGGTCAATTTCATGGTAGGGTAAACACCAATAAAAGGTAGACAAAACTGTAATAAATTTTATTAATAGTTTTAGGCACAGGTGGCGGTATCTTAAAAAAAAATCTACCACCACTAATACTATTGTTTATAGAAGGTATAAAGCCTGCTCTACGTTCCTTTCCCAAACATTGTGGAACACTCGATATCGTCGTTCTTGCAAATCTGGCCCTTTACTGCGGTAAATCTCTACATTATTCAATCAAATAATTAAAAAGGAACGTCAATCGAACGGCATACCTTACTGACATTCAACGAAGTCTTCAATTCTATCGAAATTGTTCATTTCACGGTCATTTCGACTCGGCGGACGCCATATTTCTCATCGCACATTCGGAACACCTCGAGAAAAAACAGTTGTAACGCGCGATCTGATTGGATGAATTTGGTTCCCGGAGAGTGGGACAAAATATAGAAGGTAAGCAGGGACCAGCTTTATTTACTAATCTGAATTGCGGTGAAATCAACCGCGGAAACTTAGCAGACAGTTTATAACAGTGTCAGGGCAAACTATATAATAATCATTATGGGTGTTATCAACTGGTAAGCAAATATGCAAATATACTAAATTTAGTTACTGCATATAATTATATGATCAATTTTGTTAGATATAACTCGCTTAAAGGTTGTCTACAGTAACACAGTGAAGTAGAGCTCTCTACATGCATTTAGTCAAACCTGCCTGTGGTCACCTCTACCAATGGGCAAGCTGTAGCCTGTACTAAACTGTCACTGACCTTATTCCAAAATAAGTATAGTAAAATCACCTCAATTAAGCAGCCACCTGCTGTAAGCAGCCACTTTTATAGTAAAATCACCTCAATTAAGCAGCCACCTGCTGTAAGCAGCCACTATTATAGTAAAATCACCTCAATTAAGCAGCCACCTGCTGTAAGCAGCCACTATTATAGTAAAACCACCTCAATTAAGCAGCCACCTGCTGTAAGCAGCCACTATTATAGTAAAATCACCTCGATTAAGCAGCCACCTGCTGTAAGCAGCCACTATTCTGGTAAAATCACCTCAATTAAGCAGCCACCTGCTGTAAGCAGCCACTATTATAGTAAAATCACATCAATTAAGCAGTCACCTGCTGTAAGCAGCCACTATTATAGTAAAATCACCTCAATTAAGCAGCCACCTGCTGTAAGCAGCCACTATTATAGTAAAATCACCTCAATTAAGCAGCCACCTGCTGTAAGCAGCCACTATTATAGTAAAATCACCTCAATTAAGCAGCCACCTGCTGTAAGCAGCCACTATTACAGTAAAATCACCTCAATTAAGCAGCCACCTGCTGTTAGCAGCCACTATTTATGCCGATTCAAAAACTGCTTCTCTTTCTGTCTTACGACTGTGTTTAATGTCAATTTATGCATGTTTTTAAAATGTTCACTTTTGAAGCAAAACTGCCCATCATCATTATAAGCTTTATTTGGTGTTGGGGGGAGTTGATTAAAGTCACCAGCTAGAATAATTTGCATACCGCCCCATGGTTTCTTTTCATCTTTTAGTGAGCATATGCTGTGCAGCTGGTCGAACAATTTCTTACTCAGCATAGAAATTTCGTCTACTATAAGAGTGTCCGTTTGTAACAGCCTGGACATTGTTAATTCATTACTTGAGACCAATCGAATTACTTCTGATGCAATATAACGCCCATCACGCAACCCTGACCATTTATGTACAGTGGTAGCATTCATTTGGGGCTCAAAATTCATGCATGCAATCCCAGTTGTGCAGGTAATGGCTACCTTGTTTCCGTTACTGACGAGGCTCTTGTAAATTTGTTTTAATAGATGCGTTTTGCCTGTGCCAGCATACCCATTAATAAAAAGATGATGGCCCTTTAATGCTAGTGTCAATACATAGTTCTGATCTTCGTTTAAACTTAAAGAAGTCATATCAGCAGTTAGGTGGCAAACAACAGTCTCTAAAATGGAATTACACCCAAATCTGAAATAAACAAATAATTCACACCATAAACAACAATGTAAAGTTTCAAAAATACAAACATAAACAGAGAGTAAATATACTGCACACCATGTACTTTCATAAACCTGATGCAATTAATCTTAAATTCGTGATGACTTTTTTAAACAAATAATTTACCTAATTAGAGTTGAAATGATGCACTTTTCATCAAAATGCACTTCCTGGCCACAATGAGACAGAAGTTTGGAAATAAATGTATCATAGAACAAAGCGACAAGGAATATTTAAATCCCCCCCCCCCCCCGCCCGACACAGAATATTCCCAGAATATAGCCATTTTCAGGCTCTGTAAGTTTCTAAGACCTTTATTCAGACACATTTTGGTCATAAATAAACTTTCACTTCCAAGTTGTGTTAAATAACACACATAAAACATCTTTCAGTGCTGACATTTGGTCATGGGGTGAAATTATCTAAAAAAAATATTTCCAATTAGCAAAATTACCTTTCCTGTTTGAGATCAATTTGTCACCAGAAATGTTCAAACAATAACTGTTAATTAGCCGCACTGGCTCACTGAAACATCATATAGTTCATGAACTATCATGAAGAAACATACTTAAGTCTTTAATAACATGCGAAAATGTTTATTATTATTTGTAAAAACGCGTGTATTTGTTTATTTACCTTTTACTGGTTTCTGTGCGCTAACAGTGTAACTGCAATTTTGTCCCACTCTCCGGGAACCAAATTCATCCAATCAGATCGCGCGTTACAACTGTTTTTTCTCGAGGTGTTCCGAATGTGCGATGAGAAATATGGCGTCCGCCGAGTCGAAATGACCGTGAAATGAACAATTTCGATAGAATTGAAGACTTCGTTGAATGTCAGTAAGGTATGCCGTTCGATTGACGTTCCTTTTTAATTATTTGATTGAATAATGTAGAGATTTACCGCAGTAAAGGGCCAGATTTGCAAGAACGACGATATCGAGTGTTCCACAATGTTTGGGAAAGGAACGTAGAGCAGGCTTTATACCTTCTATAAACAATAGTATTAGTGGTGGTAGATTTTTTTTTAATAGTATTAGTGGTGGTAGATTTTTTTTTAAGATACCGCCACCTGTGGTAAATATCAGTTAGGTATCTGTCTTCGATCCATATGATCAAGTCTGTATACAGTTACACATTGGGACATACACACACACATATGATAGGCCCTGAATGACGTAAATGGAGACACTGACATTAATCAAAATTCTCGAGATTCAGAAAATGAAGCAGGAAATAGTTTATTTTTGCAGCAAGCTTGCCCAGACCATTTTTGCCTCCATGTGCCTGTAGATGCAGTTTAGGGTCCGTTTATATTCATTTATATAGCTGATCATTTAACACAGCTCCTTTTAATCTCTCATATGTCATCGCTTTAGAACCTTGATTATATTGCATGCTTGCAGCATATAAACTATGGAATATTGAACAAAGTGTTTAGTCTAGATTTTTATAATGTTAATAGTGAGACATGATCAAAATCTCAAAGAATTCTCATATTTAAACTCACAACATGTGAACGCTCATGGCTAAAAGAGACACATGCCTCATGTAGAGATATAAACTTGCCCTAACTGTAGCAAGGAGCAGGTCACAAGAAAGTCTCCTTTATTAAAAAAACTGTCATTTCAATCTTCATAGCTTTTGCAGAATAATAAGCAACACTGTATCAAATAAAAAGATATATTCATTATCTATATCACAGGCAAATATTTCAAACAATCATAAATCAATTGGTTCATACAAGCAATACATCTGAATAACAGAACAGAAAACAAACAAGGTAATACAATGTAATGAACAACATACATGTATATTCAACAGTTAAGAAAAGTATCTGCTATGTGGACACAGCAAACAGACAGTGTTCCATACATCAAACAAAATACAATGTACTGTAAATGTAACAAGACACAAATATGCTATTCCAGCTTCATAACATTGACATTTTTAGAGACCAAACAGCAATACAAATGTCAAAATTGTAGAGCAATGAACTGGAATCCAATGACAAATTCATGATTTCCCATGTTCACAATACTTTGTTCTGGGCTAACTTAGAAACATTGTGTAAATTTAATCATTGTGTCTTAGTTCATAAAACATAATTTTAACACAGATTTGACAGGGGCCATCTTTAATATGCAAAAATGCTGTTTTGATATGTTTGGACGTATTATACTAGAATGTTTTATGTTTACAAATTTTAACCATAAATTCAATCTATACATATCTTGAATCAAAAGGACCATAGTTCAGGATTTTAAAATCATCATACATGCAGTGATGCAGAATTTGTAATCAATGATGAAAAACGTGAGACTTGTCAATCAAAACTATTTAAACAATTTAAATAATAACAGGATATAAACTATTGATTATATACTCCATAAAAATATAAATAACAACAAAGGATTTGTTATCAATTAAACAACAAGTGAATAACCATGATCTGACAGCATGTCCAGATTTCATCATCATTAATCCAGCATGTTAAGTTAACTTGGAAAATTCAAACACAAACAAATCATATTTGAATGTATGATATGTAATACTCACATTGTCGATTGAAAACATATGGCCATGAAAGGTATACAGACAAACCTCACATTAAGACCACCTCAATAATAAGATCACATCCATATTCAGAACAAAATTTTCAAGTCCATTTTCACTGTTTTGCTCTTTATTCAACCTCAATATTAAGACCATCTCAATAATAAGACCAGTATTCACTGGTCCCAAGGGTGGTCTTATTATTAAGGTTTATTGTAAGTCATAACCATAATCCGCGAATAAGAAAGAGTAAGATAAAATCACACAAATGAAGACTGGATTAGCATGTTGAAATCTGACCCAGAACATCAAGAAAGGTTGGTTCATACAACAATTCAATCATAGCATGATAAACAGACAATGTATTACTAACAGCATGACAAATAGGACTGATGCATTGTATAAAATGTAAGAATAACAGGCTACATACATAAACTATAAAGATGATAAAGGCACACAATGATTCATATCTTTTCATGTAATATTCTGATTATGCAATAATATAAATAAACACTTTTAAATAAAATTAAATAAAAAAACTTGTTTATATTGAGATGCTAACTTTATAACCCTGTATTCCTATTTCACCTATTTCTCAAAATTAAAATCATCACTGAATAAAGTTTTACCCATTCCAATCACCAATGTGGATATGCTTGAAATTAAGTAAAAAAACAAACATACTTGGTCAAAATACATTTCCCTTTATAGTGCTTTTCACAAACCTGAATATGTCAAAAAGATTTCAACAGCTATTGTATTAGGTAAATGAATAAATAAAGCTCTTAACAACTAGATTTTTGTTGAAATTAAGCCATTCTTATAGATGCAATAAGATGCACAAAAAGAGTTCATCAAGTTGACTAAACTGATGTATGTTATGTCTCATAATTTTGACATAAATAAAACAAATGGAAAAAGTAACAAAAAGACAAAGATTTGTTGAGCATGGTAAAGATAAGCAAGAAGTACACAGTCAAGTTCCTCGTGCTCATTTCCAATAACTGGTCTCTCCATTTTCTTTGGTATCTCCAGTTCTATCTACCGGTATACACCAATTAACAGTTTCAAAAGCACCAACATCTCCCAATTTTACCGATTTCTTTGCGAGGATATATATCCAACTGCTTATCTCTTCATATAACCTGTATGCAAAATTCCAGATACGTGGTCAAGCTTAACAATTGATTTAATGTTTGATGTTACATAAAATACATCAGATCGTAAACTTTACAATGATATATTATATTGTTTTAGAAAATCTAACAAGAAACCATGTTGCATGTGTCTTTTTTGGATAAACTTTTAGCATAGCACATCAGCTTTACTCATAATTCAGGTTTGGTAACTCATTGTTTCACTTACCTTTCTGATATTGACATTGTACAGATTCAAAACTGTTAACAGGTATATTGTTCTTTGTTTCAACAAACATTGATCATAATGACAAGCTTACATGTACAACAAGTGAATTAAACAATTCATATATGTTAATAAAATGTAAAGAACTGTAAAACAAAGTACAAATTTGATTGTAAAACAAAATACAATAACTTACATACTCCATGGCAGTGTAGAGTATAAACAGAAGGTTATAAGATAAAATGCACAAGAAAGTAAATACTTATTGAGGTCATTGTTTGACTACTAGACACAAACAGAAACAGTGGAAGGAACATGAAATAAATCTGCCATAAGTGAAAAAAATGAAATTTAACAAAGCAAACAGAAAATTCTATTTTCAAAATATATCAGTAAAAACAATACATAATAATACTTTATATCTATCACAGTAGTATAGATTATATTTTGGGCCAACATAAAACTTATACATGTATAACTTATAAAGACGAACATAGTGGTAATATAAAAGATAATGACAAACTAACGAGGCTATGCAAACATTATGTCTAATTTATCAATAACCAATTTTTTCTCCAACAAGTCTGTGCACAAATGTTACTTGTAACAAGTACATACAGAACAGATGCACAAATAAAGGAATACAAACATGTATTATGATTCATAACTTTGTGTATGACAAGGCACAATTTAAATGCTTTCGAAGTTAAAATCATTAAAGCTAATAGCCTAATAAATGTTTTAATGCCATAAGTAGATGCTGAAAATTTATTCAAACATACAAACAATAAACTGGCAGACAGTTGGTAAGAAAATATCATAGAGACATATACATATAACAATTCATGATATTGTACATGTAATAGCAAAATCGACTTCATAAGCAATTTATATCCACATTATTTCAAATTTTGATTGGATACAATTGGAAAATTAATTGTGATAGTTGGGTCATGATTGCCTTGAACCATTTACTGGTATATAAAATTGTCTCAGAACATATATCCCCGTATAAGTCACAGCTTTGTCAACCAAATCACAGTGTGAGGTCGACAGAGGATTCAGTGCAATGTATGAAACATCAGAACAGTCGCATTGCAAGAGGATATTTTCACGAAACACAGTCTGCGAATTGGCAATTTTAGATGTTATGCAAGCCGAAATGTTTACAAATCACAGTCACTGGTATTTAACATATATAAAAGTCCCGTATGTAAATGTAAAAGTTTACTTCTGTGAATGAGGACATTACCGCTGGCCAATATTTTTTGCAGTTTTCTTAAATTTGCAAACATTACCATGTCTAAAACTTTACCATTTATGCAGTACCATAGCACTGCATTGTGTGACACTCAAGTATGGTAGGTCTACTGAATGTCTCTACACGACCATAGGTCCACTTCCTATGCTATACTCCTCCCCCTGTATGTCGGGAAATGTGTGCGGCTTGCTCATTAAATGAATGGACTGCAGCACTTTTTCTCGTGGAAATTTCACAGATGACCAATTACTAGATGACGTTGATCTAGTATCAGGATGTGATTCCAAAATACTGTTGGTTTCCAACAATTTCTGACGTTCTTTCGATAGCGGCTTCTTGGCTGCAGACGCTACATTGAAAACACTTGGTTCATTGTTTAAACTATTCTTAAACAGAAATGATGACATGTCATCACAAAGATGTAGTGATACTTCACTTTTCCCAATAACGTCATCACCATACTTTTTCTTTACTTGAACATCATGAATATGTCTTGGTTTAAACACAATTGGTCTTTCCGAAAGAGTTGGATCGTTTGATAATACTTTCTTCACTGTCTCCCTTGGTAAATTTGGTTTTCTCAACTTCTTCTTAGCGTCTACATCTCCCAATTTAACATCATCTTTATACAACCATTGCCCATGCTTACCATCATAGAACTTTGGAGCAGATTCAACAAGCGGCATTTTAGTATAATCATCTCTTGGGTAATCATCAGTAAGATTTGTAATGTACGGGGGATCATCTACTTTCAGAGGTATCTGCCATCTATTTGGATTCAAATAACCCGCACTTTTGGCCCTTGGTTGTTCCTGTTCATCTGTTTGTTCTGGACGCTCATGAAGTCCTCCATCTAGATCTTCCGTGAAACTACTTAGATTTGTTGTTTTGCGACTCAGAGGCGACATATCACGAGGACGGGAAGATTTCCAGGCCGGGATTGAATCAGCACGGCGATCCTTCTTCGGATCAGTAGACCCTGCACTTCTAGTTGTCATACTGTTTGGTTTTGACAGAGATTCATGGCTTGGTTTTGTTGATTCTTTCTTTTCCTTTTCTCGTTCTTTTAGATGTTTTGGTCCAGTGGGAACATTGTTTTCCATACTATAGAGAAAAATATACATAATTAAATACAATGATAATGTTTAAATCCATCGAAAAGACAAGGAATAAATGTAATAATATATTGGGTAGGAGACGAAAAAGAGATATTCAGTAATTATCACAAGAAAAGACTATATTGCAGAAATAATTAAAACCAGAGAATTCATGGATACTGGCAAACAAATTTTATCTACTGTGAAATACTCAATGCAACCTAGGGGCCTTTTTCACAAACACAGAAAGACTGATACTCTATTTAAATAAAAATTGGCTTACGTGTAGAGTGAGTAACAATTATTAAGACAAATTTTGTTTGTTTAGATTTAATGAAAACAAAAAGCTAGTAAATTTATACAAGTTTTTGCATTTTTAAGTCATAGTTTCAGTCTTAAAATGTTTGTGAATAAGGCACCGGAGTATTTCCATGTGACTGACACTATGACATGCCTAGTAAAATGGTAGTGTACAGTCATTATATAAGAATCTTAAACATAAACACATGAAATCATAAATGAAGTAAAAACTGAAATCTCCAATTTTATTTCTACTCTCATGAACAAACCAGTACAAATAGGTATCACGAGGTATATCAAAATGATGGTTTTATTTCCTTAACATAGGTAGATCACTAAAGTGGCTTCTTTAACATTTTATTGCATGTTTTCATATATGCTGTATAGAGCCAAAAACCTGATTTTATAGTGCTTGTTTGATGTTATGATAAAAAAACTTTAAGGTAGGAGACCAAGTATAAGAGTAGGTAAGGAAATAGGAAAAAAACAGGTTTTTTCATTGGGCTTTCGATTGGTACTTTGGTATTTACTGACAAAATTAATGTAATGGGAGCTTTCCATAAAAGACAATAAGAGAAATCAAAAATCAAGACTGTAATAAAAGGTATGCTCACCCTTTCTTAGACAACCATACTTTGAATTCTTCTTCACTATAATGTTCATTCTGTGATTTAAACTCAGCTTCCAGTTCCATTTCTTGTAGAACTTGTTGCATTTTCAGTTTCCTGAGTTGTTGCATCTCTTTAGCAATATTGTCCTTTCCTTGTTGCCACATCTCAGCAGCAATGATTCTGTAATAATGAAAGTATATATGTAATGAGAATATCTACAAAAAATACACTTCCAACTCTTTTACTACACCTAGTATAGATTAAAAACAATTGGATTTTTAAACCTTACATACATACACATGGTTCATATAGAACTCCCTGAAAAAATATACAAAGATTTTTCTCCCATTTTCAAGCACTAGAAATGTTGATCTTTTCAGTATAGAGAAGAAGAACCATATGACCATCACTGATAAAATTTCACAGCTTGAGAATTACTTAAAGAGGGTCTTATAACCCTGTCGAGTACTGTACTGTATCAGTATACTATCGCCTACTCGGCAGCAGGCCCTGTCGAAGATAACTCTGGCATATTTTTGCCTTTTTGTCATTGTTTTTCAGTTTGTTATTTTTTGTTCCTTTTTCTATTTGCAGCAGAAGAATTTAAGGGAAATTTACCAAACAAATTTAAGTAGTTTTCAAGGAATTTTTGACTGTTACAAATTCAAGTAGTTTTTAAGGAGTAGGCATCAAACTCAAGGATTTTCAGGACCTGTGCGAACCTTAATACACATAGAGTAGAGGATGCTAATGGTGCCTGTGTCTACCACGCATGAGAAATAGCATTGTGAAACTTTCTTATCAACTAGAGGAGAAAAAAATAATTAACAGTCCAAACTTACAGATTTATTTATATCCAAATCATCTGTTCATTACACACTGCCATAGTCACATAATAAAATGTTGGAAAGGAATTAGTTAAAGTATTGACTTGTTTTCTATCCATATTATCATAGCATTGTATTGAACATTTACACGTGTTGTATATGTAAATAATAAATAAAGGTTAACCAAAGTGTTGTACATGTACATGTATTCACAATTAGCACCAAATACCAAGATAATTAGAATACTCGAATACATTCTTTTTGATTTATAATTGTAGTGACCAATCACATAAATACCTTGCACATTTTCTATGACCCCACAGTTTCGCTAGATCAAGAGGAGTGTGTCCACGACAATCTTCACCGTCAATCTTAGCTCCGTGATCAATGAGCATCTTCAGACATTGAACATGTCCCTCACTGCCTGCTTGGTGTAATGGTGTTATACCATCATCATTTCCACTGTAAAGCAACAATAGCTTAAAGTTAGTACAAATCCATGTCAATTCAATTCAGCAGCTCTTTGAGACACTCTGCTATACCTCATAGCGAAACGATAGTCAAGTGGTATTGCAAGTCTGACTTTAATTAGATTGCAGATATGTCTTGTTACCTACAACCAAAATGACCCTAATACACATATTTTCCACAGACCTCCATTATTTTGCTGTTCAATTTAAAGAATTTATCAAATCAGATATTGCGATTTCTGTACCAACACAATGTATAATTAATATGTAGAAAAATCACTTACCAACCCAACTATTTCTCAGCAAGTCATACATTGGGTGTATAGGCCAAAAACTATTAACCTATCCATCAAAGATTGGGATATCATTTAGTAGGTAATCAGAGTGAAACATTTATTGACTAAGCTTAATAAAACATCACATAATATTCCTGTTTCAACATAGATGAGTAATATTGCGCCATGTTTTATGACAACAAATATGATTTGACAAAGTCATAAGCTTGTAGCTGGTGATCAATTGTATTCAGTGTGAATATTCTTCCACTACTTACTCTACATTAGGAGGTAATGAATTGAGAAGTGCTATAGCATGTACTGGGTAGAGAATTAATACATGTACTAAATTCTAATAAAGATCCCCAATGTCTTTCTTACATGATTTTTCAAAATTGTACATAGTCTGACAGCATAAGAAATTTTGAAACTTAGTACAGATACTTACACAGAGGAGTCAGCTTTTTTATCAAGTAAATATTGAAGACATTGTATAGCTCTTTTCCCAGTCTGATTACTGATACACAGGTGAATAGCCCGCCATCCCGTGCTACTTGGTAAATTGATGTCAAACTTGTACTTCTCAATTAACAGTTTCAGACATTCCAGACGGCCATGAATAGCCGACAGGTGCAGAGCAGTAAGTCCCTGAAAATATACATACAAATAAGATTATATAAGATATACGTGATCTCGTAGAAAAATATCAACTTGAGCTTCCTTAACATGACTTGAAGTGTTTCCCAATCAACATGATCCAGCATGTTAGTGCCGCTGCTAGTGGTTCTATTGTGGTAAGACACTTAGTGGACTGCTCTTCACAGGACCATTAATTCTTTATTTGTTTGACCTGATTGTGCTGGTGTCGGCTCCAGACATTGCAGCAGTACTCAAGGTGGGGTCTTAAGATAAAATTTCAGGGTCCCAGGGCTCACGCTGACATTCATTGGCTCAAATTGTCGACAAGTATGACTTTCCAAATTTGGCGAAAAATTTACGGTTGGCAAATGTTTTATTCCACTCAATTTTGTTGATAAATGCGGTAAAATGCGACTGAAACCAGTTCTCAATGTCTGTGAATAACTAAGGGCCCCAATTGATATCCTGTCAATGACACGTTTGTGTATAATGACATGATTATTCACATGCTTGCCAAAAACAATCGGAGGCGGTGCTTGTCGCCAAATGTTTAAACTAAATGATGGTTTGTGTCTCACAGTCTGTGCTATGACTATTCATATATATACACTTCTTGCACGTGATTGACCTGTGCTTTGGAGTATACATTTTTTTCATCTTTCAATTTGAATAATGAATAATTGATAATGAGATGTTTGTTTAAACTTTAATAACAAGAATAAAATAACAATTCTACAGTGAATCATCCTACAAACTCTATTAGAAATGATTTGTAGCCTAATAAAAGCAATTTCAAAGAAACACTAAAAGGATTACAGTGAAATACTGAAGTCCTATGCTAAAGAATATTGGGGATTGAGGGGACCAACTGCACTAAATATTTGTTGATTGCGCGCTGTAATATAGCCCCCGACTGACTGAAACCGACCGTTCCAAAATTGGCTCAAGAAAAGAAAGCCAGCGCTAGGATTTGAAAACAGTAGTCCAAAACCATCTTTTAGGAAAAAAGATGTGTTCTTCAATGCAATTTAAAAGAAATTATGCTAGAAACAGCATACTGGTTCCTGCAGAGACATTGAAAGATCAATGAATGATGTCGAAGACTTGTGTCGAGTTTAATCTACAATCACTAGCTCGATCAAAGGACAATTTTATCATAATAGAATGCAACGAGCACCTGTTAAACAGTCATTAGGAACACGATTTTATAATTGACCAAATATTTACTAAAACAAATGACAAACAATGGAATGCAACAGTTAAAAGTAAAAATGAATTACATTTTTATCATAATTAATTTGGCCTTTTTCAAGATGTTGGTCTCTCAAACTTTGGCGAAGCCACTCCACGTCGCCTATGGCTGCTGCCATAAACTCATCGTCTTGAATTTTCTTGTCATTGCCGACTCGCGTCCTACGTCGTCGAAAAGGTCTGGCTGAGCCGGATGCCCCAGTCTGAGTTTGAGTTTCGAGAGACATGGCGAGTTAATTTATAACGTAAAGCCATCCGGTTTCCATGTTGCAAGTAAACAAATGCTGCGTTTGTTTGTCAATACATTGTAAAATATAGTTCTTAAATTAACCGAGTGATAATTGAAAAGAACATATTCTACCGAGGAACACTTAGATTAGTTTATAACTTACATCGATTGTGAAACACATTCATACAGCTTTATATACTTATCACTGCTTTTTTCTTGTAGTATATTTGGTGTTTCAAACGTAGATCTATAATTATAATATAGTCTGTTTCTGTTCGAAAATCTATGTTATGGTATAGCTAATGTACTGTTACTCTCCTAGCTATATATAGCATCGGACGCTTATTCCGATAATCACACGGTAGTGGACTCAAAGCGCTGTGTGGGAGCGTAATATACTGTATAACTGCAAGAATTATTTTAAATTTATGATACGGTACTGGTATTTAATAAACACTATTGAATCGGTCCACAGCACTGTGTCGAACACGGCATTTTGTCTAAAACGATATTTATAGAATCCGGTGTCACTCGCAAAAGTCGTGACATTTGTACTGACTGTCTGATATACCTGACTTTGCACTACATGTGTTTTTGGCAATTACATCGTTGTGCAGGTGCTTACATCCACATTCTTATTTTCCTCTTGCCAGTAATTAATACAAGCAATTCAGTTTAATTTACCATTATAACGCACAAATATCCAAGAAACAATGCAGTGGGGCTAAAACTCAATGGCTCTTATCTTGAGAAACTGTCATTGCTGTAGGCATAACATATTTAGGTACTGTCCTGCTTTTGTCCATTAAAAATCGGATCTGCCTTTAATGTGAGCCAAATAGTGTTTCTAGTCAATTTTAAAACTCTGTATCTCCCACACAAAAGAAACTACACAGTGACGCTTGGTAGAAGTAAAGGAAAATGATTCGATCAAGTGTATTCCGAAATAGTTGTTCACTTTCATGAATTAAGTCGAGCATTCAATGCCAAATAAGACAAATGTCGAACACTGCAGACATTGCGTACACATTAACTGTTTTCTTGGTACATATGGCACTAACTCACACACAAAGGGTATGTACAAATTGCCGAAAAAACGGTTTGTTCTTTGCCCATCAGTAGTTTATCTGGAAAATAAACCCGCAACAACAATAGCATATTACGTCCTCAAGAGTTTCCCCCTGGAACTGCCATCAACGCACCGAACTGCAATCAACAAAGCAGGTTGTACGGGATGAAAATGATAAGACATAACAAGACACGTAATGGGAGTGGCATTATGTGGATTCAACCCAGTTGGCATTAAATGTTTTACGTGTTATAAAACGTCTGGTCTTTCGGTTGATTAGATTTTTTAATATTTTGCGATTCTTATTCGTAAAAATTTCGCGAAACTGGCGTAATAAGTACAACAGTTAAAATAAGTTTAAAATCCACGTGTTTAACATACATAATCCCCTAAATATCGGAATATCACCATGCAGACAATAACATAATCGTTGGAAGATTGAGAGGGAATTCTGGTAAAATGAATTCGGTGCGGTGCTGGCTAATTCAGTGCAATGAAGGATAAGGATTTTCTGTAACTGCCGACAAACAGTCTTTTCTGCTCAACAGTCTGAATGAACCGTCTGCAAATAGTGTTTGCCATTTCGTCGTTTCATTTTTATTTCACCAATTAAATAATAACTGATGTAGTAGTAAACTCTCAGAAATAAGAAAAAATCACCAAATCCCGATGTTTTCGCAAGTTTGAGTTAAATGGTTAAATTTCCAAACGGTGAGTGTTTATATCCTTTAAATATTACATTCGCCAAGGAAATCATGGTGTTTAACAGATATAATATCAAATTATTTACTAGTTTTTTTAATGAAAGTGTAATTTATTTGAATGTGTATAATTCGATTTAAGTTATGTGCGAATATGATGTAAATATGATAACTAGTAAAATGTAGTTGCTTTTAACTCGCCTCAATGTGTAGACAATTATAATTCCTACCTAATTTGTCATACATGTACATTCTGTATCTCGTTCATTCTTATCAATGTTTAAAGATCGCATCAATACACACACACGCACGCACGCACGCACGCACACCTACACGCACACAGACGACAAGGGAGCTACGAAACCAGAACTTTGCGGCTTACTGCATGTATTGAAGGTACGTTCGTATTTTCAATGTGACTGGCATTGTTTTAAATGACACTGAACATATGGAACAAAATAAAAGACAACAACTACAAGCTAATTGTCGAATACAATTTATGTTGTACAAAAATATGGTATAACAATATAGTTATTACACAGGACCACAGGAGATTTCACGAGTTCTCTACATTTATCCCGTCTTAATTTCTCTCCCTTAATCCCTTCTATAATATGTGTAACCCTTTAACATCTGACCTCTTTCCGCTGCCGAAATCGCACTTCAAACATCAAAATATATTCATGAAATACAACGTATTATAAGCATGAAATACACTGTGTTACATAGTTTTATCTACGTCTTCTATGTTAATAGTGATATCATTTGATACACCTTGAAGCTTGGTGTCTGTATTTTTGTATTTAGGAAACAACGGAACATATCGCAGCCATTTCTGACGTTTAAGGCATTGTGGTATTGGAGGATCATATACTTCCTCTCCCTCAATGTATTGTGAGTTATTGCCACCAATATCTGGATTGTTCCAAGCAGCAATGCCACGTTCTTCATCTGTACCTAAATATATAATTTATACGTAACAGATACATTAGCAACATTATTCTCCTTTAATTATCATACGTACATATTTTGTTCAGCTTATACTGAATTCTTACTTACACTTTTGCATGGCTTGCAAAACATATTAACACTTAATGTTCTCAGGCGGTCCAAGTACTAACCGGGCTCGACGTTCCTTAATTTCAGTGATCGGACGAGAACCGGTGTTTTCAACGTGATATGGCCGCCTTATTAGCGAAAACATCGGCACTATTTACCTACGATGCCCTACGAACCGAAAGTAGACGTTCATTTCATTGTACTAAATTGTAGACGTGCACGGGCGGCATGAATGGGCGCTCCATAGCGAAACTTTGATAGGGTGCTCATAGCAAGTTCCAATATCCAATACGCAAATAGCGTGTGTATCGCTACGTGCCGCTAATATAACATTTTGACTGTTCACAATGACCCGTTCATATAAACTTGTCGCCCTACAGGGTGATGCCACGCTCAAGTCGAAGCTGTGCCGGAGCTCAGACTTATATGCGCAGTGCGCCAGCCCTTTTAGACGGGCGCCAAGTACAGCGAATTTCCCTGAGGAGCTCTACAGGTTCACAATATAGAATTAACCTGATAAAATCGCAACATATCAGCTGACTACATGTACACATACTATAACTGTTTCTTCTATGACTTTGTAAACAATAAATACACACCTTTTATAGTATTGTCCATGAAGCAAGCAATGAAACCACCAAGAAAATTTGGATTTCCAAGAAACATTATGATAACTTGATCCAAATCTTTGTTACCTACAAAATATTTCATCCGTGAATAAAAATGTTAAGTACATACGATTGAATTGTATTTTCGAATGTAGTGGAAATTTACGCTGTTTTTCAGCCGTGAGTAACGGCCGTCACTAAGCCAGTGACCCTGATTACCAACCTGAAAATAACCCTGGAGATTGTCACGAGTTATCGCCCTCTTTTGTATGCTGAATGTTTCCAAGACGCCTCGGCAGCACGGATAACGATTTTTCGATGAAATCTGCGAAAAAGACTCGAATTGCTTGAAAGTTAAAATCTGTTACCACGAATGAAGAACTGTAGTTTAATGATTGATTGGTGTAAAACGTAAGTAGAATTATAAAAATAAATACACATAGTAGTAATTACAAGAAAACGTTAGAAATTATTCGTACTCATCTGAATGTTAATTATGTTTATTCTACAAGAATCCATACTATTCGCAAGTGTTGGCAATGAAGCAACTGTACCTGAGTCGATTGCACTGGCATTTTTCTCAAGCCAAGTGGGAATTAACAATCCTATAAATATGGATGTACCAATGATAGATAGGTTTCTAGTTGACCCCAAATCGAGCACCTTTAAGTTTGAGAGATTCACACCAACAAATACACCTGAAAAATGTTTGAAAGTTACCACATAACAGTTCTTGATGCAGCTACATATTTTATTTTCCACCCCCTCCCTCTCCCCTATCTCTCTCAGAATTCAATCCTCCCTGCTCTCTCTCCCCCTCTCCCCTTATTTCTCTCAGAATTCAATCCTCCCCGCTCTCTCTACCTCTCCACCATCTCTCTCTCTCCACAATCTCTCTCAGAATTCAATCCTCCCCGCTCTCTCTCCCTCTCCCCTATCTCTCTCAGAATTCAATCCTCCCCGCTCTCTCTCCCTCTCCCCCTATCTATATCAGAATTCAATCCTCCCCCTCTCTCTCCCTCTCCCCATATCTCTATCAAATACAAATACAAATACATGACATTTATATAGCGCAAACATTATAAAAATATTCTATTGCGCTTCACACATAAAGATCATTTACATTAACATGATTCTAGAACTTAGATTAAGACACAGTTAATCATGACACATGTATATAATACCACTCTCGTGTTCATTTATCCTTTAACACCCATGAAACATACTGAACAAATGGGTTTTCAGTTTAGATCTAAATCCGGCTTCAGTTTGAATTTCTTTTACATAACTAGGTAAATTGTTCCACCATTTTGGACCAATAACAGTCATTGATCTGTCGGCTAGTTTTGTTCGCCGTCTTGGTATGTGAAAGCTTATGTCACTTTGTGAACGTAGTCTGTACCGTTGCCCGGAAGGTACAAACATCTTCCTCAGATAAAGGGGAGCTGTACCTTTGATGACTCTAAATACTATCACTAGAACTTTGAACATTATCCTTGCTTTAACCGGAAGCCAATGTAATTTCTTCAGAAGATCAGCACTTGGTGTGTCATATGGAACATTCATGACAACTCTGGCGGCATGATTTTGGACGCGCTGGAGTTTATTGATTTGGTAGGCTGGAATTTCGGTAAATAAACCATTGCAGAAGTCAATGTGTGAATGGACTAATCCATGCACTAATAATTCAGTTGATTTTTTTGTGAGATGATTACGTATAGCTCTTAGATTTCGTAACTGCACATGAGCTATCTGACACTTTTTCTGAATGTGATGGTCAAAATTGAGTGTATTGGTCATTATAACACCCAGGTCTCTGACATGATCCACACATTTTACGTCGCACCCACCGACATTAACACTTGTGATGTTCAGTTTAGCTAACTGTTGTCTGGTTCCATACATAATTATTTCAGTTTTAGATTGATTCATTTTCAGTTTAAAGGTGGTCATCCACTGTATAATATCAGAATTCAATCCTCACCGCTCTCTGTCCCTCTCCCATATCTCTATCAGAATTCAATCCTCCCCCCTCTCTCTCCCTCTCCCCATATCTCTATCAGAATTCAATCCTCACCGCTCTCTCTCCCTCTCCCCTATCTCTATCAGAATTCAATGCTTTCCGCTCTCGTTCCCTCTCCCCCTATTTCTATCAGAATTCAATCCTCCCCGCTCTCTCTCCCTCTCCCCTATCTCTATCAGAATTCAATTCTCCCTGCTCTCTCTACCTCTCCCATATCTCTATCAGAATTCCATCCTCCCCGCTCTCTCCCCCTCTCCCCCTATTTCTCTCAGACTTTAATCCTCCCCACTCTCTCTCCCTCTACATATAGAGTAAGATCTCACTTAAAACCACATCGAACTATAGACAATATCATCAACATGACCATACGTTCATTGGCAATTGCATGTGTTATTTTCAGGACTGCTCATCTGAACAAATGTAGCGTACGAGAGATACAGACGAAAATGCGAGTACATTTTGTACATGTAGACAATATACGGAATATATAGATGATGTCAAGTTTGATATACATTTTGTATTACTGTTGTGAAATAGTTCGAAGTTATTTCTGTAATACTGTTTGATAAGGCACACGGTTATTTGTAGAGGTCGATTACAATACAGGATAGTCGAAACAATTATAAGCCAATCAAAAACAACCGTTCAATTACTTTGACATTAATCAGGCATCGGAATAGTTACAATACTAAAAGAATAGTTCAACCATATCCCTTTCAAGGCTTTATCCATGTTTGACTTACCTATAATGGTTATAAGAGTGCCACCTAAGACGGGATACGGTATGCTCACAAGTACAGCGGATACCTTGGCTAATATTCCCAGTATCACGTATATTATGGCCAAGGCAACGAATACATGTCGACTTGCTACCTACAAGCAGACAGTTATAGTACGTTCTGATTCAAAGGTGTCATGTAAACAACAGTTTCATTGAAGCAAAAGTAGACATATGTGCATCGTCGTAACTCAAATGATCTTCCGAACGTTAATTTCATGCACTGATATCTTGGTAGAACTGCCGTCCATATGCAAGTTATCGTGCTGACTTCTTCACCAATTGGATATGTTTAAATCTTGCTTCCTAAAATCTAACACCAAATACTAGTGTATGTACAGTGGAAACTCCCTAGTCCGGAAACTCACCAGTATGGAAACTTCTTCTAACCTGACAATATGCTCGGTCCGCTTTAGTTCCTCCAAACTCCGGAATCCGGACAATTTTTTTCGGTCCGGATAATTCAAATAACAATCTTGTTATTTTACACATACAATAAATCTCCCAAAACCTGACGATAATTTCCGCAAAAATACGTCAGAGAGTCAATATAATGACTACGAATTGAAAGAAGCCATAATAGTTTTAATTGCCTCGGGTTGTAGACCATTAGACGCGGATGCATTCAGTTTTGATGGCAACGAATTAAGAACGGGTACGAGGTGTAGTAATTATGTCAACACTCCTTCAAGGATAATTGGATAGATAATGTCGTGGAAACATGCGGTGGTAATCGTTAAGCGAATGATGATCCATGACAATTAAAGAATGAGCAGTGAAGTTGATGAAAACAGTGTAAACTACATTTGGCTGTGTGCGCAGACAAAGGCACATTGGATACACAAATCAGAATTCAAAATATTTACCCTAGCTCATTATTTTATTATTTTTCTCTTCGAAAATTGTTTTGAAATGAAGCTATGTTGCATATTTTCAAGTATGGCAGTTTGACAATACACTGTACTATGTGCATAGCTTGTCAGGTTTTATGGACGATAACATCGCGACACACCCACACTTAATTGCAATTATGTTTAAAATCATTTGACATGTTGAATGATTCATTGAAAGATATTCTCTAATTTCTTTAATGATACTGATTTACATATAGATGGCATGTAATTTGCATATCGCACTTTGCAAATCTTCCATGCATGTTAGGAGCACAATTTTGTTGGTCTCTTATAACTTTTCAAGTTTACATGATTTATGTAAAAGGATTTAGGTTACGTTTCCTTATGACTCGGCACATTGGAATATGAGGATGCATTCAGACATTATATGTTCGGATTAGGGAGTCTCCATTGTACTCGTATTTTACAGAAATATATTATTTACCCGTGTCATACCAATCGCACCAATATTTCCACCATATGTGGTAGTGGCATGTGCCACACCAAATGTACCCGATATCATACTGAAGAGTCCCTCTATAGCTATGCCCCGATTTACACTATGACTAGGCGGTGGTGGAACCCTGCAAATTGCCGCGGTAGCGTAATAATCTCCGATCGAATCCAATATTGACGTAATTGTTGCAATTAGAAAACCAATCACCGCATTCACGCTGAACAATGGCATCCCAAACTGTCCTGAAATGTAGACACACGTATAAAAATCACTGCACAGTCAGTCAAAACTAATGGCATGTTTACATCACCTATACTCGAAACATGTTTAGTCAGCCTATTTGCCAAAATTATAATGGGTATTTGTTTAATGGAATTCGCTGCTTTTATTTATTGTAAACCTATATCAACATGACCATTAACAATATGTTTATATGACTGAAACTGGGTGATTATGTCGGTATGTTCTACTTATCTGTTACTTCAAATATGGCTTCATTTAATGTTACACCCGTGTATATACGTCCCCTAAAATATTGTATGAATTGTATGGGTGTCAGTGCTAGAAAGCGTTTAACCGTGTCAGTATTTACAAGCTCTTATTTCGTCTCAGACCCCGAATGCATAAATAAGCTATACTTTTCAGGTGGTTAAACATAATAGCATGTAAACTATTTCGAAACATTTTCTTCGAGACAAACAATGACCCCGATAACTAAGAAACCAATTTACAAATATATTAATGTTATACCTGGGTGTGGCAGATAGAACCATCCAGCATTTGTGATAACATCTATCCTAGCATCAGTGCGGGCATTGTACTGTATGTTAGTTTTATCATCAGGAAAAGCACCGGCCATTGTCATGATACCACATACACCCCAACCGACCAAGATAGATATCAAAATCTGTAAGAAATTCTGACTCTGATTACGAGCATGTTGAAAAATAAATTAATCAAGATTCTTAATCAAAATATAAATTAGGACCATCCACTTAAGTGACCTTTAATTGCTCGTTTCCTTAACATTCATTGAAACCTGTTTTGTAAAAGTGTGAATTAAAGTGTTATAAATGGAATGTTATTAATAATGTAATAATAAAAGCCTTCCAAAAGTTGCTTAAAAGTTCACGCATCTTTAAGTGGATTTCATTTTTGTTCACACATGTTTCACACACAGTGTTCTCGTGTAATTTCATATCTGAATCCCTACTTGAAATTAACGAACCAAATGTTCAAGAATTCAAAGAGACTGTATCCGGAGACTTCAAAGTATGGTTACTGACCCCGAATACTTGATGAAGTGGATATCGTATGATATGGAACCCTTTCTTTCTTGTCCACACCGGTATATACATTGGCTTGTGACCGAGATACATCGATAAAATCACACTTACACCCCATGTTCTGAAAGTGCAATGGTATTATATGAAGACCCGTGTATAATTGAAGCATATTATGGTCATAATTTCAATGAAAACGACAAAAACTGAAGAAAACGACGCAGACATTAGATAACTTGGTTTGAAGCATTAGCCCTATGGTTACCCAGTGGTGTTGTTGCCACTGACCGTTCCAAGGTGGTGCTCCTATTTGTTGTTTGTGTTTCTTGACCCTTTCGTCGTTGTCATTGTGTGCAAGTATGTGTATTTTCTTATGTTTCCTGATGCTTTGGAGTGGCTGTTGATTTTGTATGTAGCATTTCCTGTTTGACTTCTCTATTCATTTCCATACAAATGTCGTGCAAAACAACTAGATGCACGTCAGCAATATTTTGATTGAAAACGTTATTGAAATCTGTCACACCTGGCTGTAATAGTACCAAACTTTTGTGATGATATTAGCCAGCGTGTACTTACAACATCGAGATGCCCCAGTGCACTTGTGTATATTCCATCGCTGGTTTCACAATATAAATGCCAATTAACAGAATTGTAGGTACGATGGTTACTGGCCCTATAAATCTAAGCAGGAGACCAACCAGACCAGACGCTCCAACCAGGAAGTGTATAAAACCAACAAGAATTAATGGACCCATCATCTAAAACCAAGATAGTTTAAACAAATGAATATGGTCAAAACAAAACATTAACTTCAGTTACAACGGCCAAACCAGCATAGGCATTTACATAGATATGTCCCCGTACTAACGTATAAATTGACGGTTAGGACGTAATATAGACACGAACGTTAATCGTCTTATTTCATCATTATACTGTATTTACTCGTCTCCGTTAAGTCCTATTTCTTGTCTTATATGTGCGTGCCTTGTCATCGAATATGTAATGAAAGGTGCAATGTGAATCCTGCCTTGTCATGGAATATGTAATGAAAGGTCCAATGTGAATCCGATAAATGTCCTATATCAAAATTATGGATCGCTTTTTTGCTCTTTTTGAGAGAATATTGACATCGCATGTACAACGTAATTTGCAAATTTTACAAACTCATTCGATGTTACATTAACAAATGTATGTACAAAACAATAGCAAGGGGATGCACATGTATATACTTTTTTTAAAACAAGTCCTTGATTATAGACTAGCCCGGAAACGTGGGAATTACAGGCCGAATAATTGAGGAATAGGGGGGACACAATTGTTATACATTGTCAGTTACATAAAACAATAAATCGCCGATATTATCAGAGTTCTCAGTATTATGGTTAATATTTCATGCCACATTTTATCACAACATTGGAACGTTTTAGTTAGAGAAACATGTTATATGTGAAGAAAGAAAGTAGTGTCCATAAAGCAACATTTGATAGAGAGGCAGCAAGTACATGTAGATTGTTTTCAGTTTGCTCGCCAGGGTGACGGTGGAAGTTGAATTTGAAAATTTACTAAGAGTTATACAAATGCTGCCGCTCTTATATAGTAATTTAGATCAACAAATGACCACTAAGCTCCTTCGTTTTAGACGTTGATACGTAGGAACGTATACATTTTCTGTCCCTTGTATTGTATTCATAATCATATTTATAATTTTATACCAAACTATACATGCCTCTCTGATACGAATATCTATCAGATCTGCTTTCAATTCCTCAATCACGCTAGTTTGGTTCCTTAAGTCTGCACCTGTAACAACGCCACCGAAGTTGTAGACAAAATTCTTGCAAGAATGCAGATCGTAAATTACTATAAATCACTTTGAGGATTCGTTTATATTTCATACAAGACATTAATTTAGATAATAATTACTAAACTTGCCCCATACTACTTAGATCAGTCATGCTGAAAATTGAAAATGGCAACATTTTAGTAGAATACTTTTGTGTAGCGCGTCGCATTGTACACGAAAAAAAAAGAAGTCATGTCATATCATATGGAAATAATCAAAATATGAAACATTAAAAAAGTGGAAAAAATCAAACTTAAATTCATAACAATTTACGTACTCGCATCGTAGGGATGGGCATAGCTTATTAAATGTAGTTTACAAATACTCGTATTAGTTTTCTTTAACTCGAGGAAGAAATCAATGGATAAAATCCAAACTGGTCTATCTGAATATAAATAGAGAAAAGTTTCGCTTTCATCCATCGATTTGCTTTAAACTTTGAAGACGAGAAACAAAACATTACTCTGGTACATGTATACTTACTGAGGTGATCCATATTGATATCGCACCTATTGGGATCCAGATTATTTAGTGCAATGATGGGTACTACATAACCTGCTGTAGGACCCTGATACACAGGAAGCCGCACACCAAACATAACTTGAAAGAACGTAGTTATTCCTGACAGAAAAAGCGCTGAACTGACCAACTTGCGTATAAAAGTGTCATCGTCTGTGGCACAGGCTGCTTGTGCAACAAGTAATGGGAGAATCATTGATCCAGCGATAGACAATAGACTTTGCTGAAATAGAAAACACTTGTGTGATTCCACACATGAATATTGGAAACAGTCAAACACGAGACAATAATATATTGTTGGATCAATCATTCATTTACAGAGAAATACCTTCAAACTCAGGTCAAAAATCGACATTTCGATATATCATTTCAATCACGAAAAAAGAAGGAGGTCATCTTTCCGTATTTCACGACACTTGTCCGAAGTATTTCCG
This sequence comes from Mactromeris polynyma, assembly GCA_032209605.1. Lineage (NCBI taxonomy): Eukaryota > Metazoa > Mollusca > Bivalvia > Venerida > Mactridae > Mactromeris > Mactromeris polynyma. The sequence goes on from JASFXZ010000012.1 coordinate 7,294,163, forward strand.
CAGTAAAAGTAAGTGCCATGATTAGTTAATTGAATATTTGGACAGAATACCCGACGAACATAATTTCAAGTTATCAAAATGGGAATGCATTTCTAAGAACATCTTTTATTTGCAATTAACCTCGATCCCGTATAACAAACATGTCTGTATTCAAACAACAACACACGCAATACCTGTTTTTAAAGCAGATATTTTAAAGCAAATAGATCTGCACAAACCTGGACTGCGAAAAATATCGTAAGATATACTGGTGGTGCATCGCTAATCTTGTATAGAATAGGACCGTCTGCAGCGTGGTCAGCGACAACTTCAACATCTTCTGATTCTTCGTCAATCTCTTCAACAACATCATTCACGATCTAAAAATGATGGTCTTTTATGAATTGTATCTGCACAGGGTCCAGGAATGTGCGTGAACAAGTGTGAAATCTAAAAGGACATTGGAAGACCAATACATTCTACAAATTACAAGATAGTTCCAGTTCAAAACGGTACCATTTAGCTCATATCTTCAGCTTACTTTGCCATGGCGTTCGAAGACAAGTACAACTATACAACAGTATAGTGTAATTTACTATCCGACGATATTTTTGAGTCAGTACGTTAGCCATTTAATTAACATTATACCATAATGAGAATATGTATAATTTCAAGTTCAGACAGTTCCATACCAAACCTTTGAATAATTGCCATACGCTCTTATAAGCGGAATCGTCAATATATGAATATGCATTTTAAGATTATATTATAGCGAAAATGACTGAAAAGTGATATATCATTGTTAATAAACGACAAACAGTCAATTACATCTACGTGAGCTCATACCATAGGTGGTGCCCACATCTGCAAGGAAGCTAAAGAATATCGACGTAGTTTATTTCTGACACATTTTACTTCGCCGATTGCTAGCGAATGTCGCTTTTTAGCGAACTCGTCGAACTTGCTTCGTTGGTGTTCGTCCTCTGCTACATCTTTATCAGTTGTTATAGAAACACGATGCTTAACTTTTGGACTGACTTCATTTTGTTCCATCTCTATTTCCTGCATAGCTGGATTCAATTTAATTAAGTCTGAAAATATACAGTGATATGATGTTTATAGAAATTACGTATATAGAGATCCCAGTGTACACTTTCAACCTTACCGCTGGCACCTATGTTTATCATGTAGCCCTTGACCTGTACAATATTTAAAAAATACATTGAACAAAATATACGGATAGATCTAACTGGATCAGGAACAGGTTCGTATGTTGTAAAGACTTATGGTGTATAAGGCCAAAGAAGTAATATTTGTACGAGAAGCTATTACCTTACATGTACATGAAACAATAGTTAGCCCCGTGTTGTCATCAGAATCTGCTGATAAAAGATGTGAATGATTTTTTGCCGTAGATTTTTCCGTTTGGTGAATAATATTCAGTATACTATGGATGTAGTTAGTTTCGGTGAAGTTATCATCTTTATCTGCTTTACTCAACATTATCTTTTAAAGATCACATCATGGGCTGGTAACTTTTGTACACTTTCTTAATAGGAACATCTATTTCCATTTTCTTAACGTATGAATTTGAGATATCAATCTAAAAAGGACGATGTTCTTTACATTTTTTATTTTATCCATTAACGCTTTTATAAAAATATACAGCATCCATTATGATTTATTAGTTTTAGTTGTAAGTTCGACGCAGATATCAGTTTGTAGAGTTACTTTGTGTCCATGCATTGTAATAAAACGCTTCATGACCTTAATTTGATACATCTAGATTGGAGATGACAGTTTATATGGTCAGTTTCACTAGATTTACGATGGTCAGTCATGCTCATGAATATATTCGGAAATAACTTCAGAGATTCATTGTTGTCCGGTGGGTGAATGTTCATGAATCAGTGATGTTTTGTCCGGGCTGATCAATCATTAATTAAGTTTGACACAATACCGTTTATATTATTTGACTAATTGGGGGTATTTTTGTCTGTGATATTTTATTCTTGAATATCTCTAATGTCCCAAAAACCGAATATTAAATGAAAATTGGCTGCAAATTATCGACGAAATGTTGATAAGTAACACATATCTCAATGCAAACTTTGTTTATAAATAGTAATCTCCCCCCCCCCCCCCCCCGATATATCTATGTACCATCGTAGTTACCTACAATGCGTACATGTATTTTATTGACGAGGTGATTTGACACACATTTGTGATCTCACTATGCCCAGAGCAACGTGAGTGCAAGATACAAACAGTCAAGTAAAAAAAACAATTTGAACACAAATAAGAGAGTTCGATTTTGGTGCGTATCGCATTACGACTTAAGGTTTGAGTTCAAGTAGAATCTGTTCAGTCTGATTTGCCAAATTTGCACAGGCTAACAAGCGAAACAGCATTTCCTTTCCATTTATTGCAATATCAGCATAAACAATGACTTTGACCATTTATATTGCAAAAAATACGTTCAACACGTAGCTGTAGAACATGGACGATATTTAAATCTACATAGAAACGACATAATTTGTAAAAACTGTAATACAGAAATAATAAAAAAAGGAATTATCATTTTCTATTAATTTGCTCAAAATTCGCTGATTTAAGATCAAAATACAAATGTACATAAAAAAAACTACTATACATGGCCCACGAAACAGAAATTGTCAAATCTCATGACAGCAACATCAAAAATATTCGTCACCAATTTGGCCAAATATATATTCTATGCCAATCGTATTAGAAATTGAATTATTTTATGCTCATATTTTGATATAATATGTATGTATACATGCAATGTAACATCATGTGCTCTTCAGTAAATCTATGTCACAAATATTTTGTATAATTGCTATAAACAAATACTACGCGAGACGGAAACTATGAATAAAGACAAAAACATCGTAATACGAATAGGTGAACTTACGTTTTCTTTTGCAGTCAGAAACGGAATGTCACACTGAGAATAAAGTAAACGCAAATCTATCATTAGAATAAGATTAGTACTTCTATGCAAATGGCTAGATAGTTTCGAATTTGTATGACCTTTGCAAATAGGTCATGCGAATAGTGAGCGGTAAACAAAACATCCACATCGTATTGCTTCTCCATGTGTAAAGAGCAGTTTTTGTATGATTGACACTGTGCATAAAGCAATTGGTACAATCGGAATGCCTTGGGCTTTTCTGACCGCCGGTGTTGTTTTCTTAAGCTTTTTGAAACTGCTGGATGCAATTTAATATTTCTTAAATGCACTGAACAGTATAATTTGTTATACTCTGGGAGCGGACATCTGTTAATGCCTATCATTATGAATTCTGCAATCTGATCGGTTGAAAACACATAAAATAATGGTAGTTTATTGACTGTGTTTTCCATCCAAGATGAACCATTGACTGATTACTCCCATATAATCAGTTTGATGTTGTTTCTGGGTCACTGGTCCCGCAGGTGTTGTATAAATACTGAAGTCTGATTGTTTGTGTATTGTCACAATTAAAATATTTCCGTGACATTATATGTTTGAGTAAAGAAGTAGTTTCCTTGTATATACTCTTATTAATATTCAATATACGTATAAATCTTGATTCATCTTGTTAGACCACCAATAAGCTCATTCGTGGATCACTCAATTACCAGTCCGGAGGTCGTAGATTCGATCCCCGACTGATGTTTTTGTTCCCCTTGACTATTTGACTGAATACACACAAACGATTTTATCCTCTACCTCTGATTCAAATGGCGAAGTAGTCAGGTGCTTGTGGAAGCTGCATGCTTAGTATTGGTTAGTTAATCAGGAAGACAGGTTTGAGAAAACTGACAGTTGTAACATGTTAGAATTATTGTGGAACACTGACAGGATTGGGGAACACTGACAGGCTTGTGGAACACTGACAGGCTTGTGGAACACTGACATGCTTATGGAACGCTGACAGGCTTGTGGAACACTGACATACTTGTGGAACACTGACATACTTGTGGAACACTGACATGCTTGTGGAACACTGACATGCTTGTGGAACGCTGACATGCTTGTGGAACACTGACAAACTTGTGGAACACTGACATACTTGTGGAACACTGACATGCTTGTGGAACACTGACATACTTGTGGAACACTGACATACTTGTGGAACACTGACATGCTTCTGGAACACTGACAGGCTTGTGGAACACTGACAGGCTTGTGGGGCACTGACGACAGGCTTGTGGAACACTGACGACAGGCTTGTGGGACACTGACAGGCTTGTGGAACACTGACAGGTTTGTGGAACACTGACAGTTGTTAGGCTTGTGGAACACTGACAGGCTTGTGGAACACTGACAGCTGTTAGACTTGTGAAACACTGACATGATTGTGGAACACTGACAGTTGTTAGGCTTGTGGAATACTGACAGTTGTTAGGCTTGTGGAATACTGACAGTTGTTAGGCTTGTGGAACACTGACAGGCTTGTGGAACACTAACAGTTGTTAGGCTTGTGGAACACTGACATGCTTGTGGGACACTGACAGGCTTGTGGAACACTGACAGTTGTTAGGCTTGTGGAACACTGTCAGGCTTGTGGAACACTAACAGTTGTTAGGCTTGTGGAACACTGACATGCTTGTGGGACACTGACAGGCTTGTGTAACACTGACAAGCTTGTGGAACACTGGCAGGCTTGTTGAACACTGACATGCTTGTGGAACACTGACAGTTGTTATGCTTGTGGAACACTGACAGGTGTTAGGCTTGTGGAACACTGACAGCTGTTATGCTTGTGGAACACTGACAGTTCTAAGGCTTGTGGGACACTGACAGTTGTTTGGCTTGTAGAAAACCAATAGTTCTAAGGCTTCTGGAACACTGACAGTCCCTAAGCTTGTAGAAAACTGACAGCTAGTTGTTAGGCTTGTAGAATGCTGACGGTTCTATGACTAGTAGAAAACTGGCAGTTGTTAGGCTTGTAGAAGATTGATCGTTCTAAGGCTTGTAGAAAACTGACAATAAATAGGCTTATGGAAAATGGACAGTCCTAAGGCTTGTAGAAGACTTACCTTTTTAGACGTTTGGACGCTAGCAGTTAAAGGCTTGAAGAAAACTGACAGTTGATCGGCGCATTAAGATTGTGAAGCCATCGCGTTCAGTTTTTTTTCGTCGCAATGACCTGCTTTTATATGCCTTTTATATCCTTTCCCCAATCCGTTCTGTTTATTACGTAACATATGGATCTGTGTATGGTGGTTCTGTTTTGTGAATTTGGCCTTTCCTGTTCTACTAATTCCCATTTTCATAAACTAAACGTCATTATTAATGTGTTACCCTTTGGGGAACTTTTGTTAACGTCAACACCAATAACTTGCACTTTATACCTCTGTAATAGTATCACCCGCGCAAACACACTGGGTTTAAACACACTCGGAATAAGACGTAATCTATTTTGTTGCTCTGTATTCAGAAATTTTGTTCGTAAATAAAAAGTTCCTAATTAGATATTGTCATCCGATACGGATGCCAATTAAACCATACAGATTCATAACTGACACCTGGCCACGGATGTTGGCCGCAGGGCGTTGTTGGTATATGGATATATGGTAAATGCCGTTTCTGTAGTTTGTTAATTATACACAAGTTTCGTTTAAGTTGTCTGTAGATTAAATGTAAACGAAGAGATGATCGAGGCGACCGAGATGCAGAAGAAGAGATGCTTACAAATAATATAAACTGCCCATGAAAAATTGCTGTAATACGAGATGAGAAAACAAAAGGTAAATTATTACACAAGTCATATGCTCATTATATGACTTTAAGCATGCAGAAGTATGCCAGTTACTGAGATTCATATGTATAAAAAATCAAACAAATAATGATAGTGTTAAATAAAAGTATCGATGCACAAGGCTGGTTCATGATATTAATCAAGCAAAAAAAGAAAAATACAAAGCATGGGAGATCACCCTGTTTTTCCAAAATGAATATTGTATAGGTTACCTCCCTTGAACATTTTACAAAACATCGTGATATCGTACTTCACGAAATTAAAGACTTATTCGGGAGTTGCCATTGCGCAACTTTAATGCGCATGTTCTTTTCGATGATTGTAGTGTTTGCATTGGGTTAAAGACGTATAAGGGAGTAGTTTACTATTTTCGTTTACGATGCAAAGATTTTTTCTGAACTTTATAGTCACGGCAAGCACAATACAAATAATTATATCATTTTGTTTAATTGAAGGATTTCATTATAGTGTTGCAGTTTTTCTTCTACTTTCTTTTTCTATATACTTTATCATTAAAAACAGAAAAGTCATTGATATTTAAAATTCTACACTTGAAATTATAAAAAAATCTTCAATAAATATTTAAAACTAACACATTTTATGAAAATGTAAAACGATAATGGGTTACAAAGTGTAATAAGGGTAAAAAAATTCAACTTTCAATTTCCATATATATTACATTTGAAACACAATAAAACAATATTTATCTTAAAATCAAGCAAGGTGACCTACATTATTATTACTGTATTATTTCTATTTCATATTTTCATTCAGACAGTGACTCTCATAATTATAGTTTACCAAGTTGTAAGAAGTTACTAGAAAAATATAATAAACTTGCTCTATATTCATATGAAATATTCACGTTTTAAATCTTCATTATCATAAAATCGAGCAAGGAGACCTGTCATTTTTATTTCATATTTTGGTTAGATACATTACACTGATCAAATATAAACAGTTTAAAGGAAATCTCTACGTTAGAAAAAACGGCCTTATTGTAGGATACGCCTTTAAGATAGCGTCACTGTATTGTCCCATTATTTCGCGAACTGCACAATGTTGTCATATAAAACGCCAAGGCCTGAACTCTTTCTATTCAACCTTTGCTTTTTTCAAATGATAATGATTTTAATTTTGTAATGAAGATCTTATGTTTATCATAACTAATTTATTTATCTTGCGAAGAATAATTAAATGATTTATTGCAGATACATTACTGCTTGTTGATCGTTCTCTTGTTTTGTAAAAAATACACGATGACCAACGTTGTTTAGAAGTGACCAACTGCTGATCCCTCTTCTTTTACATTAGCGTTAACAGAAGGTACAAATGTCCTTATAAAGTAAGTCAAAATACATGTATTACTATGTAAATTTTTATAGTTTATCGCATGTATTCCAGTTAGTACTCCTATGTGTATGTATCATGAGGGTATTCTTGTTACACAATACTATCGGTGTCAACATGTGGGTATTCTTGTTACACAATACTATCGGTGTCAACATGTGGGTATTCTTGTTACACAATACTATCGGTGTCAACATGTGGGTATTCTTGTTACACAATACTATCGGTGTCAACATGTGGGTATTCTTGTTACACAATACTATCGGTGTCAACATGTGGGTATTCTTGTTACACAATACTATCGGTGTCAACATGTGGGTATTCTTGTTACACAATACTATCGGTGTCAACATGTGGGTATTCTTGTTACACAATACTATCGGTGTCAACATGTGGGTATTCTTGTTACACAATACTATCGGTGTCAACATGTGGGTATTCTTGTTACACAATACTATCGGTGTCAATATGTGGGTATTCTTGTTACACAATACTATCGGTGTCAACATGTGGGTATTCTTGTTACACAATACTATCGGTGTCAATTTCACGTACTCCTATGTGTATGTATCATGAGGGTATTCTTGTTACACAATACTATCGGTGTCAACATGTGGGTATTCTTGTTACACAATACTATCGGTGTCAATTTCACGTACTCCTATGTGTATGTATCATGAGGGTATTCTTGTTACACAATACTATCGGTGTCAATTTCACGTACTCCTATGTGTATGTATCATGAGGGTATTCTTGTTACACAATACTATCGGTGTCAACATGTGGGTATTCTTGTCACACAATACTATCGGTGTCAATTTCACGTACTCCTATGTGTATGTATCATGTGGGTATTCTTGTTACACAATACTATCGGTGTCAATTTCACGAAAGTTTAATCTTAACCTTACAAAACACCAACATAATTACAATATTGTTTTTACATTATTTGTAACTGGTGTTTAAGACACATAAAAAGGCCAGACATTTTATATACCGGGTTGGATTCGAACCCACACCATTGAGTGGCAAGTGATTTGTAGTCAGCGACCATAACCACTAGGTCGAGGCCCCGCCATACCATACCCAGTTATACTAACCTTACACATCAAGCAAACCCAAATCAAGCCGTACAGAGAGTAATATAGCGAAATGAAACCCGCGACCAACCGCACCCATGGCAGACACTCTACCACTCAGCCACCAGACCGGCTTTAATGATACAGAACGTACTCGCCCCGTGACTGCAAACGCGAGGAATGTCAGGTATTCTAAGTAATATATCATAACCATTTGCGTCTAAAACAAGAAAACAACACAGACAAATTGTTTGAATGTAACGTGATTTACATACGGTTGTAAATATGATCATTATTTTATGATTTCCTTTGTCAATATTTGAAGACATTGTTTTGTCGACTTATCTGTTCAACATAACAACGTATATGACGTAAATAGAAAATTTATTGGTGTTTTTAACTATATTTAAATGACCCGAAACACTTCCTATCCGTTCAATGTCTCGGTTAGATACTTTAAATATTTATGTTTGACTTCTCTTATCTGGATTGAAAACAAATATACAAACATATCACATTTATCTCAATTTGATATAGGAAAGTAAACACGTATACCCTTACAATGCGGGGGAGGTAGCTGCATTAAGAAATTATCTACTCCTGCCAAAACGTCCAACATGAAAGCATACCCAAGGTTGTATATCAAATATATATTCGCCGTATAACCCCAAAAGCCGCTATTTGATTTTTTTTGTTTAACATTTTTAATTCTGAAACTCACTTGGAATTTCATCTGCATTGATAGACTTCCCGGCCATCATGAGTAACAAAGGCCAACTAGGTTCCTAGCGTAAGGTCAGTTTGATTTTTGACTTACTGACAGCCACAGTCGACGTGAATTAACTAACATTCTGGTAATTCAATCAATTAAACAGACATAAAGTCGCTTGCAGCGCTACTAATAAACAAATCCGACTACATTTTGCGTCCGACGCAACTTCTGATCGAGTAATACATGTACTTCGAATACATGATTATAATTCCATACGACAGTATCGACCGTAGCTGCTTATGAGCACCCTGCTACTAATTGGCAATCGACGGGTCTTCTTCCACGTTTGCTCTCCATAAATATGTGACTGAAAATAAAATTTCTTATATTTTGTTTCAGCAGCTTTGCTGCGTGTGAAATTCTAGTTTACATGTTTATCAGTTGCTTGCAGTACAGTTGTGTAAATCAGGAACACTGGTTAGGTCACCTGACCGCTGTACGTTTCAAGAAAAAAACGGCGTAAACTCCAACAAAATGTTCATTTACGGAAGACATTTCATTTGCAATTTTTATAGTAGGCTGAATATCAAATGACAGATTCTATGATCTGCATGCATTATCCTGAGTTCCGTCTCATGTAGTTGTTTACCGATATTTTCTTACTATGTTTTGTTTTATTTTTGGTAATAGTAGGATAAGTGTAATGCTTGGCGCACCATTAAACCAGAGTTTATCAGCCAGGGGTGACCACTGACCATTCCGGGGCGGCACTTCAATATTCTCTATGTTTGAGGCTTGGATCCGTTTTGCTTTTATAATTGTTTCCTGTATGTTTGTTGTTCTTGTTTTCTTGTGCTTTTGGGGTGACAGACACTTTGCATGTGGCATTTCCAGCTCGAGTTGTTCATTCATTTGTATTGAATATCACTGATGATGACAATTTGTAAAGTTGACCAAACATCAAGCCACTCATATTGTTCATGTTCATCGTGATGATAAAACCATTGCGGCAACGTACATAGTGACAAGTGCATTGGGAGATGTATTAAGTTCCTTTATTGTAAGAAAATGACATAAAGGATTTCGATCGATTTTATAGCTACAACTCACATTTCAAACAAAAAATCACAAGTTGCTATAGTGAATTCATAGCATCAACATTTCATTGCTCAATCCTATGAAGTTTGGCTGAAATCCAACCAGCAGTATTGGAGATGAAGCGTGGAAAAAAGTCCACATGTATAAAAACATCAAAGGGCCGTAACTCAGTGAACAATTATCTGAGCGGAACAAAAACGAGGATGCACAACTACACTTGATGTTGATCAATCCTATGAAGTTTGGTTGAAATCCAAACAGCAGTATCGCCGATGAAGCGCGGACAAACTCCATAAGTGTAAAACTATCAAAGGGCCATAACTCAGTGAACAATTATCTGAGTGGAACAAAAAACGAGGATACACAACTACACTTGATGTTGATCAATCCTATGAAGTTTGGCTGAAATCCAACCAGCAGTATTGGAGATGAAGCGCGGACAAACTCCATATGTATAAAAACATCAAAGGGCCATAACTCAGTGAACAATTATCTGACCGGAACAAAAAACGAGGATGCATAACTGCACTTGATGTTGATCAATCCTATGAAGTTTGGCTGAAATCCAACCAGCAGTATTGGAGATAAAGTGTGGAAATCTCCACATGTATACAAACATCAAAGGGCCGTAACTCAGTGAAAAAATATCCGAGCTGAACAAAACGATGAGTATGCACAACTATACTTGATGTTGATCAATCCTATGAAATTTGGCTGAAATCCAACCAGCAGTATTGGAGATGAAGCGCGGACAAGCTTAAAGTGGACGGACGGACGGACACAGACGCCAACGGCAAAAACAATATGTCTCCCTCAGAGAGAGGGAGACATGATAATACTTAATAGTATTGTTATATGATAACGTCGGTAATAACTATGTTTGTCATCAAATATTTTGGACCACGTTCACAGCAATTTCAAGTAGCGGCCTCCATTTCAATCGTCTATAGTGAAGTTCACTTGGTCGATGTTGGATTCACACTCTCGTCACATTGTATAGCATATACATATAATAAGAACATATATATGCGTGTATATTGTAGAGGCTTATTATAAACTCCCAGTAGATTACTGACAGTTCCAAGGCTTTTAATCGCTATATGATTATTATTTCCCTTTACGTTTTTTAGATAATATTTCCCCATTTCCCCTTTGTAGAATTCCTTGGCCTGAAATTATATTCGTGTCCTTCCCCTGTCTGTCCGTGGCCAACCTGCTTTCTTAGGTTATCCTCACTTCTCCTCACTTCTCCCCTCTTTCTCTCATGTTTGCTAATGTTTCGTATGCTGATGTTTCCCCGAGATCTGTGTGTGGGGGCATTTTCTTGTGTATGCGGCCTACTCTGTAACAACTTAATCCTTCCTTTATAAAAGTACTCACATATAACCTATTTAGTCATGAACTTCAAGTGAATATGTTCACCTATAGCCATTTCACAGTATTCATCACTATCCGGATTATTTTTATAATCCCATTCGCCATTTAATGACACATATTTTATGGGGAAGCTATGTTTGTGTTCCATTTATATTGCAGCAAATTTCCTCACTTCATAAACCAATTCAAAACTACAGTATGTATGTTGAAAGGAGTGTTTGTACCATATTGTTATAATCATTCATTTAAACCGAGTATCTGTGGAAAGGAACAAAGACAAGCATATTTTAGGAACACACGTTTATTTTAACAATTGGTCAAGCCACCAACGAACACAATGATAAATTATCAGCGTCAGACACGGACTCATTTAGCATTACACATACATTGTATATTACAAAAACACAAATGTAGCAATGTTTGGGTTCAAAAACACAAATAATGAATGACCACTAAATGTAATTTGTATTACAAAAACTTGCATGAGACTCATGTAAGACCATAATTTTACAACAGAGAGTCTCCCCGCACACAAACAAATAATACTGACAATAAATATAATAAAGGAAATGATCACTTAAATGGTTTTGCTGATGTTCCAACACAAACAGAGGACTAATGTTGACATACTTGTAAGCTGATTTCACAGTCCAAAGAGCATTTTGTCGTGGAATGGTGATTTTAACAATGACGTGCTATTCAAAATCTTCCCGTCGCTTGACAAACAGTTTAGAAGTCAAATATTGGAGACAAATGCTGTCTTGTAGGACTGCGACTGTATCACACGTCTACCACATGGCGTCCCGTAAGGTTCTGAATGGCATAGGTTCAGATTGACCTTGGATTTACATGCGATATCGACATTTTGATGAAGGAAGATGACGTTAGGTCGTGAAGTAGCAAACCACGGGCTGTACCCGGCCTGGGCTCTTCAATGAACAGAGCTTCGAGACTTGCAGGCATGAATTACGACGGCACACACTCTGATTCTAGGCGGTGGGCGTCATATTCAGGCGAAGAATTGGCATTGCCGATTACTTAGTGCTTATCTGTCTCTGAGGTAGAGATGGTTTCAGACGTATGATCAAATTGCTGTGTTATGTTCCTACGTGCACGAGACCACTTGCCTTGGCAGTGTCCGTCCCAGCAAAGTTGTGTCTGAAAAGGAGGATGAGCGTTTCAGTTAGTATGATAAAGAAGAATGTTTCGTTATAAAAAGGGGACATTACTGTTCACTGATCCAAACATTTATTTTGAGTCGGCAAAAGTGATCCCGATTTAAGACAGTTCAAACACCTGGCCATCGGATGTGTCGAAAAATCTTTTCCATAACTTATATGTGATTTCACCCAGTTTTTAAATCTCAAAGTCAACTAAGCTAACCTTGAGCGAGACGAAATATCAATATAAGATAGTGATGGAATGTGTGATAAAGATAGTGATGGAATTAAATGGGCGTGTGTCCTAATTTAAAGTCAAGTGGCTGTGTTTATTGTCGAGAGAAACTTATGAGAATCAAATTAAATGGTATGAATTAATTTTATCTACTTCCAAACAGTTTGTGATGGTCGCTCTTAACATAATAGCAACGTTCTGTTTATAAACTATGTTATCATAATCGCTTCCATATCTTCCACCCACGCACCTTGGAATACATCAAACGAGATATAATACCAACTAAAAGTACGGAGTTAACATTAGGTACAAGTAAATAGGCGCGCCAGCGTGTGATAAAATTTGAATTGACATTTAATTTGTTAGATTTATAAATAAAGATAATGAGAGATTGACGGACTGAATAATAAAATCGAGTTTAATTACTTATGTACGAAAAGTATCATAGCTAATGTGTTTGAAATACGTGTGTTACTATTTGTTCATGGTTTCGTGTGGGATTTATTTTACAATGGCAAAACTCACAGCAGAAAATGTCCATGTAATTAATGGCTAACTGCGATAGTTAATCCCACAGGCATGTGATATTGATATCATTTCAATGTATCAATGTAAAAGTAACATATTAGTGTCAACATATCACAGCATAGAAACCACCCTACCCAAACAACAATGATTACTCATACATGTTTGTTGACGACATAATGATCTATATACATAGTACTTATGTCTTTATTCATTCGTAATTTAGTAAATTATGTCTGGCTGATAAATTGCGAGGAGGAGAAGAACTAAGGTCAGAAGCGACTGTATTTCGTATAATTGACCTATCGAAGACCATATCTTACACGTGACTCTGTAGCTTTACGTTTTATTCAAGGAAGCATCAATATCTTAGACCTAAACACGATTTAATATCACATGTAACATATTACTATTACTACTAACGGTAATTTAAACTAATACAATTGATAAAAATATGTTTTCGATATAAAAAGTGGCATTATTATATAAATTGCTATAAAAGACGGGGTCAAAAGAGGATGTATTCTCAATAGACAACAACTACATGTAATTCGATTGATTATATATTTAGTCTACAACAAGCTTTAGATGTAAACAAACTGGATATTTATTGCCCATGTAACAAAGAACGAATGCTATTGAACGATCCTAACATCGTATGCGATAATTTATTCAGAGTCATAAATTAAAGAATATATTATAAATAATTATGCTGATTTTTACTGAGATGCCAGTCTATTATCTTTAAATGTTTAAGTTCGATTATTGTGAAATATATGCAAATATCTGTATAATGAGTGATTTAATTATTTTATTTAATTTTGAACGTTTAGATGAAATAAATATACGTATTTTGCCATGCATTGTTTTGATAAATTCGCAAGCCGACTTTTATCTGGCTGGATAATTAGGCAGAAAATGTCAACATACGCGCCTGGTTTGTTCAATATTTGAATAATGGCATATGCCATATAGATTTATAACATTTCAGTTAAATGAATAGAAATGGAATAAACGTCGCAAATGCTTAAATAAATCAAGAACTGAAATGAAAATAAATTACGGTATTGTTCTATTCAATTATATATGCTTAATTTATGTATAATAATTTCCATTTTCTTACAATGTGACATTATGTGTAGAGCTACTTACTATATTGTATAAAAATAGATTGTTGCTAATGGTTTCCTGTTCAGGTCTGAGCAGAACATGTAATTATACTTGAAACACAAATTGTTGCCATTTTACTTTGATTGTTAAGTTTTATATCTGAGCTGTTCTCACCCACTGTCTGGTTACCATGATAACAATGCTTACTTGTTAATCAACAATAAAAATTGAATGAACCATGATTCTCAATAAATATAAGCAACAATGAATTCCATGTTTATTTTTCATAATCATTGAATGCTATATACAGCGCATTATTATTCAATTTAGTTAAATCTTTGATATATTTTGCTTTACACTTATACAAACAAATTGGATATCAATATATTTTAATAAATGTCGTTTATTACAGCGATTAAACAGTACATATTTTAGATAAACAATATATAATCAAAATTCAACGCTACCTGTCATCTCTTACATATTTATCTCATTATATATTACATGTATACTTTACTTCATACAAAACTCACATTTATTTATTTTTGTGTTTCTATCCTTCTTCAATTAATACATTGTTTTGAAGATTAGTCGGTGTATATCAAAACGCAAACATTTATTAGTTTTTAACGAACACCTTTCTAAGCAAATGCTATTTTAACTTTTTTCTCCTGTTTCGATGTTCGTACTTTTTCTAACGATAATTCGCTGCCCCATGTTTTTGAAAGCGGCAGTCTAGATTTTAACCCATCTCATCAAAAATCAACCTATAACTTTCTACTACACACAGCCCATTGTGTAGGTATGTCAGTCACAATAATTTGAAATAGGTTCGACACACCCTTTACTTGTATTAAATAGTTTCAGGTAAAAATCTCCAATTTCTGAATTAAATGATGCATTGTTTTGTGTACATTCAATTAATCATTTGAAAAAATTATGCTGGGGCAACAACTACGCTTAGCCAGTTCCTATATTCCTGATATTCCTATATTATCAGTAATTAATTTGCTCAAAATTCTCTGATTTAAGATCAAAATGTATAAAAAATACTACTACACATGGCCCACGAAATATGAAACGACCAATTCGACAAGCATTTGAACATGCAAAATTCAAAATAGCATTAGTATTTGAATACAGTACTGTATATTTTATATTACAAGTGTCTTTCATTTCGACAACACTGCCTTATGTACACTGAAATACTATTGTAATTGGTTTCTATTATATCTCCATATTTGTCAAAATGAGCAATAGACCTCAACTATACTTATTACAATTTCCACCTACCCCTATTACAATATTTTACTTTTAAACAATAATTTTCAAATGTGTGGCGACATAAAAATCAAACAGTAACGGTTTTGATGAAAAACAGAAATCTGTAACATCATCTACTAGGATCGATCAGGAAGAAAAATGTTTTAATGTAGTGTAGAAACATCAAATCACGGTTATTATGAGCCTACCCGTCTAGCTCAGTTAGTCACCCGGCAGATCCGGTTCGATTCCCGGGTAGGGCAGGTTATACCCTTCCGTGACATTGGCTACGGTCATGTCCTCAACATGTGATGGAGTTGTCAGTTACTTGTGCAAGAGCAAGTTAGCAATCAGAAAACTGGTTAGATATATGACTGAACAATTGTTGGAAGCGCTACGGCGTAAAACCCGATGAAAACAAACAAAACAGTTATCATGATGCATAAAAAGTAACCACATATTTTACAGGAAGGGTAAGTTAAGTACGGGCGTGGTCGAAGGGACCGGAAGTAAATATGATTTTGATCTAAGTTCTATATAAAATATTTATTAATAATTAACCTACACTCAGGAGTTTGTACAAATATTTGCTGATAACAAAGATCATCCTGTATCATTTTCAATATTCGAGTGTCTTATTTGATTAGACGGGCTGGTTATTTATTTTAAATAAAGTGGTACTTACTCTTACACAAGGTACGTTATTTTATTGTAATGAAATATGTATTCAATCAGTATCACTTTGTTAATATAATTCAATATATTTATATGTTAGACTCATCTGTAGGAATGTACGCAACTACTACCGGTCTTTAAACACCACATGAAGCGGCTTTTCGTTTTTATCATTTCGATATTAACTAGAGCTAACACTTCTTTTTATTCTGTTATTACGGTATATTAAGTATTATCATGTTAATCCTAATCGTAGCACCAATTCACATCCGATGGCAAGTAATAGTCCAGTTTGTAAAAAAATGAAAAATAAAAAATGATATAAATAATTCGACTAAGGACTGTTTGACAGGCAAAGCTTGAACAGTTTAATAATAATTTGTGTGCCAATCTTTCCAACTTTTGCATATTTCTATCAGTCTTAAACATTAGACAATACAATATTAAGCTGTCGTCCAATGACATTTTCGGTCATCATTTGTTAGTAACAAATTATTGAAAATGTATTACAATATTTTCCCTCTGATCCTACCACGGGGACGATTTTTATCCGGATACTACATGTATATAATTTGAATGGTTTTGGGACATTAATCTCCTCCAAAGGACAATTGTCATGTTTTATAAAGTGAAAATACCTTAATTTCTGCCAAAGGATGTTGTCTTCTACATCTCGTTTTGTTCGGAAACTCGTTCTGCTATGGTGACTCCTGTGGTGCCTATGGCGATGCCTCGTTTCTGAAGTCTGGAATCGTCCACCGTCCATGTCAGAAGGAACGAGCGATCGTAGGTTGTATCCGCTGGAGAAACAGGCGGCGTAGCAGAACAAGTCTACAAAACAGCAAGATCCGTAGGATGAAATGCTGTCCCTAAATGCCATCTGGTGTCTGTGGTTCTGATGGTGGTCCCGTGAAAGCACAGAGGCAGCCAAAAGATGAAAAGAGCAAACAAGTACTATGAAGAATCTGTCCATAGTATGGTATATCGAGCGAAGGAGAGCACCCAATACTTGCGCTATTTTCGCTTTGAATAATGTTTTCACGCCGCGTGCTTGTTTATAAACAGTCCAACAAGAATGTTAGGAAGGATGCTCAGCAAATATCGAACACCACAAAGAATTTGAAGAAAATAAGTTTTGGGAGAGTCAAAGCTCGCAAGAATGTGTTCCATAAATAGTCCGCCTTTTTAAAAAAATCAATAAATGATGCAATAACGCAATCATAAAATTAAGCCTTTATTATTTGCTGCGTCATATGTATTTCTTCAAACAATTTAACTGAATTAAACGGCACTTCAAATTATGCGTTGCTCACTTATTCAAATTTAGTTTCTGTTATAACCGATTCATAAAATCTCTGCGACCATTATGACTATATAAGGAACAATGTATTCCCAATTTAAATACTCGCCGGTAACTACGGCGTGGGTGTCATGACTTTCATTGTTGACCTTTACAATTTATTACTCCAGAGAATACGGCTAATGTTTAACATTGAAAACAAATGAACTCTCTTAGATTAATAAAAGAAAGCCCAGCTTTACGTCACAAGCAAATTAGCATGACAAATGGCTCATAACAAATACATAATTTTGAGAGGCAGAGGGTCTTAATTACCGAATAAAATTCGTTGAAAAAAGAAGTAAAGTAAAGTATAGAAACATGAAATACCAAATGTATGACCAAACTTATTAAAATAACGACTGGCAATGATCCGCTACATATCAGTATATAGGCTGATAAGTACATTTCAAATCAAAGCTGGACTCAGCATAGGTAGTTAATTTCGTGTAATTTTGTATTACGGTTAATCTGTGAGTTAATACAAAAACACTGCTTTGTTTGTAAAGGTTAATCGTATGGCAATTAACAATGATAACAAAACGGCAATTAGATGGATGCAGTATGTGGGCAGAATGTTTATTCAGGAAGAAGTTTTCCATGATATCATGTAGTTATTGGACTAGATAAACTTCCATCAAACGGTGTTGACCTTGTCTCTTGATCAGGAGAAAGTATAAGTACCTTTATATTACTGAATAACACTGGAAGGGGCCCAAAAATGGTCGAGTCTTAATTTCATCATGGAATGGAGAGGAATCCGGTCTTTTTGCAACTTAATTTTCACCAATTATGATTTTGAATTATATCTGGGTGAGTTTTTTTATTTTCATTTTTTTTATTTTTTGAAACAATTATTGTTTTTTACATGTCTCCTGTCATGGGCCCCAAATTGCATGCGTTTGTTCCTGCATGAACACGGCATGAATTCCAGGGCATGTTCTGTGTTCATGGGTAAATATATTTGTCCTTATGTAGTTCAACATATTTGGCCAACAATGAGACCAAACCTAAAGCCGTTTGAACAGCGTTGGACATCCCCGGTCGCGAATTACAGATGCCATACACAACAGAAGTCAACCTGCAACAACTGGCACAATATATGCAACAAGATGGCAACATCTACCAAAGGACCACACCCGACGTCTTATTTGATGGCATGATGAAGACATTTGGTGTCGTCATCCGTTGAAGGTTTCTTGCGAATCGCTGTCTAGTGGTTTTGGTCAGTGACTTCAATCACTTGCCCCTCACCGCTGCGTGTTTGAATCCCACTGGAATAAAATGTGTAAGTAAGGAAGCCATCCAGCCTATACGGTAGGTCGGTGGTTCTACTCATGCTTAAGCGAAAAGGAAAGCGTGCTGTATGGAACCAAGTCGCCGTCCTGTTGGTTTGCAGCAACCATTGAAAACATTCGTTCTATATCCTAAACAGCGTGCATTTAAAACCACATAAAATAGAACAGTCATAAAAGAGACAGCACGTCGATAAGCATAGTCTGACTGCAGTATATCATAAGTCAACAATTCAGACTCATAATATTTACGTCAGTGACAGCAATGTTGTAAATTTCTTTGTAAACAAAATCAAAATCCGACGTGTGAGACTGTAAATATGAGAATACCGTCACTATAATCTGTAATATATGTATGTATTAATGTAACGCCCTTTCAGTAAATTTCCACATCAATAGTTTAGATAGACAATTTGAGCTGTTTACGTGATTTTTGGCGTCCTCTGAATGAAATATAACACACTCTTATATCGTCTGTTCCGGACTGACAGACATGCTCGCCAAGTTATTTCAGACAGTTGAACACTCAATAAGTAATCTGGAAGATGTAGGTACGAAACCCGGATGAGGCATTAAGTTCTATGTGACATTAGACTGAGTACAATACACAAGTTATTTGTCTTCCACCTAAGATATACTCTGGGAAGTTGCCAGTTGCTTTCGATGGAACAGGCCAGTATTGGTTAGTTATACAGGCAAACAGATTTGATCAACTGACCACCGTATATAACATACTGAACATTGTCAAACAGTATCAAACTCCAGCAAAACAAAATGCATTGACAAGCCCCTAAAACCAGGTCTCCAATAGTATATACATAGATACTAGGCCTTAAAATGTCCCATTAGATATAAACATAGAGTAAACGCGTTTCTTCAGTAAGACTATAGCTGAATGGAGGATTTGGTTGATTCTTTGTTTAATAAAGTTTGAATATACCGGGGTTTGCCCACTACTACGTACAATTGGTACAGATTTATGCCTTCACATCACGGTAGTATAGGTTAAAGTTGCCACGAATTGTGATGCTTGTTTGTATCAGCGTGAATTGTGACCGGGATCTATAAAACAAAATGTGTCTTTATCGTACATTCTAATATCGCGTTGGAGTCAACCGGTGTATGGTAATAAAATTCCAATTAACCAGCGTTAGTTAGGTCATTTACTGGACCGGTATATCACTCCAACACTGTAAACAGAAACAAGTATTGTAAAAATATAACATGTCTGGAAGCGGCGACATTTGAAGTGGTTTTTCTGAAATTAAGTCTCAAAATTAATAATCCATTCCCTGTTTATACCAATAGTGTATTTACATTGCGCTGAATTCTGTTTTAGATAAAGCATATACAGCCGCCAATATTAAATTAAATCACTGTTCGTATTAAATTTTGCTAACTGAGCATATGGAATACTGAAAAAACTTGACATTTACTGTGCATTTGCAGTTTAATACTGCTGTGGGTCCCATTTAAAGGTATGTTTGATTTTACACATGGCGGATATCGGACTTAAGCAGAGCATTTACATATTCTTTTGCAAAATAGCTTTTGATTTCCTCTCATGAATTAGAAGCGGAGAGCGAAAGGTTTTAGACTTTTCATATCTAACCATCACAGAGAACATGCGTCTCATCCAAGATTGCTCTCGTGTCCTCTAGACCATCAGCCCTGTGTTTTATTATTTGACCTAACAATGACGGTTTCTTCTGTGTAATGCATGCAAAGGTTATTGCTGTATTTCATTTACTGTTTTTGCGCATGATTGTGGTTTCATGATGGAGTGATGAACATAGTACTTAGTGCATGTGTACGAAGAGGGTCTTAATTCGGTACACTACGTTTAATATCAATGCATAGGAATGGCATTTCATTGATAACTTTATCATTAGATAAAGCAATATAAATTCTTGAGGCGCCATTATTGCAAGTAAGCACATAATATTATGAAATAACCAAGGTGAGAAAGATTGAACAGCGAATACTGAAATGCTGAGTCAATATGAAATAGCAAATTTGGTCAATCATTATCGCTGTACAAGTCAAATATGGCAAAAACACAATATGCTTTTAATAAAGAACTAATGTATTTTGATAGATTAACTTTGATCATTTAAATCTCTTAAAACCTCGTATCAAAGACTAACAAATTTATATTTAATTGAAAACAATTGATTAATGGTTACTAATTAATTTTTTGAATAATTCCTGCATACATTTCAATGACGTCATACGTACTTTTGTTTGATGTAGATCAAAATGTGATTGTTTATCAAAACGATTGTAAACATTATTTTAAATCGAAAATGAAGACCGGTGTCAAGAACATGCGATTATGTGGTTTCAGATAAACGTTAAAAGCGTCATGAACTTCTTTATGTAAATATTGAAATTAATAAAAACAACTTTTTGTACACATTTTTTTAAGGGATGATATTCTTGACAATGAAATTTGTTTTCTAATTCACTGAATTTGCAATAAATAAGTCATTTACGTCCTAACTTTCTTAGAAGAATCTTTCTTATCATTTCAGAACTGTAAAATGTGACAGTTTTTGCCATTAAAACACCTTGGTAATTGTTTTATGTAATGAAACCTAACATCAGTCCATGTTTGTAATCAAGACGAGAAATGACAACATCCTTTCCGATTGTCAAAATCTCTCCTGTCGTTTTGATGTCCAAACTCGGCTACTTTCGGTTCTGAAACAAGTCAACATCAAACGAATAGAAGGTCGTTTTGTTAAACGGAATGCAATTTGGGTGGTTTGAAATTATCATAAACCCATCAGAGAAAAGAGAAGACCAATGTAAGCAGTTTTAAGCCACATTCGAGGTTTTGATGTACAGGATTGTAATAGAACGCAGTTATTCAATTTATCTGGAATTCATTGTTTTTATATTTTGTGGGTGTATTAATAAGTGTTGAAGTAAGATTACATAAATATATGGTGCAAACCTTTAGTCGTGCAAATATTTGTTTGTTATTCCCTTTTTCCTTAGATACTTTGCTCTAACCCCGTATGCCAATGCTTCGATTCCTGATAAAGGCATGTTTAGTGCAGTAATAGGTTCAAATAGGTACATACACGTATGTGCGTCTGTGATCGTAAACTTCAGAAATAGAGTTGACGTCGTAACAAATGACAAAATGGACGTCACCTCGAACATATTATCTAAAATTTACACTGCTATTCAGCAACAGGATTTTGATGTAAGTCTGTGTTGTCATATACCATATAAAACTTTGATCCTTTCAGAATACAGTTGTGTAAATAGTATATGACTGTATTCAACGAGACACAAGTCATGTCGTTCTAAAATGGTATCGGATAATATGGATTACCCTGTATATACATTATATAATTTTCTAAAAGTCCACACTTTTGGTTTTCTGATACAGAAAAGGGTATATTGGTCATTTTGACGAATTGCAATAATTTTTATGATTGTATCAATTTGTGGCCACCTTGTGACCCCCACCCCGGTTGCCTTTGAATATCGTATATGAGATTATCACTGTGGTTTGCCTTCTTGCTTAAATAGCTTTATTGTGACATCTGTATAATACTGACTAACATATTAATGTCGTAGGGTTTAGCCCGTTTTATTAAGCCATTGTTTTTGCCACCAGTATATTTAATCAAATTCGGTATTTTTATCTCAAACGTGTACCAATTAACGTATATACAGAACATTTACAACTGCATTATGTATTATGTACGTATTTTATTAGGAGTTGTTTAATGCCAAATTCCTGGCATACGACTAATTACTAATATTGATGATTTACATAGCATCGTCAATAGTGCCAGCATTTCATCATTATTTTTTACCTCATTGGGTGTATACTTGTAAACGATCACGTTCCAAAATAGCATTAATATCAATTAACAAAGCAGCTGCCTACACAATTATAGATCCTCCCCGAACAATAATAGGTGCAATGCAAGCGACGGTTTGATTTCTTACGTATCTAGAACAATTGTTACACCTTAAAATAGCTTTCGCAGTCAGAACCCATAACCGAATTGCTTTGAGTAATTATTATTGGTAAGACCATCCTACTATTAAAACCGTCATTATCGAAACAGCTGCGAGGCTCACAATCCTTGAATCGATTTCAGTTCACTTCAGCGAAATGTGAGACTTAATCAGGTGGTCCTGTTCATGAAAGTCGACATCCAAAAACGAAGCTTTAAACAACAACACAACACCAATGTTGGTGAGGATTATGATGATGATGATTATTGCAGTGGTGATTACGAGAAAAATAATGATAATGATGATGAAACAAAATTGATGATAATGAATGTTGATGGTGGCGATGATGATGTTGAGAAGGCGACTGGTTATGATAAGATAGTTATACGAATAAGGTGATAATGATGATGGTGGTGATGCTATTGATGATGAAATGCTGATGTTGGTTATGATGATTATAATTATCACAATAGTTGATATCATGGCGATGTTGATGATATTGACGGTGATAGTAACGGTGATTTCGGCAAAAAACTTAAATCCTTCAATTTCTACGATCCATAACAAATAACACACGCCTTTCAACAGTTTGCCGCTACCTATATTCGGCCGAAGTTTGAGAGTCACCATAGAGCTGCCATTTTGAGGTACATACGGCGTTTATAGAATGGTGTGGACCTGATTACAACTGGAGAATTAATCATTGTTCTTTAATGATCAGTAATTGCATTTTGTCTACTGTTATATTAAAGATTGTGTCTAGCACCAAGCAATCTTTCTTCTATGCATCGCATCGTGTGTTTAATTCTTGATTCTTCTTCTTATTGTCCTGACACAAAGCCACGGTATACGCACACATGCTGCTATTAATGATTTGAAATTATTGCGTAGCCCATACGTAAAGTTCACTTGTAAAATCATTCCAACTCATTGGGCGCACAGATGTACGCATACACAAATGAGCACCTTTAAAAGACATGTACATACAAATACATGTAGGTCGATGGAGGAAAATACTACTAACAAACATAAACGTGGTATATTATAACTAACATGGTTTATAACTGATATTTTAAATACATTTTGTTGCATATAAAACACGATTTAATCAGCCAAATTAACATATTTTTTATAGCTTTAACATTTTTTGTTGTACAGAAAATAAAATTGAAATATAAGTTTTAACGGTTTATTATTACATAATCCATACAATTTAGACGGTCGGCTATGGTAAATTTACGAGTGAAATTTGTTTTCAAAATTTGTTACTTGTAGTATCTTGACTAGTATAAGCAAATCACCGACTCAGTCAACGAAAGAAGAGTTATAGTAAGATATACAACTATAAAACAGGCGACTTTTGGTGGAAGGGTACAGTCGAACGTTTTATTACTTCCTGTCGTTATTTCAAAAGAGTAAAAATGATACCACAAACACATCATTTTATTTATTTATTTATTTCAGAACCTTTATATATATACATATAATTGCTTGGGATATGACGACATTTGTTTTCCTTACAATAGTCGAACATTTCATTTCGTTTAGAATACCAGTAAAACTATCATTATTCACCTGCTAAGGCATATAGCCCTTAAACAATTATATATTAAATCAGTAACCCCACCTTCTCCGTTTAAACTAGCCCCATCCCACCGTCCTTACCCCAATTTTAGAGTATTGACCTCTCCACATATTTACAAACTAAATATACAAAAATAAAACGAAGCTTTCGATCATACTCTATTACTTTAATGTGAAAAGTATAGCCTGCTGTATGATATGCATAACATTGTAGTGATAAACTTTGCTGTTTTCACATTTTGCCACTTTGTTGTGTATTGATATGTTTCGATCTCACGGGCCTCCGGCCTACAGATATATTAAAAATAAAACGTACACATATATAATCAACTGTACATATTAATACTAGGGCAACATTTGAGTTCGTAAATAATTTTAGACTGAAGTTTTGATATCATATTGATATTATCCATAAGGCTTTGTATTGGATTATAAAAATGTAATATATTTTGTACTGTGCTTTATATAAATACTGCATGGCCGCTCTATTTTATTTCTTAAATACTAAATCGTGTAATTTTATGTTCTATGTATCGTTTTATTCATACATGTGTTTGTTTTGTCTATTTGTTATGACTTAATTTCTGCTTTATAGCTTATATTTACTGTTTATAAAACGGACTCTAAATAAAGTTTCTTGTGTCTTGATGTTTTTTGAAAGATAATTCATATTAAAGTATACCAAGAAATGCTCCGGTGCCTTAGTTATTGAATTTATATACGCCGAATTGTTTGTTAACACTTTCTTATGTATTCATTTATTATCGGATTGTGTATGCGAGAAAGCGTTGACTTGAAAGCGGTTGTTAACAAAATGTGAGGTGGTCAGTCAATTAAATAATGTTTTGGACAATATTGACCAATACACCTTGTGTACACACAGTAACGATATTCTCAATCCATTTTGAATCAGTTCAATGCAATATGATGCAATCATCTGCTACATGAAATGAATGCAATACTTCTGTTGTATACTAATTTCACACCGTCATTTCATTATTCAACAATACTTCAACAACATATGCTACTCGCACACCATCATATATACATGTGCACTTAAGTTTCCATAAATGACCGAATTATTTCATCGACGAACAAAAAACAGTATTTTGAGCACATTTATTCAAAAAAGATTTTAGATTTTAAACAGACACTACACAGTCATGTCCTTCGTTCATGTTAACATTACGTCATGCATTATTAACATGCGGATGAACTCGACATTTATCAAAAACGTTTACAAGGGGTTATAAAATCAACAAAAATCCCCAAAACTGCATTATTGGTTATTCGCATGTTCTGCATTTAACATGAAATGAACGCTAACTAGGTTGAGAGATACCTGACTTGTGTTGTTGAAGATGTCGTTTTTATAGTTGTCAATAACGAACTGAATTCTTCCGGATTAAATAGTTTACAAAAGTACGGAGAATGACGTAATTCAGTATTTGTTAAAGTGTAACGCTGATTAAAGTTATATAGCACTGTGCTTGGCAATCATAAACTACAACACTTTCATAGGGATTCGTTATTAAACCATTTGTCCGACCAGAATATTTAACAAATTGATTAACATTTACAGTTAGTAAAGGGACGTAACTCAATTGCTGGTTGATACTCAAACACGTATACGTTTACTCCCTTGCAAATACATCGGCCTTTTTAAGGTTTCCATACAACTTGAACTCCTGAATATTCCGTAAGGAGCTGAAGTGAAGCCGATGGATTTTTCCAAGTTTATTTTTTTTTAAAGTTAACTAGATGAGTTCAGTGAAATAGGCGCACCAATCGTTCATCGTACATCAACACTGAATAACGAGCTTGTATTTTTGAATGCATGCCTAACTGGCATCGAACCCAGAGCTAGCACTGACATCAACATTTGAAACGCGACTGCTGCGAACACATATCTATAGTCAAAGATAGAGCTATCTCGTACATCGTTATTTGAGTTTTCTTAATATCTCAGCTAGTAACGTATCCAGAGCTAACACTGACATCAACATTCGCATATACATATCTGAAAGAGTATGATGAGCCAGCTCGTACATCGTTGAACAACGAGTAAAACAGAGAATGGACTTGAAAATTGTGTTCTTAATTTTGAGGTGGTCTTAATATTAAGATAGTCTTTAAATGAGGTTCTATTGTATTTCAAATCAGAGCCAAAAGTGAACCCATAGCTAACACTAACATCAACATTCATACGGGTCTGCGGTGAATACCGGGTGGCTAACTGCTATCACATTCAAGATCTCCACGTGCGCATGCCCGTTTGTAACCGTACTCGCAACGGTAGAATATCGGACTGTTCTGCGCAGTCAGCGAAGTCGCATACCTTGTATTTGCAACAATAACTCCTCTATTTATAACTTTGAGACCTCTTACGTCTGAACCTCAGGAAATACCCCGAAGTCGCTTATTGTATGCTGGCGGCCGACTGGCACTGACATCAACATTGGAACATGTCCGCGGTTAATACATACTGGAGGTGAAAAACGATTCAGCATCGTGGACAAGTGCGAACGTTGATGTCAGAGCTAGGTCTGTGTTCGCTAGTAGGTCTGTATTGAAATATTAAGAAAACATGAATAACGAAGTATGAACTAGCTCGCTCCCGAAATACTACGACGAGGGACTCCACAAAAAGTACATGTAGGTTTAATATCAGATACCACATTGTTAACACTAACTCAGGGCCGTAAATTACATGGAGGCATGTAGGCAGTTGCCTCCTATTGCGGGCTGAAAAAAATATCATTTTTTGTCTAAAAAGGGTCCAAAAAATTGTTCGCCTCGCTCTGCTCGGCGGGGTGCCTCACCTTCCAGGGGAGGCAATTTACGGCCCTGTAACTGTTCGCTTTCTACCATGTAGATTTATCGCTACACACTCACAGTATATGTAACATAGTTGATATGGCGACTTCGAAAAACGTAAGGGGTTCAAATTAACATTTTAGCGACGACACTACAGCCATCATTAAACACGTTGTTGAGTTCAAGTCTAAAGCTTTCCATTTGTGTATATAGATCTATGTTTTATATGTAATTATTTTTATTTCGATCACAATTTGACTTTAATCGACCCTCGTCTAAATAATTGATTTTCAGTGATGCAACGATTGGTTAGCTCTCATTTTAGCCAGGTTAGAAAAACGATTGTGATTGGTATTTACGAGACGTATCTCGTATTTGTAAACCTTTAACAATGTAACTCAAATCCAAACTTTTTTCAGACATTCCAGCAGATAACAAACGTAGTTCCCAGGGCAGCCTAATTTACACAGGTGCATCAGAGTCCACTATCTAAAGGATGATCGGACAGAAGAAACATCGACGAAGAAACAGAGCTGATAAAATCTTCATTGACGACAATGATACAGGGGTTGTTAGACGCACTGTTCATGTACTCGAAGTTTATTTCACAGAACTACTTATAAAGGTATTAACGTTAATGTTCCTCAAAACATTATTATATATCAAAATAACTACAGCTGGTGTTGGGAGCTATGTGGCGGATTTGAAAGTCCATAGTCTTTCGTCCATAGTATAACGCTATAACACTAATTTTTAAAACAAAATGATGTTAGATGGCGGTGATGTAGCGACTAGCACAATGACCGTAATCCAGAGACCCGGTTTCGAGTTCATGACCGAAATTCTGTGTTTCTCAAACATGATTTATACTCATATGGTATTTTTAATTAAGAGTTTGTATAGTTGTATTGTCATTCATTTTACACGTTTCACAAATCTAACAGCCACACGGTGTAACGTTTGTCTTTGATAAGTTACAATCCAGGTTCACAGAAATATACTAATTTAAAGCAACAAAATAGTTAAGGGCATGTAATACACACACACGAAGCCTTAGGAGAAAATAGGCTACAAGGGCGACAGGGAACAGCTCCGGAAAACTTATCATCAGTTGGGATTTTCATGGAAGAAAACGCAGAGCAACCGGAGAGTTCTAATGGAAAGGCCCGACATTGTTGTCACAAGGACCCAGTTCCTGCGCGAGATCAGGAATTACAGAAAGAAAGGTATGTAACATAAGAAGAGTTTATATGGATTGATAATCACGATACGTATTGGAGGAGATACCAACTCGTCAACATTTTTATAGCGATTTCATAAAACTTAAAATCCACCTATGACTTAATAATTAATTGAAGTATAGATTATTTCTCTTCTCAATTATAATATTCCTTTTAAGCGATGTTCTCTATACGAATAAATTTAAATGTAAAGTCATTATTGACTTCTGTTTTATTGAAAACATTTTCTCTTAATTACGCTACATGTAGACACATTGTTTACACAGACGAGACGTACTTCAACATGCCACACACGGCTCAGCGCACCTGGTAGTCAAAATACATTAATCGACTGATTCTCGTGCATGCGGGATCAGAGGCTGGCTTAGTTTAAGGGACCCTGTTTACTTTTAAGGCGAGCTCATCGACTGGTGATTATCACCATGATATGAAGTCGCAAAACCCCATTAAAATGACTTCGAGGACGCCTTATTCCAAACCTGCCTCCATGATCGGTGCTTGTAGTGGACAACACTTCGTATCATAATGTCCAATTAGGCAAGAGTCCAACCTGGGCAACAAGAAAGGCCGAGATGCAAGCGTGACTAACGATGCACGACGTACCATACCATCTGGACATGCTGAAACCAGAATTACTACAACTTTGTAGGCGGTGAGTTTCATGTTGATTCGAAGACTCTTGCCACTCGCCAATTTAATTTAGTGATATAGTTGCAGAAGTAATTTTTCATTTTGTTGGTTTACAAAATTGATTTAATCTCTTGCCAAATCATGAGAAATTTCTACATAAAATCTCCCTTAAGCCATGCATACATATGATTTTCGTAATAAAAAGGACGTTTTATCAGACGGAGTTCTATGTATATTTTCAGGTGAATGTGTTTTTCTCTTTGCGGTCATAAAGCGACCACAGAGTTCCAACTTGACAACAATTTGAGGGAACACGGCCATGAAAGCCCAAGATTGCCTGCCTATTATGCGGAACTTAATGCCATTGAGTTGATTTGATCTCAGGTACTGCTAAAACTATAAGTGGTTATTTGACTGTTTGTATGGAACTACATAAGACATATGTTAAAATATAGTACTTGTTTAACAGACAGAAGCGTTTAAGGACAGACACTTTTCAACAGACATCGAACTTCAGATTTATGATAATAATTTGGCTAACAAATGAAAAAAGTTATTTTAAAAAACTTGATTAATAGATTTAATCGCTGTCACGTCCAGTGATGAAGATACAGACACTGCGGACGAGGAAGAAACTTATTCCAGCACCTACACTGCGGATGGGGGACTTGAAATTACATGTAAGAAATGATAGAATTTAATAAAAGAATAACTATAAAATCAAACAAATATGTGGTTGATACTATATGCGTTATGTAGTTATGAAACTAACTGTAACGTGCTTGTACTGAGAACAAGAAGTAGAAAGTGACGTCATTGACGTCAGCCAATCGTAACGTACAAAGGGGCGGCTGAATTGCGGAAAATAACTGATGATTGGGCATTGCGTTTGATTTAACGACAAAACAGTTAGGTGATAACATACACAACAAAAATAAACAGAAAGAAGCGACAAACCACAAGTAATTGACAAGCACTAAATAATGGATATAAAATTCATTTTGTCCATAAAAAATGAGAGGCAGGAATGTGTCGAACTCACGTTGATCTAAATTCTGATTTTTATTATTTACCTTTACGAAAACCTTTAGCAAAGAATTTTCCTTTATTCAAAACACATTGTTTCCGCCTTTTGATCCAGTTTAAATGTAGTTTTCCTAATCCTGTTAAGAGGTATACCCTGCATACACTGATAAATGGCTGATCCTAGAGCACTTCGGGATTTGTACCTTTTACCTGATAAGCGTATTTTTAGTTTAGGGAAAGGAAAACGGTCACAGGGGGAGGTCAAGTCAGGTGAATAGGGTGGGTGGGGAAATACTTTGACTATTTTTTCCCTTTAAAAATCGGCCATAATCCGTGCCTTATGAGCAGATGTGTTGTCTTGAAGGAGTCTAATGTACTTCCATCCTGTTGAGGGACGCAATTCTGATAGTAAAAGAACGATTTGTAAAATGCTGCAGTTACAGGTCTGCCCCTCGGAACAGAAACTTGAAGGTCAGGTACATTGGTGGTAAAAAATCACTTTTAGAGAACTTTCTTGACATTTCTACAACGTTTAGCTATAGTTGGCCGCCTCATGTTCTTCGTGGCCCAAACACGGTTCTAAAATTTTCTCTTGTGCGCAAAATAATGCACCAAAGTTTCATCGCCACTTATTACATATTACATCGTCTTATCATACAAGGAATATATTTTAAGAAGTTGCTTTGCCAGTTTCACGCGGGCCTGCTTTTGGTCTTCTGACAATAAATGTGGTATCCATCTGGAATTGATCTTTCTAACTTCTAGATGTTTTAAAGAATTGTTGAACTCCTGCTAAAGAAATGTTGGATAACTGAGCTATTTCACGAACAGTTAATCTGGCATCGTCTTTTAAGATATGTCTGATTTAATCAATGTTTTCTTTCGACGTAACAGTCCAAGGGCAACCGGGACGTACAGCATCTTTTAGCTGCTATCGTCCAGCACGACAATTTGCAACCCAGTGACGAACACTCCTGTCAGTAATCTGACTTTCCCCATATGTATCACAAACCTCTTTGTAAATTTCTTAGGCTGTAAGACCAAGGATAGACCTACCTTTTTATAGGCTCTAATTTCAGTTGCCTTTTCGGCTCATTTGTCTGTCGTTTCCAATACAGTGTAATGATAGGGGATAGAGCAATGTATATAACTCGATAGATATCAACTATACAGAGTAGATTTGTACCTCTGTTACATATTAGTGAATACGCTATCGATACTGGTTTACACAGTGCACGAATTGCTCGCTTTACTTGAAAATATAAACCGCGGGAACTATTTTTCAAACAGCGCTCGTAACTTGCTCTTCTGTGAGCGACTGACAACTTCTCCACATGTGGAGGACATGACCGTAGGAATGAAGACAGTGGTGTTTCAGTAATGTGTTTCCAGTAAAAGGGCAAATACACCATAAATTTCGCAGTTGATATTTAATCTTGTTTTAAAAAGCTAAAACTCACGATTAAATCTACAGAAGTTTTAAAACTTTTGCTTATTACTGTCGATAACTGCTTCCTGTGTTACCAACCAGTATTCATTTTGTTTAGAGGGATTGTGAAGTTCATGACCAAACGTCTCAACGTGGGTTTCGAGCTCAATGCCTTCGGATCAGGAGTCATGATATCTACCCTTCCATCACTACACATGCCTTGAACTACAATTACATACATACCTGGTAATACTCGAAGCTTTCTCAAGCGTATCATGAAATAAAATATTATAAAAAGCAAACTACAACCATAATCTCCTTCTTCAGCTCTATGTACATAATCGAACACTTTCATGTCGTCATTAAAGCATTGAACAATATTCATTTATTCTGAGCTAAATACAATCAACATGTCAAAGCCAATGTTTGAGCGACTGTGCTGTACTTTCCTCTAATCCGCCCAACAGTTTGCTAAGTAATTACCATGTATTGTTGTGTACTATATATATAGATTATTCAATTAATCGAAGCAGGAAGGAGCAATGATGTCGATGTAATTAAAGGAATTTAATTGAATCCAAACATTTCAGACACAAAACGACAGTCTTTATCTGAACGATTAGTTGTCAAAATTGTCTAAATATGCAAAATTAATGAGATTTGATATTGGCTTTAATATTGATACTGATTAAAAGTGCTTATCCGCCCGCACTATTTCATGTAGTTCCTAAAAAGCTTCTGGAAGAGTGATTAAGCTCTCAACACAGACTCCAGAGAAAAGAACAGTCTACTAAACATTAGGCACTAAGGAGGTGCAAGGGTAAACATGTATGGGAAAAGGGTGCCAGGAATGGTCTGGTTCACCGTAAGGAACAATTAAGGAGAATTTAGGGGGCACCAAGAGGTGATAATTAATGTAATAAATACATCAAGGAATAAGTCAAGAATGTAAGTAATAATAGATCGATAGGGGGAAGAACATGAATATTATATCAAGTGAAAGAACTGCTCATGGGGAAAACGGAACGGATACACATTCTGTTGATTTAGATTGCAGTAAGCTATGGCATTCATGTCTCAGATTGCAGTAAGCTATGGCATTCATGTCTCAGATTGCAGTAAGCTATGGCATTCATGTCTCAGATTGCAGTAAGCTATGGCATTCATGTCTCAGATTGCAGTAAGCTATGGCATTCATGTCTCAGATTGCAGTAAGCTATGGCATTCATGTCTATGATTGCAGTAAGCTATGGCATTCATGTCTCAGATTGCAGTAAGCTATGGCATTCATGTCTCAGATTGCAGTAAGCTATGGCATTCATGTCTCAGATTGCAGTAAGCTATGGCATTCATGTCTCAGATTGCAGTAAGCTATGGCATTCATGTCTAAGATTGCAGTAAGCTATGGAATTCATGTCTCAGATTGCAGTAAGCTATGGCATTCATGTCTCAGATTGCAGTAAGCTATGGCATTAATGTCTCAGATTGCAGTAAGCTATGGCATTCATGTCTAAGATTGCAGTAAGCTATGGCAGTCATGTCTCAGATTGCAGTAAGCTATGACATTCATGTCTCAGATTGCAGTAAGCTATGGCATTCATGTCTCAGATTGCAGTAAGCTATGGCAGTCATGTCTCAGATTGCAGTAAGCTATGGCAGTCATGTCTCAGATTGCAGTAAGCTATGGCATTCGTGTCTCAGATTGCAGTAAGCTATGGCATTCATGTCTCAGATTGCAGTAAGCTATGGCATTCGTGTCTCAGATTTCAGTAAGCTATAGCATTCGTGTCTCAGATTGCAGTAAGCTATGGCATTCATGTCTCAGATTACAGTAAGCTATGGCACTCATGTCTCAGATTGCAGTAAGATATGGCATTCATGTCTCAGATTGCAGTAAGCTATGGTATTCATGACTCAAATGAATTGAACTATCGAAATAGTCGAAGTAAACCTGTTCAAACCACGTGCATCATTTCAGATCGCTTTGTCACAACATATGGAAGATTCTCAACATACAAAATGACGTGTTACCTCTTTTGAGAAGTACATGTGTTTATTTCCGCCTAGTTTACGTACATACAAAGAAACAGTACACATACATACATGCACACCACCATTCAATACCGTGGATATAATACAATTATAAAAACGGACAGATAAGGAACAGTATTCATGACAACTACAAAACGGATATGGTAATTGTTT
Source organism: Mactromeris polynyma (assembly GCA_032209605.1). Lineage (NCBI taxonomy): Eukaryota > Metazoa > Mollusca > Bivalvia > Venerida > Mactridae > Mactromeris > Mactromeris polynyma. The sequence goes on from JASFXZ010000012.1 coordinate 7,328,047, forward strand.
GTTTTAGTCGCCGACCGGAAACCATTTCATTCATTGTTCACCATAGATAGGTCGAACAATTCAATAATTCACACCTTTCATGGACAGAGCGATATTCAATTGTTTGCTGACAGGTAAGAAAGTTCACATGTGTAATTTGCACGTAGTGATAATTACCCCAAACAATACAGTGTACATGTACTTATGCGACAAACAAATCACTAAATGGATCTATTAAACATACATAATTGATAGTGCTTAATTCAAGTGTTCTTAAATGATGTGCTTCTTACGAAACATTAAACCTTTGAATGTGAGAGTTTGTTTGTTCAAGTTTATTCATGTTTAAATTATGCAAATATTGTATGTCTGCCACGAATGACAACTGTGCTAGTACTGTTTGTTTAAAAATAGAACATCGTCATTGTTTACTATCGTGTCTGTATAAATTATATTATTCATGTGTGTACGAATAAATCAGGCGCGTAGGAGATATTGAGCAATGGGGCCGCGGATGGCATGGGTGCGGGATGGGTATCCACTCGCGATGAGAATTGTTTTAGGAAATCACCTTTTTCAGACGCAAAATCCATCACTTTTAATATATTAATGATAATTTCCGAAAATTTGTTTGCTGCTTGTAAGTTATTACATTTATTCGTACATATTTGGGAAGAAATGGGACTGTTAAGGATATATTTGAAACAGTTCAGTCGCATTTTAAATAATGTATTTATTCAGGTACATGGAACATTGATTTATAGCCAATCAACAGTAGCAAATGCGAAATCACGAAAACAATACGTGCACTAGTTCACAAAATACAAGTGCAACAGATGTGTTATCTACAAGGTTAAAAAACAAATGAGTAAATTAGCATATGTCGTATTTAATTATACAAAGAAATGTAATCACATTCGGTGGCATTGGATAGTCCCGTGTCAACGCATATTCAGAACGTTTAAAAACGAATCATTTATTTATTCATTTTTTAATTATTATTATTATGAATAATGCTGTGACTATTGATCAGTATGAAAACACTAACAACATACACACGCCATGCGTTCAGCATGCTTAGTACACTTGCACCGGTGACAGTCAGTTCGTACATATACACGTATACAGTAGATGCCTCGAACAGGTAGATGGCTCGAACTAATTGCTCGTTCCGACGGCAGTTCGAGGTTTCGAAGTTTTACTGTATGTGCATTTCTTACACAGTAATATTACATGTTCAGTACTTTCAGTACAGTGCAAAATTCTGTTTGTGTTATTACGTCACTTTTGTTTTATTTTTTCTGCATATGCCCTTCAAATACTTCACAACAATTATTTGGCTAAACAAATTTCAGGCGACTTTGATGCCTTGTATTTACTTTCTCTTGTATTATATCCTAATAAAAACGTTACCTTTCGTGTGATTGTTTAATTTCTAAAGCGTTTAGTTTATATGTGTTGTTTTGAAGACACCCATGTTTGTTTTATTCAGAAGTTTTTCTTTATTTTAAAACCTGCCTAATTCGGAGTTCGAACCTTTGCATTGATCCCTAAAGAACCCTGTAGCGAGTTAGGAAACATGAAAGACGTGGATATATCCTACTCGTACTTGACCTCTACCTGCTAGTGTAGGTCGCAACCATTCTGGAAAGTAAATGGGCCAATAATTCAGACAACACCCACGTTGGGCTGTGTTTATGCAAAGCAAATATTTAGTGGTTTTCTTTTAACTTTTCTCTCGACACAAATACAAACACTCGATAATTGTGGGGGTCTCTTGAACTCTCCGATATGCAAACATTATTTCATTCCTTCCATAGTCATAATTATTACTGTAATGGAACAAAGTTCATTTTTGTATATTCGTGAATAACAAATAATTGATTTTGTCTTTCGCCTGTTAAATGTATCCATTGAAAGGGGTTCTTTGGCCTTTAATATTTAGCTTTTTTATATTTGAATTCGATATGTCTTTAACCAGGAAACTCCATGGTAGTATTAATTGTTTCCTTGAATGCAATGCGCCTAATATAGGCATACTTGTTTACTTTTTATCGTTCAATTATTAACACGATCTAAGTATTACATTCTGGGTAAACTAGTATTTTTATCAACCCATGGTTCAGTCAGTTACTGACATACATGTACATTAAGAATTATCATAACTGCGGTCCATGTTTTAAAACGTATGCTTGTATCAACGTGCTGGTGACGGATGATGACGACACGGCGTACGTAAGAAAGCAAAGGACAGGCTGTACCAAGAACATCGTCAAAATACGTGTGATTGGTTAACAGTACTTAGTGTGTCAATTTTGTATCGCTCTTTTGAAATTGAACAAAAGTGAGAACCATTCCAAACTTTTAATCATCAATATACGTAAACTGTGTTGTATTACAGGATATACATGTCATACTTGTAACTTTGCATAAGCTTCAATCATAGATTCAAACACTAATAGTGTATTGATTGACTTTAGTGTCAGCCCCCCCCCCCCCCTTCCACCAATGATGCACTACTATAACCAGTGGTTGTGTGCATATTTAAAAAAATACTGAAAGCTATATATTGTCATCTACAATTTCATATTAAGTAGGAATGTCAACGAATGGTCATATTAGGTCATCCTTCGCAACGAATATTCGAACATTCGACTTCCATCCATTAAAAACTGCATAACAACTAGTAGTTTATCATTACTTTTTCTTCTTGCATATAAACATATATATTTCAAAAACACATTGTAACCGACAAAACGTAAATATAGCGTCGCTCATTTCAACTTGTTTATGCGTGAACACAAAATCAAAGTGTCTACTTGATGCAATAGACTGTTGCTGAGCTAAATGTGCTGAAGACTACATTTAAGTTTTTCAATTAGAATACATTTTACATGTAGAAACGAAGATTAAAGTGTCATTACCCGAGTGTTAAAGTTGTTGACATGTATTAACAACTGTAGACATCATTCCATATGTAACATGTCATTCAATTCAATGGTAACAAGATCAATATACTATTGCGTTTAGCTTTCTTATATTCGAAGCCGAAACAGTAATCGAACAATCGAACATATGAACGAATATTTGAATGTTTGTATATTCGCTGACATTCCAAATATTAATTGAATGTCGTCATATTTTATGGTACATGTTCACGAATGTAGCGGGTGTCTAACGGAAGCGCGGATCCATCAATTTACGTCAGGAGTGTTCCAGTTCCTGGTAAGGCAGTGACGACTTAGTCAGATATGGATAATTATATTTAGGAAAATACACGGGATCCCCGGTCCCCCCCCCCCCCCCCCTGTGAATCCGCGCATTGTGTATAATGTTTTGTTTTTCTCCTTTCGAATATCATTGTGAAGGTGTCAATCTGTTGTTTTGTCTCATACCTGGTCTGACGTAACACATGTTTCAAGCAGTCTCCTATGACGGCACAACATTGAAAAGATAACTATAATCAATGATGAGCACTGTGGTTTGTATTTTTGAATATGAATTGCTACAAATTCTACAGTTCAAGCGAAAAATGGTCATAACCGAATAGTTATGACAATGTATCAGTTCAAGTTGCCAAAATTACATGGTCAACGTCCATACATATTTCGTGGATTAATGAAATCTAAAACGAGTTTTCGGATGTCAAATAACATTATTAGACCCATTGGTAATACAACAAAAATAACACCAACATATCCAACGAAAGAGGCGGATGTCCTCTTGTCCTCAGCGCAACTTAATTTCCTGACATAGGACGATGTTGTTTTCGTGTCGATGGTTAAATTTTTCACAATTTCGGCCGCTTTTGATTCTGCTTCAGCAATCTGATCGTTAGTCAGATCGTATGTTACGTTAAAGCTGATCGTTTCCGTCACGGTAACAGATACATGTTGGATCTGCACAGAAACATCAGTCATTGTTGTCGGAACAACAACAATGGATTGCACAGTAACTGTAGTTGGCTGTATCAGTATTGATTCGACTGTTACTGGTACCGTCACGGTAATAGATACATGTTGGATCTGCACAGAAACATCAGTCATTGTTGTCGGAACAACAACAATGGATTGCACAGTAACTGTAGTTGGTTGTATCAGTATTGATTCGACTGTTACTGGTACCGACACTGTCACGTTCTGTGTCTGCTCTTGTGCATAACAGGGCAATGGTGAGGGGTAAGCACTCGATGGTGGAGCAAGTGTAGCCGCTGATGCTGAAGCTGGAAATATAGCCACAATATTGATTCGTTTATAAACGAAATAGTAATACCGCCTTTCTACTTACAATGTGGACATAAAGAATGGACTCAGGGTATAAAACATAACTAAACGAGAGAGGGGTGTTGTAAACGCTGAAATACATGATAAACACGAGGGGACACTAAGCAACACAGCCTTGCAGCTGGCAGTATAAGGGGCTTTTACCAGTTTGATGTCATGCCATCCTCACACTATACGGCATACACTATGGTTAAAGACAGTTGGTAATGGAAATATATAGTGCCATAAGCGTTCTATTGGTAGTGAAATCAAATCAAATTTTGTATAGAAATGTGTATTGGTAGTGAAGCTTCCCATAAAGCTTTGTTGAATTCCAGTCTGTGGTTTCTGAGAAGTAGTCCGGACGAGAATGGTACCATATATACGATATATTGCATAATCAAACGGCTATTACTCCGTGAAAAAATAGTCCGACCAAAACCATGTGATAATATGCACATCTCCTCTTGGTAGTGAAGCTTCCCATAAAATGTTGTTGAATTCCAGTCAGTAGTTCCTGAGAAGTAGTCCGGACAAGAATGATATCATATATACTATAAGTGGCATAATCAAAGGGCCATTACTCCATGAAAAATAGTCCAACCAAAACCGTATGATAATATGCGCGTCTCCTCTTGGTAGTGAAGCTTCCCATGAAGTGTTGTTGAATTCCAGTCAGTAGTTTCTGAGAAGTAGTCCGGACAAGAATGGTACCATATATAATATGTTGCATAATTAAAGGGCCATAAATCCGTGAAAAATAGTCCGACCAAAACTGTGTGATAGTATGGGCATTTCCTCTTAGTAGTGAAGCTTCCCATGAAGTTTTGTTGAATTCCAGTCAGTTGTTTCTGAGAAGTAGTCCGGCAAGAAAAGTGGGACGGACGGAAGAACGGACGGAAGGACGGACGAAGCGGCGAGTATATGCTCCCCCCCCCCACTTCGGGGTCGGGGAGCATAATAAATATATAACATGGCTACAACTATAGAATAAATGTAATTTTAAGATTCTTATGAAGTTATATAAAGGTAATTATACACATATAGAACTGATACTAGCTGAGACAAATATGTAAAAATATATAGATAAATCATAAGCAAAACAATAGATATACATATGTCATAATAGAATCACAGCATACTTATAGTAAAACAGGATTTTACAACAGTTTTATCACAGATTCAATTTTACATCGCAGTTATTACCTAGTTTAACTTTCTTGCCTCAGTAAGGTGTTTCTTTACGGCTATCTTAAAACTCTGCTTATGATCGATTTGTTTTATATAATCTGGTAGAGCATTCCAGTCAGTAATTGTCTGATAATAAAAAGTTTCTGACTCACAGCTTGTAATTTTCGGAATTAAAAAACTGTATTTGCTAAAACGTGTTTTGGTGTGTATCGTTGCTACTTTTATGAAATTAGTATTTAGGTAGAAGGGGCATTGCTCATGGTAAATATGGAAAGCAAGCATGGTTCAGTCTAAGTTGTTTTGCTCTGTCTGTAACATTTAATAAAGTTATATGTTCAAGAATGTTACATGTAATACTTGCTCTTGGGGGAAGATCAAGAACAAATTTAACTAACGATGACTTAACGATGGCATAACGATCATCGTTGGCCCAACGAATGATTCTGGTTACTTACCCCCAGGCTGGTAGGCTCACTGTAACCATTACTTAACTAGCTGGTGGCTCACCAATCGGCCATATCAGAACGGACCCCTGCCGGGATTCGAACCTTCCGCTCCCAAGGCCGATGTTTTAAGCACTCGGCCACGGGATACGGTTCTATCTCCATAACATGTGTGATGAAAATATGTGAATCTGGAAAAACATACCCTAAATTAATAAACTATTTTTTCTGCGTGTGTTTTTGAAAACCTGTTCAGTAAATCAGATTACTTACTATTGTATAGCTCCGTGCAGTTGTAATTCACCGTACGAGAAGTGTCTACTACGTATTCTACGTTTACAGTTGGGGTGGTGTCGTTCTTTGTTACTGGAAAATATGTTTAATATTTGTTTAAATTATCGCTATAAATATGATTACATGAAATGATTTCTACATTATTGTATCAATCAGGTAACTGCTGGTGTCCATAGAGAGTTTACAACACTGATATATTAACGCAAAAATGTGTTATTTATGTTATCCAAAGTTCCCGAACGCGTTCACAAGAGTGCTAATATATAACACTTTCAAAATTAAGAAATCAAAGAGATATACCATTAATGCACTGTTTGACCGTCATTTGAAACCCATCAAATCCATATCCGGAAAACATTAACTTTACGCACATGCCGATGGGATATCTGATATAAGACCAACAATATACGTCTTGGAGGCATAACCACGCACAAACACTCGCGTTCGTATCCGGAATGTACTGGTAACTGCTGTCGATGATAATGTTGTCTCCACATTCACCGCCTGCAAGTAAAAGAATAATTCAATCGTCCGACCAACTGAACGTGAATACAGTGGTTGTACAGATCCTTGTATTACATTGTCACGCCTGATGCTGTTCAAGATTGCAAGAATTAATTTGTTCATAAAATACACATTCTTAGAGTTCACGCAATATACAACCTGCTGTAGGACAAATCTCTCTTTTACATCATGTTGAAATTATGTACTTGAATGTAGATTATTTAGACGACACGTTATAAAATGATATCGTAGTAGATGGTAAGATTGCATGCATGTATATGCATACTAGTATAGTTGCCTTCATTCTAAAACCAGTCACGATGAGCTCTTTACGATCAATATAAGGTAAATCCCTCATACTCGTAACTAGATCATTATTATTGCTTCGTATTCAAAACATCAAATGCGATTTTATCAGAATGGCAAAAAAATGGATCAAAAGGTTTGTAGAAATAAGGCAACGTTGTGCCTCGTGCAAACATTAGGCTCAAGGAAATGTGCAGCATGAATAATACAAACCGCTCTCTTGTTGACACAAAAAGGCTTCGTGGTGATGACATTCGCGGTGTTCAGGACTTAACGTATCTTTTTTAATTCGAATACATTCCCTGTCCGTAGAAGTATCTACATATCTATCAGTTTCTTGAAGTAAAGTGCAGTCCGACGTCCAAATATATTCGTCCTGCTCGGTCCTAATAATCGACAAGTAGTAATCATAGTCGGCACTGCAATAGTTTAATCACGTATTTAGTTATCAATGTGAATATATGTTGACGGTGTCGTGCGTGGATACGGAATTTAGTGGTTGTATAGTTGTGCGGGGAGAATCAGGATGTTTTAAACTCGCGCTACATGTGTACAATACTACAAATATATGAATTATTATAATACTGCAAAGAAAAATCTAGTAATGTCAATGGTTAAAGGCTCGCGTATAGGATTCTATATACACGGCGCTGACAGGGTATATGACGTTTTTCCCTTCATGCGCCTCGTGACAATTTTCGTTGACGACTCGACTCGAAAACTTTTATCTCTTGATGTCCGCAAGTTACTAGAAATTGACAATTGATCTTCACACATGATTCAATAAATATTGAACAGATTACATGTGTGCTACATGTAGTATGAATATTCAAAACGACATATTTTTTAAGGTTTGACCACATGTCAGTTCGATAAAGTCCATGAGATCAGACGCTTGAAAATAAAAATTGAGTGCAAGCGCGCGCTTAACCATGTGTATTGAGGTACCTTACGGGGTAATGTAATTAATTTTCAGGCAATATAACGTGTGAGTGAAATAAAAATATTTTGATCTACAACAAGTAATTCCCGATATATTTTTAAAGGAATACGTTTTAATAACTGATATTTTACAAAACTAAAACACTCTAAACAATATTATGATACAAAAACACCAAAATGCACAGATCTAATTATTAGATCTAGAGAGCTAGGCATCGAAACATTGCTTGTTTAACTAAATTCGTATGAAAACACGGAATTGCAGTATTATAAATTCGTTATACAGGTTGTTGACAGGGTATATGGGGGAATATAACCAGTCTGCGATTCATATAACCCTCGGCTGACGCCTCGGGTTATATGGCACACAAACTGGTTATATTCCCCCATATACCCTGTCAACAACCTGTATAACTAATAGTATAATGAGAATTACTCTCGTTACAACATCATTGACAAACTATGATCCGTGACTTTAATTATAAAATTCATATATTCACATGTTTTGTTGTTGTATGAACTGTTCCATAAATGTATTTACAAAGAAACAAAAGAAGGGTAAACACGATTTTCCAAGCTTTTGTCATCTTTTCATTTCGCTGGATTTACGTCATCTGTGGAACTATCTGTAATAACCAATCAAACGCCTTAATCCGTGTGTTGGGTGAAATTATTTATATATAGTGCTGTTTTATTTACCTCGAACGTATGAATATTTTATATTTGAGTTCCCCTGTAAATGCAGTTCATTTATGTCACAGTAAAGACACAAACACAGTGTGGATTGGAAATGTCTGACATCTAACCAATGTCCTGATCCAATTCATTTCAAAATTGCTGTACACAGCTGTTCGTGCTTCTCTGTGTGCTTGACGGAGAAAAACCGCAATAGTTCGTTGTCAAGCATCTGTTATAGTTTAACGCACGCTGCATTTTCTTTCCTAAACTAACATGGATTGGTCCTGAAAGTTCATGCATTAGTTCGCGGTCAATCTAACAACACTATACATCTTATATTTATGTTTATTTTTAATGGTCAGAAGCAATGTATAGTGCTGTTAGATTGACCGCGAACTGGCGTATGATCCATGTCAATTTAGGTAAAGAAATGCTCTCGTGTGTAAAGCTATAGCTCTTGTTTGGATAACTTTTCTATCAAAACACAACCGCTGCCTTTTTCTGTCAAGCTTACGGACAAACACGAACATTTCAATACACCTATTTTGAAATGTAATGGTCTATGTAATATATTCATGCGTTCGCGGTTAATAAAACCGCACTATATATATGCTGATTGTAGCAATTAACATATAGTACAGTGCAGCACAGTACAGTACAATAAAATGTGAAGAGAGGCATACAATATATTTGTGCCGTAGATACTCTGTGCCACAGTGTAGATAGCTTCATGGAGTTCCAATGACTCTATTTTGGCTAATGTACCACCATTATGTATACACACTTGTCTAGCTTCGTTCCACGAGATTTTCGCAGTGTGAAATATGTAATTAATGCGTGTAGATTTACCGTGATAACCTACAAAATAAAATAAAAATGTCTTTAAGGAATGTTTATCGTACAACAGCATTTTTTTCTGGATTTCATATAAGTTTGAGAAGTACGAATGTAATTGAGCCAATGGAAAATGTTGATTGTTAAATTAATTAGATTAATACCACTGCGACCGTTGTCATAAGTTTCGGTGGATTTACAAGCAGAAACAACTTGTCATACACTCATGTTTTATTGAAAAAAATATTGTAGAAGAGTACACAAAGTATTTATCATATTTAAAAAAAAAATATTTGTGATATGTTGTGAATTGAATAACATACCCGTACATTAATTGATAGCACTAATTAATTACAGGCCTTTTCACCTTGTATGTCTATGTTGTATTTATGGTAATATTTAGATATACCAAACCCCTGTCTTACCCTTACGTTTTTCCATGATTGTTCAATTCGTCAACTTCACATATATTCAATACAGAATTCCTATTGTTGCATTAATTAAAAAACGGAAACAATAAACTTTTCCTCTTTGGTTCTGAATCGGTATTTGTGGAATTCACGCCGTATTAGTCTCTTAGAAAAGAAATGAAACTTTTGTCAAAAGATTTCATTGCCCATTGCCAAGAATTACTGATCAAAACCAAAAACGGAACCATATTGGATGTCTTACCGTAATCACTTGGCTTTATTTCTCCATAATTCAGCGATCCATTGGTGAACTTCGCCAACAAAATACTTTCGAGTATAAATAATATTCCAGAGACCGACATGTTGTATTTACTGTGTCATTGCTATGTTATGTGCACGACTAGTTCAGTCTTAGTGTTACTTCATAGCTGGAGTTAAAGGTTGTCTTTTGTAAATCTCTATCGATCTTATCTACGAAGTGTTTAATACCTGTACCATTATTTTCCTGATTATAATATGCTACGTAAACTTTACATACTTTTATATGTTTTATTATTGTAAAGAACCGCTGTGAAATACGTCAGAACAATTAAGAATTCAGGTTTTGGTGCCAGATATTGACTGTAATGTAAATAATCATTACACCCGACACCAATGTTATCTATAATGAAAGGTAAATGAAAAATTGCAATACGTTTTAGAATTTCGAATTTAAATTATATATTCAATACTTGGTTAACTAATCAATTATATGTTCTTTCAATGTATTAATTTGTCTATTGAAAGCAAATTATATGTCATTCACTCATTGTGACATGCGTCGTCCTTTCATGAGTCGAAAACACCGCAGAAAAATGTAGTAACGTAAGCCATTATCGACACGACGTCACTATAGCAACGCTACTATACAAACCCGGGATCCTCCAGAGTATGGGGTGCCGTTTTACCATCTAATACCTCTTTTAGATATCTACAATTAGAATACTAGCTATTCATTAATGAATTGTAGATATCTCGTAATCGAATCGTGGATATCTAGTATTCGAATAGTAAATATCTGTAACCGTAATCGTACTATATATATTCGAAAACTAACTATCTGCAATTCGAAAACTAAACATCTGCAATTCGAAGAAAACTAAAGTTCTGCAATTCGAAGAAAACTAGAGATCTGCAATTCGAAAACTAGAGATCTGCAATTCGAAATCTAAAGTTCTGCAATTCGAAATGTAGAGTTCTGCAATTCGAAGAAAACAAGAGTTCTGCAATTCGAAAACTAAAGATCTGCAATTCGAAGAAAACTAGAGATCTGCGATTCGAAAACTAGAAATCTGCAATTCGAAAATTAGAGTTCTGCAATTCGAAATCTAGAGTTCTCCAATTCGAAGAAAACTAGAGTTCTGCAATTCGAAGAAAACTCTAGTCCTGCAAATCGAATTGGAGAACTCTAGTTTTGCAATTCGAATTGGAGAACTCTAGTCCTGCAATTCGAAGAAAACTAGAGTCCTGCAATTCGAAGAAAACTAGAGTCCTGCAATTCGAAGAAAACTAGAGTTCTGCAATTCGAAGAAAACTAGAGTCCTGCAATTCGAAGAAAACTAGAGTTCTGCAATTCGAAGAAAACTAGAGTCCTGCAAATCGAATTGGAGAACTCTAGTTTTGCAATTCGAATTGGAGAACTCTAGTCCTGCAATTCGAAGAAAACTAGAGTCCTGCAATTCGAAGAAAACTAGAGTCCTGCAATTCGAAGAAAACTAGAGTTCTGCAATTCGAAGAAAACTAGAGTCCTGCAATTCGAAGAAAACTAGAGTTCTGCAATTCGAAGAAAACTAGAGTCCTGCAATTCGAAGAAGACTAGAGTTCTGCAATTCGAAGAAAACTAGAGTTCTGCAATTCGAAGAAAACTAGAGTTCTGCAATTCGAAGAAAACTAGAGTCCTGCAATTCGAAGAAAACTAGAGTTCTGCAATTCGAAGAAAACTCTAGTCCTACAATTCGAAGAAAACTAGAGTTCTGCAATTCGAAGAAAACTAGAGTCCTGCAATTCGAAGAAAACTAGAGTCCTGCAATTCGAAGAAAACTAGAGTTCTGCAATTCGAAGAAAACTAGAGTTCTGCAATTCGAAGAAAACTAGAGTCCTGCAATTCGAAGAAAACTAGAGTTCTGCAATTCGAAGAAAACTAGAGTCCTGCAATTCGAAGAAGACTAGAGTTCTGCAATTCGAAGAAAACTAGAGTTCTGCAATTCGAAGAAAACTCTAGTCCTGCAATTCGAAGAAAACTAGAGTTCTGCAATTCGAAGAAAACTCTAGTCCTGCAATTCGAAGAAAACTAGAGTTCTGCAATTCGAAGAAAACTAGAGTCCTGCAATTCGAAGAAAACTAGAGTTCTGCAATTCGAAGAAAACTAGAGTTCTGCAATTCGAAGAGAACTAGAGTCCTGCAATTCGAAGAAAACTAGAGTCCTGCAATTCGAAGAAAACTAGAGTTCTGCAATTCGAAGAAAACTAGAGCATTACATATTATGTAATATTCTAATTGTATATATCTAAGATACAAACTTGTAGATATACTGTAGTCATTCCGAAAACTAAATATCTATAATATGGTTACTTGATATCTACAATTCCAATACTAGATACATATATATGTACCCACAATATCAATTCTTCTTTTATATGTGAATTCTAAATATCTGACAATCGAATTGCAAATATGTGGTACTCGAAGTGAATAGCATAATACAGTTTACGTCCAATTTCTGGTCATGTGCGAGTGAAGTTGAAATCCTGATTTCGTTAAGTTGAATTCGCGAATTTGAAATCGTGAATTCGCGAATTCTTGAAGCTGAAATGTCGCCACCAGGCTTTCATACTTTACGTAAATATGACCTGCAAAATGTTTTGAGTCGACTTCATGTTTACTTTGTGAAAAAAGATATATTGATGAGTAAGTTTCATTGCAGAGAATATTGCGGTCTGATTATTGTGTGTGGTTTAATTGTATATCAGTTGTAATCATTCAAATTAAACGGGCCGAAATCAATACAGTGGGCGTGTTCGTTATAATCCATTACTTAACGTGTTGCTCTGAACACGCCCTAAGTTTATGGAATTTTATTGTATTTCGGACAATACTGGTCTGATCAACAAAAACATGATTTTTTTAATTAAAAGAAAAACATAATTGTTATGCATGATTACAAAAAGCTGGCTACATGTGTTAGAACTTAACGGTATGGTCTAAATTCATTCCACCTTGGCGCTTCGAGACTGTGGAACTCGTAGAGGTATACGGACCAAAACCCCTCCGGACAAAATCCCCTTAGCTCATATTGCACAAGGCGGACAAAATCCCCTTCATGAAATTTACAAATAGGATACCGATCACGTGTACATCGAAATATCGTGTGTATTCGAAATTATAGAAACAAATTAACATTTTTAAACTAAAATCGTTATAAATGACAGCATAATGAAGCACTCACATTAAGTCTAAAAAGTGCGTTCTAAAGAACACATTTTGAACTCTAAATTATATCTCTGCACACAGTATCTACCTCCATTGGAAAGTATTTAAATTCAGAGATATTGTTTTAGCCCCTTCTTATTTCAATGTAAAAAATGTGATCTTAAAAACCTCACAAAAGGACAGCGAAGTTGAAATCACAGCAACATAATATTTACACCATCATAAAGTGACATGTTTAATCGCTAACATTTGTTTGCACACGAAATATACCTTCACTAGATTTTGATTTATCGCGGTTTGAAGATATTTTCCTTCTATAATTGTGCAGGAAGTTGGTCGGAACGCAGTGACACGAAAATGCCTTGAGGTTTGGGGAATATATTTAAAATATCAGTTTTTGACATATGCATAATAATAATAATAAAAATAATAAATTCTTTATTTTCAGAAGGTTACATAGTTAAGGTTAACAATAAATTGTACATCTTTTTTTCAATATGGCCTTCTATTAACAATATAAACACGCACAAACAAATAACGCATAGGTATAGTTTGGTAATATGATTGTTTTAAAGTTACTTCTAATTTATTTAATTTGTATCGATTGACTCATGTATAAATAACAAAATATATACTTGTCTTAATATATCTTTAACTAGAGGATTGTAAACTTTTATCTTCTGCTTCCATGTAAGAACCGGGATATTGAGTAGATTGTTTAAGGTTCTATAGGACTTCTGGTGGTGAAATGGAAAAACAAAGTCCCGTGAACATTAAAACTGGTAAATGTATATATGTATATACGTAAAAACAGGCGTAGATGAATGTGTGGAAAGCCTGCATATGAAAGTCTCGAATGGTCCTGGGGAAAATGAGCTCGTACAAACTTTACTGGTGGTATGATCTTGGTAGATCTTGCGGCTTCATCGAGTTCTACTGTCTCCAATATTTAAGAAGTATCCTCTCTCTGTCCACTAAACCGTTATAAATGCGGTAGAGGATGTTGGCTTCCTCTCTGAAATGGTACTCATTCCAGGCTCTGTAACCTGGGACCAATATACATAGCTGTAACATTGCAGATACGCAGTCCGGTGTCACCTGCACGATTGCTGCAATCATTTTTTTATAATTACGACCAACACATTTTGACTTTACTTTAGGGCGCAGTTTTTGCAAACGGATGAAGGAAATAAACACCGCGAGGAATAGGCAAACTTCCGCACAAAAATTTGACTGGTTCGTTGAACTTCTGAGTGCCAAGGGAAGTAACTGCGAGGAGTTTGAGGAATAGTAAGACGTAGGTCCGGATTTTACTCACGTCATACGCTGCTCTTCAAATGTAAGGTATCATTGGTGCGTAACTAGTAAACAATATGGCGGCTTCCACGGCTTGGGTTGAATTATTGAAAAATGCACAGAAAACATGCATGATTCAAGATGGTTTGTTTGCTTGATATTAACTTTGTCATATCCTTATTGAAATATGTTGATTGGTGAAAAAAAAGGTGCAACTTGATTTGTTTTACTGCGCCCATTTCATAAATAAAATGATTATTTTCAGTTGTGAAATTTTCCTAATGTTTCTGGAATATTCCATTTTAAAATTAGTAGAACGCGCTCGTATTTTGGTAGTCGACTGACAGTAAGGACAATATATAGGAATTAACTGCAGATTTTAGAGCCTTAAAAGTGTCTTTGGTGACACAAGCCTAGCCAATAATTTGTTAAACGTCGACGTAATGTCTGCCGTGCGTTCGGTTAAGGCTAACACTCGCACGAGTTAAGAAACTGTGCACACATTGCCAAAAAGTACGCGCCCTGGACAGACAGCGTGTGGGTGCACAGTGGGCGTGTACTTTTTGGCAAACAGAGTGTTCGGTTGCAAAAGGCGTGCACAGTTTCTTCACTCGTGCAAGTGTTAGCCTTAACCGAACGCACGGCTGGACTATGCTAGTGACTAGTCCAAAATATTAGGCGTTTGCATGCAAATTTAACCGTAAACATTCATTATGTTGTTATTTTACTTTGCATCTTTGTAACATCTAAATGGGCACTATGCCATGTTATGTAGCATTTTCGGATCTGAAAATTATATCATTTATTGGCAGAGAAACAGTTAAAATAAGGTAGAAATTAGAATGTTTTGTACTGATAACTGAAAAACACCTTTAAACGCTAAATATTCTTTGTGTAATCTTTCCTATACATTGTCCACAACGTGGTAGCAAAAATATATTATACGAAACAGACGTGGACGAAATAATTTAAACACATGTCATTTTAGCCGCATAAAATATCATCTTGGTTTTTCACTCGCCAAAAATATTTTGTATAATTTTGATCTGTATATTGACCGGTGTTAATTTACCAAATATGTTGCACAGCCATTACACTGAATCTCTGTGAAATCTGCACTAGATGGAAACAAATGTGCATCTTTATACAACTAACGCATGTCATTGAGAATTCTCGACCTTATCCAGAGTAGAAAGCATCAATTGAGCTAATGGAAATGTATTTTCCCTGCTGGTCTTGTTTGATAGTTCAAAATAAGTGGCTATTGTACAGGTTCGGTATACATTGTACTATTTGTACGACAGTCCTAGCTGTATTGACATGAATAAATACATGTTTTGATACTCATTTGTTGCATATTGCATTTTCAGGTCGTAGAAAACTTCATTTTACTTTGCAAGATGGCAGAGAATTAGCTGAAGAATATAATGTGAAGACTAATGAACTTGTTGGTACGTTTTTAGAGTAAATTCTTGGTTCATTTATTTATTAAAAGGTACATGTAGAGGACGTAATTATTGTTGAGATAAAAAAAAATCTGCGACTGTCTAAGAGCATTATGGGGTTTTGAGACATTGGTTCTGAAAAAATGTGCAGTATTGCGGGGGTATTATAACTTTTAATCTCAAGCAAACAAAACTACTTGTCAGGTTTTGTCACCCAAATTTGACAAATCTGGACTAATGTTAATGTAATTATTTATATTATGTGGTGGGAGATAATAATTATATACAAGTAATGTACATAAATATCTACATGTAATGTACATAAATATCTACATGTAATGTACATAAATATCTACATGCAATGTACATAAATATCTACATGCAATGTACATAAATATCTACATGTAATGTACATAAACATCTACATGCAATGTACATAAATATCTACATGTAATATCGAAAACTTCTCATACTATGCACTGTGTGTATGACTTACATTATACACATGTATGTACATCTGTATATGATTGGGCTTTTTGTTTACTATTTGATTGATTTGTATTATGGGCTGGGGACATAAATAACTGGAAATAAATGTATTGTTGTATTGTTATCGCTAAAAATATAAAATCTCTTTGAACTGAATGATGTTGAATTAAATGCAAATAAAAAATATTATTTTAAACTTAAAAATTGCCAACTATAGTGTAAGCATCATTAATTTTAGTTCCACTAGTATTTTTACACCTGGTAACCAGTAAATACTGCTTTCTAAAGAAACAGGAATTTTGTCTGTGTTCAAATTTTGTACTTGGTCTTATTTCTGCAGTACGCAAGTGGAAGAAGAAATCAACTTTAGGTGGTGCTGGCAGTTGGGATTTCGAGGTCGGCGAACAATTGGCTCCACGAAATATTGAGTCGGAGGGTTTTATGGAGAGTAACATAAATGTAAGAGATCTTTATGAGGAGAAATTCTGTAGAGCAATTGTTTGGTGAATGTATACATGTAAACAAATGATGTAAAGAATTTATTTTAACCTTTACCAACATATGCATGGAGATAAGATAAGACAATAAATGAAATTGTGTACGTTTGGTCCAGACACATTGAAATAGCAGGTGTCCAGATCTGCATGTAATAGAAATTACCAATCAAGTTCAACAGATAACACAAAAGGCCATTTTTCATCACCATATTTATGTCTTTAATTGAATAATAAATATGAAACATAATATTTCAAATAAATGTTAAATTTTTTGTTTATTAACCATAAAGTTTGTGGTTTAGCTGGACACATTTCTATAACACAATTAGTTGCTTAACTAATGTTGTTGTTTGTTACTATGTCTTAGCCTCTTTGTTTCTCAGTGTGATATAGCATGGGCATAGTCTTGATAACATTTGATAAGAATTTGTTTGTCACAAGATTAACAGTAGTTTGTAATTATGGTATTTTTTGCCTCCCATACTATTCCTGAAGCTTTGAGAATCTCAGTCGATTTTGTATGTGTAGCAGAATATCCCAAAAAGCTTAAAAACTGATATATAAATTCCTTCCATTAAATCTATTAAATTCTCTGGCATTTATCCTGACCATCTTATATTTTCAGCCAATATTTGTCAGAAAAGATACGACACCTTCATTCCAATGGCGCATTAGAAACTTACCATACCCTATTGATACATACTCTGTGACTTGTGATGAGGATCAAAATGTAATCATACGAACATCAAACAAAAAGTATGTATGTTTTTTTTTTTTTATTGTTTTTCATTTCGAAGCATGAGTCAATTTATTTCTGTTTGATTCACATCTGGGATATGTTTGAAGCAACAAATTCTGTCTCCCCAATTGATAAAAATATTTCTCCATCATACCAGTGATCTCAATTTAATTTTGCAAATGTTGTAAACTTGTTTGCAAAGTTGTTTTGTTTAGAATAATTTCATTGTTGTTTCGAATTCCAAATTGTTTACCTCTTAATTGCAAATTTATTAATTGTATACTTCAAGCATGATTATTGTGTACATGTATTATTTAAACATATCACATCTCTTATTTTAATATAGGACTAATTTGCTGATCTACATTGATAAGTTTGTGAGATGTTATGAACTTGTAGCTTCCGTCTCATAATGATCCAAACTGAGTTCAGTCTCTATTTAACTTCTTCTAACCTGATCCAAAGGCTAAGATGAATTTTCGTGATCTATTTTCTTTCGTTGTTCTGTTAGCTATTCACAATGTTTAAGTCTGGTTTCCTTCCCACCAGTCTTGCTCAGGTCTGTGATATAGGACTGTAATGGTTCACACGTTAAAATGAGAATACCTATTTTCAGTACATAATAACTGATATGCAGTTGGAAATATTGAGCAATAGTTGATATGTTATCCAGCCTCAAAACGCAGTTGTTACTTTCTCATACATGTTCTGTTCATCATTAACTTGTCAATTCATTTACCCTCAATTGTGACAAGAGTATTTAATATTTGAGCGCCTCTGTACGATTCCCAACCTCTTCTTTAAGTGACGTCCTTTCCAGAAAACGTCACATGTGACGTCACCATGTACTGACAGTATCCAGTTATTTCATGGTTATTTTGGTAACAGTCAAAACTGTTGTCCCGAGGTGGAGGGGATGACATCTGAGCAACAGTTCAGAATGTCATCCCGACACCAAGGAACAATAATTTTGACTGTTACCCAAATAACCATGAAATGAATGTTTTATTACCTGATCAAAAGTGTATCTTAACAAAAAGGAAATAACTGCTTTATTACCTGATAAATTTTTTATTTGAACAAAGTGTTAAACAAAATTGGAAATTCCAATGACTTCATAGCGCCAGAGGGAAGCAGTTCATACTGTTGTCCAGGGAATAGTTCAATCCAAGACAAATTGATAGCTTTCATGTAAAACTGCAAATAGTTCAAAATGTCATCCCCGACACCAAGGGACAACAGTTTTGAGTGTTACCCAAATAACCATGAAATAAATATTTTATTACCTGATCAAAAGCTGATCGTAACTTTCGGCTTTCCAATTACATTTGCGTCATCGCCATAATAAACAATATTTACCCCATATGGCAATATGAAAACGTGGTGACTATATGGAATTAATATTGTGTCCTGCTTGCAAATAGTGACAGTACTTGAAATGACTTCACTTACAGAAGAGGTTGTAAATCCCATAGCAGTGCTCATTTATTTTTATCACTCTTGGGCCGCTTCCTGGAAATACCTGCACTGGTATCTAATGGGCAGTTATTGTTGTTGTGACCTTTGTGAGGTTCATCCCTTGACCCACAAGCTCCACGTAGAGCTGTGAACACCTTATCCACTATACTACTTGTCCCATTATTTTATTGCAGGTACTATAAAAAGTTTCGTGTACCAGATATGGAGAGATGTAACATTCCACTGGATCAGTCACAGATCACATGTGCTCATGCTAGCAATACACTTATTGTATCAGTAAGTAGCATATCATGTGGTTATTTCTTTGTTTTGTTTATACATAATCAAGCATGAAGGGCATACACACATAAACATACAGAATACAGTCAAACCTGTGTTAAAGACCACCTGCGAACAAAGACCACTATTGCAAAACCCGTCTGCAGACCACCAATTTTATCTCCCATCAGACCATTTTCAATGATATTTAATCTGTTAATAGAGACCACCTGTAAACAAAGACCACATTTTGCTGTTCCCATGGGTGGTCTTTACAGGCAGGTTTGACTGTAATAGGATTTAATAGTCTTTTGAAGGAATTAAGAAGTATACTTTATATATTTGTCTTTGGATATATCAAAATCATCCATATGCAAAAATATGAATCAATGACAGCGCTAGTAGTTTACAACAGAGATATAGGTTTTATTTAATATGATGATGTATTATTATTTTTCAGTATAAAAAACCATCAGCGATTTTAGAAATGGAAAAGGTGTTACAAGTTGAATTTAGCAAGTTAAAAGCAAGTAAAGATGGCGATGTTGATTGCACCCCAAGTTGATGTAACAAGTTCTGTGTCTCTATTTATAAATGAAGCTACATATCTGATCGTGTTAAATTCAGTGAATTAAAACATATTTGAAGAAGTGATGTCGGCTCAAAGTTAACTGCAACGAATTATTAACAACTGTGTTGGAAATTTGCAATGAAATTTGTAAATTAGATGTTGATCTCAGTATAACGTTCTTTGATGAGGAAAACATGGACACTTCCATGACAAAACCTATGTTAGTGATGGTGGTTTTATGACGCCGGGTATTTTCCAATGTAATTTTGACGTCACAAATTAAGTGCTTTCTCTTGGGTGTCTTTGATTACTTAATTTTGATAGAAGTATAGAATTTAATAAACATCAAAATGTTTATGACTGTTTTTTAATTTATATTTTCCATTTGAAAAACAGATTTGTAACCAATTAATGTTCATTTGAGTAAGGTGTTTCTGACGTGACATCATTTTGTACTTTACTTTAGCATTTTGTTCTAAATAATTATTTGAATTGCTATAAATAGATAAGTAGCTCAGATTTTAATATTTTTTGGTATCAAATGAATGTAGAAGTATTAACCTATTAGAAAATGTTCAAACCTGAAAATGGCTTTCGTCAAACAGCTCAAATATAATGTGCTGGAAGCTTTTGTGCAGTTTTAGTGATCTGACAGCTTTTTTTTGGAATGTTATATTCTATTTTCTTACATAGGATTATTTGTTAATGCATGTCTGTTGACACTTAGGCCACACTAAATTCTATTTATGTTTAGTATCAGGTTCATTTTTTTAAACCTACCTACAAGCCAGGAAAAAACAGTGTCGATCACAAAACAGTGTCAATCACAAAACAGTGTCAATCACAAAACAGTGTCAATCACAAAACAGTGTCGATCACAAAACAGTGTCGATCACAAAACAGTGTCAATCACCGATCACAAAACAGTGTCAATCACAAAACAGTGTCAATCACAAAACAGTGTCAATCACAAAACAGTGTCAATCACAAAACAGTGTCGATCACAAAACAGTGTCGATCACAAAACTGTCAATCACAAAACAGTGTCTATCACAAAACAGTGTCGATCACAAAACAGTGTCGATCACAAAACAGTGACAATCACAGATCACAAAACAGTGTCGATCACAAAACAGTGTCGATCACAAAACAGTGTCGATCACAAAACAGTGTCGATCACAAAACAGTGTCGATCACAAAACAGTGTCGATCACAAAACAGTGTCGATCACAAAACAGTGTCGATCACAAAACAGTGTCGATCACAAAACAGTGTCGATCACAAAACAGTGTCGATCACAAAACAGTGTCGATCACAAAACAGTGTCGATCACAAAACAGTGTCAATCACCGATCACAAAACAGTGTCAATCACAAAACAGTGTCAATCACAAAACAGTGTCAATCACAAAACAGTGTCGATCACAAAACAGTGTCAATCACAAAACAGTGTCGATCACAAAACAGTGTCGATCACAAAACAGTGTCAATCACCGATCACAAAACAGTGTCAATCACAAAACAGTGTCGATCACAAAACAGTGTCAATCACAAAACAGTGTCGATCACAAAACAGTGTCAATCACAAAACAGTGTCGATCACAAAACAGTGTCGATCACAAAACAGTGTCGATCACAAAACAGTGTCGATCACAAAACAGTGTCGATCACAAAACAGTGTCGATCACAAAACAGTGTCGATCACAAAACAGTGTCGATCACAAAACAGTGTCGATCACAAAACAGTGTCGATCACAAAACAGTGTCGATCACAAAACAGTGTCGATCACAAAACAGTGTCGATCACAAAACAGTGTCGATCACAAAACAGTGTTGATCACAAAACAGTGTCAATCACCGATCACAAAACAGGGTCAATCAAAAAACAGTGTCAATCACAAAACAGTGTCAATCACAAAACAGTGTCGATCACAAAACAGTGTCGATCACAAAACAGTTGTCTTCTGTCTCTGTAGCATCTGCCTTCCTGCAATCATGGACATTATATGTCAAGGCATAAAAACAACTTACTGGATAACAAACCTAACACCAAGTAACTAAGTAAATGATTAGATTTAATGATATTTTTCAGCTTTAGAATATGGTCATTGGCTACCTGACACAGTCATTGTTATTGGCAATTAAAAATGGGCCAATGTTACTATGTTTTGATATCATTACTGAGGATTTTGACTATTTCAGATTTGTTTGTTTTTTATCGGACTGCCAAAAAAAAACCCACCTGAGGACGCTAACATAGATTCATATTTTGATTTTAATGTCAATTTCAGTACACCATATTTCTATAGAATGTGAAAATGATATATTGCACTGATAACTGAAACTGTTTAGGTTTCAATGAATATCATCAATTTCCTGTTTCCAAAACTGAAATGCTCCAATTGTAAGATAAAGACGACAGATCAAAGAATTGGATAATAGCTATTACCATTATATTCATATGCAAACTCAAAGATAAGCAATATTTACGGAATACCGGTTGGGACATGCGGCTTGTGACTTGTCATGAAAGTTTGGTTCTGTCATCCATACATATAGAATGTTGATGACCAAAAATGTTTGTCCTGATTGTCGACTATGTTTTGCATACAACTCAGTTATTGACTGGAAACACATACAACTCAGTTATTGACTGGAAACACATACAACTCAGTTATTGACTGGAAACACATACAACTCAGTTATTGACTGGAAACACATACAACTCAGTTATTGACTGGAAACACATAGACACCTCATGAACTTGTTTATGAACGGTGGATAGTTTAGGGCAATTAGGCATATCCCAGGTATTCTAATACATGGCATAATAAACATTATGAAAGGTCAGTCGTAGGAAAATATAACATTCCCACTAACAAGGGGAAGTAAGTATTGTACTGGTATGCTACTGTTATTGGACTCATCAGATACTTTATTACTACAAAATGTCCACTTGTACTAATACAGGTGTTGACAAATACGGAACGTTGCGCATATAAAACTGCATAACTCGTAAGTAACAAGTCGCATGTGCCATATCACATCTGGCATTCCATAAATAAAAGAAAATTAATGTAATTTAAATGATAGTAGTTCTAATATGTTGACTGATCTGATAAATATATATTTTGTTTGTGTTGGACTAAGTTCAATACGTGGCACATAATTTATTAATAAAACAAAATCTATATATTGATGTTGCTGTTATGTTGTATATTTTAAGACATTTTGTAATATTGTAACTTCAGTAAATAACAAACATTATATCTAGTCAATAATAATCTCTATAAAAGTTTTCAAGCTAATGCTTATCTCATCAGCAAAGAACTTAAACCTGCTTCAATAATATTGCAACTTAACTGTTTGCTGCCTTGATACCATAAAAAATACTGAGGTTTTGCAAGTTTGACAGCAAATCAACCTCACATTCGACTGCAGTATTAACAAACACACATTGAAGCCAATATTGACCAAGCTGGCTGATATTAATGTACACGGCAAACATCCAACAACACAAACGTTACACTATGACGAAGCACTACATGTTGTAAATACTAGTAACCTAGCTGCCAATCAATTTCAATTTGTCAGTAAATTTGTACACCGGACTGACATATTAACGGGCACATGATGTTTTAAGAAGCATATTACTAACGCTCATCACCATTTGGTATGATTTGTGATTTGCTGTCAGTCAATATGTAATTTCAAATGTCGGCATACTAAAGGGAATGGTGAATGAGACATTGTAAGGGTCCACAACACTGCTGATGGAAACATTTGTATTAAGTACGATTCTATAAATTGTGTAACCCAGCACAACATGATTTACAATGGAAATCTCTGGAATACTTGATTACAAACTCCTTTGTTGTAAAATAAAATCCACCACCAGATTGTCCTCGTCGACCACAACCACATGCTATCCAACAAGAACCTTAATTTTCTTAGACCCAAATCTTGCACACTGAATTGATATTCCTTTTTTCTTCACAACTTGAATAGCGTTCCCACAAAGTCAGTCTAGCCCCATCCTTGTTTGCTTTTCCTGTTCATGCTCTCTATTTAATTCTCTCACAAGCTGGCTGCGGTCACATGCCGGACACCAGCACAAGCTGGCAGCGGTTACATGCCGGACACCAGCACAAGCTGGCAGCGGTCACATGCCGGACACCAGCACTAGCTGGCTGCGGTCACATGCCGGACACCAGCACAAGCTGGCAGCGGTTACACGTTAGAGACTAGCAAAAGCCAGCGTTGGTTACAGGTCAGAGCCGGCACAAGCTATCGGTGGTTTCAATAATTTATTACATCTACTACCGGTAACGTATGTGATGACAGTTACCTACGAAGTATTACCATGCTTTTCCTTCTTGTATCCAATGTTTTTTTTCCCAATACATGTTTTTAGTTTTGAACTCTAGTCATATTGGCTAAATGTGTACTGGAATGTATCTTTGAACATGTTATATAACGATGTATGTCAATTTACTTGTTATATGATTGAAAAATGATAATGCTACATTCTTTATGATAGATATATTTGTGGATCACATTTTGTGTGTACATGTATGTCTTTGTTTGTTCCTTGAATTGCGAAGATTTTTGATAGTCTTATTGTTATCAAACTATAAATTGTATAATTATGGTTTATTGGTTCATATTACCCATTGATAATTTAAAAATGGGTATCGTTAACTACATGTATTATAGGTGAGACACATTTACTATACAATGACATTACCTCAGACATCATAATGTTAGTATAGTCTGCTTCATCCCTGTTTAAAAAGAATGTATTTATCTTTTATTAAACATTTATTATTTTTGAATTGTGCCTCACTAAATTTCTCGGCGGCCATCTTGGACACCATCTTGAATATCTCAAAATGCTCAAAAAAGATAAAGTGTCATCAAACAGATGCGAAATGAAAGGTTCCAAAGTCCTAAAAAGCTCAAAATGTTCACTATCTCCACCAAAACTCGGGTTTCAGCAATACAAGACGTTTTGACTGTTGGACTTTAATGTTTGTTAATTAATAAAATAAACATACTCTTTTTAGCAATAAAAAATATTCATTTTTCTCATTAATCAAAATGTTATCTACATCTACATGATACTCCCAACAATCAGAAATTTGATTATGACAGGGAGGCGCAAGTCAGGTGACAGTGGTTTAAAAGAGATATATAGTCTCGTGCTGTGCAAGTTAAAAAGAAAAAGACTAGTGCAAATGTTAATAATTGGTAAAAACAGGACGCGGATTTAAATGAGTGGTACAGTGGCCAGCCGCTCAGCAAAAACACTTAGACTGGGGCTGGACTGTATATGGTGGGGGAGGGAGTTCCACAAACGAATGGTTCTGGGGAAAAAGGAATTGGCATGATATTGAGTACGAGAATGCGGAATTAGGTAGTTTACATTCCTGGTAGGGGTGAGGTGATCATGATCTATAAAGACTAGGTTATATCTGATTTTATATAAAAGGATAAGAGATGATGATAATCGGCGGTATTCAAGGGTCTGCCAGTTTAGATCAATTAGCATTTGAGTGACACTGCTTGTAAAGTCATAGTTGTTGCAGACATAGCGGGCCGCTGACCTGTTGATCATTTCGATCTTATTTGTTAGGTGTTTTTGCCAGGGGTGCCAAATTGTTGAACAGTACTCAAGTTGTGGACGGACATAGGTGTTATAGGCCTTTATTTTTAAATCTTTGTTTGAGGTTTTGACATTTCTCCTAATAAATCTGAGGGTGTTATTTGCCTTAGCTGTCATATTATTGATGTGGGTAGACCAATTAAGATCTTTAGAGATGGTTACCCCTAAGTACTTAGCGGCATCGGTGAGTTTTAGTTCTACGCCATGTAGTTTGTATGGGAAGATTAGTGGTTTCCTTTTACGGGTTATCCTCAACACCTCACACTTATCAGGGTTAAATTCCATGCTCCAATCCCATTCCCATTGTTCAAGGGCCTTAAGGTCATTTTGCAGAATTTGGGAATCTGATGTAGATTTGACTGTGAGATAGACAATAGTGTCATCAGCAAACAGTCTGGACCTACTTTTTATTGAGTCAGGTAGGTCGTTGATATATGCTAAGAATAGAGATGGACCTAGGACTGAACCCTGGGGTACTCCAGAAAGGACAGGTAAGGTATCAGAAGTGCAGCCGTCAACTACTACTTTTTGAGATCGGTCCTTTAGAAATGACTGAATCCATCTTGATGCCAGAGGATGGATGCCCAGCTGATTAAGTTTGTAGATTAATTTGTTGTGATCAACCTTGTCGAATGCCTTGCTAAAATCCATAACAATGACATCAGTTCGTTTACCAGATTCAAGGTTGTCGAAGACCTCTTGTGTGAAACCAATTAGTTGTGATTCACAGCTATGCTTAGATCGAAAGCCATGCTGGTACTGGCTAAGTAGGTCATTATTATCAAAATGTGTCATGATGTTGGAAACCAAGATATGCTCCATAAGTTTGAAAGCAATGCAGGTAAGGGAGATTGGCCTGTAGTTACTGGCCTTGGACTTAGAACCTTTCTTATATATTGGGGCGACAACTGCACTTTTCCAATCTGTTGGTACGATACCTGTTTCTAGTGATAAATTAAAGATCTTAGTAAGAATGGGAGCAATTTCGTGGTGTAGCTCTTTAAGTATTTTTGGTGAGATTTCATCAGGGCCACAGGCTTTGTTTGGCGATAACCCAAGAAGTAACTTATCAACACCCTCGACCGTTATGTTAATCTCGGTCATCTTTGGTGTTGATATGGGGGAAGCAATTTGTTTAGATAGTTGTTTAAGACTGAGAGGTTGGGGTTTTGAAAACGCAGACTCAAATTGCTTATTGAGGATGTTAGCCTTGTCTAAGGGGTCTGTATAAGTAAGACCCTTATCCTTGAGGGGTGCTACACCACAGTTTTCTGTCTTATTATGTTTCACATATTGGTAGAATTTTTTGTGGTTGGTTGACTGGGAATCGCCATCAAAATTGACTGACTCCAGGTATGACCAGTAAGAGTTTCTTATTTGCTTTTGGATCTTATACTTAAGGGCTTTAAATGATTTAGAAATGTTGGGGGAGTTATGGTGGGCTTTTTTCATTTTTGCGTACATTTTGTCCCGTTTTCTTATTAGCCTAAGGATAGTAGGGGTTAACCAAGGGAGATCCATACGTAATTTAGTATTTTTTGTAGGGATGTGTAGGGAGCTCAAACGATGAAGTTCATCTTTGAACACATTCCATGCTGAATTGGGGTCTGAGTATACGGAGTTAGCAAATTTATCCCCGAACTCAATGAGATCCCGCTTAAAGTTTGACCAATTTATTTTCCCATAGATCTTGATTAACCTTTTGGGTTGGACGGGTCTTCCTATTTTTAAGTTTAGTTCGTGAAAGACAATGTCATGGTCAGAATTACCTAGGCTAGGGAGTGTTTTTATATTATGCACTAGGGATGGAGAGTTTGTAAGAAATAGATCTAAGACATTGTCATTTCTAGTGGGGATAGTGACCATTTGTTGAAGGTTGAAGGAGTTCATTTTTTCAAGGAAGTTCTCATACGCCATAAAATATCACTCGAGCGAAAATGTTATTCTTATAGATCTAGTTCTAAGTACTAACTGCACATAAAACACTTAGCAGCATTCCCACATCACTCAAAACGTAGCATTCTAGAGATATAGAGTTTTGATGCAGAGTCCCTAGATTGATACAGTATGCCGCGGCTTTGTATAGCATTCTGCTTGCGAACATAAATGTAGCATTTTATCTACATTCAATCACACAACAGACACCAACCAGTTTACTTGCTTCGCGATATTCTGGTATATACATTGTTTAGTTAGTGTGCGTGTTGTATTCAAGGATATAATTTGGGGGTAAATGTATGTGTAAACACGTGTGTGTGTGTGTATGTATGTAAGCAAAGTAAAGTGTTTATTATGTGTCGCCGCTATTGATTTACAAGGGCCAGTCATTTCACCGGCCAGGTTTAAAACGCGGCCAAGTCGTAAATTGCGGCCAAAAGGGAAAGGAAATTGCGGCCACCCCCCTTAACTTCTTTATTATTTTAGATATCTTGAAAATTATTTTTGCATATTAGAAGGCACCCTCGTAGCTTTCCTAAACATGTTTTTAATTTAAATTATTTTAATTAGAAGTTTATAAAATTTTGGTCTAAAAGTCGGACAATTTTTTTATCAAAATTACGGCCAAAATGGAAATTGCGGCCACCCCTCTTAACTTCTTTATTATTTTAGATATCTTAAAAATTATTATTGCATATTAGATGCACCCTCGTAGCGTTCATTAACATGTTTTTAATCTAAATTATTTTAATTAGAAGTTTATAAATTTTTGGTCTAAAAAATGGCCGTTTTTTATCAAAATTACGGCCAAAATGGAAATTGCGGCCACCCCTCTTAACTTCTTTAGTATTTTAGATAACTTGAAAATTCTGTTTGCATATTAGATGGTACCCTCGTAGCTTTCATAAACATGTTTTTAATCTAAATTATTTTAATTAGAAGTTTATAAATTTTTGGTCTAAAAAATGGCCTTTTTTTATCAAAATTACGGCCAAAATGGAAATTGCGGCCACCCCTCTTAACTTCTTTATTAATTTAGATATCTTGAAAACCTTCTTTCCGTACGTTTATTTAACTCCCAAATCCTATCCTTGGATACAATACGTACACCAACTCCACATTTAACAATGTAGCAGAATATTGCCAAGCAATAAAGTACCGTTTTTTGTCTGTTATATATATATATATATATATATATATATATATATATATATATTATGGTGGCATATTTCTGGGTAGTTGTGGGCACGATCTATCGGACAATTTTTCGTGTTAAGATATTTGTCTGGTAAGAAAATTTATCACGATACTTATCTAGTTAACCACATAATTTTTCTAGTTAATTAAGTAATTATCTAGTTTCTTTAACGTGAGAACCACATAAATGTCTAGTTATTATGTAGTTAACTGGTGGCAGACATATGCCACCATTATATATATCTTTATAACTATGCTAGATATAATCGGGTTATCTCCACCTTCATCATGTTGATGTGACACATTGTATTGTTGTCTACCCACTAGAGGTGTATTTGCTGCTAACTTCGGACCTCGTGTGTCAACTAGTTTTATACGCCGATCCCTAACTATTAAATTTTACGGATATTTCACGGCTTTAAGTCGCTCCCGAATGATTCGAACATTTTCGGTGTCAACTAGGGTCGAACCCTGGTCCTCTGGAACCCAGCTCCGTGATATAACCACTATACAAGGGAACTAACCGTCTTTACATACCCTGTTGCACGCCGACGCTTTCGCTGCTTTACTGCTATACATATTAACTGTAACCAATTAACGTTACGCATTACGGAGCGATCATTCCGTAACGAGATATTTTATTAATACTTGTCCGATATATTTATGCATTGAACGTAGCTGTATACAAAATATACGAACAAGGAAATCGATAAGCGTGTATATTCATGAGTGAAATATAGTGCAGAGTGAAATGAACTTATTTTATGTTTGTAATCGTTTTTTAAGTACTTTTTTCTAATTGTAAACTATAAAGTACGAGCGACGACGGAATATAAGGATTAAACGTATACTGATTTACATGTAAGTACTCTGTTTATGCAATTTATATTGGATCATATCAGTGTACTTGTTGTTCTCCTCATTAATATTATAAACTGATAATTGATAATTGTCCCCGGGAACATTAACCAATACTCGCACCTAATTTAGGAATTGTGAAGTCCGCGGTTCAACCTCATTCAAGGCAGGGTTCAACCCTCGACCTTCGATTCAGAAGTCTGGCGCTCTCCCCTTATACCAATATACCTCCCAATGCGATTCATTACGCAATCTACTTGAAGTGATACTGGTATCTACTTGTAATTCTCATGTAAGATTGATTAAATAATGTAGGTAAATTAAAGTTTGCAGATAAAATGATGGACTTGTGTATATAACTACTTTGCATTAGGTACATATACATGTTTATCACATAACTTGCACTCCAGGAGTGGCATAAAGCAGTGACATAAATATCATATGTAACTAGTTACATAAATAGCCGAATCACAGCACTATTTAAAGTCTATTTAAAGATTGAAAACAATCTATTTATGGTGGTATGTGATAAATAGAATCTTACATTCGTGCTTATTTGGTATTGTTTTTATGAAACTTGTCGACAGAGCCTCGCGTCATATTCAGTCGACTCGTTTCATAAAAACAATATCAAATAAGCACTCATGTAAGATCCTCTATATATCATCATTCAATGCAAATGTATAAGACCGAGTGTTCGTGTATTTGCATTTATTTATCGCCGTCATCGGGACATTCCACATGGGCGAGCATTCACTATTTGGTACAAAAAAACTATACTATATATAACTATAATAGAATGTATACAGTGTTCATTAACTTATTCTATTTATTCAGTGATAGTCTGTTCTTTAATTGCAATTATTGCAATTAATTGAAATTGCAATTAATTGAAATAAAGCCTATAAATACCACCACAGAGAAAGAAAAAGTCACATATTAACTAAATCGGTCATTATCGAGTGTAATCGCCGCTTGATTGGGTAATGTTTTCCTGTGAGAATCTTCCCATATCGTGTCAATGATGAGTTAATCCATCCAAGAACAGGCCACAAAAGAACAGAAGTGGCAAATATGCCCCAGAATTGTATTTAATGACTTGTAAGCACACTGTGAGGTGGTCAGCCAATGAAAACATATTTCGGAAAATATAGCCCAATAGAGACACAGTAACGGTATTCTCAATTAATGTTTAATCACCATGAATAGTAAGACTTTATTAATCATGACAAGTATCATTAAAACAGTACATCATATAGACTCTGTGCTTCTTTTCACACTATTCAATTACAAGTCATCTTCTATAATCCCAGCGCGCTATTTTCACATGTGTTGCCATACAGTTGGTTGTGGATCCAAATATACCATAATGCACGAAATATAAAGTTTGGACGATTTCTTATTATGAAGAAATTGCAAATATGAAATAATAAATTAGTAGAAAGTTCACTTTGTCGAGTTTTGTTAATACAGGTAGATCATAGGTTTCATAACTTTGTTCACGTGCCTTGGTTATTTTGTGTTTTTATTGTGTTAATACATGTAATATGATGATGTATCGTCGTACAAGTCATATAAAGTTCTTTTTCGGTGCAGCCGTACTAATTTGGATTTGCTATTTGCATATCAGTGTTGTGTAAACCAATCAAATCTTACGTTAACCACCAAGGCAATTTCCCTTCAACCGAATAACGTGTGTAACCTTAATGCGGATTGGTTTCGATAAAGAGTACGTTATCTTAACGAAATCCACTGAATTTCGGTGAATTTACCGAAATCCATTTTGGATATGGAGTGACCAGCAATCGTAACGTCTCGGCCTTTTTTATGTTACACAACAAATTTTAACCTTCAAATTGCGCCAACCATCTTTTTTAAGATATTTCTCGTTTGTTGTGTAAAGCGATAGATACTGCCCTGGACCCGGGATTATAACGGACAACTACACTCAGCACTCATTTCCTTTGAGATTTTATTGTGATCGTAAGAGATGTGAGAACTTGTTGGGTTTCAATGCCGCCTTCCACCTCAGACTAAACAAGAAATGTCGTTCAAAAAGATGGTCGGCGCAACTTGAAGTGTGCAAATTTGTTGCAATCTGAATGTTAAAATGTGTTGTACAACATAAAAAAATGCCTAAATGTTACGACTGCCGGTCATTCAATTGCGCTTATACTACAGAAACTCCGAGACCTGTAAGGGGAGATCACTGCGTAGTGTGATTAGTCATAGACACAGTATAGTTTGTTTCAATATAGTTCATCAATATTACTTAATGCATAAGGCGTGAACTCACACATTCCTGTTAATAAACTTGTTATATAGCGATGTTGTAAATGATCGCGACTGGTACATTACACCAAGAAAGTCTTCTTAATTCCAACACCGGACAATTTCCCGTGGTGATGACTTTTAAGTCTGGTCCTCAGCGTACTTTGCTCACAGATCATGTAATGGTAAGGGCAGGTAATCCAAGCTAATGACTAACAACACTACTTACTCGATAAATCATGAAATACACTAAACACAATGTCAACCAAGTTGTTACAAATATTTTTTCAGTTGAAGAGAAATTGCCTTGGTGGTTAACGTAAGATTTGATTGGTTTACAAAACACTGATATGCAAATAGCAAAACCATGTTAGTACGGCTGCGCCGAAAAAGATGGTCGGCGCAATTTGACGGTTAAGATTTGTTGTGCAAAATACAAAAATGGCGAGATGTTACACTAGCTGGTCACTCTAGATCCAAAATGGACTTCGGTAAATTCACCAAAATTCAGTGGATTTCGGGAAATTCACCGAAATTGGGTCTATTTCGGTAATTAACGTAACCTTTATCGTGCGTGTTAACCAATCCGCGTCAATGTTACAAACGTTGTTCGATTAAAGAGAAATTGCCTAGCAAACCATGTTAGTACAGCTACGCCGAAAAATGCCTAAATGTTAACACTTCCGGTCATTCAATTATGCTATACTACAGAAACTCCGAGACTTGTAAGGGGAGTTCACTGCGTATGGGAGACTGGACAACAATAACTCCGTAGTGTGATTAGTCATAGACACAGTATAATCTGTTTAATATAGTTCATCATTACTTATTGCATAAGTCGTGAACTCACACATTCATGTTAACAAACTTGTTACATAGCGATTTATCTGATTAATACAATATAAATGTTCGCGACTGGTACATATAAAACCAAGAAATTCTTCTTAATTCCAACACCGGACAATTCCCCGTGGTGATAACTAACAACACTACTTACTGGATGAATCTTGAAATACACTATACACAATGTTAACCAATCTGCGACAGAGTTACACACATTTTTCGGTTGAAGGGAAATTGCCTTGGTGGTTAACGTACATTTTGATTGGTTTACACAACACTGATATGCAAAAAGCAAACCCATGTTAGTACGGCCGTGCCGAAAAAATTCTCCCGGATCACATATTACTCTCAAATTTCTGGGGCCACAAAAGTACCATGCGCGCATTTTCATGCATTTTACACCTTCAAATTTCCACTGTCAGATTAAAAATAATGAACTTTGTAATTTGAGTGCTGAGTGTAACTTGTACCACTTATATTCGTATACAGATTTGAACTCCTTCATAAGTTGATTGATTTGGAAATACTGAAAGTAATATTGGTATATTAGTTGTAGTTCAATTCATCTCATGATATCCTTGTGCGTATTTTCTTAACCATGTTTTGAATCTATTGTATTGGTATTTCGACATTTGAACCGATCAAAATGAGTGGTTTGATTTATTTCTGAAAATCCCGTATGTTAAGGGTTATAACAAACTTAAATATTCACATACCATTGCAGAATACATGTTTATCATCGGATCAATACTTCATGACTAAGTGTACAGTCGCTTGATTTGATATGGATGACACACACGAGGCAGAAAATGAAGAGCGTAGACCTTTAGAAAAGAAGACACACAAAGGCAAAGATTGTCACGATCTTCAGACCTACAATGACCTTGACACGGGATGGTCTTGGATTGTGTTAGCCGCTTGCTTTGGGAACTTTTGCTTGTTTGGATGTGCCCAATATGCCAGCGGGATAATTCATTCGACACTGTTAGAGAGGTACAATGCGTCTGTATATCTAACAAGCTGGGCTGGATCTCTTCATGCGGCTTTGATCTCGCTAGCAGGTATGGGTCTGGGTTTTCAAAGCTCTGTTAAAGCAAACGTGGCGTGAGTCTTAATGGCGGCTATCATGTGTTGAACGCCGCGTGGACTGAGATTTGAGAAACCGGGTCATGAGCTTTTATCTTAGTTGTATGAACTTAATATTCAACCGTTGTAACGTTGAACTTGTTTGCCCGGATACATGTATGTCTCATCTCCCCGGATGAATTATTAAAACGATAATTCCATTGAAGACAGACTCGAGTTCAATAATTCGATGCTATGTTTTACGCAAGTATGGTGAACCAGTTCACAGATTTTCTGTTTTATATTTAACACATCTCTGAAAGGCGGTTGTATTAATATAATAATATCAAATGACCAAGTTCTTGTAATGTGAATCTTGAAAGTGAATTCAATATTGACAATAATGACTTTTTGTGTGAAATCTACCAAGTTATATACAAATAATAAAACCGATGTGTTAGTTTTGGGTCCATTTCAAGTATATTAAGTCATCCATCAGGAAAAAGTATTGGACGCAGACATATATAAACTTTAAAGTAATATAGATGTATATCATTATAATGGTATATGCATGAAGGCTTTCGTTTACGTTCATCTTGATTATGATGCTGTTATCTAGATGATAATACACATGATACTGTACAATATGATACACGACTGAAGTATTCATTTGTAGGATTCAGAGTAGACATGCAACATTTACATCCAACTTGCTTCATTTTGCCTATGACACGTACTGACTGGGATTTGGAACTATTTGTTGGACATATTTTAATTGAATATTAATGGACATGTGTTAGTGGACAGAAACGTGAACTAATTACAGTCGGATCACGTTCATTCCAATTCACCGGGTCCAACAGTTTATTTCGATTACTACATGGTTTCGAATAGCCCATTTCAATTCGACATGCCTAAAAAGATGTATCGGGACCTGATTTTATTTCAGATGATACTATAAGTAATCGGTTAAGGATTGTCGAGTAGACGATGTCCGACTGTACATGTAACAGTAGTCAGTACTTCTCATATATACAACACACAATGAATACATTGTCGCACACAAGAAATGTAGTTAATCTTGTTTTGGTCCAACATCGTATTACAATAATTAATTATGCTGATGGTGCATTTGTTGCATTCATTTGTTCCTTACACTTGACATCATAGTACAGTTAAACCTCACTAAAAGGTCACCTCAATAATAGGACCACCTCAAATTTATGAACACAATTTTCAAGTCTATTTTCACTGTTTTTCTCTTTATTCCGCCACAATATTAAGACCATCTCAATAAGAAGACCAGTTTTCAATGGTCCCAGTGGTGGTCTCATTATTGTGGGTTAACTGTATATTAAACTTCAAATTGTGCTGTTTGGGTTGCTGTGCATTTTGTATGTTGCATTTCCTGCTCAATTCTGACACACTTTCTAATATATATATTGTATTTATTTACTAGGTCCATTGTCCAGCGCTATCTCAGACAGATACAGCTGTAGAATTGCCATAGTTACAGGCGGATGTTTGTACGTTATCGGGTATGTCCTAACAGCTCTTGCTCCGAGTGTAGAGATTGCCATTATAACATGCGGAGTAATATCAGGTGAGTGCACTAGTAGTGTTGTACTATGTAACATGTAGAATTTCAAAGTGGGTGTTTTAAGACTGTGGCTTTAACATTCACATCTTTTAATATACATCGAACAATTTACATGCAAAATAAGTCGGACTCTATTGGCTACATATGTACCAAGTTTCAACAAAATCGATGCACACACAACACTTTTATATAAAATACAAATTACACAAGAATTTAGTTCAGCGACCCGGTGTAATTTGATTACAGCCATCTCACCAACAATGTCCCTAAACAGTCGGACAGAGATGGAAGGAACATACATTCATAGATCATGTTCATGGATGTATCTCTTATACATTTTCTTATTTAATGTTAACAGTACGAAAGTCTGGTGGTGACATTTCGGCTTCAAGAATTCACGAATTCAACTTCATGCTTTTACGAGTTTAACTCCATGAATTCACGGTTTCACGATTTCAAATTCCCGGTTTCAAAACTCTTGAATTCATGATTTCAACTTCACGAATTCACAATTTGAACTTCACATTTTAAATTTCACGAATATACAAGATTTCATTATTTCACCTTCGCGAAGTTGAACTCATGAATTCGTCACCAATGAAATGTCATCACCAGACTTTCGTATGACCAATGTTTGGTAATATTCTTCCTTCGCACTCTGTGTAGATTTCTGATCACGTGGTCTATTTCAGGAATTGGTGGCGGTGTAGCATATGCAGCAAACACTGTCGTCATTAGTTACAACTTCCGCAAGAGAAGAACATTAGCCATTGGCATAGCACATACAGGGATTGGTGTAGGGGTTTTTGCACTGGCCCCTGTGATGCAATTCTTGAGGGAGTTTTATGGCTCATTCGGATTTTTCCTAATGTTAGCAGGAATATTTGGTAACATGATTACATTCGGTATGCTGTGTTTTCCCAACTCCGTAGAAATGAGTACGATACGCCATAATTATGATAATTTGGCTGCTAAAGTAATGACGACAAATTCAAACTCTTCATCTATCCGTTTGTTTTTCAACAAATATTGGAATGTGTTCAGTACCAAGGGCATTTTTTGCTTGTGCATTGCAAACTTTTTTTACGGTGTTTCAATATACGTGCTTTTCTTGTATTTTCCCAACTTCATTGTACACAGACATTTTTCAGCGGCTCAAGCCTCGTTTTTCTTGTCTATTTCTGGAATCTTTAACATTATCGGGCGTCTGGGATCCGGAATCGTTGGGAATATGCAGCGTTTGAACACAATTCTTCTCTACTCTGGTACAATAGGAATGGTAGGCCTCAGTTCTATAGTATATCCTTTCATTGCGTACCATTTCGCAGGACACGTGGCCTATTTTGTATCCCTTGGTTTGTTCATGGGACCATGCTATGTGTTAACACCCAGCGTGTCGCTTAAATTCGTTACCGTGGAGTTATTAGCAACTGCTATTGGTTTAGAGTTTGCTTTCGTCGGAGCTGGTGCAACTTTGGGTCCAATTTTAACAGGTAAGATATTAATTCAGTTCACAACGAGGTTGTCGTCATGGCGACCCGTTAAGTTGTTATATTTTCATACTGTGTGCTGTAATTTTATCCCTAAGAATTCGATCGAATATTAAAGGCATAAAAGTTAATAAGTCAGAATCCAAATTGTCACAATTTGTAGACGATACAACAATTACCCTTGATGGCTCGACTGAGTCTCTGAATGAAACCTTAAATGCCTTAGCAGCATTCACGTCCCTTTCTAGTCTAAAAGTAAATTTCGATTGAACAAAAATGGTCTGGATTGGTAAACAGAAATGCAGCTCAAATAGTATTAAAAAAACTAAATGGAAAATTTCTTGGAAT
The DNA here is from genome assembly GCA_032209605.1 of Mactromeris polynyma. NCBI lineage: Eukaryota > Metazoa > Mollusca > Bivalvia > Venerida > Mactridae > Mactromeris > Mactromeris polynyma. Next base: position 7,365,406 of record JASFXZ010000012.1, read on the forward strand.
CAAAGTAGTTTTGAAATAAAATTGGTATAACATTTCATGTTGACCTCGAAAGAATGATAGAACTTAATTTTAACGAAAACATACTAAAAATGAACTAACTACTAACACACTGAAAACGACGAATCGAATCTTAACTCCTATAAGGAAGAATCTTAATAATAAAATCCTTGATGTTATCTCTTTTCTATCACCTATTTCACATTTCTCCCAAATCCCTCATTTGAAATTCTCAACAACTTAAACGATACATTTTCTGAATTTATTTGGCAGGGTAGAGCTAGAATAAAAAAAAATAATGATTTGATACAACGTTATTCTCATGGTGGATTAGGCATGGTCGATCTACTTATATTGTATACACTCTTTAAAAAATATCATGGATAAGAAGAATGGTATTTAAAAACGGAAAATGAATAGATATTGCATGTACATTATTATATATTGACAAACTTTTAAACTGCAGTACCATTTACCCCGCAATTCTAGCAAATACATAAATAACTACGTTTGGAAAGATGCGCTAAAAGCATTTGTTACATATAGAGAACTCCAACCACTCAATGAAAAAGAATTATTAGCTTATTCTTTATTCTATAACCCTAAATTATTGGTTGGACACAAAAGCATTGCCCATGTTCATTATGTGATAATAACAATTTTCATACTTGTATGTGCTGTATGTTCATATGAACGCTTAACCTACTTGAAACACATAGTGCTGTTTTATTTACCGATTTACATTTAAAACTAGACGATGCCATGGTTGTGTTTCGATAGATAAGTAACCCAACAGTTCGTATAGTTTTACACATTCATGAGTGCATACATTCTTACCTAATTTGACGTGGATTGATCCTGAAAGTGCATGTACTTGTTCGCGGTTAATCTAACAGCTATTTATATGTACACAAATGACACACAAACAATGATAATTGAAGCATATACATCACAAAATTCGGGTTGGAAATCCTTAGTTGCAAACAGCCCGTAGTCACTCGTGCGACCCTTTACTCGAGCTGATTCATTTAGTGTTAGTAGTAGCAGAAGTGATTACAGTAACAGCTGTAGTGCATCTACCTTACACTGATAGTGATACTAGCGGTAATACTGCAGAAAGTGTTGTAATACTGCTCCTTGTGATAAGTGTTCACACAGACTAAATTGTATATATATCGAATATTTCCTAGTACTAAAACTGAAGTAACATGTATGTAAGAAATAAACATGCTACATTATGTTAATATGTGAAATAACAAGAACTGTTGAAAATAAAATAAAACTTCGACATTTTCTTATATCAGTTTTCCAAAAATATACCTATGTACAATAATACCGACAGGATGTTAGCTGTAGAGTCGTAACAGTTGTATTCTGGTCACTACAGTTGTCAGTAAGAGCATACATATTGCTACTTACGAAAACCTGTTGCCGTGGTGACATTTCAGCTTCAAGAATTCGCGAAAATTCACGAATTCACGATCATGAATTTATTTGAAGTCGAAATGTCATCAGTTTTCCAAAAATATACCTATGTACAATAATACCGACAGGATGTTAGCTGTAGAGTCGTAACAGTTGTATTCTGGTCACTACAGTTGTCAGTAAGAGCATACATATTGCTACTTACGAAAACCTGTTGCCGTGGTGACATTTCAGCTTCAAGAATTCGCGAAAATTCACGAATTCACGATCATGAATTTATTTGAAGTCGAAATGTCATCACCAGGCTTTCGTAGCTACATCTATTACAGTCGCTATTGTCAAATTCATACAGTAATTTCGTCAAACGACGTCAGACGAGGTCGATTAAACGAAATTTCACAGCGCAATGGTACCATCATTCATTAATAAAATTTGAATCTATGTTTACATTTAACCTCCTCACATTAAATTGAAAAGTACCAAGGATTGCCGGTTAGATGCTTGTATATCATTATATTTACATTTCAGGTCTATATTTAGACAATGGCGGAACATACGATCAAGCGATCATCATTGCAGGTGGTTATTCTAACTATAATTACACGTTTATCCAATGTTATTGTTAAAAGTGATTAGCAAGAAAACGTATTTATGTACATGTATTTAGATCGCGCTGTTGAACGCCTAAATAGTGGGTCCGAACCCGGTAAAAATAACGACCACACCACTTCCTGTACTGATTTTCCAAGATGCAGATTCGAGACCGTTATCTCCGGATTAGATCCGGATTATCTCCCTTGTCATTATGTTTTCGTTACTTAAAAATAATTACTAGAAGGATCCCAGACATGATTTGAGAATGGAAACAAAACCCATACTCTATACAGTGGTGGGACATGTTTAAGTATGAGACAATCTATATATTGCAGGCGCATGTTCAGTGATAGCATCTATAGTGAGTGGAATGGCGGTATGTTTCCAACAGCGAACTGAAATGTCTGTTGTAGTAATTTGCGTCGACGAAATGCACGCTATGGTCAAGGAAAAAGACAAAACAGACAGAGAAATCACGTGACTGAAGAAAAGAACAATCACGTGACTAAAGTATGAAATAATCACAATGCTGAAGTAAAAAAAATGCTGATTACATGTACATGTTATTAGATTTTGCATAATAATAATATTTGCGAATCGACGTTATAGGAACAACTAGTTGATGGTGTTTATGACAAGTCTAACATTGATAGACCACAGTTTGCGTTGGGTCCAATAGTACAACTCCGATCTCTACTAGGGAAGAAACAATACAATCCACTTCATCTACAACTTGAGAAGACCGGACGATGGGAACAAGCACTGAAGTGTCTGTGCGAAACAGAGGGATGGCTATGTTATCCACAGCCTCTGATATAGACATAACCAAATTGTCCACCCCTGCCTTGGTCGTAAAATTATCTAAATTTACATAGCAAAAGTTATCAGATGGGCAAAAAAGCAACAAGTGCACTAAGTTACGTAAACTTTTCATACACAAAATGATTTAAAAACAATGGACTTGAACTTACGCTACTAGTTTCCGGGTGGTTATATACAACAGTTGATTATAATGATACTGATATGTTGTGGGCTTTGTGAAACTTTTCATATGAATCCTTCTGTTATAATGAATTCTAATTGACTAACAGATGTTTCGAAATGACCGAAAAATGAACGGCTGATGATAAATGGTATATGTAACAAGAAATATCTTTAAAAAAGATGGTCGGCGCAACTTGAAGTTTGCACATTTGTTGCAATCTGGGATTAAAATTTGTGGTTCAACAAAAAGAATGCTTAATGTTACTACTGCCGGTCATTCAATTACGCTATACTACAGAAACCCCGACATCACTGCGTAGTACGCTCCCACACAGCGCTTTGATTCCACTATCGTTACATTCACACGCTGCTGTATTATCCAGTATATTTGACCTTTTTAACCTTACTGCTATAACCAATGATTTAGTCGTAGTGAACGAAGTCACCGTTCGTTCATTATACTAAATTCATTGGTCGGCACGATCACGTAACAACTGAGTTTATTACTAAAATGTAGAAGGGTATGTTCATGCGCTAAGACCAATCAAATGTGTAAACAATCAGGGGCGTAGCTAGGAGCTTTGTGATGTGTACGCAAGATCCTTTTTGCGGGGGGGGGTCCGGGGCTAAACCCCGAAAAAAAATAATTCTAGATTGTTTGTAGTGACTTCTGGGCGCATTCTTATCCTGAACGTTACTCACCCTACTACATGTAGAGGTCATTTTTTTAATGCAGATTTGAACTTTTTATTTTTTCGAATTTTCGAGACAATGTGTACGCAGCTGCGTACTCTGCGTACAGGACGCTACGCGCCTGACAATGTACAGCCTTTCGTGTAGAAGGAAATTTTGACTATCTAGCTAATCGGTTTTATTTCATGTCAATAAAAGTTTAGCATTTACAAAAGGCAACTTTTCGTTCTTACATCGAGGATTGTACGGATACGTCTTACAATATTTATTAGCGTGGCGAATTCGAGTAACAAGATGTCAAGTAACGATATGACGCATTTTAAAATATACGCAGATTCCGCATAGACAGCTGTTTAAACAATATAAATCAGTGGTGGAGCACAAGGGGTCAGTAAGTAAGACATTGCTAACATTGTGATAAATATGTTTAGAGATATATCTAATATAACATATATATCTAGTCTAGTCACAGACCAAGTCTGTTAGATTGTTTATCCATTTTATATACAATAAATTAACACTTTATAAGACCAATATATGTTTCCTACAAGGCAGGCAAATGTCAGTGTCAGTAACTGGAAGATCTTTTCTCGTGTCAGTAACTGGAAGATCTTTTCTCGGCGGATAATTTCCGTGCGGTTTCAGCCATTTCCTTCACTTTTCTTTGTCTTTCCCGAATGTCTGGTACTGAACGGTCGCTAGAATGAAAGAAGACTTTTGTAAACAAGAACTGAAACTTACCGCGTAGCTTTTTGAGTAATCAGACACGAATTTGACTCAATATGTTTTTTCCTTTATCTCCGTTTTTCTTCTTCTCTCTAACCATTTTACGTTACAATGTACATGTATATACTAAAATGCTCGTTTACATTGTCTTTTTCTGCTATTTGTCAATCATTAAACTAAGTCATACTTTACTAGGGATGGCATTTACTAATTTTGGAAAAAAACTTGTAGCCCAACCCTTTTTGCTTTTTTTTCATTTATGTAATATTATTTGTTCTGTTCGTAAAATTGTAGACATTGTTAGTTAACATAAAACTATATATGTTGAAGACGAGTCCGGTAATATGACATAGCTCTGCTTCGATAGTTCTTATACTAGTAATTGCGACTGCACCTATGTATGTCCTTATAAAATGACAACAGATGTTAAGAAGCCATTGTATTGAAACATTGTGTAAGACATGTAAAACAGAACTAAACACATTTTTTACATTTCGGAAAAAAAAACTCTCTTCTTATTGAATGTATGTTTTATATAAAATAGATTATTTATTTTTATATGCTGGTTGAAAGTCGTTAATTACGTCATCAAAATATGTTTTCAATTACGTCAAAAAATGTGTCGTTTATCACGAAAGCTTGATTTTGATATTTTGGTGTTGTTTTTTTGTTATTTTTATTCCTGTATGAACTGGAATACCTTGGCTATGAAACGGCGAAATGATTCATATTTCCACTTTTCATTATACAGTCATTTATATCTACCTCGCTGCTTCCTTTCTCTTGTTTGCCTGCTCTTTTAGCGAATCGAAACACATCCGTCTCCTGCCGGCGTCGAATATTCTATGTTCCACTTTCCCAGCTTTGGTTTTGATATCTTGCAGCGTGGCTTCCCGCATTATCTCAGCCATCAGAACTGACTCATCGTCTGTGTATGCAACCTGCAATGCAATGTTTGAGTTTGGAGTTGACAATGTTTATGTTAAACTTATGTAAACTGCTGAGTGATTTTACGGGGTGTGGTTCATTTTTACACCGTGTCTCCAACAATATTTCAGTTACGTACATCGATCAAGTGACATTGTCAACGTCAATAGGTTTCCAATCAATACTAAGCTGTTCTTCTGTAAGCAACTGATAACTACCTCACATGAATGTAAAGTAGAGGACATATGACATATGCATTATCTCCTGTCAAATAGTCACAGAGTACATGCGCCTTACCATGTGTTCGAACCTGCGACCTCCATACATATTCTGGTGACCGGAAGGACTGGACTGTTAAGTGTTAACAAGATAATGTTATTTATCAATAGTCATTGACCGTGAGTTTACAATCGATTAGCAAAATACATGTCTAACTCAAATTCGCTATTTCTTTCATTATCGTGTTTACCTAAGTATCGATTATAAACCTATTTACAGCGAGTTAAAATGATATCACATGATTTAAACAACTTTCCCACCCTATACCCAATATGATGGATAAATCGATAATGAAAGCCTTATCGAATGGGGTTTATAATTATTCTACCCAAAGGAAATCTAAATATAGCAAAAGGATTACACACTTTCGATATTCACGAAGTTAAAGCCCGTATGAGCATGTGGCAAACAACAATACATAAACTAAAAGATTGATGCTCTACAGAGGGCTGTTTTCAATATAATAAATTTAGATACATATATACATTTGTGGACTTTTCCAACTAGACCCTTTTATACTTTCAATACCTGTTTAATTCCAACTGCAATAAGGAAGATTATACAAATGTATTACAAGGTAGTAGAAGGGGCAAAGGGAGAGAACTCTAGATGGGAAATGAAGGGAAAGAACTCGTGACAACCTCATATGGTTTGGTCGCCATTTCACAGCCTTTTCTCCTTGATGAGTCAGTACACATGTACCGGGTTCACACTTTCACACAATAGAGGAATGAGGCCTAAGCTTGATAGTGCCATAAGTCAGTTCGTTAAAACAACTAGTCGCTGTATGCTTCTGAACAATCTAAACTAAAGGCATATTACCTTGGGTTGATAAATCGCCAACAAATTAGATGTCTAAACACAGTAGTTACATTACCGCCTTTTCTCCTTGACTAGAATATGTCATCATAAATGAATGGGGGCAACATTGACCAAAGTTGTATCACCAAGTGTACATATTATGTGCGACAAAGATGTATTCATGTTATCAAAGCTAAGAAACCCTTACATGAAAATATCTTCAAATAAATTTTCGAAAATATGTGCATTATAATTTTCAAGTGTGTTAAACATGAAATATCAGGAGTCTACGAGGAAAAGTCAACGTGTGATTGACAATTTTACAGAAGACACATTTATTAGACGGTTATCGGAATGATATAGGCGATTGTTTACGTATGTATGTATATGTAGCTATATTATGTTATACAACAGTTCTGCCAGACAAGTGAGTGTATTTTAGAAATACATATAACGTTGCTGTCCAATTAATTTGCAAATAAATAAAATGTATGACCAATTACAAATTTGTTCCGCAAGTTTCGAATTCATTGACAACATTATTCTGCAGACCCAACAAATAATATCAATACGTCACGTGACAAAAAGAAAAACTGCCTTCAGTATGAATAAATAATACGGAAGTAAGTCAAGCCTGGATAAAGACAAGCCTGTACTTACCTCGTTCGGAGATCTTCTTGATGTACCCAGTCTCTGTAATATTCTTGATGGAAGTTTTCCACTTGCGGAAACGTCTGAATCAATTGAGAAAACTACACTTTTTCGAAGATCATTATTTTCCTCGACAGGAGCAACGAAGATAGTTTTTGCCGGCTTTCTTCGGAACATTTTAGCGTCGGAAGAAGAAATTAACCCCGACCAAATGTTTTAGACAATAAAGAACGCAGAGTGCCTTCTACCTAAATAATACCATATACATTCACGGGTTATTTGCGTTATTTCATTCATTAAAGCGCCATTGTTCAACTGGTACGAACCCGAATTTTCCATTAAATCTCCAATCAAACTGTTAATAACTGAGATCTTGTATTGAATCCAAATGCGCTTCATGTTTTTCGCACATGTCAACACGACGCTAGAATCGCTATAACAAAACAAACAAACAAACTGTATTGCGTATCGGCAAACATATTTGCCTTTGGCAACGAAAACCATATATACAACATAAAATATTACCAAAATATCAATCGTGAAAATGACACTATACAACTAATTTCAACCTAATGGTGTATAGACATTTCATCAATCGGTATTAACTTTTTATACGGTTCTAGTGTTAAAATAATGTTTCATAAAATAACATATATGATATAAAGCTTTTTTGCTTTCAGTTTTCATTAAATTATTTAACATAATATACATATTGAATGCATTCTAACATGTATTTTTGTCTTAAATCATAGTATTTTTCACATGAGGAAGTGGTATTCACTTTCATTAAGGTTTTTATTACAATTTGTACAAAATCTATTAGCTCCGTCAGTATTATTGTACCGACTAGTTTCAATGGCTAGACAGTGTGCTGAAAATCTGAATCTTGTATATAGCTTTCTCAGAAAATCATTTTGAATGATTTTAGATATTTTTCAAATTTAAAAGTTGTTTTAAAACCCAAGTATTGTTGCATTGCTGACATTTGTCCTAATTTTGTTATCCATTCCTGTTGGAACTGGTCTATGAATCTGTTTTTCAACATAACCTGGTAATTACAATTTAATACAAAAACAATGTTTAAATAGAAGAATCCAATTGTATATCAATGTATGAATTTATTTTCAGACACCAGTTATAGTTTTGGACAAATTTACATTTTCTTGTTGTTTAAGCCATATGTTTTATAATAAAGTCCGGGACTGTTTCTTATTTTACACCATAAATTTAAACTTCTTTCCTTACTACTCATATTAGATATTTTCCTAGTTCACCTAAAACTGCTATGTTTGGGGTAGATAATTTAACGCCTAAAATCTTTGTATAGTGCTTACTGAATTTGTGTTCTATCCCGAATGCCGGTTTTATACATGCCTAGAACTTCCGACCAATATAAAAGAATAGGTTCAACCAAACATTCAAATACATTTGAAGATATAATTTCGTACTAATTTCAAATGTAAGTCTATAATAAATAGAGTACAGACCGTTTGTTGCTCTTAATACTTGATCAGTTAGTGTGTTAATTGCCTCTTTCATAGAACCGTTGTAGTAAAACTTGATACCAAGATAGACAAAAGGAATCAACAATTTCAATAGGTTTATTGTTTATGAGCCTGACTGGATACATAGCATTCTTTCTTTTGCTAAAAATACAAATCTTAGTTAACTTATGTTTATCTTAAGACCCCATTTTATTGAATATGCGTATAAATTATCTAGCTGGGATTGTAGGCTTTTATCATCAGTAGTAAAACTCGCCATATCATCTGCAAATAACAGCATGTGTATACAAAGTGCATTTATATCATACTCAGTAAGTGTGGTAAAATCAATATTTCTTGTAACATTATTCAAAAGTAATATAAAAAGAATAGCCAAACATGTGATAACAAGCATTAAATTATTATCATTGTTGTTTTATTGCAGATTTCTTATAAATCCTCAACACGTTTGTCTGTTTCAGTCAAACCACATAGCGAATTGTAATATTAACGTGTTTCAGTCAAACCACATAGCGCAGTGTAATATTAACGTATTCCAGTCAAACCACATTGCGCAGTGTAATATTAACGTGTTTCAGTCAAACCACATTGCGCAGTGTAATATTAACGTGATTCAGTCAAACCACATAGCGAAGTGTTATATTAACGTGTTTCAGTCAAACCACATAACGAAGTGTAGTATTAACGTGTTTCAGTCAAACCACATTGCGCAGTGTAATATTAACGTGATTCAGTCAAACCACATAGCGAAGTGTTATATTAACGTGTTTCAGTCAAACCACATAACGAAGTGTAGTATTAACGTGTTTCAGTCAAACCACATAGCGCAGTGTAATATTAACGTATTCCAGTCAAACCACATTGCGCAGTGAAATATTAACGTGTTTCAGTCAAACCACATTGCGCAGTGTAATATTAACGTGTTTCAGACAAACCACATTGCGCAGTGTAATATTAACGTGTTTCAGTAAAATCACATTGCGCAGTGTAATATTAACGTGTTTCAGTCAAACCACATTGCGCAGTGTAATATTAACGTGTTTCAGTCAAACCACATTGCGCAGTGTAATATTAACGTGTTTCAGTCAAACCACATTGCGCAGTGTAATATTAACGTGTTTCAGTCAAACCACATTGTTCAGTGTAATATTAACGTGTTTCAGTCAAACCACATTGCGTAGTGTAGTATTAACGATTCTTCTTGTACAAAGTTTATTCACTTATGTCGTCTGCGCGTCATCAAAGTCGAATACAATTTATCTCAAAATATTGTGATCAATTCCAAATAAGGATAGTAAGTGCATTTTTTCGATACATCTGCGGGGGCGATGACAGGATTTTCGGTAAGAGGGCGTAAATTATAGATGCGGTTCTCGAAGGGGGGGGGGGCGACCCCCAAATGCCAACGGGGCCGATTCTCGAGAAAAATCTACCAAATGTTGTTCAATGTATCGCCATGCTTAATAGATGTTTTATATAGACGTTATAACAAGGGTAATTTGTTCTTTCAGTCAAGCCGTACCGCATAATGGTCAGTAAAAAGCAACTTAAAGACCACCTCGAAATTAAGACCAATTCATTTATAAGATCGTATTTCGTGGGCTATGGTCATTACCTCACCACCCGGCTTTCTTTAGAACCAATGGTGGTCTTACCATTGAGGTTTTGTTAAATGTATACATACTATACACAGTAGATGCGCAATCTACATGTTCTATGATTGCACCATCAAGACTCTGCAGTTCCTGTATGTCATCTTATAGTATAGCAACACAACTTTGAATCAAATTGTCTGTTCAGCGTTCAACTTATTGTTATCTTATCTGTCATATTTGTGGTGTTAATTTGATATACTTGTTCTAAAATAAATAACATTTTATTGTTTCCCCAAGTCCACAAAACTAAGCTGCTCGACATCCTTGAGACACAGAATATAAGCAAAGACCTAAACACCATCTTTGTCTTAAGCATCAGCTATGTTTCATACAGAACACACCACAGAAACATCTAAACGCATCACTCCAATCTCTATTTTACTTGTATATAACATTCATTTGAAATTGGTAGAAAACATGTGCATACGATTTAAAAAGCAGTTCAGCACGAGACGTTTTTTATTTTCGTATTTTAATCACGTGCCGTTAATTGGAATGCTCAAATAGTTCCATACAGACATACGCATGTACACGACCTGTCTGCTAACTTGTGATGAGTTTACACACTGCAACAAGGAGCGACATCGTGCCATGTGAATGGTTGTCGCTGTATGAGTAATAATTCCAGAATAAATTGATTTCACACGTATACCATACTTCGGAATTGAATGAAGCCACACGGGTCTTTTCGAATGTCTTTTTGGTAAAACTTTTTCATTTGCTTTCTTTTAATTTCTGCGATGTCGGCGTCTTGCGCTTTGAAACTATATTAGCGAATTTAGCGGCATGAGCAACTTTTTTGAAACGTTTGTCACCAGCACGTTTAGTGCCTTTCACAGAAGGCTTCTTCTCTTTTGTTTCAGCAGTTTTAGCTTTTGAGACAGCCTGTACTTCTGTAGTTTCTTCCTGAATTTGTTCAAGCTTTTTATTTGTTATCTCCGATGTACATTTTGCTGAATGTTTTCCTGATTTATCATCAACATCGTTAGTTTGAACTTCTTCCACTTTCTCATCAACATGTACTTCATGTTCGTCCGTTTTGTATTCTCCCGATTCCTCAGAAATATCAAGCGGCACATTTGATTCCGCTCTCTCTTTTATATCCGATGTATTGTCATCTTCAGTTTCCAAACTTTGAGCGGCAAATAATGCAGCTTGCTTTGCTCGCCTCTTTAGAGTATCAATATCTATATTGACCCCGTCTTTGTTCAATCGGGTCACAATTCTCTGCTGCAAGCAATCCTGTCTTTCCTGGAAATAACAAGAACACATAGGGGCATTTTGCTACTTCAGATCGAACGCAGTACACATGTCAACATGAAGAATATTCGGTTAACAACTATGATTTGCTTCATCCAAAAGTTTGTTTATAAGCGTTTTATCCAAGTAAATAATCATGAAGATATATCAGAGATATCAAAGAATCAGTTTTGAAGTGTGTCAATGCAAACAGTGCTATGCAGACAGTGTAGGGAAAGTTCGAACATTAAAACGAAAGTACGGACATCAAATTTTAACATAGAAAAAACACATGATGATTTAAAACAAGAAATATCTTTAAAAAAGATGGTCGGCGCAACTTGAAATTTGCAAATGTGTTGCAATCTATAGGTTAAAATGTGTTGAACAACATAAAAGATGCCTAAATGTCATTCAATTATCCTATATATTACAGAAACTCCGAGACCTGTAAGGGGAGATCACTGCGTTTGAGACTGCATCAATCGCAACTTCTCGGCGGTATTCGGCATAGCGAATAATGCAGAGGTGTTCCGAATGAGACGGCATAATAAATAACTCCGTAGTGTGATTAGTCATAGACACAGTATAGTGTGTTTCAATATAGATCTAGTTCAACATTACTTATTGCATAAGTCGTGAACTCACACATCCATGTTGATAAACTTGTTACATGGCGATTTATCTGATTAAAATAATATAAATGTTCGCGACTGGTACATAATACCAAGAAAGTCTTCTTAATTCCAACACCGGACAATTCCCCGTGGTGATGAATAACAACACTACTTACTGGATAAATCTTGAAATACACTATAGAAAATGTTAACCAATCTGCTTCAAGGTTAAACGTATTTTTAAATTGAAGAGAAATGGCGCGAAAGTGCCTTGGTGGTTAACGTAAGATTTGATTGGTTTACAAAACAATGAATATGCAATTAGCAAAACCATGTTAGTACGGCTGCGCCGAAAAAAGTGTTTCCTGCTTAGGACAAGAATTTATTTTTGCACTGGATACTGTAACATCATTTTTGTTCAAATGTAAATAAACTTTATTCAAACGTTTCATGTAAAATACGGCATTAAAAATAAAAATATTAAAAAATATATCTTACGGATTTCTCATAATAGTCTTTCTTAAATCAAATATATCCAATTTATAACCGGACGGCGCGCATTTATAGATTGATTTCAGAAACTTCAGTGATGCTGGCCAAAATGGATGATTGTGAACTTGCCTACACGCGCTATCATTGCTGAATACGTGGTCATCGATACATGTCAATAAAAGTGATACGTTCTTCTAACACATTTCATCGTTTTGTTTCAGAACACAAAACAAATCGACTGCAGACGATGGATATACCATGATTACATAAGACCATTTTTCAGAGCTCGAGCATTTACACGGAACGCATTTTCTTTTGTTTTGTGAACATAAGACCTTTTTGAGGTCGGTAAATGATTACAGCTCACACATCGGTCAGTGACTTGAGTATTTGCCGATCACTTATTAATAGAAAGGCCAGATTGTCTACTTCTTGTACATATTTATTTTACATCGGTCGTGAAACAAGTTTTTACAACTTATACCATCACTATCGATGACAGCTTCCTGGCTACCAACCGGTACTCGCGCCAAATTAAGGGATTGTGAAGTTGGTCATCAAACCCTGCTCATCGCGGGACTCGAACTCACGACCTTCGGATCAGATGTTAGGCGCTCTACCCCTCGACCACTTCGCCCCGCCCCCACTAGGAACATTTAGTATTAAATGCAACATTATTTTGAATGTTGAGAAAAGAGGGTACCCGTGAGTATGTTGTAGCATTAGTAGCTACGGTATAATTGATTCAAACTACATGTAGTTGAGAATACCTTTATTGTGAACACAATTGTTCAGCATTTTTTAACACATGTTTCCATTTGCTGACCATGTTTGTTAACAGCCGTTTTCAAGTAAATAAAACGTACTATACTAATCAAACGTGCTAAACTGGTTCGTCTACGGATATATTTGTCTTTTATATTTGCGACTATTTTATAATAAGGAAACATCCTAACGTTATATACTGTGCGGTATGCTTTAATGTGTTCAAGGGACGATGTCACGGGCAATAAAATGATGATTATATAGAACACTCGTCCGGGCGGCTGTTCGGTAATCTCCGTAAAGCTCCGTATAAAATGCCGAACGGGCAAAAACATTGGTAGTGTCTTTATTTAACTCAAAAGAGACGACATCGAACATTTTTGGAACGAATTAGACTATATTTAATGTAAATGTGAGTGGTTAAATATAAAAGCAAATTCGCCCGAAAAAATATAATAATTCAAAAAATTTGTAATATAATGTTATTCCAACTGTATATTTAAGATCATTTGAAAAATAAAAAAGTTACAGCCAAAAATGTCAACTGCTCCCTCTATATTTCATAGTGTCGACTGAAGCCATTTTGAGCGCTTTCGCCCTTAACGAAAACGCGAAATTGTTGTACATGATCACTGATATTAATTTGCAATCACAATATAAACCTTAATTGTATACGAACGTCAAAATAGCGCGCTTGATTGCTACTTCAAGAAACGGATTTAATAGCGAAACAATGAATATACTTCATGCGTTTACATTATAATGTAAATATCACAATAAAACAATGATACCTTCAGATTTCTCAGTTTGGTTTGAAACTTCTCTCGTCGTAAAGAGCTACATGATTTTCTGAACTCCAAAATCCGCAACAATTCTTCCAAACGCACTTCTTCTAAAGGAACACTCTCGGTTGCCATGGAGACCTTATGATCAGATCTATATATATTTATGTATATATATAATTTATTCCTGTTTATTCATTTTAACTGAATGTGTTTCGATTCAAGTATATACTATAAGCAAGCAGTTCATTATCACCAGGAAATTGTCAAACAGAAATTTCGCGACAGATGACAGGTTTTGTTTCCGATCGGATGGAGCGTTGTGTGTAGCGGTACACGCATCAGGTTTTAAAGGTAAGCTTTCAATTAATTTCAAATATTGGTTAAAGATGTATTTTGCCCATATTAACGTAATTCATTGAGTGGGTTTTCCTCCAGTGTTGTTGCTACATTGGCTAAACATCTTTAACACGAATAATTACAATGTATTACCGTTAAAACATGTAAATATACCCGCTTATTAAAAAACCTTGAAATTGTATTAATTCAAAGTTATTGCAAACTTCTGTTTTCGACAAATACGCAGAAATACATTATTCGTGTATTCTTTTATATTGCACATTCATTAATGGTTTAACTACATAAGAAATACATTTGTTCATGTTTGTTCGGGTAAAAAATGAACACAAATGAGCATAGTATTACTAATACAGATAACTCGCATTAACCATCGATCAGTGGGCTTTGTTAGTGACTTGCGTTTTGATTCGAAGCACACATACGATGTATATAAAAAAAAGATAGAAAGTGAGAGATTGAGCACGTACGATTTACTCAAGTGATGAAACACTTCCAGACTGGAAGTATTGAGTTAGCTGTACACACCTGGTTGGTCACAAAGGAACATTGCTTAGGTTAACTGAACACACCTGGTTGGTCACAAAGGAACATTGCTTAGGTTAGCTGTACACACCTGTTTGGTCACAAAGGAACATTGCTTAGGTTAGCTGTACACACCTGTTTGGTCACAAAGGAACATTGCTTAGGTTAGCTGTACACACCTGTTTGGTCACAAAGGAACATTGCTTAGGTTAGCTCTACACACCTGTTTGGTCACAAAGGAACATTGCTTAGGTTAGCTGTACACACCTGTTTGGTCACAAAGGAACATTGCTTAGGTTAGCTGTACACACCTGATTGGTCACAAAGGAACATTGCTTAGGTTAGCTGTACACACCTGTTTGGTCACAAAGGAACATTGCTTAGGTTAGATGAACACACCTGGTTGGTCACAAAGGAACATTGATTAGGTTAGCTGTACACACCTGTTTGGTCACAAAGGAACATTGCTTAGGTTAGATGAACACACCTGTTTGGTCACAAAGGAACATTGATTAGGTTAGCTGTACACACCTGTTTGGTCACAAAGGAACATTGCTTAGGTTAGATGAACACACCTGTTTGGTCACAAAGGAACATTGATTAGGTTAGCTGTACACACCTGTTTGGTCACAAAGGAACATTGCTTAGGTTAGCTGTACACACCTGGTTGGTCACAAAGGAACATTGATTAGGTTAGTTCAACACACCTGTTTTGTCACAAAGGAACACTGCTTAGGTTAGCTGAACACACCTGGTTGGTCACAAAGGAACATTGATTAGGTTAGCTGTATACACATGGTTGGTCACAAAGGAACATTGATTATGTTAGCTGAACACACCTGTTTTGTCTCAAAGGAACATTGCTTAGGTTAGCTTAACACACCTGGTTGGTCACAAAGGAACATTGATTAGGTTAGTTTAACACACCTGGTTGGTCACAAAGGAACATTGCTTAGGTTAGCTTAACACACCTGGTTGGTCACAAAGGAACATTGCTTAGGTTAGCTTAACACACCTGGTTGGTCACAAAGGAACATTGATTAGGTTAGCTTAACACACATCGTTGGTCACAAAGGAACATTGATTATGTTAGTTTAACACACCTGGTTGGTCACAAAGGAACATTGATTAGGTTAGTTTAACACACCTTGTTGGTCACAAAGGAATATTGATTAGGTAAGTCTAACACACCTGGTTGGTCACAAAGGAACATTGATTGGGTTAGCTTAACACACCTGGTTGGTCACAAAGGAACATTGATTAGGTTAGCTTAACACACATCGTTGGTCACAAAGGAACATTGATTAGGTTAGTTTAACACACCTGGTTGGTCACAAAGGAACATTGATTAGGTTAGCTGTACACACCTGGTTGGTCACAAACGAACATTGACTGGGTTAGCTAAACACGCCAAGAAAACTACAATAGTATTAAAACGCATAAGGGAGATAATCTGATTAGCTTCAAAATAAACATTATTACTACATATGGAGATAACGTTCATGTAAATCTTTAGACATATACATAGAACGTTGTCTTAAGCTTTATATGCATAAATAAGTCATTGCTATGAAGATATTCCATTATTGCCCATTGTGTCGCTCTAATGGAAAGCGGTGTGAACATTGAATCTCTCTCTTTAACAGAACTTTGCTCGGTTGGTTACATTCATCCGTTTAATATCCGTTGTTCTGATAATGTTTGTGTAGCATCTCCTTGTTAGACGCTGACTCGTTCAGACAACAATAAACATTTTAGTTGATCCATTAAAATGCAATAAAATGAAAGCAATTCCATGGCTACGTGTATAAACGATATCTTCAGTGTAACTGTAAATGGACTGAGCGTGATGTTAGTGTCAGTGGAGAATAAATAATTAATTTTAATCAAAGATTTCCTAAATCAACAGCACATTATCCGATAATCACTAAGCGACAAAGCATTTGTGAATCGAATCATTGAAGAAAATGATACTTGTGTACAATGTCGTTCGGCCATATGCCCTTGAGACAAATAATAATAATAGCTTTATTTTCAGAAGGTGAACACAAAAGACAGTAAGCTTTACATTGATAAATATAAGAACATAACTATAACAAATACAAAGCACGTATTATAAAAAATGCTAAACTGGTAAGAGTTACAGTTATTTCTTAAAGTTATAATAGATGGATGATATATGAAACATATTGCAATCATGTAGAACTAATATTAACAATTTAGACAACATGCGTTAAATATCTTAACTTGAAGAAACAGCAATAAAAGCAATACAATATGACGGAAACACAAATTTCACAAAAAGTCAAGAAACAATCCAATTGTTTTTTGTCATTGCAAATTTGAAAGGAATGTATTATATCTTTTTTAAATTGTGTCAAAGATTTCATTGAACGAATATCTTCGGTGATGTCATTCAATACAGTCATGCCAAAAACAGCAATGAATTTCGTTTAACTAAATCAGTTTTAAAATACACATACAGCAGTACACACATATAGGTAAACAAATCGCTAAGATAGTACCAACATTTCGTTTTAATAGACTTCAGTTAGAAGAATTAATTCAATATTGTTTTGTTTGTTGAAAGGAAAGAAACGATTCCGAAGGAGAAGGTGAAGGAAAAGAAGTGGTCTTACTGCTGAAATTAGGAATACAATACAACATAACATCATGATAGTTACTTACTAAACGGACTATTAGACAAATAAAGGATTTTACTACAATTTGAGTTCATACCAAGCTTTCAGTGACTTTAGTTGGCTTATCGCAGTGGATTTACCCCCTTGACAATCGATATCGAGTTTCCAGCTCTACCAGTTTTGATCAATAGATTATATAGGGAAAATATTTTTAAACGTAAATTTAAATACTCTATCTTATTACTGGAATATTTTAACAGTTATGACAGTATTGTGCAATTTCTGTTTTTTTTTATTTTTGTTAATTTTGATGTTGATTTATATGATACATCTTTATTACATATAGTAGAAAGCATTAATTTCCATGTTAAACATTAACTAAGAACTACAGATTAAACAATGTTTTCGGCTTTAAGAAATAAAGCCCTTTTTCGACAACATGTGTGTCTGTTTTAATAATACCATACTAACTTCACCACAAGGACAACAAATAATGAATACTTTATAATGCAAGTCTTAGCTCACAACATAAGTTATTAGTTTTCATTTTCTTTTGTTTCAAATACTTCATATGTATATTAAAAAGTGAAGAAAACATGTGTGATAACAATAAAGTGTGTAAAGGAAACACGTGTGATAACAATAGAAGTGTGTAAAGGAAACATGTGTGATAACAATAGAAGTGTGTAAAGGAAACACGTGTGATAACAATAAAAGTGTGTAAAGGAAACACGTGTGATAACAATAAAAGTGTGTGAAGAAAACACGAGCGATAACAACAAAAGTGTGTAAAGGAAACACGTGTGATAACAATAAAAGTGTGTAAAGGAAACACGTGTGATAACAATAAAAGTGTGTAAAGGAAACACGTGTGATAGCAATAAGAGCGTGTAAAGGAAACACGTGTGATAACAATAAAAGTGTGTAAAGGAAACACGTGTGATAACAATAAAAGTGTGTAAAGGAAACACGTGTGATAACAATAAGAGCGTGTAAAGGAAACACGTGTGATAACAATAAGTGTGTAAAGGAAACACGTGTGATAACAATAAAAGTGTGTAAAGGAAACACGTGTGATAACAATAAGAGCGTGTAAAGGAAACACGTGTGATAACAATAAGAGTGTGTAAAGGAAACACGTGCGATAACAATAAAAGTGTGTAAAGGAAACACGTGTGATAACAATAAAAGTGTGTAAAGGAAACACGTGTGATAACAATAAGAGCGTGTAAAGGAAACACGTGTGATAACAATAAGAGTGTGTAAAGGAAACACGTGTGATAACAATAAAAGTGTGTAAAGGAAACACGTGTGATAACAATAAAAGTGTGTAAAGGAAACACGTGTGATAACAATAAGAGCGTGTAAAGGAAACACGTGTGATAACAATAAAAGTTTGTAAAGGAAACACGTGTGATAACAATAAAAGTGTGTTAAGGAAACACGTGTGATAACAATAAAAGTGTGTAAAGGAAACACGTGTGATAACAATAAATGTGTGTGGAGAAAACACGTGTGATAACAATAAAAGTGTGTAAAGGAAACACGTGTGATAACAATAAAAGTTTGTAAAGGAAACACGTGTGATAACAATAAAAGTGTGTTAAGGAAACACGTGTGATAACAATAAAAGTGTGTTAAGGAAACACGTGTGGTAACAATAAAAGTGTGTAAAGGAAACACGTGTGGTAACAATAAAAGTGTGTAAAGGAAACACGTGTGATAACAATAAAAGTGTGTGAAGGAAACACGTGTGATAACAATAAAAGTGCGTAAAGGAAACACGAGTGATAACATTAAAAGTGTGTGAAGGAAACACGTGTGATAACAATAAAAGTGTGTAAAAGAAACACGTGTGATAACATTAAAAGTGTGTGAAGAAAACACGTGTGATAACAATAAATGTGTGTTAAGGAAACACTGACATTGTTTGTCATGTTCATATTGCCAACCTGAGAAGAACGAAGAAAATAGCCCAGGCTTTATCTTGACAAGAATGTATGTTGACAAAACTAAGTCATATATAGCTGAACCTTTTTATTGTTGTTCAATGAACAAAAAAAGCATACAAATTCCACGACCCAGGTCTAAGAAGTCCTAGTTAGTGTCCTGAAAAAAATAAACAGAGCATATATGTACATTTTATTACATACAAGTACTACATGTGCGTTACGGGACTGTATATCTTGATCATGTAGGACAAGATTAGACTTACAACCTAGTGTTACTGGTAAACTGAATTATAAATATATAAGTATGCTTGGCAAAAAAGCTTACCCGCCATTTTGTATTTTGAGAATATTCAGTGCATTGTGACAAAGAGATTTTAAACCAAGACGGTTACATTGACTTTTCTCGAAAGTTTTATTCATTTTAATAATACAAAAGTAAAGCGTTCATTTATTACAGTGTCACTCCTATTGAATGGACTAGCCATTTCTGACATATGAGACACCTACTTTATGAGCACGTTTACTTCCCGATTTCTATCCTTTCTTGCCAGACACTATTGTTTACCATTATTTAACTAGCTGGAGGCTCACACAACGGCCGTATCAGAACCGACCCCTAACGTGACCTTGGACATCCCGCTCCCAAGGTGGATGCCTTAACCACTTGGCATCGCAGACGGAAAATATGTTATCGACACAGGATATTTCACGAGTTCTCTCCCATTATCCCTTCCATAATATTTGTATGTATAGTACTACAGAAGTGATAAAGGGAGATAACTCAAGAAGGGATAAAGGGAGAGAAATCTCGAAAAACACATTTGTTTAAAATATCCTGAAACAACGTATCAAATACGCTCAGCTGAGCTTCTTTGTCTGAGCAAAATGGGCATTCAACCTCCATTTCTTGGTATGTTGTAATGCGACGTAGTGCGAGTATACGTTTGATTACTTTTATCAATCAAAGTTTGTCGAATACAAAACCACGGAGGTAGAAAAACTAGATACATTTTAGTGTCAGTTGTTCCCACATCTACAATATTTACCTCCTTGGTTCTTAATCATCAGCCATTTTGATAGGCAAAATTGATAAGCACTTAACCCAAGTAATTCCCAAGTAAGAGAAAATACCAAAATAATGTGCATGTGATAACCACTTTGTCTTCAACCTTCTGAGCCATCTACCAACATATACACAATGAATAAGTTTTTTCATATAACTGCATATTTTATCATCGTTTACATTATACTCCCTATAAACTTCAAGGACATTTGCCTATCAATATGACTGTCTATTCAGAACAAGGGAGGTATATATTGCAAATGTGGGAACTATCTATTGTCAGTAACAAGCTTACACGTTGATCTGTTTCGGAAGAGTAAATTGCAAGCGACACAAGAGGCGTAATAAATACGCAAGTTTCAAAACAACAAATTTATACAATTTATATTAAGTATTTTTATGAATAATCGAATAATTAACTTAACACCTTGTCAGCATAGCTCCTTCTTAAATGTTTTGCGCAACTGGACACTGATCATTGAGATCAAATTTTATGCTGATCACTTACCATACGGGATGACCATTAATGAATCGACCCGTGTCTGCTCCCACAATGGCAGTGACTATCGGTACAATACCAATGTTTATCGTTGTTCTCACATCTGAAAAACTGTTGTTGGCAATCGGCTGGAGTCTGACACACAAATCTGTTCCCAGCGCCCGGGCATGGTTCACCACAACAACAGCTGAATTATACAAGTAAATTATTTAGATTGTGATAAACATTGAAACGTTTAGTGTTTTTTTATTAGGGTAGCCATAGTGTGCTCCCTTTTGCTCAATGAGCCACAGCGATGATTAAACCAATCAAATCGAACGTTAAATGTCGAAGTAAATTTTTGATAGCCGAACTTCGTTTGTAATCTGGACGCTGATTGGTTTAAATTCGCACTTTCAGTATTAGCTCAAGGAGGAGTAAATAAGAGCAATATCGACGCGGATCTGGGTAGGGTAATAACTAAGTGCACACCGCCTCCATAGCAACTCTGCCATCTCGATTCGCTATTTTTTTACAAAACAAGTCGTAGGCCTATCCATGAAACTATTGCGTTGAAAAAACCCCAAATAAATCAACGGAAAGCTACAATTTTCTGTCGTTCAGGTTTTTATTGCATGCAAAGCATAAATATGTTCACGAAAATAAGAGTAAATGCAGTGGAAAGACCGGCGGTGTCCAACTTCTATATACATTTGTGAATGGTTTAGCAAGACGTCGTACAGCGTAACGCATATACTTCGTTTATAACTGTGATTTAACACATTAAGAAACGAGATATGGTGCTGTCTCTCACTCATGCACCATGTTTGGCAAACAAATCGAGTATCAAGTATGTGTTGTTCAGTCGAAGAGAAATACATTCGTTACCCAACAAGTGAGAAATGTTTACATGTATGTCTTTATAGCTAACATCTCCAATGGCCACCGCCTCGTTTAATTTTCCCGAATGTATTGTACTGTATTAAGGTTAGGGAATATTTAAGAATGCCACTTACTGATAACCATTGCAGTACCAGTGTTTGTCGTTGTTTCCACAGGAACCATGGAGGCTATGACAATCGCTGGATGTTGAACACTCACCTTAAAGAGTAATTTATGTACAGAACGTGAAACTTCAATAATGAGCCCAACATGGGTTCTGAATACAGTTGGACTTATCAATCAGGTTGTCAGGTAACTGAGATAAAATACGGTCTTCATGAAGTGGGCTTACATTTTAGATTGTCTTTAAGTGAGGTTTAACTGTAGCTACAAGCGATAAAGACGAAGAAAACGCCTAGCTAACCATTACAAGTAATGATATGATATTTCCCCATACTGTGGTACTGCATATGGCATCCGCCATAACATCGCCCCAAAGTATAGACAATATTGAATATTGACAACATAAGAAACAAGAACACATTGTTAAAGACACAGCTTTTAGTGTATGAATTGGGTTAATGACGTTTTATGTCGTTTTCAACTGTACTCAAGTTAAGTACCGACAGTCACATGACCTAACCAATGTTCCTGAGTGACTACCCAGTACCAACCAGTCCTACCACGAGCACCTGACACCTTCCAACATGAATCACTAGCGGTTGATGTGTTAACACAATTTTCACATAGACTATACATCTCACTCTGGGCCAGACTGTACGACCTCCAGGTGTCTCCAGTGCTCCATCGACTGAGCTAAACAGGTGGCCTTTTATTAAGTACGAGTACAACATGGCTGCTTTACTCCGGTTTAACGCAGTTTTTCTACGATTATTCAATTATATACGGCGGACAGTTGACTTAACCAGTTTTCCAGGAATTATTCAAGAACCAGTACTTGTTTGTCCTTCCACAAGTAGCGGACAACCGTAACCCAATGTCAGGGACGAGCATGACCTGTCCAGCCCAGCAATCGAACCCGGACCTTCCGGGTGACAGCTAGCACTCTTAGCACTACCTACCAGAGCGGGCTCAGGAGAACATGTACGAGTATATGCGTTGTGGTGCACAGCACTGACTCGAGGAAAATTGCACCGAAATAACAGAAACAGCGATAGCTGACTTACATACCTGCATGTTCACAGGAACAAATACTGTCCGAACATCTGACTTGATATCCGTGAGGACATCTCTCCATATGACAATCAGTTTCACTGATACAGTTTTCAGCCACAGCGGCACTCACTGAAATGTGATTGCACGATACCGAACATTTTAAATACCAACATATATATACAAACAATAAAGAAATCAAATTTGCGTTATTTAAACGCAGTGAATAACACGAAGATTAAGCTTTCAAGTCTCTGGCAGAACACAGTTCTTTGAAAATATCACATTATCCGATATAGCCATTTTTTCAACAGCTTATTGCTTGTAAAGCACGGTAAGTTGTTGGGTGTTGAACCAGTAAGCAACACGCAACTTCCTCTCAGCAAGGCGAGAACCCATTCATCTTTCATTCTCAGCACTTTCCGTGAAGTACGAGCCTTAGTTCAAGTTTGAGAAAATATGCAATATTTCAGAAATATTCAAGTGAGTTGAATTAAACTTTTATCTCTAATATACCGTTTATCACGTTTTATTAATGTCTAAATATTAAGTTCATTCTCCATTTAGTCAAAGTTTACATATTATATCAACATTTAAAAACATTTCGAAATTATCAAGATAAGCATTATATTGTGGTGAAGGCATCTGTTAATTAATGAGTTAAATTTAAAAAAAAGCCCACCTCCGATTATAAGCAGCAAGAGCACAGAATTCATGATGTTGACAAGAAGAACGATGTCGATCTATTTAATGCGCAGTTAGAATATGTTAATAAAGCAGATCGTTGTAAGATAAGACATCTATATTTGGTAGATAACAATTCTGTCAGTCACGAACCTACAAATTTAAATTGACTTTTAGTTCGAACCAAGCCAAAGGGTCATTCTGGTTCATTATATTTGTAAATAAACAGTGAAGTAATGGATTTGTTACTCAGGCCCTGATCCAGGGGGGGGGGGGGTGCAATGTAATACAAGCCATATATGTCCGTGGTAAAAATCTGTTTAAAAACGCGAAGTTGTCTTCGTGTCAACTCATTTTTCCATATTTGTAGTTGTTTTACGACCATCGTTGATTCCAAACATAATTTAGAATGCTAGAGGACTGCTTCTGCATGCGTATTGGAGTGTGTGAGAGAGACTGGACTGACAAAAGTGAGACGATGCGGCTACATGACCTTGAAATTTGTTAAGATAATGGTATGATTTTGTGGCACCATACTTTTAACAATGGTATTACGAATGCAAATCTCATGAATCGGTGCTCAACTTTTAGACCCCGAAATACGACAGAGGCCACCATTTTATATTTATATCTTATTTCTTTCCGAGGGAGATCCACCGGATCCCGGGATCCCCCTCCCCACTAGGCGCTGTGTGCCTCACGCTTTGGAGCCTTTTGGTCCCCAGTCTGGAATTGCTGGACCCGGGTCTGGTAATCAAGTTGTTCTTTCGGTGTTATCTTAAATATAACTATTGCATCGCTTAGAGAAATATAACCAAGACAGAAGCGTTAACTTATAAACAAGTTCGTAAACAAAGTCGTACAAACCTTGGATGATTGATAAGCTACGACTTGGATTATCAAATGTTATATAAGTATATGGTATTCCGCACTAACCAAGGTCATGATTATGAATGTGAAGCCTATTATATATAATTATATATAGCAGTAACTAACACTTGTGATTCGCACGTAGAAACACAATGGACAATTGGGTCAACAATGAATTGATGAAGATTGGGGCCCCGAGTAGAGTTCATATTGTAAGTGCATTACACTGAAAAACAACTGCCTCGCTGGTGTATTGAGAGTCACAGAACTTGGTTGTTCAAAAAGTCCTACTTAATGGTAGTCGAGTGATTACATGTCTATTATAGATTACCGGTGTATGTTAACATGCGTGGGTGTATAGGAACGTTTACGAAATTTTCCTTATAATATATCACCACATCGAGAAATGTTGTACGGGGACCTTGGCGGCGGAGTGGTTAAGGTCATTGGCTTCAAATCATTTTCCCTCACCGCTGCGGGTTCGAATCCCACCCAGAATATAAAATGTGTCCATCGATTTACCCCAGATATTCATCCACCCTAATAGCTAGAATACTATGTGACCCTGGCTGTTTATGTGATTAACGATCCATTACAGAACATTTCCAGTGCATTTCAGTTGTGTTTCCGAATTACATGTGAAAATAATGCATCTTTATATATCTTACCCAAATGTTGGAATTGTGATCAAAAGTATAACTGCTTGGTATTGTTCCATCCCACTGACGTTTTGCCAGGTTATTCTTTTTGGTACAGGACCCACTCAGTACTGCCGTATACTTGGTGACTGTACAAGGTAAACACGAGGCACGAACAGCATTATCTACCACACTGAGTATATAACGAAATTATTTGATGAATAATAAATAGGGGGCGCCGTGTTTTTGAGCATGTTCTCTCTCGGGAGAAAAAAATTAGTTGGTCAACTTTAAAACGCCATAAATGAAGCTTTACCACTGAATAGAAATGTCTATTAAATCCCGTGGTTTTTATACAATCAAGTTAAAATATACATTAAAATAATAATCGGGGCAGCCGTGTTTTTGGAACACCAAAAATATCTTTAGAAATATATGCTGAAAAGTCGCCAACCTTTGAAACATGTATAAAGTAAATATATTAATACTTTACGGATTTTACGTGTTTTCAAGTAAAATTGCCCCAATATTTAGCGAGGCGTAGGTATTATACCTGCCCTGAATAAGTAAAACATATAAAAATAATGTTTGCGCAAGGCTATGACGTCAATACTGTTTCAACCCAATCTTGAAAGCCTCCCATTGTGAACACTCGGGCAATGTGCTCCGCTAGGTGATTTCACTGACATGTTCCGAGTCTGTTCGGCAATATGGAAGTACGTGTCTGACTGTACTTCCTCTGGTTTCAATAATGACAGTGTGTAAATAAGGGTTTGCCGGGATGTCAATATTACAATATCGATGTCAATAATTTATCTTTATACATCATCGTCATCTTACTCTGCTGTTGTCTTCGTTGAAGAGATGGCTATACAAGGTCTGTCAACACCTGAGAGATGCTACTGGTAGTATGGTAGTCTCTATTGACAAAGCATGCTGCTGACTCATTGTTGTACACAGACTTGTGTGTATGGGGACCCATACTGTGGAGGCTCAGGTATCGGCCGAACCAGTCTTGTATGCTTGGTTGACAACTGGACAAGCTACATCTAATAAAAGCTAGGGTGCTGTTAGCTCTCTAGGCAGAGCTATCGATATATGGCTTCCATATGTTTGGTTATGCGGAGTCATGGAGATGAAAGTGTTATGATGCCCTTCGTCACATGGAAAATATTTTAATCAACTGTATACACTTGCGTGTGTTGGATCATTAAGATACTAATCACAAAAGCTGGGACAATTGTGGTGGACGCTGACTGCCCGCGGCAATTGAGTCCATAATGTGTTCTCATGTACAAGAATTGTCCACGGTCCGAGCTATTTTCATTTCTTCAGTCAAGAGCGTGGTATTGAGTAATGGGGGACCTGGTTTTATAAGAGTCCAGTCCACTCAGTAAACGAGTCTAAGAGTTGGTATTTTGAGGTAAATATAGAAGACAATACTATTCAGTGTATCAATCCTGATTTTATTCATCATACTTTATGACAAACAATGTCCAAATTTTACAAAGATATTAAAAAACAATCAATGTTGTTTTATGAAAAAATATAGCTATTCATAAATAAAACACATAATTTATATTATATCCAGATATATGAAATAATATCATGTTATATGTATATAAGTTACATTTTCCCCACCCATATCACACGATGAATATCACAGCTGGGATGTGTAAAATATTTACAATGTTACAAGTATACTCATAGCTTGTATTCAAATAATACAATACAGCAATTATGTTACTACAAATAAATAAGCATTTCAGTTACCATAGTGATAGTAAACTATTTGTAGTTGTAGTTGTAGATACATGCAGTAACAAACTTTTCAACAATTTGTACAAAAATATAAATACCGTATGACCAAGTTCTATATAAAAGAATATTTACGTAATAATGTCATATCTGTACTAAAACAACACAAAAAAGTGTTTCATCTAAACTCAAATCGAAGGCGAGTGTTCATATATGAACACTTTCATTATTACTGCCCATAATGTAAAAAAATGATCAACAAAAGTGTCATTTTTTTAAAGAAATTGTCCTCACATAAGTTATATAACAATGTAAAACATATGTAGTCAATCTAGGAATAAAGTGTCCTTTATTATAGCAACAACAACAAAGTTGATCATAACAGAACCATTGAATTCTTGCTTATAAATCATCGATGTAATGTAATAAAATTATCAAACATAAGAATGTAATGTGATGGAAGTGTCTGTGAAGCTTATTTTTAGATATACCATCCATTATGTCAAGACAAGTTCACCACGGTATACATATCAGTGACATACTGGTCAGTAGATATACCATCCATTATGTCAAGACAAGTTCACCACGGTATACATATCAGTGACATACTGGTCAGTAGATAAACTGTTAAGAGCACAGGAGATTGTCAAGTTCTCTCTGTTATCCCTCCTATAGTACTATACATAAACTACAGAATGGATAAAGGGAGAGAACTCAAGAATGGATAAAGGGAGAGAACTCAAGAATGGATAAAGGGAGAGAACCTGTGACAATCTCCTGTGATGTAGAGTAGCAGATAAGTACACAATGTATATCAGAAGGTGGATGGTAAAGGGATAGAGTGTTCTACTGCTGATCGGAATAATGTCAGTTTATGTTCCACCTAAAAAAATATGGAAAACGTGAACTTCACAATCCCTGAGATAGGCTATGTACCCAAGAACAGCAATACAGAGTGACAAATATAAAAGATAACAACTTGCTGCAAAAATGGATGATTAGATCACTTAACTGAATCAGAGTAAAAAGTTCATCAAATTAAATATAACTTAAATGACAATGTATTGTTAAAGTGAATACCCTTTAAAATTGTATATATTAACTTATTTCATGTTTCAAAAAAGAAAGTACAAATTTGATGGACAACATTATGAGTGATATTTCATTCTTTGATGAGGTAAAATATTCAATGTTAACCAAACTGGAAGTTGTGATTCAAACATTCAGCTGGGGAAAAAATCTATAGAAAAATCTGGAAGACATAAATACACCTCTCTATTCAGAAGACTTTCCAAACTGTCTACAAAAATGTACATGTGTATATATATTTATGACTACTGTAAAGTATACAGTACTGGCAATCAGAATGAGAAATATGCAGATCCAGTGACTGTCTTTACTTGTAATCAACATTATTCAGTCTCAAAGCCCTGCACACAAGGGCAATATGAGGCCCTGCACACAAGGGCAATATGAGGCCCTGCACACAAGGGCAATATGAGGCCCTGCACACAAGGGCAATATGAGGCCCTGCACACAAGGGCAATATGAGGCCCTGCACACAAGGTCAATATGAGGCCCTGCACACAATGTCAATATGAGGCCCTGCACACAAGGTCAATATGAGGCCCTGCACACAATGCCAATATGCGACCCTGCACACAAGGGCAATATGAGGCCCTGCACACAATGCCAATATGCGACCCTGCACAAAAGGTCAATATGAGGCCCTGCACACAATGCCAATATGCGACCCTGCACACAAGGGCAATATGAGGCCCTGCACACAAGGGCAATATGAGGCCCTGCACACAAGGGCAATATGAGGCCCTGCACACAAGGTCCATATAAGGCCCTGCACACAAGGGCAATATGAGGCCCTGCACACAAGGTCAATATGAGGCCCTGCACACAAGGCCAATATGAGGCCCTGCACATAAGGCCAATATGAGGCCCTGCACACAATGCCAATATGCGACCCTGCACACAAGGGCAATATCAGACAATATCATCCTCTCAGGGCTATTATGATTCCCACTCATTCCCTATCCATACATTAACCTCTAAGTACATGTATCTGATTCATAGATATGTTTCGATACATTAAATCCATTAAGTTATGATATACAGAAATCTATACAGCACCAAACATTTTGTGTCAAGATCTCATACAGAATATAAATATGTAATATCGAGTTTACACAATACTGCTTTCCTTTCTAAACATACAATTATTAACAACTGTGATAAAGGCCACAGTGCTGAAATACACATAAAAATTAAGCATTCACTTAAACCATTAGACAAATAACAGAATAGTGACATGTTTGACAAAATGGTGAGACAGACAAAACACTATCTACAATATATTTTCTGACGAAAAAATCTAAATAATTATCTTAATGACAAGGCAAGAATAGTTCAATGTAGTAGACACCCTTTAATAAAATGATAAATCAAAGAACATAGAAAAACTTGATCTATGATTGAAAGATGATACAAAAAGATTGGAAGAATGTTTACAAGTATTTATGCTTTCAATATTATAATATGTCTTCACAACTTAGGCAAGGTCATTAGACATGTAAAACTGGTCAAATGTGATAATGCACTCACTTCAACTTCTGATATTTTTCGACAATTGAACAATTGGAAATGCATTATTTAGTTTTACCAAGAAATATGTTTGACAGCTTTGAAGTACCAGTAGACATGGTAAGTAGAATAAAAGACGTTAAATCCTTGCATTAAGTCACCGAGTTCCAAAATGAGAATGTTTAAGTGCACATTCCTTGTTGTATTTGTTCGTATTATTTGAATTTTCCTTTCATTTTCTTGAATGCACCAGATATTCCCGAACCCGACGACATTTTCTGATAGTTCATGTCATGTTGAACTGCTAGGTCATGAATTTCCTGTTCCGACATCTCATGGATACGCTGTCGTAATGTATCCTGAAGGTTATGGTCCGCCTCAAAGCCATACATGTGCTCGCGGTAAACTCGAATCTGATCAATCACTTGACAGATGGACCTAAAATAATGATAAAACATTAATTTGATAGGCAAGTGCTAACATACAGTCAGATTAGGAATAACATGGCATCCCCTTGGCAAATGTTTGAATCTAGGAATAAAACATACAGCAAGAAGAAGGAAATATATAACAGATACAACTGTATGATGGTACACACACATGGACAAACGGGCTGTTTAATGATCACGTAAAAAAGTGCTGTATACCAGGTAAAGTTTGCGACATGGAAATGTTTGCAAATTGTGCAAATTCGAGAAATATCAGCCAGTGTAAATTCCTTTGTTCACAGAGGCATATCTTTACATACTTGACTTTTATATATAATAATACTCATCTCCCTGACTTGCAAACTTATCCGTCCACGAAACATCAGAAACTGCTGATTCATAAATCTTGACTCAAAAATGAGTTAAATAAACATGGCTAAAATTTGGCACATTAACCTCGTAATAGTTTGATACAATCATGCTCTAAACACACAAACCTTATCTTTCCCCATTTGAACATCTGATTGGCTAATTTGAATCCACCAATCTCCAACTGTTGTACGTGTAACAGGAAGATGACCAAAGAAGGAATTGTGGGATATAAGTGACATTCTTTTCCTTGTTGCATTAATGATAGCGGGTCATTCTTCAGAAACATCTGCAATACATAATTCATGAATATAAGTATTTGATCCGATACCATCAGTAAGACAGGACACTATATATCACTATGATAATGGTAAAGTGAAACCTTTAAATCACTATTATTAATCGTGATTGTTTATTTTCCCTAATTTCACAACATCATTTCAACTCAAACTCTTCATTCTCCTGCATTTCAACTCAAACTCTTCATTCTCCTGAATATTATGTTCTAAAATCAGGTGTTTTTTGTAGCAGCTTGCATTGAACATTTTGTGATATATTAAGGAGACAAATACTGGCTCATTTTATGAATAAATGCAAATTGAGAACAATCTTCAGCATTTAAAAAAATATAATTATATTCCGAGCTGTAATGAAAGGATCAATAATAAAGTTCACAATACCACTTTCCTAAACACTCTATATCTATTTATTTCCTTGATTAACTATGCACATCTCATATTGTTTGTGTCTACATGCCAAGATATGAAAGCAAGGCAAGCTTCTATTTAACATACAAAGGAGCATATTTCACTGTCACCACTCGATATACTAGAATACAAAATTCCTACCCTGACTGCACTGAGTTCATCCATAAATGCCGAACATTTCGACGGTAAATTTTTCCATGCTGGAAGTTGTTTTATGATCAAGTTTTCTAACCCATCAAGTATAGCCATACTGGTAGCAAAGTTCCGTAACTCTACACAGGCATGGGCGATGAATAAAAACTTGGATAAAATAGCCACTTGTGTCTGAAATATAGAAAAATCATGTCAAAGTTTTTTTTGGCACCAAAAATTCTGTTCAATAAATAATATATGTTAAAAGTGTCTAGCTATGCGAATAGTGGTTCATTCATAATTGGATGTTCTACAATCTACGGTGATCCAAACCTCTAGAAAGGTGAAGACGATTGAGATAATACATCACCAACAATATCTGGGTACATTTGTACAATGAATAAATACTTGTGATGATTTCACTTACAACTCAGAGAGCTAACACCTCGAGATTCACCTAAGACGAGCTCTAGTCCACTGTTCTGTTTCATACATTCATACACATCACTCATTTATCAGACAGTAGGCAGTAGCTACTAGGATAGATCCTTGGGAGATTGTCACGAATTCCCTCCCTTTATCCCTTATAGAGTTTTCTCCCTTTATCCCTTCTATAGTATATGTATGTATAGGGTAGTTCTATATATATACATATACTATATAAGGGATAAAGGGAGAGAAATCATGACCATCTCCTGTGGATAGACCAATCCTGTGTGTATGTCAAGGACTTAGGGGAGAGATATAAGAGAATTCTAAATTACCTACTAGTTTATCAACCACATTTTATTAAAAAAGCAATCTGAGAGAGAATTTGTATCCTTTATTTATAGAATACGTATATCTATATATTTAATGCTAGGCATATCCAGTCCTTTGAAGTTACTTATCTCTACAAATATTGTAGAGTTACAAGAAAAACAGCAGATTATTGACTAAATTTACCATAGCCCATGAGAGATCGATTGATATGGAGAAAATGTGTTCTTGAGAAAACAAAAAAACATTAAATCAAATGTGTATGTATAATAAATGACAAACCTTAGAATTACTACAAGCTACAATTTCTCCAGCAACCCAATGAGAGACTTCCTGGGCATGATCAATCATCTTCTGTATTGGTATACTGTCCTGTAAGGCTTCAACAAACAAACCATGTCCTTCTTCACCACCACTCCTATTGGATACAAAACAATCTGATCTAAACACTCCTATATGATACAAAACAATCTGATCTAAACACTCCTATATGATACAATCTGATCTAACCACTCTTATGATACAAAACAATCTGATCTAAACACTCCTATTGGATACAAAACAATCTGATCTAACCACTCCTATTGGATACAAAACAATCTGATCTAACCACTCCTATTGGATACAAACAATCTGATCTAAACACTCCTATTGGATACAAAACAATCTGATCTAACCACTCCTATTGGATACAAAACAATCTGATCTAAACACTCCTATTGGATACAAACAATCTGATCTAACCACTCCTATTGGATACAAAACAATCTGATCTAACCACTCCTATTGGATACAAAACAATCTGATCTAACCACTCCTATATGATACAATCTGATCTAACCACTCGTATATGATACCAAACAATCTGATCTAACCACTCCTATATGATACAATCTGATCTAACCACTCGTATATGATACCAAACAATCTGATCTAACCACTCCTATATGATACAAAACAATCTGATCTAACCACTCCTATTGGATACAAACAATCTGATCTAAACACTCCTATTGGATACAAAACAATCTGATCTAACCACTCCTATATGAAACAAAACAATCTGATCTCAACACTCATATAGGATACAAAACAATCTGATCTACATCTGTGTACAGATTCTATTATTAAAAGCTTCATATAACAAATGAGGCAAAATCAATACTTTGCAAATAGAACAATAACAAGTTTTAAGGGAAGATTTTTCTGTTTGTTGTAGTAAAATACAGTAGACATTGCTCGAGCAACCACCTGTACTAAGCGACTTTTGTATTAAACGACCACTTAAATTCCCGCCTGAGCGTTTTTACTATATAAATTGTATCTATTAAACGACTTTTCTATAACGCGACCAGCGACCGCATTAAACCAGTACTGACAGGTAAAAAAGATAGTTAAATAATCCATTAAACGACTGCATGCACTTAATCCCATTGGGCATTTCACACCTTATTCAACTGCATTCGCGCATTGTCCTTTAAACAATTGAATAAACAATTAGGCGTGATAAATGCGACTAGGTAATTACTCGGCGACACAGTTATAAAACGTCATGTAAAACTGTTGCAAATATGTGTCTGCTTGAGCGCGAGTCTTAAATGTAAAGGGATTACACAGCACAAGATTATAATTCCTACAAGAACCAAGTTCATGTAACGTCGTTGCTATGTAACTTACGGTGCTTGCTGTCACCGAATTTTTACATTACGATGTCCCAAGAAGAAATATGTGAGATGCAATTTTTGTGCAGACTCGCATACTTTTATCTTTACTTGAAAGATTGTCGTGCCGACAAACTTCTTATTACTCACTGAGAGAATGAAAATGTCAGACAAAAACACATTGCATAATTTAACTCGGGGTTTAAATGTGTAAACACTCACTTTGTTTAGTATGTAATCCATTTTTAAAAAAAACGTAAAATCATTGCCTTATGGAAAAAACGTTTATTACTATCAGCCTGTTTTAATACGCACATGGAATAAAGTTTTAGTATTATTCCAGTTAATAGCTGTCAAAACTTCGTCATCACTGGATTCATGACGTCACGCCATGTGCAGATTCGTGTTACTGTGATGAGTAGTTATTTATTTATAGACTGGAAACTATTATGTACCCGTGTAAATGAGTCTGTGTTTAGCCTTTTACTTTCGCGTCAGTAAGAAAAACTCGCTCGTGTATTAAGACAATTATTTAATTTTTAGCAGGAGGCAACTACACTATTCAAAGTACATGAACCTTGTCATATTGGATAACTTACGTGGAATTTAAGAATTAGGCACTTTAAATGTACGAGCAATGTGAAATAAATTTAAGAGCATTGTATCACACTGTAGATACAATTGAATGGAAAGAGGATGGTATTTATACGTTTTGATTGTTCAGTTGGACATTCATGTGTACTTAACTTTCGTTTAATTTGTTGATATCTATTAAGAGACCACTTTCTTAAGCGATCACTTTTTGGCCGTCCCTTGGGTGGTCTCTTAATACAATGTCTACATACATAATCATATTATTTCACAAATGTTTCATAAATACACACATACAATATGAGCAGTCACCAAATAGACATCAAATCAAGGTCAAGGGAAATAACTAGAAATTTAATACGACAAATACCTTCTAGCCATTGCTGGAGTTTTCATTCCTTTCATTGTAAGTGCCACGCCTACACCACGTGACTTAGAGTCTAAATAATGCACAGGATGAGTCAGCTGGAAGATGCCCTAGAATGTAAAAAATAATTTATATGAAAAACAACCTTCAGGCAAAAATGTAACCACCTGCTAGTAAATAAATATACATAGCAACCTCTCCAGTGTGGCCCTCACTTAAGCAACTACCTTAATACAACAAAACTTTCATGGTTTCCTGAAATAAGAATTTACTATCAATTGAACCTCCCTGGAGCATCAACCTCTCAACAACAGCCAAACTATGCATCTCTCAAAGGGTGTTGTTCTGTAGAGGTTGCCGTCTATACTATTCGTAATTTCAATTCGAATGTTATTTTGCAATGGTAGGAAACCCATACCATAGTGTGTTTGAACCTCCAGATGCCGAGGCCAAAATTAAAAAGTCTTTGTTTGCCCTTTACCGACCCTAGATTTTAGAGGTGGGTAGTAAGGTAGAACTAATATTTTATTTTAGTGCGGAAATTTTAATAGAACACATAGTTGTATGGCAGAATTGAAGTATTTTTTCTTATTTATATGATTTAACCCCAAAGTAGCGCAAATATTACACTAAGGAAAGACACCAGATCGCGATACCAAAATTAAAAAAATCTTGATCGGATTTTTGCAATAAATTTTTTGAGTCGGCGACCAAAACTCGGGTTGGTCGGTAAAGGACAAACAAACATAATCTTAATTTAGGCCCGAAGTCAACTCAAAAGACAGCAGTACCACTCTTTCACAAAGCCAATTCAAGAGGGATTTTGATGAGAATCAAACATTTGCAACAAAATGAAGCAATAATTACTTGGATTAAAGCTAAGAGACTTTAATTACCTGTTCAATTAAACAAAGCTGTTCTGCAAGGCTTTGTGCAGTATAATCAGCAAGCATAAATGTGTCAGTTCTACGACCTCTATGGCCGATAGGAAATGCATCGGGATTCTCTGTACTGCGTCGGCGACGTTCTACACATACTGCAGAAATCGTTACTTTTCCAGTCTTGTCTTTAGCATTCGATTTACCACGAATGAGGGATTTCAAAGATTCCCACTGAAAATTGCAAATGGTACTCATGATATGTGGTCAATTTAGTTCAATACTATTTTAAAGCCGTCCATCATCTAGAGTTGTGTTAACCACGGGGATTGTCACGAGTTCTTTCCATTCACCCCTTCTAGAGTACTCTCCCTTCATCCCCTCTAAAGTGGTCACCCTTTATCACTTCTATAGTATAAGTTGTACTGTACTATATATACATATACTACAGAAGGGATAAAGGGAGAGAACTCAAGAGGCTAAAGGGAGATAACTCATGACAATCTCCTGTGGTGTTAACTAACAGATACAGAAAAAATCATGTCACTCAGGTTACATAAAATGTGAACTCACTATGATACTGTGACTAATATGGGAAATACAACATGATAGTGGAACATGTTAACAGGTTTAATACTTCGTGATTGTAAATGTGAGAAATATGAAAATATAATAAAAATCAGAATACATATTAAAAACCAATCTATAATATTCTAGGAATCCACAATATGAGAAGTCTACCTTACAATAGGAAATTGTTTCAACAAAAAAAGATAATATATGATATATATAAAAGATGACAAAAATCATTGTTGATAAAAGAATAAGTATAATACACAGTATGATGTATTGCCAAAGAAAACTGAAATTAATTACTATATGTTAAAAGTTTGACATAAACTTAAATTAATGATCTATGATAGCCATTCTAATACATGTAGCTCAGTGCAATATACAGGAGATTGTCACGAGTTCTCTCCCTTTATCCTTTCAATAACATATGTATATAGTAAAGTACTACTTATACTATAGGATGAAGGGGAATAACTCTAGAAGCAATAAAGGGAGAGAACTTGTGACAATCTCCTTTGATGCAAAATTTCTCATACTTTCTTATTACATTGAAACTTCAGCTGTTATTACTAAACATGGGAAACAGAACATGAACAATGGTCGATATCTGCTATACCGGTTATATACCAATGTTACCCACTCCCCATTATAAGTACATATGCACCGAGCATGCAACAACATACCATGATTAACACAACTAGGAGATAATTGAATAAGAACAAACAAGAGATGTTTGTAAAACATTATGCCCCCCTGTGACCTTGACCTCTGACCCAAAAACAACAACTGGCACATTCAAAGTCATATATACATACTGGTATATATTTTAGTCTAGTATATTGTTGCATTTCTAAGTACAGCGACAAACACAGGGAAATATTCTATTCTACTGACACATATATTATACAATAATAAGATTACAATATGGTACAGTAGTTAATTATCTAGCACCTCTGTCTATATTATACTATAACAGGAAATAAACTACAAGGTTAACAACAGAAACAACATGCATAATGCTTCCACAATAAAGTAAGATAATTGATAATAACTGGTGATCATTTGATAAGCATGCAACTTCAAAGGCTAATGTGTCCATAGGACACAAATGCCCCCAATATGGACTTTTAAGTAAAAAAAGGGCCATAACTCTGCCAAATATTGGTGAATTGTAACTGATAGTAGACACGACCTGAATTTAATTATTCTGTGCTTATATGCCTTATATTAATTGAATCTATCCATCCTTTCAAGTTATTGATAGGAAACCAACTTTTCACACAGATGGACAGGGGTAACACTATAGTGCCCTTTTGCCATTGTTATAATGGCAGGGGCATAACATTCAGGCTCCATTAGGGTAAGATCTTTAACAGTAACGATACTGAATCGTAATTATGTGTAGTGACACAACATATTAGATCATATATTAGCTTAGATCAACAATAATTTAGAGTAAAATTGAATGCGCAACAAATTCAAGCTCACCAACAGTCCATATAATACTTATAACAACATAACGAGGGGTGAATGTGAAACAAGTCTTACTGCTTCTTTATTTACCAGCAATTACACTACTTTCACTTCACCATTCGGTCAGCAAACAGCAAAAAAAGGTCTTTACACCATTACTATTTATGCTTTAGGATAAATTTCTTTACAATAGTATTTTCAAACACTTATACACATATATACAGTAATCATCTACAGTTAGAAGCATACAATGCATGCTGTTGTTAATAAAGGTTAACATAGATTATAATTATACATTTAATATTTGCATGCTAAGTAAAGGGAGTTAACTAGGGTGTGTTACTGACTGTAACATATAGCATTACCTCTTTCTTTTTCTCAGTTTGAGATGTCTAGAATTAAGCAAAAATGAACAAAATAATTACATACAGTGTACATGTGATACATATATAATAAACACAGTGCTGTTAATGTAAAACTATTGTATCAAACATTATAAGACTTGCTTGCAATACAAAGTGAACATCCGTGGTA
The DNA here is from genome assembly GCA_032209605.1 of Mactromeris polynyma. NCBI lineage: Eukaryota > Metazoa > Mollusca > Bivalvia > Venerida > Mactridae > Mactromeris > Mactromeris polynyma. The sequence goes on from JASFXZ010000012.1 coordinate 7,403,627, forward strand.
TTTTGCAAATTGCAAAAATTCTTGTATTACATTAATTTCTCTTCATTCATTCCCATTAATTCATTTGATTGATGGGGATTTGATTTTCATAATAAAACATATAAAAATGCAACAATAAAGAATTTGACACGATTAATTTTTATTTGATTTTGACTTCAAGCCGACATTCAATCATAAATAAATACACACAAATTGTGATGAAGTATGTATGAGTAATTTCATATCATAAATCATTTGAATGCAGTCATGTGTACATTCAGATACACTGATTTTGATATTCATTTTGTAATCATTAAATTTGAAGCAATCAAAGTATATGAACGAGAAACTATTTATTAGGTAATAATGTTGTTGTTGTAATGAGTCATCATGATGAAATTACATTAACTATACATATAATATAATGAAGCAATTGAAAGGCAAGCACACAAACGATATCATACTCAAGCTTGTGATTTCACTAAAATGTTGGAAACTCTGGCAATAGTTCGGCTGCAGATAATGTCCATCTCAATATCACTCTGAATTTTCAATTTGAACTTTTGCAAATCTCCCGATCACTCTGATCAGGCTAAATGCCGGAATTCTAGACCAGCCTGGAAAGGCTAAATGCCGGAATTCTAGACAAGCCTAGGAAGTCTAAAGACCAGAATTCTAGACCAGCCTAGAAGGCTTAATCCCAGGTTTCTAGACAAGCCTAGGAAGTCTAAAGACCAGAATTCTAGACCAGCCTGAAAGGCTTAATCCCAGGTTTCTAGACAAGCCTAGGAAGTCTAAAAACCAGAATTCTAGACCAGCCTGGAAGGCTTAATCCCAGGTTTCTAGACAAGCCTAGGAAGTCTAAAGACCAGAATTCTAGACCAGCATAGAAAGGCAAAGACATAATTCTGGAGCAATCTGGACAAACTAAATGCCAGAATTCTAGACCAGTATAGGAATTCTAAAGACCAGAATTCTAGACCAGCCTGAATATGCTAAATACATGAATTCTAGACTAGCTTGAAAAAGCTAAATGCCAGAATTGTAGACCACTCTGGGCAGGCTTAATACTAGGTTCTGGTCCAGCACAAATAGTTTAATCCAGTTTTCTAGACTAGTCTAGACAGCCTAAATGCCAGAACTGTAGACTAGTCTCGGCAAGCCAATGACAAAAGTTTTAGACCAGTCAGGAAAGTTCTGGCCCAGATTATATGTTCAAATTATCCATCAGTCTTGGGAGAAGAGCATTAAAGCCAATTACAACATTATTATGCATTACCTTGACCTTAGGTTCACTTGTCTGCCAAAAATGCATCTCAGCCTCATCTGGGTCAGCTGATGAAAGTTCAAGGTTACCCCCAGAGCAACAGCTGCTTAGCAACGACAATAAACTTTGACCTCCTTCTGAATCATCTTGTATCTATAAATTAGAACAAAATAATTTTGAGATTACATAGATCAATTAAATAGATAGCGTGCCACCATGATTTTGTTTGTCTTAGCGTAATAAAGTTATTTGTCCTTATTTGCATAAATAATCCACTTGTTGATTATAAAAAAAGTTATTTGTCCTTATTTGCATAAATAATCCACTTGTTGATTATAAAAAAAGTTATTTGCCTTATTTGCATAAATAATCCACTTGTTGATTATAATTTTTTTTATTTGTTCTTATTTGCATAAATAATCCACATGTTGATTATAAAAAAAGTTATTTGTCCTTATTTGCATAAATAATCCACTTGTTGATTATAAAAAAAGTTATTGTCCTTATTTGCATAAATAATCCACTTGTTGATTATAAAAAAAGTTATTTGCCTTATTTGCATAAATAATCCACTTGTTGATTATAACTTTTTTTATTTGTTCTTATTTGCATAAATAATCCACTTGTTGATTATAAAAAAAGTTATTTGTCCTTATTTGCATAAATAATCCACATGTTGATTATAAAAAAAGTTATTTGTACTTATTTGCATAAATAATCCACTTGTTGATTATAAAAAAAGTTATTTGTCCTTATTTGCATAAATAATCCACTTGTTGATTATAAAAAAAGTTATTTGTCCTTATTTGCATAAATAATCCACTTGTTGATTATAAAAAAAGTTAATTGTCCTTATTTGCATAAATAATCCACTTGTTGATTATAAAAAAAGTTATTTGCCTTATTTGCATAAATAATCCACTTGTTGATTATAAATTTTTTTATTTGTTCTTATTTGCATAAATAATCCACATGTTGATTATAAAAAAAGTTTTTTGTCCTTATTTGCATAAATAATCCACTTGTTGATTATAAAAAAAGTTATTTGTCCTTATTTGCATAAATAATCCACTTGTTGATTATAAAAAAAGTTATTTGCCCTTATTTGCATAAATAAACCACTTGTTGATTATAATTTTTTTATTTGTTCTTATTTGCATAAATAATCCACTTGTTGATTATAAAAAAAGTTATTTGTCCTTATTTGCATAAATAATCCACATGTTGATTATAAAAAAAGTTATTTGTCCTTATTTGCATAAATAATCCACTTGTTGATTATAAAAAAAGTTATTTGTCCTTATTTGCATAAATAATCCACTTGTTGATTATAAAAAAAGTTATTTGTCCTTATTTGCATAAATAATCCACTTGTTGATTATAAAAAACGTTATTTGCCTTATTTGCATAAATAATCCACTTGTTGATTATAATTTTTTTTATTTGTTCTTATTTGCATAAATAATCCACATGTTGATTATAAAAAAAGTTATTTGTCCTTATTTGCATAAATAATCCACTTGTTGATTATAAAAAAAGTTATTGTCCTTATTTGCATAAATAATCCACTTGTTGATTATAAAAAAAGTTATTTGCCTTATTTGCATAAATAATCCACTTGTTGATTATAATTTTTTTTATTTGTTCTTATTTGCATAAATAATCCACTTGTTGATTATAAAAAAAGTTATTTGTCCTTATTTGCATAAATAATCCACATGTTGATTATAAAAAAAGTTATTTGTACTTATTTGCATAAATAATCCACTTGTTGATTATAAAAAAAGTTATTTGTCCTTATTTGCATAAATAATCCACTTGTTGATTATAAAAAAAGTTATTTGTCCTTATTTGCATAAATAATCCACTTGTTGATTATAAAAAAAGTTAATTGTCCTTATTTGCATAAATAATCCACTTGTTGATTATAAAAAAAGTTATTTGCCTTATTTGCATAAATAATCCACTTGTTGATTATAAATTTTTTTATTTGTTCTTATTTGCATAAATAATCCACATGTTGATTATAAAAAAAGTTTTTTGTCCTTATTTGCATAAATAATCCACTTGTTGATTATAAAAAAAGTTATTTGTCCTTATTTGCATAAATAATCCACTTGTTGATTATAAAAAAAGTTATTTGCCCTTATTTGCATAAATAAACCACTTGTTGATTATAATTTTTTTATTTGTTCTTATTTGCATAAATAATCCACTTGTTGATTATAAAAAAAGTTATTTGTCCTTATTTGCATAAATAATCCACATGTTGATTATAAAAAAAGTTATTTGTCCTTATTTGCATAAATAATCCACTTGTTGATTATAAAAAAAGTTATTTGTCCTTATTTGCATAAATAATCCACTTGTTGATTATAAAAAAAGTTATTTGTCCTTATTTGCATAAATAATCCACTTGTTGATTATAAAAAACGTTATTTGCCCTTATTTGCATAAATAATCTACTTGTTGATTATAAATTTTTTTATTTGTTCTTATTTGCATAAATAATTCACTTGTTGATTATAAAAAAAGTTATTTGTCCTTATTTGCATAAATAATCCACTTGTTGGTTATAAAAAAAGTTATTTGTCCTTATTAGCATAAATAATCCACTTGTTGATTATAAAAAAATAAAGCGTTGGTTTTAATCACTCCCAAGCCAAGTGTGAAGTGATAAATCTTTTCATACACATATGAAAATGCAAACAAAATGTTCACCTAAATAACCGAAAATTAAATGCTCATGAATAACTCAAGATTTCAGCAGTTTAATTGTAAGTGTCATGCTTATGAAATTATGTAATATTCATATAACCACACTTCAAGATTTATATTTAGATTTCACCAAAACTTACATGGTCCCTAATAAATGTACGCAAGGTGTTAATCAATCCCTGTTTTCCTTTAAAATCAATGGTGTAGTATCCCTCCAGCCAGTAATGAAGCAGATCTACAACCCTTTCCTGCAGTCGAGATATGTTCGTCTCTGTTGATCCAGATCTGTACAACAAGAATAGAAAACAAAAAACATGTAAAAATTTCTCTTCTGTAGTACATGCAAACATGCTACCTCTAAAATATTGTACAAATTCTACACAAACTTCCATATACTGATAGTAAGTTAAACCTCTAGATACTTACTATTTTTTTTAAAATTGCTATTCATTGATTTGAATTTATTCCTGATTCCAATTGGTAACCATAGCTCCTATCATCTTTTAATTGCTACAATCTACATAAACTGACAAGACTGAATGCTTAAATATCCATACAAGGTTTGTCCAACATAATTCACAGATTTGCAGCCTAGTAATTTTACAACTAAATTTGACATAGGAAATTATTTAGAGCAGTTCTACACCAACCAATGTACACTGCGATAACAACCCCAAATGGTACGGACAGTGGTTTAAGTCTAATAGATCACATGACGATATTTCTATATCTATATACAACTTCAAGAATTTGTACAGCAACATGCAGACACTCAGCAGACAACTCAGGTGTGTCAAAGTACTTTGTATGCATCACAATAGTTTATGTAAGCACACCCCTTACCAAACCTCACACAGCCAATCACACCGATAGGTTCCAGGCAACCAGATGCAATGGAGATCAAACTATGACAAAACACAACTTTAAATGTTCAACAACATTAAGTTGTTTTGTTCATTATCTGAATGAAACAATCTATCATTCACTTCTGCATTCAATCCAATATTCTCATTAACTTTCACAAAGATTAACTGCCTAACACAAAAGTATAATCACAGGAGTTGGCATGAGTTCTCTCCCTTTATTCCTTCAAGAGTTCTCTCATTTGATCCCTTCTATAGTATACGTATATATAGTACTAAAGAAGGGATAAAATGAAAGAACTCGTGACAATCTCCTGTGATGTAGTCCAAAGAAAAAAATAGCATAGAAGCTTACAATGTTCGTGTTAAAAATGCTTTTCACAGCAAATATTGAAACACCGGAAACATATCAAAAACTGCTTTGTAGTGTTATTGTACCCAAAGACAAATAGTTACAGTGTTACATATAATTGGTATTAAAAGGAGAAGATGTGAGCAAGGGATACACAAAGCTGAAGACAGTCAATCATTAGCAATCATAATGAAGTGATGTGGTGAAAGTATCTGGTTAATTACTTGACAAGAATAGGGCAAGAGAAATGAACATATAAACCACAAGTTCTGTTTACAGTAAAACCTCACTTAAAAACAACCTCAATACTAAAGACAACATCAAAATTAAGTTTTTTTCCCACTGTTTCGCTCTTCATTCAACCTTTATATTAAGACCACCTCAATATACAGTCAAACCTGTCTGTAAAGACCACCCATGGGAACAGCAAAATGTGGTCTTTGTTTACAGGTGGTCTCTATTAACAGATTAAATATCATTGAAAATGGTCTGATGGGAGATAAACTTGGTGGTCTTTGCAAACAGGTTTTGCAATAGTGGTCTTTGTCTTCCCCTGTGAAATGAACTGTTACAGTTCATGAATTATTCATGAAATATTCATGCATAGTTCATGTTCACAATTCATGAACAATTCATGAAACTCCTTGAAGTTAAAATGAGACTAATTCATGAAATGTTCATGATATTATTAGTTCATGAATTGGATATGATTCATGAACAGTACATGAACAGTCCATGAAGTACAATCAAGAATCTTTAATGCACATTTCATTGCCAAACATTCTTGAACTGTTCATGAACTATTCAACAACCCAGTATTTTATGTTCAGTTCATTACCAGTTCATGAACACAGAATTCGTGAACAGTTCATGAACTTTTTCCTATACAACTTCATAGTCTCATTTTAACTTCATGTTCTGGACATGCATCGTTCAAGGTGCTTATTACTTGAACAGTTCATGAACTATTCAGGGTAAGCCATCATTGGTTAAAGTATTGTATGTTTGTATACAATACCATGGTTGAAGTTTTTGTCCTTTCCCTTCTATATATATGGTAACTAAACACAATTAAAATAGATTTCTAAATTGTATAATGTTTGTTAAATTTGATTTAACAGCAGTTGCAAGTTACTATATTCTAGGCAGACTATCACTATATATTTTTTAATGGTGTTTTTATTGGAAAAAATAATAAAAATATGTAATTATTGATAAAGGGAGGTAATTTACTAAAATAATTCAAAATATTAACAAAATGTTTAACTCTTGGAAGTGACATAATATTGCAACAGTGTCATTTTTTTATGTTTTGCAATGAACTTCATTTGCCATAAATAAATAATACTTTTGAAAGAAATAACAAAATTGCAAATTCCAATTTCATCATGAGTAAATAATGTAAAATTTATGCAGCATTCTTGAACTGTCCATGACAAGTTAACTCAACAGAAATCCACAAAATCTATCAGTGGCTGTGCAAGGAACATGGTTTAACTCTATGTATAGCTATCAAGTACACCATACATTGCTAAGTACTGAGGGATATATACATGTACAACTTTGTTATGGAGATTTTTTGTCAGAGCTCTTACAGCCTAGTCAAGATGGTCATACCACAACAGCTCTTAAAGCAAACCATCCATGTACATTACTATTTATGACTTGTAACTTTCATTTTACATTAAAATAGACACAGATTTGGTAAACTGAATAATTTTGAAAATGTCATTATGAAACTGTTCAAGAACTTTTATTGAACCATTAAATACATTATAGTTCATGAAATGGATATGATTGCACTGGCAAATGTTCATGGTCATTTCAAGGACTTTGCAGTATTCTTTAATTGTTCATGAACTGTTCATGAACATAATTCAAGGACGGTTCATGTCCAAAAGTTCATGAACACAAATGAAGAACTGTTGAAGACCAGTTCATGAACTGTTCATGAAGGTTTTGAAAAGTTCATGATTTCATGAACTGCATTTCACCGGGGTTTAACACAGGTTTGACTGTATCAATCAGTTTTCAGTCTCAAGGATGGTTGTATTATAGAGGTTTTACTGTAGTATGTGTTCTTAATTATATGTGTGGCTTGTACAACTTAAGATTATATTTCAGTGTGAAGTATTGGTTCATTCAAATCTGTTTAACAAAATGGAAAATGCCCCTTGAACACACCAATAATCTAATTCAGCAAATATTGAGGTATTCTTTATCACTATAATTATGTCCTTTACACATGGTAATGTTCACTTACTGCATAGAATGAACTCAATTCATCACTTTTTCATGCAAATGAAAGACTTTATCAAATACTGACCAATAAGGTATCACCTACATACAAATCTAACCAACCAAATGCTTTGATTCAAACATTGTTCAATAATTTGAACTAACCAATAAGAATTGTCCTTTCATACATGACAGTAACAAGATGAATATTACCATAGAAACGGCAGATGTCAGTGAAGAGTCAAATATGTATGTCTTGAATAATTTTAAAATAAACGTGAAGTCTAAATGTGTACAAGTCAACAGAAACAGCAATCAATCGAGTATTTATTTAATTTTACTCAAAATTCTTTTTCTTTCAAAAAGATATTGCTGTTTGCAAAAAAAAAAAATATGCCATCATTTTTTCTGGGTGATGAACAAATGTCAATACTAAGGTACAGATTAAATAGTTGAGTACAGTTTGGTTGTACTTGAGTGAGTGCTGTTTCAATAATGTTACTACAACATATAAGATTGAAGTTACAATATGTTAATCTTTCTATAATTAAATACTTAATGGTTATTCAGCATTATTCATGCAGCTTTTTAAGTCATTGACTTTTTGCGTAGATCTAATTATTCAATGCTGATATAAATTAAGTATTTATAAAGAAATAATTTGTCTATGACATTTGACTATAACCCTTTACTCCATAAGAATTAAACAGGAACATACACATCTCTCAGCAAACAATACAGTAAATTCTTTAACATACAAATCCCATTATATTGTTCCTGAGATAACGCTCAATAGCCTGTTTCAATGGCTAATACATGACTTGGTATACTACAAGATTTATCTTTCCACACAATTGCATCCAGTATTTTAAGCTTTACAAGCAAAATTCCAGTAATAAAACCACAGGAGATTGTCCTGAATTCTTTCCCTTTATCCCTTCTACATTTATAGGGTTAAAGGGAGAGAACTGGTGACAATGTCCTGTGAATAAAACCATCTGGGCTCATGGTAATAACATAGAATGTGGAGATCAGTCTCAGAATGCTACCTTGCCATTGGTAACATGGTACTAACAGAATGTGGAGATCAGTCTCAGAATGCTACCTTGCCATTGGTAACATGGTACTAACAGAATGTGGAGATCAGTCTCAGAATGCTCCCTTGCCATTGGTAACATGGTACTAACAGAATGTGGAGATCAGTCTCAGAATGCTACCTTGCCATTGGTAACATGGTACTTACAGAATGTGGAGATCAGTCTCAGAATGCTACCTTGCCATTGGTCAATTTTAAGATGGCACTTGGGCCAAACCAATCAGACGCTTGAGTTTTAAATTGGTCAAGCTATCAAGTAATGAGATGTGGTATCTATGGAGTAAAGGTTTTCTGCCACAACAAATATTATTGAAGATAATAATCTTGAATAAAAGTAGAAGATAAGAGTATGTATAATGAACATGAGAAAGCTAAGCTTAGCAGATTGTGACTAACTCTTACCTCTTCTTAAGCTTTATGGTTAGCACTCTGTATGCACAAGGTGGTGAAAAAGTTTATATATTGTATACTTGTATAGTAAATATCAATTATTGTTCACATCAAACAAGACAGCATATATGTCAAAGCTTGTAACTATATTACGCTAGGAAGCTACACAAAGCTCTCTTCAATGACAATATGAGAAAACACTAAACATGTATAATTCGATGGCTCATCGCAACAATGTCGTAACTCCTATATAAATACATAGGAGTTACGACATTGTTGCGTTAAGCCCTCAATATGTTGTCTGTTATGTCAGAAATTGACCTAAACTGGGATATATGGTAAAAAATACACAATTAGGCTAGAGAATCCAGGCAAAATGTGAATGGAAAGAAAAGAATTGATATAATTGCTCAGATATTTTCTACATGTAAAATGATGATATATGGATTTGATGATAAAACAAATAGGAGAAATTGGGGAGAAAATTTAGAGAAATGCAACTTTGATTAATGAATGGAATTAAATGCAAGATATACTATAATATGAGGATCCTATGTTGTAAATAAGGAAAGAAATGATACATGAAAGATAATGTACTTACTTAGTAGCAGAGCCATATTTGTAGATAAGGAAATCCAAGACTTCGGTTGCTGTGGTGAAATATCGGTAACAATACAAGAATTGGTGAATGAAGCCATCACTTAGTGCAGTTCTGGAACAAACATGTCAAAGATGAAATGATGACATAGTCAAAGACCAAAAAACTACTTTATCAAAGGAAATATAAATTGTCGAGGTACATCCAGACACTGACCCTGAATTTGGAAATATTTCTCTTCCACGCAAGTCCAAATAAATGTTGATACTATAACAAATCTTCATGAGTTTGAAATAAGTAGGACTTTAAACAAATACATGCATATCCATAAAATATCACAGTATGACACAAATGTCACAAGAAGAACATTTTGATTCTTTTCAAATATTTCTTATTGTATTGTATAGACTGAATCAACAACGGTTTCATTTGCCTTGGAAATTATGACCTTTAGGGTGCCAAAACTTTAAGTACACCAAGAAATTAGATAATCTCAATAACAAAGCCCTACTTCCGATGGATGGATCAGTTTATTCTATCCATATTTAACATGAAAACAAGATCACATCACAACTAAGATCAACTTTTTGCAGGACTAAAGGTGGTTCAATATCGAGGTTTCCCTGTATATAGACTTACGATGCAAACAAGTAGGCCATGAGACCATCTGGTGTTCCAGCATGAAGGGCCTGAATCTCATATCCAGTATGAGGCTCCCTAAGGGTCTGGAACTGCAATAAGGGGTTCTCTGGTTTTGGATGCAGCTGCAGCGGTTCATCTTTGGCACACACAGAGATGGAATACAGATAACTCACATCAATACCTTGTAACTCCGCTAACAGCATCTACAATGTACAACAACAATTTGCAATCATTGTATGTAAAATATGGTTATCTCAAATATAATACAGTAAAACCTCGATTATAAGACCACCAATGAGATCCTTGAAAACTGGTCTGCTTATTGAGGTGGTCCTAATATTGAGGTTGAATAAAGAGCAAAACAGTGAAAATGAACCTGAAAATTGTGTTCTTAATTTTGAGTTGGTCTTACTACTAAAGTGGTCTTTAAAAGTGAAGTTTTACTGTATATACAAATCATTAGAATGATTCAGTGTAAAATATTTGTGAAAAATGGACAATGCTTGTATAACATGCACACATGCAATGTGTCACAATGGGAAACAGACTTATGTAAGGAAACACATATGTACATAAATCCAATATATAGCTCATTAAATGTTACAAGTACATGTATTCCACAAATAGTCTGTTTCAATATGTTACCATTAGTACTTATTGTATCAGACGTAGATTCACATTCATGTCAATAAACTTGTTACATGCTGATTTACCTTATTAAAACAATGCAAACTAGAGCTATCACTGAAGGTGATTAATACCCCCACAATACCGCTTTGTCAGACATATTTTTGATAAATTCAAAGATGGCCGCCAGTCAAGACAATGAAATTATCTATCACTATCTATCACTACAGGACCACAATCAGAATGTGCCGACAATATACACAACTAGGCTTGGTAGAAATAATTCATGGAAAACCATGTTATGTGACATGACGGAACAAGTGGTGATTCCCATATAGCCCCCATTGCATATTTTGAAGTGGGGTTATAATAAGAATTGTGTACATTTTAATATTTCGGAGGTGATATGAATACCACAGTATGGGAGTCAGGTCAAAATCAATAAAATAGAAAAAATGAACAGTAATATATAGCACTTTGTCACAAAGAAATATAATGATACATTCGACTAGAGTATGAACTAGTAACACCAATATATTTGATTTTAACTCCCAAGATCTGAACATTTTGCATTCAAATTCGAACAAATATAGCAACAAAGCGTATTAAATTGATACAATTTATATTCGCAATCAAGACATTTTGTTCCATTGTCCTTGACTGCAGTTTCACAGATTTAATCAAATAATCAAACTACCTGGATATAACATTATATTATGCCTTATTTCAATGGATTTTAAAAGAAATCCCGTTATTTTCACTGAAAGGCGAGTCTTCAACAACAAAAACAAACCATTTGCTAGTATCTGAATGTAATAAACCAAAAATGCTGCCAACAGAACAGTAAGAACTAATCAACAGTTCCTGTGAAATAAAAAACTGAACTTGTATAGAATTGCTCACAAAAAGCTGGGCAAAATGGAACTAAATCAATGCAAAATATATCAAACAATATGCTAGAAATAACAGTTATTTTCACAGAAAGATAAGTCGTTTACAACTAAAAACAAACCATTTGCTAGTAAGTGAAAGTAAGAGAAACTATTTTTAGTAACAGTGACCTTGACCTTGGCCCCACCAGCCCCAATATCGAACTTGACCTGTATCTTCTGATGTTACACCTGTGTACCAAAATTTTTCAAATCTGTCTAGCCTTTCATGAGTTATCGTCCGGAAACCATGAAAACCAAGAGAAACTATTTTTAGTAACAGTGACCTTGACCTTGGCCCCACCAGCCCCAATATCGAACTTGACCTGTATCTTCTGATGTTACACCTGTGTACCAAAATTTTTTCAAATCTGTCTAGCCTTTCATGAGTTATCGTCCGGAAACCATGAAAACCAAGAGAAACTATTTTTAGTAACAGTGACCTTGACCTTGGCCCCACCAGCCCCAATATCGAACTTGACCTGTATCTTCTGATGTTACACCTGTGTACCAAAAAATTTTCAAATCTGTCTAGCCTTTCATGAGTTATCGTCCGGAAACCATGAAAACCGACAGACCGACCGACAGACAGACCGACAGACCGACCGACCGACCGACCGACCGACAAGCTCACTCCTATATACCCCCTCAAACTTCGTTTGTGGGGGTATAATAAGGGTTGCCTGACAACACTACTCACTAGATAAAAATTTAACTATACTATAGATCTATTTCAGGAAATTGATTTCGGCAAATTTACCGTTATTCAGTGGATTTCGCTAAAGTAACGTACCCCTTATCGAAAGATTAACCAATCCATGTCAGGGTTACAAACGTTGTTTGGTTGAAGAGAAGTTGGCTTAGTGGATAATGTAAGATGTGATTGGTTTACACAACACTGATATGCAAATAGCAAAGCCATGTTAGTACGGCTGCACCGAAAAACAAGACATGATTCTTTATATATTGCCAATGACTGTATCGAAGTACTACAACTTTCAATGAGTGTAAACACATAGTTATCATGTTTAAACACAAGTAAAATGATGTATGCAGCATTACAACATGCAGAAAAAGAAACAATAAGATATGAGGTACATACCTGTAGATGTGTCTTACAAAGATCCACAAATCCAATTCTTCGAGTCATCTCCGTTATGTCTTTTGCTACTTGCAACAACTGGTTCTTCTCTGCAAATAATCAAAGGACTGAAAGTACTGTCAGTATTCAAAGTTTTGAACAAGTTTGAATGTAATGTCTCTCTCCATTAGGAAAAATCAAAGCAGTGCAGTTTACTATATTTACTTACACATGTTTATGTCTGCATGTTGTGTTCAATTAGAGATATAAAAACATTGTGTATCCCCAGTCGGCACATTTTTACATCCTGTTATATACAGTCAGACCTCGTTCATTCAAGTTCATCGGGTTCGAAATTTTATTTCAAATAATACATGGTTTCGAACAGCCCATTTCAATTCGACGTGACTAAGAATATACATAGATATTTATTTCAGATGATACCGAGTATTTGGATGGAAAGTTGTCCAGTAAACGAGGTCCGACTGTAAATAAGTACACGAGTATAAATAGGAGGTATATATATACATGGGTTTCAATAATTATTAAGCGACCAGCCACTAGTACACCTAATAAGCATGTACCAAAATGGCAAGACAAAATAATTTCAAGGTTCTTTTTATTATAGACAAGCTAATTTGAATTAGCACTTTATATGCTTATGTTTGAACAACATTGATAATGGAACTTGTTTGTTACAATACTAAAACAAACTTTTTGACACATTTTTCATATTATCCTACCTTTTGTTGTTTTATCATTTTTGGAGACATCGTAGACACTTTTGTTATTATCAACAAGACACCTATAAAATTTCTGTGTTTTTCTCCTTGACCTTTTCTCCATCTTAATCTCTTGGCTTAATGCTGATAACTTTGTAACTAACAGCTTTCGATTCTGTTCATCCTGAAATGGCATGTCATTTACATGAACAAATATAATAAACAGCACGTTTACATTTCTATAGGCACTAAACTAAAGATGTTTTTATTAAACATGTCAAAATATCAACGCATTGAACCACTAATGCATATAAATGATATATACTCACAAAATATCTCGGGACAAATTTTTTGAGGAATCAATCGTAAAATAAAACGATATACTGGTCACAGAAATTGTTGATACATTCTTTTACTTGCTATAGCTCGAACAAGTTATCCAACATGTAGACCACATGTTTACCATTGTATACCCACACACATTTAAAATAATGAAATATCTGAATACATGCCATCCCACATATAGACCACATGTTTACCATTGTATATCCACACACATTTAAAATAATGAAATATCTGAATACATGCCATCCCACATGTAGACCACATGTTTACCATTGTATGCCCACACACATTTAAAATAATGAAATATCTGAATACATGCCATCCCACATGTAGACCACATGTTTACCATTGTATATCCACACACATTTAAAATAATGAAATATCTGCATACATGCCATCCCACATGTAGACCACATGTTTACCATTGTATGCCCACACACATTTAAAATAATGAAATATCTGAATACATGCCATCCCACATGTAGACCACATGTTTACCATTGTATACCCACACACATTTAAAATAATGAAATATCTGAATACATGCCATCCCACATGTAGACCAATATTGAAATAACATCATTAACATTCGATCACTTCAGATGCAAACATTGTACGTAAAATTTCTATAAATCAAAGTTGGAAAGAGATAAATATAATGTGTGCAAATGTACTCAATACGCAGTAAAACACATCGGTAAAGTCATTCTGAATTCAGTCATACATAATGAAAGCACATAACGTTTTATATCTCTCACCTTTTGGTACAAACTTGCAGTAATTTCATCTACATATGTTCAAAAATGATATAACAATGTAGAAACTAATTATACAAATGAAAAGCACAGTAGAAATTTCAAAGAACTAGATGCTTACAATTCCTTGCATGAATTTTTCAATTTCATTGGACCTACATAGTTGTATCATTGCCCAATGATAAGCTACATGGCCCCTTTTCTCTACAGGTTGGCCCTCCCCTTCACGAATAAGATCTGATTGGCTGCTACTGTGCGATGACATGCTCAACTCTCTTGATAAACCTTGTGATACATTTTCGGTTGAAGCTTGCAAGGAGGATAATCCATTGACCGTCGACTTATTTTGATTAGTTTTTGTAGAACATTGTGAAATACTTGTGTCAGTGTTTGGCTTTGGAGGTTTGGACACAGTGGCATCCTGAGAAATACTGGGAATAGTTTGTTTTGGCAAAGTGTTGAAATTTGAATGCATATCACTATTTGTAGGTTGTCTGTTAGGATTCCTTGGCAAGCTAGAAGAATTAGAAACACTTAGAGAATTAGTGGGAACCACACTCGAGTTATTCATAGATTTTGTTGGCACAGTATTAACACTTCCATTCATTGGTTGTAAATTATCCGCTAGTAAGCTACTATTAGAAGAACTTTTCATTTTATCCAGTTCATGTTTGGTTTTAATTCTTCGTCTTTTGCTGTAATTTTCAGTGTCAGTGGAATCGGAAGTATCCAAATGTGTATTGCCTTTTTCCGCTATTCCTTGACCGATAGGTGAGAAATTAGGTTTAAGCCTTTCATGAGACTTTTTCCTTGAGCTATCTCTTTCTGAATGCCCGGAGGAATCGTCGTCATGGTTTCCACTTGGCCTGGGTCTTTGGCTCACTGGTCCTCTAGACTGACCAGAGTTGCTCCTGTAAAATGTACACATTCATAGTAATCAGAGAAAAATATTACATTGTGCAATCCAAGACAAATTATTACAATAAGGTAAAATACCTTCTCATTCCATACAGATAATACTTGAACACATTCATGTAATTAGTGAGAGGTTCATAATATCTAAAGCAATGCGCAAATACTTCACACAGCAGTAATTAAAGTAAGTACTCTAAATAGACATATATTTTGTTATGTTCAGACATTTCTTGCCATGCTGCACTTATTGAACTTGACAATACCACACACGTTGTAGATATATTCCAGAGAATTTATATTAAACTGTATTTTAAAACTGTCTGCAGTAAGCATTCACAAACAGCGTTCAAACAGCAGTTCAAACCTTGCAGTATCATGCCACTAATAAACTACCTGTTTCCAGATGATGGACGTCCACCATTTACTGCAGCATACAGGTTCCGTAGTACCTCATCATGCCAGTACAGATCATTGTATTTCTCACTTATGGCACTCTTAAACGTCTCCCATTTCAAAACACCAATAGAACAAATGTACTCAGCTGTAGAAGAAGAGAGTATACACATATAAGAAACCAAACCATTAAAGTACCGTAAACAGAGAGAATGGTGTAATTGCAACAAATCCTTAAAGCTACGAGTACAGCTACAGAAAACTGGAGCCAGTTTAGTTAAATGCACAAATTCTGATGGCAGTGATAACAAGTGAGTGTTTCACTAAGTGTGGCCATAGATGTATCAATGGATATTAACTACAGAAGTAGTTTCAAACATGTTTCATGCAATAACAAAATATTGAACAACATTCATCCACAGACAAGACAATAATAGAGCAATAATGACATTACCCATTGCAAGATCCTCCACTCCATTTTCCATATATCCATCAAATGCGAACTCTTCTCTAAGGATGTGGACAAGTTTACCCAGAATTCTTTGCTGTTTTACATTAGCATTGCTGTTCAGTAGCCTCTCCATAAGACTAGCATCCGATCCCGGACCGTTACCCCGGTATATCCCATGATTCATTCCTCCAATCCCACTGTCATGTGTAGATGGTGAAGGAGAAGAGGTAGTTGAATTTAAATTGTGTCTATGCATATCCTCAGGAGATCGCATGTTATGCGCAACATGACCATACTGACTATGTGGGCGAGGTACTCCCGGCATTTGAACACTTCTGCAAGGTCCAGAATTCAACACAGAATCATCATAAACAAATGCTGAGGAAAGTTTATTAGAAAATGAAAGACTAGAATAAGATCCATGTTTTGGAAATCTTTCACTGTCTGAATAGAATTGAGCTTCAGAGCGATCTAATGTATGATCTGATTTCCATTTTTGTAAGTTATCTGCATCCCTTGACATAGCCTGCAAGTGAGACGGTGAAGGACGTCCTAAGTTTTTAGCACGCACATTAGCAGTTTTTTGCACTAAGTCTTTTGCAGTTCGACCATGAGGAACCTTACCCCTAGACCCCGATTGGTCAGATATTGCACTTTGATTATCACTTTGATTATGATGAGTTTTAGGGGACATGTCAGGACTGTTAAGGTCTTTCAAGTTCCCTGACCCCGTGGGAGAGGTGAATTCCCTCACACTATGCACACTACCACTGTTACTATGGACACTTTGAGGTCGCATAGGCACAACATTTACTGGCACAAGTTGTAAATATCCTGTCACAGGGTCCTGTTGAAACTGGAATTGTGGGAGACCAGAGTAAACATTGCCCCCATATTGAACTCCTGGTGGTAAAGTCATTGTTTGCCCCAATAACTGAGAATGATATTGAGAAGGAATATTTAAATCTGGAAGCACTTGCCCTTGACCTAAGGCAGACTGAGCAGATGTCACTGTCATGTCAAGGTCACTGGCAGGTTTAGTCTGGTTTTCAGATTTTGCAGCAGAATCAGACTGATTTAAGTGATTTTGAAGGTATCCAGCTATTGCTGAAGCCAAAGAGTGAGTATCTGGAACATTTCCTTGCTTTTGAATCTCTTTCAGTAATGCATCAAGAGCTCCAGTGGATCCTTTCCTTTTCCTAGACCTTTCACCACTTTGTGAATTCGACTTTTTAGGAGTCTGCGGTAAGGATTTCTTATTAGATGCAGAACTTTTGCTATTATTGGAAACATCGGATGCCTTATCTTCATTTTCAATCTCTTTGGCCATTGACGGTTGTTTATGTTTCATTAAATTCTTCTTCAATTCTTTCAGTTTTTTAACGACTTCCTTTTCTTTGTCAGCATTTGGATCTGGACTACTCCTTTTAGGAGAAGCCACAGACGATGACTGTTTTGGAGACTGTTTCGGTTTTTCTTTGGAAGTGCTAGTTTTTTCTGCTGATGAAGTCACTGGTTTTTCATTGGATGGTGTTAGTGTCTGCTGCAATATGATTGGCTTAAAATGAGTGGCAGGGGATGAGAAAGCACTAGGTATTCTCGGCTCAGCAGGGCCATGATCAGCATTGGGACTCTTTTTCTTTGGCACTGGTGCAAAGGCACCAGAAGATCCGCCAATTGGAGCTGGTTTCACAGGTTGGAAGGAGGAACCACCAGGAGGCTTGAAAGCTGAAAAAGCTGTAGGTTTTATTGAAGACTCAATTGCAGATTGTTTGTCTATCACTGATGCTTGATTTGCCTTTTCTTCCTTCTCATTCTAGGGAAAAGAAAATGTATAAGCCAACTTAGAACTGAACTACAGACAATCTACATCCAACCTTATCTTATCTCAGAGTTTCTGTGCTTTAAGAATCAATTGATGTTTAAATTAATGGTACATAGTCTTATTTTCAATCATAATATACTATGTAACAATTTTGAGTAAATGGCATGTTAATATTATGCAGACTTATTCCGAAACACTACATTGTAACATTTCTTAAAAGTTTCCTGCAACTGCAAAACATGAGTCTGATATAGGTATTTCCTACGCAAGAGCTAACTTGATGGTCATAGGTCAGACATAAACTATCCATATCAGACATTTGTATTTGCAGTTTTGGGAAATATGTAAGTGACAATGCAGTGTTGAGTACAAGCCATGAAAGCAAGAGCAGTACACAGTGTGACCTTGGTAAAGTCAGCATTACATATAAGAGCCATAAAGCATAAAATAGTGAATAAGATTTACAACATAACTTCTTATTGTCAATAAGATGAACTTAAACTCATAAAGTAACCTACCATAGCCTTGAATGCCTCCAGGAACAGTTTTGAGCAGAGTCCATCAGAGCTTGTACCATTGTTGTGTTCATTACAAATCTGTATGTGAGTAAAAAGTACTGACTTATAATGGTAATATGCAGGATTTCGATGTTGTTGTTACTGTACATTAAAAAAACATGATGGCAGGAATAAAATAGCAGGCAGTAAAATATTATACAAAAGTGAACGAAGATTTTGCATAGGAAATGCTACATACTTGACATTCACAGCAACCATGAACACACAAGGAGACATACAAATGCAAGTCGTCTTTTTTCTTATACCACATACAATAAAATAAAGGCTCACAATGGCTCAACAATTTTCCTTCCACTATTCTGATTTTCATTTTAAAAATAGCAGATATGACACAATCAAATATAACTACGGATGAGTAGTTTTCCAATTATTTTTTCATAACTGTTAAATATGCTCATATATATTATGCATACAATATATGCTTTACCTTAGCAATATCAACAAGCTCTGGACGTCTAACAGGGTTTGAATCAGCAAGATATTGTAGTAAATCTTTAAGTTCAGAACTAACACTCATTGCTGATACAGAAGAGTATTTCTTTCCAGCAGCACATCTTAATGTAACACTCAAACCAAACAGGCATGTCTGTAAGTAAAACATAACAATTGTAGTATTTCTATATCATTATCAAACATGTTTTTGTTGATTCATTCTCGATGTCTGTCTGCACTTCCACAACCATGTTCTTGTACATGGGAGTATGTCTTTCCTCACATCAATTAACAGTGACATGTTGAGGAGTAGATTGTTTGGTACAAGATATAAGATTAAAGTCTCTGTTGAAAGAGATATTGATAGGAGCATGCATTCCTATCAAGCTGAATACCATATGACAAAAATATGAAAATGTATGAAATTTAACAAATTTACAAAAAGTTAGTTTGCAAAAAGATATTTGTTTAAAAAAACATTGGTAAATTATCGTCACTATTACTAACCTTTTCTGAAAGTTCTCCCATTTTCTGCAGTTCTGGGGCCATGAATATGACTTCCAGTGGTTTTTCTTCAGGAATCGCCTTAAATGATAAATTCCCTGACTCTCTAACAACAAGAGTATCTGGTGACAGGTAAGCAGCTGAAAACAACAACCGAAAATATAAACAACAGACTCCAGTTCTGCAATCATAGAGCTTCTACTGGCAGAACAATATTCAAATACCCACCAGAAACAAATACAAAAAGTTCTTGTCTAGCTTGCTTATAATCTTTGTTGGGACCAGACACTGTAATACAATGCAATGAGCTGACAAATACTGATAAATATATACATGTACCAGGAAACATATACAATGAAGAACTTACGAAGATGTTTCTTTTTTCTCTGTAATGCCATGGTGCCCTCTTTACACAAGGCCCACAATTCTGGTTCAGTTAGACTTCTTTCCAATGCATCCAGTATGTCAGATATTGTCAGCCCCTGCAACAGAAATCACAAAATATATTGCAGCTCAAAAACAGTTTTGGAACCAGTTCTACTTCATTCAAGTTACTGTAACATTTCATAACATCTTCAGAGTGTGAAGTGATCTTTTGATTCATGCATTTCAATTCATACCATCAGAACAACTTAACTAAAGGTGTGTCTATCTGCCATACAAAAATATGCATTCACCAATGAACCAAACATTGTTTAAACAAAATGAACCTGACTTCAAGCACCTAACAGAGTATATAAGATGTTCAGAGGAACTTTAGTGTCCTGCCGGTTGTATTTTAGATTAGTAAATTATATTTCCTCATACATTACACTCAGGTATTTTAAGTCATCCACTTCAGTCATTCCACTTTTAGTGGCAGAGCGATCCTTATCGTTAGATTGCGATAATGTTTGACTGAACAAGTGACTGAAACTGCCAGAGTTTCAAAGATTTTTCAAAAATGGAATGCTCCAATCCAAAAATACAACAAACATCTCAAAACAATCCCTTCATAAGGAATACTCTCTGCAGTCACACTATTGGTTTCTGATCATAAATAAGTTAAAACAACAAGAAATTCGACAATTAATATGATAAACCTTTCCAGTAATCAAAGTTTCGAGAACATTCAAGTTTCTCACCTGTTTCCTTTTACTCTTCCTAGTTTTAGTACTTCCATTTTCTACATTAGGTTCTGTATTATCAATGAGTATTCCATTTTCAGTAGTTTCTAAGACCATATCCTTGTTCACACTCATATCCACATTACTATTGTCTTTACTTTCTTTTGTTGTCTTTTCTTCATGTTTCATATAAGTTATATTTTGATTACTATCTCTACTCACTTCCTTTTTATTTGAACCTGATATACCACTTCGCTTTTCTTTAGATCTTTCTCTCTTTCGAGAATTGTCACTATTCCCAGAGCTAGAATTACTGGAGTTACTCAGTTTCCCATTCACTTGAGCTTTATCTGAATCAACACGACTTTGGTCAGACTCGCTTTCACTAAATAATTCCGAAACTATTAACTCTCCACTAGTAGGTGGTTGTGATGGTTTAACACCATTAACAACTGTTGGTTTAGCACCTGAAACATTCTGCATTATATCTGGCTTCTTTGGAATTGCTGGTTTATTTGAATTAGAATCCTTCATGTTTACAGAACTTTGTTCCATTTGTTGTGTAGAATAACCTTCATTGATATCTTTAAGTGTTGATGAATCTAGTTTTTGTTTTAAATCCAAATCATGTTCGATTTCCTCACTTAAAGGTAATGAATCATCATGAGATTCCGTTGTCTCTGTAACAACCACAGTCTCTTGTTCAGACACAGGAAGAGATTCTGCTTGAGAGATATCTTCAGTTAAGTCTGGGATGTCATCACAGTAGGTTGTATCACCAAAATCTGATTGGACGTATGATTCGGCATGTGAAAAATCATCTGGCGAACCACCGGTATCAGTAACAAAACTCTCTAGAACGCTTCCTTCAATATTATCTAAAAACAGAAAATTAAGACAGTTTCTTTAATTAATTAAAACGTAAATTAAACTTCACAGAAATCTTATTTAATTAATTCACATATTTTAACTGGCTGAACTACCAGTAAAAATTTGATACAATAACTTTATTACTTGTTCTAAGTTCTTCTGTTATACCAATCAATCTTATGCATGTAAAAAATGATGGCCAATCAGGGGAAATCTTCATAATTATATCATTACAATTATTACGCTAATTTTAGTAATTATAACTAATTTTACAATATCAAAGGTAATAAATAGTAACTTGAAGTTTTGCCAATGTTGCTTAATAATTTACCAAAGCAGCTATCTAGCCTCGCCAACAATTTGTTAAACATAAACTGGAGCAAGTCCAAGAGGTAAAACATAAGATTGAAATTAACTGTTTGACAAAAATGCCCACAAAATAATTAAGTAACATGAATTTATCAAAGATCAACAGTAACATTGAAATCAGTATCTCTTTTTT
The DNA here is from genome assembly GCA_032209605.1 of Mactromeris polynyma. NCBI lineage: Eukaryota > Metazoa > Mollusca > Bivalvia > Venerida > Mactridae > Mactromeris > Mactromeris polynyma. The sequence goes on from JASFXZ010000012.1 coordinate 7,425,805, forward strand.
TTGGTTCTCATCCTCACATCAATCCTATCACCAGGTACATATTATTAAATTGAATGTACATCAGGGTGACAAGTTAACAACTTGTTAGAGCCAAGTACTTGTAAGGTTGATACCATCCATGCCACATGTTTGTTCCACAAGGCACGGACAAAATCAGTCACCAGAACCATATCATCATATACATATACAAAATGTAGACAGATATCATCCTGTGCTAACATTAACCAATTCACCTGTTAGGCAATATAAATAGTTTAGTAATTGTTTATACTCTTGTTTATATAATTATTGCAACAATAATACATAAATGTGCTCTTGAAAAAAAACAAGTAACAAATATTTGTTAAACCAAACACCAAGAACATAAGTTACTAATACCCATAACAATGATTGAAGTTACAACAAATTGTATAACATTCTCGTGTGAGTACATTTAAGAGTATGTCTGGCAAAATAATCCATAAATCAGACACACCAACAGCAATACAAAGTAGATCTGGTACATGCAATGTTTGCTGAGCAGTTTGGTGCAACCAGAGCAGTTTGGAGAAATAAGAAACCTGCAACAAAGTATCTAGGCAGAGTAGAGCACAACTTAGACAATACCATTCTGCTGGATCCATTAAGTATTAACTGGCAAGTTCATATAATTTATGCATCTGGCAATACTGAACATAAGATGATGATGAGCAGTGATTGCAAGCAGTGAAGGAGCATGCCCTGTGATAGGAAGTCTACTTGCACCACTAAGTGATATGTTAACTCATCACACTTGGCATCTGTGACAGTCTATCAATACTGCACACAGTTTATGATTCACTTATTTCGAGTCAAATTGGAACTATTTAATCACCTAATGCAGGCTTAATATTAAGAATTGAAATTGGTATATCATATAGAAGCCAGGTCTTGTGTTGACATTGACGATTCATTCTCACTGCTTCAAAAACTCTCACATTGGTAAGCTTACATTTTAAATTCAAATTTCATACTTGATATAGTGCTGTTTCATTGACTGCAAGCAGATGTGTGAACTTTTGGACTGATCCATGTCAATTTAGGCATGGTATCACTTTTGTGTTTTCCCCTGTTCTTTTTACAGAACAAAATGCTCTTGTGCATGAAACTACTGTCAATTCAAAATGAGTTGAGAATACTGTTTTTGTGTACTCTATGTCTATTGGTCAATATTTTCAAACACATGGTTTCATTGGCTGTTCACATCACAGCTTGTTTACAACAATTCTCGGGTAACTTAAAACTGACCATACAGCTGTTTTCTATCAAAATATAATCATGGCTTATGCTTGTCAAGTGCAAAGGAAAACACGAAAAACTCACTATATCAGTTTTGAAAATTAATGGACCATGTAATAGATTCATACATTCACAGTCAATAAAACAGCATTAAACTGTTACAGAGCACATTGAGCATAGTATTATATGGTTAACACATAACTGATTTTGTGTAATATTACGTACAAGATCACATTATTTTCCCTGTCATAATGACATTTACGCATCACAATACGTAAACATGATAAATGTGTTAAATTGACAATATGTATTTGCTTGTCCATTCAATCCTGGTCATACTGTCTCAGATAACTAATATCAATATATTTTACTTACAAGCAAAACATGACAAATCAGCATTTGTTTGTAATTGAAAACTGTAACTTATGCACATCAGCGTACATATTGAACTGACCATAGGAAAGTGATGGACAAGCAAATACTGACCACAGAGTCGTACAATCCACAAGTCCCTCATTATGAGTACAATGTATATATGATGCAGTGTTAGCTTATACAATGAGTTAATGTCACTTTTACTCCACCATAGTTAATATATCCAGCATAATGTACATGCATATTTTCCTACCAGAATTTAATACATTGTCTGGCGTGCTATAATCAGATGTAACACCACATATATTACTTAGGTTGCCCCCTTTCCAGTATAAATTCTCTACCAATTCTGCAATAACCAACAATACAACATTTGTACAGTAAAACCTCACTTAAAGACCACTTAAAAATCAAGAACACAATGTTCAAGTCCATTTTCACAGTTTTGCTCTATATTCAACCTCAATATCAAGACCACCTCAATAGGAAAACTAGTTTTCAAGGGTCCCAAGGGGGTCATATTGTTGAGGTTTTACTGAATCATACTTTTTAGGGCTCATCAATTTTAATGTAAAAACAAATGTACAATAACTACAGTACGTAACTGACTGAAGATGGCAAGAGATTATTACTTGCAGCTCTCAAATATAATATGTTAGATGCCTTATTAACTGATTCCTAAAAGAAAAGCAAATATTTCTACATCTAAAAATGTTAATTATTGAAAGGCAGTATTCTAAAACACGTGCAGCATAACCTCACTTAGAGACCTCCTCAATATTAAGATTATAAACAATAATACAAATTGTTTTCATTGACCAGTTAATTACAGTCGCTTTCTTCAACATGTAACTCGATAATCAGACCATCTCTCAACTAAGACTGACCTTTTCCATAACCAGTGATGGTCTTATTATCAAGGTTGCCCTGCATTATGTTCAGCAAGCAATGATCAATGCACACATATATGAAGGGAAGTTATTGTGCATGGGAATTGATTCAACTACACATCTACCTGCCTCGGATAGAATTTCTTGAAAACAAAATGCAGGAAATTGTTCCTTTATCATTTCTCTAATAGGAGCAAGTGCCCTGGACAGCCCATGGAGTCGCCGTTGAATTTTCATTCAAGTAACAGGACTAAATATACATCTAATATATCTAACACGAATTGAACAATATATTTGGATCAGATAACGTAGAAGACATTAATGAATTCCCTGTGAAACAACAAGACATTTATAGTCAGGAATTAGTAAAAAATATTGATATAAACAAGACAAAACTCTACAGTAAAACCTGTTTATCAGGAACACCCTTAGCAAGACTTTCAAAAACTGTTATATAGCACGTATTATATTTAAGTTGATCACAATATCCATAATGATTTGAATGCAAAATGTGCATATTATGGGGATTTAAATAGGTGTATTATATCCAAGTGACTTTGATATCAGTGTTCTTTATAAAGAAGTTTTACTGTTAATATAAATAAATGTGAGACATATCTGAAACAAAATGTTAATATGATTATGGTATGTCATAAAATTAATACATGTACAAACAATTTAATGAGTTTGACCTAGTCAGAAAAAGTGGCACAGAGACATAAAACTATTATAAGTGAAAGGAGAATGGAGAACTGAAAATGTGTGCAGAAATGTCACATAATACAATGCCTTTGTAGTTCCTAGGACAATAAACATAGTTTTCTCATCTCTACTTCCTTTCAGCTCAGAAAATGGTACTACAGAGCCAGAGAGGTGAAATTAATAATTTTCATTCTGTCGCAAAATCCCCCACAATTGGCTGCAGTGTGACAAAGATTGGTTCTGGCGTTTGTGGAGATCGATTTAGGATTTTATCCGACATTATCAGATATACACAACAGGGTGAAATATTGGTTTGTGTTAAACTAAAACTGGTGACATTGGCACTTAGTCAATTTGTGCAAGTGCCAAAAGAAATAATTGATAGTGATATCATCTTAAAGTATCAGATTGTCAATACATCTTTGTTACTGATCTTTTCCCAAGTATTGTCCATTTACAGCATAGAATAATGTTATATAAAGATAAAATCCTTTATTGAAATGTACCATGTAAAGAAATTGTCGATGTGATTACAGGTTTAAATACCACAGTCAATAAATATATAGCTATAAAAGTAAGCCAAGTTACTGTAGGAATAATAGCGAATTTGGAATATATTGTATGACTTCTGTACTTGAGATAAACAATGTGAACAAGGGACAAATCATAAAGCATATCGTCAGGTTCATTGCAAGTTCAATAATACGATTGGATAATACAACATATCCTAGAGTAAATATATTATTTGATTTTTCCCCTTATGTGGTAAGATGAACTGATAATGTAATCCAGCGTTTCTTTGCTTTGAATGTATTGATGGTATGATTACTTAGTTCACAGTTTCTACAACTGTACATCCAATATTCTGCTCACTAACATGGTAATGCACCCTGACAAAGCCCCCTACCCTTTTTACTAGAGCCAGAGACCTTTCATTGCCAAGTATATATGCAATTGTATACTCTCCCTGGAATAGGCAGAATTTATGCTAGTCTAAGCAATACAGAATCCTTCATAGTAACCATAAGCATAAAAATGTTCTAAGGTCTTGGCACATGACCCATTTACTACAGATCCCAGCTGAAAGTGACTGAAATGTTTAACTGAGATGTGAGATCAAGGCTGACAGGCAAGTGTAAGAGAAAGAGACCATGACTGCAATAAAACAGACAGTACACTACTATCGTGAATGGTTTAATTTGTTAATCAAATCAATCAAACATGTGTTATTGAAATATTTCACACTATTTCTAGTTCATGTACTCGTATTCCATCTCTTACCTTCATTAGGTAAACCAAATCCAACAACTGCTGCTATACCACAACAAACTTCCTGTGATGATTGTCCACACAACTGCTCCTCACACAGATTGATCGTAGATTCCAGATCTGGTCGATTCGCTGGATCATCCGCTGTCATATGACCGAGATGTTCACGTAATTCGGCACTAACGGCTTCTTTGGTATCATTAACGTTGTATTCAGCAGCATACAGCAAGGTCATACCAAGGGAGAATAAATGCGCCTTCATGAAATAGAAAAACAACATTGCAAGTAACGTTTTACTCAAGAAAGGCGCAGAGGTCAAGGGGTTAGTGCACCCAACTGCTGATCTGAAGGTCGTGAGTTCGAGGCCTGCAAGTACTGTTGGGTATAGCCAGTCATCAAGAATGATTAGTATAAGTTGTAAGAACTTGTTTCACAATCAATGTAAAATAAATAATTTACTCAAAAGTGTTAAGCAATTATCGTAGGAAATGTAATTTCCATTGCATGAAGCAGACAGCCACTAAATTCAGTTCAAACACCAGGATTTCACAAGGACTTGGAAAACAGAGTCCTGAGCAATGTTTCTAGTAGGAGTCCTAATTTAAAAGTAGAACAGAACTAGGTGTTAGAACCCTGAAACCTCGATGCATCAATTTTTTAAGGCCATCATGTTATAAAAATAGATATTTTAGCCATACATAAATATCATTGCCAAATCAATGTATACATTATACATGTTTAATACACATTAGTTTAAATTATTGCAAATTTATAACAAATAAGGCGAGTCAGCTAATTAACTATACATAAAACATATATACCACCTATGCTGACCCACTCATTCATATTCCAAATCACTCTTAATTCCTCACACAAAAATAAAGTGTTTTATAGCTTAAATACCTTCAGTAAAACATGTGAAGAATTGTTTTCTAGAACATTTGAAATAAAAATGATTCGGTCACACGGAGACCGTTTTTATTGCAGAGTGATTGTGATTTTCAAAATTGTAAAATATTCATGTAGAAAGGTATTTGACTTTTCACAACCAAAGAATGAATACAGGTTGAAATCCAAAGAACAATCAAGATAATAATGTTTTTAGTGACTATACAATACTGTAAAATTACTAAGTATAATAATAACAATGATAGCATATTATGAAAACACAATGTTGGGGATCTATTGTTTTCTAACAATGTGGAACATAAATAGTCTTTCTTTATCATGATTTTTACAACAATTTTACACATGATTGAACTGTATGATTTATCAGACAGTAAAGAGGTCACAGTTCATAGTTTCATATATAGTATTAAGCCGATTTATACCAAACCTAACAGTTTTGTTTTAGGTATTGTTACACTGTCAAGGTTATTTTTATGTTCAAGTGAATAGTTATAAACAAATGGAGAGATGGCCAACCAATGAAAACAGGTTTATGAAAATACAGACCAATTATAGACATACTCGTAGTGTTCACAATATTGGCATTACAACTAATTTAGAATCCACTAGAGTATTTGTCAACTTCTCTATGATTCTCATGACATAGACGTCACCGACCATATAAATATTGTTATCACATTTTAAAATTATTTGCGTACTGAAACTTTCATCTCTTGCTGTTAATTGTAGCTTCAGTGATGCAAATGACAGAATCATACTCGTCCATAATCATGTTGTCCACGGCGTGACAACGGCACAGATCAGGTACAGGTACATTAAGTAACTCATATTTTTATCTATCCATTTAGTAATTATAGAAGTCATATCTTCAATCATGTCCCAAAGTGATGGACACAAACCAGCAATTCACATCAATCCAGTCACAAAAAATTAAATATACTTAGATACATCATGATATAACAAGCATTTTCTTAATACTAATTAGTCAGTTATCTTATAGTTACTTTTATTTACTTCATTATCAGTTATTTAGTGATACAAATCTTAATTAAATTGCAACGTATTTGGCCTAATAAACTGCAAAATGCTGACTTAATTAGATAAAATTAATTTGCTATTTTAATTAATATACAAATCTTGTACATTCACCAGAGATGCAAGACAACTTGCATGAGCTAATAAACATTAAAAATAAATTATGCACAATGAATATTGTACATGTATGTTTACATAAATTAACTAATCTTGGACATTAGAAACCCGAGGTAACTAAAGACTTGAAAATTGCCTAGTTGCTAATATCAGCATGAAAGATAGGAACTCCTTTCACAACATCAGGCAAAAGCTTCACTCGAGATAAGACTATAAATCATTAATAATAACCACGTTTATGTGGTATAACCCAAACACAGATGTTAAATCCTACCCTTAAATATATACAGGACTTAATAAAATACAAGAACATTTCACAACAAAATAATTTATCATCAAGTTGAGTTTTTGAATGAGAAGAAAATATAACAATATCTTTGATCTACCAAATGTTAACTGGAGTTACATTATAAAATGAAGATGTAATTAAATCATATTATCTCATACTCTAATCAATAAAGTGATGATTATATCGTAATTTATGTTTATCCCATCTGATTACTATTATGCTTCAACAAAAGAGTAGTTGCCAAAAGTGCTACATCAAGTTAACTCTCTCACCGGTGTATGAAATATCACACAAACACCCAGGGAAACAGTATAATCTCGATTTTGTATAATATGCAAAAATTATCTGACAGAATCTTATTACCAAAATATCAACTTGTAAATCCTGACAAATAATGTAATAACATCAACTTTGTTCAAGCAGATAGATTTAATTAACAATTATAAACTAAATAAAGTAACTTTAAATTTTGAACTAATCTAACATTATGACATTCACTAGCGCTTGAATCAATTCAGGAATAGCAGCCATCTATATAAATTACTGTAGAACCCTCACTTAAAGACCACCTCAATAATATGACTATCTCAGAACACAATTTTCAAGTCCATTTTCACTGTTTTGCTTTTTAATCAATCTCAATAAGAAGACTTGTGTTCAAGGGTCCCGAGGGTTGTCTTATTACTGTGGTTTTACTGTATAAGTTTGTTTAGCACAGACGGTAGAGAACTTGACTGCCAATCTGGAAGTAGTAGGTTCAAACCCATGGTGAAGATTATGTTTTTCAAGACAAGAAGATTACACTTTTAAATTCTATTTTTAGCTCCTGTGACCTACTTGTGCAGCAGACCAGAACGATTTATGCACCTTGGAAAGAGGCCCACCCAAGGAAAATTCCTATGAAGTTTGGACAAAATCCATTCAGTGGTATAGGAGGAGTTGTTGTTTAAAGAAAATGTTGACGGACATGCAACAATCCTAAAAGCTCACCTGAGCTAATTATTCCGCATCAAGCACCAAGTCTTTGTTGTCAATGCACAGAAAGCTTGACTTAGTTTTAATCATTACAGGACTCCATTTTAAGTATTACCATAATACCCTAATGTCATAAAATACACGGTCAGACATTTCAGTAACGAGTTGACATTTTATTAACTACACAGAAATGATATGTTACCTTGTATGTGTTGCCTTGGTCGCTGTATTCTGGTGGCAGGTATATTGGCTCCGGATCTGTAATATACGAAAAAACATTTCAATAATACAAAGAAACACAAATATTAACGATAGGAAAGGTTTCCTGTAACATTATAATTACATATTCCTGGATATTCTGAGGCACAGGAGATTGTCATGAGTACTCTCCCTTTATCCCTTCTAGAGTTATCTCCCTTTATACCCTTCCATAGTATATGTATATATATAGTACTAAATTGTAAAAAGGGAGAGAACTCATGACAATCTCCTGTGGTCTGAGGTCTCTGTAATCTGTAAGGGGAGATTACTGTGTACAACTTTTGGTTGTCACCATCAAGATTAGGATTAAATAAATAAAACAGCATCTTCTTTCAACTGAAACTAATGGATTGTGTTCAAATGCTACCTGTATATAAAACCACACTGAATGCTGATGTGGATGAGATCAACACATTATGTCAGTGCAGCTCATGCTCAATGCATAACTATAATAAAACTTGATTCTTGTAACTAATTTGGCAGATTAATATACAAGTGTGGAATGTTCATCTCAATATGCAAGAATGTCATCGGTTTATACACAGAAATATAGATATTATCCAGTATCTTACCTACTGAAAACTGAGTTTACCACAAAAGTCAAGTTGTTTCTGTACAAAGAATTCTATCAATAAAGATTTTTTTTCTGATAAAAAATTGTATCTACATCATGACAAAGGTTTTTTTGTAGTCTAAGAAATATCAAGACCATGTACATCAGACGGTATTTAGAATTGACCGTATTAACAAAACCACAGCAAGACGTACATAATGTACTCCCAATTAAAACCCGCCCATGTAATAGTACAGTAGACTAGAGAAGTGGATTACAACTGTGTCCGGACAATGGGTATTGTAACAAGGAGGGATATATTTACCACCGCCATCATAATGTTCACACTTCATTGTGAACAAACAAAAACCAGTAAAATATAAGCTGGTCAAATAAGCTCACATATGAAGGATACACAGATATGGTCATATAATGGGTTAGTTAAGACCATAACTGGTTTTAAAGTAGAATTGTACGTAAATATACCCTCTACTTGTGTTAAATACGTATGTGAGTCAGTACAGATTCATTTGGTCAGCTTTAAACAGGGAAGAAAATAAGGATGGCAAAAGTTCCTACACAATATAATGCTTTAAAAAGTATAATTTTCCTAATTTCATAAAAAACTTTATTTGATAAGCAATGAAACAATTACCTTTCAAAGTGAAAGTATGAAGTACAAAATTCAATTGTAATAAAGTGTAATACCAGTAGTCTTCAGATAGGAACATGAAAATACACAAAAAAGGGATTTGTGATGTCATGGTCATGATTTTTAATAATTATATACAAATGTATGCAAAAACTTGTTTTCAATGATGTGAAACTTAAGTAATCAATTAACTAAAACAATATAATTAACACACATTACAAATTTCTGTAGATCTACCTTATAAATATTTTTTCCAAAAGTACAGCAAAAACAATATTCTGTCATGCAATTAAGTGTATATGTGAGCAAATTATTTGATCAGTTTCAAGTAAAATTATTATCGTTATCGTTGTCGTTATTATTATTATTATTATTATAATCATTATCATTATTATTATTATTGTTGTTGTTATTATTATTATTATCATTATCATTGTTGTTGTTGTTGTTATTATTATTATTATTATTATTATTATCATTATCATATTTATATATTGGTATATACTATATTTTCCTTTTACAGCTCAAAACGGTTTTGCTGCTACATTCAAGACACTTATTTCACCATTCATTGAGCTCCGAATATTTGGCACTAAGTTTACAGTACCACAGAAATTTACACAATATACACACTTATATCATTGATTAAATTAAAAGTCCATGTCAATTAAGAATGTGATTAAATCCAATTAACAAATATTGATAAACCAATAAAGAAAACTAGGCAAATGAAGCATTACAGACTGTCACAAGTTCTAACATTAAATTGAATGCCAAAAACTTGATCAATATTATAGTATACAAACTTACAGAAAGATATCTATAATTATATCAATATTACGGATTTTTTCAATAAACTCAAATTTCTTCTTAGTACTCAAATTTCCTTTATTACATTATACTATACATTGTGATATTTTATTCATGAAACACACAATGGACAATAAGATGGCAAAGACATGTCAAGACAAATAATGATTACCGGTATATGTTATTTGAGTATATATTTTAAAGTATTCATTGCTCTATTAAAGCAATACAATGTATATTGCAAAATAGCCAATAATCACAAAATTCCTGCGCATCAATCAATCACACAGCATGTCCGAAGATAGATATATATATATACCGGTATACAGTGTTGTTAGCTCAACTTGGTCCTTGCGAGAAAGTCGCATTTTCGCAGTTTCTCTACCCCCCCCCCCCACCCCCCAACATTTTTATTCAAGTATGGTAAGTTATAACAGAAGGTACTACAGAAAATCATCTTTCTCATCAGATACTCTATACTTTACTGATTGAACTAACATGAGCCAAATTTTAACTTGACTCATGGCAAGCTGGAATATCCTTAATATTTCAAACACTGTATGAGAAGAGTTCCGATGCAAAGACCAAGTGCATCTCGGATCTGACAGGGCACAAATATAACTTAAGCAATAGGAAAAATGATAAATGAACAGCTCAAGTATGCATCATGACTACTGTAGGTCGAAATTGATTGTCAAAGCACAGTACTTACAATGACTGTAACTTCACTGACAAATAGTTTTGCATCTGTTTCAGTAAAACATGAAATTTTTATTTAGAAATATCTTCTAACTCAGAGTTGGAAGCCAGTCAGATCAGCAAGTTTAAGCATCATAATGTCATGACTGCATGATTCACACAGCGAAGTGTTGGGTTAAATATTTACAATACGGGTATATACCCACGAAAAATATTTTATAGATATTTAAATATCTGAAGATATAAATGCAATCTAATATCCCTTGATGGTACAAATATGTCAGACTAACATACATATGTATTATAAACTACAGTCAATCTCTAGTAAAATGCTAATTTATCAAGTTATCAGTTTACAATTTGGTTTCAATTTGTAGCTTTTCTTGTATTTTGTCACTATAACGTTGATAAGGGTAACCACCCCTAGCTCAAACCTACACCATCATAATGAGATAATTTATAATAGGACTTTTCTCTCTTGGTTTCTGACACCACTGTGACAGTTTCAACCACAATCAACCCGACAATACCAAACACAGAAATGAAGGAGGAATGACCTAAACTACACCAGTTACAGTTTAAACACATTTGTAGCATCAATTGTGAAACAAAGTCTTACAAATTATGTTTATCACTCTCAATCACTGGTAACTATATACATGTATCTATAACCAGTAATTACAACTGAATTAGGGATTGCAAAGTCATGTGATCAAACCTGAGCTCAGCAGGGCTCGAACTGACAACCTTCTGATCAGGAGTCAGACGCTCTACCCCTTGACCGCTACACAAGTACAGAGTTATCTGAAGTATTAAACATCTGAATGCTGTGAATGATTCTGGGAATTTTTATAGAAAGAAAATGTTGTCAGCTGGTTAAATGCTTCATTGTTCGTGCGATGTCAAATAAACTGTAATACCAAATGTGTTTGTACACTTCTGAGTCATGACAATTATACTACAGTCGGACCTCATTCATTCGATTTCATCGTGTCCAAAATTTCATTCCCAACAATATATATATAGTTTCCAATAGCCCATTTCAATTATATGTGCCTGAAAGAAGAATTACATCAAGATAAAGATATATCACGAGCATAATGAGAATAAGAAAATGAATGCCAATATCCTATATGCTATCGCTTTTGTGGTCAATGGCAATGTTACATTTACACACAGTGATTCAGTTCAACAGCATACTGCTGGAGCCAAATTGAACGTCACACACAAATAACTGTCGCACCCTTTATCCTCGACAAATATTGACCTGCATGGATTTTGTATTCATACACTTGATTTATTTCATGACTTTATCAATGTAAATTGATTACATTATCAATAACCAATCAATCAATACATGTATTAATAAACTTATAACAGACAGCATAATCCCCTTCTAAATGAACTGAACAGTCTTACAATCAGTACATGTATCAATTTTGATATTTTTCTCAGAGTTATACATGTACTTAAAATTATGCATAAATTTGTATGTGCTCTGAAACATAATGTTTTTAGAAGTTTGAATTTATTTATAGATTTTTTTAAAAGCCTATTACATGTAGTCAGTAATATCAGCATTTTTAATATTATACCTTCGATACACATCGTACCAGTACATATCATGAGAATAATAAGGAATAATCAATCACCCAATACAGGTTTCGAACCCACAACCCCATTAGCAACACCCATTCAGCACTGAAGTGTGCTGACACCAATTGTGCCACAGAGACAAAGCCAAACCATGCTGATAACTATTAGATGATATTACTACAGAAAACAGGATATTGGGAGTTTATTGTATCAATTAACTTCCATATTTATTTCATTTTCAGTGCAACATATACGACGAAATTGATGTAAAAATTATTATACAGTATCACAGCTTTCATTTAAAGCAGAACATGATACATAAAAGTTATACTACTACCAGAGAATCACACAATGTAGCATCTGGTAATTTAATCTATCAAAGAAATAAACTGTAGTCCTAGAAAAAATTTACAGTGTAAAACATTCATAATAAAAAAATATTGTATTTTCCTTTTTATTTACTTGAGAACAGTTGTAAACAAAGTTTGAGGTGACCAGCCAATGAAAACAAGTTTTACAAATCATTGACCAATAGTAACTGTTGTTGTGTACATAATAATGGTATTCTCAAGTTATTTTGAATCAACAGTACATGTTTATCATGAAGTATTTTAGCCGTAACATCAACATTACTTATAATTGTAGAGTGCTTATGTGATGTTCAATAATACTTTAATATAAAGTTAGCAAAGTCTATTGTAACATTATAGCACAAATTAAAGGCTGATGGTGACATTCACATTTCAATTTTTTCTTTCCTCAGAAAGTCACTATGTCAAGATTTCCACTTTTCAAATTCATGATTTCGACTTTGCAAATTCATGATTTCAACTTCACAAATTCATGATTTCAACTTTACAAATTCATGATTTCAACAGCACAAATTCATGATTTCAACTTTGCAAATTCAGGTAGAAACCATGAATTCATAAAGCTTAAATCATGAAATCACGAATTCAAGTTATGAATTGGTTAAGTTGAAATCTTGAAATGGTGACTTTCCCAGGAGAGAAATGATGAAGAGTGAATGTCACCATCAGTCTATCATATGATAGAATGGTTCATACCAGCTTGTTTGTTTTGTGACTTCATGAGAAATGTGATGAAGGAGATTAACAAGGTTGTGAGGGTAGGTTAGGATCTGGGTAATAAAGTCGGTAAAATCAATTTATCAATATTTGAATAGTCAGGCTGTCAACAGGGATTGCATAAATAAATGATAGCATAGCATGATTGATATAGCTACTACATTGACCACAATCATACAGTTCTTGACCAAGTAGTGGACAGCCATCAATCATAAGTGAATGTTCAATACACGGAAGAATGGTGGACCAAACACCTCATTAACTATTAACTAATTAAAACTGGGTATGAAATGCTCAACACTTCAGGCTTGTTGGGATCAGAACTTTTGTCAGTATACTAAACATATATAAGTACTAAATTGTTTTCCATTGCACTTATTGCTAATTTCAAAATGTGTTGTTTTGGTAAAAGATAAACATTTCTGTCAGATTAATCCCCTTCAGTAGATAAATAGAACATCAAAGAGTGTGCAATTATAGAAATTACCATAACTTTCATAGACAATAAAACAAGATACACATTCAATTAAGAAATTTTGCAGATCACCCAAAAAATAACTCGATTTACGCTGATTCAGTACATATATATGTAGAAGACAAGAAAATGTTGATGATTTATTTAAGGCAGGGTACAATGAAGTATATGATTCAATATTATCTCTGATAAGACTGAACAACCACTGTGAATTATTCCCCTTAGTTTAATACTCTTGTTTATTCAGGGTTTTATGGATTAACACAGTTTAAGACCCCGTACAGTCCTACAGACTTTTCAATGGGGAATTTTGCCCTAGAAATATTATGCGTAACAAGTTATGAAGACATCAAGTATGTTGGCGTTCACCAAATTAAATGTAAACTTAACTGTATTATACAACATACTAATTTGTCTAGATATAGTATTTAAAACAGATGCATTATAAGATTAAGACTCTAAAGTGATATCAGACAGACTTAAATAATAAGTTTTAACTTTGATCATATAAATGATGTCATAGATGCATACATGTAATATAACACCCACTTATATCCTACATGACATCACAAACCCTTATTGTGACACTCAGGTATTATTTTTGATAATTCATTATTCACCAGCTATGTTCATAACTAATTACTGAAATTATTAAAATCATTTCAGAAAACTTAGAAAAATAAATATAATATAATATTTATTACTTTCAGTTATTTAACTCTTATAATTGCCTCTGATACACATATATATATGTTAAGGCAATTTAGGCCAAATACTTCAGTAGGAGATAAATCTAGCAGATTTTTTTTTTTAAATTACCAAGGTGCTTTTATAATTATCAAGAAAAAGCATTCACTCACTGTAGTGTTCATTTGTATTAAAGACTAATATTTCAACTTTATTTTTACATCAAAGACATTTAAAGCACTGGCTGATTCTGTACACTTTAATTGTCAAACTACGCCCCACCCAATCACTGATCAATGATCTCATTATAGTATCTGGCCTCACATAAACATTTTGTTCAATTATACAATTTTCTGCCAATTAAGAGTAAGAATACCAGAGGGCATATGAAATTGAACATAAAATTATTCTTATTTCAACCATGAAGTAATATAACAAAACAACATCATACTTATGACTGAAAATTTTCACACAAATTCAAAGGTATTATGGTAATTTCCATACCTATATGAAGTACAATAGATTAAACATTGACAGGACAGATCAATTTGTAAGCTACATATAAATATTTAACTATGTTTTGTATACTTAACTGTACTTTAATTATTGCATTAACCTTAAGTATTCAAGAGATTTTGAAAGACTGAATTAGTGATGACAACGTACAGAAACACAACAACAGCTTAAAATGGCCCAAAATCACAACCAGAAATTCTGTGCTTTAATTATATGTATGCAGCATTTAAACAAGTGCTTTGATTATCTTTAACCAATATTTATCTATGAAAAATCTAATTTGTATTTGTGCAATAATGAAATGAATATATGTTTAAACCTTCAAAATACTGCATCTTTAAAATTCAAATCTACCATAAATATTTAGGCACAAAAAACCCAAAGGACAATTTGTCTGTTTTGGTGTCTAATTCCCCACCCTAGAGCCAAGCATTTTTGTGTCTCCCAGGATCTATTAATCTAGCCAAAGTCTACTCAGAATCATTGGAGTGTCAAATTTTCACCCGTTGGGAATAATGTCTTCTGTCTAACGGCCCATGTACATGTATCCCTGTTTCCACACCTGGGGCAAATCATTGATTAGTGCATTACTATATTATATACCGTTTTCAAGATTAGGAAAAATTAGGAAAATATTCAAGAATTAACCATTTTCAAATTTTGCTCAACATAAACATCAAAGTAAATCTACCCATTATCATTAATTAGAACAGAATAAGACATTCCTGTGCTATACAAATGATGACAGAATTAAATGTAATAGTGTTGTATTTAATCAGCAGAACTAAAATTGAACATTATGCCATACAAGACCAAACGCTTTTCACAACACAGTGCTAAATTTGTTCATCTTCTGGGAATACAACCGAAATAAGTTGTCATATAAACAATTATATCACATCTTAATTTCTTTATAATCATTTTGTCATGAAGATTGAAAGTTTAAGTGCATAATATTGTAACCTTCATCTTTTATATCTGATGGTGTGAAGCATAACTAATGGTAACCGTTTCACACAAATGTGTTGTAATACAACATTTTATATATTTGTATCGTATGATTAATCTAAGTTTGACTTTGATAGCAATTCTATGTCAGTTTGACACAATTTCTAAATCTATCTTTTTAATACTCAAAAGACATTTGAAATATTTGGTTGAAATATTTGACTAACTGAAACAGTGGGATGCACTTTGTGACCAGATATTTCACCGACTCTGTTAGTGCTTCGATATGTAATACACCAGGGAACGGTCGCAACTTGACCAGTGAAACAAGCCACAGTACACAGTACATAGTAAACTTATGTCATTTATCCAAAATGAAATACACAGATTATGATATAACGCTTGCCAATAAAAAACTAGAGCAAGATCACCTTATTCTATTGTACCCCGCAATAAACTTTGGCTACAATCAAACATAAATCCATTGTAACCTGTGCCGTAATAACGATAAAATAAAGTAGGGGTTTTATCCAAGCTTAAAATTAATCTCGAATAAACATTCTATGCAAAAAATTGTACAAAGTTAAACAATTTAAGGTATAACCATAAAATGCTCAGCTACAACAATGGTCAGGGAATTAATATCCTGTAATCAGCAATATATATATTCTTTATTTACCTCCATTGTACATCTGCAACTTATTATGATACTAGATTTGTCCACAGAACACAGATGTCCCCGCTATATGGGCTTTTATGTCAAAAAAGGGCCATAACTCCTCCCGAAAATTGTTGGATAATATCTGTATCTGAATCACACTTGACTTGTATTTTTTTATCCTATGCTTATGTGCCAAATACAATTTGATTTCATCCATCCTTTCAAGAGTTATTGATTGGAAACCAAGTTTTTGCACAGACGGACACACAGACATGGGTAACACTTAATGCCCCTTTGCCATTCTTCAAATGACAAGGGCATAGATATAAAGATATATACATGAAGGGCATATAATACATCACTACTGTTACTATAAATACCCTGAGCATAAAATTGTGTTTAACAATATCAGTCACTTACCAACATCTAGATCTAAGAAACAAACATTTCCAACTTGGTCAAATGCCACAGTATCAGGTGTGACGCATAATGTCAGAAACATGTCCGGCGAATTGTTGACCACTTCTAGAACCAGACAACATTCTCGACACAAGGCCCATAACTCATCCTCAGGTAGACACGTATCCCTGGCAACCAGGACATCCGACAGACTCACTGTCTCGTCTCCCTGGATGTCAGACATATCCATCGTTAAATCACTCTGAAATGTAATAAAAAATAAAAAGTTCACAGTTTCCATAAAGATTTGAAATACTGGTAGATGAATACCAAACACAGGTTGAAACCTGATTGCTCCATTTTAAGTACATTTTATAATATTTAAGGATTTAAAACGACAATTTTGGCCAGTCTCAGTTTCCCAATAAGAAGATCAAGTTTCATGGGTTCATCGTGATGCAATGCTATTATGATAGAAAGTATTAGAACCTGACATTCAATCTGTATACGGTCGTGATACTGCGTGACTTAGGTGCACATATTTTATTAACATCTCTCTATATGACTAGGATAATAGAAGCCTGAACGATTATCCAATGTACCACTATTTGTAGATTTTTTATTATGTTAAAATAAAATCAAAGTATATCAAGTAGTGTCAATCTCCAACCTGATTATATGATAGCGCTTTAAGCGAACCAATATCAGGTATAATATCTATACCGATTCAGATAGATGTCAACAAACTAGTAAGTTTGGCAAAATAAAAGTGACTTGTTTTTCATTAGCTGATAAACTGCTACAAAAATCCTTACCAGTAATTACAATTTATCCAAGGAAGAAGTAAAATGTCAAACATTATAACTATATTATTTAAACACCTTGTACAAGTAAGTCCATTCCTCATGTACACATGTAGCACGCTGTATTCTCACAAATGTCAAGGACATGACCAATGACCAATACAGTAATATTGTTTGACACACTAATTATACCAATAAACACATCACAGTCATAATTAACATAAAGTTATTACAATGATATGTAACTTAAGATTTTGTACTTGATACACTGCTGTCATATATTACCCATTAAATAACTATTTGTAAACAATTAACCTCAGTAAAAAACATCTATAGAGAATGAGCCAAGCTAAGCAAGGATAATGCTGATACTTTGATACATATTGTAGGAAACTTAGCTGAGAGGAATGGAAAGAAAGAGGAAATTAATGAGAGAGGGAAGGACTGAGAGGATGAAAGGGTGTCAGGGGCTGTGTGGAAAGGAGAAATCTCAGACTAAGGGACAGTTTGGAAGACCTAAGGGACACTGATGGTGTCAGTAAGGATGTTACTGAAAAAGCAATGGTGGAAAAAGAGAAAACACAAACATTTGATTATAATATAAATGGTTTAAAGGGAATGTATAAAAGCTTAAAGGTTTGAATTCACTCTGAGTGTGCGTTGTTCGAGGTTAATAACCATACAGCAGTCATAATGTTCCCATAAATTCTTCCTAAATTGATATGATCATGTCAATTTATACAGCTTCTTTTTCATGTTTAGAAAAAAATGTCACAATGTTTAGAATGTGACTACAAATCTATCAATTTGTTTGCAGTCAGCGTTCAAACATAATTTTCACTGAATTCATTAGTGATTTGCAAAAAAAACATGTTTTTACAACATGCTTTAATAACCATAATTTGATTTAAAGAGACAGAACGAAATAGATAACAATGTGTCAAACAGTTAATATTGGACAAAGATCAAAGACTGCACTGGTTCAGGATGAAATAGCACGATCTTAGAGATCATTTCATTTAAGTGTCTGTCAAGTATATCAAAATGGTGATGTATTCAGCAAGGCGGTCATGCCTCACTTGACAACTGTTTCAAGTCAAAATATGTTTATATCAGAAACAAATTGGTTTATTCTGTACTTGATAAAAACTTATAGGTCAGGTGCTAAGTGAAAGATAACCAAAGTTCAATCAAATTAGCCTAATTATGCTTTTGGGTCAAATGTACATTAATATTGTAAGTATTTAAGTATAAATTTATGTAATATTGAAGTACATACAATCAATGCAGAATATTTCAAGATTTATGTATAAATACATGCTCAATATACCTTAGGACTGTTAGAAAAGTGTCAAGGTCAAACATACAATTATGTCAAGGTCATAATAATGGATAAAGTGCTCATAAGCGTCACTGTGGCTCAAAACTTGGCCAGGACAATTTGTCAAATAGGACTTGATTATCATGTTCACTAACTCTCTAATATTTGATAGCAAAATTAAAGTTAAGGTAGAGATATACATAAACACCCCCAGATTGTGTAGATAGTGTTAAGCCATTTATTCAAGACTTTTCATACAAGAAGGGTCTACATTAAATTTTCTTTCACCTTTAAGTTTTTGAAGTACTTAAATTATCCTCAATAATACAGTTCTATAGCTGGAGTACAGTTAACGGATTGAACAGTCAACCAGTACAAATCTCATATATATAATGTACATACAATAACACTAATAGTTGGGAGTCCATTTATGAGAAATATATCACATAAATTATTTGCTTTAAGGCAACAAGTATAGGTCGGTTTAAATCATTTTTAATTGTTTTGACACAAAGCATCATTCATAAACTTGTTACACAGAACAGTATGACCGCTATAAACAGAAATATGAACAATTTATTATATTCTTGAAAAAGTTGAGATTAGATACTGTACCTAAATATGCTTAATGATAGTCTGATATCATTTGAATGTCATAAATTCCTCGACACTGAACAAATAGGTATGAATATTAATATTGATAAACAAAATTGAACTAATTCAACACATTCCAATAAGGCAAAACATTGACATTCACCCAAATTGGTCCGAAATCAATTTTATGGCTCATCATATAAAACTTGTGGTTATGGAAATCACAAATAAATATGATTTTAGGCCATTATCATTAATACTTTTAATCTAGATCTGGATCTTTCCCAATTCTATTAGGATTCCACTAGCTAAAACATAAGGCCACTTTTAAATGCTTGATCTCCAGCTCCTTATATAATTATGTGAATTCTTATGTTTAGCCTTAAACGTCTGTCGTCTCTATATTAATATTTTACATACAATCCTAAAATATGCCTTTTAAGGGCTATCAACTGGACTTCTAAAGGGTTAACTTTCTTCAGGTTATTGGTCGAATTTGCATCTTGCCAGATTTCAATCATTAAGCTTGCAAACATTATACTGACCTCCCAGAAAGAAATCTGATAGACAATATTTTGAATATAATCAAAGATCAGCTGAGGCAACAATTCTGCCCCTGATCACTCTGGTCTGACCATATATAAATATTTGACAAGAGGCAATAAAATGTCATGTTGTTGTGTTGAAACAATGAATCATGTCTCGTACAATATGGTCACATGTCAAACAAATATTTCTTATACAATAATACAATAATTGATTATCAATTCAAACAAAGTGGTTTGTATTGCTAATTAAAAATTGCTTTAACAGCATTTCTGTATATTGATCTAAGTTATTTTTGCAAGCTATGCACTATATGAATCACCTGTATACAAATTTGAACAATGCTCTAAAACACTGATCTTAGGTTAATATAGTCCTACAAATTTATCCACTGTATTTTAAGCATCCAGCAAAACTTAGTATTGAAACTCAGGACAATAACAGCAGGTGATTGCTAATTACAGGCAGAGATATTCAGCAGGTGATTGCTAATTACAGGCAGAGATATTAACAGTAGCAATTGTATAATGACTCGGCCAAAGCTATTTTCTTAGCACGGCTTTTGTCCTGCCAACAAAATAACTAGTTCATGTCTGGCACCATAGACAAGTTGCTCAGTAGGGATCGACATTGTTCATGGAGGATTTGTCCGGCTCTCTTTAATACATGAGTTGGCGTAGTTGAAAATCACACCGACTTAAATTTTAGTTAGTTCATAGTTTTTTAAAGTTTACATTTAAGCTTATTCAGTATATATACCCATTGTACAACGTATACTAATCACATCCTGTGTTACAAACCAGAAAAACACCGCCTCATTGGTGGATCGTGAAGTTTGCGGTCCACAGATGGGAATCGAACTTACACAACTTATATTAATTGGACCTGAGGCATCAGGCACTTTGCCCCTTGACAGCAAATAAAGTCTCCCTATTTCTTTAGTTGGAGAAAGAGACTTTCTGATTGCTTTACAATAAGTGCCTAAACAGTCCTGGCCAGGCACTTGGTCAGATAGGCGGTGACCATAATCCACAAGTAAAATGGATGTTTTCTATTTAATACAACACATTCTATTCAAACAGTGTGACCAAAATATAAGTTCCTCTATATTACATTTTTAAACTTTCACAATATTCCCAGGAAAATGGATTTTATAATCTTTATTTTTTTCTTGAATATTAAAACCGTAGCATGACATGATTTACTAGATGATGAAAAGCTGACAAGCATGTGAAATGTTTAATGTCATCTTCATGTAGATTTTATGTACTTTAAATTGACTGCCTACATTATCAGGTAATGAAAACTGTGTAACACGAAACCTGGCTTTCTATAAAATACAATAACCATGACAATGCATTATTTTTGAAAGAAATCTTGTATATTGTTTGTATCACAATTTTGTCTTATCTCAACATGGTTATATCATGCCATGAATAAAACATATTGCTTAAGTGCCTTGCACTGCTGTTACTAAGCAATTTTTATTTTTTGGTATCCCAGTTATGAGTATCAAAGGCTGATGCAAAACTGCTGTCACTGCTTCTACACTTGAACTTGACATTATATTAGTCTAGCAATGAACTCTGAATATGCAAGTTGTGTTCTGGTTCCTAGAGCCTATCTCATGAAGTTATGATTTATATCGGAGAAGAAAGCTGAATGAAGTCATAAAAAATATACTGGAAGACACAGTAAGATAGTTCAGTCATTTTTGTCCAAAACTGCTGCACTTAATATCATACTGCTGAATTGTACATTAAGGTTTGAGCCCACTGTCTGAAATGATCTTGAACAAATCATTACCAAGGTTACATGTAACAGCATAACCTCCCCAGAGCAATATCCCTCGGAAGGTGCCGCTGCTGCGGAGACGTTGCTGCTCTGGAGATGTTATATTGGTAGTTGTGTGTTACCACTGGAGAATGTTGAAGAGAGATTGTTGCCCGATAGAGGGCCAGTCTCTAGTGAGGTTGCACTATATAAAGGAAAGCATATATTCGTATTCACTTGT
The DNA here is from genome assembly GCA_032209605.1 of Mactromeris polynyma. Lineage (NCBI taxonomy): Eukaryota > Metazoa > Mollusca > Bivalvia > Venerida > Mactridae > Mactromeris > Mactromeris polynyma. The sequence continues at coordinate 7,448,246 of JASFXZ010000012.1, forward strand.
AACAGATTTCCATGTTCTATCCTATGACTGACAGAGAGGACAAAATTTATGTATTATGTGTTTACGGTCAAAGGTTTTATTGACATAAACATTTGTCTGGCCATAACAAAAGTGACTATAAATGCAACACATGAGCACTTATCTTTATCCCTTCACGCCGTACAGAAAAAATCAGATCTTTATCTATGTCTGTAAAATTAAAAATCACCCTGAAGATATATATTAAATATGTCAGTGACAAAAAGAAAGTTACGATTTCTATCATAAACAGATCTTAATTGTCATCGTAATATACTAGAGCAGGTAAATATATTGACAAGACGTACCTATGTAAAATCACATCAGCGAAACATACGAATGATTTACTTGCATCTTCCCTTCAATTCATCATTCTGTGCACTCAACTGTTAAAAACCTGAAATGTAACAAGAAACATGATTGTTCCTCTAAAAATGTATTGTAACATAATTGAATATGAATTACATAATTAACCCACCTACAGGACTACAGTATATAGAAAACAAGCATATACATGTACATTGATAAAGATGGGGTTTGTACAATTTATATATACAGCATAAAAATGTGCAGGTACAGCAAGTAACGTCCTGGGGGGTAAAGCTCCTGGTATTAAGGCAGCAGATTTAAGCCAGTCTTTAGAGTCCCTAGAGTTTTGCAATGTATTAAAGGGGCCCAAAGGGACTGTAACAAAAACAGTGAGGTCCTTAAATGTGGGACCACCTTTTGAACTAGGATTAATTATGGACATACCAGTAAAAATCTCAGGGGGGTGCCCGCACCTGGCTTAAGTAACTGATCATTGCGCGACTAGCTAAGCAGTTAGTGACATTGTTGAACGCAGCATAGATGCTATTAATTAGGCTATAATTCTCCCTACTTTTAAAGAGTATCCCAATTATTAAAATAATGAGGACTATTTATATAGAGGGTTAGATTCACCATATAACACAGGCTGATGTTTTATTTGATTGTACACTTCAATTCTGAAATCCTTGCAAACAGCAATGACTTTCACTACAAGACAATTCTTTCATGTATATCATCATTTAAACATGTAGATCATCATTGAAACATGCAGATCATCATTTAAACATTTCGATCATCATTGAAACATGCAGATCATCATTGAAACATGTAGATCATCATTGGGACATGTAGATCATCATTGAAACATGTAGATCATCATTGGGACATGTAGATCATCATTGGGACATGTAGATCATCATTGAAACATGTAGATCATCATTGGAACATGTAGATCATCATTGAAACATGTAGATCATCATTGGGACATGTAGATCATCATTGAAACATGTAGATCATCATTGAAACATGTAGATCATCATTGGGACATGTAGATCATCATTGAAACATGTAGATCATCATTGAAACATGTAGATCATCATTGGGACATGTAGATCATCATTGAAACATGTAGATCATCATTGAAACATATAGATCATCATTGGAACATGTAGATCATCATTGAAACATGTAGATCATCATTGGAACATGTAGATCATCATTGAAACATGTAGATCATCATTGAAACATGTAGATCATCATTGAAACATGTAGATCATCATTGAAACATGCAGATCATCATTTAAACATGTAGATCATCATTGAAACATGCAGATCATCATTTAAACATGTAGATCATCATTGAAACATGTAGATCATCATTTAAACATGTAGGTCATCTTTGAAATAAAGTTGTTACAATGATGAAAAATATGTTTTGAGATTCTTTCTTCAGTCAATTTTGCAAGTATAATGATTTACATAAAAAGTATCAATGAAGATACATATCATATTATAGAGCCCAGTGTGTATAAATTAAGTGTTGTCGCACTGTATAATGTATTCCTATGGAGATCCTGTGGTGTAACATAGTCACAAGGCAGTCTGCTGGCACAGTTATGTCACTCATAGACTTCAACATCGTAACGTATTTACATATCCATAATGTATCACAAATTACTTTTTAAAATGATATTATATACATGCTAATGACCACAATGATACTCTCAGATCATACACACAGAGCTATGAGTGGAAACCACACGCTTCTGATTACATTAACTTTATTTTCCATCGTATTGCAGGGCCCAAAAAAAATAGGACCAACATCAGCAGACCTAAAGAATCAGACTTGCTACTGACATCACAAAAAGAGGAAGGGACCATAGAAGTTAAAGCATTGGACACGTCATAATGGTTGACTGTTGTACTACCTCAGTGACAGGAACGAATGAGCCGAAATATCCAAGAGAGATGATCCACTACAAAATGACCACATGGATCCCATACAGGGAATTCATTCATAAATATGCTATTTTCAATTCTTTCTTGAATTTTTCTATACATTAATCCAATTAAAGTTATAATTAAATATCAATTCATGTTATTGCATGTTATCATAATTATAGCTTAAAGTTACTGTGAGACGTCTTGTAGCATATGACAATGCTATTATTAGGGTTATCTAAATCCTTTCATTATGTACTTCAAGAAAGTAACTCTATTAGATATAACAGGATTAACACTGCAATATCTGATTTAATATCAATGTAGCTATTATATATGTATTAATATTAATTATAGGAGTACAATGACACCTGTGTACTATCATTCAATATCTATCAAATATCCATTTTCTCATAGTTAAATAAATGGTTATTACCACCATGTAACAATGCTATACATGTGTATATATACATCACAATTATTAAGTATAATTAAACATTTATAATACAAGCTTCCACAAGTCCACATTGTCATTATAACCTAGAGTAATGTCTCATAGATTATATACAACATGTAAAGTTACAATTAAGTACTTAATTCTATAATCAATGATACCAGAACAATGAGAAGTTACAGAGCATATCTATAATCTACAGACTTTAAAGGCACCAGAGGCATGCATACCAAACACCAATAAATGGATAATGCTTTAATCATTTTAGAAGACACAATAATTCTAGGAATAGAGCACTAGACTAAGAGATATGGAGGTGATGGGCTCATGATCGCACCCTGAGTACAATACTTCCACAGTCTTCACAATACCTTCACACTTAGGGGGGGGGGGGCACCTTGTGGCTGGATGCAGATATTCATTGGGAATTATCAATATATAAGCAGTAGGAACATGATAAGTTTAAACCTGAAACAACTGACTGTAATTATGACACATTATAATGCACCAATATTGAAATTGTACTAATCGTAAACTTCAGGACATTTAAAGTCTGTTCTTACACTCCAACACAGATGTCCCTCCATGGCATAATTCATCAATACTCAAATTAATGTCTCCGTCATTCCTTAAAGAATAGCACTCTAGAATTTGAAGGCATATTTTTAAAACCATAGATAATTGCAAAATCAAATGGGCTTATACCAAATTAAAACAAAAGCATTAGAAATACACATACATATAAATGCTTTTAAAAGTCATTTAAAATGAAACCTAAATATTTTTCACAAAAAAATCAGATCTTTAGTTTTAGCTCGATCAGGTTTTGAAGAAGCTTGTTTATGATTTAACAAATGTAAACCTAGTTCTATCTTGTCTTATCTAATACATCTTCACACACTTCCTGGTCCATTACAACCATCAATAGTTAAATATTTGATACATAGTGTTAAGCCATACAATTCATACTTGGACTTAGTTATACTTAGTTTATTTTTTAGGTTAACACAATTTTTCAACATTTTTTTCAGTTATGTCCATGGTGGTCAGTTGACCTAACCAGTTTTCCTGGAATCAATTACCAACCCAGTACTAACGTGCCCTCCCACAACCAGACCTTATATTTACTACCCCACAGGAATTAGACCTAGAGGACATAGTGACCCGAGCCAAATGTCACAGAAAATTTGAGCAATGTGCCGCCATACAACAAACTGTGTAATCAAAATTGTGGTACACTGCAGTAAGTGCAAGTTGCAATACACAAATAATGATTAAATAATAATTTTGTGATGAGTATAGTTATTCAAATGTTAGCGTAAATTTTCTATTATCATCATCACATTCTGAGCAATATCAATGTCACTACAGGACATATTCAGATGAATCAGAATTCATTACAAAACTTCATCCTACGTTTCCAATCAGATATCAAAAGCTGTCTGTACCACCATTAAGAGTGATGTATACCTACAATATGCTCATATAATACATGCAGTCAAGTAATACATATCATGTTCCTATAATACAGATTATATATTCATATTGATGGAAGATAGAGACTATATGCATTTATTGTATTCATACGAGAATCAACTTACAAGTGAAGACTGTCTCAGTTTTACTATAAATTTCATATGAAATCTTTGTCTCTCAAAGGTAACATTATATCAGAGGCCATCTCAAAGGTAACATTATATCATAGACCATATAGTAAAAGATATGACACAGCAGTATTTTGTAAAGGAGGGATTCTGTAACAATAGTGTTACAAGTTGCATGCATAATTGTATAGAATTTCGTCAAGCTTTTATATTGTTAATCAAGGCTTATACATGATAAATGAAACATTGCTTCTTGCAATCCTGAGTAATCAAATCCAATGTAAACATTTTCAATTTAACGCCAACAGTTTGAAGAAAGTCAAGTAACATGTATGTACATGTGTATATATATACAGTGCAACCTGAGTCTCTTCAACTATATCATAAAATATTCCTGCAGTACATTTACTGCCCAGTTAAACTTTCTAGAGCAATAACCTCTAAACAACATCATCAATTTGCGTATTCCAAAGGGTATTGCTCTGCAGTCTCAGGTCGTGTTGTATTTCAACAGTTTGTAACATGGTCAACTACATTGTATGAATTTCTGAATCAGAAGCAGACTTAAGGAAACCTTAACTTAAAGACAGAGACTACAGCAACCTGTTGCAACTTATGAGAATGTGATGTAACATACATTCCTACCTCCCCATTGGGAGATATCTTTTGGCTGTTGTTGAGAGGTTGCTGTCTAAGAGAGGTAAAATTTATAGTAACATCTTACTCAGAAACATTTGATAGTGTTGTTGAGGATAAGCTAAGAGAGGGACACTCTGGAGAGGTTGTACTGTATAGTGATTACAATGAATCCTCACAGAGAACATCATTATTATATTCACCTTCAAATCAATTTTGATAAAAAAAAATCAAGAAATTTACATGATAAAATTAAGCCACCAATGCAATGTATGTCCGCACACATAGTACTATAATAGCATAAGCTTCACATTCTACCATAATATGAAAGTCAGTTTCGGATAATTTCATGCTTCAGATGACAAACAGCTGATATACAAAATAGGTAATGTCACACATGTTGGGTATGGCAGGTGTACATAAACATTACATTTCAATTTCAAAACCTAATCAATCATTTAAATACCATATCAATCTAAAACCTCCATTTGAGGCCATCCTTTAGTAAGGCCCACAGGTGAAGCACTTGATTTGAAGACTTACAATGTTTATCTTTGATTTTAAATCCGAGGCCTTATTCACAAATCTTTTAAGACTGAAACTCATTAGACTTCAAATTTTCAAAGCTAATATTTACATGCATTTCTTTTTCTTTTAATCATAACAAATGAAATTTTGTCTGAATAATTGTTGATACCCACTCTACACTTTGGCCATTTTTATTAAAATGTAGTCTTTATAATAACATTGGAGTCAAAAGAACATTTAACATTTTGAAGTCTAAGTCTGAGTTTCCGTCTTAACAGTGTATGCAGAACAGGGTCGCTGTAGCAAGGACTATAACAACATAGAGACAAAAAGGAGCTTAATGGCAAACTTGCAATTGATATCAATTGTTTGTACGAAATTGTAACTGCTGAAATGCATCTAAGGTTTAACGCTTCAGTACAGAATTTTCAACAAATTTCATCCTGTTTGACAAAGTTTTCAGTTATTTTAATACAAACATCAAGAGACATATAAACTTATACTTATATTCACCTGTAATTACCATACCTGTCACTTAGGATGCCAACAACACATACAATTTGATATGACGTAAATTAACACTTTTATCTTACAAAATGTTAAATATGAAGCATAAGATATCCCCTTGTACAACATGTACTGAACATAATTTGTAGTTTTCATACTTCATGTCTGACCTTCATATTCTATGAAATCTAGGATGCTTGTGAAAATTATGCAGAAAATCTATTGAATAATGAGAAAAGAATATTTAACATTCCATAAAATTCAAATTTCAAAATGACAGTATTCATGAAACAGTAAATTTAATTTATACATTGTACACTTAACAAATCCACAGTGAGAATTTAATGAACAGTTCATGAACAAATTCATAAAAGTGCATGAACAACAAATGAGACAGTTCATCAAATAACCGAGTTCATGAACTTCATGAATTCCCAGAGTTCAAGAATCACAGAATTCATGAACTTCATGACCAATCATTGATATTTTAAGGTTCTCAAGATTGTGCAATATATAAGGGATTTAGTAATTATTTCAAACAAACTTCAAAAACCATCGAGTAGCACACAAAGCAGGGACAATTACCGCTAAAAATACACTCAAGTTTATGAAAGAAATTGGTGATCTTTCCACCTACAACACTATTATAACAAAATAATTTACACTGAGCACATGCTATCCATTAATTCTTACCTTTCATGTTAACGCAATTTACATTTTTTTTATTCACCACTATATTGTTGTATTCAATAAATAATTCCAGAATAGAAAAAAGAACGAATTAAAACCACCACTGCTTCTAATTATTATACACACTGAGTAGAAAAATCAACAACAACTCTTCAAAGTGAAAACAGAATTTAATATACACCGATACACTTATGTGTACACAGTTGATATATTACGCCGATCTGTTTACTTACTTTACCCTATCGTAATAAAACACTACCTTCAAATATGTACGATTTCATTGTGTATTTTTTGATCAATTAAAGCTGACCACGATGGCATATAACATAGTTTAATGGCCATGAACTATTCCCTCCAATAGTTGGTAATAGTCTTAAACACATAATCCGCAACAAAGCGCTGTTTTTTGCGTTCTTAAAAGAATTTAAAAATTCTGCAAACTGAATTCAAATACAAACAGTTATTGGTAATACAGCTGGTATGTTGGCACAGAGACAAACTTTCCACAAAAGGAATAATCCTTGTATGAATGTGTCAGGCCAAGTATGCCAGGATTTAATATCTTGTAGATCATTTATTTGCACTATCATTAAATTTTGATGGTTCATTTGAATAGCTGCTATAAGATAGGTGTGTTAATGTGGTATACAGTGACATTTGTGTGGAAGGTCACCTCTATAGCATTCCTACAGGAGAACCTTTAAAACATTCAGACTGGTTTAGTTACAGAAGTTTTCTCCTACCCAGCAGCATTTACTGCATATAAACTACAGTCAATTCTCGTTATAATGACCACATTTGTTCCCTGCATTTATGTTGTTGTATTGAAAATGTAATTATATTGAATTTGATCAATAAAGCAATGTGCAAATTTGATCCCACTGGATTTGTGTCATTAAACAAATGTTCCCTTGTAATGAATCTCAGGGTAATGAGAGTTGACTGTATATTCATATTGTAAGGGCCATAACTCTGCAACATATCATAGAATTAGGCATGTAAATAAATAGTGTAACATAACTAGGCATAATACATTTGTACTTCCAACAGTTTCTCATAATGACAACAAGCAGTTTATGAGAAACAGTCCCAACAAACCGACGGGTCAGATAGACTGGTAGATCTGACAGATACACAGGACACAATCAGTATTCCAGCATACCTGGAGATATAACTAAGCCAGACAATGTATTACAAGTTTTCCAGTTTTCTAAATATTTCATGTTAAATGTGCTTTACACAGGCTTAACTGCATCTTTAATTGTACTCATTGTATCAAGCAGAAACCTGTCTTCAACGGCCATTATATGAATTCTGAACAAGCTTCTTACTTGCATTGATATATACAGATTATCTCAAGATTATCAATCCACCGCAGTACGCAAACACAAAAACAGTTAAGCTGTTTATAACAATGAAAAATGCTAAAAACTTCTTTTCAACTAAATTCTATAGTATTTAAAATATTACGGTGAAAATAAATAAAATTACATTCATTCTGAGTTCATTCCAGCACGGCACAGAGCTCTAACTGTTCCGCATGGTTACATATATGGCATTCGGTTGGACTTCTGATCAATGAGAATGGTCCGAGTTCAGGTGTCAATGTGAATAACACACAAATTGCATGCCTGACAATTAATTCAGTATGGGGAATTTTCTTTTTGTATGGCTGGTCATTTGTTTTGTAAATCATATTTAAGTTATTCATATGCTTACCTTCACAAACCATTATGGGCTGACTTATTGTACTGACATACATGTACTATCATATATCTTTGATCTTAACACAACAATGGACAAGTTGAGAGAAACAAAGCAGTCTCAGCCTATCAGACAGGACATGCTACCCGATAGTGATCAATATTATCTTGCTGAATGGAAAAATTGAAATCTGGACATCACAGTTACTGGATTGAGTACAGAAAACCTGGCTGCCACATAATGGGCTCCGGTTAAATCAATCTGGCAACTGTATTGATAAATCAAGTATGTTCAATTGATTCCATTCACAAATGGCAGTGGTATGTCTTGTTTTATTGTCGGCAGACATGTAACGCAATCAACTTTACATCTCATCACATTTATACATTCAAATCATGTTTGAATGGAGGGACAATAGGACCATGGAGTATATAACAGTACATTTGTATAAAATATAGCTGAGTTAAGAATATTTTATATAAAAATGTATGTAAAATTTTATGTCAATAATTCATAGCCGTAGTTTATCTTCAAACCGTCTTTCACAACAAAGTAATCAATGGGACATATACCAAAGACAAATACATAAAATAAATTGAAAAATAAAAAATATAATGATCAATCTAAAATATGTCCAAACAATTTCAGTACAAACATGTCTGTCTATAACAGAACATTAAGACATTTATAGGGAAAGCAAAGGTGATAGGTAGAGGTCAATGGTCGCCTGAGGGAGGCTGTCACTACATTAAACATATAATTAAATCAAACTTTATGACAGCATTAGAATAAATTTATATTTTTACCAAATACTTCATATGTATGATTTTTTCCGACACAAATTGAGACAGAATATGATTAAATGATCGAAACAAAATGATAAATAACCAAATCCACATAGGTACTTTAGCTTGATCAATGTTGTCAGCATCATGCACATTCCTCTCAATCACCAAATTCCTGTCTGTTTTTATTCCCCAGAAAGGTGAATTAATAGAGAACTTATAATTCAGTGCAGTCAATTGCATAGAACACACCAGTTTAAAGCTAAAAGATATAGCATATGTACCGGGTACATGTATATCAGTGATATTGTAAAAAACCCTCCCATACAGAGTTAGCAGACCTGAAAATATTATTTTCAGAATTTCTTTGTCGTTAAATCATATACCGTACCTGTTCAATAGGGAATATGTTTAACCCTTTCTTTGTTGAAATCTAAGACACCCATTTCTTATTAATTATTCTCCATTTTCAACCATTATCGAACCCATGATAAATGCTGGTATATTTTAACATGAAACACTAGTTGGCAGTAGTTCTTGTCTAAATTGTATGGAAGCACTTATCTTGATAATATCGACCATTTGTTAAAATGAAAAATGCCCGAAGTGACGTGTTATAATAAATTTATTGGTACTACATAACTACATTAAGATTGACAGATCTGATCAATGGTGAAATTGTCAGTAAAATCTACAGTATGAACTTTGACAATATAAAAACAGCACTAACCTAATACCAATTAAGTTAGATGTCAAATGCATTTCAAAAAGAAAAAAGTAGAAAGTAAACCTACAGGCTTTTTTCTATCAATTGTTCTAAGACATTTTTTACAGGCTCATTAAGTTGTATTACAATTTTCCATTGTATGACGAGAATTTGTTATTACACAAATTGATAAATTCCTTATGATGAATCACACAGGATTTTAAAAGATTTAACAGAAAAGAACAATATGCATATATACAATTGACATACATCAGTTCAACTATTTTCCGGCTTACAACAGAAACGGAAGGGGTGTGACCAGGGTCTGCAGCAGATGAGTAAGCAAGCAATCTAAGCGGAGTTCGGGCATGCTTCCCATTTCTAAAACATTTATGGTACAATCTGACGGGTTTTTTTCCAAGCCAAAGTCAATTTTTGTCAAGTTGTATTTCTGGAAATTTACCCCCCAAAGTGCAAAAATGATGAACATTATTGAAATTTTGGACTTTGCAATTTTTGTGAACCGTACAAACGCAACTGAATACTTATAGCATAAACATGTATGTAGCTGCACACCTGAAAGGGATAGTGTCACTCCCTCCAAGAGACACTTCAAAGGCTTTCCTGTATTTTAGTTAATATTTATAATTCAAACTACACACAATCTGTTATTAGTGTAAACATACTTGGAATTTGTATTAAGAAATTCCCATATGAAATTAAATGATTAGTTTATTTAGACTATAAAATTAAAGTCAACAACATCAATTAAATAGGTATTCTCAACATTGGATTAAACTTGAGAAAAGTAAATATTGAACAACAAAATACTAGGAGCAACATTAAAACATGGGAATCATACGTAATTAATGGATACAAACTCAATAGTTCATTTCTAATGTATTTGATAGAAAGAAGTAATTCAATGACAATTATAGATGAAGTGGATACCGTTAGAGAACTGAATGCCGAGATGTCCAAATATAGTTCTTTATTTATTGCATTTTGTGGTATTTAGTTGTCATAATAAATTACACTCTTGAACTCCTGACCTTTTTATAATTCTAATCATGTGCATAATGCAATATTATGAAAAAGACTGAATTGATAATATGAAGAATAAATGATGCATTATAATGAATCGGGGAAAGAAAAGTTTTATATTCATTTCATCATAACATACCGTACTGATATACTTGTCACCAATTAAACAAGCACAAATATACAAAACCATTATTTGAATAATCCAGTTACAGTTTCAGGTATCAGAAAGGATCAAGTTTCGGGGTTCCTTTCATAGTTCACACTCGATTTTGTACCTTTTTCTATGCACTAATTACCAGACCAGGTAATGTTACAGAATTAAGCTGCGGTATAATGTTTAATAGCTGACAGTGAGAACTATTTAGGTAAACTTTTATTTAAATTGGGTACAAATTTAAAAAAAATATTTGTATTGTGGTTAAAATTTCATAAAACCATGACAGTAGGCTAAAATGCAAAGCCTCCTAAATATGATATCTGTAACAAATAATACAATCTTGTGTATGTACATGTATATAGGAAGGCTCAAGTTGGTAGTTTATACTATTTAAGCCTTGTCCAAAAATAATGTAACATTTCATTCCTGTTTTACTATAATTGATGTCGTGTGTATGATTATTGAATAACTAAAACAAATATTTATCCTAGAAAAGATTACATCAGGGCCAGACAGGGGTGTGACTAAACATATCAACCTGTACAACATGTATATATATATATATACAAATATGCCCAATTTATATTTTAAATTCAAACAATTTGTGGTTTTCGTCTACATTTTTAAAACCCTGTGTAAAACTGAAATATCAATGTTTGTACATTTATTCTCTGTGATACATGCTTCATTTCACATCAAAATTAAACTTTTCATGTTTGCAAGTCAAAACATTATGAAAACAGTGGGTTATTAATTGCGTTATGAATAAAGAATGAAAACAAAATTTTTAACAAATGGAAAAACCAGCAGGGAGTATTCTCTGGTTATATTTCTGGTGTTATATGACAGCATATTGCATACATCAATAGTGTAATATTACAAGTTTGAAGTATAATGTTGACATATGAACACATTCAAACATTCTATTCACATTGCATATAACTGGTTTATCTAATTACTAAATATTATTACCACCAAAAAATGGGCAATCATCCAAATTTTGTACGAATGTTCGTCATTTACAACAAAATGTTGATCTACAAAAATCAATATATTTTACAAACAATAATTCACAGGCTTATAATGAATATTAATAAAACAACATAGTTAAAAGTTAAAATGATATATTTACCTCTCAGTCCACACTCAGATTTCAAAACTTTATCCAAAATACCATGCTTTAGAATGAAATAATCAATAACACACACTCTCGAAGTTCCTGTTCAATAATCTATATATATATATACACACTAAATTTTCACTCTTACCTACCATTAACCCATTAAATGTTCACTCCTGTTTACACCCCACAAATAAACCATGTCTTAAAATTACCTTGATAGTAAACCATTCAAAGTTTTTAACACAAAGTCAGCCTGAAAAAATATCCCATTATTCTTGTGACAAACTGTATCAACTGTGTATTGTTCTAAATCAAGACAAAATAATAACACAGTACATGTTTTTGCATGTTTAATGTGTTCAAAGGGATATAACTATAGGTGTATTCAATTTTGGATCAATAATCAATCATTTAAACTGTGCTTACTGAAACAGCTGATAAACAGAACGGACAACTGTATTCATCATTTTATACAAGGCTTTGATCAATACCACTAAATATAATGTAGTAGAATGGTTTATGTTGAAAAAAAGCACAGAAATTAGTTAAATCATGTTTGTTTTAATTGTAAATAATTGTGAGATACCAGTAATGTTCTGATGTAGTGGGGAACCAGTCAGTGGCTTCAATTTTCTATAATAAATGGAAAACAAACAATTCTATTGAACATGAGGTTTTTACTGAAGAATTAAGGCTTAACAAAACATTAGAACTGTCAATACAGAGTTATACACACAGAATTGTATTAAGTTCAAAGAGATTGTATTCATTTCATTCATAATAGTTCAATGTGTGTAAATGCTATAATGTATATGCTGAGACAGTCCCTGGTAATTGGCCCGGTCTATATCTTTGTTTTCATGTATTAAATAAAAAAAATTGTTTAGACTCAAACTTCAATATCTATTTCTATGCCAATCACTGAGGCTATAGAGGCCCATATTAACAGCATAAGTATAGAAATCAAACTACTAAATCAAAGCAAATTTTAAAACAAAGAGTTGTTCATTACTAAAATATTTCATTTCAACCATTTTTTAAAACAAACCATATAGCAAATTCATGGTGGATAGTATTGAATAAAGAACTCACAGTAGCTGGTCTGGTTAGCTCAGACAGTAGAGACCTTGACGGCCAATCTGAATATTGCAGGTTCGAACCCAAGTGAGACATAAAAATTTTGTAACAATGTGAAGATGATAATATTATATCCACAGTTATTCCTCTTTGTTAGGTGTTTGCTGAAGAACAGAAAAGTACTCGTTGGTAACCCAGAAACTTTGGTAACAGATCAAAGTGACTACATGTACCGAACATAACTGAAATACTATTGAAGGAAGGCATAAAACTACAACACATGAAAAGTGGCTCAAACTTTACTGTCAAGTGATACAAATTACAGATAAAATATTTTCACTTTTGAGCAAAACGTAGGTAAACATTGATTTATCAGAATATAAAGTGATGTGCATTCATTAAAACAAGACAGGCACTTGGCATTTAGAGATAAAGCATGGACACTGATTTTATATAGAAAAACATGTTTGATTTCACACATACAAATGTCACTGAAACCAAAACTAAAGTGCTGTAAGGACTAATAAATCTTCATTTTCTATTATTGCAAGTAAGAACAGTTCACCAAGAACGTTGGTCCCACAAAATGAAAATATTTCACCACTCATACTAAGCAACACAATATACCATATTGGTACAGCCATATTTGCCATCCATTATAAACTGTGATGTACAATGAGATTGTTTATGGTGACAAATGATTATCAATTAGTATGCGTTTTGACGCACACCTTCAAATACTTTTAGTAAAGCTTTTTGACTGCATTTATAACTAGAAAGCTGTTTGTAATGCAATTCAATTTTAATGTTCAATGTTATTACATACAGGTAAGCATTTCTTATATATAACGAGCATTCACTAAACAAACATAATGTGAAATGTGATATATTTATATACTGAAGAAAGATAAAAATGCACCATTTTCATGTACAATAGTTTTTATACATTAACATTTGAAGATAAATGTCTCAAATAGGCATCCACTTAAATAAATGTAGATATATATTAATATTGTAACAGTCAGATTAAATATCTGTGTTATAATTTCTCCCTGCAATAGCTATTAGCATTATTATCTGATCTAGAAATAAAATTATCAATGGAAAATTAAGTTTTGTGTTTCCCTTTTTTGAGTATATTATTAAATGAAGGTGGCACCTGTACGAATCCATTGAACAATAAACAAACATACCTTCTTTCTTCTCACAATTGTTTTATCCTTGAATAGAAGACAGTACCTTACAGCAAGTCCACAATAAAAACAATATCCACTTGACTCTAAGACAACTGAAAATATTGTTTTTTAATCACAAAGATAAATACCCTCAGTTTATTTTGAACTGCACTCTAAGAATCTTTCAACAGTCAATGAAATGCAAGACAAACAGATCATATCTTACATGAAGAACAATACAATTTTTATAAACGTGTATCAGTCTATGTACACACAATATAATTCAGCCCAGCAAGGACATTTATCCAAAGTTTTTTCTTCAAACAGTTGAAATGACTTTTATGATGATATAAGATTTTCCCATATGAAAGAATTAGATTATGCAAAGGAATGTAAAACCATAAAACACAATGTAATATAAGGCTTAAAACTGTATCAAACATGTACATAAAAGTCATATCACCCTGAGAAATGTTACCGGATCATTCAACCCTATCATGAAATAAAACATAAAACTTATTGATGACAAGCATTTAACTGAATATAATTTTTTATATCTTTAGTGTGAAAATACCAAATCCATATTTTTAAAAAATGCTATGATGCGGTAAAGGTTTTCTAGGTTGATGGCAAGACCAATTTTTTTTAGTAATAAGAAACATAGATATCTAACTATCTACAGACACATAGCCAGTTTGCTTAACAAGGGCAAGCTAATTGACAGTATCATGCAGATTTAAGGGGGAGGGGCAATATGATATCAATAATATAGAATCTATGAATTGTGGCCATCTCCTATGTAAAACACACTGTAATGATGCACGCAGTATGTATATACAGTCAAACCTGTCTGTAAAGACCACCCATGGGAACAGCAAAATGTGGTCTTTGTTTACAGGTGGTCTCTATTAACAGATTAAATATCATTGAAAATGGTCTGATGGGAGATAAAATTGGTGGTCTTTGCAGACAGGTTTTGCAATAGTGGTCTTTGTTCGCAGGTGGTCTTTAACACAGGTTTGACTGTACCTGCATAAGTTATATATAAGATTTCATCCTCTATCAAAGATTTGGAGTTCTACGTACATAGCCCCATCTATAATTTACGCTCCCCCAAACTGAAAATCCTGTATCCGCCCCTGATTATATATGAAAATAAACGCCTACAACATATCATCAACATTTTAAAAAAATTCAGCTACATGGAAAAGAGCATTTATTATATGATTTGAAATTTCATCATTAAATCTTATTCATAAAATTAGTGTAGGTTTAATTTTTAACTCCAGATGCTGATTCACGATTATTCACAGGCGTGTAGTGTGCCATACTCATTTACTCACATAATAAAACTTTGGAACGAATGGTTTAAAAAATGAAAGTCTTAAAAACTCTTAAGATAATCACGGGGGTATATAGGTCCGTGAGATAATACAATAAGATGTGAAGGGGATACTGTACCCTCCCAAACCCACCACCATGAGTAACTCTCAATCTGTTCACCCTACGCCCATGCTTCACTAGACTATCGAGAACTAAATATACCAGGGGACAGGTTTAACATGTTCTACTTAACGTGGTAGCAACAAAACTATGGCAAATCACAAAACACATGATAAAACAATGGTATGGCATAA
Organism: Mactromeris polynyma; assembly: GCA_032209605.1. NCBI lineage: Eukaryota > Metazoa > Mollusca > Bivalvia > Venerida > Mactridae > Mactromeris > Mactromeris polynyma. Next base: position 7,464,344 of record JASFXZ010000012.1, read on the forward strand.
ATGTTGTACTACATCTAATAAATTTAAGTACATTTTAGTTTATTAACTTGATTCTCAAGACAAAATCTCAGATTCACATTCAAATCTCAAAGGAAGTAGATCAGCACTCTGAAGTTCACTTCGTACGTGTAAAAGAACCTCCATACTCACATATCTAAAGCAGTGTTGCGCGAGAACTGTCAGTTCGACACGGGTTGTACTATCCGGAAATGTCATTTAACATCGACCGTTCGAAAATGGCGTCAAAACGAAATATGTACAGACCTGCGCAAGTTCAGGAAAACGTCGGTCAGCGCAAACCAAGGTACGTCTTTGATAATTCATGGCTCGTAGTAAAACAATCGACGTGAGTTGTTTGCATTTTCACATCCATTTTGGTGAACAAGTAAATCAGAACAGTGTTTCTTGCAGTTATTTAATTTGTCACAAGTATTCGCGAACCATTTGTTTACATTTTGCATTGTTTGTTTTTAACCATATTCAGCTCTATTATTTCGACAGAAGACCAAGTATGAATGATAGTTGGACATATTCACATACTTTATCCAGGTGTTAACAATTATATCAACGCAGTTTTCGGAGAAGAACGTGATTAAACAGTTCATACATTTATATTTTAGTTATCAGTGTAATGAGTAGGCTTATATGTTTATGGAGATCCAAAAGTTTCAGTTATGATCCCACCTACTAAATAAGCTAACATACTTGATGCACTCTCAGGGTTTTCCCTAGGATCCTTCAGCTAGGGGTCCTTGGACCCTCGAGTTTGACAAATTGGGGGTCCTTATTAAATTGGTAGGGTCCCAGATAATGAGATATGCAGTTTATACTTGACAGAAGTTTATTTTAGGGGTCAAAGGGATGCACAGTAAGTTGAAAATGGGAGTCAGGGACTCAAGATTTCTGTGTTAGGGAATGTAGCTCTATATGCCTCAAAATTATTAATGAATTACAAATTTTCTGGACCTCTTTTCAAACTTTTTCTCTTCAATTTAAAAATATGTGTAACCATGAAGCAGATTGGTTAACATTTTCTATAGTGTATTTCAAGATTTATCCAGTAAGTAGTGTTGTTATTCATCACCACATGGAATTGTCCGGTGTTGGAATTAAGAAGACTTTTTTGGTTTTATCACGGACCTATATAGGTCCGTGGTTTTATGTACCAGTCGCGAACATTAATATTATTTAAATCAGATAAATCGCTATGTAACAAGTTTATCAACATGGATGTGTGAGTTCACGACTTATGCAATAAATATTGTTGAACTAGATCTATACATGTATTGAAACACACTATAGTGTGTCTATCACTAATCACACTACAGAGTTATTTATTATGCTGTCTCATTCGGAACACCTCTGCATTATTCGCTATGCCGATAACCGCCGAGAAGTTGCGATTGATGCAGTCTCAAACGCAGTGATCTCCCCTTACAGGTCTCAGAGTTTCTGTAATATATAGCGTAATTGAATGACATTTAGGCATCTTTTATGTTGTACAACAAATTTTAACCTATAAATTGCAACAAATTTGCAAACTTCAAGTTGCGCCGACCATCTTTTTTAAAGATATTTCTTGTTTACCATAACAGAGACTTAAGGTATTGAAACAAATGATCTGTAGATCTGTTCTTATAAATAGTTAGAATTCATTTTGTTGCAGAAAAACATTGGCTCAGGGCAGACTCATCACCAATGGAGGAGTGTCCCAAGGCAGTATTCAAACATCAGGTGGGAATCAGTGTAATATAATTTATATTTAAAATACCACACTTTCGTAGTATTGTTCAGTCACACTTTCAATAAATCTGTCATCTTAAGTTTAAATCAGTGTTTAGGCTAAATAATATTAATAAATTATCACAAATAATGGGTTTAAACTTTATTATTGTACCATGTTGTGTGTGTGACCTGTAATGTCACAAGGGATAAATATGATACATTCCTTCAAATTTACATCTTTGTATAAAAACTAAGTTGTCCATTTGTTGGAATAAAAAGTTGACATTAAATGATATGATAAATGCATGAAAGTATGCATCCTCGGTACCCAGGCTATTCATAACATTATAATGTATGTTATGTTAGCCTGGGTACCGAGGATGGAAAGTATGATGTTACTGCTCATTATAACTCTCCTTGTGTTATCAATAAATAAAGAATAGTTTATTATTACTTTTTCAGGCTCTCAGAATGTGAGTATAGCATCTAACTGTCCTCGAAAAGTTGCCTCTTCCGTACGAGATACCAGTCACATCTCTATTGCATCTGCAAATAATTCCCTACTTCACCAGACGTCTCTTGTGCAAGGCAGACTGGAAGAGTCTCTATTCTCTCCTAGAAGGTGAGGCTGTTTTCTGACTAGAGAAATGCAATTAATATTTTGTCTGTTTTGTTCATGTAATTTTTGAGGTGCATTTTTATTTAAAACTAATCAATTGACTGTTTTCTACTGTTAGAAAAAATACAAATCATGTGACAATGTTATTGATATCAGGTCTCAGTTACTTCACATATTTAAACTGTTCACTGATATTTTACCCTACCATTAAATCTTTGGAGTCACAATATCTAACTTGGTCTTTGAATTTAATTTTCTTCTGTGAAAATTGAAATAGTTCCTTACAAAGTAATGTATACTAAAATAACTAGTACATATTCTGTGTTATTGCATTCTAGATATCAAATATATGCAATTTTATTTATAACATTTTGTGAAATAAATTCGTAGTGTAGTTTTTTGTATTTTCAGGACTGTACCTCAGGTATCCCAACCACGTACACCAGACAGAGGTCCTCCTGCTGGAAGTCTGGATCTATCCGATAGTGAGCATGGAGAAGAGGTGAACTTTGGCTGTTACATTTTATGAATTTTACTAATTATACTAGTTTGGCATTAGTTTACTGGTTCACAATGTTTTGCAATGCTATATAACATTGAAGTTTGATGTAATGAGCTACAATCGATTTGGCTAAAATGTGATAGTTGTAGATTTTTTCTGCTCTTCTTACAGACCTCAGAATACAGAGCAAGATTTCAGAAACCAGATGAAATATTGTGTGTTGATGCCTCCAGACAAACAGTTAATCCTGATGTGTCTGAAGTGGATATAAGAATCGGAGTAGACAAATCACCTGTCAAAATTGTGTGCCATTCTCCATCTCGATTGAAACATACATTACAGTATGACATTTTTATTCCAACTACAGTCGGACCTCGTATCGGACAACCTTCTATCCGAATACTTGATATCATCCAAAATAAATATCAGATCCCTATTATCTTCTTTGCCACGTCAAATTGAAATAGACTATTTGAAACTATGTATGTCGGACCGATGAATGAGGTCGGACTGTATATAAGTTAAACATTTAGGCCCTGATTTGGTTTGTTCATTTCAAGAAACTAAATTATGGGTTTGATTCATGTGTTGTACATATTTTCTCTCTGAGGATTTGATTGAAGATAATTTATCTGAAAGCATTTGTCCGTCACGTGTACTTCATGGAAAGTCTTAATCTGCTGACCTATTCAGTTAGTGAAAGATTGTAGTGCAAAGAAATATTTTGATTATTTTGTAGTATTTAACTTTAATATGGTTAGGCCCTCCTTATAAATTGTTTGTTTGGCATCAGTGTTTTTTTTGGGGCCGAAATTCGGACCCATTCCCCTCACTCAAAAGTATGTTTTTAACCCTATCCTCCGTTAAAATTCCCCTCCTACAGCTATTTTTTTTTAAATTGGAGATGTTTCCAGTATAGTTGATAATTTTAGTCAGAAAGATAGAAACATTGACCTGTAATGAAACTAACAGATCTGTTAGCATAATTACATGTTTACATCACTGCAACAAAGAAGTGTAGTGAATACAGACATAGAAATGTATACTTTTTTATGCACATTATTTTTCCCCTATTTTCCCCTCACAACGCTATTTTCCCCCATCTAAGGGCCCCGCCACCATTCCCCTAGAAGTGAAAAGAAACACTGGCCGCATGACTTCCAAAACTACTCATGAAAATAGCCCCTATTCAATTTTTGGTTTGGTTGCATATTAAAAATTGAAACATAAATGACCATAAAATGTAATACATAAATGTACAAAATATTAATAACCTACCCACCTAAATTTTGCAGGGTAGGGTTATGCCAAACAAACATTTTTTTAAGGATGGCCTTATTCTTGAATTTGGAGCAATAGTATTGTTTATGTTTATTGTGTCTATAATATGAAAGATATTAATTTTGATATTTTATATTTCAGAATATTTTCATGTGATAGACTGTTTTTCTTGTGTTTTAATTGTTCCACATAAATTGCGAGTCTTTGTCATATAATATTGTAAATGGCCAAAGGCTAAATACAGCCGATTTGCCAATAAACAAATGAATGAATTGTTATTAAGATGTCAGCTGCTCAACCTGGAGGTTATGAAACCCACAATAGTCACAACCACACCTTATAAAACATGTGTACTTATTTCACCCACGTAACTTGTAAGTGATTCAAATAGCATACTGTTTTCATTGTAGTCAAGCTTACATAAATTCACATACAATTATACATGTGTATCAATAGAAAGTTGTTTACTTGTTATGTTATAATATGAAACATTTACTGTTTATCTTCCAGACAGAGAGATGCATTTGTTGATTCACCGGAAAACAGAATTAAATCAAAACAAAGAGTAATAAAAGAAAAAGTGAGAGGTAGGTTAAAATGACTACCATACATATTTTGGCTATTTTTTTTATTGGTTGCTAGTTAAAATAAACATACATATTTTGGCTATTTTAAAAATGTTTTATCCGAATACTTGGTATCATCCTAAATAAATATCGAGTCCCGATGTATCTACTTAGGTACATGGAATTGAAAAGGGCTATTTGAAACCATGTATTAATAAAAATTATAAAATTTCAGACCCAATGAATGAGATATGTCTGTAGTTTATAATTGCTTCTATTTCAGATGATCACATTGAGCCGTACACAGCTGTCCAAGCTATTCCTATGACTCCACCAAATGAGAGACGTGTCCTACAGTCGTTACCAACTAACTATCCACAACCTAACTTCAGTGATTCAGGAGGTTCAGATATTCTAGACCGGCTAGATGATAAAGCATCTGTAGTCAGTGATAATGATGTCAGCTCATTGAAAGAATTTGCTATCACAAACCATAAAATCAAAGATAAAAATGTTAAAAGGTAATTTGTTGGTTAAGTAGGGGACATATATGAGAGAGGAGAAGGGAGCATATAGTGGTCATGGGGCAGAAAGTTTGAAACCTGGTCTGAACTTCACAATCCCTGAATGAGACAGATGTACTTGTTTTTAACCCAGGAAGCAGTCATTGAGAGTGATAAACATTAGGAGCTTGTTTAACAATCGATGTAAAATAAATGAGTTTATATTACCTAGGAATTGCTATTGTAACTGTGGAATGATCATATAGACCTATGGTTTTAACATAATCAGTTCTAGTAATAAAATTAAGAAACAATTCAGTATTAAGCCCTTGTGACTATAGTATATTTTCTAGTGCTCAAAACAGGCATGTTTGTGGCTGTTAAATAGGATTAGCAGGTAAGAAAAGTTTTAAGACCAAACACATGATAATTGACTCAATTAGTTTCGATTTTGTGTGAAAAAAAAATTAATATTTTCAATCGTGCAGTTTTCTTTTTACAATAAGTATATTATTGTTTCTGTTTTTAGAGCACCTCCATCAACAAAGAAGGAGAAAAGACCAGATACTGCTAAGAAAAAGAAAGGTATGAAATCTTGGTAATAATAAAGAAACTTGAAAAATATTCTTAAAAAGAATGATATGCGCAGCCACTGTGAAATTCTCATTTATTTATCAAAAGAGCTTATTGAGTATAGCTATTTGATTGAATGTTCCTGGTATTGACACAAAATCTAGTTTATTAAACGTGTTGTATTGTGATTTATTGTAATTGTGGCTGGATTTCAAAAGAACTTATTGAAATGATAGTGATTACACTTGCTATAGAATATTCTGAATGGTACATATCTGCATTCTGATAAATTATTTTCATGTGCTGTTGATTTTACATAGTCTTTGTCTCCTTGCGCTTACAAGGTGACTGTATGTGGCAATTCCTGATCGACTTCTGCATTAATTTTTATGTGTTTATCCTTCAACATTTGGGATACTCTTTCTAAAGATAGTTCCCACATCTACAATATTTACCTCCCTTGTTTTTAATCACCAGCTATTTTGATAGGCAACACTGAAAAGCACTTACATGAGTAATTCCCAAATATGTGATGATTGAGATAATACCAAGAGTATTTGCTTTTTCTTCAATTTTTTTACCCAACTTCCTACATGTGCATAATGAATAAGTTAGTATTTTATATCTGATTATTTTATCACCTTTTACATAATATTCCCTATAAACTTGAAGGAAATTTGCCCGTCAATATGGCCGACTATTCAGATCAAGGGAGGTTAATATTGTAAATGTAGGAACTATCTATTGTATATTGCCTGAATATCTGATTTGACTGGTTGAGAATTTTGTTGTTTATATCAGGTCGAGTGATACCATCACGATACATGCAGGCTGCCGAGTCAAAATTTAAAGCATCAGTGTCTACTAGGCTGGATAAGGTATTTGTGTCACATTTACGTATTATAACAGTATTAACTATGTATAGTTATCCTGCCTGGTAAGCTCAGTCCTTGGAGTACCCGATGTCCAACACAGGATTTAGGATGTTTGAACATCGTGTGAGACGTATGTTCTTTGTGGCAGATCGGTGAAAGATAATACATCCAAAGTAATTTGTCCTCCACTTCTGAATTATGTGAAGAAGTTGTTTCTTGTAGACAAAAGACTTTGTACTGGTAAGGTCAACTGACTGCCGTACGCAACTGTCTGCCGCACGCAACTGTCCTAAAGTAATGGGACTGTAAGTCATCACATGCAATTGAGACTTAGTTTTTATACGCCCGTTCATAGAACGGGACGTATTATAGTTCCACCTGTAAGAGCAGAGTTAAGCGCCTTGATTACGTAAAGTGGGATGGCACCTGACAACATATTTCTGGTTAGTTCTATGAATGTTTCTTTATTTTTCATGCAAAGTTAAACTTGTCAATAAATATGATGAAAATCAACCATCAGATAGATTTCAAACATGAAAAAAACAAAGGAAAATGTCTACCTGTAAATTTTGGGACAATGAGTTCTGTGCAATATTGACAAACAGTAGAATCTGTCAAAAATATAGGCATAACACTGTAATATGCTTAAATATTACCTAATTCACATTTTGACTGACAATTCTGAAGATGGTTTGCTTTCATGCTTACTGTAAAGGAACAGACAAAATAAAGATACAGATTTTATAGGGTGACTAATTGGCTGAAATATGGTGTTTGAGAATCCATTTGATAGTGGCCCTGAGTGATATGATTATTTCTTTTAGTCGTCTTTTGACAAAACTTGCAAGGGAAGCAAAAGTATGGAAACTCCAGCGTCAGTGAAGAAAAGTGCCAGAAAAGTCCGCAGGATTAACACGAGGGATGTATCAGATAGACCAAGAACACCGGAGAATCAATCGATCACATCAACAGGTGGTAAAACTTCTACACCGACCATGGATGGTTCTCATCTGTCACATGACATGGATATTGATGCCTCGGCAATACATCCTGAAGTGTCAATGTTAGTCGGTAAGTGTCATTGTTAGCCGGTAAATATAAAGCCTTGATGAATTTGTGTTTTCTGTAAATTTTCAAGCCGATATCTGTATTCATGGCACTAATAGCATATGTATCACAGATCTGAGCATTTTATGTATGTTCTTTAAGTGAGATTTTACTGTAACTGAAAGCATTATTAATGTTTAAATATATTGTTCACTGTTACCAGGAGAACCAACAAGAAAACATCAGTCATACAGAGGAGGAAGTGGTAAGACGAAATCCAGATTTAGGAAAGATTTAAATGATGAATTGATGGGACAGTCTGTACTATCTAATGTTTCTGTATGTAACCAGTCCGTGGTAGCCTCCAGACCTAAACAGGTATAGTCGTACTTTTGTCATAATAATGCCATCATTCCTGGATTATACTTTTAATTAAAACACTTAATTCATGGTTGTATTCTAAATATGAGATTACATTCTATATAAAAATAGAGAGCGCAGAAATGTGGCAACGGGCAAAATAGTAAAGATGCCATTTTTTTGAAATTGAAGGAAAGATAGAATGTAGTTGGTGTTTCACGGAATATGTGTTTGACTTAATGAAGTATTTAATCCCACTATAAATTTTGAATATTGAATACAAATCTCGTATTTGCAGAAGCTGGATGCAAAGTCAGTTCAACAGAGATTGGATTTGTTGTATATGTACAACCTGCAGTGGGCTTTCCTTGAAACAAAAGCAAAGAAGACCTTACATGATCAAGAGCAGCAAGCTATGGTAGGTGACAATATGGAGAGGCTAGATGTTTGTGACTGTTGTTAACTGTACATATTACATATGAGCGCTGCTATGGGATTTACAACCTGTTCTGTAGGTGATGTCATTTCAAGAAAACGCCACATGTGATGTCATTGTTTGCAAGCAGGTTTCAATATTTACTCCATATCGTCACTTCGTTTTCATAGTGCCATATGGGGCAAATATTGCTTACTGTCAGAACAAGGTGACGTCACATGTGACATTTTCTGGAAATGATGTCACTTAAAGAGTAGGTTGGAAATCGTGTCACTTAAAGAGGAGGTTGGAAATCGTACTGTGCCTTGCTCATATGCATAGTACAACATTTGAAGTAGATTCTGCCATCTGTTCCATAAGTCTGGCGTACAGTGGATTCAGTTTTCAGGGATAGTTGAAATTGAAAACCCCCTGTTGGGGACTCGTTTGTCCGATCAGTTGATGTGAATACATGATGTTACATTATTGATTATTACAGAATGTATTTGCTAAAGGCTCGTTTTTATCGTTATCAGAAAAGATAATGATAAGTTCAATAAATTACAGATACAAGTTTAATATACTAGTCATGTCAAAAATTGAAAATAAACATTTTATAAGCAAAAAATGAACTTTTTCGTGTGTAATAGAAGCAGCCTTTACTGTAATGTGATTGTCATGCAATATCATAAATTGTTTCAATGATGAAATATAAACAATAATACATGGGTTTTATTAATAATTATGCAGTAAATCTGCTTTTGATTGGTAAAATGAACTTATAAAGTTATATACAGTTGAAACCGCATTCATTCGTATTCATCAGGTCCCAAATATTATTTCAAATAATACATGGTCTTGAGTAGTGCATTTCATTTGAGGTGTCTAAGAAGATACAATGGGACCTGATATTTATTTCAAATGAAACCAAATATTTGACAGACTCCCACGTTAACCAGAGACCTAACACTATTGACTGCAAATAATCAGTATTCTAAGTGTGTGTGTACTATTGATCTCATGCTGTCTGCCCTCGTTCATTTGAATTCATCGGGTCCAAAAAAAATTTATGAATAATACATTGTTTCAAAAAGCCTATTTTAATTTGACGATTTGAAGATACATCGGGACCTGAACTTTATTTTGGATGATTCCAAGTATTCGGATAGAAAGTTGTTGAATTATCGAGGTCTGCATGTAACTGTTAGCAGTATTTTAGTGGGGCTAACTGGTTCTGTTGTTTTTCCAGTACACTCCGACTGTTATTGATATGACGTATATTTCAGGCACAGATCTATGGTTTACATGAAGAAGTAGCGGATTTGAGAAAACTTAAAGCAGAAAAAGAACAGAAACTTGCTCGTGTAAAGCACACAAATATGACCGACCATTTAGTAGAAGTTCAGGTATAGTATTTGACTTTGTGTTCTTCTGTTGCCTTGGTAACACTATGTGTTCATTGGATGTTTTTCATTATAGTGTCAGTTTCTGCATGTTTTAAGATCAGCGATCATGGTGTCTCATAAAGTACTAGTATATCCTTGATAAGTAGCTACTAATATAACATTGTTTGCTGGAGCCAAATGGTAAATGCCTTATATCTAGAATGTCTATTGAAAATAAAAATACTAGTAACCATTTACATGAAATAATGGCAAATTTTGGTTGGCGGAATACTGGCATTCACATTTCACATGGCAGTAGAATCTACTGTTTGAGTTATTGTCTGTTTATTTTATACTTCAGTTATCATATCATTAATTAAATGTGATGATCATTAATATGTTAATAATATTTCTTTCATTACTTTTATAGAGACAATGTTTGGGACCAGTTGTTAGTAATTTACCGACATTGGAGAAACAATACAGCAACTTAGCGTATGCCTTAGACACCACTCGTCACCAAATACCTACAAAGGATATACATTTACCAGAAAATGAAGAACAATTTCTTGGTAAAATGTTAAGAACTCGTATTTTCCCAGGAAGTGAAATACTGAATCTAGTGTTGCTGGGTTTGCCGGCATTTCCTCTAAGTACCTGGTAATAGAAATAAAGGATCCATAGTTCTTGGAGACTGAATGGAAAACAATGATGATCTTTCTATGAATTTAAAATCTTAAGATACCGATGGATTGCTATTATAACTATATGCTATCACTGTTTACGTTTCCCACTCTAATTAAGACAGTTTGTCAAATGAACCTGATTATATTTTGATTGCTCATAAGAAAACCAGGATCCCAATAATAAGAAACAGCATTTTTGTTCGATAATGTACTAGCTTTGTTTTTGTTTAGAAAATCCAATTGAATGTGTTGAAAAGATAATAAATTTTAAATGATATGCTTGTCAAAGTTTGAAAATGTTTACTTCAAGCAAATTTTCTGGCATCATTCATATCATTTATGTTATTTTTGTACTTTTTCTTCTCTACAGCCAAACTTGAGGCTCAATTGTTGGAGAGTGAACGTGTATTAGGAGAAATATCTACTGTCACTAGAAAAGATGTGCCAACCATTGTAGACATGGGGAATGCTATGGTTACCATGGAGAAAGCAGTAGAAGGAATGGAGGAAGAGCTGAAGAAGTATGTAGTTATAATATATTTCTTATAGTTTCATGTTGAGCCATAGTTAATCGTAAGGTATACAATAAAACATGTATGTTTGTTGTTTCAAATAATACTTCCCACTAATAATATATGCTTATAATGGAAATATTTTCATCCAAATTTGAATTCCAATAGCTTACTCTCAGACTGTGAATGTTCAATTGTTGTCATGGTCACTGTTCCAAATCAGGATACCAGTTTTCCCTAAAAATCTTCAGTTGTAACAGAGCTGTTTACTTCAATCTTTGGTCATACCAACTTAACATTGACTCAAAGGTTGGGATTACATAGGAGGGTGGATGGTTGTCCAGTTTGCTACTGATACAGAAAGCTGGTAAATCTGCTTAATCACTTCAGTGAAGTTACACCATCAGTTTTAATGGCATCAGCTTTAACCTCCGCTTGGCATGAGGTGCTCATGGTAAACATTCTGTCAGTAATAGTGATGAAACAATATAATGGAATAGAATCAAATCATTCCTCCTAACCGTTTCAGGTTGGCAACAATATATATACTGAAGTCTGAATGCTGTAAGCTTTCAGTGCTAGTAAAAAGTTTTGTTCTTAAAGATTTTCAATGTGGTTTGGATTTAGAGCTAAATTAAATTTAAATCATTGATAAAATAATTGTGTGATTAAGGTCATTATTTACTGTGTTACATACTTGTCACATTTTTAGGGTTTATTGGTGTAGGTATTAAGAAAATGAAACCTATTTCAATTATTTAAAACAACTGTAAATAGTTAGAAGTGCAAATTTACATCACTTGCTATTAAGACCATTTTTTTCTGTTTTAAAAGAACATAAAAAAAACTTACCATAACTTTTTAGTAGGGATGGAAATGACTACTAAAATGAGAAAATCAAGATCAGAGTACTCGGAACACCATGAAATTTGTATAATTGTATTAAGGTTACATCACCTAGACCTTTTATCATTATTCTAGCATCGTGATTTTCCTGCTTGGTGCAATAAGCAGCAGTGCATACATTATATTTGCAAACTTAATCATAGAGAGTTGTGTATTTGCTTTAATAACCACAATGACATAAAACAAAACAAATACAAAAGTACATGTAACTACAATCATAAACTTATTCACATTTGATGACATAACAATGAAAATATAATAATTGATTCAAATGATTTTCTACTTTTCTGTGATTAGTACAAGTCAATAAGTGTTGGTAACACACTTGGTCATACTATTGGTTGTCTAGATAGTACCCACATTTACAATATGTACTTCCCTTGTTCTGAATAGTTGGACATATTGATTGGCAAATTTCCTTAAAGTTTATGGGCACTATAATTTAAAGGATGTGAAAATAATCAGCTATCTAAAATAAGTTATTCATTATGCTCATCTGGGCAATTGGCTCAGAATTTTGAAGAAAAAGTGGTTGTCACATGCGAATTCTCTTGGTATTTTCTCAATTATCACATATTTGGAAATTACTCCTATAAGTCCTTATCAAGGGAGGGAACTATTGTAGGTGTGGGAACTATCCATTAAGTTGAACAAGCTCATGTTCACTGTACTGTATGTACAATGGTATGTATCTCCTTCTGCCTTTCGTGCACTTGTTTTTGGTAAGGATTGTTTCTATTCAATTCATTAAAACATATCAATTGTAGTAAAGCCATATGTAAAACTTGTTGTGATATTTTAATCTAGAAACCTTGAGTCTCACATTTATAGTCAGTAAGCATTAGGTCCTTATATCAACTGTTGTTCATAAGGATTTCATGCTTTCTAATATTACCGAATACTCTCGTGTTGAAAAATGTTGAATTAAACAAATATAGCTAGTAATGACAGTTTGTTCAGCTTCCTCATCTATACTTTGTTAGGTTCACCTCGTGTTTACTTCAGAGTTGAATGTAGACACTATGTTTTACAGTTTATCATTCTGATACAGTAAAACTTCACCTATTGACTAACTCAATAAAACCACCTCAAAATTAAGAGCTCAAGTCCATTTTCACTGTTATGCTAATATACAGTCTCAATATTAAGACCACCTCAATAAGAAGACCAGTTTGCAAGGGTCTCAAAGGTGGTCATATTGTTGAGGTTTAATTGTACTTGTTTCTGTACCAAATCGTTTATACATTCAAGTCATAAACATGTATTATGTTGTTCAGCACTCCTCCTAGTGTGGTAAGGTTACTGATATACAATCTGTAATTCAAACCACAGAATGCAATGCTGTTAGGTTGCATTGCATGCTTGTCATAGTTGACGATGATTTTACCTTTCTTGAAGTCTGGTGATACAACATGTATACTACCGTTCATCCTGCTACATACAAACAGTACACCGTCCGCTGTAATCACAAGACCACATGGATGAACCAGAGTATTGTGTGTGTATGTATGGAGAATTTGTCCTTTAAATGTAACAATAATTACTTTGTCGGCAGACTGGTCTGATACAACAATGGTATCATCTTCATGTCCAAATGTAATGTGATCAGGCCCCTGAAGCACACATTCCTTGCCTTGTTTAGGTAGTATTATATGTAATACCTTACCATGTGTGTCTATGATTTCTACTCAACCAGGATATGCATAGCTGACAGCAAACTTCCCATCTTTGTATGCAATACCACAGCACTCGTTGTTAACTTGTATCTCATGTGATGTCCTGAATGCCGATGTAATGTCATATATTTTAATTTTGTTCTGTTCTGGTAATGTAGCAGCAATGGTGACTTCACTCATGGCAATAACTCTGCTTGGTTCAGTAGCTGTTCTATGACTTGTCATTACTGTATTGTTACCTATGTCTATTAACTTAAGCATGTTATTGACTCCATCAGTGACAACCATTCTGTCTGGACTAAGAAGTGTACAGTCATTGATCCAACAATCTTTTCTATCAGTTGAAGTTTTCACATTGATTCTCCCTCTGTATGAAGCTGTGGTATTTATGTTCGGTTTTATTAACAATTTTCCAAGCGGTGTTTTGGCTGCTACTACATTTTCTATTTCAGCTGAAGGGTTAAACTTACACCTTAGTCGTTGTTGATATTGTGATTCTTCCATTTTGCTGTACTCTATCTTCATTACTTCCAGTCTCTTCTTTGCTTGTTTTGTGATTACAAACATTGAATTCACATTATCATCAGAGTCCCTCTGCAATCTTTGCAGTATGTCTTTAAGTTCAGTTTTCATTGATTCATTCTCTGCAATCAGTTTTTTCATTTCTGTTTCATGTTTTCTCTTCATTTCCGCTGCTTCAGTTTCTATTTCTTTCTGCATCTGGTCCAGATAATCATTGATATGTCTCCGATAAGATGTAATTGCATGCTGAATAGTGTTGTATGTTGTGTCCAGGTTCTTCAAATTGTCATTTAATGCATCGTTCATTACTTCTACTTCCTTATGAAACTTGTCAAGCTTTTGTTGTACTGTCGCGAATTCATTTGTTGCTTGGAAACCATCTGAAATATCTTGCAGTCTATCTTTATTACAGGATATGTGGTTTAGGGTCATACAATCCACACAGCCAGTTTCATCATGAATTTTGCAGTAAAATCTAACTATTTCAGGATGGTGTGCTTTGCAGACCTCAACGCAGAGGTCTTGATGAGCACTGGCTTCTAGTCCTCCTGGCATCTGATTCTTATCTAAGATTGCATGACCTCGTGTCATCCTCTGGTTTTTATGCACAAGAAGACAATTGTCACATAAATATTCTTGACATATTTGACAATATCCCTCCACAGCTATCCATTTATCTCTGTTTTTACATGGTTCACAAAAGGATTCATCAGCATCACCAGATGTTTTACTGACTGTGTCCTTGAATGTGTCCTTGAATGGTCTCTGTTGTGTTCCGCCTTCAGCCATGGTTCTTGAGTCTATTTGTCAATGTGTTTCTGTTTTCAAAAGGTTTCAATACTGCTGGTTGTTACCTGTAACGATACGCAAGCATATTAGGCATTTTAACTAATATAACAATACTTGTTTGTGTTATGCGGAATACCACATACCTCACTTTGTGTTTTGGGATCTTTTTAACGAGTACCTTTAAAGAGGCTTAAGATTTTTTATTTTGCCATTAATGTATGTAAAATAAGAATTGTACATGTTTGATTAGGAATAGCATCTTGCAGGTGGAAATTTTTTATTTTGCTGTATTTGACATGTTTTGCAAGAAATAAGCCATTTATCTCCTTACTGTCTTCCAGAAGACACTCTACCCATAGGCTATTGAATGTGACGCCTTTCTGGGATGAAACACATACAAAGTTTTTTTTTATGTACACATACATGTATTTGTATGCTTAATGATACTTAATATCATTCCTTAATTGTTATCAAAATGACCAATCAGAAAACCCTTTTGATTTGTTAGAATTTCAAATTAAGGTCACTGAATCTTCCTACTGCAGTTTTATGTATGAAATCAGTAATGTTTGGTACAGAAACACGTAAATATCAACCTGACAGAAAGTTGTTTTGTGGAATCAGTTCACCTTGTTTAGAACTACTATAATTATAGTGCTATCAAAGAAGAATTTTAGTACAAAAATGATGTAAAGGGTCACAGGAAAATGACATGTTGGAAATCCTTAAGTTAAAGATGTATATTCTCATAATGAAAGACTATATCAAACTGACAACAGACACATGTTTATACCTTAACATGAATCAGTGATTTGAAACCAATGTATAACTCTGTAACCAGATTTCAATGTATTAAACAGTTTGACGGAAGTCACCAGTTAAGCAGTGTCTATCATGGTAATAGAAATATGAAATATTGATATTGTCCTCAAACTAATGGAAATTAAAACACAGATAGCATGAGATATCTTATATTTCCATGACCTCGTGTGACTTTTATTATACCCCCACAAACGAAGTTTGAGGGGGTATATAGGAGTGAGCTTGTCGGTCGGTCGGTCGGTCGGTCGGTCGGTCGGTCGGTCGGTCGGTCGGTCGGTCGGTCTGTCGGTCGGTCTGTCGGTTTTCATGGTTTCCGGACGATAACTCATGAAAGGCTAGACAGATTTGAAAAATTTTTGGTACACAGGTGTAACATCAGAAGATACAGGTCAAGTTCGATATTGGGGCTGGTGGGGCCAAGGTCAAGGTCACTGTTACTAAAAATAGTTTCTCTTGGTTTTCATGGTTTCCGGACGATAACTCATGAAAGGCTAGACAGATTTGAAAATTTTTTGGTACACAGGTGTAACATCAGAAGATACAGGTCAAGTTCGATATTGGGGCTGGTGGGGCCAAGGTCAAGGTCACTGTTACTAAAAATAGTTTCTCTTGGTTTTCATGGTTTCCGGACGATAACTCATGAAAGGCTAGACAGATTTGAAAAATTTTTGGTACACAGGTGTAACATCAGAAGATACAGGTCAAGTTCGATATTGGGGCTGGTGGGGCCAAGGTCAAGGTCACTGTTACTAAAAATAGTTTCTCTTGGTTTTCATGGTTTCCGGACGATAACTCATGAAAGGCTAGACAGATTTGAAAATTTTTTGGTACACAGGTGTAACATCAGAAGATACAGGTCAAGTTCGATATTGGGGCTGGTGGGGCCAAGGTCAAGGTCACTGTTACTAAAAATAGTTTCTCTTGGTTTTCATGGTTTCCGGACGATAACTCATGAAAGGCTAGACAGATTTGAAAATTTTTTGGTACACAGGTGTAACATCAGAAGATACAGGTCAAGTTCGATATTGGGGCTGGTGGGGCCAAGGTCAAGGTCACTGTTACTAAAAATAGTTTCTCTTACTTTCACTTACTAGCAAATGGTTTGTTTTTAGTTGTAAACGACTTATCTTTCTGTGAAAATAACTGTTATTTCTAGCATATTGTTTGATATATTTTGCATTGATTTAGTTCCATTTTGCCCAGCTTTTTGTGAGCAATTCTATACAAGTTCAGTTTTTTATTTCACAGGAACTGTTGATTAGTTCTTACTGTTCTGTTGGCAGCATTTTTGGTTTATTACATTCAGATACTAGCAAATGGTTTGTTTTTGTTGTTGAAGACTCGCCTTTCAGTGAAAATAACGGGATTTCTTTTAAAATCCATTGAAATAAGGCATAATATAATGTTATATCCAGGTAGTTTGATTATTTGATTAAATCTGTGAAACTGCAGTCAAGGACAATGGAACAAAATGTCTTGATTGCGAATATAAATTGTATCAATTTAATACGCTTTGTTGCTATATTTGTTCGAATTTGAATGCAAAATGTTCAGATCTTGGGAGTTAAAATCAAATATATTGGTGTTACTAGTTCATACTCTAGTCGAATGTATCATTATATTTCTTTGTGACAAAGTGCTATATATTACTGTTCATTTTTTCTATTTTATTGATTTTGACCTGACTCCCATACTGTGGTATTCATATCACCTCCGAAATATTAAAATGTACACAATTCTTATTATAACCCCACTTCAAAATATGCAATGGGGGCTATATGGGAATCACCACTTGTTCCGTCATGTCACATAACATGGTTTTCCATGAATTATTTCTACCAAGCCTAGTTGTGTATATTGTCGGCACATTCTGATTGTGGTCCTGTAGTGATAGATAGTGATAGATAATTTCATTGTCTTGACTGGCGGCCATCTTTGAATTTATCAAAAATATGTCTGACAAAGCGGTATTGTGGGGGTATTAATCACCTTCAGTGATAGCTCTAGTTTGAAATGTTCAAACGTAAGTAGTAATTGACAAAATAAAAAAGTACATATATATAATCTAAATTAGTATTTAGAGTGCATTTCGTATGTTTAGCAATGTATAACTTATCATGACCCTAGCTGTATATGTGACTTAAAGCCCTATAGTAAACAATTACTTGTACTACTGCCTGTATTCATTGTACCTTTACATCAGACATGTTGTTAACACAGTATTTTGATCTGTTACTGATGGAAACATGTTTATAGAAGCAAATGAATTGATAATTGTTCAGTTTGTACATGATATTATACTTGAAAACATACACAGTGTATATAAATTGCCTACCTTATTACACAAATATTCATGCTTTTTGTGAAGATATTTAACTTATATTATCATCACTTCACAATGTCACCTTGAAGCTTCCTAACTTCCTTTACTAGCTCAATCAATAAGTCAAGTGTCCTCTTCTCCCGGTGGGGTTTATATGTAGTTGATTTACAATTTAGTATAATATCATTTGCAAGTCATTGATGTATGACAGAGTAATAGGATATGTGGTATTTGTATACATCATATACTCATGTTTACTCAACATATTATATTAGGGTTACTGTTAAAAATGAAGATATGATTTTCTACTGTATTTATATATTTAGTATTCCACAATTATGAAACATACATTAATTAATGAATTCTCATAATGACATACTATTCTGGTACACTGTTTTAATCCCTCTGCAGTACTGATGATGATGCATGTACTTATTATCTGAGACAGATATCATCTTATATTTATATCTACTTTTATATTATACAAGTTAACATACAATAGACTGATATTTAAGCTCACCTTAACCAAAGGTTGAGTTAACTATTGTCATTGCTGGTTGATGTCCAACATATATCCTGCTGTCAACATTTGCTTTAAAATTACATTATCTCAGATATAAATATATTAATCATGCTTAGATTTCTCAGAATAGATACAGTACCACCTCAATAATAAGACCACCTTTAGGGCCCTTGAAAACTGGTCTTCTTATCGAGGTGGTCTTAATATCCAGGTTAAATAATTAACAAAACAGTGATCTTAACTTTTAGGTGGTCTTATTGCTGAGGTGGTCTTATTGCTGAGGTGGTCTTATTGCTGAGGTGGTCTTATTGCTGAGGTGGTCTTTAAGTGAGGTCTTTCTGTAGTAGCTTAATTCTTGACCAAAATTGTCACACTGAATATAATTCATTCATAAGTATTGGTTACCATGGTAACTGAGTGTGAAATTCTGTAACAATCTTCTGCGTTTGATGGTAAGAAGTTAAATAATTTGTTTACGTTTCAAAGAAATGTCCTTGTGTCACGCTTATTGTTCTCTGTCAAGTACATAAGAGTGTCGCGTCAGTATCACTCGGACGATCAATATAGGACCTTAATGGTTGTCTTCAATATATCTTAATATAAGTAAGTTTAAGGTAGAGCTCTTAGTCTTAGGGTTGGCTTTGTCTGTCTGCCTATCCTTTGTCTACAAGTGCAAAACTGCTGGGCAGATTTGTATGAAACTTTATAGAGGTGATCCCATGGGAAGAGGAAAACTGTGTTTTGGCAATAGGTCAAATTCTTCTCTGAAACTGCTTGACAGAATCAAATATAACTTTAAGAGAGTGGTCTTTAAACATGTCTGCTTAAACCAAGTCCATGTGTTTAAATATGGGGTTATCAGGGGTCACTGCTTGAAAAAGTCTCTGTTCAGATAGGACATTTTAGTATCGCTGGAAAGTTCTTTCAACCTGAGGTGTGTAGACTCGGTGACAAGACATTTGAAATGCTTATGATGATCAAATGTAATAAAGAATTATATAGCTACATGCTTGCGTTTATAAATGTCTTATCATGTACTACTCGTGAAGTTACCTTTCATAATTGAATACAAAAAGTAATCATACAAAAAGTAATCATTAATCACAAGTACTAATACTAAATAATAGTCAATTAATCAATTACATGTACTTGCAAAATATGCAGTAATCATGCCATAATCGATTACTGATAAAAGCAAAGTAGTCATTAATTTAATGGATTCCTTTTTTGCTCATGGTGAGCTTTTAGGATCCTTGCATGTCCCTTCACAGGAATGATCCTTTGGTGGACCTCTTTTCAAAGTTGCATAAATCGTTCCGGTCTGCTGGATATGTAGGTCACATGAGCTAAAAATAGATTTTAAAAGTGTAAATCTTCTTGTCCAAAACCCTAAGGTCTAGAAGTTCCGTCAAAAAACATGGCCGCCAGGGGCGGGCCCGTGTTCCCTTTATGTATATAGTGGAAACTATAAGTAACATCTTCTTCTAAACCACTCAATGGATTTTGACCAAACTTCACAGGAATGATCCTTAGGTGGGTCTCTTTCGAAGTTATATAAATGGTTGAAGTCTATTTATAAGTTGGTCACAGGAGCTAAAAATAGATTTTAGACGTGAAAACTTTGAAAATCTTCTTGTGCAAAAACCATAAGGTCTAGAGCTTTGATATTTGATGTTTAGCATTGTCTATAGGTCCTCTTAACAGATTGCGTAAATTATTAAGTTTGATAAAAGTTATGGCAGTGTACTCATGTGAGCGATATAGGGCCATCATGGCCCTCGTGTTCCAGTAATCAACCCCATCTCTGCTTAAATGTATTAGCATTTGTGTATATTGTTGTCATTCTTGTTTTTCAGGGGCAAAGAACTGCTGTCTGCAACAGAAACTTTAACAATGCACGAATGCTCTTTACGAGTACAAGATTTACAGATACAAGTACAGACTTGAGCATGATCTTCAAGCTCGAGCAATGTTCACTGACTGCTATCATGTGTACAGTCAGCTAAATTATAGTTGGTGATGTTATGAAAGTTTTATTTATAGATAATGACGGACTTGTTTTGAAAAGTTTTTAAGAGTTGATATTAACTTAAGGGGCACTACTGCCAGATTTATGTTGTGTGTGATATTTTGTTGATAGTTTGGAAGTTACAGTAGATATGAACGCTGGTTCTCATGTCTGAGTTGATGTGTTTGTCAGTGAGTGCATGAAGCATACAATCCACGGAACATGAGCGCCATTTGCAGATTTGTTTTAAACATTTAATTTCTAATTGACTTTTGAGGGTATGCTAAACTATTAATAGTAGTTGAATTTATCATTTATTTAAGTAAAACTCTTGCGTAGTGCTGTTAGATTGGTCACAAACAGGTATATGAACTTTCAGGACCAATTCATGTCAATTCAAGTACGGAAATGTTCTTCGTAAAACTGTAAATGCTGTTTGGTTAACTTTTCTATCAGAACATAACCGCAGCAACCGTGAAGCTTGCAGAGAAACACAAACATTTCAATACACCCATTTTGAAATGTGATGGTCCAGGTAACACCATTATATTCTTTCGTTTGTGGTTAATCAAACGGCACTACAGTTGCCATGTCATATAAAATGAGTTTCATTGATTTTGAAGTTTGTCCTGATTGATGATGTCTAACTGATCAGCTTGGTTGAACATTGTCAGTACTACCATTACACAATATCTGAATGAATTGATTGAATTTTAATGAATTTGTTGACTTTTTATGCCTTTTCATGTAGTAAAGATAATGTAAAAACATGTTTATTTGTCTTTTCCTAAGTTTTGTGATTTCTTTGGTTATATATAAGTAACATTTTACCTTAACTTTTGTATGTTTTCTGTATGCAAAATTGTATACTTCTGTCTTCAGTTTAATGCTATATTTTAGTCCTTAAATATTAGTTTCTGGTTGCAGTTTTTTTATATTGGAAATTGTGTATCAATAACAGGAGTTTGAATTTATACTTAAGTGTCAATTTTACGCAATTACATTATGTTTTTATCTGTGATATTTGTATGTAGAATAGGTCAGGATGTGTCACGAGCTGCATTGTGTAATTTTAAGTCAGATATTCCCAGAAAATTGCTCTTTATGTTGTTTTGAGATTTAAGATAAATCTCATATTGAGATGTCCTTCATGATTGAGCAACTAACGTGTACTTACTGCCTACTTTTGTTGTCTGTGATGTACACTAGGAAATATATATATTTTTAGCAGATTCTGATGCCGCTCATAACTTGTGAAGATAACTCTTGTTTGTTATATGTATACTAGTGTATGAATTCTCTCCCTTCATCTGATAATAAATTAAATTCATAATGAATTTTCTTCGTGTTTATTTTATGACCATATTTTATTATTGATGTTCATTATGTGCTAAGTTTGACATTTCGTGTTTATTTATGACCAGGTTTGTGTGAACTGTTTTAATGTGTATTCAGCTTAAGATTTGATAATATTCATGACTCAGTTTTTCCTATATATATATGTATAGTTATGAAATATAAATATGAAAATAAACAATCATGATTTATCTTCCTCTTAAGCACTTTGAATTTATTATAGAAATGGGCATTGCATGATATGGCAGGTGTAAAATTTATTGAGAAACGAAAATCTCAAAAATAAATCATCTTAGCGTCTCGTTAATTGTACAAAGAGATTGTATTGTTTACTAGTTATGACTCGAAGTGTTCTTGACAACTGGTGACAATTTTGATATTATGGTATCCTTTTTCATTTTGATATATGTATCTTATGAATAATATATGCGACATTCTGCATAAAAATTTCTTAATGTTACAATTAATTGTGATAAATATTAAAATGTTCAATTTGCAGTAATAACTTACTTACCGTATGTAAATTTCGTCAAGTAAAGACATTGAATTGATGACAAATATTATCAAAAGATGCCTTATAGTAAGTCAATCAAGCCTAGAGAATTGTTACTTGGTGTAAGGTCTTACTCAGAAATATAAGCAGGCGCTCCAGAGGAATGCGTGAAATGGGTAGTTCATGTGTCATGATATCACTCTTTATAGGGGATCAAAAATGAAAAAAAGTACATTGAATCATAGATTTATCTTACCTTTAAAGGAACACCATGGTCATTTTACAGACTCGGTGGTTAAAAATTCAATTGTTCACGATATATAGAAGTGCAGTGGCATCCGTTATAATGCAAGTGAGTTGCTATAGGACCACAGGGCTTTACAGACCAGAGGAAGTCGTGTACTATTCCTCTACATGCTATCCATTCTGAGAAGCAGCTTCAAGCAGGCCACTTTGATCGCCTTTGTATTGCATTAACTGAAAATAACCGTGAGGTAAACTGACTATTTCACCTCGACTTCCAATCACGTAAATCAGTAAACAAAGTATGCTAAGCACAGTTCATCCTCACAGTGAAGTTGATACGGTTTTATTGAAGTGAATGACTTGTTTGAACTCCTGTAAGTATTACTATATGGCTATATGTTGTGTAAATGCTTGTTGTTTTTAACATTTATATCAATTAACATAAAGTACGTTTTTCTGAAATATTTTTTGTTTTCAGATTATGCATAAATAGAAATGTATTTAATTCAGAATCATATAAAATAAAAAAGTTACAGCTACAGTCCAGTTATTTCAGGAAAATCCCTCTAAGTATAGAAAACCATAATTTAATGACTGAAAATGATGTATTGCTCTTGTTTCAATACTATTGGTCAAATATGTGTACCATAAATTAACTACGGTTATGGCTAAGATGATAAACACTATTCACGTTTCCCATCACTTACTACATGACTTGTGCGCCTGTGGTTGTTATTTTTCTACCTTTGTGAATGTTGAAACACTACTGTGACACTAGATGATATGAGAATGTTGAAGCGCTACTGTGACACTAGATGATATGAGAATGTTGAAGCACTACTGTGACACTAGGTGATATGAGAATGTTGAAGCACTACTGTGACACTAGGTGATATGAGAATGTTGAAGCACTACTGTGACACTAGATGATATGAGATTGGTGAGGCACTACTGTGACACTAGATGATATGTGAATGTTGAAGCACTACTGTGACACTAGGTGATATGAGAATGTTGAAGCACTACTGTGACACTAGGTGATATGAGAATGTTGAAGCACTACTGTGACACTAGATGATATGAGAATGTTGAAGCACTACTGTGGCACTAGATGATATGAGAATGTTGAAGCACTACTGTGACACTAGATGATATGAGATTGTTGAGGCACTACTGTGACACTAGATGATATGAGAATGTTGAAGCACTACTGTGACACTAGATGATATGAGAATGTTGAAGCACTACTGTGACATTAGATGATATGAGAGTGTTTAAGCACTACTGCACTATATATCTGCAAAATTGCCTCATCACACTTCAAAATCAAACACTTCTAATTATCATGGGACATTATTGTCTCTAATTGAAGTGATAATTGAAATAAAATGTTAATGTTTGCTAATTATAGCTTAATTAACAAAGCCATAAAATTGGTGATTATAAAACTGCACCAGGTGTTGTGTGTGGCAATTGAACTTTTCTAAAGTAATACTTCATGTGTGTATTTTAATGTTAGATCAAATGTTAATTTCTGAAAACATGTTTTTGTCTGTTTAACATTTTTTGAGAATGAAGAATCCGAAATGTCTCGGCGGATGAGTATTTATCAAACTATAATGTCGTCGTCTGAGTCGACTTTCATTACTCCACAAACCATCAAATGGCCTAAAAACCAAGAAAATCACAAACAATTTTATATTGAACTTTTTTCTTCACACACGTAGGGTTTCATATGACATTTGAGCGTGAAATTTATTGCTTACGTAAATGTCATCGTTAATTATTTGGAAAATCATGCTTGTAAAGCTGTTTTTTCCCTATATTTGCTTCCTCAAAGATACTTCAGCTGATTATTATTATCAGGAAAGTTCTACCATGAAATTACAGTAAAACCTCGATAATAAGACCACCCTTGGGACCCTTGAAAGTTGGTCTTAATATTTTGATGGTCTTAATATTGATGTTGACGTAGAGTAAAACAGTGGAAATGGACTTGAAAATTGTGTTCTTAATTTTTAGGTGGTCTTATTATCTAGGTGGTCTTAAAAGGAGGTATTACTGTATTTATACGATGAAATTTACATAGTTGAGTTTCAATTCCACTGTTCAATAAATAGCAATAAAACAGGAAGTGACCAATGAAAATAATTAGTTCAGTGTTGACATCTGTGCGCATTCAAGACATTAATTTAAATAATAAAATATGATAAACCATATTGGTATTAAAAGTCGACCGCATTCAAGAAATTATGCATTATCAGAAAAGAGAAAAATCACTTTCGGAATGTTTTCTTCCGACGATTTGATCACTTCATACAGTATAACAAACTCTCTTCAACTACATTTACAATTTTCTTCATATCACCATTTTACCACCGGTTTTACCTTCATAGATCTACCATCTCTTAACAACAACCAAAATGTGTTACTCCCAAAGGATGGTGCTCTAGGGTGGTTGCATTGTATTTGCTGCAGGACATATCTTGTAAGCCAGGAAAAATCGCGCCTTACGAGTATTACATGTACTAACAATAATTTCTATAACAACATTTACATAACTTTTATATTAAATATGTACACAAATATTAATTAAATACACTCGCCCAAAGTTCTAACGCATCACTTAGGGTTTACTTGATTTCGAAAAGACAACGAGGGGTTGGAAATTTATGGTCAATGTAGTAGAAACAAAAAACACAATGAGATCAAACGTGTTTACATGTCAGAAAAATAACTAATACTTTTAATAAAAGTTCAATTTCGTATGCTAAAAAACAATTAATGTGCTCTTTGTAATTAATTACTGAGCGTGTGCTAGGCACCTATGGTTTATGATTTTCTGCCTATTTGCAAAATTACACGAGTTGGATGTTCTGTCCGTTAAACAGCAGATACAGCATGCGCGGCTCGAGATGTGGACCGGGTGTACGGTCTGTCCGTGATACAGCAGATACAGCATGCGCGGCTCGAGATGTGGACCGGGTGTACGGTCTGTCCGTGATACAGCAGATACAGCATGCGCGGCTCGAGATGTGGACCGGGTGTACGGTCTGTCCGTGATACAGCAGATACAGCATGCGCGGCTCGAGATGTGGACCGGGTGTACGGTCTGTCCGTGATACAGCAGATACAGCATGCGCGGCTCGAGATGTGGACCGGGGGTACGGTCTGTCCGTGATACAGCAGATACAGCATGCGCGGCTCGAGATGTGGACCGGGTGTACGGTCTGTCCGTGGTAATACAGCAGATACAGCATGCGCGGCTCGAGATGTGGACCGGGGGTACGGTCTGTCCGTGATACAGCAGATACAGCATGCGCGGCTCGAGATGTGGACCGGGGGTACGGTCTGTCCGTGATACAGCAGATACAGCATGCGCGGCTCGAGATGTAGACCGGGGGTCAGTACTCTCCCCTCCCGAGATGTTTTGCAAAATATTGTTATCCATATCTAATTCTAGTACAAGAGAGGATCCCGAATTCAATGGCCTCTCTGTTTTTGGCAAAAATTAGCGTATTGTATTCCAAGAAAAGCATTGCATTGCAAACATCTAGGGACGCGCTGCCTTACTAGGAGCTAACCCCCCCCCCCCCCCCCGACGTAAATTGCGAGATGCCCGCATTTACTGTCAGTCAAAATATAGGATTAATGTTGTTTTAAAGTCCCAGTTTAGTTTCTGTGTAGCTATTTCTCCTCAGTGCATTACTCGGTAAATTATATTTTCTGATCCTACTGTCTCCCATCTGTCATAAATACATGTTCAAATGAAAATAGGAAATATTTTGTTTCTCAATTGATGAATATTATATACAAACGCAATGCAAACTAAATTATGTCCATTCATTTAGAGTAATTATTGACTGTAACTTAATGACAAAAAAGCCATGTCCCCATCCTGCAGTCGGTAAAAGTTATTGAGTATTGCTTGACAACCGAATCTTGGAAGACTTGGAAGCTTCTGTTACAACAAAATATAAAATCGACAAACAAGCCTTGAAAAATATTATTGGTAGATCAAAACCTATATATTCTTGTATCTACACAAATGATACTACAAATAGCGCAACTGCAACGTAAAACAAAATAGTTGCCACGAAGCCACATATGTACAAGGTGGTTGACATCTTTTTATGCCAATCTGCTTCTTTCATGTCATTTTTAAGAAAATATTTGTCCGCTTTTGTCATCAATAGAATGGCAGGAATACAACACAACAGGGAGAAGAATAAAACACATGGACACCATATACATTGATGTATCTTATGGTTCAATGTATTCCCGCTATATTGGGAGTTGTCGTCTGCCTCTCCCACAGCTTGATCATCCGTGTTTAAGTCGCTAGTTTGTGTCATGTCTACATGAAAAATGTCCGGGTCTCCCTTGCGTGGTTTGCATGGCTTACAATGGTCCTTGAACGAATAGCTTGGTGGACTTACATCACTGTAAGTTTCAAATGCTTCATTAAAGTCACAGTCTATGACGAAATTTTGCTGAAAAGAGAGATCACTTTGCATACTTCCCATCAGCCATGTTGCGACTCTCGTGTCGTCTCGATCTTCCACGCTGTTTTTTATAAAAGATTTGAACAAGGCATTGGATTTCTTGTCACTATTACACCAATACGGCTTCGATACATCTACATGATTGATACCCCATGCAAGATTTCCAACACCATACTCATTTCTAACCATACCTTTCCCAGTCAACATCGCACCGCATCGCATTGAATCATAGAATGTAATATTCTCCTTTCGTTTCACTCGGCGTTTCCTGTCTTTATGCTTGAATGATTTCTTCACACGCTTATACAGCCTTTGACTTGCTGCACAATTCTTCGTTTTAGCATCATGTTTAAGTTTTTTTATAAAGCCCTGGGACTTTATTTGTTCAAGATAGCGATTTTCGTAAGTTTCCATTTTTTCTTGCATGTTTATATCATCTTCGAGATCGTATGATTCTTGTATTTCTGCTCCGTTTTCAGTCAAAACAAAATCGTATTTCCAGATGTATCGATGTCTATTTTTTATCACAGAAGTCTTCCTATTCTATTCTTGACTGAAAGAGCTCCATTCCTCGTTAGACCCACGTGTTGTTCTAGTTCATGTTGCGTTCATACCTCTGTGCTCGTATATCCTTGCCTCACAACCAAGAGTTCGTAAACATGTGGAAGTCGGTAAGTAGTGTGTATGTTATCGTTATTTGTTTGATTGTATCGGTAAACTAAATTATTCACCGAGTCATTTGTTCTCAAACAGTGAGTAGAACGTAACTCCAATCAAACAAATAAATATCACTCGCGATCCACACCACACAATCACAGACTACGTCGTAGTTAACCGAAAACCATAAGCTAGCTGACGGAGACAGTGAACCAATGTCTAGTATACCAGGTTTAAAATGATTTAAAAAGTAGTTGTACTTCCCCGCCTAGTCTTAAATTTAATTACAAAGCAATCATTGTGAGTTGACAACCGCGGATGGTTTAAAAACGATTTTAAACCATGATGAATCCTCTTTGTTGTCAAATATCTCCATTAATTTAAGTTTTTCCACAATGAGCCGTTTTACGATTTGAAAACTGTAATACAAAGTATACAGACAATTACATTAAGCATATTATCACGAGACAAGGTTTTCTGCCTAATTGAGATTTTCTTGACAATATTTCCTTTGTGTTTTTTTGTGTGTAAATCAATTGAATTTGTTTGACACGCGGTTTGAAATAAATTTTAAGCTAGTGTGTTCTGTCATACGTCACCTAAAACAAAGACAGATTACGAAGTAAGGCTAAACATAAAATATCTTTTCGTTAGAGGTGGTAAACATGTTGGCTGTTTATTATTTCACAATTATAGCATCCGAAACAAGCAATTGAATCGTGTTATAGGCGTTTTGTTTCCCACTAATTATTATGCCGATGTCAGCAAAACATTGCTGAATAGCTATTTACAATGTGCACATATTTCTCTAAACCCATCAACTAATATTTTAACACTCACAAACGATGATTGCGACAGAAATGCGTTAATTGCACGATGTTACAATAATTCTTATAAGTTTGTGTTTTACTACAATTCGAACAAGTTAAGCGTTGTTATATTTAATTTATATACTAAACCGCAAGAACATATGTTCAACAACTTAAACCGCAACATGTAATCAAACAAATCAAACAACGTCTATTTTTTGTTTCAACAGATCGAATGTGTCTCTACATCAACGTACATAACATACCTATGTGTCGCAATACTCACCACATTATTGTTATGTGTCAATATATCTACAACACCATAGTTATGTGTCGATGTGCATTGTACCTTCTACAGTATACTTATGTGTCAATGTACATACTATAGTATAGTTATGTGTCGATATACATTGGACCTCCTACAGTATAGTTATGTGTCGATATGCATTGTACCTACTACCTACAGTATAGTTATGTGTCGATATACATTGGACCTACTACAGTATAGTTATGTGTCGATATACATTGGACCTCCTACAGTATAGTTATGTGTCGATATACATTGTACCTACTGCATTATAGTTATGTGTCGAAATGCATTGTACCTACTACAGTATAGTTATGTCGATATGCATTGTACCTACTACAGTATAGTTATGTGTCGATATGCATTGTACCTACTACAGTATAGTTATGTGTCGATATGCATTGTACCTACTACAGTATAGTTATGTCGATATGCATTGTACCTACTACAGTATAGTTATGTGTCGATATGCATTGTACCTACTACAGTATAGTTATGTCGATATGCATTGTACCTACTACAGTATAGTTATGTCGATATGCATTGTACCTACTACAGTATAGTTATGTCGATATGCATTGTACCTACTACAGTATAGTTATGTCGATATGCATTGTACCTACTACAGTATAGTTATGTCGATATGCATTGTACCTACTACAGTATAGTTATGTCGATATGCATTGTACCTACTACAGTATAGTTGTGTCGATATGCATTGTACCTACTGCAGTATATGTATGTGTCGATATGCATTGTACCTACTACAGTATAGTTGTGTCGATATGCATTGTACCTACTACAGTATAGTTATGTCGATATGCATTGTACCTACTACAGTATAGTTGTGTCGATATGCATTGTACCTACTACAGGATAGTTGTGTCGATATGCATTGTACCTACTACAGTATAGTTGTGTCGATATGCATTGTACCTACTACAGTATAGTTGTGTCGATATGTATTGTACCTACTGCAGTATATGTATGTGTCGATATGCATTGTACCTACTACAGTATATGTATGTGTCGATATGCATTGTACCTACTACAGTATAGTTGTGTCGATATGCATTGTACCTACTACAGTATAGTTGTGTCGATATGCATTGTACCTACTACAGTATATGTATGTGTCGATATGCATTGTACCTACTACAGTATATGTATGTGTCGATATGCATTGTACCTACTACAGGATAGTTGTGTCGATATGCATTGTACCTACTACAGTATAGTTATGTCGATATGCATTGTACCTACTACAGTATAGTTGTGTCGATATGCATTGTACCTACTACAGTATAGTTGTGTCGATATGCATTGTACCTACTGCAGTATATGTATGTGTCGATATGCATTGTACCTACTACAGTATATGTATGTGTCGATATGCATTGTACCTACTACAGTATAGTTGTGTCGATATGCATTGTACATACTACAGGATAGTTGTGTCGATATGCATTGTACCTACTACAGTATAGTTGTGTCGATATGCATTGTACCTACTACAGTATAGTTGTGTCGCTATGCATTGTACCTACTACAGTATAGTTGTGTCGATATGCATTGTACCTACTACAGTATAGTTGTGTCGATATGCATTGTACCTACTACAGTAAATTTGTCTGCTGCTTTATTTAATTTAGTATAGTTCTATGTCACTATATCTACTACAGTATACTTATATGTCACTATATCTACTACTGTATACTTACATAAAAATATATCTACTACAGTATAGTTATGTGTCGATATGGATTGACCTGCTACATCATATGTGTCTGTTGCTTTATTTAATATAGTATAGTTATATGTAGATATATTTACTACAGTATAGGTATATGTCACTATATCTACTACAGTATAGTTATATAAAACTATATATATTATCGTATAGTTATGTGTCGATATGGATTGACCTGCTACATCATATGTGTCTGTTGCTTTATTTAATATAGTATAGTTATATGTAGATATATTTACTACAGTATAGTTATATGTCACTATATCTACTACAGTATAGTTATATAAAACCATATATAGTATATTATAGTTATATGTAGATACATATACTACATTATAGTTATATGTCATTATATCTACTGCAGTATAGATATATAAAACTATATATAGCATAGTATAGTTATATGTAGATATATTTTCTACAGTATAGTTATATGTCACTATATATACTACAGTATAGTTATATAAAACTATATATAGCATAGTATAGTTATATGTAGATATATTTACGACAGTATAGTTATAAAACTATATATAGTATGGTATAGTTATATGTAGATATATTTACTGCAGTATAGTTATATAAAACTATATATAGTATAGTATAGTTATATGTTGATATATTTACTACAGTATAGTTATATGTCACTATATTGTATATCTACTACAGTATAGTTATATAAAACTATATATAGTAAAGTATAGTTATATGTAGATAATTTACTACAGTATAGTTATATGTCACTATATCTACTACAGTATAGTTATATAAAACTATATATAGTATAGTGTAGTATGATTATATGTAGATAATTTACTACATTATATTTATATGTCACTATATCTACTACAGTATAGTTATATAAAACTATATATAGTATAGTGTAGTATAATTATATGTAGATATATTTACTACAGTATAGTTATATCAAAATATACATGTATATTATAATAGAGCTATGGTTACATTTAGATATATCTACTGCAGTATAGTTATATGTATAGATATATCTAATACAGTATACAGTTAAAGGAAACTATATATATTATATTATACAAAATGTAGTTATATGTAGTTATATCTACTGCAGTATAGTAATATATGAGCTCAATAACTGCATCTTTATCTTTATATTTATTTGTCACTCACCAACTATATATGTTGCAAAAAACTTTGTAAAATGTTGCCTTAATACAAGGTATTGAATTGTATTGCAATTGAAATTTAAAATCGAGATGTGAGTCTTATCACTAATGGTAACATATTTTAAAGAAAGAAATGTTTCCGCGATCATAAAGATGAAGGAAACAAGATAACCTGAGACAGGATGAGAAGAAATACATCATTAATTCAACATGCACCATGATCAAACAATTTCTACAATTATAGATACATATGTTTTGTCCTCTACATTACATAAATGTTTTAAAAAATGATTGAATCGGTGTTGGATAGTGCATATCTAATCGGCATCAGACTGTCACGTATATTAGAGTTTAATGATTGCTAGTCTATCAGGAAATAATGTGTGCATTATTGTATCAATGATTAAGCTCCCAATCAGCGGATAAAATTATTACATACACATCATTTAAATCTTCGGGTTTTTTGTACATCCAATGTAAAGTTACTTACATATACTGTAGATTAATTGCTCGAGAATGAACGATTCACTGATCAAGCAGACACTTTAGATCAAATTTCAATTTGGAAAATATGGAAAATGTCTGAAAACCAGTGTAAAGGTTCAAGTCAAGTTATTATCCGGTAATCTGAAATCGATTTCATATTACCCCCGAGGGTTACCTTAATCCGATTTCCTATTACCCTCGCGCAATTTAGATTACCCCTCGCTGATTGGGCTGATGTGATAACTTTCAATTACTTGAAATCGTGGTATATGAATTGAAAAAAAGTTATGAAACATACAAAAGCTTTTCTCAAACTGCAAACATCAGTAAAAAATGTTTTGTACATTGCTGTTATGGTTGTTTGTGGTGCTGCTGCCGTTCCTGGTTATGATGTTGTTTTCTTGTTGTTGTTTTGATGCTTGATATTTTAATATGTGTATCATTTGCTGTTGTTCTTTTCAAGTTATGTATGGAAAATGTATGAAGATAAACATAAATAAGGATTGGGGGGGTGTAGCTTGTAGTCACCTTCAATGTACCCTCGGGGATGTAGCTTGTAGTCACCTTCAATGTACCCTCGGGGATAAACACTCTTTCTCAATAAACGGGTGCACATGATATCGCCGGCGATGTTTTGCTCCAAATTCCACGCAATAAATTTTAAATTGTGTTAAAATGTTGCATGACCAACCCATGTATAACAATCAGACTCAACAATGATTGTGGACTTCCGTTCAAATGAAAAAATGTTACGAAACTGCTTATTTGACAGGTTCGTTACTGTCGCTGTACAAAATATATTTCTTTCAAGCAGTGTTCATTTAAAGTACCACTTCAGCATCATCACCATTTAATAAAAATATAGATCGTAGGAGTATGATTATATGGTAAATTAAAGGTTTACCTAGAGGTATGTACGAGTAATAAGGAATGATTGCCCACCTTGTTATAGCTGGTCCGGATAATATTCGTTTTTCATTTTTGACTTAGAAAACATGTATTTAATTCTGATCAAATTTGATACCTTTAGTGTGGTCAGAATATATAATGGACTAAGTTTGTTTCGTTTCAATGTTAAAATACAGCAATTCAATGAGTAACTTTTAAAGAATAAAAAGAAATTAAAGTACTAGTACTGTATAACGTAAATGTTGTTTGAAAACAATGCAGATACGTAGAGCTTATTTTAAGAAGCTGTGAAATGAAAACCAGACTTTCGATAATCAAACGGTTCAAAACATAAGTTCATGACATGTTCTACTGTTAGGTTTAATTGTAAAAAAGACAGTTTCAAACTTCAATTTTCTTGTTTTTACCCATGTGAAATGCACCCGTTTATTGAAAAAGCGTGAATATAAAATCGATTTCATCATACCTTCCGGTAATCTCAGAAAGAGATTGTAAGCTACCGGGAGGGGTAACATGAAACAGAGGATAGTCTCAAATCGCTACTTTGGGCCTCACAGCAATGAAAGGTCCATGAAACGCGAGTGAGAGATTATGAAAACAATTTCATTTCAGCTGAAGAAATATTAGCTGCCGATTTTGTATGTCGAATGTCGTATCTAAGCAAAGTTTTCAATTCTAAATGTTCGTGGGTAGTGGTCATTTGTCTTGGAAATAAAATGGAAAAATATATTCAAAGTCATACTATTTAAAAAAAAACTTAATATGCTTGTGTGATTCCCACATCAGTCATATTCCATCAATTAATTACATATCATTTACATAAACGTGTTAAACATCTCTTGTTTTATTAGATATATTCATATCATCTGTTTAATACTCTTCTCGCTTGTCATAATGACTTCATTGTAAACATACACTATATTTGATGAAAAGAGTTTTCTAAATATAAGGTTGTCTATTCAAATTAATCTTCACACGGAACGATAGTATTGCACGGATGCTGACTATAAGCAAACGAAATTTTATTCGTGTTTTAATTAAAATCATGACGAATTACTTTTTGGCAACTCAAAGTGATGCATCCGTCATTGTTTTCATGGGAGTAAAAAGTCAATGTACCTTAATTAGGACATTTTTGGGGTTAACTTTCAGAAATGCAGTTTTTAAATAACAGCGTCTTCGGTCATCACGTTTCTTTTGTGAAACATATTGACTAAAGCGCCCTAAACAAATGTTTCATTATTATTTATGTGAAACTGTTATTTTAAATTATAACACTGAAAATAGTGAAATATCTAATAAATAGTTTGTCTCTTAAACACAAATGTACCGGTTACATTTATTTTTTTAAAAATATTTTCCTCTTTATTCGGCACTGTAAAGATGAATTTTCTTAAACCTTTGTTGACATGTATCTAATGACTGACTTGGGCGGTTTGCTTAATTGGTATAATTATATATTTATCGTGTGTATACTATTGTGTACGTAAAGGTTAATAGCTTTTATGGATAAGTTATTGTTTACGTGGTCAGTTTATGCTGATACATTGTATTGTGGAAATCAAGGCCCATGGAGCGGTAAAGTGTGAGGTTAGCTAACTAAATCTATTTAACCCCTCTGTATATTTTCTCAGATAACCCCAAGGCTGTAAGTCGCTATATGATTATTGTTTATTTTTATATGTTTGCCTGCGGTCCGACCAACTTCCAATAGAATTGTAGAAGGAAAATATCTTGAAACCGTGATAAATCTGTTAAAGGTGTCTTTCGTGTGCAAACAAATGTTAGAGATCAAACCTTCTACTTTATGATGGTGTAAATATTATGTTTCTGTGATTTCTACATCACTGTCCTTTTTGAGGTTATTAAGATCCCCCTTTTTACATTGAAATAAGAAGGGGCTAAAACAATATCTCTGAATTTAAATACTTTCCAATATAGGTAGATAATGTGTGCAGAGATATATCGACAAAGTGAAAAACTGTGCAAATTGTGTAGATATTGAGTCGAATTTAGAATCATTTTCATGTCTTATGTGTAGTACAACCGATGAATTATTCAAGCGTCCTATAGATAATTACAGTCATGAAATTGTATCACCAAATTGTAACAAATCATGGTTTAATGATGCTTTGAAACGGTATAAATTTGTATCCGTTTTAAATGATTATAGTAAGAATGCCTCGGACGAAAATCGAGTGTTATTAGTGAAAGCACGACCTGAGTATAAAAACACGTTGAAATATAATCGTAAGCGGTATTTGAATGAACGCACTAACACCTTAGAAACATACCGATACAAGAACGCTAAATTATATTGGAAATTGTTAAAAGAATCATCTCATGTAAAAACACCGGACATACCTCTGTCAAGTTTTGAGCATTATTTCAAGGCTATTAATAATCCAGACGATCACTTTTTCAATCCTGACGAAGATGTAATGTATTTTAATGATCGTTTTGTTAAAGGTGAATTTCATGTTATGTTTAATGAGCTTGACTCAAGCATAACTGAAAGCGAAATATTAAATGCTATTAGCGAAAAGCTGGTAAAAGCGCTGGTCCCGACAATTATTTAAATGAATATTTTAAACATGGTAAAACTCAATTATTACCATACCTATTTAATGTGTTCAATATTGTTTTTAGCACCGGTTGTTTTCCCGAAGCATGGTCTGATGGATATATAATTCCATTACATAAGAAAGGATCGCTGAATGACCCGGAAAACTACAGAGGAATAACATTGCTTAGTGTTTTAGGAAATATTTTAACAAGGATTTTAAATAATCGTTTAGATAAATGAGCTCAAACGTATAACGTTTATGTTGAAGCACAGGCAGGTTTCAGAAGGGGTATGGGTACAACAGATACTATTTTTGTGTTACACGGCCTAATAACACATATGATTAACTCTGGGAAAAAAATGTTTTGTAGCTTTCTTGATTTTAGCAAAGCCTTTGATTATATAGAAAGAAACAGTTTGTGGTATAAGTTAATAAAAATTGGAATCAGAGGTAAAATGTTTACTGTCATTAAAAGTATTTATTCTAACATAAAAAGTCGTGTCAAATATAATAACATGCTTAGCAATGAATTTTCTTGTATGTTAGGTGTACGCCAAGGTGAATAATTATTTGAAAGCAAAAACGAGTTTTTAATAAATGACCTGAGCGCATACATATTCAAAGCTTTTCAATTACGTGATTCACTGACCTAATTTCGGTGTGAAATGTAGTTATTATATAACTAGCAAATGTAAATATATATGTTTTGTGTTGTTATGTATATATGAGGAGAAAATCGGTGGTAAATGCCTTCATATAGATGTGCTCTACAACCCTGCATTGTCATTCTTACCATAATACTTCCCAATCCACAAACACATCCGATGTATCTATGTTCAATCCTGACATACGTGCCGTGCGCTATCAGGGGAAACATCTGTATCGTATGGTGGCATATTACTGCCACCAGTTAGCATGATAGCGTTCGCGAATTTTTTCGTGTTAACCACTTAATTATTGCGATAATTATCTAGCTATCTATTTTCGGTAAGATAAATATCATACAACTAGAAACAGGCTTGAAAGTGCCCAGAATTGCCACCTCTTACCTTTTTATGATGTATTACACTAGATTTAAGTGGTAACACGAATCTTATCTAGTTGACCACTTATTATGTTACTTAATAACTCAAATTCGCGAATTTCACTTAAGATTCGTGTTACCACTTATTTATAAATACAAGTTTGGTTTCCTAGATGTAAGTCTTGTTTTATTTAAGAATTGTACATCTGTTTTTGTATGTATACCTCTTTACATGTCACCTCCTATAAATAAAGATATTATTATTATTATTTAATGCTACCGCGTTATTAAAGTATTTTCTTAACGTTTTGAGAACATTTATTTGACGTTTAATTTCATCCATGTTCATTAAATGACGCAGTGATATTGAAAGTGAATCTTAAGTTATAAATTATATACCAGCGCAGTAAAAATAAGGTCGACTTGCAGAAAACGCTTAAAATTCTAATTTATATGCGAAACATTTAGTACTAATGTCACATTACAATTATTTCTCTCCGTGCCGTAATGATAATGTACGCAATTACAAGTCTTAAATATTCCTGTAATGTTTGAATTATTGTCACACGAAGAAAATGGAAGAAAGCTTTTTTTTCTCAAAAATAAAAATAGATGACAAATTACTCGGTGAGCAAATTGTTGCAAGATTGTGGGTTTTAAGAGGGTAATTTTTTCAACAATGTGAACTTTCATTAACGTTGCAATAAATGCGTTAATTAACGCAATTACGTGGTCGATTTTTTGCACATACATGTATACCATTCTATCGCCATTTTATATATACAGTCGGGCCTCGTTCATTCGAATTCATCGGATCCGAAATTTCATTTCGAATAATGAATAGGTTCGAATAGCCGAAGATACATCGGGACCTGATATATATTTCGGATGATATCAACAATTCGGATAGAATGTTGTCAAAAAAACGAGGTCCGATTTGTATGTGCATGTATAAACCTATCTGTTCTAGCTGTATAAACCTATCTGTTCTAGCTGTATAAACCTATCTGTTCTAGCTGTATAAACCTATCTGTTCTAGCTGTATAAACCTGTCTATTCTAGCTGTATAAACCTGTCTGTTCTAGCTATATAAACCTATCTATTCTAGCTGTATAAACCTGTCTGTTCTAGCTATATAAACCTATCTATTCTAGCTGTATAAACCTGTCTGTTCTAGCTATATAAACCTATTCTGTTCTATCTGTATAAACCTGTCTGTTCTAGCTATATAAACCTATCTGTTCTATCTGTATAAACCTATCTGTTCTAGCTATATAGACCTATCTGTTCTAGCTATATAAACCTATCTGTTCTATCTGTATAAACCTATCTGTTCTAGCTATATAAACCTATCTGTTCTATCTGTATAAACCTATCTGTTCTAGCTATATAAACCTATCTGTTCTAGCTGTATAAACCTATCTATTCTAGCTGTATAAACCTATCTGTTCTATCTGTATAAACCTATCTGTTCTAGCTATATAGACCTATCTGTTCTAGCTATATAGACCTATCTGTTCTAGCTATATAAACCTATCTATTCTAGCTGTATAAACCTATCTGTTCTAGCTGTATAAACCTATCTGTTCTAGCTATATAGACCTATCTGTTCTAGCTATATATACCTATCTGTTCTAGCTGTATAAACCTGTCTGTTCTAGCTGTATAGACCTATCTGTTCTAGCTATATAGACCTATCTGTTCTAGCTATATAGACCTATCTGTTCTAGCTATATAGACCTATCTGTTCTAGCTATATAAACCTGTCTGTTCTAGCTGTATAAACCTATCTGTTCTAGCTGTATAAACCTGTCTGTTCTAGCTGTATAAACCTATCTGTTCTAGCTGTATAAACCTATCTGTTCTAGCTGTATAAACCTGTCTGTTCTAGCTATATAAACCTATCTGTTCTAGCTGTATAAACCTGTCTGTTCTAGCTGTATAAACCTATCTGTTCTAGCTATATAGACCTATCTGTTCTAGCTGTATAAACCTATCTGTTCTAGCTGTATAAACCTATCTGTTCTAGCTGTATAAACCTATCTGTTCTAGCTGTATAAACCTATCTGTTCTATCTGTATAAACCTATCTATTCTAGCTATATAGACCTATCTGTTCTATCTGTATAAACCTATCTGTTCTAGCTGTATAAACCTATCTGTTCTATCTGTATAAACCTATCTATTCTAGCTATATAGACCTATCTGTTCTAGCTGTATAAACCTATCTGTTCTATCTGTATAAACCTATCTGTTCTATCTATATAAACATATCTGTTCTAGCTGTATAGACCTATCTGTTCTAGCTGTATAAACCTATCTGTTCTAGCTTGATTGTAAAGAAAACATTATCACTGTCCAGTCATCTGCCTTGAAAATCGGTATCCGTGTCCTATAAGGATGTGTGGTCTTGACCATCATTGAGTTCGAGCCCCCAACATCCGGGTTGAGCGGCTGTCGATTTTGGCTGAAATGGTACGATCTTTTCTACTGCAATGTTGATTCAAAGCTTCTACTGCAATGTTGATTCAAAGCTTCTACTGTAATGTTGATTAAAAGCTTCTACTGCAATGTTGATTCAAAGCTTCTACTGTAATGTTAATTCAAAGCTTCTACTGTAACGTTGATTCAAAGCTTCTACTGTAATGTTGATTCAAAGCTTCTACTGTAATGTTGATTCAAAGCTTCTACTGCAATGTTGAGTCAAAGCTCGTACTGTAATGTTGAGTCAAAGCTTCTACTGTAACGTTGATTCA
Source organism: Mactromeris polynyma (assembly GCA_032209605.1). Taxonomy (NCBI): domain Eukaryota; kingdom Metazoa; phylum Mollusca; class Bivalvia; order Venerida; family Mactridae; genus Mactromeris; species Mactromeris polynyma. The sequence continues at coordinate 7,503,971 of JASFXZ010000012.1, forward strand.
AAGCTTCTACTGTAATGTTGATTCAAAGCTTCTACTGTAATGTTGATTCAAAGCTTCTACTGTAACGTTGATTCAAAGCTTCTACTGTAATGTTGATTCAAAGCTTCTACTGTAATGTTGATTCAAAGCTTCTACTGTAATGTTGATTCAAAGCTTCTACTGTAACGTTGATTCAAAGCTTCTACTGTAATGTTGAGTCAAAGCTTCTACTGTAATGTTGATTCAAAGCTTCTACTGTAATGTTGAGTCAAAGCTTCTACTGTAATGTTGAGTCAAAGCTCGTACTGTAATGTTGAGTCAAAGCTTCTACTGTAATGTTGATTCAAAGCTTCTACTGCAATGTTGAGTCAAAGCTTCTACTGTAATGTTGATTCAAAGCTTCTACTGTAATGTTGATTCAAAGCTTCTACTGTAATGTTGAGTCAAAGCTCGTACTGTAATGTTGATTCAAAGCTTCTACTGTAATATTGATTCAAAGCATCTACTGTAATGTTGATTCAAAACTTCTAGCTTCTACTGTAATGTTGAGTCAAAGCTCGTACTGTAATGTTGATTCAAAGCATCTACTGTAATGTTGATTCAAAGCTTCTACTGTAATATTGATTCAAAGCATCTACTATAATGTTGATTCAAAACTTCTAGCTTCTACTGTAATGTTGATTCAAAGCTTCTACTGTAATATTGATTCAAAGCTTCTACTGTAATGTTGATTCAAAACTTCTAGCTTCTACTGTAATGTTGATTCAAAGCTTCTACTGTAATGTTGATTCAAAGCTTCTACTGTAATGTTGATTCAAAGCTTCTACTGTAACGTTGATTCAAAGCTTCTACTGTAATATTGATTCAAAGCATCTACTGTAATGTTGATTCAAAACTTCTAGCTTCTACTGTAATGTTGATTCAAAGCTTCTACTGTAATGTTGATTCAAAGCTTCTACTGTAATGTTGAGTCAAAGCTTCTACTGTAATGTTGAGTCAAAGCTCGTACTGTAATGTTGATTCAAAGCTTCTACTGTAATGTTGATTCAAAGCTTCTACTGTAATGTTGATTCAAAGCTTCTACTGTAATGTTGATTCAAAGCTTCTACTGTAATGTTGATTCAAAGCTTCTACTGTAATGTTGATTCAAAGCTTCTACTGCAATGTTGATTCAAAGCTTCTACTGTAATGTTGAGTCAAAGCTTCTACTGCAATGTTGAGTCAAAGCTTCTACTGTAATGTTGATTCAAAGTTTCTAGCTTCTACTGTAATGTTGACTCAAAGCTTCTACTGTAATGTTGAGTCAAAGCTTCTACTGTAATGTTGATTCAAAGCTTCTACTGTAACGTTGATTCAAAGCTTCTACTGTAACGTTGAGTCAAAGCTTCTACTGTAATGTTGACTCAAAGCTTCTACTGTAATGTTGATTCAAAGCTTATACTGTAACGTTGATTCAAAGCTTCTACTGTAATGTTAATTCAAAGCTTCTACTGTAACGTTGATTCAAAGCTTCTACTGTAATGTTGATTCAAAGCTTCTACTGTAATGTTGATTCAAAGCTTCTACTGTAATGTTGATTCAAAGCTTCTACTGAAATGTTCATTCAAAGCTTCAATTGTAATGTTGAGTCAAAGCTTCTACTGTAATGTTGATTCAAAGCTTCTACTGAAATGTTGATTCAAAGCTTCTACTGTAATGTTGATTCAAAGCTTCTACTGTAATGTTGATTCAAAGCTTATACTGTAACGTTGATTCAACGCTTCTACTGTAATGTTAATTCAAAGCTTCTACTGTAATGTTGATTCAAAGCTTCTACTGTAATGTTGATTCAAAGCTTCTACTGTAATGTTGATTCAAAGCTTCTACTGTAATGTTGATTCAAAGCTTCTACTGAAATGTTCATTCAAAGCTTCAATTGTAATGTTGAGTCAAAGCTTCTACTGTAATGTTCATTCACAGCTGTGATCAAGACGTTACGGGTGTCGTATACCCGTGGTTTGACTGTTTATTCTGACTGAGAGACGCTACGCCATCCAATTACACGCATACTAATGTAGAAGGTTTAGGCAATCCGCCTACAATAAATCAGAAACCGTTTACAGATGTTTTGCAATGTTTTAAACGCGATGCGCTGTAATTTGTTTAGTGATTAAACAATATTAAGAAACGCGTTGGTTGTTTTAATAAAGTATTGGTTTCATTTTTGCATTTTCAGGCTTTTGATGTTGTTGATTATTACTGAGCGCGGACACGTGAAATATTTAAATTATTATTCGTTTATGATATTTTCGGCAAATTCCGTAACCACGTAAATTTCCTTATCAAAACATCAGTTTTCGTCTTTCGTTTTCCAAATTTCTTGCATAACGATTGCTCGACAATAGATGAACTCTACACTACAACCCACCCAACTAGCTTACTTGGTATAGCGCTAGACTGTCACCGGCAGATCCAGGTTCGACTCCCTGGTTGAGCTAAGTCATGTTCTACCACGGCACTGGCCACAGTCATGTCCTCCACATCTGGAGAAGTTGTCAGTTGCTTACGGAAGTTAGTACTGGGGCATAATTTATTTCAGGAAAACTGTTTAGATCCACTGTCCGCCGTGTATGACTAAAATTGTTAAAAACCCGGCGTACAGCCAGATGAAAACAAAGAATTCGATATTTTGCGAAAAGGGAATGTTCCTGTACACTATTACGGAAAAAAGTTTATATAAAACATATCTTGGCGTTCCCAAGTACCGTCACGAAAAGCCAAAAATAATACAAAGAGTTCACAGGTTATAACTTGGTGAATATGTGTGCATAATCAAATGATCTCGTCCAGAAGGAACTTATATAGTTAAACATTCTGATACATCATGTGTTGTACCAGACTATCTAAGTTCAACGTCCTCTGTCGTCGGATTGTTGATCGATCATATACATGTATATTGTTTTGTTTATTTGAAGCTTCAAAGGTGTATAAATTACACGGAGAGAGAACGCGATATATTTATCTCTGGACGAACATGTATTATGTATACATAGTGTTTACTGAAAACACTGTATATAACGTTGAACTGTAACTTACAATTGCACAGGTGTGTCTAACTTCAGTCATATATATAATGTCAGAGGGACGACTGATCATGACTGTGACTGATTTTTAGTTGTATATCAATTTGAAAGCTCAATTATAATGATTAGTCGTAACATTTATATTGCTTGCTGCTAAGGAGTTACGATCCATGTCTTGCGCGGTTCAGTTTTAAAATGTTTGTAGTGAGCCTGATGATCGGTTATTCGACCGATTGTTTGATGTTTGTGATTGTACATGTATAGTAAGTAGACTTTAAACAATAGGTATGTCTGTATTATTTGTAATTCCAGTGACTACCACAATGGAACGGTAATTTATATTTATTGGCATGATGTGTGTCCCTTCTCACTGAACACTTCTCACAACTGAATACTACTCACTACTGAACACTACTCACAAATGAACACTACTCACTACTGAACACTACTCACAACCGAACACTAATCACTCCTGAACACTCCTCAAAACCGAACGCTGTTCACTCATAAACACTTCTCACTACTGAACACTTGACACTACTAAAGTTACAGGGAACATTCAACTCCTCAAATGTATATTTCAGGGAACATTCAACCCCTCTAATGTGTACATCAGGGAACATTTAACTCCTCTAATATGTAAATCAGGGAACATTCAACCCCTCTAATGTGTAAATCAGGGGACATTCAACCCCTCTAATGTGTAAATCAGGGGACATTCAACCCCTCTAACGTGTAAATCAGGGGACATTCAACCCCTCTAATGTGTAAATCAGGGAACATTCAACCCCTCTAATGTGTAAATCAGGGGACATTCAACCCCTCTAATGTGTAAATCAGGGAACATTTAACTCCTCTAATGTGTAAATCAGGGGACATTTAACTCCTCTAATGTGTAAATCAGGGGACATTCAACCCCTCTAATGTGTAAATCAGGGAACATTTAACTCCTCTAATGTGTACATCAGGGAACATTTAACTCCTCTAATGTGTAAATCAGGGGACATTCAACCCCTCTAATGTGTAAATCAGGGAACATTCAACCCCTCTAACGTGTAAATCAGGGGACATTCAACCCCTCTAATGTGTACATCAGGGGACATTCAACCCCTCTAATGTGTAAATCAGGGGACATTCAACCCCTCTAACGTGTAAATCAGGGGACATTCAACCCCTCTAACGTGTTAATCAGGGGACATTCAACCCCTCTAATGTGTACATCAGGGGACATTCAACCCCTCTAATGTGTAAATCAGGGGACATTCAACCCCTCTAACGTGTAAATCAGGGGACATTCAACCCCTCTAACGTGTAAATCAGGGAACATTCAACCCCTCTAATGTGTAAATCAGGGGACATTCAACCCCTCTAACGTGTAAATCAGGGAACATTTAACTCCTCTAATGTGTACATCAGGAAACATTCAACCCCTTTAATGTGTAAATCAGGGAACATTCAACCCCTCTAATGTGTAAATCAGGGGACATTCAACTCCTCTAACGTGTAAATCAGGGGACATTCAACCCCACTAATGTGTACATCAGGGAACATTTAACTCCTCTAATGTGTAAATCAGGGGACATTCAACCCCTCTAATGTGTACATCAGGAAACATTCAACCCCTCTAATGTGTAAATCAAGGAACATTCAACTCCTCTAACGTGTAAATCAGGGGACATTCAACCCCACTAATGTGTACATCAGGGAACATTTAACTCCTCTAATGTGTAAATCAGGGGACATTCAACTCCTCTAATGTGTAAATCAGAAAACGTTCAACCCCTCTAATGTGTAAATCAGAAAACGTTCAACCCCTCTAATGTGTAAATCAAGGAACATTCAACCCTCTAATATGTAAATCAGGGGACATTCAACCCCTCTTATGTGTAAATTAAGGAAACATTCAATCCCTCTAATGTGTAAATCAGAAAACGTTCAACCCCTCTAATGTGTAAATAAGGCAACATTTAACTCCTCTAATGTGTAAATCAGAAAACGTTCAACCCCTCTAATGTGTAAATAAGGCAACATTAAACTCCTCTAATGTGTTAATCAGAAAACGTTCAACCCCTCTAATGTGTAAATAAGGCAACATTTAACTCCTCTAATGTGTTAATCAGAAAACGTTCAACCCCTCTAATGTGTAAATAAGGCAACATTTAACTCCTCTAATGTGTTAATCAGAAAACGTTCAACCCCTCTAATGTGTAAATCAGAAAACGTTCAACCCCTCTAATGTGTAAATAAGGCAACATTTAACTCCTCTAATGTGTAAATCAGAAAACGTTCAACCCCTCTAATGTGTAAATAAGGCAACATTTAACTCCTCTAATGTGTTAATCAGAAAACGTTCAACCCCTCTAATGTGTAAATAAGGCAACATTTAACTCCTCTAATGTGTTAATCAGAAAATGTTCAACCCCTCTAATGTGTAAATAAGGCAACATTTAACTCCTCTAATGTGTTAATCAGAAAACGTTCAACCCCTCTAATGTGTAAATAAGGCAACATTTAACTCCTCTAATGTGTTAATCAGAAAACGTTCAACCCCTCTAATGTGTAAATAAGGCAACATTTAACTCCTCTAATGTGTTAATCAGAAAACGTTCAACCCCTCTAATGTGTAAATAAGGCAACATTTAACTCCTCTAATGTGTTAATCAGAAAACGTTCAACCCCTCTAATGTGTAAATTAGGCAACATTCAAGTCCTCTTATGTGTAAATCAGGGAAAAGTCGATCCCTCTAATGTGTAAATTAGGGATTTTTTAACTCATCTAATGTGTAAATCAGGGAAAAGTCGATCCCTCTAATGTGTAAATTAGGGATTTTTTAACTCATCTAATGTGTAAATCAGGGAAAAATCGATCCCTCTAATGTGTAAATCAGGGAAAAGTCGATCCCTCTAATGCGTAAATCAGGGAAAAGTCGATCCCTCTAATGTGTAAATTAGGGATTTTTTAACTCATCTAATGTGTAAATCAGGGAAAAGTCGATCCCTCTAATGTGTAAATTAGGGATTTAGGCAACATTCTACTCCTCTTATGTGTAAATCAGGGATTTTTTAACTCATCTAATGTGTAAAGTAGGCAACATTCTACTCCTCCTATGTGTAAATTAGGGATTTTTTAACTCATCTAATGTGTAAAGTAGGCAACATTCTACTCCTCCTATGTGTAAATCAGGGATTTTTTAACTCATCTAATGTTTAAAGTAGGCAACATTCTACTCCTCCTATGTGTAAATTAGGGATTTTTTAACTCATCTAATGTGTAAAGTAGGCAACATTCTACTCCTCCTATGTGTAAATTAGGGATTTTTTAACTCATCTAATGTGTAAAGTAGGCAACATTCTACTCCTCCTATGTGTAAATTAGGGATTTTTTAACTCATCTAATGTGTAAAGTAGGCAACATTCTACTCCTCCTATGTGTAAATCAGGGATTTTTTAACTCATCTAATGTGTAAAGTAGGCAACATTCTACTCCTCTTATGTGTAAATCAGGGATTTTTTAACTCATCTAATGTGTAAAGTAGGCAACATTCTACTCCTCCTATGTGTAAATTAGGGATTTTTTAACTCATCTAATGTGTAAAGTAGGCAACATTCTACTCCTCCTATGTGTAAATCAGGGATTTTTTAACTCATCTAATGTTTAAAGTAGGCAACATTCTACTCCTCCTATGTGTAAATTAGGGATTTTTTAACTCATCTAATGTGTAAAGTAGGCAACATTCTACTCCTCCTATGTGTAAATTAGGGATTTTTTAACTCATCTAATGTGTAAAGTAGGCAACATTCTACTCCTCTTATGTGTAAATCAGGGAAAAAAACTTTTAACTCCTCTAATCAGGGAACAATCGACCCCCTGTAATTATTAAATAAGGAGTCTGTCCAAATATCTTTGTTGGTAAATTTCATACGTTTCACTGAAATCAGCCCAGTTATGATCCTATATGGTACGGATACAAAGAGTTTGTGCATTAAAACAATAAAATAAGATGAAAGGTGAAGTATTTGGTGCAAAGCCATGTAAAACCCATGTACTTTATCATATAACCGCGTCGTGGTAATGTTTCTAGACGTAGAGTCACATGTATAGAGAAAATACACAATAGCTATTGTTTCCGATTACAATTTTAATTGGGGGAAAATCTAAATGACACACAACTTTGTTGAATCACATTTTATCTCCCACTACAATATATTGATCATGTTATTATCTTGCTGAAACTGTTGATTTATCAGCGAAATGATGAACCACGTAAGCTAGGATTGGAGGGGATGAAAACCGCATTAAATTGTTTGTAAAATCGTCGGTTATTATTTTTCTTATACATGTATGTCTATTAGTCAGAAATATCTTTAACAACATAATCAATTACATGTGTATGTAGTATTAAAAGCATTAAACTAAGTTTCGGAACATCTCAGAATAGGATTAAAACACCATTTTAGGTGTTCACGCATGTGTAAACCCTGATCAGAACGGACGCATTGGATAAAGCCCCGAAAGCTTGATAACAACGACTCTCACGGGAGACATTTCCCCCATAAATAAGTATGTAACTAATAAATAATAAAACATAGATCTAAACTTGTTTTTTCAAATATGTGGTGAATTTGCAAGTAAATACACAGTATATTTGTTGTTTGAGAAAATAGTGTACCCAACTTTTACCTTCGATTTAGGTCTAAAATAGTTCCGTGCTCAAAACAATCTGGGTATTCATGCATGTGTGAACGCCTCGGCTTAGCCAATCAGAATGCAGGGAGTTGCTGAATTTGGAATTATCAAACAATATGCTTGGTCTCATTGATATACAAATGTTTCCCGATGGCCAATAGTAAAACTTATTAATAAGGAATAACCTTGGGATCTTGAAGAACTTTATACGTCAGTTGTTTGCTATACATTTGTACATTATATATGTATTTATAATGATTTGAATGCAAAGTGCACATGTACTATAATATATAAGTGATCTTTATAGCAAGTTCCGCAGCATTAGTTTCGTTTGAAGAACTTTAACACAAGATTTAATATTCTAAAGAAGCACATTGTGGAATAATGAGATGTCCGAACGAACTGACCAGTATGCTGTATCGTACGTGATTGTCATGTCAATGTTTAATGGTTATATATGAAATGGTTACATATTTTAATACAACGTATTACATATAATATATATATCATCTAGTTTGAATCATCGGCAGTATGCCTGATATTTCTGACTAAACGAGCCACCTATATTAAAGTTCATTTACTCTCTTCATTGGCCTTCTGTTTCTCACTAAGGAATTGTTCCGTATGTACACTGTGTTTAACTATCTTCCATTTATCCATATGCGGACCAGTTAATGTGGTATCAAACTCATCCACTTGACCTTGGCCCTGTACATAGTAAGAGAAATATCGAAAGGTATTAAGGCGAAATGCAACTTCGGAAACTTGTATTGTGAATCAGGTGTACACAAAGTCTGTATTAAAACTCTCTGTTTTGTGGGTGTGGATTTTCCTTTCGCTATTCTGTCTCCCTTTCACATTGTAAATTAAATTGTTTACTACAGTGACATGAGTATATAGTTACAACATGAACATAAATATATAACATACAATAGATACACCCGGCCCAGTGGACTTATAAGTCACATTTTAACATGCAGAACAATACGATATTTAAGGAAAATGAAATAAACGTTAAATCAAAATTTCTCTGACAAATTGAAAAAATAATTCTATACACAAACGGCGACACATGTTCTGTGTATGCATGTAAAACTGACCAACTGCAGTTACAAATAATTAAAGTGTGAAAGCCACAGGAGGTTGTCGCAAGTTCATTCCTTTTTCCCTTCTATATTGTATGTACATGTATATACATGTACATGTATAAGAGATAAAGGGACAGTCTCCTGTGATCAATGTACTCACTTCTCGCTTTTTAAGTAGAGTTAATCCAGATCGAAAATACAGTTAATGTTCAATGATCTGTTAGATCGTGTTTTCGTGATGGATGAATGTGGAACATTAAACACATTGAGTACGGTAATCTACATATTTACCGTTCGTTTTATTTCGTATTCTTTCTGTATATCATATCTGTCTTGGCTGTCGTAGAAATCCCAATCAGGAACTAGATCCGGTTGTGATGGTGACCGTAGGGTTATACCCGACTTTAGACCATAGAAACCCCACGGACGGTTCGGGGACTGGAAGCGTAAGTCCATGGCCCATCGTATGTGGTCGGAAATGTTGGGTACACTGTGAATTTACGGGTTAAGTTTACGATTATTGCATTGTTTTGAGTATCAATCCATTAAATTGGTGCAAACGGTGAATCGTCCTTCTGCCCATATAAATCCCATAATAACGCTGTTATATATACAAACAAAACATTAATAATTATATGACATCGCAATATCATTAGTGTATACATACGATAATGTGACAAATTGCTTGTATTTGCGTTTATTTATCGTCGCCACCGGTTTCCCACATGGGCGACGCCTCCAGAAGAATGTTAGTCATATTAGATTTTTGGAGGATAGTGCATGATACAGAAGATGCCCCAGTTCCAGAAGCACCCCTGGTTCTTTTACGTGCTCGATGTAAAGCATCATACACGGGACCTCGGGAGACAAATTGTCGCATTATGTCGATTATTTAAAACGGGTGTGACAAGTTATTAAAACCACACAAGTTCTCTCCCTTTATCCCATCTAGAGTTATCTCCCTTGATCCCTTCTATAGTATATAATTATAGAATATCTATAATATATGAGCTGCCCCAATACAAAACCTGTATAGTTACCAAAAAAATCCATTTTTATGGGTTTTTTATATTTTCTGACAGAACAAATTTCATTTAGTACCAAGATTTTTTAAATCGAACATCTACTTTTTTTATTCCAATATTAAGAACAAGATGCCAAAAATAAGCTACACGCTCGTGTATAGCGATGTTGTCATGTTCAAGGAGAGATAACCCCGTCATGCATGGGCCGGTCTGGTTGGTGTTCGAAAGGAACTGGGCACTGGTGGAATCCGCTCGAACTACTGTATAAGTTTGGTAAACATTGGGAAACAAGTTTATAATTTATATTTATCATTCTAGATGACTGCTTCCTGGGTCACTAAACCTTATATATTCGGAACTCATTTAGGGATTTGGAAGCTCGGGATCCAACTTCGCCATAAGGAGGGATTCGTACTCAGAATCTTCGGATCAGCATTTGTACCCTTCGATTATCATACACTACGTACATTACCAGAGGTTCTATGTACGCTTGTAAATAGTTCAACTGCAGTTATATAAGAAGTGTGAAAGTTATACGATGTATCGATGGGGTGGGGGCGGGGGCGAGGGCGGGGCGGCTATCATGTTCCTACAATGTCCGCACGTGTGAACATTATTGTAATGTTAATCCAATCAAACTTTATACGGTGGTAATGTTGCAGTATGAAGTGATTTGTCATTTCGCTGCATAAATATCTGCGGTGTAATAGTATTATCAAGTACATTTTTGTAATTTATGACATTGCTTGTGTAAAAATATATAATATAGTGCGTATTCAAGTTTACTTAAAGACAAAGGGCGTCGCTAATCTAAAATGTTCACTCATTTATATACGCGTAATGTCTGAACAGGTTTCTTATAATTTCAAATATAGTGTATGCACGTACCACAGATAAAATATCACTTTCAAAAGTTAATTCATTTGAAACCAAAACGATCTATAGTGTATCATCATAATCATTCGCCCATTTACATGTAAGTACACCAATAACTATATTGTATGATTTTTATGTGTATTCGTAATAAACTGCGGTTAAATAAACTAACTTAAATATTAATGTGATATAGGCCTACCTTGAAAAGTATCCAAGGCCCTGTATTTTGCAGCATGGTATTTAAAGTGAAAAAATAACTTTGCGAGTCGGTTATTTTGACAATTCTTGTCATCACATTTAAAATCGCACTTGAAATCAGAGTTAACACAACTAGTTAACACAACTTATGTGTAATTAAGTCATGACTCAACCCTGATCCACCCACCTCTTGTGTGGCACCATATTGCTGAAGAACACCACACCACCGGCTTTCACTGGACAGGGGATGAAGTCAGTCTCCGGATTGGCGCCTGCAGAATAATGTAATCGTAATGTAATAATGTAACATCTTTAGAGCTATCCTTTTTCAGCAAAACCCTATTTTCAACATCATTATCAGTTTTCCGGAAGTAAACATTTACAACAAAACTAACCTCTCAACAACAGTCTACAATGGCATCTCAAAAAGGGCGTCGCTCTCAGGAGGTCGTACTGTACGTCGGATTTGATAAAAAGACGTAGTAAAAGAGTCATGCTAAACACTTATCGGAGTATCTTTCGATCTAATAACTACTCACAATGTGTATGCGTCGATTACAAATGTTAGTGCGTCCGGTTAGCTCAGATGGTAGAGCACCGGGCTGTCTCCCGGGAGATCCGGGTTCGATTACAGGACGAAGCAGGTCATGCCCTTCCGTGAAATTTGGCAATGGTCAGTTGTCCACTACCCCTTATTAGTGTACAGATGTAGTCAGCTTGCGGGAAGACAATGTTGTATTGCTGGATAATAACTCCAAGAAAACTAGTTGGGTCAATTGACCACCATATACAGTAAAACCTCACTTAAAGACCACCTCAATAATAAGACCATCTCGAAATTACGAACACAATTTTCAAGTCCATGTTCACTGTTTTGCTCTTTATTCAACTTCAATATGAAGACACTCAAAAAGAAGATCAGTTATCAAGGGTCCTAATGGTGGTCTTATTATTGAGGTTTACTGTATGACTAAGTAAAACTGTTGAAAAGTGGCGTTAAACCAAATAAAACAAACATACAAATGGAACTCCCTTTGCAAGCGATAACCAAAAGAATCTTAGGATCGATTATAAACACTTGTTACGTTACAGGTATCATACACATTTTCAATTGTAGCTCTACCTGAATCTTATGTATCAAATATGGACAAATATAGGTTATCGCCAAGGTATATAGTGTTTGATATACGAAAGAAAGCCAATAAAATGAATAGTACCAAGTCGGTCCACCAGTTCCTCTTCGTTGATCATGAGATAAAAGTTGTCACAACATTCGTGCACACATACAAGTCCTTTCTTATGGCCTCCTTTACAGAACTGTAACATACATAGGTACACAGGAGATTGTCACAAGTTCTCTCCCCTTTATTCCTTCTAGAGTTCTATACATATACTATAGATGGGATAAAGGGAGAGTACTCTATACAGTATAATGGGAGAGAACTCGTGAGAATCTCCTGTGCACAGTTATAACATTTTCATTCAGGCTTAGATTGTTCATTTTGCATGGCCCTATCTCCTCCAGGAAACATGTTTTAGATCGCGTATTAATACGTTTAGATGTAACCTGAATGACCATGAAAATTAATAGATAAACAATCAATCGCCTATCTACTTACCAATCTTAATTCAACTTGATAGGGAAATACCAAAGAAACCAGTTTAAAGGAGGGCGGGCCTACCTTAATGAAAATATGCATATTGATATTCTATTGCCTTTAGTTTCGTTAGTTACAGTCATGTTAAAGTGAGTTTTGTTCGGTTAGTCGTTCAATCCGAAACTTTAGCCGTTCCTATTCATGGACAGCGACGATTACAGGATTCTCGGCTTGGCGTAAGTTATTGAAGGGGTTACAAGCTTGCTAGATTTTAGAGTAAACCTCCTATGATATATGTCCGTAGCAAGGACTAATATGTGTAGTGTAGACCAGTGTTTTACGAATGTAAACGGGATAATTTTGGGATGCCATGTCTTAATGACCGACTTAAGTTGATGAAGCGTTTTCTCAATTTCACTGATAGATTTGAAACTGAACTTAATTCAGGATAAATTGGTGGTATTTATACGGACCAATCCGTCTTGCAAATGCAAGTGTACTATACTGTTTATCATCGGATTATCGATATGGCTTTCCGCAATGAATTTTAATTTTCATAAAAACGCACCGAAATAACTTCAAACGATGTACTTGAGTGGAGGCTACAGAAATGCCTAAATAAATTAGCCCTTTAATGGACATACATCGTTTTCACCAGATGATACGTAATAGCAACATGAAATATTGAAAATATCACGTCATGGGTTCCGTAGTAAATTTATGACAAATAAATGAAGAACCGTACCGTCATGCAGCCATTTTCGTCTGTAACATCAACAAATGCCACCCAAGCTGTGGCTACAAGGGTCTCGTAACTTTCCAAATCGAAATATGCAGAATCTGAGAAAAAGTAATAACTTTAACAAAATATTTCGTCGATATTTCGAAAAAGTGCCGCGTGACGTTCGAAAAATAAATCATTTATTTAAGATCATTTGAAAAATAAAAAAGTTTAAGACAAAAATGTCATCTGCTCCCTCTATATTTTATAGTGTCGACTGAAGCTATTTGGAGCGATTTCGCGCATATAGGAAAAGCGACATTGTTGTACATGGATAGCAAGCAAACAAAGCGTGTATTTTGCGCTGCATTTATACTTATTTATTTTACATCCAGTCATCACTCTTAATTAATGCTTCCTATGTAACCAACAAGTACTTGTGCCACATTCAGGGTATATTTCAAGCTCAAAGCGATGCTCGAACTCACGACCTTTCTTTTTAGAAGTCAGGCGCTCTATCCTTCAAGCGCTACGCCTCGCCACATGTTGATCTTAGAATTCAATGTACTGCATAAGCCGAAGTACATCCTGAATTATGAAATAGGATGCAGATTGGCCATAAACATTAAATAAATATGGTCCACAATACTGAAAAACAGCGACACTATATACATGCTTGATACACTTGTACCCAAATCAGTGACATAGAGAAAATAACTGGGGAAGGTACGGTATAAACATACTACATTGTATATACAGTTAAACTTCGGTAACTCGAGGACGCTGGGGTCCGTCGGAAAAGCTGGAGTTAACCGGTGTTTCGAGTGACCCGGGGTTTCGAACATGTCCCATCAGTGTTTTTTTATGAAATGTTTATTTTCATAGTTTGTCACACGTGTACCAGTTGTTTCATATTTTTTTCATAATTTCATATTTCTATTCGCTATATTTCCTCATTAAAATAAAAGTAAAGACAAATTATTAATAAGAGGTGTACAGTTTACAGAATGTACTTGTAGTACTTATTGTTGTTTTACAGACGACATAAAGTTCATGAATATACGTGTTCAATCCGGATGTTTGCACCGTTATATTTATGCATCGTGAAAATCGCTCCTTAGTTGAAATGTTATTGTATTACACATGTACATGTAGATGTGAAAATAAAAATAAAACAGCTCTAAAACGTTTTATCGTGTTTTATTGTTTCATCTAGAATTAATACAGCTGATCATAGCAAATATACATTTGACAAGTGAGCACAATATGGTACAAAAAGCACATAAAAGATTCCGATGTTTGTACGGTAAGGCCGGATTTTAATCACATGTGTTGTACTCTCTAAATTCTCGTAATTACAGTCTCATCATTATCGTCTCAATTGGCCTTTTTAATTGATATCTGTATGGTTTGTGAAAACTGCGCTAATCGTTTTTCACACGTGATTTTGCAAATTTTAACACCTTTTCATTGATTGTTTATTTGGAGCTCCCATTTGAAAAATGTGTGAAAATGTGTCCTCGAGTTACCAGTTAGATATTATGTATAGTTTGTGTTCTGGGGACCGGCAAGGGTGCTCGAGCTCTCGACTTATTTCTGCTTGAGTTATCGGCGGTAAATTTATATGAAAATAGTAGAAAAAAGTCCGGGACTCTGCCATTTCCTCGACAAATCCGGGGTTCTCGAGTTGTCGCCTGTTCGAAAAATCGAAGTTTAACTGTACAGTAAACCCGCAATAATAAGGCCACCATTAGGATCCTTGAAAACTGATCGTCTTATTGAGATGGTCTTAATTTGAGGTTGAATAAAGAGTAAAACAGTGAAAATCGACTCGAAATTTGTGTTCTTAATTGTTTGAGATGGTCTGAATATTGAAGTGGTCTTTAAGTGAGGTTTTACAGTATATGTACTAACGTTAGTAAAAATACACATGTAGTGTGTTCAACGATACTGTACCGTCCCCTTTGGTAAATTAACGTAGAATTTTACCTTGATGCCAAGGAACATCAGTCTCTCTGACTTTGGGTGTCTTGGGTCTAGTGTTCCACACAGGGTTAGCGCCAATTTCTGGTCCTAGAAGTTGTTCCATTGCATTAAGCAGTTTCTCGTTCTGATACAACGCACGGAACTCCTGTAAATTATCAAACCCTGAACCATCAAAATCGATTTATCACGGAAATAATATATATAGAAATTAAAGTTACCCATCAGTTTTATTTTTAGAATAGCATGTCCGTACATTGGGGTAGTGGTTAACTTTGTGTTTATCTGCTGACACCCGGGTACTTTCAATCATCTATTTCAGCTCTTACACTTTTGCCGCTTTACAATTTTAGTCTTTATTATTCATTAAGGCCATAAATTAAAGAAAAAAAATTGTTCGGCAACCACACCTACCCGTGAAAAAGGTCCCTACTCAAAACTATGTTTGAGGGATCTAAGTGGGAACAAATGTTGTTGTACTAGCATATAAATAGTTAGCACTAGTATGACCATATAAAATAATGTATACCAGTTAATTACCTGCCAACAGGACCACCTATAATTTGCTGAGTAAGGTTATACCAAATAGACATTTTTTCGGATGGCCTAATGTTTAATTTAACTGTTGCCTGAAACTGCCAGAGTTGTATTGGCTATAATGGAGAATAAATGGTATTAAATCATAATTTACGGACTCAGTGAGCAGAATATTTCATCTTTTTAGTTTTTGTTGTCAAGGAAAACATATAATGAAATATAAAGGGGAGCCCTGTGAGTCCCTTTAACCCACGGGAGGTTGTCACGAGTTTTTTCTCTTCATCTCTTCAAGAGTTCTCTCCCTTTGTATCTTCTATAGTACATGTATTCTATACACAATAGAATGGATAAAGGGAGATAACTTGTGACAATCTCCTGCGCTCTAATCCACCCATGAGATTTATATGAATAGGCATGATACGGTTCATAGTCTACAACTTCCAAAGTCCTACACCATTCATTCTCACACGGTAAATGTCAATAGATTCTAAGAAAGACATGTGTTGAAGCAAACGTTTTCTCAGACTGTAAATACCATTAATAATAATTTAATATACTACATGGTAAGCAACAGAAGCATATAACATTATCCCGCACTGTTATCACTTAACTATGCAGACAATAGTTATTCAACGACAGCAGTATCGAAGGGAGACAAATCTTACTATTTTTGTCACCAAGTAAAACGAGTTAATTTTCTTACTGGAGTAAGTTTTCCAAGTTTTAGCAGCAACAGAACGGCTCCAGGCCAGTCTTTATCTAGCGCCATCAGTCTGGTATCGACATTTTTGTCTTCGTGTAGATCTGCAAATGTTTGAACGTGTTTCGTTTTAAAATAGCATTGTCAGAAGCGTGATGTGGGCAACTCAAAAATGGCAATATCTTGCTATTAAATAACTGGATAAAATTTCTGCGTTAATCTCTACCAATTTTGTAGATTTCATACTGAATAAATCCCGTGCTGAAATTGAGACTTTCTAAGGTAAATGATGCATGTATACGGACGTTCGGTTTGAAAACTATAATCATTTTAAAATTAAGTGAGTAGGGAAACTCACAAAACATCTAGAACATCTAATTATTGTAGAACTAAAATACGATTTTCATACACCAACAAAATATCAGCCAACATTTAGCTTACTCTTAATTCTGCCAGCGTCATACAGTTTGTGTGCAATGTCGTCCACAAGACGACTGAACGAATCCATGCAAGGTTGCAGTTCCTCCGGAGTGAAGAAATCGTTCATGACTGTATAACCCTGCAATATACGTATGTATCATCTGTTATGACCCTGCAGTATGCGTATGTATCATCTGTTATAACTCTGCAATATACGTATGTATCATCTGTTATAACCCTGCAATATACGTATGTATCATCTGTTATAACCCTGCAATATACGTATGTATCATCTGTTATAACCCTGCAATATACGTATGTATCATCTGTTATAACCCTGCAATATACGTATGTATCATCTGTTATAACCCTGCAATATACGTATGTATCATCTGTTATAACCCTGCAATATACGTATGTATCATCTGTTATAACCCTGCAATATACGTATGTATCATCTGTTATAACCCTGCAATATACGTATGTATCAGCCGTTACAAGCACTTAACATTTTAACACTCACAAACATTTTAAGACTGAATCTTAAACTTTAAAATGGTAAATGTTCATTTTGATCCTACGTTGTAATTACAGAATAAAATGTGATAAAACTAGGCAAAAGTGTAGAGTGAGTAACAAGAATGATTCAGACAAAATTCTATCTGTATTGATATAATGAAAATAAAACGCTAGTAAATTTAACTTTTGCCAATTTAAAGTCTAAGTCTGGGTTTCAGTCATAAAATGTTTGTGAATAAGGCCCCCAGTAAAGTCTTCCGAAACAAACTTGGTGGTCGTAAAAGTCTGCAGGATTTTATAGAACTGTCATGTCCTTCAAGTAAAATCTGCAACTCAGAATTCCAAGTCTTCACACATTTTGAAGTAAATTAGTACCGTCAATCAATTATGCTGATTATTTTGATTACTGAACCATGCAATGGTTTGCTCCGTCGGTGGGAAGGGGCGGGGCTGGCACACACGTAATATTTAGATAAGCTTCAAACTTTGGTTGCAACATTTAGAAATAATGATATTATGTGTTTTGTAGTTATTCAATTTAAACGGTTAACGTGAAACTTGAGCCAATGATGATTAGTTTAATCATATTTTATTGTACTTATACATATAACTATCATATTTGCACAAACATACGAATAGTCACTTGTACATACATACAAAAGGGTTGAGCCAAAAGTTTTACCAACATTATTTGGGACCCTCCCCTAAAATGGTGATAGTGCAAACACCATGCAGCGTATACTATACATGTACTTCGTCGTCAGCCCTTTTTTGTAAATGATTGAGAAACAGTTTAGAGATGAAATATTATTATGTGAGTTTATTTGTAATGACAATAAAGGCTTCAATCTGGTAACTGGACAAAAACCCTGTCGTTACGTTTGCTAGGGCAATAAATAAGTGATTTGATATTGGCCCTGTTATTTGTCCGAGGGCAGTCGTATTGGCACGAGGCCGAAGGCCGAGGGCCAATACGACTGTCCCGAGGACAAATAACAGGGCCAATGTCAAATCACTTATTTATTGACAATTTTATTAAATAACTTCATGTACTTATAAATAAAGGATTCAAAATCATGTTTTTTTTCTGTATACGCTAAAACTATGAATTAGTTCCGTGGTAAAAACTGTCGACGAACGTTTAAATACTGACTTTAAAATAAAATGGCTGCCGTTTCCGAATTTCCAGCTGCGAATCTATATCATTTTTTGGCCCTGTTTAATTAGCCAATCAAATTCTTTAAAATGCGGGCCAATATCAATATCAGTTAGCGGCCCCGGGCCGAAAAGTGATATAGATATTGGCACTGTTATAGAGGAGGCCTTTGTATTATTGGACGAGGCAAATGCTGTGTTTAAGGGCTAATAATTAATAGTTATTTAATAATATCAGTTAACTCTTATAGTATATATCATATTAGTCGTGATACAGGTTGATGTGTCCCCGCAATATGGTAGAACACTCTCAAATATTTGTTTTTATCAAAACTTGGCCAATGCGAGATCTAGTCAATCAGATTTGATGATTTGCTCAGCCAATCAGGATCTTTCAATTTGAGTTATAAAGTTGTAAATGTTGGAAACTGATATTAATGTTATCAAATTATAAAGAAATTTACACAAGTATTGTATAGTCAATTAATAAAAGTGTCGTTAATTAATTGAATTCATATTGACCTTACATGTTAACGTGATTCAGAGAGTGACACTGGCCTTCGTCCTCAAGCCAACACGACTGTCGTGAACCCAATAACAAGACCAATGTGAATTCAAATAATTTATGACATTATATAATAGTATATAATTATGTAGATATTGTTATAGCATTTCCATTTTTTAACGCCAGTTGGAGAGGTTTAGTTCTACTTGAAATATTCAGGGGAGGTGTTTCTGTGTACCTTCGCTCAAATTATATGTAGCTGTCAGTTTCATAAAGAATGACTTATTTTTTCTATTATACATATTTCTGATAATCTTAATAAAATGGTATGTCATACCCTTTATTCGAGTTAAGCGTACACTTTTACACACATTACTTTCGATAATTGCTTATATATGCGGACTAATTTAAGTCACGCCACCTCTGTACAGTTTATACAATTTTCCAAACAGTATGGATAAAAACGTTTTCTAGTTTAGTCAAATGGGTGTTCGGTTCCATTAATTACATTTCTACCATGATTACATATTCATGTATTGAAGTGATTTCGTATGTTTACAAACTGAAATTAGAAATTCCTATTGGACTGTAATAACTTAAACACGACCGGTAAGCAAATAATGCTGTAAGATTGAAACACACTGTTGATAATGTCAAGTATACATAAACGGAACACGCATATGTAATTATACATGTAGAATAGGCATTATATTAAATGGTTTTATCATTTCTAAGATAGCTTTATGAACTCTGATATAACGGTGAAGGTCCTACAATATCCGATAACAATAGACGTCAAGTCAGTTATCTGACTAATGTACACTCAATATTGTCACAGGTGAAATCATGTAGATGAAATCATTCTAACTCCATACTGTACAGTGTGCAACTCACAGTTCCGTTATAGGCCTATCCGTTGTACATTATAATTGTTCAAAAATGTAGTTAGTTAAAGAAATGTGTTGTGTTTGTCTGAACGTTCCAAACAATCCCGAAGGCATAGTAAAACTTATAAACGTACGTGACATAAACGAAACAAGTATTCAATGTTAATATTCAAGAAGTTTGCTTACATTTTCAAAATAATCTCGGACTTTGCCTTCTGGTAATTGTCCTGGCTTCTTTTCCGTTGGCTGACGGGGCATTGTGGTGAACACTTCCGGGTGTCCAACCCCTGTAAATCCCGGAAATTGGCTAGGATCTGTGTTTTCAGTCACTGCATACGCCATTTTAACGGTGAAAAGGCTTTGACTGAGTTAGTAGGCTAGTTATCTATCAAGAAGTTGAGATAACAGTTAGGTATCTTTTCAATTTTAAGTATTCCCAAAGATATAGCGAACATGTGGTAAAATCCACACTCACCTTTGCGTCCCAATTGTGCAGATCGTCGTCATTTGAACTAAATCTTTAAAAACTTTGCGGGAAAAAACGCTCGCGCAACGACATATATAGCCATTATCATTGATAAAATGTCTAATAAATGGAACGATTACGTTGCAGAGACAATGCTGTAGTATGAGAACACATCAATCGTCTCCTTATTTTGGAAAAAAACAAATGTCTTCATTAGTGAGGCCCTTCTACAATACAACACCACGTTGCAAGCGTGTAGTCAAATACCTAAATAGGTCTTTGGTGTAGTTCAATATGGTCAAGGTACGCCCCAGGTAGTACATTCAATTATTTGGAGAGCTCTCCAATTCAACTGAAGAGAGATCCAATTTAATTAATGATAGCATCAATTGAATTAGAGCTTTCTCCGAATCATTTGTTGAACTCTATATTTCAATTGAAGATATTTCCAAATCAACTCAATTGGAGATATTTCCAAATCAACTCAATTGAAGATATTTCCAAATCAACTCAATTGGAGATATCTCCAAATCAACTCAATTGGAGATATCTCCAAATCAACTCAATTGGAGATATCTCCAAATCAACTCAATTGAAGATATTTCCAAATCAACTCAATTGGAGATATCTCCAAATCAACTCAATTGAAGATATTTCCAAATCAACTCAATTGGAGATATCTCCAAATCAACTCAATTGGAGATATTTCCAAATCAACTCAATTGAAGATATTTCCAAATCAACTCAATTGGAGATATCTTGTTTCAAACCTAAAATAGTACTGGCATGTAACCAGGAAAGTACTGGGCAGATTCCAGGAAAGTACTGGGCAGATTCCAGGAAAGTACTGGGCAGATTCCTGGAAAGTATTTGGTAGATGCCAGGAAAGTGGTAACTGTAAGATGGGTCTCATTGGCACTGTGCAGTGACCGTCTTTGGCTTCAAAATTGTCTGTTTGACCTATACTGCTCTACTGCCATGGCAGGTAAATTTCCCACTTCGGTTTCAAAAAGTATATTTATGGTGTGCGGGGGACCGGGTCGACTTAAATACAATAAAGTGCATTAGGAAAAATGTGCGCGGCGACGGTCGACACTTTATGTAAATTATATGTATTTATTGACTATGTACTATGTATAAGTCTAAATAAAACTTCTGTCTGTCTGTCTGTCATAAACATAGTAATTTGCGATTTTTGTGTGTCTGGGACCAATATAATTTATGGTATTTAGGTCTTTGATTGGTCCAAGCTCATGAAGATTCAAGAATATAATAGAATATGTTTTATTTTCTAATCATGGGCCACAGGTACTTGAAACAAACTACTTTAATGTTCTATACGGCATATTTACTACTAGTTTAATGTTTAGATATATGGCCAATAAAGTTTACTATATTTAAGAATTTATCCTTATTATAGTAAATAGGCCGTACAGAACACTAAAATAGTTTGTTTCAAGTAGGCCTACCTGTGATCATGGTCACATTATTTATTAGCTTTAATCATTTATCAATTAGTACAAAGAAGTCAAACCTTAACAAAAGAGCGTTAGATAATTTAGGATACGCGGTAAATGCACCATGCAGCTACTTTAAAAACATGCGCCTGTAACATTTCCAACCAATCGGCGTGCTGTAAGGCAAGTCACGTGATGAAACGACGTCCATCTTGTCCGCTCAAAACAAATCAATTTGAACTACAAAACAGCATCATTTGGAAGTTGTTATATATTGTCTGAGAGGGTTCTTTGTCCCGATGAAGATGCCTGCATAGGCGTGTATTATCTTACATTTGTTGTTTTAGCAGAAGATTTTACCAGTGGCATATAACTTCAGTAATCTCAAATGTAAACAAACAGGTGCGTGTGAAATTAAACTGTACTAAATGGTGGGTGGGGTATGATTTGTTTACAAAGTATTTCATTTATGTCTAGTAGTTTTATCACGAAAAAAGCTGATCTGATTAATATTAAATGTTATCTTTGACTAAAAAATCAAAGTGCAGGCGCTTCCTATCAGTTAAAGGGGCCTTTGTCGTATACTTTGATAACAAAGCAACTCGGATTGCCACGACCACGTCCTTACTTCGACAGACATATCCACCTAGTCCTACACATATAACTCCAAGCATTTGTATTCTTCACGTTTTACCTTCAGTTTTGATGATATTTTACTTTTTCTTTCCTGACAATGACGGTAAAATATGAAGAAAAAAACAACAAATAATGAAGGATCTAGCATGGTTGTCTAATTGTTTGGACAAATATCCCCCCCAGTTCTTTGCCACTTAGACTGCTGATGTTGTTTTTTAATCAGAAAAGTACTATATGCTGTTCTAGGATTTTAAGGTTTATTTTCCCACTCATCTTCAATCATAACATGTAGTGAAAGCCCTCCCTATATGGTTTGCAATGGACATAGCAAAGAAACCTGGACGGGTGGATAGAATGCACCGAAACTAGGCTTTGTCGCCAGCTTTGGAAGTTTCGGTAACCTGACGGCTTCTGCTTTTTAACCACACACTAGGGTGAGACGATTAATCGTTGCATCACAATGCAACCTCTCTCGATACACGTATCAATACGTTTTGAGAAAAATCGATGTATATATCCGCTATTTTTATTCATTGAATGTAACGAAAGATGTTACGCTCGTCCATGCTCTTGTGTGAACTTGCCTGAGAACTCATAAATACGTTGCGAAAATCGTAACCGTAAACACAACTGTCACACTTAAAATGCAGAGCATTGAAACCATCGCAATTCTAAATACTTTAGTCATATTTAGTCATGTTTTGGTCTTAGCAGGAAACGAGTATTGTGAAGTAAATTTATATTCTTAACTAATGCTATTTGGTAATTAATACATCCTTACCATTAATGCTAACAACTGTGGCATTTAAAGCACTTGAGTGATCTTTGCAGGTTTGCAATCCAAACCCTCCTGGTTGTGCAGCTTCACTTTAAAAGCTTCTTCTGGTGGTAGTTCTAGTAGCTAGGTTTTAGGTAAAGGAGTAGAAACAGTCCATAAATGTCTGAACAGTAATTTATTTGCTAAATTTCAAATTTGAAAAGTCATACTTTGTGATGATTTGAGCTAATATTTATTTTCTGTGGCCAATGGCTCAATTGGCAAGGGACAGCGTGAGTCCTGGAACCAGTCTGAAATTATCTGCTCATGGAAGTCAGTATTAATTAAATGGATGAAACATTCAGTAACAGCAGCATGAACAAATGTATTAATGTTGGCTTTTGTGTCTATAAATATATATTATAGTCAACACATGTGATCTTGTTGTTTATAGTTCTGGTTCCCCTCAAACTAGAATTCCAATATGCAGGAAAATTCACATATATACAGCTACAACGTTTTATTGAGATATCTTGAAAAAGATACAATACTGTTTTGGTTCTGTCAAAAAGCGTTGAAAATCTGAGTACAATGAGGTAAAAAAAACACCTTCAATCAACTAATTTTTCTAGACTTCAAGTTGTTGTAACTTTTGTTCTAGAAAAGATATTTTCGTAATTCACTGTTCTATAGTAGGTGTTATTGAGCTCTTTGACTTGCCATGTGAACATGAAAGCATAACAGTTCTTGAGCTCTTGGCAGAGCAAGTATTATTAGTGTTTCCTATATTCCTTGTTTCCTTCCTGGCTACATAACTCCCCATTAAATGTTTAGGTCATTTTGGAGCTATATAGTTAATCATGTATTTACAGTCTAGGAAGGTTCATAAAAATGGTTTCATAGCTGTATAATTGTTACCGACTGTATTAATTATTATTTACTACATACCAGTTAACTACCTCGTACTGGGGCAAGGGTCAAACTCCAAACCTCAGGTACTGACAGTGAATACTTTACCACCTGACTGTTAAAGCTAGCTTGTAAAAGGCAGTACCAGTCTAATCAAAATAAAGTAAAGCCTTGTTGCTTTGTTAACTTCTGTTTACTTAGTTAAACTTACAGCAGCTTAAGTTCTAATTCATGAGCTGTTTTGCTGTATAAATTTGAAATCCTATGCTGTGTACATGAGGCAGTACAAATCTGCATCTTTGAACCATTGTAGTTGAGATTAGCCTGTAGACCATCTTAAATCTGTTCAATTGGCACAAACCTACCCACTGATGAAAATGGTCCCTGATGAAAAAGAATCAATGGCTCACATTGGAATGTTTTAGCTGCCTATAATATTACATGTATTTGTAAAACCAGTATGACCAAAGATAACAATAGTAAATAGTTACGTACCTATCTAGCAACTGTAATTTTGCTGGGTAGGGTTATCTAATTACTTGCAGGAAATCTTCAAGATGCACACAGATTTCTGCAGCTGTTTGGAAGATAGCATTAAACCTATTGTCTCTGTAGTTGCCAATCAAAGACTTTATTCCATGTTTGGCACAATACGCCTCCCAACGATCTCTCACGCCAATATGATCCCCAGCCGGTCCGAAAATATCTGAAGTAGTGCGCACTGCACGCGCAAAGGCTGTGTCCTTTTTGGACCATGTTCTGAACACTGGCAATGAATCTCTCCCTAATGGACCAATAGTCTCCACTAATTTTTGTTCGATTAGTTTCAAATCGTCACAAACATACCGGTGAAATCCGAGAAGTACATGTGCCATACAATGAAAGTTTTTAACACTAAAAATTTCTTCATTGTTGACACACTTCTTCAGCATATTTTATAACTTATGCCAAACAAACAATTTGTTCAGGGTGGCCTTAATCTATGTACAGTAATATGGAGTCTATATAGTATGTAGAAATTTATCAACACCAGTCAAATATTATGAAGCTTTTTGTTCGCGATTATTAATCTGCACTTTATCATGACTGGTATCGGACGATTTGCATCAAACTATTGTCAATTTAGGCAAATATCAATGCCAATTCAGAATATTATCAGCTAATAGATTGTACAGGGCTAATACTGAATAATACTGAAATATTAAAGCTAGCATACAGTATTACTGGACATGAAAGATTTTGTACCACTGTTGATTGATTGATTTAGAGTTTGTCACTACTTATCAACAGCTTTTCAGTTATATACAGCTGACCTATATTACCCAGTATTCCAACTAGTACTTACATGTTCCTCTGCACCTGGCAACTTCCCCGTGACTCAGAGGTGGAGACAAATGACTTCGATTGTACAAGTACTTGGCAGTGAATGTATCAGGTTTTGAAATTTACTCTACCCCACTGACTGGTAGCCAGATTGATCATATTTCAATCTGTCCTGCAGTAGTGTGAGAAATTGTTCAATATAATCATTGAAAATAACCTTCTGAAAGTTAAAAGACATATGAACTCAAATAAAATTAAGTTGATCAATTGGCTCCTGGAATTTCCAAAAAGTCACATTTTGGCCCCAATGATTCTAGCTGAAGGTTTTTTTCTCTCTAAATTATAGGTAATATGGCTATAAAATGGTAAAATCTGGTCAAACATTATCAAAATAACCCTTGAGATTCAGCAACTAACGGAACCCCTGTTCATAAAAGACATTGGCTCCATAAAATTAAAACTCTATGTTATGAATTTTTTTTTTCTATAATGACCTGCATGTTATTGTATTTAATTGTAATTGTGCATGAGAGAAATTGTTGCAATTTATGGACAGTTCTTGTTTGTTGAATTTTGTAATTGATATGTTCAAACCGGTATCCCTTATTTAAGTTTTTGAAAAGAATGTTGAAGTTAAGAGTTTGTCTTGTTCTATCAACAGGGTTTCATTTAAATACAGCTGCATTCATTTAGAATATTCTGTATGCTGCATTATAGGAATGTTACACAGAGTTTTGCAGGTATCAGGAAAGTTGCAGGACTGTCTGACATAATCGGCAAATTCTAGACAGGTCCTGTTGTGTTTTGCTAGGTCCCTGATAATATGGCTGTCGATTTTACCAGCTGCCATGTATTCTAAACCAGTAAATGTCAGATAAAATTAGATTGGTCAGACAATTATTTTAAGTTTCACAGACAGAATGATGGGCAATTTATGAAGCAATTTTTGGATGCCTGGCTATTAGTTTCATGCTGTAGTGAATTTTCCTTAAAATGTGTGAGTTCTGCCTTATTCAGAATAAGTAAATAACTTGAAACAGTACGTGCTTGTTGTTTCTTGCGTCTGTTGACTTGATATGCAGAAATCATCTGTAAGCAATTATTGATACATTTTTCTTGAAACAAATTAATGAGGTCATTATGAAAAACATGTTTGTGTGGCAAAACCCTACCTACCCATGAAAATGGCCCCTACTCAAAAACATTTTTAGGGGTCTGACTCTGACTGGGAATTTCGTAGCATTTTAATAGTAAATGCTAAATTATGATCGTAAATCAATGAATACAAATTTATTTCCTACCCACCTGAATTTTTCTGGGTAGGGGTTAATTATGCCAAACAAACAAGTTTTGAAGACTGGCCTATTGGTATAAATTTAAAGTGATTGAAAGTGGACTTTATAACAGTAAACTAGGTTTCAATATGTACAATTTTCTCATTTCATAAATTGTTTACATCGAACAATATAGTTTATACACATTTCAATATGCTAGGGACACTGTGACAAATTGACATGTCTTGGTTTAATTTGGCCAAAATTTATTCAGATACCAATGTTATAACTTCAAAATTGTAGGTCTATTTATGCAAATGAACTGAATTATTGGCAAGTTAATTTTCTGATATAAGCCCAAGTAACCTTAGGAGAGTGGACATCAAATATTTGAAATTTTTAATATCCCATGTATAAGCTAATTGAGCCAACATCTCGAGAGATCGTACATACTGTACAAACATTGATGCTCGTCTCATTTATTATCCTATGAAACTGACAGCTTTGTGTTTATAGCACATATTATATTATTGTTATTGCTGTAGTTATGATGTGATTGGGAATTTTGGATTATATATTTGTCTCTTTCACAGTTGACACTTTTGCTGTTCACTCCTGAAATAAAGCATACAATTCAATATCATATCCAAATAAACATAAGGAAAGTATTGAATCCTGTTGATTTTATTGTTGAAAGTTGAAATCAATGTTTACATGATACTTGGAGTTTTTATGTGCAGATTTTTGCTCAATGAAATCGAGCTGCATTTCTTCGGATCTTTTTACAATGTGCCTTTGGACTTGAATTGAGTAAATCTATTTCAGTTAGTATATTGTAATGAGAATGCTCAAGTTCCTATACATAAATGGTTCTTTTAACACTGAATAAATCAGTATTTTTGTAAATCATCTGTTACATGAAATTAATCCACCTGTTTTATTTACATCATAATGAATGTCGGAGAACTTTGAGTAATAATAGCCTGGATTAAAGTTTTAACCCAATCTGCTCAAGAAAGGATTTAAAATGAAAAGACAAAACTATAGCTTTTGGGTGTAGATATTTGCCGTTTATTTATGGGAGAATTATGTATATGGGAATTATAGATATTGGAATGTTCGTGAAATTTCTTTGTGATGTTAAATGCTATTTGATTGTGTGTTTATAATGGTACAATATGTCACTGGAGTTTGGATAGTGGCAATTTTTGTTGTGAATTATTAATTAGTTCGTAATTATTTATATTATAGTTGATATTCTTATTGTTCGAGTTAAAAGCTCAGGAGATAGGTTGGAAAATTATTGAATAGCAAGAATCCAGTGTAAGTGAGTTAATGACAAGTTGCCGCTGTGTGTGCTGGAAATCTTGTATGGTGTTGCCGTTATCAAAGTGGTGATGAAATTGATTTATAACGAGTCTTAATGGATTGGCATGTTCAACTGGCGAACAAAGCTGTGATTGACAAATTAATTAGATAATCATGTGATCGTGTCCCTGTGTTTGTTTGGCTTAATGTGTCAAGTGAACTTTATCTTTGTGACAAGAAGTTAAAGTGTGATGTTCACTGGAAATTAGATTTTTTGTATGCAAAAAGAGCAACAAATAAACGTTGTGAAAGTGTCAATTATCACGCATATCAATTATAATAAGGAAATTTTGAAGAACATAAGTTGGCATAACAATTGTATTGTTATAATGAAACAATGGTGATAACTTCCTTAGATTAAAAAAACAACAATCTTTCGTTCAAACATTTTAAATACCGGTAGATGAAAGGTCAAATTTTTGCGTTTTTGTTTTGTTAATATGAATGGAAATCATCTGTGTTGTTGGACTCATACATCATTTATATGGATGATTAGACGAATATTTCAGTAGTTACGTGAACTACTCTATTTATTTACATGTCTAATGTGTATAATTTTTCAGTAAAATAGGGAACAAATGCTTTTAACTGTTTTGACAATATATATTAGTGATATATACAAAATGGAGGATTTTCCTGTTGACATTTAAAAAATCCAACAGTGATCAATTGTTGAATTTTCTTTGGAAATTGTTTAAATATTTTATCTGAACTTGTTTATGTGGCTAATACATGACTAGTGGACAGCTACTGTGTGTTTCTATAACATTTGGATAAAGTACAGACTATTTACAACACATGAGGAACAAGTATTACAGTTGATTTTGTGCTGTTCCATAATTCAAACATTCATTGACTTTTAATTGATCAGTTGATATGGTCATGAAAATTTAATATGATCATCTATGTTTGGAAAGAACTCCTAAAGATTGACAACATCTTGTGTTGATTATGCCATAGAGGAATAAATCTATTTTCGTGACAAAATACGAGAAAGAATGGTTGAAACTCCCGTAAAGTTAGTGGTACATGATGCATACTGTGGTAAGTAAGAAAATAACCATAGGGCATTCACTGTGTTATAATCTACACTGTTGTTTGTCTATAGTTTGTAAACCATTTGTTAGTCATTATGATTATACAATTGTTGTGACGATAACTGTTGTATGACCTTCTCATGATGTTGGTTAACAGACAAGATGGGTCCTACTGATTATTTTGTCTGCTGTGTCGATGATAGACTTTTCTTAGTGTTGTCTGTGTATGTTATTTAGCATATACGTCTAGCCGCTAACTTCATTGTGATTTGTGTATGTTTGTTTTTCTTCAAGGATTTACACTTTGTATGTTTGTATTGGACTTTAAAACAGGTACTTAAAATTAAACACACATTTTGTCATTGATTATTTTGTATATATAGTCGGTCCTTGTGTCAGGCCTGCCCGGTTAGCTAAGTCGGTAGAGCACTTTACTTCCATTCTTGAGGTCGCAGGTTCTCTGTTAAAGATTGTGACAGAAGATTATACAACCAAAATCATTTTTTCTCCGTCTTGATTCATGTGGGGAAGTTGTTTGTTGCATGTAGATGATCATGTTAGTACTGGTCAGTAACCTAGAAACACTGGATAGGTCAACTGATCTCCGTACATTTCTATAATACTGTTGAAAATGGCATAAACTCCCACAGCAGCCCAATGTTCACCTCAGTCATTGGAACTCTCATGTACTGTAACTTTACTGGTCTATAATTGTTGATTCAGTACAGATAAAAAATTATGAAGTACAATTTATTAGGCGTCTTAAGTCTTACATGGCCAGTGGATGTTTGTGTGCTGTTTTCAGCTGTTTTCCTCTTTATTTGGAGTAAAGAGAGTTAAAAGTTGTTCAATTTGTCCAGATATGTGTGAAAATGTTAATTTTGTCTAATGGTGATGGGGGGGGGGGGTCCTCTTATTATTGGAGTCTTCCTCTTCATTTACCAAAAAGTATTCTCATGCCTGCAAGTTAGATGTGTCAACCATGCATTCTTTGTTGTTAATACTGTATCTTTATACTTCAGAGCTGATCATGTATCCATTGCAACAAACTCATCAGCCTAAAAGACGTAAGAAACGTCCAATACATGGTGTGAAGACAGTTGATGTGGTCCGAGGCAAATCTGGATATGGTTTTACTATTTCAGGTATCTTCTATGTTTTTTTTACTATTAACTATATATTACTAAAAGATTTTACTTTGATTTTGCACTGGTCAAGTTGTTAGAACTAATATAAGGCCATCCTTAAAATATTGATTGTTTGGCATAATACTACCCCGCAAAATCCAGGTGATTAGGTAATTCATTTTTTATTTTTTATTGTCATTCTAGTATAAACTATTATAATGCTGCCAAAACACTTTCCCACTCGGACCCCAAAAAATGTTTTTGAGTAGGGGCCATTTTCACGATTTGTACTCAATTTGTAGGGTTATGCCAAAGAAACATTTTTTTAAATTTTTGGCCTAATTAATTACTCCCGATGACCACTCTGTGGATGTTAAACCAGTAATCGTGTCTGAAACCACAGATGATGAAGACTGCTGTAGTAACTCGGACATGGTAGGGTTCCAACCAATCGCCTCCAGATCTGGAGTACCTTAGTTTCATTTCGTTAGCAGTTGTGATAAATTATTTAATTTGAGGCATGCTTTTGGAGGTATTGCTCACAAGGAATAGTTTTGAGACAGTGACTGTATTGTGTGTAAATGGTCTTTAAGAAATTAGAATTTTAGTTGTCAATTATGAAAGATATAATTTACTAGAGGTACCTGTGTTTCTGAATGTTCTGGTATTTTGTGTATGCTTGATTTTCTTGTACAATGATTGTCTGTGCTGATAATGCTCATAATTTTACTTTTATTTTGTTGTACTGCATAAGCTTTGACTTAAACTTGCAACATCCATGTTTACTAGAATTGTTTGTGTACTAGGCAAGCTCTGACTGCTGCTATAAAGGCTGCAGGGGTTCCACTAGGTGCTGAATCTCAGTGGTCATTTTGATCAGATTTTACCATTTTATAACCAGAATACCTATAATTTAGT
The DNA here is from genome assembly GCA_032209605.1 of Mactromeris polynyma. Classification (NCBI taxonomy): domain Eukaryota; kingdom Metazoa; phylum Mollusca; class Bivalvia; order Venerida; family Mactridae; genus Mactromeris; species Mactromeris polynyma. The sequence goes on from JASFXZ010000012.1 coordinate 7,535,183, forward strand.
GAAAATTTGACCTTTCAGTCAAAATCCTAAGGGTCAAAATGTGGCTTTTTGGAAATTCCAGGGGTCAAATGGTCATATCAAGGGTCAAATTGAACCCCTGAAGAGAGCAACTGTTGACTGAATTTTTGTACAAACTTATTAAATTAGGACGTTTGATTGTGTAAACACATGACACAAGGTTTGGTTCATTGTGCCGAAGTACCCGTGTTTCCATAATTCCAATTCAACATGCCTTAAATGTTTGTAGCAAACATAAAACTTGTATATCGATGAATTTGAAAGTATTCATCTCCACTCAACCTCCGTTTATAATGTAAGTTTTGCTCTGCTAAGCGTAACTTCCTACGTAATGGTTTTTAAACATAAAAAGTATTGTATTAGTGGATCTATTGTTTATGGGCTTTTTGCTCTTTATATTATAAATAGCCTGAAGATAAGGTAACTGTCAAGTTATTCAGTTGTACTTTCACTTGCTCCACTTTTGTATGTAGATGTTCAAGTCTTATCGCTAGCATCACAATAGGGATGTTGTCATAGCTATCACAAATTTCAAGCTGCAAAATTGCTATTTATCTATGGGATGAAATTCATATTTATAACTGATCAATTCTATGTAAGTGTACATTACATTTGTAATTATATAAGTCTCATTTTTTTATGACTGATGATATTTATTGGATATCGATAGTTGTTTTTCATAACATTTCTATTCATTAAATTCCTTCCTTTATCATTATGATGAGTGTACAAACTGGTTTCATTGAATGATTCATTTTATTTGATATGAAAACCTGTACCTGTATTACCTGTCCTTGTGCATTTGTGCTTGCAAATGTTGTAAATATGTATATATGTTTGTTAATTTAAGGTCAGCATCCTTGTGTACTGAGCTGTATAGTGAACAACAGTCCTGCGGAACGTGTGGGTCTGAGACCCGGAGACTATCTGATGAGTGTGAATGGTATTGATGTATCCAAGCATAGTCATGACGATGTCGTATGCATGGTCGGTACATCCACAGGGACTCTTACTATTCAGGTAGCAGAGAATTACAACAGCAGTGATTCGTCCGATGATGAGTACTATCATCGCACCAAGGCTAAATACCCGCACCGTGCACGGCGTGCACATGCCAAGGGGTATAATGAGAAAATGGAAAAATTGCTGGCTGATATAAATCATCGAGACCGTCCGGATGGTCACAGTCACGACCCCAACGCACGACCATTACCCAGTAATGCTGACTCTAAGAAATATGACCTTCCTAAGTCAAAGTCATCCCGTCCACGACTGCATACGCCAGTTGGCGCGGAGAATCATGAGATTCAAGCTGTAGGGACAAGTTATATTGAAGCTGGTGCCACTAACGTTTTTAAAGTGCCTTTTCAAAAAAGTGCCTCAGCATCCAATGTTCCTGCAGCTTCAGGTTTACCTATGCATCATCGAGTTGAACCTAAGCAAGCATTCATTAAAAGTACATCTCAGGGACATGTAAAATCATTGGCCAGTTCCAACCCATTGCGATCTCAACCTAGTCACTTTAAGCACGGTCATATGTATGATCAGTGTTCCCCTAACAGTCTACAGCAAATCATTAATCATTCTTTACATTCGTACAGTGCAGCTAATGAAGCCTTCATCCTCAATGAAGATGACTTTGACGATGATGATGATAATGAAGCATTAGTCCCTACTGCTGGACAGGAAGTGAAAATTGTTGTCGGCTATATTGGTTCGCTAGAAATGCCTGGTGATGCCAATCAGCCGCATGTTAGAATTCAGTCTATAAGAAACGCTGTAAGGCGACTCAGGGTTGAGAAAAAGATCCATACCTTAGTATTAATGGTTGTGTCTCCAAATATTGGCATAAAGTTAGTGAATATGTTTGGAAAGGAGATAGCATTTTACCCAGTTAGTAGACTTGCATTTAGTGGTGTGTGCCCAGATGATAAGAGGTTTTTTGGGATAGTTACCTTACGGAATGTGTCAGATGACAGCGATAGTGACTCAGATTCCAAAGAGGAATTGATGGGTAGTTCCTGTCATGTGTTCATGGTGGATCAGGAACTAACTGCTCATAATATTCATGCACTGAAAGCCAAGAACTTTGGTATTGATTGTACAGTTGATCCACATACTCAGCGCTGCTTTGAATTTCCACGATCCACGACTCCAATTATCTTGTCTATATCTAACCTCTACAAGGACAGGCCTGGTGGTGGAATGGAGAACGATGTGGCCAGGGCTCAAGTGTTTGGTAATCCGAATCGTCCTATAGAACATGCTCGAACAAGCAGCAGCAGCAGTAACAATAGTAACAGTGATAGTGGTCTGGGTCTAGGTAAGGAAGATACCAGGTCTGACCAGGCACTGGCTATGGTAGAAATGCCTCCTCCTCCCGTTCCTGCTCGTGAACGACAAACTCCTCAACTACCACAAATTAAATGGTCTGGAAATACAATGTATTTGACCGATGGACCAAAGAGACACGCTAAAGTGCTTTCACAGAACTCTGCCAGTCAGATTCCGAAAGATGTTGCTATGGACTCTTTACCTAACAATGATGAATTCATTCGTGCAACTGATAGATTAAACATTCGAGCATTGCCTGATCAGTCACCAAACAAGAGACGTCTATCAGGAGATGGCCTAGAGAATCAGAACACAGCAGAAAATCTACGAATTGGTATGCAGAAACTGCTTCAAGCTCGTCAGCGCCAGGCAAGTCTCGACCAGACAAGTAGTGATACTGAATCTAGAAGTTCGCGCAGTGATATACGAATGTCCACTTCAGACCTTCAGGAGCGACCTGTGTCTGCTCCTTTTACATATCTGTCAAATGAGTCACAGGCAGATACCAAACCTGCGAGAGATTTCATTCACATGAAGAATGACTCTGAATCTAGCTTGGCTGATAAACTTTCACCTAGAGCATTCCTGTCGTCTGCTTTCACACCTGTTGGTTCAGTTGGATCAGCATTTAAGAAGATCAGATCTAGACCCCTATTGCATGAGATGAGATCCCCGTCAGCTCCTCCTGTCCCCAGTTACCATGGTGATGATGAAGACAGCGAGGAGGAAGGAGTCAAGAGTATTATAAAGAGGTGAACTTGAAGCTTTTTTTTTAGTCATAACGGCAAGGAATTTGTGAACATTTTTTTTCAGTCTTAAGCCACAAACTCTCACAAATATAGAAATTAATGAATTAATATGTACATATAAAATTGTCCTCTGCCATTTTGTGAAATTGAAATATATGTGCATCTTTTTTAAACTTAAAAGTTTGATTTAACAAATGTATCACCCCTAGCTTTTAAGTAGTTTTATTATATCATTTACTTGAGTCTTTCAATGCACTAGCTGTCTATTTTAGATACCAAATTCACTTGTTTAATTGTAAGTACATTGATCATTTGTGCATTATGTTATAATGTGCATAATTATATACATGGGTATGAACTTTATAATGAGAATATTGATGCCCTGTTGAGGATGATTCGAAATGAACAGATTGTAATTCTGTTGTTGTATTTCCTCTGCACTGTATTATTTCTTCATAACATGAATCAAATTGATATGATTTAAAAAGAATGTATGTCAGGGTTTTTCATACTGTATTTTGTTCTGTTGATGACATGTCAATCAGTATGAAATTAGTAAAATGAAACCGTGTCAAGCTTGTCTGCATCAATCTTGACCTTTATAAAAACAGAAGAGTAGCGTTCATTGTTGTTGATACTTGTATATAACACAGGCTTGGAAAGGAGAAGGCTCTTGGATTGCATGGAGATAGTACAGAGAGCAGAAACATGTCAGACAACCATACAAAGTCTAAGGTAAGTGGTGTTTTTTATATAACAATACTCTTATATGTGCAGGGAATCTGCAGTGTTAAGTTGAAATCAGGGGCCTTTATTCCCTGAACTTTTAAGACTGAAACTCAGACTTAGACTTTAAAATGTTCTTGTGGCTCCTATGTTATTATAACAGAATAGATTTTAATAAAAATAGGCAAAAGCATAGAGTGGGCATCAACAATTATTCAGACAAAATTTAATTTGTAAAGATTTAATGAAAAAGAAATGACTGTAAATATAAGTTTAGCGAATTTAAAGTCCAAGTTTTAGTCTTAAAAAGTTTGTGAATAAGGTCTCTTGTGACTTGACAGATATGATGTACCAAATATATTCTGATCCAGATCATAACTGTAAACATTGGGCTTTTCTCGTATTCAACATTTTATTGGAACTGTTTGCTATATTGTATAAATGGATCCTTGCTTAGTATCACATTTATTTGATATTTGTTTTGAAACTATTCAAGGGAGACAACAAAGATGTTTGGCACATAATTTATGCCTTATATTTAATGTTGACTATACCAAATATTGTTTAATCTTTGTTTAAAAATGTATGTGTTAAAATGTCTCAGTTAAGTTTTGAAACTGAGATTGAAAAGTTCAACAAATATGTTTTTATGAAGAGTGGTTGACAGTTACAAGTAACTAAGTTAGTCATTTCTAACATTTTGAAGACAGGAGTTGTTTCCCTTTGATAAACTTAAGTTTTCGTATTTTCTTGATAAATCATGGTTCATCATGTGAAATTTACTGACGTGTGTTTGTTATCAAGTTAAATTCTGTACTATTGTTAGGGTGTTTCATATATGAAGCTACAATTGAGCATTTTTATTTTATCAATGTCTGTGATGGAAGTCTTGCATGACTAATTGTTGACTTATGACAACTTCAGACAAAATAAGAAAATCTACTTGTTAAATTGTATCCTATTTTTACTACCAAAACAGTACTTTCTTGTCTTGTTATTCAAAGTACAGTTGTATTGTGTTATGTCACCTAGTTTCTTAATTTTTTATATTAGTTCTGCCAAACATTGTCATTTTTCTGTGAAATTGTCTACAAAATGTTATTTCATAGATAAGCAGTTACTATGGTGTCCAACATCTGCTGTGTTTTGGGAATTAGAAAATTCAACATCTTAATTTGACTGTCCATTGTATCATCATTGTTGACTGATTTGATTTGTGTAAGAGAAATGGTTTTCTTAAAAGTTGTGGTCAAGTAGGGGTCACATAGTAGGGTCCCAAGATCATTACATGAGAGGGTCACTGCCTCATTGATAACATATGGAAATACAATTACATTGTCAGACAACTGACCATTACATTGACAGCGTACAAGTGTCTCTACAATACTATCTTACAGGATTGGCATTTCTGACAAACTTTTTCTTGACAGAAGCTGACTGTTGTATAATTTGTTTGACTGATCCGTAGTAAGTGAATTAAGTTGTTTTTAGAAAATGGCTGGTTAATTGTATTGTGTGTATTGTAAGTTTTGTTGACATATTGGAACATTGTTAGGATAGATTTAGTATCCGGTACAAGGAGCCTAATGGTATGGGGTTATTATAAATGCTTCGTTGTTATATCCATTACATTAACAAGAAAAACAGAAATCAGTGAATGTCTTCTTGCTTCAGGGGCTTTGCTCCCTGTAACCTCCCCCCTTTAACCTCTGCCCCCCTGTAACCTCTTCCCCCTGTAACTCCCTCCAGTGCTTTGCTCCCTGTAACCTCCCCCTGTAACCCCTGCCCCCTGTGACTCCCTCCAGGGGCTTTGCTCCCTGTAACCTCCCCCTTTAACATCTGCCCTCTGTAACTTCCTCCTGGGGGTTTTGCTCCCTGTAACCTCCCCCCTGTAACCCCTGCCCCCTGTAACCTCTGCCCCCTGTAACTCCATCCAGGGCTTTGCTCCCTGTAACCTCCCCCCTGTAACCTCTGCCCCATGTAACTCCCTCCAGGGCTTTGCTCCCTGTAACCCCTGCCCCCTGTAACCCCTGTCCCCTGTAACCTCTGCCCCTGTAACCCCTGCCCCCCTGTAACCTCTGACTCCTGTAACTCCCCCCCCAGGGCTTTGCTCCCTTTAACCCCCTGTAACCTCTGCCCCTGTAACTCCCCCAGGGCTTTGCTCCCTGTAACCCCCCTGTAACCTCTGCCCCCAGTAACTCCCTCCAGGGCTTTGCTCCCTATAACCCCCCTGTAACCCCTGCCTCCTGTAACTCCCTCCAGGGCTTTGCTCCCTATAACCCCCCTGTAACCCCCTCCAGGACTTTGCTCCATATAACCCCCTGTCCCCTGTAACCCCTGCCCCCTGTAACCCCCTCCAGGGCTTTGCTCCCTATAACACCCCCCCTGTAACCCCTGCCCCCTGTAACCCCCTCCAGGGCTTTATACCTCTTTTGGCCAAAGTACCCATAGACAGAATATTTTCAGCCCTTTGGGTTTGACCTCAATCACATCCCTGTAAATAAGTTAGGTATTTATACTACATGTATTTTTTTCCTAAATTACAGGATATTAATTATGTTGAAATTTTTTCTCCCGAAGATAGGTAGCTGTAGCAGTGCTAGATAAATAGTAAATGCCTTATCTCTTACACTGTTAAAGTAACACATTTAATTCATGTCCCCATAACTGTTTAAAGACTAATTAATGTATTGTAAGATGTCTGTATACAACTGATGTATCTTACTCTTTCTCTTGTGTATATTGTTAGATCAATTATATGTAGGTCTAAACTAATAGGCAGTTTGTAATGGCAACTGTGTAACTGTTTCTATATATCATTTAAACTGCTTATATGATGAGGATGTAGCGACAAAATTAAAAAATAATATAATTTATCGAGTGCGTTTCATAAATTCGTAAGAAATAGGAGCTGAAAGAGCAGACATTATAGAACACTATTTGTATCTAAGGCGGTTCTGTTTGTGACATGACTGGTGCATCCATTGCCTGTATCTAAGGCGGTTCTGTTTGTGACACGACTGGTGCATCCATTGCCTGTATCTAAGGCGGTTCTGTTTGTGACACGACTGGTGCATCCATTGCCTGTATCTAAGGCAGTTCTGTTTGTGACATGACTGGTGCATCCATTGCCTACGGTAGATACAGGGAAATACTGTTTTTGTGATTGATTTAGCATTGATGTTATCTGTATATACCTACCTGATCAATCATATGTACCGTAACTTGTCAGACGTGGGTGTGAAACTGTTGTCAATTGATTCAATAAAAAACTTCTGTATCAGGCCGAAAGTATTAACTGTCAAGTATTCATGCTCGTGGGGATATGTTTGATTAATGTAGGATTGTGATAGGATTTATCTGCACATTTTGTAATAAAAAAACAAGCATTTATCACAGTGCTAATACTTGCATGAAAGGAACTTTTTCATTATGGAAAGCAATTATTCTAACTTCAGATGGCCTTTCATGATGTTACCAGCTGATTGGATGCTAGATGTGTGCTATTTTTGTTGGTATTCTCTTAAATTTATAAGCAAATTGATCTGCGACACATGAGGATATCAGATAAGATCTGTACTTTGTATGGTTGCAGATTTCATACTGTGATTGTGTCCAATTTATCTAGATTGCTGAATATAAAATGTTGCACAATGTTCAAGTCTCTTAAATCACTCAATTTTTTATTTTTGTGGTTTCTTTTTTACATTCACTCTGACAACAAAGTAAAACTTTGTAATTAAACTGACAAATTTAATTAACATCATTCAATTATATAAATATAGTGATAGTATGTTTTGACATGTTAAGTGGTACATAAATAACTAAACTACAGTTCAAGACAAGTGAAATACTTGTTAGTGTTATAAAAATAAACTTGATGTATTTTTGTTATTTTCTATATATAGACATGTCTGTACTCCCCCTTTGTAGATAATGAGTGTGTGACATGTTGTATTGTATAAGAATTTTGTTCTATTCTTTTCTGCTTCATGAAATAATACTTAACCTGTCTGCTTCATGATAACATTTCTTTTATAAGGCTGAGGGTAAATTATTATTGAACTGTGTGATCTGAATATGCACTTAAGTGTAACTGTGTTTTATTCATAATGAAAATTGAAATGCTCTGTGTTTGACCTAGTAGTGTTCCAGTTTGATTTGACTCTTCCCCTCCCCCACTCCAACATATTTTAGAACATCTGGTGCGATAAATTGTCTTTTTTTGTCACTGAACCCCAATTTTTGTGCTCAGCATCAGGTAAACGTGTGGTAATGATATAGGGATTTGATGCCAGATGTATGGGATGGACATGGAGAAAGCACATTATATTGTATGCATTGTTGTGGATGTATGCAACTTGTACTGTGTTTGATGTGTTTAATATTGGACAAATACGGCATCAATATTTATCTGGTTGGTTTTTGAAGAAAAGTCTTTTTTTTTGTTTCATAGACAAATATGGTGATATTTGTTTGTTTTATAATTATCATAAAGTTTTTAAAAAAAAATTGACATAATTATAAATTTTCCATCTTCCATCTGTGTCATCTCAAGTAACTTATTAACAAAGCTGAACAAAAAATATAGGTAAATCATATATGCATATGAACAAATAATTAATTATGGTAATGAATGCCTCAGGATACTTAAACACGCAGGTATCATTTTATTACATTACAGCGACTCACATCTGGTCATTGACTTTGTAATATTATATGTAACATGGTTTAAGGCCATTTAGCCTGAAATCTGTCATTTGTCATTAAGTTGAATTTTAGTGCTGATAACATCAGTGTATGTTTTGAAGATTTCCTAGTGTTTTGTTAAGTTGATCCTTTATGCATGATAACGCGGCTAGTTGTGTTTGCATTGAGTCATCGAGGTGTAGTTGGCTTCCCTCTGTTATTACCTCTGTATTGCATCTTTTTGCGGTGGATTTGAAATGCGGATAAAACATGTGAAATTGACTGTGACATTGAACATTGAATACTGCAGTTAGTGGCCCGGTATATTGATTTTGGATGTGTTTTAAAGTTAACAATATTGGACTTCTCATAAATTTATAAAAGAAGAAAAACTTAGTGTTGTGTCGAGGGATATTATTGGCTGAAATTTTGTGTTATTTGAAAAAAGTGATGTTGAGCAATATCGTTGAATGTTTGTTGTGAAGTTTATGCTGGGATAGCGACTTTATGTTGACTTCATATGTTTGGTATTTTAGGTGTAACTGTAATATTTAGTGATTAACATTATGGATTAATTAATATGCGTCAATATAACAGCCTCTGAGTTGTTCTTCACTGATAGGATTGATCAAACTGGAACGGAAGGAGGCTAGCCATGATGCGCTTGGATATCTTGGTAAGCAGTTTCACGACATACTATTAAATATAATAGTGTTAAATGTTGCATTGAAACTTTGTTTTCTTGTTTTCATAAAATAATAGTCAAGGCCTAAAAACCCTACCTGTTTCCAGCTGTATTTAACATGCTGCACAACGTCTGGGTCAGTAGACAGGGATGTTATCTGTCACATTGTTTTTTTCACATATCTGTATAAGGAGCGAGATATGTATTACATGTATCTGACTTCATGAATTTTTCATTGAATTATGAAAACAATTGGATGGGGTATAATATTAGGATAGGTCGGGTGACAGGAACCGGACATCGTGTTACGGTCTTTTGGGCCATTTGTGGAAGTATCATAATACACGACTTTCTTAGCTTTCAAGGTACTCGATCTTATTATTTCTTATTTGAAAATTTTCAATTAGTATGTATAGGCCAGAGACCAAACTACTGTATATAGTTCAAGGTAGCAGACCAATTAAGATCATTTGTAAATTCCAATGACAATACAAATAACATTTATTTGGACATATATTATGTTTTCATATCTAGAAATATTTTAAACTGTGTTTCACATTCTGTGAGTAGGTCAGGTATTTGATTCGTGGTTGTGACATGTGTTGCTTGATATTTATATTCTTAAAGTTAAAATTTATATCAATCTTGGTTTTTTTATATGACAACAAAATCCTACCTGAATGTTCAGGGGTTCCATTTGACCCCAAGTTGACCCTTTGAGCCCCTGAATTTCCAAAAGCCACATTTTGACCCTCAGGATTCTGGTTGAAGGTTGAATTCTCTAAATTGTTAGTAATTTGGCTATCAAATGGTAAATTCCGGTCAAAAATAATCAAGATGACACTTAAGATTCAGCATGTAGTAGAACCCTGTTGTTATCATTATGTTACATCAGCCCGGGTCACCATGACAAGTTGGGTTGAATGATATTCACACAAACATTTATTTCAAAAAGGATTCTTACCAAGTACTCTGTTATCTGGTTTTCTCTTAATTCCTATCCTAATGATTTGGAATCATTTGAACACATTTAACTATATTTCAACTTTTATTGCAAATGGTACAAATATAAAACCTATAGATTTGAAAAAATTCTTGATAAATTTCAGTGTTGTTCTCAATAAAAAGTCGTGTTTTATCTGTAATTTGAATTACAGACTTCTTTCAATATATTCTGAAAAATTGAGCATAGTTGTCATTAATAAGGTCCCACACAGCGCTTTGATTCCACTGCCGTTACATTCACAATAAACGCCCGATGCCAAAGAAGAGTATGGCATTAAGTGCAAGCATTATGATATCTCGATCTCTATTGACTGGGTGGATTGCTTGGTATTTTTAGAGCTTGCAATGTTTGCAGAACTTATTATCTGATTTCATCTTTATTATCAACAAAATGCTACAAATTATTAGCTATAATTTTCTATATTATACTGATTACTCTCCTTTATAAATCAGATACTGATGGCTCATTGACAGTTGTGTAAATATTGACTAGTTAGAGTTAAGATGGATAAAGTGCCTATTTATCGCTTGTTTAAACAAAAAGAATGTCAGTCTGTATTTTGCAATAAATTACCTGAAAATCTTAAATTTTGTGATTATGTTTGTTAATTTTGAGGTTTAGTCAGAGTTGTTGCCCTTTTTAACCATAGATATTGTAAGCATAAATAATGTCTGAACAATGAATTCTTGTAAGGGACCTTTTAAGTGACGTTAACAGCCAAGGTCATGTAGTGACGGTTCCAGCTATTCGCATGGATACAAGTTAGACTGGGCCTGGCAGACACCTGGGTAGAACCACTTACCTTCAGTGAGTCAGCTGGATGGCTTTTCACTTACCAATTCGGTATCCTGGGTGGGATTCAGACCAGCATCTGTGAAGGGCAAGTGATTTGAAGTCAGTGGTCGTACCCACTCGGTCACGGAGGACCCTCAAATTCTTGAACTGGCTAATTATTATAGTTCATAGAACACGGATAATGATAGTCTTGATCGTTGTCACCATAATAAACAAATTTTATTCATCGCTAAAATGTTACATTTTATAGAAGAATTGTTTATACATTAAACTGTAAAGGGTAATTGGTTTACAGTTTATTCAACATATTCAGGGGAATTTTTGTTACAAAATAAAAGTTTTATCTATAATGATATCGGGTGACTAAAAAAGGGTGCATGGTTGTTTTGTTATCTTCCGTGTTGGATTGTGTTTGTTTTTATTTTCACGATGATGTGAAACAGAGTTTTATCAATCTGAATGCTGTAAGGTAATTTCAATGTTCAACATCCGTTACATTTTTTTATCTGTGTATTTTTCATTTTTGTTCAACATTTTTGTTCAAAATGTGGAGATAATTTTGACGCAGATGAACAAGTTACTGGGGTACATGAACTTGATAGTGTTGAAAGGAAAAAATGGAAAAGAATGGAAAATTCTAATTGTACAAATATTGAAGACCTGGAAAAGAAATATTTTTGTTGAAGAGATAAATGTGGTGAACTGTGTGGTTACAATATATGATTATATGTAAAACTTTTTGTGATTATGTAATGAAGATGTATTGAATGTCTTTATGGTAATTGGAAAATACCGTACACTCACTGTATTGTGGAGATACTTATAAACATTGTGAATTTTAATAACAGGATGTTCTCCTTCATTTAAGTGATATTAGTTGAATGAAACATTGTATTTTATTTGAAATTACTATACATACCGTAGGTTCATTGACAACATTGTTTCTTAGAGCAAAGTTAGAATTTTAGCATTTGGATGAAGTGATATAGTGTCTTCATGATGAACATTTTTCATAAACAAGGAGTTCTAAAACTTGGCAAATATAAGGCGTATTATCTACCCAGTGTTGGACTTCTGGATACTGAGATGTTGGTATGTAACATTGATTAATGATGTATCAATAAGTAAATTCATACACTGATTACTCAGAGTTCTAACTTGTCTATTGCACATTTAGTGATTACAGCTAGTATTTTTATTTCACTTACAAAGACACCATATTTTAGAAGCCTGTTTTAAGCACAGTGCTCAGTGCAACTAGATTAGAAATCTACATGCAGAAGTGCATGTACTACATTTCCATAAACCAAATGAATGTTAGACCATAATTTGTTTTCCCATGAACCATTTGTAAAGATAACATTTTGATACACCACACCCATCATTTGATGTGACAATTATGACTGGATCTGGTGTGGCAGGTGTGGAACATCCTCCTCCAATGGTGTCCACTGTCCACTTAATTGATAAATCTTCATTCAACTTGGTCACAATATGGGCAGCTTCAATATAACGGCAGGTTTTACCAGTCAGATTTCCCCATACGGTACTGCATGGAGATCATGTTCTGTACGGTACTGCATGGAGACCATGTTCTGTACGCAAATGATCAGTTAGTAAAAAAGTTTCCTCTTCTGTGTGGTAAACTAGACATTTGTTTGAGTTTCACATCTTCTCTTGAAAGTTTAAAATCCCCCCCCCCCCCCCCCCCCCCGGAATCATCTCAGTACATACCATGGGAATTCTATGTAACACTACTTGAATTCTTGGTTGGCAAAAAGACGGGAAATGCTGGTATTTCCCAGGACGGTGGGAAATACTGGTAATTCCCGGGAAATACTTGTACTTCCTGGGAAATACTGCTGAGACCATAAGTTTAACCTCCAGGTTTGGTCATATATACCCCTCTAGACCAGATTATTGATGGATTATTAAGTGACTCAAAACACAGAGCATAGCCCAAGGCACTTCTTTACTAAATAGCATGCTGCAAACAAAGTAACAGTGCATTGATGCATATGTACATGTATATCAAATCACCAGATTAATTGATGGATTATTAAGTGACACAAAACAAAAAGCATAGCTCAAGGCACTTAATTCTTTACTGAATAGTATGCTACAAACAAAGTAACAGTACGTTGTTGTACATGTATAATAAATTCAATAATGGTCAAAAGAGTGAAAAAAATCACAATTTCCGCTCTTAACGTTCACTCTCTCAAAACAATTGCTTTTATTATGTACTACTATGATAATATGTTGAAATGCACATTCAAATTCTGATCCTTTGACAGTAAATCAGGAAGCCTAAAGATCCTGTGTGGAATTTTAATGATATGGTAGACTCTGATGGTTCTACATTTTTGGTCATAATATACTACATTTTGCTGAAATTTGGAGTATTTCCCACTTTCTTAAATTAAAGAGTTTTTCCCAGTATGGGGAATACCCGGAATTTTACCACTGGTTAATACCGCACCGGAAATACTATGCCAATCCTGCTTTAGATGTCATAAAATTCTGTTTCACAGTAGGTGATTCTCAAACTTACGTTTTTATTATGATTGAAGTATATTGTATATTATGTTGTCAATATGTTTGTTTGATATGCTAGAACATTTTATTTGATACCCTGTAATTTATGTGATAATATGACTGTCACAATGCTTTTTACAAAAGTTTTATGCATTTATCAAAACAAATTTCAAGTACTTGAAAAGTGAAGATCAGTTTGAAGACAAAAATTATTTTGTTATTATGTTGATTTGCAAGCATTATGAAATGTGTACAGGTGTTATATATTAGTAGATCTAATACACAATTTGCATGAAGGAATTTGGGAGCAATATTACATACTGATATGTTGTTAAATGTTCATATTCTGTTGTTCATTGGTGCATGATTTTTTGTTGCACAATTTAATTTATTATACCCCCACAAACGAAGTTTGAGGGGGTATATAGGAGTGAGCTTGTCGGTCGGTCGGTCGGTCTGTCTGTCGGTCGGTCGGTCGGTCTGTCGGTTTTCATGGTTTCCGGACGATAACTCATGAAAGGCTAGACAGATTTGAAAAATTTTTGGTACACAGGTGTAACATCAGAAGATACAGGTCAAGTTCGATATTGGGGCTGGTGGGGCCACGGTCAAGGTCACTGTTACTAAAAATAGTTTCTCTTACTTTCACTTACTGTTTTCATGGTTTCCGGACGATAACTCATGAAAGGCTAGACAGATTTGAAAAATTTTTGGTACACAGGTGTAACATCAGAAGATACAGGTCAAGTTCGATATTGGGGCTGGTGGGGCCAAGGTCAAGATCCCTGTTACTAAAAATAGTTTCTCTTACTTTCACTTACTAGCAAATGGTTTGTTTTTAGTTGTAAACGACTTATCTTTCTGTGAAAATGACTGTTATTTCTAGCATATTGTTTGATATATTTTGCATTGATTTAGTTCCATTTTGCCCAGCTTTTTGTGAGCAATTCTATACAAGTTCAGTTTTTTATTTCACAGGAACTGTTGATTAGTTCTTACTGTTCTGTTGGCAGCATTTTTGGTTTATTACATTCAGATACTAGCAAATGGTTTGTTTTTGTTGTTGAAGACTCGCCTTTCAGTGAAAATAACGGGATTTCTTTTAAAATCCATTGAAATAAGGCATAATATAATGTTATATCCAGGTAGTTTGATTATTTGATTAAATCTGTGAAACTGCAGTCAAGGACAATGGAACAAAATGTCTTGATTGCGAATATAAATTGTATCAATTTAATACGCTTTGTTGCTATATTTGTTCGAATTTGAATGCAAAATGTTCAGATCTTGGGAGTTAAAATCAAATATATTGGTGTTACTAGTTCATACTCTAGTCGAATGTATCATTATATTTCTTTGTGACAAAGTGCTATATATTACTGTTCATTTTTTCTATTTTATTGATTTTGACCTGACTCCCATACTGTGGTATTCATATCACCTCCGAAATATTAAAATGTACACAATTCTTATTATAACCCCACTTCAAAATATGCAATGGGGGCTATATGGGAATCACCACTTGTTCCGTCATGTCACATAACATGGTTTTCCATGAATTATTTCTACCAAGCCTAGTTGTGTATATTGTCGGCACATTCTGATTGTGGTCCTGTAGTGATAGATAGTGATAGATAATTTCATTGTCTTGACTGGCGGCCATCTTTGAATTTATCAAAAATATGTCTGACAAAGCGGTATTGTGGGGGTATTAATCACCTTCAGTGATAGCTCTAGTTTATGTATGATTATTGATATATTTGGTATATTGCAAACAAAATATTTTTAAAATGTGTATGGTCCATCTTGTTCGGACAATCATCTGATTTTAAAAATGCTGTGCCACTGACTTTGACAGCGTTCTGTTACAGTCATTTTGTTTCCCAAAGGAAGTTTTTAACGATCATGACTTAAATATTGAATAAATTAAAATTGATTTTTTTTTTCTGTTTTAAAAGGCCCTGGGGGGAATATTTTGAAACAAAGTTGTTTGTGCTGAATGAATTGTAGCATGACTCGATTACAATCTTAAAATAATGAAGTATTTTACTTTCATAATAGTTGTTGCAATGTAAAATGTTCACTGAAAAGTCAAAGAGGGATTTGGTATTCTCCAACAACAACAGAAATTGTATTTTGGATTTGAGCAAGGCTCCTCATCCATGCAACATATGTACAACATTTTGTCAAAGTACAAAGTAAAATAGTATAGTAATGATAAAAACATACATAAAACATAATAATACGAACCCTTTATTTCTGGGACTGAGGAATTAGGAAAACATCAGGTTTTCAAGGAATGGTATACCAAATGGAATAACAACAAATAATACAATGCTGCTCAGTGGTACTTATGGCAAACTGTGGAAAACATCGTTGTATTGTTATGAATGTTGTTTGCTACTTGCAATGAAACAAATAGATTATAGAGATTATTGACATGTGTGATAATCAATGCCTGTTAATTGGGACAGGATTAGTCCTGTTTTAAATAATTTGATCCAATTAATTCTTAATCAACAAATATTTTGTTAGGTACTGTCATTTTGTATGTCCAGTTGGAGAGTTAACTTTCTCAAAATGCTAGTAAGTTTTGTATGTCATTTGTTATTTAATATTTATAAAGAATGTGGACATTTTCGCATCCAAATTCACTTGAAGATTTGAATGTTCGTATATGGTTATTATTAACAATGAAAACTAAAAAGTTAAGCAGGACTAAAAGTTGTATTTTATACATTCAGAAAAAATTCAGTACTGGGACTTTATCTTTGGTACTAGGAAATCATGACGTAAGTGACGATGTTTCATTCTAAGTTTTTGGTTCCAAAATTTTGTATAAGTGGTGTTAATCTGTTATATATTTTATGGATTGCCAGATTTTTATTAATAATAATACATTTTTTTTGTACTAAATATTTTTCGGCGCAGCCGTACTAACATGGTTTTGCTACTTGCATATTCAGTGTTTTGTAAACCAATCAAATCTTACGTTAACCACCAAGGCAATTTCGCCCAATTTCTCTTCAATTTAAAAATACGTGTTAACCTTTTGTATAGTGTATTTCAAGATTTATCCAGTAAGTAGTGTTGTTATTCATCACCACGGGGAACTGTCCGGTGTTTTGGTTCTATATTTGTACCAGTCGCAAACATTTATATTGTTTTAATTAGATAAATCGCTATGTAACAAGTTTATTAACATGGATGTGTGAGTTCACGACTTATGTATTAAGTAATGCTGAACTACATTGCAACAGACTATACTGTGTCTATGACTAATCATACTACAGAGTTATTTATTATGCAGTCTCATTCGGAACGTCTCGGCATTATTGGCTCTGCAGAATTCCGCCGAGTAGTTTCGATTAATGCAGTATCATACGCAGTGATCTCCCCTTACAGGTCTCGGAAGTATCTGTAGTATAGCGTAATTGAATGACATTTAGGCATTTTTATGTTGTACAACAAATTTTAACCTTCAGATGGCAACAAATTTGCAAACTTCAAGTTGCGCCAACCATCTTTTTTAAAGATATTTCTTGTTAACATTGTAATGTTGATAATAAGTAATCAATAAGGCGTTGGTAAATGACAAAAAGCGCATCAGCATGTCTTTGGCTATATTAATGTCATCACTATTGATAATATAAAAGATATTTTATAGATAAATTACCTGTTTATGCAAATTTATCAACATGATTATACCTGCTGGTTGATATATTATCATTGTGCATTTTTTGCAGAATGATTATATATGATAAATAACATTCTGCACTTGTGTTGGTTGTTATATAGAACCTTGTCAAGGGAGACAACTATGGGCTGCCAGTCTTGATGCAAGGGAGGCAACTATGGTTATAAATTTAACTATCATATATACAATTTAACTGATACCAATATATATCTCCTAAAACATTTAAATGGAGACATTTACAATGCTTTCTTGTATTTGTGTAACTTCGCTTCATTTATTTGTAATTCAATGAAAATATACAGCACCATAAATATGGTAGGTTAAGTTTATTTTACAAATTAAATGTAAATTAAACTGAATGACTGTAAGAATTGATTTTATCGAAATCTAAAAATCTTTTGACATCTTGACTTTATACAATATTTGAAGCAATTGGTCTGATATAGAGAGGTGTATATTGTAATATTGGTTTATCATTCCTCAATCACCCGATAGTTATTGTTAAGATATGTATCGGGTAATTGTCCAAGATTATTATAGGGATCATACTCTGGTATGTTAATGTATCAACAAACCTGTTCCTTCAGTGACGAAACATGGTCAGTGATATGTGTACAGTGCGTATCGTTGTCAATGCTACATTGTGTATCATATACAATGTGTATCGTTTATCATTTTGTTCGTGTCCTGTGGAGGATTCCTTACCCTAACTGGCTAACTCTGAGCAAACATGAATAAATTTAGAAATTACTTTCTCGACAGGAAGTCTATGTTTGATTTAGATGGCACATTTGCATAAAAGGCCAATTAAATTCTTATTTCTTTATGAAATATATGTAGGTGTATATTTCATGTGACTTAAACTTGTCAATTTATTTGGCAAAAGTTAATACTAAGATGGAAAAACCGTCATAACTTTTTATGTCATAGGACCCTATCCTTTAGTTTCAATATAATCTTATTCCATTTGTGTTTCTTTGCTTTCAACTTATTGAAGAGTAAATTTTTTCTTTTGTGACTGCTTTGTCATTTATTTGTTGACATATTTTTTTAATGAAAAATCCAAAACATAGAATTTACCAGTGTCATAAAACGGTGGGTATATTTTTGTAAATGGACCCCCTCAAAGTATGCAAATACAAACTCAACTGGTAGTCTACAATGGCTCATATTTCCTGCAATTTCTGAATTAAGACATTTTTTTGGATGACTTCCTATGTCTCGATCATAAAATCTATTTGCGCTTTATTTTGACAGCAATAATTATTTTATTGAAATTAGATTTTCGCATGTCGTTCACTGACTTATGATTTGAGCAATTTGATCTTATTGAAAGATTTTTATCACAATGGTGTCTTATCATGTTCTTATAGTTTAAGGTGTTGGGTAATTATATTATAACACCCCCTCTTTGATGAAGTGAGGGTGTGTTAATTTGTTTTGCTCATGTTTTGGTTCATCTGTCTTTCCCATTTGATTTTGACCAAATTGAATATAACTATAGAATGCTTGAGTCTATTACAGTCGTGTGCCGGCCAAATTAGCTCACTTGGTAGATCGCTCAACTCTGCTAGAGGTTTGAAACCTAGACAAGGTGTATGCTTTTTGTGTGACAATTTGCCTGAAGATAACGATCCAAAGTAATTTTTCCTCTACCTCTGAACTCTTATCCTTGTGTTGAAGTTGTCAGTTCCTTGCGTAGGCGCAGGTTAGTGGTTGGCAACACAGGGGCACTGATTAGGTCAACCGGCTGACAGCAGGTATTAAAACTGTCAAAAATATTGTTGATAAACAGAGCAAAGCCCGAAACAAAGGTCATGGTCAAACTTAATGGGTTGAATGTCTATGGACAGTAGATTATCCTTTGTGTTCGGGGGG
The DNA here is from genome assembly GCA_032209605.1 of Mactromeris polynyma. Classification (NCBI taxonomy): domain Eukaryota; kingdom Metazoa; phylum Mollusca; class Bivalvia; order Venerida; family Mactridae; genus Mactromeris; species Mactromeris polynyma. Next base: position 7,554,298 of record JASFXZ010000012.1, read on the forward strand.
GGGGTCAGTCTGTGAAAGGTCAAGGTCATGATTACTTTGAAGACCAAAATGGTATCTAAAAAATAACTGCATGGTGAAGACATGGTAAGTCATTTAGTCCTTGGTTCCAGATCAAATTGACTTTGACACTGAAAACAGTTTTCAAGATCAATAAATGATAGCAGACATCTATAACCTTCTTCTGACAGGCTATCATAGAAGCTGTAACGTTTTACAAACAACTTTAAAGTAAAGATTGAAATCTATAAAAAGAGATTGTTATTGGAAAATAATAACTTTGTGAAATTTAAGCATCATGCATACTTTCGTTGTAGACATGAAAGAAAATCTGTTGTAGTAAAGTTCAGTTTCATTCCAATCTGGCAATTTGGTTTGCTCAAGACACAGGTAAAATAAGGCGTAAAAAAGAAAAGAAAGTTGTTCTGATGAATATATGAGCACAACATTTCATATGCACAAAATGTCTCTCTGTGTAACATTGAACAAATCTTTATGTAGCACATGATTGAGATAGGAGTTGATACTTGCATTATTTCTGGTCAACAGTCATATTTATTTATGAAGAAAAAAACCACATATGCTGGTATAAGTGTATGGATTGTATCAAAGAAAGAAGGCCTACAATATTATCTGGGTGTAAAATCCTTATTTGTTCTCGTCGTGTGTACAGAACTATGGTATGACTTTCATATGATACTCTGAATGTTTGGAAATCATTCACTATGTCAACAAATTAAGGCACAAAAATTGTTAGTTCAATATTTGTATTTAATTTATCTGCAATGTCTGTTGAAGTAATATCTCAGTGTTAAACCAAGTTGTTCATCTTCTTGAAATTCCTCATGTTTGATTTTGAAAAAAAGGTTGTGATTGTAGGTCATATATATAACAAAAAAGTTTTTAATTATTTAATGTTGATGAGTGGTTGCTGATTTTTGTTTTTATGCCAAATTCATTTGAAGAATGTGGAGGCGCATGTAAGTGTTATCACTGTCCGTCTGTGAGGACGTAACCTTGGTTTCTGATCAATAACTCTTGCCATTCATTATATTGGGCAAATAAGCATAGGATGATAGAATACAGGTCAAGTTCAGTTGCGGTTACATTATCCACCTACTTTGGGAGGAGTTATGGCCCCTTTTTCAACATAAAACATTAGTCTCAGATCAATAACATATTGATTGCCCATGGTGGTCCCGGCTTTGGTGTCCTGATATTGGTCTCATCTAGGTTACTTAAAATCAAGAAATAACCACTTGAGCAATTTATGTATAAATATATAATACTGAGCAGAGACTAAATTAGGTATAATGGTGTATTTCTTCCATGGTAATTTGTCTTAAAGGATGTAACATTTCATTTAAGGTAAGCAGTCCATCATTGACATAATGTTTGCGATAAATAAAAGAGTTGCTGTTTCAATCTATATAATAATGCGGATATTTTTTAATTTTTTTACCGGTCCACAAAAAAATAATGGCCTGTTTTGTTCTCTGAAAAAAGCTTAATCCTTTAAAAATAAACCGATAAATGGAAAATCACATTAAATTTTATTTTCTTATTTCTTACTATTTTCATATAGTGAAAAAGTATGATTTATTTATGGCAAATGAAGTTCATTGTAGTTGTAAACATAAGAAAATAGACATTTTTGCCAAATTATGTCACTTTCAAGACTTAAACTAACATTTTTTTAATATTTTGAAGTATTTTAGTAAATTACCTCCCTTTATAAAAAATTACGTACTTTTTATTTTTTTCCAATAAAAGTACAATTAAAAATATTCAGTGAAGGACTTTTTATTATTTTAAATTGAACTGTTTATAGTGGCTTATTTAATGGAAATATTGTAGAAAAAATTATACAAAAGGTATAATATGTGTCACAAGTCAATTTTTTTTTTCTTAAAATATATTGGAATATCATTCACCATAGGCTTTTCCTGTATGTGATTTCTGTCACAAAAGACGTTTAATTAAATTTAATCTTTATACAAATAAAGTATAGACTGTCATTTTGGTCATAGATATTGGTTAAACACTCATTATGGTTTCTAAAAATGATGTCATACATTTGAAGGCTTTCTTTTATTATCCTGATATTTTGTGCGAAATAAATTTTACCAATTATGATAAATTAAACAGTGTTTTGAAATCCGTTAGGGGGATTTGACGATAGTCTTTATCGGGTAGATACTGCCGTAATTATTTTGTATTTAAAATAAAATATTTAAGGAGGGTTTGGCATGAAAAGGTAGTAAATATTTTTATCACGATAATACACCGAGTATTTGATCTTCGGCTTTCATTTAATCATGATTGAAATGAAGATAGTCAGGTTGGAAGGAGTGTATTGAATAATAGAATTAACATTGAAGTTGATGTTCAATTACCTGGAATAATGAGCTGCTTAAGTGGCAGAAGTGTGACAAAAGGACACTAGTTGTTACCAAGATGGATTATTGTGATATTTACCAGATCTTGGACATACAATCTCCTATTGTCATCTCAGTGTGTCAGAATTTCTTTAGGCAATTCTCTTATCAACCAGCTATTGTTAAAAGATGAGACTTCAGACTTTTAATGGCTATTTATCGTGATATACATTATATTTAAATGTAATTCAGGAAATTATTATGTGTTCATGTGTTGCCTGATACATACTTCAGTTGCTAAGATGAAATAATTGAAGACTTTGATGGTATGCTTGCACTTACTATGTGATATGATAACGTTTAGACATTTTATAGTTAACGTGGACTTGTTAAGTAATCTTTTTTGACAGAAAGTTAACTTTCTTCAATCTCTGTGTAATTGTCTGGTGGAATATGTCTGTCAAGTATTAAAGCTTCGGATTGTCATTGAAGAGAGTTTCCATTTATGTTATCGTTGGAATGTACTACTAGTGACATTTTGAGTGGTTTTTGGAGTAAAAGCATTGCCATGTATGGATTTACCTTGTAATGGAATATACAAAGTAGCTACATCATTACAATGTCATTATCTATGTGCTTCAGTACGTTGCATGAATTGACAGTGTGAACTTGTGTTTGATAAACATATATTAAAGAGAGGTAAAAGTTTCATCTTTAGAAGTGCATAAATGAGTGAGTTAGCAATATTTGACTTCAATTGAAAGTTACGTATTTGAAAAGAAAAACAGTTCCGCTCTTGCTGTTACAGATCTAGACAAGATACGGTCGTTAAACTGCTTGTTTTGATCTGTGAACGTGAAACTTTCTGTGTGATATATGCATAAAGTGTTTATCAGGATTTATTACCCTGACTTAGCTAGTCAAATACAAACATGTCAGGGAAATATGGTGTGTTTTACTTTTAACTGGAATTGATTTTAATCGAAGAAATATTTTTGACAAATCACTATGTACCATAATCCACTGAAGAGAAAGTTTGCTCCGAAGCCTCCTATCCAGGTAATATTGATTGTTATGTCACTTCTGTTTGTAATGATGTACTGTGAACAATATCTGTGATGTAGGTTTTTGGTGTTCCACCTAGAATTGTGATGCTTAGGGAATTATTGCTATAGTATTCACTATGTTCTACAGTATGCTGATTGGTGAAACTTGGCAACAAATCTTTCTGGTTCCTTTTTCATGAATGTAGGTAGGTTAGATTTGCTTTCGTCCCTCAATGTACAAATGATGCTTGAAAAATTATAAATAAATTGGTGGGTGATAATACTCGAAATTGTTTTCATTATTGATATTCAATCTTAATTCATATAATATTGCCAATTAAATAACTTCATAACTAAAATAAAGTCATCTTTTGAGGAACACGAAAAATCGATCAATGGCGCTATTGGGATTCGAACCCGGGTCTACAGATTGCTGGTCTGTTGTGCTATAACCACTACACCACAGCGACCTAACGTCATTTTCGTGTAAATTTAACTTAAGATAAATTTGATTAAGTTTGACTTTGAGGAAGTACGGGGCGATTTTTTACATCCGCCACACAGCACTTTACATCAGCTTTAGTACTATTGAAATACAGTCATGTTTTGAGGAACACAAAAAATCGGTCAGTCACAAAATAATTAATGGTGAAGGAAAAAACATAAAATTCTTAGCCAGCCTGTAGCTTTCATGAAGTTATTTAATAATAATAATATATATGTAGATTTCTATTTGGGTACAAACAAGATGCAGATTTTTGTCAGATTTACCATCAGTTTACATGAAGTTTGATGTCTATAAACCACAGGTTCCTTTTTACCCAGGAGTTGACCCCTTGACCCCTGGAATTTCCAAAAAGTCACATTTTGATCCTTAGGATTCTGACTGAAGGGTGAATTTTGCTCTAAATTAAGTTATTTTGACTATAAAATGGTAAAAGCCAGTAAAAATATCAAAGTGGCCCTTGAGATTCAGCACCTAGTGGAACCTCGATAAACACATTGCTGATTCACATTAAATGGGACATTGAGAAAGAATTCTTACCAGAATTAAGGAAATGTTTCATAACAAATCAAGTGTAAATATCTTTTATGTCATAGTACAATCATATGGTTGAATTGTTCGGAGAATCAATATTTTCATTTCTTTTTAATTTTGTCAAGTTATGTGTTTGGACATAACATTTTCATTGACCGAAATCACTGAAATGTGAGATCTTAATTTTATAAACTGTGTAACAATGTATAAAAGGTATCTTCCTTACGCTAAAATACATAATCTTACAGTAGTACATGTAGTGATATAATATATATCAACAAGTTGATTGTATGTATCTGGGATTGAGAAATGATTTAATTTTGACTGTTGACTGACTTTAAATATTTATATTATAAATAATGTTTTTGAATTCTAATACTGTATTGAATGTACTACACAGAATACATTTTATTTTGTTTTTCCTTTATATTACGATTTTATATTGCGACAGTGAAACACTTTTGACAATATTGGTTTAACTGTGTAGAAATATTTATCATTCCCTGTGTGGTGTGGGAGATATTCCTGTTTTAGAACAATTTTAATCGGTGTCGTATATCAATACAATATATTGTGTAACCCAGCACATCCAACAGCGACTCAATCTTCAGTCTATGCATGGGAATTACTGCTTGAAAACAAATATGTAAATAGATTTTGTATTCAAAGTCAAGAGATTTACTTTGAATGATCGGTATAATAAATGAAATGTATTTGAACATTGTGTCTGTAGAAATGATTCTATGACCTAGACAAGTACTGAGTAAGTGCAAGCCAATCAATAGTAATATAACCAAATACGGGAAGAGCTGATTATGTATTCCACTTCATGTTTGAAGGCTCTGTTCATTCTTTTTTGCTACTGAATTTATAAGCTGAATCTCTAGTATGCTACATGCGTTATTTATTTGTAATGGTATAACTAATAAATATGAACAATGTACACAGTAACAATGATACTCTCTACTTCAGCCAATGTATTTGTCAGTTTTGTGTCAATCGTATCTAGGTACGTCTAGATGGTCGAAATACTTTTTTTGATGACTTAAACCTGAGGTCTGAAAATTCCTTCTTGTTTTTGTAGCTGAAACACACTTACATATTTTGTATGAGTCCATGTTAGCTCAGAGCTAGGACTGTGACAGCTATTTACGAGGGCTAGGCATTATGTTTCTTCTAGAGACATTTCATGAGCATTAATTGTATATTTCTTGTACCAATTGAGTACAAAGTGACATTCCAGGACAACAAAACACATGCAGATTTGTTGTCCAGAATACCTGCAGAATACCTGTAATCTAGGCAAGCAAACTAAAGTAAACAATCTGCTTTAAACAACTCAGTTTTGATCTAATGGGCGCTTTTGGATTTTATTCATTGATTTTCTAAGACTTTATATCATTCTTTTATTCAAACTTACATAATAGTTGTATGTGAGTTAATCAAGGGACGATTCAGATAATTTTATAAAAATTAGGTCAAGTTGAACCTAGAATATGTTGTGTCAAACACCATAGGTAATTTGGTCAAGTCTTTGAAAAAGCATGTTAACTTTCTTAAGAGGTCAGATTTTCTTCCTGATTTATACGCAATCTTGTCAGAATGTAAACTATGTTTTTTTTAAATCTAGGTCAAGCTGGACACTCAGGGTCATCTGTTGTTAAAACTAGGTCATTGAGTCAAATCATAGAAAAATGGCAATATTACCAGATTTTGCCTACCGGGTACCTGATTTGCTCAGTTGGTATGTACAGTGCATTCAACTGCCAGTATGGATATCATAGATTGAATTGGTGTATGGGTATTTAAATAGGAGCCATTAGACATTATCACCAATATGAAAGTGCCAATATTCCAATGATAATTGATTAGCATTTACCCATACTTTTAAATGCCAGTCTTACGAACCTAATGATATGTTCATTATATTTTAATTGCTTGCAACATGAAGTATCTTCTATATCATTTTAACAAAGAAATACATATTAAAGCATTGTTGTAGAAAACATTGTAGAAAAGATTGTTTCTTAAAAACGTAGGTAGATGACCTCATTATGTGCTAAACATTCTTCATTTGAATGCAGTAAATCACTTGTTTTGTAGTGTAAAGCCAAAATTATGGGCTTGAAAAGAATGGCTATCTGTATAAGATAATTGTAAAACCTTTGATTTCTTTTGTATTGTGCGAAAATTGCATGTACCAAACAAAAGTTGAAATTTGATGTTTATTGCTTTTCTTGGTTGTTTAAAATGATCTTTTGTGGCTCAGACTTTGGACCTTTTTCTTGTTTAAAACTGTGGTGTGGTGTCAATTCTTCATATTCACTATATCTGGAAATATTTATCTTCCATGTCATGCTGGAAAATTGTGTTTATTCAAGATTTCCATTTCATCTTATTGTTCTTTATTGTAACAATGTTGACAATAGTACGAATAAGGAGTGCATCATGTTGAATTACAATTCATAAAATGTTTAAGTTTCACTTTCATGTGAAAAGCTCTTGTAAATTGTTTCTATAAATACATACATATATGTATTAAGTTCTATATTTAATAAATTGTTTAAATTTGTAGAAAGTATTTTGATTTCCATAAATACTAAAAGGTATATGATAAGTGTATGATCGCTATTTGACATACTTACATTTATAAATGTATGAAAATAATGTGTTTTTGTGAAGTATTTGTCAGAAAGTGGACAAGAAGTTAAATGGTATATTGCGTTTCTGGTTATTACGGATTTTCTGCGGAAATTTAAGTCGTATAATTTTTTGGAAAAATATACTGTATATAATTATGAGTGTGTTCAACATGAGATGTAATGTGGCACAATAAATGTGTTAGATTCATAAATAAGTTGATTTATGTTGGAAATTATTATATAGAATTCGTTATGTTACTGTGTACTTTAATAGTTTAACTCTGGTGATTACATTCTGGCTCACCGATTATTCTGTTGGTGAATGTAAACATTATCATGCCATTTGGTAGACGGAAGAAATATTCTGTGTTTGAAACTTCAAAGGTTTGTATTGCAATCTTATAAATAATAGTTCATTTAAAGACACTGACCTGGGTAGCATGAGGGTTCCAAGTTTGAGACCTGTATATTTGTCTTCTTGGCTTCTTGTCATGTACATGGTAATCCTGTTACACTGCCATGTGAGATAATACTGGACAGTAGATATTACTGCACCAACACTCTAGATGCTTTATTTTCACAACCTTTCGCTGATGTTTGTATCCAATCAATCACATACAATCATGCTTCCATGAAAACATATGATTGTCCTGGTTTTGCTTCAGGTAAACAAAAACATGATGTATTTGTCAAAACTCGTTCACTGCAGCTTAAAGCAGCCTCCTGAATGTTTACATTTTCTCCATTGGGGACAAAGCTCATGTGCGATAGGCTAGGCAAGAAATTAAGGCCTGTCTAAAACATTAAATACAATTGCCAAATGACAAGCAGACAATGTAAACCTAACATACCTTATGTCTAAATTTCTTTATATATTATGTCTTATATTCTGGATATTGATTAATGATCATAATGATATTGACTGTCTGGTAATTTTATCTGAGTCTCCTAGAATGTTATGTTCAAAGTCCTGTCTGAGCATCAATGCTTGACAATTAACAGGAAGAACCTGGACTTTTTCAAGAACAATTCATGAAACGTTTTTGTATCAAGAAAAATGCCATATTGTTCAGGCCTTAAGTTCTTAGCACTAATGTCCTTAGAAATATGGGGATTGTCAATGTGTAATTGTTGTCTGTCAATGTGTAATTGTTGTCTGTCAATGTGTAATTGTTGTCTGTCAATGTGTAATGTTTGTCTGTCAATGTGTAATTGTTGTCTGTCAATGTGTAAGTGTTGTCTGTCAATGTGTAATTGTTGTCTGTCAATGTGTAATTGTTGTCTGTCAATGTGTAATGTTTGTCTGTCAATGTGTAATTGTTGTCTGTCAATGTGTAATTGTTGTCTGTCAATGTGTAATTGTTGTCTGTCAATGTGTAATTGTTGTCTGTCAATGTGTAATTGTTGTCTGTCAATGTGTAATTGTTGTCTGTCAATGTGTAATTGTTGTCTGTACATAAATTGCTTAGTCATTTTTGTGTCATTTCCTGAAAAAATTATGTACAGTTAAGTCAGTACAAAATTATATGGAGGATTGTGATACATCATTGTCCTAGCTCTAAATGTTGGAGTGATGCTCTGTTTGTGATAGTGAACTTATAAACAATGGTGTTATGACTGATCTGCTTTTAGCACACTTGAATCACACGTTGTATGTTGAGAAAGGATAATATTGTTTGGTAAAATTTTATAAGGCACTTATCATTAATTTTGGTTCAATTTTAATCAGCTTAAATTCTCGATGTTTACATATTATACAAATTTGTTTGTATGTTCAATATTTGAAGAGTGTTTGCAATACCGGTATTGATATTTGGATGATGTATGAATGATTCATATGGATACTAAGCCCTGCTTACTTCTTTGTGATAGAGATGAACGATTCAAAGTGATTACACTTCAAACTTGCCGATATCTTCTTGTACTTTTTGTGCATGGTATCAAATAATGCTATTTTAAGCAGTGCCTGTGGAGATGTTTGATTGGTTATCATAGTGAATTGAACATATTAGCATTTCTGAATTGCATAACCAATTTCTTTGCAACTGGGATGGACACCAAATATAATGTTTACTGTTGGCCTTATAATGTAATAGTTAAGTTGTGATGAATTGAATATGACATTTAATTCAGTTTTGAAATGCTTTTCCATTAAGTGTTGTGCAAATGTAAGGAATGGTATGATTATAGTATACGGATCATAAAACTATAATGTGTATAATCCGTACAAATAGATGAAAGGTCAAAGGATTATTTGCATTTAAGTTTATCACCCTGATTTGGACTTTAATTGATATGCATACATAAACATGTATGATTGACTGATTGGTTTGTGGCTCTATGTTTATAGTTCCAGATTATAAAACCGTGTTTTCTGTAAGCGACTGGTACGTTTTTTAAATTTAAATCGATGGATGCCTTTATTGTGCGAACATTTTACTGATGTGACGGTAGTGAATAGATAAACAGTTTAAAAAACTAGTATACACAGATATGTCAAATGATATTTGGTTACATCCAACTGTGAGGTGAATATGTGGAGGATAATTTTATGATTCAATGTGATAGAGTTGATTCATTGCTGGATACGTTTTTGATGGCTGTTTATGACCGTTACATCAGATGAACGTATCTCCCGGCTGGTGAAAAAAAATGGAGAAAGGATGTTTTGTTATGAAATTGTTAAAGCTATCAATTAATCTAATTATGCTATCTCATTCTTGTTTGATGTAGGTAATTGAATTTGATAAGGATTTTCTAGACCTAAGTATTGGTAGTTAGACAGGATGTGTGTGTAAATTATTGACTGTATGAAGAAAAAAGGAGAAAGTGCCTATCAGTCTTGATAGGATTGTGTTTTGATTAGTTTAGCTGAATATCATTTATCACTTTCATTGGAATTGAACCAATTAGGCCTTTGATAATGTTTATATAACTGTTGACATTACTTTCTTAAAGACCGTCAATCTGTCACAGTTGATTGTGAATATTGGTGTTTTTGGAGTTTATGAGATTTTATGGTGAGTCAGTAGACTTAAAGTATGGAATTAAATTCTGTGACTTTCGTATCAATTAGCTGGATTTATACAATATTTTGAGACACATTGGTTATGAGGATTTCTGTAACACCATGTCCTTGTCTAGGAAGACCGGTAGTCCTTGGCTTCGTCTGAAATCTTCTCTGGCACGCAATGACGAATCTGATGTCCATTTAATACATTCAATGCCCGACATTGAGCGCATATTTGTTCAAGGAAATTTTAAGAAAAGACGACAGTGGCAGCATGAGGTAACCAAATTGCTATAAATTGTAAATGACTTTGACTACAATCACCTTGTAGTTGATAAAAAACAGTATTATGGTGCAATGTAACCTTGTTCAAAGAAACAAATCTCTAGTTTTAAGTAAACTTAGAAAATGTTGTTATATTTGGTTTCAGTTATTGTAACCTATATCATAATCTTATTGTAGTATATGTCGTGATTATCACTGTTCTGTTGGAGATAGACTGTTTTTAATCTCAGCATAACTATATCTGCAGATTACTACTTATCAGTACAAGGGTTCAGTGCAAGACTATCGTAACAACTATATTAATTCATATGAGTTAAGATAGTCTTGCATTGAACCCTTGAGTATGTATACTGTATTTGTCTTGATTTAAACACATCTAGATAGTTCCTAATTAAAGCTGACCTTAGGATGGATGTGGTATTGTGTTGGCCTGTTTCTGGGTAATGGGGTTTTAGCTTTGTCTGTTTTGTGAACTTGTACAAAAATAATGTGTGCGTTCAGAACATGTATTTACCTGAATGAAAGAGAGAAATTGTGATTCTGTTGTAGAAAACAATAAAAGTTTCGGACATGGTAATTGTGCAAACTGTGGAAGATGGGACTTATTAGGATTAATATGTTAAGAGTCAAGGCTCGCTTAAAGGACCCCCAATTCTTAGGGACTCAGGTCCCTGCCATATGTGATCTAACATTTTGCTGTGGACATATTTTCTGAATTGATTGAATTAGTGATTCCCTGCTTAATGCGACAAGCGACTGTAAAGTTTGCAGCCAAAATCAAAATCGATAATCTTTTCCGTTTTTAGCGATATGTATGAATCCACTTTCATTAAATGAAGTATTTAATGGATTTTTAACTCAGACTAACTGATAATTGTTTAAGTATGACTCACATTTATTTCACCGTCTTAAGTCTTAACAATTAATATTTGTTTCTGATTTTGAACCTAATTTCTACTTCAAATCTGCTGATTATGAGGCTGTCAAAATCTGTGGAATGAGGTCATCAAAATCTGAGTAGTATGGGGTCATCAAAATCTGTATTGTATCAGGTCATCAAAACCTGTGTTATAGGGGGGGCATCAAAATCTGTGTTGTATCAGGTCATCAAAACCTGTGTTGTAGGGGGGGCATCAAAATCTGTGTTGTATGGGGTCATCAAAATCTGTGGAATAAGGTCATCAAAATCTGTGATGTATCAGGTCATCAAAATCTGTGTTGTATCAGGTCATCAAAATCTGTGTTGACTATCAGGTCATCAACATCTGTGTTGTATGGGGTCATCAAAATCTGTGTAGTATGAGTTCATCAAAATCTGTATTGTATCAGGTCATCAAAATCTGTGTTGTATGGGGTCATCAAAATCTGTGTTGTATGGGGTCATCAAAATCTGTATTGTAACAGGTCATCAAAATCTGTGTAGTATGGGGTCATCAAAATCTGTGTTGTATCAGGTCGTGTAGTATAGGGTCATTAAAATCTGTGAAGCATGGGGTCATCATAAATTGTATTGTAACAGGTCATCAAAATCTGTGAAGCATGGGGTCATCATAAATTGTATTGTAACAGGTCATCAAAATCTGTGAAGCATGGGGTCATCATAAATTGTATTGTAACAGGTCATCAAAATCTGTGAAGCATGGGGTCATCATAAATTGTATTGTAACAGGTCATCAAAATCTACTCTATTTTGAATGACCCTATTTTGAAACACTTGTCAATCACAAAAACTAACTGTATGTAAATATCTCTCTATATTCTAGCCCAAGTAAGATTTTGTGTTTGATATTTGATAGAAATAATGACATATCCTTAACTTATTTGAATAATCAGTATTCTTATTTGGATAAACTGACAATATGATTGTATGCTTTCCTCAGCTTTCTTTCAATATTTATATTATATTGTGATGACAAATAATGATAAGAAATGAATGCAATTGACGAGATCAAATGAATCAAACCTCTGTGTGTTTCTTTATGAGGTGTGTATGTTTGAAGTACATCTTGACACTCGTTATTTGATTGTATAAACATTTTAATTTTATTTACAGAGAAATTTTGTAGTATTAATTTTTGTTGCTCGATTTGTGACTGTCATTCAGTCTTGAATACTTTGATATTAAATATTAGTTCATTGAATTTATGAACATGTACATTATATACATATGTTAAACGAGAGAATAATACTGCCCTGTCGTCGCTATAATTGAAATTTTGTCATTTCAAGGGGAGCAACTCTTTTCCATTACCAATATCATTAATTGAAGAGGATTATTGTTGCATTGTAAATGTTGAACTGTAATGAATTGTCAGCTGTTAACTTATTTTTTATCCAAAATTAAATTGAAACGTTTACACAATCCAATGTCTGTGAGGTCTGTGTTTGATATGTACATAAACTTACTGGTATTTTGTATCTCTTTAGAAGAATGCCTGATGTATGTAACCTTTATTTTGTTGTATCTTACAGAAATTATTTTTTAACAATTAAATTGTGGTATTTTTATCTCAAATGTGTCTGTATGATAAGTTGTGATAACTGCATGGTCATGTGATTGTCTGTCTTACCACAGGGAGTGGTTTATACTATAATATCTCATTTTATACAATATCTCAGTTTGTCATTTATCAAATACATATTAAATACTTTATATATATGATTGTAAAGTAAACTTCTTGATGTGACAATACTGTCTTTCTGCAAAGGATGAGGCATGTTGTCTCAAACAGGCTTTTGTGACTGACATATACATTTGTGTCTAGAAATAGCAGAATCCTTTACTATTTTTTTCCCGAAAATATGTGCTTGTGACTCAGATTTCGGTTTAGATGTTCAAAAAATGAAGGCTACTTAAAATGCCTTTACCATAACACTGTGTCAGTGTTGATTGCTTGTTGAGTGACCCATTACATGATATAAATAGATGGTACTTACCATGTATAGTGTTTGCTGGTATGTTAGCGTTACTTCTGGTTTTGCGGTACTTAAATTGGTATTTTGACAACAAAACATACATTGAAACAATTTGGCACAATACGAAAGATACAGACAAGAAATGATATTGTTACTAGTGTTTCATAATCGAACCCAAATCACTATCGATAATCAAATTGAATCGGCATAACACTATCGATTGATTATAATCAAAACGAAAATACTTATTCACTCGCACAGTTTACACTTGACATTCTCCATATCCAGCATTTTCTTTGATGGAGGACCTTCCTTGATTTTTTTGAACCCGACATATTTCCAAACATTTGATCTAGTGGCCCCAGGATACGGGTACAATATAAGCGACAAATCGTCATCCTGCTTCTCAGCCATTTCTTTGACAACCGAAAGCGTTAAGTAACGGAAAGTAGCGAAAAGACAAATGAGCGGAAAGAGGCCAAAGACGTGCATTATTGTCTTTAAGCGACGATCGATATTTCAGCTCAACAATCGATTGTCGGCGACTTTATCATAACAGCGATGATCTTTTGATCGTCGGCGACTATCGCAGAATCACTAATTGTTATCATTAATTAACTTTAAAATTGTTGAAAGATGAAACTGAACACACAAAAAATCAAAGTAACTTTTTCTTCCGTTGCAATTATTCGTTAGTAAATATAAGCAAACAAACAGTATACCGTATAAGTGTATATTTTTGCAAGTCAAAAAGTTTGGGAATGGGTAATTTCAGACATTTATGCAAGTGACGGTATGTGTAGGAATGGCGGAGACAAGTATTATTATATTTGAAGAGTCAAGTATTTAAAACCGATACTTAAGCAAAGTTAATGCTGGCTGATTATTTTCGTGATTCTCTCGAGTTCGCAAACATTTTCATATACAGTATAGTCCTTTACTCCCGATTGTAATTGCAATTATTAAGGCTTAAGTTGTCACCTTTGGTTGGTTTTTAACATTCCCTCCTGTAAGGTCGCAGTCATAGTGTGACACTCTTACATTATCCCTTGAGCTTTAAGGATTATCAGTAAGAATTTCAATTGCTCCATTGTTAATGATTTTCTTGCTCATTATCAAGTTTGTCAAGGAAAAGTAGATGTTTGTCGTATGTTCAATTGTTAGAGGTCTTGTGGTGACCTGTCCGAATTATGCACTCAACTGGAATGAGACCACCAAACACAAAATTGTTTAGTATTAAATTGGTGTAAAGGCCTTAGGTGAAAATTGCCTAGCAGGGAAAAAGTACATGTTGTAATATATGGCTTTGATAAAATGTTATTGCAGTCATTATTTCCGGTGTTTTAACATAATATGAGCCATTTATTGTAAAACTTAATACTTTGCTCTTTGTTGAACAAATTACAACCGTTGAGGATTGTTGACAGCTAGGGGAAAATCAGTGAGCGTTATAATACATTAGGAGTTTACTGTGACATATTTATCTTGCACTGTATCCTTCCATCCAGACACAATGTTAGATCCTGGCAGTGCTTGATCTTTCTTTCATGATTTATTATCCTTCCACCCCTTACTTAGGTCTATACGTTTCAAGTTATGACAATTTGCACAGATGATCGAGTCTCTATGACTGTGACTCTGCACAATACTTGCACCTAATGCAGGAATTGTGATGTTTGTGGATCTACCAGCCACAAGGTCAGATTCAAACTCACGACCTTCTGATATTTTGTAGTCAGAAGCTTATACATGCATGCAATGTTATGTGTCTTTAAGATGCATATAGCACTGGGGTTCCACTAGGTGCTAAATCTCCAGGGTCATTTTGATAATTTTTCGCTGAATTCCGAGAAAATTTACCAGCCAGAATCCTGAGGGTCAAAATGTGGCTTCTTGGAAATTCCAGGGTCAAAGGGTCAACTCCAGGGTCAAATGGAACCCCTGAAGCAGCCAGGGTTGTGTTATTTTGGGCATAGCAAGGCATCTGGGTATAGAACTACCGACCTCAGGCATGCCAGTTGGATAGCTTCCTCACATACAAATTCTACATAGTAGGTGGGATTTGAACCCATAGTGATTAGAGGCAAGTGATTTCAAGTCGGCAATTATAACCAATCGGGCACAAAAGCCCCACACAAAACTGCGTACAATTGAATTGATGTAAGTCACACAGTACATTTGTGTATATAGTTTGCTATTACACAATGAATGCATGATCTATCATACAAAGTTTTTGCTTTTTATGATGCGATGATATTACATATTGTCATGCCAACAATAATTTAAATGATGGATAAATTATCATACAAGATTTTAGTACATCTAAAAATGTATAGGTTTTATTTACACTCATTATATTTCTACCTGAGTTGGCTTACTTTTTCTCATGAAAACTCGATAGTTAAGATGAGCGATGAGATATTGATAATTGTTTAATAAGCCATTTAGGTACAACGCTTTGGGATCTTCGGTAAATTTTCTTACATAAATCAACCAAATTGTTATATATAAATAATTTGTTGATATAAAACGCTATTATAGTAAGATTTCTTCACATATGAGGGTGGGGAAAGTTTAAATGTTTAAATTGGACTAAACTTCGATTCTGTTATCATACAAGGGGATTTTGTTTATGTTGACTATAGGACACACTTGAATGTCCGTGGTTATTGCTACTAGTACTTGAAAACGTTCTATTGACAGTAGATTTATGTTTGAAAGGATTACATAGGAGACGCGCTTTTTTTCTTTTCAAGGACATAATCATAATTCCGATGAAGGTTTTATGTAATACAGTAAGGCCAACTTGAAGGTTTTTATTAAATAGGAAATATTACAAAGTTACTCTGTGAATGTCTGCTTTAAGTTTAAGTGTCTCTTAGTGTTTTTTAGATGTTAGGACTATAATTGGAATATGTGATCGAACAAGTGCTTTTTGTGGGAGTATTAATTGTTTCCTCAATTGCCATAGGAAACTTTGTGGTGTGAATTATGTGCACAGAATCACAACTTTCTGTTGTATTTTTATCTCCTTTCTTCTGTCTAAGTGTTAAAAGTATGCAATTATATCTCTAATTGACTAGGATATTGTATATTATGTGGTTTTTGGTTGTACTTTGTTGAAGTGGAAATGTGTTACGGGGTGGAATGTGGATTGTTATAACCATTCTAGCTCTGGTACTGATGTGAATAGTGTGAAAATGATGTTGTTATGAGTGGACGGAATCTGTGGAGGAAAATATCGGATTGAAATGTTGCTGGTATAACGAAGCAGTTAAACAGACCACGCTCAAACTTTGTTCAAAACATGGTTTAATTCTAATTGTTAGCTTGTATCTAAAGCACTAATTCTCTTATTGGTGTGAGCGCAGAATTCAGATTTTAAAATGCGGAGATTATCATTGAAATTTCTCTCGAAGGACATGTACGAGTTATTTAAGGTAATTATGATTTAGATATAAGGCATTAATGTTCTCACTACCTGAAAATCAGATAATAATTACCAGGAAGTCTGTGGCAGGAACAGTCTACAACAGATTGTATTAGTAAATACGGACTTATTGAAGTGTGGTATTTTTGATAAATTTTCTGTTTGTTCCGATACTGTTATATTTCAGCTTTTGTAGTCATGACTTGTTTGCAAAGTCATACAAGTATATACAGTTATTGACTTTGGTATGGTTTTAAAAGAAAATTTCCTTGTTCTATTTGTAAAAGACGGACAAGTTTATTTGCTGTGGAAGTTCACTGTGATTTGT
Source organism: Mactromeris polynyma (assembly GCA_032209605.1). Classification (NCBI taxonomy): domain Eukaryota; kingdom Metazoa; phylum Mollusca; class Bivalvia; order Venerida; family Mactridae; genus Mactromeris; species Mactromeris polynyma. Next base: position 7,571,369 of record JASFXZ010000012.1, read on the forward strand.
CATTTCTCTCAAGTAGCCACTGTCCTGGACAATTTTGTTGAGTCATTTTCACTGGATATGATTTAGTTATAGGGAAGTTTTAGCATTTGTGTTGGATTATCATACAAGTAATTTATTTATTATTATTTATTTTATTATACCACATTTAGTTAGCACTTTTGTCATAAAATACATACGTTCAAAAGTGCTTAACAAACAAATATACATATACATACAAACAATCTATAAAAATCTATAAAAAGCATCATTAGGTATTAAAAATTACAAATCATAAAATGCAACACTAAAGCAGTAAACTATTACACTTTTAAAACTGTTTAAAAATAAAAACACGCATAAAACTGAAAAATTAAGGCTTGTGTTTATAATAACAATTATTTCTCATATCTCTCAATAAAGAAGTGTGTTTTCAGGGCTCTTTTAAAGGAAGCCAACATGCCACAGTCTCTTATTCCTGCTGGAAGAGAATTCCATAGTTTTGGGGCAACAGTCACATAACTTCTCTCACCATACATTGCGGTCCGACTTCTTGGTACTACTAGTGTTATAGAGTTGTTTTTTTATCGTAGGTCTCGTTGGGGGTAATGTATTGTACTTATTGCTTCATGATATGATTCCCCTGGCCCATTTATCAAGGGACGACTTGATCTTGATAAGAGTTACTGCCCTTGAAGTGAAAATAGAAGCACAGTTATTGTTTGAATAAACATACTAAAATAATGGTTCAAATGTCTTGAATAATTCAGCTAAATTTTTTTGTTATTTTTGTATTTTCAGAGAGATCAGGAAAGAAGAGGTGTGTCAGGGGACAGAACTCCAGATGGTTTGACTAAACCAACATCTCTCAGTAACAGCACAGAAAAATGGACAAAGTCTGGATCATTGAAACAGAAACCTATGAGGAGGAACCCTCTTAGTCTTTCACACGAGGTATGAATTTAAATGACCTGTTCTACCGAAAGTTGCCCGTCTGATTAGCTCAGAAGATGGTAGACAGCTGATCTGAAGGCTGTAGTTTCATACCCTCAGTGTGGTGTATCTATCGTCTGTTACAATTTGACGGAAACTAAAACATCCACAGTCATTAGTCCTCTACATGCCTGGTTGATCAGTGGTACAGCATTTGCCTTTGATGCAGAAGTTTGCAGGTTTTATACATGCTGTGCAATGTCAGAGTAGTTTAAAATTGTATAAAGAGCCCCAAAAGCACTCAGCCTTGTATGGGTAGTATATTAGAACTGGTTGGCCAGGTGTCAGGTCACATGTCTATGGCATGTATCACAATGTTGGTTACAAGGTGACACTGTCTCTGTTTGACTGAATAATTGTTTACTTGACTTAAAACTGCACACATGCTCAATGTTTTTGGATAGCAGTCTGTATTTTTCAACCCGCAAATAATGCCACGTTGCTTACAATTATTGTCTGACCAAGAAATATTGTCTGATATTTACCAGTTTTTAATGCATGGTAATTTATTAACTTGCCACACATTTGGCCACTGGGACCTTGCAGAAAGCTACAGCGTGTGTTGAAAAAACCTAATTCCACGTATGGTTGTACATCGTGTTGAATTCATGTAGGGTTTAAAATGTAGATATTCAGTTATTACGTAGATATTTCCTATCTTTTATCATTCATGGCCCTTCTGCATGATTTATGAATTTATGTAAATTTTATGTAAAATTGCCGTGATAATTTCAAGCCTACATTCAGAACCTTGGGAAATCTTCACATGCTGACTTCTCTTAATTGTTGTATTGAAAGTTTCCATCTTGAAATATAATCCTTTGTCACTATACATAGTTAAACTTACTATCTAATTTATTGATCCCCAGATCAAATGTAGATCCATATTACATTAACATTTCTTATCTTTGCCTTTTCATTGTACAAGAATTTTCTGACACTGTAATCTGTTTCATTTTTGTTGAGTATTTGAATGCAATGTTTGGTGGCCGCCTGGGATATAATTATATATTTGCTCCTTCAGGATTCTATGAGTTGATGACCTTGTAACCTCCCTATACTGCTGTAGAAAATGATAACAGAATGAGAAAAGTGTAATTAAAAACGCTACTAAATTTTATGTATTTTAATCGAGGTCAGATTGTCTCGAGTTCTCTCCCTTTTTCCCTTCTAGAGTTTTCTCCCTTTATCCCTAATATAGGATATTAAATTGTGATTACCTCTAAGAATTCTGCAATTGATATATATGCTATGTATTGTAATCAAGAAAATTTAATAGTTGTTCATGGATAATTTTTTTCCACTTAAATACCTATTCAAAGAATATTCTTCTGGTCACCAAGCAGGATAGCTGGAATATTCATTTTGGATTCAATGAAGTGCAATAAATATGTATTATCTTATAATTTTGTATATAAAATAATAGAATAACTCTTTAAAATGGTGTATCCATACACAATGATGATTACGATACTCTATAACTTAAGCAACAACCTCTCTTCAACGCCATCATCAATTTTCCCTAATTTAAGAATTACTATCAGGTGAACCTCGCTAATGCAACAACCTCTCATCATCGGCCAAAGGGAGTCTGTCCACCATTCTTCTATAGAACTGTAAAACCCTGACCTCTCCAGAGTAGCTCATTCTAAGCAACAACCTGTCTTCAACACATTTATCAGTTTTCTCACAGCAGTATGAATTTACGATTAACTTAACCTCTCTAGAGCAACAACCTCACAACATCAGTCAAAATCGCATCTTTCAAAGGAGGTTGCTCTGGACAGGTTGCAGTTGTAATTGTAAAACAGTCCAGGGAAATTTGAAACCTAAACTAGCTGTATACGAGCTGTGATAATTTGACAGAAAATATTGCTTGGAAATGATGTCCTAGTGTCATTGATTACATGTAACACTTACTGTCAAAGTTGAAGAATATAAATGAAGGTTGTAAATCTGCCATTTGTCAATGTGGATGTTATCTAGGGACCATCTTTTAGGGGTAATGATTGTGTCCCTTGCTGGTGAATGGTGACAGCTATCCCTATCTTCACCAAGATGTCATATTCAATTCAATATAATATTGATTTCTTAATGATTTTTGTATGAACTTATCAATGCTAGTTAATGTATGAGATAAATTGAAAGAATAAAATTACTTCATTGACTCGGTTTTACACATCCATTTTTGTAGATATTCTATATAATTACCTCCCTTAGTTATTTTATATTTCGAAGAGTAATCTCCCTTTATTGTGCACTGCGTTTCAACTGTGCTTATGTGATGTTATCTGACCTCCTGTCTAGTCATAGAGGACTGCAAATGGGACTTTATCTTTTGTTTACATCTAAATAATAACATTGTGATTAATTAATGGTCATTAATTTCATTATCAAATCAGATCTTTGAAACAAGTCAATTGTGAATAATTAATTCTGTCTGGCTAATACATCATAGCAACTTTAACTGAAGTTTGTTGTCTTAGGGAAATATAATTAAGTTTAGTTTTAATTCAAAGAAAGATTGAAGAGCATATATAAAGTAACATTCTGATAAAAGAATCAGACAAAAATTATATCATAAAATGTTTTGGCCTTTGCGTTCAAAGATAAGTTAGTGCACATCCCACAATTTTTGTTTTTGCCGTATCAGTCTGCTTAAACTGGTTGTTGTGTTACTGCGTCCTCATCAAGATGGGACATGTTATGGGAGGGCGGGCTTGTGGCATCCCTAGTGCTGTCAGCTCTCTTATTCAAACAATGTTTATGGGTTTATTATCTCATTCATGTTTGATTACCAGGCAAATCGTCTAAGGAATCCTGGAGTTATGGCCCTTGAATTGTCCAAAATTGACTAAGTTGGTCTTGTCTGCTCCCTGGCTCAAAACTTTTTAATCAACACTTCACTAAACATGGTAATAATGTTTATAGGCGCAATAGTTCATATGACCCTTGTATTATCCAAAACTGACGAAATTAGCCTCGCAGGCTCTTTGACTAGAATAAATGTTGCTTCATCGAATCTTTCCAAATGATTATAACTACATTGGCTTAATATTGTGGATTTTAAATTATGTTGATATTTCGAATTGCATATTTTTTCTATTGTAACATATATAACTGTAACTGTAATTATTAATTATAATTGTAACTGGAAATAGAGAATATTCTAAATATCATTGTCCAAAATTCTGCTTCTTTTTGGACCATTGGAATCCTTTTGGTGGTTTACTTTGATGTTTAAATGTTAATCAGATATGTATTTTATCATAATCTTGCTAAAAAGATTTCAGTCTACCCCAGTCAAATCATGTTAGCACCTCCCAGTATGATAAATGGTGAACAATAAATCAAAGGTCAAGTTTTAATGATGTTTTAATTAGATAATGTAAGTGTGGGGGCAGAATCAGTCTATCACATCATTGATAATTAATGACCCTTGCTTATCATTATGAATAATTATCAGATTTTGCCTTTCATTAGGGGGTTTCTAAGTATAAAAACATTTAATGATCATTGGTGTTGATTAGCCTACACAGTTCAATTGTAATTGGACCGGCCCACTGTCGTGGTCGTTATTAACTTTGACAATCAGATAAGTATGAAAACTAGCCATGTGTGTTGGTGTTATGATTATTATCAATTTTTAATGTTCTGTATACAGTATATAGTTAAGGACTGTACTAATGATGTATGCAGTCTGTTTCAAATGTTCATGCAATCACTTGTATAATTTATTATGGAAATAACTCTGGAATTATGAAACTGCATATTGCATGAATTTGAAGAGCATTATATTTTGTGATTAATGTCTAAGCTGTAAATGGTTATTGGATTGGTATCGTGTGGATAAATCACACAATAAAATCATGCATATTCTTGTACGTAAACTCAACGAGAAGGAGCTGGCACATTTGATTAAATATGTAAGTGCATTTATTTATTCATGCAAACCAAAAAATGCTTTTAGCATGTTTTTGATGGGAGTCTGTGGTGCAATGTTTTACATGAATCAAGTGTAGCTTTTTGTGAGAGTTTAGAAAGGGTTATTCACCTTCTTGTTGGAATGATATTCTAAACAAAGTCATGTTTTATTTAGATGTACATTATTTATTGAAAATCTGTAGGAACCTAATCACAATAAATGAAGAGGGTATAAGATCAATCAAGAGTCTGTACATTGCCAGTAAGGCAGTAGTTGTAGAAAATGAATAAATTTGAAACATGTAAGAGTTATTTCCCTTGCTCAAAAAGTTAGCAATTCAGGATATAGTGAGTTGAATTTTGTGTGACATTTAAATAACATTACCATCAAAAAAAAGTAAAATTATGATGTCTTTACAATGATTTCCAGGTATGTGAATGTGTCTGTTACTTAAATATTATAGAATCAGAGCATTGTGAGCATATTCATGTTATGTCTGCCCTCTCATTTGAAGAACTTGGGTCATAAAACTTTACCCCTGTTGGTCTGTGCAAAAAATTGGTTTCCGATCAGTAACTCTTGAAACAATCAATGGATTCAATTCATATCAGGAACATATTAGCTTAGGATAATAAACCACTGATTAAGTTTAATTACGGTTGCAAACCTTAAATTTGTTGTGGAGTTATGGCCCCTTTCCTACTGAAAAGCCCATAGTGTGCTAGGGTTACATGCAGTTTCTTAAAATTATGTTGATATTATTTAGCCAAAGATGAAAAAATGTAGAAAGGTTATAAGTGTGCTTGTTTGAATAATGATGTACTCCCAACTAGGCATGTTTGTGTAAATGTTTAATGAAGTGTGAAACATTTGACTGAATGAATTAAAGAACACCTCCAAGATATTTAGATATTCCTGGGTGATTTAATGTATACTATATTATGATTTATGCGTCCTTTTTATGAAGGTTAATTATCCATGACATCATTTTTAAGGTTTATTTAATCATACAGTACAGTCTTGTAGGCTTGATTTAATATGATGAAAAATTTGAAAATTCTTGAGAGTAATGTATAAGACATATGTGTAGCTTTGTTGAATTTTATTATGATCACTTTATTAACGCTGAAATTCAAGTGGCAGGCTAACATTTTAATGTAAGTTATTTTGCATGTTATAACAATTCAGAATGAATGTCACATATTTTTAATTTTTCTTGAATAATAAATTGTTAATCCTTTTAAAATAACTTTAAAGTTACCACTATTTTTATTTTTCAAATTGATCACAAGTTTAATTAAGGTCAAATTATTGTTATAAGATGAAATACAAAACTTAAACAATTACAATTATAAATGTAAAGAATAAATTATTAGATAAGTAAAATGTTGGCATATTTGAGTATGATTTAACATCTGACTATTTTTCATTCTCTTAATTAGACAAAAAAATAAAACCCAGATATTATTGGTATAATTTCAATGTCTCCCCATAAGTAATTAGTGGACAAAGGGCACCTGTTATCAATCTGTGAAAGTTGTCACCAATCTTTCTGTATTGGGTCATAAAACTTTCATGATTTTCCTATTGTGGTTTACTTGCAATTAATGTGTGTCTGACTGATCAACCTTGATAAATGTGTGAACAACTGGCTTACTTCTTTTATTTACTGTGTTATAAATCTATCACACTCCCTCTGTCAACACCTATACAAGCAAACTGTCAAATTTAATAAGGGTGGCAGGAAAAAATCATGCCTGTCATGCCTGGGGTAGTCAGTGTTCACTCTCCTGCCTCTCACATTATCAAGAGTAATAACTGTTCATTTGGTGTAAACTTGATTCTGATTGGTTGTTGTGTTGTTTCAGGCAATTTGATTGGCTAGGGATTATCTTGTGGCAGTGTTATGAGTTAATCAATCTAATCTTGTACATTATGTTATATATACACAAAACACACATTGAATTGTATATATCTATTAGTTTGTGTTGTGTATGAATATAATGTACAGTTTAAGTGTTGCTGAAAATTGTGAATATTTTACCAAGTATTTGTAAAGTTAATTCTGTACATAAACAAAGTGCTAATATTATTTCACTCATTCATTCACCATGTTTTTGGATATAAGTTTTATTGGTGCGGCTAGTTACCGTAAGGAAGGCTACTCTAAGATATACTCTTCGTGGCGTAAACAGCGTCGGCGATCAGCCTGTGTAGAGGAGGACAATGGGCTTAATTCGCACAGTTTCGCCGAGTCAAAACTTTCAGAGAAATACTACCATGATGAAAATAATAACAAAAAGATTAACTATGAGAATTTAAATGCTAGTCTTCCTTACTTAAGTTCTGATCGTAAATCAGAGAATTTGAACAAGAAGTATAAGAAAAGTCTTGCAAGATTAAAAGCTAATTATAGAAACTATTATGATGCTAACCCAATTCCGGAGGGAGGTAGATCTTGTGAAAAGTGCTGCTGTTGCAACAAGAACGATGGTATGCTTTTGAACAAAGTAAGTCTTGTGGAATAATGTGTTAATGATGAGATGATTCTTGTGGAAGCTCTGCATGTACTTATTGTGTTCATTTATTGCGTAACATACCCGGTAATTGTCTGAACTGAGAAACTTCTATTGTGCTTAATAGTCAATATTTAATTCCATATATTTTAACAATTCCTAAATAAGACATAAGGAATGAATTGATAATCAGGTGGCAAAGTTTTCAACTGTGCCTAAATGAATGTATCTTAGGATTACAACAAAATGTTTCAAACATACTTATCCTTTTTTTCTCTTCTATGTTAGATAGTATTGTCATTGTCCTATATTTCGGCTCTATTATTCGTGATAAATAGGAGGACAACTTCAAAGAGTGATCTTAAGCTGCCCTGAATACATCTGATTATGTCAGGGTTTAAACCCCTCTTCTTTGTTGGCTAATTTAAAGGACACAAACAGTGGGGATTATAGAATTTACAAAGATAGGTGAAAAAAAGGATTACTGTCTTTTTATTGTGAAATCTTGTTCTAGTACAATATCTCTGTCTGCCATCCCACTCTCACGGTGTCGTAAATATTAAATACTTGTCTTTTATCCCAGCGGTAACACAAAGATGGCTAATAATTGTATTATCTCATTTACATTGTAACTGCTATTGTATTTTTTTTCAAGCTTTGACAAAACTGTAATAGTCTTAGATGATTGCATTTCAGTCATTGCAACAAAGGGCTGTACATGTACACATGTATTATTGTTGTTGTTTTTAAAAAAATGTGGCAATATTTGAAATTGGTTGAAACATTTGGATAAAATGATTGTGTGATTAAATGTATGGTTAGTGCTTATTCTTATGTCTGTTTAGACTTATGATCATATAGTTATGGAGTAGTAGATACATGGCTTAAATAACTATGTAAAATGTGCATGTGTTGATAATGGTTCAAATTTCAGAATGCATTGAAAACATGCAACAAAATAACAGACATCTTTACATGATTAAGTTGTGGTAAATATTTGTGTGTTTCTCTAGCAGTGTTTCCAGCAGGAATCCAATAACTGGGTAAACATTGTGTTGTTGTTTTGGAGATTTTCTGCTATCTTAAAACTGTTTCCTGTACCAGAATCAAGATATCCAAAAATGTTTCAGGAAAAACAGAACCAGTTATTTTTCATTGGAGAAATATTTGACAGTAATGCATGGTAGAATGTATGTGTTTTCAAGTGTTTTTTTGTGTATAATTATTATAAACAAATTTGATCTCTTTTCAGTCGCTCGTCATGTTAGATCAAGATCCAATTCAACAGAAGCTTACATCAGCAAACAGCGTGAACAGTATAGTAAATCATGTTGCTAAGACGATAGAACAGGATGATGTTGACCGTGTTGCATCTTGGGCAGTGAGCTTTGACAAACTTCTCAAAGATTCCATTGGAATAACTGTCTTCACTGTAAGATATTTTGATGTTCTATAAGCAAATGTATAATATTCAATTTAGTACACTTATAACAAACCAACCAATGAAAAACAAAGTCTGAGAATTACTGTTCAATAGTTATTTATATGGTCACATCTTGAGTTCACAAATGTCATTGCAGAAATATGTTATTGTTAAATGGTCTTAAACTGATTATTTCCATTTGAGATTTGAGTTATTGACTGATTTCAAGCACTATCTTTCAGTGGTATAACTGCAATGTAAATAAATATTAAGTATGATATGTATATATATTTAACAATAACATAATTTATTGATTTAATTTTACAGGATTTTCTGAAGAAAGAGTTCAGTGAGGAGAATGTGGAATTCTGGAAAGCTTGTGAAAGTTTCAAAACAATCATTGATTCCAACTTTGTAAGTTTATTCACCAACATACTACTTGTACTAATGATTAGATATCTACCTTTATCACATACCCATGAATGGTTCTGCAATGCCATAAAAATCATATGGCACTGTGTGCATATTATAAGCAAATGGTTTTAATGCTGATGATTTTATTAAAATGCTGAAAATTTAATGTAAAGGCTGATAGGTTAATGTAACTGCTAATGGTTTTAATGGTGATGAGAATTATGTAAATGCTGATGGTTTTTAAGTAAATGTAACAGATTTTAATGAAATGATGATACAATGCGATAAGATAGGTACCGAATGCTTTATGACAATTTTTGTACTAATTCTTTAACTACATTATTTCAGAGGAAATCCAAGGCACGTGAGATTTATGACAAGCATGTGTCTGTTCGTGCACCTGATGCTGTAAATATCGATAGCGTAGCCAGTAAAGATGTTGAAGGACAGCTAGATAGTCCCACACCACAAACATTCGACTGTGCTCAACTACAGGTACTCATCTAATTATTTATTTACTTCTAGATATCGAGACATTGCATTTAGTCATATTACCTGTTAACAATGTTAGGGTAAATTCCTTTGGAAAGTTTGTCTATCCAACCCTGAGTTCACAATGTTTCACGGTGGCCAAGGCAACAAAATTGGACATAACTAAGTGAATTTTATTTCTTATTTGTCTGTGGCCAACAAGTGCTAGTATGCATGTGTTAGCAACGATCAAATGGTGAATTGTTGCTGTACAAAGCCGTTGAATAATTTATGGACATGATGTGTTAATTTTGAAATCAGTTAAACTCTTACAGATGGACTGCAACTAATGGGTATACTCAATGATATGGCTGTGACTAACTGTGTGATTTTTTTTTAACAGATCTTCCAGCTTATGAAACAAGACAGCTATGCAAGATTCCTGAAATGTGATCTGTATAAAACGTACATGATGAATGAAATGGAAGGTAAACCACTTGTGGCTGCAGATAGTGGACCTCAAGATAAACAGAAGATGTTAGATAAAGTGAACGAAAAAGATGGAAAGAAAAAAGGGAAAGGAAAAGAGAATGAGGAAAATAAACGAAGACGATCATTGTTACCATGGAGACAAAGTAAGATAATATCAAGTGTTAAAATGAGCATTCTGTAGAACATGGAAAAATCTGAATCATTGTCTCTATCTAAAGGATCAGTGCAATGCCCTTAGTGTTTTTCTCTATTTGCATAATTTTATGAAAATCTTATAAATACAATGCAGTTATTTTAAATAAATTGTTTAATTAAATGGTTAACTGGTATATTTATGAATGATTTATTCTTATCATATACATTTGAATTTTTCAGAATCTAAAAAGCAACCTAAATCAGATGATAAAAAGTCAAAGAAAGAAACCAAAGATATAAATGCTAACACAACACCTGCTAGTAATGAACCTGTTCCTGTAGTAACTAGTACCAAAGATACTGTCAAAGTCGAGGTGAGATTTCTATTGATTTCTGCTTTCTAAAGAAAAAAACAACATCCGAGCGACTACAATTTTTTTATGCTATTTTCTGTTAATCCTGTTTATATTTCATCACAGTTATTCATTGAGGATGATAATATTACAAGTTGTATTTCTAGGTTGCCTGTTTTGAACAAATGGAGATCTCATGTCTTTAGCTTGATTGTCTGCGTCAATGTATGCCTCTATAAAATTGTTAAATCTCGCTTTTAGCCCCGTTTCTGATAAGTCCGAATGATAAAGTTACTGGTAGACTAGCATCTTCATCTGGTTGCAATGCTCTTCTGTAAATAACACAGTGAATAAAATGTTACCAATGAAAATATGAAAGTAATTAAGCGTTAAAACCTTACATTTATTACCGTAATATTGTTGTATTGTAGGTTCCGGAGACAATTACCGAAGAAGAACCAGAACAGCCCCGTTTCTGTCGTGTCATAATGCCTGATGGTTCGACAACAGTGGTCGGTACCAAACAAGGGCAGACAATCAATTATATCCTCGGAAAATTGTGCGAAAAAAGAAGTCTTTCAATAGCTAGTGTAGATGTGTTCTTACTGGGCAATGAAAAGGTACAGTTTATGTTTATTTATTCTTCTGTTTATTAATATTTATATAATTCTTAAAGCAAATATCGTTCTCCTTGAGAAGAAAGCAGACAGAAATGCACTGATCAGCAAAATAGTGTGAAAATTATAATTGTTGAACAAATAACTCAAATTTGACTGAAATTTTTAATTTGATGTGTACTAAACTAATTACTATGTTTTTCTTAAAAACAGAGCTTTATGGTGAAATATGTGACATTGTTGGTTGAAATTTTATTTATTTGTTTTATACTTGATTTATTTCAGCCATTAAATTTGAATGACGATATATCCACACTGGGTTCTAAAGAAGTTACTATCGAAAGAAGAGTATTGTTTAGAATGGACTTACCAAATAAAAAATCTATAGGTGTGAAAGCCAAACCTAACAGACTCATTAAAGATGTGTTCAAACCAATTCTCAATAAATACGGATATAAGATCGATAACATAGATGTTCATTTGGTAAGTTAAAGTCAGGCTTATCATATTGTAAGAATCTTAACTTGATAGAAGTCTGTGAGCCTTATAGATAAATGAAACTTCAAATGCATATTTCGTGTACTTGTTAAAACATAAGAAATAAGTAGTATGTATGTGACTCATGTTGTAAAGTAACAACAACCTATCATTACTCTCGATTCATGTATAGCAAGAAACTATGACGATGATTAAACATTGTTAAATAAGAACAATGCTATAAAAACAAACCAGTTTATATCAAATAGCTGATAATTCGTCTGTATGTCAAAATCACAGTTCTGGATTAAACCTGTTACTTAAATATTTTGATTATGTTGTCTTTATAATTATTTTTAAGAAACAGTTTGAATGTTAAATATATTTCTATTGGAGATATTGTATTTTGTATTTTTTCTCGTTACAGAGTGGTCAGCCTGATAACTTGTGCTTGGACAATCTGGTATCAACAATCGATAGTCAGAGAGTAATCATCCTAAACCAGGCAGCTGAAATCCCTGGTAGGTACTCTAGAACGGCTGTATGATTGCATAGGATAGTTTCAACTTTTTTTTGGAAGGGATAGTTGTTTACACAATACTAGTCAAGTGGGAAAATGAGTTTCTTAAAGAAATATCTGAAAATTATCTCATTTTATCTCATATTATCTCATATTACCTCATACTATTCATAGTTCAATGGAGAAAGATGTGTTTACTTAATATTTTGTAAATTTATTATTTTTTTGGTCTCTCCACTTTTTCATTATTTATAGAATATTTTTGTGATGGATTTTGTATAATTTTGTTAGGGTATTTCACATTGTGCCAAATGTTGATATATTTATATCATTGATTCATTTATATATCTTGTGTGTTCTTCTCTGTATATTCATACTTATATACATATATGTATAGTGATGTAGTTAATTATGCTAGCATTTGCATACATGAATATGCATAACAATTTCATACATGCATAATGATTGCAGTTTACATGAATATGTTTGAAATTTCAAAATATGTTTGTTAAGATGATTTTCATGAACAAAATGCATATTCATGAATGCAGTGATTGTATTATCATTAACTAATACTACATAATGTGTATCTCAATCTTGTCTGTCCATCTGTCTGTTTGTCATTTTGACAGTCCTTGTGTGTCTTATGTTATTTCTTATCTGTCTCTGTCTTTATTATCATGTATATATATACACCAGCATCATGTATACAGACATATATTAACCTTTAGCTACACTGTTAACTCATTAACTTGAGCATAGAAAACAGAAGAATAATCTTACAGCCTGTCAAATTGTGATCTCACAATCATTTTGCTTCTATTTCATACCCTGTGTCATGAAACAGATATTGAGTTTAATGGCTTAAGTTTCTGAGTTTTCAGTGTATATAGAGACATATAGGGAATGGTATATAGTTGTATACCCAACATATGCTGTTGTAATAATATCATTGACCCTATCCATTGTAAATAATGCCAGTCATAACTTACATGCTATTATGGCCATACCTCCTCACAATAGGGAGTTAAATATATTTTTCTTGTTAATGATTGAAATAAAATTATTAGTGATACATGCTTAGTTGTTGGTCATTATTTTTTGTACTCACAAGTGCTTGAGTACATGTTTCATGACAGTGACATTGACAGCACTTACCTCTTGTACAGGTTACCTCACAGTGCACAAAATAGTCATGCCATTAAGACTTCTCACATGTTAAATGTTCAGTACCGGTTACATGACAGTGAAAACATACACAATGCTATAAGTAGGAACTTACATGTTGAGCTTAATAGTTGATTCAGCTCAAGTTAGACCACAACTTGATGTTACATTGCTAACAGAAGTTGTACTTATCACAAGACATAGAGCATACAGCAACATTTTCAGTTACTTTCTGTGTAGCACACAGTACAACATATACAAGGTTGTTCAAACAACAGTCAATACAAAGCAGTTGTTAAACCCAGACTGCCACACAGATCATTACCTAACTGTAAAACAGGTTGGTGGATTGTACACAAATACATTCTTATAGAATATAACAGGATAGTAAATAGATAGAAAATTGCTGATGGGGGAATGCATGGTGATAAGATGGTGTCTTTGCTATCCTTACTTCCATTGATAGTAATTATAAGTCATGTCGGAAGAGACAGCAGCACAATACGAGTTACAGGCATGATAACTTCACAGAGTCGCAGATTTCTGGTTTGTCAGGGCCATTTTTGAGATCAGTTCAGATGTACAATACAACAAGTACACTCACCCCCTATGATCCCCTGGGTCAAAAGTTCCATGGAATTGAAAATTTTCCATTCTCATGCCTGCTGTTAGCACAGTTCGGAGCTTGAACCAAATACTAGGGTCTTTGCTACCTACATGCAAGTTTTCAGTTCCGTACCCATACCAGGGACTTGCCATACTGTTTGTACATACCCCTCTGGTCATTCCCTGTGGCAAAATTAAGAGGTTGACCAAGCCAGGCCATTCCTTGAGGCATTTCTGTATTACATTAATGTTTCTGTCATCTAACTACTCATGTTCATATTTTACATCCCGATATTCATTTGCAGTTTACTGATCTCACTGAAACATTTTCATTGTGTGGAAAATTCACCATGATTAACTGTTCAAAATAATTTCTACTCATTCCTGAGCACACACATCTATTACATACCAGTATTACTTTCACTGATACATTGTATTACCATTACTGGGAGTATGTATGTGAACAATAATCTACCCTGGGTTCAGCAGTTTCCTTAAGACATAGTCGTCTGGTTTCATCAAATATAAGACTGGGGACACCTAAGTATGGTCATGTAGTGTCATCTGAAATACTCTCCTGGCAGTGGGAGTAAAAATCAAGAACAATAAAACTTCTGCATGATTATTGTTTGTCTAAATATAGATATAGTATTCCTGTGGAAATATTTCCGAGGGATAAGATCGAGTGCTTCGGTTGTTTTATCATTACATAATAAAAAGTTTACTATAGTGTAAATTTTGCTTGCATGTTGTGACAGATTTTACAAAATTACCATGCAAGTCAAAACTATGTTTTAGAAATCCATTGCTGTTCAATGATGTAACATTCTTTATGATGTTTATTTTATTTATTTGAAATACATTTGTTGGGGAAAAGACACATTTGCCCAGATAACACAATGTCATATTGTATTGTACTTCATATGCATAGATATAAAAACTGGACTAATTAATACAGCCAGATCTTGTTTATTCAACGACTTTCTATCCGAATACTTGGTATCCATGTATTCGGAATAGATCTTTGGACCCAATGCAATGGAACGAAGGAGGTCCGACTGTACATGACTGAACCCAGGCTAGGAATAATCATACTTACTCCTATGTAGTATCACTTCTCAGGAATGTCATCTTGCTCACTAAAGTGTATCATTTAATATTAATACTTCAAATCAAACACTTAAGTTTTCAATTAACAATAGTTCCATATTTAATTCTGTGTTCTTACTAAGTGTGTAATGCTAACAGTTTGCTAAATTATGAATTTAAACCAATCATTTTAATTATATCATTGACTAATTACTAATCAGTTTCATGCTAAATTATGAATTGAAGCAAATCATTTTAATAATTTCATTGACTAATTATTAATCAGTTCAATTAACCATGTAAATGTCTCCCACAAACCCTGTCTACGATATTCATTATTTCAAGTATAACGCATTACCTTCATCCTAAATGCCAATTTTCCATTTTAAATTGTCTTGTTGTAAAATATATAAAACTCACAAGACAATACTTAAAGAGGCCGACATTCCTGCTCTCCCGAATGGTTGCCTTCTCGTTTGACTGTATTGAAGTAAAGTAATGCAACTTGATTTCTGTTCAAGTTTAGCCTGTTTCTCTAAATATGTCTTCTCATCCTTAAATACTGTTTGTTTTAAATTAAGGAATTTGAAAGAGTTGCTGCCTCTATATAAAGCTAATTAAAGCAGTATTTTATTATTCTAGTGATATTTCTACTCTATGAACTTTGTTCATGGTCATTTCCAACAAAGGTCTACCATAAGATATATGCTATGACCCCGATATTATCGGCTCATTCCTTAATAGATGTTGTACATCATTGTTAGAGATTCTAGACGTACACTCTATGTAGTTTGCTGTGTTTGATGCCCCACATTGGTTTCTACTAATCCAAATGATTTCTCTTCTAACAGCTAAATCTGGCGAACATCGTGGATTATACATCTCTTCAGCTCGCCCTCCTCTTCCTAATAAGTTTACTAGCAAGTATGGTCACGTTGGTTTTACTAACAATGTTAACAGCAACAACAACAACAAAACTGATGCTCACACACTCGAGCTGATCACTAACGAAATCTTCGGGAGTGTAATGCTCGACAAAAGTGATCAGTTACTGGCCCATAATTTTGATGAACTTGGAATTTTAGATCCCGAGAGCAGTCCAAAGGTAAGAGCGCAAGAGGTAAAAAGGAGAACAACAACAGTGTGTGAATAATTGTATCATTGTAGAATGGTGTAGGGTTAGGATGTTGACAAACAAGTCGGATAGCTGCTCTATTTTTTACCAACCAATTACCATGAATTAGGTCTTGGGCTATAAATGGCCTTCAGTAAAACTTTTACATTTAAAATGTTTGGATTTTTGCGCAAAATTTCCTTAGTATTTATATCTACTATGCCTTCTGGACAATGTTATCTTTCTAATATAATAGTATTTACATCAATGAGAATGAAAACTCAAGATAAGGTGCATGTTTTAATGACTTGTATGTATGACAGCCTGGCTAATCTTGGCTTACTTCATGCTTGCTGTATCTTGTATGTTTGTAGTGGCGATGGTGTTTCATGGTAGCTTTATACTTACTGTTTGCACCTTACTTCTGTCTTTGATGTATTTTGTCCTTTATGATAAAGTTTTCTTCCAAAGTTTTTCTTTTACATTGATTGTGAAACAATTAAGTTCTGACAACGTTGTTTCACTCTTGATGACTGCCCTTTTTGGTTTCTAACCTGTATTGGTGTCTAATGGAAAAGTTTAAATGTTTTTAGTTACTTGAAGTTTTACTTGAGTTTAAACAAAATATTGGATTCAAAGTTCCAAATTTTTGACTGATAATCATGTTGGGTCAGAAAGGCCTGTTAAACTTGTAAATACACTTAAATGAAAACTTGAATATTTTTTTCTTTTAGGGATATTCTTTATAATTGCTTAGTTACTAGCTCAGTGCACTTCTTAAAGTTTTGCTGTTTTATTTTGATGGCTTACATCATTCAAATTCATCAGTTTTGATTACTTAATTTTAGTCTTGTGAAAATACAATGTAATGTTATCAAATTCTCATTTTAGTGTTATTCATGTATATATGCACATGGTAAATATTGTTTACATTCAAGTAAAAGTTTGGGCAACACTAGAGATTATAGCACCCCCTTTTTTATGCTATGAAATATTATATTGTTGGTCCAAATAAGGTGTTAAATAATTCTGGTTTCATAATTGTATTGTGTATTTTTTTCTCCTTTATCTGGGCTAAATACATACATTGGTCATATTATACAATTAAAAAATTTAATGAAAAAATAATTTGAGAAGTATGCAGACCAAGGTGTCTCTTCTTGGAAATGTATGTTCCAGACTTGTCAAGGTCATAACTACTTCTCATTACGTAGAACAGGGATTCCATTAGGTGCTGAATCTAAAGGGTCATTTTGATAAATTTTGACCGGATTTTACCATTTTTTAGCCAAATTACCTATAATTTATAGAAAAATTGACCCTTCAACTAGAATCCTGAGTGTGAAAATGTGACCTTTTGGAAATTCCAGGGGTCAAATGGTCAACTTATGGGTCAGGTGGAACTTTTGCAGACATATTAATTTAAGACTGAAAAATGGTAATGCAGTGAATATATCTGTGTGAAATATTTGTATCCAATAAACAATGTAAAGTTTGCCTGTAGAAGTATTAAAACAATACAATTGCGTTGCATACATTTGAGTTTGTCTACTCCTTTCCATATAGAAACACTATGTACTCATCAAACCAGATATAAACTAGATTAAAATTGGGTATATACTGTCTTTGTTTCATTCTTGTGTTTTATTTGTATTTCTTAGGCTTTGCTCTCTATCATTTTTCTTAACCTAGTTTTCTTATCTTCTTGGACTAAGAAACAACTTAATCCCTCTTTGTTATCTATTATATGTACATGTATATATAATTTTATGTATTATTTTATACTGTTTGTGTAGTATGGCTCTTTGCTTCTGTAGATATATCTAGACAAATAGGTTTTTTTAACTATTTTAAATGTCTGAATAAGGGAACTTAAATAGTTAATGCATTGTTTTATAATCCCAACTGTTTATTCATGTAATAATCATGGATGAAATGTTTTAATATTTTATTATTCAAAATTCTCTATATTAATTTATTACGTGTAAGTTATTGAACTGTAAAGGGCTTGGATAAGCCATTTTTATATATTGAAGATTACCATGTTTCTATTCAGTTAGAATGCCTATGCTTTTTTGCATTAGATACATCAGATTCTTTCTTTGCTTCTACATGTAGTTGTTTTTAAAAACGCCTTCAGTTACTAGTTCAAGTGGTTTGAGGTTTTTATGTTTTTCATGAATTTTATTTCTTTTGGCTTTCACTACTTCCATCAGATTCTATACATGTAGTAATACTTTCATCTGCATCAGTGTGTGTGTGTTTGACTTTTTATTTTGGGTTCCTTGTTTGAGTAATATTTTGTTAAATGTTCTGATAGAAATGTATGTATGCATTTCAGCAATGCAAAAAGAGAAATGTTATTAATACTTCAATAATGAAATCATAGGGTTTGACCCAACTTAATGAACTGCAAAAGTATATATACTTTGTCATCGAATGTTATTTAAGATGTATACTAATTTCACTGTGTATAGTAAATACAATACATACTATTTCACAATTTAACTTTAAACGTACGGTGGCTTTGTCATTCTGGTTAATTATTCCATTGAAATTGCTTTACATTTTTGGTACATAGAAATAGATACTTGTATCAACAGAAGAGATCAGTAGTTATATGTATGGTTCATTATAAAATGGGTCTAGATTTCTAACAACTCGGTTAAGTTGCGAAGTTTGTTGATAAACTCATATAACAAGCAATAAGTACCGGTAAACAAACTTAGGTATTAATAGGGTTTATAATATTTATTACCAGTAGATATGCATGTTATAATGTATTAAAATCATTGTGTAATGTTGATACTATATATATATATCTAGGAGTATATTTATCTTTTATCATAACTGAAGCATGATTTTCGGCAACTTGTTATATTCCGTTAGTTTTTGAAGCAAAATGTTACTGGAAGGGAATGTTGTTACAAGATGTATTACACCTCATTTCTTTGTTTGCAGGCGGTGATCGCAGAAGTTCTTCCAACTATGGAACCATACAATCAGGGAAACAGCCAACAGGAAGTAGCGGAGGTTACGACAAGGGATTCGGTGAAAACAGGGAAATCCAGACAGAAGGTGACGTTCGACCTCAAGAAAAACACAGTCAGAAATCAACTAGATGATGATGGTAAAATTCGTGCTTTGTTTTAAATTTTTACCATATAAGAAAAACAGTAAAATAGTTGTATGAATACAATTTGTTTGGCTCATCTGTATTGTAGGTTTGACTTTTTCATGTATCAAAATAAATGTAATTCTGGATGAATATTTAATTATGTAAATTGATTTTTTTTAAGATATGAGAATAGCTGTTATTTCTATATTTGACTAGATTCTTAGTTTGTACATCACTTTCTGGGGGTTTGGATTTTGAGCAGTTTATCAAGAGTATGTCAGTTAGGTTTAAAGAGTCAACTTACCAGCGCTCCTGGGTTACCAGTTAGTACTTGGCTGTTCTTCCACAAGAAACTGAGGACTTCCTCACATGAGTAAGAGGTGGAGGACGAATGACTTCAGATATATTATCGTTATTCAAATTGTCAAGGACGACCTACACATTGTTTTGGGTTCAAACCTATGACCTCCAGGTTGGCCACCAAACATTTTTGCCTGAGCTAAACGCACGTGCTGTTCAAAACGTTATAAGTGGAGAAATAGTTCATACAAGAATTAGGAATTGTTATATGTAAATAGAATGTACTGAGATAAGGTATTCCTGGTCAAATATGATTGAGAATATTTGTCTCAGCAAAGTCAGAATGGAATCAATGTAACAGTTTGATGTAAGGGTGATTTGGGGGAGAAATTTTAGTTAATTATTATTGTTTTATTTCAGAAGAAGGTGCACTTTGTGAACATCTTAAAAGGGCTCAAAATCTCAGCCTCGACGATCAGAGAGGTGTGGCTCAACATAACGCCATACAGCTCCCAGATTTTCTGCGTGACTGCAAGGATGCCAATCCTATCTCCAGTCAAGAGATTGCTCCAGGTTCTGTAGGTCAGGAAAAAAATCAAGTGAACTCACATAAGAAGTCAAGTGATCTTTTGTCAGAGATTGATACTTATATTGAAAGTATCAATGAAAATTTTGCTGCATATACAAGGGAGAGCACTCCAAAAAGACCAATTGGAAGAAGCCATTCGGAGTCTAGACTTTCATTAAATGCAAGTGATAAAAGTTTTAGTGATGATGGAATTTTACCATCTAACAAGGAAGCTGAGGATCTGTTTCAGACTAATTCTTCATCAGACGATGTTGATTTTGATAATCCACATTTAACAGAAAAAAGCCTAACAGATATTGGTTTTAGTTATAGTCATAATAAATATTTATCTAAATCACGAAATTTTTTGAACCAAAGAAGAAAAAATGATGTTAGTTATTCACCACACAGTGTTCATTTAAAGGGACCGCCATTAGCATCACCTGAAATGCTATCACCCAATCAGACGCTGCGAAATGAACTGCTTAACCAATCAGATCTTGTCAATGGAACTTTATTAAATAGCCCTAGCTGCAGTCCCTATGAAAGTGATTCTTCTCTGGATAAAGAAAATATTGGAAAATTTGTGCCAAAATCAAACAGTGTTCAGAGGTCGTCACGGCATACTCTACTTCACAGCCCCATTACGGGGGTTGAAGAGGACAGTTTTCTCTCCACAGTGGATACTGATAGCAAGCTTAAGCAAAGTTCAACCCCTAAATCTCAGTCAGTAATTAGTAAACCCCAGCAGGTTCTGAGTCCTATTGGTAGGGGGCATACTGATGAAGTGACATTTGTGTGATATTCTTTACTAAACAGATTGACGTATATTTATGCATGTATTTTATTTTACCTGCATTTAGTGATTTTAACTAAACAAATAAATTGTTACTAAAGTTTGTCTCTCTTTGTGAAATAGAAAGTTATGTGCGAGGAAGAATTCTCTGTTGCAATACTATAAGGTTGTATTTTCTTGTTTGATCTTTGTCCAGATAAGCGAAGGAATGTTAAACTCAGTGACAAGGGAGGTAATTTCAGATCACAATTATAATATTGGCTAATTGAAGAAATAGAATGGGTATATTAGATCCTCATTATCTTTGAATATCACTGTTAAAAATGACTCTTGTGTAATATTTACTGACGAAGGCAATATCCTTCCTTAATTTAAAAAAAAACAAAAAAACTTTTGGTTACAGTTGATAACAATCAGCCTAGTATTTTACTTTATCTTCCAGTGAATATACATAGCATGCGTGAGGCATTTTGTTAGGATTTCAATGTAAGAATGTTGTAGTCTGTCATTGTTTAACAATCATTGATATTTTTCCACAGTGGTAATGACTGCGTCTAAATCTGTTACCTGCTGTCGGTCTCTCTGTGATAAAAAATTGCATTGCATTCTTTTGGTGATATTTGTCACTCAGAAACTATATTGTCAATAATGCCTGTATCTTGTATTGCTTGTCAGGGTTCTACAAGGGAATTTTCAAACAGTTTTCTGTAATATTTTATTTATTAGGGGTCAGATCTTCTGAGTTTTATTTGATAGCTTTTAGTAAAAACTTGGAGCTTAAAATTAGGCTACACCCTTATTTTTATGAATTTTTATCTAGACTATGCATCAGTCTGCTCTTAAATTTTAAATATCATATGTAAAATGCACAGAGGACATGGTTGTTATAAGAACTATGCCGTTTCTATTATTATAACTTTCTGACATGTTTTAGCGTTGTTGAGTGTATATATTTTAAATATGACCGTGTCATGCCCAAGTCATACTGTAAGATAGATGTACATGTATTACTATGGTGACAAAATGTGCTGTGTATATATATATATATCATTAAAACAAGTTAGGCATTATCAAATCCTCAGTTCCAGATTGCTGTAAATATGTATCAAATACTGTGTTAGCTACAGCAATCTTGATCTGACTCCTTGAAATGACGTAACTGAAGTTGTTATGTGCAATAATATATCATATGTATATAGAAGAAAAATACATATGTACAAGTATTATAACTGTGTATAATCATGTCATCTGCGGTAATATTTATAGAAAATCCATTGATCATATCGAGAGAAGAAACCATAAAAATATCTGCATTGAAATACAGAGGCAGGTATCTACTTGTTTTCTTTCACTCATCCACAAATAAACCTTGCACTTTATTATTCATATTTGTCTAAATGAGATTGATTGGTGGATATTACTTTTTTTGTCTAAAATTGTTCACATTGAGACATGAATACAAGATATTTTCAATTAAGATGATCTGATCTCACCTAACCAATCTTGTTTATTTTGTTCAATAAATCACACATATGACACGCCTGTCAATGGCTGTCAATGCCTGTCAATGGCTGAAGCTGTTGGTAGATTGCATTAAAAACTCGTACAACTGCTTAACGGATATTTGTTCTTAAATATATATAGCTAAAATTCAAGATTTCAATATAATAGAAATAATGATATATTGCACTACTGTTTAACTATTTCATTTTCATCCAGAACTATAGCCATGTGATATTTCATGGTGCTAGGTATTGTGTGTAACGTACCGGTAAGCACTTCCGTTCAGGTTGTATTTTGTACCGTTTTTAAAACATTTTTGGAAGAAAATTATTTTATCTTTTTTCTTTACAAGGTTGTTTTTTATGAGATGTCGTCATTGATATCCTCAATTTTATTGATGAAAAATTGCATTTTTTTTTTAAATTATCATCAAGTTCTGGTTGATGTTTAATGAACTACTATAGAGTCCGATGTTTACGTGTGACCTAACTTCCGTATTCTAGTTTTAGTGTACCTAAACATTCACTGATCCACTGATTAAATTGCAAAAAAGTCATTCCGGTATAATTAGTACAGTACTGTCTTCTTTCTGTGTCCTGACGGTCTGCTGGCTACTTTCTACATTTTTGTACATTCCGAAATGTTCATCTTGGATTTGGTATTCTTTTTTCTTTTTTGAAGCTTTATTAATCATTTAAATGTTTAAGCTGGAGTCTGTCTCACTGAGTGTTCTTTGCACCTCTGCTAGGTTGTCATGTTATAAGAAATGTTTTATATGTAACATAATAGTTTAACTATGTGCATATGTGTACCATGTACTGCAATGTTGGGGCAGTACTAAGCATTTTTAATGGCATTAGTTGTAAGAATTTAATAGTATGTAGTCTTATTTACTGTCAAAGTATGCAATGGAATAATTTTGAGAAAATGGAATATTAATGCCTACATACAGGCATACTCTAATAAATTGCATTATAGCTTTTCTTAAAAGTTTCTTGGAGCTGCGACAGGCCAGTCAAATGCAGGTATTTCCTATGCTATCACAAACTTGGTGCAGGCCAGTCACAATAGAAAATATCTGTATCAGACTTGTGTATATCGAGGGTTCAGCGCAAGACTATCCTAACTCCTATATAGGAGTTAGTATAGTCTTGCACTTAAACCTCGATATGTAGATGCAGGAAACATGGAAGAAAAGTGACAACATAATGTTGTAGAGGACATCTGCACAAATACATTTACCACCGATTTTCTCATATTTATAACTAAGTCTAGTTTGACACTAAATCAAGACTATGTATCTTTAAATGTACAAATATTAACAAGTCAGTAACAAACACACTTATTTTCTGGGATCAATATTTAGTTCTCAGCTGATTATAAACGACTGTATTATTATGCAGTTTGATGTTTTATACTTGTACTCATGTATTGTTGTTAACTATTATTAAAAATTCTATGCCTAACTGAAGTGTTGGTTTTATTTTACTGTAGTCACTTCTTTCAAATTTGAAAGTATTAGTTTATGGGTCATAACTGATTTCTACTGAAAAAGTCACAGAAATATGAATGTATATCAAGCCACAGAATTAATCTTTGTCTAGATGCTGGTACTATACTACATGGATTGTCGGTGAACAGATACGGGATATTTGCTGTCAAAGACATCGATATACATTTTTTCTCCTCAATGTTTGTATTGTTGTAATGTGTGTGTCTGTGTTGCCATGGAGTTTTCCTTCATCTACCTGACCAGTGACTTGTGAGCGATCTAGTGCCATCTTGGCCCTCTTCCTTATTCTACTGATGATTTGAAAAGTATCTTACAAAATGCACATCTCCATTTTTGAAATCTCATAAGTAGTTACAAAAGTCTCTGACAACTAGAGTCTCAGAAAAGGAGGCTAGGTAGTCTAATCAAAACTCGCAGCTGATGCTACAGAAAATCAAGGGGAAGTAACTTTGCCTTGATTGTAACCACAACACGTCCATATGTTTGTCTCCCTTGGATAATAACGTACTAAATTCCAATCACATTTTGAAAGAGACCAATGCGTTAACAGTGAGAATTTCAAATGATTGTTTTGCCTTGAAGAATTATTTGAGATATTTGCTATTCTGTGTTAATATTGATGGGAATATAACTATTATATGCAATGATGGATAAAAAGCCATTGGCTCTAAATATATGTCGCTCCAGATATGAGTTTGTCTGAAAAATATTTCCCTCATAGGGCATGGCATTCGATACATAAAATGAATCACATTATGGTGACAAGAAAACAGAAATGCTTGCACAATGCAGCATGATTCTTATCATGAACTTTCACTTACACCATGGAAATGTTTGACAGTTTTCTTGAATCAAATGAAGTCTTTTTATTTGACCATTCAGACGGCTTCGTTGATAGACAATGACAATGGGAGATAATCCTGCACTGACGGTTATATGCAATTTCATTGTTGATTCTAGTAGACCAATATATATTTTCTCAACATGTCATCTGATACCACTTTCGTAAGGTTTTGCAATTTTTAAAGTGATGCTTTTTGAATGGTTATGATGTTTACAACACGAAGATTGTCGGCCCCTACAATATCCTAAAAGACAGGAAGTGATTTTTAGAGATCTCACCCTGGGCGTACGTCATCTCTCTTTCTGTATCAAATTCAGGTCTTAACCACATGTAAATCAAAATGCAATGGAATATTTATTTTAATTCATCCATATTTACAATTTGTACACAGAGTTATTCCATCACTTAGCTAAGCCAAGTTATTTTATGTTGAATTAGGTATAAATAAAAAATTATCATATTTACGTGCGTATTTTGTTTTGTTTCAACATTGACATGCATACAAATATGATATGAAAGTTTTTTAAAAATAGTTTAAAATATCACTTGCATGTTTTATACACACGGGACATCGCTTTTTGTGTACATACTATGTATATACATTTTGTATTTACGCTATTACAATGACGTATGTTTATAAAAATCGAGGATTCCTACCAAAACTGTCGAAGAACCCGAGGCAATGTCATTGGATGTTGCCTAATACCATCAGGAAAACATATCCTATTAATGTATCTGTATTATAAAAATTCCGCTACTCTGTCAACCAACATTTTAATCATAAACACTTTACAACTCTAAAATCGTACATAATGCATTGTGATACATGTACATTAATACAACTTAACTGTAAGAAGCGCTTTCTTACAATCTGATTGTTATTTCAAGGAAGGAATTGATACTTTTCGTAGTAAAAACTCAAACATGTCATGATGCATCTTAGAAACGCCGATTTTGTGCAAACACTTAAACAAAAAGCACTTAAACAAATTGAGGTTAAGCGCGCGCGAAAGTTCGTCCGAATATACAGTTAGGCAAATATACACATATTTTAATAAAATGAAGTCAAGTACATTGTAAGTACAAGTATATCTTAATAAGTAAGCATAAATGGTTATTTCCATTTCAAATGTCACGTTTTGTTGGGGGTAGTAAACAAATGCCTCATGGAATACGAGTTGATGTTTAATACTTTTTTTATTTTAAAATAATAGTTGTTCCTAATATATTTATAAATACGAGTCTTTTCTTTGAAATAAGGCATAGACATACACCCCCCACCCCTGTCATACACACATCCCCCTAGTTGGATGTTGGACTTACTAGTATACTGTGACCATTGTCGCTGAAAAATATCCCAATATCGAAAGCTATGATATCATTTTATATCAATTTGATCACGTGGTACTATGTGGTGGCAGGGATTGGTTTGAAGCAGTTACACTTCTAAGCGCAGGTTGTTGCGAGGATGTTGCTGGTATTCTGTACGGATGTATACGTCAATTGTTCTTGCAGGCACATTTATATTGACATATTCTAATTCTTAAAGTGAATATACTTGTATGTTTGCTGTACGAGTTGAATAAACACGAGCAAAAACACGTTTAAAATATTTAAAAATACCTTTCATGTTTTAATTAAACACAATATTCTAAAATTACGGTTAAATAACCATGCTGATTTTGTTGCGATGTCAGTCTATCAACTTAAATACTCCAAAAGAAAGACACTCAAACGCATGCTTATATTTGCTTAGGTGCGAAAAGTCTACTTAGGAGTGAAAAACGCACCTAGGACTTTTGATGAAATGCACCCCAGATAAAGTGTATGGGTCATCTCACCATTATATCGGATGTGATGGTGGACACCGGAGTACAGATAAAGTGTGGGGGTAATCTCACCATTATATCGGATGTGATGGTGGACACCGGAATACAGATAAAGTGTAGGGGTCATCTCACCATTATGTCGGATGTGATGGTGTACACCGGAGTACAGATAAAGTGTAGGGGTCATCTCACCATTATATCGGATGTGATGGTGGACACCGGAGTACAGATAAAGTGTGGGGGTCATCTCACCATTATATCGGATGTGATGGTGGACGCCGGAGTACAGATAAAGTGTAGGGGTCATCTCACCATTATATCGGATGTGATGGTGGACACCGGAGAACAGGGCTTCGTTTCATCAAAAATCCTAACTATGAAAAGATAGGAGTGAAATTTTCTGGAAGGAATAAGTCATTTTTGCTCAATATGTTTTAGACATTTTAAATTGTTATATCTATAATATTTCATATTCTTTAAGACTAAACTAAAATTTGGTTGAACCTTGTTTTTTAAATTCATGTAACAAAACATGCTTATATTTGCTTAGGTGCGAAAAGTCTACTTAGGAGTGAAAAACGCACCTAGGACTTTTGATGAAATGCACCCCAGATAAAGTGTATGGGTCATCTCACCATTATATCGGATGTGATGGTGGACACCGGAGTACAGATAAAGTGTGGGGGTAATCTCACCATTATATCGGATGTGATGGTGGACACCGGAATACAGATAAAGTGTAGGGGTCATCTCACCATTATATCGGATGTGATGGAGGACACCGGCGTACAGATAAAGTGTAGGGGTCATCTTACCAATTATGAAATTGTATTGTTGAAAGGACAAATATAACGCTGATTGTTTCTTGTATTTATTCAGTACTTTTACTCTCAATCTGAATCAGAACTGTTGACCCAAATATCTCTAAGAAATGTGGGTATCTCTTTTACGAAGAAATTTATTATAAAGCTCATGGTTTCCCCGGCTCATTAGGCAAGTGGTCGCCTGGGTGGCGGAGCCACAGCCTCCTTTTCCGTGGATTCCGAAAGGTAGGGGAGGGTTGCCAGTGCTTCGGCACGCATGTTCCTGTGTTGTGATCCAGTCTCGGTGCAGGACCAGGGACAGACTCGTCGTTGTTTTGGGGAGCTTGAAAAACAGGCGGTTCAACAAACTCCTTTCATGTACACGGACTTACTCAACAAATTGTCTGAAACAACGTTTTAGTTCAGAAATAGTACAAGTGGTAATTAAGTTGTTATACTATTCATATAGTGTATACACAGTACCACATTGTATTGTACAACACTTCATTGATAGTTGTTGACTGTCATTTTCAGGGGCGGATCCAGGATTTGGTCTTAGAGGGAGGGGGGGGGGGGCGTAACTTTTTGGTCATTTCTTGGTTATGCTCAAGCCTTATAAAACGGCAATGGTTGTGTATAAACATTACCATGATGGAATATAATGCTACAATAAATCAGGATCGCTTATTTGAAAAACTGATATTTAAAGATCTTTTTCGTATTCATACTCGGAAATACATGTAAGGTTGGGGAATTTTATGGGGGTGAAACCGGCGCCTCCGCTGGATCCGCCAGTGTTTTTTAAGATACAAGTCTAGTGACTGTTAATGATCATAAACAAACATGTATGAATGAATTATAATGAGTAAGTGAATATCTGATCACGTAGTGCAATTGTGTTTAATTGTAGGAGACAGATGTGTTCCGTCATGTTCGTACCTTCCTTTTTTATTAACAAACACTAAAACAACACATTATTGTAATTCCCCTCCTATATTGGTACATAACCTTATGAACAGAAATAGTTAAAATGAATTCAATATTTCGTACTGTTTCATGTCATCTAGAAGGTGTTTTGGCCATCTTTCATGACTTTCGTTTCTCTAATTGGTTTTATATTAATGGTGAGTGAACTTAAAACTCTTCCTGGACTGGAAGTAAAGATACTAATTTGTTTGTTTTAGGCATGCCTTTCGTTTGTAGATACCAGTGTCAAAATACGTATATGAAGGAAGTATGAATATGTACAATATTTTGTAATCGACGATTTACACGATAATATACATGTATACAGAAAAAACAACAACAGTTTACACGATATGATTTCCTGTTTCCTGAAAAGCCCCATCACTGACATTTAAAGAAAAGCCCCATCACTGACATTTAAAGAAGAAGCCCCATCACTGACATTTAAAGAAAAGCCCCATCACTGACATTTAAAGAAAAGCCCCATCACTGACATTTAAAGAAAAGCCCCATCACTGACATTTAAAGAAGAAGCCCCATCACTGACATTTAAAGAAAAGCCCCATCACTGACATTTAAAGAAAAGCCCCATCACTGACATTTAAAGAAAAGCCCCATCACTGACATTTAAAGAAAAGCCCCATCACTGACATTTAAAGAAAAGCCCCATCACTGACATTTAAAGAAAAGCCCCATCACTGACATTTAAAGAAGAAGCCCCATCACTGACATTTAAAGAAAAGCTCAATCACTGACATTTAAAGAAAAGCCCCATCACTGACATTTAAAGAAAAGCCCCATCACTGACATTTAAAGAAGAGCCCATCACTGACATTTAAAGAAAAGCCCCATCACTGACATTTAAAGAAGAAGCCCCATCACTGGCATTTAAAGAAAAGCCCCATCACTGACATTTAAAGAAAAGCCCCATCACTGACATTTAAAGAAAAGCCCCATCACTGACATTTAAAGAAAAGCCCCATCACTGACATTTAAAGAAAAGCCCAATCACTGACATTTAAAGAAAAGCCCCATCACTGACATTTAAAGAAGAAGCCACATCACTGACATTTTAAGTGTTAAAATAAAGGTGAGCAACTCCATTGATTTTGTATTCGAAAAGCTAATCACAACATTTGTCTTTACTTTGACTTAAAACAGAATGGCAGAAACAGTTTTAATAATTTTTACAAGTGCCACTATTTCCTTGTCATGATGTTGAATGATTTATTATTCCTAGAGAGATATGTAAATCATTTTATCAGTTTTCTGAAACATTAATAATTGAAATAGTCATGTTCTTGCCAAATACCATTCACACGAACGATAGTACGTTTTTTTCAAAACAAGAGTGTGCCATTATGATATTTCAACAATTTAAAGAAAATATCCATTGCTACAAAAAGCCACTGGAGTAATTTTATGACATGTTTGAAGAAAAATATCTAGTACAAAACTAAAGAATGACAACTACATGTATGTAAAATGGGTGTACATTTGTATTTCTCGTTAACTATGTGCATGTAATTGTTTCCGTTACCTGCCGTAAATGTTTGACACTAGCTCAGGAAAACCATATAATTCTTGCATTTCTCCAGGTAACACATATGTATAAGGACATCGCATAAAATTTCAAAATTTGTGTAAGTTTCTAACCAAATATTTGTATAAGACAGATGTCCTCCGATCCCGGCTTATACACCAATAGTTGTCTTTATACAATGTGTATAAACATCTGAAAATTCCACACTTTAGTGTATTCACATTGGCTTATTGAAATGTTCATTTAGAAATGAGAGGCTTGTGTAATCACATTCCGTTAAAATATGTGTACATCATCAAACTCTTATCATACAATATTCAGAGAAGATAAGGATGGAGATAAGCCGACATGTGCCTCCTATTTCTTATCTCCAATTCGGTTTTTGTCTTTTGAATAATGTTTTGCAGTGCGGGAGGAATTTTCTATCTAATGTAACATACACGAAAACATTGATACAGTTATTCATATAATGAAGTCTTGAAAACAGTTGGTATACAAACATCTTCCAGGGTGAAAGCGTGTTCAATAATGACTGACTTACAAACGACAACGATGCGTATGTTATATACGTAACCAAAAATATCAGAGTTAGGACAAACCATATGACAGTTTTCTGAGAGATTCGTCCCGCAGGTGTTGAAGATCTTCTATGTCTACCTACCCAACCGAATGCATGGCTTCCGATCGAGGAGACACTCGTTTCAGTCCGTAATGACCTGTTGCTGGTGTGTGCAGGCTTTTGATGGCTGTTCTGTCGAGATGTCTTTCTTTTACTATTGCCACTGCTATTTGCATTGTTTTCACTGTCACTCTGAGAGAACACGTCGTCTCTGTCTGCTTTTTGATCTGGTCCTGAATGTATTGTTGATGACGCCGTCGATACAGTGCTGACAAGATCGTCCATTCGTATGCTCCCACCAAGCCCTGGTCGTTTCCAGTGTCTGTAAATGTTTCTCAATATTAAGATATACAGGACAATAAATGCTATGGACACCACAGTCAAGACTGTCGACATGAAATATTTATACAACAATCTGAACAAACTCGACTTATACCGCTCGTCAGACTGGCATAAATAAATAGTAAGGTTATATCCTTGCTCATTGGCTTTCATGTTGTCTGTTGTACCACATAAAATTCCCGCGGGTATAGATAGAACTATGGAAACTGCAATGACTGCGAAAATTATACACTTCGCCAGTTTTTGTCGGATTTGACACTTGAATTGTTTGCAAGTGATTCGATAACGATCTATACAGATGACAAGTAATGTCAAAGCTGCAGCAGTCATTGAAAATAATTGCAATGCACACTTTGTCTTGCATAGCAAGTTGTTCGGATAATCGTAATATCTGCGAGATTTGAATAATTCCATTGGAATGATTGTCAAACACGCTAACAAGTCTATTGAAGCCAGACCAAGAACAAACACTTTGAAATTTGTTTTTCTATAGTCTTTGCCAATCGAAAATACCACGATGATAAAAATATTACCCACAAGTCCTACTGCGCATATGATTCCATTAAACACGAGGAATGGTATCAATGCTTGCGCATACCGGAAGTTCAGTTCTTGAAGAGTTTCGTTGTCGGAAATTGTGTCATTCCCAATGTTATCAGAAGACGCCATGATCGACTTTTCCGTGCTTGTTCTCAAACACTCCTGCAATAGTCAATAGTTCTTTATGATTTTGAAACCATGAACATTAAAAGTCTTTAGCGAGCGGATATTTATTGAATAAAATACTAACATTGTAATACTATATATATATTTTTTAGCTCAAAAATGGCACATACATTTAAGTAAGTCATATTGTCTACAATTAAAAAGTAGAAAAATACATGGATTCACTCACATCATAATAACACGTGTGATTCTTGAAATGAAATGTCAGTTTCAACCAATAACCTTAAACATGTGTTTTTTATGGAAATGCTGTTTTGAATTACATTATCATCGCTTAATATGTAAGTAATTACAACAAGATTGACAGTAAATGTTGATTTAAAATATCAAATTGCTCAACATATCCGTATGCACTCTAAATCATATATTCAGTACAGCTGGTTGTATTGTACCATTGACGGAAGTTATAGCGTGAAATATGAAATGTTATTTCCCACCCTAATTTTTGTGGTATTATATTCATCCGATACAATAGAAAATGCATAAACAACATTGCACCCAGGCTTATTTTGGAGTTAAATTACAGCCATACAGCAGCGGTGTATTTCACCCAGAGATATGGAATTTTTCTTATGTCCGTATATCGTGTTATATGTTGAGTTTTGTACCTATATTTACACATTTTTGTTACATTATGTAAATACACATATAATTGTGCACCTTTTTAATTTCGAATAACTTTTTTATACACGAAATTTTGTATATTTTCTATTGGCTACGTGTAGATCATGATTCTCGGGTCGAATTTATCGGTGCATCGAGTCCGGGTGGACACACACGCTATTAGACTCTTTCCAATCAACCAGATCATTTTTAAAAGGGTAGCAATAGTATTGATTTTTTTTCGCATCATCACAATTATTGATTTTATTTGTTCAATCTGGGGATTTATGACATGAAATACACTGAACAAAAAAATATTATTCTCTAATTATCTATTACACTATACTGTAAAACCTGAATAATAAGACCAACCTTGGGACCCTTGAAACTGGTCTTCTTATTGAGGAGGTCTTAATATTGAGGTTGAATAAATGGTGAAAATGGACTCGAAAATTGTGTTCTGAATATTGAGGTGGTCTTATTATTGAGGTGGTCTTAATATTGAGGTTGAATAAATGGTGAAAATGGACTCGAAAATTGTGTTCTGAATTTTGAGGTGGTCTTATTATTGAGGAGGTCTTAAAATTGAGGTTGAATAAATGGTGAAAATGGACTCGAAAATTGTGTTCTGAATTTTGAGGTGGTCTTATTATTGAGGAGGTCTTAAAATTGAGGTTGAATAAATGGTGAAAATGGACTCGAAAATTGTGTTCTGAATTTTGAGGTGGTCTTATTATTGAGGAGGTCTTAAAATTGAGGTTGAATAAATGGTGAAAATGGACTCGAAAATTGTGTTCTGAATTTTGAGGTGGTCTTATTATTGAGGTGGTCTTTAAGTGAGGGTTTACTGTATACAATCATATGCTTCTCTAATTACGCACTTCTTATATTGTCATATTTTTCCAAAATAAATAATTATAGTGAAATATAACGGAACACGTGTGTTTTACTTCATCTTACTCATATACTGTTTGATGAAACGCAACATACAAACAAATCTGCTTAGAACATAGGGTAACTAATCAGTAAAGGGGTTTAGTGTAATTGGAAGACATGCCGGCCATGCTGGTAAGTTACCAGGTTTTGCCTGGTTTTGAAACAACTGCAGTAAGTTATGTATTTCTTCAAAATCACGTAGCTACGCATGCCTAACAAATGTTTGGAAAATATTTACATAAACAAACCGAAGTGATTGTTTAGTGCCGTCGATTGCTTCATAACTTTCCACACCCACTAACCTAAATCTGTGGTCCACTATCAACAAATATATAGCATATATGAATTATATAAAAAGATGTGCGTCGTTTTTTTCAAGATTTTTCATAATTGTAATTATATATAATTGTATGTAGGATTAATTGTTTAATTTCAACTTCTCTAATTGATTTACACGATATAATTACAGGACTGTGATACCCCACCCCATCCCCAACAAATGTTTGAACTACCTAAAGCGAATTCACCCAAGTTGAATATGTAATAAGAAATAATCACATATTCAGTCACACACATGAAAGAAGGAGCCAGACAGGAACTGTCACATACAAAGCTCACAGCCACCTCGACAATTACTAAGGCAATTACGACACAAAACACATACAAATACCTGCTCATCAATGCGTAACTTGGACCCAAAATAACACACATATCACAAATCACACATAAGTAAACATTCCTTCACTATTTATATCCAAAAATGAAGAAGTACAAGTATAGTTTTCACTTAAGTAATGATAGTGTCATATCCGTATTCACCATCGAAAATATATTTACAAGTGTACAAACAAACACTATTCAACAATATGGATGCATTCAGTACGGGTAACACTTACTTGTAAAGCAATACAACGTTCATATTCAGATATACTGTGCTTCTACATAAATTAAATCAGATAACTGCTAATTTAGCTATCATAATGGTCATATCATTGTTAAGTAATTCTATTACAACGTAGACAGATAACAGCATATTACAGGCTGGATTCTGAATCTCACGTAACAGTTTTTTTTGTAACTCGATTATAAAGTCAAGCTTTAGTCAGTTTGTGAAACGTGTACACACATAAAGTAATAAACGTACAATTTTGTTATAGCGGTATCAAAGATGAAAATAAACAAAATAGATTTGTACTAACTTTATCTGCGCTTCAATGTTCACGTCTTTGAATAGTCTCCCCTACTGACGACCGAATTAAGTTTTCAGTATTAAAGATGTAACTGGAGTATATACGAAGCAATTAAATGGACGAGGGTACTTGAACATTTAAATGCGGATGTAAAATCATAAATTATTCTATGGCCATGATCCTATATCACATATATATAGACATTAGCAATCTTGATTGACAAACAATGGATCTAAGTGCCCGGGCGTAATACTTCCGATTAATCTTTATATACCGTACTATCATAATTGTTTGTATCCCTTAAATTTGGCGGGATTGATCCTTTATCCTTTTCGCATAAAATGCCTACCTTAGATGGACCTCGTTATAGCGCAAACACTTAATCACAACACCCTTTGGAAAATTCATATTTCGGTTGTATTTGAGAAGTTGTTGCTCTTTTATCGCTCTGGAGAGGTTGTAGCTAAGATACGGTTGCTCTGAAAGGTTGTTACTAAGATACGGTAGCTCTGAAAGGTTGTAGCTAAGAAACGGTTGCTCTGGAGAGGTTGTAGCTATTATACGGTAGTTCTGGAGAGGTTGTAGCTAAGATACGGTTGCTCTGGAGAGGTTGTAGCTATGATATGGTTGCGCTGGAGAGGTTGTAGCTATGATACGGTTGCTCTGGAGAGGTTGTAGCTATGAAACGGTTGCTCTGGAGAGGTTGTAGCTATGATACGGTTGCTCTGGAGAGGTTGTAGCTAAGATACGGTTGCTCTGGAGAGGTTGTAGCTAAGATACGGTTGCTCTGGAGAGGTTGTAGCTATGATATGGTTGCTCTGGTGAGGTTGTAGCTAAGATACGGTTGCTCTGGAGAGGTTGTAGCTATGATACGGTTGCTCTGGAGAGGTTGTAGCTAAGATACGGTTGCTCTGGAGAGGTTGTAACTAAGATACGGTAGCTCTGAAAGGTTGTAGCTAAGAAACGGTTGCTCTGGAGAGGTTGTAGCTAAGAAAAGGTTGCTTTGGAGAGGTTGTAGCTAAGATATGGTTGCTCTGGAGAGGTTGTAGCTATGATACGGTTGCTCTGGAGAGGTTGTAGCTAAGATACGGTTGCTCTGGAGAGGTTGTAGCTAAGATATGGTTGCTCTGGAGAGGTTGTAGCTATGATACGGTTGCTCTGGAGGGGTTGTAGCTATGATACGGTTGCTCTGGAGAGGTTGTAGCTATGATATGGTTGCTCTGGAGAGGTTGTAGCTAAGATATGGTCGCTCTGGAGAGGTTGTAGCTATGATACGGTTGCTCTGGAGAGGTTGTAGCTTAGATACGGTTGCTCTGGAGAGGTTGTAGCTAAGATACGGTAGCTCTGAAAGGTTGTAGCTAAGATACAGTTGCTCTGGAGAGGTTGTAGCTATGATACGGTTGCTCTGGAGAGGTTGTAGCTATGATACGGTTGCTCTGGAGAGGTTGTAGCTATGCTACGGTTGCTCTGGAGAGGTTGTAGCTAAGATACGGTTGCTCTGGAGAGGTTGTAGCTATGATACGGTTGCTCTGGAGAGGTTGTAGCTATGATACGGTTGCTCTGGTGAGGTTGCAGCTAAATATATGGTCGTCCTGAAGAGGCTGTTGTTAAAGATACGGTCACTCTGGAGAGGTTGTGGTTAAATGTAGGGTCGCTCTGGAGAGGTTGTTGTTAAAGATATGGTCGCTCTGGAGAGGTTGTTGCTAAGATATGGTTGCTCTGGAGAGGTTGTAGCTAAGATATGGTTGCTCTGGAGAGGTTGTAGCTATGATACGGTTGCTCTGGAGAGGTTGTAGCTATGATACGGTTGCTCTGGAGAGGTTGTAGCTAAGATATGGTTGCTCTGGAGAGGTTGTAGCTATGATACGGTTGCTCTGGAGG
Organism: Mactromeris polynyma; assembly: GCA_032209605.1. Classification (NCBI taxonomy): domain Eukaryota; kingdom Metazoa; phylum Mollusca; class Bivalvia; order Venerida; family Mactridae; genus Mactromeris; species Mactromeris polynyma. The sequence goes on from JASFXZ010000012.1 coordinate 7,607,737, forward strand.
GGTGGTAGCTATAATACGGTTGCTCTGGAGAGGTTGTAGCTATGATATGGTTGCTCTGGAGAGGTTGTAACTAAGATACGGTTGCTCTGGAGAGGTTGTAGCTAAGATACGGTTGCTCTGGAGAGGTTGTAGCTATGATACGGTTGCTCTGGAGAGGTTGTAGCTAAGATACGGTTGCTCTGGAGAGGTTGTAGCTAAGATACGGTTGCTCTGGAGAGGTTGTAGCTATGATACGGTTGCTCTGGAGAGGTTGTAGCTATGATACGGTTGCTCTGGAGAGGTTGTAGCTAAGATATGGTTGCTCTGGAGAGGTTGTAGCTAAGATATGGTTGCTCTGGAGAGGTTGTAGCTATGATACGGTTGCTCTGGAGAGGTTGTAGCTATGATACGGTTGCTCTGGAGAGGTTGTAGCTAAGATATGGTTGCTCTGGAGAGGTTGTAGCTATGATACGGTTGCTCTGGAGGGGTTGTAGCTATGATACGGTTGCTCTGGAGAGGTTGTAGCTATGATATGGTTGCTCTGGAGAGGTTGTAGCTAAGATATGGTCGCTCTGGAGAGGTTGTAGCTATGATACGGTTGCTCTGGAGAGGTTGTAGCTTAGATACGGTTGCTCTGGAGAGGTTGTAGCTAAGATACGGTAGCTCTGAAAGGTTGTAGCTAAGATACGGTTGCTCTGGAGAGGTTGTAGCTATGATACAGTTGCTCTGGAGAGGTTGTAGCTATAATACGGTTGCTCTGGAGAGGTTGTAGCTATGATACGGTTGCTCTGGAGAGGTTGTAGCTATGATACGGTTGCTCTGGAGAGGTTGTAGCTATGATACGGTTGCTCTGGAGAGGTTGTAGCTATGATACGGTCGTTCTGGAGAGGTTGTAGCTATGATATGGTTGCTCTGGAGAGGTTGTAGCTATGATACGGTTGCTCTGGAGAGGTTGTAGCTAAGATACGGTTGCTCTGGAGAGGTTGTAGCTATGATACGGTTGCTCTGGAGAGGTTGTAACTAAGATACGGTTGCTCTGGAGAGGTTGTAGCTAAGATACGGTTGCTCTGGAGAGGTTGTAGCTAAGATACGGTTGCTCTGGAGAGGTTGTAGCTAAGATATGGTTGCTCTGGAGAGGTTGTAGCTAAGATACGGTTGTCTGGAGAGGTTGTAGCTATGATACGGTTGCTCTGGAGAGGTTGTAGCTAAGATACGGTTGCTCTGGAGAGGTTGTAGCTATGATACGGTTGCTCTGGAGAGGTTGTAGCTATGATACGGTTGCTCTGGAGAGGTTGTAGCTAAGATATGGTTGCTCTGGAGAGGTTGTAGCTAAGATATGGTTGCTCTGGAGAGGTTGTAGCTATGATACGGTTGCTCTGGAGAGGTTGTAGCTATGATACGGTTGCTCTGGAGAGGTTGTAGCTAAGATATGGTTGCTCTGGAGAGGTTGTAGCTATGATACGGTTGCTCTGGAGGGGTTGTAGCTATGATACGGTTGCTCTGGAGATGTTGTTGTTAGAGATATGGTTGCTCTGGAGAGGTTATTGCTAAATATATGGTCGCTCTGGAGAGGTTATTGCTAAATATATGGTTGCTCTGGAGAGGTTATTGCTAAATATATGATCGCTCTGGAGAGGTTATTGCTAAATATATGGTTGCTCTGGAGATGTTGTTGTTAGAGATATGGTTGCTCTGGAGAGGTTGTTGTTAGAGATATGGTTGCTCTGGAGAGGTTGTTGTTAGAGATATGGTTGCTCTGGAGAGGTTGTTGTTAGAGATATGGTTGCTCTGGAGAGGTTATTGCTAAATATATGGTCGCTCTGGGGAGGTTGTTGTTAGAGATATGGTCGCTCTGGAGAGGTTGTTGCTAAATATATGGTCGCTCTGGAGAGGTTGTTGCTAAATATATGGTCGCTCTGGAGAGGTTGTTGTGAATGATAGGGTCGCTCTGGAGAGGTTGTTGTGAATGATAGGGTCGCTGTGGAGAGGTTGTTGTGAATGATATGGTCGCTGTGGAGAGGTTGTTGTGAATGATATGGTCGCTGTGGAGAGGTGTTGTGAATGATATGGTCGCTGTGGAGAGGTTGCTGTGAATGATATGGTCGCTGTGGAGAGGTGTTGTGAATGATAGGGTCGTTCTGGAGAGGTGTTGTGAATGATATGGTCGTTCTGGAGAGGTGTTGTGATAGGGTCGCTCTTAAAAGTTTATTTAAAGCTAGTGTTGGTCTGTAGGGGTTGCACTGTATTACACAACACTTCCACCTTACATCGCCCAAACTGAGACAAAATCATAACGGAGCATACCAAGAAATTCAAACCTATAGCAATACTGTGAAAGCTGATCTCAGTATTTCACCCAGTTTAGAAAAATAAAAGCATCATTTTCCATCAAAACAAGGAACAAATCGCACCAATTAAGTAATAAATACATTCGGAAATAGTAGAATATTTATTGTCTTCTCTGTCAAATTAAAATACCCAACGATTTTACCTTACAGTGCCTACATATTCTTAATGTGTTCAGCCTGTAAGAGAGATTATATTTTTGAATGACAGACGTTTTAACTCGATGGTTTATTGATGCAGATCAGTGTTCGTAGATATGTAACTCCAAAGTGTGTATACTGATTCCGAACCAAAATATAATTGTAATACACCATGCTCAATTGCAACATTTTTAAAGTATTTTTGTTTCACATTAGTTATCATGATATACGCGCACACAAGCTTGCGCACATTAATGCGCACTGGCAAACGGCTGTAAATTTACATTCACGTCAGCGTCGGTAATAATCTATTTTGTTATACTGGTATTTTGAACTTTCAAAATGTTTCTTCACTTCACCAATCGTTTTGATCACTTTATGCGACATATGTCTGACTATGCGTTGATCATAGATCTGCAGTCGTGAATGGCAATCTTCCCGATATGCAACACACTTCCGATAATGATTTATAACCATGATAGACACAGGATCCTTGAATCTGAAATATAAGGGTCACAATTCATATATTATTTATACAAAGCTGTCAAAACAGATTTGGCAAGTTCCACACTGTACATGCAGCTTGTTATTTTGAAACAAAGTATACAATGCAAAATTAAAGGTCACGCAGCTCTTGGTTCCCTAACGGACAAAGTAGAAGAGTAATCAATGAGTTTTAACAGCTTTTAATAATCGTCTCCGACGACATTTCTTCGCGTCTCCTTGACACGGACGATCGTCTGCTTCCGTGTGTTACGTTTATGTCCTCGTAACAGGGGTAGGTAATCCAGACTACATAAATCCTCATTGGTTTGATCAAACTTCCGGCAGTGGTTGTCTCCCTTATCCCTTTTAAATATATTTGATTCCAACTCATTACAGTGCTTTGAAACAAGCACATTCCGTAGAAAGTCATGATTAGGAATTGATCAGACGTTGGGGAAACGAATAGAAGAAGACGATCGTTTCATTCAGCATTATTCATCGGCACAATAAAGAACATTCGGACGCGATGAAAGTGCAAAAGTTTTGCTATTTCAAAAGGGGTAACAAAATGCATAACTTAAATAAAAGAATGCGGTACATCATCATAAAATACAAATTATATTAATTTACCAGGACACTCCAGGACAAATCTTATTCACAAACATTTTAAGACCGAAACTCAGACTTCGACTTTAAATTATCAAACGTCCCTATGCTCCTACATTATTACAACACTATGCCTGTGAGCGCAGAAAAGTCCAATTGGGAACAAATAATCTCCATTTAAAATGTTTATCCAAGAACATCGTTTAATTATTTTCGTCTATGAAAAACTTTTTGAAATGAAACTATGATGCACAGTTTGTAAGTACAGTTGTATGACGTTTTAAAATATACACCGTACCATGTGTATAGCTTGTGAGGTTTTATAGAAGGTAACGTAGTGACCTACACGTACTTAGTTGTACCTGTGCTTGTATTCATTTCAACATTGATGGAAAGATATCCTTGAAATTAACATATACCTCATACTCAGTGAAATTATCAAACTTCAAACAAAATTTATAAAAAAAGAAAATAGCTAATACATATATTTGTGTTTTTTTGGAAAATATATGTACTAAGAGAATGACTATGTAGTGCTGTAGAGTACAACTGTGTGGAGGCATTTTCTCATGTTGACGACCTAGCAAATTCTTACAAAACAAAAAGATGCACAAACTGATCGTAACATTATCATTATTCGTGATTGTGTGGTAGATTCAAATATCAACTAACATTTAGCACAGCATGTATATTACATATCGCACTTCAAAACTTCATTGTATGAAAAGAGCACACATATGTTGGTGTCTTATAACTTATGCTTTTGATCTATAGATTGAATTTTCATGTTTGTATTGTTTATATAAAAATAACTTAATTTCCACATTGACTCGGAAAAGTCGAAATAAAGAAATGTAATACTTCGCGTAAATCCAAACATCCCCAAGAGAACTTATTCAAATTACTGAATGCATTGTTCGTTGGACATGGTGATCAACCCGTGTATGTTATTGTTGTTTCCCAGTTCTTTAAATTATATTACCCAATTGGCTTGTTTATGAAACGGTTCTGGGTGAATCAAAAAACCATCATTCAAAATTGTTGACAATATGGAAAACTTACATTTTTGTCCGACCACAGTTATTTTCAACATGCCTTCATTATATAACCATTGTATTTCTGTATTACAATAATACTAACTGATATTGTTCCCATGCCTTCATTATATAACCATTGTATATCTGTATTACAATAATACTAACTGATATTGTTCCCATGCCTTCATTATATAACCATTGTATTTCTGTATTACAATAATACTAACTGATATTGTTCCCGTGCCTTCATTATATAACCATTGTATTTCTGCATTACAATAATACTAACTGATATTGTTCCCTTGCCTTCATTATATAACCATTGTATTTCTGTATTACAATAATACTAACTGATATTGTTCCCATACCTTCATTATATAACCATTGTATTTCTGTATTACAATAATACTAACTGATATTGTTCCCTTGCCTTCATTATATAACCATTGTATTTCTGTATTACAATAACACTAACTGATATTGTTCCCATGCCTTCATTATATAACCATTGTATTTCTGTATTACAATAATACTAACTGATATTGTTCCCTTGTCTTCATTATATAACCATTGTATTTCTGTATTACAATAACACTAACTGATATTGTTCCCTTGTCTTCATTATATAACCATTGTATTTCTGTATTACAATAACACTAACTGATATTGTTCCCTTGTCTTCATTATATAACCATTGTATTTCTGTATTACAATAATACTAACTGATATTATTCCCATGCCTTCATTATATAACCATTGTATGTCTGTATTACAATAATACTAACTGATATTGTTCCCTTGTCTTCATTATATAACCATTGTATTTCTGTATTACAATAATACTAACTGATATTGTTCCCTTGTCTTCATTATATAACCATTGTATTTCTGTATTACAATAATACTAACTGATATTGTTCCCATGCCTTCATTATATAACCATTGTATTTCTGTATTACAATAATACTAACTGATATTGTTCCCTTGTCTTCATTATATAACCATTGTATTTCTGTATTACAATAACACTAACTGATATTGTTCCCTTGTCTTCATTATATAACCATTGTATTTCTGTATTACAATAATACTTACTGATATTGTTCCCTTGTCTTCATTATATAACCATTGTATTTCTGTATTACAATAATACTAACTGATATTATTCCCATGCCTTCATTATATAACCATTGTATGTCTGTATTACAATAATACTAACTGATATTGTTCCCATGCCTTCATTATATAACCATTGTATATCTGTATTACAATAATACTAACTGATATTGTTCCCTTGCCTTCATTATATAACCATTGTATATCTGTATTACAATAATACTAACTGATATTGTTCCCTTGCCTTCATTATATAACCATTGTATTTCTGTATTACAATAATACTAACTGATATTGTTCCCATGCCTTCATTATATAACCATTGTATATCTGTATTACAATAATACTAACGGATATTGTTCCCATGCCTTCATTATATAACCATTGTATTTCTGTATTACAATAATACTAACTGATATTGTTCCCATGCCTTCATTATATAACCATTGTATATCTGTATTACAATAATACTAACGGATATTGTTCCCATGCCTTCATTATATAACCATTGTATTTCTGTATTACAATAATACTAACGGATATTGTTCCCATGCCTTCATTATATAACCATTGTATATCTGTATTACAATAATACTAACTGATATTGTTCCCTTGCCTTCATTATATAACCATTGTATTTCTGTATTACAATAATACTAACTGATATTTAGTTTTATTCGCGTCATTTATCTAAAAAGCTTTAAATAGGCATATAGTATTTATGTAAAAACTATGTGTAAGTGTTTTGTAAGGAATGACGGTCTTGCCAAGGAAATTATTTTTCATTTCGCTGAATTTGTTATAATTTGGAATAAATAAGACATTTAACACATAGCATTCTCCGAAGAAATCTGTGTGTCACGGAGAAATCTTTGGCATTCACTGTTAAATGTGAGACTTTCAGGAAACTATACTCACCTGTCTACTAAGGACAAGCTTGTATTTATGATCACAAACTAACATATTGATTTCAATTTGATATACTCGAACACGTGTTAGTAACTTTAACCTCAGCACCGGTGACATAGATTTACCCAAAGAAGTATGTTGAATTGTAGAGAAGGAATTTTACTTAAAAGCTGGTATTTTAGGCACATTGGTAAAGGTAGATTTTTGAATCAAGATTCACCCTGATAATGTAACGTTTTTAGCCAAGTGTGAACGATTAATGTAACACAGACGCGTCTTGTGACTAGGGTTGTAAAGCACACTTTAGAGGCGTTATCGTCATTATGTCGAAAATGACGTTTTGTAAATAGTTTAATAAAGACTGCCAGAAGTGTACAGTTTGTAACTATAATTATTCAGACAAAATTTTATTCGTTTAGATTTAATGATAAATGAAAGGCTGGTAAATATATAACTTTGGCAAATATGAAGTCTACGTCTTAACCTGTTTGTGAATAAGGTCCCTTACGTAGAATATATCACACAGAAGCTACGTAGATATGCTATATACGTACATAAAATAGTCATTTAAAGTTTTGAGGCCATGAGTTACCGCGCTTCCTCTCTCTACTCTGGACGGTACGTGTATCAATTTCCTTTGGTTTATGTCTACCGGCTTTGAAGAGTTCGTCCTGTATCTGTACTGCGTCACAATAAGCTTGTCCGATGGGTTCGTTTTCTGCCAGTCCAATACGAACATTTCACCATACACTTCCGCTGCTGCCATATTTGGAAGAAGATACATCAAACGTTCCTGAAATACAGTCAAATCTGTCTGTAAAGACCACCCATGGGAACAGCAAAATGTGGTCTTTGTTTACAGGTGGTCTCTATTAACAGATTAAATATCATTGAAAATGGTCTGATGGGAGATAAAATTGGTGGTCTTTGCAGACAGGTTTTGCAATAGTGGTCTTTGTTCGCAGGTGATCTTTAACACAGGTTTGACGGTATACATGTCGGCTTCTTACTACCATCAAACGTGTATTTGTTATAAAAACTGTCATTCACGCGCTTTCATTTAGTTCTTTTGCTAAAGACAATATACAATGTACATGTATGTGAAGGTAATTATAAAACGGGAAATGAATGGAATGCATTACCGTTATTTTTGGAATGGGCTATGATTTGAGATGGCAGGTCGGTAAACAGTGTTAATGTAACTGTATTCTGAGTCTATAACTTCAGTCGTAAACCTGATAGTAAGTTTATAACTGCAACAATGCCAATGCTTTTCCATAAATATCCAAATAATAAATAAGTAAGTATTGACAGCTCACCAACATCATTCTGAAGTTATTGTCCATAATTGGCACTATAAATTCATCAAGATCGATAATACCAACAAAATCGTACGATCGCAATCGTACCTGGCAATCGTAAACTACCACTTGTTCGTCATTCCAGGCTTCTGTAGTTTTAGCTCCGACTTCATGACCGTCAATACCTAAATACATGTATACAGTCAACATAGTGATCATACAATTAGTGTTTACTTACAACATGTAATTACTTCACATTAAGACCGCCTCGAAATTATGATAATCTCATTAAAGATGTACCTGACTCATCTGAACATAAAATGTTTAAATTGACTTCATCCAGTATTGTTGTTACATTGGCTAAAACATCTCTATAAGAACCATTGCAATGTGTAACCGATTCAAAATATATTTTTACGATATTACTTAAGAACAAAACTCGTAAAATAGCCTGATTGTTAAAAAAACTGGAAGTTTTTTATTATTGTTATTGATGTACATAGATCTTTCTTTAACAAATACGGATCAAGTCATTATGAGTTCATTATTTCTTAATGCTTGTTAATTGATGTTTAACTATAGAAAATTATATGTTTCATGTTTATTTAGGTAAATAAATGAACAAACAATGAGCATACTATTACTTTAATAAAACCGTATTTTGATGGTTTTTTATTTGGTTTCTGTATTTTTACTCGATATTCAGGCCACCTCACAACTAAAACCGACTTTCTTACGGAGCAATGGCGGTGTTCTTATCGAGGTTTCTCTGTTGCTTGTTGTCTATTCGATAATGTATTGTTGAGAATATTAATTAAATGTGATCGAAGATAGCCTATACAAAATTATTTGTCCTACACCACTGAATCATGGCGGGAAGTTATTTGTTGGTTGCGGAAGAGCAGGAAACTACTATCGGATAACACAGGTCAATGGATAGGCCAATTGACCGCCATACATAACTGTAATACTGTTGAAAAACGGCGCACAACTCCAGCTTAACATTACCATATGTGATACCGGTGCGATCGCGTTACTTAGTTCTGACATAAAAATGAACAGTTCTGGAAGACAACATACTCAACGCATTGTGTTTTACTTTGTTTATATCGTAATATCGGCATTGGACTTTGATAGCACTGCTGAGACGAGGCTATGGAATATACTTAATTTCGGATCCGTTGAACCATTACCATATTATTCAGACAATAAATAACCAGAAATGAATCTTACAATGATCAAACCTATGTACATGGACGAAGAATATGTTAACAGTAGAAATCATACCTTGGAACGGCAGGCGATATGGAATAAGTGTAAGAAATCCCTTGTTTTCATAATACTGCAACATTGTCAAAACTGTGGACGATATATTATAAGTGTATAATAAAACCTTGTCGACTCCCATATGCATGTTGTACTCCATCCATTCAATCGTTAAATTTATATCAATATCTCCGTATACAATCTTACTGCAGAGGGCGAATTTGAAACCATCGTTCGGCTGAATGGGATACTCCGGTGCAATGTATCCATCCCTCTGCTCAGGACATGCACTTGTCACAGTGATTCCCACAATGTAAGAAACTGGATGGACTGGTAGCAAACTCGGACACTCGACCTGAGCGATATGGTCAAACATATTCTCGCGAAAGTTCATACGTGAATAATTTCTCCAAATCACAGACTTATCCTCAAGGAGATAGCAACATTTGACGCTCGTTCTTTGCTCTGCTTCTATCCACACATTTACTGCGTAAATGTCCCATTGTGAGTTCAAGGACACGTTAACTGCTATCACGGAGAATATGACATCTGTCCGGGAATGTTTATTCGTCGGCAGTCTGACATTCACTGTAAGCAATGACTGAAAACAAAGTATGGAATCCATTTAAAAATATGAAACCAATCATATCTGAAACTGTTAGTGGGGATATTTTGAATCAAAAGCGAACTGTCCTGCCAATATATATGTGCAATTTCAACGTCAAAGATAAATGCTTCTAAATGCAAATCCACAGACGGCAACATCTATCAAATAATGTAAATTGTTAACAAAGACGGACCTCAAGTGTGACAGTTTGTCGTACAGTTATTTTTGGTAATTGCAACATGTCTCGACCACTTACAAATGAATGTCAATAATCAAATTATCACATTATCATAATATTATATCATGTAAGCCCTACTTGTTTTATATGTAGTGTAAGGTGGGACAAAGCGCCCATATTAAGCCATATTATACGATACAATAATAACCATCACTTCGATTAAGACATAACTGGCTATACGCGAGACCTATACATTCATAACATATTTAAAGCGAGATACAAAACGAGATAAAGCTCAATAAATTTAACATAACTTTATTGATTTTTGCCTTTTTAATTATAACCGGCTTATAGTTTACCGTCATATTGATCACTTACCAGATTTACTTAATGAAATCACTTAATAGATATTGTGCGAAAGGCCACATATTGTATATTACATATTCACTCGTCCGTTACATACGCATTGTTATCTTGTCACATGTTGTATATTACATATTCACTTGTATATAACATGCACATTGTTATCTTGTCACTTATTGTATATTACATATTCACTTTTCTATTACATGCACATAGTTATCTTGTCACATATTGTATATTACATATTCACTTGTATATTACATGCACATTGTTATCTTGTCACATGTTGTATATTACATATTCACTTGTATATAACATGCACATTGTTATCTTGTCACTTATTGTATATTACATATTCACTTTTCTATTACATGCACATAGTTATCTTGTCACATATTGTATATTACATATTCACTTGTATATTACATGCACATTGTTATCTTGTCACATATTGTATATTACATGCACATTGTTATCTTGTCACATATTGTATATTACATATTGACTTGTATATTACATGCACATTGTTATCTTGTCACATGTTGTATATTACATGCACATTGTTATCTTGTCACATATTGTATATTACATATTCACTTGTATATTACATACACATTGTTATCTTGTCACATGTTGTATATTACATATTCACTTGTATATAACATACACATTGTTATCTTGTCACTTATTGTATATTACATATTCACTTGTATATTACATACACATTGTTATCTTGTCACATGTTGTATATTACATATTCACTTGTATATAACATACACATTGTTATCTTGTCACATATTGTATATTACATATTCACTTGTATATTACATACACATTGTTATCTTGTCACTTATTGTATATTACATATTCACTTTTCTATTACATGCACATTGTTATCTTGTCACATGTTGTATATTACATATTCACTTGTATATTACATGCACATTGTTATCTTGTCATTATTGTATATTACATGACACTTAAGACAGATAAATATGTTTAAAGTAATATAAGGGTATTATTTTAGTTTGTAAACGTATTAATTTGACATCGATAGTGAAACAAGTTATTCCAGTTTAGGTACAGCACTCTCGATAAATGCTTCTTAGTATACTAACCTGTGCTCGCGCCTGATTCCGGGATTGTGAAGTTATAGTTCAAACATATTTATTGTACATCGATTCTGAAGCATGTTGTTAATCTTATACTGATCGCTCACGAGGACTGCTGCCTGGCTACCAACCAGTACTCGCGCCAAATTTAGTGATTATGAAGTTCGATACCCCCCCCCCCTTATCACGCGGCTCGAACTCACGACCTTCGGATCAGGAGTCAGGCGCTCTACCTTCGACCGCTGCACCTCCTTTTATGAATTTGCGATTCAACCTAAATTTAAGTATAATGTGTGGTATAGGGTTGGTGTTTAAACGTAATGGTGTAAACTTACCTTTTTACCGTGGTTTCTAAACAATATCTTAAACAACATCAATGTTGTCACAACAACGCACATTATTCCACAAATCCTTAAAATGTATCGCAATTTCATATCTAACACATATAAATCGACACTCCGTAGCCTCTTCAATATACTGAGTTTAATATACACGTGGATACGAAAAATCATGTAATTTGATATTGGCGTGAGATCCTATTGATATTCATATTTAAACCGCGGATGAAATGAAACGAAAATATGTACGCATGATGTATTAATAATTTTTGAAAGAAAATGTTAGGTATAGACGCCCAATTTCGTGAATATCAAGTACATGTTTCTTTATGTAAAAAATTGCGTTGATATAATGATAGATTGATACATAATAGTGTTATTATTAAATAGTAGCAATATTATAGCAAAATATAGCAATATACAAACGCCATATTAGTATCAATTTGTATGTACTAATGTTGGTATTAATGTAAAACCTCAATAATAAGACCACCATTTGAACCATTGACGACCGGTTTTTGTATTGAGGTGGTCGTAATGTTGAGGTTGAATAAAAGGAAAACATTGGAAATTGACTTGAAAATTGTGCTCTTGATTTTGAGGTCGTCTTATTATTGATGTGGTCTTTTAGTGATATTTTACTGTATATGTGTGTATAGAATAATGTATGAAATAAACATATGACCGACAGAAAGCGGAACTAACGACGAAGAAGAAATAGATATACTAATTGGGCTTATCGAGATCGTCAGTCTTACATCGTGCGTTTACATAACAAGTTAACACAGGTACAGAATACTCCGTGTAATTTGCTGTGTTGATGGCAGTTCTGTTGGTTGATGGCAGTTCCAGATGTAAGCTCCGAGATCGATATAGAGTACGCATTTGCTATTTTTGTTGCGCCTTTTATTGATTTTCAGAGTAACCACTTATGAGGTATCGTTTAAACAAAGAACGAGCTATTTGGTACATACCTTTGTATTTGAGTAATGCCATATTTTCCGAGACAAAAAACTATTACGCACAAAAGTTCGACATTTTCTTATTTGACATTGAATTTTGAATAATTGGAAATAAACATGAATCATTCTCCTATAGTTCTATCAGGGCATTTTTTGGCTAATATTGAGATCAGTTTCGATTTTAAATGGATAACTGAATTTCAACTATTAATTGGCAATTTTGATATTTCATGAAACTCTTTCGAAATACATACACCAATTAGATATTGGTAACACCTACCCTGGGGCGTAGGTATGGTGGCATATTACTGCCACCAGTTAGCATGATAGCGTTCGCGAATTAATTCGTGTTAACCACTTAATTATTACGATAATTATCTAGCTATCTAGTTAATATTCGTGATAAATTTTCGGTAAGATAAATATCATACAACTAGAAACAGGCTTGAAAGTGCCCAGAACTGCCACCTCTTACCTTTTTATGATGTATTACACTAGATTTAAGTGGCAACACGAATCTTATCTAGATGACCACTTATTATGTTACTTAATAACTCAAATTCGCGAATTTCACTTAAGATTCGTGTTACCACTTATTCATTTTTGGGCTTCTACATGTAATTGGTAACACGAATCTTATCTAGTTGACCACTTATTATGTTACTTAATAACTCAAATTCGCGAATTTCACTTAAGATTCGTGTTACCACTTATTTATAAATACATTTTTGGCTTCTAGATGTAAGTGGTAACACGAATCTTAAGTGAAATTCGCGAATTTGAGTTATTAAGTAACATAATAAGTGGTCAACTACATAAGATTCGTGTTGCCACTTAAATCTAGTGTAATACATCATAAAAAGGTAAGAGGTGGCAGTTCTGAGCACTTTCAAGCCTGTTTCTAGTTTTATGATACATGTATTTATCTTACCGAAAATTTATCACGAATAATAACTAGATAGCTAGATAATTATCGTAATAATTAAGTGGTTAACACGAATTAATTCGCGAACGCTATCATGCTAACTGGTGGCAGTAATATGCCACCATACGTAGGGGTGTTAAACTCTTGATTTATTAAACAATTCCACATGCACATAATACTCATGTATTGTCCAAAATTATACATGGTAACGTTCACTTCAGGAGTGCATTTCCAACTGCTTTTGTCCATTTCATTTAAGCTCTTCCTATGAACAAGCATGATAAATACAGTTTTAGCTTATTCTTTGACCTCCACATGTGCTATATAAGCAACAGAGGATTTTGTTGTTTCTAAGAGTTCACAATGCCATCCAGTTTATGTATTATATAAAAAACAAGAATTGTACAATATTTGTAATATTAAATAGTCATAGGCGCGTAGCCCCGAACTCAGTGCAGTATGCCACATATTTCTCAGCGAAAGGCTTATAGTATTCTTGTGTTCCGTGACCAGTCGATCTGCAATATTCAGCTATACACACATATTGTAATGTTAAGCTTATTGTAATGCACTGGTTGAAATATGGTACACAATTACCGCTATGGTACAGCGATCCACTATTACTGATGTGTACAGCGATACACTATTACCGATATGGTACAGCGATACACTATTACTGATATGGTACATCGATACACTATTATCGATATGGTACTGCGATACACTATTGCTGATGTGTAGAGCGATACACTATTACTGATATGGTACAGCGATACACTATTACTGATATGGTACAGCGATACACTATTGCTGATGTGGTACAGCGATACACTATTACTGATATGGTACAGCGATACACTATTACTGATATGGTACAGCGATACACTATTGCTGATGTGGTACAGCGATACACTATTACTGATATGGTACAGCGATACACTATTACCGATATGGTACAGCGATACACTATTACCGATATGGTACAGCGATACACTATTACTGATGTGGTACAGCGATACACTATTACTGATATGGTACAGCGATACACTATTACTGATATGGTACAGCGATACACTATTGCTGATGTGGTACATCGATACACTATTACTGATATGGTACAGCGATACACTATTACCGATGTGGTACAGCGATACAATATTACCGATATGGTACAGCGATACACTATTACCGATATGGTACAGCGATACACTATTACTGATGTGGTACAGCGATACACTATTACTGATATGGTACAGCGATACACTATTACTGATGTGGTACAGCGATACACTATTTTACTTATATGGTAGAGCGATACACTATTACTGATGTGGTACAGCGATACACTATTACTGATATGGTACAGCGATACACTATTACTGATGTGGTACAGCGAAACACTATTACTGATATGGTACAGCGATACACTATTACTAATGTGGTACAGCGATACACTATTACTGATATGGTACAGCGATACACTATTGCTGATGTGGTACATCGATACACTATTACTGATATGGTACAGCGATACACTATTACCGATGTGGTACAGCGATACAATATTACCGATATGGTACAGCGATACACTATTACCGAGGTGGTACAGCGATACAATGTTACCGATATGGTACAGCGATACACTATTACCGACGTGGTACAGCGATACAATATTACCGACGTGGAACAGCGATACAATGTTACCGATATGGTACAGCGATACACTATTACCGACGTGGTACAGCGATACAATATTACCGACGTGGAAAAGCGATACAATATTACCGACGTGGTACAGCGATACAATATTACCGACGTGGAACAGCGATACAATATTACCGACGTGGAACAGCGATACAATATTACCGACGTGGAACAGCGATACAATATTACCGATATGGTACAGCGATACAATATTACCGACGAGGAACAGCGATACAATATTACCGACGTGGAACAGCGATACAATATTACCGATATGGTACAGCGAGAACCGAGGCATAACGCCACATCTGATATTTAACTACATGTAAATGTATCATAGCGGATCTTTCGGGATACTTCAAGGTTTAATTGTGGTTCACACTTAATACAGAATGCAACAATATACACAAAGCTGCATCAGTGTCTAGTAAATGCCTACAGATGTACGTTAACAAGTTAAATAGCAAATATATTTTTCCACGTTACCAAACATATGTAGATATTTGAAGGTCCGGGTATTTCTAAAAATATATATTACCGTAATAAAACCATAACCATAATATACATTATACTTTTATCTCACAGAGGTATGCACATTATTTCGTTTAACGGGTCGATAACACGGATTATGTTGATTAATTGTATTTCAATTGAAATCAATACTCATGTCACTTTTTAATAATTCTCACATTTCACATATCATATATTTGAGATTCATAGTACCGAAATAAACGATTACGTTAAGCGTATCGATAGTGGGTGATGATTCTTTACAAACTTAGAAGAACTCTCAGTAGTTTCCACTTGCAATTGGTTCAAAAGTTATGTACACGAGTGTCGATTTTCACGTCATTTTGAATTTCATCCAAAACAAAAAATCATTTGAAACTGATTTTATGCTATACAACTGTATAACCATGTAGTAATTGTAAAAAAAAATATATTTACTATCATAGTTGCAGAGCAGTGATAATAATAAATAGTAAAACCATGGACGAATATAATTAAAGAGAAACATCCCACCCATTTGTTGTTCATTTTTACCTAAACAATCATAACATAACAAGAAATATGTTTAAAAAAAAGATAAACGGCGTAGATAGAATGATGTCTTCCGGTATGTTAAATGAAATAATGTTTTTTACAACATGTTGAAAAATAATTACTTACAAAAAATTAACTCGGATCTTGACAAAACGGTGGAGCTTTCTGTGTTTACATTTACATTGAGATAAATATAAGGATGCATCTATTTATCCCTTTGAGTGTAAATAGAGCTATATCGAAGAAATATGAGGCAATGCAGTAAGCATTTGGAAAAAATTATTACTAACATCTACCATATGCGAAGAACAACAATGCGACCTTTTCAAGGATAAGATAAGTTAAACAAAATGATTGAATGTATATGGTGGCATATTACTGTCACCAGTTAGCATGATAGCGTTCGCGAATTGTTTCGTGTTAACCACTTAATTATTACGATAATTATCTAGCTATCTAGTTAATATTCGTGATAAATTTTCGGTAAGATAAATATCATACAACTAGAAACTGGCTAGTAATAGTAATAGTATCAGTAATAGTGTATCGCTGTATCACATCAGTAATAGTGTATCGCTGTATCACATCAGTAATAGTGTATCGCTGTATCACATCAGTAATAGTGTATCGCTGTATCACATCGGTAATAGTGTATCGCTGTACCACATCAGTATTAGTGTATCGCTGTACCACATCAGTAATAGTGTATCGCTGTATCACATCAGTAATAGTGTATCGCTGTATCACATCAGTAATAGTGAATCGCTGTATCACATCAGTAATAGTGTATCGCTGTATCACATCAGTAATAGTGTATCGCTGTATCACATCATTAATAGTGTATCGCTGTATCACATCAGTAATAGTGTATCGCTGTATCACATCAGTAATAATGTATCGCTGTATCACATCAGTAATAGTGTATCGCTGTATCACATCAGTAATAGTGTATCGCTGTATCACATCAGTAATAGTGTATCGCTGTATCACATCAGTAATAGTGTATCGCTGTATCACATCAGTAATAGTGTATCGCTGTATCACATCAGTAATAGTGTATCGCTGTATCACATCAGTAATAGTGTATCGCTGTATCACATCAGTAATAGTGTATCGCTGTATCACATCAGTAATAGTGTATCGCTGTATCACATCAGTAATAGTGTATCGCTGTATCACATCAGTAATCTTATGGGTATACTTATTTTTCTTTTTAGTCACCCAACTTGATGATAACTTGCATAGAAAATTAATAGTATTAACACCCCGTACAACCAGCTGTATTGATGGCTGTTCCGTTCCTTGATGGCTGTGCTATGTGCAAGGTGCGAGATCGACGAAGGGTACGTATTTGCTATTTTTGTTGCTTTTTTTGTTGATTTAAGAGTTGCCACTCAAGGTATCGTTTTAGCAAAGAACAAGCAATTTCTACATACCGTTTGTGTGCGAGTAAGTGCCATATTTAGAGAAAACAGGTTATATGTACGCAGTGTTGGCGAAAAGTTCGATGTTTTCTTTTTGCCCTTGAATTCTCGGCTTAATTCATGAAATCGAACCAGTTAGTAGAACTGGAAATAAAATTGAATCACTCTCCTGTAGTTCTACCAAGTAACGCCGTGCAATTTTTTATTTTGATGGAGATACAGAGTTTTTGAAATTGACGAGGTACAATTGTTTGGCTAACGCTAAGGGCCGTTCCGATTTTACATGGCTAACGTCTAAGACAGTTCCCAAATATTTTACGCTAACAGTCATGACAGTTCCTCAAGATAATCGCCAGGGAGTTTTAGCCCCATTGCATTTATTGTGGTTTACTTGTGCGTTATAATAGTAAATTATACTGATTTCCTGTATTACTCACAATAATAAAATAAGAAATCATAATTTTTTTAAACCGCACAACGATGTAATTTTCCAAATACATGTAGATCAATGTCAGGTATATGAGAATTTACCTACAACATCATGCTAATTCTTGTTTAACAGTTTGGCTACGAACGTGTACGTATTGATGGCGTCATCAGTGTGCGAGTTTGTGTCTGATATCATAATAATTGATTTAGTTTTTTTGCCACCGTTAAAGAACGAAAGCAGTGGGAGCAAATTGATCCGTGTGTATTTACCTTGTCAACTTGAATCAGGCGAGTAGGATTTTTATGCATTACAATGTCATTACTCTCAACCTATAATTGATGATTTTAATTTCCTTTTAAATGCACTGTGACTATTTATTATCGTGTGATCATGATTTCTTTACATTGATATGGAAAACTGTCATAATGTTAATTGTTATCATAAACACAAGCCTTAATTGTTCAGTTTTATGCGTGTTTTTATTTTTAAACAGTTCTTTAAAAGTTTAATAGTTTACCGCTTTAGTGTTGCATTTTATGATTATTAGTTTTTAACAGCTACTGATGATTTTTATAGATTTGTTTATAGCTTGTTTGTTTGTATGTATATATATATTTATTTGTTAAGCACTTTTGAACGTATGTATGTATGATAAAAGTGCTATAAAAATGTGGTATAACAATAATAAATAATAATAATGTGCAGTTCAATAAAGTTAGGCTTTTTGTCGTACTACTGCTTGTTAAATGCATGTGTACGATTTTTCAAATCTAGCTATCCGTTATGATTATACCCCCGCGTCACAAAGTGAAGGAATCACGCGCGTCGTCACGTCCGTCCGTCAGTCCTTCCCGATTTCGTGTCCGGTCCGTATATTTGTCATTCATGGTGGGATTTCAAAAAAAATGACAGAAGTGACCACCATTTATGAGGATGACGTGTCGCGAACAAGACCCGGGTTACTACCTTCATTATTGTTACATATGTGATGAATAATAGTTTTTGACCGAACTTCAGCTGATCGAGGGCATATATTGCTATTGACCGTCTTTGTAGATTTGAATAACAAGACATGACCCACTGATTGTGTTAACATATTAATGTTAACCTGTTTCACAGGGAACATTATTTCGGATGCTTTTTAAATGAAGAAATTATGAAAACAATAAATTCCTGATAGTATTGGCATATTCGCGTGGTACAGCAGTATGCCACACATATACTTAAAATAATGCCTGAACACATATCAGTATCTCAGACAGAAATCTCAGCTCAATATTAAGATTTTGCTCAAATCATAGCCTGGTATTGAGACAAATCTCACATATGAGTCTATATCGCTTATGTTCAACATAAATGTTAAAGATTGGAAAGGCAATATTTGCATGAAAACGCTAGTTATCTAATACTAGTTATAGTTATTATTATAATTTCAGACCTTGAGGAACTTGATTGTCAGCATCAACTATTTGGGAACTGTGTTAGCCGTTAGCCATGTAAAATTGGAACTGCCCTTAGCGTTAGCCAAAACATGTACCTCGTCAATTTTAAAACTCTGTATCGCCATCAAAATTAGAAATTGCGCAGCGTTACTTGGTAGAACTGCAGGAGAATGATTCAAATTTATTCCTAGTTATTCAAACTTGTTCCGATTTCAAGAATTATCATCTCGGTAAATATGACACTTACTCGAACACAAACGGTATGTAGAAATTGCTTGTTCTTTGCTAAAACGATACCTGTAAGTGGTTACTATTAAAATCAACAAAAAAAACGCAACAAAAATAGCAAATTTCAATGCATGACAGTTCTGTTCAAAGTCTGTAACTATTATTTTTCCTAGTTCTTATTAGGCCTAATGATCGACATGAGTTTACACATTTCTAAATTCGATCGGAGCAACCACTTGTCGGACCATGAATACTATATATGTCTTCTTGTAGTAGTTTTCTATCAGGTACATTTCTGTCGTACATACCAAATGTAGAATTTCTAATTCATATTGTCTTAGTAGAATAGTATGTTAGTTAAGTATACGTGGAAAAAAGCTTAAAGGAAATATTAAAATTTGGTTTCCCTTTGATGTAATACCGAAACGGTAGTAAATCAATTATGTGATGCACCTGCGTGATGAACGACAGACAAATACCTCCCGATATTACCATATGGCTCATTCTTAATAAACAAACAATATGCATAAAATATGCTGTCTGTGTCTAACTACGAGATACACTACTTATCTATATGTACAATGTATGTTGTTTATAATATCTACTTGTGCAAATGTACATTCATTGTCTAACTGTTTGTGATGAACTTGATTCACGTGTGCATATTAAGATGCAATACGACAAATTAAGTAAATTTTAAAGTGTGTTGTTAAACCTACATATCCATAATTTGTTCCGATTGATGTAGTCAATATACATGTACAACCATATATACATATTTCTCTGCGTCTGTTACATTTGGTAACCGAAGCTTTAGCCATGCTGCTCCGAGCTTATGGAATGCTCTCCCTAGCTCAGACCAAAGTGCTCAGTCTTTGAACATTTTTAAGAAACAGTTGAAAACCCATCTTTTTTTAAACTATTATGCAAACTGAACTTCGGGTTTAAACAAGTACATGACGTTTTTTTTTGTTTTTGTTTTTTAATCAAGTAGGGTACACACACACACAGTTACTTCTATTTTTTATCTCTCCTAAATACAATAGGATTTTATGCTCCTTTTTTTACCTTTTCCGTGTGAGTTTTATATGGAAATATTGTTTCAGGCTGACTTCAACTTAAGCTAGTGTTTTTTTAGAATGTTATATTCTAATCTATGCTAACTGTGTGCATTTTACGTTTTTATTGTAAAGCACTTTGAACATATTTATAATATGAAAAGAGTGCTAGATTCTATATAAATTTGGTATAATAATAATAATAATAATATAACAAGGCTTGTAAGTTTACTCACTTTTCAATAACTCACTGTACATACTAGACATGGTATTAAAATCGAACACGGAAAATAATCCATCAAACTACAGGTCAGACACATTTACACATTGACTGTCTAAGGACCAGTGACAAATCAAGGGAAGCATATCCACAATACGAAGGGAGACAAATCTTGGATATCATAAAATGCTTTATTAAAGCAATCAAACAATGATATTTACCATTTTACACAATATTCATATAAATATCACTTAAAAGTATACGATTTTGAGTATTATTTGCAAAATAAATGTATTATTCGGCAGTTATTTCGAATTATCCGGTATGATTTGGTATTATCCGGTATTAAGAGTAACCCCGTTTTGTCCGGACTTTAAACCTTGCCATCATTGCTCATTGACAACCTTAACCTTAACACGCGTGTATTAGTTCGTGTTTCATAATCTGACAGCTCGCAACGCGAGTAGCCAGCCTTTGAACAGCTGTGAACCCCCTGCATCGGATCATCATGTCGAATTTAAAGATTTTTTTACACAGAATTTGCAACAGGGCTTGTTCAAAATCTCAGGAAAGGATGATCACAAATCTGACCGGTGTTAAAGGGGGTGGGGTATGGATGAATGCTTGTGTACGATTTGTCAATGACAAACTAGCTACCTTAAAAACTATAGGCAAGCAATGTAATGTGATCGCCGCACATAGAGCTAGAAGGTCGGCTCAAATTTTGAGATTGTATCGTAGTCTTTATGGTGAGAAAACTCCAGTTCAGTTCTTCAAAACATTAGGAGAACTCCTGCACAAGAATCCAAAAGGAAAACTTTTCTTTATGCTTGGTGCTGCATTTTTTGACTGGCAAGACAACAGCGTATCTGATAAAGATTTACTGAGGTAATGTTCAAATAAATGTTTTGATTTTTTACTGTAGATGTAACACCATTGCTCAGAAACAAACCTTGGACACTCTCAGCCTCTGACAGGGGAGCGGGTCAGTTCGGCCCTAAAACGATATTCGGACCGGGTCAATTCGGCACACTATCAAACCTGGATCAATTCGGCAGGCTTTTAACATATAACAAAATGGGGAAGTTGTGATTCATTCACGGTTCTGGAATAGCATTATTTTATGTTTACAAGATGTTAACTTATATTTGTATGCCTCTCTATTTGAAAAATGTACACTAATACTCTCACTAAAAATAAAAGTGTGAAATTCTTGGCAATTAGATATAAAGAAGCCGATGTTTGTTAATTGTATTTAATTAATTAAATAATAACACTTTTTTGTTAATCGGCGCAAATTAAAATGTTATACACGAAAAACAAAGTACCAAATGCAGTCATACATAGGTCAAACTGCCATTAGGTCTTCAATAAAATAAAGATGTTTCTCGGTAGCAGATCCGTAGTCCAGTGATAACGCGCTGGACTAGTAATCCAGGGATCACAAGTCAATTCCCCGCTCCATCACTGACCGTACTAACAGTCTTTCGGGCGAGACTTTAAAAGCCGAGGTCCTGTGTATGATGCTTTACATCGAGCACGTAAAAGAACCAGGGGTGCTTCTGGAACTGGGGCATCTCCTGTATCATGCACTATCCTCCAAATATCTAACATGACTAACATTCTTCTGGAGGCTTTGGCCATATGGGAAACCGGTGGCGACGATAAATAAACGCAAATACAGAAATGTTTCTCATATTACTATGTTTATTTAATTTGTCCATGTTGAAATATTCATCTACATTTGCAAATATATATATAATTATATAATTAAATATAGGTGTGTGTGACTGGATTTAGTAATTTTAATTTATTTATCATTTTCTTGGACTTAATAAACTTAATTTAAATATTGTTCATGGATCTTCGTGTTTATCTTAACTTCATTAACTACATGATGTCATAGTTCTAAGTGTTAGTATTGTGTGTATTTGGGTGTTTGCATTTTGTTAAACGATGGAGTACACATGCATTGAGTGCCAGTGCGCAGTGAATGATGATGATGGCACGGGCAGTGTCGTGCGACTGGTGCAATCAGTGGCAGCACATAACCTGTGGTTCCTGTATTTTCACATACTTGATTATTTGAGATACAATACAATACATTGCATAAAACATGTTACAATGTTTATAGGGAACAAAAGTCATTAATACTATAAATTTTGTAGAAGAAATACATGGATTTTCAAAGAGCATCTCAAAGTTAACATCATTTTCATACAATGTTTTTATTTCTACATAAATTGGCATAGTAAATAAATGGATTTCTGCACATAATGTATGTAAATTTTTGTAGAACAGAACAATGACTTTATTTTACATTTCGTTTGGCCATATAAAATAATAACGTATAAATACAAGGCAGCAAAGGGAGCAAATGTTTGTTTTGCAACCCCAGAACATTGAATGTTGAACATAAAGTTCGTAACAAACGGACTTGGACAGGATAATAACCATGCTTATCCTTTTTGTACTTTTGATTTCAATTTTTGATTGTGTATGTCTTGACAGTCAACTAGTATGTCAGTGTGATCAACTTCTGATGCAAGATAGTCCTGCACTGATATAGGTGGGAATGGGACTGACAGACTAGTGTTTGTTTCAAATCCTGATCTTACTTGATCACTGATAACTTGGTCACCTACTTTCAACAAATATGGTGGTACCACTTGTAAATTTTATATTTAAAATAAATCTTTTGCTTCCTTTAGTGAAGTTAGGTTTTTGAACATAGGCTTTCCTTCCTTGTTTTATGCTCCCAAAGGAAAAGCTTATAACTGCCTCTTAATCTGTCTGTGTGTTAATATTAATGCGTGTGTCCGTCCGTTCCACATTCATGTCCACGCTATTTCTCAGCAACCTCTGTCTACTTTGTTAATGAACTAAAAATCGAATGAAAGGATAGAAAAATCTGTGACCCAAAGGTATGTTTTTATTATACTTACAGGGTTGAAAATGAATTGAAGGACTTCTTTGATACAAAACCTGCTGAATTGAGTGTTCATGATCAACAAGGTGAAACATGGGAGAGACTCATAGATGAGGAACATTTCAAATTGTGGAGGTGCCCCGTTAAAGGAAGTTCTCTCTACAAATATAAAGGTATTGCGCACATACATATATAGGACACATATTGTCCTGAGGCATTTACACCAGTATAAATTCAGTATCATGGTTACGGTAAAATCATTATGTTGTCAAATATTACTGATTACTGTGCATTAGAACTGTTATCGATAGAAATGATATTGATGTATCATTGATATTTTCCTGTCAATCGATTATATATATAACATCGATACTGATGAATGATAAATACATGCCGGTAAGCGACGAAAATTCACCCCAAACAAAAACTGTCTTAAACTTCGCTGTGCATATTTCTCACCGTGATATTTCTCATCCGATATATATTGATATTGTCAATATGCATTATGACAGCTCTACAGTGTATTATTTTCAACTGATACAAACAGTACAGATATGTATTCACATATCAATCAGATCATCTGTGTGCATTTTTCTTGTAAAGTCTCAACCAGTCTGTTGATTAAAAGAGAAGTCTGAGGTTTGTCGGTATATACTTCTAAAACTGTCTAATTATCAGTCATAGTCAATAATTCTTGTGAATATTACATTCAAGATGGCATCACAAGACCAGCTAAATCTGGCAATATGTACATTTTATTGCAATGCAAATTTAAAACTTCACAAAATAATTGAAAACGTATAAACCCTCAGATTTAGCTATTTAAACTACTTGCAGGTTCGAAGTGTTTTACCATATGCTTAATATGTATAAAAGTTTCAGGATGGCACCATAATTCAAAAACATTTTATTTGGCATAACCCTGCCTACCCCAACTAAAAAAACAAAATATCTTTTGAGGGGTCTTGGAGGAATTTTTACGAGGACCATAAAAAATAATTGAACATATTTACCTTCTTGTCTATCCAAGTAAAATTTTCTGGGTAGGGTAATGCCAGACAAACAACTTTTATAGATAGCCCGAGTGTCTTATGATGGGACTGGATTGTCACTTCTTTTGTATAAAATGCATTCCTCACATCAGATATATATTTTTATACCATTTGTTTATGATCAATATTCTATGTTGTAATGATTGTATTTCAGTGTTTGGAAGTTACAAAGATATTCCTCCTCGTGCGTTCTTATCTATACAAGTAAGTTATCAGTTTTAATTTCATGGTTTACAGAAATTGTAAAAACTCATGAAATTTTGCCAGTCTTAAATGATTTATTTAAATACTTATAGAAACTAGGTACTGGGATTATATTCTAGTTTTAGAATTGTATTAATTCGCTTGTATGCAAAGTTTAAGATCTAACTCTGATTAGCCATGAATTTATAATACTAAATACGACATTGTTCATGGAGATTACAATAATGTGAGAACTTGTTTTAACTTGTTGGTAATTGTATGTAGCATAACAGAATATGTTTTTAAAATTGCCATTGATGAACTTGTAATGCCAAACCTAAGTAGAGTACTCTTAATTTATTAATCATTTTTATGCTATAAAACACATGAGTGTTTTTAATTTTCACCTAATATGAGAGTTAAGTTAAGTTTGAAATGTATTAACATTACATAATTGAGTGCCACTGTACGATTTCCGACCACTTCTATAAATGACGTCATTTCCAGAAAACTTCACATATGACGTCACCATGTACGGACAGTAAGCAAATTTTGTCGTATATGGCAATATGAAAACAAAGTGACCATATGGAGTAAATATTGTTTCCTGCTTGCAAATAGTGACACCACTTGTGAGTTTTTCTTGAAATGACGTCACTTATAGAAGAGGTTGGAAGTCCCACAGCAGCGCTCAAATGCAGAAGGTATTTTTTTTCTAATCTTATACAATATTCTTCAAGCTATAATACTGTGTCGGTGTTCATAGGTTTACTTTGACAATTGTACAAAAACTATGTCATATGTTTCAGTTGGATCTAGAATATCGCAAAACATGGGATAATCATGTGATTAAATTAGAAAAAGTAGAAGAAGATTCAGAGACAGGGTCAGAGGTCATTTACTGGGCTACACAATTTCCAGTAAGTAAAAGATGAAGCCAAATTTTTCTTAGTTAATGTTTGGGCATTTCTGAACATTTGTAGTGGTACCAAAAGTACTACAGTCATGAAGGGTCAAATTTGGTCCCATTTCAATTTTGTGCAGGTATTATAGTTATACAATTCACGACAAAAGGGCCATATTACTCCTTCGTGTTCAGCTAGCCATGAAAAAAGTTGTCTTGCTAGAGAAGTACCAGTAATAATTTGTCTCAACAATTGTCTTGTTATCAACCATAGTTAATACTCAATTTGATTAAATCAAATAGCCTTTGAAGATGAGAGAAATTGTTCATTTCATGTTTAAAGTTTTATTCAAACTATTTTCTTATTTCAGTAACTTGGCTGTATATATTTTTACTGCTTGAAACAATGCCTTTAAACTTAATGTTATGCTTTTTGTGTTTTTCCATTTCAGCTTGGATTTCTTTACAATCGGGATTATGTTTATGTTAGACGGGTCAAGGTGAGTATTGGAAATAACATTTTCTTTCTGTCTCCCCCAAAATATTAGGGGTGGCTTATGTATTTACCTGGTCCAACCGTCCTTCCGTGCCGCAAGCGCCACAAAGTCTCATGAATTATAGAACCTGGATCAACAAAACTTGGTAGGAATATAAGTCTGCACATGAATTCAGGCAGGTGTGTTTTAACCTGGAATTCATTGAGTAGACCAGAGTTATGTCCCTTGAATTAGTAAGATTGTTGGAACTCAAATATTTTGTGTCATGTGTAAGTGGAAAAGTATATGACTTAGAGTAACCATACCTTGTGGGAATAGTAGTCAGCATTTGATGTTGTGCAACTTGATTTTTATATTGCAGACTTATAACCCTTGACTTAGTAATTATGGGATGTATGAACTTGGTCTAAATTTAAAACCTATGCATATTTTGAAAAAGTACTTGATGTTAAGTTACTTAGTGTGTAACAAAAGTTGGTGAGAAAATAACAGTTTGCTCATGAAGTTGTGCACTTTCGGTTTTAGTCTTGGATTCAGTCAGTCAGGGTAAAGTTATGGCCCTTGGATGAGTAATAATTTGCCTGTTGGAAAACAATAAAACTTGTGTTGTACATACCATTGTTCTTAAAAGTGAACATGATCTAGAGTAAATAAACCACAAAACTTTATAGAAATAAAACAAAACTTGATATTACAGTTAGTAAATGAGGCAATGAACCTTTGGGCTTTTTTCTCTCAAATTTAATGAGTAAGAAGGAAGTAAAAGCCCTTGATTTTTGACAAAATGGCGTGTTGGAATCTGAAAATTAATTCATGCTCATCTTGATGAACGTATGAACTCCTAAGAATTCAAGCACATTTCCTATTGTAGCTGGAGGCTTGGTCAACTGATAGCTCTGACCTGTCCCATTCAATAATGCTGAATGCATATTTCACGCAATTTGTAACATACTTTTAAAAGCAATACATGCACTTTGGTGCTCTTGTAAAAATGCATTATAAAATTTAACTTTGTTGTAGATTGACAAAGAGAAGAATTTGATGACTTTAGTTGCTAAATCTGTTGATCATCCTTCTTTACCTGCCACCAAGGATTATATAAGGGTTGGAGATTATACATCACAAATGGTCATACGACCACATACAACATTTGATGAGGACGGTCTGGATTATGTCATGTCATACTATGATGATCCACAGTTATATGTTCCTTCCTGGACTATCAACAAGCTCACAGTATCAAGTATGTTCACTCTGTGCATTGTAGCCCAGTGTCTTTTGTTACGTAAATGTGGAGGTCCGTGCTCATGGTCAAAAATGAAATACATTCTCATAAAATTCCTTGAATGTATGTTTTTCAGTGCGGCCTTTTAAATATTCTTCTTCCCTGCACGATGTGATATACCTTTTGGGGTTCATTTCATAATCTTGTTGCTTGTGAATAAAAATGAAGTAAACTAAGTTTAAACAGTATGTCCTTACTTTTGGTAAATATCTCAACAGTATGAATCAAGGTACTACATGGTAACTCAATAATGTAATGGTAATTGCAATCATTCCTACCCAGCTGTCAGAACCATTTCTGGGCACTTGTTTGGTCAATTTTGGGCCATAAATGGGTTAAGATTAGTTGGGATTGTCGCATATTTCTTTAATAAAGTCAGAATTTTAACTCCTGGAGACTGGATTGGTTAACTGACCACATAATATATAGCCTAAATATTGTTGAAAATGACATTACACCCAGATACTTTCTCTTTCTAGGTTTACCAGCATTTTTAGAACAGTTGCACCAAGCTGCCAAACAATTGGTCAAAACCAGACAAGTGACCAGCATAACACCGAGAGATGACCAAAATAACAACAATATGCACTCCCAGCTGATGAATGTGGGGAAAAAATACGGATATGTTTCTGAAGAGGAGAAACATTGATTATGTACAGTGTTGTGGAAGACTGATGTCGATATTAGTATTACTTTTAACAAATTATTCATCGTGCTGTACATTATATATGTATGTGATGAAAATGGGCTTGTTTGTTTTTAAGCTACAAAGTTTACACAATTACCAGTTGGGCCTTCCTTAAAAAGTTGTTTCTTTGGCATAACCTTAATTTAGGTGGGTAGATAATTAATTCATAGAACGGGACATATTATTGTTTCACCTGCGGCATACGGGCAGGCGGTTGGTTGGGCGGGCGGCGTCCAGTAAGTTGTCCGATCAATAACTTTAGAAATTTTTGTCCAATTATCACCAAATTTGGTCCGAATGTGTATGGGCATGATAGCTCGAACAAGTACTATAACCAGCCATATTGCTCTATTCACTCGGGAGTTGTCATCCTCTAATTATTGAAATTACCTACAATTTGTCATAACCGTAAAACATGCGTATTTTGCGATAGTCAGCGCTCTTGTTTCTTTATAAATTTTTATGGTCCCATTAGTGTTAACTATTTGTATACTGTTAAAAAATCTGCCCACTTGGCATTTCTGAGTAGGAGCCATTTTCATGGGTAGGTAAGGTTATGCCAAACAAACAATTTTTTAACTATGGCCTTGGCAAAAAATTACAAAAAATGTAGAATTCATTAGGTGACTGCTACAAAATCATCTTTGATAACCAAACAACCTCACGAAATGTTATTTACGCTGTCAAATATGAATAACACAGCTTGGTTGTGTAGTGTCAGTTAAAACCCACCATATTTGTATCTCTTCCGATATTGAATGTTTTTTGCATTATTATCAGAAGGGAACCACCTTCCGCCAGCATTCAGTTTCTATTTTAGAAATGTATGATTAATAATACTGCATAAATGTAGTTTCTCAAAAGTGTTAAAAATGCCAACATGATATTGTGTATGGGTAGAATGCAACCTCTCCAGAGTGGTCCACCCTCTAGAACAACAGTACATGTATTAAATTTCCTGAAGTTAAAATTCTACCAATTTAACCTCTCTAGAGCAACAACCACTCAACACCAAAATTATCAATATTCCTGAGTACAATTTTCTACCAGTGAACTGTAGTAATTATTTACTCCCAATCTAACCTATCTAGAGTAATGACGTTCCGACAACACCATCTTTACAAGGGTGTTGCTATGGAGAGTCTGTATCGAGTACTGATTTAGGGTATCCATTGATTCACAGTGTGACAGTGTTATGCTAGAAGGAACACAATCTATCTTCCTAAATGGTTCCTTATTCTAGTTTGAGATTATTGATGGCCCCTCTTTTAAGGTCAGTAAAACAGATAATGAAATCCTTAAGATATTATGAGCACTTGAATTTCTCTTATTCCATTATACTAATTAGCTTATTGCTTGTACTTAGGCTAGGCCTGTATGCATTTTCTGTTAAGCAAACCTCAATTTGCCATTTTTTGTCTGATCTATACTAGTTACCAAAACTAACATGATTCATTTATTGTTGAGCCCGCTTGACATAGTCGCCACAATGGTGTATTGGTGAACATGCATGTGTCCGTCAGGATTTGTTTTTGTCTGGACCATTACTCTGTTATGTATTGGGGGATTTTCAAATTAATGTTCACCATGATGAGACGGTGTCACACATGAAAGGCCAGTGTCCATAGCTCAAAGGTCTTATTTTGAAGTCAAAGTTCAAAAATGGGTATAATAAATATTTCTCTTGACTATTAGTGGGCTCGACATGTTGCCTTTGGGCATCTAGTACTCTTAACTTCTTAGTAAAATTAGCGAACAAGTTTTAAATCAACATTAGAACACCATGTGATAACTAATTGTAAATCTAGTCTGTATAACCGCCTTTTAGTATCATTTTTATCACTGATGTTCAGATGATCTCAAAAAATGAGCAAATTGTTATTATGTTTTTCAGCACTGAATTTGTTCTGTATAATGGTCATTTTGTGTTATTTATGCTATATTGTTTTATTTTGTTAGCATTTTGACTTATAGGGTTTTGATGTCGTAACTGACTACTTTATTGTTAAATAAAATTTGTAATAGAATAGTGTGTCTGGAAGTGATCTGCTTTACAAAAATGCTAGGGGGATGTTGTGAATGCTGAATCTTTTATGGCTTGATAACAGCCTGTGTCATTCAGGGTACATTTAATAATAGAATGAAAAAGGGGGTTTTGTTCAGTCTCGGCAAGAATGTTGGGAAAATGAGATATAGTGCTGTACAGCACTTAACTGAAAAAATCATATCAATTGGTGAGTGAGATAGGAATGGAAGGTTTTGTCAGTCAGTACAAAAATGAGAGATTTAGTTTGTTTACCAGGGTCACTATTCTCAACATCATGAAAGTTTAGTTGTGTAGTTATGTAGTTATGAGGTAGTTTATTCTTACGATTTTCATTACTGTCATTTTTATCAATGGGGAAACAGGATAGTTGACTATATCTACTGCTGATTTTTCCATGCAGTTAAAAAAGCATTCCGGTAGTGTTAGTCGCATTATGCATTTGTTTATATATTACGAGGATGTGAAGAATGTGCCAAATTTATTGTGAAAGATATATGCCATTTGGTGACTGCCGTTTATGCATTGTAACTTTCAAACCTTTGTAATATGAAGATGTATTTGCGAATTAATTTAGGTCAGTTTATTGTGCGAGTGTTACTTGTTGTCAGCATTTTTCAACAAGGTTAATGTGTTTTTTCAATAATTGTATCAGCTGTCTTGACTTGTCTTTATTGCATGGTTTTCAATTGTTTATGATTTTTAAAACAAAATACTTCAGATATTTCTTTATTGTGCATGCTTGTGCTGTAAGTATTGTGACTCTGTTTTAAGAGTTAACTAAAGTATGTTCACCATGTGAAACAGTGATATACTGGTAAGTGCTATTTATGTATTAGACATGATGCTGGACTGGACTGTACTGGACTCCCTCACTCAAACACCATCTCTTACATGTGAGACTGTATTGTAATACATGTAGACCAGTTTTTCATCAGACCAAATCACAGTGAAGATCAACTTTCTTTAGAACCAATGATGGTCTTATTATTGAGTTTTCTCTGTAAATGTTCATCATAACAAGCAAAACTGAAATATAACATTTTGGATTCTGATGTTAGTGCTGCATACTATGTTTTGGTTCCTATTTTCAGCAGCTTGTAAATAAGCATTCAGTATTAAGCATTTTATAATTGAAAACTGAATGCTGTAGATATTGTCTTGTTTAACTGCAAAGCGTGAGTCCGATACAGGTATTTCCTATGTTGGTGCTACCTCAGTGCTTGGGTTAGGATAGAAAATACCAGTATCAGACTCTAGTATATAGGGACTGATGTAAGAAAAGTGACAATGCAGAGTTGTAGAGTACATCTGTATCAAGGCATGTACCACCATAATTTCATATTAATGTGTAAGCATATTTTGACAAAATTAAGACCACCTACTTTGAATAATGTTGGCGTTATTCAACTGTGATTTGTTACAGCATTTCATTGTGTGATTAATGAAGTTTTAGCAGGTGTATTAACAGGTGTGTCGAGTGTTTAACAATATTTATGTTATAAAGGACACCACACACACGTAATAACATGCATGTATTATCTGTGTTAATTGAATTTATCAGTTCACTAGTTAAATAACAAATGTAACACTACAATTTCCTTTCAGTGATGGTCACTTCTTTTATTGGTTAAAAAGTTAATTTTTACTGATTAAATCTTTCATTTGCAATTTTATATGACATCAATGAAATATTACACATTCCTGTTCATGAATTATCGAAATCATGTTGAGAGAACCATAAAAAATTGCACAAGGTTTTTTAGATTTCAGAAAACTTGTTTATTAAATTCCGTAATTTACTGACACTCGTGTAATATTCTATATCTGTCTGGTATTATTGTTCTTGCTGGGTTGTGTAAGTTATCAGTTATGGTGATTGCTGTCACTCACTGTTACAGTCCCATTGAAGAAAAGAAATTAAGTGATGACAAACTTGTATAGGAAACACATCTTTCAGTTTGGTTTGTTTCTTATGGTTTAGATATGAACAGATTAACTTTTTGTTTTGGGTGCTTATTATATACATCATTAACATTTAATGATATTGTTTGAGCATGTTATGAAATAAAGTGATAAGTTTATATGATTATTGTCATTTTTTTTTGTTGTACTAGAAATGTTCATTCATTCAAGAACCATACATTATTTCATATACATGTAGACATAGAGGACAGAGATTGGGACCTGCGATTTATTTCGAATGCTACCCAGTATTCTCATGGAAAAAAATACACATTTTACAGGGTTGCACAGGTAGAATTGCCCAATCTTCCCTCTTGACCTCAAAATTTCAACACAACTTTAATGTTTAAAAATTTGTTTATTTATTCATTATAACTTATAAGCAATGTGCACACTTTTGCAAGACACAATATATGGCAACATTAAGCTTACACACATTACACATTACACTTAAATTATAAAATAAACATACACTGTATTCTCAATTTCTAAATATTGTTTCCAAATTGAGCATACAAGTATTGCTTTAGACAGATAGTAAGTCCAAACAGGTGCAAGTAGTGGACTGTTTAAATTGTTTCGCACTCGAGCTATCCTTCGCATTACTTTAAAACTTTCAAATGTACATACCTAGTAACACCAAATTCAATTTAGACATACATATAGATGACAAGTCGGGCAAAATATAATAGTTATGAAGCCAAAATTAGTATTTTATAACGTAAGTGTTGGTTAAAATACTGGTAAAAACTCAATTATTTATCGCTGACAAAGAAACGATTTATGACGACTTAAATTGATCATCCCCTTGGTCGATTGACTATTGTACTAATTCAGCAAACATTACCATGTACCAATAAATAGAGGTTTTACTATTTAATTCATATTGAACAAGTTCAATGAAATAATGTGAAGTATCACTCTAGTGTGTTTTGTATTCCTCTTTTGAATCAAGTTTGATTAATTCAATTAACTAATAACCCACCAAAAACAAAACAAATCCACAATTGTCTTCGATATTACAAACAAAAGTGATTTGAAAGTAACTGAATTAAGGAGCTGTAAATGTGGTCCAATTCACATTATTTTAATCAATATCATCATGATTTGATTAAAGAAAACTTAGTTTATAACAATATGAAAATGTTAAAAATACATTCACAGCATTATAAATAATGCATTGATATATTACACATATCTGCATGCTTTGTATGTACATAAAACTTTAATTCTCTTTCAAACATTTACACCAGTTTGTCCTACAAATCACTCCCTCGCATGAGAAAACTTGTACAAGAAAGTATGATGTCATATTCCTTGTTCTTTCATACTTAAGTCTGTGAAAACTGCACAAAGCTGTCAACACAACTGTTGACCTGAATCACAAGCATGTTATAAAGATTCAGCCACACAACCAAATTCTTACACATGTTATTCACAATTATACACAATCGTGAATCAAGAGGTAAGTAATTGTCCAGATTTTTTTGTTTTATTCGGACTGTCACTTGGAACATCGGGTAATTGCAACTCTGAAATAAACACAACAACAGATTTGACAACAAGAACAATCTCAAATGTTAGAGTCAACATGTTACAGCAGGACATGAACATATGGTTGAGAATGGGAAGGATTATGCCAAACAAACAATTTTTAAGGATAGCCTAACTAACAAAAATATTGTGGTTAAGGGGAGAGTGACTTAATTAATTGTTCCAATCCCAAATTTTAAGAGGATCGCCATTTTTGAAAATATTTCAATTACGTTGCAAGTTAAGAAATAATCGTCCCAACATTTTCAAACTTACCATCCAACATGTCTGATAATCCCTTGCAAGATTCACCTTCAGCAGTACCAATACTAGAATCATTCAATATTTCATTCAATTCTCTTTCAATATCGGCGTCGTCGTCTAATCGTGCAGTAGCTCTCCGGGGAGGTGTGTTTTGACTTAAAATATCAGAAAGCTCTGCTTCTAACTCTGACTGTGATGGTTCATCAATAAAGCCAGTTGTGTCGAGCTCTGCCATAATATCCTCTTGTGTTTGAGTAACCTGAAGAGGAACATACAGTGTCTTCATTAACGAGTACATACATATTTAATGAATTATTGTTTAAACACCTGGGTGCCGTTTCATTAACCTTCTTCAGGAACTTCTTAGCTTAAGAAAGTTCTTTATTCTTTGCTAAGAAAAGCGTTTCAGTAAACTTTTCTTGTTTGCGTAACTTTAAGATGAAGTAGCCTACACCTTTCTTAACATGAGCGTTCTTGTGTAAATATGGCTGCCATTTTTATATATAATGTAAACAGATGACTGGTACATATAAAATCTTAAGAAAAAGAATTTAAAAAATGCTTTCTGCAACAGTTTAGGAAATTCTTAAAAATCGTCTTAAATCCAAAATTTAAGATAAGAAAAGAGTTAAGATAAGAATGTTAATGAAACAGGATTCTGATGGTTAAAGAAGCATGTAAACATTTTGCTACTTTGTTTTTTTCCATAAGGTTTTAATCAATATGGAAAATACATTTAAATCTGTATTCTGTAAACTTCTTAGTATGTTAGGTAAATAGGTACTACACATGATTACTAATCAACATGTAATGAGCCTTATAAATATACAGTATAACCTCACATAAAGACCACCTCAATAATAATACCACCTCAAAATTAAGAACACAGTTTTCAAGTCCATTTTTCACTGTTTTGCTCTTTATTCAACCTCAATATTAAGACCATCTCAATAAAAACAGTTTTCAATGGTTCCAAAGGCGGTCTTATTACTGAGGTTTTACTGTACCAACTTATTTACGTTCAACTGAGATGACCACAGTTAACATAATTTGTTTCTGAGACCACTTCCAGGAACAGCTAAAACTGGTGTCCTATGAGGAGACGTGACCTTTGTATGGTTTGAGGCCACAACCGGTCTGTTAAGCATCCAATACGTAATACATTGCACTAAAGTCTCTTCAGGTAATGAGCTAGATATCTAGAAAAGGCGTAGGTCACAACAGCTGATTTGTGTAATGTTCATCATGAGCCAAACATCCTTCATGAATGATTATGATTCATGAATGGAAGTTTAGAATCGCTTAGCAACACCACAACACCACCACACTTTAGTATATAGTACGAATATATGAATCATTTCATATCATGACAAAAGCAACAAAAGGTAGAAGAGACAATATTTATGCCTAATGTATCATTGTAGACACGTCCCTCAATCAGAAGTGCTGTCATCATTGATTCACGTCACTGGTCCCCTAGCACGATAATACATATTCATTTGTAGATGTAATGAAGATGAAATAATTTATGATACAAATACTCACATCAGCAAGATTATCCATTACATTAGTGACATCATCTGCTGTTTTACCGGACAGATCACGTAACACACTAGTCCCACCTTCAATGGCCTTGATAATCTATCAATAACATAAAATCACATGTATACATGTACTGCCTCCTTCAACGTTAAGGAACTCAGTCACACAAAGACACAACAACTGGTGTTATTATCAACCATCATTTGATAATTTTTTACCAGTTTACCATTTATAGCCAAAATACCTATAATTTATAGAAAAATTGACCCTTCAGCCAGAATCCTTCAGGTCAAAATGTGACCTTTTTGGAAATTTCAGGAGTCAAACAGCCAACTCCAGGATCCAATGGAACCCCTCAGACAACCATAAAAGGATTCTGAAGACAATCAAACTTACATAGAGTATTCATATGTTAATTGATACTGGCTATTTAATCTTAATGTGTAACCAAAAATTCTTAACTGATGCATTAAAATGATTCTCTCAAGAAACCCCTAAATCACACAGTACAAAATTACCCACAGTCAAAAAGGTGTGAGCTAGTTTCGCCTAAAAAATGCTTGATTAAAATGCCTATTACATTAAACTATCTAATAATTATAGGGGTGAAATGGAGTTCTAGAATGCTGATATTTAAAAAAATAATTCCAAATAGAAAATCTTGATTATTGAAATAATCACATATAATGCAAACACAGCCATAAGTGTTATTTTTCAACACTAGTGATATTATGTCGGCAGCTACAGAAAATGATTTCCAATCACACAGACCAAACAATAAGTAATCTCACCATTTCATTAGATTCCGCTTGTTTTATACGGTAAATCAATTCTTCTAAAGTTTCCAAGGATCCTGTAAATTTATCAATTCTATTCATAGCAAGTTTTCTTTTTCTCATATTGCTCATAGCCTGCAAACAAACACACATTTTAGGTAACATATTTATTCATTTTTGGATTTAACACCATTTCAAGCTTTGACTTATTTCCGAAGAGCACTAGTTCATTTGGCAAGTTACTCAGTAAAACCTTGTGTCTACAAGCATTCTTACTACTTCAATCTTGTACTTCACTATTCTCTAAAAATCGTAATGTCGCTATTATGTATCTACACAATTTGTTGAAATCATGGATGAATATTATTTTTCACTACGTACAACTGACATATATTCACTAAAATAACAACCACTTGTGAAACTGGGCTGGCACCCAGGAATTTCACCTACCCTGAAATTAATGTTACCAGTCCCGGGGTAGTGGGCTACCGTGATGTCTGCCATTTGCAACAATATTACAGCATCAGCATATTTCCAGTAGTGTTACTGAGCTAAAGTATTGCACAGCAGTCAGTTCATCTACTAGTAACCAGAGCTTCTGGGTTATCGACCAGTACTAACATTTTCTTTCTACCACAAGCAACTGACAACGTCCCCACATAAGGACAAATGACATTTTCAGTCATATTATCCTGAAGAACATATACCTCACTCAGGGTTCAAACCTACAACTTTCAAATTTGCAGTCTGGTAGAGCTCACTGTATATAAGAGCAAACCTGTCAATTGTTTTCAATAAACTGCACTTAGTGCCATTCAACATGTCAATAAGTCATTGGAAGATTTTCTTCAAGTCCACTAATTACACAAACTTTTACAATGATCTATAACTCACCAACTTTGTCATTCCTTTCTGTTTGTATGTGACAGCCTCTGAACCAAGTCTGCAATAGTACAAAAATAACTACACAAATAGTATCTTTAAAAATATTAACTGTAAGGGTCTTTAACTCAAAACCTTTTCTTGGGTCATCTGCTGTTAGAATTAACCTTTAATATCTAAGACACAACTGTGAAAGTTTAAATCATCAGGTAAATGCACGTATATCATCTGACATTGGAATTTGATCATAATGATGAAAATGATTAATGTCAAGTTTCACGAACTACGTAAAAAAGGTCTGGGGCTTAGAAAAATGTTGATATTCAAACTGCACATTGTTTACATCAGAGATATGACATCTAATTTTGTAAGGAGATATACTGGAACAAGTTGTTGTATTGTATGTTTTGATTTTAACTTTAGAC
Organism: Mactromeris polynyma; assembly: GCA_032209605.1. NCBI lineage: Eukaryota > Metazoa > Mollusca > Bivalvia > Venerida > Mactridae > Mactromeris > Mactromeris polynyma. The sequence continues at coordinate 7,645,927 of JASFXZ010000012.1, forward strand.
AAAAGTTGTGAGTTGTTATATAAAATGTAGCTAATTAATAGTCGGACCTCATTTATTCTACAACCTTCTATCCGAAAACTTGGTACCATCCAAAATAAATATCAGGTTCTGATCTATCTTCTAGTACATGTCAAATTGAAATGGGTTATTTGAAATCATTTATTGTTCCAAATAAATGCAGAATTTAACTGAACAAGGTCATACTGTATTTGCTTAGCAATTCATCTAACATGGGTCATTTAAACACATAAGTGTCCTTGCCTGCCTCTAAATTGTCATAATGAATTGGTGTTGTTTATGTAATTTCTCCAACATTGCATGAATTTTCAGACAGTATTTTTCAGAGTTAGTTTCATGTGCAATACCACGAGTCTGGACAATACAAGAACAACAAACCTTTCCACTTCTGAGGATAAAACTTCAATCTGTCTCGTTACTTCTGTTTGAGCTTTCTGTATTCTGAAATACAAAGCGAAACACATTGGGTAATCATGCCCCGATGTCTCAAAAGATCTTAATCTGAGCAATCTAAAGCTATCTAAAGTTATCGATTGCAAAGGCCATCACAAGAGCTGGTACATACCCGGTAGTCTTGATTTAAAAGAAAATTCAGTATTTGACTTGAAATATATCCCAGTTTGAATGTTGAGCAATTTCAGCCTTACGCACATTGGAAATTCTCATGGTAAAATTTAGTAGATCACAACTTAGCAACAAAATGTGCCCACTATGAGTGTGTCACAGTCACAGAATTTAAGGGTACTGCCATAACCTACTTATATAGTTTTAGAGTGATATATTACCTGTGTATATGAATATCTTGTTCATTAATTGTTTCTACTTTTTTCTTCTTGTCATTCTGAGTAAATTTCACCAGCTGCAGAAAAAACATAAAATAAATGTTGACAGATGTGTTCACTGGAGATTGTAATGAGTACTCTCCCTTTATCTCTTATTCCATACTTTATAACCAATCATGTAATAACTTCAGTTCTTTCAAGGCCTAAAAATATATATTTGTTTCAGGTTTCATGCCCCAAAAAAATAGGGTAGGTAGGTTGGAATATTTTTTTTTGGAGATTTTTTATTTTCAAACGTAACAAGTTAAACATAGATTTAAATGAATATATGTTACAAGACAAACCCGCTTTCCCTTTTAACATGGATAATGTTTAATCAAGGTGAATATAACGCTCTATAGCTGGAATACTCAAAGCGTTTTATAACTGGGCTGAAATATGAACCCTTAAGAAAAATTCACACAAAGAAATTTGACGAAAAGGAAAGAAAATGTTAACAAGCGAAAAAATGTTCTATGGTCGGGGCAAAAATACGGTAGGTCAGGAAATCTGAAACAAAACATCTTTTTACACCTAATTTAACTTATTTTAACTTGAAGCAACTTTAATTAGCACATTTTCCTCCTTACCTTGGTTTTATCTTCGGCAATCTGTACAACTACTTGTTTTGTTTCAACTAATTCTTTCATGACTAATGAAAATTCCTCTTCAGTCGGACAGAGTTCGTTATAAGATTCATGTAGCTTGTCGTATTCTGTAATATTTACAGTATCTGTTTGAATCAGACTGCTCTGAATCTCTGCGATTTCTCTAGCTTTATCCTGAAAATGATGGAGACAAATTCAATAATCAATTGTGAAATATTATGCATTTTGCAGTACTGTTATAAACACAGGAGATTGACATGAGTTCACTCCCTTTTTTCCCTTCTAGAGTTCCATATTCTGTGGATTTTTCAAAAAAGATGTCTTATATGTTCCGTGTAATCATGTCTGACCCTAAACAGACTAAATTTCTGTGTTCCCAGAGTATATAAACATATGGATAATATAACCAGCCTTGCGTTCAGTTACGGCTTAGGGAAGCTGCTCACAGTTCGCTCATTTGCATTCTGGTTCTCTGCCTCTAAGAGAGTAAAGACAGGAAACCAGCCCTGCATTCATTTTGCAATTTGATTCCCCGTGTGTATATAATGCAATACGGTGGGCCAGGGATACAAAACAAAATGTGAGCGACAGGTAGCCGTAACTGAACGCAGTGTTCCGCTCTCAAATTCATGTGCTACCTCGGAGTGCACTTTTTGGCAAACAGTGCGTTCATTTGCAAAACACGTGCACAGTTTCATAACTCGAGCGAGTGTTAGCCTTAAACGAACACAAGGCAGTATACCATCAAACAGAAGAATAACAACAACACAGCGAATTTCATACATCATTACACATGAGTTTTCTATCACTTACATTTAGTGTACAAATACCAGTATTTAGTACATTCATTCAGTGATAAGACATAGACACTAGTTACTGATTGCTGTAGTCAAGATTAACAGTACTTGCTGACAGCTAACATTTTATTTGAAGCAGTATTATACAAGCACATAGGGGAACATACATGTTATCATCAGGGACACAACTGACTTACTAAATTTCTGTGTATATTAACTCTGCGTATTTTGGATCGCAGAATTCACAGAAATAAAAAAAGCACTTATGCGGAATAACACAAAGAATAAGTGGACCACCGAACTCATGATCGTAAGGTTGTGGATTTGAATCCTGCCAAGAAGAGATAAAGTTTCTACGACAACATACTTTTATTACATCCATAACAACCAGCATGTCATTCTTAGTTTCTTCTTGTTGTCCTGACAACCATTTCATGCTCCAACCAATAGGTTTTTTCACCAGTTTGCTGTATCCCCATGACAACCAGCCATCCGCATTACCAGATTCTATGTCGGACAGCTTTCTCAATTGTCCTTTACTATAGATAGAGAGAAAAAACATGTAAATTGAATCACCCAGTCAACAAAATATAACTTAAAGTACCGTAATAGTTCTGCCTCATACAAGACCATCGTTTTCTTGCATTCCCGACCTGATTTTCTCGTTTTACACCGGAAAACTCTATCTTGCACCGCCCCCGTGAAGGACGAGTCTAGTTCTGATGACGTCACATAACGATGTCAAGTTGTATCAAAAAATAACTTGAATGAATTTGTAAAATAGTACATGATTTTAAGTCATTTCATTTAATCTCATCCTAATTTCTTAAAAAAGGTACACAAGAAAAAATGTCTATCACTGGTTTTGTGAACGGATGGAAATATCCGGCTCTCGCGCTATTGTTTTTGCCGGAACTTGGCAGAACCTCATTCAGTAATCCTTGAGCCAAATATTGCTATCCTTTCTGGAAGCCAGTGAAAGATTCTTTTAATCAACTTGAAATATAAAAAAATGAAAATTCTGTGCTTAATGCACACTAAAACAAATGTTACAGAAAAATAGCTGCAGATAGCCGTTGATTATCTTGCAACGCATATGGATAATGCTTACACCTGATCTTCAATCTGAAAGCCTGCCTCTGTCAGTGCAGCCTGCAGGGTGCTTGATTGCTAATCGATTTTGGGTTCGAAACCTACACCAGGCTGACTGAAGATAACGCATCCAAAGTCAGTAGTCCTCCACCTGTGAACTCTGATTTATGTTGAGAAGTTGTCAGTTGGTTGTAGAGGAGCAGGTTAGTTGTAATAGTGCTGGTTGGCAACCCAGGAGCATTGAGATTTATTACATTAAAATTAATATAAATCAAATTAACTGATTTAACACACTAGTATAGAAAACAAGATACAGTCGGACCTCGTTTATTCTAATTCATCGGTTCCAAAATTTTCTTTCAAATAATACATAATTTTGAATAGCCCATTTCAATTCAATGTGTCTAAGACAATACATCATGACCTGATATTTGTTTTTGGATGATATCAAGTATATGGATAGAAGGTTGTCGCATCAACGAGGTCAGACAGTAGTTCTAAATACCAGTATATATAACACAAATTTGTAGTAATTGTGGTAGCGAAGTCTGAAAGCTCTTAATACAGATTTAGATAGAGATGATCTACTGACTGCTTGTAACAGCAAAGAGTTACCAACCTCATCATTTCTTCTATCACAGTACTAAGACATGAAGGAGATTTTCCTTTCCTTCGAAATTTTTCTTTCAACATCACAGGGTCTATGATTGACGTCTTTGACTGAATGCAATCTTCCAATATTAGTTCTGACCAGAATTTCACCTTTTGATCCCATGATTTAGGATTCAGATTTTTATCACGGAAAGGTGAAAACATTACTGTCATTCTCATGTCATCTTCCCAATCCTTTGGAACAAAATGTTTTGCCTTAACGTTGTCCATTTTCTGATATATTTTGTTCCTGACTCACACAATCAGTGTTAAAGATGTCAAGCTGAAAACATAGTTAAATTAGAATATTAAAAAATAAACTTGATGTGAGAGCATAAAACTGATAATTATTTGATTATGAATACTGATTAATGTGAATATTCATAGTGTTCTTGTCACTAATACAATTTTTTCACACAAATGACATTTTCTTAAATCAAATTCAACCAAGCTTACTTTTTCTACCAAGAGCCGAGTATTAAATAGTATGTTATTTTGTTTACAGATACCATACTGCTACTCTCGTTCCTACATGGTTAACATGGGCTCAAATTGATCAGTTTCTACATAAAAAATTGGTTGTCTAGAGTCCAGACTCGGTGCATTCTGCTCAAAGTCTTGGAGTATTGATTGACATTAATTTTGTACACCTAGACATGGTCCAAATAATACAGGTCTTATCATTATGGACAGCCTGCTGAAATTTTGGCAGGTTGTGGGTCCCGACTCCTCGACTAGCATTGCAACATGACTTAAATCCTCTATCCTTTCTATTTATGAAAATGAAAGAATTATTAAAATATCTAAGTAAAATTGTAACATTTTTGATACACCACACCTTGATGGCCATTAAATGCGCTCAATAGTATAAACAATATATTTAAATTAAACATCAGACCATAAATCATATAATGAGCCATCTTGAGTTCAACTATCCATGATACTGCAATAGTTTTTAATGTTTATGACGAAATAACATTATATTTTCATCCAACATATGCATGACAGTGAACTGAAGGGCAATCTACAGTATTCTTAAATCAAATATGAATTACCAAAAAAGGTCCGAAAGGCGAATGACAATCAGTCCGACAGTTACTGAATAATTAAAATCTCTTACAATGGCAAAACCATCGAGAAACTATTTTAATGAGCACTTCGGTATTAATTAAAATTAAATTTTACAATTAACTGTCACTTCAGATATCCTAAACTACGCAATTTCTCTGTTTTTCATTCAACTTTCACATTAGAAGGATGAAGACCGAAGACATTCGACTGTTTGTCAAATGACTGGTACTCGCGTTAGTGTCGGCAATAGAACGGTGCGTACAACGAACACCCGGGAACCTGTAAACCCCAAGTCTGGTACCTATTCTGTATCCTCTCAATTTTCGCGCTGGTTCTGAGCACGTCATAAATCCCCGTTGGTGCGTAGCGAGAGGGGCACTATTTCGAGAGTGTGCGGACCATGTCGTTATGTTTTAAAACATTACGAATGAGTTACTATCTATACTCAATGGCCAAAAATTGAGTTCCCAACGTCACGTCAAAATTACCGGGGTTTGACATTTTCATATTTGGGTTTTTCGATCAGACTGCGAGAATTTGTAATCCGCATGAGGACGCTTAACAAATATATATTTGGGGAGGACCCTAGATAATGTTGTTAAAACTTTTGGCCCAACCCTTTTGTATGTACAAGTTATTTGTATGTTTGTGTAAATATGATAGTTATATATATCCAGGGCCGTAAATTGCCTCCCCTAGAAGGGGAGGCACCCCGCCGAGCGGAGCAAGGCGAAAACAATTTTGGACCCTTTTTAGACAAAAAATGATTTTTTTTTCAGCCCGCAATAGGAGGCAACTGCCTACATGCCTCCATGTAATTTACGGCCCTGATATCAAAGACCTAAATACCATTATTTAGGTCTTTGTATATACGTATATAAATACAATAAAATATGATTAAAACTAAACTAAACATATATCCATATTGGTAGGCCTACCGCTTGAAGATTTTTTCTTTCGATATGTTTTTATTATCTCTCCAGTTATATCTGGGACTGATACGTATATATATTGGTCCCAGGTTATAATATTATTAGAACCGTAGTATCAAATGTCGTGGAAACCGAATGTAGTACTAGTTAATTAAAGTGTCCGACTCGAAGATCGCACATAACGAAAACTGTGCTCTGAATGTAACTCTCACAGATACATGTATATGTAGGCCTATATACCAATATCATTGTGTATATGGGTCCCAGCTGTAACGATCGATCGAGCCTACCTTTATCTATTTTAGGCGATTAAATCTAATAATGAATATTACCACGGACCATGAGGTAGTTCGATCAGCAACTATAGTGACTATGATTGGATGATAAAACTTAGTCTAGTTCATCTATGGTCTAGTTACTCTGGTCACTCTTCGAACTTGGAGGTTTGAATACTATAGACGTGTTCCGAACATTAACTATGGTTCAACCACCGATTTAGTACGGTTGAACTATAATCGAGATTCGGAACACCTCTATAGGATTTTCAACCCTCCAAATTCTAAGAGTGACCAGAGTAACTAGACTATAGATGAACTAGACTAAGTTTTATCATTCAACCATAGTCACTATAGTTGCCAGGCGCGTAGCTGAGCCCAAATTGACTTTACGCACTGTGCTAGGGGGGTCCGGGGGCATGCTCCCCCGGGATTTTTTTTGTAATTGGAACGGTCTATGGTGTCTTTTCGAGTATATTTTACAACATAGAATGTGGTCCTATTTGACCGTGCAAAAGATATAAATGTAGTCTGCACCTCACCCCCCTTAACTCCCTGTGTACATTTTTATTGCGTTTTTCGCATTTATTTCATTTGTATTTTTGCGACCTGTCTAAAATTATTTTACGCACGTGCGTACGTGCGTAAGCCTAGCTACGCGCCTGATTGCTGATCGAACTACCTCATGTATGGTATATAGGTCCGTGATATTACTAAATTCATTGAAACAAAATATGGTGAATATCATTATTTCACCAGGGACCGTATATGAACCGTTCATATATACTTAGTGTGCTCCAGATTTCACTGAATAATTTATACGCTTTATGCCCATATCTCAACGCGAACCAATTCATCGGTAGGCCTATGTAGGCCTATTCAAACAATACAATTCCTAAAGATATTTGATTCTCTGCAGCTGAGTTGACAATTGTTTGTTTTATAAATTCATGTATACCGATTGTTTCTTAAAACATTCCTTTGTTTTGTCTACAAATCATACATGCAGAAGGCTTTATTCATTAAACAACGCGTGTTTACTGCTTCAGTACAATAGCTCTACATCGATTTTGAAATAAACAAGAAAAAGCCTGAGAGCTGATATAATTTACTGTTTGTCATAATATTCTTGTATTTACAGTCGCTAACCTTGTTCTGTGCCAATGTGAGATATGTAAACCTGTAAAACATGTTAGTAGCCAGTCGCTGTTGAAGTAATAGAAATTGTGTCTGGCAAATCTGCAATCTGACCACGTTTATAAAAATATACGGGAGAGTTCACGTTTGTGACGTCATTTCCGGGATACACGACGTGTAGAGTTACAAATAAGGAACTAGAATGCCGACGTCGAGCCAAGCCATGATATTGCGTGGTACGGACACCACCTCTCGACCAGTGTCTGTAAGTTTGAAATCGCTGGTTCCGTTCAAAATCGACGATGAATACAGAAATTCGCCTATTTCATACTCCCCGCCTAGCAACAGCGGCAGATGTGAAAGGGTTCAGTTTGATTTCAGCGCGAGTGCGAATCAAGAAAGATCAGTAAACGGTTTCGAGGGAGTATTTCAATACGATCAAAAATCAAAATCATACCGCTGGCAAATATACTCCGTGACGCAGCCGGATTGCACCGGAGTCCACACAAGCCGTCACGATGGTGGCGATAATTTTGACGATGCTGGAACGCAAGAAGATGCGCATTCTAATTATATTATGAATCAAACATCGGAATATAACGGACACTTTACAACACCAGCAACAAGTTTGATAGATACTTCACCTGATGGATGTAACGGTGAACCGCATCTTAACCAATCGGATTCATCAAATAATATAAACGAGACAGAATACCGGAGACTGGAAAATTTGGGATTCAGACGGCGAACCACATACTCATCCGGTGGTTCCCTAGTCAGGATGGAGCGTGGGGCTCCAAGTCCTTTAAAATCTCCCGAAAAATGTTTGTCAGAGGAATTAACCACACCCAAACTAACAGTGAACAACTTGAACAGGAATACCCTTCTGAAACCAAAGAAACAGAACGATGAGTTTCCACCACAAGCATGTGTGACTGGAGAATCCATGAGAAGAAGGTAAGTGAGCTAAATGTGAGGATAAGACACATCGTCAGTTAAGCTCAGTCGGTAGAGAGCCTCACAGTATTGAGGGGTTTTGGGTTCGATCCAAACACAGGCCGTAGAGTCTACCTCTGCAGTTATCTTTGAAAACGCTGAGACAAAGTGGTTCCTAATGTGGGAATGCATTGGGAAAGCTGGTAAGGTGGGTTACTGTGCCTGATGTGGGTGCAAGAACGGCCTCCCGGTTATTTCAGTCCGTATTTAGCGCCAAACTTTGTGTTGAGGGCTCGTGGGTTCCATCCTTCGCTTCGGGCTGATATTTTGCGCATTGAGGTTTAATATTGTGATATGCCATTACATCCCTTGTTTGAAGCAGTATTCCCCTCCCATAAACTAATTATATCCTAAAATATGTTGATGAAAATTGGTAGACGGCATGCTTATTCAAGAAATACCATTTACATACTGGGTAATACATTTGATTATAATGTCATACGTGTAAAAAGCTGAATGGACCATGCTTTGCCATATTGTATTGTAGATAAGTAGAAGACCTTTGTAATATGGTCAAGCACTTCGACTTTAACTTTGACTGCTTTAAAAACGATTACCGATTATGACTTAAATATATATTCACTAATATAGTTACAGTAAACCCTCAATAATATGACCACCATTGGGAAACTGGTCTTCTTATTGCGGTGGTCTTAATATTAAGACTGAATAAAGAATAAAACAGTGAACGTGGACTTGCAAATTGTGTTCTTAATTTTAAGGTGGTCATATTATTTAGGTGGTCTTTAAGTGAGGTTTTACTGTATGAGACGATTACCGCCGGCATCAGTAAAGCGTATAACGCGTATTTTATCGACTACTCCGCCATTTTTCCCGGCATTGAGAGTAACTACATCATGTCTGTCTTTACTTCATCCATTTAACAACATCATAAAGGAGCTACGTTTACGCCATAGCGACAGTGACATTTACTTGCATAACTACAACAATGGCTTGTTTCCCAATATTGATCTAGTATGATATGCTAAAATGGTAGCATATTAATAATTGAAACAATTCCTTGCGACGTAAATCTTCCAGTTACCATGTCAATGATATACTATCCGTCGTCTCGAACCTTACAATGGATTCATATGTTTACTTTGTTGAAACAAATTGAATAAATGAAACTTAGTGGTGAATAATTGATGCACGGCGTGTAAAATATTATCTTCAATTGTAATATACACCAACATTATTGAGGGAATTGTAATACATGTATAAGATGTATTATCTACTCATATAAATAACAGAGTACAACTTAGATTAAGGCAATCGCTTAAACGTTCCAATTTCCGTCTTACAAAATTGTGCACAATGATTCCGATGCATAACTTGCTTTACCGCAGAGTTCCTCCGGTCAAGCCGAAGTCCCTGCTGGATGAGGTCAAGGACAGTGTACGTTGGTCGGATCGTGTCACGCCATCTGTCGGTCATCGCAGAACTGTGGTCCAATCAGCAGTGGACGGAGTCTGCTTCAGCCTCCAGGACAGCTGGAAATATGATCACACACAAATTCGAGATTTGATTGAGTCGCAAATTAACTGTAAGGTAAGTGTTATAGTTTTCAGCGAACTGTTTCGAATTTTTATTCTGTTGTATTGTTTTCCATCCATCAACATTTTTACATGTTGAATTTTACATTAACTTAATATAAGGATTATCAAATGCTTATACATGTTATTAAAATATCATGGTTCAGAGTAAAATAATGTATATATAATATATAGTTACAAAATGCTCGAACGTCAAGTAGTATATATACCGGTAGTACTACATGTATAACTTTGTATGTGTGCCTGCAAGTCAACAGCAGAGACCTTTCCCATATTACCAAAATGCGTACGTGTATAATCAAGTGCATAATATATAAAGTATACATATCGAGGGCTCAACGCAACACTATCGTAACTCCTATATAATTACATAGGAGTTACGACAGTGTTGCGTTGAGTCCTCGATATATATATTTATTCTTATTTTCGTAGTATTCGAGATTTTTGCGTAATTATGGTCGATAATGATTCTCTTAATGAATACTACATGTACTTGTACAAATACACATATAATTTACCGTAAATAAGTTATTGCATGTGCTATGTTTGTGTATTATGATAGAACATTCAAATGTCGGATTTTCACGGAATTTGTCGACAGGTAACGAATGATCTACACACATTTTCAGAATAATTGTCCTGTGTAAATCTGTAAATGATCTTACGTCGTGGTCAAAGTTCATCATAACTAAGCAAAACGTATATTCATTCACAGGTCAAAACTTTACAGTACGACCCTCTGTCCATCCGGAGTTCAGACCCCAGTATCCTTGACCGATGGATCGTGACCTTCATCTCCAAGGTGCAATGTGAGAAGGTCATAGACCGTGGTTTGGCGGTCGATGGGAAACGTGTGGTCGTTCGTTCTTGGGACGAAGTAGTACGGGAGGAGTTGGGAGAAGACTGGGATTATCCATGTAATTTCAGACTTTCAAACGAAAGACATGAAAGAATATTACGGAAGTTTTTGCAAGCGCATTGAATTAAAAGTTGCAATGTGATAATGTACGTTACGTAATAATGTAAAAAACTAGCAAATGCGCAATACATGTATAATCTCGCTGAATCTGCGTATGTGCACGAATACTATTTCCATAACAAGATTGTGTTATCTTAATGTAGCACTTACTACTAAGAATGTGTATTCGAAATACAAAACATTTATTATCTTTCATTTATGAACTAAAACATTTTACAATAATGCAGAAACCAGAGAAACAGTTTGACCTTAATCATGAGGATATAAATTATTAAATGATGAGTTGAAATGTGTTTGCTTCGTTTTTTTCATGCAAAATGAAACCAAATCAATATCTTTGCTATTTGGATTTCATATATACAAAATTTATCAAAAAAACATTGTATAGCCAATATGTTGAAAACTCTCTTTAAAATTCGTTTTACTTAATACTGAAACTTAAAGGCTAATACAAGTAATTATAATCTCAGTCGACGAATTTGGCAGACAGGTTGTCACATTTAAAGGAGAGTTAAGTGAACATAACAGTTTGTGTTAAGCATAACTGATCGTCGGCATGACGGTCATTATTAAAAGTAGATATGAATATCCACACATAGTTATTTCCCGTTCAACCTGAAGATATCATGAAGGTAATGGTCGTAGACCCCCCCCCCCCTTTAGACACTAAACTCCTCTAACCATAAGCAAATGACAACTTCTCCACATACATCGGTGCTCAGAGGTGAAGGACAAATTACCTTGGATACATTATCTTCAGTTAAATTGTCACGGAAGAACATACGTCTCGCCCGGGCTTCCGACCCACGACCTCTAGATTAGCAGTCGAGTGCTCTGCCGACTGAGTTAACTGCTGGGCAGGTCAGAATATGTTAGCAATATTTAATCGGTCAGGGTAAGTTCTATTCACAATGTTGGGTGCTTCCAATTCATGTCAAAGGTCAAAGTAGTAGCTTATCTTATGAATGAGAACAAAATTTAATGTACACGCAGTGCGCCATTGACGCTGGTCAAACTTTATGTATCGGAAACCCGAGCACAGATTTATAAAAATCACATATAGATCGATATATATGACATTAGCGGCGAATCTCGTGAGATTCCGAACATTTTATAAGCATTTCTTGAACTTTCTGGTAAAAGATCGGTTTCTAAGACGCCCACATTCAACGTGCGCGTTGCGTGCAGTTCGTTCTTATCGTAGCAATTACAATATAAATAATAAATGAATCGGACATTTTTAATTCCCCTCATGACGATAAGAGTAGAAATTCACCGTGGTAATAGGAAGTTGATTGGTTACTTATAAGAATTGTTGATAAATAATGAATTATTCAGAAAAGCTCTTGTAGGTAGCAAGCATTGGGACTTCAGTGGACGATATTTGAGGACGAGGCGCGAATTTTCATTAATATACAGTATAGGCAATATTGCTTACAAAACAGTTAAAATAGACAGTAAATGTACGAACTCATGTAAATGTAACTTAGATTAAACCCTTGAAATCTTCAACTGGAAGGAAAGTACATATTTTAAATATATAATAAGGTTTTCTGCTTGGATTCGGATTGATTGCATATTTCTTTTGTTTGTTTGTTTCAATCTTCAAATACATCTTGAGAATGAACAATAGGACTACTCGACGAAAAAACAAAACGAAAGCCAGAAATCGAACTTTTCTGCAGGTAATCAAAGTTTCCGTGTATTTGTCAAAGCGTTCAAAGAAAAAAGGTAATCTTAAAGAACTTGAAGATCGAGCGCTTGATAATGCAATATGTTTCAGTCTCCGGAATAGTTGGAAATACGATCATAGCAAAGTGAAGTTACTGGTGGAGACACAGATTAAATGCCAGGTAAGTGTATCATTTGAATGACATTACGTGAATCAGCATACTAATATAACAAACTTCTAAGTTAGAATTATATATCAGTGTCGAATCTGAACATACGTTATAAGTGTGAGGTGCGTGGCTATTAGATAACATTGACAATACGCATTTCGCTTCCTCTTGGCATCAAGATTCAGCGCTATGGCGGATGCTTTCCCTGAAAACTTAGATTTTCCATGTATTTTGACACTGAAAACGGTTCCTCTTATACTGCAACATAATATTATACTGTCTTTTTGTTCAACTATTTATTCTGACAAGATATATATGTTAGCATAGTCATGTTTGTATACCGTTTGTTTCTCTAAATCTATAGAACAAAACAATAATACATTTATATTAATACATATCAGTAACTATTCAAATATTGATTACAACTGCTGATATCAATGGTTACATACTTCAAAAAGTACAAAATGTACTTCCAATGTTAAAATACAAATACTAACATTGACGATATAGTAAACAATGTTTTAAATATACATACTTTTTTAAATAATCATTTTTTTGTATTGCTTTGTGCTAGTGAATTCTAGTATTCTGAAACATTTTTCATGAAAAAAGAAGGATAATTAATCTTAATTGTTACAGCGTACAGGCAGCAATGCTTCTTGGTACTATGGTGCATTAGTCAATGTTGCATATCAGCAATAACTAATCTTCAGTTGATAAAAAAGCTAACTGATATTGTTTAAATAAAAAATTCGCCATACATGCAAAAGCAATATTATATGTACAGTTAACATAAACACTGGGTATCTACCAGGGTAATTAGTTACGCCTCAATGAGAAGACCTGTTTTCAAGGTCCAAATGGTGGTCTTTTTATTGAGGTTTCATTATAGTTTTTATTATGGATTTCGGGATAGTCTAAACCCACATTCGCCAGCAAAATAATCAAACGAATAGATTATACTTCAGACATAAAATAACAATACATAGTTCACAAGACATCGTTCAAATTAAAGTGTTGGACAACAATAGAGTAGAGAACTAGGATTTATGCTTAATATTTCATTCACGTGTGATTGCATTGCACATTGCATTTTAGTTTCTTATTCATAGTGATTATAATGTATAAAGTACATACCCTTACGGTTTTCAGGTGAAATCTATTGAATTCGATCCATTGTCTAAGAGAAGTTCAAACCCTCACTACTTGGATAGATGGATAGTTTGTCTGCCATCGAGAGAATACTGTAACCAGGCTATAGAACGGGGTCTTGCCGCCGACGGATGCCGTGTTGTTATTCGCTACTGGAATGATATTGTCCGTGAAGAATGCGGTAAACGGGCGTAAAATTACATTCAAGCAGTTATCTAATTGGTACATTTCATATCAAAAGCAGAATTAAAGTTTTCATGCTTTTGATGAAGATGGAAACAAAACAACCGACAGCCAATTAGCCATTTTTCTGATTAAAACCATATTCCCTGGATTTCCATTTAGACTTTGAATACACATCGTAATATATGGCATGCTAATAAAAGCATTGATCAAATGGATTTTTTTCTCAATTAGATCATAGTTTCAGGTTTTATATTGCTATGAAAACTAACATGAAGCCCTATTCAGAAAATTAGAACCGGGTGCATGACGTAAACAACGACTCGCTCCTAGCTGATACCGCAAGGCCTGATCAGGTTAACCAGGCAGTCAATCTGGTTGAACATGAAATAGTGTCTCCCGATATTTCTATCCTGGTTTTGTAAGTTTTATATACAATCTATAAATGAGCGCCGATAAATGATTTCCAACCTATTCTATAAGTGGCATCATTTTCAGAAAACGTCACATGTGACGTCACAATGTACTGACAGTAAGCAATCTTTGCACAATAGGGCAATATGAAAACGAAGTGACCATATGGAGTAAATATTGTTTCCTGCTTGCAAATAGTGACATCACATGTTGCATAATCTCGAAATGACGTCACTTACAGAAGGGGTTGTAAATCCCATAGCAGCGCTCAAATTGTCTATTTTAATAGTTTATCATGTTCTCTCTTTTGATGTCTAAAATCGACTACTTTGAATTCAGAAGCAGTTATTGTTTGAAATACTCTATAACATTTCTAAATTGTACATTCTGTTTATTATTTCCTATTTAAGCTACTGCTATCAATCACGGAATAACTAATTAGTTCCGTGATTTCAATGTATCTAGTTGTTAGTAAGTCACCAGACTTGAAATGTAATATATGTGTTAATAAATAACGCGACAGTTTTAGATGACATTAAAATGTACGAAATCAATGTTTTCAATATTACTTACTACTACATTGCTATATTTTACACTGAAAATCTGTCGGATTAAAGACTTGTATAATAATGTAAGGTGGGGCAAAGCGCCCATATTAAGCAATATTTTACGATACAATAATAACCATGAGCTCGATTTTAAGACATAACTGGCTATGCGTGCAAGTTTAAACGAGACCTATACATTTATAACATATTTAACGCGAGATACAAAACGAGATGAAGCTCAATAAATTGAATATAACTTCATTGATTTTTGCCTTCATGCCCCATGTATGGGACAACACGCATTTTGATAAGGGGCAATAAACCTCTAAACATAATATATTTATACATAACTTCTGGTAAAATTTCGCGATCAATTGTAAGCACTGTAAGATTCTATCTTTTTATAACATAGCATCAGAAACAGATGATTTTCGTCAAAAATACCTTCACCTCCTATATGCAAGCAAAGTATCGCGTATGTAATGTTGTTTTCGGTAAATAAAACTTGATACAACAAATAATAGTTCCGACAATTTTCTTTATTATTTTTCAACAACAAGATACGAGTTCAAATGATGATATCACATATCATATTCAAATTAACAAGACCATAATTTTCAATGAAATAAACATTTAACAATGTCAACATCATTTGAGCGCATATACGTCACGCTGGTGTTGTTGTGACTTCACATACATGAGTTGTTATTTCACCAGTGAATTATCGAAAATGATACATGGATGTAATAACCACTCTACAACGTATGTTATGTCATAGTTTTTTTATCATCATAAACATTACAAAATGCCTCAATTACAAAAACATAACATAACAAATAAATATAACATTTTGTTTAATAAAAATATACTTTTATCAATGATGTGAAGCTGTTGTGACACTTAAACCAGCCAATATGAACGCAACAAACCCATTGTCCACTTCACTGAAGGACATGTCATTTCAGACCAGAGGCTGGTCAGAGAGAGATTAAGTTGTTACAGGGAATGCCACAAATAAACACTGTCTCCCCACACAGACCCTCGGGAAATCAACAGTCCACAAAATATTAGGCCCCGAGGAGGTGCAAGGGTAAACACGTATCGGAACAGGAGTGCAAGGAATGGTCTGGCCGACCATAAACACAACTAAGGAGATTAATAAGGGAATTATACCGAAATAAATCATATCATTTGATAATGTAGGTATGGATTGCCACGGCCTGCAGAGTTAACTTGTCATTTTGTCAGCGAGGGTACTGGCGCATATCATGCTCATGACATGCAATTATGTAACTGAACGACAACCATAAGTGAAAATTACAGAGCAATGCATGCTACAATCACAAATAAGAACTTCCCTAGACAGTTCTAGACCAAAGAGAAAGGCTTGAAACACACAGAAGTGAACACAAAAAAGCGATGAGGAGATTGGAACTGAACATTGAAACCACATAATCAAAGAATTAAAAGACATAGAAATGGAAAGACGCAGGACTGCACGACACAACAACAGAAGAATTAAGGTAAATACAACGTCGAAATACGCTTAGCAACTGTTAGTAAAATTACTGGGTGCTAACAACAGAACCTCACACGTGTAACTTTGTGCCCATTGTATAACAACAAATAGAAATGTTCAATATCAATATGTAATAATTGCATACATTACAAAACAAATAATGTAAACATTCACACAATTTGTGGAAAATTTAATAATGAAAATAAATAAATATTATGTTTTGAAATAGAAGTGATAATGTCATCAGAATGTACACATAACTAAATGCTTTGATTGTCCCGTGTTTTCAACGATTGCTTTAGCTTGTCTAATTGTTTTCAAATCTGTGAGAACATTTAAGATATATAAAACATAGAAGCGGAAGAGTCGAACTTATCTGATATGAACATTATTATTGCTAGGTCTTATCAGATGAAGATGTAGACAAGATATCTTATAAATAATAATTTCTTTACATTTTACATGATCTAGGAAACTATTAATAAATTGCATCACATGTAAGAGATCTATTGTGTATGATCCAGTTTGGAGCATTCAGATATAGCTCAAGGTTGATGTTGTAAAAATCTACAAGATAATACTAAAACCATTTCCACAGGGAATCGTATGAGCAAAGAACATTCAATAAAATATTCTCTATGAATCAATGTTTGGGCTTATTACCTTAAATAAAAAAATCACAATTTTCCATCCAAGGCGGTGTACACTAAAAAAACACACATTAACACTAGCGAAAACATCGCAGTCATCTGTGCATCAACACACAATGAATATCAGTGTTTGCCAATCTGTCATGGCAACCTATGGTAAACACTCATGTGTAGTCATCAAGAAAGAACAAATTATTCTAGGACTCATCAGCTATGAATATTTCAGTGTCATTAAGTAAATACAGCAGCACTGGCGATAACATCACCGCCATAACAATATTTGAAGATCACAGTGTTTGCCAGTCCAACATGGCAACCTATGGTTAACACTTGTGTGAGGTCCCCAAGTGTGGAGACACAAGTTGAGGACACATCAGCTATGGAGATTCCAGTGTCATTAAGTATTTTACGACAGTCTATGCTGTGCACTTTTGTACTGTCATTAGCACTGGCGGAAGTATCGTCGTTCTCCGACAGTCGTGCACCAACACACTTTGAATATCACCTCGTTCGCACATCTAACATAGCAACATATGGTACATAACACTCATGTGTAGTCACAAAGAATGGAGTTCTAAACAAGTCGAAATGAGATAAGAACTGACAATTTATTTTTGAAGTTACAAGCCTGCAATCATGTCATATAGCTCGCAATCATTTTGTTTCAAGGCAGAGAACATAACTTCTAAAACGATGTTCATGATTCAATTCAAACTTATAGATATTGAGTCATTAACAGTGTATAGATGGTGGCAACAACGTAACAGATCTCATTCCGCTCGGTCACAACTGACGATACAGAATCGACAGAAGCATATATACTTGAAACAAATTATTGTAATGTTCTGTACGGCCTATTTAGATCAAGATCTATTTTTATTCATGTTCTAAAATAGTGTTTGACGAGTGAAAGATTGAAATAGATCATATTTGTCGAGTGATACAAGTGAAGTCTGACCAGTAACAAACTGAAATTAAATTGCAAACTCACATTAAGTACTTACGCATTATATGGCTCAAGATGAGGTATGATGCTTATAAGGGAAACAACCATCGTGGTAAAGCTGCAAGAAGCCTCATTATCTGCTACGCAGTGGTCTCCCTTCCTAATGTATAAGCGATGTGAGGAGATTGAACTCTGCTCACGTAACATTCCCCATTTTTTGTTCATTTTGCTATGGTGTCTGAATTCTGATATTTCGGCGTGTGAGTCAAGAAAGAAACACGAAGGCACTGGACAAGTAGACAACACGGGATCTCGTGAAACGCTATTGTAATTCTCGATCTTTGTGCAATCTAATAATTGTGAAACCTGGTCACATTGTGTGTTTGCTTTCATTCAAGTATAGAGATATAAGATTCTAATGTATCTCAATACGTAGTCCAGCACATACAGCTACCACCGAGTTAACCTTTATAAGGCTTATCATCATATGCAGTTATTTTGAACCTACTTTATAGAGCCTGATGTTTGATATCAGTGCGGACTATGGTGTTTAAATATTTAAATTATTCTATACACGCACATTTATGTTTTACAATATATTTTAGAATGTTCCTGTAACACCATACCAAATGTGCGAGTGCTTTCGAGTTTCCTGTCTAGATTCTGCATCTGATACATACATTATATCCAATATTATACTACAATATGATTAAATGAAATTTTGAGGAAATAAAAATCGAAAAACAGGCATTTTTTCAAATCCGTGTGCACTGAGAACTTATATCCTTCTGAAGCTGACACATGCATACAAACACTGAGTCCGCTTTTATAAAAACGTGAATGATATTGATTAAATACAGCATATATCATATCACACGCCTACATGTAACTGTATGTTTTTCTTGTGTTCTCTATTGCAAGTCTTTGCCATAATTGTTATTTGTAAATGGCCAAAGGCTTAAATAAGCCAAATTAGCCAATAAATGAATGAATGAATTAAATCAGAAAATCGAAATGAATATTACATAATAAGTAAAGTTTAAGCACCAAGGTAACGTAAACTCATATATATCGTTTGTATCATTTACCATAATGCAATTTAAAGCACGGAAGCATGGTAGTACTGAGGATAGAGCATTAGACTCTTGAGCGGATTGGAGGGGTTGGAATCGCGCCATACTGCCATGGTACTAGGCGAGCGAGTACTGGTTGGAAGCCCAGGAAAGTGATTTATAATGTAAATTATGAGAACTTGTTTCGCACCTAAAGTTAAACTTATAAGTAAGTAACTACACTAAGTAGCAGCAATATTGTTTGAAGTTTTCACCGCTGCTTGACAATTGTGTATCTCAAGTAACAAAAAATGACACTGTAGAAAAAAGCTTACCGATTATATTTTCTATTCTTAATTTGACCTAGATGTGGATCTGCCTGTTATTGAGACGATTAACTTTAAACTCGGAAATTCGATTTCACAAAACAAACAATTAAACCAACACGAGTATAGATCAATATTTTAGTAGGGTATAATTGCAAAGGTAAACATATAGTTATGATCTGACAGGCCATATTACTGCGTATTGATTATTGAAAGTTGAATGACACTAGAAAAATAAGTAAATCATTCCCTACCCACCTCCTTACGTTTTTCTTGGGTAGGGTTATGCCAAACCAGCAATTTTTGATGGATGGCCCTATAATGATTTACGATATAAATGTCAAGTTGAACAGCTTTTAATTTCAGTTCAGTTCTCAATCCCATTATGTTTTTCAAAAGTGGATTTATAAAAGCGACAAAGTCCAACTATTACTGGCTAATTAGTAATTAAGCTAATTAAATGTCGATAAATCAGCGTGGTACTATGTTGAAAGATAATACGTTTTGTACGTCGAATAGATTAGAACAAAACCTTATGTGGTTGACCTATACTTATAAAAGTTAAGATTTTTTCGAGGTTTAGTTTATTCTCGGCGTATGGTAATATTTATTGAATTATTTCATACAGCAATGGACACATACCAGAGCTAGGTTATGTTTCGTTAATACATTATTTTTTATTGTTATTATAAAGGGTTAAAGCGATTACGGAAAAACAATCGCTGAAGTTCACAAAAGTTTAATACTTGATACGAATGTACTATATGCGGGACATAACAGTTTTAACGTGGGGAGGCACTGTCTTACGTATGTGGCTTTCCCTGTAGTTACGTATTCTCTCTCTTTTAAGTACGAAGTGACTGTGAAGTTTTAGACGTCCAGAAAGGAACACACCAGTATATCCAAAGCAATGTTTACATTACAGAGACTGTTCTATATTGTAAATCTAGACACATCAAAGTTATGTATGAACGAAACCTCAAATGATATACATGCATATTTCATACGCTGTATATCTATACTATCATGCACCATATTCGATTTCTTACATGTAAATGTGTGGGGGAGGGGGTAACGTGCCCGAGTCATACTGATCCTTTACTTCAAATCACTTGTCTTCTCTATGCATGTTGCGGGTTCGAATCCCACCCGGGATGGATGTAGAATTTGATTGTTAGAAAGCTATCCAGCTCACTTACGGAAGGTCTACGACTCTACATAAGTGCCCGCATATACCCCCAAAATGCTAAAAGGGGCTCCTAGGTGTCTTCCTCTATTCTTGAAAAGTTTCTACAATACCCTGTCTGTTCATCCGATTAAAAAAACATTTTGTGAATAAGGTGCACGTGCACGCAATTAGCAGGTTCCATATCAAGCCGACTATGCTTTTCATTAAATTACGATATCATCGTACAGTAATGGTTAATAAAAAATAATGAGCTTATTAAGCAACTTGTGTGACAGTTAACGATGAATCTATATTAGTATAATTAGACGGGTTTCGACCCCACATAAAGTTTGCCAGATATCTGAGCGTCATTATCTACTGTATTTTGAGACTGTATTTTAGTCTTAAACATCTGTTCAAATATATTCACCATATATACATTCCATTGTGATTACTAGCGTTTTTCATTATGTTCATAATGTCCTATGCTTACTTAAATAATGTCTTGCCGTACTATAGCACAAGTATAAGTATGTATTGAATAGCGTTATATAATTTATGTCGTTTAAAAGTGATTTTTCTTGTTCACATTTTGTTAACTTAAACTTGTTATTAACATGCGGTGATGTGTAGGCCAACAGGGCCGGGTGCATCTTTCTAGTATTGTTTAATATGTTATAATGTTTGCATTGCATATGTCACGCAAATAAACTATTTACTAACTTACTTACTTACTTACTTATTAAGTCGAGGATTTGAAAAATTCAATAAAACTCGAAAATTTGAGGCCACGGGAGTTTAAGCCAACTACCGCGGTGTTCATCTGTCACACCCTCAAAACGGCTAAATAAATAAACACCTACTCGGCAGACAAATTAATAATAATTAATACATATGTTACATCTGTTATGTGAAATTGCATGAATTGTATTTATGTTCACATTGGACTTTAGCTTGCTGAATTTGCAATAAATTATCTTATCTATCTATGCACACCACACCGACTTTTTTTCAAATGCATTTTTCAAAAAATTCCTATCCGCGGTTTGTGATTAGGCTTTCAAATTCCTGACACATTTAACGCAACTTTGGTACAATCTTGCACCTGTGTCGATGTTATGATTTAACAGAGATAAAACAATACTTGATTGTTTGTTTCATCGGGTTTAACGCCGTTTCTCAACGATATTTCAGTTTTATACGGCGGCCGGTTCACCTAACCAGTTTTTCCTGGACTGAATTCTTACCAGTACTAACTTACCATTCCACAAGGAGCCGGCAACTTCTCCACATGTGGAGGAAAATCGACAATTTTGTCAAATTTTCATGGAAGGGTATGACCTGCCGCGATCGGGTATCGTACCCAGATCGCCGGGTTACACGCCCAGCGCACTAACCACTGGACCACGACCGCGGCTAAACAATACTTGAGAGTGTATTCCAAGCTTTAATACGTACGGTGTGTTCATGATTGAGCAACATTTAAAATAAACATTTACATTGACCGTTATATTTAAATTATAGAGCGCAAATAAGCGGGTAAAATCCAAATACATGTATATGAATTCATCCAATAGCGAGTCAGCTATGTCTCTTCATTGATTTACTTACCTGTACAGAATTCCACATGCATGTTTTGACAGGTCCCAAGTTGGAATTGTAAAATCTCACCAAACTATTGATTGAAGCGTATAATCTGAAATCAATATTGAACTCGCGTTTATCTCGCTAGTTTTACCTGTAAGTTATAGACGGTGTAGCTGTATGTCCGGTACAAGTGACTTATCAAGTATATCCGTGTGTGTTTTAAGCGTATATCGGTGTAATTATGGCTTAATACGAGCAATGCTGTAGTCAACTTTTCGAAATTTCAGCCAAAACTATTTGCTGACGAATACTTCACCGGATATTTTTTAAAAGGACAAAACCACGTGATCACTATTACGATACGTTGTGACAACTTACGAGCATGAATCAAACGTAAATAAGATTTACAACTGGATTAATTTTTAAAATCAACATTTCTAAGTCTAGATTTATGGAACTAATGAAGAAAATGTTTTAAACATCGTCCATTGATTATAAATAAAAAGGAACATTTCAAACGCTTAAACCTCTAACTTTGGACTAGAAAAGTAAAATATGCGAATACATCTTCGCCATAGATACACTGACGAATTAAGTAAGATATCATATTAACAAACATATATCTATTCTGCATATTTACCCAAATAAACCCGTAGAGAATGCCTATACTGACGAAATAACATTATATTGATAAGCCGTGCGTGTCACGATCATGTTCGTGTACCCAATAGTTTGGTGAAGCGGTTGGACAGATCTATACTATACCGATTTTATTGATCGAACAAGTAAATAATTGAAAGATATGTACTGAATAAAAACAGTTAGAAATGTCAGCAGAAAAAATGTGAAGTATTTCAGATTATAAGGAGAGGCATTCGGATGAGTAAGTTTTAAATTCTGTGCTGGCAAAATTGGTTACATTTGGAAATTAATTCGTTAAAACATGTAAATCGACAATTGTTTAATTTGTACAAACGTAAATGAACATTATGTTGGACGTTTAAACATTCAGTCAGAGCGAAACAATGGCTTCCACTTCAGTTGTTCCGGGAAGTTCAACTACCGTCGGTACATTAAGTAACACGACACAAAATGCTTTGATCGCCGACGTCGCGAACGATTCCGACGGATGGATATCTTCATCGACACCAAGAATTGTTTTCCTCGCAGTTTTTATTTTACTTGGATTTTTCGGAAATCTGTTCCTAGTTATAACGGTGTGCCAGTCGAAAAGATTTCGTTCTATCACATTCTTTATTTTCATTATAAACTTGGCTGTCGTTAATATTTGTGAATGTGTTTTAAATATGTCAGTACTTCTGGCATCCAGCGTGATAAACGAATGGAGCTTTGGAAAACTTCCTTGTCGCTTGAGTTCATTTTGTCTCAATCTTGTGTGTATAGTGACCATCCTAGGACTTACAATCAGTACAGCTGACCGATTGGTCGCAATGAGGTATAAGGAAAAATATGAACATGCTGTTTCTACCCCTCGAATTGCAATCGTCATCACGTTCACGTGGGTACAAGCTGTTTCCTTCAGCTTTCCGATTGCAATCGGGTGCGTGCCTACAAGCGTTAATACATACATTGTTTACTGTGCAATTTCTAATGGTTCTTCGATTGTTTACAACGTTGCGAATATATTGCTGTGTTTCCTCACTCCACTTATTTTGATGATCATATTTTTTATTAAAATAGTTCGAACTGGATACAAAGAGAGGTTTCTTATTCGCAATATTATATCTCAACATAATTACAATGAAGAAACTTCACAGGAGCCTCGAATTAAACAGGAAATACGCCACACAAACATTACCGCTACAGTGTGCGTTGCTTGGTTGGTTTTAGAAGGACCACACGTCGTAACGTCTTATTTCAATCAATTCAAAAACAGTTCGGAACTTGATAATGTTGCTGATGAAGATCTGAGATATGTCTGGTACATAGATCTCGTGTTGCTGTGGTTACGATTCAGCTTCACACTGGCGTTGCCGATCGCGTGCTTCACATGGAGCAAGGATCTCTGGAAATGTTTCAAAGATATGATTTTATGCCGAAAGAACAACTCAATCATTGACGAGTCTTTCAAAAGGGGTGAAAGTGACTCTTTGAAACTTGAACGAAAAATACGAGAAGAGAAAATGAAAGAAAGAGATAATATAACGTCTCCTAGGGAACACAGAGTGTTTCAAGTTCCGGTCCTTTTTGCAACATCTCACGGGGTCCATATACAGACATATGAGACAGATGAAACTGCAAATGAAGAAGAGGTAGACGATGATGAAGACGAAACGTTGAAATCTTCTAAGAATGGAACTCTGAGAGGGAAAAAATGTGACGTCATTGATTCACGTGATAACTTCCATGTCGAGGAAGATACCAGCGACTATGATTCTGGAAATGAGCAAGATCCATTCTCAGTTTCGCATCCGATTTCAGTCCGACAAATTAAAGAAACGCTCACAGATAGGAAACGGTCTTTGTCAGAGCCAAAAGTGAGCAGAGACACGGTGCAACCAATGCATCAAAGTGGAAAATTAAGTAATCATACTGTCGGCTCCACCTCTGAAGGGGATTCGGGGCTGGACCTCAGTATGTCTGTTTTAACAAATAGCAATAAAAGTAGAACAACCTTTCACGTACCTAGTGACAAGTTACTGCTACACAACACTCATGACAAATTGCAAACTGAAATAATGGGAACTGGAATTATTTGCCCACCCCGACAAACGAATGTGAAGGAAATTGAGACAGTAAATGAAACTGCTGAATTTCCATCAAAGCCAGACGAGAAAGAACTCGATGAACACACACTCTATGATAAAAACGAAAATCAAACTCAAGCAGAAACTGAATACAACATGCCGCAGACAAAACCCACAGAAGACTCTCTTAAAATTTTCACACGAGATTCACCTTTACCAAGAAGGAAGAAAAAGAAACGAAAGGATAGAAATTTCGATACTCAGAGTATTACTTCAAATACTTCCGGCGTGGGTATTCCACCACGGCCACCACCAAGATTGGCTCCAATTGGTGCATTAAGTAGTTTAGCAGTTAATACTTTGTATCCTATGCGTCCAGAATCTGGACGATCGAGTCAGTGCTCATTAGTGGACAGCAATACAGATGGTAGACAAAGTGTCTTAAGCTGTGATAGTAACTATGAAGTCAATAAATCAGTCAATGAAGTTACTAAAATGGATGCCATGTTAAATGATAATCAATCAATTTCTTCTCTAGATAATAACAGTAGTGTACAACGACATTTAATTGCGCAACAAAACGACGAGAAAAGTGTGTTAAATAACTTTGGATATAGCCAATTGAATGAAAATAAGCGAGAAATCAAAAGTGTTCCGGAAGAGATTATACACACAATGTCTGACAGTGACGCTGACGTCAATGATTGTGATCAAGAACAGCTCACTTCAGACAAGGTTGCTGAAGCAAGGACAAACTGTGTGATATCAGAGTGTGGACATGACGTAAGTGATCCATGTCATACACAATCAGGAATCAGGAACTTAAGTGCTCGGCGAAAACGTCGAGAGAAAGCACAGACTACCCGAGATATACTTACTAATAACTCTTTGCTCAATGAGAACAAAGGCTACCAGAGGCTGATGCCAGAAACTCCATAATAACGGTGAGCAAAAGCATTGTATAATTCTGACGGAATACTTTCTTCAATAGCGATAATTGGAACAGATAATGCAATATAGTTCGAGGCTTCATTGTACATTCCCTATACATTGTATTTTGATCTACTACACTTTGTCTATATTTGTTAGGTCCATTTCTATGATTGCGAAATTTTAAGGTCGAAGGTCTATCAAAACATTTTAGACATGTCTGTTGTTTAACTTACCCTTTTGATCGTAGCGACATTTATGTACGTAAAATAGCAGTATTGTTGATATAGAACAGTCTTGCCACAAATGCATACACATATTGAGATAAATATGATTTAAGAAAAAGAAATATGCCGAATATATACCTTTGTTTGGTCATTTGGGAGTTCAGCGCAGGATTAGAAATAAATCTTATTAGCGCATGGCTTGTATGAAAACATTGCCTAGATTATAGTCAGACGTCCCTGTATAATGGTACCGCTGACCGGGTATTCGATCTACATATACGAGTATTTGTGAAACCGGTAATAATGAATACCATTGATGATTAAAAGACAATGTTCGTTCCTTTGTGTGTGTGTTTTAAAGAAGAGTAAAATTGGGAGATAAACATGTAGCCAATTTACTTCATTAGAAATAATACAGATTAGTGCGCTTAAGTAATCTTCTCAGTTCGTACTCCACTTGACATTTTTATTACAATAACACGTTGTATAAAATTAATTCTTTAACAATTAAAGCTAGTTTCAAACACGAAAACAACCATTTAAAAATTGTTCAACTTATAAGAGTCCATTTTAATATTTTAATTTATTTTGTTTGCCAAATACGTCATATTTAACACGGATATAATTGTAAGGGTTAATATGCAAATGGAGCCCTTGTCGGAAGTTTGGAGAAAACCGTTAGCCCAAGTGGACGAGCATTTACATCATTAATCCACGTTTTTTTAAGAAATTAAATTTTTCATAACACGTCGTGTCTGAACAAATAAGATACACCATTCATTTGTTATCAACGTCCCATGGTACGGTAATGTTCGTGACACCATACTGAACATTGCAATCTGTAGGAATAATATGACAGGATTTGAATTACCCGCAGTTAATTAGGTGTGAAACTATTCAAAATCACAGATCTATACAGAACATTAATTTTGTACTGTTTAATTGTCGTATCAGCAAAGTTTAAAACATATACAATACGGTATGTTAATCAAGTCATTCGTCGAAGACTGAGACTTCTATATCGCATTTATACAACGTCTTTAATATAGGTTATTTAACGCGATTCAAAATGAGTTGAGAATACCGTTATTGTGTACACAATGTATATTGGTCAATATTTCGCAACACATGTTTTGATTGGCTGATCATCTCGGAGTTTTTTATAACCATTATCAAGTAAATAAAACGGACTATATAATAAAGACAACATATTCTGAATCTTAAAGCACAAATGTCCTTAAACTTAGCCTCTTAAAACTAGCTAATGTGTGACCCGTTTGCCTAGGAGTGACCCCGTAAACCCCTTGAGCATGCTCACCTTGACTCTTAGCATCTTGCCAACCACCGAGTACACCTTGTTTTAAATGTACCTCGATACGCGTACACCGTTACAGCCGGTTGGTATGTTTTGACACTAAGACATTGGCATAGTTTCAATTAAAATAGCATTTTACTTTCGAGAACGATTGATAAAAGACAGTTGTTTACGGAATTTGTTTAGAATATCACGTGACACATTTTAGTAATGCACCCAATACAAGTCAATTTCTAACAAAACAATATAAAAAACATAACCGTTCCATCATAACGGTAAATATATACAATGGCAATGTTAAGTTCTATTAATTGTGACAAAGATTTAATTCTCTGACCAGCGATCCATTTCATTTCGCTACTTTTGGACAAGGTTGTTTTTTCTATTGGTTCAAGCCTCTAACTGTTCCCCTTTTCTTCTCTTTTTCGACCGTCTTGCTATTGTATCAAATGTCATTAAATTGCTTGTGCAGAAATACGTACACTATTACAACCATTACTTACACTATGATATTTTTCGGTTACATTCATAATCTCTCTCCCCGTCTCTGGACATAGTTGCGTTCAAACACATGAAGTTAACGCACTAAAAATGTAATGCCGTGAGATGTATACACATGTTCTAAATGAAAACGAGTATATTTTCTTGAAACCAATACAGTACTGACATTAAATACATTAACTATAACTTGAATAGAAGCTTTGACTAGATTTGGTTGTTAGATCATAATGGACCAAAGTAGTATACTTAAAGTCTGAATTAAGTAGACTATTGACACCTGGAGGGTATGATATCGATTGGAGTAAAAATATTTCAGTCAAGGACAACATAATGGTAGCCTACTTTTAGAAAGTGCAAATTGCACTCCAACGATATATGAATATATGATATATTGGTATAATTGCAATTTTTTTTCTGTGTGCAGTGACTTTGTTCTTTGGCCTTATTTACTTATATAGATACATACAAATGTAATATTTGTACAAAGCCCGTTGAGTTTGGGTGCACCATTTTACATGAGACGTCTTGCACCTGGGACTAAACCATGTATCCTGCAATTATATCGTTTGAGCAAAAAAACCTAACATATTAGAGCCATGTATATGACTTCGTCAATGTGTACATACCAACAAAGTGTCTTTTGCAACAAATATGGAATAATTGGATGTAGACCATTCGTGTAACTAAGACTGAAACTTGTACTTAAGAAGAAATATATTGAAAAAAGATGGTCGGCGCAATTTGAAGGTTAAGATTTGTTGTGCCGAGATGTTACGATTGCTGGGCCCGTATTCACTGACATTTTAAGTCTGAATTTGAGACTTAGTCTTCAACATGTTCAAAGTGGTTGAACAAGAAGTCACTCCCACAAATCGCTACTATTGTTACTGAACCATTCATACCATCTTTCTTGACGCAACTAATCTCGCGAATTTGAATTTTGATCTAAGTTCATCGAAATAAAAGATTAAGTCTCAAACTGTAATTTGAATCTGAAGTCGATTTGTTTTAGTGAATACAGGCCCTTGTCAATCGCTATCCAAATGGATTTCGGTAAATTCACCGAAATTAAGTGGATTTCGGTAAAGTAACGTACCCTTTATCGAAAGGTTAACCAATCAGCGTAACGGTTACAAATGTTGTTCGGTTAAAGAGAAATTGTCTTGGTGGTTAACGTAAGATTTGATTGGTTTACACTACACTGATATTCAAATAGCAAAACCATGTTAGTACGGCTGCGCCGAAAATGCTGGGCAATACCCTGCGTATTTGTAAGTAACATTCATTGACATCAAACCAACAATGTAGTGTATTAAAATTACTATTAAAAGTAATTTTGAAGAACAAATGTAATGGACAGTTAACTTTAAAACTCATATACCACTCTTTATTTACTTAATTTACTTCAAATATTTTCTCTGCTCGAAGGGAAATGAGGCTTTATGTTTATCAAGGTAAACAATGGTGAATTGGTCGATAAATCACGACTAAATATGTTCAAATATTAAAATCAACGACTAACTTTTCCTGATAAATGAAGATGCGATTCCGAGACGTCACACTTAACTTAACTTTCAATACAAAAATGCAATATTCAAATATACTTCATATTTTATATGAATATATGTTTTATATACTATATTCACAAAGGTCGAATGGTAAAGATTATCATTGCTATAAGTCGGCCGATGTCCAGCCGGTCGCTTGAAATAAATGTATTTGAACACAGGTCCATTTCAGCGTTTGTGTTGGATGTTACGTCCATATAGCTTTGTTTTCAGTATAGGTTTTTACGGAGGCGTTGTTTGCAGTTTTTAGTTTGATTTATATTCATTTTTTTACTTGTCCATGTCCGTATCTAGTTTATGTTTTAAGTTGACCATTAGAGAACGTGTTGCGTGGCATCTGTAATCATGACACCGATCGTTTATTGCCAGTTCAATATTATACTTCAGTTGGGAATGTTTTGTTGTGGTAATGCATTGATTTGCACCAGCGTCCCATGATAATAATTTTTTTTGGATGAGTGAACACAAAACGTAGGGTGTGCAAGGTCATTCCAAGAGAAAATAATTAACCAAAGATTCCACTTTATTGCTTTTTCCAGTAGATATAGTGCGATGCTGAGCAATGTTCCACACAAACTCTTCTCACAATGTTAGCTGGTCAAAATGAAACAATGACTGGTCAGTTCACATAACATGGACGTATTCTATTGTTTGCGCGGAAGCACGGTATCTTTTGGGACACTATATGCTGTTGTTTAGTACGAAATTGTCTGCAATTACCAATTCAAGTCCAAGTACAATGCCGAATAGATTTTGTGTCATGTTTTGTTTTGGTAGAAAATCAGTCAATGTACTGAATTGTGATCTTTTAGCCTATATGTGGTGTTACACCGATCACATTGTGCACAGTATTGACAAAACATGGAATGGCAATCAACCTTGTCCTTCATGCACATTCAAGTTACTCCATTACAAATGTCGAACAATACGAAGCTATTAATATTATTTGTTCAAAGCAAATATTTCGAAATCGTGATAAACCTATATAGGCTGACGCAGTATGAATACATACTTAATGACAATATATGTTCTTTTGTTTAGCTACCGAGCTATATGCAAAACATACCGAACACAATAATTATTTCACAGGTTCTCAAATTGCTGTATTGTCTCGACTGAAATCGGGTCTCAAAATCTGTTTTTGTACATTACGGTACGGGACGCTATTTTCAAAGACTGGTTTAATATTTCAATTGACTTGTTTCCATTGTCGAGAGAGAGAGATGTTTTGCCAAATTTTAACCAAATATAAAAGCAACTCGGAACTGAATTCATTGAGTTAGGTCCATGGAGTTTACTTGTATTTTTCATAAAATGAAAACCAGAGTGTATCAAAATTAAAAATAAATTAAACAGCCCTCATAATCTTATAAAACTTCACAAAAAAGTATTACAGTTAAACTTCGATAACTCGAGCACGCTCGGGTACATCCGATAAGCTCGAGTTACCCGATTTTTCGAGTAATCCATAGTTTCCATCATGTCATTATAGTATTTTTTATGAAATGTCGTAGTTTTTCACACTTGTACCAGTTGTTTCATATGTGTTTCATAGTATCATATTTCTATCTGAAAATAGAAGAAATAAAGTCCTGGATTATACATTTCCTGGACAAATCCGGGGTTCTCGAGTTGTCGCCTGCTTGAGTTATCGAAGTTTAACTTGAAATGTATATGTTTTACTGTCTTATAGCGTCGGGCGCTTATTCCTATAACGGCAGTAGAATCAAGGCGCTGTGTGGGAGTGTAATATTTGCCGTACTAAACTAACTAATAATTATTTCTGTGTATGTCAATATTTTTTCTGTGTTGAAGTGTTCTACAAATATGTATGTTAGTCTTTGTCATACGGTTACTCTATTTAACATGATTATGGTTTAACAATCACCATATTTCAACTAGATGAATGAAGTAATGCTATAAATAAAATTGACATATATAAAATACATGCATAGGTCAGCGAATATTGTACTCCAAACAAATCAATCGTTAGTATCAAATGAGTTATGCATTCTTTAGAGTCAATTAGAACTCATAGGTGAAAAAATCCAAGATAAACTCCGCCATTCACCTGAACGAAGGGTCCAACATCAATGGGTATAATTGATAGCATTATTACATTTTCAATAGGCAACATGATTAGATTTATGCATGATAATATATGCATTGATTATGACAAAGCAACCTGAAATTTCATCAATTGAGCCATAATCATCTTACTGTATTCTCGTGATTTAATTACACTTAGCTGTCATTTCATTTATAAACTGCTGCATGAATTCTTTCACATTGAGAGATATAAATGGTTGCACCGTGGTTGGCGCTAACCACAGTCGTGTACTCGTTAAATTGGTTCGAACTCTTACTCGTGTGGATATAATTCATCACCAAAAAATTATATAAATCTTTAATAGTTAGACGCCTTTAACGAAGCACATGTCTTGTGTACTTCTGTGCGTATTGTATGTAGATATAGAGTGTAGTTCATAATTTTATATAATACTATGTTCTGTTATAATCTCGTTATGAAATTATTAGATCACGAATCTAATTGACTGTTTCCTTTAGATAATACTGATGTACAATATCACGTGTATCCTGAAAATTGCTGGTCGTGTTGGAGCTTTACGCTGAATTTCAGCAGTATTTCAGTATGGCGGTCAATTGAAAAACTAACCAGTGTTCCTGGGTTCCCGACTACGACAAACTTGTTCATCCACAAGCAACTGACAGTTTGTACACACGAATCAGAGATGCATGACATTTTATTTTGGACGTATAAATTCCAGTCAAATATCACGGTGAGCAAAACACCTCACCCGGGATTCAAAGTTGCTTCACCCAGATCAGCAGTTGGGTGCTCTACTGACTATGCTTACAAGTTTACAAGTTTAGTTTACTCAGCTCAGTTCATGTATACATGAAAGCATGAGAATGAAAATCTTACAGTAGTAATTAATACAACAAAGCATATTATATAATATCAGTGAGATTACAAGAGCAACAGAGAACATAGTCAATATAAATAGACACAACTTTATGATGTTACAGAGTTTTGTATAATTATGTTACTATAATTTATAAAATAAGAAGACACACATAGTTTCAAAAGACAGGATAAATGTTATATATGCAATAGACAGTGACAAAATATAGCAACAACTTTTAGATGAGTTTTTCTATTGGAAGGAACATATAATTTCTTTGATAACCGGACCGGCTGTATTCAGATATTCAGATAAGCAATGATCGTGAATATACACAAATATGTGTCCTACAATAACTTAATATATATCATCTCTAATAATTGGTATTGTTGTTATTCAGTTTTGGCACAAGATCTGTTAAGATTTGTTTTCGAGCCAATTCTGTTTTCGTTTCAGTTTGTACGTTATAAGACCACTGTAGGGACCAGATTATAACACCGCTTTATTTTAAATCGTAAATCTGTCAATAGAAGCAAATGACAAAGTATGGATTGACTATAATGCGAAAAATTAATGTTGATTTTGTACACCTTTATGACCAGCATAACATCTCTTGAATTCAAAGTCACATCTTCGTAAAAAGTAGTTAAAATTGTTTGCGTGATACTTTTAGCACAAGCGATATATTCCAACATGTAGTATGGTATGCATATACTCGACAATGGCACGAACTAATATTTACCTCATTTGTATATTGATATCGATATTTGGTCTTATTTTACACAATTGTGAACAACTAATATATAATAAATTGGCAGTACTGTTTACATGACAGATTAACAGACTTGTTAACAAACCCAGCAATTGACTTTATGAATGTTATAATCAGATATTGGTTTACATCAAATAATTTGTCAATCGTTTTGCTGTGAATGTAATAAAGCGAAATATCCAAACTGTATTAAATTGCCTTCAGCATAAATAAACACGAACTATGTTGAATAAAGATGGTCGGCGCAATTTGAAGGTTAAGATGTGTTGTGCATTATAAAACATTGCCTAGATGTAACATTATTGCTGGTCATTCCAGATCCAAAATGGATTTCGGTACTTTCACCGAAATTCAGTGGATTTCGGTAAGGTAACGTACCCCCTATCGAAATAAGTATTACTGAGCGTGTGCTAGGCACCTGTGGTTTATTATATTCGGTCTATTACACCTCACCTCACGAATATTGTGATTGCACTTAAGGCCTATGCTATTGTACTCGTGTGTTCGTTGTTTTGTTTAATATCTAGGCCAGCAATGGTAGTGAACTGTTTAATGCGACAGACAACATTTTATAGGTAACATTTAAGTAACAATAATGTATAATGTTCGGATTTTGTTAGGAAAAGTTCATGACCTTACCTAACCTGTTACATGTAATGAGTTCCTAAAAGAGAGAGAATAAGTTGCTTCAGGGAACGCCACGTACACAAGACAGTGTCTCTCCACCAAACGTCCGGGAAAACAACAATCCATAAAACATAAGGCAGTTGATGAGGCTAAAAGGTACACACGTTATTGAACAGAGGCGCAAGGAATAGCCTGGTCGACCATAAGGATAACTAACTAGGAGAATCAAAGAGGACAAACAGTGAAGGGTGGGGGGGATTAAGGGATGAAAAAGATCCCAAGACAAGTCAAGCAGCTGGCAACAATAGGCCAAAACTGGGCAGAAAATAACTTGAACACTATATAAAGTGAAATAATTTCACAGGGGAAAGTGAAATATAACATACATTTAAAACACAAATATAAATAATAACCATACAGCGAATACCAACATTGGAACTGGACCTGAGCCAAACTTTCAAGGGTCAAAACGGAACTAACGGTCAAATCAAACAATCAAGTAGTCCTACTCCACCTTCAAAAGAAGATTGGGTGGGGTTTAAAAAGTTCTTACACAACGAATCCAATTCGTTTTATAAGATTATAATCATTCAGTTAAGTATATCGCTTAATTATTACATATACGGTTGAGGTAATCCCTTTTTCTTATCGCAAAGCGTTAATGAGTTGCACATTAAGAATGCAGTCTTCACTTATAGAATATTTATGAAGAGTTCAATAAAATCAACCCATCAAAAGTGCTGTATGCTATCTTTATACGCTTGGAATATCATGTACTTAAATCCGATCGTGTTCGTCTGACTTCTGTGGCTAAAAATCAGGATTTTTCTCGTATTCAATATTTTCATTTCATTTTATGTAAAATAAAATGTCGATTTTTAAGTCATAACATTTTGTCAAGTGTCTTTGAAATTCAAAACGTTATGGATTTTTTTCTGTAATAATGAAGACCCGCTGTTGAGAGCGGACTACATTGTGTAATAATGCGTGAGGTATAATTGAAGATCACTTCAACACTTCTATTGATTGCTGGAACAAGTTTCTAATTACAACTTGTTAGAATAAAATATACGTACCCGTATCTCGCTTCATCGATCTATCACTACCCAAGTAGTGTTTCACAGAATGAGGTCAAATAAAGTGGGTTATTCGTAATATATTGAACAACTTTGAATGTACATACTTAAGTTTAAGTTCATCCATGGACGATTTATTTGTTAGTTTTCAGTGCTTATTCCTGTGTAATAGTACATGCGCGTTGGGTTCTATTTAACTGTCAAGTTCGTATAGTGTATTGACCCGTAGATCAATATCACTTTTATGATCGTCACAGTCTCTATACTAAAAGTGCACTAAGATGATAGGTACCTTCAAAGGAAGCTTTGATCATCAATTTTACGATGCCCAAGACAACAATAGCAGGTTATTCAGCAATAAAGATTCAAAATAAATATTCACTTAATAATCATCGACTTTGATTATATATAAACAAATGTATAAATATATTGATCTCTCTTGTATTGATATTATGATTAACTACTGACAGGTTGAAACTTGGTATTTTCTTTGGTGAATAGTTCAATCACATATGGTATTGGTTGCGATTTCAGTACTTTGATTCAGATTTCACTTAGCTCTTTTTTATTGTTTATGCGCCAAAATTCTATCAGTGTAAAGGTAAGATTGAAAGATAGAGGAAATGGAGGTAGGTCCAACTCCATGCAAAAATATTACAAGTATTTCATCTCCCTGAGTGTATTTTGTGACGTTTTGAATTCTATATAACATCAACAACATGTTTCAATTGTATAGATAAATTGCATTTGTGTCTTTTGCAACGGGAATCCATTGTTTCCATGGTTGAAACTACTTAGATGCTATCTTGCCACCCAAACTTGGTAATGACTTGCTACATAAATAACATCAAGTTTGACATTGATTACATATAAATAAATTATTTACAACATTGGGGCAGTTCATATATTCAAATATTCGTAACGAACAACAGTCGACTACAGTAAACCCTCAATAATAAGACCACCCTTGGACCATAGAAAAGTGGTTTTGTTATCAAGGCGGTCTTAATAGTGAGGTTGAATAAAGAGCAGAAAGGTGAAAATGGACTTGAAAATAGTGTTCTTAATTTTGTTGTGGTCATATTATTGAGATGGTCTTTAAGTGAGGTTTTACTGAATTTATTTGTACTTACTCGGATCCACCTAATAAACATCGAAGTGTTGGTATGCTTTTAGAATAATGGACCGTATGCATACGATAGATATGAATTATCGATAAGCTTTCATATCGATAAAAGGAACGTTAACGTTAATTGTCTGAATCGTTTGATGTCTATCGTTATTGAATAACAGCCTATATAGATTTCTTGCGCGAATCTTACAAAGTTTTAAGTACTCGTTGTAAAACTTGACCCGACTTTAAAACATACTCTACGCATTATATATTTTTTATAGTTAGAGCCTACAAATACTGGTTTTACGTTTTATGATTGATTTTCTCTAATTGAATTGAATGTACAGCACTCCTTGTTAATTTGTTAACAAAATACAACACTCGAACAGAAAATGATATTTGTAAAAGTAGTGACATGACTAGTGTCACGTATGTACTGCGCAAGCCCTACAGAGTAAAACCACAGGAAATTGTCACGAGTTCTTTCCCTTTATCCGATCTAGAGTTTGCTCCCTTTGCCCCTTCTATAAAATTATTATGTTGATGTGATAAAGGGAAATAACTTGTGACAATCTCCTGTGAGATAAACCCTTTGAAAACTAAACATTTCGGCTGTCGTCTAGAGGTTGTTGCTACGAAAGATATCATTTGTATTAGTTTTTACTTAGAAAAGATGTTAATATTGTTACAGAGAGAGCTACTCTGGAGACGTT
Organism: Mactromeris polynyma; assembly: GCA_032209605.1. Classification (NCBI taxonomy): domain Eukaryota; kingdom Metazoa; phylum Mollusca; class Bivalvia; order Venerida; family Mactridae; genus Mactromeris; species Mactromeris polynyma. The sequence continues at coordinate 7,682,724 of JASFXZ010000012.1, forward strand.
GTTTTGTACCATCACATTGACCGACTTCAGCCGAATTAAAATTAAAATGACGTTTTAAAATTACGACTCTTTTACAACTTTTGGCCCAACCTTTTTGTATGTGTGTACAAGTTATTTGTATGTTTGTGCAAATATGATAGTTGGATGTATAAATACAATAAAATAGGATTAAACCAAATTTCAACTCTTAAATATAGCAGGCTTGTTTATTAAGTTGACGTAAAAATAGCCCATTTACAATATCTTTCAGCGGGCGCAAAAATCCGTCCGGAACCCGGAATTCAGAGAGTCCGGTATTCGAAGAGTTTTATACATTGAATTAATAAGATTAATATACGGGACTTGGATAATCGTCCAATTTTCTGAGGATTCCGGTTTTCAGAGAGTCAAATTGTCAGGGACTTTACTGAAAAACGTAAATTATACGTTTATCAGTAATGAATTATCTTCATGTAGGGTCTTAAAAGTACTATTATGTTCAATAAATTCACTAGGTGCATTGTTTGTAGCGGAAGTTGAGAATATACCGAACAAATCTCTATTAAACTTGGCCTTGAATCTATGAATCGATTCTCACGGGTACATATTGATCTGTTGAATACCGATTTGAAGTTATTTTATCTGAAGCACATTTTCATTTAAATAAGAAATCATTGATGAAATTTATCGAACAATTCTATAGCTGCTAAAGTATTTTATTTCTAGATGAATATGTTTGTACTGTGGGCTAATTTATACGTACAATGAAATGAATTATCAGAGTTACACACATATTTTGTATAAATATGGCGAAAACTGGTATTCTTCTCACGTGAGTAGTAAAAATAATGTACTTGAGATAAACATAGAGCGACTATTTCTGTGTGTGCGATTTTATGATTATATTAAATCGGGTCTTACAATTTATGTCGTCAGCACGCTGCATAATTATTTCTCTTTCAAATGTAACGCATTGTTCTGTGTTTAGAGATAAACCTGTCAACTATAATGGCTTACCAGGCTTACAACTCAGTACTGTATTCTCTTCGGTAATATTATTTATTCAAATTTCACAAAGATTATGTATAACCATTGTATAAATGCTTTCACAAGATTGTTCAAAGAGATATTTGTTAATCCCTTTGTTTTAAGTTATTATTTATATTTTCAGGATTTCCACTTCATGCGTCACAAATCGTTGGAAGATTGTATAAGCTTCATCGTCTGATGGACGAAGCGATCTCGATTACCATCGAGGAGAGCGATACGACGAAAACATTGCAGACGACAAACTAAAAAGGTTGCTCAAATACATTTGATAAACAATGCAACCTCTCCAGAGTAACACCCCCTGGGAGGCTCATATGTTGACTGTTGTTGAGAGGTTGTTGCTCCAGACGGGGGAAAATTCTTACTACATGACAAATACGTGGTGGTATTGAAGAGAGATTGTTGTTCAAGAGAGTGCCACTGTAGAGAGGTTGCAGTGTACTTTCTAGTACGTGCACCGAACATGAAGCAATCTGTGTTTTCAGTGACATTTTATATTTACCGGTGTGTGAAAACTTATAATCAAATGGACATGTATGGACATGCTATATACACTCGGCAGAAGTCATAATTACTCTTAAACAAGCTTGTGGAAATTTTCTGTTTTGGTTTAAGAGTGAATTCCAAATTAATAGTGCTTCAGTGCTACTTTCGTTTCAGCTTTGTGATTGCGAGTGATATTTTTGTTTCTTTAAAAAGAAATGCATTTGTAGAAATTATCAGTTTCAAATTCTTTCAAATTGTTTAAAACACCACTGTGGGGTTCTTGTCTTACCACAGCCTATTGTGTCAACTTTACTGGGTGTATACTTCATTACAGTTACATCCTCTGTAGTTGAAAGGAGTGCAAGATCGTTTAGGGTACTTTATTGTTTTCCTTGTACTGAGTGAAAATGAGGTTACACAATGTGGCTTAAATGTAGTTTCTCTTTAATTATGAAAAATATTTTACTTACTGGCACCCAATCACATTTATAATGTGCTTTCTAATTGTGATATGGTGTTTATAGATGTGTTGTTGTTTAGTTATTTGTTGTTTGTGCCGGCACAATCATATGACCAGTGTTGTTGCAGTTAATCACGATTCGTGTGCTACATTTATGGTTGAACACGATTGACTTGCACTTTTTAAATCTCGGGCATTTTGTTAATTCATCGTCTTCCATGTATAGCTGCATACTGACACTAACTTCAATACGGTGTTCAAGTTATAACTTTGTCTACTATATCGTGAACTTTGTACATTGTTTTGTTTATTTTTGTTTCATTATTCTTAAATTCATATTCGTGTTTCTTATTTCAGCATAACTTCATAAACTTTCACGGTTGATGTGGAAAATGTTTAAGCTCCTTATACGTAAATGCTTAAATCATTCGACAAACGATATTCTTTATTCTATGAAAAAATCAATACATTGTAAAGTTCATGCGAACAAGAGTATTGAGCGAGATTAAAACTCCGGAAACAAGCTTAATAGCCTGTTACTTTGATTACGTTTCGATAGTGCTTTCAATTATGGTTCAAAATGTCAATACTTATTGGAAGAACAAAAATATATGCATGGAATTCAAGCAACATAAATATAATTTTATACCACTTTCTACAGCATTAAAGCCATATATAGCACGCTAGTCACAGATATATACAGCCTGAAATTCAGCGTCTATTTGCAATACCCCAGTCAATTTACACTCAACAAAATTAAGAACGCGCCATTTTGGTATGCGATATTTTTGCAGATCAAATCTAAAAGATAACGATATGTCCCGAATTGACATACATTTGAAAAGATTCGATATTCCTATCGCTACTGTCATATTTCTGTGTTATAAATTACTTCCTGTTCCTGCTGTTTATTAGTATCTGATCCAGAAATAAAATAATTAATGGTAAATCAGTGGTGCGTTTCATTTTTGGTTGAGTATTATTGATCCACGATTTGAATTTAATAATAGCATGTATCAGGAAATTGAAACCATGGCTGTTCTTTTGTGTTTACTAGTTCATAATTGATGTATGAGAAATGGACAGGCAATTATTATAAGACTAGAAAGATGTATAACGGTATTAAATGTTATGAGTATATTGGATCATTGAAAGAAGAGTAAGGTGGACTGGGATGGTGTCTGTTTGAACAGTTCATAGTTCCCAGATGTTATGTACGATTTCAGAGTTCACCGAATGTCTGCCCGCCTGTGATGTCTTGTAAAAAGTACATCTTATCTGGTAAATTTTGTGTGGTAAAAATGATAACGTCTGGTAAAACCGTCCGGTCTTGATAATGTTATCCCGTCAGATAAGAATGCATATGGTCTGGAAAAAATAATGGGGCTGGTAATGTTTTTGAGAAAATAAAAGGTAGATATTATTGGCGAACTCCGAGATTATTTTTTTTGTAATTTTAAGTCATGTTTTATTTACAATGACGTGTTGTATTTTGGTGATGTGAGAATATGAAGATAAGTAGATAGATATATAAACATTGATATGACTAATAACGATAATTTATCCACGGCATGACTGTTGTGTTTCTGTATGGTTTCAAACAGCTCCTTGTGGGTGAGCAGTAATGCTGTGGATGAAGTGCCGACCTTGCAATTCGGAGGTCTTAGGTTTAAACCTTGTCTAGGCTATAACCACGCCTCATATCACATCGTTGTTTCTTTAAGAACTGAAATATACTTATAGTGTATTTGGTCACATCTGCGTTACAACTTCACTGTGAATAGCATCGCAATTACTGCTCAACGATTACGTTAGGAAGAAAATAATTTATTATTAATGAATTACCTTCACTGATTTTATCTTATTTTCTCCGGAGAAGTTTACATAACTTCAGTAATTATTGCTCAATTGCCGCATTGAATATTTATTTATTGATGGTTGTATGTGATTGACCTTTGTTTATCAATTGATTATTTAGATGAAATGTCTTCTTATGCTTAGTCTTATGAATTGATGTATAATGTAACATTTCTGCGTAGTATAACGCGATAATAGACTCTATAATACGCGATAATTGAGGTACTGAAATGTTGGAGAGTGCTGAGCTATACATTTTGCTGACATGGCTTTTAGATTTCAGCGGAACCTCAAAGATAAGACAATAGCCGTGCCTGAAATAAGCCTAATTGACGACGTGTTCTGATTATTAAGTTAAAGGAGAAGAAAAAATGGAAATTTCCATGAAAACACGGTCTTATTTGTGAAGTGGTCTTCAGTTTGATGTGGTCTAATTCGGTATTGTATTTTGTGTCCTGTTATATTCTAATAATGTATATTTTATGATGCCGGTGTGATGTTATAGACTGTTGCTGTATCGTGCTAATACCATTTGAAATGGTTTGTTATTTTTACAGATTATTGTTGTTTGTACAGAGTGATATTCTATTCACATTGTTTCGATGTTGCAGTACATTGAAAAATAAAAAAAACTCTCTTACACGGTTTTGTTTGTTTTTGCTTTTACTACTGCAGTGTAACCTCAATGATAAGACCGTCAGTTGTACTGAAGAAGTTGGATGTTTTACTACTACAGTGTAACCTCAATGATAAGACCGTCAGTTGTACAGAAGAAGTTGGATGTTTTACCTCTACAGTGTAACCTCAATGATAAGACCGTCAGCTGTACTGAAGAAGTTGGATGTTTCATCTCTACAGTGTAACCTCAATGATAAGACCGTCAGTTGTACAGAAGAAGTTGGATGTTTTACCTCTACAGTGTAACCTCAATGATAAGACCGTCAGCTGTACTGAAGAAGTTGGATGTTTTACCTCTACAGTGTAACCTCAATGATAAGACCGTCAGTTGTACTGAAGAAGTTGGATGTTTTACCTCTACAGTGTAACCTCAATGATAAGACCGTCAGTTGTACTGAAGAAGTTGGATGTTTTACCTCTACAGTGTAACCTCAATGATAAGACCGTCAGTTGTACTGAAGAAGTTGGATGTTTTACCACTACAGTGTAACCTCAATGATAAGACCGTCAGTTGTACTGCAGAAGTTGGATGGTTTACCTCTACAGTGTAACCTCAATGATAAGACCGTCAGTTGTACTAAGAAGTTGGATGTTTTACCTCTACAGTGTAACCTCAATGATAAGACCGTCAGCTGTACTGCAGAAGTTGGATGGTTTACCTCTATAGTGTAACCCCAATGATAAGACCGTCAGCTGTACTGAAGAAGTTGGATGTTTTACCACTACAGTGTAACCTCAATGATAAGACCGTCAGCTGTACTGAAGAAGTTGGATGTTTTACTACTACAGTGTAACCTCAATGATAAGACCGTCAGCTGTACTGAAGAAGTTGGATGTTTTACCTCTACAGTGTAACCCCAATGATAAGACCGTCAGTTGTACTGCAGAAGTTGGATGGTTTACCTCTACAGTGTAACCTCAATGATAAGACCGTCAGTTGTACTGAAGAAGTTGGATGTTTTATCTCTACAGTGTAACCTCAATGATAAGACCGTCAGCTGTACTGAAGAAGTTGGATGTTTTACCTCTACAGTGTAACCTCAATGATAAGACCGTCAGCTGTACTGAAGAAGTTGGATGTTTTACCTCTACAGTGTAACCTCAATGATAAGACCGTCAGCTGTACTGAAGAAGTTGGATGTTTTACCTCTATAGTGTAACCCCAATGATAAGACCGTCAGCTGTACTGAAGAAGTTGGATGGTTTACCTCTACAGTGTAACCTCAATGATAAGACCGTCAGTTGTACTGAAGAAGTTGGATGTTTTATCTCTACAGTGTAACCTCAATGATAAGACCGTCAGCTGTACTGAAGAAGTTGGATGTTTTACCACTACAGTGTAACCTCAATGATAAGACCGTCAGTTGTACTGAAGAAGTTGGATGTTTTATCTCTACAGTGTAACCTCAATGATAAGACCGTCAGTTGTACTGAAGAAGTTGGATGTTTTATCTCTACAGTGTAACCTCAATGATAAGACCGTCAGTTGTACTGAAGAAGTTGGATGTTTTATCTCTACAGTGTAACCTCAATGATAAGACCGTCAGTTGTACTGAAGAAGTTGGATGTTTTATCTCTACAGTGTAACCTCAATGATAAGACCGTCAGTTGTACTGAAGAAGTTGGATGTTTTACCACTACAGTGTAACCTCAATGATAAGACCGTCAGTTGTACTGAAGAAGTTGGATGTTTTATCTCTACAGTGTAACCTCAATGATAAGACCGTCAGCTGTACTGAAGAAGTTGGATGTTTTATCTCTACAGTGTAACCTCAATGATAAGACCGTCAGTTGTACTGTAGAAGTTGGATGTTTTACCACTACAGTGTAACCTCAATGATAAGACCGTCAGCTGTACTGAAGAAGTTGGATGTTTTACCACTACAGTGTAACCTCAATGATAAGACCGTCAGTTGTACTGAAGAAGTTGGATGTTTTACCACTACAGTGTAACCTCAATGATAAGACCGTCAGTTGTACTGAAGAAGTTGGATGTTTTACCACTACAGTGTAACCTCAATGATAAGACCGTCAGTTGTACTGAAGAAGTTGGATGTTTTACCACTACAGTGTAACCTCAATGATAAGACCGTCAGTTGTACTGAAGAAGTTGGATGTTTTACCTCTACAGTGTAACCTCAATGATAAGACCGTCAGCTGTACTGAAGAAGTTGGATGTTTTATCTCTACAGTGTAACCTCAATGATAAGACCGTCAGCTGTACTGAAGAAGTTGGATGTTTTACCACTACAGTGTAACCTCAATGATAAGACCGTCAGCTGTACTGAAGAAGTTGGATGTTTTACCACTACAGTGTAACCTCAATGATAAGACCGTCAGTTGTACTGAAGAAGTTGGATGTTTTACCACTACAGTGTAACCTCAATGATAAGACCGTCAGTTGTACTGAAGAAGTTGGATGTTTTACCACTACAGTGTAACCTCAATGATAAGACCGTCAGTTGTACTGAAGAAGTTGGATGTTTTACCACTACAGTGTAACCTCAATGATAAGACCGTCAGTTGTACTGAAGAAGTTGGATGTTTTATCTCTACAGTGTAACCTCAATGATAAGACCGTCAGCTGTACTGAAGAAGTTGGATGTTTTACCACTACAGTGTAACCTCAATGATAAGACCGTCAGTTGTACTGAAGAAGTTGGATGTTTTACCACTACAGTGTAACCTCAATGATAAGACCGTCAGCTGTACTGAAGAAGTTGGATGTTTTACCTCTATAGTGTAACCCCAATGATAAGACCGTCAGTTGTACTGAAGAAGTTGGATGTTTTACCTCTATAGTGTAACCTCAATGATAAGACCGTCAGTTGTACTGAAGAAGTTGGATGTTTTACCTCTACAGTGTAACCTCAATGATAAGACCGTCAGTTGTACTGAAGAAGTTGGATGGTTTACCTCTATAGTGTAACCTCAATGATAAGACCGTCAGCTGTACTGAAGAAGTTGGATGTTTTACCACTACAGTGTAACCTCAATGATAAGACCGTCAGTTGTACTGAAGAAGTTGGATGTTTTACCTCTACAGTGTAACATCAATGATAAGACCGTCAGTTGTACTGAAGAAGTTGGATGTTTTACCTCTACAGTGTAACCTCAATGATAAGACCGTCAGTTGTACTGAAGAAGTTGGATGTTTTACCTCTACAGTGTAACCTCAATGATAAGACCGTCAGTTGTACTGAAGAAGTTGGATGTTTTACCACTACAGTGTAACCTCAATGATAAGACCGTCAGCTGTACTGAAGAAGTTGGATGGTTTACCTCTACAGTGTAACCTCAATGATAAGACCGTCAGTTGTACTGAAGAAGTTGTAGTTGAGAGGTGGTCTCATTATCGAATCAAATATGGAAGAAAAATAAAAATTGGTCAATTAAATACGGTCTTATTTATATAAACGAGGTAGCTTTAATGTCGAAATGGCCTTGACTGAGATTTCACTGTAGACCAATAGATAATTTGATTTCAACTGTATTATGTTGCAGAATAATAAATCGTTTAAGGTTATGTGATTATCAAACCCATATATACAGTTATATTGATCTTGGTTTTTTATTTAAAGAGGTACAGCTGTTTAATGTATGCATACACTTTGGCCGCAATCTGTACAGGGCTATACGAGCTATTATGAATTTAATATAGTTTATGGAGATTTCACAGAGGATTGGTATATAAGATCCCTACATACTTTGATGTTATGGTTAGATCATATTTCAGATGAGTGGGCGGGTATTCATGATTTATACAAAACTTTGGTCGAAAATCTTAAATTATTCAATTATTCGACTGACAAACACTGTTAACACTTGAACGATTTTCTATATTAATGTATTTATACATGTACTCATACGTTTTGTGTGTCGGAGGTTGAAGTTGAATGAACTAGAACATTGAACTAGAAATTTAATATATTTAAAGTAAATGCTGTCCAATTTAAAAAGGGATTGTCAACAGAATCTGATTTAGCAAGGCCAATTTCTCTTTAAAACAAGGAAATGACATGCTTCATTTTAAAGATACAGTCTAACACATATAATGCATTTGGAACAGTTAAAGTACCACCAGCGGAACAGTCTAACAATTATAGGAACAAAATCAAATGTTCCGCTGAAGTAACAATCCCAAAACTCTAATCGCAAAGTCATACGTTATTTATAGTTTGTTATAGTGTCAAACATAGAATATTACAGTACAATCTCCATGTTCAGCCTATGTCCTAAGCTTATGACGCCCATTTCCTGACCGCCCAACATCTTCATTAATATGGTCTTTCCATATTGGAAGACATTGTTGAACTGAACATGTTAACACTTTGTCACAAAAATATTTAGAATGAAATATGAAAGAAATGTCAGTGGATGGAGTAGTTTAATCGACATTTGTAAAGTAATAAGACGACAATAAGCAGGGCATACATACTAAGAAGGGTTACCGGTGCGTGAAACATAAACACACAACTTTAGATGTAAACAAACAGAATATTTCGTGCCCATTAAAACACAGAACGAACAATAAATTAGTCCAATATTGAACGATTCTTACATCTTTCGAGAACCAATCGGATTCATTGTGCATAGAGAAATAGAGAAATACATGTATACTATAGGGATCAGATTAATTATTCTTTCTTTATGATTTATAAAACAGGTGTAGTCCATAACTTTGTTTTGAAGTAACATGTATAAGTGAACAAAACGCACGAACGTTATAACATACTAGTACATACTAGTATCTAATAGTCAAGTGAGCAAACCCACCACTTTCGATTTTGAAAATTTTCATTACATTATGACAAAGAGATGTGAAACGATGAACCTGGTTTTGACATGCATGTTTTTATCGATTCCTTTTCACAGTTCATTTCATTTGAATGATAAATGTAACAGCATAGTGCAATCAAAAACTATCACTATATATCTGAAAAGTACAGTCAGATTTACATTATTGAACAGCGTGTACGCACAAAATCATAATCGTGTTCAAAATTATTTTTAAACTATTAAAACAAATTGACAAAAGTATGGCATTGGATAGTGGGGAGTAAAATCACCAGTAACAGCCACTACAGAATACATCACAACTCATTTGTAAATGGTGCTTAATATTTAGTGACGTGTCTTCAATTACATAATATACTGACAGACGAAATCGAAAGTAGAATTAAATATCCATGAATAATTTGAACACTTGACGAACATTCGACTTTGTTTACATACATATCAACGGTATGTACTTGACATGAAAGCAGCGTCTTGGTGATTCACATTTACCATACGATCTATAGTCACAAAACAGAAATACAGTAAAACATCAATAATAAGACCACCTTTGTAACCCTTGAAAATTGGACTTAATATTGAGGTGGTCTTACTATTGAAGTTGAATAAAGAGTAAAACAGTGAAAATGGACTAGAAAATTGTGTCCTTAATTTTGAGGTGGTCTTATCATTGAGGTGGTCTTATCATTGAGGTGGTCTTTATGTATGGTTTTACTGTACTGTTAACCTTGAAGTATCATTGGAAATGTGCCAGATACATGCCATACCAATCCGTGAATGAATAGTCAGCGTTATTATATATAACATATATACATAAATAATTCTATGTTTTCAGTTTGTAATCAAAGGTCTCATGTTATAATTTTTATTTCCGTTTCGCTACAATAACTAAGAGAGTTATACACTGTGACTTTTAATGTTTAATGTACTATTGTTCAACTCATATACATATATACCAATGAATTCATAATATATCGTTGAAATGGCATACTACATTAGATAACCTGACTGTTCATCATCCTTCGTCCAATTCAAAATTTGTTTATATTCAAAATATCAGAGCCCAAAATTAAGTCATTAAAGACAATACATTTTCAACTAGTATAAACAAAATCAACATGATGATTTAACCGTAATTTTAGCATATATAATATATTCTTTAATTTAAATACCTTCTAACGAAAAACGAATACTTATCTCGAACGATGTTCGGATCGAAAGATATGTTCGGATCGTTCAATATTGAACTAATTCATACGGTTCGTTCTTTGTTTACATGGGCATGAAATATTCCGTTTGTTTTGTCTTTATGCTTCACAGACCAGTAATCATTCTAAGTATATATGGTCCAGGGAAAGGCGACTACTGTTTGTATTACAACTTCATCTTACTTGTCTACAAATGTTGATGAACCTGACACAGTCAAACTACTTCATTCATTGGTATTACTTTCATAAATGGCATTTTAAATATGTTAAATTTCGATTCCAATACTGTTCTTCATTCGACTTTGACCTCAGAAATACAGAGTTATTCACTTTAAAGACTTGGGTATATACGTAAAGAAATAATGACAATTTGATCAATTTCGAAACGACGAAACAGTTATAAATATGAACTATGGGTTTGTTTTGAAGCGATTTGAAAGAACGCATACTAACATGGAGAAGAGAAAAGATAACACAAACAGTATTGGGTTCCTCGGCATCTGCGCTAACTGTATTTACCATCCGGAACATTATTATGGCAAGATTGCATTAATACAATCCCTTAATTCACACATTCACGTAGACGATACACAAACATACTAAACAAGCATTATCATAAAGCAAGTTTCTAACTATAGTGCCACAGTTTTCATTAATGAACATAATCTCAACTGAATTGCCATTGATTATATTAAATACATTAAGTCGCTAAAAACTCATTTAACCCAGTTCAGTCTTTGTCGCGGATTGAACTAATGGAAAGCTTGCGTCTAAGCGTTTGAAACCATTTTTATTATCAATTCCATTAAGTGTATCTTTATACGTCACGCCCTCTGTCTTGTGGCGTATAAATCCCAACTCCATGTTGACTGGACGCTTGCTCGGGTTTTTTATCAGTTATTGCGTCATGGAACTTCTTTTTGTGTTTAACAGGTTTATCCTTCCGCTTATTTAGATCAGGTAAGGGACCGGAAGGCCCCGTGCGTATTTCTGGCAGGATGACTCTTCCGGTAATACTGCAAAAAGGGGAACAGCGGTATAAAATACTGAACACTAAACAATTTTCGTATGATCTAATCAGAACATGTAAGTTTAAGTTTAAACATATCTATTTTACAGCGATTGAGAAACAAGTTCTTACAACTTATACAAATCACTCTCGATGGTTGCTTCCTGTCTACTAACCATCACTCGTGGTATTGTGAAGTTCGTGATCAAACCCCGCTTATCGGGGGCGGGGGGGGGGGTCGAACTAACGACCTTCGGATCAGGGGTCCGACGCTCTACCCCTCGACCACTGCGCCTCTCTTAATCCGAACTTGAATGTGGAGAAAGTTACGTTACAGTGTAATCGAATTATATATTATTTATATGTTAAAAACAATATCAGTTCGTGTGCGATGCGACCCGGTTTAATCATGTACATTGAATTGACACAGAAATACGAAATAACAACAAAATGAGGTTTTATACCTGAATGGTAGAGGCGGAGCGGGTGATGCACTGTTCGGGTCTGGATCTAATACACTTCTGGACTTCAGTGACTTTGATTTGTCAGCGGGTTCTGAAGCGTGGAAAACTATACATGTACATTTCATACAATGATTGCTTATCCTTTACAACAATAAGAAACATTATTATAACGATAAACCTCATTACAACGCATTTCTGAATCTTCGGAACTCAATTCTATAGCAAATAAGACATCATTTGACATGATGGTCAAAATAATGTTTGTGATTCGTGTCAGACTTTTATTTTGGTATTAATCATTATTTCTTTTGTGCTGTCAATTATAGGTATCACAGTCGCACATTCCTGTTATCCGGATAATACATTAAAAGAGAAACTCATTTGAAGTAATATTTTGCTCATTTTTTGTTCATTTGTTTACCTAAACAAACATGAAACATATAGTGCATTAACCAAGAATGAACTCATAATGTATTGATCCGTATTTGTTGAAGAAAGATGTTTGTACATCATTAAACTTCCAGTTTTTGTAACAATCAGGCAATTTTACAGGTTTTGTCTGTTAGTAATCGAGACGTTTTAGCCAATGTAACAACAATACTGGATGAAACAAATTCAAACATTTTATGTTCAGATGAGCCAGATATATCTTTAACACTTGTTGCACATTATACACTTCCACCCTGCTTCGTTGTATCGTAAATGAATTGTGCAATGTAGCTATATTCGCATTGAACCATGCAGTAAAATATTCAGAACCATTGAATATCTCTACAAGTGCAAAAATATTCGACATTTTATGGACATTTCACATAGTAATGGCATTTCATTTTGAACAGAAAATATACAGATATGATATGTTTACCTTTGATGATTGTATCCGTGTTTATTGGACTAAGATCACGAAGTCGACGTACGGATGACGAATCACGCGAACCAAGTCCTATAGCATCCAAGGGAATTAACTGTGTATGTAATACTGGAGATGAACGACACGAGTTGTCGTTCTGAAAAAAATATAAAATATGTCACAAAATTAGCACAAATAAAACAAGCAAATCCACGTAGATTTACGTGATAAGATATGGTAACAGTCAGCTCTCATAAGAATGTATATTCAGGTATAAACTGTTGAGTGTATAGTTAAATTCATGGCTATTAATTACAAGTTAAATAATTAACAATCGTAAGATGTATAGCATATTTATACTGATATACTGATAATGAAACTACCCATTATGCTTGTGCCATAACGCTTAAGTTTCTGAAATGAACACATTCTAAAATAACATGAAGAAGTCAAGCCGGAAATATCACAAGCAACATGCAGTCACCTCAAAAGCACATGAAACAATCGCTAAGTAGCAGTTGCCGAATACATGTACCTGTCTGTAAAGACCACCCATGGGAACAGCAAAATGTGGTCTTTGTTTACAGGTGGTCTCTATTAACAGATTAAATATCATTGAAAATGGTCTGATGGGAGATAAAATTGGTGGTCTTTGCAGACAGGTTTTGCGCTAGAGGTCTTTGTTCGCAGGTGGTCTTTAACACAGGTTTGACTGTATATCAATTATTTACTTTTAAATTATCAGGAACCTGACATAGTATTGTATTGTTCAGTCTAATTATTGTTCATAACATTTCATTATTATAAAATAGAAGTATAAACGTATATATCATGTGTTCATATTTGTTACATCGTAGCTTCGATTTTTGTTTGAGAAATCCTTCCCATTTTTTTCTAATTTCTAATAAATGTTTCAGAAAAGCCCAAATTTCGTTTGTATATCTAAACTCTTCTACTCACGATTCAGAAACAGGTCAAATTACTTGACGACGTTAGGTGAAGTTATTGTGGTTTAAAACTACCATACAGTCATTAAAGAAAAGAAGAACAAATATCACACGGCTATATGCACGGATCCAACAGTTTACGTCAAGGAGGGGTCAAGGTTCTGGTAAGGCAGGCGGATCTAAGTTAGCATTTGAAGTCCCTAGAAATTTGCAATGCAATGCGTTTGTTGTACATTTTGTGATGTGACCCCCTCTTGATCTAGGATAAGATATGGAAGTTTTGCCAAAATTTCAGGGAGACCCGGACCCTGGTCCCCTCTCTGGATTCGTGCAAGCGCTTCAAACATTCAACGAGTTACCCGTGCAATCCTTTTTTAAAAGGATTTTATTAAAACCTATTATGTTATGAACATAGCTCATAGCGACATTTACCAAAGACGACGTTCTTGTTGATCCACCTTCGTCGCTTCGTTTATGCTTCTTTTTCTTCTTTTTCATCGCAGCTCCCTTCTTTAACGTGTCTGTTAACTTCTCCTTATTCGTCAGTCCTTCAAGATCTCTTGCAATATAGATATTCCTGTTTTCTTGACTCTGATTAGAAATAACTCCGTCCGGTAACGGAGAACATTTTAGCTTTGTTATATGTACATGGTCAGTCATTCGTGAACTCACATCACTGACGTAAGTGCTTTCTTTATCTAATTTATCTAGATCACCTTTAGTGTCGGTAGTTACACCGTGTTTATGCTGAACTACATAAGGTAGTTTTGTTTGTTCATCTTTCATTTCTTTATTAACTTGTTCAGTTTTCTTTCTAGAGAATAATCCTTTAAAAAACCCAGGCTTCGAATTCTTGTCGTCTGTTTTATTACCTTTCAATGAAGGATTATTACTGTGTCTGTCTTGAAGCAAATGAGCACATTCTGAAATAAGTGAGATTTCATAGTTGAATCATGTATTTCATCACTCTTTTTGAATAGTTTTATACATTCTGAAATGTTTGAATTACTAAAGAGAGATTAAGGTGTTACAGGCTACGCCACATACATAAAACAATGCCTCCCCACACAGACCCCCGGGAAAACAATACTCTACAAAACATTAGGGACTGAAGATGTGCAAGGGTTAACATGTATTGGAATAGTGTGCAAGGAATGGTCTGACCGACTGTCAAAATCAGTTATAGAGAATTTAGAGGGACAAAACTTATAACCGTTTCTTTTTATTCAGGAAGATTTAAGGATTGGTTGCCATGGTTATCAGCGACACAATGATGCATAAATTAACGGTACGTTGATATCCGCATACTCGTAGCTTCTACTATTTGATACTCCAAGAATTTAAAGAATCGCTTTACCAAAAAGAAATACAGTACTAAATGGTAATAGTATATACTATTGGTAACAGCAGTGAGATAATCACAAACGAGACACGAAGTTAAAACAAAGCGTCACAGTTTAAAATAATAATATCAATTCAAAAATATCACTTATGAATCAATTGCAGTCATCTTCTATTCCTCAGACAAGTTACCGACAAATAATATTTCGTAGTAGTCTTACATTTGGTAAAGACATCGTTTTGAAATTTCGATTATAAAACTTTTACAGAAGTTACTCATACATGTTACAGACATATGCTACTCGTACATACCTTTATGTCCAGCATTAGTTGCGTATTCTAAAGGTGCTACAGAAGTTACTCATACATGTTACAGACATATGCTACTCGTACATACCTTTATGTCCAGCATTAGTTGCGTATTCTAAAGGTGTTACAGACATATGCTACTCGTACATACCTTTATGTCCAGCATTAGTTGCGTATTCTAAAGGTGTTACACCATCCATATCACATGGGTTACGGGTCACACCTAGGTTCAATAGTGCACGAACACAACTGGCCTTGCCAGTAGCTGCTGCCCAGTGTAGTGGTGTCCTAGGATACAACAGAACACTATAGTTAGTGAAGTTTGATTGTATTTATGATTACAATAGGCAATAACACAATGGTTTCTTCTTTTTGCGTTAGGGAATATGTTTATGAGTACATTTCCTTTTTGTATATTCTTAACATTTGGTAAAATGGTTACAAAGTTAAATAATCTTTAAATATTAGAAGTGTTCTTGTTTTGTTTAGAAAATGCACTCATATATTACTTGGTACAGTAAAACCTCACCTAAAGACCACCTCAGAATTAAGAACACAATTTTCAAGTTAATTTTCACTGTTTTGCACTTAATTCAACCTCAATATTAAGACCACATCAATATTAAGACCGGTTTTCAAGGGTCCCAAGGGTGGTCTTATTATTGAGGTTTTACTGTAAATGTTTGTAAACTGTTCAGACATATGATAGAGCTATAAAGCCACACTAAGGGACTTAAATCAAGGATAACAGGGCCCCTAAAAAGTATCAAAATATGTTCTTCGATATTATCATTTTGGCCGGCGATTATGTTTTGATTCGTTTTTTTATTTTGTTTATGGGAGGAGCAGTTATTGTTAAAGTGATGTGAAAGCATTACAAACGTGAATTTTAACGGAATAAAACAATCGAATAGGATTTCTAAAGCTTTACTATGCATACATTTTCAATGAAAATGTTTACAAATTAGAAAATATAATTTTTATGTAAATATTTTGTTTTTTTAATTAATTGATTATAAGCTAAACCCTCAACAGATCTGCTCAAACCCGTAGTGGTCGTGACCAAGTGCCTTCAGCAATTACCTCCCTTTGCGCTTATAAGTACTTTAGTGACGAATAGAACTGTGTTCAGAATAAGTCGACTTTCTGAGCAGAGATTTTGCAGTGACGTTATCATCGCGGATAAGATATTTATCTATACTATAATATGCAAGTGAGCTTTGAGTTTACCCAACTGTCGACATAAATTGAACAAATTGATTCACAAAAGAAAATTTAAAATGGCGTCCATGATGGTCACGTGTTCTGCCGATAGTCGGGTGAATCACCAAAACCTCATGAACATTATCGCCAACAACATGATTTGTAATTTATTCAAACATTTCCATTACTTGAGAAGTGGGATTGCTGCTTTACCAATACGGTGAACAATGAGTAAAACTGTTCAGTGAGTCTATCAAACGACTAGTTGTTTAAATGGAACTTTTAATGTGCTTCTTTGGTGTGTATACGTAGTTCTCACATCTACAATATTTACCTCCCTTTTTCTAAATTGTCGGCCATTTTGATAGGCAAATTTCCTTATAGTTTATGGGGTATATAATGTAAACGATGATAAACTAATCCGATAAATAAAAAAATAACTTATTCATTGTGCTCATGTGGGCAGATGGTTCAGTAAGTTTAAGAAAAAGTGGTTGTCACATGCAAATTCTCTTGGTATTTTCTCAATTATCATATATTTGGAAATTACTCCTATAATGGCTTATCAGTTTTGCCTATCAAAATAGGTAAATATTGTAGATGTGGGAACTATGTATTGGCGACAAAATATGTTTTAGCTGCATGTGTCAACAAGGTACAATAGACCGGTCAGGTGGAAAACCACAGAACTCAGTCGTGATATATGATAACAAAGTAAGTGTTGGTTACCTGTCATCCTTGTCCACAGCTTCACTGATAGATGGTGCTAAACTAGCCAGTTCATGTAAAATAGAGAAATGGCCAGCCGCTGAAGCCAGATGTAGAACTGTCTTACCACTGTTATCTATAGCTGTCAGTAACTGCGGACACTCTTCCAACAAACCAAAACAACAAGACGAACTACCATTCTGACAAACGAAAAGAAAATCCAATAATTTATGCTGGAAGTACGAACATTATGTTGATGGGTGTATTTGAGACTTTTTCTTTCCAGTAGGAAAGTTAGTTACCAACAGTAGTCGATGGTTCATCATCAACCTATTCCAAACAGAATACAAACATTGCATTCTAGACACGGATTTTCTCGCTTTTGTGGAAAATATAGTTCGTGTTCTATCACCAAGCACAATCATTAAAAAGGCAGAAATTCATGACTGTCCCCTGAACAATAGGGTCCGGATAGTTTTGCATCACAAAGAGCGGTATAGAGGAAATAGACTTCATACACACTAGTAGTTTAGTTTATACTAGGAATGTAAACGATTTATCGGTTAACCGGTTAACCGTTCTAACATGCGGTTATCGGTTAGTAAAATCACTAAGCGATTAATCGTTTATTTTTTATGAAAACATCTACTTTTGAAATAAAAAATGATGTTTATTTTTATGGTTTATGTTCAGTATTTATCAGAAATAAAACACTATCCGAACTAACGTCAGAATATATGTCTAGTTTACATGTGTCATGGTAAAAATACACACGACAAAATGCGAAACACGAACCGAATGTAATGTTCGGCTAACCAGTTAACCGTTCGGAAGATTAAACGGTTAACATGTTAACAAAATAACCGAAAATATTGACATACCTAGTTTATGCTGATATAGTTTGCATCGATTATGAAACAAGTTATCACCATTTATATGAAATACTCTTTATGACTGTTTCCTGAGCTTACTCTCCTGAACTCGCGCCCAGCGCAATGATCGTAAAGAACCTAGAACCTTCGAACTTCCGGTCAGGAATTAGGCGATCTGCCCCTTGACCACTATGCCTCCATACATATCAAACAAATTATATTATTTATTATTGTATTTAAACATTCAGTAATCACTTAACTTTTGAAATGATTTTACTATTTTGTAAGAACTGCATGAACCATTGACTCAAACATACCTGAGCTGCCCAGTGTAATGGTGTTTTACCGTCAATATCAGCGAGTGTACATTTGGCACCGCTGTGTAAGAGTTGTCGGACATGCTCAGGTCGATCGTGAAATGCGGCCCAGTGAAGTGCTGTCATACGCTGGCAAACAGAAATAAACATATCTAATATTGACATATGTTGTCATTGTGTAAAATACGTTAAAACCTCAAGGATTCATTATGTTGCAGATACTATATTAGTTGATTATTGTTTTAAATTGATTGTGAACAATTGAGATCAAATAGTAATCCAACGGATTTCACGAGACAGTTAGTTGCATGTATCTGTATTTACTACACATCGACTAAACGTATTCCTGTGATAGCGATCTTTAATTTGGAAGGAAACATTAAGCTGTTACAGAGAACGCAACATACACAAGCCAATGCCTCCCCACACCGGACCCCAGGGAAACATCAGTCTATGAAACATTAGGTGTAAGAGAAACACGTGTGTAATCTAAGTAATGTTAAGAACGTTCAGCGCCACTATTAACTTTAATAATTTCACGATGGTATAATACAACAATGCTCGTCTTCCAGCTATCATATACTGCTGGAGACATTAAAGCTAATAAATAGATAGCATCTCTACATTGGACAAGCGTGATCATTGGCAACACTTTGGTGCTATTCTAAATTAATGTTACTGCATTGAACATGCATTGTTTTTTAACTCGTTAGGTAAACTAATATAGCATCGACCGGGAGAATCCAACAGTGCATTACAAAGAAGAAAACTATCGGCATGCAGAATAAACATTATTACATCAAAGCAACTGTTGTTAATGCATGATTGAGCCTACCTCATTATCTCCAATATTGATTTCATCTTCAGCACTGAGCCTTTTCAAAATGGCAATTAGTGACCTGCAATAATATATGTTAACATGAAATCAAAGGTGTACATGTGAGAGAATTCAAAAACAGAATGCACTTAATTTCGTCTGTCGCAGATAACATACTATACAGAAGTGCATGTTTTATTATATTGTAACTTATATGACAGTTTACGACAACCATTGATAGAAAAAAGCTAATGCTATTAATCCTATATTCAGTATCATGTCTGATGTAGACAAGTCGTCCTTTATTTTATCTGGTATAACTCTGTGTCGATTAAGTGCCAAAACCTGTAACAGTATTCTTAATACCAGAATGTTTTATTTATGTAAGTAATGTATGTCATGTTTTATATTGTTGTTGGTTTATCTATAAACTAGAGGCAAGTGCTTATCAGTTCATCTACTGTCTGACAACATATGATAATCGATTTTTTACACACATTTTGTACTTATGCACGCTTGTGGGCGATACTTTCAGTTTCTTATCCTAAGTATTACCTTCATTAGTTTTTATACCAGAATTAGCAGTTGTTTCTAGTTTCTTATCATGTGTATAAATGTATGCTTTGTGTAATATATGTTTTATATCTCTTATAGATCTAATTTAGAGTGGCTTTGTATATTGTTAGTTGTTTTCATTATGTGCATATGAGTGTTATTTATACAAAGAAGAGACGTTAATGAACAAATATATATACACTATAAATAAAACATACTAATCAGCTTCATTGTTTCAAACACCCAGTAAACGATGCTTGGGTGGCAAAACAGCACAATGATATACTACAATCAATTACTGCTCTAATTTATCTCTCTCCACATAATACAAACGTCACGAAAATAACTGACGCAGACACAGATGATGTCGCTGTTAAAATTGGACTTTATTACCATCTTCAAATGTTCTAGTGCATAAAAATCAAGTGGTAACCATGTTTGGTAAAAACAAAACCAAGAAATTATTTAGTAACGTTAACGTAGCATGAACAGTGTATGCATGCCATAAATCAATATCTGTCTGACATATAGATGTGGGTGTTGCGTAATTAGTTGACAGAGTACGTACTTAATATTATTATTTATAGAATACATTTGTGGTCGTTATTGGTGCATTCGACATACACTTCTTGCGCTTTAAACACTAATTCGTTATTTTGTTTTTTTAATCTAGGGAGGTTGCTACTTCGTTTGAAACTGTGAGAGACGGAGAGAGGGAGAGATAGAGGGAGGGAGAGCGCGAGGGAGGGAGAGAGATAGAGGGAGGGAGAGAGGGGGAGGTAGAGATAGGGAGGGGGAGAGAGTGAGAGAGAGAGAGGGAGAGAGAGAGAGGGGGAGAAGGAGGGAGGGAGAGAGAGGGAGGGAGATAGAGGGGGAGAGACAGGGGGAGAGATAGAGGGGAGAGAGTAGGAGAGGGAGAGAGAAAGGAAGAGAGAGAGAGAGAGAGAGGGGGATTCTAAGGGAGGTAACTATAGCAAAGAAAAAAGAATGAAAACGGTAACAATGAACGCGAGCAATCACTGACCAAATACAGAACAAAGGAACATGCTCATACCTTGTATCAGTGTCGTATGTAGCCGCATGTAGTGGCGTTCGTCCTGATTTATCTACAATATCCGCTCGGGCTCCTTTACGTAACAAGTAGATCACACCATCACTCCATCCCTGAATTACATAGCGTAAACACTGGTATTGTCAAAATCATTGTCTTCGATCCTCTTAATAAGAGGTACAGTAGAATCTCACTTAAAGATCACCTTAATAATAAGACCACATCAAAACAGATTTTTCAAGTCAAGTTTCACTTGTTTGCTTTCTATTCAGCCTCAATACGAAGACCACCTTAATATTAAGACCAGTTTTCAAGGATCCCAAGGGTGGCCTTATTATTGAGGTTTTACTGTACATGTAATTACAATAAAATGGTATTTTCTTTCATATTCACTTAATTTTTTCACAATTGTGTAGGGTTGGACAAGCATAGACACTTTAGGCAAACTTTTACTACTAATAACATAATTATACTATTATACTATGATTGGTTTGCTCGTTCAATATGTTTGTGTTATATACTCAAGAACATAAGAGTAGTAGATAATTATCTTTAGCTCAAATATCAAAGGTAACAAGACACCTACATGTATTAACTCAAACCGCCACGGACAATGTATATAACCCAAATTCGCTATTTCTTTCATTATCGTATTTACCTAATTATCGATTATAGGTGTTGAATACAATCTATTCATCCGTTCATAATTGAAAATATGATTTGAGCAACCTTTCTACCCTATATACAATATAATGGATGAATCGATCATGAAAGCTTATCGAATTGGGTTTACTGTAATTACCGCGTTCTATTATGGCGTTTCTATTTTTAGAAACATGCAAATAAAAAATAATTATGTATGAATTTAGAGTTGATATTTCACAACACAAGTACTTACTAACGCGTAGACTCAAATAACTCAATAGAGAATAAAGAAATACATTTTACGTTAGATCCATCCGCTCGAATTTATTTTGTACGCTTATTAGTCAAGCGAAAAGATTTGTAGCGGACGGATGAATCTGATTCGATTAGTTTGTAGTGTCTAGAATAATCTTTGAACTGTCAGTATTATTTTAAGATTTGACTATTCCATTTCTGAAACAGATATCCGATGATATTGGGTCAAATTCGAGTAGTTTCAGTCGTCCATTAAATCATAATCTATCGCGTTTTAAAGTAATACTATGCTCATGTTTTGTTCATTTGTTTAACTAATCAAACATGAAAAATATTATTCCTATAGTTAAAACATCAATAAACATGCATTAACAAAGAAATAATTCATAATGTATTAATCCATATTTGTTGAAGAAAGATGTTTGTTCATCATAAAATATAAAAAAACATCCACTTTTTTAATTATCAGGCTGTTTTAAAGGTTTTGACTGTTAGTAATATGATAAAACAAAAGATTTTTTCAATCGCTTTTACATTGCAATGGCTCTTGTTAGAGATGTTAGCCAATGTTACAACAATACTGGATAAAGCCAATTCAAAAATGTTATGTTCAGATGAGCCAGATACAGTCAAACCTGTGTTAAAGACCACCTGCGAACAAATACCACTATTGCAAAACCTGTCTGCAAAGACCACCAATTTTATCTCCCATCAGACCATTTTCAATGATATTTAATCTGTTAATAGAGACCACCTGTAAACAAAGACCACATTTTGCTGTTCCCATGGGTGGTCTTTACAGACAGGTTTGACTGTACATCTTTAAGGATTAATATGATACAATCGGTGTGGAGATATGGACACTCGAGGTGTACTGTACAATCCTCGCAAATACACAAATAAACAAACCACCCTTTATACAGAAATAGAAAACATCATTCCAAAAATAGAGCTGACAAGTCAATACAGTGTGTCAATATCATCTACGGGTTGTTAATATAATGTATATACATTCTGATACGTCACAATAGCGTGTCAGACTCACGCCCATTGCAGCACATACGTACGTCGTATAATTCTCATGATATCATTTAATATATTAATTTACGCGAGAATACGCCAATAAGGAGTCTAGTACGCTCAGACAAATGTACAGGCAAGTGACCAAAAATGCACTGCATTGATAATTGCATAAAATTGCAAACATCGACATGTATTTAATTACACCAAATACGTAATAGTGTATTGTACGCTTGTAACAGAATATCCATCTACGAGTACACTTTGCCATGACAATGCCGGAAGTTGTATCATATTTCAAAATTTTAAGTAAGATATAATGCTCATTTTTTTGTTTACGAAAGATGTATTTCATATAAATAAAACATCTATAAATAAGCTTTTCAAAGACTAGACTTATAATGTATTCCTTCATATTTGTCGAGAAAAGTAGTTTGTAATATTTTTAAATTAAAAAAAAACACTTTCAGGTTTTACACTTTGTTGGGGGTTTACAATTTGTGTCCTTTTCGTAACATGACAAAAGACGATTTTAAAACAGTATTGTTCGTTTTAAAGAGGTATTAAGCCAATGTAGCAACAACACTTCATGAAGCCCGTTCAAATAGTTTACGCCTCGATGTTCAAAAATATGAACTGGATTCACATTTGTTTATATATTATCGATAATTATGATTGTTTTATTTATTGAATGCAATAATCAGCATAGTTTATATTAATTATCCAGCTATTTTGAAAACTTCCTAACAGCAGACACAATCACGGTATGTTTTAACTTAGGATTAAATCAACAACAGTCAAATTGTGCGACTCCAAAAGGGTGTTGTACAAGAGAGGTTGAACTTAACTGCGATGTTTAGCTGGCGTGTATGTCAATTGTTGTACACATGTAATTAATTCCAACCTAACATATTTCAAACATACCTGATATGCTGCTACTGACAAACATGTCCTACCATTGTCATCTTGTACATTCACATCAGCTCCCATCTTCACTAATCTTTTGACGATACTTGTATGTTTGCCCAACACAGCATGCGACAGCGGTGTGTACCCTAAACATAAATGGACATAGCTGCTTAAAATCAATCATTGCTGGATCGTTTTATAAGTTTATGTTGGATCCGGGAGGTATGGTCATCCAGTGAATTCTCAACATGAACGGGGTAACCCGCATGTATCAAGGAAACATTCAAAGCTGGCTTTACAATATGAATGAACATAGATGAAAATGTACATACAAAATGCATGTGAAGGGAATATGTCATGATGTCATATCAAACCCATTTAGAACACATGTTTTCAGTGTCTTACTGATTATGGGATAAACTATGCCGAGTCAAAGAAGAAAGTGTGCATTGCTCGTTGCGCTGTAACTCTGTACCCAATTAATTTATATTGGTCAACATACCCAACAAGATGATATACAGATAACACAAAATATACCCACAGACAGATAGAAATTAAAATTATCTACCAGTTGGTACCAAATATGTCAATGTTTAGCCCAAATGGTATCGAAAAATGTCCATATTATCCCATGCACACTTTTGTGACTTAGCATAGTATTAACAAGACCATGTTCACATATCTATCTGTATTGCAGAATGCGTCAGAAAAATGTCTAATCAGTACATGGTCCTGTTTAACGGTTGTATCCAATAAAAAAGTAATTAATGAACCACTTTTGATTACACATCTTATTTAAATGAAAAACAGCATATTTGGGTGATTATTAACGCAAGATTGATTACCAGATACACATAGATTCGACGACAATGCAAAAGACTCATTTTAGAGAAGAAGAAATCCTTAAGACGGTGGGTAATTAACATCCAATTTTCTGTTTTTATTTTCAGTGACTGGTCTAGGTTAGTTTACCCTACATACGTTGTTTGCACGTTTTGCTGAACTAAGAAGGATTTGGAAATACTAAAATTCAGATATTCATTACCATCACTGTCCCGCTGTTGTATGACGCTAGGATCTTGTTTGATAGCTCTGACCAGTAACGGTAGATCTCCAGTAGTGGCTGCTTGATGTGCAGGAGTAAAATCATCATCTCCATACATCTCGGGACCTGATTGGTCAATAAAACAATATAGATAAATCGTCGTTACAAAATGTCCAAACCATCAACCAACAGAAATTGAACAACACTAGAAAAATGCTCATCAATATATATAGTTACTTTGCCACATCTTAAGTTTCTATGTCCGTTTCATGGCGAGTTATGTCTTATTTCTTTTACACGTACGTTTAAAAAACCCAGAATATCCTAATAGTTCTACATCCATTTTATCCATTAGCACACTAAATTACACTTCAGTTAGCACAGCAATTAAAGAAATGAAACGAGTAATATATAACTATACTAGTGTTTTATCAAGAGTCACTTTCTGAAAAGAAATCTATTTTTTTCCAGCGAGTTTGTTTTCAACATATTCATTTTTTGCCTCAAGTATAGAATGGTAGGTATAGTTGTTATTTAACGAGACATTTGTTATAGAGACTTAATGAAATAATTTGTAAAAGATAGCAAACATTAACACACGATTTATGTGTTTTGAAGTTCAAATTAGTTCAGCCTAATGAATACAACGTATAATTACCTCCACGAGGAATGTGGATGTATTGTTATATTTCTATTTCACAAGTTGAAAACACGAAATTGATTTTTCTTTCCGAAATGTTTTGGGTGAAAGTAATTGTAAAATATAACTGCACTCATTTCGTTGCTCATTCTTAAAGAGTACCTTGCTTATATATCTGAACAAAAATAGCATTGATCGATAAAATAATTTATCATTTACTCAATTTAAGTATTAAGTACCAATGCCTGCTATGTACATATATATAAAATCATTATTATTATCTCTAGATAAATATGTCAGCAAAGACATTATTATACACCGATTAACGAAGCAATTCAATTTATTTGACGGAAAAATCTGCGATTGAAGTTTTACGCACGAGCGGATTTCCTTACCCAAATTGGCATTGATCGGTCCTGAAAGGTCATGCACCCGTTAGCGGTCAATCTGACAGCAATGTACATGCCATTAACGGTTTCATGTAAAATTACTTAGAGGACTGTTAACACATTATTTACGTTCATGATGATCATCAAACCATTTAGCCTTCATAAATAAATATATATTAGTACAGAAAAATGCGACCCAAAAAACAAAAACGCTGGCCCAGTTGCCAAAAACAAGTCAGAAAGTACAAAATGATAATATCAACATAAAAATAATCAAACTGTTGTTATGGTTTCTACACGCGATCAATTTCCCGGACCAGTTCTATAAGATGATAAGGCTGTCAATGTTGACATGAAGTCACTAAGTTTACAAAATCATGAAATGCATGTATAATTCACCTCCATGACGAAGAGCGCTTAAGTTAGCAACCATTGTCAAAAGCATGCACACACGCACAAAGGGTACTCATTGCCCTATGGCATACACTTATATTTTATTTTAGATTCTGCATGTATGTCTAACTATGTCATACTCTAGGTATACACAGATATGGACACAGAGACAAGGACATATACCGACATGTATGGTTCGGGATCATGACGACACTGGTGTTACAGACACGATTAGAACACCACAAAGAAAACATTGTACTGTCAAACCGTCAGGAACTCGGACACGTAATAAATAAGACCCTTTCCAAAGAAAATAAATTATTTAGCGAGCATAAAACTTACGATAATAACATGTGGTATCCAATTAGCGACAGTGATGGTAGTCATACTTGCTTAAGTGTATTAGACATATCATTAACACATACATTATTTTTTATAGAATATCCAATAAGGTTGCCAGTCCGTCTTTTATAAATATCCAGTTAAAATGATTTCAGTAAATTTACGGTGTACAATAATTAATTAATAAATATCTGACTATTGAATTGTTTGAAAATAAAGCTATTTCATACAATTAACACAACCATTCGTCATTTTGGAGAGTGAAATAAATAAATAAATAACACTCCGCGCGAACAATCGAATAAAAACACATGTACGTATGAAATGATTGAACTACGGCGCTATGTCATAATTCCTTTGATTAATTTAAACGTTTGCGATCAATGAAGGACTTCAATGCAAATCAAATACAGTTGAATAAGCCAATTAAAATAAAATCAATGAAGTGAACCAATGTTTGTTTTTCCCAATATACGTGTACATTGCATTTGGAATGGTTTACAGTCACTACCGATCGGTCAACTACGTGTAAGATTAGATTACATGTATAAGTACAAGTATAGCTTTAATTAGTGTTAATTCTACCCGACTGTGTAAACTCAGTAATAAGTGTAAAACCTAAATATAGCATTCAACATACAGTGAAACTTCAATAACGCTTTCAACATATAGTGAAACATCAATAACGCATTCAACATACAGTGAACTCACATACTTCAACAATGCATTCCACATATAGTGAACCGACTTCATTAATACATTCAGCATACATTGAACTGACGTCAACAATACATTCATCATACAGTGAACTGACTTCGACAATACATTCAGCATACAGTGAACTGACGTCAACAATACATTCATCATACAGTGAACTGACTTCGACAATACATTCAGCATACATTGAACTGACGTCAACAATACATTCATCATACAGTGAACTGACTTCGACAATACATTCAGCATACAGTGAACTGACTTCAACAATGCATTCAACATACAGTGAACTGACTTCAACAATGCATTCAACATACAGTGAACTGACTTCAACAGTGCATTCAACATACAGTGAACTGACTTCAACAATGCATTCAACATACAGTGAAACTTCAATAACACACTCAACATACAGCGAACTGACTTCAACAATGCATTCAGCATACAGTGAAACTTCAAAACACCAAGTGCGCAGTCGCTTTTTTGTGTCAGTATATTTATATAAGCCAATGATTTACTTCATAGCAAAAAAATATCTTATTAATTTGAGATCAAATTAGATTGGTAGAAATATATGTATAGTGCTTGATGTAAGTTGCTAGATAAACGGTCACATGATCTACTGGTTTAATTATTAGTACAGAAATATAGCTTTCTTGTCATTTAACGCTTATTGCACGCGAGTTTCAGCATATCAAAGGTTTGGCGCAAAACTGTCGTAAAAGCCCCTTCACCAAAACAGTCGTTACAGACCCTTCACCCAAACTGTCGTAACAGCGCCATCCCCAAAACTGTGTAACAGTTCATTCATCAACACTGATTAACATCCCCTTCACTAAAACTGATTAACATATCCTTCACTAAAACTGATTAACATCTCCTTCACTAAAACTGATTAACAGCCCCTTCACTAAAACTGATTAACATCTCCTTCACTAAAACTGATCAACATCTCCTTCACTAAAACTGATCAACATCTCCTTCACTAAAACTGATCAACATCTCCTTCACTAAAACTGATCAACATCTCCTTCACTAAAACTGATTAACATCTCCTTCACTAAAACTGATCAACATCTCCTTCACTAAAACTGATCAACATCTCCTTCACTAAAACTGATCAACATCTCCTTCACTAAAACTGATCAACATCTCCTTCACTAAAACTGATCAACATCTCCTTCACTAAAACTGATCAACAGCCCCTTCATCAAAACTGATTAACATCTCCTTCACTAAAACTGATCAACAGCCCCTTCATCAAAACTGATTAACAACCCCTTCATCAAAACTGATTAACAGTAAATTATGCCAAACTTTCATATGTGTATAAGAATTACTGTCATGATTACACATTAAAAGCCATGATTATGATCTATATGAGAAATTAGCGTAAACACAGGTGTTAAATTATTCTGATTATTTATATATTTGATATTCTTGTGGGACGAGTGCGACGGTAATGTCAAAGTAATGAACATAAATCGTCACTGCGAAATATTGCTAAACGAAGAGCCGGATGATGAACTTACAAGCATTTTCACTGTACGGTGAAACGGAAAAAATTGTTTTTCCGCGTTAAATGACTTATGGGTCAACTATGAAATTCACAATTTAAAAATTGCCATTTTACTGTGTTACTTTCTTACGGTGGCATAGAGGTGACATGTGTGAACTTATTTTTATCTCGTTCCCACGACTTAGAATGTCGTGGGGACGAGTAAGTAAGTCGTGGCCACGAGATAACTATGTCGTGGGAACGAGTTAGCAAGTCGTGGCCAAGAGATAACTACGTCGTGGGAACGAGTTAGTAAGTCGTGGGAACGAGTTAGTATGTCGTGGGAACGAGATAACTATGTCGTGGGAACGTGATAGTAAGTCGTGGGAACGAGTTAGTAAGTCGTGGGAATGAGATAACTATGTCGTGGGAACGTGATAGTAAGTCGTGGGAACGAGTTAGTAAGTCGTGGCCACGAGATTAAAAGTTTCACACATGTCACCTCTTTGCCACCGTACTTTCTTGATCTGTTAACTGTAAATGTGTTTGAAATTCTATGAGTTCAGTACCGATGGTGCCCACCATTCGTATAAATCAAAGCACTGATTCTCGACCCCATCGACATGACGTTATGAAGAGTGACATAATTTGGAATGACATTCCATTCTTGGTTAAGAGCAGCTGTAAGGTTAATGCTGTTAATGATTCTTTCTTGCCCTCAATCCAAGACTCGATTTGAATAATGTCAGGTGAGCAAGCCGGCCATTGGAGCATGATGACGTTACGCAAAGAGGTAATTTTGTGTCTGTCGTGCAATTAGTGGTTTCGTATTATCGTGTATCAGCACATCGGGATGCTGATGCAGAAACGGAACCACCACTGGACGGAGAACGTCCTCAGTATAACGCTAGGCATTTACGTAGATTATATTGGTATTATGGCATTATCTCGCCCAAAACCACAACATATTAGCTTTGGTCTGCATGAACGAATGTCATCTCTGACGCTTCAATATTGGTGAGACTACTGGCGTAGATTGAGCATTGTGTTGCGATGACATTTAATCAGTCTTGCAATGTCACTGACACGTCCGACGCGAGAAGAACAAGGGCTTGAACTATTGTCGTTTTCGCGAAGCCGTGGCATCCTGTTAACGAGTCGAATTCAATGAGAAATGTGACGTTTTGGTTGCATAGTAAATCGGTCAGAGACAAATAAACGTATATAACATGTCGTACCATCTGCAAACAGTTGCATGATACCATTCTGTCAGTTTGGAGGACAAATATCCAATAAAATGTAAAACAAATTAGTGCAAAATGCAGGCAATGATGCGTGCACTTATATTAGAAAATTTCACTCAATTAATCCCAGCAAATAGCAACTACAAAAGTGAGCAATTTCCTTTTTGCGTCAGTGTGTGATATACAATATATGATGCACTCACACCTTCGACGATGTATCAACAACGAACGCGAGATATAATCGTGTCTCTTTTATTTCCCAACCATATATGGCGAACACCGTATGAAAATGCTCTGATTTATGCAGGTAAGTTGTACGAGACATTCAGTTGTTTAACCTTGTCTTGAAGTATCATGATTTACTGTATGGAAGTTAGTCTCGCATGTTTCCTGTCATTTAAATCATGAAGCCATGTTATATGTAATGCCAATATTGAGAAAGTGGAAAACTCTGTATCCTGTTACTAAGGTAACCGGGATTAAATCCTAACAATAATATCATGAGAATTGAATAGTTATCGTGTCATTCAATGTTTGTTTAACCATGTGCCATGCAATTTCCGACCAACCGTGATTGCACCTGATGACTTGTTGTCAACATTAACCAAACTGGCAAAGAATTCATTATCAACATACATACTTCTCGCGTTTGTTATCAAATATCGACATAATTCATTTCTCACTTGTTCCAAGGAGAAATTCACTTGCAGAATGATTTTGTTGCTGGGTACTGAATATAAACATTAGTTACTACTGAGAGATGTTAAATTTACAGGGAACGCCAAATACATAAGTCAATGCCTCCCTACACAGACACTCGTGAAAACAACAGTCTAAAACATAAGTCAATGCCTCCCTATACAGACACTCGTGAAAACAACAGTCTAAAACATAAGTCAATGCCTCCCTACACAGACACTCGTGAAAACAACAGTCTAAAACATAAGTCAATGCATCCCTACACAGACACTCGTGAAAACAACAGTCTAAAACATAAGTCAATGCCTCCCTACACAGACACTCGTGAAAACAACAGTCTAAAACATAAGTCAATGCCTCCCTACACAGACACTCGTGAAAACAACAGTCTAAAACATAAGTCAATGCCTCCCTACACAGACACTCGTGAAAACAACAGTCTAAAACATAAGTCAATGCCTCCCTACACAGACACTCGTGAAAACAACAGTCTAAAACATAAGTCAATGCCTCCCTACACAGACACTCGTGAAAACAACAGTCTAACACATAAGTCAATGCCTCCCTACACAGACACTCGTGAAAACAACAGTCTAACACATAAGTCAATGCCTCCCTACACAGACACTCGTGAAAACAACAGTCTAAAACATAAGTCAATGCCTCCCTACACAGACACTCGTGAAAACAACAGTCTAAAACATAAGTCAGTGCCTCCCTACACAGACACTCGTGAAAACAACAGTCTAAAACATAAGTCAGTGCCTCCCTACACAGACACTCGTGAAAACAACAGTCTAAAACATAAGTCAATGCCTCCCTACACAGACACTCGTGAAAACAACAGTCTAACACATAAGTCAATGCCTCCCTACACAGACACTCGTGAAAACAACAGTCTAAAACATAAGTCAATGCCTCCCTACACAGACACTCGTGAAAACAACAGTCTAAAACATAAGTCAATGCCTCCCTACACAGACACTCGTGAAAACAACAGTCTAAAACATAAGTCAATGCCTCCCTACACAGACACTCGTGAAAACAACAGTCTAAAACATAAGTCAATGCCTCCCTACACAGACACTCGTGAAAACAACAGTCTAAAACATAAGTCAATGCCTCCCTACACAGACACTCGTGAAAACAACAGTCTAAAACATAAGTCAATGCCTCCCTACACAGACACTCGTGAAAACAACAGTCTAAAACATAAGTCAATGCCTCCCTACACAGACACTCGTGAAAACAACAGTCTAAAACATAAGTCAATGCCTCCCTACACAGACACTCCTGAAAACAACAGTCTAAAACATAAGTCAATGCCTCCCTACACAGACACTCGTGAAAACAACAGTCTAAAACATAAGTCAATGCCTCCCTACACAGACACTCGTGCAAACAACAGTCTAAAACATAAGTCAATGCCTCCCTATACAGACACTCGTGAAAACAACAGTCTAAAACATAAGTCAATGCCTCCCTACACAGACACTCGTGAAAACAACAGTCTAAAACATAAGTCAATGCCTCCCTATACAGACACTCGTGAAAACAACAGTCTAAAACATAAGTCAATGCCTCCCTACACAGACACTCGTGAAAACAACAGTCTAAAACATAAGTCAATGCCTCCCTACACAGACACTCCTGAAAACAACAGTCTAAAACATAAGTCAATGCCTCCCTACACAGACACTCGTGAAAACAACAGTCTAAAACATAAGTCAATGCCTCCCTACACAGACACTCGTGAAAACAACAGTCTAAAACATAAGTCAATGCATCCCTACACAGACACTCGTGAAAACGACAGTCTAAAACATAAGTCAATGCCTCCCTATACAGACACTCGTGAAAACAACAGTCTAAAACATAAGTCAATGCCTCCCTACACAGACACTCGTGAAAACAACAGTCTAAAACATAAGTCAATGCCTCCCTACACAGACACTCCTGAAAACAACAGTCTAAAACATAAGTCAATGCCTCCCTACACAGACACTCGTGAAAACAACAGTCTAAAACATAAGTCAATGCCTCCCTATACAGACACTCGTGAAAACAACAGTCTAAAACATAAGTCAATGCCTCCCTACACAGACACTCGTGAAAACAACAGTCTAAAACATAAGTCAATGCCTCCCTACACAGACACTCGTGAAAACAACAGTCTAAAACATAAGTCAATGCCTCCCTACACAGACACTCGTGAAAACAACAGTCTAAAACATAAGTCAATGTCTCCCTACACAGACACTCGTGAAAACAACAGTCTAAAACATAAGTCAATGCCTCCCTACACAGACACTCGTGAAAACAACAGTCTAAAACATAAGTCAATGCCTCCCTACACAGACACTCGTGAAAACAACAGTCTAAAACATAAGTCAATGTCTCCCTACACAGACACTCGTGAAAACAACAGTCTAAAACATAAGGCACTGAGGGTGAACATGTACGGGAATAGGGGTGCAAGGAATGGTCTGACCGACCATACAACAACTAAGGAGAATCTAGGGAGCAACCAGGGAGTTTAATGAAACGAGTATAATATGTTCCACACATTTTATGCATAGTATAACACGTAATTTGTATATACATATTTTATATAGTGAGTGACGGTTTGGCTTGTCGTGCATGCCGCTGATTGTCGACCTGTTTGTATATATAATATTACTAAGACAAAAGTCGGCATGTGTAAAAGAATTTGGTTATTCATCGTAAATGATGCAACAGCAACATGGAAGTATAATAGAAGAAGGCCTGACTCCGGCGTTCGAATCCCGCATTGTTCGAGGTTGAACCGAACTCTTCACCATCCGTGAAATAGCCGCGAGCACTGGTGAATAACGTATGGTTAGTATAAGCTTCTTTCACAATCTATGTTGAATAAATAAGCTAAACTAACAACAGTGTTATCATTTGCCACTCATGCTTTGTAATTATTTATAAATAGAACAAAATAATCCAATAATTATAGATTATGCGTTACCTAATGAAGCTGTGTTATTAATAATATAATCGTAATACCTGTATCACTGTCCACAACTCCGGATTCAAAATCCATGCTTTAGTCGCTTTTACCACCAATTGTCTTCCAAGTCTTGTATTCATCGACACATTCCTGGCTTTCATTCCTTACAATGTTTGCGCCAGAAACAGTTTTCCATAGCAATGGTTTAAACACGCACTTTGTTACTAACTATCATTACCTTTTATGGAAATGTCGTCTGCGTACAAAACTAAATGATAGACCACAATGATAGAACAAAATTATTCTCCAGTTACAAAACACACACGATCACTGTTCGTTTTTTTCGTTTACATTTGTAGTATTACTATCCGTCTGCGATTGTGGTCGCTAAGTAGAGCTGTGTTGTTTTCCAAGCGAGATATGAATTTATCGGTTAACATACACGATTATCTACTAGCAAGCATTAGCAGAGTAATATGACATCGGGATCAATTTTCTTTGTCAAGACTTTTGTTGTACCTGGAGAAATTATCGATTTCTAATAATTTGTTGCGGAGTAATTATGAATGAAATGTCACGTTATCTAAGCCAGTCCGAATAAATGGAAATGTTCTGCAACCATCGATACTGAAGCAAAATATTAGTAAAAAGAATGAAAATAATGATATCATGTAATTGTGGTAATTTTCTTTTAAACACACGGAAGTATTGATTTTTAGTTTATATCATGTTGATAACAATATTTGTAGGACACCAAGCGCGTATTTCATACATGACCTTTAAAATACGCTTTTTCTGATGAGTTTGTCTGTAAATGCAAAGAAACCTCTCCAATTCAGCCCTACCTTGAAAAACAACCTTGATACACGAAATACAATCCTTTTATTGAAGAGAGGTTGTTTTTCAAGGTAGGGCTGAATTACTACCAATTTAACCTCTCAAGAGCCACATATATTGGGCGTCTTCCAATGGGCGTTGTTCTGGATATAACATTAGGCCACAGTGAGTACAGTATCTAATTCCGGGTACTCGCCAGATGCTTCAGTAAGTTATTGGATTTATCATATTTCAGTACGGAGACTGTGTGTCGAACCCCAGCACAGGACAATTATGCACCTCCATATACAACACAAGCACTTATGTATCCAGGTGAAAATGATACAAATAAAAATATTTATAATATATTTACAATAATTGACAGTTTTATGATGCAACGCGGCATCTTATGCAAACGAAATGGACTCGTTCAGTTGTACTGGAACGAAGAGAACTGTGTTCTAGTGTTCAATTACTGTGATGCAGTTATTTCCCTTAGCATTACAGTTTAATAGTTGGTAAAGGGTGACAACTGCTGCGTATGTACATTGTCACCATTGCATGTAAAATGATAGACGATGATCACAATTCTTATTATAGTGTGTATTTGAAATGCAATAACACTCATGTAGCATTCTCAATATTTTCACTTGATAATCAGGCCATGTCACAACTAAGAACCACTTTTTCAGAAAGTGTTTGTCTTATTGTTTAGGGCACCGTGACTGTATGTGCGTGTGCGACATTTTTAGTCGTCGGCAAGACTCTTGATATTCGTTTTTCATTTTGTTCATAGGAGGAGCAATTATTGTTTAAGTGATGTTTAAGCATTACAAACGTGAACTTTTACAGAATAAAAGCACTTGAACTTGGTTTCGAAATCTTATCATGTATACGTTTTAATTACATTTTCAATGAAGATGTTAGGTGAAAATGTAAGTTTTATATAATTGTTCTGTTGATTTCAAACTTGTGCCTAACAATAGCTGACCCATGAAAAGATCTACTAAAACCCGTAGCGGACGTGACCAAACTCATTGCATTAGTTGTCGCCCTTTGCGTTTAGAAGTCGTTTAGTAATGAGCTATGCTCGGAACCAGTCAAAGTTCATCGAGGAGGTTTGACTGGTTCTGAGCATATGCAAATTAATACTCCGACATGTGTAAGAAATGTACCAAGCTAAAAAAGTAAATGTCAGAAGGTACAAACAGAAAATGCGAGTAATTCAGTCGTAATTGTGTATATAATATATCAAATGTAACCTATTGTGTAAAGATGTGTAATATCATAAATTAAAATGTCATTTGTTATGTACTGTTTGTCTTATAATCCTGCGAAACGTCCCATCAGCAAATGCAGTAAACTTGTTCATTCGTTATGAAATTAGGCTTTGCTTATCAGATTTTCGTTAAGCGTCCGCGTGCACTTTTCCTCAGTTTAAAATATCGCAAAGGAAAGTTACCGCTGTGTGGTATATACGTATGTTTTGGTAAATATTTTGATTACTTGCATGCTTGAAAAAAGTGAGTGAAAACTAGTCAGTTTTATAAAGAAACACGTTGTTTAATTTTATTTTTCATCTTGTTTACCTCATTAAAACATGTGAAATGATACACTGTCTATTATCTGGCTTAGCGATTTTTTTCGATACGACTTTGTGCTTGTTTTCTCCGGAATAGGTAGCTAGGCTTCGTGAACCAGGGTTGACGCTTTACAAAAATAAAAAGCAGCATTGCCTTATACTTATCTAACATACTGATGTAGTCCGTAAGAAAGTCAGATCATTGACAATTTGCCCCGTAAAACCACGCTGTTTCCCAGTAATAATCGGACATGATTGTTTTTTTACTTAAGAAAAATCTTAGGAAAGAAATATCTTAAGTTATATATTGAATATAACTTAAAGATAAAGTATCGTTTAAGATGCATATTGAATACGGACCATGTTCCTTGGATTTCTAGAATATAGAGGTGGTGCTCGCACTGGCTATAGCACTGATTTCAATACGTATAATTTCAATAGAAGTAAATGCGTTTTCTTTCCACACTTAGTCGTTTGTTTCCAAAGACGATTACCACGTGTATTGAATAAATGATAAATGCAGCATTGCGGACCCGCTTCATATAGAATTCTGTGTGAGAGAAATGTATATGAAAATTGTTAGATATTAAGTGACTTGTTTGTCTTTTTTATATCCGATGTGTTCCATGTAAAATGTCTTCATGTACTTGTGTTTGGTAAATTTGCTATCATATTTTCTTTTTTCACTTGGAGACATGTTTAAATGATTCACTTAGCATTAATGGGGGCTTTAATGTACAGTATAGTTCCATGCTTCGTAATTCTGAATCATAATATAATTTACATGATACGTTTACAACAACATTACATGAATCCGTAAATATCGAATCTTCGAATATCTTTTATTAAGATATTATTTTACAGTTTGATTTCCGCCTGTTAAATACTAGTATTCCCCCACGATAGAGGTAATTAATCGTTTATATGACAAAACCAAGACTTATTATGAATTATAAAGACGTTTTGGTCATAACCACACACTATCAGTACCAGGGAAACGTTAAGAGAATCATGGTGGTCGAGGGGTGTCACAGCTGATTCCTGGTCCAAATGTCAGTTCGAATCCCGCATCTGGGTAAGGTTGTACATCATCATCCTCTCTGTTTTAGGTTCGAATATTGGTTAGCTATTCAGGAAGCAGTCACCCAGAGTGATTGATATAAATCGTAAGTTAACAAGGAATGTGATATAAATAAGCTTTAAGCAAATTCAACCGGATAGCTTCATTTTGCTAATGGAATAATCGTAATATCAATTTATTAATTGAGGAAACATTCAGCATTGCCGAGAAACGCATATTTCAACCAGTATAATTAGATTTTTGTTAAAATGTTCTTAAAAATCACAGTCTGAGTACTCACTTATAATCAAATTAGCCGAGTTTTCACTCAGTTAAGTTTTTACTTATCGTCCTCAAGTATTTAATTCAACCCGAAATATTTGATGGCAAAAGAAACACACAGCTAATGATGTCCCTGCTATTACTTTGTGAACAGCATTAGTGAGGCGGAATTTCAAGTAATAGACGTGATTTTGTTGGAGTGTTATTACAACCTTGAAAGAAATTGTCAATACTGCCCTACGTTCAGTTACGGCTATCAGCCCTATCTTTTCGTAACGTTTTGCAATTTGGTTCCCGTGTGCAGCCAATGTGCTATGGTGGGCAAGGGATAAAATACAAAACGTTCGCCACTGATAGCCGTAACTGAACGCAGGGCTGGGCTAGATCGAAACTTGAACTTCGCACTGATGCAATGTCACTGACCGGGTTTTACATGGACAACTGTAGGTAAGAAAAAAAACTGAGCAAAACGTTAAAGAGTCTGAGCATTGTTGGCAAAACCATAATGTTGCACGCTGTTTACATAATTAAGATATTAATGTAACAAAATGATTGACGGATTTACTGCAGATAGACTACAGTTACTCGATTGTTTGACAGCACGTACGACAGTAGACTACATATCAAATTGTGTACTCGTTTTGTCATCAAGATGTTACCCGGTTGTCTTGGTTAAATTGGCTGACATTTTTATTGTCGCAATTATAACATGTCATCGTTGTTGATTGGCCCATTGTTTTCTTTATATAAATTAATTACTGCTATAATTGTGTGTAAAATACATTGAATTAATTCATTATATAATTGCACGTATTCACAATAATAATAGATTAATACAATGTGGCGAAAGGTTTTGAGTCAAAATAATATGCATAGGCAAAATGTATATATATTATATAATGTCAAACATAAAGTATTACCGTATAATTCGCATTGCTTTCTAGACAATTAATAATTAAAAAAATATCACAGAATATCTAAAAGGCAATGTTGTTTGTACTTCAACATAGTTTTAAACTATTATGAGGTATCATATATGAACTAAAACACATGAAATCAATTTCAAAATTCTACATTTAGTTTAAAGCATGCTTGATACGAAAATTGTCCAATGTTTTAAGACTAGTCGACTGAAATACATGTGCCCATATTATCCCTTAGAAAAGAAACGGAAAGGCCAAAATATCCGTATAATACTAATGTATGAAAATCGCACTTTTATTTTATCATCGATTCAGTATCCTTTACAGAAAGAGAACTTAGCATGAATGTATGCATTGTATATACATACATTTGTCTATCACACACCAAGAGACAGAGCGGAGGTATATTATGGCTCACAATCTAAAAATGCTACTGCTACAAACGCACACGGAACGAGACAAGATGTACCAGTGACAAGTAAAGGCTTTTAAACACTCAAACAAAATCTCTTATGCGCATTATGAAACGTATATAGACTTTTGGGCGTATTAAGAAAAAAAAGACTTCTTACTTAATAGTTTGCCTTTTACATCTACATTTATCCCGTAGTGGAAGCGATATATTTCTTGAAATAGGTCGATACGGATGATTTTATTATTTATTCAAAGAAATGCACTTGTCACTTTTTATAAATGCAGTAGTTCTGAACATGTATACTATTATATCTTTAAATATATAATACGATTAACATACATGTTATCTTCCGCAACTTTACGTGTGTGTCGTACCCTTGCAAAGTTGTAAACTAAAATGCATTCGAGTTGTTTTAAAGAACCAAACTGATGGTGCATTTCATAGAAAAGTATACTTGAATAAAATGATGACATTCGCATAATGAAAATGTATGTATGGTTTGTTACGGAACTGATGATATGTTATATGAACAACAATTTATTTGTATCTGCCTATATTGTGTTACTCTCGAACGCATTTATATTAAACAACAATGTACAGAAGGCCGGGTATGTGTAAACTCGTCGAATTGTTACAGTGCAATGATCATGATGATAGAAATGCTTTTGTCAAATTATCTAAATGTAATAACTATCTTCGATCGGCAAGTAGGGTAACTGTAGGAACTAGATCATGTTTTAATGTTACTAAAGTGAAGTGTGTATTTATTACTGTTTCATCACTACTTAAAGGGTTCAGATATTTCTGACTTATGAGGCACCTACTTTCTGAGCTTATTTAGTTCCCGATTCCTATTCTTAAAGCCAGGCTACAGACAAGTGGGTGCACGGTAATCATTATTTAACTAGCTGGCGGCTCACCAACCGGTCATATGAGAGTGGACCCATACCGGTATTCGAACTTTGACATCCCGCTCACAAGGCGGATGCCTTAACCAATCGGTCAAGGGTGACGGCTACATGTGTAACAATTATGTTAAAAGCGATACTGTTCATTTTTAAAGAAATTATAGACACTCTTGGTTGCATATTGATTGCAGCTTCACTTCAAACCGTCTTGAAATTTTGATATCTCCGTAAAACATTTTACATCAAACGTATTCTGACTGAAAAACAGTATGTCCATATTTGGATATACACCGATCGTTGTTACAATATATTAACATGTACATTAAAGTACATTTATAATAAATATGCGTTAATTGCATAGCTCACTAAAGAGTTGTCAATAAATGTCAAATAAAAACCCAATTATACATGACAAACCAGCTTGTCTCAATACACAAAGTATTATACGTAATAATATTTATGTGTTATAGATAAATACAGAATACGGTTAGACTGATACTGACACGCGAACAAGGGTGAGATGATGTATTATGCAACAAGTCTGACATATCACGTTATTTGTTTGGGTATAAAAGGGACAGACAAGGTTAGCCAAGCGCCATTGCCAACTACGTCCACCAATATCAAGGTAAGTTCTTGTTTTTGATTTTGTGTACTTCACTTATTATTCATTTATCTATTAACTTTTAACAACATCACATATTATGCACATATTAAATCTGTCTTTACGATTTCGTAAACTTATCGTGATGTTTGAATTTGCGAAACATTGAACTAAATGATGTATTTATCAGTTACAAGTTGACGATACTTTAGATAGCTATATAATCAAAAGCCGGCATCAGGATTGCATTGTTTCAACAATAAGAAAAAACCTCGACTCATTCATCCACTACGAGACAGACGTTAACAAACGTCTCACTCTTTTGTGTATACTTTTTCAAATGCGTTCGTCTGCACTTACCAAATTATGCGCATTGGTAAATGTGACACAAACTTGGTTAACAGTGCACATAATTAATTGAATTGTACCGAATTTACCAACAATTTGGAAGATGCGTTTTTCCTGTCCTTGGATTTATTTGAATATAATAATATGCATTGTGACTAGTCTGTATTTTGGAAATACTAGTAGTCGATGCATTATGCTCAAATGTCTACTTCCATTTGATAATTTAAAACGTTTTTCTTTCCTTTTGACCAGAAAAAACTTGAACATTTATTCAGCGTCTCCGTCGCGTTCGTCTGAATAACATTTGCTTGGATATCTGAACCATAATTATAATTGATTGTTCTATAACAAGCGGCATTTGATTTATTTGACCAGATGTAACTTTTTAACAACGGCCGGTTTGTAAACCGAATATTTTGTGACTTTGCAATGGCTTCCTCAATCAAAACTTCTCCGCACAATTATCCATATTTTATGTGTAGTACTGCGATATTTATAATTATTTCGATATAAATTCACGTGGAAGTCATCTGAGTTGCTTGTGGAAGAACAGGTTAGTACTGGTTGGTAACACAGGAACACTGGTCAGGGAACATGACTTCTGGACATAAATGATATGCAGTGGAGAAACGGCGTGAAACTAAATCAAATATTACATTTGAGTAAAGTGCAATCATCAAACCTTATCTTTCTATCTTTATTTTATTACAGCCATGTTGAAATCAGTCGCATTACTAATTTTCGGCGTTATTGCCGTAAATGCATACTACAAAAAGAGCTATCCAATCAAGAAAGGCTACGGAGGTTACGGGAGCATAGGGGGCGGTAGTGGAGGCGGTTTCGGAGGCGGTTTCGGAGGAGGGTACGGCAAGGGTTACGGCAAAAGTATCGGTGGCTACGGCGGAATTGTCGGAGGCTACGGCGGAAATATTGGAGGCTACGGCGGAAGTAATGGGGGCTACGGCGGAAGTATCGGGGGCTACGGCGGTAAGCTTGTATATCATGCCTCGTTTTTTTCCGTTTATTTGCAAAGGCGCATATGTTACTAGACAGCGTTCACCTGGCTCTCCGGTCGCTATCTTCGAGCACAGTGGCCGTTATGGCACAGCGGGTTCCGGGTTTATTATACATTTACGGACCTGTACGATCCTTCATGAGTGGCAGTTTAATATTGTCCGTCTTTATTAAGACATTAAAACTGTAATTTGGTTATTGTTTTGAGTTTTTCAGAAAATCATTATGTCGTGTTTTATGTATAATCATTATCTAACAAGTGGAAGATACTCTGTTGAATAATACCGGTATATTCACTAGCACACCTTATGCGATATTATTACTTAATGTTTGAAACACTTTCACTTACTTGTAGGTCAGAAGCAGATCGGTCAAGGATATCAGAGTGGTTACGGCAGTTATGGTGGTGGACGTTACCAAGTCGGTATTGGAGGAGGATCGCGTGGTGGCTTTGTTGGAGGATACTTCGGCGATGATGACGATGATTACTACAGAATAGGTGGATCTATTGGTGGATCTATTGGTAGTTATGGTCGTACTAGTGGTGGATACGGAAGTAGCTACCAAACAGGTTACGGTGGTGGAATTGGTGGATCATATGGAGGAAAATTCGGCGGATATAAAAAATACCCAAGATACGGAAAGAAATATGGCGGTTACGGAATCGGCGGTGGAATTGGAGGATATGGGTACGTGTTGTAAGGATATTTTCCGAGAATCAGGCATAGTAAATAAATTATGTCGACGCATAGAGATACGATTGAATTTCAAATTAATTTATTACAGCTTATAACTAAACTAAGTTTTGAAACAAATATACTATAAAAATGTTAGAATTTTGTTACTTTTCAAATATCTCATAGTATTCACATGATAAAATAAATATAACTCAATGAATTCATTGTTCTACAAAACTCTGACATGTACAATACAAATAGTTAATTTAATTATCGAAACAAACAATAATTTAAAAACGATAGAGTCGATTTGATATGCATTCGTAAAATTTATGTTGTTAATGGCCTTAAGTACATAAAATGGTTCCGGTGAAGTAAAACAGACACTCACATACCTCGTGTTACAACGTCCCCTCATACCGAGAAGCAAAATGTACCCGAATACATGGTTCATCCGAAATAAATATCAGGTCCTGATGTATCTTCTTAGGCACGTCGAATTGAAATTGGCTATTCGAAACTATCTATTATTCGAAATAATATTTCGGACCCCATGAATCCGAATGACTTTCTTTAATAACAATATAAACAAAATGTGCTGTGAATTAATTTGTTTTTTATTTTACAGTCAAGGGTATGGTGGTGGTTACAAGAAATTCGGAGGGTATGGTATGGGTGGAGGATATGGCGGTGGTTTCCACAAAGGCTCAATTGGCGGAGGATATTAGTCAATGGAAATGTAAAGATCCAGTTTCATATGTTCAGTTTGTTATGTTGTTTTTGTTGAAATAAATCAATGATGATAAATTGTGTGTTGTCGTTTCTGCTGTTATAACAATCGCAGTTGTTGTTTAGAAGTCTGTTTATGTTCTACTATAAACACGTATTAATATCAATGTTTTGCCCCCGAGGTCGTGCTGCGAGCAAGTGAAGTATACTACCAATAGACAGAGGTTTCGACGATTTTTAGAGGCACA
This sequence comes from Mactromeris polynyma, assembly GCA_032209605.1. Taxonomy (NCBI): domain Eukaryota; kingdom Metazoa; phylum Mollusca; class Bivalvia; order Venerida; family Mactridae; genus Mactromeris; species Mactromeris polynyma. The sequence goes on from JASFXZ010000012.1 coordinate 7,726,061, forward strand.
CCGAGACTTCCTGGGATGTAGACTTGGCAGGAATGTTGGTCTCATGCGGTCATCTTGGTGTCTGGAACGGTTGCAAACATTGGGATTTTGTCAAAACTTCCTACACGAAACAGTGCTAAATGCATTATCTTTCATATTTAATACAAGTCATGGCAAAACAATACAAACACTCTCATGTAAGTTACGTTTAATATGTAATTTTCTGGCGAATTAATACAGAATAGCTGTTTGACCAAATATGTTACGACTAGGAAAATACGTTCCAAGTCGATAAGTCTTGCTGGTGATTTCTTTCGTGAGGTCTGAAATAGAGGAGGTTACATGTGTGAAATAAAACAAGTAGAAGAACAGTTCACATGCTAGAATAAAGACTCGTTATCCTATTTAAGGAAAGCCTCCATGCATAGCAAATTTGTGAACGTTATTTGTCCCACATCTCTGATTCTAGAGCGGAAGTTCAGGCATGTGATACATGTATATTAGTTAGGTCAACTGGCAACAGCACATAATGCAAATACTTAAAACGAGAAATATCTTGAAAAGAAGATGGTCGGCGCCACCTGAAGCTTACAAATGTGTTGCAATCTGTCGATTCGGTGTGCACTATAAAAACTTGCCGATATGTTACGACTGCCGTTCACTTGATTACGCTGCACTGCAGTAACACCGATAACTGTAAAGGGCGATCACTGGGTAGGAGATACAATATGGATACAAATATCGTAAGTGATTGTTTTTTGAAAGTTGTTTGCTTTCGAATACACATATTGTTATAAAAAAGTTATAGAGAAACAAGATAAAGGCATACTTTACTGGATATTGCTATATAGCATCACATTCACAGACGAATTTATAGTTCGATCCACAACTAATATCACCCATGGTCCAAGTCGAGAAAGATGTTGCTGTTAGACAGTTTTCGTTGGTCCCTCCACTTGGTTGACCAGATGCGAATGTAAAGTCTAAAATATTCAATAGCATACATGTAGTATAGCACTTTCCGCCTGTCTCTGCAATGCTTGGTTAAATATTTCCTTTACTTTCAATAGTCTTTATGTGAGTCGTATGAATGATTGTCTCAACATGATGTGTCTCGACAACTTTACGTCGACAATCGTGATAGTGTTTGCAACTATAGCCTACTCCAAGTCATTGTAGGAATATCGCACCATCACACGATTTAACACCCCAAACCAATACAAACAAAACAAATGTATACCACGCGTTTTAAAACAACATTTTTGAAACAGCAGTCAAACACCATGACAAACAATGTGTATTTTACGTAATGGGTATTTGCTTTGTATGATTAGTCACTGCCTACTTAGTCAATTATATGTATATATGTTGTAAATTAATGAAAATATAGCGATTGAGTGTTAGGTTAGCTAGCTGTTAAATCGATTTATACCCCCAGTATTTTTACTGACAGTTCAAAGGCTGTACTTCGCTGTCTGGTTATTATCTCTTTTTGTTTTTTGAATGTATGTTAAATTTCCTTTTCCCCTGTGCATTACTTTCACTTTAAATAGTGTTCAGGTTATTTTCTGCCCAGTTTCGGCCTATTGTTGCCAGCAGTCTTGACGTGTCCTTTGGTCTTTTCCATCCATTAATTTCCCACTTCACTGTTTGTCTTCTTTGATTCTCCTAGTTATTCTTTATGGTCTGCCAGGCCATTCCTTGTGCCCCTGTTCCCTAACTTATGTACCCTTTAACCTCATCAAGTGCCTTATGTTTTATGGATTGTTGTACTCCCGAAGGTTTGTAGGGTAGGCTCTGTCTTATGTATGTGGCGTTCTCTGTAGCAACTTATCCTCTATATTTTTGTAATACTTTGTTGGACAATGTGTACATGCACTCACTCTGTGTATCAATTTCCTTTTTGTAAATTGTAAACATTGCATGATAAGTGTTATACTTAAGTAAAACTATTAATACACTAATCTGTTCTGTTCTGTCTGAATCATCAAAATCTAAATTTATCTTCATAAATATATTATTGTTGTCGGGTCGAAAAAGTCTTACCAAACCACTAACAGTATAGTATTTGATCAAGCAGTCGGTAGACAGCTCGACTGCAAATTTAGAGGTCTTGGGTTCGAACCCCTGGCGAGGCAATCGTTCTTCTTGTACTGTCATCTGTGCCCCATCTCTGAACACCTGACAAATGAGGGAAATTTGCAGAGGATCTGTCTAGTACTGGTTGATAAACCATGAGCACTGGTTGGGTCAGCTGATAGAAATGTAATTGTGAACACGCGACTTACACATATGTACATACCTGACCATACTTCACCAGTAGGGGGGCTTTAATCCAGGTATCATCTTGCAGACCATCTATAGCTCCGAAAAACACTTGCCCGGCAGTTACTACACAAAAACGATAGAAAACGACATATTTTTTAATTATAAATTCGACTTTACTTTAAACTGTGATTAGAAGACGACGACAATAGCACTAGGAGATAATAGAACATCAATGATACACAATTCGAATTTCTGAAGTAACAAACTATCTTCAACAGTTTCATTACGTTTCCTACAGTAGAAAGTTACTACAATCTGAACAACTCTGGAACTGCAACATCTCAACAACAACAACAAGCATTTCTATCTCCTAGAGGGTGTTGCTGTAGGAAGGTGGCACTGGGTGTTTATCAATGTTAAGTGCACTTTGTACTATGAGTATATTGATCACAATTGTATTTACTGAACATTAATGCTATATATAAACATAAAGAAATGACAATGGCAGAGAAAACGTTTTCACAGACGAGCAATCTTGATCACAGAGGAGCAATCTGAATTACGGAGGAGCAATCTGGATCACAGAGGAGCAATCTGGATCACAGAGGAGCAATCTGGATCACAGAGGAGCAAACTGGATCACAGAGGAGCAATCTGAATCAGATGCAAATAAATTGCCTTAAAGAATTGCCTAATGAGTTCGTGTTGTTATCCTTTACCCAAAATGACGGGGATACTTTTCATCGTAGTTGTGAAGATTTTAATATGCTTTCTACCTATACTCATGCATCACAACAAAGATGACACACCACCGCCCATATTTCAATAATTCGTATCACATGGACAATATAGAAGCACGACGCATCATATAGTAAGGGTCTATATGGCAAACGTTGATCGCCAATTTGGAAATTGGAATTAGCTAAATCGGGTGGGGGAAGGGTATAAATATTCTCACGTGTCGTATAACAATAAATTCGCTATCTCGCATGAAATGATATTTTCTTATATTTCGTATCAGCGGACTTAAATGAAATTTTGTTTAAAGTGAATAATAACAATTAACGCTTACTCTGCTTTGAATATATCACAATAGTTTGAGTGCAATACTTACTTGAAACAGTACCAACGAAAGTAGTCAGAGCTGCCTTTTTTGTTGTAGTGTCCGGTACTGCAAGATTACAACCATAAGCTTGACAGAACATCTGAAAACAATAATTATTTTGCTAATTATATTTGGAAAGCCCCGCCTGTTTCGAAGAATTTATGACAAGCCCAAAGGAAAGTTTGACCGCGAATTTTCACCTATGTTTTATTACGGCAAATATACTCAAACGCCAAAGAAAGTGTGCACTCCGTAAGAGGTTTCGTTCATATAACCTCTCTAACAATAGATATGCGTAACCCGGTGCTCGTTTCTCCTTACAAAACCGTGTTTTTGTCTTTCTCAAAATGTCATTATCGTTTATTCGGAGTTTCTGTTTTCGGAGTACTTAGAAGTACAAAACTATTCACATGTTTAAAATATTTTAATTGAACAACAAAAACACCATCTACAATTATACACATATATTGTACTATCTCCAAGTCATCAATGAAATGTAAATATTTAAATTCTCCCAACTTTTTAAACCATTCACGGATAAATAAACATCGCTGTCCCCTAGACAAACGTAAATGTTCAGCCAACTATTTCTGTTTTGTTTTTACATTGCATATTTATAACTGAATTGTTTGATTACCCAAACATGTTATCTGTCTGTCATAAAATTGTGTGTTGTTATAAACCCAATTCGATAAGGCTTTCATTATCGATTTATCCATTTTATAGGATATAGGGTGGGAAGGTTGTTTAAATCGTATTTTCAATAATGAACGGATGAATAGGTTGTATACATCACCCCTATAATCGGTATTTAGGTAAACATGATAATGAAAGAAATAGCGAATTGGAGTTTATACACTTGTAACCATGACCAAAATAAAGTATTTTGTATTGTGTATTGTATTGTTTATACTGTTATTTAACGTCCTTCCTGCCGCTTCCGGTAATAAATATTTCCAAAAACGGAACACCACACAAACAACACCGATTAACCAAAGACTGTCGCCGTGTAGGAGTTGGGGTTGTGTCCACGGGCGCAGCCATATTGAAATTGACGAAAATACGTAATCGGAACGTCTTGGTGATCTACGCTCAAATAGAATTTACGGAGCTCGTCGGAGTTCGACGAATATTCATAACTCTATACCACAGCATTTTGCAGGCGAGCATTTGATTGGCTACTCAAAGGTCACTTGAACGTGACCTGTATTGGGCAGTCAGATCCACTTAGCGTATAGTATAGGAGTGTACGACTGAAGCTAATTTTAATGAGATTGATCAACAACGAAAAGTCAGTCAAATTATGGCTAGTTATTACGTAATAGCCTGAATTGTGATTTTGCAGGATCTCGACGTGGAACATGTATATATACGCAAATACGAGTAGCCAAACTTGTTTTCTCTAAATTCTTACACACATGTATAGTGCGAATATCACTGTCGATTTAGAAAATTGATAACAGAGAATATGCAACGACTATAGGAACGTCAGTGTATTCAGACGACTTAATGATGCTGGTCAGAGGTGACTCAGCCGCTTCAGGGTCACGGGCACTTAACTGCCATAGAAACACTATAATCAAGTTACGTGATAGGTTTATGCAAACGGGTACTGTTACTTACCGTCCCCTATCCGACAGGCCACGCGTGACTTGCGTTAGACAGGACCGTCACATTGAGTTGACGCACTTGAGACATTGGTACCAAACCGCCATTGCTACATAGTTATTAGACGGAATGGCTATTCGATCAGTATTCATACACTTATAATGTAATACTAGAGGGTAAGCTATTTGACCAGTATTCATACACTTATAATGTAATACTAGAGGGTAAGCTACTTGACCAGTATTCATACACTTATAATGTAATACTAGAGGGTAAGCTATTCGACCGGTATTCATACACTTATAATGTAACACTAGAGGGTAAGCTATTCATACACTTATAAAGTAACAGTAGAGGGTAAGCTATTCGACCAGTATTCATACACTTATAAAGTAACACTAGAGGGTAAGCTATTCGACCAGTATTCATACACTTATAAAGTAACACTAGAGGGTAAGCTATTCGACCAGTTTTCATACACAGTATGATCGTCTGTGCATGAACCCCGTAACTCCGAGCAGTAATAGTTCCTGGTTAAAAATGATAACGTAGGTGAGTCAATGTGATAACGCGATCAGTAGTAACGTTGTAGCAAGTACGCGACCGGGTCTTCACGATCTCTGACAGATCCAGTGGTGTTGTACCGGTTCGCAAGATTATGAATAGTCTGTCTGGAGCAGCCAAAATGACGCGCTACGTTATTTACCATTGGCCCCGCCCGGAGCATACCAATAGCCTGGTTTCTCTGATCTTCAGAAAGACGTGGTATCACTTAATGTAATTGATTTTTAAAACAAATTCAATAGTTTCTATCTGTGCTAAGCAGCAAATGATTACTTGTCAGTGTAAAACCTGTAAGTGAAACCAATGTTGCTGCGCACGTGCAAAGTAAGGAAAACGTTTTTCCTGTTTGGACGCATGAATATACCGGCGATTTTTAAAACAATTGCATAATCGTTATCCGCAATGAAGTCGTGATAAACGTGTGTATCACTTACAACAAAATATATACTAACAAAACAATTATTCAAAAAAATAAAGTGTAAAGTTTTTACTTTGGGTCAGTGTATATAACCTTCATAACGGGGGAAAAACAATAGACTTGATATTTTTTCTACATATATACACAGTATTCATATAATGATCAGGATAAATGCCAAATCCTACTTTTCAATTATTCACAGACGTCAATCGTTATCATGTTAGTACTTGTAGCTATATTTAAGGCTGTAAGCCATGTATACGTATTTAAATGTCCACTACGACAGTATACTGCAATACTCTTGTTGTTCTTATAAGCTAGTTTTCCGATCTTATAAATTATTTTTACAACACATTTTCAGTTTCCACTGAAATTTTAGTTGTTGCCGTGATTGAAGATTTATTTGAAACATCGCGTTTAAGTCATTGTTGTTCTATTGACCCCAAAGAAGAGAAGTCCAACTACTGCCCAAGGAAATTTCAACATGCTGTCGAAACACAGTGGGGTGGCTAAGTTAGTCGCTAATGATAATAATCAAGAGACGTTAAATCCGAGTATATTCGGTTATAGCATGGAGCCAATATCGATTACTGATTATTGACTAGTTTGACAGGTGTCATTTTCGTGAGGAAGGGAGACAATCCAAGTTAGAGGAAATGGCTTAAGCAAAGCCGATAATCAAGGGAGATCATTCTTAATATTTATTCCAGAAAGCTGTACATTGACACTCTTGGTTGCATATTGATTGTACCTTCCCTTCAAACCGTCTTCAAATTTTGTTATCCAAGTAAAACATTTTACATCCAACGTATTCGGTCTGAAATCCAGTATGTCCATATTTGGACATACACCGATCGTTGTTACAACATATTAACATGTACATTAAAAATACATGTATAATAAATATGCGTTAATTGCATAGCTCACAAAGGAGTTGTCAATAAATGTCAAATAAAAAACAATCATACATGACAAACCAGCTTGTCTCAATACACAAAGTATTATACGTAATAATATTTAAGTGTTATAGATAAATACAGAATACGGTTAGACTGATACTGACACGCGAACAAGGGTGATATGATGTATTATGCAACAAGTCTGACAGATCACGTTATTGTTTTGGGTATAAAAAGGGACAGACAAGGTTAGCCAAGCGCCATTGCCAACTACGTCCACCAATATCAAGGTAAGTTCTTGTTTGATTTTGTGTACTTCACTTATTATTCATTTATCTATTAACCTTTAACAGCATCACATATTATGCACATATTCAATATGTATTTACGATTTCGTAAACTTATCGTGATGTAAAAATTTGCGAAACATTGAAATATATAATTTTGTTATCAGTTACAAGTTGACGATATTTTAGATAGCTATATAATCAATAGCTGGCATCAGGATAACATTGTTTAAACAACAAGAAACACAATCGACTCATCCATCCATCCACTATGAGACAGACGTTAAAACGTCTCACTCTTTTGTGCATACCTTTTCAAATACGTTCGTCTGTACTTACCGAATTATTTGCATGGGAAAATGTGACACAAACTCGGTTAACAGTGTACATAATTAATTGAATTGTACCGAATATACGAACCATTTGGAAGATGCGTTTTTCCTGTCCTAAGGTTTATTTGAATATAATAATATACATTGTGACTAGTCTGTATTTTAGAAATAAATAGTCGATGCATTACGCTCAAATGTCTACTTCCATTTGATAATTTAAAAAGCTTTTCTTTCATTTTGACCAGAAAAACTTAACATTTATGCAGCCATTCAGTCGTGTTCTTCTGTATAAGATTTGCTTGGATATCTGAACCATAATTATAATTGTTTGTTCATCTATAGCAAGTGCATACTTTATTACTTTGACCAAATGTAACTTTTTAACAACGGCCGGTATGTTAACCGAATATTTTGTGACTTTGCAATGGCTTCCTGAATAAAAACTTCTTCGCACAAGTATGCATATTTTCTGTGTAGTAATGCGATGTTTATAATTACTTCGATATAAATTCATGTGGAACTCATCTGAGTTGCTTGTGGAAGAACAGGTTAGTACTGGTTGGTAACACAGGAACACGGGTCATGACACCTGACCTCTGGAAATAAATGATATGCAGTGGAAAAAACGGCGTACAACTCAATCAAATAGTACGTTTTAGTAACGTGCAAGAACCAAACCTTATCTTTCTATCTGTATTTTATTACAGCCATGTTGAAATCAGTCGCATTACTAATTTTCGGCGTTATTGCCGTAAATGCATACTACAAAAAGAGCTATCCAATCAAGAAAGGCTACGGAGGTTACAGGAGCATAGGGGGCGGTAGTGGAGGCGGTTTCGGAGGCGGTTTCGGAGGAGGGTACGGCAAGGGTTACGGCAAAGGTATCGGTGGCTACGGCGGAATTGTCGGAGGCTACGGCGGAAATATTGGAGGCTACGGCGGAAGTAATGGGGGCTACGGCGGAAGTATCGGGGGCTACGGCGGTAAGCTTGTATATCATGCCTCGTTTTTTCTCCGTTTATTTGCAAAGGCGCATATGTTACTAGACAGCGTTCACCTGGCTATCCGGTCGCTACCTTCGAGCACAGTGGCCGTTATGGCAAAGCGGGTTCCGGGTTAATTATACATTTACGGACCTGTACGATCCTTCATGAGTGGCAGTTTAATATTGTCCGTCTTTATTAAGACATTAAAACTGTAATTTGGTTATTGTTTTGAGTTTTTCAGGAAATCATTATGTCGTGTTTTATGTATATTCATTATTTAACAAGTTGTAGATGCTCCGTTGAATAATGCCGGTGTATTCACTAGCACACCTTATGCGATATCATTACTTAATGTTTGAAACACTTTCACTTACTTGCAGGTCAGAAGCAGATCGGTCATGGATATCAGAGTGGTTACGGCAGTTATGGTGGTGGACGTTACCAAGTCGGTATTGGAGGAGGATCGCGTGGTGGCTTTGTTGGAGGATACTTCGGCGATGATGACGATGATTACTACAGAATAGGTGGATCTATTGGTGGATCTATTGGTAGTTATGGTCGTACTAGTGGTGGATACGGAAGTAGCTACCAAACAGGTTACGGTGGTGGAATTGGTGGATCATATGGAGGAAAATTCGGCGGATATAAAAAATACCCAAGATACGGAAAGAAATATGGCGGTTACGGAATCGGCGGTGGAATTGGAGGATATGGGTACGTGTTGTAAGGATATTTTCCGAGAATCAGGCATAGTAAATAAATTATGTCGACGCATAGAGATACGATTGAATTTCAAATTAATTTATTACAGCTTATAACTAAACTAAGTTTTGAAACAAATATACTATAAAAATGTTAGAATTTTGTTACTTTTCAAATATCTCATAGTATTCACATGATAAAATAAATATAACTCAATGAATTCATTGTTCTACAAAACTCTGACATGTACAATACAAATAGTTAATTTAATTATCGAAACAAACAATAATTTAAAAACGATAGAGTCGATTTGATATGCATTCGTAAAATTTATGTTGTTAATGGCCTTAAGTACATAAAATGGTTCCGGTGAAGTGAAACAGACACTCACATACCTCGTGTTACAACGTCCCCTCATACCGAGAAGCAAAATGTACCCGAATACATGGTTCATCCGAAATAAATATCAGGTCCTGATGTATCTTCTTAGGCACGTCGAATTGAAATTGGCTATTCGAAACTATCTATTATTCGAAATAATATTTCGGACCCCATGAATCCGAATGACTTTCTTTAATAACAATATAAACAAAATGTGCTGTGAATTATTTTGTTTTTTATTTTACAGTCAAGGGTATGGTGGTGGTTACAAGAAATTCGGAGGGTATGGTATGGGTGGAGGATATGGCGGTGGTTTCCACAAAGGCTCAATTGGCGGAGGATATTAGTCAATGGAAATGTAAAGATCCAGTTTCATATGTTCAGTTTGTTATGTTGTTTTTGTTGAAATAAATCAATGATGATAAATTGTGTGTTGTCGTTTCTGCTGTTATAACAATCGCAGTTGTTGTTTAGAAGTCTGTTTATGTTCTACTATAAACACGTATTAATATCAATGTTTTGCCCCCGAGGTCGTGCTGCGAGCAAGTGAAGTATACTACCAATAGACAGAGGTTTCGACGATTTTTAGAGACACACCGAGACTTCCTGGGATGTAGACTTGGCAGGAATGTTGGTCTCATGCGGTCATCTTGGTGTCTGGAACGGTTGCAAACATTGGGATTTTGTCAAAACTTCCTACACGAAACAGTGCTAAATGCATTATCTTTCATATTTAATACAAGTCATGGCAAAACAATACAAACACTCTCATGTAAGTTACGTTTAATATGTAATTTTCTGGCGAATTAATACAGAATAGCTGTTTGACCAAATATGTTACGACTAGGAAAATACGTTCCAAGTCGATAAGTCTTGCTGGTGATTTCTTTCGTGAGGTATGAAATAGAGGAGGTTACATGTGTGAAATAAAACAAATAGAAGAACAATTCACATGATAGAATAAAGACTCATTATCCTATTTAAGGAAAGCCTCCATGCATAGCATATTTTTGAACGTTATTTGTCCCACATCTCTGATTCTAGAGCGGAAGTTCAAGCATCTGATACATGTATATTAATTAGGTCAACTGGCAACCGCACATAATGCAAATACTTAAAACAAGAAATATCTTGAAAAGAAGATGGTCGGCGCTACCTGAAGCTTACAAATGTGTTGCAATCTGTCGATTGGTTGTGTAATATAAAAACTTGCCGATATGTTACGACTGCCGTTCACTTGATTACGCTACACTGCAGTAACACCGATAACTGTAAAGGGCGATCACTGCGTAGGAGATAAATATGGATAAAAATAACTCCGTAGTGCGATAAGTATATTATAGTCCGTTACAATACAGCCATCTTAATTCCAACGCCGCACAATTGTCCGTGGTGTTGACTAGCAACACTACTCGCTAGATAAATCTTGAAATATACTACAGACCAACTTGCAGACGAAGATATCATGTTTAAAGTAATAAGAGTAATCGTGATCAAAATGTTTTACTTGCAAACAATAATACCATAGAAATAATTGTGTTAATTGCTTTGCTTCGGAAGAAAAAAATAATAAATAACAATAAACAAGGAGATTCTTTAGTCTTAACGAAAAGTTGTGAACTCCGCGTCAATGTTACAAACGTTGCTCGGTTTAAGATAATTTAGTTACGTGGCTAACGTAAGATTTGATGGTTTACACAACGCCGATATGCAAATATCAAAGCCATGTTAGTACGGCTGCGCCGATAGACTCCGCAAACAAAGTTTAAACAAATAGGTGTTGCTATGTTACAATCTATAAAACAATAAAATGAAACGGTTGGTCGAATCATGCTCGAGGGAAAATATCTTGATTTAGATTTCCTAGATAAATTTAATGCAAACTTCAAATTCGTTAGTAATTGTTTTTTGAAAGTTGTTTGCTTTCGAATACACATATTGTGATAAAAACGTTATAGAGAAACAAGATAAAGGCATACTTTACTGGATATTGCTCTATAACATCACATTCACAGACGAATTTATAATTCGATCCACAACTAATATCAGCCATGGTCCAAGTCGAGAAAGATGTCGCTGTTAGACAGTTTTCGTTGGTCCCTCCACTTGGTTGACCATATGCGAATGTAATGTCTAAAATATTCAATAGCATACATGTAGTATAACACTTTCCACCTGCCTCTGCAATGCTTGGTTAAATATTTCCTTTATTTTCACTAGCCTTTATGTGAGTTGTATGAATAATGTGTCAACATGATGTGTCTCGACAACTTTACGTCGACAATCATGATAGTGTTTGCAAATATAGCCTACTCCAAGTCATTGTAGGACTATCGCACCATCGCACGATTTAACACCCAAAACCAATACAAACAATACAAATTGTATACAACGCGTTTTAAAACATTTTTGAAACTTTTACAGCAGTCAAACACCATGACAAACAATGTGTATTGTACGTAATGGGTAATTGCTCTTTATGGTTAGTTACTGCCTACTTTGTTAATTATATGTATATATGTTAATTAATGACCAAATAGCGATTAAGTGTGAGGTAAGCTAGCTGTTAAATCGATTTATACCCCCAGTATTTTTACTGACAGTTTCAAGGTTGTACTTCGCTGTATGGTTATTATTTCTTTTTGTGTTTTGAATATATGTTAAATTTCCCTCTCCCCAGTGCATTACTTTCACTTTGAATAGTGTTCAGGTTATTTTCTGCCCAGTTCCGGCCTATTGTTGCCAGCAGTCTTGACTTGTCCTGTGATATTTTCCATCCATTAATTCCCCCCTTCACTGTTTGTCCTCTTTGATTCTCCTAGTTATTCTTTATTGTCTGCCAGGCCATTCCTTGTGCCTCTGTTCCCTAACGTATGTACCCTTTAACCTCATCAAGTGCCTTATGTTTTATGGATTGTTGTCCTCCCGAAGGTTTGGTGGGTAGGCTCTGTCTTATGTATGTGGCGTTCCCTGTAGCAACTTATCCTCTATATTTTTGTAATACTTTGTTGGACAATGTGTACATGCACTCACTCTGTGTAACAATTTCCTTTTTGTAAATTGTAAACATTGCATGATAAGTGTTATACTTACATTAAACTATCAATACACTAATCTGTTCTGTTCTGTCTGAATCATCAAAATCTAAATTTATCTTCATAAATATATTATTGTTGTCGGGTCAAAAAAGTTTTTCCAAACCACTAACAGTACAGTATTTGATCAAGCAGTCGGTAGACAGCTAGGCTGCAAATTTAGAGGTCTGGGGTTCGAACCCCTGGCGAGGCAATCGTTCTTCTTGCACAGTCATCTGTGCCCCATCTCTGAACGCTGACAAATGAGGGAAATTTGCAGAGGATCTGTCTAGTACTGGTTGATAAACTATGAACACTGGTTGGGTCAGCTGATAGAAATCTAATTGTGAACACTCGACTTACACATATGTACATACCTAACCATACTTCACCAGTAGGGGCTTTAATCCAGGTATCCTCTTGCAGAACATCTCTAGCTCCGAAAAACACTTGCCCGACAGTTACTACACAAAAACGATAGAAAACAACATATGTTTTAATTATAAATTCGACTTTACTTTAAACTGTGATTAGAAGACGACGACACTAGCGCTAGGAGATAATAGAACATCATTGATACTCAATTCGAATTTCTGAAGCAACAACCTATCATCAATAGTTTCATTACGTTTCCTATAGAAGAAAGTTACTACAATCTGAACAACTCTGGAACTGCAACATCTCAACAACAACAACACGCATTTCTATCTCCTAGAGGGTGTTGCTGTAGGAAGGTGGCACTGGGTGTTTATCAATGTTAAGTACACTTTGTACTATGAGTATATTGATCACAATTGTATTTACTGAACATTAATGCTAAATATAAACATAAAGAAATGACAATGGCAGATAATAAGTTTTCACAGACGAGCAATCTTGATCACAGAGGAGCAATCTGGATCACAGAGGAGCAATCTGGATCACAGAGGAGCAATCTGAATTACAGAGGAGCAATCTGGATCACAGAGGAGCAATCTGGATCACAATGGAGCAATCTGGATCACAGAGGAGCAATCTGGATCACAGAGGAGCAATCAGGATCACAGATGAGCAATCTGAATCACAGATGAGCAATCTGGATCACAGAAGAGCAATCTCGATCACAAAGGAGCAATGTGGATAACAGAGGAGCAATCTGGATCACAGAGGAGCAATCAGGATCACAGAAGAGCAATCTCGATCACAAAGGAGCAATCTGGATCACAGATGAGCAATCTGGATCACAGAGGAGCAATCTGGATCACAGAGGAGCAATCAGGATCACAGAAGAGCAATCTCGATCACAAAGGAGCAATCTGGATCACAGATGAGCAATCTGGATCACAGAAGAGCAATCTCGATCACAAAGGAGCAATCTGGATCACAGATGAGCAATCTGGATCACAGAGGAGCAATCTGGATCACAGAGGAGCAATCGTGATCACAGAGGAGCAATCTGGATCACAGATGAGCAATCAGGATCACCGTTGAGCAATCTGAATCAGATGCAAATAAATTGCCTTAAAGAATTGCCTAATGAGTTCGTGTTGTTATCCTTTACCCAAAACGACGTGAATACTTTTCATCGTAGTTGTGAAGATTTTAACATGCTTTCTATCTAAACTCATGCATCACAACAAAGATGACACACCACCGCCCTTATTTCAATAATTCGTATCACATGGACAATATAGAAACACGACGCATCATATAGTAAGGGTCTATATGGCAAACGTTGATCGCCAATTTGGAAATTGGAATTAACTAAATCGGGTGGTGGAAGGGTATAAATATTGTCACGTGTCATATAACAATAAATTCGCTATCTCGCATGAAATAATATTTTCGTATATTTCGTATCAGCGGACTGAAATGAAATTTTGTTTAAAGTGAATAATAACAATTAACGCTTTCTCTGCTTTGAATATATCACAATAGTTTGAGTGCAATACTTACTTGAAACAGTACCAAGGAAAGTAGTCAGAGCTGCCTTTTGTGTTGTAGTGTCCGGTACTGCAAGATTACAACCATAAGCTTGACAGAAAATCTGAAAACAATAATCATTCTGTTAATTAATTTGGAAAGCCATGTCTGTTTCTGGAAGAATGTATGACAAGCCCAAAGACAAATTTGACAGCGACTTTTCACCTATGTTTCATTACGGCAAATATACTCAAACGCAAAAGAAAGTGTGCACTTCTGATTTCTTTATTATTTTAATTCTACAAGGTATACAGTTGTCAAATTTGAAACATACGAATATCGGTCGTTACAGTTAAAGCATCAACCAATCTCATTGAAATCAGCCCCTAACTTTAGCTCCATTATTTTCCGCTGTTAGGATCTGACTACACTCCGTAAGAGGTTTCGTTCATATAACCTCTCTAACAATAGATATGCGTAACCCGGTGCTCGCTTGTGGTCCAATAAAATTTCTCCTTACAAAACCGTGTTTTTCGTCTTTCTCAAAATGTCATTATCGTTTATTCGGAGTTTCTGTTTTCGGAGTACTTAGAAGTACAAAACCCTTCACATGTTTAGAATATTTTAATTGAACAACAAAAACACCATCTACAATTATACACATATATTGTACTATCTCCAAGTCATCAATGAAATTCCTACAACGTGACCTTCGATTTTCTCGTGATTTCATTGTAAATATTTAAATTCTACCAACTTTTTAAACCATTCACGGATAAATAAACATCGCTGTCCCCTAAACAAACGTAAATGTTCAGCCAACTATTTCTGTTTTGTTTTTACATTGCACACTTATAACTGAATTGTTTGATTACCCAAACATGTTATCTGTCTGTCATAAAATTGTGTGTTGTTACACATGTAACCATGACCAAAATAAAGTATTTTGTATTGTATTGTTTATACTGTTATTTAACGTCCTTCCTGTCGCTTCCGGTAATAAATATTTCCAAAAACGGAACACCACACAAACAACACCGATTAACTAAAGAATGTCGCCGTGTAGGAGTTGGGTTGTGTCCACGGGCGCGGCCATATTGAAATTGACGAAAATACGTAATCGGAACGTCTTGGTGATCTACGCTCAAATAGAATTTACGGAGCTCGTCGGAGTTCGACGAATATTCATAACTCTATACCACAGCATTTTGCAGGCGAGGATTTGATTGGCTACTCAAAGGTCACTTGAACGTGACCTGTATTGGGCAGTCAGATCCACTTAGCGTATAGTATAGGAGTGTACGACTGGAGCTGATTTTAATGAGATTGAGCAACAACGAAAAGTCAGTCAAATTATGGTTGGTTATTACGTAATAGCCTGAATTGTGATTTTGCAGGATTTCGACGTGGAACATGTATACGCAAATACGAGTAGCCAAACTTGTTTTCTCTAAATTATTACACACATGTATAGTGCGAATATCACTGTCGATTTAGAAAATTGATAACAGAGAATATGCAACGACTATAGGAACGTCAGTGTATTCAGATGCCTTAATGATGCTGGTCAGAGGTGACTCAGTCGCTTCAGGGTCACGGGCACTTAACTGCCATAGACACACTATAATCAAGTTACGTGATAGGTTTATGCAAACAGGTACTGTTACTGACCGTCCCCAATCCGACAGGCCTCGCGTGACTGGCGTCAGACAGGACCGTCACATTGAGTTGACGCACTTGAGACGTCGGTACCAAACCGCCATTGCTACATAGTTATTAGACGGAATGGCGGTCATACCAGATATGAATGCAACATTAACATCATTTTGCAACAAATAACAGTTATTATACGCAAGAAAACATCCCTTTGGCTATTTGTGTATTTTTGATTTTGACCCCTACTGCATGTAGACGCGTCGTACGTTTAAACGAAATTAAAAACAATAAAATAAACATATTAGTTTGAATGATAATTGAATAAGCTAAAACACGATACCACACATAATAATATTCCATCATTGGATTTTCAGAAAATCTAAAAAATAAAAAGTGCACACTTTCTTTTGCGTTTGAGTACATTATCACTAAACGCTGTCAGTGGGTAATACAGAAACACTATAAAACATCACAAAGTTATACTAAAGATTTACTTAATTGGCAAATACACCATAGAGTTATACTAGTGGTCAAGCTATTCGACCAGAAATCATACACTATAAAGTAATACTAAAGGGTAAGCTATTCGACCAGTTTTCATACACTATAAATTAATACTAGAGGGTAAGCTATTTGACCAGTATTCATACACTTATAAAGTAACACTAGAGGGTAAGCTATTCGACCAGTATTCATACACTTATAATGTAATACTAGAGGGTAAGCTATTCGACCAGTATTCATACACTTATAATGTAACACTAGAGGGTAAGTTATTTGACCAGTATTCATAAACTTATAATTTAATACTAGAGGGTAAGCTATTTGACCAGTATTCATACACTTATAATATAGTACTAGAGGGTAAGCTATTCGACCGGTATTCATACACTTATAATGTAATTATAGAGTGTAAGCTACTTGACCAGTATTCATACACTTTTAATGTAATTCTAGAGTGTAGGCTACTTGACCAGTATTCATACACTTTTAATGTAATTCTAGAGTGTAAGCTACTTGACCAGTATTCATACACTTATAATGTAATACTAAAGGGTAAGCTATTTGACCAGTATTCATACACTTATAATGTAATACTACAGGGTAAGCTATTTGACCAGTATTCATACACTTATAATGTAATACTAGAGGGTAAGCTATTTGACCAGTATTCATACACTTATAATGTAATACTTGAGGGTAAGCTATTTGACCAGTATTCATACACTTATAATGTAACACTAGAGGGTAAGCTATTCGACCGGTTTTCATACACTTATAATGTAACACTAGAGGGTAAGCTATTCGACCGGTATTCATACACTTATAATGTAACACTAGAGGGTAAGCTATTCGACCAGTATTCATACACTTATAATGTAACACTAGAGGGTAAGCTATTCGACCAGTATTCATACACTTATAATGTAACACTAGAGGGTAAGCTATTCGACCAGTATTCATACACTTATAATGTAATACTAGAGGGTAAGCTATTCGACCAGTATTCATACACTTATAATGTAATACTAGAGGGTAAGATATTCGACCAGTATTCATACACTTATAATGTAACACTAGAGGGTAAGCTATTTGACCAGTATTCATACACTTATAATTTAATACTAGAGGGTAAGATATTCGACCAGTATTCATACACTTATAATGTAATACTAGAGTGTAAGCTATTCGACCAGTAATCATACACTTATAATGTAACACTAGAGGGTAAGCTACTTGACCAGTATTCATACACTTATAATGTAATACTAGAGGGTAAGCTATTCGACCAGTATTCATACACTTATAATTTAATACTAGAGGGTAAGATATTCGACCAGTATTCATACACTTATAATGTAATACTAGAGGGTAAGCTATTCGACCAGTAATCATACACTTATAATGTAACACTAGAGGGTAAGCTACTTGACCAGTATTCATACACTTATAATGTAACACTAGAGGGTAAGCTATTTGACCAGTATTCATACACTTATAATGTAATACTAGAGGGTAAGATATTTGACCAGTATTCATACACTTATAATGTAATACTAGAGGGTAAGCTATTTGACCAGTATTCATACACTTATAATGTAATACTACAGGGTAAGCTATTTGACCAGTATTCATACACTTATAATGTAATACTAGAGGGTAAGCTATTTGACCAGTATTCATACACTTATAATGTAATACTAGAGGTAAGCTATTTGACCAGTATTCATACACTTATAATGTAATACTAAAGGGTAAGCTATTTGACCAGTATTCATACACTTATAATGTAATACTAGAGGGTAAGCTATTTGACCAGTATTCATACACTTATAATGTAATACTAAAGGGTAAGCTATTTGACCAGTATTCATACACTTACAATGTAACACTAGATTGTAAGCTATTTGACCAGTATGCAAACACTTATAATGTAATACTACAGGGTAAGCTATTTGACCAGTATTCATACACTTATAATGTAATACTACAGGGTAAGCTATTTGACCAGTATTCATACACTTATAATGTAATACTAGAGGGTAAGCTATTTGACCAGTATTCATACACTTATAATGTAATACTAGAGGTAAGCTATTTGACCAGTATTCATACACTTATAATGTAATACTAAAGGGTAAGCTATTTGACCAGTATTCATACACTTATAATGTAATACTAGAGGGTAAGCTATTTGACCAGTATTCATACACTTATAATGTAATACTAAAGGGTAAGCTATTTGACCAGTATTCATACACTTATAATGTAACACTAGATTGTAAGCTATTTGACCAGTATGCAAACACTTATAATGTAATACTACAGGGTAAGCTATTTGACCAGTATTCATACACTTATAATGTAATACTACAGGGTAAGCTATTTGACCAGTATTCATACACTTATAATGTAATACTAGAGGGTAAGCTATTTGACCAGTATTCATACACTTATAATGTAATACTAGAGGTAAGCTATTTGACCAGTATTCATACACTTATAATCTAATACTAAAGGGTAAGCTATTTGACCAGTATTCATACACTTATAATGTAATACTGGAGGGTAAGCTATTTTACCAGTAATCATACACTTATAAAGTAGTATGATCGTCTGTGCATGAACCCCGTAACGCCGAGCAGTAATAGTTCCTGGGAAAAAAACGATTACGTAGGTGAGTCAACGTGATAACGCGATCAGTAGTAACGTTGTAGCAAGTACGCGACCGGGTCTTGCACGATCTCTGACAGATCCAGTGGTGTGGTACCGGTTCGCAAGATTATGAATAGTCTGTCTGGAGCAGCCAAAATGACGCGCTACGTTATTTACCATTGACCCCGCCCGGAGTATACTAATAGCCTGGTTTCTCTGATCTTCAGAAAGACGTGGCATCACTTAATGCAATTGATTTTTAAAACAAATTCAATATTTTGTATCTGTGCTAAGCAGCAAATGATAACTTGTCAGTGTAAAACCTGTAAGTGAAACCAATCTTGCTGCGCACGTGCAAAGTAAGGAAAAGTTTTTCCTGTTTGGACGCATGAATATACCGGCGATTTTTAAAACAATTGCATAATCGTTATTCGTAATGAAGTCGTGATAAACGTGTGTATCACAAAATATATACTAACAAAACAATTATTCAAAAAAATAAAGTGTAAAGTTTTTACTTTGGGTCAGTGTATATAACCTTCATAACGGGGGAAAAACGGTAGATTTGATATTTTTTATACATATTATATACACAGTATTCATATAATGATCAGGATAAATGCCAAATCCTGCTTTTTAGTTATTCACAGACGTCAATCGTTATCATGTTAGTACTTGTAGCTTGATTTAAGGTTGTAAGCCATGTATACGTATTTAAATGTCCACTACGACAGTTTACTGCAATACTCTTGTTGTTCTTATAAGCTAGTTTTCCGATCTTATAAATTCATCTTTAAACAATCTGCGACAATTTACCAGAATACCAGTATTCATTTTCGCATTCTTTCGAAATAACAAACTTATTTACAAAAAAATATTTTTACAACACATTTTCTGTTTCCACTGAAATTTTAGTTGTTGCCGTGATTGAAGATTTATTTGAAACATCACGTTTAAGTCATTGTTGTTCTATTCAACCCCAAGAAGAGAAGTCCAACTACTGCCCAAGGCAATTTCGACATGCTGTCGAAACACAGTGGGGTGGCTAAGTTAGTCGCTAATAATAATAATCAAGAGACGTTAAATCCGAGTATATTCGGTTTTTGCATGGAGCCAATATCGATTACTGATTATTGACTAGTTTGACAGGTGTCATTTTCGTGAGGAAGGGAGACAATCCAAGTTAGAGGAAATGGCTTAGCAAAGCCGATAATCAAGGGAGATCATTCTTGATATTTATCCCAGAAAGCTGTACATTGACACTCTTGGTTGCATATTGATTGTACCTTCCCTTCAAACCGTCTTCAAATTTTGTTATCCAAGTAAAACATTTTACATCCAACGTCTTCGGTCTGAAATCCAGTATGTCCATATTTGGACATACACCGATCGTTGTTACAACATATTAACATGTACATTAAAAATACATGTATAATAAACATGCGTTAATTGCATAGCTCACAAAGGAGTTGTCAATAAATGTCAAATAAAAAAACAATCATACATGACAAACCAGCTTGTCTCAATACACAAAGTATTATACGTAATAATATTTAAGTGTTATAGATAAATACAGAATACGGTTAGACTGATACTGACACGCGAACAAGGGTGATATGATGAATTATGCAACAAGTCTGACAGATCACGTTATTTGTTTGGGTATAAAAAGGGACAGACAAGGTTAGCCAAGCGCCACTGCCAACTACGTCCACCAATATCAAGGTAAGTTCTTGTTTTTGATTTTGTGTACTTCACATATTATTCATTTATCTATTAACTTTTAACAGCATCACATATTATGCACATATCCAATCTGTCTTTACGATTTCGTAAACTTATCGTGATGTTTGAATTTGCGAAACATTGAACTAAATGATGTATTTATCAGTTACAAGTTGACGATACTTTAGATAGCTATATAATCAAAAGCCGGCATCAGGATTGCATTGTTTCAACAATAAGAAACAACCTCGACTCATGCATCCACTATGAGACAGACGTTAACAAACGTCTCACTCTTTTGTGTATACTTTTTCAAATGCGTTCGTCTGTACTTACCAAATTATGCGCATTGGTAAATGTGACACAAACTTGGTTAACAGTGCACATAAGTAATTGAATTGTACCGAATTTACCAACAATTTGGAAGATGCGTTTTTCCTGTCCTTGGGTTTATTTGAATATAATAATATGCAGTGTGACTAGTCTGTATTTTGGAAATACTAGTAGTCGATGCATTACGCTCAAATGTCTACTTCCATTTGATAATTTAAAACGTTTTTCTTTCCTTTTGACCAGAAAAAACTTGAACATTTATTCAGCGTCTCCGTCGCGTTCGTCTGAATAACATTTGCTTGGATATCTGAACCATAATTATAATTGATTGTTCTATAACAAGCGGCATTTGATTTATTTGACCAGATGTAACTTTTTAACAACGGCCGGTTTGTTAACCGAATATTTTGTGACTTTGCAATGGCTTCCTCAATCAAAACTTCTCCGCACAAGTATCCATATTTTATGTGTAGTAATGCGATGTTTATAATTATTTCGATATAAATTCACGTGGAAGTCATCTGAGTTGCTTGTGGAAGAACAGGTTAGTACTGTATGGTAACACAGGAACACTGGTCAGGGAACATGACTTCTGGACATACATGATATGCAGTGGAGAAACGGCGTGAAACTAAATTAAATATTACATTTGAGTAAAGTGCAATAATCAAACCTTATCTTTCTATCTTTATTTTATTACAGCCATGTTGAAATCAGTCGCATTACTAATTTTCGGCGTTATTGCCGTAAATGCCTACTACAAAAAGAGCTATCCAATCAAGAAAGGCTACGGAGGTTACGGGAGGATAGGGGGCGGTAGTGGAGGCGGTTTCGGAGGCAGTTTCGGAGGAGGGTACGGCAAGGGTTACGGCAAAAGTATCGGTGGCTACGGCGGAAGTGTCGGAGGCTACGGCGGAAATATCGGAGGCTACGGCGGAAGTAATTGGGGCTACGGCGGAAGTATCGGGGGCTACGGCGGTAAGCTTGTATATCATGCCTCGTTTTTTCCGTTTATTTGCAAAGGCGCATATGTTACTAGACAGCGTTCACCTGGCTATCCGGCTATCTTCGAGCACAGTGGCCGTTATGGCACAGCGGGTTCCGGGTTTATTATATATTTACGGACCTGTACGATCCTTCATGAGTGGCAGTTTAATATTGTCCGTCTTTATTAAGACATTAAAACTGTAATTTTGTTATTGTTTTGAGTTTTTCAGAAAATTATTATGTCGTGTTTTATGTATAATCATTATCTAACAAGTTGAAGATACTCTGTTGAATAATGCCGGTATATTCACTAGCACACCTTATGCGATAGTATTACTTAATGTTTGAAACACTTTCACTTACTTGCAGGTCAGAAGCAGATCGGTCAAGGATATCAGAGTGGTTACGGCAGTTATGGTGGTGGACGTTACCAAGTCGGCATTGGAGGAGGATCGCGTGGTGGCTTTGTTGGAGGATACTTTGGCGATGATGACGATGATTACTACAGAATAGGTGGATCTATTGGTGGATCTATTGGTGGTTATGGTCGTACTAGTGGTGGATACGGAAGTAGCTATCGAACAGGTTACGGTGGTGGAATTGGTGGATCATATGGAGGAAAATTCGGCGGATATAAAAAATACCCAAGATACGGAAAGAAATATGGCGGTTATGGCGTCGGCGGTGGAATTGGAGGATATGGGTACGTGTTCTAAGGATATTTTCCGAGAATCAGGCCTAGTAATAAATTATGTCGACGCATAGAGATACGATTGAACTTCAAACGCATTTATTACAGCTTATAACTAATTTAAAAGTTTTGAAACAAATATAGTCTACTATAAAAATGTTAGAATTTTGTTACTTTTAAAATATCTCCGAGTATTCACATGATAAAATAAATATAACTCAATGAATTCATTGTTCTACAAAACTACAATAAAAATAGTTACTTTTATTATCGAAACAAACAAGAATTTAAAAACAATAGAGTCGTTTTAATATGCATTCGTAAAATTTGTGTTTTTAATGGCCTTCAGTACATAAAATGGTTCCTGTGAAGTAAAACAGACACTCACATACCTCGTTTCGGTTTACAACGTCCCCTTATACCGAGAAGTAAAATGTTGTACCCGAATACATGGTTCATTCAAAATAAATATCAGGTCCTGATGTATCTTCTTAGGCACGTCGAATTGAAATTGGCTATTCGAAACTATCTATTATTCGAAATAATATTTCGGACCCCATAAATCCGAATGAACGAGGGTCCGACTTTCTTTAATAACGATATAAACAAAATGTGCTGTGAATTAAATTTTATTTTTATTTTACAGCCAAGGGTATGGTGGTGGTTACAAGAAATTCGGAGGGTATGGTATGGGTGGAGGATATGGCGGTGGTTTCCACAAAGGCTCAATTGGCGGAGGATATTAGTCAATGGAAATGTAAAGATCCAGTTTCATATGTTCAGTTTGTTATGTTGTTTTGTTGAAATAAATCTATGATGATAACGTGTGTATTATCGTTTATGCTGTTATCGCAATCGCTGTTGTTGTTTAGAAGTCCATTTATGTTCTACTATAAACACGTACATTGTATTAATATCAATGTTTTGCCCCAAAGGTGGAGCTGCGGGTAAGTGAAGTATAAAACTTTAGACAGAGGTTGATTTGTACAGTCACGCCGAGACTTCCTGGGATGTAGACTTGGCAGAATTTCGGTCTCATGCGGTCATCTTGTTGTCTGGAACGGTTACAAACATTGGAATATTGTCAAAACTTCCAACACGAAACAGTGCTAGGTGCATTATCTTTCATATTTAATACATATCATTGGAAAACAATACAAACACTTTCATGTAAGTTACGTTTAATGTATAGTTTTCTGGCGAGTTAATAAAGAATAGTTTTTTGACCAAATATGTTACGACTAGAAAAATCCGTTCCAAGTCGATAAGTCTTGCTGGTGATTTCTTTCACGAGGTCTGAAATAGACGAGGGTACACTTGTGAAAAAAAATATAGTAGAACAGTTCACATGATAGAATAAATACTCATTTTCCTATTTAAGGAAATGCATACCAAATTTTGAACGTTATTTGTCCCCCATCTCTAATTCTTGAGCGGAAGTTCAAGCATGTAGTTCAGGGACACTGGCTATGTCAACTGGCAACCGCAAATAAAGTAAATACTTAAAACAAGAAATATCTTTAAAAAAAGATAGTCGGCGCAACCTGAAGCTAGCAAAGCTGTTGCTACCTGAAGGTAACGATTGGTTGTGCAATATACAAACTTGCCGATATGTTACGACTGCCGTTCACTTGATTACGCTACACCGCAGTAACACCGATACATGTAAGGGGCGATCACTGCGTAGGAGATAAAATATGGATAAAAATATCTCCGTAGTCGATTAGCCATAGACATTATAGTCCGATACAATATAGTCTTCTTAATTCCAACGCCGGGCAATTGTCCGTGGGGTTGACTAGCAACACTACGCACTAGATAAATCTTGAAGTATACTATAGACCAACTTTCAGACGAAATTGTCATGTTTACAGAAATGAGAGTAACGCATAGTTCGTGATCGAAATGTTTTACTTGCAACAATACTACCAATGTAAAATTATGTTTTTTGCTTTGCTTCGAAGAAAAAATACATTACAATAAACAAGTTAGTTTATTAGTCTTAACGAAAAGTTGACCAATCCGAGTCAAGGTTACAAACGTTGTTCGGTTTAAGAGAACTTGGTTTAGTGGCTCACGTAACATTTGATTGGTTTACACAACGCTGATATGCAAATATCAAAGCCATGTTAGTACGGCTGCACCGTTAAACTCCGCAAATAAGTTTAAATATATAGGCGTTGCTATGTACAATCTATAAAACAATAAATGAAACGGTTGATCGAATCATGCTCGAGGGAAAATATCTTGATTTAGATTTCCTAGATAAATTTAATGCAAACTTCAAATTCGTTAGTAATTGTTTTTTTGAAAGTTGTTTGCGTTCGAATACACATATTGTTATAAAAAAGTTATAGAGAAACAAGATAAAGGCATACTTTACTGGAGATTGTTATATAGCATCACATTCACAGACGAATTTATAGTTCGATCCACAACTAATATCAGCCATGGTCCAAGTCGAGAAAGATGTTGCTGTTAGACAGTTTTCGTTGGTCCCTCCACTTGGTTGACCATTTGCGAATGTAAAGTCTAAAATATTCAATAGCATACATGTAGTATAGCACTTTCCGCCTGACTCTGCAATGCTTGGTTAAATATTTCCTTTATTTTCAATAGTCTTTATGTGAGTTGTATAAATGATTGTCTCAACATGATGTGTCTCGACAACTTTACGTTGATAATCGTGATGGTGTTTGCAAATATAGCCTACTCCAAGTCATTGTAGGAATATCGCACCATCGCACGATTTAACAACCCAAACCAACACAAACAATACAAATTGTATACCACTCGTTTTAAAACAACATTTTTGAAACTTTTACAGCAGTCAAACACCATGACAAACAATGTGTATTGTACGTAATGGGTATTTACTTTTAAAATTTTAATGATTAGTTACTGCCTACTTTGTCAATTATATGTATATATGTTGTAAATTAATGACCAAATAGCGATTAAGTGTGAGGTAAGCTAGCTGTTAAATCGATTTAAACCCCCAGTAGTTTTACTGACAGTTCCAAGGCTGTACTTCGCTGTATGGTTTTTATTTCTTTTTGTGTTTTGAATGTTTGTTATATTTCCCTTTCCCCTGTGCATTACTTTTACTTTAAATAGTGTTCTGGTTATTTTCTGCCCAGTTTCGGCTAGCAGTCTTGACTTGTCCTGTGATCTTTTCCATCCATTAATTCCCCCCTACACTGTTTGTCCTCTTTGATTCTCCTAGTTATTTCTTATGGTCGACCAGGCTATTCCTTGCGCCTCTGTTCCCTAACGTATGTACCATTTAACCTCAGCAAGTGCCTTATGTTTTATGGATTGTTGTTTTCCCGGAGTTTTGGTGGGTAGGCTCTGTCTTATGTATGTGGCGTTCCCTATAGCAACTTATCCTCTATATTTTTGTAATACTTTGTGTACATGCACTCACTCTGTGTATCAATTTCTTTTTTGTAAATTGTGAACATTGCATGATAAGTGTTATACATAAATTAAACTATTAATACACTCATCTGTTCTGTCTGAATCATCAAAATATAAATTTATCTTCATAAATATATTATTGTTGTCGGGTCGAAAATGATTTACTAAACCACAAACAGAATAGTATTTGATAAAGCAGTCGGTAGACAGCTCGACTGCTAATTTAGAGGCATTTTGTTCAAACCCCTGGTGAGGCAATCGTTCTTCTTGCACAGTAATCTGTGCCCCATCTCCGAACGCTGACAAATGTGGGATATTTGCAGAGGATCTGTCTAGTACTGGTTGATAAAATATGAGCACTGGTTGGGTCAGCTGATAGAAATGTAATTGTGAACATGCGACTTACACATTTGTACATACCTGACCATACTACACCAGTAGGGGCTTTAATCCAGGTATCCTCTTTCAGAGTATCGAGAGATCCGAAAAACACTTGCCCGGCAGTTACTACATAAATACGATAGAAAACAACATACTTTTTTAATTATAAATTCGTTTTTACTTTAAACTGTGATTAGAAGACGACGACAATAGCACTAGGAGATAATAGAACACCATTGATACACAATTCAAATTTCTGAAGTAACAAACTATCTTCAACAGTTTCATCACGTTTCCTACAGTAGAAAGTTACTACAATCTGCACAACGCTTGAACTGCAACATCTCAACAACAAGCATTTCTATCTCCTAGAGGGTGTTGCTGTAGGAAGGTGGCACTGGGTGTTTATCAATGTTAAGTACATTTTACACAATGAGTATATTGATCACAATAGTTTTTACTGAACATTGATGTTAAATAAAAACAACAACATGACAATGGAAGAGAATAATTTTTCACAGAGGAGCAATCTGGATCACAGAGGAGCAATCTGGATCACAGCAGAGTAATCTGGAATATAGAGGAGCAATCTGGATCACAGAGGAGCAATCTGGATCACAGAGGAGCAATCTGAATCACAGCGGAGCAATCTGGATCACAGAGGAGCAATCTGGATCACAGATAAGCAATCTGAATCACAGAGGAGCAATCTGGATCACAGAGGAGCAATCTGGATCACAGAGGAGCAATCTGGATCACAGAGGAGCAATCTGGATTACAGAGGAGCAATCTGAATCACAGAGGAGCAATCTGGATCACAGAGGAGCAATCTGAATCACAGAGGAGCAATCTGGATCACAGAGGAGCAATCTGGATTACAGAGGAGCAATCTGAATCACAGAGGAGCAATCTGGATCACAGAGGAGCAAACTGGATCACAGAGGAGCAATCTGGATCACAGAGGAGCAATCTGGATCACAGAGGAGCAATCTGGGTCACAGAGGAGCAAACTGGATCACAGAGGAGCAATCTGGATCACAGAGGAGCAAACTGGATCACAGAGGAGCAATCTGGATCACAAAGGAGCAATCTGAATCAGATGCAAATAAATTGCCTTAAAATAATGATATTTTCTAATATTTCGTATCAGCGGACTTAAATGAAATTTTGTTTAAAGTGAATAATAACAAATAACGCTTACTCTGCTTTGAATATATCACAATAGTTTGAGTGCAATACTTACTTGAAACAGTACCAAGGAAAGTAGTCAGAGCTGCCTTTTTTGCTGTAGTGTCCGGTACTGCAAGATTACAACCATAAGCTTGACAGAACATCTGAAAACAATAATCATTTTGCTAATTATATTTGGAAAGCCCCGCCTGTTTCTGGAAGAATTTATGACAAGCCCAAAGGAAAGTTTGCAAATATTACCACTAAACGCTGTCAGAGGGTAATAGAGAAAAACTATAAAACATTTACAGACATCACTTAGTCATACTAAAGATTTAGGTCATTGGCAAATACACTATAGAGTTATACTAGTGGTCAAGCTACTTGACAAGTATTCATACAGCATATAGTAATACTAGTGGTCAAGCCATTTGACTAGTATTCACACACTTTAAAGTGATACTAGTGGTCAAGCTATTTGACCAGTATTCATAAACTTATAAAGTAATACTAGAGGGTAAGCTATTTTTGACAAATGCATTGGCAAGTAGTATTCATACACCGTGTAGTAATATTTGATGGTAGCTTATCGACATGAATTCATACATTATAAAGCAACAATGGAGTTTTAGCTAATTGCGAGTAGTCATACACAAAACATTTAACTTAATGGTTAACTAACTATGACGTGTTCTAACCCGTAGTAAATTGCTCGCGCCCTTGGCTATACTCGCTATCAGGTCCACGCGCTATTTATTAAAGCACTGAAAGTCCTGAATGTGGAAGGTAGACACGAACTGGTTCCACATTGGTTTCCAATAAATTTGTCGAGAACGTAGCGAAAGTCAGACAATATTTGTCTAATGGTTACAAATGACTTGAATGAAATTGACCTCGACGAATTGAACTCATGACCAGTCTTTAATTTAAATACATTCAGGGGCGTATAAGTGAAGTAGCAGACTTCAGTCACATCAATGTATAAAGCTTTGGTACATTCTATTAGATTGGACGCATGGATTTGATGCAAGCGTTTCAACCGCTTGTTGAATATAACTTTTGAGCAATGAACATCTGACAAATTATCCATGACTTTAACCACGTTCATGGTAGATTTATAGGACACCGAGGTGTTCCAGATTGTGTAAACCGCCTTAACAAACGGTCTACAGTTTTCCGGAACCACAATACCTGTCATATTCAGCACTTCCAGTGCTTTGATTATGTATCATGTTTATTTCATTTTAAGTCCAGTAAGCCATGCGGCCCATGAGGACAAATAAATATGTAAATGTACATATATACAAACATGCATGTTTGAGACGGAGAAGGAACACTATAACACATATTCAAACATATAAGGTCACAATTGAAGAACAAACTGTAATGACTGTAACAGAAATACATAGTATAGAGAATGAACTTGTGTATGCAATAATAATACACGTAAATACGCGTATATATACGAAAGGAAAGAACATGCTATCAAGCATTACACCATTATCGTTACAAGTACAAGTATTAATAGTGTTATACTGTATATAAAGTATACTGAAACGAAAAAGAAAGTGTGCACTTGGTTAGAGGGAATTTTTTCATACTTATAGAAGCAAAATATTTGCAAATTTGGTATCAAAATGTGCAAAAATGTATTTGCAACACGATGTTTTACTTTTAAGTGAAATTTGATAATTATCAGAACATTGTTTTACGTGTGAATAACGTAGGGGTGAAAAGTAAAAGTTGCAGATTTGTAATGTTTTGTAACTGCTTTTTTGCCTTCGGATATTTGTCAAGTTACGTGACAATTAATCAGTATCTGTTGTGGCCTCCTCGTCTACGGATCAACGCAAGTATTCTAGATCGCATGGACCTGACGTAACGTCTTATGACGTCGGCGGGAATGGCGTTCCATTCATGAACTAAGGCTGCACACAAGTCATTGATATTGTTGATAACATGGTTTTTCCTTGCTCTCCGACCAAGCAAATCCCATAAATGTTCAATGGGATTCATGTCCGGAGAGCAAGCCGGCCAAGGTAAGACGTTAACGTTATTTCTAGCGAGATAATTCCTGGTAAGTATAGCAGTATGTGGCCTTGCGTTATCATGCATTAAACAACCAAGGTTCTGTTGTAGGAAAGGAATAACAACTGGGCGTAAAACTTGGTCAACATAACCTTGGGCATTTAAATTACCATGAATAACAACAAGGTCTGTTTTCCTACCGCCCATAATACCTCCCCAGACCATTACACTACCCCCTCCAAAACGATCTCGCTCTAATAAACAGTTCTGGTCAAAACGTTCCCCTTTACGTCTAAATACCCGAACTCTACCGTCAGCAGTGCTAAGGTTAAATCGCGACTCATCACTAAAGAGCACCCTAGACCACATGGCACGGTTCCAACGGAGATGACGGCGGGCCCAGACCAGTCTGAGAGCACGATGTCTGTTATTAAGGATCTGACCTACATAAGGCCGCCTAGCCCTTAACGGGTTTGCATTGGCCCGCAGTCGGTTTAGAACCGTATCCCTACATACGCCAAGCTCTCGCGCAGTGCTTGTAGCGGTTTTGAACCGATGACGTAAGTGCGTCAACGTCATATGTCTATCCTGACGTGCCGTTGTCACCTTCGGTCTACCGGATCGTGGACGATCTCTAACGCTTCCATTCTGATGGTAACGTCGTCGGAGTTTTATTATGACGCCGGCTGCGAGTTGCAGAAGTGCCTGAATTCGTTCGTTTTCTTGAAGCCGTGGCATCTTGTTTACGAGTGAAATTCAAAAGTGAACTGTGATTTATTATTGCATAACAAGTAAAGATATCGCCCAGGGTCAACCTGTACCTGTACACACGTTGCACGGGTAGCACGAGCGAAAAGTTGCATAATAGCCTGCTGTCAATTTGAAAGCCGTCTATGCGCTTAAATATAGGGTAAATGGGTGCAATGTGTAAAGGGTTATTTTCTTCACTCATGATGATAAATCCGTATATCTAAACTTTGTAACAAAAATATAAAAGTGCACACTTTCTTTTTCGTGTTAGATACATCATGTTATATGTTTATCTATTGTTAACTTGTTATCTAAATATAACATTGCGACGTGCGATATCTATACATACATTTGAGAAGTCGATGAAAAACATTCAAAACAAATTGTACAATATGTTGTGTTTGATAATCATATTACAGTTTTAATCCGTATTAAATATTTGTTTCGTATTTCCAGCGCTTTGAAAATGAATACACTTAGTTTCTGTATGACAGTTTCGTTTTGATTTTCAAATAATAACCTCAATTTTAACATACTTGGTCTTTTCTAGTAATAACTCTTTATATACAGTTTGTGGAGTTCCTTATAAAGTTCAAAATCGAGAATGAAATGATATTCACCTTCCAACTTACCACAATGAAGACATGTTTTGTTTTCTCTTTCGAGTTTTGGCCTTTGCCATCTGACGGATTCTTAGGTTATGAGAGTAAATAACAAGTCTATTCAAAGCAATTCTAAATTTAGGAATATTTTAAATATTAAGGCTCTTTTGGAAACCAAAATGAATTATTTTTTTATAAAATATGGAACTGCTAGAATTAGTTAATCGTGTATGCCATATCTGTAAGCTGTTATCATACAAACGTTGTTTCAAAATATATCTGTATTACCTACTCCTTGTTGGAGTCATACATAATGAAACCCTTATCTCGATAATAGATCCCTAACATACGTCACCCATGATGTTTTGTTCGGGTGTATCTCGGCATCTCTTTTAAATGTATTATAAATACTTTTTAAATTTTAAATCTTTACTATTTACGAATTTAAGCCAAAATTTTACAATGCGTAAATACCGTTTTAACAAAACTTGCATAGAATACCGTAAACAAAGTCATTTTGGGTTGTTCGTTTTATTTGTAATATATTTTTGCACAATATGGTGTGTATCCTTTCGATATTTTCGCACCCATAGGATAAAATTGGTAATATAAGTTTGTCAAACAATTCAAGTTTGTGTAAAATAGAAACTTTTTCAAACTTTAGTAAATAGTTCTTTAAGTTTAAAAAATACGATTTATTTGAAAACAATACTTGGGTTTCCTTAGATGAACCACCTTGACTAAAAACGATGCCTAAATAAGAAAAGGATCTCACTATTTCTACAGGATTGTTATCGTACGTGAAATCCATTGTACGTGGTAAGATACCAGCTTTACGGAAAACAACGATTTTGGTTTTATTAACATTTACTTTTAGTTTCCATTTTCGTCAGTAATCTGACAACAAATTTAAACCATTTTGAAAGCTTTTGGGGGTATCTGATAAAATGACAATAAAAAGGAGAAAGACTTTCACCTTATGAATGATATCGTTATTTGTGTTCATATCTTACATTAGTTAAAATGTATTAACAATCACGTCAATACTTACATATCCTTTAGCATAATTCGATGTTGATTTGCTTGCGATGAAACAAAAATCGCCCTGTGCCGTAGCTCCATTCGGACCTGTGAAATAGAAAAATAATAGGCAAAACTTCCAGTGCAACATTAGAAAACTTACATTGCCTATAGCGGAAACGTTCATTTAATATGCAGCCAAAATAAGGACTAATATAAAAGTACAGACAGTACTGATTCGGTTTTTACGATGCATTTGTTAAAACTCTGGATATTTTGTATTAAACAAACAAAGCATTGTTAAAAAGCACCAAGTAAGTTTCCACATAATTCGTTATTGTACTGAACAATACACTTAACAAAACTTATAAGTGTGCAGGTATACATATAATCGTATCTCGGTCAATATTTGACTGATTATGCTGCAATTTTCAACAAATATAGCGTAAATAGCAGGCATAATATTTTTTATTTACATCATGTCATAAACCCACGGATTGAACAAATAAAATCAATATATGTGATGATGCGATACAAATAAATACTGCTGCAGCTCCCACTTAAAGATGATCTGATTGATTGGAAAGGGTGTAATAGAGCGTGTGCGCACCCTGACCCAATGCACCGTGTTATTTAAATCGATAAATTCAACCTGAGAATCATGATCTACACATAGCCATTAGCAAATATACAAACTTTCGTGTAGAAATATTAATCAAGTAAGAAGTTATTCGACAATAAAGAAGTGCACACTTATAAGTTTTCATGTGGTCATGTGTTCGGGCTGCAATGCTGTTTCCACAACACAAGGTAAAAGCGTTTGGTGTACTCTAAATAAAAACCGAATCAAAAATTGTTGTAAGTCAAATGTTGTTATTAAAGTCGAATATGAATGGTCGAAAAAACGAACGCCCTAAAACAAATCGGCCATAAATTTGATCACATGCGTTTAGGTCATATAAAGGCATACATAAATGAGCGAGTGTAAACTAGATACAGGCTTACAATTGTACCTGTATGGGCCTGCAGGAACAACTTATCAAATGTTTCAATAAAAAGGTCCAAAAAAGGTTGTGAGGTATATATTATGTCCGAATTTTGTGTATTCCTAATACACATACGTATTTCACGGATAAGAATGCTGATGATGATATGAATTGTAGTCAGTGTCACTATAGTCTAGTAGTACTCGTGTTGCTAACAGCTAACAATATATCGCAATACAGGATATTTTATAAACCTATTGTATGTTAAAATACTGAAATTAACGTAATTGAAAAATACACAATTTGGGACATTTCTGATTGAATGAAAACGAGTGCAGAATAGGCAGAAAAACAGGTTCGGTCTCCTGGACATAAACAACTGTTTTAGCACACCTTATACCCTAATATACCATATATACATATTCTTCCATTCGTTTATAACTAGATGAATCAAATATTCTGTAGCATTGTTTGATTATAAATCATTTAATGTGTTTTATTCTTATGGATATATCAGATACTTACATGCTGCGGCAACAATATCAACCAAACACGTTACCAGAACGCACACAAACAGTTTGTCTGAAAATAGAATAATAAAGCCCGTTCCTTACAGAAACACTATAACATAAGTTAAAGGTACCATACGATATAGCCCCGCATACGTGTCTCTGTACTCCGACGTGTACACGCGTCTTCGTAAGCGACAGTATAAAGGTGTGACGTCCGTGGCTGGAATACCATACGATCCAGAATCTAAACTGTTACGTTTGCGAAATGACAGCATCTATGCCAAGTATTTACCTTTAAAACATGTGCTGTAATAAATGTATCTTGTCCACATTACAAAATAATGCAAAATGAATCTAACCAGGACAAAAATAGAGGTCGTCTCAGATGTGCAAAATGTAAAAAGACAAAGACATTTGGTGGTCATGCCGATGAATACGATCCTTTTGAAGATATGCGTGAATCTGATGAAACATGGCGATGATTATGATCACCGGGGAGTATCACGTGGTCTCCTTAGTACATTTACCGTACACGATGGCTGAAAATGTTCGACCCCAAAATTTAATGAGTATTGGTAGTTACCGATAAGGACATTGAAAATAGGCGCAGAGTACCCGCTTTGTACACAAGATACTCATGTGCTTTTCGTTTTACCGTGGTTTTATTAGTTTAAGCCTGAAAATCGATGATAATGCTAAGATGATTTGATGAAAATTTGATAACTCAGCATTATATAGAGATGATGCTGATGATGAGAAAAATGATATTTATAATGATATACATCTTGTTTACAAAGATAATGTTGTTTTTTATGACGAAGACATTGATAATTCAGACATTATGCGGGATGCGATGCTTATTTCAAAAATGACGGACTTGCAAGTCAATTTTGTACCTTTTCCACATACATTTAGCCGTTAGATGATGCCATGTAGTTCCGGTAACGGTTTAATAATAATGCTTTATAAGTTCATTCATTCAATGCGATACATTTGTCAGTTTTTTTATAATTTACCATTGACTTTTATGGCTGATATACAATATCAATATGTAATATAGTCAATATATCAAGTTTTTCTACATAGTTTATCAATTCAGTTATAAAATAATAAATCTGTGACCTCTCTGCTCTAATTTATTGTTTTACCTTTTCTGATACAATGAGCTATTTTTAAATTTATCTCCGTTTATACTGGATTTCTTCCAACCCATTATTGTAAAATATTATGCAACCTATTAACGCTAATGTCAAACTTCGCTCGTGAAGTGACTGTTCATTTAATTATTTAGATTGCTGAGATCTTTAAACTACTTAGTCATTTCTTTTTACACATAAAACGATCACGGTTTTAAAATATGTGGTGTAAGTCAGATACGGAAATATATAAATGAACATTACATGATACACGGGGAAGGTCCGTGTCAACAATCCTAATATTTATGTAAGTGCTAATTAAGTGACCAAAACATTTAGTCTCGTCAATTACATTTTCTTGGTCTGAGGGAAAAGAAATATTTTTATTCGGTTGATGAAAAATTCAATAATTTAAAGATCAAGATTTTAGAAATAAAAGAAAAGAGCGTTCTTACCTAAATTCATCTCTTATTCTTTCTCCGATGTTGATATTCTTATGCGTCTAAACTGTTTTCTGACTTTCAAAATAACAAAACGCCCCCCTGGTTATTGTAAACATGTTAGTGCCCGAAGCATACAATTTAATTTTCTAATTAATATTTACTGATAAATATCTGCAATTATAGTTTCGTCATTGTACGCCGACATGACAATTAGTGATAAGGATAAATGAATCAATTAAAAATCAAATGCAATAAACGATAAAAATAGCCATAATGAAAGTTTCAAGGTGGGCGGAACTTTACAAACTGGACATACGTGTCTCTTACACAACACAACAAAGTTATCCGTAACATTTACAACTTGCTTCTCGTAATTCAATAAATTGAAAGTCAACTCGTCCCCAAGCATGTTCGTCTTCTTATCAACTCGGCCTCGTTACATGTGTTCAACTCGTCACATCATCTTTAATTATTATGAATAGAAATAATTATTAAATGAATCTTTTTAATTTGCTCTGTTTCATTGATATTTAAGAAATAAGGTAAAATGTATTGTTTCGTTGCAGAATAAGTTTGTAGTTAGTTTATTTTTATTGATGATTTGTCTTAAAAGATTAATTATATATAAATACATGTACTTCTTTTTATTGACATTATTTTCTCTACACATGCAGACTGTTACTTCCCAAAAATAATGTGAATTTCAACAATATACAGTAAAGCCTAAATAATAAGACCACCCTTAGGACCCTTGAAAACTGGTCGTCGTATTGACGTGGTCGTTATATTGAGGTTGAATAAAGAGAAACACAGTGAAAACGGACTTGAATTTATTTTTATTTTGACGTGGTCTTACTATTGAGGTGGTCTTTAAGCGAGGTTTTATTGTACTCGCAAACAGCTTATATAAATGGACTAGGTTAGAAGTTGACCAAGGGTCTAAATGGTCTTATATCAGTTCGATAATTCCATGCTGAAAAAGACTTATATGGAAATAAAGGCTTTTTCATACACGAACAATTAGCACTATCATCTAATAAGTGCTTCTGACATAAAAATGTCTGAAGTTAGCAATATCTTTCAGTGTCATACAGAAACCTGCGCGTTTGATCGAATATATGAGATACAATGTATACTACAATGTTATTACTTGATCTTATCAATACATTTTTAATTGTCAACATAATTGTCATATCGGTTTTTGCTCAGCCTGAATACTTGTGTGTTATATATTATGTTTCATACATTCCACTTTTACAGCCACACAAAATTATATTCACCAAATGGTTTGTTATGTGTAATTGCATGCAAGTTCAATACAGACTCTGCACAAATGGGAATTAACGACCTACTCACCCGTTTATATCTCTAATACTTCCTCATAACTAATCAACCAAATCATCTGTGTGAAGTTATCAGTAATAGCAGTAACGGCAGTATTACTGCTATTACTGCCAGTAGTAAAAGCAATAACAGCAGTATTACTGCTGTTACTGCCAGCAGTAACATCACTAATTATTGACTACTGGTACTGCTGGAAGAGGTAGCAGTATTTTTTCTGTAAATCAGGGATACTAGCAGTAATACGCATCAATGCAAATATAATCATTGATTAACAGCAGTAATAGCAACAAAACGTCTACCTCTTCCAACAGTACCAGCAGTATTACTGCTGTTACGACTGACAATAATAGGAATAATACTGCCGGTACGGCTGTTACTGCTTACTTTACACCAGTCCAATTATAGGCCTTGCTAAAGCCATGATGTTACCTAGGTTCGGTATACCATCTGTACGATTATGTACGCCGTTCCGTTTCCGGCTGTCACCACTACGTGCGCGAGTATCTCTATTCTTCCCGAGTCACATTAATAACACAGGTACACACTAGAAAAATCAAGTGTCAAATGTTGATGTCAGTGCTAGCTCTGGGTCCGATTTAAGATATGCATTCAAAAATATAAGTCGAATAACGATATCAGTGCTACTCCGTATTCAATTTGGGTCGGTATTCAATATTGATGTATGCTATACGATTGCGGCGCCAACTTCACTCAACTATCCCGTCTACCGAAAAAAAATCGCCACTTCCGAAGTTCATTAGGCGGTACAGAAATCTTCAAATAAACCAAAATAGAAACAACATCTGGAGAAAAATATTATTTGATATCATAAATATAATAAGTTTAAAGTTCTATGCAAAAGATGGCTAAAAACACTCATGTATATGAATTTTCTTTCATTTTCAGCACAAGTTATAACAAATCTGCATAACACAATTGTAACAAATCCCTTCGGCCTTTTATACCTCTTCAAAACATTGTGAGACTCAACATAGTTGGAGTTCGTTGGAAGCTGTTCTAGTTCAGAGAAGGATTTCAGGAGGGGGGGGGGCATAGTTAGTTCATGTCATATTCACAAATGTTACTCAGAGGGTCTGATAACGTTTGACTTCATTTGCTGTTAGTAGTGACCAAGAATTTACTAGTACTTGTTCAAAAATTTAAAGGTTCCACTTCTTTCATTAAAACAATGTTTTTTATTTCTATTTCAATACCTAGAATGTCTAGAACAAGTGGAGATGAAGATATTCGCAGCATGTATTAATAAATCACATTTTCTAAGCCTTCTGCTTTAAATATTTGCATTTATGAATCATACATATCTGTGTAAAAAAGATAGTGACTTGATTTTTGCCATATACATTTTAGTGGCAAGGCTATTGTTATCATAACTTCATGCAAGGGTATGTAAGAGGGATATGAGTGAGAGTGTGAACTGTTTGCTAGCAATAACAATGAAGGGTAATAACACTTTTACTACTGGTTATAACAATATAGCAAATGCCTATTAGTCTATTACTACCCATTAGCAATAACATGTGTATCACAGTAACAAGTTATAGAAAATCCGAGATCCGGAAACATTAATATTAATATTAACAATGAATCTCAATCAGACCATTCTCTTACTGCTAGCAATATTATCTGCTGTGGGGCGGACTACTGGTATTATCACTGGTTTACAGCAGTAATAGCAACACTACTGCTACCTCTTCCAACAGTACCAGCAGTATTACTGATGTTACGACTGACGGTAATAGGAGTAATACTGCCGGTACTGCTGTTACTGTTCACTTAACGCCGGTCCTTGCGAAAGCCATGATGTTACTTAGGTTCGGTATACCATCTGTACGATTATGTACGCCGTTCCATTTCCGACTGTCACCACTACGTGCACGAGTATCTCTATTCTTCGCGAGTCATAATTACACAGGAACGCACTAGAAAAATCAAGTGTCAAATGTTGATGTCAGTGCTAGCTCTGGGTCCGATTTAAGATATGCATTCAAAAATATAAGTCGAATAACGATATCAGTGCTGCTCCGTATTCAATTTGGGTCGGTATTCAATATTGATGTATGCTATACGATTGCGGCGCCAACTTCACTCAACTATCCCGTCTACCGAAAAAAAATCGCCACTTCCGAAGTTCATTAGGCGGTACAGAAATCTTCAAATAAACCAAAATAGAAACAACATCTGGAGAAAAATATTATTTGATATCATAAATATAATAAGTTTAAAGTTCTATGCAAAAGATGGCTTAAAACACTCATGTATATGAATTTTCTTTCATTTTCAGCACAAGTTATAACAAATCTGCATAACACAATTGTTACAAATCCCTTCGGCCTTTATACCTCTTCAAAACATTGTGAGACTCAACATAGTTGGAGTTCGTTGGAAGCTGTTCTAGTTCAGAGAAGGATTTCAGGAGGGGGGGGGGCATAGTTCATGTCATATTCACAAATGTTACTCAGAGGGTCGGATAACTTTTGACTTCATTTGCTGTTAGTAGTGACCAATAATTTACTAGTACTTGTTCAAAAATTTAAAGGTTCCACTTCTATCATTAAAACAATGTTTTTTATTTCTATTTCAATACCTAGAATATCTAGCACAAGTGGAGATATTCGCAGCATGTATTAATAAATCACATTTTCTAAGCCTTCTGCTTTAAATATTTGCATTTATGAATCATACATATCTGTGTAAAAAAGATAGTGACTTGATTTTTGCCATATACATTTTAGTGGCAAGGCTATTGTTATCATAACTTCATGCAAGGGTATGTTGATGTTACTCTACTTTGGTGCTGATTATATGATGTATCATTCTATAATTAAATATCCACAAACGTTACATAAAGGATTTGATATAATTGTATTTCATTTATTTACAATAGTTAACATTTCACGGTTCTACTATTGTTACTAACCATTCTTCTTGAAAATCTAGCATTTCTAAAACAAGGCAGATTGAAGATCTCTTGGGAAAATGTTTACTTTTTTTTCAATACTTTTTTTTATTTTTTTCGCGTCTTATGTTTTTGTTTTATGCCATATTCCATACAAACCATCTGACATATTTAAACATAACTTTATATTATAAAAAAGAAATAATTTGTTGCTACAGGGAACGCCACATTCATAAGACAGTGCCTCCACAAACAGACCTCCGGGAAAACAACAATCCATTAAACATAAGGCACTTGAGGAGGCTCAAGGGTACACGCGTAAGGGAACAGATGCGCAAGGAATTGCCTGGCCGACCATAGGGAATAACTAGGAGAACAAACTGTTTTGTTACAAAACCGAAGTATGCAACAAGATGACAGCTTCGCCACAGGAAAGAGTGGTACCGTCCTATTGCACCTTCAGTGCTTTGATTTTCGATTTGAGCCAATGTATAAATCGGTAAATTTGAACCTTCGACAATATATGGAGTGAAGTTATCCATTACCGCCACATCAAAATTGTAAATCATTATTCAATATTTATCTGAACAAAACCTGATCACAACTTGCTTTAACATCCGCATTCATAGGTATTAACATTTCTTGAAAATATCTGTTTATATGTTCAAAAGCAAATAATAACAGATCGTAATTTGTCTAAAGTAACAATGATATCTATCTTACATAAATAATTAAATTGCAATATTAATACAATGAATGCTTGATCGGATTAACAAACTGTATAATACCCGTAGAACTTGGATGTAAGTAAATATTAATTTCACGAATATCATAACCAACAGCATTTTATAAAGAGCCTAACAACATTGTATTCATGATATTCCAGTCCAAAGTAGTATCCAAAGACCACTGTGGTAACGGCAATTCGTAACCACCTGCCTTTGGTAAACGTACACACAAATATACTGGTTGTCCTGATTACCAATGCGTTAAGTTTTCAACTAATGCATTTTGCGTAAAATCGTCGAAAATGTACGTGCAAACAATATATCTTAAACACTAAATCGTTTCTGTAAATGAACTTTACAAATAACTTGTAATAAAATCTGTATTTTAAGGAAATTTCCTTTCAATCAAGCCAACCACTCGAGCGCCATTGTTATTTACGTTTGTTCGAAAAACCGCGGTTATAATAGTTAGTAGGTATAAAATCGGGGGGGGGGGGAATACCACTGGGCATAATCCACTTTACCACGTGACAGATCACATGCCGTAATACTGGGCAAAAACCACTTTACCACGTGTCATATATCACACGTCATTCACGCATCAATTAAGGGCAATTACCACTGAGGCCACGTGTCATACCCGATGTCGTGCCACCATTGTGGAGTAATTTGCTGTTTGCAGGGGAGACAAATCATACAAAAACTTACCACTTAGTCTTCGCGAGAGTTAATCCTTTTGGATTAGTATGTAACGTAAAACGACTTTCAATTGTTTTATATGACTGCTTTCTCCGCCAATCACCTACCGCTTTTGTTAAATAACCGTATTATTGATCTACTCACCCCGTGACGTTACTTACAATCTTAGGTAACCGAATTGATAAAAATGTTGATAAACTGTGATATATGATAGCACTTAAGATATCCTATCAGTCATATTGTTTAGTACACCAAAAGCGTCGTCTGCAATGACTTGGTTAGATTATACATTCGAACATCACAGCACAGCTAAAATAGTTAAAATTGTGTACCTAATTGAATACTCTTGTATGTTGGCGATCAAAATAATGACGCAATAAAGTAATCGAAGTTCAAATCTATAGTTTAATTATATTTTATTGATAAAATCTATATTGAAGATATAATACTAGTTTCGACACTTAATTGTATGTTTGAAGTTTCGAGAAACTGTTTCGTAATACATGTACCAGGAAGATCAAGGCAACCGTTATCTTGGATGCTCAACACTTAGTTGTTTTCATTCTGAAGAGTTACATGTTTCACTTAATGCATTAATATGTGGATTTCCAGCTGCTTTTGTTGAAATGCACTTACACTATGCCTGTATATGTTCTTGATATATATTTTAACTTGTTCTGTGTTAAACATAATTGACCATTCCTCGTTCGCACTGTAGCCACGCCCATCTTAGCAACAGGTGCTCGTTGTTACTACGTTAGACAAGAGCGCTTTACAAAATGGCGACCGACAATAATAAACGTAATGTAATTTTGGAGTGTCTACCAAGTGATTTTGCGTTGAATTATCTTTGTGATCAAACTTTGACTCTGCATTTTACACCTGCCTGGTTTCCTGATAAGAAAGTAATACTCAATCCCGTCTGTGACAGACCAAAAATGATCAAAGAAAAATCGACATCATCATACCTAAGCGTCTTATTGGAATGGACATATTTATACTACAGCGACAAAAAATGCACACAATTGACATCTTTTGGATCATATAAGGATATTTTGTAATGTCTATTATAATCTGACATCAAAAATATTTTATAATGAAGGGTATATTTGTTAAAAGTCCATGTGGTAAATATTTTGTTTTGAAATTGACAAAACAGTCTGTTAAATAAATAATTTAGTGAGAGGATAGACATTACAACATTAGGACTATTTCTCAAATCATCAATAAATCATTCAACACATATTTCTAAAAAATCCAGAAATTATGCCTTAAAGAAACAAGGCCAGTTTTGGCTTGGACGAATTATAAAATATTACGCAATAAACAATATTGTACCGTGATATCAGTCTTGTCCAGACCCCTAATCAGCATTTCTCTTTGTCTGTCCCAGTTGGAATCCAATATACATCCTCCAATCAGTGTTTCCTGTCACCATCTGACACATATATACAGTACAGTTGAGAAGTGTCAAATATTGTTATAAACTTTAACTGAAATACCAATGATCAGGTCTGTGCTGAATGTTATAAAATGTGTTTATTATTTAAGAACTTAATTCAACATAGGTGTGATTTTTAGGGTTTAAACATGATATATCATTCATTTCTGTCCTATCATGAACTGTAAACACCAGTGAAAATGAAATAATCAAGAAATCAGAAGTTTTCTAATTCTTTTAAATTACGCTTGAAAGAGATACCCAACAGTGAGTCACCAATACCAGTAATCACCTGTATTTTCATTTTTCACTAGTATTAACAAAAGTAAAGATTTTTCTGCATATACGTTTATGGCTATACTATTTTTTAATCTCAATAAATATTGATGTTATAATTGATTCTAGGCATTTTTAGTTTTACAAACAAGGCCTTAATAACTTATTTTAAAGTAATGTCCACCGTAAGCAAATGAAATATTCAAATACTTACCTAAATGCTGGTAAAAGTCAAATATTGTAGTTCATCAAAATAATATAATGTTCATTCAACATGCAGATATATTGATCATATCAGACGTGTATATAAAATGCAACTTATTTAAACCAGAAGATGAGAAAGATAGTTTGGCGAAATAAACCTTCACCGCTTTCTAATTATTGATTCGAATGACATAATTAATCAAGAATTTAGCTAATCAGTGTAAAATTGTTTAACAGTATGTTGTTGCTTGCATATGTATGTAAAACAAACATATTTTAAGTTGTTACATTGTATTTCTTCATCTTCTAGGGCTATACTTTTCATTAATGTCTAATGTCTGCCCCCTCCCAGTAAAGCCGATATAAATAAATATTTCATTTTTTCTAGTCTCTCCCGATATCTGCTGTCGAATTACACAAATTACACAATCCGTAGCTGCATCTTTTCACCATTGTCACATATTAACATAATATAATATAATCACACTGCTATCATCATCAGAAATCTAAAAAACTTTATTTTTTATCGGGCAGTAATCTCTTCCTGTTTGTCTAAGGTTTGTCTAAGGTAAGCGAGCTGCTGGGGTGTGTCGAAATCCCGTTATCTGATTGACCAATAGGCCTGTCAATCAAATATGCACAATGTTATAAGTGACAGCTGAATTATAAGGCAAAGTATGAAGTACTCGTACATTAAGCCTAAAGGCCCTGTCCCACACTGCCGTCTACAATTCCGTCTGCCTCCGTCTAAATTTTTTCCTTATGCGGTGTTTAGACGGCAGCAAAATCAATTTTGTTGGCCATGGACGGAAGAAAGAACAACAGGAGTAACGTCTAAAAACGTCTGAGAAACGTCTGCTTAAGTATGAGTAGCGCATTCATTCAGTCCAGCTTACGGAACATTGAATGCCTGAGTAACGTCTGCTTAAGTATGAGTAACGAACGAAACGGTTGAAAAACGTCAACATTACGTCTATCAACTTCCTGTTTGCGTCTTATAAACTTTATTTAAACTGTCAAAATTGACATTTCTCAAAAAAAGTTTCTTGTTGAAAACCTGCAGTAGCGAATATTTTTGTGTTCTAAAAGGGAAAGTAGATCTACATATTTAATTATCTCAATTTTGAAAAAGATACACAAATTTGTGTTGGAAATAATAAATCTAATAAAGTAAGCTGTCTGTACTCTATATAGTTAGTATACATGTACTGTACATGCATTGCATAAAAAGCAGACATTTTTGTGGACTTTTCAAAACTATTTATCATAAACTTTCCTAATATGTTCTAGCTGCCTTAATTTTTTTGAGACAATTGTTAATTAAATCTAGACCCAATTAAAACCTAATCAAT
The DNA here is from genome assembly GCA_032209605.1 of Mactromeris polynyma. Taxonomy (NCBI): domain Eukaryota; kingdom Metazoa; phylum Mollusca; class Bivalvia; order Venerida; family Mactridae; genus Mactromeris; species Mactromeris polynyma. Next base: position 7,770,523 of record JASFXZ010000012.1, read on the forward strand.
GACAATAGATATACAAAGAGACAAGTTGGCGGTATCTGACTAATGTTTCCTCAATTGACTTATAATTTGCAGGTGATGGGTCCCAAGAAGAAACATCGACCCGAATACAGTCCTGCCCAAAAGAAGGCAAAAGTATAAAATAAAAGTACAGGGGTAGGCCCATGAGCCCTGGAAAAAGAGACCGGTTCAAGAAAGCACTATACAGTGTAAGTAGGAATGTATCGCTGCGGAAAGCAGCCGAAAAGAATGACTTATCTGTCTCATTTGTATATAGGAGATGAAAAGGTGAAGTTGATTACTTCAAAGTGAAGGGACCAGAAACTGTTTTCAGTGAAACAGAAGAAGAATCAATGGCCAAGTGGTTACAGGAGATGGCGCAGCGTGGAATGGGCTTAAGAATGTGTGATTTTTTGGACTTTGTGCAGTCAATAGGGAAAAGGGAGAAACGTAAAGTCCCAATCAAGAATGGCAGACCAGAGAAAAAGTTGTTTCCAAAAGGATGGAAACCCCACTTGAACTTAAAAGGTCAAAGGTCACCAAGTAGAAAACAGACCAGTGGTATTGTCGGTATAGAGAATTTCTGTCTAGCAACGACCTTATTGACAAACCTTCCAAGATTTGGAACGCTCATGAGAGTGGCTTTAGCATGGGATGCAATAAGTCAAAGGTTATAGGTCCGTCAAGGAAAGACCTGTCGATGCCAATTATTTCAGCCGGAAAGCAACGAGTAACAGTAATGTTCTGCTGCAGTGCGTCAAGTCCGATGATGCCACCTTTCTTCGTGTATACAGAATCAAAGCCACAAGGATATAATCCGTTAAATGGCTCCATTGAAGGCACAGAGACAGCATACACACATAAAGGGTGGATGGAAACAGCAACATTCTCACAATTTATCGACCAATTTGACAAGCATGCTGGTGCAGAGCGTCCTGTATTGCTCTTATTTGACAGTGTAAGTAGTCATGTTAATCATGATGTGATTATGAAGGCCAAAGACAAAGGTATAGAGCTGTACAGAATTGTGCCTAACGCCACCCACCTAACCTAATGCAGCCATTGGACAAAGGTGTATTTGGGCCCCTAAAATTTCGCTGGCATCTCACTACAAGGAAATACATGCGGGAAAACCCTGGTAAAACCATAGGGAAGGAAAACTTTGCAGAGAAATTAGCAGAAACCTTCTGACAATTCTATAAGCCTTTAACCATCATTAATGCTTTCAAAGCATCAGGCATCTATCCAGTGGACAGTAGTGTGATCTCTGGGGACATGCTCAAGCCTTCATAGACATACAGAGATAAAGAAGCACAAGAAGATGCAAGGAAACCAGATGAAGAGCAAACAGATGAACAGAGAAAGGCTATCGGTGCCCTCGAGTATTTGTATTTGTATTACTGTGTTTATGAGGTCGCCCGTCGCCGCGCACATTTTATAATGCACTTTATGGTAATTTGGTCGACCCGGTATGTCCCCCGCACACCATAAATAGACTTTTTGAAACCGAAAGGGGGAAATTTACCTGCCAGTAGAGCAGTATAGGTCAAGCAGACAATTTTTGCTCTCGAGATCTTTGAAGAAACAATAAATACTCCTGCCCGTGCCCGGTATGGTAGTCGCATTCAAGAGAGTTATGATATACTAGTAGAAGGTCATTCACCCTGTTTTGATGTATACAAGAAGTTGTACAGAAAGGCACATCCCCTAGCAAGGACAGGACTTGACATTCTTGCAAATGTTGCACTTGCTCTGTCTGGACCTTCTATATCACCGATACAGACAGAAAGCCTAGTTTTTTACAAAGGCAGCTGAAAGAAAGAAACCTGTGCGAAAGACTTTATCAAATATATTACCAGACAATTTGACGTCTGCAGATCATTGAAACAATTGGAAACAGTTAGAACGTTTGCTGAGAAAGAAAAAAGGTGTAAAATCCGATTTCTTAAGAAATATAGTAAATGTAAGGAGACTGAAGAAGCTGGCAAGAAGAAAGGTAAGCGGTCACTTCCAGGTTCCAAGAGAAGAAAAGGATCATCTTCAAACGTGAAAAAGAAAACACCAAACAGAAAAGTAACAGTGGAAGATGAAGAAAAGTCATCTTGTATGGCTTGCAATATGACTTGGAAGGAAGATATAGAGCTGGGACTGTTTCGAACATGGATTCAGTGTGATGAATGCAGTGCATGGGTTCACGCAGAATGCTTGTCCACAGAAGTTGACGAGACTGAGGACTTTTCTTGCCCAGAATGTACAAAATAACATTACATCCTTTACTGGTGTGTTTAAAAATATCATGTAGTCAGCAATTATTGATTCACATTTTTTGTAAACATGTCATTGTTTTCTTAATGTATATAGACCACTAACATACCTGCGATATTTTAATTGCAGCCTTATGACTAATTATAGATTGGATGTATTTGGAGATCATTATTGATGCAGTCCATGTAAAGCAGTTTTCTAGGGTCATTCATATCTCAATGATGATACTAGTGGGAAAATCAGTCAGTTGCCTACAAAACACTCGGGGAATTTACTCTAGGTAGTTCATGTATAGATTGGCGCCTTAAATAGACCCATATGAAGGTATTTAATCAATAACAAACCACTACTGAATATACTAATATTGTATTACATACAATTCTATGGTTGCATATTTCTATACAATTCTATGGTGGCATATTTCTGCCACCAGTTAACTACTAGAAAGTTATGTTGTTATCACGTTAAAGAAACTAGAAAACTACTTAATTAAATAGAAATTATGTGGTTTACTTGATCGATAAGTATCGTGATAAATTTCCATACCAGATAAATATCTTAACACGAAAAATTGTCTGATAGTGCCCACAACTGCCACCACTTACCCCCTATGTTTAAAGTACGAAAAATCTATTTTAGGTAAGTGTTAAGTAGTTAACATGATATATTTCTAGTTAACTACATAATTATCTAGTTAATTATCTAAATAACTAGATAGGTAACGCATTACCTACATATTGTTTAGGTAACTGTTAAGTAAACAACGCGATAAGTATATTGTTAACTACATGTATACTTTTCTAGTTAATTAAGTGGTAAGCGAGTTCAGTATCTAGATATCTAGTTAACTTGATAATTAATTATGTAGTTAGTTAACTAGCTACTTATTGCTTTTACTACTTAACAGTTACCTAAAATGATGTAGCTAATGCGTTACCTATCGCGTTAACTAACACTCATCTACAATAGATTGTCCGTACTGAAAACCTAGGGGGTACGTGGTGGCAGTTGTGGGCACTATCAGACATTTTTTTGTGTTATGATATTAAAATTCATCACGATGCTTATCTAGTTAATCACATTTAATTTTCTAGTACATTAAGTAGTTATCTAGTTTCTTCAACATGATAACCACATTGTTCTAGTTATTTGTGTAGTTAGCTGGTGGCAGAAATATGCCACCATACAATTCATAACATTTAAATGCATGTTTAGTCATATTATTTGAAATGTATATTTCAGTCAAGTCAAGGGAGTGGAAGTGGACCATCTGCCAGCGCACACATTAGTTGTACTAGAGTTACGCCTGCCACTGGAACACCTTGTTCGTCAACTTCCTTTGATCATGGAGGAATATCACCTAAAACTTCATCTGGAGTGCTATCCAATGTGGACTGCCTGACAATTCAAAATGCTGTTATAAAAGGATATCATGTGTTTCAAATAAAACCCTTTTCACTCTGAGTCCACAAACTAAACTGACCGTAGACAGGGAATACTCCAATACACATGATGAAAATGCATGTTTAGTGTGGCTGCCTCCACTGGATCATTTTCCCACGGACATTTATGACAATTATACAGATGAAAAACGCCAACTGAAACTACAGGACATAGCTGGACTTCCAATAGGGCATGTGCCAAAGTGTCTATATAGTTACTTCAGAACTGTACTTGAAAAAGATGGGCAGATTTATGCTGTCATAACTAGGGAACCTGTTCCCAGCTTTCCTCCTTGGCCTGCCCCTAGTGAAGAGGGTGGCGGTGTGGTCATCCCATGCCAGTACATAATACAACATACTGTAATGGAAATTAGTAAACATTTCTATTATATTTAAGAGCTTATCAAGAGTATTCCTGAAGGTGCTGCTTTGTTATGATTGCTGATCACTCCAGATCCAAAATGGATATTGGTAGATTCAGCTAAATTCAGTGGATTTTGGTAAGGTAATGTACCCATTATCGAAATGTTAACAAATCCGCGTCAAGCTTACAAACGCTGTTCGGTTGAAGAGAAATTGTCTTGGTGGTTAATGTAAGAATTGATTGGTTTACAAAACACTGAAATGCAAATAGCAAAACCATGTTAATTCGGCTGCGCCGAAAAGAGTATGCCGGACTTTTTTTGACAAATCCTTTATGTTTGCGTCTTCTCTCCCATTGTAATTGTTTATGAATACACTTTCGTTCTCCTCTACAAGCAGTAGTACACCGTGTGAAGCCTTACGCAGCTAAATACTGTCTTGGCCATATAAGTTATAGCCCCAGAGGGGTCAGAGCAATCATATGCTCAATTCCGAGTCCCTACTACTGCAGGATGCCTTCTGTCTGGTGGTTTTTAATCAGCTTTGAAAGAAGTATGTATAAGATCTTTGCATTACATCAAAGTGACACTAGCTCATATGGGAGTCGGGACACCATGTGCAGGATTTTGAATTCCTACCATTGGATGACGCTTCCACCTTTGTTTTGTTTATTTAGCATGTTTTTTAGATAGGGAGTATTCTTCTAAAGGCCCAAACAAGGTAATGATTTAAATGTAGATATGTCGAAAATAATATAATGTAATAAAGTTTGGGACACTGAAGTGAGAGCGAAATAGAACAAAGGTAGTTTTTAGTAAATGACCACATAAAAATGGAAATCTCACCACATGATCTCTATGATTGACATTTGTACATTTTGAGTTGATACTTCTTGAACATGTTTGTACCTAAAAATAGAGATATTGAAAGTCAAGATTAGTTTGTTTATTAGATTCCTTTGAAGTAGGAAAACGCATTGATATACACAAATGTAATCATAATGTACATTTTGTAAATACCGTATTCACAAGGTGGTTTATAAAAGAGAGAGAATAAGTTGCTACAGGGAACGCCACATACATAAGACAGTGTCTACCCACACATACCTCCGGGAAAACAATCTATAAAATATAAGGTACTTGAGGAGGTTTCAGGGCACATACTTTAAGGAACAGAGGCACAAGGAATGGCCTGGTAGACCATAAGGAAAAACTAGAAGAATCAAAGAGCACAAACAATAAGGGGGGGGGGGGATTAATGGATGGAACATATCACAGGACAAGTAAATACAGCTGGCAACAATAGGACGAAACTGGGCAGAAAATAACCTGAACACTATATAAAGTGAAATAATTGAACAGGGTAAAGAGAAATATAACATACATTCAAAACACAAATAATAACCATACAGCGAATTACAGTCTTGGAACTGTCAGTAAATACTTGGGATTTAAATCGATTTAATAGCTAGCTAACCTCACACTTAATCGCTAAATGATCATTCATTGATTTCCAACATATATACATTAATTGACTAAGTAGGCAGTACCTAATTATTAAAAGTGATTTACCATTACGTACATAACAACAGACACAAGGTGTATAATGCAGCACGAAGTAACAAGCATCCTTATACTGACCTTGCTCCCAGTAACTAAATTATTAATATCAGAATGTTAAAAAACCCCATAAAATATCAAATCAATAACCTAAATGTAAATGTAACCGGAAAATGTAGTTAATTATTAAACAGATCTTAAATACAGTGATAGGGAAATGGAATTTAAAATAAAGACTAATAGAAATATATATACATGTGTATTAAGAAAACTAAAACAAAAATACGACTATACCCAATGAATATTAAGATGTGTTATAAAAGAGAGAGAATACCCGAAAAACAGTAAAACAATTATTTTAGAAAATTTTACTTGTATCGGACCAGATTGTCATTTCGGGTAGAAATACGATACGGAGTATCTTTCGTTTGATTTTTTAATGGATTTGCATTTCTGTAACATCAGCTTGCACACGTTTTGCATTTTATTTAAGATAAATGTTATACAATATTGATACAAATATGTACCACAACAACACGGGTATTTGTTATAACTTAACCTTTCCCAAAACCAGTTTTATATAAATGAACACGCCCGTTAGTTAATGCGCATTTGAAATCATTTGATGTAACCAGTGAAAGTAATATGCTTTAACATAAACGATATCATATGCAAGAGGAAATGTCTCAATTTCGATAAAAAGGCTAACATCCTTTTAATTTACAGTTTAGCAATCATTGTAGAATAATTATATTATGTGTATGACAATTCTTAATTAGCTCAAGCAAATTGTGTCGCAACTCTGTGGGACAGGCAGAACATGGATTTTACTTAAAATATGGAAGTATTGTTTTAAATACCGAATTATAAACTACGTGTGTCGGATAATACCTGATATATAAGTAAGTTTGAAATATTACATTAAAAATAATACCCTGTTCCGTTTTGCTATAAACTTATTAAATAATTATCTACGTAGTACCAAACAGGATTTAAGGAATATACACTCGCGTTGTAACATGTAAGACTGAAAGCTCTACTAAAGTCATGCGTATTTATATAATTCAAATTCCAATAGTTTTAACAGCCCTATATTTTAGTACAGTTGTTTAAAAAAGAGAATGAAGAAATCGATCAGGGAATGCAGCATACAAAATACGCATCCACCCCAATACCACCAGGAGACATGAAGGTATAACATGTCCATACAAGTAAACAAAGCATTTATTTCTCAAACAAAATTTTGCAACAATCTCAATCTCATCTAGTGTAAAATGGAATATTTATAAGCGAGCCAGAAAGAGTTGCAAACTGAAAGCAAACATTTGCGAAACAAGAACATCCCATTACGTATAAATAGGGTAGGATATTTAATTAAAAAGGTGTAACAAAGAGAAGACCAAATTAATGCAGAAAAGAGGCTTCCCCTACACAAGCCCCTAATGTAAGACTTAAAGTAAAATTTGAAAGGCGGCATCAAATGAAAACTATATATTGAGAATGGAGAACAGAGAAACTATAATAAGGATGGCGATGTAAGATAAAACCAAATGTTAATTAGAGGGGAAACATTAGATATTGAAATAGGGGTGGAGTAGGAAATACCACCTACATAGCTATCCTAGACATTGGTTCTTTATATTATTGTGTTTTGGCAGCGGGGAGACAACAGCGTGTACGCTCGATTCAATTCCACCTGGAATTCTCTCAGCATACACATGTTTAACTTTTACTATATAAATATGTTGCTAAATTACAGTGAACAAAAACTTATTGTGAAATGACCAAACAAATTAATAATGATTTGAAGATGTTTACGCTCTGCTAACTTTATCTGCGGGATCACACAGTTAGACATTGAACTTAGACGGACTGTATCCACGTGGTGGGGATTGACGCTTATTTTTTAGATGTTTTTGTTATTAGAAATCTGAAATTATTCATTTTATTAAAAAGTAAATGTTAAATACATTTTCTTAAGCACTTTGTTAATAAATATGCACACTGGCATATTGCTTACAGTATGAATCACAACGGCCTTTGTATTCTTGCTCCATTTCCGGTTATTCGTGAACGTGCGACGTAGAATGATGTAACAATTATGCCTTTATTTATATGTTGTTGCAACATGAAAACATTTAAATTGACTCCAATGAATACAAAGTGATACACTTTCCCAAGGTAATGGCAGTCACAAATATTTTTGCAAGCATAGCATCCAACGAATTATGATGTTATGTGATGATATTGGCTCTGAAGAAGATTTATTAACACTTGTCAGTACAGCTCAGTCCAAATGTAAAGAAATTGATTTTTTAGATGACAGCTGATTGAAGTCAATGATCGCCTATTTGATATGATTCACCAGTCATATTGTTAAATATGTCTATGTCACACATCCGCTATCCCATGTTTATCTCTGTTATCTAATAACTTGATTTACACTGCACGTTTTATAATTGTGTGATGGTGGGATAAGTGTGAGGTTGAGTGTCCACTTAAAACCAGATTGAACCCCCATTTGGTGTTGCAACACTCACCTTTCTATATCGCTAAATTCACTCATCATTTGTGTTTGTGTCTTGTGTCGCTTTTGCCTTTGTATTGGTTTGCTTGTATAATTAATTATCATGTCTACAACTTCATTATACAATTCCATTCTGATGCAGTGTAAGTCTTACACATGCTTCATGATAATATTTTAGTTTGATAAATACTTTGAGATAAAGTCGAAGTGATATATGCAGATTCCTTGATAAAGTTTGAGTCGTCAAAGGTAAAAAATGGGTATAAAAGATATACACTGTACAGCATTATATATCCCTATTCTCTTCATCTATTGACAGTTAGCGGGCTCGACATGTTACCCTTTGGCATCTTTTTATTAAAATGATAAAATCCTATTCGAAATTGCTTCGACACGTTTTTCTAAAAGCAAACAATTGCAATTAATTAAAAAACCTGATTTTTTCATAAAGGGAGGTACTATCAATTTCAGTGACAAAATAATGAACATAAATTAATCAGGAGACCAACAATTACCATGTTTTTTTGCATTGTCAATATTATTACGTTTTACAACAGCACTAAGCTAAATTTTCCAGAAAAAGTAATACTTTTTTGTGAAGAAGCAAACAAAACCAGAGAAGTGTTACTTTTTCTCAGAGAAATATACACGTCATTCGGTTAAAAATGAAATTGCGCTGTAACCGGACGGTAAAATGCTTTTAAAGTTTGATATATTCTGTGTTAGATAATGATAATATTTTTATGACGGACACTTTGATGCCCCATTGATACATCAATTCAGTTTAGGTCATCTGCAATTACGTAGAAAAAAGTTCATTACTTATTTTTAGAACGGTTAATATTTATGAATTTGTTTTATCCGCATTATAGTACATATTCAATCAATACACGTTTCATTTGCCTTCGGAGAAATGTCCATTATGGGTGGAATACCTTAATACCCGTAAGGGGAGTCATGACAGTACATATATATAGATAGGATATTTTTCAATATGGTGGCTTCCCTCTTATCCTGTAGAATAAACAATAATGAACCTTTGTCGTCGTGTCAAATTTTGCTGTTACCATAACGCACTAGGTATGTTATTTAATTTTCAAAGGGATCAGGGTGGGTGAACAAGTGACTTTTTTGTATGCAACGTCGCACGAAAAGCCGTAATGAGTTGGATTCCCGCTAATCTACAGAGATTTTTGTGTCAGTTTGGGCATCAACTCAACTGGAATATGGATGAATAGGTTAAAGGCTATTAAAAACTAAGCCAAAATACGTACCGTTTTGTTATCGGCCGCAAGCTTCTCGTGCCTGTGTATTAAACAAAAGTCGCGTGTTCCCCCATCCCTTGGGATTTGCAATCGAATTTTGCATAATATGCCAATAAAACGTCGGAAAATTGTCAGGTCATAATACATTTATATTGATTTGTCCAGTATAGGAAAATAACGTTCACATACAAATCAGGTACATTTAAATTTACCAAATGTTCATGGATACATCGGCAACCAAAAGGTAACTTTTAATTGACGATTGCGAGTAGTAACTGCTAATCAAACCTAATATTGGAAATGTAGAACACATTCCATTAAAGCATTTGTGTCTTAACACTGATTTAAAAAAATACACAATATGTAATTATTTTGGTATTATATATGTACTTTTTTTATTGTAAATGTACCCTTTTTTCATTTATGTACCCATTCACTTTTCAAATAACAAATATAGTATGATACGGGGAAATCGTGGGCTAAATTTTGTCACAAGTGCTTGTTTAGAGAAAATGATTCATACGAGCTTTCCGTGCCTTTTAGCTGACATTGTCAATAAATCAGAACATGGTGGTTTACTCTGATTTATATTCTGATTTGGTATTAGGTATCCAACATGCGCGCGCTGCATGCCATCTGATTAAAGTGATATTTGCCCCTTTATTATATTACACATGCGGACATTTGCCCCTTTATTATATTGCACATTCTACTTCCGGATGCAGTGATTGTACAAACTGTTAATAAACATCGAGTGCGCTTGTTTTTGGTGAAATCAAAATAATGTATAAAAATGAACATGGTACATTGTAATTGTATTTTGCTATAGAGTTTTGTTTGCTATAAACATTATCTTATGTAATAAATGATATAAGGGAGAAATTGGTGAAATATTACCTTCTATAGAATAGCATTGAGATTAAATATTGGTGTGGTTAATTATTGGGAGACAATAACTTACTTTTTAATCTGTAAAGGTATGTGTAATATGATAAATTTTATCATCTACGACTGTGATAATATTTGAAAATTAATGCATACCAATTTTATTCAAAAATCATAGAATGAATACGATTATAGCGCCCAAACCTGATTTTTTATTAAAATATGAATTTTGCATACAATAAACATTCAATAAAGATTATTTTATCATTTTCGACAAGAAGTGTTTTATTGTTTTATGGCCTTCTATTGATATAGTGGGTCGTATATTACTAATTTGTATTATAGTTGCATTATATGGAAAACAAGCAAAACATATAATGTAAATTGTTTTATTAGGTAATAAATTGAAAGTAAACTTTTGCTTCAAATGGACGGCACAAACGCATTTAAAGTGGTAAACGTTTCGTGCGGGAGATGCAAACCATAGTTCTAGGTTTGAAACGATTACTAACATGACTGTACGTCGTTGATTATGTTGAAAGAGTTGAGGAGTATAATATTTTATCAAATCATATAAAACATCACATTATATACACATTGTGACATAATTTTATAAAAACGATACGTTTCCGTAACTGTCTGAATGTATGGAGCCTGCCACAAAAAGTAATGTTAATAGCATTATGCAGTTTACAGTAACACAGATAATACAGCTTAACAATATGTTTAGTTTAGTTTCAAATAAGATTAATATTTATAGTTTTCTTTAATTATCCCCGCCGAAATGCGAAGGGGATATATAATTGGTAGGCGCGCGCGTGCGTGTGTATGCGAGTCCGTCGCAGGTTTTGTCCGGCGCATAACTCAAAAAGTCTCGATATCAATATCAAACTTTATGCACAGATAGATGTTATTGAGGAGTACTGCAGTGTTCAAGAACCATTGCTCTAAATTTGATATTTTAAGAGTTGCTGCCCTTTGTACATTTAAGCAACTATTTTTTTTGTCCGGAGCATAACACAGAAACTTTATGGGGGATTTATTGAAACGTCACAGGGTGACAGAGAACAATGAGAGGAAGTGCAGTTCCAAAGAACCATAACTCTACCTTACCTAATATTTGAATAATTTCTCTATTAACAAAAGTATTGTTTGGACAATTACCGTCTAAAAGTAATGAAGGTTATTTATTCAAGCTGCCTATACAGATAGAGGACATTGATGGGGAGTGTAATGTACAAGAACCATAACTCTAGTGTGCTCCTTTTTAAATTATCTCTCTTAAAATAATTTTCATTGCATAGCATAATTCAAAATGTAACAAAATATACAGAAAGTATCAACCTCAGATTTAAAATATGACTGTATGGATATCAAAATGAGTGCAGTAGTAGTAGTAGTAAACTGTGGGGGATACCTTAGTCGAGGTATTTTTACCCTTATGAGGGATGTTTACCCTTTTTTCTTCCATGGAAGTAATTTGCTCTTTGCAGGGGAAAACATCTACAAAACGTACACTTGTTTTGTCTTCGCGAGAGTAAATCCTCTTATCTAGGTAGTCCACGAAACACGAATTTCAATTGTTTTAAAGAGTATTAGTTTCGATTTTTTTCCTCATTGAAGGTAATTTGCTCTTTGCAGGGGAGACAAATTCTGTAAAACTTATCACTTAATCATCGCGAGAGTTCATCCTCCTAGCTAGGTGGTCGATTTAAGACATCGCTCAACTTACTCTCTGATTCTAGACCTAGGATCATCGTAGGGTCATTGGTCTTGTAAACAAATTGTAAACTTAAAGGATGGGGTCACATTTCCCTTTATCTTATAACTTTACAATGTATGGTGTAGAAAGTAAACACTCTTCAATGGATTGATTTCCGATTTGAAAAGATAAGTTAGTCCACAGAAACTCCGATACGTGTAAGGGGAGATCACTGCGTATGAGACTGGATGAACTAACTCCGTAGAGTGATAAGTCATAGACACAGTATTGTCTGTTTCAATATAGTTCATCATTACTAATTGCATAAGTCGTTAACTCACACATCCATGTTAATTAACTTGTTACATAGCGATTTATCTGATTAAACAATATAACTGTTCGCGACTGGTACATAAAACCAAGAAAGTCTTATAATTCTAACACCGGACAATTCCCCGTGGTGATGACTAACACCACTACTTACTGGGTTAATCTTGAAATACACTATACACAATGTTAACCAATCTGCGTCAAGAATACAAACATTTTTCGGTTGAAGAGAAATTGCCTTAGTGGTTAACGTAAGATTTGATTGGTTTACAAAACTCTGATATGCAAATAGCAAAACCATGTTAGTACGGCTGCGCCGAAAAGTAATCATGGAGAATTAAATGGACAACACGGGGTATGACTGAATTGATTTAATATACCGCAAGTACTGAAAAGATATCTCAAAAAGAAGAAAAAAGCACCACGATACCGGCAGTTGTCACGTTTTGTTTCGTGGTAAAGTGGACAATTTCACCTCGGCTTCTCTCAACAGGTGTCTTTTTTGCCTGTTGTAAGTATAATGCTTTCCTGACTGCTGATTGGGCATATGCGATAACAATTCAAATGGACTCAAATCACTAAATCCATGTATGTTGGCCGTAGAATCAAAATAAGTCTGTACGTCAATACGGGTATACATTACATGAACAAAGAATGGAAATGAAATCAACTACCGTAATTGAAATAGCACATTAAGGATTAATCGGGGTTATGCTGTCGTGCGGTAGTAACTGTATCTGAACAATCAATTGTTTTTAACCAGTGACCGCCTGTGTTCTTCGTTGTCTTGTATCTAACTATTATAAACTTTTATGAGCATTTGAAATCAAATCGGTTTAAATGTACACAGGGAAAGAACAATGCTAGGACACAATAATATCATATACAAATATATCTCAATTTCAATTAACCGTATGACAATTCTTAATTAGCACAAGCAAATTGTGTCGCAACTCTGTCGGACAGGCAGAACATGGATTTAACTTAAACTATGGATGTATTGTTTTATTAAAGACCAATTTATAAATTACATGTGTCGGATAATACCTGATACATAAGTAAGTTTGAGATATTACTCTATATAATGCCTTGTTCCGTTTTACTATATTCAAGTGAAACTTCTTAAATAATTCTCTACGTAGTACCAAAAAGGATTTAAGGAATATATAATCGCGTTGTTGTCGGACTGAAGCTTTAACTTAGTCTCACGTATCAATATTATTCAAATGCCAATAGTTTAAACCGCTCTATATCTTAGTACAGTCGTTTAAAAAAGTGAACGAAGAAGTCGATCAGGAAATGCCACATACAAAATACGCGTCCACCCCAATACCATCAGGAGACATGAAAGTATATAACATGTACATACAAGTAAACAAAGCATTTATTTTTCAAACATAATTGTGCAACAGTCTCAACTTCATCTAGTGTAAAATGAAATATTGATGAGAAAGAGTGGCAAAATGAAAGCAAGCATTTGCGAAACAGAACATCCCATTAAGTATAAATAGGGTAGGAAAAATAAAATAAAATTGGAGTATCAAAGAGAAGACCACATTAATGCAGAAAAGAGGCTTCCCTACACAGGTCTCTTGGGTAAGACTTAAATTAAAAATTTGAAAGCCGGCAAAAAACACACTAAAGAATGACTAGACAACAGGTAAACTATAATAAGGATGGCGATGTAAATTAACACCAAATGTTAATTAGAGGAAAAGAGTAAACATTAGAAATTGAAATAGGGGTCGAGCAGGAAAAGCTACATACAAAGTACATAGCTATCCTAGACATTGGTTCTTTATATAATTGTGTTTTTTTCGCAGCAGTTTAGTCAAGGGAGACAACATCGTGTACCCTTCCGCTCGGAATTCTTTCCGCAAACACATTTTAAACTTATCAATATAAATATGTTGCTTAAATACAACATAAACTTATAAAAAATAAATAAAAATTTATTGTGAAATGAACAAAAAAGAATAATGAGATGAAGATTTTTATTTCCGCTAACTTTATCTGCGGGATCACACAGTTTGACATTGGACCTAGACTGTATCCACGTGGTTGGGATTGAAGCTTATTTTTACCATGAGTATGTATTTGTTATTAGAAATCTGAAATCATTCATTTTATAAAAAAATAAATGTAAAATACAATTACTTAAGCATTGTATTAATAATGAATGCTCACTGGCATATTGCTTACTGTATGAATCCCAACGACCTTTCTATTATCGCGCCATTTTCGGGTGTTCGTGTACGTGCGTCGTAGACTGCTGTCACAATTATGCCTTCATTTATACGTTGTAACAACATGAAAACATTTAAATTCATAATTTACTCATTTAAAATATAAACGAATTTCACAAAGTGACCCATTTTTCATACCGTAATGCGGTCACAAATATGCAAATGAAAACGAAACTGAGGCGAATTAATGAGTTTGCTGTGGAAACCACAGACCTGTTAAAAAACCTTTATGATAAACGATTTAGAGACATCATTGTGAATTTGAACTCCTCTTAGACAGACATCATGGTGCAGTTTAACTCCTCTTAGACAGACATCATGGTGCAGTTTAACTCCTCTTAGATAGACATCATGGTGAAGGTTAACTCCTTTAAGACAGACATCATGATGAAGTTCAAACCCTCTTAGACGGGCACCATGGTCAAGTTTCACTCCTCTTAGAGAGACATCATGGTGCAGTTCAACTCCTCTTAGACAGGCATCACGTTGTAGGTTAACTCCTCTAAGACAGTCACCATGGTGCAGTTCAACTGCTCTTAGACAGGCATCATGGTGAAGTTTAACTGCTCTTAGACAGTCACCATGGTGCAGTTCAACTCCTCTTAGACAGGCATCACGTTGTAGGTTAACTCCTCTAAGACAGTCACCATGGTGCAGTTCAACTGCTCTTAGACAGGCATCATGGTGAAGTTTAACTGCTCTTAGACAGTCACCATGGTGCAGTTCAACTGCTCTTAGACAGGCATCATGGTGAAGTGTATCTCCTCTTAGACAGGCATCATGGTGAAGTGTATCTCCTCTTAGGCAGGCACCATGGATAAGTTTTACTTCTCATAGACATGCATCATGGTGAATCTAAACTCCTCTTAGACAGGCACCATAGTGAAGCAAAACTCCTCTTAGACAGGCATCATGGTGAAGTTTAACTCCATTCAGACAGGCACCATGGTGAAAATCAACTCCTCTTAGGCAGGCATCATGGTGAAGGTGAACTCCTCTTATAATGGCATTATGGTGAAGTTTAGCTACTTTTAGACAGGCATCATGGTGAAGGTTAACTCCTCTTAGACAGAAACCATGGCGAAGTTAAACTCATCTTAGACAGGTACAATGTAGAAGTTCAACTCCTTTTAGGCAGGCACCATGGTAAAGGATAACTCTTCCTAAACAAGCATAATGGTGAAGTTTAACTCCTCTTAGACAGGAACCATGGTGAAGGGTAACTCCTCTTAAACAGGCATCATGATGAAGTTTAACTCCTCTTTGGCAGGCATCATGGTGAAGTTTAACTCCTCTTAGGCAAGAACCACGGTAAAGGGTAACTCCTCTTAAACAGGCATCATGATGAAGTTTAACTCCTCTCAGACAGACATCATGGTGAAGTCTAACTCTTCTTAGAGAGACATAATGGTGAAGTTCAACTCCTCTTAGACAGGCATCATTGCGCAGGTTAACTCCTCTTAGACAAGCATCATGCCGAAGTTTATCTCCTCGTAGACAGGCAGCATATATGAAGGTTAACTCCTCTTAGAAAGACATCATGGTGCAGTTTAACTCCTTTTCGTCAGGCATCATGGTGAAGTTTAACTTCTCTTCGTCAGGCATCATGGTCAAGTTTAACTCTTCTTAGACAGACATCATGGTGAAGTTTCACTTCTCTTTGACAGACATCATGGTGAAGTTTCACTTCTCTTTGACAGACATCATGGTGAAGTTTCACTCCTCTTAGAAAGGCATCATGGTGAAGTTTCACTTCTCTTTGGCAGACATCAGGGTGAAGGTTAACTCCTCTTAGAAAGGCATCATGTTGAAAGGTAACTCCTCTTAGACAGACATTATGGTGAAGTTCAACTCCTCTTAGACATGCACCATGGTGAAGGTGAATAACTCTTAAACAGACATCATGATGAAGTTCAACACCTCTTAGACAAGCATCATGGCGTTGTTTTATCTCCTCTTAGACAGGCACCATTGTAATGGATACATCCTCTTAGACATACACCATGGTGAAGTTTAACTCCTCTTAGACAGGCACCATTGTAAAGGATAACTCCTCTTAGACATGCACCATGGTGAAGTTTAACTCCTCTTAGACAGGCACCAGTGTAAAGGATAATTCCTCTCAGACAGGCACCATGGTGAAATTCATCTCCTCTCAGACAGACACCATGGTGGAGGCTAACTCCTCTTAGACAGGCAATATGGTGAAGGTGAACTCCTCTTAGACAGACATCATGATGAAGTTAAACTCCTCTTAGACAGGAACCATGGTGAAGTTTAACTCCTCTTTGGGATACAATCATGGTGCAGTTTATTTCCTCTTAGAAAGGCAGCATATATGAAGGTTAACTCCTCTTAGAAAGACATCATGGTGCAATTTAACTCCTCTTCGTCAGGCATCATGGTGAAGTTTAACTCCTCTTCGTCAGGCATCATGTTGAAGTTTTACTCCTCTTAGACAGGCATCATGGTGAAGTTTAACTCTTCTTAGACTGATATCATGGGGAAGTTTCACTCCTCTTAGACAGACATCATTGTGAAGGTTAACTCCTCGTAGACAGGCATCATGTTGAAGGGTAACTCTACTTAGACAGACATCATGGTGAAGTTCAACTCCTCTTAGACATGTTGAATTCCTCTTAGACAGACATTATGATCAAGTTGAACACCTCTTAGACAAGCATCATGGCGGAGTTTTATCTCCTCTTAGACAGGCACCATTGTAAAGGATACCTGCTCTTAGACAGGCACCATGGTGAAGTTCATTTCCTCTCAGACAGACACCATTGTGAAGGTTAACTCTTCTTGGACAGGCAACATGGTGACGTTTAACTCATCTTAGAGAGCCATCATGGTGCAGTTTATCTCCTCTTAGACAGGCAGCATTTATGAAGGTTAACTCCGCATCGAAAGACATCATTGTGCAGTTTAAATCCTCGTGGACAGGCACCATGGTGAAGTTCAACTCGTCTTAGACAGGCATCATGATGAAGGTGAACTCTTCTTAGACAGGCATCATGATGAAGTTCAACTCGTCTTAGACATGTACCATGGTGAAGGTGAACTCTTCTTAGACAGGCATCATGTACAAGTTTAAATCCTCTTGGACAGGCACCATGGTGAAGTTCAACTCGTCTTAGACATGTACCATGGTGAAGGTGAACTCTTCTTAGACAGACACCATGTTGAAGATTACCTCATCTTAGAATGAAATCATGGTGAAGTTTAACTTCTCTTAGACAGGCACCATGGTGAAGTTCATCTCCTCTCAGACAGACATCATGGTGGAGGCTAACTCATCTTAGAGAGACATCATGGTGCAGTTTAACTCCTCTTAGACAAACATCATGCTAAAGCTCAACTCCTCTTAGACAGGCACCATGTTTAAGTTTACCTCCTCTTAAACAGGCACCATGATGAAGGTGAACTCCACTTAGAGAGGCATCAAGGTAAGGTTTAACTTTTTCTCAGACAGGCATCATGGTGAAGTTTAACTCCTCTTCGTCAGGCACTATGGTCAAGTTTAACTTCTTTTAGACAGGCACCATGTTGAAGTTTACCTCCTCTTAAACAGGCACCATGATGAAGGTGAACTACACTTAGGGAGGCATGATGGTAAGGTTAACTTTTCTTAAAGAGGCATCATGGCGAAGTTTATATCCCCTTAGACAGACACTATGGTGAAATTTAACTTCTCTTAGACAGGCACCATGGTGAAGTTTAACATCTCTTAGACAGGCATCATGGTGAAGGTTAACTCCTTTTAGACAGGCATCATTGTAAATGGTTACTCCTCTTAGACAGTCATCCTTGTGCAGTTTAACTCCTCTTAGACAAACATCATGCTAAAGCTCAACTCCTCTTAGACAGGCACCATGTTTACGTTTACCTCCTCTTAAACAGGCACCATAATGAAGGTGAACTCCACTTAGAGAGGCATCAAGGTAAGGTTTAACTTTTTCTCAGACAGGCATCATGGTGAAGTTTAACTCCTCTTCGTCAGGCACTATGGTCAAGTTTAACTTCTTTTAGACAGGCACCATGTTGAAGTTTACCTCCTCTTAAACAGGCACCATGATGAAGGTGAACTACACTAAGGGAGGCATGATGGTAAGGTTAACTTTTCTTAAAGAGGCATCATGGCGAAGTTTGTCTCCCCTTAGACAGACACTATGGTGAAGGGTAAATCGTCTTAGAGTGGTATCATTGTGGAGGTTAACTCCTCTAAGACAGTCATCATGGTGAAATTCAACTCGACTTAGATAGACACCATGGTGAAGTTCAACTCCTCTTAGACATGCACCATGGTGAAGGTTGGCTCCTTTAAGACAGACATCATGATGAAGTTCAACCCCTCTTAGACAGGCACCTTGGTGAAGTTTAACTCCTCTTGGAGAGACAGCATGATGTAGTTTAACTCCACTTCGACAGGCATCATGGTGAAGATTAACTCCTTTTAGACAGGCATCATTGTAAAGGGTTACTCCTCTTAGACAGTCATCATTGTGAAGTTTAACTGCTCTTAGACAGGCACCATGGTGAAGGGTAAATCGTCTTAGAGTGGTATCATTGTTAAGGTTAACTCCTCTAAGACAGTCATCATGGTGAAATTTAACTCGACTTAGATAGACACCATGGTGAAGTTCAACTCCTCTTAGACATGCACCATGGTGAAGGTTGGCTCCTTTAAGACAGACATCATGATGAAGTTCAACCCCTCTTAGACAGGCACCTTGGTGAAGTTTATCTCCTCTTCGAGAGACATCATGATGTAGTTTAACTCCTCGAAGACAGGCATAATTGTGAAGGTTAACTCCTCTTAGACAGACATCCTTGTGCAGTTCAACTCCTATTAGCCAGGCATCATGGTGAAGTTTATCTCCTCTTAGGCAGGCATCATGATCAAGTTTAACTCCTCTTTGGCAGGCACCATGGTGAAGTTTTACTCCTCGTAGACAGGCCTCTCTGTCATTTATTTAAGGATTTTCAAATTACTTAGCACAAATAATAACTATGGCTAGACGATTTGTCCCCAGTCATAAGAATGTTGTCGGAATTTTGGTAAAAGTCTGACCAATGCTTTGTTCTACCATAGAGAAGTTTACAATTGTAAATGTTTAGTCCGACCTAGCCCTGCATACGTGTCTCTGTACTCCGACTTTTCACGCGACAGTATGGTGATGTGACGTCCGTGGCTGGACTAATTCTGACCCATTTTTGTAATGCTTATTATATATTAATGCTAATTATTCGGTATTTTCACAAAAGTCTCATTAAATTTCAGCTAAGTATACACGCACAAATTGTACATGTACGTTTGTGTGCATTAATATCATTCGAACCGATACAAATTACAGAGGTCTGCTAATTTGCAACGATGGGAAGTAACTCTATTGATTTTGTTTTCAAATCACTTTAGTATAGGGAAATGTATTGACATTGGGGATGTATTTTTAGAATGATTTGTTTTATGTACATATTTCTGTTTATAACTGATGGTTTCTTGACTTTTACGCTCGATACTCTTTTACGTTCGTGTCCCGTGAAATAACGGTGAATTCTTATCCGACCAAGTCAAGATAAAAACGATGTGTCGTGCGTAAGACTCTTGTTCGTAGCTCTAAGGTTAAGGTCACACTAATATATATCAAATATTAAAAATGAGTCTGAAACATCTTGTCCGGAATATTACACTGCCATTTATCGGGTGATTCAAATATTTTTTTGGAATAATGTCATTAATTCGGGGTATTTCAAACTACTTGGCAGAAATATTCTCTATGACGAGACGGTGTGTCGCGCATAAGAACCGTGTCCGTACCTCTAAGGTGAAGGTTACACTTAAAGGTCAATGATAATAAAATTCAAGGCATCAAAGTCGCCGGGAAAATGTTTAGCAAAACAGTTAATGTGAATGTAGAAACAATAATTTAAAAACAAAAGTGTCGTAATAACACAAAACGGAATTTGGCAAATATTGAACATGCAATATTTTTGTTTAAGAAATGCACTTATACATCATTGATGTAAATAACAACAAAGGAAACTCATCTTTTTCTTTGGAAACAAATATCATAAACAGCCTTTAATAAAAAAAATACATTACACATATTAATATGAAACTACATTCAACATTAGAAAAGTGATTCTCTTCCTTTTATGCTAAAGCATCTGTGTCTCAGTATTACTGATTGTGTTAGCAACTTCTTAGGCATAATTATACATACGTCTTTCTATGCCTCTGTTTCGGACAACAGTACACAAAATGACCTCAATTATTAGATCCTATAGAAATGCTCCTTGCATCATATAGGTGTCCCGTCATAAGCATAAAATGTATTTTTACAGAAATATTACCAGCATGTAAAGAACGTGCACACATCGGTGGTAATCCACTGCATTATGAACAGCTTCTAACAAACTGACTCACATGACAGATGATTTTAACTGGTTGATTCCTACTCCTAATCTGAATCCCTCCCTACAATACCGAAGCTATTGCTAGCAGCGGCGCATTACGTTTGTCGTTGTCCTGACTCCACGCAGCGGTTATCTTCCCGTGCAGTACAGCTATAACTCCGATAACTATAAGGGGAGATCACAACGTAGTATATTGGACAGACATGTTTACTTTTGCTCTTCTTTGAACTCTTCGGAAAGTGTTTCAACCATGCAATTGCGGGGTAATGAAAACTATTACATAATTGGTGGCAGGACTGTTTGTGCCAAAGGTGACTGGTCTCGGGACAATTAGTGCCATATGCAATATTTACTGTGACATTCCATCCTGATGTTTTAAAAATATTATATAGTCATCATACATGAGTTATATACAATTTGGGCAAATGAAATTCTATCTATATAACATTTAGACAGTCATGTACTATTTCATTTGTTTATTCATATAATTATTCATGACATATATGAATTCTATTGGACTGTGTATCAAGTTGGAGACACATTGTCACAGCGTGAAAGTATTTTAAAATAATTTAGGTATGGTGAATAACAGCTTCAATGCATACGTACAATGAGAAACAAAATATATAAAAAAGTATGAAGTGCATATATTTGCAAGCAAGTAGTTATAGTGCCAAAATGTGAAAAATGCGATGCTGGCTGCCAAGTTAAAACTAGACATCAGTGAGCCACCTGCTTAGCCTTGAATGTAACCATGAGATGCATTACTAGTTTCTGTTAATGGGTCATAACTCCGTAATGCCTTGGTGGATATGCATCAAATATGTCTTACATAATCTACACTTCTAGTATTTCTTGCCTTAAACTAAATACATGTATTTTATATCTGGACACAACAACTGACAGACAGGGTGATTCTGAACTAGGTGAAAACTGTATAGCAAGTCTTATAGCATTTCAAGTTTAAAATTATAATGTTCAATAGCACGATGTTAGTCTTGGCTAAACTTCAACAGCCTTTCAAACTTCAAACTCCCGGGGCGCCGACTAATAAATGAAATTGTACCGACGATAGTAACCGCTAGGTGAAAATCAAAGTTCTGCAATATCAACGCATGCGCAAAACGGTCAAATGTAATGGAATGGATTATTCGGAATGGATTATTCGGAAAAGAGATAAAAAACAATCGAAACGATTTTATTCATATCCGAGCCCCATGAGCAAAATGAAAAAGAAACAAAAGTAGAGTCGCCGGCTCGACTAATAATAATAATAATAATAGATATGCAAGTTGTATAGCATTATATAACCCTAATTTACTCACCTATTGACCATTAGTGGGCTCGAAATGTTACCCTTATAGACGTCTAGTACTATTCATAATTTAGGTGACATATTGATCCCATGGGCCGGGTGACTGTTCTTTGATATTATTATATGTGTATGTTTAAATACTTTGTACACATGCCGTTATAATAAATAAATTACTTACCTCACCTTATACGCATTACTATTCACAATAATGTTCACAAGGTCTGCGATACTTTACTATTTACGTAATTGTTTGCAATCGATTACATTAGGTAAGTTTGTACAATTGTACATGTAATTCTATATATTCTTTTATATTCCAAGCGTGAAACAACTTAAACTAATACGTTTATGCTAAATGAAGGTTTTTATGTTACAAAATACCTTGTCGATATAACTAAAGTTTTAGTGAATCCTAATTTGTTATGGAACGATAGGTACGAGTATCTTTTTGTGTCTATTTTGTTTTTCAAATCAATAATAATATGATCAAATGATATGTAATGTATTCAAAGGGTTGTACAATAAACTTACGATCCCGGTTTTGAAATTCCAGAAGAAACCCCGAGATTTAAACCAAACTCTGAAAGTGCATTTCGAGCTTTTGTACTGTATTGTTCAGCCCATGTTTAATATAACTGCACATGTATACAATGAAACCTCAATAATAAGGCAAGCATCGGTGTTGAAATAAGTCGCTCTTAGTTGAAAGGTGGTCTGATTATTGACATAAAATATGCAATAATAAGATGAATTTAAATGTACGAAAACAAGTTTTTACTGATTTGGTAAGGAATGACATTCTAGCCGACAAAACCGATTTTTTATTTCACGGAATTTGACAAATTTTGCATGCTACACAGTGCTCCAGATAAGCTGCATAGGAGTTTGCATATTATACTTACTTAGCAATGAAATCGTCTAAATGATCAAGATAAAATATCACAATGTTGAAACGAGGATGAAAGCCTCCATTTGTCAAAAATATGTCAAAGTACAAGTTTAGTTACTTTTCATCCCAAACACCAGTTTCTACAATAAGTATTGTCAAACCGACAATATTTGACATTGTCGACGCAGTAGTAGACCAAGTATGCTCAAACAAATATTGACACTGCAAATCAAGAGTTGCTCTAATACAAATCAAGATAAGGCATTAGAATTACACTAAGTCAACAACTTTCCATTTTTACTCAATTATTATAAACTTACTGAGTGAAAATCACCCAGTTTATCCTTCGATTATACGATTTCACTCAATAACATTAATTTCGATGAGTTTTCAACCAATTCAGTCAATTCTTATCTGGAGCACTCTATGTTACTCTTAAACTTTCTTCTTGTCTACTTTTCTGTCACTGAATAACTTTGAAGATAGTCTATTGAACGCGACGCATTTTAACATGAAAACACGCATGACGTAATGACCCCTAATGTCTTTCCCCGTTCATAATCAAAAAGATAAATGACAAAATTCCTCTCCAAATTTAAAATCCTTACTTACGTTTTGATATCTAAAATCGGTTACCTTCGGTTTTGAAACATGTCAGGATCATTTTAACAGAGGGATTTTGGTGAAATGAAATGCAATGTGCACACTTTGAAATAACAATATAGCCATCTGAGAAGAGAAACATATTTTAGACCGATTAACTGATTTATTTATTGGCCATACAGACTGAATGTATACACAGGTCTGCCTTGGACGATTTTAGCTTGTGTTACAGTATTAATGGAAGATTGAGCGAGCATGAAATGTTTTGGGACAGCCTTATATTGATATGTTTATGGTATTGACTGAATTGTATTAGTTTTACCGTAACATTGAATATGCCATTTAAACTTCGAAACATTGTCAAGTTAAAATTCATTTATCTTGATGGATCTAGTATAGGAAAATATAACGTTAGCGTATAAATCTGGTACTTTTAAATTTACCATATGTTCTTGGATACATCGGCAACCAAAAGATAACTTTTTATTGACGTTAGCAATAACAAAATCCTGGTCAAATTTAGTAATGATTCCATTAAATCAGTCTGCGTGGGGAGGCACTGCCTTATGTATGTGGCGTTCCCTGTAGTTACGTATTTTGATTTTGTAAAGCGTATATAATATGTAATTATTTTGATATTATATCTTAAAAGCAATGTTATTGTAAATTTGGCCTTTCTCCCTATTTGTACTTTTCACTTTTCAAATAGCAAAATTAGTATGAAACGGGGAAATCGTGGGCTAAATGTTGTCACAAGTGGCATGCAACATTTTACTGATTGTTTACACACATTTAAACGACACTTTATTATACAAACCGGAACGGAACGATAGTTTTGCTTTTATACGGACCTATTATCAGCCAATCACGGACTTTTTATAACGCAAGAGTGAATTGCACGAGGCTTACGTAATTTCAAGATAACTTATGGGTTTGTAATTTTAGCATGCACATTTAAGGTGACAAAATGCCACAAAGAAAGTTCGTATTGTATAACAAAGCATAAATCAGCCGTAGATGTTTAAATATGAGTATTAAACTACGTTTGCATGGTGAACGTGAGGCGCGCGCACGTAAAAATTGTGGAGAAAGAAAGAAAAATATATTTCTTCGGATTTAAGCATTTAATTGGTTAACATCCTGACTGAAATTAATAATCTTACGATAATCTACGATTCACAATCGTAATTCCACTAAATATTGCCATCTTTCTAAAGAAAAACTCAATCTGAAGTATTGACAATGTAACCTTTTTTCGGATACTGCACATTTTTTCGGATATTGCATTTTCATTGAGAAACAGAGGACAATGGCTTCGGATTGCTTCATTATTATGACATTACTAGTGCTAAAATGTATGTATGTGGTATTCCTACAAACCTACTCAACAGTTTTGTACATCCCAAGTTTGAAAATCATCAGATCAGGAGATTGTCACCACCACCCAGGACCAAACTACAGATTTCCATGCGGGGTCTGTAAAAAACCATGTGAATCAAATCAGAACTGTACACTTGTGATTCTTGTGACAAATGGTACCATATTAAATATATGAGCATGCCTGAACAAATGTTTCCAGGCTGTAAAAATCTTAGTTGGATCTGCTGTTCATGTGGTATCCAAACTTTTCCACCACCCTATTTCAGTATATAGATGACATTTCATTGGCCACCTCTCTTGCTACAGAAAATTCTTACAGCATCCTTTCAAACCTAAGGGATCAACAAGGGATTCCAAGTACAAACAACACTAATAGATTCAGCTCACTGGACACTTCAATTGGATCTCCACAAGGGACATCTTCTCCAGCTAAAACAAAAAAGAGCCATAAAAGTTCAACCACAAACACCTCGTTTCGAACACTTGCCATTAACTAAGTATGAGAGCAAAGAAATGGGCCTTTTGACTGCTTGTGAAAGAATCTGATCCTGACTTTATTATCGGCACGGAAACTTCGATGCATGAAAGTTTTTCTGAACGGGAGGTCTTGCCTGAAGGATACCACTTCGTAGCCAACAAATATCGAGGCAACAGTCCCCATGGGTGAGTTATCATCGCAACCAAGGACAATATTACAGGTTGTGAAATACATGTCAATTCTAATTCAGAAATATGTGCAGCATCATTTGACTGTCCAGGAAAACAGTCACTTATTATCTGTTCTGTTTACTTCCCACCAGGCAGCAACATTGAATACATGGAAGAGGACTGCAAGTCTTTGAGGAACCTGCATCCAGCAAACCCCCAGTCTACATCTGGATATCTGGCGATTTTAATCTCCCAGACTTTGCAACTCGTGGAGACAACACCCTGGACCTTTGTATCACCAACATACCCTCACTAATCGAGAAGTGCAAACCGGTACCTGGAGTGAGTGACTACGACATTGTGTTTACCTAAGCCTCGACACGGGTTCCAAAGAAAAGGCCGCTGCATCGCATAATACATCTTCTTTGGAAACAAGCTAACACTTCCAGTCTCAAACAAGCAGTATTAGACTTAACCGCCTACTTTTTATCTTCACACTCTTCAAATACCAACGTTGACAACTTGTGAAACTGTTTCAGAGATTTCTGCATCAAAGCCACAGATGACTTTGTGCCATCAAAAACAGCTTCGACCAGATTCAGTCCACCATGGGTGAACCGCAAAGTGAAGCGACTTTCCGCCACGAAAATGGGAGCATACCTAAGAGCCAAATCATCCAGCGCCCAAGAGGACATCCAGCGATACCACCAGCTACAGAAAGACACTCAACATGAATGCAGACTGGCTCATAATACCTACATTCGGGACATGGTCACAGAAGACAACAACACAAAGAAACTTTACACCTTTATCAAGGGCTAGCGCTGTGATTGTTCTGGAGTGGCACCACTAAGGAATGATGGCATTATCTTTAATGACCCCAAAGTGACAGCATCACTCTTAAATAATCAATTTAGCAGTGTCTTCACAGCCGAGGACAAGTCAGACCTCCCAACTTTTGCAGGTGACCCACTTCCGGACATGCATCAATTCAGCATCACACAAGAAGGTGTCCAAAAACTCCTATCTTCCATTAACCCACATAAAGCTTCCGGTCCTGATGGCATTCACACTCGCTTTCGGAAAGATGTTTCAAACGAGATAGCACCAGCACTGATCCTTGTCTTCCAAGCATCCCTTAGACAGGGCAAAATTACAGAGGACTGGAGCAAGGCCAATGTCACACCACTATTTAAGAAAGGAGATAAAAGTCAGCCATCCAATTATAGGCCAATATAGTATAGACTACAAATGCATGAATATATACTGGTATTTGAAGAGCGCTGAATACAGTTCACTGCATCAAGACTTCAATGGCCTAACCCTAATTCATGCAACGACTCTTTTTGCATATGTGTAGATTTAAATTAAGATGCTGTCAGTGCAAAATACTTTATGACCAATATATATATGCTAAGTTACAGAAACACCACAGGGTGGTCAAAACAGGTATTCGTGTATGTCAATTTAAGATGTAGTATAAAAGAAATAATGCAAATGCAAACATTTAGCTTTACCATAAAATATCAATTCATGGAACACTAAATCTAATATCATGGAAATAGTACTTTATGGTCGACATGTTGAACAACATGAACTAATATGAAAAAAAATTGTTTCACAAATTTTGAATACTCTACAATAAAAATATAGTTATAAATGAAAAATGTTATATTCCATTTTTCTATTCCAAATAAATCCAAATTAGATATAAGCGTTATCTAACTGAAGAGAAATAGAAAAGACACTTTAGATTTATGGGCATGATTATGCTACCAAGTTTGCAGATAGAATATAAAACAGTTTTAAAATAAGAACCATATAGAAGAAATAATAATTTTTCAGGTATAATTGTATTTTGACCATGAAGTGTCCATGATCTCAAAGTGGTCAGTGATGTATGTCAATTTGATGCACATTATCAACTGAATAATACCATGCAAATAGTAAGCACCTGTATAAATAAAACTGCCACATCTGAACATAAACGGGTCCGCTCAACAAGTTGGCAGTTTAATCCGGCAGTTTCATACAATACATTGTTTTGAAAAACACTTTGATAATTATGTAACATGGGTTGTCTCTGCCCATCTGCCTCTTAAGCTAATTTAGACTGAAAATCACTAAAATATAATGTGGTCGATGTGAAGTTTTAAAATCTTATAATACTTACCAGCTGTTGTCCATATGTGGATTTGCGACTGGATCGAAAGAGCCAGACATAATCAATCTCCTTGACTAAGTAACATTTTAAGTTTCTGTTACACATTAATTCAACAAGTTAGTGACCAAAATATGACCAAACATTATAGTCAATGTCAAGTGAATATGTACATCCTCCATGTTCAGCACTAGCACTGATTTGTGGACAGAGACGATTTTGGTGTTGGTAGTAGTTGTCTTTCCGGTTTTTGTCTACTCCATCCATTTTCTTATGTACATGTATACGTTTTGGTACTTATGTTTACCAGCTTATGCAATGCAAATACTCGGGTTGTCGAATCGTGATTGTTTAAATGAATAATGTCCAATGACAATAATAGCTTGCATTTGATGGGAGTTATGCAATTCTAACTGACGAATGTGATATGTCATTTATGTGTTTGTATTTTATACTTACAGATCATCCAATTCAAGAAACACCCCAGCAAGAAAATGGTAAGTGCGAGGTTTTACCTATTCTATCTGTGTCCACAGAACGGTTATGCGTGATTTATTACTGACAATGTGAGGTTGCACATGATTTGCACATTGGTTTGGTACTTACATTATTAATCATTATTAAGACGTTTTGATTGTGAATGAGATGCATAATTACAAATGGAACACCACAATCTATCCAATGGTTGCATAGTCTATTATTATTGTCAAGTGAATTTGTATATCATCTTTATTCTGCAATATGACCTGTTTGTAAGAGACAATGTCAATGGTGGTAATACTAGTTCCTTCTGGTTCTGTGAACTCGACCCATTGTTGTTTATACCCCTAGGAAACTATGTGTACAAACTAACTGAATGCAAACACTAGGGTTCACGAGCATTGTTTAAATGAATACCATCCCACTGACAGTAAAGGCATGTAAGTGATAAATGTTATGTGCGGAATTCCAGCTGACGAATGTCAGCTCTAAGTGTTATATAATTGATGTGTTATTTAATACTTATATGACTACCCATTAAAGAAACAACACCATATCAAGGCAATGGTAAGTGAGTTTGACAGAGCTAAAATTAAACGTGGTTATACCTATACTATCCCCAGATAGTTTAGCGTGACTTGTTACTTGCAACGTGAGGTTGCACATGATTTGTACATTGATTGTGTAGTAACGTTATAAATGCTTCTGTTTTCATGTACCAGCGTTATTAACTGTTACCTAAAATGGGAGGAATCATTCACGAATCGAACATGTAACCTCTACATTTAGGGGCGAATACTAATCTCACTTGGCTATAGAGCCTTTTAGGATTGTATTGACTAATATTTCTAGATTATCTTATTAAACAAGCGATTGTACGACACAGACCGTAATTATTCCTTTTATGTGAATTGTAACAATCCACTTTTGGCATAGATAAATATCATTGCGTTATTAGATGTTGACCTTTCCTATCAGAACTACTAATGTTGTAGGTTTCTAGGATAACTAAACGTTAATTTTCAGATCTATGATCTCGTTGATTGAAGGGATCTAGGTTTGGTATAAAACAAAATGTTATAATAACCAGGCCGCATTATCATAAGGCTTAACTTTTGTCTTGCTTGAAATTTTTGCTTGCTTTTCACAAAATACGTTGATTTTATTCCATAGAAAGGGAGACAATCAATTTTGACAGACGTAGCATTGCCTTCAAATCGTAAACATATATGAAAGGTTGCGCATGATTTGCTCATTGGTTGTGTACTCACATTATTATAGATTAATGAAACGTTTTGATTGTAAATGAAATGCAATTTTACAAATGAAACATCATAGTCTATACAACGGTTCGCAGTGTCTATTATCATTGCCAAGTGAACTTGTCTATCGTCCTTTTTTTATAATTTTGGATAGAGACCATGTTGATGTTGGTAGTGCTGGTGTCTACTGCTGCTGTATACTTGATCCATTGTCCTATGTATATACGCTTCGGAAACTATGTTTACCATCTTATGCAATGCAAACACTAAGGTTCTCGATATTTGCTTGTTCAAATGAATACCACCCCGATGGCAATGATAGCTTGCAACTGATAGAAGTTATGTCCAGAATTCCAGCTGACAAATGTCAGCTCTAAATGTCATATAATTTATGTGTTTGTATTTTGTACTTACAGCTCCAGCATTGCCAGAACCAGCACTCTATCAAAGAAATTGTAAGTGGGTTTGACAGAGCTAAAATGAAACGTGGTTATACATGTAACACCTCCTGATCGGTTGTGTGTGCCTTATTACTTGTAACTTAAGGCTGTACATGATTTGCTCATTGGTTGTGTACTCACGTTATTATTGCTTCTGTTATCATAATAATTATAGATGAGAATTAATAGGACCTTATGTGTCTATGAATGAAGCATTTAAAGTTATACTATGCTCAATTTGTGTTCATTTGTTTAATTAACCAAACATGAAAAATATATTTCCTATGGTTAAAACATCACTAATCATGCATTTATAAAGAATGAACTCATAATGTATTAATCCATATTTGTTGAAGATAGATATTTGTACATCATAAAACTTAAAAGAACTTCCAGTTTTTTTAACAATCAGGCTATTTTAGCGGTTTTAACTGTAAGTAATTTGAGCAGATGAGCCAGATACATCTTTAAATGTAATAGGTTATACAAATGTTTCCGAATTTGATATATACTGACAACTGGTCAAGAAACAAGACTTTTCAACTTAAGAGTCAAAAGCAACAGAGACAATGGTTAATACAAATCAAATATCGCTTTCGCCCCCGTTTTCAGAATGACCTTGAAGTGACATTGAAGAAGCAATTCTTGTATGTCAATATAAGGTGTATGATAAAAGAAATAATGCATATGGAAACATTTAGATTCACAATAAAATTTGAATCTCTCGCATTGGAGCAGTAACTCTAATATCATGGAAATAGCACTTTAGTATCGTCAGTTTGAACAAAATGAACTCATTTGAAAAAATCCAATTTATGAAAACTCTACAATAATTAAAAAGTTATAGGTGAAAATAATGTACTATTTCTATTACAAATAAATCCAAATTTTATAAGGATGTTCTAACTGAAGAGAAATAGAGAAGACATTTCAGATTGAGGGATATTATTCTGCTATCACTTTTGCATCCAAATTGAATATAAAACAGTTTTAAAATAAGAAAAATATAGAGGAAATGTCTATTTTCAGGTATTATTGTATTTTGACCATGGAATGACCTCAAATTGGTCAGTGTACTATGTCAATTTGATGCACATTATCAACTGAATAATATCCATGCAAATATATAGCACCTGTATAAATACACTACATTCTTTGAAAAATACTTTGATATGTAACATGGGTTGTTTTACTTGTGTGGCCAACTACTCCTTATACTATATGGGAATCAATCCCCTTGACTAACTAATAGATTACGTATAATGAAGAAATTCAGTAGTGCAGGACATTCTAATACTCATAAATATGAAATGATGTCCACATAAATAATTGAGTAAGGTAGTTGCCTTCAATACTCTAGAAATCAAGGTACCGAAACATATGTATTTATACAATATTATGTTAATGCTGATATCATTCCAAATATGTATTATGGATACATAGAATAGTGTCTTGAAATTGGCACGTCAGTATACCGAAATTCAGCATAGTGTCGTTAGTATTTGTTAATTGAGATTTAAACTTTTAATTTACATCTTTCTGTAACAATGTAGAGTCTCGATTGTTATGTTTATCGCATGAATCAGGTACTTTGAGGATATTCTGCTTTACGTATAACGGTTAAGTATGAGTATTGCTTAAGGTGCCGTTTTATTTATGCTGGCAACACATTAGGTGTGAGTTTCTCTTAATGTTTAATTGCTGTATCTCCGTTCTTTTTCCCAATACTCTTCCTATTCAAATTACTTTTGTAAACAATATTCAATCATCTTTTTATTGCATGCCAAAGGGATCTGTGATAGTAAGCATTCCTTGAGAATGTGTCCTTTCCTGGAGAGTTCTTCGTAACTTTTACAGTGTTTAATGATGCCATTCGGCATTAAATAAATAATTCAACAATAAATTATTTAATTTAGTTTTAGTTGTGAGTTACTTTTATAAATGTCCCCAGACTGAATGAAAACATACATGAATATTTACTTATGTTAAGTTACATACATGTACATGTGAGATATTTTTATACTATTTGTCTATACCATGTAATCTATGCACATAATATAATAATAACATGTTTTATTTTCAGATGAACCTCCCACTGTTGGAAGACTAGGTTCGACAATACAATTACATATTGGTATGTTGCATCGATACTTTCTAAATGCACTATAAATATTGATACATTGTCTTGACGCAAGTTACGACACAATTCCACCAGACGACTGTCAGCTCTAATTTTAATGTGATAGATGTGCGTAAAGTGTCAAGTCAAGTCAAGTAAAAGTCAAGTAAACTTTATTTAGAAGTCGGTTTTTACAACATTTTGAACACAAGCTTTACTGAGCTTTTGTCCCGACTATTACAAAGAAATCATTAGAACATATTACAATACATTTAACATAACAGGTACATTTACATAAAACAAGGTAGCATGCATAAATACACATGAGACAGGCAAGCAAGGCATGAAACAAGGCAGCAATACAACTACATAAAAATAAGATTTACTTCTAAAATATCAATATCACAGGCAGATATTAAAAGAGACAATCAATTTAGACATACATATATATGTCAAATTTTAGTAATACATCTACTTACAATAGTTAAGAGTAAGTTCAGTTACATGTTAAGAGTCCTATTAAAACTGGAGAGGTATTGTTGAATAAGGGTTATTATATAAACATTATGATGTATACATGTTTAATAATGGATGCTAAATAGATATACACAAACAAGTGAGTATTGTAAAACTTATGTTATTCTAAAACTATTTATGATTTGAGAATTCTCAGTACTCAAAAGTTTAAACTACATTTAATCAGGTAACATTTTTAAAAGCGAGTGGTTCAGTACAGCTTAAAAGCAGAAATTCACATATATAATAGTTGTATACAGATAATAATAATATGAAATACAAGAACATGCCTTGCTTGCCTGTCTCATGTGTATTTTATGCATGCCACCTTGTTTTATGTTAATGTACCTGTTATGTTAGACAGGGCAAAATTCCAGAGGACTGGAGTAAGGCCAAAGTCACACCACTATTTAAGAAAGGAGATATAAGTCAGCCATCCAGTTGTAGGCCCATATCTCTCACCTCGGTGTGTTGCAAGCTTATGGAGCACATTCTTCACAGGCAGATCATGATTAACATAGAAGCCCATAACATGAGACGATTTTGGTGTTGGTAGTAGTGGTCTTTCCGGTTTTTGTCTACTCCATCCATTTTCCTATGTACATATATACGTCTTGGTACTTATATTTACCAGCTTATGCATTGCAAATACTCCGGTTCTCGAACCATGATTGTTTAAATGCATACTATCCAATGCCACTAATAGCTTTCATGTGATGGAAGTTATGCACACAAATCCACCTTACGAATGTATTATATAATGTATGTGTTTGTATTTCATACTTACAGCTCTACCAATTCAAGAAACAACACCTTATCAAGGAAATGGTAAGTGCGTGTTCTAGTGCTAAAATAAAACCTATACTTTCTGTGTCCACACATCGGCTATGCGTGATTTATTACATACAATGTAAGGTTTCACATGCTTTGCACATTGGTTGAGTACTTACATTATTAATGATAAATAAGATGTTTTGATTGTGAATGAGATGCATAATTACAAATGGAACACCACAATCTAGACGATGGTTGTATAGTCTATTATTATTGTCATGTGAATTTGTATATCGTCTTTATTCTGCAATATTACTGTTTTGTTAGATACCATGTCAATTGTGGTAGTACTAGTTCCTTCTGGTGCTGTGTAATTGATCCATTGTCCTATTTATTCCCCTAGGAAACTATGTGTACCAACTAACACAATGCAAACACTAGGGTTCACGAACTGGTTTAAATGAATACCATCCCACTGACAATAATGGCTTGTAAGTGATAAAAGTTATGTACAATGTCAGCTCTAAGTGTAATATAATTTATGTGTTATCTTATACTTACAGCTCTACCAATTCAAGAAACAACACCATTTCAAGGCAATGGTAAGTGAGTTTGACAGAGTTAAAATTTAACGTGCTTATACCTATAATATCCCAGATAGTTTAGCGTGACTTGTTACTTGCACATGATTCGATATTGGTTTTGTGCTCATGTTATTAATGCTTCTGTTTTCAGGAACCAGCATCATCAACTATTACCTAAAATAGGAGGAAACATTCTCGAATCGAACATGTAACCTCTACATTTAGGGGCGAATACTAATCTCACTTGGCTATAGAGCCTTTTAGGATTGTATTGACTAATATTTCTAGATTATCTTATTAAAAAGCGCTTGTACGACACAGACCGTAATTATTCCTTTAATGTGAATTGTAACAATCTACTTCTTGGCATAGATAAATATGATTGGGTTTCTATCAGAACTAATAATGTTGTAGGCTTCTAGGATAACTAAACGTTCACTTTCAGATCTATGATCTCGTTGGTTGAAGTGATCTGGGTTTTATATAAAACAAAATGTCATTATAACCAGGCCGCTTAACTTTTGTCTTGCTTGAAATAAGAGCTCGTTTTAAAAAATACGTTGTTTTTATTCCACATAAAGGGAGACAATCAATTTTGACAGACGTAGCCTTGCCTTCAAATCTTAAGCATATATCAACATCACATAAAAGTGTAATCGCACATATCTGAAAACAACGCACACCGAATATGCCGTTCGTACATTAAAGAAACAATTCAATAATATAATATAATAATATTTATTTGCTTTGTAAGCTCCTAGTAGTCCCTTATTGTCGACCAGGCAATTCCTTGCGCCCCTGTGCCCTTAAGTATGTACCATTGAGCCTCCCCGAATGCCTTATGTTTCATGGATTGTTGTTTTCCAGGAGGTCTGTGTGGGAATGTCTTATGTATGTGGCGTTCCCTGTAGCAATTTGTTATATCTCTCTTTACTTATAATAAAGATAGTTTATCTATTTAGTTGTCTAGCTGTCATTTCTTGTGCAATCGTCTTTAAAGGAAACATTAGATCAAACATACCAAGATATTTTAAAGAAAAGTTTTAAAACACAGAGTCATTATTGTATGTGCAGTTTTGTATAGTAAGAGTTCCAAGTTCATTTTCAATGAAAAGCCTTATGTATAGTGATAATAAATCCAACATGACTCACAAAGGTCTAGTTGATATAAGCCCAAATGAAGTAGTCACATTCGTATCAAGCTGTTGGCAGGAAGCATATGTTACACCAACAACTGAAATATGCAGACTCTCAGATCTCTTGCAAGAGGTGATGCCGTCATATAAGACAAAGGTTTTACCATTTCAGCTTTTACATCTCCAAGAGCTGTAGAATTAATAATAGCTCCATTTAAAGAAAAGAGAAAATTGTTTACAAAGCGGGGGGTGATGTATATGACAAAGGACGGTGCTTCTGTCAGAATACACGTTGAAACACAAATGGAAATAATACAAAACATCAGGAATATACCGATGTCACAAGAGAGACAGATCACCATGGTTTTTATTATACTTAAACAAGAATAACATGTTGGTGGCTTACACGTGTAACATGGAAGAGTTTGTTTCTGAAATAGTAACAGTTGCTTGCAATTATATATTATACATTGTAACTCAAATGGTCTGATATGCATATTGCAATTTACAAAATATCATTTTATTATTCATAATCAATAGCATAACAATTTTACTATTTTATTTTTTGTTTAACCTTTATTGTTGATTGAGTTGACCAATAACTTTAATGCACATTTTCAGTGGTAGTTCAAATAATGAAAGAGTACCATAGTTGTAAAATACATAGGAGTAAAATGTTATTACATTTTATTTCATGTACTTGAGGTTCAATTTCAATGGCTTCTAATTCTTATAAATATTGGAGTCGTACAATTATATATCATGATGCATTTTTCACCAATTCACTCATTGTGCCATAAAATTCCTTACAAGTATTATAGTATAATTTTTGTGTCTGTTATGTAGATATTTATCATTGTAAACTTTAATAGCAATTTGTTGTCTGGTGGTGTCCCTCCTTCCTCTTGCATACACTTCCAAAAGTCATTCTTTCATTTCTTGCCAGCTTCCTGCAACCTCTACATCTTGGAAAGAATACTTATCCGTCTGGGCTATACAGATTTTGTTAACAAGTATTGACTCAATTTCCTATTCGAAGTGTAATACTCTGTTCATTGGTATAAATAAATATTATTGTTCCATCAGGTATTGGTATTTCTATATCAGACGTTATGCCAATTGAACTCCTACGAACGTCTCGGTTTTGTACGACATTCGTAAATAAGCGTTCATATTCAGAAGTATGATCATGTTGGTTTAAGAAATCTGGGTTTTAATAACAAAATGTTTTAATAACAACGCCTGGATTGTCGTAAGGTTTAGCGTTTTTCTGTCTTGAAATATGTTATCGTTGTTACAAATTACGTTAATAAAGGGAGACAGTAATGTTTTGACAGGCGTAGCCTTGCCGTTCAATCTTGAAGATATACCAGCATTGCAAAAAGTTAAATCACGTATATCTGAAAACACTGCACCGATGATGCCGTTTAGACATTAGAGAAACAATGAAATAATATCTTATTTATTTGCTTTTTAAGTCGGGGGTGATTTTTACAAATTTCCCCAGGTTGAATGAAAATATACACGATTATATGTATATCAATGATCAGTTTGCTTATGTTAAGTTACATGCATTATTATACGATTTATCTAAAACATATATATGCACAAGATGTAATACTAGCATGTTTTATTTTCAAATTTACCTCCCATTTTTGGAATAGGTTCAACAATACCAGGTAATTGCTATACTTATGTTTAATTCATCGCTAGTTTCTGATTATGCTATCAAAATAGATCCATTGTCTTGATGCAATTTTTTTACACTGTTTCACCAGGCGAATGTCAGCTCTTACAGTAATGTAATTTATCTGTGTGTATTTTATACTTACAGTGCCACCAGTTCAACGAGCACTTGGGGAATAACGACCATTCAAGGAAATGGTAAATGCATTATAACATGTTATACCTTGAATATCTGTTCGCGCACATCTCTTAAGAATAAATAATTATTATAGCTTGTAACGTGATACTATATACGATTGACACATTATTTGTGTACTCTCGTTATTAATGAATATAGTATCATAAACCAGTTTCGTCAAATATTGTCTTTAATGTGATACTACTTGACACATCGGTTTAAGGGCGGGGTGGACAAACTATCATATTTTACATTGTAATCGTTTGTTAATCTTTGTCCTTTTAAACAAAGAAAAGTACACGCATTGAAACGAACACATTATATGAAAATGGAAAAAAGCAAACTGTTAATATATAGTAAAGTGAGCGTCATTTCACTGAAAGTAAAAATAAAACGAACCGGATCTACGATCAAAAAGAGAAAAATAAATAAAAAACAACATGTGCGAATCTAACCTGTAACCTCTAGATTTAGGGGCATATACTCTATGGAACATTCGATAAGACGTTTTAGGATTTTTTTGATTCAAGTGTCTGTATTATATTTTTAAATCAACGTTTGTATGACACAGAATCTAATGGCCCTTCCTTTAATGCGTATTGTAATACTCTGCTTATTGGCATAGATAAATATTATTGTGCTATCAGATCTTTGTTCTTCTATACAAGACTTTATGGGAATTTAACTCAAACTACGAAAATCGTAAATTAGAGTTAATATTTCAGATATCCGAGTATGTTGGTAAACGAGATTCGGGTTTATGTTAAACAAAATGTTATAATACAGACGCCTCACTATCTCTAGGTTGAGTTTTTTCAGTCTTGAAATAACTGATACTCTTTTTCATTGCAGGATGAAAATAAAGTGAGACAAAGTGTGTTCAGTCATCAGTATTATTTGATTTACAAATTGTGCACTCTTGCCAACACTATGCAATATGTGAGAATTTGTTGATTTCTTTATTTATTACATCATATGTGTACAATAGACAAAAATAAATATTTTCAGGCTATAGTTTTATGACAATTAATACGTGACACTTAATTAAGATTTTTGCGATATTAATTTGTCAAACACTCTGTGTATCTTCATGAATATTAAAATAAGGCATTTTGTGCTTCGTATACTTTCAGATATATTATGCTCACTTTTGTGTTCATTTGTTTACACAAACAAATATGACAAATATACTTTATGTAGATAAAATAGAAAAAATATGCATTATCACAGAAAACGTTTGTATTGCATTTATCTGTATTTGATGAGAAAATGTTTGTATTATCATAAAATTAAAAAAAGAATTCAGTTGTTTAACAAGCGGGTGTTTTTTTGCTAGTTTTATTTGTTAGTAATATGAGTAAACAAGATGGTTTTTAACCGTTGTACATGGCAATGGTTCTTATTAATGATGTTTTAGAATATGTAACAACAATACTGGATGAAGCCCATAAAAGAAGTTTAGGTTCAGATGAGTCAGGTACATCTTAAATGAGAAAATCTTTGTATGTACAGTCAAATTTAACTGAATTTCATTCAATTTTAGAGTTTTATCAGCTTATTCACATATCTTCTGCGACATTCCGCTGTTTCCGCTAATTTCTGCGGTCGGCGGAATTCCGCAGATGCGGGATTGGGGGGGGGTATATAAGAGCAGTTTTTACCATTTTCGGGAGTTCAGACTAGGGTTTTTCACGTTTTTGTTTTCATTTGTTAATTAATCAGATTAAGTTTGGATATTTGTTTTTACTGAAATATTGACTTTGTTTGTAATGAGTTACTTGATACATTATTGCATTTTATTACATTACATCTATTGAGTGACATCTACTGTTACTTATCTAATATAATAAACAACGTTTACAGTATTGAAATTTATTCATGCGTTATTATAATTTATCCTTTTTATTTGATAAACTGTGTCATTGATCGGCCTCCCATTGATTAAGTAACATTATCTAATGTATTTCCATATTATGTCAGCGGTATTTTTACCGTTAGCTATCGTGTGTACACTAGACAAGTTGGTTTATATGCAACAGTGACTTTTGGTTATAATAACACTCTCAAACTGTATTTTGCAGTATGTAGTAATCAATACTAAACATAAACTTGAAAGTTGACAATTTCAAGAAACAATATTTTGACTAGCACACTTTCACCTAAGCTTTTGCGCAGTAACATAATCTCTGGACAGCTGTTCGAGTCAGTTGTTCAACACCAGAAAAAACTGGGTTTAATCGGTTATTAAATGAACCATGTTATTTTTTGTCTTAATTGATAATTTGACTAAATACGATGCATCCTAAGTTATTTGTACTCCATCTCTGCACTCTGATTCACGTAAAGAAATTGTCATTTGCTTGCGGTGGAGCAGGTTGGTACTGGTTGGTAACCCAGGAGCAATGTTTAGAGCGAATGGCCGCCGTATCTGAAATACTGTTGATAAACTGATAGAAGCCCGAAACAGTCACTCTTAATTGATACTTTTGTTTGAATCCATTTATATTGCATTAACTGTTTTAACGAATACTTCTATCAGAATACCGGCAATGTCAATGCAAACATACATGATTTTATTGTTTCACATCAAGCTGAAAAATGCGATACATTAAGTTTGAATTTCAATTGCATGCGACGAACTACAACAGTCGTTATCCAAAATTCATTCATGTTTCGGCATCATGAATAGTATGGGTGTCACGATACACCGGAAGCATACAACGATACACTGCAATACATCGGCAACATATCGATGCACAGTATTAGTTACATAGTCATATATTGACCTGGTACGGGATGATACTTTGGTGAGAAGAAATCCGTACCACAAGGTTGTCACTAATGCTTATAGTAACAGGGAATATTACAAAGTAAGGTTGGTGACTTGGTCTACTTAACTTAGTTATTGTCATTCATATTAGAAAAGTATCTGGTGATGGTTCACAAGGTAATTGTACCGGCTCCATACTGTTATTGTCCCACCTGGTACAAAGTCATTAGATAACTATATAATATATTATTGTCTTTACCCCGCAGATGGCAGTGTCTTCCTCAAATACACACAAGGGACACAACCCGGAAACATTTAAAGAATCAGGAACGTTTTTCCATACAAACCCATCGTTGTAAAATGAAAATAATAATAAATAAAGTCACAATGTGGTGGAATATAAAATCGACAGACGATTTTAGCAAGAATGGACTCATGCATCCAGAAATAGCACTAATGATTCCTACTGTTATCCTGAATCTCTCTCCCCAATATCGAAGCTTGTACTATCGACAACAAATGAAGTTTGCTGTTGGCCTGGTTTGTATCACAAGTCAACAATCATATGTTACATAATTGAACTAGCATTCAATCCAAGATTAGTCTCTTTTAAAAGCAATAATTGCAAGTTTGTACAATATCTGGTATGGTTATCAGAATATATGTTCAAGTTTCTGTTTGATACCTACATTAATCGAGGTGAGAATTGCATCATATGCGTGGTATTTTTTATCGTAAACTTAATTCTACATCACTACTGTCTATACGGCATGGAATAATTAGTGTGCAATACATACAATGGAACGCCGGCTGAAGCGATGAAAATCTATGATTATGCTTGTTTTTATAACGGAATATGCCAAGTTCCTATTCGGAAATAACATAAAAGAGAGAGAATATGTTACTACAGGGAACGCCACATACACAAGACAGTGCCTAATAAAACTGATAAACTAGGAGAATCAAAGTTGACAGTGAAGGAAGTGGGAGGGGGATTAATGGATGGAAAATATCACTGGACAAGTCGAGACAACTGGCCGCAATAGGCCGAAACTGGGCAGGAAACAACCTGAACACTATATAAAGTGACAGAATTGTACAGGGGAAAGGGAAATACAAAACACATTCAAAACACATACAGAAACAACAACCATATTGCGAATTACAGCCTTGGAACTGTCAGCAAAAACACACCGGGGGTTTAAATCGATTTAACAGCTAGCTGACCTCACACTTAATTGCTGCTATATGGTCCTTGATTTCCAACATATACTCGTATACATAAATTGACTAAGTAGGCAGTAACTAATCAATAAAAGCAACCAACAATCACGCACATAACAACATACACTGTAACTAATCCAGCACGAAGGAACAGGCAGCCTCATTCTGACCTTGCTCCCTGTAACTAAACTAGTAACATAAGAATGTGAAATAACCCTAAAATGTCGAATTAATAATGCAATTTAAAGTAAGGTCAACTCGATAATGTAGTTAATAATTAAACAATTCTTAGATATTAGTGATAGGGAAATGGAATTTAAAACTAAAATAAATATGTCTATTAAGAAAACTGAAACTAAAACACAAAATACGACTGTACCCAATAACTATTAAGATGTGTTATAAAATCGTATTGTAGAGAGAAAGAAAAATCCATGTAGAGCCTATTATTGCCTATTCAGTTTTTTGTAGATACCATTTCCATATATTCATATTATCAATAAAATATAACGGAAGGTAAGTATATGGTATACCAAATTTTATTTTGAATAACATAACATATATACAAATTTAATTGTCATACATGTTAACAACTATTAATTTCATGCGTATATTTGATTCTCGATATAGTGCTTAATCTGAGGCTATCAGTTAACCTACGTTTTCTATTTGTTACTCTTGGTGCAACCCATAAAACAAAACAAAAGTCTTAAAATGTATGCATGACACAAAATGATTCATTTCCAACAGATTTAATTTGTTCAACATAAACACCTTTATTACTAAAACACTTGTTATAAAACATATAATGGAATAGGCAAATCCATGTATGTCTCTAAATGGTGAGTATGACATATGATTTCATTAAACAAAATTGTACTGTCTGTAGTAGCCCCTCATACGTGTCCCTGTACTCCGACTTTTACACGCGTCTTCGTAATAGAGCCACGCTCAAGCTTATAG
The DNA here is from genome assembly GCA_032209605.1 of Mactromeris polynyma. Classification (NCBI taxonomy): domain Eukaryota; kingdom Metazoa; phylum Mollusca; class Bivalvia; order Venerida; family Mactridae; genus Mactromeris; species Mactromeris polynyma. The sequence continues at coordinate 7,812,652 of JASFXZ010000012.1, forward strand.
TAAAAGGTGGGATTTTGCCGCACGATGTAAACGGCACTGTTCTGGCGTCTTTATTATCGACCGAACATACTTTTGAGAGTACGGAAAAACTGTAACAATCTTTCACGAGTAGAAGCAAACAAAAATCGAATTTCTAGCGCATCTGAGAGCCCTACAATCACTTCGACAAGAAGACAGGGGTCAGATGTTTATGACTGCAAAAATTGTCGCTAAGGTATCTGTCTATCAAACGTAACTCCGCCCACGGTGCGCAAGTAAACTATCTACCTTACAAACTGGATGTTGACATTCGCGTTCCCACCAATTTCGCCCGTCAAAGTAGAAATACAAGATGGATCTTAACGTTGAAACAACGTTTGATCGGATTCGTGATATATATCACTTTAAGTATTGGCTCAAGGAGGAGCAATTAATAGCAATATCGATGGTGATCTGGGTAGGGTAATATCTAATTGCGCACCGCTTCCATAGCAACGCCCCATCTTCTTTTTAACAAGTGCTCGTATCCATGAAAATATTGTGTTGAAGAGACAAATAAATCAACGAAAAGCTACAATTTTCTGTCGTTCATTTTTTTATTGCATGCAAAGCATTTATATGTTTACGAAAATATGAATAAATGCAGTGGAAAGGCCGGCGGTGTCCAACTTCTATTTACTTTTGTGAATGGTTTAGCAGGACGCTGTACAGCGACATTATAGAGATGTGACGTCCGTGGTTGGACTATGTCTTTAGTAACGCTGTAATATAAAAATAAAAACACAAATTACACAATTTTATCCACATTCACACAGTCATCATCACTAGAACCAGGACCTAATTCCTCAGTATCATCAATACAGATATTCTCTTCTTGAATGCAACCCCAAAATCCCGTATGCTGCCTCTGGGATGGGTGCTTAATAATACATCCATTACATGTTACCTTTTTCCGTTTATGTGGGGTTTCAGTCTCATAATACACTTTCTTAGTCCTTTTTGGGGTAGAGTTTTTGATAGGTTCTGGGTAGGTGGCACTACACAGTCAATTGTGAACTAAATAGTTCTAAGCCTTACTTTTTAACCCTCCAGAATCTAAACATATAGGACGTCATGCCATCTACTTGACCAGTGGGTGTACCACTAATGATTGGCAACAATTTTAAATTTGTTAATACAATATATATATTATTAACAACTTTTCTGTCAATCGTTTGGTAATCTATATCTCCTAATATCTTATCGTCATACGTTAAGTCCAAGTTTAACTCTTCACACGCCTTAATAATGAACTGTTATATTGGTATATAACCCTTGTGTGATCCCTGGCAGTATTTAAGTTTTTGCATGATAAGTTAGATGCATTGGACTTCTTTTTATCAAACATAAGTTTTGCCAAACCATCAAAGAAGACTTCACCCAGGGTATCTGATAACACTTTAAGCTTTGGCTGCTTCTGTGATTTAAGGGACTTTAACTGTACATTCATAGCTGTTCTGAGTCTTTAGTGTAAGGCCAGAGATCTTCCTTCCTTTACAATGTATTTTGTTGACTCAAAAATTGCCACACAAAACATTGAGTTACCTGGGCTTACATTGTCTTTAAAGTCAAATTTTGATACTTCATGGAAATACATCCTATTTAAGATTGCAACCCACCTCCCAATCAAAATAGAACAAGGGAACATTATTAGATGTAGCCAATACATGAGTGCTATGAATAGCAGCAGCAGATTTGTTTTTGATATTAACCTGTACGGAGAGCCCATCCGTGACCTTCTTAAAGGTTTCAATCTGATTAATGGTAGCAAGAGTGAGTTCAGGTATTACCATAAGGGGTACATCAACACACTCCGCCACACGAAGTCCTTACTAACAATTGTTTGACCATACTTTTTGGGCAAAAGAAGACAGTTTTGCCAGAACGTCTTGCCGGCGTTAGAGTCCCCGCACAGGTAAAAACAATTAATTTTAGGTTCAGCACAATTCAGTACCTGATATAATTCAATCATTATTTCTGCAGGTCCAAACTTTGAAATTTGCACCAGGCAACCCATAGGTGACTGGTGTCTGACAGATAAACTTTTATTATTAGCTTCACTCTCATTTATCAATATCTGAACATAATTTATGTTATTGGCAATGTAGTTTGCTTGGATCTCTTATGTAGCCTGTTGTCACAACCGTGTTGCATTTTGAGCAGTCCTGACATCTCTAACATTTTGAAATTCCTGGTCAGACAACTTTCCCCTCATTGTTAGAAAATACATATATGAAGTAGCTTTGTAAGTCTTTATCAACGACTTAAGCTATTTAACGTTTTGGGTGTTTTTTATTTTCAGGCAGAATATCGGGGTCTTTTGGGCTGTTCCCCCGACTATATGGTCAATGGGTGCTGCCTTGCTGGTGGAAGGACCCTGATTAAATATCCCAAGATATGTACATGTTTCATCATCACTGGAGAAACTGTCTGTTACATGAGTTTGATATTTCAAGCCCATCATATCAGCAAGAAAGCACCCACTATCATCGTCAATACTTGCATCTTGAAGGAAGTCATCTTTAGAGAAGTCAGTTTCTTATGGATTGGAATTGTTAACACCATTTTTAAGACACTTGCTTAAATATACGTTATTACAACACACTACCACCCTTGGAAATTCGTGGAGATGTTTTAATAGTCCACTATCATTTTTACAATGCTGAGTTCTAACTACAATTTCAGCGGAAGTCAGCTTCTTACTAAAATTGCGCCAAGTATTATCTTTACACAGTTCAGTGTCACTGGGGACTACGAAATGAAGTTGCATGCCATTGATACGACATGCATCATCAGTATTGCCATTATGGAAACTAACAACGCAAGCACGGTCATTAAAGAAGTTTTTAATTGCATTCTATGGGGATTTAGCAGTTTCCAAATTCTTGAACACATCATTGGGGATATGAAAGGCAAGGGTTTGGATTTTAAAGATGCCATATTTAGTATCTGTCATATAGTCTGCTCTACCAGCATGACGTTCGATCGGTTGCTCAGTCTTATAAGTGTTCTTAATTTTCACACGTTCATAGAATACATATACACGGTTTTGTAATGTTAGTGGAGTAATGCATTTATCAATACCAGTTACAGCAACACTGTATACTTTGTCTTCTGGAATGTTCAGCCATAATATTTCGGTGGTTTCTTTCCAGTCCATATATGCGTCCCTAAAATAAAAGATGATTGAGAGTGGATCCTGAAGCATAAGTAACACGTAATCCACTTTGAAGTTCTCTAGAAATAATTCTTTCATCAAGTTTTGAAACAACAGCAATCATATCATTTATTGTTTGTTTTTATTTCGAATTTGAGTCATTTTAGTTTGAAATTGATTTTGCGAAGCAACTATGTACAGAACACTGAGCATACCCCAACCAGCACAGTCAGTGTGTTCTTCTGTGTATCATTCCTACTGAATTAAAATACAAATGACTGATCATTTGTGCACTATTTACAACTAAACAAGCAGGTGGTGTTACATCAGTTATCCTAAACTTGGTTGATATCATTGAGAAAGGATGAGATGCACATAATGCATAGATATGCAGTGTGGCAAACTTCCTTCTTTCTGTATGATTCATATCAAAGTGTCCAATAGGACGATGTTCAGCTTTGTTAAATTCATTAGGATTTTTAATTCTTGCAAGTATATCACTGAATTGAGGTTGTACAAGCCTTATTGTTCTAGTAAAGCAACCCAATGAATCTTCATCTGATAATGCTCACAGTAGTGATTCACCCCCACTGAAGAAATCAAAAGGGATTTTTTTTCAAATTCTTGACTCCTAAAAAGCAGAAAAGCAAGGCATTTTTCAAGAACTCAAGCACTTGAAAGAGCCATGCCTGGTTGAGGATTCTTACCCATGCCCTTTGGAGTTTTGGAGAATTAACAGTGTAAAATACCCCAACCTGTCCAAGTTGGCAACCACATATCTGTCAGTCCCAGCTTCTTCAGTACCCTTGGAGCGTGTTTTAGTATATCTGGGGAAGATCTTTCAGCCATCACGGTTGCCGCTTAAAGGCTTCCACATTCCAGACGCTTATGAACATTATGTGTTGCATTTAAAATTTGTTTTACAATAGCAGAGATATCATTATGACGATAAAATTAGAATTTCTGTAAATACAAGTGGTGTTATAACTTTTCATTGACTGATCAATTTGATTAAAGCATACTTTGGTACAGATTTATATCTATTTGATATTTCATTTTCATGAAAATAAAGTATAGTTTGATTATGTTTGTGTTTACCTTAACTTGAAAGTAATCAGGTTATCATGAATGTAATCAATTACAATTGATAAAGTTGTTGTAGTTTTATCGATTACACTTTAAAAGTGGAGTAATTGTAATGTAATCGATTACATTTTTGGCCATAAGTAATTGTAATTTAATCGATAACAATTTCAAAGTAATCGCCCAAAGTCTGGTATGTTTTCTGGGTTGACTCCGACACAAGAATGGTGGCAGAACTGAACTTGTGTACAGCTGCTTCTACTTTCGCAACCAACCATGTCTTCGTCCAAATATTCACCAAAAACACCAAACTGGAGGAAAGTCTCCTTCATCTACAGTTAGTGCAGTAGTGTCTAAGGGTTGTCAAATTTGGTCAACCACAGATTTGCAAATACTTTCAAAATACTTGGACTCGTCATCGGATGAAGACGTTTCATTATTGTTTAGTGCATTTTCAGATTTTCTTGTTAAATCGTTAATATTAGCAATTGACAAAACCAAAAGACATATAAAACTGTATACTTTTTAACACAGGCATGGGGAAATTTGTCGCTGATGTCAGATTTCACTTGTCTGAAATTCAAAAGGTTCTTAATTTGACAAAGGGTTCCTCGATTTGAAGCACTTGTTCCCTTGTAAAATATATCTTAGAAATATTGAAGCAGTAACATTTCTTTGCGGAAATCTTGGGCAGCAGGTTCCTGTCGGAGTTACATCGTTCTCGCTGCGCATCATAACCTCGCTCGCAGCTAAGTCCGTCGCCGATTACAACCGATTTACTGGTTTGTTGTCAATGATAGTTATGTACTTGTGCATTTTCTCGTATATACCGATAGTACCTTGGGTAGAACATGGGTATTCATTGATTACGCCAAGATTTACGAGAACGTTGTTTCATAGATTCAGAAGAATAATCGTGTGTAATGTGGGATATAGTGAATTCGGAGAAATTATTTTTGAACCAACGTATGTGTTTTGTGATAACTCTAGCGTCAATTGTTGTCATTCTGAATCTTAAATGATCGAAATCATATTTCTGAGGAACACAATTTTGTAAAGGGATATTATTCGGCGCAGCCGTACTAACATGGTTTTGCTAATTGCATATTCAGTGTTCTGTAAACCATTCAAATCTGACGTTAACCACCAAGACAATTTCGCACCATTTCTCTTCAATTTAAAAATACGTGTAACCTTGAAGCAGATTGGTTAACATTTTCTATAGTGTATTTCGAGATTTATCCAGCAAGTAGTGTTGTTATTCATCACAACGGGGAATTGTCCGGTGTTGGATTTAATAAGACTTTCTTGGTTTTATGTACCAGTCGCGAACATTTATATTGCTTTAATCAGATAAATCGCTATGTAACAAGTTTATTAACATGGGTGTGTGAGTTCACAACTTATGCGATAAGTAACGAGGAACTACATATATTGAAACAGACTATACTGTGTCTATGACTGATCACATTACGGAGTTATTTGTATCCTGTCTCCGTCGTAGTATTTTCTATATTTAGACAGGCGAGTCGACATGCGTCCACAGACATTCAGCGAGACGCTTGCAACGACTCACTAATGACCCAAATGTAGGATAGTAAACATGCGTAAAGAAAGCTTACGCGAGTGCGCACTGAATAAACAGCTTTCACTGTCATAGAAATGCCGCTGTGATTATGGAAATTGTTAGAAAACTAAATAATTCGAACGTTAGTGACTATCGCTTCGTTGGCATGCCAACATTTTTCCGATGCCTGTAAATGTGTAGTGATTTAAGGTCATTTAAACAGCTGTATATGCGGAATCTGCGTATATTTTAAAATGCGTCATATCGTTACTTGACATCTTGTTACTCGAATTCGCCAGGCTAATAATATTGTAATACGTATCTGTACAATCCTCGATATAAGAACGAAAAATTGCCTTTTTTCAATGCTAAAATGTTATTGACATGAAATAAAACCGATTAGCTAGATAGTCAAAATTTCCTTCTACACGAAAGGCTGTACATTGTTTACACATTTGATTGGTACTAGCGCATGAAAATACCCTTCTGCATTTTAGTGCCGACCAATGAATTTAGTATAAGGAACGAACGGTGATTTCGTTCACTGCGACTAAACCATTGGTTTTAGCAGTAAAGTTAAAAAGGTCAACTATAAAAATATACTTGTGTGAATGTAACGATAGTGGAACCAAAGCGCTGTGTGGGAGCGCACTACGCAGTGATCTCGGGGTTTTTGTAGTATAGCGTAATTGAATGACCGGCAGTAGTAACATTAAGCATTCTTTTAGTTGAACCACACATTTTAATCCCAGATTGCAATAAATGTGCAAACTTCAAGTTGCGCCGACCATCTTTTTTAAAGATATTTCTTGTTTTTAGATTGTTTTCCTGTCAGTCTAACTCCCGAGAATGTACTCGTTTCTGTCGGGAGACGAAATACAATTTTCTTCCCAACGTTGTCCCAACACATAGTACAACCAGGGGGCTCTGATTTGGCTGTTACTGACCAATCCATTGCGCCAAGAACTAGTTTTCCATCTCCGCCCAACTCTTCGCCTAAACCTGACTGAAAACTGACATCACGTTCTTCTTCAATCCCTATCACGTCATCTTCTTCATCCTCAGAACTATCATGTTCTTCATCAGTTTCTACAGTATGCACATCATCATCCATGTCATCTTCTTCAGATTCACTGTCTTCACAGTTTGTAATGATTCAAGCGATGTCCACATTGTCGGATTATTATCAGAGTGTAAAATTGTGTCTTCCAGCTCTGGGTACTCCACAATTTCATCGTCCAGATTTGGAACAGATGTAGCTAATTAAGCGGATAAATCATAATCTTTCTCACGAGGAATGGGGTATTCATGTATATTTGTCATTGCCTGCTCTATGTCCAGCTTACTTTTTTATCAGAATACAATTTATATGTTATTCTGCCAACAAATATTCACTTAAAATTCAGTACGAAAAACTGAAAACGAGTTTCATGTGGTTGACTCCTTGAGTAATCAATGATAACGTGATTTAGCTGATACTAAACGTGAGCTAAAACAGGTAAGTCTGTGAAAGAGATTATTTCAATTATGTATTTTAACAAATGGAAATAAAATATAATGTCTACCTTGATTTAACTCCATGATTTACTTTAATAAATTCCGTTTTCGCGATATATTTATGTCACGCCGATTGTTTTGCTCGCACATATCGTGCGGATTATATTGACAGTCTAAAACGCAATACTGTAAACAGTATATATTATGTGGGCATATAAAATTCACAATATGATATTACAAAAAAATTATGTCTGACTTCAAAACCTTGATATTAAGTCAGTTTGATGAGGAATTAGTCATATATAAATTAAAGGTAATTTGTCCAAACATCATTGTTTCATACTGTTATGTATGGTTCATTTATTACAGGTATATGGATCCTCAACGACGAAAACGATTGCTTCAGTTGATTGCTGTTCTTGCTCCACCAGAAATAGACTTTGCGGACTATTAAGTAAACTACACAGGACGTGATATGTTCTCTTCAGTTTCAATACAACGATTTGAGTTTTTTGAAATGACAGGAGAACCCCCAGAGACACCTTTGCAGTTTATAAACTTATTAAATCTACCAGTTAACCCTTGCCATACTTTGTCTGTAAGAAACATGATTTGGCTTCGGTCATATCCATGATTTGTACTTTCAGCATTATTCAATGTCAGCCTATCAACCGTGAAGGATGTGATTATGTCTTTAATCCCGGTATTAGACACATCCCTTGGTATTTACATTCAATGGCCTACGGTGAATGATGGGAGACAATTGAGGAACAATTTGAGCAAAATAGGAATTGCTGTTGGTGCTACAGACGGTAAAAGCCATCGGATATATAGATCCATAGTAAATCAGGAACACTTTTATTCTGCTACCAGTGTATTCAAAAGCAGATTGTCGTAGATAACACTGGCAGAATTTGGTATCTAGACTTTGGCTTTCTTTGGGCATCAAAATGATGCCCAACAGTTTGGATTTATACGTCAAATTGGCAATGATTTACAGTTTCCACATGAGTTAGCAAACAATATCTATCCTAATCGAGACCCTGTTATGACTCCTTATACTGCGGCACAGTTGCGACGAAAACCTGGCCAAGAAAGAAGGAAGTGCTACCATTTGAATACTTATATAGCCCGTTATAGAATTAAGGTCGAACATTCAATTTGTGAAATGAAATGTTACAGGAGCATCAGCTCTGTTTTGGAGACATTCATTAATCTTTTGCAAGAAGTAAATTCTTCCTGTAACAATGAGGTTAAGATGCAGCTAAAAAGTGTCAGAATTCTATGTTATGTAACTGAATCTCGCATCACCAAGTTTGTTTGCAAATTTATGTATGAACTATCGAGTGACCCTAATACTACTTAAGCAACTTTACAAGGATCATTTAAGTGAATTTTATTATTTATTATTATTATCAAAATTGCCATCTTAAACGAGTAAGACTGATTGATCATGAACCAGATTTGTTGGATTGTACACATTTCTGTTTTGTCACAATTTTCGGATAGTTTATGACAATGATTAAAATGTGTCTATGTTAGATGACAGCGGGTTAAATCCAGTAAGGAAGATGAAAAGATAATTGATGAATTTCATCCACAATCAAGTAAACAACTTACTCCCCCAAATGGAATTAAACTACACTCCTAATTATGATTTTTGGACTCACATTTCTTATCTGAGTCGCAAATCAAACTAATTCCTAGTGAGAACCCTAACTCCTATGTTAATGTTGCATACCAAGATGCCTGGTATCTGTGGTTTACTATATCTGCTTGACAGTTGTAAAAGAAGCCGTTTTGAATGACTAGAATATAACAACATGTGGCTTTGCGGAAAAGACGTTAAATAAATACAGAAAGAATCTGTTATTAAATGTGACTTGATTCGAGATGTTTTAATTCAGGGAGACAATGGTGATAAATAAACCTTAGAATTCGTAGATGAGTATTTTTGAGAATAAATAATACTGTATTTGTAGTTGTTATATGCATATGTTATTCATTGCTTTTCTATAAATGTGTTGGTAGAACATGTACAAAAAAAGCAAGGTAATGAAGGAAATAAAATTACTTTATTAGATCTTCATATTGGTTTTGATATTAAGAAAGTTGGAAGTAAAATATTATGTCAGTCTGAGTTAATAAGGAAAAGTATTAATACTTTACTACTTGTTTTTTCTAGAGAATCATTTGAAACAAAGCATGCAGACACTGTACATCAATTAAACATAGTATTATATACTGTCAATACCGCTTGAACAAGTTTATAAACTGCATGCATGTAAGTTTTGATGCCGAAACAATTAACGGCGTAAACTTTGCATTGTATACAACAATATTACATAAAATTGTCATTCTTTTCAATAATGTTAAAGCAACACCATATTTGGTATTTGAGATACAGTAAAACCTCACCTAAGGACCACCTCAATAATAAGACCACCCCAAAATTGAGACCACAGTTTTCGAGTCCATTTTGACTGTTTTGCTCTGTATTCAACCTCAATATTAAGACCACCTCAATTGGTCCCAAAGGTGGTCGTATTATCGAGGTTTAACTGTACTACAAAGCAAACAATATATTCAGATTCAGCATGACAAAATACATGAAAGTGGAAAATATGGGTATCATATGTTGAAAAATGCAGAAGTTATGAGAGAATTCAGTTTCAAAACATAGTTCCGTCGCTCATGACGCATTGATTATTATTCCATAATGTCAGATATTCAGAAATTCAAAAGTGTCCTGTGAAGCTTGCAAGCAGTAATCATAACTGTATTTGTATTTTATTCAAATTCACTTACATATTAGTGTTAGTTACTATAACTATTTTATCTTGCATGACTATACTATTTTCTAAGTGATAATTTTCTTCGAGCCCGCTTGCGCATGTGAGTCGGTCAGTCCGGATTTTCTTTGTCCGAACCATTACTTTGGAACATTGGTGGATTTTCAAATAACATGGCACAAATGTTCACCATGAAGAGACGGACTGTCGGTTTAGGACCGATGTCCGTAGCTCAAATGTCAAGGTCACACTTAGAGGTCAAACATCAAAAATGATTCTAAAATATCTTGTCATGATCATAACACTGCTATTCATGGAGGGATTTTAAAATTACTTGATACAAATGTTCACCATGAAGGTGCAGCGTGTCGCGCGCAAGACCCATGTCCGAAGCTGAAAGGTAAATGTCACACTTAAAGGTCGAATATCCAAAACGCGCCTAAAACATCTTGTCCGTACCATTTTGCCATCACATATTGAGGGAATTTCAAAAAAATGGACCAAATATTCACAATGATAAGACAGCTTGTCGAGCGCAGGACCCATGTCTGTAGCACAAAGGTCAATTTCACACATTGCGGTGAACCGTAAATGGCCAAAACATCTTTTCCGGGATATTATTGAGGGATTTGAAATAACTTGGCATAACTTGGCATAAATGTTTGCCATGATGAGACGGCATGTCATGTGCAAGACCCATGTTTGTAGCTGAAGGGTCAGACTGGAGGTCAAATGGCAAATGAATGAGTCTAAAATATCTTGTCTATTGTAAGAGACTTTCGAATAAGTTGCACAAATTTTCACCATGGTGACCTCATGTATCATTCAAATTCGTGTCAGTAGCACAAAGGTTCGGGTCACAATTACAGGTCAAACACCAAAAAGGATCTAAATATCGTGACCTGAATATTACACTGTCCTTTATTGGGGGATTATCAAAGTACTAGACATATACTTCACTATGCATCGATGGTGTGTTTCGCTTAAGACCGTGTATAAAGCTCTAATGACAAGGTCACACATAGAGATCAAAGATAAGAAAAGGGCCAGATTGGTCTTTTCCACAATATAACACGTGTCATTTATCGCGGTATTATTTAAATTACTTGGCACAAATGTTTAATATAATGAGATGGTGTGTCACATGCAAGACTAATACCCTACCAGTTTATAGCTCAATGATCAAGATCACACTTATAAGTTAAAAATTGGTATAATAGATGTGCACTGTATAGCATTATATAGGCTTACTTCTTAATCGCTTGAATTTTGGCGGGCTTGACATGTTGCCCTTGGGCATCTAGTAGTTAATACTTAATGTTCACTATAGTAGGGCCAATATCGGATGACGCAATAACATTGACATAATGTCAATAGTTGGATCAGATCATAACAAATCGCAGGTTAGTTCAATGATGATAATCATCTTCGCGTTTTTCTGCTTTCGAATATGTTCTATCAGGTTGTTTATTATATAACGTAATGGATAAATGCAGACTACCCGGGTTAGAATCCCGACATTCACTGCTTTCATGTGTTAGCTTTTAGCATGATACTAGCAAGCTTTTCATGAATAGGTTTTGGTGTATCACAGAAAACTAGATAAATATGTGTAAATATGAATGAACAAAATAATACTATTATATCGTTCACATATATTAGGATATATTAAGAATATATATTATCACTGTGAATATAAATAAAACACATATATTAGGATTTAAGAAAAATTATACTAGAAGTATAACATAATTCATCACTGTGAATATAAATAAAACACATATCTGAGACTAGAACCAGTAACCTCAGTTAACCTAAATGGCAGTGTGAATGCTAACCTCATTGAGTTATTGATGCACATACAGATACAGTTACTACTAATGTGAATAATAGTTGATGTGTCGGTAACTTTATATGGTACAAGCGCATATTGACCGAGACTATAAATCAACACCCCTTTTTATTACCCCCCCCCCGAAACGAGGGTTTTGGGAGGGGGATATGGTTTTGTGTATTGTCCGTCCGTCCTACCGTACGTTTTTTCCGTCCGGAGCGATTATGTGTGTTGGAATTGCGGTTGGACATATTTCATTGAAACTTTCTATGAATATATGTATGTATATGGAAATGATGCACATCCAAAGATAGGTCACAAGCCACCTATGAATTACACAGTTGTGGCCTTTTGTTACTTTCAATTAGCCACTTTTTTCCGTCGGGAGCCATTACCGTGTCTTGGTAGTGGTTGGACAGATTTAGTTGAAACTTTCTATGAATATATAGATGGGTATGGGAATTATGCTTATCCAAAGTCAGGTCACAATTCACCTATGAATGACAGAGTTATGGCCCTTTGTTACTTACTTTAATGAGTAAAACTTTGCCGAAATAATTATTTGTTAATCCCTTTTAACCCTTACAAAAACTAGTTTATGGTTATACATATGCATACTTATTTCACAACGATAGTCCCGACTCCTATATTGAAAGTCATACGATATACTACTGTACAGCAATGCAATATACAAACATATTGTAATTTTACAATTTAAATTTTGAAGACTGAATCATTTCATTGAGATTTATTACTTGACTATGTATTCCATCTGGAACGGGCCAGGTTACTAGAGTTCACCATGTTAATACCTATGGAGTTACATAACAACCAGACGGCTACACTATTTTGTTCTCCATACCCTTTAATATCGAAAGTGTACTTAGTCAAAACTTATAAAGGTGTCATTATTTAATTACGCGATATATAAAACAACAATTCTTTCGACAATACCCTCTTTTATTGATTTCCATAGGAAATTATATTTTCATACGATACTTTCATATATTACATTTAATGATGGATTATATAAGCCGCTCGTGACTAAACAGGGTACCCATGTTTAGTCTATGTGGAAAAACCCTGCCGACCGGAAAGGAACGGACTATCGCCCTTACTTATAAGCTACGTCATATGATATGCCAAATATGTCCCCCCCCCCCTTTGCTATGCACTTCGGATATCCCTGCGTGAACCGTACGCAGGCGAGTTGATTTATCACACCAATGTAACCGCCAAACAGCCGCGGTCGATCGAGCGTCAAATTACAAATTCCCTCCACTACTGGGTTCCCAAGAAGTGAATGAAACCGTAACCTGCGTCGATGTAAGGCAAGGCAAGTAAACCACGAATACAACATTCGCAAATCCCATACACTACTGGGATAACTACAGTACCACTTCGGTTCATTGAACGTCAAACTTGAATCCCATACACCACTGGGATAACTACAATACCACGTCAGTCCATTGAACGTCAAATCATGAATCCCATTCACTACTGGGTTCCCAAGCAGCGGATAGAACCACGATTCGAGTCAATGTAAGGCCAAAGACTGACACGTAATATAAAGCAATACACACCAAGCTATGCCACGCAACGCAATACAACACAATACCAGTAGGAATTACCAAGTACTATGGGCAAAACCTTACTATACAGTGAACCCACTCACTGAACAACAGTATGATACATATCCGACGTACATCGCCTAATTAAAGCCCAATTTAGATTCCCGGTCAGAGGTGCCCATTTCCTGTCGGGTTCCCGACCCGGAAATAGTAGCCCTAGGGAATTGATAACATCCGCTCGCCCCCCGGCCGACAAGACTTTCCCACTCAATGTACAAGAGCGACTAATTTAACAATGGTAGAACACTTTCAACAGTTCCCTAGTATAAATCAATACATATATAAAACATTTTCATATAAGTTCACAAACAAGTTCACAAATTACATATTTGCCATAATGTCAGAGAGTCTGTAGTTATTCAATCGAAGGGCACGACATCCACTAAGTCACTTAATAAACACTTGATTTTGACAGAATCACAAATACCACACACACGCTGTCCCGTTATACATGATAAATGTTAGAAAAGTCAACAAGCAGGTGATCACATCTACGCTATATTTGCAGACTTCAGTTCAACACGTTAATACCATTTCAGTGAAAATTATCCGTACACATGTATTCCCGCTCTTGTAGCAAGGGTGGATAGTGGATGAAATCTGTTTACTCTAAATCTCCTTCCATTCGTTTCGCCCTTGTTATAACCATGTTCTCTCTGTATGGCAGTACAGTTAGTATCCGTTATTTGAAATCCTGCAATGGAGATACTATGGAAAGCAGTAAACGTTCACATATATAAACATGTGCAAAATAACAATTGGACCATTACCGTAATATAAGGTAAAACTAAATAACATATCTGGTTAAACATTAATAGTACCATTACCAAACGCTGTATTAAAATTATATAACGTTTGGGGTGTGGCGGGTGGGATAACAAATGACCAACTTGTCGGCGTGTCGAATGAACGTGTGTTAGAGCTGCCTCCAGTTTCTCTTTATATAAACTTGCGGTTGCGACCTGGTCTAAGCCATACCGTACATTGTATAATGCGGTAACCAGCGCTAAGTAACCAAGCGTAACATTTCACGATCCAAAATGCTAGAGCGTAGATAGCAGTAACTTAGATGAGGTATCTTTGAAAAATAAATGAAATTATTTTAATTCTGAAAATAATTTGTATTATTGGACTTTGTGGTTTATGAATTTTACCAGCGCATTAATATCTCTTATGATCGATTTTGTAAATATAAATTCAAGTGCTTTTTACTATCTATTGAATGGTTTAATTTTAACATGAAAAGTCTCTTATCAAATGTTTGAATTATTGATGTTACATGATACATGCTTATTAAAATTCAATTTAAAATGCATCGAATATGTCAATAAAACGTCGGAACATTGTCAAGTTAAAATACTTTTATATTGATTAAAGCATAACGTTCACATACAAGTCGGGTACATTTAAGTTTACCAAATGTTCATGGATACATCGGCAACCAAAAGGTAACTTTTAATTGATGTTTGTAAACGAGTAGTAACTCCTATCAAACCGAGTATTGAAAAATTAGAAATAATTTCATTTAAGCATTCGTATCTAATCACTAATTTGTAAAAAAGCACAATATGTTATTATTTGGTATTGAATATAGTATGATACGGGGAAATCGTGGGCTAAAGTTTGTCACAAGTGCTAGTTTACATAGACGAAAGGAATCATACGCAGCTTTCCGTGCCTTTTAGCTGACATTGGTTTTCTATTTTATCCAATTTAAGTTTGAGTCACTTTCTCATCATATTTTTATTTTTATTTTTTATATGTGGTTTTATGGCGCATCGACAGCTTCGGTCATTTAGCGCGCAAGAAATGTTAAAAACATGTGAAACTAAAAAGGTTTACGACATATACTTGTATATGTTAAATTGGTGTAAATATAGTGGGTAAAAATTGGGATCATTAGGGTAAGAATATATTTTTATGTACCAGGGTGAGCGATAGTTAGTTATATGTCGTTTTATGGCGCATCGATTTTCTCATCATAACGTGTCAATGAATCAGAACATGGTTGTTTACTGTGATTATTATTCTGATTTGGTATTTTTGTAAAAATAAAAAGGCATCAAGATCATTGAATAGATACTAGGTACTTGATATTGCAGTGTACGCTTTATCGCGATTAAAGTGATACTACCGGATGCAGTGATTGTACAAGCTGTTAATGCGCTTGTTTTTGGTGAAATCAAAATAATGTATAAAAATGAACACGGTACATTTTAATTGTATTGTGCTATTACTTTTTGTTTGCTATAAACATCGTCTTATGTAATAAATGATATAAGGAAGAAATTGGTGAAATATTAGTTTTTATTGAAAAGCATTGAGACAAAATATTTGCCTCATATAGACGGAGAACTAACGCGTTTAAAGTGATTAACGTTTCGTCGGAAAATGCAATTACCAAACCACAGTACTAGGTTTGAAAACGGTTACTTACAAGACTGTACGTCGTTGATTATTTCAAGAGTTGAGGAGTATAATATGTTATCAAATCATATAATACATCCTATTATATACACGGTGTGACATAAATTTATAAAAACGATACGTTTTCGGAACTACATGTATCTGCATTTATGAAGCCTGTCACAAAAAGTAACGTCAATTGGCATTACGCAGTTCTACATTAACACAGATAATACAGCTATACTATCTGTTGAGTTTAATTAGTTTCCGTCCATGTTTCAACTAAGATTAATATTCTTTAATTATACCCCGCCGAAATGCGAAGGGGATATAGAAATGGTAGGCGTACGTGTGCGTGCGTCCGGTGCATAACACAAAAGCTTTATGAGGCATTTATTGAAACGTCACAGGATGATAGAGAACAATGAGAGGAAGTGCAGTTCCAAAGAACTATAACTCTACTTTACCTAACATTTGAAAAATTTGTCTTTATTAAAAAATCTTGTCCGGACAATAACTCTAAAAGTAATGAAGGTAATTCATTCAAGGTTCTTATATAAATAGAGGACATCGATGGCGAGTGTATTCAACAAGAACCATAACTCGTGTGCTCCATTGTAAATTATCTTCCTTTAACATTATTTTCATTGACAATTTTGCTTGTCCAGAGCATATTTCAAAATGTACCAAAATGTACAGAAAGGACCAACCTCTGATACAAAATATGACTATATTGGATATCAAGAGGAGTGCAGTAGTAGTAGTAAACGGGGGGGGGGGTACCTCATTTAAGGTATTTTTACCCTTATGAGGTTTTTCCTACTCGGAGGTAATTTTCTCTTTGCAAGGGAAATAAATGCTTCTAAAAGTACGCTTAGTCTTCGCGAGAGTTTATTCTCATAGCTAGGTAGTCCATGTAATTATTGCTTTCTATTGTTTTAAAGAGTATTACTGTATTGAGTTTTTTCCTCCTTAAAGGTAATTTGCTCTTTGCAGAGGAGACAAATGCTACAAAAACTCTTAGCTAGGTGATCGATGTAAAACGACTTTCAATTTACTCTCTGATTCTAGACCTACGATCATCCTATGGTCATTGATCTTGTAAACAATTGTAACCTGATAGGATGGGGCCACTGTTCCCTTTATTGTACTAATTTTACAATGTATGGTGTAGAAAGTAAACACTCTTCAATGGATAGAAAATAAGTTTGTCCATGAATTGTACTGCATTCCAGTAGAATTGTAGTTTGGCTTGCTATTTTTTAATTAATTCCCATTATCACGTGCAGTTTAACATATTGGGTTTTGAAATCAAACACTATTCAATTGAAATTTAGAATGCAAATAATTGGCCATAACTTGTAGTGCATTTCAGTAGGAGTTTACTCCGGCTTAATTTAGTTTAAATTACATCCCTTTATCATACATTATTTTGTTGCAACAAATTATAATTTGACAGATTGCAGTGCAGACAACTATAATTCTAGTTTAAAAAGCACATGCTTCGAGGAGCATCCATTGGTGTTCTGAATTGTCTTGTAATAAATATTGTTTGTCCAGAGCATAACTCCAGCAAATTTAGGTGAACACACTCTAAAATTAGAATATATACGTAGATCTCACAAGGGAAGTAGTGCACCGAATGGTATATTGCTCCATATTTTAAAATAAATTGTTACTATTCTTATTACTACAGTACCTGCACTAAAAGCCATATACGTTAATCGTTACAACCAGCTTTCGTTATATTTCCTTTGCAATTCAGCCTTATTTCGAAATTATGTCCTCTCAAAAAGGTTGAGAAGGATGGGATTAACTAAGACACAAATATGTTACGCAGTCTACTATTTCACCATCGAGTGAAACAATTAGCACACAGCAATCCATTTTATGGTACACTCGGAAAAGCACGCACTTTTCGTGAAATGTAAGCACAAACGGTTGTAAAACTATTATGCAGAAACGTGTAAACTGGGAAACACTTGGGCACAAAATGAATAATTTCATGTAATACCAAGAAGACCACAGTTACAAATCTATGCCACCACTTGAGTATTCAACAGTTCAAACAACATTACACTGAACGTTTACACACATTAAAATTGGTTTATGTGCGCCGAGGATCAGTCAATCGGGGTCTTTTTCTGAGACGTGATACAGAGTGGTTTTCATGCTAAATTATGGGTTTATAACCTCAGCATTTGGTAATACTGCAGATTAAGTTACCATCAGCATTTATTCAGCGCTTCAACCTTACCATGCATCGCATTTTATAAGCATTTTATTTAAACATTGCTCGTTCATGTGTTTAAGATGATTATATAAGTGTATTCCCCCCTTAGGCCTATTATTGCTGACTTTCTTGATTTGTTTCGTGACGTATTCCATCCATTAAATTCCCCCCTTGTTGTCCCTCTAAACTCTCCATAGTTGTTCTTTATGGTCAGGTAGACCATTCCTTGCGCCCTTTGTCCCATACATGTTTACCATTGCATCCATATTCACATACATGTCTACTCCTGCACCTCCTTTTATCGACCCTTCCCACGGAATATCATTATTGTATCTTTGTGCTTGTGATTTTCTGTGTCCAACATTATCAGACAATCGCAAATGTAGTACTTCCAGTGCTTTGATTATAATTAATTTCCCGGTTTTCCACCGTTGGACGTTAATTTTATATGCACCGAGGAACAGCTTTTGACAAAATATGTGTGTTTCACTTATTTAATTTCAGTTTGACAATTTATAGTCATATATCTTAATTTCAAACAAATAAGATGTTTGGTGGTAGGTAAAGTATAGAAAACAACATTTTGTTACAACGCACCGGTTCAATTTATCCAACCAACTATCATCACGTGACTTTGGAAGGCAGTGGATATTGCTGTACTGCAAGGGAAGATATCCCCTGCGTGTTTTGAAAAACGAAACACGTATTTGTGCTGCAACAATATTGTTTTTTAGCTAGAGTTCACTTGATCATAGTGCATTTAACCTGTATACTAAGGAGAATTTTTCAAAATGGCCGACGCGTCTCTATTTCGTTACAAGCAGCATTTCTTCAGCGCTTCAACTAATTGATTGTTTCGGGGCTAACACCAGTTTTCAACAGTATTTCATGCATATACGGTGGTCAGTTCACCCAAATGTCGATATATATATGTTTCAAGATGAACATAAATGCATTTTCTGTAAAAATACAACGTTGTTGTCAGCCTGTAACAGAGTTTTATTCGTATGAATATGGACTCACACAGCAAATATACCTACATGTATTAAATATTGAGACTGTGACTTATTGGCCACACTTTAATTCCCTTATGTTCACTGGTTGTCTTATAATATTTGTAAATATTTCATCTCCAAGTGTGACCTTGACCTTTGAGCAACGGACATGGGTCTTACCGCGACACTCAACTCATCATGGTGAACACTTGTGCCATTTTATTTGAAAATCCACCAATGTATCAAAGTAATGGTTCGGACAAGGAATATCCGGACCGACAGACGCTCATACACCGGACTGCCATTGTGGCGACTTCGTCTAGCTGACCACAAGCGGGCACGACGAAAAATAACACTTGGAAAAAAGTAAAGTCATGCAAGAAAAAGAGTTATAGAATCTATTACTAATCTTTAAGTGAATTTGAATAACATACAAATAAAGTTATGATTACTGCTTGCAAGCTTAACAGAACACTTTCAATTTTGAATATCAATATATATTTTTTCCAATTCCATGTATTATGTCATGCTGAATCTGAATATATTGTTTGTTTTGTAGTACAGTAAAACTTCGATAATACGACCACCTATGATACCCTTGAAGACTTGGTTTCCTATGGAGGCGGTCTTAATATCGAGGTTGAATACAGAGCAAAACAGTCAAATAGGACTCAAAAACTGTGGGTGATCTTATTATTGAGGTGGTCGTTAGGTGAGGGTTTACTGTATCTCAAATACCAAATATAGTGTTGCTTTAACATTTTGAAAAGAATGACAATGGTATGTAATATTGTTGTATACAATGCAAAGTTACGCTGTAAATTGTTTCAGCAACAAGACTCCTATTCATGCAGTGTATAAACTTGTTCAAGCGGTATAGACAGTATATAAGACTATGTTTAATTGATGTACAGTGTCTGCTTATGCTTTTCGTTTTAAATGATTCTCTAGCAAAACAAGTAGTAACATATTAAAACTTTCCCTTCTTAACTCAGACTGACATAACATTTTAACATGAGTATGTATTTGTTATTAGAAATCTGAAAGTATTCATTTTATTAAAAAATAAATGTTAAATACAGTTAGTTAAGCATTTTGTTAATATTAAAGGAATGCACACTGGCATATTGCTTATGGATCCGTCACACCATAACGTGCTGGTCAGCGTATATGAACGTTCTAAGAATGTAGTAGCGACCAAGTAAGACACCCCTAAACACTATTAGCGTGTGCTGACGTGTCACTGGCGCGCGACGAACGATTAGTCAACGTTAGACAAGCGTGTTGAGCGTGTGACTAACGTGTGACTAACGACAGACTAGCGTGTTGCTGGCGTGTGGGTTTCATGTGCGCTAGGGGTCCGTTCAGCGGTCGTTGACAGGTCACCAGTGAGTCGTTTTCTTGAAAGCAACGATTGTGAACGATTAATAACAAGCAAGTAACGCTAGGGTAACGACTGACTAACAATAGCCGAACGCGTGCAACGTTCGGCGAAAGTTAGTACAACGTTCCTCGAACGTTCTCCAGCGTTCTCCAGCGTTTAAAGTTAAACGTTGAAGAACGTTGGTCTCCATGAGAACTTTTGTGCATGTTCAAAAATTTATTTTCGGACCAGCGTTCTCCGCCGATCACCGACGATCACCGACGATTACCAGCGTTCACCAGCGTTGACACAACGCTCTTCTGGCGCTATACCAGCGACCACGGACGATTACCAACGTTTCATCAAACGTCATAGAACGCTGATCAGAACGTTATGGTGTGACGGCCCCATTACTGTAGGAATCCCAACGACCATTTTATTCTTACTCTATTTTCCGATTATTTCTAAACTTGCGACGTAGGATCATGTAACAAGTATGCATTTATTTGTATCTTGTAAAAACATGTAAAGAATAAAATAGACTCAAATGGATTCATAATTTGCCCCTTCAAAAGTAAAACGTATTTCACAAATGCTTGTTCTATGGTCGTAGAATACAAAGTGATCCATTTTCCCAGGGTAGACATTAGTCACATATATGCGGTGAAATCGAAACTGAGGCGAATGAAAGAGTTTGCTGTGTAAACCACAGACCTGTGAACAATATCTTTGTGGTTTATAAATTTTAGACATTATGTGATGCTAGGCTATTTGCTCTGCAGTAGACTTTGTCAGTAGAATTCAGTCCAAATTTAAAGAAATTGTTTCTTTAGATGACATCTGACTGAAGTCATTGGGATTCATCAGTCTATTGTTTAATACATGTATGTGTATGTCATAGATTCAATACACCATATCTGTTATGTGGGTGAGTCGTCCAGCAGTAATTACTTGATTTACACTGCACGTCTTATTATTGTGTGATGGAGATAAGTGTGAGGTTGGGTGTCCCCTTAAAACCAGATTGAAACTCCTTGTTGTGTTAAATCTTAGAAGGACCTTATGGTAAAGTGTTAGTCTTAGACAAGCTTCATGTTGACGTTTAAGTCTTAGACAAACATCATGGTGAAGTTCAAGTCTAAGAAAACATCAGGGTGAAGTTTAAATCTTAGACAGACATCATGGTGAAGTTTAAGTCTTAGACAAGCATCATGGTGGAATTTAGCTCTTAGGCAGACCTCATGGTAAAGTTTAACTCCTACACAAACACCATGGTGCAGACTTAGTCTTAAAAAAACCTCAAGTTGAAGATCAAGTCTTAGACAGACTTCATGTTGAAGATTAAGTCTTATACAGCCATCATGCTGAAATTTAAGTCTTATACAGACATCATGGTAAAGATTTAGTCTTTGAAAGACATCATGGTACAGTTTTAGTCTTAGACAGTTCTCATTGTACAGTCTAAGTCTTAGACAGACATCCTGGTACAGTTATATTCTTAGACATACATCATGGTGAAGTTTTGTCTTAGACAAACATCATGGTGAAGATTTAGTCTTAGACAGATATCATGGTGAAGGTTTAGTCATAGACAGACATCATGGTGAAGTTTAAGTATTAGACAGACATCATGGCACAGTTTTATTCTTATACAAACATCATGGTGAAGTTTAAGTCTTAGACATACATCATGGTGAAGTTTATTTCATAGACAGCCATCATGGTGAAGTTTTAGTCTGAGACATACACCAAAGTGAAGTTTTAGTCTGAGACATACATCAAAGTGAAGTATAAGTCTTAGACACACATCATGGTGAAGTCCTAAACAGATATCATGATGAAGTGTTACTCTAACACAGACACCATGGTGAAGATAAAGGGCTTTGACAAACAGCATGGTGAAGTTTAAGTCTTAGACATACATCATGGTGAAGTTTATTTCATAGACAGCCATCATGGTGAAGTGTTAGTCTGAGACATACATCAAAGTGAAGTATAAGTCTTAGACACACATCATGGTGAAGTCCTAAACAGATATCATGATGAAGTGTTACTCTAACACAGACACCATGGTGAAGATAAAGGGCTTTGACAAACAGCATGGTGAAGTTTAAGTCTTAGACATACATCATGGTGAAGTTTATTTCATAGACAGCCATCACGGTGAAGTGTTAGTCTGAGACATACATCAAAGTGAAGTCTAAGTCTTAGACACACATCATGGTGAAGTCCTAAACAGATATCATGATGAAGTGTTACTCTAACACATACACCATGGTGAAGATAAAAGGCTTTCACAAACAGCATGGTGAAGTTTAAGACTTAAACAGTCAGCATGGTGAAGATTAAGGCTTTGACAGCCATCGAGGTGTAATGCTTAATTGTTAGACAGACATCATTGTGAAGATTAAGGCTTTGACAGACATCATGGTGAAGTTTAAGTCCTAGACAGATATCATAGTGAAGATTGAGTCTTGGACAAACATCATGGTGAAGTTTAAGTCTTAGACTGATATCATGGTGAAGATTAAGTCTTTGACATACAACATGGCGAAGATCGAGTACAAGACAAACATCGTGGTGAAGTATAAGTCTTAGACTGATATCAAGGTGAAAATTAAGTCTTTGACAGACATCATGGCGAAAATTGAGTACTAGACCAACATCGTGTTGAAATTTACGTCTTAGACAAACATCGTTGTGGAGTTTAAGTCCTAGAAAGATAGCATAGTGAAGTTTAACTATTACACAGACATCATAGTAAAATTGAAGTCATAGACAAACATCATGGTGAAGATTAAGTCCTAGACAGATAGCATGGTGAAGATTATGTCTTTGACAGTCATCATGGTTGAGTTTTAGGTTTTGACAGCCATCATGGTGAAGATTAAGGCATTGACAGCCATCATGGTGAAGTACACGTCTTTGACACCCATCATAGAGAAGATTAAGGCTTTGACAGTCATCTTGGTGAAGTTTAAGTTTTAGACAAACATCAAGGTAAAGTCTAAGTCATAGACAGACATCATGGTAAAGTGTAAGTCCTAGACATATATCATGGTGAGGTTTAAGTCGTTGACAGTGATCATGGTGAAGTTTAAGTCTTAAACAGATATCAAGGTGAAAATTATGTCCTATACATATGTCATGGTGAAAATAAAGGCTTTAACAGCAATCATGGTGAAGTTTAAGTCTTAGACTGATAGCATGGTGAAGATTAAGTCTTTGACAGTCATCATGGCGAAGATTGAGTGTTAGAAAAACATCATGGTGAAGTTAAAGTCTTAGACTGATAGCATGGTGAAGATTAAGTGTTTGACAGTCATCATAGTGAAGATTGTGTCTTAGAAAAACATCATGGTGAAGTTAAAGTCTTAGACTGATATCATGGTGAAGATTAAGTCTTTGACAGTCATCATGGTGAAGATTGAGTCTTAGAAAAACATCATGGTGAAGTTAAAGTCTTAGACTGATAGCATGGTGAAGATTAAGTCTTTGACAGTCATCATGGCGAATATTGAGTACTAGACAAACATAATGGTGAAGTTTAAGTATTTGACAGTAATCCTGGTGAAGATTGAGTCTTAGAAAAACATCATGGTGAAGTTAAAGTCTTAGACTGATAGCATGGTGAAGATTAAGTCTTTGACAGTCATCATGGCGAAGATTGAGTACTAGACAAACATTATGGTGAAGTTTAAGTCTAAGACTGATATCATGGTGAAGATTAAGTCTTTGACAGACATCATGGCGAAAATTGAGTGCTAGACAAACATATTGGTGAAGTTTACGTCTTAGACATACAAGCATGTTGAAGTTTAAGTCCTAGACAGATATCATGGTGAAGTTTAACTCTTACACAGACATCATAGTAAAGTTGAAGTCATAGACAAACATCATGGTAAAGATTAAGTCCTAGACATATATCATGGTGAAGATTAAGTCTTTGACATTCATTATGATGAAGTTTAAGTCTTAGACGGATAGCATTGTGAAGATTAAGTCTTAGACAGACATTGTGGTGAAGATTAAGTCTTAGACAGTCATCATGGTGAAGTTTAAGTCTTTGACAGACATCATGGTGAAGTATAAGTCTTGGACAGCCATCATAGTGAAGATTAAGGCTTTGACAGTCATCAATGTGAAGTTTAAGGCTTTGACAGTCATCAAGGTGAAGTTTAAGGTTTTGACAGTCATCATGGTAAAGTATAAGTCTTTGACAGCCATCATAGAGAAGACTAAGGCTTTGACAGTGTCATCAATGTGAAGTTTAAGGCTTTGACAGCCATCATGGTGAAGATTAGGGCTTTGACAGTCATCATGGTGCAGTTTAAGTCTTTGACAGTCATCATGTTGAAGATTAAGGATTTGACAGTCATCATGGCGAAGTTTAAGTCTTTGACAGACATCATGGTGAAGATTAAGGCTTTGACAGCCATCATGGTGAAGATTAAGGCATTGACAGCCATCATGGTGAAATTTAAGTCTCAGACAGATATTACGGTGAAGATAAAGTCTTTGACAGTCGTCATGGTGAAGTTTGAGTCTTAGACAAACATCATGGTGAACATAAAAGCTTTGACAGATATCATAGAGAATATTAAGTCTTAGACAGACATAATGGTGAAGTTAAAGTCTTAGACAGACATGATAGTGATGTTTAAGGCTTTTACAGCCATCATGATGAAGTTAAACTCTTAGACAGACAACATGGTACATGTTTAGTCTCAGTCAGACATCATGGTGATGATTTAGTCTTATACAGACCTCATGGTATAGTTTTAGTTTTAGACAGACAACATGGTACTTTTTAAGTCTTAGACAAACATTATGTTGAAGATTAAGTCTTAGACAGATATCATGGTACAGTTTAAGTCTTAGACAGACATCATGGTTCAGTTTTAGTCTAAGACACACAGCGTGGTACAGTTTTAGTCTTAGACACTCATCGTGGTGCAGTTTTAGTCTAAGACGGACAACATGGTACCGTTTTAGTCTTAGACAGACATTACGGTGAACTTTAAAGAAACTTGTTTGTCGTATCAAGTCAACAGTTTCAGTTTTGACGCCTCAGAGCGTTACATTCTCTTCAATGGTGAAAATACAAAATTTTGATAAGGTAGTAAATGATAGCTTATACATTTTAGTTGACTTATACGAAAACAAATCTGTTACTAAAAAAATGGCACCAAACTGGTGAAAAGGAGTTTTCCGGTTTCTAACCCTGTTGTTCAAAGCCTTTTACCTTTTATACCTCTACACAACATGATCACACTCAACATAGTTTGAGTCATTGTGAAGCTGTTCTTGTTCTGAGAAGGATTTCAGGAGTGAGGCCATATTTCGTGTCATATTTACAAATGTAACTGAAAGCGTCTGATAACTTTGGACTTCATTTGCTGGAAGTAGTGATATAGTCTGCTTTAAATACTTGCATTTATGACACATACCTTCGTGTGTAAAAAGATAGTGACTTTGCCATATACCTTTTTAGTGGCAAGCTAGTGTTATCATAACTTTATATGCCTGGGCATACTGATTTTACTCTAACTTAGTGCTGATAATATTTGATTTGTCATTTTATGATTAAATATACACAAACGTTACGTAAAGGGTCTGATATCTTTGTATTGTATTTCTATACAGTCGTGACAAACATTTCACTTGTTTTGCACTCTTAAGGTTCTACTATTGTTACTGACCATTTTTCTTTATTTCGGTTTGAAAATCTAGCAGTTCTAAAACAAGTCGGGTTGAAGATCTATTTTTTCAATTTGTTTATTCTTTTTCGCATTTCTGTCTAATGTTTTTGTTTTATTCTATATTCCATACAAACCGTCTGACATTTTATACATGCATGTACTTTGATATTATGAAACTGTTAAGTTAAAAACGCAACGAGTTGCCAGCTTGTCTACACAGACGAGTGGTACCGTCCCACATCACATTCAGTGCTTTGATTACTTTTAAACTTCACTCTTGTTAAACACTATCATATTTTTATCCTCTCTACTATATCACTGTACAGTTTCCTATCACCTCTTTTATCTGTTTTCTTTACACCTTTCATTAATACCCGTAAGGGGAGTCCTGACAGTATAGACAGATAGACAGCTAGGATAGCTATATATATGGGGGTTTCCCTCTAATCCTGTGGAATAAACAAACATATACCCTTATCGTCGTGCTCGATTACAATCAATATTACCGTTTTCATAATGCATTAGGTCTGATCGTTTTGTGAATTTCAATTCAAGTGCTTTTTACTATCTAATGATATATTGATGAAAACGTATTCATGTTTCTATGTAATTGTTTGAAATATCGATCATAGTTTTACATTCTATTCAATATTCAAAGGGATGTTCAATAAACCTACGTTCCTGGTTTTTGAAATGCCATAATTACACTGAAACTAAACACCCCGAGATTTAAACCAAACTCTGATTCTGCATTTCGAGCTCCTATACTGTATGAGGAAAACGAATATTGTTTGGCTCCTATTCAAATAGAAATGTACATGTCATTCCAAATTTCTGGCACTGACCTGCGAAAGTTTAAAAAAATTCTAGCGCCCGATTTGGAGGAAAAGCGCGTGTTTGGAGGATGTGATATTACAAGAGTAAAGCCGTTGCTCTAAATGTTCACCGTACCAAATTGTATTGTCATCTTTGACGGTGACATCGTTATTATGTTACCATGTTCATTCAAAGTTTATTTGGACATACATACTGAATAGATACAGGGGTCTGCGTATTACTGTTACAGCTTGTGTTACTATTTAATGGAAACTTGGGCATTCTCTTCTAGTTTTGGGACAACCGTAAACTGAATTTTGTATACATGTATTTGTTTTGAGTTTACCGAATCAGTATGCCAATAAAAAGTCGGAACATTGTCAAGTTATAAAATATTTATATAGATGAATCCAGTATAGGAAAATATATCATTCACATACAAATCGGGTACATTTAAATTTACCAAATGTTCATGGATATATCTGCAACCAAAAGGTAACTTTTAATTGACGTTTACGAGTAGCAACTCCTGGTCAAACCTAGTATTAAAAATTTAGAAATCATTCCATTAAAGAATTCGTGTCTTAACATTGATTCTGTAAAAAATTCATAATATGTAATTATTTGATATTATATGTTTGTAAATGTTGCCTTTCTCCATTTCTGTACCTTTACATTTTTTCAAATCATGAATAAATGTTGTATGCTACGGGGAAATCGTGGGATAATTTTGTCACAAGTGATAGTTTACTTGGGAGAAATGATTAAGAGTAATGCAAACGGATGCCACAAATACAAAACTACATGTAAATGTATGCTGCTTTCTGGGACATTTCGATTCAAACAACATTTCACTGAATGTTTGCGCACATAAGAACGACAACATATAATACGTACGCTTGGTGGTATTGTTGTATTCTAGGGATGCACATAGGCACTTTACGGAAATCGCGATATTGAATATTCTGACATTTGATGGGACAGTATAATGGTGTGAATAAACAAGTTTTTGGGTACATTTTAATATGAAAATCTTCTGGATAATGTAGACATTTCGAATACAATGTATTTAATAAAGTTTGGGACTTAGAAGTGAAAGCGAAGTAGCACAACTGCAGTTTTAAGTATATGACCACATTACACATTGATATCTCACCACATGATCTCTATGATTGACATTTGTACATTTTGAATTGGTACTTCTTGAACATGTTTGTACCTAAAAACAGAGATACTGAAAGTCAGGATTAGTTTGTTGATTGCATTCCTTTGAAATAGTAAAACGCATTGATATACACAAATGTAACGACAATGTACATTTTGTAAAGACCGTATTAACAAGATGGTTTATAAAAGATAAAAATAAATTGCTACAAGGAACGCCATATACATAAGACAGTGTTTCCTTAAAAGACCTCCTGGTAAACAACAATCCATAAAACATATGACACTTGATGCTCCAAGTAACTAATATATTAATATCAGAATATCAAAAAATAAATAAAGTCAATAAATGTAACCGGATAATGTATTTAATAATTAAACAGATCTTAATTACAGTGATCGGGTGATTTGATCTAAATAAAAGATTAATAGAAATATATCTATCAAGAAAACTAAAACTAAATACGACTGTATATACCCAATGAATATTAAGATGTGTTACAAAAGACTGAGACTATCCGTTAAACAGTTAAACACTTGTAATATTAATTATTTTAGAAATATTTTAGCTGTATCTGACCAAATTGTCATATCGGTTATAAATACGATATGAGAAATCGATCTAAAGGTAGTGTAAGAAAGATCATGATATTACCGGAAACGCCACATGCATGTATGTTTCTCATTTGATACATCTGTGTCCGTAATCAATGTCACTGTTGTACTATCAACTATGTATGCATTCGAATTGTGTTACTTTTGTCTTTGAATTTTGCGTTATGTCAAATGTGTAACATATTCTAGTATGCAACTTCCTAATGCTGTTAAATGACCATGTGACTTTCAATCATCTGCTATATGATAATGTGCCCCCCTCGATATATGGTTGTATTGTTATATTGATTAATCTTATAAGTCTTTATCACTTACATATACTGTGTTTTACAATAATTTTGCAAAAACCAGACGGTAAATGTCTCTGAAATTTGGATACAGTTAATTGTATATGTTACAAATAAATTTCATTGAAGACTATATGGCGGCCAACTGATAATTGGGTTTTCTGACATAGCCAATATTTTTTTTGTTCGCATGAAATATTCCTTATTTTAAATATTTTATGACACAAATATCCCGCCCAAAAATTTTGTTTTATACTATTGTGTTTTGGCAGCAGTTTAGTCAAGGGAGACAACATCGTGTACTCTCGATTCAATTCCGCTCGGAATTCTCTCAGCAAACACATGTTAAACTTATCAATATAAATATGTTGCTAAAATACAACATAAACTTATAAAAAATAAATGAAAAATTTATTGTGAAATGAACAAAAAAGAATAATGAGATGAAGATTTTTACTTTCCGCTGACTTTATCTGCGAGATCACACAGTTTGACATTTGACCTAGACTGTATTCACGTGGTTGGAATTGAAGCTTATCTTACCATGAGTATGTATTTGTTATTAGAAATCTGAAATCATTCATTTTATAAAAAAAAAATTACTGTTAAATACAATTACTTAAGCATTTTATTAAGAATGAATGCTCACTGACATATTGCTTACTGTATGAATCCCAACGTCCTTTCTATTCTTGCGCCATTTCCGGGTGTTCGTGTACGTGCGGCGTAGAATTCTGTCACAATTATGCCTTTATTTGTACGTTGTAACAACATGAAAACATTTAAATTCAGAATTTGCTCATTTAAAATATAAACGAATTTCACAAAGTGACCCATTTTTCATACCGTAATGGCGGTCACAAATATGCGAATGAAATCGAAACTGAGGCGAATTAACGAGTTTGCTGTGGAAACCACAGACCTGTTAAAAATATCTTTATGATAAACATTTGAGAGATATCATGCTGAATTTGAACTCCTGTAAGACAGACACCATAATGCAGTTCAACTCCTCTAAAACAGGCATCATGGTGCAGTTCAACTCATCTTAGGCAGGCTTCATGGTGAAGATGAACTCCTCTTAGACTGACATCATGGCGAAGTTTAGCTACTTTTAGACAGACATCATGGTGAAGGTTAACTCCTCTTAGACAGAAACCAAGGTGAAGTTTAACTCCTCTTACACAGGTACGATGGTGAAGTTCAACTTCTCTTAGGCAGACACCTTGGTGAAGTTTAACTCCTCTTAGAGAGACATTATGGTGCAGTTCAACTCATCTTAGACAGGCATCATGGTGCAGTTTATCTCCTCTTAGGCAGGCACCATGATTAAGTTTTACTTCTCGTAGACAGGCATCATGGTGAATCTAAACTCCTCTTAGGCAGGCATCATGGTGAAGGTGAACTCCTCTTAGCCTGACATCATAGTGAAGTTTAGCTACTCTTAGATAGGCATCATGGTGAAGGTTAACTCCTCTTACACAGGCAGAATGGTGAAGTTCAACTTCACTTAGGCAGGCACCATGGTAAAGGGTAACTCCTCTTAAACAGACATAATGGTGAAGTTTAACTCCTCTTAGACAGGAATCATGGTGAAGTTTAACTCCTCTTAGACATACCTCATGGTGAATGTAAACTCATCTTAGACAGACATCATGGTGAAGTTCAACTCCTCTTAGATAGGCATCATTGTGAAGGTTAACTCCTCTTAGACAGGTACCCTGTTGAAGGGTATCTCCTCTCAGACAGACATGATGATGAAGTTGAACCCCTCTTAGACAGGTACCATGGTGAAGGTTAACTCCTCTAACAAAGGCACAATGGTGAAGTTCAACCTCTTAAGGCAGACACCATGGTGAAGTTTTACTTCTCGTAGACAGGCATCATGGTGAATCTAAACTCCACTTTGACAGGCACCATAGTGAAGCAAAACTCCTCTTAGTCAGGCACCATGGTGAATTTACTTCCTCTTTGACAGGTACCATGGTGAAGATAAACTACTCTTAGACAGGCATCATGGTGAAGTTTAACTCCTCTTTGACAGGAATCATGGTGCAGCAAAACTCCTCTTAGACAGGCACCATGGTGAATTTACTTCCTCTTAGACAGGCACCATGGTGAAAATAAACTACTCTTAGACAGGCACCATGGTGAAGGTTAACTCCTCTTAGACAGGCACCATGGTGAATTTACTTCCTCTTAGACAGGCACCATGGTGAAAATAAACGACACTTAGACAGGCACCATGGTGAAGGCTAACTCCTCTTAGACAGGCATCATGGTGAAGTTTAAGTCCTCTAAGACAGGCACCATGGTGAATCTCAACTCCTCTCAGGCAGGCATCATGGTGAAGGTGAACTCCTCTTAGACTGACAGCATAGTGAAGTTTAGCTTCTTTTAGATAGGCATTATGGTGAAGGTTAACTCCTTTTAGACAAAAACCAAGGTGAAGTTTAACTCCTCTTACACAGGCACAATGGTGAAGTTAAACTTCTCTTAGGCAGGCACCATAATAAAGGTTAACTCCTCTTAGACAGGCATCATGTTGAAGGGTATCTCCTCTCAGACAGACATGATGATGAAGTTGAACCCCTCTTAGACAGGCACCATGGTGAAGGTTAACTCCTCTTAGACAGGCATCATGGTGCAGCAAAACTCCTCTTAGACAGGCACCATGGTGAAAATAAACTACTCTTAGACAGGCACCATGGTGAAGGTTAACTCCTCTTAGACAGGCATCATGGTGAAGTTTAAGTCCTCTAAGACAGGCACCATGGTGAATCTCAACTCCTCTCAGGCAGGCATCATGGTGAAGGTGAACTCCTCTTAGACTGACAGCATAGTGAAGTTTAGCTTCTTTTGATAGGCATTATGGTGAAGGTTAACTCCTCTTAGACAAAAACCAAGGTGAAGTTTAACTCCTCTTACACAGGCACAATGGTGAAGTTAAACTGCTCTTAGGCAGGCACCATAATGAAGGTTAACTCCTCTTAGACAGGCATCATGTTGAAGGGTATCTCCTCTCAGACAGACATGATGATGAAGTTGAACCCCTCTTAGACAGGTACCATGGTGAAGTTTAACTCCTCTTAGACAGGAATCATGGTGAAGTTGAACTCCTCTTAGACAGACATCATGGTGAATGTAAACTCTTCTTAGACAGACAACATGGTGAAGTTCAACTCTTAGACAGGCATCATTGTGAAGGTTAACTCCTCTTAGACAGGCATCATGTTGAAGGGTATCTCCTCTCAGACAGACATGATGGTGAAGTTGAACCCCTCTTAGACAAGTACCATGGTGAAGGTTAACTCCTCTAGCACAGGCACAATGGTGAAGTTCAACCTCTTAAGGCAGACACCATGGTGAAGTTTTACTTCTCGTAGACAGGCATCATGGTGAATCTAAACTCCTCTTTGACAGGCACCATAGTGAAGCAAAACTCCTCTTAGTCAGGCACCATGGTGAATTTACTTCCTCTTTGACAGGTACCATGGTGAAGATAAACTACTCTTAGACAGGCATCATGTTGAAGGGTATCTCCTCTCAGACAGACATGATGATGAAGTTGAACCCCTCTTAGACAGGCACCATGGTGAAGGTTAACTCCTCTTAGACAGGCATCATGGTGCAGCAAAACTCCTCTTAGACAGGCACCATGGTGAAAATAAACTACTCTTAGACAGGCACCATGGTGAAGGTTAACTCCTCTTAGACAGGCATCATGGTGAAGTTTAAGTCCTCTAAGACAGGCACCATGGTGAATCTCAACTCCTCTCAGGCAGGCATCATGGTGAAGGTGAACTCCTCTTAGACTGACAGCATAGTGAAGTTTAGCTTCTTTTGATAGGCATTATGGTGAAGGTTAACTCCTCTTAGACAAAAACCAAGGTGAAGTTTAACTCCTCTTACACAGGCACAATGGTGAAGTTAAACTTCTCTTAGGCAGGCACCATAATAAAGGTTAACTCCTCTTAGACAGGCATCATGTTGAAGGGTATCTCCTCTCAGACAGACATGATGATGAAGTTGAACCCCTCTTAGACAGGTACCATGGTGAAGTTTAACTCCTCTTTGACAGGAATCATGGTGAAGTTGAACTCCTCTTAGACAGACATCATGGTGAATGTAAACTCTTCTTAGACAGACAACATGGTGAAGTTCAACTCTTAGACAGGCATCATTGTGAAGGTTAACTCCTCTTAGACAGGCATCATGTTGAAGGGTATCTCCTCTCAGACAGACATGATGGTGAAGTTGAACCCCTCTTAGACAAGTACCATGGTGAAGGTTAACTCCTCTAGCACAGGCACAATGGTGAAGTTCAACCTCTTAAGGCAGACACCATGGTGAAGTTTTACTTCTCGTAGACAGGCATCATGGTGAATCTAAACTCCTCTTTGACAGGCACCATAGTGAAGCAAAACTCCTCTTAGTCAGGCACCATGGTGAATTTACTTCCTCTTTGACAGGTACCATGGTGAAGATAAACTACTCTTAGACAGGCATCATGGTGAAGGGTATCTCCTCTCAGACAGACATGATGATGAAGTTGAACCCCTCTTAGACAGGTACCATGGTGAAGTTTAACTCCTCTTAGACAGGAATCATGGTGAAGTTGAACTCCTCTTAGACAGACATCATGGTGAATGTAAACTCTTCTTAGAGAGACATCATGGTGCAGTTCAACTACTCTTAGACAGGCACCATGGTGAAGGTTAACTCCTCTTAGACAGGCACCATGGTGAATTTACTTCCTCTTAGACAGGCACCATGGTGAAAATAAACTACTCTTAGACAGGCACCATGGTGAAGGTTAACTCCTCTTAGACAGGCATCATGGTGAAGTTTAAGTCCTCTAAGACAGGCACCATGGTGAATCTCATCTCCTCTCAGGCAGGCATCATGGTGAAGGTGAACTCCTCTTAGACTGACAGCATAGTGAAGTTTAGCTTCTTTTAGATAGGCATTATGGTGAAGGTTAACTCCTCTTAGACAAAAACCAAGGTGAAGTTTAACTCCTCTTACACAGGCACAATGGTGAAGTTAAACTTCTCTTAGGCAGGCACCATAATAAAGGTTAACTCCTCTTAGACAGGCATCATGTTGAAGGGTATCTCCTCTCAGACAGACATGATGATGAAGTTGAACCCCTCTTAGACAGGCATCATGGTGAAGGTTAACTCCTCTTAGACAGGCATCATGATGCAGCAAAACTCCTCTTAGACAGGCACCATGGTGAAAATAAACTACTCTTAGACAGGCACCATGGTGAAGGTTAACTCCTCTTAGACAGGCATCATGGTGAAGTTTAAGTCCTCTAAGACAGGCACCATGGTGAATCTCAACTCCTCTCAGGCAGGCATCATGGTGAAGGTGAACTCCTCTTAGACTGACAGCATAGTGAAGTTGAGCTTCTTTTGATAGGCATTATGGTGAAGGTTAACTCCTCTTAGACAAAAACCAAGGTGAAGTTTAACTCCTCTTACACAGGCACAATGGTGAAGTTAAACTTCTCTTAGGCAGGCACCATAATAAAGGTTAACTCCTCTTAGACAGGCATCATGTTGAAGGGTATCTCCTCTCAGACAGACATGATGATGAAGTTGAACCCCTCTTAGACAGGTACCATGGTGAAGTTTAACTCCTCTTAGACAGGAATCATGGTGAAGTTGAACTCCTCTTAGACAGACATCATGGTGAATGTAAACTCTTCTTAGACAGACAACATGGTGAAGTTCAACTCTTAGACAGGCATCATTGTGAAGGTTAACTCCTCTTAGACAGGCATCATGTTGAAGGGTATCTCCTCTCAGACAGACATGATGGTGAAGTTGAACCCCTCTTAGACAAGTACCATGGTGAAGGTTAACTCCTCTAGCACAGGCACAATGGTGAAGTTCAACCTCTTAAGGCAGACACCATGGTGAAGTTTTACTTCTCGTAGACAGGCATCATGGTGAATCTAAACTCCTCTTTGACAGGCACCATAGTGAAGCAAAACTCCTCTTAGTCAGGCACCATGGTGAATTTACTTCCTCTTTGACAGGTACCATGGTGAAGATAAACTACTCTTAGACAGGCATCATGTTGAAGGGTATCTCCTCTCAGACAGACATGATGATGAAGTTGAACCCCTCTTAGACAGGCACCATGGTGAAGGTTAACTCCTCTTAGACAGGCATCATGGTGCAGCAAAACTCCTCTTAGACAGGCACCATGGTGAAAATAAACTACTCTTAGACAGGCACCATGGTGAAGGTTAACTCCTCTTAGACAGGCATCATGGTGAAGTTTAAGTCCTCTAAGACAGGCACCATGGTGAATCTCAACTCCTCTCAGGCAGGCATCATGGTGAAGGTGAACTCCTCTTAGACTGACAGCATAGTGAAGTTTAGCTTCTTTTGATAGGCATTATGGTGAAGGTTAACTCCTCTTAGACAAAAACCAAGGTGAAGTTTAACTCCTCTTACACAGGCACAATGGTGAAGTTAAACTTCTCTTAGGCAGGCACCATAATAAAGGTTAACTCCTCTTAGACAGGCATCATGTTGAAGGGTATCTCCTCTCAGACAGACATGATGATGAAGTTGAACCCCTCTTAGACAGGTACCATGGTGAAGTTTAACTCCTCTTAGACAGGAATCATGGTGAAGTTGAACTCCTCTTAGACAGACATCATGGTGAATGTAAACTCTTCTTAGACAGACAACATGGTGAAGTTCAACTCTTAGACAGGCATCATTGTGAAGGTTAACTCCTCTTAGACAGGCATCATGTTGAAGGGTATCTCCTCTCAGACAGACATGATGGTGAAGTTGAACCCCTCTTAGACAAGTACCATGGTGAAGGTTAACTCCTCTAGCACAGGCACAATGGTGAAGTTCAACCTCTTAAGGCAGACACCATGGTGAAGTTTTACTTCTCGTAGACAGGCATCATGGTGAATCTAAACTCCTCTTTGACAGGCACCATAGTGAAGCAAAACTCCTCTTAGTCAGGCACCATGGTGAATTTACTTCCTCTTTGACAGGTACCATGGTGAAGATAAACTACTCTTAGACAGGCATCATGGTGAAGGGTATCTCCACTCAGACAGACATGATGATGAAGTTGAACCCCTCTTAGACAGGTACCATGGTGAAGGTTAACTCCTCTAACACAGGCACAATGGTGAAGTTCAACTTCTTTAGGCAGACACCATGGTGAAGTTTAACTCCTCTTAGAGAGACATCATGGTGCAGTTCAACTACTCTTAGACAGGCACCATGGTGAAGGTTAACTCCTCTTAGACAGGCACCATGGTGAATTTACTTCCTCTTAGACAGGCACCATGGTGAAAATAAACTACTCTTAGACAGGCACCATGGTGAAGGTTAACTCCTCTTAGACAGGCATCATGGTGAAGTTTAAGTCCTCTAAGACAGGCACCATGGTGAATCTCATCTCCTCTCAGGCAGGCATCATGGTGAAGGTGAACTCCTCTTAGACTGACAGCATAGTGAAGTTTAGCTTCTTTTAGATAGGCATTATGGTGAAGGTTAACTCCTCTTAGACAAAAACCAAGGTGAAGTTTAACTCCTCTTACACAGGCACAATGGTGAAGTTAAACTTCTCTTAGGCAGGCACCATAATAAAGGTTAACTCCTCTTAGACAGGCATCATGTTGAAGGGTATCTCCTCTCAGACAGACATGATGATGAAGTTGAACCCCTCTTAGACAGGCACCATGGTGAAGGTTAACTCCTCTTAGACAGGCATCATGATGCAGCAAAACTCCTCTTAGACAGGCACCATGGTGAAAATAAACTACTCTTAGACAGGCACCATGGTGAAGGTTAACTCCTCTTAGACAGGCATCATGGTGAAGTTTAAGTCCTCTAAGACAGGCACCATGGTGAATCTCAACTCCTCTCAGGCAGGCATCATGGTGAAGGTGAACTCCTCTTAGACTGACAGCATAGTGAAGTTTAGCTTCTTTTGATAGGCATTATGGTGAAGGTTAACTCCTCTTAGACAAAAACCAAGGTGAAGTTTAACTCCTCTTACACAGGCACAATGGTGAAGTTAAACTTCTCTTAGGCAGGCACCATAATAAAGGTTAACTCCTCTTAGTCAGGCATCATGTTGAAGGGTATCTCCTCTCAGACAGACATGATGATGAAGTTGAACCCCTCTTAGACAGGTACCATGGTGAAGTTTAACTCCTCTTAGACAGGAATCATGGTGAAGTTGAACTCCTCTTAGACAGACATCATGGTGAATGTAAACTCTTCTTAGACAGACAACATGGTGAAGTTCAACTCCTCTTAGACAGGCATCATTGTGAAGGTTAACTCCTCTTAGACAGGCATCATGTTGAAGGGTATCTCCTCTCAGACAGACATGATGATGAAGTTCAACCCCTCTTAGACAGGTACCATGGTGAAGGTTAACTCCTCTAACACAGGCACAATGGTGAAGTTCAACTTCTTTAGGCAGACACCATGGTGAAGTTTAACTCCTCTTAGAGAGACATCATGGTGCAGTTCAACTCATCTTAGACAGGCATCATGGTGTAGGTTAACTCCTCTTAGACAGGCATCATGGTGCAGTGTAACTGATCTTAGACAGGCATCATTAAGTTTTACTTCTTGTATATAGGCATCATGGTGAATCTAAAGTTCTCTTAGACAGGCACCATAGTGAAGATAAACTACTCTTAGACAGGCATCATGGTGAAGATAAAATACTCTTAGACAGGCATCATGGTGAATTTACCTCCTCTTAGACAGGCATCATGGTGAAGACAAACTACTCTTAGACAGGCACCATGGTGAATATACCTCCTCTTAGACAGGCATCATGGTGAAGTATAACTCCTCTTAGACAGGCATCATGGTGAAGGTTAACTCCTCTTAGACAGGCATCGTGGTGAAGTTTAAGTCCTCTAAGAAAGGCACTAAGAAAGGCACCATGGTGAAAATCAACTCCCTTTGGCAGGCACCATGGTGAAGGTGAACTCCTCTTAGACAGACATCATGGAAGGTTAGCTCCTTTAAGACAGACATCATGCTGAAGTTCAACCACTCTTAGACAGGCACCTTGGTGAAGTTTAACTCCTCCTTGGCAGGCACCATGGTGAAGTTTTACTCCTCGTAGACAGACATCATGGTGAAGGGTATCTCCTCTTAGACAAGCATAATGGTGATGGGTAATTCGTGTTAGACAGGCATCATTGTGAAGGTTAACTCCTCCTAGACAGGCATCATGTTGAAGGTTAATTCCTCTTAGACAGAAATCATGGTGAAGTTTAAGTCTTACACAGAGCTCACGGTGATGTTTAAGTTCTATATATACCTCCTGATTTTGTTGTTTAAGTCCTATATATACCTCCTGGTTATGTTTACGTCATAGACAAACCTCATCGTGATGTTTAAGTTCTATAAATACCTCCTAATTCTGTTGTTTAAGTCCTATATATACCTCCTGGTTATGTTTAAGTCTTAGGCAGACCTCATGGTGACGTTTAAGTCCAATATTTGCCTCCTGGTTATGTTAAAGTCTTGGGCAGACCTCATGGTGAAGTTCATATCTTAGATTAACATCAGGATAAAAGTTAAGTTCTAGACAAACGTCACTGTGAATTTGAAGTCTCACACAGACTCAATGATAATGTGTGTTAGTGGATTGACTTGCGGCGGAAAAGTGTGTTTTTAG
This sequence comes from Mactromeris polynyma, assembly GCA_032209605.1. Lineage (NCBI taxonomy): Eukaryota > Metazoa > Mollusca > Bivalvia > Venerida > Mactridae > Mactromeris > Mactromeris polynyma. Next base: position 7,851,511 of record JASFXZ010000012.1, read on the forward strand.
GATTGGGTTGCCAAACAAGAAGGACAAGCATTGTTTACTGACAAAACATTTCTTTAATTTGCCGGAATAACTGGAAAAGTACCTTCATTTCGCAAACTTGTCCTATAACTTCAAAACGAAATTCTTATCATAACACCTGAATTCGGGAGTATTACCCTACAGCATGACACTTATAGGTCAATCATAAAAAAATGTCTATAAAACATCTTATCTGGAATATTATACTGTCATTTATTTGAGATTTTCAAACTACTTGGCAAAAATATTCACCACGATGAGAAAATGTGTCGTGCAAGACAATTGTTCGTAACTCAGATGTCAAGGTCACTATTTTGTCCGGTGTATTTCTCAATAGCCATGGGTAGACGAGTTGTCTCCAGTCATAAGAATGTTGTCGGAATTTTGTAAAGATCTGACCAATGCTTTGTTCTAGCATAGAGAAGTTTACAATTGTGAATGTTTAGTCCGACCTAGCCCCGCATACGTGTCTCTGTACTCCGACTTTTACACGCGACAGTATGGAGATGTGAAGTCCGTGGCTGGACTAAGTCTGACCCATTAAGTTGCATTTGTTAGTAATACGTAGTTAGATAGTTCATAGAGTGGAGACTGTAATCTATATCACCTTATCCGTTTATGTAATGCTTATTATACTATTAATGATAATTGTTCGGTATTTTAACAAGCGTCTCATTAATTTTCAGCTATGTATACACGCACAAATTGTACATGTACGTTTGTGTGCATTAAAATCATTCTAACCGATACAAATGACAAATGAGCTCTGCTGATTTGCAACGATGGGAAGTAACTCTATTGATATTGTATTTAAATCACTTTAGTTTAGGGAAATGTATTGACATTGGGGATGTATTTTTAGAATGATTTGTTTTATGTACATATGTCTGTTTATAACTCATGGTTTCTTGACTTTTACGCTCGTGTCTGGTGTCCCGTGAAATAACGGTGAATTCTTATCCGACCAAGTCAAGATAAAAACGATGTGTCGTGCGTAAGAGTCTTGTTCGTAGCTCTAAGGTTAAGGTCACACTTATAGATCAAATATAAAAAATGGGTCTGAAACATCTTGTCCGGAATATTACACTGCCATTTATCGGATGATTCAAATATTGTTTTAGTATAATGTCATCAATTCGGGGTATTTCAAATAAATATTCACTATGATGAGACGGTGTGTCGCGCATAAGAACCGTGTCCGTACCTCTAAGGTGAAGGTTACACTTAAAGGTCAATGATAATAAAATGGATACAAGAGAAAGTTGACGCAAGGCATCAAAGTCGCCGGGAAAATGTTTAGCAAAACAATTAATGTGAATGTAGAAACAATAATTTAAAAACAATAGGGTCGTAATAACACAAAACGGAATTTGGCGAATATTGAACATGCAATATGTTTGTGTAAGAAATGCACATATACATCATTGATGTAAATAACAACAAAGGAAAATCATATTTTTTTTTGGAAACAAATATCATAAACTGCCTTTAATAAAAATACATTACACATATTAATATAAAACTACATTCAACATAAGAAAAGTGATGCCAAAGCACCCGTGTCTCAGTATTACTGATTGTAAGCATAAAATGTATTTTTACAGAAATATTACCAGCATGTAAAGAACATGCTATTCAGGGTTTGCACACATCGGTGGTCTGTAAAAAACCATGTGAATCAAATCAGAACTTTACAGCTTGTGATTCTTGTGACAAATGGTACCATATTAAATATATGAGCATGCCTGAACAAATGTTTCCAGGCTGTAAAAATCTTAGTTGGATCTGCTGTTCATGTGGTATCCAAACTTGTCCACCATCCTATTTCAGTCTATAGATGACATTTCATTGGCCACCTCTCTTGCTACAGAAAATTCTTACAGCATCCGTTCAAACCTAAGGGATCAACACGGGATCCCAAGTGCAAACAACACTAATAGCTTCAGCTCACTGGACACTTCAATTGGATCTCCACAAGGGACATCTTCTCCAGCTAAAACAAAAAAGAGCCATAAAAGTTCAACCACAAACACCTCTTTTCGAACACTTACCATTAACTAAGTATGAGAGCAAAGAAATTGGCCTTTTGGCTGCTTTTGAAAGAATCTGATCCTGACTTTATTATCGGCACGGAAACTTAGATGCATCAAGATTTTTCTGAACGGGAGGTCTTGCCTGAAGGATACCACTTCGTATCCAGAAAAGATCGAGGCAACAGTCCCCATGGGGGAGTTATCATCGCAACCAAGGACAATATTACAGTTTGTGAAATACATGTCAATTCTAATTCAGAAATATGTGCAGCATCATTTGACTGTCCAGGAAAACAGTCACTTATTATTTGTTCTGTTTACCTCCCACCAAGCAGCAATATTGAATACATGGAAGAGGACTGCAAGTCTTTGAGGAACCTGCATCCAGCAAACACACAGTCTACAGTCTGGATATCTGGCGATTTTAATCTCCCAGATATAAACAGGAACTCTTGTACTATAGACCATAGATACAACTTACACATAAACCAGCTACTCATTGACTTCATATTTGACACAGGATCAGAACAAATAGTGGACTTTGCAACTCGTGGAGACAACACCCTGGACCTTTTTATCACCAACATACCCTCACTAATCGAGAAGTGCAAACCGGTACCTGGAGTGAGTGACTACGACATTGTGTTTACCTAAGCCTCGACACGGGTTCCAAAGAAAATGCCGCAGCCTCGCATAATACATATTTGGAAACAAGCTAACACTTCCAGTCTCAAAGAAGCAGTATTAGACTTATCCGCCTACTTTTTATCTTCACACTCTTCAAATAACAACGTTGACAACTTGTGAAACTGTTTCAAAGATTTCTGCATCAAAGCCACAGATGACTTTGTGCCATCATGCCACATCCTGACATGCATCAATTCAGCATCACACAAGAAGGTGTCCAAAAACTCCTATCTTCCATTAACCCACATAAAGCTTCCGTTCCTGATGAAAGATGTTGCAAACGAGATAGCACCAGCACTGACACTTGTCTTTCAAGCATCCCTTAGACAGGGCAAAATTCCAGAGGACTGGAGCAAGGCCAATGTCACACCACTATTTAAGAAAGGAGATAAAAGTCAGCCATCCAATTATAGGCCAATATAGTATAGACTACAAATGCATGAATATAATATACTGGTATTTGAAGAGCGCTGAATACAGTTTACTGCATCAAGACTTAACTGGCCTAACCCAAATTCATGCAACGTCTCTTTTTACGTATGTCAGTGCAAAATACTTGATGACCAATATATATATGCTAAGTTACAGAAACACCACAGGGTGGTCAAAACAGGTATTCGTGTATGTCAATTTAAGATGTAGTATTAAAGAAATAATGCAAATGCAAACATTTAGCTTAACCATAAAATATAAATTCATGGAACACTAAATCTTATATCATGGAAAAAGTACTTTATGGTCGACATGTTGAACAACATGAACTAATATGAAAACAAAATTGTTTCACAAATTTTGAATACTCTACAATAAAAATATAGTTATAAATGAAAATGTAATATTCCATTTTTCTATTCCAAATAAATCCAAATTAGATATAAGAGTTATCTAACTGAAGAGAAATAGAAAAGGCACTTTAGATTTATGGGCATGATTATGCTACCAAGTTTGCAGATAGAATATAAAACAGTTTTAAAATAAGAACCATATAGAAGAAATAATCATTTTTCAGGTATTATTGTATTTTGACCATGAAGTCTCCATGATCTCAAAGTGGTCAGTGATGTATGTCAAATTTATGCACATTATCAACTGAATAATATCCATGCAAATATTAAGCACCTGTATAAAAAAAACTGCCACATTTTAACATAAACGAGTCCGCTCAACAAGTTGGCAATTTAATCCGGCAGTTTCATACAATACATTGTTTTGAAAAACACTTTGATAATTATGTAACATGGGTTGTTTTACTTCTCTGCCCAACTGCTTCTTAAGCTAATTTAGACTGAAAATCACTAAAATATAATGTGCTCGATGTGAAGTTTTAAAACCTTATAATACTTACCAGCTGTTGTGCATATGTGGATTTGCGACTGGATCGAAAGATCAATCTCCTTGACTAAGTAACATTTTAAGTTTCTGTTACACATTAATTCAATAAGTAAGTGACCAAAATATGAACAAACTTTATAGTCAATGTCAAGTGAATATGTTATCTTCCATGTTCAGCACTAGCACTGATTTGTGGAAAGCGACGATTTTGGTATTGGTAGTAGTTGCCTTTCCGGTTTTTGTCTACTCCATCCGATTTCTTATGTACATATATACGTCTTGGTACTTATGTTTACCAGCTTATGCAATGCAAATACTCGGGTTGTCGAATCGTGATTGTTTAAATGAATACTGTCCAATGACAATAATAGCTTGCATTTGATGGGAGTTATGCACACAATTCTAACTGACGAATGTGATATGTAATGTATGTGTTTGTATTTTATACTTACAGATCATCCAATTCAAGAAACACCCCAACAAGGAAATGGTAAGTGCGAGGTTTTACCTGTTCTATCTGTGTCACAGATCGGTTATGCGTGATTTATTACTGGCAATGTAAGGTTGCACATGATTTGCACATTTGTTTGGTACTTACATTATTAATGATTAATAAGACGTTTTGATTGTGAATGAGATGCATAATTACAAATGGAACACCACAATCTATCCAATGGTTGCATAGTCTATTATTTTAGTGTCAAGTGAATTTGTATATCATCTTTATTCTGCAATATGACTTGTTTGTAAGAGACAATGTCAATGGTGGTAATACTAGTTCCTTCTGGTTCTGTGAACTCGACCCATTGTTGTGTATACCCCTAGGAAACTATGTGTACAAACTTACTGAATACAAACACTAGGGTTCACGAACATTGTTTAAATGAATACCAACCCACTGACAATAAAGGCATGTAAGTCTTAAATATTATGTGCGGAATTTTAGCTGACGAATGTCAGCTCTAAGTGTTATATAATTTATGTGTTATTTAATACTTACATGACTACCCATTAAAGAAACAACACCATATCAAGGCAATTGTAAGTGAGTTTGACAGAGCTACAATTAAACGTGGTTATACCTATACTATCTATACATCATTATGTACATGTATACATCTTGGTACTTATGTTTACCAGCTTATGCAATGCAAATACTCGGGTTGTCGAATCGTGATTGTTTAAATGAATACTGTCCAATGACAATAATAGCTTGCATTTGATGGGAGTTATGCACACAATTCTAACTGACGAATGTGATATGTAATGTATGTGTTTGTATTTTATACTTACAGATCATCCAATTCAAGAAACACCCCAGCAAGGAAATGGTAAGTTCGAGGTTTTACCTGTTCTATCTGTGTCACAGATCGGTTATGCGTGATTTATTACTGGCAATGTAAGGTTGCACATGATTTGCACATTTGTTTGGTACTTACATTATTAATGATTAATAAGACGTTTTGATTGTGAATGAGATGCATAATTACAAATGGAACACCACAATCTATCCAATGGTTGCATAGTCTATTATTTTAGTGTCAAGTGAATTTGTATATCATCTTTATTCTGCAATATGACTTGTTTGTAAGAGACAATGTCAATGGTGGTAATACTAGTTCCTTCTGGTACTGTGAACTCGACCCATTGTTGTTTATACCCCTAGGAAACTATGTGTACAAACTAACTGAATACACACACTAGGGTTCACGAAAATGAATACCATCCCACTGACAATAAAGGCATGTAAGTGATAAATATTATGTGCGGAATTCCAACTGACGAATATCAGCTCTAAGTGTTATATAATGTATGTAGGTTGTAGGACACAGACCGTAATTATTCCTTTCATGTTAAAAGTAACAATCTACTTTTGGCATAGATAAATATCATTGCGTTATTAGATGTTGACCTTTCCTATCTGAACTACTAATGCTGTAGGTTTCTAGGATAACTAAACGTTAATTTTCAGATCTATGATTTCGTTGAATGAAGTGATCTAGGTTTTGTATAAAACAAAATGTTATAATAACCAGGCCGCATTATCATAGGGCTTAACCTTTTGTCTTGCTTGAAATGTTTGCTTGCTTTTCACAAAATACGTTGATTTTATTCCATAGAAGGGGAGACAATCAATTTTGACAGAAGTAGCATTGCCTTCAATCGTAAACATATATGAAAGGTTGCGCATGATTTGCTCATTGGTTGTGTACTCACATTATTATAGATTAATGAAACGTTTTGATTGTAAATGAGATGCAATGTTACAAATGGAACACCATAGTCTATACAAAGGGTTGCAGTGTCTATTATCATTGCCAAGTGAACTTGTCTATCGTCCTTATTTTACAATTTTGGATAGAGACCATGTTGCTGTTAGTAGTGCTGGTTCCTACTGCTGCTTTTTACTTGATCCATTGTCCTATGTATATACGCTTCGGAAACTATGTTTACCATCTTATGCAATGCAAACACTAGGGTTCTCGATATTTGCTTGATCAAATGAATACCATCCCAATGGCAATGATAGCTTGCAACTGATAGAAGTTATGTCCAGAATTCCAGCTGACAAATGTCAGCTCTAAATATCATATAATTTATGTGTTTGTATTTTTTACTTACAGCTCCAGCATTGCCAGAACCAGCACTCTATCAAAGAAATTGTAAGTGGGTTTGATAGAGCTAAAATGAAACGTGGTTATACATGTAACACCTCCTGATCGGTTATGTGTGCCTTATTACTTGCAACTTAAGGCTGTACATGATTTGCTCATTGGTTGTGTACTCACGTTATTATTGCTTCTGTTATCATAATAATTATAGATGAGAATTAATAGGCCCTTATGTGTCTTTGAATGAACCATTTAAATGTAATAGGTTATACAAATGTTTCCGAATTTGATATATACTGACAACTGTTCAAGAAACAAGACTTTTCAACTTAAGAGTCAAAAGCATCAGAGACGATGGTTAATATAAAGCAAATATCGCTTTCGCCCCCGTATGTATGATAAAAGAAATAATGTATATGGAAACATTTAGATTCACAATGGAATTTGAATCTCTCGCATTGGAGCAGTAACTCTAATATCATGGAAACAGAACTTTATTATCGTCAGTTTGAATAAAATGAACTCATTTGAAAAAATCCAACTTATGAAAACTCTACAATAATTAAATAGTTATAGGTGAAAATAATGTACTATTTCTATAACAAATAAATCCAAATTTTATAAGAATGTTCTAACTGAAGAGAAATAGAGAAGACACTTCAGATTTAGGGGTATTATTCTGCTATCACTTTTGCATCCAACTTGAATATAAAACAGTTTTAAAATAAGAAAAATATAGAGGAAGTGTCTATTTTCAGGTATTATTGTATTGTGACCATGGAATGACCTAAAATTGGTCAGTGTAGTATGTCAATTTGATGCACATTATCAACTGAATAATATCCATGCAACTATATAGCACCTGTATAAATAAAACTGGTTGAAAACTTATTCCGGCAGTTTACTACACTACAATCTTTGTAAAATACTTTGATATGTAACATGGGTTGTTTTACTTGTGTGGCTAACTACTCCTTATGCTATATGGGAATCAATACCCTTGACTAAGTAACAATGAGTAAGTTTGTGTTGCACATTAACCCAACAATTAAGTGACCTTATGACCAAATGTCATAGTAGTATTTACATGAACTTGTGCGCATGAGATTTTGTGTGTCTAGAAATTTGCTTCGAGCATAACTTAAAAGTATGTGACATAGAGTAACAAAACCTTATCGAAATTTGATTCAATATATTTATTAGGTTAAATATTCATCATATTTGGCATATAAACCTAAATTTAAAATGCTCTAACATTTCCCTGACTTTTATATACAATTATGTATACTAATATCAAGTTAAAGGAACATATTTTACAGCCATCATATTCCCTTATTGTTGTCTTATCCAGTCCTTTGATTAAACATGTACGTATCTTCATGAAATGCAGTTTCAACCAAATTAAAAAGATATCGATGGTCGCTGACTCAAAGTATCCTTCTGTGCAAAGACATAAATATCATACGTATAATGAAGAAATTCAGTAGTGCAAGACATTCTAATACTCATAAATATCAAATGATGTCCATATTAATAATTGAGTAAGGTAGTTGCCTTCAATACTCTAGAAATCAAGGTACCGAAACATATGTATTTATACAATATTATGTTAATGCTGATATCATTCCAAATATGTATTATGGATACATAGAATAGTGTCTTGAAATTGGCACGTCAGTATACCGAAATTCAGCATAGTGTCGTTAGTATTTGTTAATTGATATTTAATCTTTTAATTTACATCTTTCTGTAACAATGTAGAGACTCGAGTTTTATGTTTGTCGCATGAATCAGGTACTTTGAGGATATTCTGCATTACGTATAACGGTTAAGTATAAGTATTGTTTAAGGTGCCATTTTATTTATACTGGCAACACGTTTAGGTGCGAGTTTCTCTTAATATTTAATTGTTGTAACTCCGTTCTTTTCCTCAATACTCTTCATATTCACGTTGCTTTTGTAAACAACATTCAATCATCTTTTTATTGCATGCCAAAGGGATCTGTGATAGTAAGCATTCCTTGAGAATGTGTCCTTTCCTGGAGAGTTCTTCGTCACTTTTACAGTGTTTAATGATGACATTCAGTCATTAAAGAAAGAATGCAATAATATATTTTTTAATTTATTTTTAGTTGTGAGTTACTTTTATAAATTTCCCTAGATTGAATGAAAACATACATGAATATATGTACATGACTGATCAATTTGCTTATGCTTAGTTAGATATAGTGAGATATTTTTATATTATTTGTCTATACCATATAATTTATGCAAATAATGTAATAATAACATATTGTATTTTCAGATGTACATCCCATTGTTGGAAATCATCTAGGGTCGACAATACCATGTAAGTTAGATTTTGTACATTTCATCGAATGTTTGTAAATGATCTATAAATATTGATCCATTGTCTTGATGCAAGTTATGAAACAATTCCACCAGAAGAATTCGTAAGCACTCATAAGTATATTTCTTGCAACGGGATGCTGCACAAGATTTGTACACTGATTGTTCACTGTCATCATTAATGAATATCGTATCATGAACAAGCTTCGTCCGAAAGTGCCTTAAATGTGAGACTTGTTGACAATACAACGGTTTATTCGCAACTTTGACATGATGACATATGTGCGTAAGCCCATTCTTGATTCTTGGCTTTTTAGCTTTTTGTTGCGGTCCTAAGATTTTATCTACGTTGTCTTTATTTTATTTGTACTGCAGACATGCATTGTTCGACATTCTCCTTTAATTTTGTATACCCGTATTTAATTTACTATCATTAATATAATTGCAAAAGCATAAATATGAAATATTAATAAATTATAGTCACTGCAATAATTTCAAAGATATAATAAGGAAATGTAGAATAATTAAAATTCTTTCTCTGGGAGTGGCTGCCAGCGTTTCCATACAGCGGTGTCTGTTATTGAGTCAGATGCAACGTTGCAATATAACACGACAGTCTATTCATTGGTTTGAAGTGTCTATTATCAATGTCGTGTGAATATGTACATTTATATCATTGCTTTATGGACGACTTTGATGTGGGTAGTATTGGTTCCTTCTGGTTTTTGTATACACGATTCATTCAGTCTGTTCTGGTTACTTCTTGGAAATTATTGGTTTAAATACTATGTAGAGGTGTTCCGAACAAACTATTGTTCAGCCACCATATTTAGTACGGTTGAACTATAGTTGATATTCGGAACACCTCTAAAGGGTTTTCAACCCTCCAAATTCTAAGAGTGAGCAGAGTAACTAGACCATAGATGAACAAGAATGAGTTGTACCATCCAACCATAATCACCACAGTTGGTGATCGAAGTGCCTCCTATGCTGTCCCCAGATCGGTTAAGTGTGACTTATAACTTGCAACGTGAGGCTACACATGATTTGCACATTGATTGTGTATTCTCGTTATTTATGCTTCTGACGATCAGTTACTGCCTACCTAGTCAAGTGATGTGTATACATTTTGTATGTTGGAAATGAATGGCACCACAGCGATTAAGTGTGAGGTTTGCTAACCGTTAGATCGATTTAAACCCCCAGTATTTTTACTGACAGTTCCAAGGCTGTAAATCGCTATATGGTTATTGTTTCTTTTTGTGTTTTGGATGTGTACGACACAGACCCTTATAATGCATTTATTGCTATTTGTAACGCTCTGCTTCTTGGCATAAATAAATAGTATTGTGCTATCAGATATTGGCCTTTATATCTGACGTTATGCAAATTGAACTACTTATGCTGTGGGTTTCTAGGAAAATCGTAAATAAACATTCATGTCAGATCTATGATCTCGTTGGTTGAAGTGATCTAGGATTTATTGTAAACAAAATATTATATTAACCAGGGCCGCATTATCATAAGGCTTAACTTTTGTCTGGCTTAAAATAAGAGCTCGTTTTCACAACGTACGTTGTGTTTATTGCATATAAAGGGAGACAATCAATTTTGACAGGTGTAGCCATGCCTTTCAATATATATCGGCATTTAAAAAAAAGAATCATATCTGAACATATCTGAAAACGCTGCACCGTTCGTATATGAAAGAAACTGTTCAGTAATATCTTAATTTTTTTGCACCTCCTGTTCCCTTACGTTTGTACCCTTGAGCATCCTCGAATGCCTAATGTAGGGTATGCCAAGAACAATTGAAAATGATAATTCAATGTGATATCTACACAAAATTCCACTAAAAGCATTATTAATATACATGTTGAAAATAATTAAAGTAAATCAAAATTAATATTCAGAGACATGTATACATGTACATGCAACTGATGTCTTATTTCCATGTCCAGTTTTAACAGCTTAATTTCTCTTTCTACTCGGTTTGGGAACATTTCCGGAATAAAACAGTTTTTGCCAATTTTCCATGCGTGTACGGAGGAACTGTCTTATGTATGTGGCGTTCCCTGTAGCAACTTATTCTCTCTATTTTGCAACATTTTCGCATCAAACTGAAATCGTTCAACACCTAATCCTACACATGTCCAAGCAACGAAATCACACGTCTTTTCTTGTAAAAAACCAATATCTCCTTGAACTTGAACGTGATAGCTGTGTAAGTTTCACTTGATCCCCGTCCAAGTCACAAAAATCATTTGGCATTTCATACGCAATTTCATGGCTGCTGGGCATTTGATCTAAAGTGGCCCAGCACTGTTTTCACAATGAGAAGAAACAATTCCTTTTGAACTCGTCCCAAGAAATGGTCTAGTGTAGGAAACATTATTTCCACATTCACTGGCAGTCCTCTATGTTCTTTCAGCATGTGTCTCACATGTATTTCATGTTTTACTATAGTTTGAGTATGCACTAGTGCATTCTGAATATAAAATTCCTTTTAGTAAGTTGTCAGGTGGTGTCTCTTCCTTTCTCTTGCATACACTTCCAAAAGTCATTCTTTCTTTTCTTGCCAGCTTCCTGCAACTTTTTCATCTTGGAACGAATACTAATCCGTCCTGGGCTATACAGCTTTTGTTAACAAGTATTAGTATTTTATTGACTCATGTTTCTATTCGAAGTGTAATACTCTGTTTTTTGGCACAAATGCGAATTGAACTCCTACGTACGTTTCGGTTTTCTACGAAATTCGTAAATAAGCGTTCATATTCAGAAGTATGATCATGTTGGTTTAAGAAATCTGGGTTCTATTAACAAAATGTTATAATAACAAACGTCTACACTGTCGTAAGGTTTAGCGTTTTCTGTCTTGAAATACCTTATCGTTGTAACAAAATACGTTAATAAAGGGAGACAATAACGTTTTGACAGACGTAGCCTTGCCGTTCTATCTTGAAGTTATACCAGCATTGCAAAAAGTTAAATCACGCATATCTGAAAACACTGCACCGATGATGCCGTTTAGAAATAATATCTGATTTATTTCCTTTTTAAGTCAGGGGTTATTTTTACAAATTATCCCAGGTTGAATGAAAATATACACGATTATATGTATATCAATGATCAGTTTGCTTATGTTAAGTTACATACATGTAAGACATTATTATATAATTAATCTGCAACATATTATATATGCATAAGATGTAATTATAGTATGTTTTTTTTTTTAGATTTACCTCCCACTTTTCGAATAGGTTATGCCAGGAAATTGCTATACTTGTGTTTAATTCGTCGCTAGTTTCTAAATACGCTATCCAAATTGATCCATTGTCTTGATGCATGTTATGTACACAACTTCACCAGGCGAATGTCAGCTCTTACAGTTTCTGTATTTTATACTTACAGTGCCTCCCGTTCAACAAGCACATGGAGAATAAAGACCACTCAAGGAAATGGTAAATGTATTTTACAGTGCTTAATATAACATGCTATACCTTGAATATCTGTTTGCGCAGATCTCTTAAGCATACATAATTAGTATGGCTTGTAACGTGATACTATATACGATTGACACATTATTTGTGTACCCTCGTTATTAATGAGTATAGTATCATGAACCAGTTTCGTCAACTATTGCCTTTAATGTGAGACAACTACTTGACAAATCGGTTTAAGGACGGGGTTGACAAACTATCAGATTTTACATTATAATCGTTTGTTTATCTTTGTCCTTTTAAGCAAAAGAAAAGTACACGCATTTAAACGAACACAATATATGAAAATGGAAAACAATATACTGTTAATATATAGTAAAGTGAGCATCTTTTTACTGAAAGTAAAAACAAAACGTACCGGATCTACGCTCAAAGAGAAAAATAAATTTAAAAAAACATGTGCGAATCTAGCCTATAACCTCTACATTTAGGGGCATATACTCTATGGAGCATTCGATAAGACGTATATGATTGTATTGATTCAAGTGTCTGTATTATTTTATTAAATCAACGTTTGTATGACACAGAATCTAATGGCCCTTCTTTTTATGTGTAGTGTAATAGTCTGCTTATTGGCATAGATAAATATTATTGTGCTATCAGATTTTTGTTCTTCTATACAAGACTTTATGGGAATTTAACTCAAACTACGAAAATCGTGAATTAAGTTAATATTCAGATATCGAAGTATGTTGGTATACGAGATTCGGGTTTATGTTAAACAAAATGTTATAATACAGACGCCTCACTATGCCTAGGTTGAGCTTTTTCTGTCTTGATATAATTGATTGTTATCACAAAATACTATTTTTCATTGCAGGATGAAAATAAAGTGAGACAAAGCCTCGTGTGTTCAGTCATCCATATTATTTGATTTACCAATTGTTTACTTGCCATCACTATACCATATTGTGTTGATTTCTTAATTTATTACATCATATTTGTGCAATAGACAAAACTAAATGTTTTCAAGCTATAGTTTTATGACAATTAACACGCGACACTTAAGGTAAGGCCACCCTAATGAGAATGTAATTTTCTATTCATTTTGAATACCTTGGTCAATATCAGTCATTAGCCTATGTGTCAAGCCTCTTGCCTTACATGCGAAAGGTCCTGGGTTCAAATCCCCGCTAGGCCCAAATTTTGTCTTTGCTTTTTTATGACATTTCTTGTTTTACTGACTTTTTTGACAAGGAAACTGATATCATATTATAAAATATAAATTATATCAATTTGTTTCTAAAAAACATACTTATTTCTACAAAGTTTGATAATTCTGCACGGTAAAATTTTATACATGCATATTACAAATTGTTATCAAAGCAAAACTGGACGGTAAAAGTTTTTCAATTTGTTATAATTTGTTAAACAAGTGTTGAGGATAATTTTGATGTCCATTATGTTAGAGTACTCACGTTATTATGTATGATTATGCTACCTTGAAAATTGGTATTGCTTAATGTGACTTAAATTACGTCATTTACAGGAGGGTGTATGCATATGAAGTACCACCTATATTGTTTACAGAGCATATTATTTTCGATTATTTTTCCTTATGATATAACCAGCACTTTCTTTTTAAGAATAACACAAACAAATGATAAAATAGGCTTATTTTGAACAAAAAACATTTTGTTTATGCATGAAGAACATGAGTAGAATTGTGACCTCTCAATGCAAGTCGGTTTAATCTTAAACTTGAAAATCTTTTAAACGGCACGGTAAAATTTGTAATATTTTGCATTTAGTTGTCTTATGTGATCCATAAACTCATGGAAACAGTTTAGTTAAGATTCTTGATGATGAGTATTAGAGTGGTCTTACCTTAATAAAGATGTTTGTGATATTAATTTGTACAACACTCCGTGTATCTTCTGGAATATCTGAAATAAGATAATGGTTGTTCGTATACTTAATGAGAACATTTGTGAAACCTTATATGTATTGCACATTTGAATAAATCCTCTTAAATGTACAGAACGTAGTGTTCTAGAGTAATATTAGTAGCAGTAGTAATTGTTTTTGTCATCAACAAATAAGTCAAGCTGCAAAATGTTCACATCACCACAGACGTTCATACCACATTATACAACAGTATATAGCATAACCATGAGATTGTATGTAAAGACAAGGGGCACTACGCTCTATAGGACAAAGTGTAAATGCATTTGTTCTTAAGCAATGTTTTGTTAATGCTCATCTCTTTCATTAAGAAATTGTAGAAAATATATAAATAACTTTTAGAAATGTCACACATTTGGCTTTAGACTGACCGTTGGATTGGCTTGTTTGGTATAGATCCAGGATCTCTTACAGTTTGTCTTTTACAGTTTGTAGTTATCAATACTAAATATTAACTTGAAAGTTGGCAATTTCAAGAAACAACATTTTGACTAGCACAATTTCGCATAAACTTTGGCACAGTAAAATAATCTCCATCTGTTCACGGCAGTTGTTCAACACCAGAAAGACTGGGTTTAAAACAGATGTGATTAGGAAATTTTAATAGGTTATTAAATGAAGCATGTTATTGTTTGTCTTAATTGATAATTTGACTAAAGACGATGCATCCAAAGTCATTTGTACTCCACCTCTGCACTCTGATTCACGTAAAGAAATTGTCACTTGCTTTCGGAGGAGCAGATTGGTACTGGTTGGTAAACCAGGAGCAGTGTTTAGAGCGAATGACCGCCGTATCTGAAATACTGTTGATAAACTGAATGAAGCCCGAAACAGTCGATCTTAATTGATACTTTTGTTTGAATCCATTTATATTGCATTAATTTTTTAATCGAATACTTCTATCAGAATAACGACAATATTAATGCAAACATACATGAGTTTATTGTTTCACTTCAAGCTAAAAATATAATTCAATGTGACGAACTTCAACAGTCGTTATCCAAAATTAATTTATATTTCGGCACAATACATAGTATGGGTGTCACGATACACTGTAAGACATCAGCAACATATCGATGCACATTATTAGTTATATAGTCATCTATTGGCCTGGTACGGGATGATACCTGGGTGAGTAGAAATCCGTACCACAAGGTTGTCACTAATGCTTAAAGTAGCAGGGAAAGTAAAAAGTAAGGTTGGTGACTTGGGCTACTAAACTTAGTTATTGTCATTCATATTAGAAAATTATCTGGGTGATGGTACACAAGGTAATTGTACCGGCTCTAGACTGTTATTGTCAACCTTTGTACCAAGTCATTAGATGACTATATATTGACTTTACCCCGCAGATGGCTGTATTGTTCCTCAAATACACGCAAGGGACACAACCCGGAAACATTTAAAAGACCATTATCGTGTTTTTAACCGATCAAGAATGTCTTTCCATTCAAACCCATCGTTGTAAAATGAAAATAAAAATAAATAAAGTCACGATTTGTTGGAAAATAAAATTGACTCAAATGACAGACGATTATAGCAAGAATGGATTCCAGAAATAGACCTAATGATTCCTACTCTAATCCTGAAACTCTCCTTCCAATTTCGAAGCTTGCGCTAGCGACAACACATGAAGTTTGCTGTTGGCCTGGTTTGTATCACAAGTCATTAATCAAATGTTACATAATTGAGCTAGCATTCAATTCAAGCTTCGTTTCTTTTAAAAGCAATAATTGCATATTTGTACGATATCCGGTATGGTTATCAGAATATATGTTCAAGTTGAGGTTTGATACATACATTAACCAAGGTTTAACAGTGAGAATTGTATCCTATGCGTGCTATTTTTATCGCGACCTTAATTCTACCTCACTACTGTCTATACGGCATGAAATGATTAGAGTGCAATACATACAATGGAACACCGGCACTGTCTTTTGAAGCGATGAAAACCTATTAGTATGCTTGTTTTATTTCGGAATGTACCAAGTTCCTATTCGGACATAACATGAAAATGTTTGCACAACATGTAAAGAACTTGGTACATAAGTAATAAACAAGATGTCATTGAGGGCCAAACACTCTACTGGCTTCATCGTTCACTTGGACCTTTGATACGCATTTCTGGACAAGACACGTTTCGAAGTCATTCCATATATAACATTTGGCCCCTAGGAGGGGCGGGTTTTGACCATAGAGTGTGCGGTTTCGAAGAAGACGATTTTCGAAGTTTTCGAAATTTTCCATATGTAAGTTTGTAAAAAACAGGTGACCACAGGGCGGGGTCAATTTCGACCACAGAGGTATACTAGTTATTTGACCAATCACGGTAGGAGACCACTGAACAATGCTACATACCGAATACTAAAAGCTCTGTGTCGTGCGGTTTTGGAAAATATGATTTTTAAAACATTTTCCCATGTAATTCTATAGAAAACCTCTTACTCCCAGAGCGAAGCCGGTTTTGACCACGGTGCATCATTTGAATCATGTTGGTATGGAACCACTAGACAATGCTACCAAATATAGTCAAAGCACTTTCAGTGCTGACAGCAAGGGGCTCACTGCAGATCACAGTCGTCACTTTGACATAGATTTACCTATTACAATAGTCTATCAAAAACTCTTTGTTATGTCAGTATATTAAATAATAAAGGAGTTGAACACACACGCGCAACCAGTGGCAATCGATACTTGTTAGCGATGAGTCACGGTTTACTGTCAGCCATGCAGATGGCAGAATACGCATCTATCGCCGTAGAAATGAAAGACTTGCAGATTGTTGTATTCAGGAGAGAGACAGATTTGGTGGTGGCAGTATTGTGGTCTGGGGTGGGATAATTGGGAATCTGAAAACTGATCTGGTCATTATCCAAGGAAATCTCAATGCTCAAGGCTATATCAATGTTTTAAATAATCGTTGGTACCATTCATGCAAAATAACGGACCTGGCACTTTCCAGCATGACAATGCAACGCCTCACAATGCGCGTATAACTACATAATTCCTTGCTCAAAATAATGTTAACGTCTTGCCTTGGCCCGCTGTATCCCCAGACTTGAACCCAATAGAACACATATGGTTTGAATTGGGTCGGATAGCCAGGTCCGAGCATCAAATTGATACCATAAATGACCTCCGAAATGCACTTGTGATAGAATGGCAACGTATTCCAAACGCGGTCATACAACGTTACGTAAATTCAATGAGGCGACGTATTCTCCAATGCATTCGTAAAAATGGCGGTCAAACTGGTTACTGATGCTTCTTATAAGAACACTTAGTCAGTACTTTCTTTTCTCCAAATGTTGTGTGATAATTTACATTTTTCAGGAATTTTCGTTTCGACCCCTCGCCACTTAATTGTTCATAAAAAAATATGCATTGTCTGATTTTTTCCAGTAAATTACATAATTCATTGATATTGCGTTGAATCTTCAATGAAAAAAAATTAATCCCGACTTGCATCAATGGTGTAAATTTCAAAGTTTGAACTATGCAGAAATAATGATTGAATTCTATTTATAAGGTACTGAGTTGTGCTGAACTTAAAATTAATTGTTTTAACCTGTGCGGGGACTCTAACGCTGGCAAGACGTTCAGGCAAAACTGTCTTCTTTTGCCCAAAAAGTATGGTCAAACAAATGTTAGTAACGACTTCATGTGGCAAGAGTGTGTTGATGTACCCTTATTGTAATACCTGAACTCACTCTTTCTACCATTGATCAGGTGGAAGCCTTTACGGAAGGGCTCTCCGTACAGGTAAATATCAAAAACAAACCTGCTTCTACTATACATAAACTGACCCAAAATGAAAACTTTACAGTTGATTTTTTTGAATATTTGTTTTGTTAGTTTATATGTTGTTGTAAGTTTTACACATGTTTATCACAGTTTCATTGGGGATAATGAGTACGCAATTGTTTTAAAAATCGCCGGTATATTCATGTGTCCAAACAGGAAAAGGTTTTCCTTACTTTGCTTGTGCGCAGCAACATTGGTTTAACTTACAGGTTTACACTAACCATTTATCACTAGTCTTGCTGCTAAGCACAGATAAATAAATTGTTTTAAAAATCGCCTGGCAGCCCATAGGCGACAAGTGTCTGACACAGATAAACATTCATTATTAGCTTCAGTCTCATTTATCAATATCTGAACATAATTTATGTTATTGGCAATGTAGTTTGCTTGGATCTCTTCCGTAGCCTGTTGTCATGACAGACCCGATTACTCTAACATTTGAAATTCCTGGTCAGACAACTGTCCCCTCATTGTTTAGTAAATAGATATATGAAGTAGCTTTGTAAGTCTTTATCAACGAGATAAGCAATTTATCTTTTTGTGCGTGTTATATTCGTGCAGAAGATTGGGGTCTTTTGGGGCTGTTCCCCTGTCTATATGGTCAATGGGTGCTGCCTTGCTGGTGGAAGGACCATGATTAAATATCCTAAGATATGTTCATGTTTCGTCATCACTGGAGAAATTGTCTGTTACCTGAGTATGATTTTTCCAGCCCATCATATCAGCAAGAAAGCACCCATTGCCATCGTCAATACTTGCATCTTGAAGAAAGTCATCTTTAGAGAAATCAGTATCTAATGGAGTGGAATTGTCAACACTTTTACAACCCACTACCACCCTTGGACATTTTTGGAGATGTTTTAATAGTCCACTAATATTTTTACAATGCAGAGTGTTGTAACTACAATATCAGCGGAAGTCAGCTTCTTCCTTAACTTGCGCCAGGTATTATCTTTACACAGTCCAGTGTCACTGTGGACTACTAAATGAAGGGACATGCCATTGATACGACATGCATCATCAGTATTGCCACAATGGAAACTTACAATGCAATCACGGTCATTTAAAATGTTTTTAAGTGCATTCAATGGGGATGTTTGAGCATTTTCCAAATTCTTAAACACATCATTGGGTGTCTGAAAGGCAAAGGTTGGGATTTTAAAAATGCCATATCTAGTGTCTGTCATATAGTCTGCTATACCAGCATAACGTCCCATCGGTTTCTTAGTCTTATAAGTGTTCTTAATCTTCCCTAGTTCATCAAATTCATATACACGGTTGTGTAATGTTAGTGGAGTAATGTATTTATCAATACCAGTTAACACAATACTGTATACTTTGTCTTCTTGAACATTCAGCCATAATATTTCGGTGGATGTCTTTTTTCCAGTCCCGTGTCCACTGAAGTCCATATATGCGTCCCCAATGTAAAGGAGGATTTATAGTAAAGCATAAGCATAAGTAACACGTTATCCACTTTGACGTTCTCTAGAAAAAATATTTCTTCAAGTTTTGAAATAACAGCAGTCATTTGATTTATTGTTTGTTTTTTGATGATGAATTTGAATCATTTTAGTTTGAAATTGAATTTGCGTTGTTAACAACGTATCCATTCTAGCAATTACTGTAGTAGCAATAGGAACTTCATCTATAATGTTGTCTTGGAATGATTTTTCAGGACATCTTGTTTTGAATCCATGTAAGAGTAATTTACTCTCTCTAACCTCTTTCGTCGGTTAATTGTATCTCCAACTTATGTAAAGCCATATTATTATATATTATATACTTTTGAGTAATTCAACTATTTCTAATTAAGTATAAGTGATAGGATTAACCCAATCTTACACTTGATCTATAGTAGTATAGTATAGGAGTATTCTGAGCAAATAAACTTAGTGTTTGAAGTTTACTAGCCATTTCACCAATGCTACTAAAACCACTACTCCCATATTTAACAGCATCATTCATAGCCTCAGCACTAGCACCCACTATAGCACTTTACATTTCTCCCTTTCTTTGTATAACACTTGTTAAACCAGAACCCAAAGCCCCACTTGCAGCCCCAGATATACCACCTAATACATTTTCCCAGAATGATGGACCCTGTTGTTGTTATATTTCCACTTACATCTATTTTAATATTTGTTAGAGCTTCTATATACTATATTCCATTGCAGTCAATCTATTTTCAATGTTTACAGCATTGAATTTCATTAATACATCCAATTCAGACTCATGTATTTTAGTTAAGTCCTGTATTTTATCCCCAGCTTCCTCAAACATTTAACAGTTGCAACCTCTCTTAACCTATCACTTAATGTATGAATAACAGTTCTCACTCCCTGTTATAGTTTCATCAAAGTCAGAATCAACTATGTACAGATCAATTGGTATACCCCAACCAGCCCAGTCAGTGTGTTCAGGAAACTTCCAAATAGAATGCGTTATTCTGTTTATCATTCCTACTGAATTGAAATACAAATGACTGACCATTTTTGCCAATATTTACAGTTATACCAGCAGGTGGTGTTACTTCAATTATCCTAAACTTGGTTAATTTCATTAAAAAAGGATGAGATGCACATATTGCATAGATATGCAGTGTGGCAAACTTCCTTCTTTTTGTATGATTCATATCAAAGTTTCTATAAACAAATGATCACTGTCCAATATGACCATGTTCAGCTTTGTTAAATTCATTAGGATTTTTAATTCAGGTGGTACAAACCCAATTGCTCTAGTAAAACAAACCCATGAATCTGCATCTGATAATGCTCACGGTAGTGATTGACCCCCACTGAAATCAAAAGTATTCTTTTTCAAATTTCCAAAAAAGCAGAGAAGCAGGCAATTCTCAAGCACTCAAGCCCTTGAAAGAGCCATGGCTGGTTGAGGATTCTTGCCCATGCCTTTTGGAGTTTTGGAGAATTAACAATGTAAAATACTCCAACCTGTCCCAGTTGGCTACCACATATCTGTCAGTCCCAGCTTCTTCAGTACCAGTTTTGGCACAGCTGGGATGATCATTCAGCCATCATGGTGCCGCTTGAAGGCTCCCTCATTCCAGTAGCTTATGAACATTATGTGTAACGGTTGCATTTAAAAACAAATTAACAGTAGCAGAGATCATTATGACGATAAACTCAGAAGTTCTGTAAATACAAGTGGTGTTATAAAATATCATTGACTGATGAATTTGAAAGAAAGCATACTTTGGTACAGATTTATATCTATTTAGTTTGTGTTTACCTTAACTTGAATGTAATCATTTACAGTTGTTAAAGTTATTGTAATTCAATCGATTGCACTTGAATAAGTTGAGTAATTGTACTTAATCAATTACATTTTTACCGTAAGTAATTGTTAACAATTTCAAAGTATTCGCCCCAAGTCTGGAATGTTTCCGGGTTGACTCAATAATAGTGGAAGAACTGACATTGTGTACAGCTGCTTCTACTTTCGCAACCAACCATGTATTCGTCCAAATCTTCATCACAACACCAAAAAGGAGGACCGTTTCCTACATCTACAGTTAGTACAGTAGTGTCTAAGGGTTGCCAAATTTGGTCAACCACAGTTTTGCAAATACTTTCCAAATACTTAGACTTGTCATCGGATGAAGACGTTTCAATATTGTACAGTGCATTTTCAGATTTTCTTGTTAAATCGTTAATATTAGCAATTGACATAACCAAAAGACATATAAAACTTTCTACTATTGTACACAGGCATGGGGACATTTTTCGCTGATATCAGATTTCACTTGTCTGAAATTCAAAAGGTTCTTTATTTGACAAAGGGTTCCTCGATTTGAAGCGCTTGTTCCCTTGTAAAATATATCTTAGAAATCTTCTTTGTGGAATTCTTGGGCAGCAGGTTCCAGTCCTTTCTGTCTGAGTTACATCGTGCTCGCTGCGCGTCATAACCTCGCTCGCAATCGTATGTACTTGTGCATTTTCTCCTTGGGTCTTCATTGAATACGCCTAGATTTACGAAAACGTTTTTTTCGATAGATTTTGAAGAATAATCGTGTGTAATGTGGGAAATAGTGAATTCGGAGAAATTATTTTTGAACCAATGTATGTGTTTTGTCATAATTCTAGCGACAATTGTTGTCATTCTGAATCTTAAAAGATAGAAATAATTTGTCTGCGGAACAAAATTTTGTAAAGGGATATTAACCGCCTTTTAAAGATTGTTTTCCTCCCAGTCTGGCTCCCGAGAATGTACTCTGTTGACCGCTATGTAACCCAAAGTCATTTTTAAATAGCGGTTTTTGACCGTTTCTGGCGGATGACGTGATACAATTTTCTTCCCAACGTTGTCCCAACACATAGTAAAACCAGGGGGCTCTGATTTGGCTGTTACTGACCAATCCATAGCGCTAACAGCTGGTTCTACATTTCCGACCAACTCTTCGTCTACCCCTGTCAAAACTGACATCACTTTCTTCTTCAATCACTATTACGTCATGTTCTTCATCCTCAGAACTTTCATGTTCTTCATCAGTTTCTACAGTATGCATATCATCATCCATGTCATCTTCTTCAGATTCACTGTCTTTCGGCATAGAGTGTAAAGATTCCAGTAATGTCCACATTGTCGGATTATTATCAGAGTGTAAAATCGTGTCTTTCAGCTCAGGGTACACCACGATTTCATCGTCAAATTTGGAACAGATGTAGATAATTGAGCAGATAAATCATGATCTTTCTCCTGAGGATTGGGGTATTCATGTATATTTGTCATTGCTTGTTCTATCTATAACCTGACCTTATTTTGTCTATGGCTGATAATGTAGCTTCATTGCCAACACAAAGACCTAGGCATGAAACTTGTATATGTAACTGCATACACACGTACGTACACACACCCCCACACAAACCCGAGCGACCTCGTGCACGCTCGTGCGATTACCCACGCACAATAACACACACATACACGATATATTCCTTTATTGGAGTGCTTGTGAATCTCAATGTCGGAGATCCCAGCTTCTACACCGGTGCGTTTGCTTGCGAAATACGACGAAGAACTTGTAGTAGCAAACAATGCATCCTTTGTCGCTCTGAGCTTTGCCGTTTCTTCCAGCACTGCGGGCATAAGAACTTACCTGACTGTTTCACTTGTGACAGTATCGACCCCGTTAGTTCTTGCAAGTGTTCCATAGCCGGTTAACCACTGCTTTCAGAAAGAGGGTATGTTGAGTTTACAATAACACTCAAAACGAACCGTTAAGTAGGAGAAAAAAAGTATTTATCACGTTATTACTAGATAATATCTGGTATTTACTAGTTCAATTATCTTGTAAAATTACGATATCATTTCTCCTTATAACGAGATAATATGTTGATGTATCATGATATTTCTCATTATCTCATTTTTACGAGTTACTCATGCATTTATTACAAGATGATATGTGGTAATTAGGTAATATATGCAATAGATATAAACCTAAAACTGTCCAGACATTGAATTATCTGAGCCTGTAGCGCCGAACACAGCTCAATGCATCTTTGACGGTTTGAGGCTTATACGCATATGTATGTTACTGCAATAACAGCTATGTATCTTCTGTCTTATATGATCGGTAACCGGTACAATATTAAGCTTTACACACTAAATAGACAATTTGCGAGGTAAGACGGAGAGCATGTGTGAACAGCTGATTACGGATACTTTCGGGGGAATGTCTCAAAAGCTGTATCAGAGCTTATTCCCAGTTCTCGTAGTATTTTTGGCATTTTGCTCTTCATGAATTTATTGTATTGAATATGATTTTCCCGAACAATTTCTGATATGGGTCTCTTTCTCCTGCGCCCTCTAGGTTGTTCCCCAGACGACAAATTCTGCCGCCACAGCATCTCGAACATCTAAAACTGGCCGTTCACCTTGATGTTGCTGAGTACCAAGGTCATTGTCCTGCATCACAGCAGCGGGTACATCTCGGGGTGCTGACATTTGGCAACTGTTGTTACCGGGAGCGGCGACTAGCTGCTGACGATCAGGAATTTCATCACGTTGTGGTGCGATGTCGGGTAACGCGGCCGAACAAGTTCGGGGGCTCGGGGGCTCGGGGGCTCGGGGGCTCGGGGGCTCGGGATGGAATTGGTTACACATGGCCGTTATCTACTAGCGTCATGTCCATTGCTCTAACCAGATGTACCAACGCACTGAAACAAAAAAATGAAATTGCAAGCCAAACGTAACTGATCATTTGTTTAACAAACGTACAGGAAAGAGCAGTAATTAAGTGCACGGAGTCTTAAACAAGACAATGCTTCATAATTTACGCACAATTTTTATTACAAGTTTTCTGATGTTCTTACCGTATTTCTAAATTGTCGATATAATTAAGCTCTTTGATCATCAGCTGTTCAAGCTTTGATGACAATCTGTCCCTCAATTACTTCTGTGTCCCATTGCTGTAAAGGTCCCTGGCCTGAACAGACAACTGATGTGTGTTACCTTTTATGTCATTGATGACGTTGCTCCACCTGGTTGGATGCTGAAGGTAGGCGCGGAGAAAAAGAACTATTTCCTCGTTTGAAATTTAAACGTGTCTCTTTCTCCTCTGTAGAATAGTTCCTGTGAAATAACATTAAATAAGTTTTATAAGCATATTTTGTCATTGTCTTTTTTATCAGAATACAATTTTTATGTTACTCTGCCAAAAAATAAAACTGACTTGGCCGCTCTTAAAATTCAAATTACGAAAACCTGAACACGAGATGCATGCGGTAGACTCCATCCCTGCGTTCAGTTACGGCTATCAGCCCTATCGTTTCGTAACGTTTTGCAATTTGGTTCCCGTGTGCAGCCAATGTGCTATGGTGGACAAGGGATAAAATACAAAACGTTCGCCACTGATAGCCGTAACTGAACGCATGGCATGTGTTATCAATGATAACGTGATTTAGCTGATACCAAACGTAAATAAAACAGATAAGTCTGTGAAAGAGATTATTTTAATTATGTATTTTAACAAATTGAAATGAAATACACTGATGAAAAAAAGAAACTTCCGATTTGTACACATAGTGTTTGTTGTATTAAACGAAATGATTGTGTAAAGAAAGTAGATAGATAATATTAGCATTGACCTGTGTTATCAGGATTCATGAATTTAACGATTATGTTTGCACTGTTAATCGTCAGCAACGTGAAACTCGATTTGCACTTGCATGAATTTTTCAACATGTCCCATGTGGTATTCGGTCAATTTGTTTTACTTGTCTTACTGCCATTGTTGTCAAGTGAACGAAACCGCTTCACAATTTGTAAACAAAATAATAATTTTACATTATATCATTTTTAGTATGCCAAGAAAACCCAATGATTTACGCGAACGTGCGATTGGGTGCTTGATGCTGGCATGTCGACATAAAGACGTTGCAATGCATGTTGGGGAGTTCTAGTCGAGCGATACGAAATCTTCGCGCACGATTTAGAACGACAGGGCACAGTGACGACTTGCCACGTCGTGGACGACCGCGAGTTACAAAGCGTGGTCCAGACCGCTATATAATGAGCATGCATTTGCGCAATCGATTCCAAACTGCCACTGCTACTGCTGCTAACACACCTGGGCTTCAAAATAACCGAATCAGTGGGCAAACTGTTCGTAATCGTCTGCGGGAGAACGGTTTACACGAACGACGTCCTTACGACGGATGCGTTTTGACGTCTTATTTGGTCACTGGTACACATTCGTTGGACACGACGACGCTGTAATACCGTTCTGTTTTCGGATGAATCCAGATTTTGTTTACATCGTGGTGATGACAGGGTGCGCGTCTACCGTAGGAGAAATGAACGCTATGCTGAATGTTGTGTTCTTGAACGAGATCCTTTCTGGGTGAGGTTCTGTCAAGGTTAGGGCAGCCATTGCTCATGGTTATCGTTCACCACTAGTTGTCATTAATGGCTATTTAAATGCTCAACGTTACCGCGATGACATTCTAGCTCATCACGTCATTCCTCTGTTCCATTACATCACCAACATTTCGAGTTTTCAGCATGATAATGCCACATCTCATACAGCTAGAGACACTGTAAATTTTCTTGTCTCAAATAACATTGATTTCATTGATGACTGGCCCGTTAAAAAGAGTTCGTCTACGAGTGCCCTGCGTTCAGTTACGGATATCAGCCCTATCGTTTCGTAACGTTTTGCAACTTGGTTTCCGTGTTCAGCCAATGTGATACGGTTGGTAAGGGATACAATACAAAACGTACTCCACTGTAAGCCGTAATAATGTAATATCAAGCTACATGTATGCACAGAATGGTGGAAAGTGGGACGGGAACAACTGCCGATAAACATATCTTCTCATACACGGGTTTAAATGGTACTTTAACACTATGTTCAACCAATTTATCAGAAGAATAGGACGAGACACGTTAGAATCCACTGTTTAACTACAGTATTAAAGTTTATTAAAGGGATACAATACAAAACGTACTCCACTGTAAGCCGTAATAATGTAATATCAAGCTACATGTATGCACAGAATGGTGGAAAGTGGGACGGGAACAACTGCCGATAAACATATCTTCTCATACACGGGTTTAAATGGTACTTTAACACTATGTTCAACCAATTTATCAGAAGAATAGGACGAGACACGTTAGAATCCACTGTTTAACTACAGTATTAAAGTTTATTAAAGGGATACAATACAAAACGTACTCCACTGTAAGCCGTAATAATGTAATATCAAGCTACATGTATGCACAGAATGGTGGAAAGTGGGACGGGAACAACTGCCGATAAACATATCTTCTCATACACGGGTTTAAATGGTACTTTAACACTATGTTCAACCAATTTATCAGAAGAATAGGACGAGACACGTTAGAATCCACTGTTTAACTACAGTATTAAAGTTTAAATCGCGGATTCGACATTGCAAAGGTCATGTTAAAACGTTACATACAAAGTGAAAGTAAAATGTAAAATAACCAATAATGAATGCTAATGGTTAAATGGCTAAGTAAACGTCTAATATTTTGGACTACACGACAACGTGCATGGCGAACTCGAATGTATGAAGGATACACGCGGCAATGAAAATACCACTACGAGTAATACAGCTAGTGATACGCATTGTACAAACGTAAGTGAACATTCTGTGAACTATAGTTTAATCTGTGATTCAACCTTTGAACAATTGACAATGGCAAATCGTTTTACATATTCAAGTCAATTGGTAGGTACCCCATATCCGCGCATACAGTTCAGTCAGCAATTCCCCAGATACCATCTTGGTCCAAGCAATTATTCGATGATGTAAAACTGATCAAAGAGGAAGTGACCAAAATTGATAAGGTTAACTTGATAAACGCTAAAATTTCAGATCTTGAGATTAATATGAAATCTCTAGATCAGTGTCACGGAGACGGATAAATCCGGTAAATTTATGAGTGATTCAAGTGCTATACTGGACAATGACATAATGTCTGCCACAGGAGACATCAAAGGCATTCAGGAAACATGAGATGCATGCACGTGCACTAGAAAATTATAAGAGCAAGATAGAATCGACAGTAACATATCTCCAAATGAGACAAATGCGAGAAAATCCCATGTTCTATGGTAATCCTGAAGCTAAACCGGGTGAAACAGAAAACTGTGAAGGAATTATAAAGAAAGTCTTCCTTCAAGATATCCATGGTATTGCTGAATACGATGCGACATCCGTCAACCGGTCCAACAGAGTCGGGGAAAATGGACAGACGGTCAAACAAGAAATATCTTAAAAAAAGATGTTCGGCTTAATTTGAAGGTTACGATTTGTTGAGCAACATAAAAAATTGCCGAGATGTAACGATTGCTGGTCATTCCAGATCGAAAATGGACTTCGGTAAATTCACCGAAGTTCAGTGTATTTCGGTAAGGTAACGGATCTCTTATCGAAAGGTTAACCAATCCACAGATGATCTGAAAAGTGCTGAACTTGGCATCGGTGTCCAATGGCCGCTTGCTGTACGAGAAAAACGAAAGAAACTTATCCCAACCATGATCAACTTGAAGAAGTGATGGGTGAAGGACGTTGGACGTGAAGGACGTTGGACTGGTAGTTGACAAACTGTTTGTCCATAATCAAGCATGGGTAGAAGGAACAGATTACTTCTCCTCCGCAAATGATGATAGCAACTCGAACACATGCTCCAATGATAACACTATAAGACCTCAACGCATGGTTTCAAACTAGGGAAGTCATTCAGGCAATTAATAATTTTAACATGGAACATTAATGGATTGAAACGTAAACTCGTAGACGATGATTTTTTGGATTACATTAGAAAATTGGACAATATTCTTATAAATGAAACATTGATCTCTGATAAAGAAACTTCTACCCTAGAAATTAATGGATACTCAAGTGAACATTTATATGGAAATAAATCAAGAAAATCTTACCAATGCAATTGAGCTTTTTAGTTTTGGGTTTGACTTGGAGACCATCGGGAGGTAGTTGTTTTCTTTTCATTACAATATTATATATTTCATTGGTCATCTTCAAAATCAAAACGCCTCAAAATTCACTCTACAGTTGTACTTACACGTCTTATACAAATTAATATTCGCTTGAATATCATTAATTAAAAACATTGTGTAACATTTGTATTTATAAGCTATTCACTAAGTGCACGATATCATCGTGCAGTAAGATTTACATGTACATAACAAGAAATATCTTTTAAAAAAATGGTCGGTGCAACTTGAAGTATGCAAATTTGTTGCAATCTGAATGTTAAAATTTGTTGTACAACATAAAAAATGCCTAAATGTTACGACTGCCGGTCATTCAATTACGCTATACCACAGATACATGTAAGGGGAGATCACTGCGCAGGAGACTGGGTAAAATAACTCCGAAGTGTGATTAATCATAGACACAGTATAGTCTGTTGCAATAAAGTTCATCATTACTTATTGCATAAGTCGTGATCTTACACATGCATGTTAATAAACTTGTTACATAAGGATTTATCTGATGAAAACAATATAAATGTTCGCGACTAGTACATAAAACCAAGAAAGTCTTCTTAATTCCAACACCGGACAATTCCCCGTGGTGATGACTAACAACACTACTTACTGGATAAATCTTAAAATACACTATACACACTGTTAAACAATCTGCGTCAAGGTTATAAATATTTTTCGGTTGAAGAGAAATTGCCTTGGTGGTAAACGTAAGATTTGATTGGTTTACAAAACACTGATATGCAAATAGCAAAACCATGTTAGTTCGGCTGCGCCGAAAAACATAATGCTACGAATAGTGTTTGTTAAACGCTCAACTAATGTGACCGCATAATATGGAGCATTAGGTAAGCTCCGGTAATTGTTATAAGGAACATTACAATGATTAAGTACTGGATGAAAATATTAAAATCACCAGAATGCAGTTGATTAGGTCGACTTATAACATGTTGAAACAAGATGCAGAAAATTCCATAACATACGGTTGAAGAAACTGGGCTTTTCAAATAAAATCACTCCTTCAGGCACATGGTTATCTCCGGATAACATCCGCCTGTCTCTTATTAAACAAAGAATATATGATATGTTCTACCAACAATGGTATGCTTATATTAACAATTCTAGCAAACTTTCGACATATAGTATATTTAAACATGAAATTTGTTTTGAGAAATATTTGGATATTATACAAACATCCAATGATCTTGAGATAGAAACCGGTCGATACGACAGTATACCTCAAGTAGAACGAAAATACATTTATTGTACAATGGATACCACCGAAAGAGAAAACCATGTCCTCTTAGTTTGTCCTTTTTACAGAGATTTAAGACAAAATAATTCAGCCGATATTGTTGCCATTGCCCAACTCTTCAAAATGGCGTGTCTTCAAAATCAAAACGCCTCAAAATTCACTTGACAAAATATATCTTCTTCGGTATGTCGAAAGGAAAACCCACAAATCTGCGCAAACTACACTTTATTACTTATTGTGTTAAATATTTGTTTGACTTTTTTAAATAGTACCATCATATTTCATTTTTAAATCTTCACTATGCTCTGATGACTATTTCTTTCTCACCGACTATATACTTGAATGTGGCATAAACTTTTGTAATATGTTTAATGCTGAAATAAAATGTATTGTATTGTATTTTATTGTACGAGGGTCATGCAAAAAGTTCTGTCACTAATGGGCTTCCGTAGTTTTATCCCAGGTATTTTTTAAAATGCTTCATTGCACTTGAATGGTGTGTCCATTAGCTAACGTTATCCGTTTATTTCGTGCATATTGCTTTTCAAATGATCGAGTTATTTCAAATTGAAATACATGCAGTCATATACACTGACCAATTTACTTTTCACATTGTAAAATGGACGAAAGACTGAAATTCGTAGCTATATTAAATGCCGCATTAGGCTTGATATAGAATCAAAGCAGATATTTGATGAATTGTGTGGTATATATGGACCTCAGGCAATTTCAATGCGCACAGTTTTTAGGTGGGCTAAAGCTTTTAAAGCTGGGAAATTCTCTGTCGAAGATGATACCCGTTCTGGTAGGCCTAAAACCTCTGTTACCAAGGCAAACATCGCTGCTGTAAAAGTTGTGGTCGAACAGGATGCGCGATTGTCGGTGAAAGATATAGCCAGTTGTACTGGCATATCAGAAGGCAGTGTGCAAACAATTCTGAAAAAGCGTTTGGACCTGAGAAAGGTTTGCGCTAGGTGGGTACCTCATTTGCTCACTGAGGAGCAAAAGAAACAACGCATTAAATGTGCCCGGGAAATTTTGAAAACATACAAAGGCTGTGATAGTCGGGTTATTTCTAACTTGCTAACAGGTGACGAAACCTGGGTGCACATGTTTGAGCCACAGAGAAGGGCTGATAATAAGCAATGGAAGCGAAAATATCAAAAACGCCCCTGTATTGCCAAGAGAACTATAAGTTCGAAAAAGATGTTGTACGCAATTTTCTTTAATTCTAGTGGGCCAGTCGTTCAAGTGCATTGTCCATCTGGTCATACAGTCACTGGACGATTCTACAAGAACTCTGTACTGAAGAAAGTGAAAGAGTTTTACAATAAGAAACGTCCAAGCAAAGGATGGTCAGGAGTCCATCTTATACACGACAATGCCTCCTCTCACAAGTGCGAGGTTGTTAAGTCTTTTTTGGCTTCTGAAAAGGTGGAAGTTGTAAACCATCCGCCTTATTCACCTGACCTGAGTCCCTGTGACTTCTTTTTATTTCCAAGGCTTAAGAAAATGCTTTCTGGAAAGAAATATAAGTCCAGAAGTTCTCTTGGCAGCGCCATTTATCAGTGTCTCCAACAGATACCAAAAGAAGACTATTTATCTGCTTTTCGCGATTGGGTAAAAAGGTTACAAAAATGTGTTTCGGTAAAGGGGGAATACTTTGAAGGTTTGTAATAAAAATAATTGTTATAAAACGTAGCACTTAAGAAATCCGAACCCAATGACAGAACTTTCTGCATGACCCTCGTATTGAATAAATGATGTAAAACTGACTGCATTCGAAATACTTGGCACAATTGTTCACCCCGATGAGACGATGTGTATCGCGCTAGATCTGTGTCCGTAGCTCAAGGACTCATTCAGAGGTAAACAAGAAATATCTTAAAAAAGATGGTCGGCGCAATTTGAAGCTTATGATTTCTTATGCAACATAAAAAATGCCGAGATGTTACGATTGCTGGTAACTCCACTGAGATCCAAAATGGTAAATTCACCTAAGTTCAGTGGATTTCGGTAAGGTAGCGTACCCTTTATCGCAAGGTTAGCCAATCCGTGTCAAGGTTACACACGTTGTTCGGTTGAAGAGATACTGCCTTGTTGGTTAACGTAAGATTTGATTGGTTTACACAACAATGATATGCAAATAGCAAAACCATTTTTCACGGCTGCGCCAAAAAAAGATGGTCGGCGCAATTTGAAGGTTAAGATTTGTTGTGTAATTTAAAAAAAAATCCGCGAGGTAACTAGGGCTGGTCACTCCCGATTCAAAATAGATTTCGGTAAATTCGCGAAATTCAGTGGATTTCGGTAAGGTAACGTACCCTCTATCGAACGGTTAACTAATCCGCGCCAAGGTTACAAACGTTGTTCGGTTGAAGAGAAATTTCCTTAATGGTTAACGTAAGATTTGATTGGTTTATACAACACTGATATGCAAATAGCAAAGCCATGTTAGTACGGCTGTGCCGAAAATATTAAAACTTGGTCTAAAACACATGTTATGGAAAATTACACTGTCAAATAATATGATCAAAGGTAAAAATGGGTTATATAATATGCACTGCATAGTATTATTTAACCGTATTCTCGTCATACATTGACAATTAGTGGTCTCGACACGTTGCATTGAGACACTTAGTACTATTCATAATTTAGGAGACATATAGGTCCAATGAGGAAAGCGAATATGGTTAGACTCCTATTTATATATAACTGTACATGTATACAGTGAACTTCAGTACTATCAAAAATATTATTGAGTTAAAATATGAAATAATATGACGAAATGGAAATGGTCTATAAAGATATTACCCAATTACAAGAGAAAACTAATTTTATGAGGAAGGAATGACGTGCTCTTGCCGACGATGTTTTATTTCACGGAATTTGACATGCTTTGCAAAAAATAAGACATGCATCTCTTAACTTTCTTCTTTTCTACTTTGCTGCTACTGGAGAACTTTGGGGGGAAAGTGACCGCTTTCTGACATGAAAACACGTATGGAAAACTTTTTTGACGTATTGACTCCTAATTCCATTCCCCATTCGTAATCAAAACGATGAATGACAAAAAATCGTCAACGATTTACCTTCATTTTGAAACATGTCAGGATCATTTTAACCGAAGTACTTTTTGTGAAATGAAATGCAATTTGAGCAATTTGAAACAACCATATAGCCATTTGGAATGAGAAAATTATGCCAGACCGCTTTAATGAAGTGGCCTAAGCGGTCTATGTGTCATAATTTACTTTACATATAACACCCAGTTGTATTACAACGCGTCAAAGGTTAAGGACCAGACACACGTGATTCATTTTGGGACTGGTGAAGTGTTTTCTACAATTTTGTTTATAAGGAAAATGGGCGATAAACGGTACAATTTTGATATCTGTATTTATACAGACAGTTCCAAGGGTAATGGTAATCCGCTGTGTAGTTATTTTTGACTTCTTGTTCAATTGCTATGCAGTTTTGTGTTCATTGTAGCTCTACTATTCGAGGAATGGTAACAACTAGTGTGTTCACCCCTGGCGCCGGCGACCTATCTTTTATAAAGTTGTGTTTCATGTACAACCAATG
Organism: Mactromeris polynyma; assembly: GCA_032209605.1. NCBI lineage: Eukaryota > Metazoa > Mollusca > Bivalvia > Venerida > Mactridae > Mactromeris > Mactromeris polynyma. The sequence goes on from JASFXZ010000012.1 coordinate 7,885,086, forward strand.
TCATAATGCAGAAACCACTGCATGTATTGTAGAAACTCCACATAAGGCTTTACAAATCATCGAACCTACTACAATAACTAAATTAGATTACTCTTGCTTGAATATACGATAAAGCTTAATTATTGCCCTTGGTTTTCTTTATTAAAGTGTTATGATCATATTTAACTTGCTGTGAACATTTATACAAACACCTGATCCCATACTTGTAAGGAATATATATTCCTAGTTTGATACTGATATAATTTATATCAATGACAACAGCATTGTGCGACTTGCTTTATCGAAAAGACGAGTGCGCTGTTTTACAGACAGATCTTGTTATGTTTAAGTATTATTGTGATGGTCCATGGTTTGTAAATCTGCCCTGTTCATATATTTTTCTTTTTACTATTTCTCATTTCTCCGTGAAGAGGTATCATGAGAATTTAATAAGAAAGCCTGTACAAAGTTAAAACTACGATGGCAAACGAATCGTACATAATAGTCCAGTCGATTTGTGAAACAATTGTTCAGATGGTGGTAAAAGCATCAAACTTTGCAGAGTTTTACTTTAGGTCATTGCCAACATTTATAGCTATGGATCCATTTCAGAAAATCAAAATGGCTGCTCTGGGCGGCCATTTTAAAATGGCCGCCAGAAAATTAATAAAAAAATCATAAAAAAATTATGAAAAATAAATGGCTTTACCAATTTTGATAAAACTTGGTATATTTATCACTAATGACAAGGACTATCATCTGAGGACTTCATATATTGAAGTACTGGCGGCCATCTTGAATGGTGGCCATGTTTTACAACTAGTTTTGCAAATCATGTGCATGACTTATTTGACCATTTGGTGTTATATCCAATCTAAATAGCAACCATTTCGTTAACCTAGGCTTCAGCATGTTAACAATAACAGCTCCATCTAAAATAATGGCATCTACATCAGGACTCTCAGATTCAGTTGCGCAAATTTTCTCTAGTGGCACCAACAAATCTGACTTGGAACCAAGTCTCAACTGACCAAACTGGGATAGGGAAGGTGGGTATGCTTAGTTCTCATGACGAAAAAACTCATCAATGTCACTATCACGAACCTGGCAAGACACATATAGCTGGGAAAATAATGAGCAATTCTGCTTTAGGGAGCTAATTTGTCGTTTTTCCTTTGAATCACTTCTCAATTCCTGACGACTGAAGAGGTGTAATTTGTTCTGTTTGATTGGATCGGAAAGTGTTGTCCTCTTGTCAAGACGTTCCCTCACGTACTCATGATACTTATCATTCCCTATCTGTTCGATATTTCTGACTGTGTTTGCAACTTTTGGATCTGCTATGTCACGTGTGTCAAAGACTAAAAGATCTTCTGATTCCTCCAAAAATGGGTTTCCCATTTCCTCTAGTGTATCTGGCAATGTTCTGACTTGTGTCACAAAGGCCTTCTGCTTACTTTCAACCTGTTCATGGTGTCTAACATCTGGCCCCTCTCAAATTATGTAGCAATTATGTGCCAATGCCATCATATCCCGAACATGAATAGGAAGCCATCGAGCGTAATTAGGGTGATCTAAAGCGAAAAACCAAGGTATCAGCATATTAAGATAGTCTTTGTACAGGTTGAAATTCCCTTCCCGGAGAGATCGAACAAATATAAGAATGATCAGTTCAAGCTTCAATGTAAGTGACCAGAAATGAAACAAAGGGCTCTCAATTTCTCTCCTTTTCTTCCACTCCTCGAAGCTGATAGTGTTTTCCTCTGGATCATATCTAAAAATAGTCTGTAGGCTTTATGAATTAGAATATGTAATGAACAAGCAGTCACTTGATGGGCATGTCGGGTTCGGGTCACGTGTGATGCCTTCATGAATGATTCTGCTGTTCTAGCAGATGCAACGTTTGACTGGCTCAAAGCATTCACCCATCCACTATTTTGTAGCCAGTCTCCAATCGTTCTCAAAGCAGCAATCTCAATATGAAGACCTCTGAACATGACTACAATATGATCTTGCAGGCCAATTTCATTGAATGTTTTTAGCAAGGGCATAAAGAGGCTGATCACATGCCATGACCGGTATTGTCCTGGGTTCAAGAAAGACACACTCTCTTTAATAACTGTCATCGAGTGGCGAATCATTGCAGTGGATTTTGCTTCCTCTTGAAACAATGGTAATACTGAACTAATGTCTAAAGGTGCTATTTCAACTTCCTGAGTCTGAGAGAGATGTGCATGGAATGCAGATCATGTCATGTTCTTGGTGTCTGTGTCGTCATCTTCAATCTCCTGACGTACATAATTAAGCCACCTGTAAATCAGAAAAATGAAATACATGCATACATGTATTTGTAATCATTCGATGGTTTCCTCATGTGTCATTGATAATTACTTGAAGGCATGCAGTCGGCTAGATGTTATATGGGATGAATACCGTCAGGACAGCTTGAAGGCATCAACTCGTGGTAATCATGGAAAAGGTATCCGAAGACGAGTGCAGGCAGATTCTACCATTCCTGGAAATTGGGAGTCCTTTCTAAGAATTGACAATAACAAGACATAGTTGTTTGCCTATCTAGCGGAACAGCTATTGACGCTTACCCCAAGTGATCAGAATACAGTAGTTTCAACCATGGGAAGGGAAGTAGTATGCAACAAACCAAATAAGAATAACAGTGAACTATCGCCATGTAACCATGAAGAGGCGGACACCCGAATTGTGTTACATGCTGCAGATGCGGTGAACAATAGAATGCGGAAAATTATGATCAGAACCGTTGACACCGACGTTGTTGTAATCAGCAGTGCACAAACTGAACATTACATGCCTATGGGTGGCATTTGGAGTTGGAAAAATCTTTAGGTACATCCCTGTCCATGAAATCGCTCTGCATATGGGGCCATCCAAGTCCCATACACTACTGTTCTTCCACGCATTTAGTGGTTGTGACCAAGTTTCATCGTTTTCGAATCGTGGAAAGAAAACTGCATGGGAAACATGGTCAACCTTCGATGCAGTGATTGAAGATTTTAAAGTATTGAGTGATAAACCTAATGAAGATTGCATTAATGAATCTGCAGGAAACATTGAGCGTTGTGTCGTCTTAATGTATGACAGGAGCAGCGAGTGCTTGGGTGTAGATGCAGCAAGAAAAGATCTATTCACGAGAAAAGGACGATCTATTGCAAATATTCCACCAAGCTCTGCCGCATTACAGCAACACATAAAGAGAGCTGCTTACCAAGCAGGATTTTGTTGGGGACAAGCTCTTGTAAAACTCCAAGAAACACCGTCACCTACCAGCTGGGGTTTGAAGCGGAACGAAGGGGGGTTTATGGGAACCATTCTGGACATCGCTGCAGCAAGATTCAGATTCCTGCGCTGAACTGATAAAATGTGGATGTAAAAGTGAAAACGGTTGCCGAGGACGATGCAAATGTATAAAGGCAGCATTTAGTTGTACTGCTCTGTGTAAATGTGGAGGACAATGTGATAGGGAATAATAGACAGTGACCGCTATTGTGTGATTTGACAATTATTGTGTGATATTTATAACGTCAATTGAGAACATTTAAGCAGATGATTTCCTTATGACATTACTTGTATGATATGCTACTCATTATGTCTGCAATGGAGGTTTTTTGAAAAAAAAATTCAGATAAACAATATCAACCAAACGATTTATTTTCATCGAATTTTGAATTTGGAGCTCGACCTATTTTGGCTTAAAAGTTTCAAGATGGCCGCCATTCAATATGGGTAACATTTTCAAAAAATTGTTCAACATGGCAATTGGTATAAGCATTGTCACTCTATTTACCAGGTTTCATGTCAATAGCTTAACTAATATAATTTTCATGAATTTTTTAAGTATTTTATAGAAATCCAACGTCCGCCATTTTAAAAATGGCCACCGCTCCCGCCAATTTCGACTTTCAGAGTGGGTCCATAGCTGAAAATGTTTTCCATGACCTATACTACTATTATGCAAAATTTCATGCTTTTACCACAATCTGAGCAATTTTGCTTAAAATCTGCACAAATCGACTGGACTATAAACCGCAAGCCTGGCCATATTACTTGACGTAAAGCCGTTGACCACGCGTGACGGTGCGTACGATTTTTAACAAAACACGAGAATCACGCGAACTGTGCAGTTATAGTTATCGTTACTATTCTAGGGTCGTTTATATACATGTATGTATTTGTGTTTTCTTTCATTACATTCAGCCAAACATAAATAATTTATAATCTAACTTCTCAGTATTATATTAGCTAGTATTAATACAATACTAAAATGAAAACAACTCATATATACTATAGTGATAGGAGTGATAGTATATGCTACGTATCGACTTAAAAAGAACGGGTAAAGCGTTCACAATACTAAATGTTATATAGACAACAGTATATGGTTTAAATACCTAAACAACCAGAAACTTTACTCATTATTTGTTCATCTTCCTTAACATAACCATCTTTGGCTTTATCAGACTTCCATCGTCCATGTTTCTTAAACAATCTATCTAGCACTCCACATTTGGCAGCCGCTGTAGCGCCACCCGCCCGTAAAGAATGCAAACCGTATACAGAACTGTCTAGACCGATTTTTGACAATGTCTTCTTTAATATTTCCCTTGCTGTAGTGTACGATATATGATTACCGGGCCTCAGTACATATCTGTGTTCGGACTTGCAAAAAGAGACTTTTCTAAACAGAAATTCGTTTGAGTCATAAAATATTCCTGCACTATGTACATAACTATCTAATGCTTGTACAGGACATGTGCTATTGCCAGTTTTAGAAATAACGATACTATGACCCTTGGAACGTTGATCCGTTTTAGATGACGATATTCTCAATTTAAGAAAATTCGGAAAAAATTGTACATCAGACCTTTTGATAGACACGCATTCCTGAAATCTTAGAAAGCCGGAAAAACTTAAAAATGTCATTGCCAAAAAACGCTGATCCAAAAGACGAGGGTTAGAACCGAAATATCTAACTAAAGTAACCAAATCCTGTGCAGTTATTGGATTCTTAGCAACGGATGGCTTTCCACATGTTCTAACTAACCCCTCTTCTACATGTTTTACTAATGAAGAGGTACATGGATCAACGAAACCAGCCATTGTGTGAGCCCATGAAGTGCTATACAATACACTGTTTATCTTAGATTCGGAAGGTTTGGTTTTTTCTAAACAGGAAAGATATAACGTAACATGTTCCGTTTTGGCGGGCACTGCAGAAAAATCATATTGTGTACACCAATAACAGAAATGTTTAAAGAAACTTTGATAAGTCTTATACGTATTTTCTGCTACTGACTTCTTTGACAATGTTTTTATATTTTCCAGATCACCCAGCAAATCAGGATGTAAACTTATGCTTTTGAAACTCTTCCAAATCCCTATGGCGAATACATCTGTAAAATGTAATAAATAAAACGCAGATATTTATCGAGTACTTATAAGATGGAAAAGAAAATAAAATATGTCGGTGCTGGTTTATTACGTACCCACGATCTATTAATGTTCAGTTCTGTATCATATCCAATATTTTAAATATATTGTAAAATATTTATAAATGTAAACCGAATATTTTCCCGCCGAATTGATACATACATATATATATATCTGTGTGTGTATACGTTTAAGTAATCAAATATCAGTAATTATATTCCTGTTCAGAACAAAACATCGTTTATATCTGATATAAACGGCAGTGTATCAAATAATGTTAACAATGTATGTACAAATGCGCATCCATGCATTAACCGTATTCTTATACGTAAATAATCACACACAAATAATCCACCTCCTGTTCAAGGACAGGGCATCGTTTATATCTGATATAAACGGTACAATATCATGACATGTTTCACATTTTGCACATATAAATCTATAGTTTTTTCACTCAATACGTATTGCAAGCACTTTGCTTGAAAATCGCCTAGAATTAAAGGCACATGCCGTATTCTTGTGGTGAAATATACTCTGTCAACTGTTAAATACTAAAACGTCTTTAACGAAATGTTTTGGCTTGAAACCTTTATCGAAAAGATTGGGCCAAAAACCCGAACTCGGCCATTTAGGTACAACGAGAGTACCCTTTGCTCCGCATGCTAGCAAATGAAAAATTGCTTTTGAAACCATACAAATGGGAGGAACTAACCAATTATTGCTACCTCTCCAATTTACAGTAAACGTGTCGACTGCTTCTGACTCAAAATCGAAATATTTTGAATTAAATCTGTGGACCTTTCTGTTATCTGTACTAGCAAATCGATCAATATCATGTGGACCCCATAATTCGTCTAAAAACCGGAAAAATAATTATGATACCTCACAGTCATCGGTATCATTTACTTTACTTATATTATCGGCAATCTGATTCCGAGACCTAGGAACCCACTCTATTACCAAGTCAATATGATTTTCCAGACATAATTGAAATATTTTGAATGCTAGATCGCATCGGAAAACACAATAGTGTATGTTAACTCTTGTGTCGACAGTTTTTTCAGATTAAGAAACTGAATATTAGATAACCAAAATTCTATTTCATATAAACAGGGGCTATCCAAGGATATGCTGTATGTAAAATCCCATGAAACTCTCTTTTCTATCTCGATAAAAAGAAACTTAGTCATATGTCTAGCTACATAACCAATAACGGGCATCATTGAAATGATTTTCCCTGTACATTGTGCTAAACGCCTAGCTGAGACGTACGGACAAGATCGTTTCAATTTTAATAATGTTTCTAGCAAATCATGCACTGTGCACTGTTCCAAATTAGACCTATCCACTCAATACTTTGTACTGGCTGCCAGGTAGATTTATCCATATTGAAGACAAACCCAGCTTTAATAAGACTATCTCGAACAAAATGTGCATCTAGTATATTATTTTGCAAACTATCATTTGTGCCGAAACCATCATCTAAGAACATAATAATTTTGATACCGTTAAGACGCCAATATTTCACAATTTCTCTTATTTTTTTTGTAAAACAAAAAGGGGCACTACTCAATCCGAATGCTAAAACCGTGAAACAATAGTATTTTCTTTTTTTACGAGGACCCTAAAGCCTGCCGTCCACTACAGCCCCGATGCTTTGCGGAAGGGTTGCCGATAAAATTTAGCTAGTTTCGGGAACCTTTCGGGATAATTCATCAATAAATGGGCGGAGCTTTGCCATCGGGCTCGCTCGGCATATATTCGCGGAGTGGCATACGAAAGGTTGCGGTATAAACGCCGAAACCTATCCGAAGTAGCCGAATGCGACGCGGAAGAATGCCGACAGTTCCGGAATTGGCTCCCGAATGTTTCCCGATCGTGCGGAAAGGTTTCGGTAACATTGCAGAACATGCTGAAGAGTTGCCGAATCGTTGGCGATAGAATGCTGAAATGTTGCCGATTTGGGAGTCGGGGTACATAAACGATGCCGAACTACTATTTTGTTATCAGTTGCTAGTGGGACACCATGAATGTTAGAGGCCTTCACCTTGCACTTCAGTTTCAAATCCAAGCTGAAATGGATGCCATGCTTGCCTTGGCATTGTATTTGAGACAGAGAAAAAGAAGACGTCATCGCCGGTGGCTCAGACGACAGGAGGCTTCAATATGGACAGTACAATGCATTGATGCAGGAACTCCGAGATGAAGATGTCACCCCTTCAAAAAGTATTTGAGGATCACGCCAACAATGGTTTCCAACATACTCCAGCGTCTAACGCCTCGCATTCAGAAAAAGGACACCAGGTTCCGTAACGCCCTTCCTTCTGGCCTAAAGCTTGCGATGACGCTGAGGTACATGGCATCTGGGGACACGTACGCCTCCTTGGAGTATGACTTCCGTGTTGCTGCGGAAAGTGTATGCCATTTTGTTCCAGAAGTGTGTACTGCCCTGCTTCAGGAGTATAAGGATGAAGTTCTGGCCATTCCCAATAGTTGTTTTCTTCTCAGCTTGGGCTGGCATATAGGGGTTTACACCTTCATCCGAACTTGAGTGTTCAGGTGCTGGCTGATTGGTACATTCCACGCCCATTCTCTTTTTGGATAGCTTGCCCTTACCTCGCACTATCCGCAAACTGACGGCATCGCTCCTGCTGTCGCTCTTTTATAGTTCGGGAAATACGGCTCCTCCTCGGCATCCCTTCTGCTGAGAATCGGCGTCTTCAGCGCCGATTCGGCATCTTTTCATTACGTGATCGGCATAGCTTCCGCGTGTGTACGCGAAACGGAACTCTTCCACTCGTCGTCTTCGGGGAGCTTTCGGCATCGATTCAGCTTCCTTCAGGGACCGATCGGGATGGCTAAAATATTACGAAGCCTCGCAGAAGGCTTTCCGAAGACGCCGAGTTAAATGGCGATGGGTTCCCGAACGTCCCGATGGTTTGCCGATGATCCCGAAGCCGTCCCGAATAAAACATTCGGCGTCCAAATTTTTAAAATTTGGATGCCGAAGTTTTTTCGATCCCGATTTGGCCCGAAGTGCCGAGATGGTTTCCAGAAGTATTAAGGAAGGACACTGAAGGGTTCCAGAACATCGCGAAGACATGCCGAAACATCCCGATTTTGCGAATTCCGTTTTCGGGAACCCTTCGGGGGCCTAGTGGACGGCAGGTCTAAGAAACGCTGATGAGGCTTGTAAATGTCTATGTGATGATATCCTTTCGATAAATCAAACTTGAAGCAAAAAGATCCCTTAGCAAAATAATCTAAACCCAATTTCCAGTCCTCAAACGACATTTTCTCTTTCCATATATACTGGTTTACCTTGCGTAAATCAAGAATTAATAGTTTTTGCCAGATTCATTTATAGCCACACTTAAAGGATTTACTATTGTAGGCTTAAATGGTGTCTCAATAATGCAATTATTTTCTAAAAGTTCCTGCACCGCCGTAGAAACAAACTAAATATTATCCCTGGCTGATTTATTATAATATTACCCGAAAATGAAGGTTTTGGATATTCCAAAAAGGGTATTTTGTAACCGTGAGTCAGAATATCTATAATATCGCTGCTAGCGCCAATTTCATTCCAAAAATTAACACATTTCTTTAAACGACCTTTAACATTTACAGAGTTTAAGCAAATCTCAAAGTTTGATTCTTGTAACTCAAAAAATGTGTTGAAAGTATTCGAATCATAAAAATACTTATCATTCACTCTTGGTGGTTCCTGATCCACTGCCACCTGGTCGGTATGTGGATTGCTGGTATTGCATCGCTCTAGCGGACCAGACTGGGCACGAGTTCCGAAAGTGTCCTTGTTGACCGCATGCGATGCAAACGTCTGAGGCAGAGGCTGTGCGACGAAAGGGACAAAAACGCTGACCATAAACTCTCGTGTCCCTGGCACGGAAAGTAGGCTGGTATCCCTCTGTTCTTGGATGTTGTGGCTCGGTGGAACCAGATGAGCGTGGAAAATAATAAGGCTTATAAGAACGATCAGTAGAGGCTTGAGAATGCTTGGAAGATACTTTGAGCTTTTTGACGGCCCTAGACTAGGCTTGGCGCAAGCGTTTTTCATCTTCGCTGTCACTACCAATGCCTGGCTTTTCATACTCGCGGACTGTCGACCAGCCCCTCGGGGAATCACTAGCAATCAAAATAATTTTATTTCGGTGTCTTAATTTCTTTATAAGACCTTGTGCAGAATCAAAAACGTTTCTGACCGAATTGCTCTTAGAAATATCTTCCAAGCCTTCCACAATTTCACAATTAAACTGGTGTTGAATTTTATTAAGACTCTTTGTTGAATTTAATATTGTTGCTTTCTTTAAATTAACTAGTTTGTAACGAAACGTCTTTCCTCAAATCTTTAAGCTGACAATCTAAATAAGTACGAAATAAATCAAATGCTTCAATGGCGTCTCCGCCCCCGGGTGCCTTACCACGTGCTGGCGTGTTCGGTTGTCTTCTGTGTCTCTCCCTCGAAACCGGACTGCTCAAGAATTGTTGTTGCTGTTCCTTTAGTTGTACGGACGCCCCTCTGTTCGTAATATTTCTATGTACGTCCGAATGACCACCGTATTCAATGTTATCCTCCATGTCACGTTGCAAAGCGAGCAGTAAAGTGTAACTGGATTGACTAACGAACTAAACGTGTACGCATATACCATCTGGAATAAATGTAAACCCTGTTTACCGCAGTTTATATACCCGTGTACGTTACGCACGATTGACCACTTACTGACCGATACTGATACGACACATTGTATAATACAATACTAAAAAGATATTACGTTCAACTTAAGTATGAATTCATCGATTGTCTTAAATATAGTTATGCATGAACACTAAAAATGTTTGGATGTTTTGAACTTCATGCGATAAAAATAAGGTATTTGTTCTGGAGAAAAGCTAAACTTGTCTGAGTAAATTATTCAGTATCTTGTAATCTATCTTAGAAATATTTATTTATAAATGATTATAAAAGGAAAAGTTTTGTCATAAACATAGGTTTTAAAAAAACAAGATTCAATAACCAATAAAACTTATTTAGAGGTTTTTACTTGTCTAAATGAAAACAAAATATGTTCGTGAAATCGAGGCCTGTATTGGAATATATCATATTCAATTTCAAATGGGATACAGTTAAATTTACAAAAAAGTTCATGGATACATCGGCGGATAAAAGGTAATGTTTTATTGATGTTTACGAGTACAAACCTATAGTCAAAATTAGTATTGGCATTATAGAAATCGCTCGTCAAATTGCATGTCATATATAACGTGATATATAAAGAGAGAAAGGCAGAATTCACATCAAGTTATTTTTAAAAATTAAAAAATGCCCAACTGTATTTTTCAGCAAGCAGTAATAGTTACAAAATGGAGTTAATCAACATTCACTATGAAAGTGCAAACCAATCATATGTTCAGACAAATGTCGAAGGTCAAGGTCATAGTCAAGGTCAAATGGGTCAAACAATTGAAAAAAATGCTGAAGCTCTACCAAAAATGACTAAAATTGTTGTGAAGTTTTTAGGTATAAGAATACTTAATACAAATAAATATAAACTGGACATGTCAAGCTTATTGTACAATATAAAATTATTCAGAATTGTAACCACGGCAACACTGGTATTCGAGATGGCGTCCACAATGTCACAATTAAACGTGGAAAGGTTTGAAAACGTTCAAATTTTGCCGGCAGTACCCGAGTGTTTAAATTATAAAGAATGTACTTTGGTGTGAAATAGAAACAAAATACCTGCATTCAGGTCTGTTGTTTTCAGTGTCAAGGTTAATGTCATATTCAAGGTCAAATGGTAAAAACATTGAAAATTTGCTGTAGCTCTACCAAAAATACTAAACTTGTTGAAGTTTTTAGGTATGAGAAAACTGGATACATATAAATATTAACTGGACATGTCAAGCTTATTGTACAATATACAATTATTCAGACTTGTAACCATGGCAACACTGGTATTCAAGATGGCGTCCAAACTGAAACATATAAACGTAGTAAGGTTTAGAATCGTTCCAATTTTGCCGGAGGTACCCGAGTATTTAAATTATGAAGTCGTGAAATAGAAACAAAATACAGTACGTATACATGCAATGTAACATCAAGTGGTCTTCAGACAATTGCTTAAATTATAAAGAATAATATTGGGCCCGTTTTATCAACGTTCTTACGCACGAAATTTTCGTAAGATTTACTTACGACATTCTTACGATCGCAAGAGCGTTTTATCAATATTTTCGTACGCATGCAGACGCTACGAATTCGTAAGATTTTCTTACGACGTTCTTACTATCGCAAGAGCGTTTTATCAATATTTTCTTACGCATGCAGACGCTACACATTCGTAAGTTTAAGCCAGAATGCTACGAATGGTCATAGGCATGCGTAACATTCGTAAATATAGGCTAAGAGACAAATTTGATCAGATGCTAAAGAGAACCATTCTATATTTCTTTATTTAAGTGTCATGCAATTAACAATTTCAATAATTTTAGCCTTACTGACAAAAGAACAGAAGAGCTTATGCGATGGCGCGGTGTCTGTCGTCCGTACGCCCGCCCGTGCGTCCGTAAACAATTGCTTGTGAACATGATATTTAAAGACGTTAGTTTGATTGTATTTCAATCAAATTTATACAATAGTTAGATATCCATAAGAGCTCTGTTCCTTTCGATATCTAGCCAGAACTGCCCATGCATGACTGGATTATGGCCCTTAAATTGTCAAATTTTCTATAATACAGCTTGTGAATAGAATAGCACCTTCTATATTATCCGCTGTTTACCAAACTTACACAGTAGGTAGATATCCATGAATGCTCGGTTCCTTTCGAAAACCAGCCAGACCCACTCGTGCTTGACTAGATTATGGTCTCTTGAAAATGACAAAATTGCATGAGCATGAGAATAGCTTATATTCTTTATTTGATCTTCACCAAACTTGGACAGTCGTTTGATATCCATGAGATCTTGGTTATTTTTGAAAAAACAGATACGTGCATTCATGACTGCATTATGGCCCTTGAATTTGGCAATATTTCTGTAGTCAATATAGCCTCCATAATTGCCTTCTTATAACTTAAAGACAAAAAGTGAACGAATTCAGTCAGCCAGTAGAGCACATGCCCTCATTGGTCTCTTATTTTATAGATGTTTGCATAAGAGTGGTTTATGCATGTCATTATAGTGTCTTATTCATTGGCGGACATTAAACATTCATGAATAGTTATTTGTTTCAGTGCATTCTATTTGCAGTCTAAGATACACAAATGTTAACATTTAAATTAGTGTTGAATTGTATTTGTGTTCTTACTTTACTTTGCTTTTGTCCGGCTATATTATCATCAGTGTTGTTTTTTAAAATGTACAAACACCACAACTCAAATACACATTTCAATTTATTGCTGCATAAACAATAAGAAAATAACAATAACAAAATATTTATAACAATAATAAATAAATCATTTAGAACTGAAGGGGTTCAATAGAGCAGCAGTAAACCCAACATACATTTACGCTTCCTTTTGGCCGCCTGTGCATTGTTGGTGTTGGAACATGTAGCGGCTGAAATGTATAAGAAGTATGCATTTATTTTACAAATGAAAAAAAGTTAATCAGACGCCCAGTTAGTTCATTTGGTAGAGTGCTATACTAGAATTTCTGGGGTCGAGGGTTCGAACACCACATTCATATTGATCTACTTTAGTCTTAATAAACGTTCATTTGTGATTTTTTACTGGCATAACCGTCATAACAATTGTATATAGATTTACATATTGCAAAGTAGAAGCAACCATCACGACGATCCCCTTGGGACCAGTAGCTCTGGATTCAGTAATATAACTGGGACCTATGACTCGCAGTGGTTAGGCATTCGTTTACCTTAGCGCAAATCTGTGTATCTACAAGTCCATTAACAGGCGGGTAGCCTGTCTTACTTGTAAATGATAAACGTCTGCTATATCAAAGACCTAAACACGGTATTTAGGTCTTTGGCTATATGAATAATTTAATTAACAAATTAAAACTACTTACTGTGCAGTTACAGCCACCCAAAACATGCCATTCATTTCATACAAGCCTTTCATAACAACATTCCACTAACGCCTGCTTCTCCTCCTCCGACCAGTTTGTTTGTTTGCAGTTTGTTTTTGTTTCCGCCGCGTCAGTCATGATAATTCTATGCAATATGCAAACGTGTTGAAGAGGACAACAGATGACAGATGGCGCGAACTACGTTGTTTTCTACCTCCACTTGAAGAGCATTTGCGTACGAATATTCTTATTCGTAAAATCGTTGTCATACGTACGAACGCGTTTATAAAACGGTCGTAAGTATTTTCGTAAGAATGCCTTGATAAAACGGTCGTAAGTATTTTCGTAAGAACATTCTTACGAACATTTCGAATCTTACGAACGCTAGTTCGTACGAATATTGATAAAACGGGCCCATTTGTGCCTTTTGTCACAAATAGTTTGTAAAATTGCCATAAAACACTATATGTAATTGTAGTATATTGTTATTGGTCCATATTACAATTCATAACACCACTGATTGTAATTTGACGATAAGAGGAATATTATAATCACAGTTTTACCACACGCAAGCTTAGAGCTATTTGCAAATGAAACAATAGATGACCATTATGAGCAAGTAGACATTACTATCCATATTGTTAAATTTGTTAATTCAGTATACTTGTATCCTCAAAGTAAGAGATCGTAGCTTGTCTTGTTTTATTGCACGTAACAATGAATAAATTGTATCATGCTTTATCATATCTAAACAATCAATCTGTCTTAACAGTACAATAATCATATGGTATTCAATTAATATTGTAAATTGAAGTATGGCCAATCATTTTCAAAAGCATTAAAATGATTAACCGATCAAGTATAGAATATACCACGTTTGTATTGGTCTTATTGATATAATCAACTACGTATTTGATTAAAATTGCTCAAACAAAACTATTTCAAATGGCATCTTTCAATTTTCGGTCATTATACTGACTATCTGACGTGATTTTGCGAAATATTACCTAGTTTTATTTTTGTGTAAAATAACTGTCTGGACCGAAAACAATCGTCCGGATTCCGGCGTAGGGAGGATCCGGACTGCTGTGGATTTTTTCATATGCTACATAGAAGGAACTAAAACAAGACCGAGAAAACTGTCCGGTTTGAGGAAGTTTCCGGACTGAAGAGTGTCCAAGATATAATTCAAGGTCAAATGTCATTGTCAAGGTTAAAAGTTCAACTTTTCTGAAAATATCAAGTTTCATATGTAAAATTGATATTTGTTCTGATCCGGCCATAATATTCCTGTGTGTAGTGTGTTTTAAAGTAACTAAGTCTGTGTACTAACCGTGATTATATTTTAGATGACATATATTAAATCTGCTTCCTGTGCTTAAAGTTTCAAAAGAGAAACTTGAAAACATTCACAAATCTATTCACACATAACTTCAAATTTTATTACTGGAAAAAATATAATAATTGATTACGTCTATTATTGTATACATGTGGAATGTCTCAATACATCAATGCCATCAAATTATAAACATTGTGCCAAAGGCTCTGACAATCTCAAACATATGAAAATCCCATAGTATGTACAGGCATAAGATCGAACAGTACCTTCAGTCGTAATAAGTAACCGAATAGATGTATACAGGATGTACTGCTGACGACAATGTACCTGAAATTAAATGGGTTTGGCAAATTTTGCGCCACTGAAAGACAACCCTTCCAAACAAGTAACTTATAAGTGCTCCTCAGCAGGTTGAGTAGCAGAGTGTTGTCATTAGTGGTTGGAAGTTTCTTTGATTTGGATGCTTTGTTTTAAGAATAGTTTCCACTCTTAGTGTGTACAGAGATACACATGGATTCACACCACAAACAAATGAATTTCAAACAGTCAATTCTACAATCCGGCAACAAATATTTCCGTCACCTATCAATGCCAAGTTGCTGGCATTATCCAGCAGTACCTTAGAAGCATTCTTCTTCCCCATATCGAAAAAGGTGCTACATGTGTCATAACCAGTAATACAGTTTGCTGGCAACAGAATTTTCATCTGCTCAAGAGATAAACTTTCCATAAAACTGTGAACTGGAATAAAACCTTGTGAAGTCCGAGTATTGACATATTCTACCAGTGATAAAGAAATACTCATAAAGTAAAGCTACGGTGAATGACCAGAACGAAAACATCGGCATTACTGAATACCACGGCTCCTTTGGCACCTCGACTACCACTGTACCTGTCATGCAATAATATTCTGTTGTTGCATATTCTCAATATAGTAACACATTTGCACTGTACATGAACGTAGATTGACATTATGAGGCCAATATCTAAGATCATTTGACCTGGTCAAGACGTTGCAAGGCATGTTGGGAGCTCTATTCGAGCGATACATAAACTTCGCGCACGATTTAGAACGACAGACCACACCGACGACTTGCCACGTCGTGGACGTCCGCGTGTTACAATGCGTGGTCAAGACCGCTATATCATGAACACAAAGCGCAATCGATTCCAAAATGCCACTGCTACTGCTGCTAGCACACATGGGCTTCACAATTACCGAATCAGTAGGTAAACTGTTCGTAATCGTCTGCGGGAGAATGGTTTACACGAACGACTTCCTTACGTCGGAAGCATTTTAACGCAACGTCATCGTGTAAATCGTCTTAATTGGGCACATGTACACACTCGTTGGACACGAAGACGCTGGAATACTGTTCTTTTTTCGGATGAATCCAGATTTTGTTTATATCGTGGTGATGTCACGGTGCGCGTTTACCGTATGATAAATGAACGCTATGCTGACTGTTGTGTTCTTGAACGATATCGTTTCGGGGGAGGGGGTTCTGTCATAGTTTAGGCAGCCATTGCCCATGGTTATCGTTCACCAATAGTCGTCATTAATTGCAATTTAAATGCTCAACGTTACTGCAATGACATTCTAGCTCAACACGTCATTCCCCTGTTCCATAACAACGCCAACATCTCGATTTTTCAGCATGATAATGCAACATCTCATACAGCTAGAGACACTGTAAATTTTCTTATAACAAATAACATTGATTTTATTGATGACTGGCCCGCTAAAAGTCATGATCTCAACCTTATCGAGCACGTCAGGGATATTCAACACAGACGAGTGAGGCGTCGGGCCAACCCACCTGTTAACGTCAACGAACTTTGTCAAGCGCTCATTCAGGTTTGGAATAATATTTCACAGGCAGAAATCAACACCTTAGTCCATTCTATGCGCCGGTGATTGTTTTGGATATTGACTGTGGCAACATACCTGAATACAGGCAGTTTGTTTCTTTTTCACACCAAAGTACATTCTTTATAATTAAAACATTCGGGTACTTCCGGCAAAATTTGAACGTTTTTTTTAAACCTTACCACGTTTAATTGTGACATTGTGGACGCCGTCTTGAATACCAGTGTTGCCATGGCTACAAGTCTGAATAATTTTAAATTGTACAATAAGCTTGACAAGTCCAGTTTATATTTATATGTATCAAATTTTCTCATATCTTAAAACTTAAACAAATTTAGTCATTTTTGGTAGAGCTACAGCATTTTTTTCAATTGTTTGACCACTTGAAATTGAAAATATTAATTGGTTTACACTTTTCTAGTGAATATTGATTAATTCCACTTTGTAACTATAACTGCTTGCTGAAAAATACAGAAGGGCATTTTTTAATTTTACCCTTTTATTCTATAAACAGCGGCCATCTTGGATTTTGGGGCTCGCACCAACTTTAGAGAATTTATGCCGGTGGTCCGATAAACTACCGACCCTGACAAACATGTTGGTATATGCCACTGCTTGTTTTACTCTTGTGGTTACCTATCCCTCGAAATAAGCCTATTTTCAGACAAACGTCACTCCACTAGTAGAGTTGTTAATTTGGCTACACAATCTCTAATAGATAGTTTATTTCAAGAGTGTAGGCCTTTGACCCATGAATCACATGTATAATACAGAGAATATAGTATAAAGTCACATGTATGCACAGTACATATAGTATTCAGCATAAAATTGTACAATAGTAATTATAATTATTGATCTATTCCGGTGAATGACAGTTACAGACTAGAATAACATTTATAAATCTAGTAAGATAACATGTCGTAATAACATTGAATATATCTGATTTGTATCAATAATAGAACTGCAACGTTTTGAAAAGGTTTAGTAATCTACAGTACAGAACATGAGTGGAGAAAGGTTAGTAAAGATAACATACGTTATCTCGTCTTTCAAAGCTCTTAAATACATAAATCGATAAATGCTTAACATTAGATTGGTTCGTGGACGAGATTAGTTCAATAAATTTAGGAATGTTCGGTCTTTTCCAAAAATAGCTTTTAATTAGATCTTTTAATAAGAACCATTGCAATGTATAACCGATTGAACATATCGTTTTTTTACCATATTACTAACATACATAGCTTGTAAAATAGCCTGATTGTTTTTTAATTTATGATGTACACACATATGTTTGTTCACACTCATTATACTTAAATAATAAAACATCACAATAATTGAATAACTAAACTAACTACATGTAAATCACTTTACCTCTGATACAAATATAGTTGTAAACAATCATGTATGTAAAGAAGAAATAGTATCGAATTTCCTTTGATCTAACATGTTTTACTTTATAATAGAGAATAATATGTTTTGTATGAACTTGCTATTTCCTGTCTACTTATGACATTCAAAGCAAATATATCAGGGTCATACAAAATCGACCAATAGTATACAAAACCTGCTATATTGATTTATTGACCATTTTTGACAGGCGTAATTTCGTGTAGAAGGGAGACAAGCCAATCAGAGGAAATGATTTTAACAAAGCCTCTACATCAAGGGCGATCATTCGTGATATTTATCACAGAAAGCTGTAGAAGGAAGTGCACAGTGTGCAATACGTCTATCTCTTTTATAGAAATAAATGTTTTTTACTAAGTTGATCATGACATTCTTTTTCATAAACTCATACGATAAGTCATTTCCGCCGATGCATTGAAACATTTCAAATTATACATAAACAAAGACATGTCGTAATTGTATTTGAAAATATGTCTTTTAATCCTTAATCATTGGACCGCTGTGGTTTTTAACACGCACACATGACAAGTTTACATTGACAATAATCTAGATATTGTTTTACGAATATGTACAAAATAACTCTATATTCAAATAAAGCATATTGATCTACATAATATAGAAAATGGTGTAAACGGAACAATACGGTAAAACGTAAAATAAAAACCTCATACTCTAGTCACGGTGGCAAATATAAAGCGAACAATTATTATTAACTAATGTTCTTTAACGCTCACATAATACTCATTTTTATAAGTGTTGCTTTATATGGAGAAAATGGTAAAAAGTATAATGTGATTTGTTTTATTTAGAGAATAAAATGAATGTACAATTTCCCAGTAACCTTAAAACTTCAAAAAATCGTTAATTTTTCGTCGAGAGATGCAAATACGAAACCACAGTACATATTCTAGGTTTTAATACGATACATGACTGTTACGTCGATGATTATTGAAAAAAAGAAGACGAGGAGTACAATATTTCATCAAATCATTTAAAACATTTTATTACATACACACAATAAACATTAATTATGAAAAAGATACGTATTCGTAACTGTCTAAATGTATGGAACCTGTCACAAAAAGTAATAACAATAGCATTATGCAGTTTTAAAGTAACGCAGATTATACAGCTATAATATCTGTTTAGTTTTAATTATTTGTTTCCGTCAATGTTTCAAATTAGAAAGATGAAAGATGAAGGGGATATAAAAATGGTATGCGCGCGCGTACGTATGCGTGTTTATCGCAAATTTTGTTAGGAGCATAACCCGAAAAGTCTTTGAGATATAAATATTAAACTTCATATAAAGATAGATGATATTGGGGAGCATGCAGTGTTCAAGAACCATAACTCTACATTGAATAGTGGAACAGTTGCTTCCCTTTTTTTCATTTTAATAAAAAAATTCTTCGGAGCATAACACAAACACTTTATGAGGAAATTATTGAAACGTGACAGGATGATAGAGAACAATGGAAGGAAGTACACTTCCAAAGAACCATAACTCTATCTTACCTAATATGTGAATTATTTCCCTTCATTAAAAAATCTTGTCCGGACAATAACGCTTAAAATAATGAAGGGAATTGATTCAAACTGCTTATACAGATAGAGTAGATTGATGGGGGTTGTAATGCACAAGAACCATAACTCTAGTGTGATCCATTTTAATTAAGTATCAACCTCGGATTAAGAATATGAATAGAGGGATACCAAGTGGAGCGTAGTTCAAGCAATTCTTATCTCTAGCTTGTCTCTCTTTATCACGTTCAGTTTACAATGTGTGGTTAATAAGTCAAACATTATAAATGGATAGATTTAAGATTTGAAAAGATAAGTTAGTCCGTGAATTTTAGTGCAGATCTATAGAAATGTAGTCAGGCTTGTTATTTTTAATTACTTCCCTTTATTATAAATTGACATATTTTTTTTATTTGGATTTGAAGTCAAATTTTAGTGCATTTGAGCAGAAATTTACTCTGGCTTATTATTTTTTATTACCTCCCTTTATCATACCTTATTTTGTTTCAACTGATTATCCATTGGTGTTCTGAATTGTCTTGTAGTAATTAATTTTTAGCATAACTCCAGAAAAATTAGATGAACAGACTTTAAAATTACAATATATGTGTAGATCTCAAAAGTGATGTAGTGCCCCTAAATGCTAAATTGCTCCATATTATTAAGCTCATTTTTCAAGATCCACATTATGATTGATATCACTGGAGATACACAAGTAGACAATTACATAATTAATGCTTAATTGCAGAGTTGTTTTTTCATTTAGTAAACTCTAGAAAGCTGTAAATACTGAAATCAGTTGTTTTGTCATCACATGAAACTTTCACTGTTGTACAATCATACACTTAATATTCATCAGTATTTCTTTCGGCGGGGGATATGGCAGTCTCTGACTGAGTCTTGTTGAAATTGTAACTATTCTTATTACTCCAGTACCTGAACTAAAAGCCATATACGTTATTCGTTGCAGCCAGCTTTTGTAATACTTCGTTTTGCAATTCAGCCTTCTTTGAAATTTTGTTTTCTCAAAAAGGGTGAGAAGGATGGGATAAACTAAGACACAAATGCGTTACGCAGTCTACTATTTCACCATCGAGTAACACATTAGCACACAGTAATCCATTTTATAGTACACACGGAAAAGCGCGCACTTTTGAAAGTAATGAAGGAAATTGATTCAAACTGCTTATACGGGCTTATTATTTTAAATTACCTCCCTTTATCATACCTTATTTTCCTTCAACTGACTATTCATGGACAGAGTGCAGTGCAGGTAATTATAATTCTAGTTTAAAAAGCACATGCTTCGGGGAGCATCCATTGGTGTTCTGAATTATCATGTAATAATTACTTTTTGTCCAGAAGATAACTCCAGAAAAATTAGACGAACATACTTCAAAATTAAAATATATACGTATATCTCACAAGAGAAGTAGTGCACCCAATGCTATATTGCTCCATATTAGCAAGCTCATTTTTCACTTTAAAAGATCCAATGATGATTTATATCACTGGAGATACACAAACAGACAGCCATATAACTAATGCTTAATTGCAGAGATTTTGCATTTAGTAAACTCTAGAAAGCTGTACTTATTGAAACCAGTTATTTTGCTATTTAACATGTCATCACATGAAACCTGTTGTTGAATCATACACTTAATATTCATCAGTATTTCTTTCGGCGGGGGATATGTCAGTCTCTGACTGAGTCTTGTTGAATTGGTAACTATTTGTATTACTACAGTACCTGAACTAAAAGCCATATACGTTATTCGTTGCAGCCAGCTTTTGTAATACTTCGTTTTGCAATTCAGCCTTCTTTCGAAATTTTGTTTTCTCAAAAAGGGTAAGAAGGATGGGATACACTAAGACACAAATGCGTTACGCAGTCTACTATTTCACTATCGAGTGACACATTAGCACACAGTAATCCATTTTATGGTACACACGGAAAAGCGCGTGTGAACTTATAAACTGGGAAGTACTTAACCACAAAATTAGCAAACATTAGGAAACGTGAATAATTCCATGTAATACCAAAAAGGCCACAGTTACAAAAACTATACCTCCACTCATGAGTACTCAACAGCGCAAACAATATTGCACGTTTACACACATTAAAAATGGCATGAAACAATCTAAGGACCGGATTAAAAGCATTGGTTTATGTGCGCCGATGATCAGTCAATCGCGGTATTTTTCTGACACGTGACACAGAGTGGTTTTCCTGCTAAATTATGGGTTTATAACTTAAGCATTTGATAGTGCAGATTAAGTTACCATCAGCATTTATTCCACGCTTCAACCTTAATATGCATCGTGTGCATGTTATTAGCATTTTATTTAAACATTGCTCATGCATGTGTTCCAAGATGAACATATAAGTGTGTCCTCCCCCTTTCGGCCTATTATTGCAGACTTTCTTGATTTGTTCCGTGATGTATTCCATCCATTAAATTATTCCCCTCTTGTTGTCCCCCTAAATTCTCCTTAGTTGTTCTTTTTGGTCAGCCAGACCATTCCTTGCGCCCCTTGTCCTATACATGTTTACCCGTACACCTCCTCAGTGCCTGCTGTTTTGTAGGCTGTTATTTTCTTGAGCGTCTATGTGGGGAGGCATTGTCTTGTGCATGTTCCCGGGATCAACCAAATATCTCGATTAAGTGTGAGGTTGGCTAGCTGTTTAATCGATTAAACCCCAGTAGTTTTACTAACAGTTCCAAAGGCTGTAAATCGATGTAGTGTTATGCGGTTCTTTCACTTTATATAGTTTCATGTTATTTTCTCCACACTTTCGGCCTATTGATGCCAGATGTCTTGACTTGTCCAGTGATATATTCCATCCATTAACCCCCCCCCCCTCGTCGTCCTTTTTTATTCTTCTTGGTTATCACTTATGGTCGGCCAGGCCATTCCTATCGCCCCGTATCATTTTTCTATTGACTCTTCCCACGGAATATCATTATTGTATCATTTAAGTTGTGATTTGCTGTGTACAAAATTATATGTGTACACAATTATGTGTCAACAAAATTATCAGACAATCGCAACTACTGTACCTTCAGTGCTTTGATTAGAATCATTTCTGGTTTCCCACCGTTGGACGTTAATTTTATATGCACCGAAGAAAATGTCTCCTACGCAGTTATATGTCTTAATTTCAAACAAATAAGATATTTGGTAGTAGGAATTGTAAAAAATAACAATATTTTAAAATAAATGCTAACATTTTTCTACAACGCACCTGTTCAGAGTAAACAATATCCGCCTTGGTTATTGCTGTAATGCAAGGGAAGATAACCGTATTTGTGCTGCCAAACCATTGTTTATAAGCTAGATCACACTTGATAATAGTGTATCTAACCTGTATATTAAGGAGAATAATGGCCCACTATCACGTCAGTAAGTAACACATAATTCAATTCTATGTGAAAATGTTTTTCAACAGTATTTCATTCATAAACGGCGGACAGTTGACCCAATCAGTGCTCCTGGGATACTAACCAGTTCTAACCTGTTCCTCAGCAAGCAACTGACTACTTCTCCGCGTGCATAAGAGGTCGGGTTGAGGTCAAATGACTTTGGACGCCTCGTCTGGGTTTTAAGTCACAACCTCGAGATCAGCAGTTGGGATATATGTGTTTCAAGATGAACATATATGTATTTGCTGTAAAAATACCAACGTTGTTGTCAGCCTGTCACAGACTTTTATTCGTATGAATATGGACTCACACAGCAAATATGCCTACATGTATTAAGTATTGAGACTATGACGTATTGGCCACACTTCATTTTCACTGGTTGTCTTATAATGTTTGTAAACGTTTCATCCTAGTCTGGAGGCAATCACACAATTTAATGTCCAAGGGACACTTTCAGCATTTGCACCTAAGCATGAGGAAATCCGTACAGCTAATGAACTACAGCAATGATTGCAGTTTACACTATCATTGCAATTCATTTACCGGATGACGATTTGTTAGGGTTATATTCCTCAAGGTTGTCACACCCACTCAATTTTAAAATTCTCTAACATTTCCTCGATTGTTCACCAACTTGTTACATTATTCATATACTAAGATCAAATTAATGGAACATATTTCCAGCCTCCATACTCCATTATAGTTGTCTCAGTCATGCCTTTTTAATACTTAATTTAGTTTATAACAGTAACATTAAATACTTTTCAGATACGTTAATATAAGGAAGGCATCACAGAAAGAGCCACTTAAACTAAACAAAAATCTCCTCCAACTCTCAGGATACATACACTGACTATCACATATTACTAAAATTAGAAAATGACATTTCGGTGTGGCATACAAATAATGGCAACAACAAAGACTGAACAAAAAAATGAAACAAGTCAAAGTCCCAAACCTGGACTTCTAGTACATGAACGTACATTTCTTTCAAGTAGAACGTTTCATGGTTAAAATGAATGAAGCCGTCGAACATGTACTGTAACTATTATTTTACAGTAAAGAGGATAAACAGTAAACGACATATTGTCAATGAGTCTAGAATTACACTAAGTTTGTATATGCAACATTTTGGAAATGATTAACAAACAAATGCCCAGACGGTTTATAATTTATTAAGGAGACTATCCAGTGCATTAAGTGATTTTTTGTGGCAGAAATATAGAATGCATCGTGAAATATAGGAGTTTCAGAACTAAAATATAAGGGGTTTTATATTGTACGGTTAAGCAGCCTTATCTTGTTTCAGATTTGATAATATTAATTTGTGCATACCTTTTAGACTAATTTCTATTTCGGGCTTGGTAGGGAACCTAATATGACATTCAAGTTTGGGGTTTTGTACAGGATACAGGTTTCTAATATAGGAAAGACATGACTCGGACAGTGATATCTATGTGACATTGGAGTAATACATCCTGGCATTGTCTATTCAATATATTTGCCTTTTGTTGATTATGTGATGTAAGTTTATCAAATAAAGAAGAAATAACTTGGGAAGATGATTTGAATTTTTTAAGAGATTGTAGAGCTCTTTAGATTTGAACGTATTGGTGTTATTAGGGTCCTCTTGGTCTCCAAATACACAGAATAAATTCTAAATAATTTTTATAGGCAACTCTGATATTTCTTTTGATAAGATTTGGGTTTAAGAATGATGATTTAGTTTCTGGATTTCCCTTTCCTATGAGTTTTTTAATACAGTTTATCTCGTTTCCTCATATAATAAGCCTTATAATGGATTTAGTTATCAAGGAAGAGACCTTTTAGTAACAATATATTTGTGTGCGATGAACTGTTTAATACCCGTTGAAATTTCACTGTAGCAGTTTCACTTATGTTTAATACCATATTGTCTTCTCCTTCAATGTGTGAATCCACCCCAGTTGCTTTTCTATGAAGTGGAGTGCTTCTATGCTTTTGTCTGGTTTCTTTAGGTCTAAGGTCTGAATATAAACTCATTATGTCATGATCTGAGATACCAGTTGAGGATTTTATTTTGTTAACTGCAGTTAAGTTTGTAGTACGAAAAATGTCTAAGATGTTACTTTCTCTAGTATATTCTGTAACCATTTTAGTAATGTTAAAATCGGCATATAAGTTGATAAACGCATTATATAATTTTGTGAGATTACACCTAGGGTTTATAGTGGGTACATGATCATCATCCCAGTTGAATTGTATTACCTTTGAGGTTGGATGTTAGTTCTTAAGACTTCCTAAGCTGTTCTGTACTATACGTGTCAGATTCATTTGGTAAATAATAAGCAGCCACAAAAAGTGGTTTACAAGAGGCTATTTAAGTTGTTATCCGCAAAATGTCACAGTCAGTTTTTAACTGTTTTTGCTCGTTGATATAATAGTATTCTTAAATAAATGAATAAACCTCTTCCTTTGCTGTTACGGAATTCGGATCTTTTATTTACAATTGACTGGCAATTAATACATATAACATTCAATTTAGATTTGACAAAATCTCCAGTCTTCGTTTTCACTTAAGCTTGGTCATGTTTGGTCCCTTGTCTTAGTATACACACACTGTCATCAGAAGATAAAGACGACATAGACTTTATAGACAAGTTTGAGGAGGCACACTCATGCAAATGACCTATCCCATGCAACAAAATTATCAAAAGTAGTGGAATCTCATTTTTTGCAATTTATGTGAAACCAGTTATTACATTGAAGTGCCGAGTCATTATCGGTGACCTCACATCCACATGTGTCACATGGGAATTCAGGACGTGGATTAGTTATATGTATTGTGATAAGGAAAGCAATAAAAGACATAGGTACATTAAAGATGCCTCTGTGTGTTCTTTTGCATAATACAGCATTTGAAAAATGTTAGTATACAACCAAACATCTGCATTTTATCAGGTGTTATATAAATACAATTTGTAAATATTGCAGGACGTGGATGGTCAGGGAGACATTTATCAAGGGCATTAATAAACAAAAGCAGGAATAAGTGTTGTGTGTAGTAGAATACCTGTAAATTTTTTCAGAGCGTCTTAGCTAGCAAGCATGTACATTATGTCGTCATTGTAAGGTCAAGGTCACATGTCAGTTATTAAAAGTAATTTAATTACTGAAAAACAAAACATAAGTCAAGGTGGTGAATTTGTTTTCTAAAACAATGCTCTTGGGGAATTTTTTTAAGGACACTCGGAAGAAGATGTTAGTTGCACGACGCATGCGCACCATTCTCACGCATGCGAATCGTTCAAAACAAGAGTTGCAAAATTGAGTGAGGTCAGAAATTATTTCAAGATTCAAAACAATTTTTTCGGCGGGACATTTTGACATAAACTATTTAAAAATGTGAATATTTCATTCGCATATACGGCTATCGACTATACTAGAAACCCAAATATGAGTCGGGCGTCATACTCTCTTCAATGAAAATTATGTGTAACATATAACATGAACTATATCCAAATTTCATTTTAAGTATGTCTTCTATCTTCCACCTTGCCAAACGTTATATGTTGTCCGCTCTCTTTGAGATTTGTTTTTTTGTGGTGAAATTCATACATGTACATTATCCATGAATATATAATACACTTATTACATTTTATTGAAACTTTATATTAATATATAGATGGGTATGGGAATGATCATGCACACCAAAAGCGGTCACAATCCACCTATGAGTTATGACCCTTTGATAATTTCAATTAGCCATTGTCTATAGGAAAACAATCCGTCCAGAGCCATATCTTGGTATTGTTTGGACAGATATATAATTATATATATATACATGTATATAGAATTGTTCTACCCAAAGCAAAGCAGAGGGATATTTATATGATTAGGGAGTGTCTGTCCATCCATCAGTATTGGGAACGATGCATATCAATTGCCACAGCCATAAACACCCACTCCTTCGATGGGAGAGCAAGACAACCTCGAGCCGATGGCAATTTTATAATTATAATTATGTCCTCAAATTAACGGCTTTAAACATTATTTGGTCTTTTTCTAGGGATGTTTCATAACTAATTGATTTGTATTTCCTATAATTTCCCTAATTCGGCGGGAGATAGTCATTCAATTAATTTGCTTGTTTGAATTCACAACTTTATTCTATTGTTATGTTGTACTTTTTAAGTAACAGAAATTTTCAGTGAACAGTTCATAATTAAATGTGAAGTAACAAACATTTACAATGCCTCAGAAATGTTTGTATTATTTTGAAAATTTATTTGGTGATAAATTATAATACATGTACACTGTTGAATTTGTTTTCTTTCTGTTTGAAATTAAAGAGATTTTGTTACTTTGCCCATTCCATGCCCCACCATGTAAAATGGGCTTCTTTCATCAATTGGAAAGGATTCTAAAGCATCATTCTTCAAGTCGTTATAGTACCTTGCAATGTGCCATGCGAGGACAATTGAACACTGGTAAAAATAAAATTAACTAGTGCCATTCACATTGGTGGACAATGAGTGGGCAAGTGGACTACTTTAGTGAAAAGTCTAGAAACTGAAGAATATAGACAAAAGAGGGTGAAAAAGTTGTGACTGTGATTTTACTTTGTTTTGTAATGCACAATTTATTTTAAAGGAAGATTATGACTTGGATGCATTTTTTGTTGTTGTACCCAAAATATCCAGGTTATTTTGTATTTTCATCCTTTATTTTATTCATATCATTATATATGATTCAATAATATATGCAAAGAAATATGCCTTGTATGAACATGTAAATGAAATTATAATTAACCTTAACCAAATAAAAGGAATGCTGACATGATATTCAGACACTTAAGGTTCTGGCCCAAATGACCACCAGATACTGTCTAAGGTTGCAAAAATGTTATTGAATGACTTGGCACAATTTACCAGTATGTTATTAAGTATAAGAAGTTTTACTGAACAGCATAACAAAAAACTAAGTTTTACAATCCAAAGCTTGCGAACAATAACGTTTTGTAATGTCATAAATAAGATCAAAAGTGAACATTTTATTGAAAAAGTTAGTAAATTCAAAACATGTTAACTAGATGCATTGCTCTTTGAAATGCAAAGTCTATATTTTTATTTTGACTTTAAAGGTAACTTCAATTTTCATAAATATTTGTATTTATGGGATAAATTTCCAAATATAATGAATGATTATAGAATGAATGAAGAGAAAATGTGTTCATCGTATGACATAGATTATAATTTAATGTCAGGGAAAATACTGTATACATAATTTTACATCTATACACTTTTTTCATATATTTACTTTGCTTATATACAAGCTAAATGAGAAAACATGTTAACAATCAGCATTTTACTCAAACATTGCAACAAAGCATGTTTTGTCAATACATGTTGAGCTCGCTAATTGTCAAGAGATAAAGAGAATACGGAACATATGTGTAATCCCCTGATATATGACATTATTGTAATACGGACAAGATGTGTACGACCCATTGTTTACCTATGACATCTAAGTGTTACCTTGAATGTTGAACTTCGAACATATGCTTGAGTCTTATCATGGAGAACATATATGTATGTGCCAAGTGATTTTAAAATCCCTCGGTAAATTACAGTGTAATGGTCCAGACAAAACAAATCCGGACAATCACTCGCACACATACACCGAACCACCATTGTGGCGATTATATTGAGCTCACCACAGATGGGCTCGACAAATATCCATAATCTTTAAAAAAGTTAATTTTATAATTTGTAAAACAAATAAGTAATCATATTCATGCATTTATGATGAAAGGATACACAGTTATTTGAAAAATGTATTCAACAGACTCTTAATAACTCATAAATGTATCAATTGTAGACAGAAACAATAAATATTGGCAAGTGTAAGCATGGAAAATGTACTGAACAATGTGTCCAAGAAATGAAGAGGCTTAACGTACCAACACAGTGTTTCAGCTATAATTACAAGATAAAAAATAAATTGAAATAATAATGTTTGCCTCATGATATGTGCTTTAACCTACACAAAACAGAAAACAAACTAAAATGCATCAACTATAAATTAATCTGCACTTTTTCATTTCTTTCTTAAATGCTGCATCAGATTTTGAAACATTTCTGTGATAGCATAGTTACATTTGTCATTAATCACTCTAGGCTGTTTTTCGCCACTTTATTCAAAGATGGTATACAGTCAAATATTTCTCAGCTGTCAATGATCTTTCTTCAGCACTGTTGCAAATAACACGAACACAGAAGTCTAAGTTAAGAACTAGGAAACTGGGTTTTCCTAGATTTTACTGGTCAATAGGAAATCAGTTGACAAGCTGTTAAAAGAATCATTTTAAGCTAACACTTCTGAAATTGCTAAAGGTATAAAACACGTTTAACAAAAAAATGGAATGTGGTTTTATTATCCAATGCCTTATTCACTGACAAATTAGGAATAATGTTAATTCATGATTAATATTACTCATATATGGTAGTGTGGGGTTTGAGTGCTGAAGGTCAAATGTTCAATCGCCTTGCAAAGAAATTACAAAATGGCCCACTAACTTGACATTTGGTGTGTAAAGAGTAGAACAAGAGATAAATAAGTCTACATAAGTATCTTTTGGTTACCTAAGTTGCAGCTCATCCGTTATGTACACAGTTCTACCAGACGAATGTCAGCTATGACTGTTATGTAAGTTATGTGTTTGTGTTTTATACTTGCAGTTCCACCAATTCAAGAAACGAGTCCACGTAGACAAACGCCCATTCAAGGAAATGGTAAGTGCGTTTTACAGTGCTAAAACATAACATGGTTATACCAATAATATAACTTCGCGCAGGTCTCTTAAGCATACGTAAGTTTCATTGCTTACAAAGTGATGCTGCATACGATTTGCACATTAATTGTTAACTCTCATTATGAATGAAAATAGTATCATGAACTAGTTTCTATGGTGGCATATTACTGCCACCAGTTAGCATGATAGCGTTCGCGAATTAATTCGTGTTAACCACTTAATTATTACGATAATTATCTAGCTATCTAGTTAATATTCGTGATAAATTTTCGGTAAGATAAATATCTGTATAAATCTGTATAAATGTTCACAGCAAGTCAAATATGATCTTAAACCTTTAATAAAGAGAGACTCTTCTAGATCAAGGGCAATAGTTTAATTATACATATACATGTACATTTAAACAAGAATAATCTAATTTAATTATTGTAGTAGGTTTGATGATTGGTAAAGCCTTATGTGGAGTTTCTCCAATACATGCAGTGGTTACTGCATATTGGCATTGGTTGTACACGCAAGCAAAACTTTATAAAAGATGGCTCTTACTATTCTTCGAATCAGAGAATGGAGAATGGAATTAGGGGTCACCACGTCAAAAGCTTTTTTCCATACGTGTTTTCATTACAGTAAACGTCACATTCAACACTTTTTCTTCAAATTTCTTCAGTAACAGCAAAGCAGAAAAGAAGAAAGTTAAGATGTACAAGTCTTATTTTAGCAAAGCTTGTAAAATTCCACGAAATAAAAAAATCGACGGGAAGAACGTTAGATGATTTTGTTACGTACCATTTTTAATTCGTCATATTAGTTCATATTTCAACTCAATAAACAGACCACCTCACAACTAAGAGTGAATCATTTCAAAACAAATGGTGGCCATATAATTGATATTATTGAAATGCAGCGTTGGGTTTAAATCTCGGGTATTTGCCTTTGTTAAAGTTTAATTCTGGAATTTCAAATCTGGATCGTAGGTTTATTGAACAGACCTAAGTAAATAATGAAGATCGAAACTGCAAAATACTTCAAAAACGTGAACATGGAAAAAAACGAACTCGGATGATTCATGAAATTATGTGGTGCTATTCCTCCTCGGTACCCAGACTATTTACATACCATATATGTTATGAATAGCTTCGGTACCAAGGATGGATCGATTATGAAATCACTAAACGTAATATTATAATATTATATGATATGTGAATGGATATTTCGAAGTTGTTTGCGAGAGGCTTTGTAGAGAAAATATTGGTACAAGCTATAGACCTTCACCTAATGTAACCTATTGATTTAAGTTGTTTCACGTACAAGCTTGTCAAATAATTACATGTTAAATTGAAATAACCTAGTGCTTTATGGTATATAACATGATTCACGATAATTATCGATTGCCAACATTTTTTAATATCAAAGGTAACCAATTTGTTTATTGGAATAGCATGTGTACAAAGTATTATATATATACATACTAACATATCAAACAACAGACATCTGGACCAATAGATCTATGTCACCCAAATTATGAAAAATACTAGATGACTAAGAGTAAATGTCGAGAGCACTAATTGTCAATGGATGACGAGAATTAGGTTAAATGATACTACAGAGCGCATATTATTATACCCATTTTTTATCTTTGATCAAATAATTTGACAGTGCAATATTCCATAAAAGGTGTTTTAGACCCAGTTTTTATTGTTTTTTACCTCTAAGTGTGCCCTTGAGCTATGGACACAGATCTTGCGCGATACATATCGTCTCATCGGGGTGAAAATTTGTGCTATATAATTCGAATGCAGACTGTTTTACATCATGTATTCACCCCACTAACGTTGAAAAGAAAAAGGAGTGATTAGTATCGTGAATTCCATAACCTCTATATTCGTTTCCGTTTTAACAAATGAAAATGAAGCCGACTTCACAAAAGTAAACAGAAAAAGGAGACAACTGTTGCTTTACTAAAAATGTATACAAAGGAAAAGTCAGTCATCTGTTAAACCATGTATATCTCTCTTTAAATGATTAACATCGTACAGCACATCATGTATACTGTATTACCGAAGTACACAAGTGTAAACAGACATACATACAACATAACTAAAAATCTATAACTGAAAAACTAACATAACCATTCTCAAAATATATCAGCAATGTCAATAAAACATTTCTATATACTAAAATGATTTGACTACAATATCAAGAGAGTAACCTCCCTTCGTTGCAAATTAAAAGACGTAATTGGATTCGAATTGAGTGATACAATTAATGCACCCAAACATACATGTACGTACAACTGGTGTGCGTAAACATGGCTGAAATTTAATGTGAATGTTGTGTAACACATGTCTAGTAAAAAAAACTACTGTCGTGTAACAAACTACATGTAATTAGCTACGTATTTATAACAAGTCTTATTCTAACGATCTGAACAATCACTTTTTCCTAACGTTTTAAAATTACGTTTGTTCCACATGTTCAATTATAAAATTTGCGTAATAGTTTCGTGTTGAAATTTTGGGGTAGGTTCACTTACGCCTGAAGTTGGCCCTGTGTTAAATTCTTAGTTTGTGCTGAAATTTCTTCATGTAAATAAGACAGAAAAATCGGTTTAATTAACCAAGACATTTGGGAACTGCTTTTTTATTATACAATCGGGGCCTGTGCTCTACAGGCTGGCCACATTTGGTCGCCTTTTGACTATAAGTTCTTAGAAAGCATTTATGACGGCTCTATATTGATTTCAGAAATCTTTAATGTAAAGGGCAATAATGCAGTCATGCATACGCGGATATGTGTGTTTTTAAAACGGAACTAAAGTCTCACAAGCAATTATTTACGGACAACGGACAAGGCGCCATCGCATAACCTGTTCTTACATTTGGCCAGTAGACCTAAAATTAACTCAAATACAAGTAGCAAACACTTATGCAGTTATCCTATGTCGATCTCGGATCTTTCTTCTGGAACTGCCACCAAGCAACAGAACTGCCATCAACACAACAGGATGTACATGATGAACATCCTTGACGCAGTATTCCAGAACTGCATTGTCTATGTGATTTGTGAGTGCACTCACACAAAGACTCTCCGCGCTCAGTTCACAAATTCACGGCTCAGATTGTTAGCTAGGATGACGCACACTCGCTCTAAAATTAGTATAGATTCAGCGATGCAAAACAGTGATGAGAACTTTTAAGTGGACAGAACATGAACCAGTATTTCATTGATTTCGGCGGTCCTTCATCAAAGTGCAATAAGAATGTTAAAGGATGGTTAAAACTGTTTAGTTGTCCAGCTGTCGTTTCGTGCGCAATGAACTCGAAAGGAAACTATCAGATCAAACATGCTAACATCTTTTAAAGGAATTTTTCAAGACACAAGAGTCATTATTGAATGTACAGAATTATATAGGGAGAGAGAGAATAACTTGCAACAGGGAACGCCATATAATAAGACAATGCCTCTCCGCACAGACCTACGGACAAACAACAGTTCATAAAAGCCATTTGAGAGGAAGTGCAGGGGTTAATACGGTAGGGAGTAGGGGCTCAATGAATGGCATGGTCGACCACAAGAAACTAAGGAGAACTAATGAGGACAAACAGGGGGGAGGGGGTAATGGAACATTTAAAAAACAGCCAATCAAAATGGGAAACAGGCATGATAAATCCATTGTTGCAATATACAAAAAAATCGTGTAGATGTATGCAAGTATATACAATCTAGTAGTGACCCTAACTCCTTTTATGTGTCCCGTTTTAACAGCCTATTTCTTCTTTCCACTTGTGTTACGGAAAGTTCCGAAATGAAAACCTGATAAAGATGTTTTGCAAACGTTCCATGCATTTGATCTCAAGAAGTACAACACCGTCTTCACAGTGGGAAGAAAAGCAATTCCATTTGAACTCGTCCATAGAAATGGACTAGTGTAGAAAACATTATATTCACATTCCTTCAGCTGCAGTCCTCCATGTTCTTTCTGCATATGTTAAACATTCTATTTGCAGGCTCTTCTTGGTGTTACCATATTTTGTTAATGCATGTTGGAATTCTGAATAAAACATTCCATTCAGTATGTTGCCACGTGGTGTTTCATATTGCACACAAGTCAATTTATGTGTATATGTTGGAAAGTAATGACCATTACTTTGGCCATTGGTTAATTGCAAGTTCGATTTAAACCCCCACTGATGCATGGCTTACCTTAAGTTACACACGTGCGATATATTATTATAGAATGTATCTATAAAATATAATATATACACACAATTAAATAATAACATGTTTTATTTTCAGAATTACCGCCATCTGTTGGAATACTGGTTCCACCAATTCAAGAAACGACTACATGTAGACCAACGCCAATTCAAGAAAATGGTAAATGTGATTTATTTACTTTTTCTTTAACGTTTGACCATTTATCGCTGACCTCCATGACTTGCTTCGTGATGTATTACATCCATTACATTACATCCCCTTGTTGTCCCCTAAAGTATCCTTAGTTGTTCTATATATGTATTCGCCCAGGTCATTCCTTGCACCCCTATTACCCCTCATGTTTACCTTTGCACTTTCTTAGTACCATGTGTTGTGTAGGCTGTTGTTTGCCCCGGGTCTGCGTGGGGAGACTTTGTCTTGTGTATATGGCTTTCCTTTTAAGGCCCTAATCTCTCTTACAGTGCTAAATCATAACATGATTATACCTATAAAATCTTTTCACGCAGATCTCTTAAGCATACGTAACTGTTATTGATAGCAAGCTGGAACTGCATATGATTTTCACATTGATTGTTTGCTGTCACTATTAATGAATATATTATCATGAAACAGCTTCGTCAAATATTGCATTAAACGTGAGACTACTTGACACTACTACGGTTTAGTGCGACATTGACATGCTGGCAAATCTGTATACGCGCCAAATATTCATAACGACTGTTCTTTCCTTTGTAGCTTTATGTTGCGTCCTAACAACGAAATCTCTCTTTAAAATATATTCTTGTCTTTAATTTTAATTGTTCTGTAGACATGATTTCTTCAAGTTTCACCGTTTACTTTGTACCCTCGTATTTAATTTACTATACACATAGTGCAACATTATATTTCAAGACTATTATTTCCATTTCGTTTTATCATTCGTTACATTATCATTCATGTAATTGCACATGTATACAAATGACAATCAACGTTAGGTATCAGCCTTTTAATGTATGCATTCAAATCGAAAAGAAAATCTCCTGTTCAGCAACGTAATAGACGTTTTCAGTTATCGGTTTGTTTTTAAAGACTTAGTTATTTTTAGAGATGAAAAAGGGCCATCGCTATTTTGGAACGGTAAACAATCAAATTTCATCCACTATTATATATTGAAACAAGAGCTGATTCATTTACCGCAGGTATTATGCCAATGATGGGTGGCTTACCTAAGTTACATACGTACGATATAGTATTATAGTATTTATCTAAAAAATATAATATTATAATATTATATATTATACTGATTAATAATATGTGAATGGACATTTCGAAGTTGTTTGCGAGGGTCTTTGTAGTGAAAATCTTGGTACAAGCTATAGACCTTCACCTAATGTAAACCTATTGATTTAAGTTGTTTCACGTACAGGTTTGTCACATAATTACATGTTAAATTGAGATAACCTAGTGTATTATGGTAGATAACATGATTCACGATAATTGTCGATTGCTAACACTTTTTTAAATATCAAAGGTAACCAATTTGTTTATTGGAATAGCATGTGTACAAAGTATTATATATATACATACTAACATATCAAACAACAGACATCTGGACCAATAGATCTATGTCACCCAAATTAAGAATAATACTAGATGACTAAGAGTTAAATGTCGAGAGCACTAATTGTCAATGGATGACGCTAATAATGTTAAATTATGCTATATATAGCATTTTATTATACCCATTTTTTGTTTATCTTTGACCAAATAATTGGACAGTGCAATATACCATAAAAGGTGTTTTATATCCAGTTTTTATTGTTTTTACCTCTAAGTGTGCCCTTTGAGCTATGTACACAGATCTTGCGTGATACCTATCGTCTCATCGAGATGTTTTACATCATGCACTTACCCGCTAACATTGAAAAGAAAAAGGAGTGATTAGTATCGTGAATTCCATAACCTCTATATTCATTTCCGTTTTAACAAATGAAGCCGACTTCAAAAAAGTAAACAGAAAAGGCAGACAACTGCTGCTTTACTTAAAATGTATACACATGAAAAGAATTGCAAGTAAACTGTGAAAAACGAAGAAATTAACTGATTAATTATTTTCAGTGAAGCTCTTATAATACATTTGTCTTTTTTCCAATTATCCAATGGCTTGGAAACGTACTTATTTGGGTCGTTTTTATCATTATTTAGGAGTAAAGAGGTCGATGATATTCCTTTAAAATAGGGTAGAGTCAGTCATCTGTTAAACCATGTATATCTCGCTTTAAATGATTAAAACACTAACATTACCATTCTCAAAATATATCAGCAATGTCAATAAAACATTTTCTATACTAAAATGATTTGACTACAATATCAAAAGACGTAATTGGATTCGATTTGAGTGATACAATTAATGCACCCAAACTTACATATACGTACAATTGGTGTGCGTAAACATGGCTGAAATTTAATGTGAATGTTGTGGAACTCATGTCTAGTAAAAATACTACTGTATCAATAACAAGTCTTATTCTAACGATCTGAACAATCACCTTTTCCTAACGTTTTAAAATTACGTTTGCTCCATATGTTCAATTATAAAATTTGCGTGATAGTTTCGTGTTGAAATTTTGGGGTAGGTTCACTTACGCCTAAAGTTGGCCCTGTGTCAAATTCTTTCGAAAACGTAAAAAGGTTTTGCCACTCCGTCCCACCCAACAGTCCTGAAAATGAATTGTAAAAGTTGTCGGCATTGTACAAATTATTTACTATAAGTATACCACGATAAGTTGAGAGTGACGTCATGCAATGTTTACATGGTTTGACCACCTTTATTGATCAAAATAGGTAAATCAAATAACAAGCAAAACTATTTATTGTGATATTGATTTCGTTAAACTAACGGCCGTGATAGCTCAGATGGTAGCGAGTCCTTACAATGCTAATTAAGCTATTTAGTTTTGGGTCCGAGTTCGAGACCATCGGGAGGTAGTTGTTTTTTTTCATTACAATATTATATATTTCGTTGGTCATCTACAGTTGTACTTACATGACTTATACTAATAAATGTTCGCTCGAATATCATTAATTAAAATATTGTATAGCATGATTGTGTATTTATAAGCTATTCACTAATAACGATTTTGGTTTCATGAATTTTAAAGTGCACAATATCATCGTGCAGTATATTTACATTTTCATTTATCGCTACACACTCACAGTATATGGAACAAGTTGATATGGCTACTTCGAAAAACGTAAGGGGTTCAAATGAACATTTTAGCGACGACGCTATAGCCATTTTTAACGACAAATCAACAAGGCGATAACAACAAAAAATAAAAAAATAAAACAGGCGGACCCGACAAACAACAGGTAATTGCATGACGAGCACTGTGTAAGGGATAAAAATCTTATTGTCCATAAAAAAGGGGAGGCAGGAATGTGTCTCGAACTCACACCCTATCTATTGGTCGAAGTTACTAGTCAGAAGTGCTACCAATTGAGCTATCGCTACTGTCTACTTTGAGCGATATTTCATCAATATTTAATACTAATCCTGAAGATAATAGGCATGATAATGACCGTAAGCTGCTTTACATGTATTGGAAAGTGGGTATGGTCGTGTTTACTATCGACTTATCTTAACTGAGTTATAGCAAATCTGCAAATAATAACAATATTGACAATAATAAACAATAATGGTAACAATTGTCTGAATATGTTGAACTTGAATTGCATTCCTCATTAAATGAATCACAATACAGTATATTTTATAAATAGCTTACATGGTAACATAACTGGTGATATATGAACAAATTCTGTCATATGCAGAAGAAATACAATTTGTTTTTTTTAATGTTTACTGTTTTGGTTGCCATGGCAACTACGTTGGTTGTATTACAAATTAAGCACATAGTTGAATGCTACATAGACATTTATTCATCACATCAAAATTTCATCGTATTCTGACTAAGGGCCAAATTTAGGTCAAAGTGCACCTTCTCCTTTCTTCATGTAAATAAGACAGAAAAATCAGTTTAATTAACCATCATAACGCAAAAATACCCTACAGAAACTGCATTGGGCTAAACCTCCCTGGCAATTATCTCGATGAACTGCCATTGCTGTTAGCATAAGACATTTGGGAACTGCTTTTCTATTAGCCAATGGGGTCATGTGCGCTACTGGCTGGCCACATGTGGTCGCTTTTTGTCTGTAAGTTCTTAGAAAGCATTTATGGCGGCTGTATTGATTACAGAAATCTTCAATTTAAAGGGAAATAATGCAGTCATGCATACGCGGATATGTCTGTTTTGTAAAAAGGAACTAAGGTCTCACAAGCAATTATTTACGCATAACGGACAACGCGCCATCGCACAACCTGTTCTGACCTTTGGCCAGTAGACCTAAAAATAAACTCAAATACAAATAGCAAATACTTATCCTATGTCGATCTCGGATCTTTCTTCTGGAACTGCCACCAAGCAACAGAACTGCCATCAACACAACAGGTTGTACATGGTGAACATCCTTGACGCAGTATTCCAGACCTGTGATTTGTGAGTGCACTCACACAAAGACTCTCCGCGCTCAGTTCACAAATTCACGGCTCAGTTTGTTAGCCAGGATGACGCACACTCGCTCTAAAATTAGTATAGATTCAGCGATGCAAAACAGTGATGCGAACTTTTAAGTGGACAGAACATAAACCAGTATTTCATTGATTTCGGCGGTCCTTCATCAAAATGCAATAAGAATGTTAAAGGATGGTTAAAACTTTTTAGTTGTCCAGCTGTCGTTTCGTGCGCAATGAACTCGAAAGGAAACTATCAGATCAAACATGCCAACATCTTTTAAAGGAATTTTTCAACACACAATAGTCATTATTGAATGTACAGAATTATATAGGGAGAGAGAGAATTAGGTACTACAGGAAACGCCACAAACATAAGACAATGCCTCTCCACACAGACCTATGGACAAACAACAGTTCTTAAAAGCCATTTGAGGAGGTGCATGGGTAAATACGGAAGGGAGTAGGGGCGCAAAGAATGGCCTGGTCGACCACAAAGAAACTAAGGAGAACTAATGAGGACAAACAGGGGGGGTAATGGAACATTTAAAAAACAGCCAATCAAAATGGGAAACAGGCATGATAAATCCAATGCAAATTTTCCATGCATTTGATCTCAAGAAGTACAATAATTTCTTCACAGTGGGAAGAAAAGCAATTCCATTTGAACTCGTCAATAGAAATGGACTAATGTAGGAAACATTATATTTACATTCCTTCAGCTGCAGTCCTCCATGTTCTTTCTGCATATGTTTAACATACATTCTCCTTGCAGGCTCTTCTTGGTGTTACCATATTTTGTGCATGCATGTTGGAATTCTGAATAAAACATTCCATTCAGTATGTTGCCACGTGGGGTTTCATATTGCACACAAGTCAATTTATGTGTATATGTTGGAAAGTAATGACCATATTGTGGTTAATTGCAAGTTCGATTTAAACCCCCATTGTTTCATGGCTTACCTTAAGTTACACACGTGCGATATATTATTATAGAATGTATCTATAAAACATAATATATACACACAATTAAATAATAACATGCTTTATTTTCAGAATTACCGCCATCTGTTGGAATACTGGTTCCACCAATTCAAGAAACGACTACATGTAGACCAACGCCAATTCAAGAAAATGGTAAATGTGATTTATTTACTTTTTCTTTAACGTTTGGCCATTTATCGCTGACCTCCATGACTTGCTCCGTGATGTATTACATCCATTACATTACATCCCCTTGTTGTCCCCTAAAGTATCCTTAGTTGTTCTATATACGTATTCGTCCAGGTCATTCCTTGCACCCCTATTACCCCTCATGTTTACCCTTGCATTTTCTTAGTGCCTTATGTTGTGTAGGCTGTTGTTTGCCCCGGGTCTGTGTGGGGAGACTTTGTCTTGTGTATATGGCTTTCCTTTTAAGGCCCTAATCTCTCGTACAGTGCTAAATCATAACATGATTATACCTATAATATCTTTTCACGCAGATCTCTTAAGCATACGTAACTGTTATTGATAGCAAGCTGGAAATGCATGTGATTATCACATTGATTGTTTGCTGTCACTATTAATGAATATATTATCATGAAACAGCTTCGTCAAATGTTGCATTAAACGTGAGACAATACAACGGTTAAGTGCGACATTGACATGCTGGCAAATCTGTATATGCGCCAAATATTCATAACGACTGTTCTTTCCTTCGTAATCTCTCTTCAAAATATATACCTGTCTTTAATTTTAATTGTTCTTCAGACATGATGGCATCAAGTTTCACCGTTAACTTTGTACCCCCGTATTAAATTCTGGACAGAATACCGTGTTAAATAAAGTCATGTTTACTTTCGTACTCATTTTCATGTTTTATAGTGTTTCTATTTTTAAATTATGATACTTTCTTAACAGTGCAACATTATATGCCAAGACTATTATTTCCATTTCGTTTTATCATTCGTTACATTATCATTCATGTAATTGCACATGTATACAAATGACAATCAACGTTAGGTATAAGCCTTTTAATGTATGCATTCAAATCGAAAAGAAAATCTCCTGTTCACCAACGTAATAGACGTTTTCAGTTATCGGTTTGTTTTTAAAGACTAAGTTATTTTCAGAGATGAAAAAGGGCCATCGCTGTTTTGGAACGGTAAAAAAATCTAATTTCATCCGCTTTATGATATATATTGAAGCCAGAACTGATTCATTTACCGCATGTATTATGCCAATGATGAGTGGCTTACCTAAGTTACATACGTGCGAGATAGTATTATAGTATTTATCTATAAAATAGAATATATACACACAATTAAATAATAACATGTTTTATTTTCAGAATTACCTCCCATTGTTGGAAGATTAGGTTCAACAATACCAGGTAAATTCTATACTGTGGTACATATTATCGCTAGTTTCTAAATAAGCTATCAAATGGATCCATTGTCTCGGTACAAGTTATGTTCATAATTCTACCTAATCTTCAGCTAAAACTGTAATGTAAATTACATGTACATTATACTTACAGTTCCACCAATTCAAGAAAACGAGTTCATGTAGACCAACGCCGATTCAAGAAAATGGTAAATGTGGTTTATTTCCTTTTTCTTTTACGTTTGGTCATTTATCGTTGACCTCCATGACTTGCTCCGTGATGTATTCCATCCATTAAATGTCCTTCTTGTTGTCCCCCTAAATTATCATTCTTTGATGTTTATGTTCGCCTAGATCTACCTCTATTACCCCTCATGTTTACACTTGCACTTTCTTAGTGCCTTTTGTTTTGTAACCAATTGTTTACCCCGGGTCTGTGTGTGGAGACATTGTCTTGTGTATATGGCTTTCCTTTTAAGACCTTAATCTCGTTTACAGTGCTAAATCATAACAAGGTTATACTTGTGCTAACTTTTCACGCTTGAGCATACGTAAGTAATGTTGATAGCAAGCTGGTACTGCATATGATTTTCACATTGATTGTTTACTCTCATTATTAACGAATATATTATCATGAAACAGCTTTGTTAAATATTGCATTACACGTGAGACTACTTGACAATACAACGGTTAGAAGTGCGACATTGACATGCTGGACAATTTGTTTATGCCCCAAATATTCATTACGACTGTGCTTTACCTTTGTAGCTTTCTGTTGTAGTCCTAACAACGAATTCCCATCCCACTGGGCTATATCTAGAGCATTTAACAACACGTACTATGACTTAATTGTTTCTCTATCATTTTATCAAAAAAAAGTTTGTATGGCACATACTCTTGTGGCTATTATTTTTATGCGAAGTGTAACTCTCATAAATAAATATAATTGTACTATCACATCGTGGCCCTTCTATATCAAGCGTTTTTCGATTTGAACTCCTTTTAAAGTTTTGGTTTTCTACGGAAATAAAAGTTCATTTTCAGATTTATGTTGGTTTAAGTGATCCGGGTTTTATTAAACAAAACGTTACAATAACCACACCACACAGTCGTTATGTGTAGCTGCACCCGTCTTGAAAGAATTTATCCTTTTCACAAATACGTTTTGTCTCATTGCAGGATGCTAATAAAGGAAGCGTTGTGGAAATGGCCATTATGATTTTGTATGCAACGAATTTGGTAGACTTTTTTTAATTATTGGTCGATATTTAAAAATAATTGAATATTGGTGAAAACTTATAGAATCAACTGAAAACAATTACGTGACAAATTATTCATAAAATTTTAAAACATGATACTGAACTCATGCCTAACATTAAATATTGCACAAGTCTGTTTCGCGATTTATTAACGTCATTATGTTTTTTATGACGAGAGTTTTTTTCAAGGTGTTGGAGACAATGACATATTTATTAGTTTTGTTAGAAAAAAGATTCAAAGATAATTGTATGCGAACTTCAAATGCAAACATAAGAAATTCATCAAAAGCATTGTTTTACCGAGAAGTATGTGTTGATTTCAAATTAAAAACATATCTAAATTATGTAATCAATCAAAAACACAAACTCGCATGGAGCCAATTACAAATGTCTGCTCATCGCCTTCGTGTAGAGACAGGTAGATGGCATAAACCAATGAGAATCCCATTTCAAGAAAGGAAAGGTTTTTTTGTAATAAGTTAGATGATGAGTATCATTTTGTCATAGAATGTTCGATGTTAGATGATTTAAGAAATAAATATATTAGCCAATATTTTTGGAAAAGACCATGCTTGCAAAAATGTATTCAATTGTTGATTTTCGTAAATGAGAATACTCTATGAAAATTTGCATGTTCTACACACAAAGGATTGAGTAGAAGACAATTAATTTGAAAAAAGAACAAAAACATAAATATGATTACATGTACATGTAGATTCGAACATCGCGAGCTATTATCTTTCTATCTTTGTTTCGCTAGAACGGAAATGTCATGTGGTATTTGTAAGATGTATACATTTTATCAACAGTTTTTCCTGTATTTTGTTTCGACAGGTTTGTTTTGGTTTATTTCTGTTATATTGTAACTTTTGTAAACAGTTGATGTTTCTGTAAATATTGTCGTATAAGGTGCAATATGTTGTATAACCTATGTGTGTGTAGTATGATACATGTACATGTTCATTAACATATCCAGTGTATATATACTTCATGTAGTCTTTAATATTTAATTATTGTCAACATATACATTGTTATGAAGAATTATGATATATTTTGGTAAACACACATGTTTAAGTTAATGTAAATTAATCGTGTCTTCTCTGTAATACATGTATTTGTAATAATAAATATGTTTTCCTCATGGGCCGCGAGGCTTATTGGATTACGAAATAAATCTTCATCATGTTTGTGAAGTTGCTGTGCTCATGTAAGATTGTTTTGTTCATAAAGTATTCATAAATTTGTTTACACTACTGCTGATTAACATTTTCTAACACGTTTGAACTTGTTTATTTCCATACTTTTGATGTGATTGTATGAATGTTTGCTTTTAAGTCACACTATTGTGGTCTTAATTAAACATTTTGGCTACACGGTAGCCTTATAATATATAGTATATAGTTTTATGTATGATGCATATGCTTGTATAGTCTCTCCGAGGGAGACACATTGTGTTTGCCTTCGGCGTCTGTCCGTCCGCCTGTCCGTCCGCTAGTCTGTCCACCTGTTCGTCCGTCCGTCCAATTTTAGCCAGCCCGCGCTTAATCTTCAATACTGCTGGTTGGATTTCGGCTAAATTTCATAGAATTGATCAACATCAAGTGTAGTTGTGCATCTTCGTTGTTTTGTTCACTGAGTTATGGCCCTTTGATGTTTTATACATATGGTGTTTGTCCGCACTTCATCTCCAATACTGCTGGTTAGATTTTAGCCAAACTTCATAGGGTTGATCAACATCAAGTGTAGTTTTGCACCTACGTTGTTTTGTTCCGCTCGGTTAATTTTTCACTGAGTTATGGCCCTTTGATATTTTATACATATGGAGTTTGTCCGCGCTTCATCT
Organism: Mactromeris polynyma; assembly: GCA_032209605.1. NCBI lineage: Eukaryota > Metazoa > Mollusca > Bivalvia > Venerida > Mactridae > Mactromeris > Mactromeris polynyma. Next base: position 7,929,180 of record JASFXZ010000012.1, read on the forward strand.
CCAATACTGCTGGTTGGATTTCAGCCAAACTTATATGATTGATCAACATCAAGTGTAGTTGTGCATCCTCCTCGTCGTTTTATTCCGTTCACATAATTTTTCACGAAGTTTTAGCCAATTGATGTTTGCATACATATACACTGCATGGTGCAGTTTGTCCGCGCTTCATTTCAAATACGGCTGTTTGGATTTCAACCAAACTTCACATGATTAATAAGCATCAAGTGTAGTTGTGCATCTTTGTCATTTCGTTCCGCTCAGATAATGTTTCACTAAGTTATGGCCCGTTGACGTTTTTTATACATATACAGTGCATGGTGAACTGATCAAAGACTATAGTTTTTGTTTGCTTGATATTTTATTCTAACATCATGTATCAGTATTACAATTACTGTCAAACTGCCATCTGTCAAAAACCGTCTAGTTCTTATTTGAATGGCTTTGTGCAATGTTTATTATGTTCCCTGTTGTCTATGTATATTTTATGCTTTTACAAAGATGAGACGTGAATAAATTTAATTATTGGTTACTTAAGATCCATTATTTAAGATCGGAAGTATTAGTCTGACGAAAATACGTATTTCATGACTTTCTATGGTGAGAATAAAAAAGTTTAAGTATTACCTTAATTTAACAAAAAGAAACACAAGTGTTGTCCACTTTAACTCTCAAATATTAAATTATAATAAAATCCTGCCGTCGAACCCAAATATGTGAACTTGAATATTATTTCAAACTCTTTCTTGTCGTAAATAACAATGACATTTTCCCTATTCTTCTGCTTCTTCATAATCAAAGTGCTGAGAGCGCTGAATGCCTGGGCTGCTGATAGCTGGATTTTGGATTTGCTTGCTTTGTATAGATCTAGTGACTTGTTAGTAAACAAGGCATCCATAGAAAGACCCCAAACGACCCCAAATCACCACATAAGACCTATAATCATGATCCAATGCGTTTTAATTGTTAAATAGGCATTTTTGAACAAAATGTTGTATTACACGTTTATTGTTGAAATACCCAAACACCAGTATTGATGTAACCAAACATCAAACAACCCGAATTTAACCTAAACGAACTGTTAGAAACTGCTTCAATCGGTTTTAAAATCTTTATTAATGTGATTCATTATTACATATTAAATAAACTTAATACAAATTTAACAAACCGTAAGTTATGAATATGTACTAATATAAGGGAACATAAACATACTGTGAGATACCCAATATATGTATATTTTTTACTATTGAGAGTGTTCAGTTATAGCGGCACATTTCAAGCTTTAAGTGTATAGCTTTATAATTTACTAGATATACATTGTATTTATATATGAATTATTGTGAAAAATACATCTACTCTACTTACAAATGTGTTAAAGTTTATTACTTCTATGGAAGTTTGATATAATCTTCACCAACAACAATCACCCAATGCAACGTTATCTTACCGAATTCAACTGAATTTCGGTAAATTAACCGAAATCAGTTTTCTATTACCGAAATCAATTTCTAATATAACATCTGCACAACATACTGCTAATTTCTTTTTATGATGTTAACTATTAGTGTGATTTAAATGTACATGAAAAGATTTGAATAAAATATTGCATATTTAAGAATTGAATACAAACGAGAACGTATCTAGTGGATTTTGGTAAGGTAACGTACCGTTCGATAAGGCCTATATATGTGTTAACCAAACCTAAAAACATCAACCCCTTGGGAAATTGCGCTGTGTTTAAAGTACCAGTCACGAACACTCGGGTAAATCGATATGTAACAAGTTTATTAACATCAATGTGTGATTTCACGACTGATACAATAAGTTCTTATGAACTATATTGAAACAGACCACTATCTCGGAAATTGTTATGATGCACAACAAATCTTAACCTTCAGAATGCGCCGACCATCTTTTTTCAAGATATTTCTTGTTACAATTGAACTATGGACATAAACAACAAGGAACAAATTATGTGACTAACAATGCAACAATTTATTTCTTTCATAAGTCATGAAAACGTCTTCAGTTTAATTTGAACTCTTCGAGTTGTATTTGATACTGCAACAAACAAGGTTACGATCGTCTGACCACATGACCCCTCCATTCCGTTACTCTATATTCATCGCAATAACGAATACAGTGAAATTGATTACTGATTTCTACAAAAGCTTGGTGGTGACATTTCGGCTTCAAGAATTCTCAAATGGAATTCTTGAATTCACGAGTTCGACTTTATTATTTCATCAATTTCGTTATGAAATCACGAATTAAATTTAACGAATTCAAAAATTGAATTTAACGAATTCACGAAATCACGATTTTAATGAAATCGGGAATTCGTGAAAATTCAAATCGTGAAGTGCAAATTGTGAATTCGTGAAGTTGAATCGTGAATTCGTTTAATTGAATTAGTGAATGCGTTATATGGAATTCGTTCAGTTGAATTCGTGAAATTGAAATCGTGAATTCATGAAGATGAAGTCGTAAATTCATGAAGGTGAAATCGTGAATGCATGCAGTTGAAATCGCGAATTATGGAAGCTGAAATGTCACCACCAGGCTTTCGTACATTACTGTTTAAGTACTGAAGTTAACGACGTGAATTCTTCGCGAACTTTTCAAATTCATAGTCGCAAAAATTTCAGCCAACGTAATTTCCTCATTCAGGTCTAAGACTAATTTACGATTTTTATAATAAAAAAACCATTTTGGCGATTTGCAATCATATCAGCTCTCAAAATGGCTAAAATGGCTAATTCGCGAACTTTTTATGACTCGCTAAAATCTCCACTTATACAGTATACAGCAATAGTAATTATTCCCAATAAATACGCTGAAATATCTTAATTTGTCAGTTTGATATCGCCATGGTTTTTAAAATAAATGATAAAATTAAGCCCAGTATAAAGCACATGCCCCCCCCCCCCCCCCACAGACTACCATAGGGCATGATCAATAACAGAAAAATGGAGAAATGGTATAGAATAAAACTATACAAGACAGAATGGGGAACACCATTGGACTGCACGCTAAATAAACATGAAGAAAAACATGGCATTATGATTTCCTTATCGCCTGTGAATTTTAAATGCATATGTAAAACTGAGGGTCCTAAACCAGTTTGACATCATGCCAACCTCACATCGGGGATGCCTACCCATCCAAGTTCATATTAAACTGCTATATGATCTTTTTGTCAACAATTATGGAACAACAGTCTAAGCTGGTAGCAATCTTAATAATCATACAACAAACAAATACAATTCAAGGAACTATAAAATAATCATAAATAAAACTAACGATATGCGAGAGCAACACAATACAGCAATCAACTCACAACTACATGAAACATAAACGAAAGACTAAACATAATGTCACAAACAACTCGTCATTCAAATGGCGGCACATTATAATATATTCAGAATTTTTTATTTTTTGGTAAAATTTAAACAAAACATAGCTTTTAACTATTAATTTAGAACTGTATAGAAAGTCATTATAATTATAGATAGTTCACGCCTTTACAATATTTACCTCCCTTGTTCTAAATAATCAGCCACATCACGGACATATATGTCCGTGGCCATATTTGAAGGCAAATTTCGTTAAAGAATGTAAACTATGATAAAATAATCAGATATAAGAAATAACTTATTCATTATACTCATGTGGGCATTTGGCGCGTGAAAATGTGGCTGTCGCGTGCAAATTCACTTGATATTTTCTCAATTATCACATAGATGGGAATTACTCCTATAAGTGCTTTAGTTTTACCTATCAAACTGGCTGATGCTAAAGAACAAGGGAGGTAAATATCGTAGATGTGGGAACTATCTATATGCTCCGAAACAGCGTCAAAAGTAATTCAATTATGTTTGATAACTCCGTTGTTCAAATGTAAAATCATCTACAGCAACATCAGCACAGGTTCAAAATGTATAAATATATACAGCCCTAATGATAACAAGATTCCCCTTCAAACCGTGGGACCCGTTTATCAAATCGTCGCATTATTTCCAGAACCCCATAACTTGTTTTTCGACTTTTTGAGAAAAACAACTGTAAAGTTTTACCAGGCTCCTGTGGTTTTGTTTCATACGGGGTTATGGAATTGCATTTAATTTCAGTTGTGTGTAGTATTCCAGAACAATATAGGTAGTACAGATAGAAAGAGCTTGAAAAGACGATACCAAATACTCTATACCGCCAAGAATTGAGTTATGGTGCTTTGGAAATAAGTAGACGAAATGTAACCTCACAAAACAAAACTGTACACATGCTTTATTTAACCACCAAACAAGGTGAAAAGTGACAGCACGAAAAGTCACATGGCTTAGCATTGCATAAAAGGAACTACCAATAGGTGCATTAAATTTTGTATATGGTTTATATTAATAATATCAACATTTGTTTATTTCAAGGAAACTTTGCACGCCCTAAACTTTATATCGACTCTTCCAAAATCTATGTATAGGCATGTTAGTAAATAACAGCTTATCGTTAGAGCACTAAATTGATAAACTGGTCCCTAATGATCCCAAATGCTGTCATAATGTTGTCCATGACGTATACCGTCATGTTGATGTCAATGTCAGAACATAGTCCCAATGTCTGGTCGGTGAACGATATTATAATGCTGAATTCTCGTGTACAGTGTAACATATTTTACTGCTACACCAGTCGACCGTTTCCGCGACCAAGATTCTGGAAAAAAATAGTTCAAACTGTATACAAGTACTATAAGTTCATGTAAACCCTGGATGCTTTATGCTGTTACCGAAAAAAAATATTAATTCGAGTAATTCGAAATGATACAACTCAACACTTTTAATTATTTTTTTGCAATTTCGAAAACACGCTAGAATTATGTGGCTGCTATATCATCACACATCTTTTCAAATGTGTTAAAATGAAATTTGTTGTCATGAATTGGTTGATGATCAATCGAATATTTTTTTGCAAAAAAAAAATACGGGCCAATATTTGACCCTTCATGTCTGAAGTCCTTCAAGTCTTGCTCGGACTGGTTCACCTAATCGTGAGGTGGTCCATTTGACCCTTGAGTTGACCCTTTGACCCATGGAATTTCCAAAAGGCCACATTCGACCCTAGTGGAGCCACTGGTGACCGATACAATATTACTGTACAAACACGTTAAAAACAACAATATTATGATGTATTTTATTCACTGTATTTTGGAAACTTTTATATACGCCTATCCGTTAGCTCAGTCTGTACTAGGAATCGTGGGTTCGAATCAAGAGTAAGGCATAACTTCTCCGTGACAATTTGACAGTAAATAATACACCAAAGCCATATGTCCTGCACCTCAGATTCCTGTCAGGTGTTTGTATGTGTATGTGTGTGTGAAAGAACAGATTAGCTCTGGTTGGTAACACAGGATGAATATTTACACGAAAACGTGTCAAAAATACAATGATGTTGCACTGATATAAACAAATCAAAATAAAGGTTAAATTTTCTTTAAAACAGAATCAATACGTACAGAATACGGCATCGTCAGCCCAAAAATTAAACGTTTTCTTTGGTGCTGAAATGAATACAATTCACAAATTATTGAAAACAAGGCACTTATGTTTTGGTCAAAAGAGCGTACCCACAATTTTGGTAATTTGAGAAACTCGACTACGCTATAGTGAAATGATCTGAAACAATGTAAGCGATTTTGACAGATTTATTGTACAATGAATACCTTCGAAACAGAATACCAATTCCCCTTAATTTGTCCTTTTTACCGAGAATCAAGACGAAACTGTTTCAGCCGATATTATTGATATTGGTCAAAAATATTATGATATCATGTCTTCAAAAATCAAAGTGCCTCCAATTACACTTGGCAAAATATATCTACTTCGCTATATGACGAAAAGAAAACCAAAATACTACGTTGTACTTATATTACTATTAGTGTAAAATAATTGTCTGACTTTTGTAACTGGACCATGATATTTCATTTTTAAATTCTCACTTTGCCTCTGATGACTTTTTTTCTCTCACTGACTATATACTCGTATGTGGCAAAATACTTCGTAAAATGATTAAAGCCTAAATAAAACGCATTGTATAAATATACGTTTTTATAAGTTCAGAGATGATTAATACAGCTTAATGCAATACAAATTAACAGAAGTGTAGTTTTGGGTAGAAACTGTGTAAAACTGAGCTGATGGGTTGGCACTTTTGACCTGTACATGTATATAAGATGGCATTTAGGTGACGTGGAAAAAACATGAGTTAACGAATTTTCTCCCTACATGTGATCTCCATGCATCCCTCAGTACATTACTTAAAGCAAACACTCAAATATTCTGTTTTATTAACTTGAAGATGGTTGTCAGCCAATGGAAACTTGTTTTGTTAAATATTGACCAATGGAAACTTGTTTTGTTAAATATTGACCAATGGAAACTTGTTTTGTTAAAAATTGACCAATGGAAACTTGTTTTGTTAAATATTGACCAATAGGAATAGTGAACACAGTCATCACGTGAACGTTTTATATCAAACTATTTAATTTATTTTCAATATCGTTTATGACCACACATTTAATTCCAAATACTTACCTATTTGTGGGAATTCTGCAAAAGAAACATAAAAGTGATATAAGAACAGAATTACAAAGTTTCTTGTTTTTATTTCGGGAGGCAGAGATGATTTTCTTAACAAGGTGCAAAACATGTGTTTAGCATCGACATAAATGTCGTTTCTATTGTATTTAGACATGACGATTGGCAATACAATTGTTAATTGGCAACATTTTGACAGGGATGACCCCCAGATTAAGAGTTAGATCGCAGAACATTGCTATTAACAGCTTTATTATGGTACGGTTATAGTCACCAAATGAAATAATTCAGTCACGGAAAAATCTTCCGCTTTGTGTCTCCCGCTTTTCGGGGATGCATTCTACCGATTTGCATTCTGAAAAGGTTCACTTGTATGATTAATGAACAATGACGTCACGACATAACCTTTATTCAATTCATTTTTGTTTATAATATTGACCATATTTATTGATTTATTTTCGAATAATGCGGAAATTCTAATTTTCGTTTATTTTGTAAATCCTGTATCATTGCCGACCGTTGCCCTGTACTGAATCTTTCATCGGCTTTTATATTTCACATTAGTTTAAATTTACCTTGTATCTAAAAGGTTTCATTCAATATCCATATATACGTACACTTAACGCCATCAAAACACAGGCATAATGTTGTAACAAACTGTCTATTTCAGCATCTTACTAAGTACAAAATATTCTTAAGTGCATGAGTGACTGAGTTTTGAAAATTAGTCAGTTATTGAAACGCATATTTTCTTTAGAAAGTCACTTTACTGATGTGAACAACTTTAGCTGCGTTTTTAACGGCGACAAGTATATATCATCTTGTTAAACTTACGTCTTTGGCTGTTGTCGGTTTCTGGTAAACTTTCTTCATTGTGGATCTTGGGAACCTGTCTGCAACTAAATATACCAGTAACCAAGAGTGAGCTGATGTCAGTAAATATACACTTAACAACGTACAGTAAAACCTCACTTAATAACCACCTCAATAATAAGACAATCTCAAAATTTAAAACATACTGTTCAAGTCAATTTTGACTGTTTAGCACTTTACTCAACCTCATTATTAATACCACCTCAATAAGAATGCCAGTTTTCAAGGGACCCAATGGAGGTCTTATTATTGAAGTTTAGTGTATCTATGATGACGTTGTATAGACTTAAACATGTTTAACTTGAAATAGTAGGACAGATGGAATCGAGTAACGATGGTGAAGTCCACAACGTGCAAATCTAGCGAATTTAAGAAACAATGCAATAAGTATAGACTTTGATACACACATTTTAAAGGATATTGATTTTAGAAGCCGATATATTTTGGTATTTGACATTGTATTAAAATTACATAATAATCAATAGGACAAAAGGCGAACATTGCTAACACAATGGAATCAATTAGACAAATACAATACATGTATTTGTATTGTATTATTGGTAGCTTCCAACGCAGTAGCAATAAAATATTGTGTCACCCAGTCATGCAAAAACCCTAACGACTGACACAACTTACCATCGGCATGCGAATGTTGTTGTATTTTCAGCAGTACAAAGCAAATATGCAATGAATATAGTTATCGCCACTAGAAGCACAATGCAAACCGAGAACCATGCGATATTTTTGACGTCGTCGAAAAATGTCAAATATCTGTAAAAGAAGAAAGCAGTAGTAATAAGGTGAATGACACATGAAGAGATAGATGGCATTGCAATAGCAAACAACTACACTAGAGAATTCAATATGGACCAGTGTTTTCAGAATAGTTCTCTTGCTTCCAAGAATCACTATAAATTTCGATCTTCAGCAATCAATAATTTACGGGAATTGATGAAAATAACCCGTCCGTAATCTGTGCAATATACATACAATATTGACAAAACTCCAAAACAATACATCTCCTTAATATAAGCATATAATTGTATTAGATTTCCCCCGCAACCTAACCAATTACACGTTTGACACGCCACCATATATATATATGATGTTTTGTTATTGAAATGGGCTCTATTGTGTTTCAAACATACCTTCAAAGACACGTTACTCTAACATAAATAAATGTATGAAAATTGGAGTATCACAGTGGAACGATCAATGGTAAAGACACGACTGAGATTTTAAGGGTTTAAGAGTGTACCTAAGTCCACGGATATCTTATAATGACACCAATAAAATGGACAGTGCAATATAAAATAGTTTCCACTATACAACTCCCCAGCTTGAGTAATGGCGAATAAACGATAATTCGAACATAGAAACGTGATAAAACAGAAGATCGGTGAAGTCAGTCAAATATGTACTCGATGACTGATTGTTACGGTGGCATAGAGGTAAAATTCTTTTTATTTCGTTCCAACGACTTACTTACTCGTTCCCACAACATACTAGCTGGTGGGAACGAGATAAAAACAAGAGATGTTTGTAAAACATTATGCCCCCTGTGACCGTTGACCCCGTGACCCCAAAATCAATAGGGTCCCTCTGCTACCCAAGATGAATGTGTGGACCAAGTTTGAGGATAATAGGTCAAGGGGTTCTTGAGTTATTGATCGGAAACGAAAAGGTTACGGAACGAATAATTGCACATGTCACCATTATATCTAAACGATATTTGTGTTACCTCTCCGTTTCTACCGCCACTGGTGTATCCACGACAACCACTACCACGGTTGCCCTTCTTTCTTCACCACCGCCATCTGTTGCTAGGACTTCAAAGGTGACTGTGTTGCCTGCACCGATTGTCTCTAAAGAATTTTTAACAAATATCTTTCCATCATTAGTCACACCAAAGCAGTCACATCCGACCAAAGACTGATCAATGCTGAAATATGTTTCAAAGAAGCGAGGATAGTTGGATCGCTATAGAATATAGAAATTCGGATTTGTTTCTAAATATACTCAACAAAAGGAGAAACGCACCACCTCTCCACTATTAGTTTTTTTTCGAGCTCTGATACAAATCACAAAAATGCGAATAAAAGAGATTAAATCTGACAACAGCAATATGAAGATTAAGATTTATTTACATTGTACTAGTAAACACCAGGCCCGATGTTCACAAAGGATCAACTGATCCGGATCAACTTGATCGATAAAAATATTTGCCATTCTCATGAAGCAATTGAACACTTTTTCCAGTACTTCTCATAATCATACAAAAACACATAAACATCTTATAATTAAGGTCGTGAAAACATATTAAACTTCACCAAGATGAAGAGAAATTAATTTATTATACTTATGATGGAAACTGAACCAGATCAAATCAGGATCAATTTTCCAAAATCGGTCATAACTTATTAGTTTCCATCTTTTTCTTAATAAGCATGACATTTGAATTGAATGTCTCAAAAGTTTTGCAGAATGCTCATACCTGTCTCAGTATGTAAAAGGATTATATTTGAATAACATTTTTTATAAAGTTTGAAAGATCCTATATTTGATCCTGATCCTGAAAACTGAGTCTTTGTGAACACAAGGCCAGTCTATTCAGGACATAATTATATTTTAAAATGTGATGAGCAAAATAATTATGTACATTGATATGGCGTGATGTTACTTTTGTTGAGTATACATAAAAATGTCGATTTTCCTCCTCATGTGGAGAAGTTGCCGGCTCCTTGTGGAAGGGTAAGTTAGTACTGGTTAGATTTCAGTCCAGGAAAAACTGGTTAGGTGAACCGGCCGCCGTATATAACTGAAATATCGTTGAGAAACGGCGTTAAACCCGATAAAACAAACAAACAAACAAACATAACGCATATAATGTTATGACAGGTGATCCATCGTCACGTCACTAATCTCTCAACGGAGATCTGTCTCTATCTCAAGTTTTGAAGAACTTCCATTTTGAGTTACAGAAGACGTAGTCATTAAGTCGAGCTGCTTTATCAATTCATTTCGATACACAAATAGCACTACTAACGGGGACGTTATCAGTTGCATGTGTATTGTTATACAGGAAATGAAATACGGTATTTGACTTGCAAAAATTAACTAAATTTGAGAAGTTTTGTGAAATGTAGGATACGTATTAATTTAGAGATAATCGCATATTGTCGCAGATTACCGAAAATAGACGGAAATTACCATAAATTGTCAGAGAGTGCCAGCTTCACACATCTGATGTTTAGAAAATTGGCACAATCTCAGAGGCTGCTCATGTGTCTTTATCACACTTTAGAAAAACTCTAACATTGACGGACGTCGGTGAAGTATATATATATATGTATTTTACCTGAGTGTGATATCTCCCAATATTGTAACATCGTTGTCCGAAACAGTGACATAGTCAATGGCCTTTCCCACATTGGAACTAACTTCCGCAAATATTGCATAAGAGGAAGGACTGAAGATTGGTACATTGTCATTTACATCATCTGCGTTAAAAAAAGTACAACTACTTAGACACAGTTTCTATGTTATCGAAGAACACCTGCAGGAATTTAGCGGTATTAGAAGTAACAGCAATTATGCTGCTGCTACAACGAGCAGCAATAGCAGCTATGACGATTATTCTGTCCGCCGTAAATATATAAGAATTCTGTAAATTTAAAATGTCAGATGCAGGTATAATAGGCATATGAACTGAGGCCGCGCGAGCTGTGGTCGTGGCTCCTGATATTCCGGCAAGATGGGATGATGGGGGGGCTGATACGCGGATCCAATACACTACTAGACAATAACAGTTTTATTGCGAGTATTAGACAAAATCGAGTTCACAACGTGTCAATACTAACTATAATACAAGGTTATACAAAAATGAGTACTTCGACTTTTACACGCGTCTTCGTAACAGAATCAAAACACTGTATGATAGCGTACAAAGCCTTACTTATTGTTATGTCTACAGGCACCGTGTCCCACAATCCTCCACTGTCTGTAACCGTTAAATCACATGTAGCACTGAGTGGTCGATTTCCACTGTCCACATCGTAGTCTGTCGCAAAGCTCATTAGACCTGTACTATCATCCACGATGAAATAGCTAGTATCGCAGACAATGGTAAACCGTTTTGTATCAACAGTGTCAGGGTCGTAGACTGAATAAGGCGCATCTTGTAAAGGCGTTCCAGACTATAATGATGGTTATAAGGCTTGAGTTAGGGTCTATTACCCTAGTATTTAGTACATTCGATGTGTGTATGTTTCGTCATCATCAAGAGCAATAACTTCAGAATAAATACGAGCACATATCGTAAATAACTTAAATGTGTCAATGCACGAGTTACATCGTTTAAATTACATTAGATCAAAAGGAAAGGTATAGGTTAAAACATGTCTACATATTTAGTTTTTTCGATGTCAACATTTAGTAGTTATGCTGCATGTATTTTATATGACACGACTGTAATTTGTCTATGATAAAAAGCATAAATTTGATCTTATATCATTCTAATATATCTGCAGGTACATTGTTTTCGTATAAATGATTGGATTATTTTCGAGTAGTCCTAAATGGGTAATTATTAAAAATCAAAGAGAGAAATATCGAGTTTGAAATAGCCTTTTTGTTATAACTGTGTTCATTTTCTTTTAAAATAAAGAGATGTCACGTGGTTACCAAGTAAAATTCAAATATGTACAATTATTCAATGAAATAATGACCTGAACCTAGGTAAGAGTATGAAAAAGCAACACATTGGCAAAACCCTCTACAGACCGGAAACCTCTGAAAACCGGAATTACCAACCGGTCCCGAATGAGTCCGGTTTAGGAAGGTTCCAGTGTACTGCTACAAGCAGCTTTAGATCCTAATTAAGTAAAATAATAGATTTCCTTACCGCGCCCTCGTCAATAAAAACACTATAAGCATTCTGTGCAAAGGCTGGTGCCTCATTTACATCTATAACAGATACGTCAAAATTTGCAGTATCCGAATCTTCCCCATCCGAACATGTGACAGTACAGGTGAAATCGGACGATGCACCTAATGGTTCGTAATTTATCAATGTTGCTGGTGACGTAGATATTTGACCATCTGCAGATTAGCAAAACAATCAAAGTAGAGAAACATTTGTTTGATTTCTATTTTAATTATAATGCATGTTTTTGTTTTTATTATACTTGACGCCATGTTTCAATGTTGCAGTGTTATACATGGGACAGTTGACCAAACCGCTTTCCTGGAATTAATTGGTAAACATCACAATGCTAACGTACCCTTCCAAAGGTTGCTCACAAGTTCTCCACATGAATCAGAGTTGGAGAACAATTGACTATAGCCACATGTCACGGAAGTATATGACCTGCCCAGCCTGGGAACCGAACCAAGACCTACCAGCCTTGCGTTCAGTTACAGCTAACGCTAGCCGCTCGAAGTTTGCGTCACAAATAATTGATTTGAACGCCTCGTTTTTATTCTGGTTCCCTGCCTTAAAAACAGTAAAGGCAGGGAACCAGCCTAGCATTCATTTTGCAATTTGGTTCCCTGTGTGCAGTCATTGTGATACGGTGAGGTAGGGATACAAAACAAAACCTGAGTGACTGTTAGCCGTAACTGAACGCAGTGATAGGCTCAAATATTCGCGTGCTACCTCCGAGTTGCGATAGCGAGTGATATGAAACGTTTTTCGCTAACACTCCGGTCAATAGCAATACTCGCCCACTGTTTTGCAACGTTTTGGAACGATAGCCGTAACTGAACGCAAGGCAGGGGATAACCCAGTGCTCTACCAAAAAGCTAGCCGGTTTGGCTAAATTGCTCACTTACATTGTTTGCAAAACAACTTGCAAAGCATGTTTTAATGACAGCTTCTTATATTACAAAGATGTTGTCAATGATATAAAGGAGTACGTACAACGTCTTGAAGTAGGCGAATCATTTGAAAAAGGTGTTGTTTTTTATCTATAAAAAGTGATACTATTCTGAATTGATTAATTGTTATTAGAATAACTTACATAGAGCCAAAAATTAAGACATGAACTTTTCTAAAACAAATTACAGTGTGTAAATCAACGAATAAGAATTAAATCGTATATCTGTCCTGTATTTGACATTGTCAAGGTCATACAAGTTTTCCAAATAGATCATTATCTTCCCACTAAACAGATCTAACATAGCAAAGACAATTTCAACAAAACATCTTTGAAAACGATAAAAATGCGTTAAATTCATACTGGAGGAATCTATTTGAAGTAGGGTGGATCCAACAGGGGGTGTACAAGACATGTAGTATGCGAGAGTATCTACGGGGACATCACTATCCGAACATTGTACAGTTTCTACGAGTTCATTGAATGGGGAATTTTCAGGAATACTGACGGTATTCCCCAGGTTATCAATTGTAGGCACAACATTGATGTCTGAAAATAAAAAAGATAATTCGATATACGTCTCCTGTGGCCGAGTGGTTAAGGCATCCGCTGTTGGAAGAATCCAAGAAGGGGCCCGTTCCGATATGGCCAGTTGGTGAACCACCAACAAGTTAAACAATGGATACCGTATGCCTACTTGGTGCTTGGTCGCTTTATTACCATCTGAATATGCCACAGGAGCACAGGTAGGCAGTTAAATAGGAGTATACAGTAGACAAATCACGTGGTAATTACGAATACAATTCTTTAAGGACATGGAGACAGAATAATCACAAAACTGTCAAAGAACTGTGATGATCTACTTAATTCTAAAGAAAAATGCATTTACTGAAATTATCATGAAACACAAAACATGTTTATGTGATGAAACCGTGTTATTTACAAAACTGACCACATGACTAATGCTGTCATTGAAGCACACGTGACGAATCATAACACCTTAAGATGATGTATAATGTCAATAAACAACTAAAACAGGTTATTTTCAAATTATTATATATTTTAAGATTTGTATGTTTTTTTCTACTAAATTCACATATTCATTTTCTGAATCAGTTCCACATGATATTCTTACCAACGATGAGCACCGTAAGAGTTTTTGATAATCCGTAGTTCCTGTGGTCTCTTACTGTAACATTAACTTCAAAACCGACACCAGTTATAGCTGCTGCATTCGTATTGAGTTCAATATGTCCAGCTTAAACAAAATATAAGGTTAGAGAATTAGAGCAATTAAATATGATTCAAATGAAATAAAATACCGGAACGTCAACGTTATGTTCATCGTTTCAGATCACATTGCAATGATGTAGTAGGTATTTTCTAAAATTCCAAAATGGTGGGTTAGCTTTTCAGTTTCTGCAAGAGGCTATTAAGTACTGTTTTAACAGTAGTAACAACAGCAACGGCATTATAACTGGTGTACTGTTGTTAGCATCACCAGCACCAATAACCGCTGTTACTGTCGGTAGTGAAATATTCAAAATTGGATAAAAGGCTTTTTTGATTACGAGGATATTTTGGGATAGTATATTGCAACATTCAGTGATTAATTTTCAAAACTTCAAAACAGAATCTTACAATCGCAATATTTCAATTGCAGTCCATCACAGTGTATCTGTAACGATACTTTATTGTCTGTCTGAATGTTACATTTTGACATCTATTTTTGTTAACAAAGTATTGTACGTTTGTAATTGCTCCTATTGATAACTTTGTAGTAACTATTCTAAATACTCTACACATTGTTACTAAATGAATTACTAAGTAGATGACTGGTCTGAAGTTAATTTGCATTTGATCCCAAATATGCGGATGAGAGAATTAAAAAAAATCTTAGATGTAATGAGGATACTTTAACTTTTCATGTCCTTGTTATATTTTAGATTATTTTAAAACCGTCTTCTTTCCTTCCTTCCAGATATGGTTATTTTTGTATTTTTTTATCTTGCTTTCATTGAAACAAATACATTTTATGGTAATAGGTTACTACCAATGTTGTACAGAGGCATTTAAAGAACATAAAAACCTTGGACACAAAAAATTTCAAGATGTAACAAAAATTCCTGGACAGCATATTTTGAATCATTTATAATGACGACTGTCTAAAAACTGTTTGTACCGCACACGGTGTTCATATACTTACAATCAAATACGATAACGTCACACGGTGAAGGAGTACAACTGATGTCATAATGTAACTGATCATGTTCAACATCGGTGGATGTGACGTAGTAAACATTGTGACCCGTTGGGGCTTTTAATGACAATGTTACGTTCGCTACAAAATGAAATAAACATCTTCAGACAAATCCTAATAACGCTTCTAAATGTACAGACGTTGACAGCAGTATTGACGGAAAGCAACGTATATATATGGTAATAGTTTACTGTAAGTGTAAGTCGTGGGTTCGATCCCTCGTCTCGCCGGATAAAACAGAAATGCTTTTCAGTGTTTCCCACCTAACATAGTACTGGCATGTAACCAGGAAAGTACTGGGTAGATTCCAGGAAAGTACTGGTTAGGTGCCAGGAAAATGGTAACTGTACGACAGGTCTCATTGGCACTGTGCAGTGACCGTCTTTGGCTTCAAAAAATGTCTGTTTGATCTATACTGCTATACTGGCAGGTAAATTTCCCCCTTCGGTTTCAAAAAGTCTATTTATGGTGTGCGGGGAACATACCGGGTCGACCAAAATACCATAAAGTGCATTATAAAATGTGCGCGGCGACGGGCGACCTCACAAACACAGTAATACAAATACAAATACAGTAAGTGTAAGTGCAGTGAAGCCTCAATGGATACACCATTCTTTCTTCTAAGGATATGAGGTGATATGCTTATCGAGTTAACAAAAACGAATTAAACAACTGGTTCACGGTCATGAGATCTTATGAATGAGATGGTATTTATCTCGAGGTGGTATTTACGTTAGGTTTAATTGTATTGAAGTAAATGTGATATAAGGATCTGTTAGCCAATTTCTGAACTTTTACTAAATATTTGAGCGGTACATAAACGGACATACGACTAATATCTCATGAATACATTCTAACATATCAAGCATGGAAGAAAACATGCATGATTCCCTATATTTGCCAAAAGTTTGTCGAGTGGAATAAAATAGACACTTTGCCATAAAATGAAATACTGTAGAACAAACGATTTACTTGGTAAATTAGTGATAACTGGTCTTTCGTTTGGATCAAGGTAAACGTAAAAGATAGAAGTAGTTACGTCTCGGCCATCGTCACACTCAACTTCTAAAGTGAATATATTCTCAGCAATATAGTCAAACGTCATTCCCGCTAATGTATATATGCCCCAACCTGAATAGAAACATTGAGACGTTTAAAATACTACTACTGTTGTAACCGCTACTAATTTTTGAGTTCTATGTGCTGAAGCGGTTAGTAATAGTCATAATCGCGAGCTAAGGACGTATATGTTTATTTAATTACGTAATTTATTTAATGTTTAATTCTAATGAAAATCAAAGAGCCTTTACGTTCAAATTTAATCCTTTTTCATTAAACCGCGGCTATCTTGGATGCCATCTTCGATTTCTTGGACTGCACCACGAAAATGCAATTCACGCCGGCAGTCTGGTAATCTCCAGACATTACCAAATATTTAGTATATAACATGTATTGTAACTTTTTGTGTCAACGTTCAATGCTAGAAAAGTGTTTTTGATGCTCTACTAAGACAACTTGAACGTCCGAGATAAATAAATAAACAGACGAAATATGTCACCTGACGATCCGGTCTGTTTTCGAATCCTGAACTTGGAAGCTCCTGTGCCGGAAGTACCAGCACCGAAGTTGCAACTGACAGTTGGTGTATCAGAGTCAGTTACATTAAATGGAAGGCACAGGAATTCTGTACTCTCGTCTTCATGAAATGAAGTAGAATTGGACGTACTTTGTATCACAGGTGGCTGAAATTAATTGCAAAAATAAGTATGGAAACACGAAATGGAAATGGTGCTTCTAAAACGTAATTAAGTAATTATAACGAAATTTCGTTGTATGGATATAACAAAGTTTGGATATATCGAAGTAAATCTACATGTCCCCAGAAATTCGTTATAAGCGTGTTCCACTGTATATCAAAATGAACACAAATTTAACCAATAAGCTAGATGGTGCCAGCTAATTAAACTTTGAACAACATTAAACGACTTGTAAAACATATTCATTTACCTGATTTGGAGTTAGATTTACTCTGAATGTTCCGTCTACAGTGTCCTGACCATCATCGCATTGTATAGGGACATCATGGTATAAATTAGTGTAATCAAAACTAGCACCGTACACAGTGTATAGTTCCCATACTGGAAGTATAATAGTAATAATATATCAATATCATTCTACGGCAAACCCGCCATTTTGTATTTTGATAGTCTCCACTACATCATGCCCGCGCGTATAAAATTGTATAAACCATGAAAAATAAGTTCCAAAATGAGTTAATGACATCAGTGTACAAAATGAGGATCTAATACCAAACCATTGATACTCTGTATTCAGAGGTACACAGGTCGCCAGACTCCCGATATAAAGGACGCGGGTTCGAATCCCGACTTGTGTGAGGTTAAAGACAAACTTCACAGTCCCGGAAGTAGACTGGTTAGTAACACATGGAGCAGTCGTGACTTCTTAAAATAAACCCTCTAGGTAGAGGAAATCACTCTTACCACTTGCATTGAATTGT
Source organism: Mactromeris polynyma (assembly GCA_032209605.1). Taxonomy (NCBI): domain Eukaryota; kingdom Metazoa; phylum Mollusca; class Bivalvia; order Venerida; family Mactridae; genus Mactromeris; species Mactromeris polynyma. The sequence continues at coordinate 7,947,294 of JASFXZ010000012.1, forward strand.
TCCAAACTAAACTTGGTATCCGCGGGCGTAATGTAACAAGTCAAAGGATCATTGGAATCTGTAACAGTTATGAAAGTTAACCATTTTCTCGTATTGGTGGTTTCTGGAATAGTCGTGGAATTTGGTAAATTCTCGATGACTGGAGGCTGCAAATAAACGCAATCGATGTTTAAGTAAATGAAACATCATCCTTACCTACGTAGGAAGGCGCGAGTACTGGTTGGTAGTCAGGAAGCAGTCATCAAGAGTGATTAGTATAAGTTGTAAGAACTTGTTTCACAATCGATATAAAATAAATATAGTATACTAGTAGTATAAACTAACCCACTGGTTACATACGTCCGTTTCCTGCGTAATATAATAAATCCACAGCAATTACATAATAAACCCATGATTTTGTACATACAGTCAAACCTGTCTGTAAAGACCACCCATTGGAACAGCAAAATGTGGTCTTTGTTTACAGGTGGTCTCTATTAACAGATTAAATATCATTGAAAATGGTCTGATGGGAGATAAAATTGGTGGTCTTTGCAGACAGGTTTTGCAATATTGGTCTTTGTTCGCAGGTGGTCTTTGACACAGGTTTGACTGTATACCGAGTATCGTTGTATATACAGGTATGAGTATGACTGGATGAGAAAATTATTAAAAACTTCCAACAGCAAAGTTTTTAAAGATAAAGGGAAAGAACTCGTGACAGTCTCCTGTGGATCGAGATAACAATTTAAATCTCTCTTACCTCATTAATGATTGTTATAGATAAAGTTGCAGTCTTTGTATTGTGACACTGATCTTCGACACTAAATGTAAGCGTTTGTGGAGAAGTTGCTGCACCAAGATTGTTTTTTACGGTCACCTCGCCTGAAAACAACAAGTCCTTGATCATTTTAGACGCCTGCGCTTAAAATACAGTGAACATTCAATAAAAAGACCCCCAATAGGTTCCTAAGAAAGCCAGCCTTTTTAATGACGTGGTTTGATAATTGAGTTAAACGAAAAATAAAAATGTGTCATAAAAAAGGTCGTATGAGGTGGCCATAATAATGAGGTGGTCTTTAAGTGATATTATACTGAGTGCAACTAGTCAGTACATCATACCCTATAGTTGTATTATAAGTCAATTTATTTTAAAATGCAATAGTTATAAATCTACTAAAAGTGCACGGAAATTCTTTTAAAAATGAAAGGAGGCGGTGCATGGGAAGGTCATTTTCACAAACCACGCCCCGATCTCCCGAAGCATCTCAATCTGAGCTTAACCTCAGCTCAAATATTGTCTCAAATTGTTGAGATTTTCCTCATCTGAGACCGGACTCAAAATCGGTCTCACAAAACGAAATTGATGAGAAGAGTTCTTTTCTCAAACGAAACTTAAGAGATTTAAATGAGATTTGTCTCAACCTCAGTCTCTATTTTGAGCAAAATCTCATATTGAGCCGAGATTTTTATTTGAGATGTTTTGAGATCTCAGGGTAAGGCCTTCCCTATAAATATCTAGACATAAGGAATGGGAGGAGGAACGTGTAGGGAGTGACATGGTTTAAAACATGATTGCAAGTGAAAATGAAAATTAGTTTTAAGGTACCAGAACCGTCTTTGGCATTCTTAACAAATCTAGTTAAACCTATTATTTTGAATATTTTCATAATATATACCTTTTCACCAATACAAATTCAAATTTTATGGACTTTTTACCATCGGATTAAAACATTTTCAATTGATGAATTATTGATTGTCGACCTTAGCCGAATAACATACGATCAGTATCGACTTCCAACGATATTTGCCGATATAATTGCCCCCTTACTAAGTAAATTAACCCAATAAAAACGGACATGTTAAGAGTTAAACATCATTTGCTTAAAAAAGACGGTCTTTGAGTCATAATGAGAATTATGTTGGCGTTTTATATTATTTCAAACGGTAGTTTAAATTAACATAATGTATACAAGTATCCGTTATGATTTTTCAGATCAGTACTAAAATTGAGTTCTTTATTATTCCTGTAGATCTGATGTGTTTACTGCAGGCACAAAGAGCACTGTTACAGAGCTGGTAGTGCTGACAGTAGTAGCTATATTACCCCTAAATTCCCTACCTGATGTAGGTGACGGTAATACTGCTATTGCTGATGTTACTGCTAATACATGTACTACACACGTTTGGACCTATCCGAGATAAGAGGTCTTAGAATGTTGAGTTTGAAACAGATCTGCCATAAAGCGATGACTATATACGGTAGTATACTGACCGATCTACATGACGTCATTATATTACAATGAACGTCATAACTTACCACACTTCTCCCCCTTTTATATGCACCCTTTAATGGAAAATAAGAGTCAATTTATATGAAACATAACATAATACCTGAGGTCTGGTTAAAATCAAAGTACGAGCTGGATGAAGTCATTGTTATAACTAAAGAACTGACATCAGAGACGTCTCCGTCAGTGGCTGACACAGCAAAGACTGATGTTCCTATGGTTGCAGTCTCTGCAATGGAATCTGTGACGGTACCGCCATCAGTCAAAGTTGTGAAATTGGGATCGTCATCTGAAACAATAGGTTAGAATATTGTATTCTATTTATTCAGTTTAATAACGTCCTTTTTTCAGTCAGTACCTTAGTTATACATGTCGAAGCAGTTTCCAGGAATTAATTAAATACCAGTATATGTAGTACGATTTATTAGCCGCGAACGTATGAATATATTACCTGGACCATAACATTTCAAAATGTTTGTGTTTGTCCGTAAGCTTGACGGAGAAAAAGCCGCGGTTGTATTTTGATAGAAAAGTAAACCAAAGAGCAGTTATAGTTATACGACGAGAGCATTTCTTTTCCTATGGATCGGTCCTGAAAGTTCATACTCCTGTTCGCGGTCAACCTAACAGCACAATACCAACTCAAGCATTTAACAGCTTCTCCACATGAATTAGAGCCGTTGGACAAAGGACCGAATGCAACTGCCACGAAAGAACAAATACAACCCGTTTCGCGACGCTGGATACCCTCGCGGAATTATGTTTATCTTTCTGATACTGAGTTCTTTACGTTTTACACCGACGTAAGTGGACATTCCACGCGTTGTTATCACCAGAGTCATAGCAGACTTCTTTCAAAATGTCATTTAAAGAACTTGCCACAGTGTCGCTTTATTCCAACTCTCTGCTGATCTGTTAAGTATTCGATTTGCACGATTATCATGTAACAAGTATGTACCTAAACGTAATAGTTTATTGCATATATATCGCTGTTTTCATTTCGCCATATACATATATTTAAAAGTGGCGTATTATATAATCGCCTTACATACCGACTCCCTTGGTCGAGGGGTTAAGGCGGATGCCTGGCATTAAAGGATACTAATCGGGAAGTAAATGTGCTCAGGAAGTAGGTGTCTCATAAGTCACACGCTATTAAAAATAAACATTTTTTTTAACGTTGCTCTTTGCATTGCGTCAGCGATGCTTAACAGATTTGCACGAATATTGACAAGCGGCAGGTAAGCATTGTTAGGCTAAAACGACAACTTACTTTTATCAACAGTCACTTGAATACCATGTCTATCTGAAGAAGTCAAAGTGTTTCCATTTGTACTCCAGTCAAATATGTCATTAGCTTGCGGATTTGTAAGAGGAAAGGACTGGAGGCTCATCACATCATTACTCGTGCTTACCATGTCCGCACCGGCTGTCCACCTTAAATTACAAATTATTTAACCTGAACGTGTTTACATTGAAACTCAATAAAATGTCACATGTAGGAGGTCCCAATACAGGGATGTGTGCATTTCAATAATTTAATGCACCCCTATATTGTATGAAAATGTGTGCTGTGTTCTTTTGTTGTTTTTGCATTCTTGCAAACACAAGCGTTTCCTTACCGTGTGTGTATCAACTACAGTAAAACCTTACTTAAAGACCAACTCAATAATAAGACCACTTCGAAATTAAGAACACAATCTTCAAGTCCATTTTCGCAGTTTTGCTCTTTATTCAACCTCAATAACAAACAATAAGAGATTGTCACAAAATGCCATATATCTCCAAAGTTTGATAATTCTGCATGGTAACATTTAATACGTAAATATAACAAGATGTTATCAAAGCAAAACTGGACGGTAAAAGTTTTTTTATTTTGTTATATTTTGTTGAGGTGTTGAGAATAATTTGATGTCCATTATGGTAGAGTACTCACATTATTATGTATTATTATACTTCCTTGAAAATTGGTATCTCGTATTGTGACTTAAAAAATACGTCATTTACTGGAGGTTGTATGCATATGAAGTACCACCTTTATTTTTTACAAAGAATATTATTTTCGATTATTTTTCCTTATGATATATCACTAGCATTTTCTTTTTAAGAAAAAAAAGGTAAATATGCTCATTTTGAAATAAAAAAATAATTGTATGCATGAAGAACATGAGTGGAATTTGTGACCCCTAAAAGCAAGTCGGTTTAATCGTAAAACTTGAAAATCTTTAAAACGGCACGGTAAAACTTTGTAATATTTTGCACTGATTTAGTTGTCTCGTGTGATCCAGAAACTCATGGAAACAGTTTAGTTCAGATTCTTGATGATGAGTATGAGAGGTCTTGTCTAAAGGGCAAAGACAGGTAACAACAGCATGTATCCAAACATTCGTACTATAATATACTTACCATCCCCACTTGTATGTGGGTAAAATTGTAATTTTCTCCGCTCCAGCCAAATTCCTTGTACATTTTCCGCCGTCTACAAAATACAACGACAGCATTTATAATCCATAATACGAGGAGAGTTCAAAAATACCCGGAAAAGTGCAAATTTAGCCAGATATTTGACGTGAGTATGACAAAAGCGATTAATCAATACAATTAAGTCTTAATTCGCATTTTTAACTCAAAATCAAAAACGTGTCACTAATCCGGTTAAACGTTATTGTGAAGTCACCAAACATACACGTGGTAACATTATACACCACATGAGATTGTCACGATTTATCTCCCTTTTATTACTCTAGAGTTATCTCGCTTTATCCCTTTTATAGTATGTGTGTATAGTGTTCTATATATACGTATACCAGTGACCTAGCTGCCGTTACGCTCAATACGCCCGTGCGAACAATTCATCATCGGAATCAAACATTATAAGAGGCTAAAATTAAATAAAAACTGATATGTAATAGGGATGAAGCGTTTGCAGGCCGTTTATTTTGGATGATTATACATATTGTTTTTTCTCACAGTCCTTTTCAGTTGTTGTCGGAGTTTACACCAAAGGGAGATAACTCGTGACATTCTCCTATAGTCTCTACCAAAGGGAGATAACTCGTGAAAATATCATGTAGTCTAAACCACAGGGAAATAACTCGTGACAATCTCCTGTAGTCTAAACCACAGGGAAATAACTCATGACAATCTCCTGTAGTCTAAACCACAGGGAAATAACTCGTGACAATCTCCTGTAGTCTAAACCAAAAGGAGATAACTCGTGACAATCTCATGTAGTCTAAACAACTATAAATTCGAGAATAATTATTTGTTTCAACTGCATATTATCAAATTTATCAGATGTTGAGTTTGAAGTTTTGCTATGTACATTCGTTTAGTACAGAATCTATGTTTGGCAGTCTGTATGTATGCATACATCATAAAATGTGATTGAAAGTTTGACACTCACTATTCGTAGAATCACAATATTCCGAGAAGTGTCCAACCAATTGGTACCCTCCAGAGACAGGTGCCCATATTTGAATAAATAGTTCGCCATCTATGCTAACCTTTGCTTCAAATTGCTTCAACACTCCACAGCAGTCGAAGTTGTAGTTTGTGTCATGAAAATACGCCTGACCTACAATATATTTATCATATAAGCGCATGTGATTTAGATAAAGAATATATTAACAAATTTGTTTTACGTTAGCGTGTTCCAATTTTAAAGTCGACATTTCGAAAAATAAAAACTAATCCGTTTGTCCTTTATACGTTTCTGTAGAATTTTTAAAAGAAACTTTTCTTAATACAACGAAACTGTGGTCACTTAGATCTTCCTATTACCGTTAAAACATTTTCATATCAATAAACTGCACGGTTATTGTATCACTTATCTAAACAATTCAATATTTACAACAAAAATGCTATGGAATTTATCATTATCAAATATAAAAACACCACGATGCGCAGAACAATGTAATCAGACTGTGTAGACTTTTCCACACCTTATCATTCATAAGCTTGGCCACATGTAATCATTTTATAGACTTTCCACATGTCATTTTTTCATAGACTTTCCACATGTAATCATTTTATAGACTTTCCACATGTAATCATTTTATAGACCTTCCACATGTAATAATTTTATAGACTTTCCACATGTAATCATTTTATAGACTTTCCACATGTAATCATTTTGTAGACTTTCCACATGTAATCATTTTATAGACTTTCCACAATTTTAAAGTCGACATTTCGAAAAATAAAAACTAATCCGTTTGTCCTTTATACGTTTCTGTAGAATTTTTAAAAGAAACTTTTCTTAATACAACGAAACTGTGGTCACTTAGATCTTCCTATTACCGTTAAAACATTTTCATATCAATAAACTGCACGGTTATTGTATCACTTATCTAAACAATTCAATATTTACAACAAAAATGCTATGGAATTTATCATTATCAAATATAAAAACACCACGATGCGCAGAACAATGTAATCAGACTGTGTAGACTTTTCCACACCTTATCATGCATAAGCTTGGCCACATGTAATCATTTTATAGACTTTCCACATGTCATTTTTTCATAGACTTTCCACATGTAATCATTTTATAGACTTTCCACATGTAATCATTTTATAGACCTTCCACATGTAATAATTTTATAGACTTTCCACATGTAATCATTTTATAGACTTTCCACATGTAATCATTTTGTAGACTTTCCACATGTAATCATTTTATAGACTTTCCACAATTTTAAAGTCGACATTTCGAAAAATAAAAACTAATCCGTTTGTCCTTTATACGTTTCTGTAGAATTTTTAAAAGAAACTTTTCTTAATACAACGAAACTGTGGTCACTTAGATCTTCCTATTACCGTTAAAACATTTTCATATCAATAAACTGCACGGTTATTGTATCACTTATCTAAACAATTCAATATTTACAACAAAAATGCTATGGAATTTATCATTATCAAATATAAAAACACCACGATGCGCAGAACAATGTAATCAGACTGTGTAGACTTTTCCACACCTTATCATTCATAAGCTTGGCCACATGTAATCATTTTATAGACTTTCCACATGTCATTTTTTCATAGACTTTCCACATGTAATCATTTTATAGACTTTCCACATGTAATCATTTTATAGACCTTTCACATGTAATAATTTTATAGACTTTCCACATGTAATCATTTTATAGACTTTCCACATGTAATCATTTTGTAGACTTTCCACATGTAATCATTTTATAGACTTTCCACATATAATCATTTTATAGACTTTCCACATGTAATCATTTTATAGACGTTCCGCATGTAATCATTTTATAGACTTTCCACATGTAATCCTTTTATAGACTTTCCACATGTAATCATTTTATAGACTTTCCACATGTAATCATTTTATAGACTTTCCGCATGCAATCATTTTATCGCCTTTCCACATGTAATCATTTTATCGCCTTTCCACATGTAATCATTTTATCGCCTTTCCACATGTAATCATTTTATAGACTTTCCACATGTAATCATTTTATAGACTTTCCGCATGCAATCATTTTATCGCCTTTCCACATGTAATCATGTTGTAGACTTTCCGCATGCAATCATTTTATCGCCTTTCCACATGTAATCATGTTGTAGACTTTCCACATGTAATCATTTTATAGACTTTCCACATGTAATAATTTTATAGACTTTCCACATGTAATCATTTTATAGACTTTCCACATGTAATCATTTTATAGACTTTCCACATGTAATCATTTTATAGACTTTCCACATGTAATCATTTTATAGACTTTCCACATGTAATCATTTTGTAGACTTTCCACATGTAATCATTTTATAGACTTTCCACATATAATCATTTTATAGACTTTCCACATGTAATCATTTTATAGACTTTCCACATGTAATCATTTTATAGACTTTCCACATGTAATCATTTTATAGACTTTCCGCATGCAATCATTTTATCGCCTTTCCACATGTAATCATTTTATAGACTTTCCACATGTAATCATGTTGTAGACTTTCCACATGTAATCATGTTGTAGACTTTCCACATGTAATAATTTTATAGACTTTCCACATGTAATCATTTTATAGACTTTCCACATGTAATCATTTTATAGACTTTCCACATGTAATCATTTTATAGACTTTCCACATGTAATCATTTTATAGACTTTCCACATGTAATCATTTTATAGACTTTCCACATGTAATCATTTTATAGACTTTCCACATGTAATCATTTTATCGTCTTTCCACATGTAATCATTTTATAGACTTTCCACATGTAATCATTTTATAGACTTTCCACATGTAATCATTTTATAGACTTTCCACATGTAATCATTTTATAGACTTTCCACATGTAATCATTTTATAGCCTTTTCACCTCACAGACTTGTAAGAATAATTACAAATACAGTAAAACCTCCTTGATAGACCACCTAGAAATTAAGACCGTCAATAAACAAGGTCACATTGTCGTGGTCCATTATTTGTTTTTTTCCCAAATTTAACTCGACACTCTGCGAGGTTCTCGTATGGGCCAATGATGAACGACTTTAGCGTAGAAGGGAGACAATCCATTTAAGAGAAAATGGCTTTACAAAGTTCCTAATCAAGGGAGACCATTCTTGATATTTATCCAGGAAAGCTGGAGATGGTAACAGCCGCATACATTTTCTTTGCGGTCTCTTAAACAATGCGGTAACCTGCGGTATGTGGTGATCGTTGTGGATAGTGACTGAGGTTTTACACAGCACTCAACACTGTATAGTCATACTCAAATCTTAGATTCACTCGCAAATCTCCCGGCACTCAGCCTCAGATAAGTGAAGTGTGTGTACTGACTGTTAAACTACCAAATTCTCGTTCATCTATTCCATGACGCTTTGAATATCTACTTTATTAAATATCTTAACAGAAATATTTATTACATGATTATTACGTTAAAATGTGTTGTATAAGTACGAAAAATTTATTGATTTTAACGCCGGTATGATATTGATGTAAAAAATAACTACCGTGTCCTATGTGGGACATCTAATCGGAAAACCTCGGGTCCTTCCGTAATTTACCGGAAGCTCTTCTCCGGAGTATGCCGTTTGGTCGCACATCGACAATGTTAATAAATATATTTCTAAAACGAATTGCGCCTTATTTTAAAACCTTACCTGAGTTTGATCCAGGATTCCCATTATAAGAGTTTATATCATTGCTTGGTCCAAATCTTGTATTTGTACATATAGTTGTATGCCCTGAAAAAAAATTAAATATAAAATCATATGAAACATAAGAAATTTGATCGATAAATTAAGTCGAAACTTGTAATTTATGGGACTTGGTGATTCACCGACTGTTAAGTTGCGTGGAATATCATTTACTATCGTCACATCATTGTTAAAAGCGACATACCATTTTTGTTTCTTCTTCTTTGATGACAAAGACCAATCGACATGCATTACATTTTCAAAAAAAACGACCTTATGTTAGTTTGATTTTGATGTATTCCTAAACCGAAGTAAAGGATGGTCCTTAATGATCATGGTTGTAATTACTTAGGATCACACCATTTCCTTACAATACGTAATTAGATTGCTATGAAAAGTACTCATGCGAACAGTGTCTCCCGAGCATGCTATATGCACATCCGACAGATTGGTCAAATAAGGCAATATCTTACTGACGGTGCGGCAAAATCCTTGGTGAATCATTCAATTACATCGAGGCTGGACTATTGTAATGCCCTTCTAAAGGGCTCTGCAAAGACAGTTCTTAACAAACTACAAACCGTTCAAGATACCGCTGCACGGCTTATAACCAAAACTCCTAGGTATGTCAGCATCACACCAGTGCTCAAAGAACTTCATTGGCTCCCAATACATCGACGTATAGATTATAAAATCCTCACTCACGTCTTTAAAGCCCTTCACGGAGAAGCCCCGCAATACATCAGAAACTTGTTAACAGTATATATACCTCAAAGACAATTAAGGTCTCTGCATGGACCGGTTTTACTGAATGTTCCACGTTCCAGAACTGTAACATACGGTGATCGATGTTTTTCAGTTGCAGCACCAAAACTTTGGAACACATTACCTTCAGAACTACGTGACTGCAAAACTCTCTCGTCCTTTAAAAAAACTTTAAAAACTCATCTTTTTACAATTACCTATTGATATTCTTCTAGTTATTTACACAAGTCTGTAAGTTTTACCGGTTTTATAAGACATTTTAAACGTTTTATGTGTGTATATCTTATTATACTTATGTATATCTTATTTTTTTTTTTTATTTTTTTTTTTTTACCTTAATAACGTTTTATCCGATAATACTTCTTTTGTGATTGTTCTTTTATTTCTTATGTACAGCGCCTTTGAACGTACTTTGCATGAAAAGGGCGCTTTATAAATCTGGTTATTATTATTATTATTATTTTAAAAGCCATGTCTACATGTCACATAAAAAAATATATGTGACATAATAAAAAAGGTTTTATGTGAATTGTTTTGTACTTAAAAAGACAGACTAGTTGCTTAATATTTTACTACATTGTTCTTAATATACATCTAACTCGTAGTGGATTTGATTTGTATAGTTAATGGTGTTGCAGCGTCTTGTTGTAGATTTGTTTTATATTTATTTCAACCAAAATCTCTTAGACCTATGTGGTAATGATAGCAATACAAAATAAACACAATAAATATGGGATTTTCAAAGCGAATGTTTTAAAGTAACACCGTGCTTATTTTTTGTATTTTTTACCTGCACAAAAATGAAAAACATATTTCATGTGTTTAAGACATACGAATAAATGTGCTTTATCAAAGAAAACCGTAATATATCTAAAGTAAAAAAAAACTTCCAGTTATTCAACAACAGTTTTTTACAAATTTGTGTTGGTTTTATATGATAAAACGGCATGATATTAAATCTGTAATACATTGCAATTGTTCGTATTAAAGATTTCTTAGCTAATGTAGCAACGACACAGAAGCCCATTCAAATAAGTCACGGCTTCAGATGGGCCAGATATATTTGAAATTAATACATACCCCTCCAATCTTTTCATGTAATATAGAAATATTTTTTCTGCAGATGAAGTATTGGAGAATATAAAAATAATAATGTTTTATTCCCTTACTGGCTAATATTCTAATTTCGTTAATATTTTTACTTTGTTGCACAAACATCGAGCTTCACAAAATCACATAAGAAGTATATGTCGCTCTACGTGACAAATACACGGGGAATTATAAGTTTATTTTTCAATTATTCACCAAATGCATTGAAAGTAGTTGCGATTCTATAGATGTAACGTATAAGTTTGGAAAAATGCATAATACTTTCATATCCATCCAGAAATTAGTAAAAACTACCTGTTCTAAATACTAAGGAAAAAAAACATGAACAATACGGACAATGCTATTGGATTAGCAATGTCTATGTTTAATTAATAAAATCATATTTCACTACCATTTAGTTAGGATTTAGTTCAGTTTACATTTATATATTATAATATAATAAGAACAATAGCATTATTTTCAGAAGGTGAACACAAAAGACAGTAAGCTTTACATTGATACATATAAGTGCATATTTATAACAAATACAAAGCACGTCTTATTTCCATGTGACCTTCTATAAATCATTATAAAAAAGGTTAAACTGGTGAGAGCTGCAATTATTACATAAAGTTGTAATGAATTGATTATATATGAAACATATTACATACGCGTAGAACTAATATTTATTATTAACAATTAAGACAACATGCGTTAAATATCTAAACTTGAAAAAAGAACATTAAAAGCAATATACGGCAGACACACAAAATTCACAAAAAGTGAAGAAACAATCCAATTGTGTTTTTTTATTGCAAAAGGAATGTATTTTTTTTTTAAATTGTGTCGAAGATTTCATTGAACGAATGTCTTCGGTGATGTCATTCCATACAGTCATGCCAAAATATAAAAATGAATTTTGTTTAACTAAATCAGTTTTAAAATCTACATGGACAATGTAATTTTTCTTGACAGATCTTAAGGTGTACGAGCGATAATTACAAAACGGTATGATATCTTTTACATACTCCGGAGCCATTTCATTTAATGATTTATAGCTTAAAACTCCAGTATGATATTTGAGTCTGCTATTAATAGTTAACCATTGGAGGGTATCAAAGAGATATGCAGACGATGTTCGTTTTGGTTTACATAAATTATTTTGGCAGCTCTTTTTTGAAGAATTGTAAGTTTAGTGATATTTGATTGTTTACTATTGCCCCATACAATACAACAATAATCTAAAGTAGGTATTATATACGAGTTATAGAATAATAATTTCATATCATCAGTTATTCACATCTTTTATCACTCACATTTGAGCAACTTAAATAAACCACTCTCACCAATATTTTCCTGTGTTACTATAGTATAAATCTATCGAAAGAATACAATTTTACATTTTTTTCCTTTTTTAATCATTTATTTATAAATATAATAAGTCTGATTGCTCAAGTATATTATTTCACTATAGCTTGTTTGCCTGTAAAAACTGTTGATTATTTTATATTAACCGTGTTATACCAGTTATCAATCGGTGATCATCGGAACATTTACGACCACTTACGGAAACTACCGACAGACAAATTGACTGCTGACCAGTAGCCCCATCGATATCTATCTGCATCGACTGGATTTATCTGATGGGCGATATTGTTGTGTATGAGAACAAATGCCTATTTTTTTCTCGCGCGGAAGTCAAAGATTGCACATGCTAAACAAATGATAACTGTAGTTAAGACAGTTACTGACTTCAGTAATTTCGTAAAATCGGGATTGTTAACATCGTATATAAGTATCTTGCCCATGACGGGATTTGAGCACGTAACCTCCGGATCAGGAGTCCGGTGCTCTATCTCTAGTCCACTATGACACCCTAGTATCTTTATGACACAATACATTTTATTTCGGCATTAAACATTTTACAAATTTTTTGCAACATTCTAGTAGGTGAGAGAGAAATAGTCATCTGAGATTAGTGAAGATTTAAAAAATGAAATATGATGGTTGTTACAAAAAGTCAGACAAATAGTTAACGCAAATAGTTATATAAGTATGTGTGTAGTTTTAACAGATTTGTGGATTTTCTTTTCGACATACTTTGCCAAGTGAATTTGGAAGATATGATATTATAACAGTTTTTAAGAGTTGGTCATTTCAATAATATCGGCTGAAATATGTTTGTCTTAATTCTCTGTAAAAAGGACACACTACGAGGAAATGGTATTCTTTTTTGGTGGTATTCATTGTACATGTACAATAAATGCATCTTCGTTCTTTTTTATGTATATTGTCGTATCGACCGGTTTCTATCGCAAGATCATGGGAAGAAACTCTAAATTGCGACAATGCTACTCTATATTTCGATGTCTGAATATTATCCAAATATTTCTCAAAACAAATTTCATGTTTAAATATACTATGTCGAAAGTTTATTAGAATTATTAATACAAGCATACCACTGTTGGTAGTACATAATTATATTCTTTGTTAACAATCTTATTACTTTCACAATCAACTTCAGATTCCGTACAGCTTAACACATTTCAATCATATAAAACTATTGTAGCGTATTTTGACATCAATGTAATCAATTTGTTTTCCTTATAACGAATATTTTTTTCCACAAAAGACGGATGGTGTCATTCGCACTTCATTATTTCTCTCCTAGGAAAGTCACGATTTCAAGATTTCCACTTTAAGAATTCATAAGTGAATTCGGGAACTTGAAATCGTGAATTCGTAAAGTTGAAATCGTGATTTTCCTGGGAGAGATGTGGTGAAGCGTGAAGTGCATGTCACCACCAATCTTTCGTATCAATTTTGTTGAAGATATATTATGCTCATTTTTTGTTCATTTGTTTACCTAAACAATTGTGAAAAATCTGCTTTATCTAGTGAAAACTCCAATTAATATGCATTATCACAGAATACATTTATAATGTATCTCTCTGTATTTGTCGAAAAAAGACGTTTGTATAGAGCTTCTATCATAAAATTAAAAAAAAATCCAGTTTTTAAGAATCTGTGTTTTTTACTAGTTTTTGTCTGTTAGTAATATGATTAATCAAGATTGTTTTAAACGGTTATGCATGGCAATTGTTCTTATTAAAGATGTTTTAGACCATGTAACAACAAAATTGGATGACGCCCATTAAAAAAGTAGGTTCCGATGAGCCAGATACATCTTTAAACTTGTTTCTCGGAAAATATTTTACAATGTACATAAAACTGTTGTTTTACCTGACAAGACATATCCGCATAAACCTGACACAAGAATCGCAAGGAACCAGATTGTGTTATGAAAATTCATCCTGTAAAGTTGAAAACTCGTATGTATATTTCGAAGTGTTTGCGCAGATAATCTTTGATCGGTACAGCAATCGCCTACACTGTTGAGTCTACTTTTGTCCTGAAAATATTCGACGAATTTTATCCTAGGTCTATTCGGTAACTTCTCGGAAATGGTATAAGCTGCAAAAGTGTAATCCATTTAAGTTTCATTAAATGGAAATATATGGCCATGATATTTCTGACGGCAATTTGTATTTGTTCTGCATAATTATAAGTAAATATAAAAAACAAACGAGATATTTCTTAATGACATATCTCAATTCTTACAAACAGATTTAGATATTGAATAAAACATTTTTAACAATACATGTTTTTCAAAATTGACAAAATATACCATATAATAATGGTTCGCCACTTTTTAAAAATTCCGCTTAAATGTTACTGATGCTAATTAATCATTTGATGAAACATTTTGATCTTCAATTAAAACACTACTCACATTCAATATCAACACAAAGTTTTTCTGAACGCAAAAATTCTTGACTATTTTCAAGCTTCGGATTATTGGTTGTGACAGGGCGCGACTCGTTGTTGAAATGATAGAAAGCATAAGAAATGAATAAATACTTTATCTTTTTAGACCTAATTACATAAAGTAGGGAAACAGCACGAATGAATACAATTGATTTCAAACATTGCTTTCAAGGTAAATAGTTTGTTCGAATTCAGTTCGAATATTCAATTGTGCAATCTATGAATGCTTTCCAGCAAGGTCTAGATGTATTATATTCTTTTTTTAATACAATACTATTCATCGAGTATTTGTCAATATGTTTCATGTTTTAGTCTACTTTACAATTTAAATCATGAATTTAAATCAATTCTTCCGACTGAATAGCAGTAACAATCATTGTAATGTTCAGTTATACCGCTGATCTGAACAGGAAAAAATGAAGAAAAAAAGTCACAATTTTATGTATTCTTTATTGAAATGTTCCCTGTAATAGCCTCGTGGTATTGAGACGTGTGGAATCTGGTCCCAAAGTTTGACTTACTTATATCTATATATCATTGAGAATAACTTTCAAGTTCGCATCTTTTTTTTTAACAGTGAAGAAAAAAACTACGGAAACGTGCACTGACTCCCATTATATGAAATATATAAATTTGCCGTTAAAGTAAGATTTTAACGTATCAGTATAATACATACATATACATGTAAACTGTAAAGTTGAACTTTCATGATACCATGTATACATTGATAGTTTATGCCTGTTCAAAAAAGATAACTCATATTTTTTCTATCATCGATTTATATATGACTTTTTTTAGTAAAAAAATAACAACAAAAAAACATATTTATGATATTCAAACAAAATAACTGTAGTATTAAATAGAAAATAAAAATGAGTATTTAGAAATGCCGTAATATATAATATTCAACATATAAATACCATAATGTTTGTGTTACACCCCAGTTACACAGACGGTCGGTCCCTAATCGGTCATTTTATTTTAAATTACTCGCTGTTTTGATCGGTTGTCATGCGTGATTTTAGTTCTGGTTTTCTGTGTAAACGGCCATCGGTGATGGACAAGTGTTCAATCGGTTAAACAAACATTTCATGGGTTGTTGGTAGGTGACCGAAAGCAACTCAAACGGGGTTGGATCGGTGATAAGGATGTTTTCATCGATAAAAATGCTGAAATACTATCGGTTTTTATCGTTTGTAAATCGGAGCTAAATCGGGCGTAACGCTGATTAATCAGTGTTTGATAGCTAGTCATCAGTGGTTAAACACTTTCCGTCAGATATGGCCGGTGATTCATATTTGGTTATCTTTGTCCGATCGGCGATATCGGTGATTAATAGCTTGCATATCTCGTGATATAGGTTGCTGTCGGTTCTTTTATTAAAACAATATGTTTAAGTGATGATAACCGATGATTTTTTTGCAGTTGAGTTGACCGATAGAAAAAATATGATAATTAAAATGTGGGATTTCGTCGGTTTTGATCGGTGGTTAATAGGGATTCAATCTGTGATCAATTGATTGCCGCCATCGTGTCATCGGTGGGTTTAAATTTGTAAGTGGCCAATCGGTAATCATAAGTACGCATCGGCTGTTGATCGGTTTCTATCGGTGGTAAGTATTAGTTGATCGGTTGCTTATCGGTGGCTCATCGGTGATATCGGTTGTAGACAGGTTGTCAATCGGTTATTTGTAAAATATTTTCACCGATCGAGAATTTTAAACATGTTTAAAAATCCCAATCGGTAATTTTTCACCGATAAAACTTATCTTTCCCCAATAGCAGTTGATAGGTGGAAAACAGGTGACCAATAGGTGATATCGGTGTTAAATACGTTGTCATCGGTTCACTCCATAATTTGGCTAAAAAACTACCGATCAATCACCGATGGCTCTGTGTAACTGGGGTGTTACATGAAGGGGTTATCGCTATACGTTACCGTAATTCTACAGAAACGTAAACTAACTTATAATAATGGAGGTAAATATACGTTTCCGTACTATTCAGTGCAATATTCGGACTAGCTTTAACTGTTTCAGTAATTTTATAAACGATTTTGAACACTAATTTATATTAAAACTCTGTTTATTAAATAGTAAATGAATAATGTAAGTTAAAAATAAAAGGATGGGAAATAAACGCGATGAAATACAATTCAGTTTTGTGAAATAAGCATTTTAACAATCGAGTAATAAAATCGATTAAAGGAGACATTGTAGACTATGGATAAAGCGTCGTTCTCCTGGTCCGAAGGTCATGTTTTCGAATCCCGGCATGAGCGGCATTCTCCCACCCCCGTCAGAATCCCTGAAGTTGGTGCGATCAATATATACGATATCTGTTTCACAAGCGATGTGAAACAGAAATGTTTCAACTGAAACGCTGCAAAATATCAACATTGTCGTTGCTTAATATTGTCTCTTAATGAAGTTTGAAATAAAGTACTTAAAATGCAGCCAGACTCGAACAAACAAATGAAATAACATTCCACTGGGTAAACCGACAATAATGCCGCTAATGTTTGCCATAGCCGCCTCTAGATTATTCGAGTTGTTTTTTATCTAATTAACATTATATTTCATATGATGCCCGCGCGACTTCGAGAGTCTGAGATTTTAAATTTGTACGAGACAAACATTGCAACACTCTCGGTGGAATTCAACACATTTTCAGTGGAAGCGTCACAAGCTCTAGTAGTAAGGGTTGAATAAATAATGGATAGGGTCTAGCGACCGGGATCTCTAAGGTGTATAAGGGATTTCACTTAAAACGACTTATTTCCAGTTCTGTGTTATGTAATTCAGTCATATGGTTATGAAAATGCCATTAGCATTGAGAAATTATAACATTGTACAAACTATGCCCCCATATATTTAGACCTAAGAATGATAAGCAATTATTTATGGAACACCATGTTTTGTTTGCATACTTGTCACGTCCGGTGACAATAAGTCACGTGTGAATATTTCACAACTTCATACATGCTTTTCTGACGAATTAAAAGCTGGTTTATGCAAAATAAGACTCATGGTTTTAGTTAAATTTTGTGGCAATACAAAAACATTCTTGATCAAACTTTGCTGGACTAACTGTAATAACCATAGCTATAATTACAAATGTATTACAATATGTATTATAAAACCCGACCAGATAGTTCAGTGGTAACACGTTCGTCTGGGCTCCAGGATCTTGCCAGTTCGATTCCCGGTCGCACGACACCTCAAAGTCTAGTTGTTACCTTATCCACTCTCATATATAGGGTTAACGCTGGGACTTATTGGGTCGATATCAGATTACTTTGACTAGATTCGGTATTTATCGCATATCTATGGGTTCATAGTAAGGCAGTGCTAAAATCAGCTACACGAATACATCGTCGTCGTTTGATAAACATGCTGCTGGGACATTAAACCCGACACACAGTAAGTATTCTTTAAGTGATAGTGTTTGTCACTTCAACACGGGGACTCCATGTGCGCGTGGTTATGGTCGCTCACTGCAAGTCGCTTGCCATTCACATTCACAATTTTGGGTTCGAAGCCCACCCGGGTGTTGAATGTGCATATGAGGAAGCTATCCAGCTGTCTCACGGAAGGTCGGTGGTTCCACCCCGATGCTCGCCCATGCGCACTTATTGCTAGATGAGACACTTGTGGTCTTCCCCCAGCTTAATAGCTGGAAAAGGCATAACATGTCTCTGGCTGAAGGCCGCATTACATTACATCCCAAACATCACTACTAGCATCAATATATAACGGAACACATGCTTGACTTCATTTTATTGCATCAGTGGTAATGAGACAAACAGTTTTATATCAACCAATGATGTTCCCAAGTTCGCTTGGTCTGAAAAAATAAAATTGACACATTTGAGATAGACCAACATAAAGAATGCAACACACGAAGATCAAACGATGTTTGATGATAGTAATTTCTACACAGAATAAACAACCCATATACATACTATTTCTATGTAAGTGATGTTATTCTATTTTTCAATCCATCACAAACCGCAACAAAGAGGTAATGCATACATTACACAATACTACGCATTGTTCGTAATCTATTATAGAAACAGCACGATTTAAAAAATCCTGATGTTCTTGAGTCAAACTACCTATGGTTAACATTGATACAAGAGAAGACAGATTAAGCATATTGTAACCAGAGGGTCGACGCAAGAAACCCGAGCACACCTGCATGGATATCAACCTTGCGAATGGGGATTTGGCGTTTTCAATGGTCAGAAATGACTATATTTCATGCAATAATTTTACGTTATTTTTTTAACATGGTTTTGCTATTTGCATATCAGTGTTGGAAACACCAATAAAAACTTACGTTAACGACTAAGGCAATTTCTCTTCAACCAAACAACGTTTGTAACCTTGACGCGGATTGGTTAACCTTTCGATAAAGGGTACGTTACTTTACCGAAATCCCCTGAATTTCGGTGAATTTTCCGAAATCCATTTTGGATCTGGAGTGACCAGCAAAAAAACATTTCGGCATTTTTTTATGTTGCACAACGAATATTAACCTTCAAATTGTGCCGATCATCTTTTTCAAACTATTTCTTGTTTATACATCGAATCACTGAGTATGCGACATGGAACTTAATGATTTCGATGCATAGAATGAGTATTTCCCGTACAAATGTCCGGAGGAAAAACAAATGTAATTATTACAGTTTTGTTCAGAAACTAGTTATGAGATCTTGAATGAGCCATCGCCAAATTCAAAATACATAAAAAAAACATTTTTCAGTAAAAAAAACAAAACAAATGCAATACTAAAAAGGCACAGTGCATTCTGTTTTGCGCAATATTGTCAATTTGACAACCTCTTAACAACAGCCGAAATTTGCATCCTCCCATAGGGTGTCGCTCCTGAGAGGTTGTGCTGTATGTTGATTTATGGGAATGATAAAATATGTAGGACAAAATGTGCGTCGGTTGAGTAAATAATATAACCCCACAATTAATTTCCCAAAATAAACTTTGTAATATTTGCTTTCATGTAAGAGGTTCAGTTGTATCAATAAAGCGGTTTTTTGTTCGTATTTATTCATCCCGGATTACTTATCTTTTCAAAGACGGACCTGGTCTAACCCAGATGTC
This sequence comes from Mactromeris polynyma, assembly GCA_032209605.1. Taxonomy (NCBI): domain Eukaryota; kingdom Metazoa; phylum Mollusca; class Bivalvia; order Venerida; family Mactridae; genus Mactromeris; species Mactromeris polynyma. The sequence goes on from JASFXZ010000012.1 coordinate 7,967,544, forward strand.
GACCAAAGGAAAAATATTCACAAGCTCTGATCCATATCAAGGTGAAAATGACATCATTTTCCTCCTCTGTATTGCATACTAAATGATATCACGCAAGGGCTTACTTTCGCGGTGATGATTGAATATGGTACAATATAATTGTTATTTTAAAGGTTGTTTGATAAAGCAAACATCGCAACAAAAGGCGCAAACTTGAACAACAAGGCGCTTATGATAATAACCCACTAATCGATTTCAAAAGTAAATAACCAACCGTTTGTATTTTTCAACTTTTGAGGTAATAACCCATTCTGTTTTGTGTATATCATTTCCTATTTCTCAAAAAGGATATTAGAAGAGTGTAAATATTAAATTTCAAGTCATGTGTAATCTTTGACGTTCCCAGTATTACAAATAAGTGTCCCTATTATTACTGATGTACCGATACTTGTGACAACTGCTGTTGTCACACGCTTTTCTTGCTCCTTCCCGAGTTATCACTGTTTTCATAAAGTTTCCTTCAGGATATATTTGTGTTATACAGTAAAACCTCGATAATAAGACCACCTTGGGTGCCCTTGAAAACTGGTCTTCCTATTGAGTTGGTCTTAATATTGAGGTTGAATTAAGGGCAAAACAGAAAATTTTGTTGTCAACCTTGAGGTGGTCTTATTATTGATGTGGTCGTAAGGTGGGGTTTTACTGTACATTACGATACGAGATATCGAACGACCCGGTATAATTCATTTGTACAATTACTAATATGTGGACCACTCTTTGGACTCATGTTTTCTCATACACACTATTAATTAGCTGAATGCAGATTTTAATAAGCACTAATTGATTTTTATGAGCAGGTGCGATATTGACCATGCCGAAGTCACATGATGAATCCTCGGCTACAGGTATCATGTTTAGCATACTGATGTTTCCATAAAATTCAATTTTACGGCCCGGAATAACATCCGATACTCACCGCTCAGCTGTCAAAGTTAACTGAGTCTTCGTTTAATATATTTGAGAGAGATATGGTTTAACTGTTGACTCAGTGCTGAATATTCCTTTCAATGCAAGTCCTTAGTGAGTTGACTATTAATTGTATAGTCCCTGTCAGTTACTTGCGCTTAGCGATGAGTTTGAATGTTGTTATAAATTCTTATACCCAAACCTAAGATTTACACCAAAATCTCAAAGAAACTCGACACAAAGAAATACTCAGCACTCAATGGGCAGTGTCATTCACATCGGACACCCGAATAATTAGGGTAGGTAGGTTGGAATTTTTTTTTTAGAGATTTCTTTTCAAACGAAGCAAATTAAACATAGATTTAAATGAATATAATTATGTCAAAAGACAAATCCCCTTTCCCTTTTAACATAGATAATGTTTAATCATGTGATATAACGCTCTACAGCTTGAATACTCGTAAAGCGTCTAATAACTGGGTATAAATATGAACCTAAAGAAACATTCACACAAAGAAATTTTACCAAAATGAAGAAATTTTACCAATAAGAAACAAAATGTTAACACGCGAAAAAAATCACGGTTCTAGGGTCGGGGCAAAATATAGGATAGGTCGGGAAACCAGAAACAAACATATATTGTTTACGCTTTAGTGGTGAGAAAGTCATAATGTCGGACTCAGGTCATGGCGTCGCATCCGTGAGGAGATCGGCCTCACGGTTACTCACGGTGAAAGACAATAGAGGGAATACCCGTACTAATTATATGTAAAGAAAAAGAGCGAATATAATGTCGACACAATATATAAAACTATCAACATGTACAGTGTAACCTATCTAGAGTGGTCCTCTCGTGAACTACATGCTCTCTTAAGAAATATTATCATATTAATGCAGTAAGAACTAGAAATAATTAACATCACTTGAGCAACAACATCAAGATATCAATAACATTGAGCATCTCCCAAAGTGCTTTGTTATAGAGAGGTTGCACTGTACTGATTGAGTTGAAAATCAGAAGACGCGCAGCAAAACACATTTGTTTGGATAAACTTTCCATAGAAACGTTTACCGCCTTCTTATAATCTACTAAGTACCTTTACAATAATTATACTTTGTTGAATTATTGGATTCACGATTATTGACAGGTGTAGTTTATTATTTGTAAATTATATTCTTATACATATGATTTAAGAAGAAATACGAACATTAATACTCGATGGAAGATTATTAAGTCTTTTTTCAGAATATAGTTATATACAATACACTTTTGAAACGAGACACTTATAGTCCATGTTCAAAATATAGTAATGTACAAATTTATATTGTTAGTGTATAGAAATGGAAGAAGTGTATTTATACATTACCTGATTTCACAAACAAAGTTGTATTTATTTTTGCAATTATTGTCATTCCAGAAGAAGTTGTCACTGAAGGACATAGTCAAGCAGTTTTCGTTGCCCCCTACAATATATAAAATACAAATCCTCGGTGCAAATAGGAAATAAATGCAATTTACTACACTTGATACGTCTTCCGAGGGTTGTTGACATAAAATTATGAATTGTGATTTAAAAAGAATCCATTTTCAGTGAACTAAGACCTAAATTTGGCACTTAAAATAAAAAGTCGAGCACGTATCACACACCTGCGGAATTGTTTGCCCTGGAGAATATATTCCAAAGTTGTTCTATTTGTATAAAAGCGCATAACACACGACAATAGAATGGGCGATATTCGTAATATATAGAAATAAAGTACTGCAATATATTTAATAAAATATACTTTGATATCTTTACAGTCGAAATTTTGTTTACAAATATGTATGATTAAAGGCGATATGACACTTTTCCCGAAATTTTTCGAACACGCCTCGTAATATAAATCAACCTTGTACAGATTCATTGTGTTCGCGCTGGACTTGTAATCCAGGGATCGCAGGTTCGATTCCCCGCTCCATCACTGACCGTACTAACAGTCTTTCGGACGAGACTTTAAAAACGGAGGTCCCGTGTATGATGCTTTACATCGAGCACGTAAAAGAACCAGGAGTGCTTCTGGAACTGGGGCATCTCCTGTATCATGCACTATCCTCCAAAAATATATTATGACTAACATTCTTCTGGAGGCGTCGCCTATATTGGGAAACCGGTGGCGACGATAAATAAACGCAAATACAAACAATCATTGTGTTCAAAAGAGCGAGCCACAATGAGCAACCAACGTGTTTTATTACGCTGTAATCGATTCGTTTAAGAAATACGTGAGCTTCAAATCAAATTTGAAGTAAAATCTAATGGTTTAACACATTCCTCGTGGCTATGTCAACATTGTAATACAACATATATGTGTAGTATTTAAATGAACGTTACATCAGTATTGTGCTATATGAATATATAACCAGCATTTAGTTAAAGTAATAATATCATATGACTAAATCAATGGTATTGTATACTTTGACTACATCTCCGGCATTGTACCATATGAATAAACTGCCGGCGTTGTATTAAATGAATATATCACCGGCATTGTTCCCAGAATCGTTTTATATTGAATATATCACCCGGCGTTGTATTATATGAATATATCCCCGGCTTTGTATCAAATGAATAAATCGCTTGTGTTGTATTATATGAATATATCCCAGGCTTTGTATCAAATGAATAAATCGCTTGTGTTGTATTATATAAATATATCCCCGGCTTTGTATCAAATGAATAAATCGCTTGTGTTGTATTATATAAATATACCCCCGGCGTTGTATTATATGAATATATTACCAGCATTGTTTTATATGCATATATTACCAGCATGTTTTATATAAATATATAACCGGCGTTGTATTTCATGAATATATCCCCAGCATTGTATTTCATTAATATATCACCAGCATTGTATTATATGAAGCAGTGTATGTATATGTATTATAAACATATAACCGTCGTTGCATTATATGAATATATCCCCGGTATCTTTATATGAATATAGCAAAGGCATTGTATAATATGAATATATAACCGGTGTTGTATTTAATGAATATATCCCCAGCATTGTTTATAAGAATATATCCCCGGTATTGTTTTATACAAATATATCACCGGCATTGTTTGGCTCCCCTGTCTTCCATTTAATGTAACTGAATTGCTGTCCCGTTTTATTCCAAATCCAACTTCCTTCTATTGTTTCATCCGATCCACCAAGCCAGAAAATCCCAGAATTGAAATAACCTACGAGAATAAACGTGAACACGGTAAGATACAAAGCAATGTCTTAATCATTAAAATTCTATTACAGTTTAGGAATTTTCGAAGTAAACCCTATTCATTTTACAACGGAAAAAACTTTTATTCGAATTCAATAAAAGACTATGTGGTGTTTGAAGAAACTGTGATTCCCAAGTAATACCCTAGGTAATCTTAAGGTAGAAGATTCTTAGAAAATGCGCAATAGCTGAAAGGCTTCCCTACGAAACGATGGTTTGCTGTAGTCACGGGATGCAAGTACATCTGTATGCAAGACACTCCTGTGATTTGATGACTAAGCATGCATGTGAACAGTAAAATTTCATGTAAAGACCACATCGAAATAACGAACACCTCATTAATAAAACCGTATTCCACAGACACGTTTTATTCTTCGATGTTTTAACTTTACTTTCTTCAGAACAAAATGTGGTCCTGTTATTGAAGTTTGAATGTACATGTATACGGCGAATGTTCTCACCACTTGTAAGTCTCTGCAGATACCCTGTAAGGAACAGTTCCTCTGTATCGTCATTTACTGTGGCTAGTTCAGCACCATATGCCTCGCAATAAGTCTGGAGTAAAAATGACGAAGGCGAGTTTGGTTGTGCAGTATTTGTCAGTTATTTTTGGCACTATTTGGATAAACACGTTAAACTATTGTGTTGTAAACTTTCTCTACTTTATAACCTTCAATAAAAACAATATGAATACAATTTTAAATATATACACTGTTGAAATGTACGTTTTACTGAATACATATTAGAGTCTACCCGAAATGACCCCTATACGTAAACCCCTGTATATTATTTTAGTATCGTTCATACAATTTCTGTACAAATGTATATTTGAATATGTTTAAATATCAAATAAATAAATCGCTTGTGTTACCGAGATTCTGGTGGATACATGGTCAATAATGGGAGGGTCATTGAGGTTCTGGTGGAAAATACTAAAACTTAAAAGTCACTTAATACCTGTATTTGAATGTATTAGTCTTTAAAATAATGTGTGCACTTTCTTACTTCAGAATAATCGATAGATTTTTTCTAGGAATTTCAGTGATAAAAACCCAATACTCCCGTATCAGTTCTGTGTAACTTGAGATATCGTTGATAACATGTGGACAATCGAAAATGAGTAATTCACCAGGAATCGTCAGTTCCATCCACGGGCGCGGTGCATGTCGTCGTTAGTGATATTACAGATAAAAAAGTAGAGCATTCGCCTTGTTTTGAAGATAACACATTTACATGTAACTGAAATGCAAATTAAAAATGAGCGTCCAATCTAAATGCACGTATCACCTGTTTCCCTACGCGGTGGTCTCCCTTTAGTACCAACAGAGGAGATAAGCGCTAATGAAGTTTATTTCATAACAAGAAAACAAAGTACATGTACTTATTAACATACTGTTGCTTCGTCCCAGTTGGCTAGAATTGTAAACTCCTTGTAACATTTTCCTTGATGAGTTACAAAACCATCGGGACACTCAACAGCGCATGCTGAAATTTAGGACTTGAGTGTTATTGCTTGCAATGATAGTCAAACACCATGCTCTATCTATTTAAGGTAGAAGGGGCCCGATGGACATATCACAAAATGTAAATTAAACAGATTCAACCTGCGCTACAAAGACCTAAATACCATTACATCTAAAACACTGAAGAGTTGAGAAATATATACGCCATATGCAGTTGATATTGGAATTGCTCCGCCATTAGGTCTTTGTGTACTATGACACGGATAAAAAAGAAAGTAATGACCTTTTTCGTATGAAAACTTCCTTTCTGAAAATGACTAGTAAACGGTTCTTATATTACACCATGCTGTGGCTATGTGAAGCTAACCACACTATATACGAATGGTAATACATTTTGTAGTAGAACCCAAGTTTAGTATTACTAGGACCTGATCCTCGTGACCTATATTCGTATATGTTCACAGAAGACTGATTATCTAAATTTATCCACGTCACTAATCCGCTTAACTTCGGCTCGCAAATGCAATGATTTCAGTAACTGCAATGAAAAATAACGATTCTCTCACGAAAAGTATCTAGTCAGCGTTATCGCTGTATAATATATTCATGCATAAAGGTCATAAGGATCGGTTTAATATGTTCGGACTAGAATTGACAATTCCCTTGAAATGCATTGACACACATTTGCTTAAATATTGCGTCCATCCAATTCTGAAAACGAAATGAAAAGGACTTTAAGAATATAAATGTTTGCTCCGAAACGAATTGGGTCCAAAATAAGTATTGTTAATAAAGTCAAGGTGAAAATTGTTGGGGGTTAGTAATACTGACACAGCATTAGGCAACGTACCAATGTGATTCCTTTTTGGCTTCTATCAGCATTAAATGTAAATGACGTCTGAATATCTCCCTACTGACTCTTATATGATAAAAAATAAGGAGAAGTTTACTTATAAAAATACCAAAATCGTTTAATTAATTTGAAAATAAGTTCAGATTCTTTTCTAGAGCATTTGTATCAGGTTGAACTGAAAAGCTATGATTGCAGCAATAGAAGGTAATGAAGCAATTAGATGTGTAGATTCAAATGATAGAAAAAACATTGAGAGTTTTATGTATGGACGGGTCATAATATTGATTTTGGGAAGGGTGATTACTTTTTTGGTGACATGTAAATTATAAAGTGATATTTTAAGTTGGGGATGACGTCATTGGTAATTGTGTTTTCGATTTATATATTAACTCCTTTGATAACCTACGTATAATGAATCAAACTATCAGAGATTCAGATGTTTTGTGAAATCTAGGTAAAAGTGCAACCTTGTCTGGGCAAGGCCATTAGGAAGACATATTCTTGGTTGTCGTTGAAAGGTTGTACCTCTAGAGAAATTGATTGTAAATTCTACCAAGAGAAAAATGAGAATTATGTGAAATAGAGGTTGTTGCTAGAGAGGGCTGATGTTGAGATGTCCCACAGGGCACATAATAATAATTCCCACATTGATAAACAAATTCTTACCCCAATCAGTACAGAAACCAAGGATTAATCCAGTAAATAAAAAGAGAACATATAATGACATCCTTGCTAAATGTTTGGTTAATAATTTGTCATAACATCATAAATGTAGAATTATTAATCAGGGCAAAGATAAGAACCTAAACTAAGGCGAGCGATTACAAGTGTAGGAAGTACATTTAAATGCACTTATCAATGTTTTGTCCCAAGGGGAGTGACGGGGATATATGGGACTTTAGCCAGATGACAATTCCAGACGTAAGGTAAGAATTTGACATGCCGACTGATACAGGGTCCCAGAAAATAGGCGTGGGTTTGATTTAATAGATCCTGGAACATGGGAATTAGACATCTCCCACTGTGGGGATATAGACAAAATGGTTAGCTCTAGGGTGGGGAAGTAGACCCCCTATACAAATGTCCAATTCCCCCGAGTCAGCCTGCCCCTCTGAGGCAATATATGGATGGATGCATAATGTGTACAGGCCTGCATATAAACTGGTCTCTGTAATACCTCATGTAGACATGGGTAATGCTTTGCATGCTGACTATATAATTTTTATTACCAATATTATAAGTTGCTCTTACAAAAGAAGACCCTCCTTGTGGAAGGGTAAGTTAGTACTGGTAAGAATTCAGTCCAGGAAAAACTGGTAAGGTGAACCGGCCGCCGTATATAACTGAAATATCGTTGAGAAACAGCGTTAAACCCGATGAAACAAACAAACGAAACAAAAGAAGACAAGACTCAGACTCTCATCTATCTGACTCTCACCAGTCAGACTCCCACTCTGACTTTCACCACTCAGTCTTCTAACTCCGACTCTCCCACTCCGACTTCCCCACACTGACTATCACCACTCAGACACCCCCACTCAGACTCTCATCACTCAGACTCACCTCTTACTCTCACCACTCTGACACACCAATCTGACTCTCACCACTCAGACACTCCCAAATGACTCTCGCCACTCAGGCTATGCACTGACTCTCACCACTCAGACTCTCCTCTGACTCTCACCACTCAGACTCTCCACTGACTCTCACCACTCTGACTCCACTCAGACTCTCCACTCAGACTCTCACCACTCAGACTCTACACTGACTCTCACCACTCAGACACTCCCATCTGACTCTCACCACTCAGACTCCCCACTGACCTCTCACCACTCAGACTCCCCACTGACTCTCACCACTCTGACTCCCAACTGACTCTCACTCCCCCCACTCAGACACTCCCCACTGACTCTCACCACTCAGACTCCCCACTGACCTCTCACCACTCAGACTCCCCACTGACTCTCACCACTCAGACTCCCCACTGACTCTCACCACTCTGACTCCCCACTGACTCTCACCACTCTGACTCCCCACTGACTCTCACCAACTCAGACACTCCCCACTCTCAACAACTCTGACCACTCAGATTCTCACCACACAGACTCTCCCCCACTGACCTCTCACCACTCAGACTCCCCACTGACTCTCACCACTCTGACTCCCAACTGACTCTCACTCCCCCCACTCAGACACTCCCCTCTGACTCTCACCACTCAGACACTCCCCTCTGACTCTCACCACTCAGACTCCCCACTGACCTCTCACCACTCAGACTCCCCACTGACTCTCACCACTCAGACTCCCCACTGACTCTCACCACTCAGACTCCCCACTGACTCTCACCACTCAGACTCCCCACTGACTATCACCACTCTGACTCTCACTGAATCTCACCTCTCTGACTCCCCACTGACTCTCACCAACTCAGACACTCCCCACTCTCAACAACTCTGACCACTCAGATTCTCACCACACAGACTCTCCCCCACTGACTCTCACCGCTCAAGACTTTCCCTACTCAGAATTCTCCACCACTCAGATATTCCCCCACTCTGATTCTCCCCCACTCTGACTCTCACCACTCAGAGTTTACATTGCTGAGTCTGAGTTTGTACATGTGCTGGGCCCGTATTCACAAACGTTTTAAGATTAAATCTCAGACTTAGACTTTAAAATTGCAAAAATTAAATTTATAAGCATTTCGTTTTCATTACATTTAAACGGATACTTTTTTGCCTGAATATTTCTTGTTACTCACTCTACACTTTTGCCATGTTTTATCAAAATATATTGTGAAACAATAACGTAGGAACAATATGAAAATTTACCATTTTAAAGTCTAAGTCTGAAATTCAGTCTTTAAACGTTTGTGAATACGGGCCTGGTCTAATGGGAATAACACTATTAACTGAACATTGGGTATTCTCTGTATTCATTGAGGTTAATGAGATTTGATGTTAAAAATAGATTACAATCATTATACTCAGCAATAATGTCTCGCCCTTAATTTAAAATATACACTCAAGTCTTAAGTGAGAGTATCAAAAAGGAACACTCAGAATTCAGAAAGCATTGTAATTCAATTTACCAACTCAAATCTCTGAAATCAGACTCAGCAGAGTAGGTTTTGCTAATCGGCTAGTTGACTAGGAAACAGTTATAAACTTACAAAAGCTGGTATTTTAGTTTTTAATTGCATAACAAAACAAATAAGCATTAACAGTAATAATCAATACAATAAATCCTCACCTAAAGACCACCTCAATACTAAGACCACCTCAAAATCATAACCACAATTTTCAAGTCCATATTCACTATTTTGCTCTTTATTCAACCTCAATATTAAGACCATCTCAATATTAAGACCAGTTTAAGGGGACCCAAGGGTGGTCGTATTATTGAGGTTTAAACTCCATATACTTTCCTGGGCCTATAGACCTAACACTGTCACTGTGGTCTCACAGCGCCTGATTTCATTATGACAGATGCCACCGCATTTATATGATAAACACTCATATTTTCAACCATATTGTCAACAGATTGTTGTGTCCCTATATTTGTATAATGAATATATTCACCAGTATATTTTCTATTCATGTAAAATAATGAAACATTATAGATTGTTTCAGGGCTTCCACTCTGTGCAGAATCTCAAGCATCATTTTGATAATTCTCCACCAATTTATACCATTTTATAACTACAGTACCTATAATCTAGGGACAAATTGACCCTTCATCAGAATATGGCTTTTTGGATATTCCAGGGTTCAAAGAGTCAGTTCCAGGGTCAAATGGACCCCTTGTGTTTTCCACAACAGATCTTAAGCTCAACCATAACCACCATTAATAAGACTGAAATAAACATTATCCAATATGAGAGCAGCAACGCCCCCATCCGTAAAGAAATCATTTTGTAAGATCCTACTCCAGCATTTGAAATAAATTTCCAGGCAAAAACCCTGAACCCATATACACAAATTTAACTCCATGTACCCAACACATCTCTAACTCCATGTACCCAACACATCTCTAACTCCATGTACCCAACACATCTCTAACTCAATGTATCCAACACATCTCTAACTCCATGTACCCAACACATCTCTAACTCCATGTACCATCTCTAACTCCATATACCATCTCTAACTCAATGTACCCAACACATCTCTAACTCCATATTCGTCTTTTAAGAATATATATCACTGTAGCAAAGAAGAACACAAGTGCAATAAATATCAGAAGTTTGTCAGTCAGTTCTCTTCGACCATACTTGGTCAGAAGTCGTTTTGAGTTCTGAATATGACCTCCCATACTTTTAAACTCTTCGTGTGTGTCTGTCAAATTCTTTGATGATACCTCTGAAAGAGTATAGAAAATAGAACCGAGTCATTAAGACTGTTGTAACAATCTGTTATACGAAATTTTGATGTACACAACTATCTTCAGCAATATAGTAATGTATTGTTGTTGGATAATACAATATACTTCATATATAAATATATATGTATACAAGCGGAAATAAAAAAAACGCAAGTTCAGTTTTGGTTTCATAACTTTTTTATGGATGAACCAACTTCACTTAAATTTCACACACGGTGACCTTGGTATACTGTCTTGTGTACAGTTTAGTAAATTTTGGCCAAGCATGATCTTGTGCGACACAATATTTATGCATCCGAAAATCACTAAATTTGTGCAACCCAGGTAGTACCACATGGTGCTGAGTTGAAAACCATACCAATTCAAACTTTAAAATCATTCACATCGACTGCACCAAAAATCAGATCAAAACGATTAGAAGGCAAAATGGTGCGCTTAAGTTAAGTTAATTTCACTTCAACAATACATGTTTGCATTCTCATTCATTTGATTGGTAAACTATTTGATTTTTTTTCCGATTAACCAGTTAGTAAAATAATTTAATTTTCCCATCCCTAGTTTTTCTTAAAGAACAACAACTGCTAAATACCTACCCAGGGCAGTAAGTGTAAGATTGCCTTTCTTTACTTGTGCGTCCATAGTCTGATTTAACTCTAATAAACTCTCTGTTATATTTGTTGCTGATTTTGCTAATGTTTCTTTATTGTTGATATTTCTGTAAACAAAAAACAATACTCATACTCATCAGCTACAATAACAATGTGTGTGTCATAAAAAACAGTTCATTTCATATCATAGTACACTACAGTTTTGCTACATAATGAAAAATACCCACATACTGGTACATGTATATACTGACACCCCTAGATATTACTATACTTACTGAAAACTGTAAGTGCTGAGACTGTATAATAGTGATAGTTAATTCTTACCCTCTAATCTCAGGGTCTTGCTTAAATCTCAAAATATGTGGACAAAGAATACTCAAGAAGCATTAGTAGTGATATATAGTGTGAGTGTAGAGTGGTGAGTTAAGAGTGGCGAGTGGCTAGAGTAGAGTGTAGAGTGGTGAGTGAAGAGTGGTGAATGAAGAGTGGTGAGTGGCAAGTGTAGAGTGGCTAGAGTAGAGTGGTGAGTGTAGAGTGGTGAGTGTTGGGTTTAGAGTGTAGAGTGTAGAGTGGTGAGCTTAGAGTGTATAGTGGTGAGTGGTGAGCTTAGAGTGTATAGTGGTGAGCGAAGAGTGGTAAGAGTAGAGTGGTGAGTGAAGAGTTGTGAGCTTAGAGTGTAGAGTGGTGAGTTTAGAGTGGCAAGTGGTGAGTGGCAAGTGTAGAGTGGCAAGTGTAGAGTGGTGAGTGGCGATTGGTGAATGCAAGTGTAGAGAGGTGAGTTTAGAGTGGTGAGTTTAAAGTGGCAAGTGTAGAGTGGTGAGTGTCGATTGATGAATGCAAGTGTAGAGAGATGAGTATAGAGTGATGTGTGTAGTGGCGAGTGGTGAGTGTAGTGGCGGGTTGTGAGTGTAGAGTGGTGAGTTTAGGGTGGCGAATGTAGAGTGGCAAGTGTAGAATGCAGAGTGGATTTGCGAGTGTAGAGTGTAGTGGCGAGTGTAGTGGCGATTGTAGAGTGGTGAGTGTAGTGGCGAGTGTAGAGTGGTGAGTGTTGATTAGTGAATGACAAGTGTAGAGAGGTGAGTGTAGTGGCGAGTGTAGAGTGGTGAGTGTTGATTAGTGAATGACGAGTGTAGAGTGGTGATAATAGTGGCGAGTGTAGAGTGGTGAGGTGATTAGTGAATGACGAGTGTAGTGTGGTGAGTGTAGTGTGGTGAGTGTAGAAGGGTGATTGATGAGTATAGAGTTGTGATTGTAGAGTTGTGATAATAGTGGAGAGTGTAGAGTAGTGAGTGTAGAGTGGTGAGTTTAGAGTGGTGAAAATAGTGGTGAGTGTAGAGTGGTGAGTGATGAGTGTAGAGTGGTGACTGTTGATGGCTGAGTATACAGTGGCGAGTGAAGAGTGGTTGTTAAAAATCCAGGTCCTGGTCTGAAAACTTATTTGGATAGCAACAAAATACATACCTTTTTCTAACTGTTCCACCTTTAAACAACTCATCTTTCTCATCTTTATCTATAGACATCTTTACAGTCAAATTATTCTTTCTCAGTGACGCAATATTACTGAAATAGATAGACAGATAAAACCATATATTGAAGCCTAAGAAATATTGTTGTTTCCTTTTAGAAGACCAACCCAAATATTTTACCCTTTGCCATAATATTTTTATGGCCAACCATCCTGAAAATCACTTTTTGTCCAACACCATTTTTCGAAAGACGGGGCATAAAAATCTTTCTACAATACTAATTATATTCTTCAGCACATTACAAGAAACAGATAATATTATGCTTGTTTAGACCTCAGCATTTGTGAATCAAATTAAGGGGAGATAAATGAGCATCACACCATATGCAACAAATTTGTCATGACATACGTATGATACTACACAGACAATTTTCTCTAAATTATAGGTTATTTTGCTATAAAATGGTAAAATCCAGTCAAAAGTTATCAAATTCAATGTTTGAAAAAGTTTTAAAATTGTTTTAACAGTTTCTGTTGTCAATAAGTTTTGGTTGAACCGGCCCAAACACAAAAGTTAGGTAACCAACTAGCCAGGGGATCAAGGGATCAAAAATGCAACCTTTGCAAATTTGAACTGACCCAAATGCCATTTCGGCAAATTCCGGCTACTCTTATTAACAACACTGAACACTGTTTAGTTTCCTTTTTTGCTTATTTGTTAAAAAAACTAATTTATTTACGCATTTCTGTGAACCCTGATAAAAAGCTATGAAAAATTCGGACTAAGGGTAATTCTGATACCTTGTCATTCTTTGTCGATGGTTTTCAACATTTTTAAGAATGACGTTCCTGTCTTCGTCTCGATCTTGTTCCTTTCCAAGTCTTTCCAGATCCTGATAATAATGGAAATAAAATATATACACAGTTTAATCTTGCAACCCTTAAGATGACATCACACATAAATATTGATCCAGTTTTTTGAGTTTGTTGTATAATGTTACCGATTTATATCGTCTAAACTCAGTCTTTTTTTCGGTGCAGCCGTACTAACATGGTTTTGCCTTTTGCATATCTGTGGTGTGTAAACAAATATAATCTTATGTTAACCACCAAGACAATTTCTCTTCAACCGAACGTTTGTAACCTTGACGCAGATTGGTTAACCTTTCAATAAAGGGTACGTTAACCTTACCGAAATCCACAGCAACCATATCATCTCAGTAAGTTTTATGTTGCACAACAAATCTTAACCTTCAAATTGTGCCGACCTTCTTTTTGCAAGATATTTCTTGTTCAATGTTACTTTGCCTTTAAATAAAAACTTTCAATAACATGGAAATGTCTACTGGACAGGATGTACTCATGAACTTAATCTACCACAGAAACAATGTCTGAAAAAAGCACTTTGTAATTGTGAACCTACTTGGTATACAAACTTAAGAATTAACAGAAAGATACAAAGAGAAGAAATCACAGGAGCTGGTCACAATATACATATGTAAGTCTATGTTTGTTATACATGGTATAATGCTTACTTATGCCGATTGTTACAACCCCCTGTGGTTTCTATACAGTCCTGTTACCTGGATTTTAGTTTTAAGCTGGTTAAGAACATCTCGAGCTAGCCTGTTATACTCTTCCAACTCCTCAATATCCTTACATTCTTGGATATCCTGTAATAAAACGTATAAATTCATTAAATCTTCACTCAGAAATTATATTGCTTGCAAGATTTATATGACACACTTTACAGTATTGAGAGATTAATGAAAGTAAGATATGTATATAATATATTATACTCAGTACATTTAAAAATCGCACAGATTTTTTAAAACTATTTTTTTTATGAAAATAATTGTCGATTGTCGTGAAATTTGGAATTCATTTTGCATACACATGCAATAATATTGTGTCAAGTTCATTTCTTGTATCCTAAAAGTCAGTCAATGAAAATTTAGACATCCCATATCCTGTGTTACTAAATGTACTGGATATACATGTATACTCCGCTTTTAGTTTAATATCATGGTTCTCAAGAATTCCTAATTCAGAGTCCTTAACTCGTTTTGTACTGGGTTCTCCTTCTTCCATCCATTTTCTGTTACAATTACATAGAAAGACTCCTAATCTTTTCAGAAACCTTTATTATGGCAGCTATTTTAAAATCCTATTGAGAACCCTGAATTTGATCAACTGTGCTAAAAATAGCCCAACACTGATAATAAAGAAATCTCCCTGACCACAGGAGATTGTATATTTAGTATGTACTATATATACATATACCTGGTACTATATTAGAAGGGATAAAGGGTGAGAACTCTTAAATGGATAAAGGGAGAGAACTCATGTACAAGTATATAATACAGCTACTAGATTCCATGTGTTTGAAATGAACCACAAGGAATCCTACATTGTCTTCTAACCTGATTATAAACTAGCCTTGGTATTTTAATTAATAATGAAATATACAATAAAACTACTTACACTATGAGAGAAAAGTCTCTACAACAATTGATGGCAAGTATTGTAATACAAAATAAGTTACGTAATAAGAAATTAAATGTTCAGCGTAAAACTATATCCACATAATTGAGAAACATTTGAACAGTTTTAAGCCACACTCTCCAAGCCATTCGTACAAATTTGTTTGTTTGGCAAAACCCTGCCCAACAAAATTCAGGTGGGTAGTTACATCAGTTTAAACTAAAACAGAGAGAATACGTAACTACAGGGAACGCCACATACACAAGACAGTACCTCCCCATGCAGACCTCCGGAAAAACAACAATCCACAAAACATAAGGCACTTAAGGAGGTCAAAAGGTACACATATTAAGGAACAGATGCACAAAGAATGGCCCGGCAGACCACAAGGAATAACTAGGAAAATCAAAGTGGACAGTGAAGGGAGGGGGGAATTAATGAATGGAAAAGATCACAGGACAAGTCAAGACAACTGGCCGCAATAGACCAAATATGGGCAGGAAACAAGGGAAATACAAAACACATTCATGACACAAACAGAAACAACAATCATATAGCGAATTACAGCCTTGGAACTGTCAGCAAAAAATACTACAATACTATTAAAAAAAAACAATTCTACACAATCAAACTCATCATATTCTTTCTTCAGTATGGGCCATTTCCTCGAGTAGGTAGGATAATGCAACCATTTTCAAGTAAAGGTAGTGTTAAGCCACCATTTTCAGGTAAAGGTAGTGTTAAGCCACTATTTTCAGGTAAAGGTAGTGTTAAGCCACCATTTTCAGGTATAGGTAGTGTTAAGCCATCATTTTCAGGTAAAGGTAGTGTTAAGCCATCATTTTCAGGTAAAGGTAGTGTTAAGCCACCATTTTCAGGTATAGGTAGTGTTAAGCCATCATTTTCAGGTAAAGGTAGGGTTATGCCACCATTTTCAGGTAAAGGTAGGGTTTTGCCACCATTTTCAGGTAAAGGTAGTGTTAAGCCACCATTTTCAGGTATAGGTAGTGTTAAGCCACCATTTTCAGGTATAGGTAGTGTTAAGCCATCATTTTCAGGTATAGGTAGTGTTAA
The DNA here is from genome assembly GCA_032209605.1 of Mactromeris polynyma. Taxonomy (NCBI): domain Eukaryota; kingdom Metazoa; phylum Mollusca; class Bivalvia; order Venerida; family Mactridae; genus Mactromeris; species Mactromeris polynyma. The sequence continues at coordinate 7,984,081 of JASFXZ010000012.1, forward strand.
GCCATCATTTTCAGGTAAAGGTAGTGTTAAGCCATCATTTTCAGGTAAAGGTAGTGTTAAGCCACCATTTTCAGGTAAAGGTAGTGTTAAGCCACCATTTTCAGGTAAAGGTAGTGTTAAGCCACCATTTTCAGGTAAAGGTAGTGTTAAGCCACCCTTTTCAGATATACGTAGGGTTAAGCTGTCATATGTGTACATGTAAATATTATTTATTTGTCACTAATTGTGTGTGTTTTTGGTCATAATAAGTATTTTGATGAAGTTTGGAGTTTTCCCACTTTCATAAAATTAATGAGTATTTCCCAGTACGGGGAAATACCGGAAATTACTGCTAGTAAATACTGCACCAGTTAATACCATGCCAACCCTGGTTGTGATGTAGCACAGTGTCCCCCTAGTCCTTGAGACAGCCTTCAGACGGTGATGATTTCTGACTAACTGGATCTAGACCTCAGGAGATTGTCACGAGTTCTTTCCTTTATGCCTTCAATAGTGTATGTATATATATAGCATGTACTATATATATAAATATAAAGGGAGAGAACTCGTGACAATCTCCTGTAAATTAGACAGGCCCTGTCAGATCACTAACTATTTTCAAAACCAGATTGTTTATGCCTAAGCCATCTCCAACATTCATAATTTTACTAAACTTCTAGCTCCACAGGAGCAGTTTCACCAACGTTTTTTGTCATTTTATGCTACCAAATATTACAAAGCAACAATTAAAAAAGCAAATAAAGTGTGTACACATTTTCATGGTTTTTATTGAAACATCAACAAATTTATCTAGAAATCAATCATGAAGAAACAATCCTCTATAAATTCACTACATGATGAACACATGATTACAAAAGGAGATTAATAATTTACTAAGCATAGAAGCCTACATAGGTATATATATAAATCACACAATAATTATAAGGTTAAACCACTTTGACTACTATAACAATCCAGAGCTTTAGAAATCCACTCGCTTGACGTCCTGGACATGAATTGCTGATTCGGGCTATCAACAGTTGACTTGAAGTAAGACCATGACGAGTCTGTTTTTAAAGCTTATTAATATTGGACATTATAAATACCGAACGAAAATCATGCATTACCGTCTACCGATGCCTTTAAAATAATGACAAAACAAACTGTCAACCAATTTTCTCTGACAAATAGCCTTATTGGACAAGTCAAATTTAACAAATTCTCTGCGGGACAAGTCTATTTTTTTTAAAACCTGAACCGTTTTCATGGCTATTTCATCAGGTGACATGATATACATTTAGGATAACCAAACACATTAGCACCCACACAGAGCAGCAATAAACACATCACTTTGCTTTTACTATCTTATTCACAAACACAGATATTTCCACATGCCTCCTTGTTCTTCCAATACTGTTTGATGTCTTCAACAGAAAGTTGTGGAATAGTAAAAACATTTTCAAAACAAACGTTATCACATAACCATTTATTATCATTCAAATAGTTGGGACCAATGGCAGACAACCATATCCCCATAGAAGTGTCTTCTCCCTGATATAAAAACAGCTCATCAGCATTATATGCAAGCCAATCACTGACATCATGAGAAACAATACTTCCTGATCCACAAGCAAAAGCTGGATATTCAGATGATCTGTACGACTTTTCTGCCCATTTTCCTGCTCTTTCTACATACCAGTTTTCTCTAAAATATCCCCACCAAAATTTATTTTCATTTGAAGTCGTCAAATTGTTCAAAGCATTCATTATTCCCTTAATATTCAAATAACAATCATCATCAGTTTTTAGCACAAATTGCACATGTTTATCTGAATTAATCCACTGATGAAACAAAAGCAATTTCTTAGGAAGATTTCTATAAACATCAACTATATCCACAAATAAAACGTCATCATGTATGCCAATCTCTTCAAGCAATTTCTCATCAATGTGTTCTTCTGATTCAACATGTTTTGAATCTAATTGATCAGCATCTTTTATTAATAAATCAAAGGTGTCTTTATTGTGAATAGTTCCTATTATGTTTGGCACAATGAACTTAGTTTTCAACTTAGACTGAATGGGAAACCCTCGGACATCAATAGACACGAACTCCACAGTTCCACCAGAATTGTCATCAGTTGCTAAGTCCATAGCATCATGACCAATTTGGATTTCTTCATCACACATAACAAGCAATTGACCTTCAAAGTCTTTAGGAAGCAACACATGATTCACAGGCTGAAACCTGTATTGCGAAATTTCTAAATCTGAATCATGAACAATAATTCCTTGGTCTATGGTGTTAAACTTTGCTGTTAGTACACTTTGTTCTGTATTTGCATCATATATCTGAACTGTGATTGGTGTTTGCATCAATCTCACAGACAAATGCAGTCCAAGTTTTTTGACAACAATAGGATATCTGACAATTATTGATGAATTAAAAGCAATCAAAGGATTAACATTCAGATCCCTGGATTTTGTGATAGACGTTAATAAGAATGGAAATTCACCTCTCTCAAGCATTTTTGGTTTAGAATACTGTAACCTTTCACATGTGTATGGATTTTTTCTATTCTTAATGTTTATATCACAACTTTTGCTACCGACAACAAACTTGTACTCAACAACATCAGAAACATGATTGCTGCTAATATCTTTAATCCATGATGATCTTATTGCTTGTCTTTGTTCAAAATTTTCCCTAGCTGACATTACTCCAATAAGAAGCTTAGTATGTCTTTCAGTCGTCAATCTGCCATCATGATACCAAGATTCTGTTATGTATGTCAGAGGAATACAAATTCCTATAAGTATCACAAAAATGGATACACAGCATTCAGGGGAGATAACTCCAACCATCTTCCTTGATTAGTAGGAAACTGTCAGGACCTGAACAAATAAAATCTTTAACTAACTTACTGCCATCACTGTTCATTAAGAATAGCACAGAACAAGATGTAATTAAAAATGGGTGCTCAATGACCTTGTTCCAACTATCTTTGCAAGTAATGAACTCATCATATATACCTCAACCAATCAAAAATCAAATAAGATCAAAGATATTTAACACCAGAACTACTGTCGTCCTTAATTTTCATTAGATAATAGCAAAATGTCCACATGTAATAGTCTCTGTAATAATAGATGTTTCAATTCCCCACAACATGACTATAAAGTATGGGTCCCACTAAAAAGTGCGACGAGGTGAGACAAACCGCCACGAAGTCACGAAGTGCGACGAAACGAAAAAATACCTTTTATGCATGATTTATGAGTATAAATGAATGAAAACATACTTATATATGTTGTTATATACTATTTCTACCGATATATTGCATTTTTTTTTAGTTTTGAATAGTTTATAAAAAACATTATGACAGCGTAAAAAGCCAACTTCGTAAAAACATGGCGGCGCTCTGTACAGATAACATCGTTGTGACAATTGCAAATTGTGATTATCACAACGATGTTATCTGTACAGAGCGCCGCCATTTTTTTTGCGAAAGTTGGATTTTTTAAAATTGGATATTCAAAACTGAAAAAAATGCAATATATCGGTAGAAATAGTATATATGAACATATATAAGTATGTTTTCATACATTTATAATCATAAATCATGCATAAAAGGTATTGTTTCGCTTCGTCGCACTTCGTGACGGTTCGTCTCACCTCGTCGCACTTTTTAGTGGGACCGTAAAGTATTAATGACATCTAGACTAAAGCAGATTAGCAAAACATTTTGTTGAGCTACCTATGTTGTATCAAGATCCTAACTCTATATTGTATATAGAAGAAGACCCACATTTACAGGGGTGTCTATAAGAGCCAGGCGCCAGTAAAATTATCCAGTAACTTTAGCACCATCATCCAGCTGCTTTTTGTGTACATGACTATGAATGATCATAATTAAGGGGAGTACCCAGCTGTCATTTATGACAATAACTTAAAATCATAATGTATACTAAATCTTAAATACATAACACATTTAAAAATAAAAGAAACTCAACAACTAACAACAAAGGCTATCACTTAAAACATCGATAAATATGTGACGACTGAAATACATGTGCTATCCGAATATTATTACAGTTATCTAAATATCAAATATTTCATCAATTAACCAAACAAATACATCGGTATAACCCAAAGTAACAAAGGTAACATAGCTCGTATTTTATTCATTCTCACCTGTATAATTGCCTTCACTTTCAGGTCCAATTTAACGATTTCTTGCAAACACAACCTGACGTGGATGTCCTCGGCCGCCATACTTGGTGCATCGTAATAATTACAATTTCGTGAAAATAACATAGAATTTTGAGATGACAGAATTAAAAAAAACAACGTTTACGCTCCCTTATCTGTTCCTCGCTATATTCCATCAGTACTATGATCTGAAACAGAATTCTGCAAGATGGTTACAACGAGCCCTTCCAAGTATTTTAACTAACTAGAAGGGAAACAACTCTTCAAAGTTAAATGATATTCATTATTGTAGTTGTTTCCCTTTGATCGAATAACTATTAATCGTGGGTGTATTCATGAGAATTGCAACAGTATTATCTTGTTAAAAATAAAGAACTACCAATTCATACACATACCAACATTTTTAAAAAAGTCTAGGGGACACAACTTCCTGAACCAACCCCCATTCAGATCTCCGGATTTTTTTTACAATCAAGATATGTAAGGGTTGCTTCTGGTGCATTTCGGGGTCTAAATTTTGAGGACTCATTCATGAGAATTGCACTAGTATTATCTTGTTAAAAATGTAGAACGACCAATTCATACAATTACCTATATTTTTACAAATGTCCAGGGGACACCCCTCCTGTATATACCACCAGTCAGCCTTAAGTAAACACACTTGTCACAATTGAATAAGATGCTTTTCCAGCATAAACGCTGTTGATTAAGTTTCAATGAAATAGTGTGGATATCAAAACTTTCATGCTGATTTTGGCAGAAGTTGACTCTTTAATGTCCAAAATGAACATGATCAGGGAGCAAACTAATGAACTGTATTAACTGTTAACCGCCTATACATGTATACTTAAACTACAAACAGGTATAGTTATGCTCGCTGAAATACAATAGATGTGTGGATAATCTCCGACATGAAATAATTGTCAACGACAAGAAGTGAAGTGGTAGAGCATCGGCCTTCAGAACAGGAGGTCATGGTTCGAGCCTTGCCAGAGGCAAAAACGTTTCATTTAATTCGAAGAACATGCTTGTACTTGTTAGTAACCCAGGTTTATGAGACTACACACTCGTCATATGGGTTTCAAGGTGGCAAAGTTAAACAATGTTTGCCTTAAGTGACTAGAATGGAAATAGATTTACATTTTATTATTTCTTTTTTAATATCTGAAAAATCATAACCACTCCAACTTAGGTAGGAAATTTAAAAAATTGTCTTAAGTTTAGTTACCATCATCTTGTGGAACTTACTCTTAAAGTGTGTGCACATTCGTCTGATGTCAAATTATCATTATTGTACCTTTAGTATTACATTGGTTTTTTAAACAAATTTAAAGAAAATGGGAAAATATGTAAGTAGACTTATTCTGGATATCAATTAATAAGTTTTGGCCCAAGTACATGTAGTACATTCCCTTCCATAAATTATTGAATTGATTAAAATTATTTTAAGTTATATCAGGTGTCAAATTTTGCTTATCACTAAAACACCACCACAACAGATCTCTGTCTCGGTTTCGTATGATTCTCAATAATCTGTGTTTTACAAACGCTTTCAACTTGCTTATATATATGCATGATAAGGGAATTGAAAGTGCCTTGCTGATGTAGAGTGAAAAGCATATGATTCTTCTAGACGGCCTCAAGGCCAATGAGCACAACAGGCAGTTGCTTCGGCTATACTGGTAGTATACATGAGGAAATCGACCATAAATCAATGTATTGCATCTAAAGTGCTAGAAAGTAGTAGCCTTAAGACCTAATCAGTGGATATAATTTTGTTTAGGAATAGAAAAAAGGTCACTCCACAGCCGACTGGGGAGGTCAGGGCCCCCTTGCCCCCCCCCCCCCCGATGGACCTGGGCCTGGACAGGTCAATTAACACAGGGCATGCACTACCAACTAGAACCAGGGCAACTCCTTGTAACCTCCTTTGAGGGTGTAAATTGTAAAGTACTGGTGTTGTTAGATTCCGCCTATGCACAGATAGGCAAGAAAATTGAAATACTTCACTACACATTTGTTTCTATTTTCAAAGTTTCATAATTATATAAACATGTATAGACCATTCAGTCAGCGTTTGAAGCTCACTTCCTGGAAGTCCGGCATTTACTGCCTAGCAAATGCAATTTAAGCAGGCATTTATAATTTATATTTATCGTATTGCCTTTTTTCACATATTTTTACAGATCTGAAACGTTAAATCAATGGTCAATAGCCATAAGACCATTTCAAACTACACATACTATTAATTAGTAGATTTACTATGTTGCATCAAATGTGTCTTCCTCTCATACAAAGCTGACCAGGTTCTGGTGACAACAATGTTTAATATACCAACTGCTGTTTGATCAGATTTCAATAATCTTGCAGGAAACCATGTACTTTTTTGTCATAGTTGAAGCCAAAGGCTCCCTATATGGTATAAAAACAACAACAATTTCATGTGAACAGATATTTTTAATCATTTTACTTGCGTACAAATCATAATCTGTACATTAATATTAATTACTTATGTATTATTACATGAAACAACAAAAATACATTTACCCTGTTCGACCACTCATTCTAGAACTAGGTTGAACAACATTATTCGCTATATAGTGAATTGTACTGACGTAGGACGTCGATGCTAAAACTGATAATAATGGCTACTTTTTGTCACAGTGTGAATTTCATAAGCACATGGCTATTATAACTACTTCTTGACCATAACTGAGTCACAAAGGTTTTGCATTACACCAGCTATAAATACATCATGAATTAGTGCTGTATCAGCTTTTTATTGGTAAAAATAAACATCATTCTCTGAGATCATATTGTTTTCAGTAAAATATACCAAGAGTTACATTTGTCATATGTAGAACTTTCAAGCATTCGAAACAACTAATTACATGTACTAACATTGGTGAACATGGTGACATAGTTCACATGAAATGACAATTAGACAATGTGGACTGATTCTGATAAAAAGTAGAGTACAGATTGCCTGTAGTTGAAACGAAAGTAGCATATATCAGTATTAGCATTAAACAGAGAATCATGGGTAATCAGCAAAGTGAAACACAATTCAAAAAGTAATAAATTGGTAAAAAGGAACAAAATAATTTCAATAGCTAAACATATATCTGGTTTAATGTAATGTGGACAGAAAATAAATTAAACTTGTACATGCTACATGTATTACCCTTAAAGCCTAAAGATCCTTAAGTGACTAAAAGAAAATACTCATAATATATCCATTGACTGGTGTAAGGTGTAGGATAATCTAAGTGAAGAAGTCAAAAGTAATAGGATATTTGACACTATTCCAGTGTTTTGTGTGATTTAGAAGCTATTCTGTTACGACAATTCTAAACTTTAATGAAAATAAATAAAATAAGGAAAGATGGTGTGCTTACATGTAAACAAGTTTTAATCTATCCCTAAATAAACTGTATATTGCAAAACAATAGGCAAAATGTTATTTCCATAGAAACCACTATTGCATCATTGATCTTGACAATGAAATGAAAATAGGACTAAAACATATCTCTTTTGGACAACATTCTCACATTTTTTGAGACCTAAAAGCAGAAACTCAAACACTTGAAGCTTCTAAAAACCTATACACACTGTAAGATACCATTATGAGGTGTCGACAAAACACAGAAATATATGAACTGAGACCCCAGGTTCACAAACATTCTCAAATTGAGATTGTTCTCAAGTCAGATATGCCAATTCTTTTATAATGAAAATTGAGCAACAAAGATGTTTGTCGTTGACAAGATCTTCGAGTGCTAGTATGTCTGAATCTAGAATAAATACCAGCATCGTCGGTAGGCTGTGACTTCTACAGCTCAAAATATTTATTTCATACTTTCCGGCGATTTACCATGGAATAGCGGAGTATTATTATCTGACAAACTCACAGTGAAATTATCAAAGTGATAATGACGTCATATAAAATATTGAGGAATTTAACCAGGAAGTTTGATGTAGTTAATGAGCAAAAAATAATAATGGACCAAAAGCATGAAATAAATATTTGTATGTTTCAGTGTCAGATAGAGTTATTTAACCTCGAGACCATCTGAATTGAAAGTTATTTCACCAAGTGAACAGCGGGTGGTAGGCTCGCTGTTGACTTGGTGAAATAACTTTCAATTTTACACCGAACACACAAATATCCTCAATATATTCTTGATACTTTCTGACTTTGAGACTGATCTCAATTAAGATCTACTGTAAAACTGGGGCCGTGGTAACAGAATAATTAAGGGTAGATATAATACCAGAATATATATACATTTTGTAGAAATCAAATTATTTACAAATATTGCACAAAGATAGACAACGTCATGAAGAGGAAACAAGAACAAAAATGAAATACAAAACTAATGAAACAAACAATTAAAACAAAAAAATAAGAATGATTCTCAACAGAAGAAATGATGAAACGATATACATGTACTTACGTCTACAAAGACACATACTAGGCTTATAAATACAGTGTATTCTCAAGTTTTGTTCCCATGATTACACTAACAATTAACCTCATATTGCTGTCATCAGTCACTGAATTTACCTGCCTAGACTACACTTAGAGAGTCATATGAATTATAATTCAATATATAATTTAAAGTTTAATATACGAAAAAAATTAATGTAATTTTTTTCTTTGACAAAATACTTTACACAGAGACCTGAAGGAACAAATAGGCAATAAACACAACTGTAAATGTGTCCATCAAACACTCGTAGCAGTGTTATGCCTCCACAGAATGGACACTTCTAAATAATTTTACAACACGTCTGTCTAGACTTGATCTTGAAAATGTAGTTTTAAAAGTTCATAACAATAATAAGTGTTTATTAACCCAGTGTTTCCATAGCAACAAGAAACACTTTGTTCACAAAAAAAGTGTCATGCATTGCAAGGTCTTTCCTGGATTCTTTCAATCACTGAGTTAGGAGTGTGTGAATTCGAGGTTATGGGAGAGCGAATTGTTCTCCTCTTTTCAACCTTATAAATGGTGGTTCTAGACGAGTTTTAGTCCTGCATTGCAAACAATCTATAATATTTCTTTATTTTACATGAATAGAAAATATTATATTGGTAAATACATTAATTCTACATATGAATGGACACACAGAGTAATTCTGTAGACGCTGCAGTTGAAAATGTAATTGGTCGATGAATATTCCACTGAGGTATCTTTCAATACGAAATCCAGGTTCTGGATACCTCAGCTTTAAACAGGCCTGGGAAGGTCCATGCATTGCAGTAATATGTCAAAAGAAGTATATTAATTACTGTGTTATAACCACAAACAATATTAAACATTGCATTGCAATGTGGTCATTAATTCTCCAAGGATCATCATTCAATATAAACTGTAATATTTTAATGAGATATTTATACAGATGCACATAAATTAATATAAATGAGAACCAATTAATTATGAATGATAAATGACACAGCCAGAATATGCTAGGTATATCACATTCAATACTGATTCAAAAAAGAAACTAAAAAACATTAAAGCATTCATTTAAAGAGACTGGCTTTAAGATTAAAAAATAAAGTTGGGAAAAAAAATTAAAATCCGAGGTTGCTTTTCTATCTTGAAGCAATTTGAAACATACCATGTTCAGTAATGTAACATTTATCGTCTATACTCGGAGTTAAAAAGATTGTCCATGCATTTGGCAAATCTAAGCATAATTAAGAAGGCCTAAAATGTATGCCAGTTTCGGGTTTTACCCCCTGCCTAAATTGTTCGAAGGCTAAAAATTCTGAATGTGAGATGTAGCGTTCTTTGTCCCAGTACAACGGTATAAAAAGTGTACGTGTATATATGTGAAAAAATTAGACTATCACCCCAACATTTTTCAGTATGTTACAGGACACAGACATTTTTATATCAGTGCTAAATATTTAGGTCCAAATATCATCAAATCACACTTTTCACATTTACTGCGCAAAAACTGACATAGCATGATCCGAATCTCCAGGCCAGTCCCTTTAAAACACTTCACACAAAATATTCTCCCCTAGACAACAATGCTGATACAGTATTTCTCATTAACTAACAATACAAAGTATACATCTAAATATTCATTATAACATGTTTAATACAAAATTTCAATACACACACTTATCAGTGAGAAGCCCACAATATAGAAATTAACACTTCATAAAAACTGCTTGTTTTAACTTTTTTAAAAGAAAATTAACTCGTTTAACAGTCACAGGAAACAAACATTCATCGAAATAAAAATAAAAGACATTATATTCTCTATTTTTGACAAAATGAGAAATCAAGCAACTTATGTCACTCAAATACTTTTCAAAATGCTGAAAATTAATGCTGATAAAGCCTATCTTAACGTGTATAATAACCATTTCTTCCTGATTAATTTTCTTAGTTTGATCTTCAATAAATAACTTGAGGAGGTGCAAAAATCATCTAAATAATGAAATCTCGACAATTTGTAAATAAAATATGCTTGATTATTCATATCACATAGTGCTTTTGCTACACATCTTTGTAAATGTTTTTTTGTAGCTAATTCGTTATACCTGCAACTATTGTGACATAGCATGAAGTACACATTATCACCATTTCAGTACAAAAATCTACAAGACAGTAAGCAATTGAATTACAGCCATAGTGTATGGGAAGACGTTCCCTACGGTTAAGGATGCAATTAATAATCATGAATATCTCAACAGATCAAAATACCCTTTTTATTTGTAAACAATCTCAAATTCTACCAACACTTTTCTAAGCTAAAAACTGACATTTGTAGATCAGAAAGCCAACCCAAATGTCCCTTAATGTCACAGTCATCTCAGCCCTTTAGTTATAACATTGTATTTCTCTTTTCTGGCTCCCACATTGTATTGACAATATGCTACCTCCTTTGTGATGAGCTTTTGCTCAGGAAGACACGGGCACTAATATATATCCATTCAAAATAGACATTAACAGATTACCCTAACTTACATGTTTGGTAAAATTGTCTAACTAAAATGTTAGAATCAAGTCATTTTGTTGCTGTTACTACAACAGACAATATATCACATGTAAGAAAGCCATCTTTGGCATAATGTGTTACGTTTTAAAGCCTTAAAACTTGCAGCAAGTATGTAGCTGTCCAATGATTGCTTCAGCTCAGTATCCGTACTGATGATTGCTGTGACCCTGTTGTTGTTGTGGTGGTGGTGGTGGTGGTGGTTGTTGGGGTTGTTGATGATGATGACATCTTGAGACGGACGAAATGTCAGAATAGAAGTCAGCACTATGCTTGTTGGACACTTTGTCCATCGATCGGTTTGATGGACCTTTCGGAGGTAATATATGAGGGTATTGAACAGGAGGTGCAAAATTGTTTTCAACACGCTCCTGCGTTGGCACCGCATTAAAACGAGTGTTTCTCCTTGCATTTGTATTATTGTTACACTGTTTCCTCTTTTTAAGAATAAATATAGCTAATGTCACTAACACAATAGCCACACAGGCTGGTATTGCGATAATTAATGGCAAACTACCGTTGCCCACAGAATCATTGCTTCTGTTTGATATTGTCTGAATTGTTCCCCGTGTATCCGTATTTGACCCTGGGTTAATGGGAGTATCTTCATTATCTGTAAAAGAGAACGGAAATACAAAAAAATATACTTAAAAATCATTTTAAATGTACAAAGTATAATGTTACAGCCTTAAATGCCCTCCATAAACACAAGTACTGTTATCTGTTACCCAAACTCTAAAATGAAAATGAAGTCAACAGCTACTGTGTGTGTCCATCAACTTAGTCATAGTCAGCATGTATACATACACATATACTATATTCATCAAAACAATTAATAGAATAGTACATTCAAAGTTAAATAAAATATTTATACAATTAAGGAAAAAAGAACATATAACAGAATAATGATACAAAGAAAATTTCAATTGGTTGGGGTAGAGTTTTATACTGTTTTTCAACAATATTTCAGTTATAAATGAAAGTAGTCAGTGACAGTCTAAACTTCTTCACATGAATCGGAGGTAGAGCATCATGTGTTACCATTAGTCAAACTGTTGTGTATACTCCGACCAAGTTTCAAATCTACAACTTATCTCTTATCTTTTATTGACTATAAATTAGTGTTGCCGGTATCTGACTCCCAAATCACAATCGATAATCAGAACACGACAATCAATTGTCTACCAATAGTACAAGTGGTTTATGAGTTTTCTTTTTTGACCGGAGCATGCTTTTTTTCACCACATTTAACCTTGAAATATTCACTGAAAAAGGTGTGAATTAACTGCAAAATGGACTTCAAGCAAAACAAGAGAATAGTGGTGTAAGACCACTAAAAATCGATTGTCAAAATTTGCTTTTGATTGCCGTCAACTTTTGGGTAGTCCGATTAGTTTTCGATTCTGAACAACTATCGGGACAACATTACAATAAATAGGATGTTAACGTTACCTGTCATTATAGTTAGAAAGGCACTTCTAAAACTGTATCCCATTGTATTGGCTCCTAGACATATATACATTCCTACATCTGTAGCTAACACACTTTTTATCACAAGTTTGTTTATATAAAACCCCTCACTGTCTTTATACACCTCCCCAGTTTTTAGCACCACAAATTTCTGGCCTTTCACTTCTATAGTATTTGAATTATTCAATGATTGTTCCATTTCTTTGTCTAATCTCTTCAGCCACTGTAAGATAATAATACATATTATCATTAAAGTTGTACAATGTATTACTGTTCAGAATTAAATAAATGACCCCTACTCAATATAAACTCAACTATTTTAGTGATTCTGAACACTAATATAACTTTAATACTGATTCTGAATGCTAACATAACTTAAATGGTGATTTTGAACACTAATATAACTTTAATACCGATTCTGAACACTAATATAACTATAATAGCGATTCTGAACACTAATATAACTTTATACTGATTCTGAACACTAATATAACTATAATAGCGATTCTGAACACTAATATAACTATAATAGCGATTCTGAACACTAATATAACTTTATACTGATTCTGAACACTAATATAACTATAATAGCGATTCTGAACACTAATATAACTTTAATACCGATTCTGAACACTAATATAACTTTAATACCGATTCTGAACACTAATATAACTTTAATGGTGATTCTGAATGCTAATATAACTATAATAGAGATTCTGAACACAAACTAACTATAATAGTGATTCTGAACACTAATATAACTTTAATACCGATTCTGAACACTAATATAACTTTAATACTGATTCTGAACACTAATATAACTTTAATACCGATTCTGAACACTAATATAACTTTAATACCGATTCTGGACACTAATATAACTATAACACCGATTCTGAACACTAATATAACTTTAATAGTGATTCTGAATGCTAATATAACTTTAATGGTGATTCTGAACACTAATATAACTTTAATACCGATTCTGAACACTAATATAACTTTAATACCGATTCTGAATGCTAATATAACTTTAATACCGATTCTGAACGCTAATATAACTTTAATACCGATTCTGAACACTAATATAACTTTAATACCGATTCTGAATGCTAATATAACTTTAATACCGATTCTGAACACTAATATAACTTTAATACCGATTCTGAATGCTAATATAACTTTAATAGTGATTCTGAATGCTAATATAACTTTAATGGTGATTCTGAATGCTAATATAACTATAATAGAGATTCTGAACACAAACTAACTATAATAGTGATTCTGAACACTAATATAACTTGATTTGTGTCTTGATTTTGAAAACAAATCAAATTTTTACAGTGATTTTGAACATAAATAGAACTTTAACAGCGGTTTAGAATGATATAACTTGAATAGTCTAACAAATAAACAAGTATGAGTCACCTGAATATGCGGCTGAACTTGACTCTTTACTTTACACTGGAAGGAAGCATAACCAGTGACTGATGCAGTCTCATTCAGTGGATGAGGTCCAATTAATACTGGCTTAGTTTTCATCTTTCCTGAAAAATAGAAATGTTTGCATTCTTGAGATAGAATCCCGATCAAATCCATTTGAGAATGATTTTCGCATATTTCACTTTAATTTCTCTTTATTCAAGACACATTAAATCCTCATTTAATCACTCAGTCCCAAGGGGCCACAGGGTTAGGGCTCGGTGTAAAAGCTGAAATGTTAATTGTCACTACTGCAAGATGCACAGCATATATAAAATGTTATCACTCCACCAAATGTATTATCTCCCTTTGCCTATGCTAGGGATTTGCTCGATACCTCAGCCCATGATAAATAAATGCATTCTATTATGAGTACATTACAATATTATCATAAACACTTCTTATTTCATATGCATTTACGACAGTCTACAAACAATCCATATTGGTTAATATCACTTACTTAAATACCTCACACAATTTCATTAGGATATCTACAGTTAAATGTTAGGTATGGGCAAAATTTTAGAACATGCTCTAGACTTTCTTAAATTTCTCAGTCAACCTACCATAGTAAACTTAATTAACAGTCCTTTAAATATTTTGTTACCAAAATGCTTCATTACACACTAATTTGCTTAGTTACGGTAACTGCCTTTATTGGATAATATAAAAACCAGATCGCAATTTCGATGCAATAACTACAATATCTCATCAACACAAAGTGTAATCGCACTTGTAGTTCTAAGACTTTACAGTTTAAAAGTAAGAATTCAAGTCAATTTATATCAACAACTGCAAGACAAGACACTGAATCAATTATGACACGCTACAGTAGAATTCTAAATGACTTCTGTTATCAATTCATTATCTTCAATATTATAAAATGACAGACAGAGAGAGAGAGTGTAATTTCAATCCATAATTATTAAATATGTGCTCCATCATATTTTATCTTTTCATGTACAGCTCTTAAGTCTGCCATACTGCACAACAGAAAGGTGAATGGCTGGGCATATAGAAAATCATTGCACAATCGTAGGACGGAAAAAGTGATCAATGACATTGCCAAATAAAACCTATAACAATTTCCATGAACCAGGCCGAAGTATTTATCACAGCCATATATCTTTGATTTTCCAAGTCAAGAGACCATTTGAAGAACTGAACAAAAATTATCAGGTTTTTTTTAACAGATGTACAAATGCTTGGTGTATTAAATAAAAGCAATATTTCATAGACGTCGAAACATAAGACAGAAATGCAACTAATTATGAATAATTAATTTGACATGTGTTAGTCTAAATTATAAAATCAATGTAATCATACAAAGCAGTCTGTTTGCTAATTTCTATGACATTATAAATCAAAACAAAACACCACATTTCCCTCCACAATGCAAACTTATTCAACTTTGAAAGAGCAAAGCGCTAAATGATATTAAAGCTACACCCATTATAGGAGTTATATAATAATAAGACTTTTTTTCAAAAGGCTGCAAATTTGGGACAACCCAATCTTCCATGTGGGCCTCAACAAAAAATATGACATACAACATACAATAAACAACAATAAATTACAAGACAATTAAGAAAAAACAAAGATTTAAACACAGATTCATGAAACAAAAACAAAACTATTATGACAAATTAACTATAAGTGAATTTGGATTTTATTAACCACAGAACTTTAATTGTAAGTATGATTGACTGAATTTGTTCGAATTTTCTATCGTTCGAATATCATATGGTATTTCATTCCATATATTAGAACCAGAGTAGAGTAGAGATTTAAAAAAAAAATCTAACTTTGGTTAAGAAACATACAAAAGTTATATAACATATTTATACATGAATTCAATACTATTTTCAATGCGCTGTTAAACAACAAAACCTGTATTAGTGACTAAGATATCCCTGTTCAGGTTTGTACGTAACTCTAACCAATATACTGTATTCTTCTTATTTCGTTTCATAGCAAAGTATTAAACTCAGACACCTACAGTCAAACCTGTCTGTAAAGACCACCCATGGGAACAGCAAAATGTGGTCTTTGTTTACAGGTGGTCTCTATTAACAGATTAAATATAATTGAAAATGGTCTGATGGGAGATAAAATTGGTGGTCTTTGCAGACAGGTTTTGCAATAGTGGTCTTTGTTCACAGGTGGTCTTTAACACAGGTTTGACTGTACTTTTCATTTTATAGCAATTTTAAAATACTAAGAACAAGATGCAAAAGTAAGCTACAAAATGACATCGCGTCAGGAATGCTTTACTGGAATGTACATTAATTCTTACAAATATTCCATTCTTAAAATGGAAAACAACAAATTACATATCATATATGAACATCTTCATTCAATTTTTAAAATCAAAATTAAGCAACTAAAGACACTTTCAAGAAAGTGCTTAGTTTGTTACGTCAAATTTTCATTGGGCCTAAAAAAAATATCTGTGTTTCCAGTAACCCGACCCTACCCATCGAAAAAACCCGACCCTAGAGTTTTTATGACCCTGGAGATTTTGTTTTCGATTTTTAATTTTTGAAAAAAAAAACAGAAAAAAAAAAACTTTGTCCCTACCCTACCTAGCATTTTTGAGACCGTTACCCTAAACACAGATTTTTTTTTTTTTGGCCTTGGGAAATATTCGATATCATATCTAATGTCACTAATGCTGGTTTTGTCGTGGAAACATCCCAATATTTGTTAAAGCAAAGCAATGTCAAAAGCTGCAGCACAGGCACAGCCACTGTCGAAGCCTCCAGTAACGATTTATGATGTCATTATGTGCACGTAATAATGGATGTAACTTGAATAATACACAAATATACCCCAGCCAGTAATGAGAGAAGTTATAGCCAGATATTCATCACTTCAGGTTTTTCCAATACCATTTACAGATATTATGATTATTGATCTTTTACAATCTTTATTTTTGTTGATCACATCAGTAAGAATATTGACAAAAACATACACAGCAACAAATGAGACAAGAAATATCTTGAAAAAATATGGTTGCCGCAATTTGAAGATTTGTTGTGCAACATAAAAAGATGCTGAGATGTTACGATTGCTTGTCACTCCAGACCCAAAATTGATTACGGTAAATTCACAGAAATTCGGTGGATTTCAGTAAGGCAACATACCCCTTATCGAAAGGTTAACCAATACGCATCAAGGTTACAAACGTCGTCCGGTTGAAGAGTAGTTAGTTTAGTGGTTAACGTAAGATTTGATTGGTTTACACAACACTGATATGCAAATAGCAAAACCATGCTTGTACGTCAGATGCGCCGAAAAAATGCAAATGAAATGGAGTATTTATAAGTGCTATCTATCCTTACATCTAGAATTCTGATAATGATGTACCATATACCAACTTTTTTTAAATTTTGTTTTCAGATACAACTTGAACTAGTGAAATGAATATAACGATCAATGAAGAAAAGCAAACCATATGTGTACCTCAGGTCATAGTAGCTTATTTCACAACCTGATATTTTCCTACTGGAGGGCGACCACCAGTGAAGGCACACGAGGTTACCTCCAAAACAAGGAATAATTGGAGATCTTCAAAAACAATGCGAAAACAAAATGATACTTTCCTAACCCAGTCATTAATATTTCCCTCGATACATTTTTCTACTTTGCTACTTTTTTAGCATTTTTGTGTATTTAAAAACTACAAAATGCATATTTTTCACAAAAAAAATATACTTTAAGATCTAGGCAAATTGTAACAGCTTTTGATTTCCCTTATAAATCCCAGGATCTAGACTAATGTGCCAACACAGCAACATGGATAGAGGTACAATATCAAATTTTTAAGAGCATGCTCACACTAAGCTAAACTTAACACATTCGGGTATACAGTGGTGAATTAGAAACACAAGCAAAATCAATCACAGGAAAGAGAAAAGGAACCATTATTTTATTGACATCATTTTACAGCATGCTAGAAATAAACATTGCATACGTCCAAGCACAGAATCTAATTGAGAATGAAACTTAAAAGGTTAAACAGAGGCAAAAGAACAGAACAGAACAGAGCATGCTTACCTATCACTTCTACTGAGTATGTGAAATTAATAACTCCATGCCTATTAGAAACAACACACTGATAATTGCCGCTATCAGTTTCTTGTAAATCCCTCAATTTTAGGGTCCATTTCTTTTTATCCCCTTCAGACCCATCGTCCGAAAAGTGTAACGTTTCCTGTCCGTCTTTCTTCCAACGAACAACAGGAAGAGGATTGCCGTTGGCACGGCAACGCAGTCGTAAGGAGCTACCAACAGGCCGAACGATGACACTTTTGCGTTCCATTTTGTCTTGTTCAATGAACTGAGGTTTGACTGTTAAAAAGTAAAAATATACACATGAGCATGCAAGGGAAAGCAGGTGCATTGTGCAAATAATACAGGTGTGAGAATTGCTAAACTTAAAAGACGACAAGATAACAGAAAAGAATTTTACAATCCAATAACACATTTGTCTTCATGAAAATACAAAGCATTGTTCTAACAGGGCAAACAATTCCAAAAGAAAAACTAAATGCTCCAATGTCCTATTGTTAAGGGGCACAAAAGCAACATGCTTATATGAACGAAAGACAACATATGAAAGCCTATAAGAGTTAGTAATGCTATTAATTGATTTTATAATACATCATCTATGATACTAGTATGCACATCTTATCATGAAAAGCGTATTGTGTCAGTGTTTTAAGCCTATTTCGATGAACTTGAGCCAATTCTTCCACCATTTAGTATCAAATTCCCCTCTAATGGCAAGATTTTCACCTTGCGATGCTATATTCATTCCCCTGTCAGAGAGCCCTGCCATTCCAAAAACACTGAATATAAGAGCTGTCATCAATAGAACTGCTATTGATGTATCACTGATATTTTTCCGCCGATAAGAAAACGATACTTTTGAATAATAAATATGTGCCGGAAAACTACAAAAATTAATCAAAACAAAAATGAAAGCTGCTGCGCTGTCAAAAGGAAATGTCTAAAAATTTGTTATACCTATCAAATGTGTTCAAGGAAAAATAACTCACTGAAGATTATTCATGATTTTTCTTATTTGTTTTGCAAACACCACACATACTCATAATAGTGAGGAAACATATGAACATTAAAATACATAATCATGTAAAATGCATAACTAGAAGTGAAATCATGAACGGTAAGCATGTAAATGGCATTTTAGTAAACGATACTTGATAAATCGTCGATATTCCTCATCCGATGATTGATATCATCAATATGCATTTTGCCAAATCAATGACAGCTCTACTGTATATGATGTTACGTTTAAAAGATGTTTATGAAGAAGCACAAGTCCTCATTATGAACCTAAATGAGCAGATTTAAATCATTCAGTGTAGGAAAAATATCACAGCCACATTGATACTGTAAGGCCGAATAGTCAACTTCACTAATATGCTTCTAAAAGTTATTGATCGGACTACATACTGGACGCCGCCCATCCGCGGCAGGTGAAACTATAATATGTCCTGTTCTATGAATGGGCATATAAATATTAATGGGACCATCAACAAAAATATGTGCATGCAAGATAACAGCATTACTCCACACTATATATAGCACAACAATGTGTGCATGCAAGATAACAGATTACTCCACACCATAGCACAACAATGACAACACTCACAAACTCTATCTGAAAATTGATCTCAGGGGCTCTGAATCCAAATTGGGCTCTGAATCCAAATTACCAGATTACATGTATCTGGAATTTTGACACCCCTGTGTTTGATAAACCTATGTCCACCATTTTCACCATGACAACAACAATGTATATCTGTACAAGACCACATAGATACAGGAGTGCAATTATTTACATTGAGTTAGTCAGTTTAGTAATATGTTTGTTACATTCACACAAGCACTATCACAGCCTAACGATCCTTACCTCCGTCCTTAGTAATGTCTTCATCTGGCCCAGGCTCATATACACTGTCACCTTTCTTCACCAGTCCAGTTTCTTTGTCTGAAAGAAACATTTAACTCTATATTCAACTTATATTCAAAAGCAATCACTTGGCTCATAATGTCTAAAGCATGACAATATACAGCTGACATCTACATATATACAAGAAGAAGCAGATACAAAAATGCCATAAAGTTTCGTTCCAAATGGAACAACAACTGTTATGTTCTGTTAATTGTACAATAAAATAACTAATGGAGGGATATCTAATATGTACATATAGATACTGTCTATAAACTACATGTATTGATGAACCGAGTTGGTCACATTTATCGAGAGAGAACATGTATACTCCCGTGGGGTAGGGTATACGTAAGCGCACTTATTATTGCAGTATCTGTGTGCGCGCATCTCATTTGCAGCTGAAGTTGTATGACGTAATAGAATTATATTTATACCAAATCAACACCCAGCCAGCACACCTATATCGGATAGATATCGGCAAGACAGCGGCATATCGGCATCGGCTCCCGATATCTATCCGTTGTCCATCCGTTATTGGACAACAATTCATTCGGAGTATATAAAAATGTTACGACCCTTTCAGTGAATTATACTTTGAATAATTATCAAAAAACTACTATATTTTCGTAATTTATTAACTTATTTCAGTCGTTCAATATCAATGAATATCGGTCCGATAACGGACCTATATACCGATAGTGACTTCGATATTTGAGTGCGATTTCAGGTTCAAAATATATTATAATATATATATAATATATTTTGTCTTATTACAACTCTAAAACGCCGTATTTGACGGGATTTCATGATATTTTCCGAACAATATAATTTTCGTTCAATCTATTTTATTTCGTTTGGCGCCAATTTTGGAACTATAGGCAGCCGCACTGCGCGAGAATCAAAACACAGTTTGATCTGAGAGAATCATTTGTTTGACGAAAAATCAATCATCCATCGATATTTACAGGTATAAATTAGCTTGAAAATTGTTCTTAATGATTTATTTTGATTTTCTTTACTTCTTGCAAGTATACATCGAGCACTCTCTGGAACTGTCTAACCTTTTTCGTAAATGTATCCAGTATTCGCGAATCAGTATTTAACTGAACACATTTTGGCATGAGTGTTGTGGGTATATAATTAAATTATATGTAAAACTGAATTTATTTGATATTGTTTTACGACTTATATCAATGCAATAATTGACTGCAAAGGCAAGATCACCCTCTGTGCTGGCATTGTCTGCAGAGGCAAGATCACCCTCTGTGCAGGCATTGTCTGCAGAGGCAAGATCACCCTCTGTGCAGGCGTCGTCTGCTCTCGGGCAAGAATCAGCTTAGAAATTTCTTCAATGCCAAATTGCTTAAATATGTCAAAATTGTTGGAATAATTGGATGAACCAATAGTTCACTTACTTGCACTTACTAGAGTTTTATTGTGAGGAAATCATGATTATATGCCATCTGATATATATGCATTTCAGTAAACATTCGAATGTTCATGTGTCTTTCTATAAGCTTAATTGTGGTATATGTTTAATGAAAAGTAATATAGTTATAATAGGCATGTGTTTTCAAATCCAAACCTTTTTTGCAGAACGTGACATAAGAATATTCGGATTGTTGGGAAGAGATCACGAATGAACAGAAAGCATTGCGCTTGATGGTGTCAAACATCGGCTAAAAATGGATGCTGGAGTCAGAGAATGTGATGCTCCAGAAGGGATCAGCATTCCTGCAAACTCTGTAGAGGAGATGGACTGTATGGAGCAGGCTTTGTCTGATTCATCAGTCATGAAAGTCATGGTATGAATTCAACATTCTTAATAATCTTATATAAACAAAACAAGCTACATGTAAGGGAATTAATATGTTTTTATAGTTTTTACTTTTTTCAACAGTCATTCAGCTCAGCGATTGTCCAGATCAGATGTTTGTAATACAGTAAACCTCACCTAATGACCACCTCAATACTAAGACCAACTCAAAATTAAGAACACAATTTTCAAGTCCATTTTCACTATTTTGCTCTTTATTCAACCTCAATATGAAGATGAGAGTTTATGGGACCCAAGGGTGGTAGTATTATTGAGGTTTTACTGTATAACCATATTTTCGTGTAGCAGAAGATGAAGAATCATTCCAATCATTCATTTCTGCTAAGTAAGATGTGGGGATTTAGGGCTCATGGGTGCAGATCTACTAGTTCAGAAGTTATCTCATTTTTATTATTTTTTCCAGGTGAATTACCTTGCCAGCATTGGAGGCCGTTTGGCACACTTAGAATTTGTTCTGCTATTATAAGTAAGGAGTATAGATTTACTTGATTTATGTTAATTTGTTTTTATTAAGTGACTTATAGCTCGGTTGAACTTGGCTTGAATAAAAGTTATTCATGACTACTCAATAAGATAAATGTATTTATGCAGCATAATGTACATGATGCGTAGGAGTTAAAGCTGTTTCTTACAGTTATATGGTTATGTAAATACTCTGGTCTGTTGACCTAACCAGTGTTCCTGGGGTATCGATCAGTATCAACATGTTCTTATGCCAGTAACCACCAACTTTCACACATGAATTAGAAATTTAACCAAATGACTGTGGATGTAATATCTATAGTCAAACTGTCAAGGAGAAAACGCATCACCTGCTGTTTGAACCAACCAATCATTGTGTACAGTTTGATCCAAACATTATGTACATGACAGTTTTTTGTTGTGTATAAGTACACATTCCAGTCATGGCATTAAAAGCCTTTGACCCAGATCAGCCTGTTAAAGTATGTACTATTAAGAATTCACTCTGTTAGAACTCTTGAATGAATGTTATTTGTTCCTACTATGGACTTTTATCTGAGATTATATTAAGTATTGTCAATAAGTTTTGGTTGAACTGGCCCAAATAGAAAGTATCTGGTTTAACAGTAGGTTTAATTAGTTGCTTAATATTTGCAGAAGCCGTGAAGAAGAACTTCGCATCTGCCAGTTCCAGTGAAGTGGAGTTTTTCATTAAAGACTGGCTGCATAATGTTAAAAATAGAGATGGTGGTAGGAAAAAGAGAATGAGGGTGGTTGAGGAGATTAATTAAATAAGTGTAATTTAACATATACGTATGTGACACTGTAAATAATGCATGTTTCTGTATATTCTATTGTGTTAGTGTGTCTGCCAGTCTACTCTCATCAAATTACTGCATTTCATGTTTTATAATAATGTTACTAAACGCCCAGGGTGAGATATTCATATGAGGAAAAGTCTAATTAAATAGTGTTTCTCAAACACGACTTTATTTTAATTAAATAGTTCAGTAACTAAAAACATTGCGAATACGCTGTAATGTATCGTATTTGTGTTATTTTCACAATGTTTTAATGAACATTCGTATTATGTAAACAACGCATTTACTGTATTTTTGTGAGATGTTTATTTTTTATGATTTCCTTAATTATTATTTACTCTAAGCTAGTGCATCATTTTGCATGTTTACCATTACAATGCTTTAAACATTTCGTTTTCGGTTTAAATCATTAACGGTTTTGGTACAGCTTGCGCTACACCAGTAAGTCAACGAATAACTTGAGCCTAGCAATTTCGTTTTCGTGTTAGGATTGTTAAACTTTCATACTCCATGGTTAACGAAATAGTTTTCAAGCATTGCCTCTATTTTCACAGTATAATAATTGTTCTACCTTAGCAACGCACATTTCTAAAGCTGACGTTATTGAGGTGACGTAATGTATATGTATGCCTGATAATGCAATATGTTTATTATATGTGCATTTGTGTCTGATAATGCGTGTATTGTATGCTCATTGTTATATGATATGTCTTGTATTACATATATTGTTATATGTGATATCATATGCACATTATATGTTCATCTGTATGAGTATGTCATCTACTTTTTATATGTATAGTTATATATGCTGATGTCTTTTGTGTGAATATTGTTCAAATCTTCAAATTTGGAGGAGAAATAAGCATATTATTATTATTAATATTAGTCATCACATGAAATTGTGCATCTTGTTTTTGATTGAATTAAGAGTAGAGTTATGGCCCTTGATTGAGTAAAATTGGGGGCACTTAATTGGTTTTACACTTGTGTTCAAGTTATAGCTATCACTATATGGACATGTTTCTGGTTGTAGTTTGTGCCAGGGCATGTGGGTGTGCATTTAATTTTTAGCATTGACAATGTACATGTACATGCATTTTGTATTTGGAAATAACCGGGGATTTTCGGAATGTGTTATCATTTGATTTTATCTGCCGTGTTCTTGAAGTCTAGTTGGATGGGTGGATTTTAGTCGCCATTTTGCAATTAATAGGGTCATTTATATATTGAATAACTTTCTTTCTGTAGATATTACTGTATTGTACCTGTTTTTATTCATGTTCTTAATAAAAATTACTGTATTTTACCTGTTTGTCTTTATTATTTATATATGCATTTGAATTGGATGGATAGCGGAAAACACAAGTTGCCGATATAGGACCGATGTAGGACCGATAACAGTTCCAACCGACAACGGCCCGATCAAATGCCGATGGGCAAACCGATAACGGCCCGATATCGTATTCGATATCGGGCCGATATGGAAAGTATATCGGTCCGATATCGGGCCAATATAGGCTTGCTGACTGGGCATTTATCACTAGAATTATCAGAAATCAGAGTTTGTCTGCAATAGTTGTATGCAAATTTTAGTTCTAGAACAAACAACATTAAACTAAACTGAATATACAGCAAATCGTTCACTTATTCACAATGTATCCTGTATCAATATATGAAACACCTGCTTTTCTAAGAAATTTTAAATTAATTTCGTGAGTTTTTGATCGAAAACCAATTTTGCAGATGTACATACGGACAGGGGCATCATAAATATTAACTGAGCTTACGGACAATCTATACAGATTTGAATCCTATTAATTTATAAATGGAAGGTTCCAGCGCAGGTCAAGAGAATCTAATTTTATCTCATTTACAGTATTAGTGGTAATGTTCCCGACACAGATATGTTTGCAATGTCGCTAATTCAATAAAGCCCCAAACACATCACCCAGCATAAATTCCCTCCTACATAGAATTTTATTTTTACATACTTGACTACTTAATATAAACACTTTTCATTTCAGCTCCGAAACATCTGAAATTGCCAATTCAGCAACTTTTAGACTTGAAAAATTATCCTCTTATATACCATATATTTGATAAATAAAATTGGTCGATGAGAGTAAAAGAAAGAATGAAATAAGCTAAGTGGCTTCTGGCAACATGTAATTTAAATCAACAATGTCTGACTCAAGATTTCACGTACAACGAGCTAGTACATTAAATTCTTCACAATTTTAATCTGCATTACTCAGATGTCATATTTTGGTAATATTATCTTTTTAACAACACATAAATCTTTGAAGATCCAAGAATACTAAGAGAACATGACAGGGTATGCTAATTTATTCACACCCCGGTGTGAGTGTTCATATAACAAATTTTGATGTATATTTTTCACTATTCATCATTTCTGTTAAGTTCTCATGTATTGCAAATGCTGTCAGTGGGTTTCCATTTCACAAATTAATTGGAACATCATACTTTCATTCATAATCTCGACATGGACACTGTCGACAAATATCATGACAAGAGAATCCCAGTAGTTCTTGGGCGAACAACCGAGTTCGCAGATGTGGGCACAATACACTTCATTGGGAACAACAAATTGAAACTCCAATATTGCACATGCTTATGCATAATATCAGTCGGAATGGGTTTGCCATCTGAACGTCAATCAACAGCAATCGCAACCTTTGAAGCAACAGATATCTATTCATAATTTCACAAATCATTCAAAAACTGGGTGAACATAATTTTAGGGAGAACAATACATCCAATTACAAGGTACAGGTGTGAGGTTACACATAATTTTCTGATGGTGTGATTTTGTACATAATTTTGTAAATCAAAATGTAATTTTAACGATTCCACTTATCTGAAGTAAATAATCGCATCAAGAATTTAAAAGACACATTCTTACAAAACATCAAAAACCTAAAAATCGCAGTCGACCAATAACTAAAATAAATTTGATGTGAATATTTTAAAGTTAATATCAAAGTCAATAGATAGAACTATCAAAATGTTTTGTTTCAGGTTATCAACTGCAAGACGTTTTCCTTCATGTTTTGTTTTAACAATTGCAACCAAAGGACAGTATCCGCAAGGATCTTTGATGTTACAGATATATATGAATGAAACGTAAACAAATTATATAACTAAAAACACATTCCAAATTGGAAAATTCTCAAGAACACTATAATCAACAATATTAACACCTGAAAAAACCTTGACATAACCATGTTAGTTGTGAAATAACTTATACTGGTCATTCCTATATAATTATACAACATTGAACAAGGACTCATAGATCCTTTGCCATTTATCTTCAGCTTCAATCCCAGTCATCAGGTTGAGAGGTCATGTTGCTATTATACATACATTGAACGTCACTCGATATTCTTATATTTCACCAAAAATAACTTACAGAATTGCAGAATATTTATGAGTACTAGACAAATACCGAGTGCTGGATAAATACCGATAAACGTAACAGGAACAATGACAATCACAAAGGGTCCTATAAAAGTATACTGTCAAGTGGATGAAGGTACCTTAAGCACTTTGATTCTTCAAATCATTTATTTTACATCAGCAGAGAAACTATTTGTTACAATTTAAATCTGCACAATATTCTTCTACATAACCCACTCGGGAAGCCCTGACAAGTAAAATAACCATCGCACAAGTAAAATATCCATTTCATCTGCCCGAACGGGCAAGTCTTGTTCCAGTTTGACTTGCTTTTTCCAAGCTGTCACAAAAACGGATGACATAGTGTGCAATACTTTGACTGGTTTTCATTTTTTGTCTATTTTGTTTGTGTAACAGCACTTCTCCTTATCAACTATCATAATCAGTCTTCGATTTCCGGTTTTACAAATCAAAACATCATGTTTCTTCGGTATTTTGAACACACAAACTTGAACCACCATGCTTCCCTCGACAACTCCTTCACAACAAAATTCTATCAACCTGTGATAGCATTATAACAATACATCTGTATGTTCTAAATCTGGAAGCAAAATGCAAGCAGATTCGTTCTCACCGGAGAAAAATAATTTGGTGCCTACAAACTGTTCACTTATCTAAATACATTAAACATTACCCCATCCATGCTGAGATAGACGACATAATCAAATCAAAACATAACTTAATACCAGCAGATATCATGTTTACACACTTTGTAAAAATAATGGAAATTTCATTTCGATGTCATATACTACATACTTAATTTCAAGCCAGACACAGGCTGCTGTGAATAAAACTCAATGATGCAGGAGTATTTAATATACTTTTCCTGATAACAACAAGTAGATTCATTTTCTGCTCTATCGGTAAATAGTTTTTGATCTGCAGTTTTGAAAACATAGAAAAGTCGTCTAGATAAGCTTAAATATGAACCATAAGCCAGTAATTTGTGTTCTCAACAGGGCATAAGATGAAATTCTTGGTTGAAGTTGATAGGAAAAACAATATCAGTGTACTAGATAAAAATTGCAACTGTTTTATAAGGCTCTGTATTCCTAAAAAATCTCCTACGGAGTACAGTCAGACCTTGTTTGTTTGACAACTGTTGAACCTTCTTTCCAAATACTCGTTATCATCCGAAATAAAAACCAGGTTGCCATGTATATTCTTATATACGTCGAATGGAAATGGGTTATTTGAAACCATGTATAAATAAAATTTCGAACCCGATGAATAAATAAATGAGGTCTGACTGTATTTTCCATCAAACTCAAAATATAACTCAAAATATGAGTTTTTACTGAATTCTGTATTCATGAAGCATTCTCAGTTAAGCCCACCATAGTTCAAACATTCTATGGGAATATCCTTTCAGGAAATCTCAATAATATATAATAATTGCAATGCCAGTATGAACTTAGGATTCTGCATGAATATTAGGCCTGGATTTAAGCTTAAACTTTTTTAGCATTGATTGATCGACAATTTCAGGCTTGACTTTTCTCCACCAGTCAATATTAGGAGCCCTAGTCAACAGGGACATTACATTCAAGAGATAAACAAACTGTCATTTTAAAAGAACTTGCATTCCCAAGTCAATAATATTGTCATCAGATTCACTCCAAAATACCACAGTATATAAATACGTACATGAATGTTCAACATATCAGAGTCAATGGCAAATATTCAAACAACAAAGGGAATTAACTCTTGCAAGACAAAATGTGTCAGATCAAAGTCAAAGCCGTACAAAAACCAGAAGATGGTTTAAAAGTGAAGCCAAGTTTCTTATGCATAACAATAAAAGTTTCATAATTATGCAAATTATTTTAAGTAATTATGCCTAATTAGTATTCTTGAACACAAAGGAAATATTCCATGGCCATTGTTCCTGACAGACATCGGCGAAACAAAAAGAAGGAAACAGTTATTATATGAAGCCGAGAAAATGTACAAGGCAATAAAATAGCCATAATATTTAATATGCAGAGATAAGCATTTAATATGAGATAATAAACATTTCAAATCTCCGAGCTTATCTATTTTCATCATGAATAACAACCGAGCTTTATAAACACGGAGTCGTTAATGATGCAATTTGTAGTTTTTATGACTCGAAGCATTCGGTTCAGTGTGACAGTCAGTTATTCAATGAATATGCCAGATAATAGTTATCACAATAATAAAAGCCTGTTAACACTATCAATGAGTAAATAGCCTTGGCAGTATTGAAGACGCAATTACCATATTTAGCAATTATAAAAAAATTATTTCCGGAAAAACGCTCGTATTTCTTATTTGTGAGATCTATATCCCAATATATTTCTTTACACATGCATTGAACTATATTCAATGTCAAACTAACCTGCTAACATAGCAAGGGCTTGTTTCATTACCAAATTGATTTGTATCAGTTTTTCGACAAATCTTTCAAATTGTAAACTGTTGCCATGGAAAAACTGTATACCTCAATACAAATATTTCTAACAGTGATTTGGCTCTAGATTTTTTCCTGGTTACAACAAAAGTTTGTTTAAGAGTTACAGCCTTTTCTGCCTCCAGAATGACAAGTGTTCAAGGTAAAGAGTTTTGAGATTCGGTCTCAGAAAGCAGCCTTGTAATTATACTAAGGTCAATACTTAGACTGCTTAGAACCAACCAATCAGAGCCTTGAGTTTAAGCGTGGTCAACAATTGAACATACCCTAATTCATAACCTCCGATTCAATACCTTTTGAGCTCCTGTCTTATGTAAGGTTGATAAATGTACAGTATCTGCAACACATGGCTGTATAATATAGTTAACTGTAGGAGATGCAAAACATGAACATTTTGAGACGCCCCCCACCCAGAAAATCAGAAACAATGGGTCAGCAATAATCTTACTTCAACAAATCTGTCTGGACATACAATATAAAATATTGACCACATGATACTACAATACCACTTAATAATGCCATTAGCTCAGATCTGGCTCTATCACAAACAAAATTACAATAATGATAACGAAAACGGTCACAACAAGATCATTAGGAGAAAATAGGGGCCACCTGGTGCCTCTAATAATGTCATATAATGGATATATAATGGTAGATAGATTCTTTATTTACCTCCACTTGGGAGAGCTATCATACAAACTGAACAAATATGCATATATATATACAATATCAAAAGAAGATGATAATACAAATAAATGAATGAATGAAAGAATGCATGCACAAACATTAATCAATGGATATTGTAATGATTAATTGAACATACATTGTATATACAAAACAGTGTAAAATAAAAGAATAAACACATATTAACACGAGGGTACATTACAGTTAATACATAAACACAAACTTATACATGTACTCAAACATATATATACAATCATACACACAAACGAGCTTACGCATAAACACACACACACACACACACACGCACACACACATACTCACACATATACCTTTGACAACATGCATATAAGTTAACACAAATACAGAAATAGTTAAACATTCACATTCGCGTTTGCAAAAATATACACTCATGGATTTATGCAGAGATGCACGAACTTACACAAACGCCATTGTACACATACATTGACTTACGCGTGCAAACATGTAAGTTCATCAATACGATCATACAATTTACCACCACCAGAAGATGACCTAGACCCGAAACGAAACGGTTAGATAAAATAGGATGGAATTGAGTCGCATTATAAAACGGCAACGCCAATATACATATAGCAGTCAGACATATACCTGAATTAATATAGCATGACCTAAACTGACAGGTTCGTTCTGGAGACTAAGCAGAAACAACACTATTTTTTCAAACGCACTTGAAATTGTTGGCGTAACATCAGAAATAATGAATTAATACATAGTATCCTAATTTCATCCTGTGTGTTTAGTGATAGATTATCATATGATAACCCCATCAAGAGTTCAAATATTTGGGATTTACACTCCTTATGAATTAGAGAGAGATAAAATTCACTTCCGGCGAGGGTTAGAACGCTCGTCCACATAGATTGTCTTATCGATTCATTGTTTTTACAGAAATATACTGCATGCACTGTCATATTATCGGAAATGTTGCCACAGGTTACACACTTTTCTACCTTAGCGAAGGAAGAAATACGCGTTAAAGCGATAACAGCATAATAACATTTATGCTTTAGCTTAGGGAATCGCCTTAAAAACGTCCACAACGAGCACGGTCTGTTAAGCTGGAAAAAATCTCCCACAGATAAAAGAGAGTTACGTTCAGCTACCCTATCCATCCTTTCCTTGAATTCGCGAGTAAAGATGTTTTCATTAAGAATGCGACTCCATTGATTTTTCGAGGGGAAACTAGCAGTTTTTAAGAAATTTTCAATGTGGAGACTTAGTTCATATTTAATTAAGATTCTATGCATATCTGGTATAAGACCAAGAACCTGTCTTTCATTGTTATAGTAGTGAACCAGTCTTTTCACGAACAGGTGTTTGGATATGTATTTAGTCGGTAAACGACACAGTTGGCCTAAAAATTGCATTTTTTTGTAGTCAATAAATGTTTCTATGGAAGATACTCCAAGACAACTTAGAGAGAAATCCACATTGGCATATGTTGGAAGGTTCTGTATTAGTTTCACACAGTAACGGTGTCCGCGTTCCAGCTGGAGTAGGTCAGATGAGGATACATTGTTCCATAATTCACATCCGTATAGACCTCTTGGTATTACTATAGATTTATAAATTGTAGACCAAGCAACCGGTGTAATGCCACTTTGATTAATATAAGAGCACATAATGCTTAATAACGCACCTCGCAATTTAGTCGAGGCATCGTGAATAATGCTAGAATGACACATATATTTATTACAGTTTATGCCTAGATGTAAATAGTTTTCCGCTTCCGGTATTGCATTAGCACCAAGTGTCCATTGTCTATCTTGCCTAAGAAATTCACTCATTTTCTCGTTGAAGACTATCACACAACATTTTCCAGGGTTATATAAAAACCGCCATTTTCTGCTGTATTTATCGCAGATATCGAGCATTTTGTCTAGTCCAAATTTTGTATATGAGATAAGCAGCATATCGTCTGCTACCGTAGGAGAGGTGACTTTCATATCATACACGCATATTCCATTGTTACAATTCTCTAACTCCTGTATCAGACCATTTATATAGAGAAGATATAATAGGGGTGAGGTTTTCCCACCCTGTCGGGTACCTTGTTTCACACTAAACCAGTCAGAGAGGAAGTACCGGTTACGAACACGGCTTTCCATTGAGCTGTACATGGCACGAAATGCCTGGTAAGAGTATTTGTCCACACCACTTTGGAATAATTTTAATAAGAGGCCATCGTGCCACGCATCATTTAATGTCACTGACATGCCAAGAGTTTTGACATTTTTTAAAAAAAATGAAATAATTACAAGCAAAACATTTCCACAAAAAATTCTGTGAATTATTAATAATTAAATTAGTAAAAGTAAAATTGGGTGAACCATTAATAAATGGGATGAAATAAATCATAATTATGATGAAAAGAGATGCGTTGACTTCCCATAGACAGTAATATACAGGGATGGTGTCCACTTGTAGCAGATACATTGCTGCAACGCAGAGACACTAGGCCGTGGACACGTCACATGATACTACTCAGCACATTAGTCAACTTCAGCTTCCACTGCACCATGCAAGCATAGACGGCTGTTTAGATGTATTACATAAAAATACCTTGAGGTGAATGCTCTGGACAGCATTGAGCCTGACCAGGCAGATTATATTGCAGAAAAAAATGTATAAAATTACCTCCCTTTGAATTTATACTTGTACAAACCACTGCAGAAAAGGAAAACAACGGTCCAATTAGAAGAATTTAAACTAAAGTAAAAGTCTCTTATTTACAATACCAATGCCACCTTTCACCAGAATGAAATATGTTTCAATTTTGTTAATGAATACTTGCCATTTTTATATCAGATTGAATAAATATCAACCAGACAACTGACACATTCAGTATGCTCATCTTTCAAACTATTGAATATTCATGTTCAAAATATGACTTATAAGTACATCTTTTACAGCTTAGCACCAAACTGAATGGGGTCACTCAGATTTGGTGAAAGAGAAGATATAATAGCTTGCTTGCTTCATTCCCACAAAAAAACAATAGAACCGGAAAATTTATATGTTCAAACTATTTGGATAACCATTCAAACTATGAAGCTTAAATTTGTTATGAGCAAACTAATGACCATAAATTCAACATAAACATGCTTTTATCTCCATATGGTGAAGATCTTGATACAAAAAAACACAAATTGGATTCAGCTTTTGTGGCTTGCTTCCTTACACTATGGACAGTCACAATAGTTTACAAGTAATATATCGCTGTCAATCAATGATTCTATTGACACGCAGCATCCCAGGCGGCGCGGTGACACTTCAATACTATGATCATCATGATTAAAGCACTTGTTATATAATTTCTCAAGGGAAACTAACGAACAATTGCTGAAACTGAAAATTCATACACAGGACTGCATCAACTCTGCAGTTGCACTGAAAAGAATAACAATACCACTTAATTATATGCATAACATATCGGTCAATTAGCATTTGCTATTGCAGAAAGATAGTTGTATGAATTTTAGAGTCAATGTAACAACAAGAGATGATTACAGACAATGTGGTGGAAGTTTTTGAGACTTTATCAGGCTAGTTCAACAGTAGGAAGAATAACGAAGTACTTATAGAGATTACTACTGGTAACTAAGTACCGGAGTTTAGACACATGGAAGTGGTATGATACGTAAATCTGCTAGAGTAGCCGATCATTTTCAATGAGTGGTATTTTAGGAATGAAATGGTCTAAAGGCATACATTTCTCCTAGTAAAGAAGGGGAATAATTTTCTTGATTGTAATTCAAAGTTATAGAACTTGGCTCTGTTAAATCACTTTCTTATGTAGAGTTTAATAGCATGCTTTAAAATAGATACTGAAATACTTGCTGACCATATTTAAGTGTCAACGTATGAGGAGGCACTGCCTGATGTATGTGGCGCTCCATGTAGCATTTTATTGTCTCTCTTTTAATAATTATGGTAAAGCTATATCAGTATTGAAATTATAAACAAATATTTGAGACAAAGAGCAGGCAGACATTCTCAGAATACAGTAAAAGCTTGGTCAACGATGCCTTCTAAAAGACTGGTCATATAAACCTTGCATTTAAATCCACCTGCAGACTTCTAAACCATTTGAGCAATTGGCTTAATTATCTGGATATACATTGTTATCATATTTTAAGACAAAATCCACTTGTTCACAGTCATTGACCTCATTCTGTCTTTATAATAATTGCTATTCAACAGGTCTAAACAGACAAGAAAGAATGTAAAGTTATAACTAATTAACTTCAAAGTAGTCGACTGTTCAGGTCATTTGTCTTAGTAAATTGTAATTAAAACAGTCTTTTGTAACAAGCATGTTAGAAATACGATGATAGTCAAATACAGAGTGAAATATTTAATGGCGAAAACTGACTAATAAATATCAGATTCTAGATTATGAAGAAAAAAGTTACACCAGTACTTAAAGTAATAGATTATTTCATAAAGAGCTAGATACAGAAAGACAAATAACATAGTTGCTGTAGAATTATAGTCACTTTTAAAGCAACAAATTCCAACATATATTTGCCCACCAAATACTCCAGATCCTATTGTAGAAAAAAAGTTAATTAAGGTAGTCAAAGTTTGCATTAGGATTGATGAAAGGGATCAAAATGAGACCTCATTCCTATTATAAACTTGACCATTAAGTGACCTTCAGCATGAACTATTGACCAAAACATCATGCACAAGATATGTTTTTGTTAAATTAAAGGAGCTCATATGATGTACTAATTGACTGGTCTAGACAAGTGTTTGATACCTGTGTATAAACAGGAAATACTGACCAGCTATTAATGATGACTAGTGAAGCTTTTCCTGCAATATAATGTTGAGTGATGTATATCCATGGTTTGGCACAAACCTACTACAGCTGTTTTAACCCGAGTTACATCAGTTTGGTGTCAAACTATCCATACAGATATAATCATGTAACTAGACAAATTTCCTATCAACCACTAAATAAATGCAGCTTGACCTTAACTTTTTTTGTAATGGGACTTTAAATCACATAAACAGCTAGGGTCATGTTGTGACATTTTAAGCCATTAGGGTAGAGGAAGACCCCAGGAGCCCTTCTAGCATTATTAAGGGCACAGATAGGCACCTAGGTAGAACCACTGACCTCCCATAAGTCAGCTGGATATCTTCCTCGCATACATATTCTACATCCAGGTTGGGGTTTGAACTCATATTGGTGATGGGCAAGTGATTTGATGTCAGCGACCATAACCACTCGGACAAGGAGGTCCTTGCTGGTCTTAATACAAAAGTATATAATGGTATTACAGATTTGGCATTAAAGGATGTTAATGGAAGGGGTTCCTATAATTAGGGGTTAGACCTTAGTAGAAAGCAAACAGCTTCCAAGCAGAGGAGGTAGGAAATCACACAACAGTCATAATATCAGCCAACATACTATACTATTTGCTTTCACAATCTAGGGGTAAAAGCAAACAAGTCTATTGGTCTCTTTAATCAGATGCATATAGACCAGTTTCTCTTTCACTCATCGGTCCGGTCCCTTAATCAGAGCTTTGGCTCTATTTCAATGAACATGGTCTTTAAATCATAAAATTTGATACAGACTTAATTGAGAACTCAGGCTGCACATTATTAATAGCAAGATTCCATCCAAAAACAACAGGAAAATGACTGAATCCCCAACTGGTCAATACCAGAATACCAGTCAGGTCATTCACTTAAATTGGTTATGACTGGATCAATATTTCTTAAAGAAATACCTTTGGCAATTTTTACTGGCATCTGAACAAGCAGCACATCTTTAATGGCACTGAACTGACCCAGCCAAGATGACTAAAAGTGAGTCACACTGCAAACCCTAAATATCTAGCAATTATCACAATATAGTTGTCCTCACAGAACACCCCATCTAGAGAGTAACAAAATTAAATTTAACTTTTGAAAGCACGTACCAAGCCACCTTAGAGATACAATCATATCTTTTCTTCATAATGTTCAGAGATATATTCAAACTATTGTTAAACATACTACTAACAGAGGCTTAATAGGCAATGAAACACCATACAGTTGTAACTGTCTTTCAAAATCTGAAATATTCAAGTAATAAACTGGCATAAATATTTCAACTTAAAGAAAGACGCGATTGTGAAAGATCTCTATACATGAAATAATGAATAATAATATTTGCATATTTTAATAATTTAGCATAATTAATGTCATATTCTTAAAGCATAATGTTCACACATAGTATGACCTTTTAATGTTTTACGCAAAATATGTTCTACGCATACCTAAACAGAAAATAGTTACAACCACTCTCATCCCGACATGGTAACAAAATGACAATTTATCTTATTAATATGCCGTTGGACATTTTTCCTGGAATTTTAACAATATTTAG
The DNA here is from genome assembly GCA_032209605.1 of Mactromeris polynyma. Lineage (NCBI taxonomy): Eukaryota > Metazoa > Mollusca > Bivalvia > Venerida > Mactridae > Mactromeris > Mactromeris polynyma. The sequence continues at coordinate 8,020,370 of JASFXZ010000012.1, forward strand.
TTAAGTTTGACCTAACCAGCTTTCCAGGGTTAACCGACGAGTCCAAACCAGTTCATCTATAAAGCTGCCGACAATTTCCTGGCACGAGTCAGCAGTGGTGAACAATATTTTACTACATTGAATGAATTATCTCCAGTCAAATTGTCACGCAGAATATCGGCCACACACGGGAGTTCAAACCAATGACCTGTAGATTGGTAATCGAGTGTTCTGTCGACTGAACTATAACTCGGCGGGCTCTATCTCATTTCAGGGACACTAGAAGGTATTTGGTGAATGATAATCACACCTGCAAATTTGGTGGAATTTTATGTCCTTGACAGAGGAAAAGGGTAATTTTAAGCCAAATTTTGTTGTGTTTATGACAAATTTACAGTACTTCCTGACAAATGTCTAAATTAGTAAGGGAAAAAACATACTATTTTAGAAGGGAAATGGTACCTGTAAATCGCCTCAAAAATAGTCAAACAAGTGCCCTGCTATTTATTTCATTAATATTATAGCCTCCAGATTTAACACATTTTGAAGATATAGGATGAAAATAGGATAGGGAGTACAGTCCGAGAACTCTACTCAAAACTGTTGTAACTCGGTGTTGGTAAATCAGTGGTTATAACAGTTTTGCATTGAACCTATGAATCAATATTATCAGTGGACTTTTATGTTATGTTGTCTTTCGTTTGGGATGACAATGGTTCTTTTCTTCTGAAGCATTTAAAAGCAACATAAGAGTGATTGTCAAAGGGTAAAAGAAATATAATTCAAACCCCTTAAATAGTCCTAAGACCCCTATCAAAGGGAATACTCCATGCAAGGGAAGCATAAGAACCCTGCTATTAAATATATCAGCACACAAAATGTAATAGAAGAGGGTTGTCGGAGTTTGCCCCTGATAGATTTGTATCAACACTGGAATTCTCAATAAAATGAATCAATCGCCGCAGAGAATACAAAACCGCCGCCAGGAGTACTAGCCCGACAATCATTCTCAATTCGTACTTCATTTTACCAGAACACAATTGCATTACAATCGCAGAATTATACAAAACGAGAATTGTTTCGAGGGGGGAATTTCAAAATAATCATTAACAGAGAAGATAAATTGCGACTAATCCAGCTCTAAATTAAATTTCATTACCATATTATTTAAGGCCCAGGATATCCCATAATAACACAGAAAGATTAATTCCACGTCAAGCAAGGTTATAAATATCTTAATTATACCGTCATTGGAAATCTTCCCCATGCTAGGTTTGAATAAAAATGCGCAAAAAGTATGAAAGGTAATTTTACTTCTGTCTACGATTTTACTATGAAACTATCATTAAATTGACTGGAATGAAATGATAAATGGTAAAATGAACAAAACTAATTAGATTTGTAATATCCCGGTGATGAAACTATGCAACAAACACAAAATTATGAAATTTCAATTCAATGTAAATGACACAAATTTATAAACAGTTATATCTAATTAAAATTTATTGACATTTGAAATGGCACACAATTCAATCAAACGCTTTTGGCAATCCCAGCTCAGATAAGATGGAGTAACCCCATGTAAAATTATGTTCATAAAACTGCTTGGCTGTCAATGTTCGAGAAATATCAAAGAACTGTAAGCTCACTTTGTGACCAATTTTATACATCCCCACCAAGACATAGAGCAAACATCATTTCACAAATCTTACTATCATTAATGTAGCCCAGAGAAAAAGAACCCATTTATGCATCAGTTAAACATAAATTTAAAATCATCTTTCCATTGGTTTGATAAAAACTACTAAAAATACACTAGTATAGGCGACAACCCAGGATTTTGTCCCCCCACAACACCATCTTGGCTGTAATACCTGTATACAGATCAGTAGCATTATTGCTAGTTTGCATCCTTTCTTTATATAAACTGGTAGAAAAAAACTGTGCAAATTTATGATATTGTTAACTTATCAAATAGCAAAAAATTACAATCATATTTAAGACCTAGTTTTAAGTCCCAACATATACACAAAGAACTTGAATTAATGTTTTAAAGTAATGTTTATACAATAGTAAAAACAAATATTTGCACAGACTTCACTACAAGCTAAGTGTACAATTAACTTATAGAGTACTACCCGTTATATTGAAAACAGAAGATGCCTTTATTTCGATCAATTTTGTTTAAAAATACAAAGCGTAGCCTATGAAATTATTCAAAAATATTCAAATGTTAAAAGTGCCTGTGAACTTTAGCCATAGCAAATTAAGTTCTGTTGTTCCTGGGTATCAATATTTATATATTAAGGTTTCAGTGTGAAACTATAGCAACTTTAGTAGAGTAAAGAAGTAGATACTATAGTAATGCCAAATTCATCATCGGCACTCTTAAAGGACCCCATATCAAGGTATGCACTCGTTAAGGTCCCCAAATCAAGGTCTGCACTCTTTATTAGGTCCCCAAATCAAGGTATGCACTCTTTTAAGGACCCCAAATCAAGGTCTGCACTCTTTAAGGACCCCAAATCAAGGTCTGCATTCTTTAAGGACCCCAAATCAAGGTCTGCACTCTTTATTAGGTCCCCAAATCAAGGTATGCACTCTTTAAGGACCCCAAATCAAGGTCTGCACTCTTTAAGGACCCCAAATCAAGGTCTGCATTCTTTAAGGACCCAAAATCAAGGTATGCACTGTTTAAGGTCCCCAAATCAAGGTATGCACTCCTTAAGGACCCCAAATCAAGGTCTGCATTCTTTAAGGTCCCCAAATCAAGGTCTGCATTCTTTAAGGACCCCAAATCAAGGTCTGCATTCTTTAAGGACCCCAAATCAAGGTTTGCACTCTTTAAGGTCCCTAAATCAAGGTCTGCATTCTTTAAGGACCCCAAATCAAGGTTTGCACTCTTTAAGGTCCCTAAATCAAGGTCTGCACTCTTTAAAGACACCAAATCAATGTATGCACTCTTTAAGGATCCCAATTCAAGATTTGCATACTTCAAAGACCTCTTATCAAGGCAATATGTTTCTACAGTCATTTCCATATATATATACATGTAGAGCTTTGCTACAAAAGACGTATGCAAGAAACTGACAATTAATTATAATGACTTGTACATGATCATTCTCCATTTTGTATTTGTAAATGATATATGCATCACTAGACTTAAAAGAATGACAAAAAATTATGGCAGTTGTGAAAAATATGTATGGGAAGTGTCAGTACAAATTCCTAAATATGATGTTTACTCAACATTATCTTAAGCCGAGCTAGCTATGTACTACACTCATCTTTGCCAGTCTTTGTATTTAAACATTACAATCTAAAGTAACAAAAATGATTAATGGGCAATAAATTTTCATTTAAAGTTTAACATTAATATAAGAAAAGCCAAATAAAATCCGACATGAAGACAGCAGAAAAATTATTTCATCCCTTAATTGAAGTAAAAACCTCAATAATAGGGAACAGGATTCACAAAAGGAAATAAGTAAATAACATAATTGACAGAATATAATCCAAAGTTATAAGTGTGGAATGCATCAGGGACATACCAAATAAGCTTTGAAACAATTAGTATATCATCAATTTAAGTGAAAAATCTTTGAATTTTTACAATAAAATTGTTTGGCGGACAACTGACTAACATCATTTTTGCCTCACCATGAACCCTTAACTGCGACTGTCTGTGCATCAGTGACAAAGCGTAAACATTTTCGGCTAATAAAACTAGCAAGTTGTGTAAAGACTGCTCAATCCTTAGTTCGATTGGCTGGTAGTTTAAAACTAACTTGAATTGTAAAGATTTACTTAACGTTTGTCAAATATGTCTCATATACAAGGTAGATCTATGCATCTATTTTGGAAATAAATTACTTTCAATCCTCTTTGGATTAATCTTATTCACTTTCCATCACTCAGTGCATCAAGCTCACATACAACTTATATCAGCTACTGTGTGGCAGCTTTCAGGGTCGCTCACCACTCATTGCACCTAATTCAGAAAAGACCACTGAAAGATGACCGCAGCATGGCGAGGCTTGAACCTACACCTTTAGGACCAGGAGTCTGGCACTCAACAACTAGATTCACTGTACATGCCTCCCTTTCTATGTTGCTATGCCACAAATCCCAATTCAGAAGATACAAAATGATAATAGAGAATATTCATATTTTTATGTCCATTAACTCATTTATCAAAACCTGATATAATAATGGACTCTTATCGAAGCAAATCAAGCATGATTATATAGGTATTGATTCTTATTTTCCTTGTAAACTGACACTTTGTCTGACAGCTGCTCTACTAATTTTGTTTCTGAAAACTGAACACGCATCAATCACTTACTATGCATTATATAACACAACCCTAAAGCACTTTATATTAGTTACAAATTCTACACTTTTCCATCATTCCAAGGTTTTTGACAGATTTCAAATATGTTATTACCAAGTCACTCCAATCTATCATAGAACTAATATGGCTAGGAAGTAATCAGATGCCGGAGTCTGTGGGGGGAATTTGCTGTTTGTTTACCATCCCAGAAAAAACATGCATGACCAGATGCCAAATCTGTCAATTTTGTTGACATCTTTAGACAGGAAATGTGTCAAAACTTAGACCAAAAATATACTGACATGTTTGTAAGGCAAATGACCCACAAGTCTTGTGTAAACAGTAGATATAGAAGCCTGTCACTGCCAACGTCATGATATTTGATGAAAGAACAGCATAGGCAGACAGGTTTCTAATAGCGAAGTCTGTGGCTTCAAACATTCCGGGATGATAAAACCTTGAGGGAACAGTTACTATATATACCGAATGTAAGAGAGGAAATTAGGAGTTTATACAAGTTTCAACTTTTACAGAATGAGTAAGTATTTATAGTTACTATTTCAATAGAATAATACAATAGCATTTCATATCAGTTCGGAAGTTCGAGGGTTTTTGTCCAACTAGCTCAAACAATTAGGGGAGTGTTTCTTTACACCCTGACATTTTCACAGGTGGGTTTTGTCTAAGTAACCAATCAAACTCACTGAAGGGAGTTTCACAGTCTGCCTCAACATTAAATGACTGAAGGGGTTGTGTCCACCTCTAATTTCTAAATTTATTTTAGAAATCAAAACAATCTTAACTTTGTCATAAAAAGTCGACACCCGTGCCCAAATAATAATAAAACTTCATCCGATTGTCATAAAAGTCGGTAACAGTGCCCAACTGATGGTTACATAATTTCATCATTTTCTCTTACAAGTCAAAATAGATGTCCAAATCATGATAATGTAACTCTTATCTGCACTAAATACTAAAATGAACCATTAATAGACAAAAATGCTCCGAATGCACTCCAGTCTTACACAATGGAAGTCTGCTTTAGAAAATTGAAATATCCAATACATGATTTTCCCAGTTGGTGATAAAGATGACCAAAGTGATTGACAAATGGTGCATAATTTAAAACAATAGAGAAGCAACCTTCATGAACACACAAATCTATGATTCATTCAGGTTCATTGGAATGGTTTTTGAATGTTTCTCCAGAGATGAGCAGATCTAGTTAACATTTAAATACAATGGGGTCATACATGCCAACCCTAATACATCAATAAATGCTCGTGCAATTTAAATGCAACACATAGAAGTCGTCAATTCTCCGACGATAAAGTCAAAATGGGGTAAAAGGAAGGCACCTCATATGAAAAAATTCCTAATCTAACTAAAAAACTTTAATAGAAAAGAAAAACAAATTGAAACTTTATGGCTTGTAATTTTCGCTCGACAATGGGGCTCCATTGTCTCATAAAATGATTCAACAGTTAACTCTCTGTTTTGTGCTTTATTGTGATAGAGAATGCACCAGGAAGTGGATAATGTTGTCCATCATCACTTTTAACACAAGGCAATCAACATTTTGAATATAGAAAGTCCATTGTCTCCACAATGTGTCATTTCAAGGCAAGAGGCAAGACAAGAAGGTATTATCAGTTCCGTAATAGCTTAGTTCTCTGTTTTGCTCTTGTTCTTTAATTCAGCCACAGACATTTATATATTTCATACTTACTAGCCTGATATGACAATTTTAGAACATATTTATAATATATAATTGTAATCATTAAAACACAAAATACAAGACCATGGGCCATTAACCGTGAATGTTACCAATTCACAGAAGTAAAATAATGGTAACTTTGATTTTCATTCTCCTCACTGTATGTCGACAGTCACTAATGGAGTCTCAGTACTTAGGAATGACATACATGGAAAAGTTTCTCTCTCTTTAATAAAATGGGATTCATAACATTACTAGAATTGAAATTAAGGCCATCTAGTCATAAATGTGTCATTCTCAGAGATTTTTGGCTCAAATGACATATCTGGGAGAAATTGAGTAATTTTAACATTTCTGAATACAGGGGTATTTGAAGGTCACAACAAAACAAAACATATTGCATAATGACATTTTTAAGGGAATTACAGCACTTTTAATATGGTCATCAAGACAAGATCTACAAAAATGTGTTTTGTTTCACAAATATAATGCAGCTAGTATGTTTTTAGATAAAATAATATTTTATAAATAAATGTATTTTATTCTTTTACTTCAGAAAAGAGGCCGTCTTAATGTTTACCAATAACTATTTTGCTTTTGTTCGTCGCTGAATCATAAATTTGTTACTGAAATGTTTCAACTAGCTGTTGCAATTAATGTGAAAATATGATGTCATCTTTATTGCGTTTTATTGCGTTTTCCCAAAAACGAGGCTCAGTGCATTTGGGCCAAAAATCTCAGAGACTGCAACAAATTAGAAAATGCAGCAAGATAATCCATTAGTGATTCAAACTTAAATAATGATTATTTTTTACATACCAACGACAACAAGGGAATAGTTGACATTTATGTGACCGAAACCATTTGTAGCTTTACAGACATAATGGCCAGCATCATCTAGCTCGACATCTTTGATGCGTAAAGCTCCCTCTTTCGTTATTCGATATCTCGGCCACATTTCACTTATAGTTTCTCCATCTTTTGTCCATTGTACAATTGGAAGAGGATCGGCTTCGACCGGACAAGCAAACCTTTTTTTAGCCTGACCAACTTTGGCAATCTGTGCTGCTTGATATACTCCAAGTTGGCGGGGTGGACCTGAAAATATAGAATATTCAACACATAAATTTATAGGATTGACAAGCCAACTGTTTTGCTGCCTGGCATTTGACAATTACATCTGACAAAGTACAAGCAAAATTTGTTCAACTCTGAAAAAAACAAAGTCGTTTTAAGTCTGATTTTTTTTTTCGAAAACCTTATAACAAGACTTAATAACAGGATCAAGACATGACGTGTAGATGATATTAGGTGGCTTTTGACTATTTGGAGAGTATGTTTCTAATCTAGATTGCAAGGGCATTGAACAAGAGATCCTACCATGAATTGACATTTCACAAACAGCTTCAATTTCAGTAAATGTCATTGTTATTCGAAGATGAGGCTCTGATACAGAATTAAACAAATCCATTCCCTGCAACAGGACCTAGACAAATGCCTGCCCACTCAATACTGAAAAACCACACGGTATTTTGACATACAGTGTAAAATATTAATGTTAATATAAAACTGGTGTTTCAAATAAGTTTTTTTCTGAAGATAATTATAGAATGTAGAATCTGGATATAATTAAGTACAAGAGTATTACAGAAGACTTTTCTGATGATGAAAAAGTAATAAACAGAACTACAGGTGTTACATAGAGCTGTTCATGATAATGTCAGAATGTTGGAATAATTTAGTAACAGCTCCTGTGTTCAATTTCTTTATCGGTGAAAACAGAAGCTTATCAACAAAATATACCATACAAAAAATGTAAAGCCCTAAACAGTGATTTTTGTAAACTTCGATTTTGTTCCAAATATTCCAAGCAAGAACTTCATTCTTGAATGTTTGAACATCAGTTTCAGGACTTGACAGTACATTTAATTTACCCTGAACATCTTCCATCGAGCAAAATCAAATTTTTCAGCAGTTTATTTTGACAATTTCCAATTTTCAACAAAACAAGACATTTCTTATTCCTTAAATTTTGTACAAAAAAATACCACAAGAAATAGCTAAAACAGAAATTTTGGGGGAATTTTGATAATTTATTTCACAGTATTTGAAAAATAGTAGTGATTGATCAATCAATAATCAGTATTTATTATTAGGAAGCTTTCTACAGCAAAAGGAAGGGAGACAATCAAGTACTGGTATGTTACAGACAAAACATTTTGTGGGACATTCTTTCTTGTCCAATGTATGAATGAATCTATGGTAATTATCACACAAATCCCATGTAAACACAACAAGATAATTACAAATGTGCCACACACAAGGGGGTAACATTACTTGGGTACTTAGGTATACTGTCAAGGGAGACAACTCCAGTTATACTTGACATTTAGCAAAAAACGAGTAGGTATGTTGCTAGCTATATAATTCATTTTCACACAGAACCTAGCATATGAACTTAGTGATATTGATTACGTGTTGAATTCAGTTTAATCTTCACCATAGTATTGGCAAAAACATAGATAATATTTCAACAGCACAGAGTGTAAGTTTCAAACGAGGTATCCCTTCAACAATTAACAAACATACACTATCATGAACTAGAAGTATAGATGTGACATTTTTACATGCAGTGAATCATCAGTCCCTTAGCCTTAAACTGTAACACTTAAAAAAATAACGACTTGAAAACTGTAGTATAGTTTACAATGCGATACATCAAACATGCTAGACACTGCCATCCCATTAATCTTCAGTACCCCACAATTATCTGTAACTTTATATTTAAACATAACATTCCAAAAAACCCAACATATGATAAATGATTTCACTGTCCTTGTACAACATGAGTGACAATAATAAACAAAACAAATTTCATTGAAATTGGATCACTTAAAAATTAGGGATGTCAACGAATATTCGAATATTCGAATATTCGTTTTATCTTCGAATATTCGAATCCTGTTTCAATATTCGAATATTCGGAAAAATATACTTAATAAAAAATTGATGAAAATAAAATTGTTGTTTGTTATTTATTTGCCGACCCCGATTTGTGTAAGATAGTATGAGAGTAATAAAGGATGTTGTTGTTGGTGTTGAAATATACGCGCTTGTAAAAGTGTCATTGTGTATATTGGGGGGTGCTAATATAATCGATGATCCGTTAATTACTGACCGTTTGTAACAGTTTGATAGTCCATAGTCTCAAATAGAAGAAAGTAGGTGTTTAATTGTCGGTAATTTTGTTGTTGACGAAAGGTGTAAAAAGTAGGCAGTTAAAACCACCGACAGGGACTTGAGTTAATGACTCGCTTTTTAATTAAGGAAGATCAAAGATGTAATTGAGAAAAGAAAAATGCCGAAAAAATGGGGTGACGGGAAACAACATAATTTACATACTAATTTTTCACGTAGGTCATATCATCCAATTCATGCTTTACATGCAAAATAATGAACAATTGACGAAAACAGAACATATAAACACTTCACAAAGATATTCATAAACAAGAATTTTGGCATTCAGAAGATGATCTGTTAACTGCAATAACTTCATTCGTCAGAGTCTTAACTTCCGGTGAAAACAAAAGTAGAATACACACAGCACGTAAGGAACTTTGGTATATGAAATATTATTTTTTTAATAATTTTGTCTAAGTTGTATCGATCGAATATTCGAATATTCGTTCGAAATGAAAAACGAATATTCGAATACCTTATTTGCTATTCGTTGACATCCCTATTAAAAATATATCTGTGATATATGAGGCATATTGGAAGGAACTTGCACGACATTAGACATCTAGAGTTTCAGCACAAAACTCCTGCAGGCTGTCAACTCATCTCTTTTCAAAAAGTTGGGCTATTTTTTTTAAAAAGTACGGCAAAAGATGGGATTTTATTGCTTAAAAGTAAGGATAGTAGGGATGATTGCGTACCTTTGGAATATCAAAAAGGGTAACAATTCACAGCAATGTACATGCTCCGACAGGATAAGACCTCCGTGCTTCATGCAGGTGAAATAAATATTTGGAGTAAACGCCTCAGGTTTGAAAAAAAAGGTGTCTATTACTAAGGACTCTTTCAAGAAAAAGCAGGGGAAAATAGGGAACAAGTAAAAAAGTGGGGACAGCAGGAAATGCAGAAAAAGTAGGGCTCACTTGACGGCCTGCCACTGTAACTTTGCACAGAAGCTGTTTAAATGTTATATGCTGTACAACTTGCATGCCCCCCCCCCCTCCAAAAAAAAACCAATGTAGTGCACTCTAAAAAAATGGTGCATACTTCAGACAGCTAGTCACTTAGTGCAATGAACAAGAAATTGTATGTCTTAGATTATAAGATAGGAAACAAAATTCAAAATGATCAAAATTTTAACACTGGAAGGCTCACAATCTTGTGAAGCGTTACCAGCTGGAAACCACAGGAATGAAAGTCAAATCTTAACCCTTATTCACCGAGCCAAAATTACTGAACTATTGTAATATGCTTGAACAACAATCGAACAAATGTCTGACTATTAACAAATTGAGACGAATTTATTATTAAGTCAGTCAGTCAATCTTGCATACATTTATAGTGCCTAGGCACGTTTCTTTACAATGACACAAGAAACAAATGTGCAGATATCCTGCCAAATCAGCATTCATTCTTACAGGTGGGTTAAATCTTCCACATTATCGAGTTTCAGTTTGACATTTAGTATTACGTATTACTGAAAATGACCATAAAACAAAATCACCAAGATGTCTAACAAAAAATATTTTAGTACAATGCAACTTGGTAGTTTTTTTCATAGTTTTTGTTCTGAAATTTTATTAAAGGAAAAACTCATTTAGTACTTTTATGCAAGTCTAAGCATTGTACAATTGGTTTTGATTTTGCCTCATAATTTTCAAAAGTAAATTTATAAATGATGATTTTATGTAACAAAAAATTGGTTGTTTGCAGTACACAATTTTCCTGACAAATCAGTAAGTCGATTTCTTAAGATTTTTGCGTATTAAATTCAGAGTTTCGGAAAATGTACCATCAGCAAACAAGTTTTAACGAATGATCTTATCAAAGAAACAACAAATGTTTTCACTTATTTTGTATTATTTTCAATGTATTTACTTTTAGTTGCATTAAGCAGTCAAATTTGATATTTTATAACAATTTGTTTCCTGTAAAAAATTAATAATAAATGAATCACATGACCTTCCGAGACTGGTATCTTGAATTTCATATAAATTATAACAAAGGGGGTAACCAGTCTATCAAATATCCCACAATTCAATAGTGCATATCCCATGGTTCAAATGAACCTTACACGCTGTCTCCTTAAATAGAGTGGGAGTCTTTTGATGAGACACTATTTACACTCATTAACGATGCTTCTATAAACATGTAGCGGCTCACACTTCAAAGGTGACCTGAACAATTACCCCAAAGGAACCATATCAGGTTTAAAGACAGATCTCAAACAAATTAGAATACAGATTGGAAATTGAAATATCTGATAAAATTCCTATTTTAATGAGTGAATTAATCTTGTTTTGCTACAATCTTCAAGACCGTAAGGAACAATCTTGCACTCATAGTCATATCGTTAGAAAGTCAAGTAAATTGAAATAGTCAGAATCCTTGTTGACAAGAAACAGACATGTGGGCACTCAAAGTCTATTAACTCCCATCAGACATGAACTATTAATGAATCACAAATCTAAACGTTAGCACATCTGAAGCAGGTTAACCAAAAAATAAGAAGCAACATTTCTAAGCCACTATTATTAATTGGCAATTGCAAAGTGACTATATGCTGCTTCAAAATGAGGCTATGCATATTTATCCATCAAAATCTTAAGACTTTATTGAAATAGACAAAAAATAAAATATTAATCAATTGCATTATTAATTCATATGATTTACATTCCAGAATTTCAATACTGTCGATGTATCAAGATGATGTATTCGTTAGAGGAATGTAGCCAACCCATAAATACAATTAATTAATTCTAAATTTAATAAATCATTTCTGTTGCTAAATACATGTACTTATCTCATCAGTATCAGGGGCACCAACTGTGGTATTCTGAATATCAACAAATTCAATTATATTCCAACCACCTTTTGGTTGGTATCAAAATAACACAGTAAATGAAAGTCGAAATTTATAGAATTATTTTTGTATTAGAGATAGAAATACAATATCAAAACAAGTAATTGATTCATTTATATTACAAACCGGTATTCAAGTAGCAGTCTATTGTTGCTTGTCGAAGGGTAGTAGTTTTTTCACTGATTTTATTTCTTTATTTGTTCACTCATTTTTAAATGTGTTTTTTGGATAAATTTTATTTTAAATACGTATCCAGGTTTGAAACAATACCGCTGCAAGTCAAGAGCGGTAAAAAAACATTAACATTAGTTTTACTTCAATTTACCTCCATATCTACAACAGCAATAAACATGTTTCCTTCTCACAGATTCTGTCAAGGAAACAAATTTATTAAAAAAAAATGTTTTTACACAAAGGTTATCAATACAGGGTTACGCTTAAAGACCTGATCTTCTCTCTTTTATTGCTTGAAATTGTTCATTATCACACATCACAGGTTATAAAATGTTTCTGCATTACTAAATCCCATCTACGTAATCTTGTTTTATGATAACTGTAAGATTGTTGCCTTTTCTTCTGACTCTGAAATTAATGCTCTTATCATTCATCCTAACATCTTCTCTCCGTTGTTTCCTCATAAAGGGCAGATAACTACGCAATCAACTTTGTTGATGCAAATTTTAATATTCATGTTTTGAGTTCAGAACTGATGCAATATCCCAAAGCAATTGAACCCAGGAGAGGAAGATTACTCTCATGAAAATTAATTCCCAATTAATTTTTTTCAGTTCAGTTGTACTATTCATAAGTATCTAAACAGAGACTATAAAGTAAACCGAGATCTGTTAACAGTTGACTGAATGTCGATTTTCCTCCTCATGTGGAGAGGTTGCCGGCTCCTTGTGGAAGGGTAAGTTAGTACTGGTTAGATTTCAGTCCAGGAAAAACTGGTTAGGTGAACCGGCCGCCGTATATAACTGAAATATCGTTGAGAAACGGCGTTAAATCCGATGAAACAAACAAACGATTTATACATGGTTTGTCCAAGAATAACACACAATTACAGAGAACATTTAACACATACTGGTAATAAACTGAATTTCAAAATGTTGACATGACTTTTTCTGTTTTTTTTTATTATTTGACAAAACAATCGTGTAACATGTACTTTTAGTTCCTGTTTGAACTTTCAACGCAATACAGTACAGAAAAAAGTTCAATGGTCAGGAATGCCTTTGTTATAATCATCAAATACTCCCAATGCTGAAAATACCTGTTGACAAATTTATCAGCAATTGTAGATAAGAGAGGTGGTTCCAAGCAAATCTAAATAAAAACCCGTCCAACCATCAATCTTCATTACATTAAAAACAAGAGTTAACACCCTTGGAAACTCTTCCTGAGTAAAGGCTGTGTAGAAATGCTGACAGTTTATCCTTCATCTATCATCTAACTCGGATACTCGCCACAATTATTTGTTCAAACATATGCTTTTAACAGCTCAATGTGATGAAATATAAACAACACAACAGCTGAACTGGCAGAAAAAAATCAAGTAATCTTTGAGGCATTTTTCCTCCAATGCTAGAATCTAATCTTTTCATGTGAGTGATGAATTAAGATGAATGAACACAACCATGGCAGATGAAAACATAGAACATAACAAATATTATAGATTGTTAGTAAATGTACTGCTAGAGAATAAGGATGCTACAGTACATGAATATCCACATCGAAAGCATCACTTACTCATGGCTATATATGAGTAACACTAACAATTCATCAGTGAAATTTTACCAATTCAATAAGTACTCATAGGTAATATACTAATGTTTGCATGGTGCAAGTTTTCAGGTAGAGAGCTGGACTCCATAACCTGAGGTCATCAAATCCCTTAACTGGGCCTTCATGGTTTACATTCTTCCAAAGCCAACACAGCCCCTGAATTAGGTGCAAGTGCTGGCAGAAACCTAAGGAAGCAGTCATGCAACTTATACAAATAACCATAGAAAATTTAATGAATATGTTTATATAATACAGATTTTAACCAATATCTTGTGCTAAGCTGATGACTTCTTTTTAACATTTGCATGAAAAAAGGGACCAAACTGTTTTTGGGAAGACATTTAAGACATTTCCATTAAATTCGAGGGACATGTCAATCTACTCTTTTAATGAATAACATAGTGCTGCAATTAAAATATACCAATACATTTGCCATGTAATTACTTTTTACCTTTTTGCACAAGAGATGGTGCCATGTATTTACTTTTTACCTTTTTGCACAAGAGATGGTCCAATAACATGTACATCTTGAAATGCACTTAAAAATTTACAACAGAGAGAAGGCACGAAGTGACATTGTACAACAGTACTGCAATAACATATATTTAGTCTTAATTTATTACAAACCGGAGAATGCAAAAAGACAAACAAATAACACAAACTAAAGAGAGTATATGTAAAACGACTTTCTTTCTGACAAACGATGTTATTAATGATGTTATGATACGCAGATAATGCTTAGAACAAAACCATACATTATGACTTAATTTACGCCAGAAACAACATTGTCTTTATTAATGGTTGTGCTTTCATAACAAGTTTTAAAGCATAATAACTCAATAATTTTGCTATAATTGTTAACAGCCCTAATCCACTTGGGACATCCCAAGTTTTATGTCAGAGATAATCCAACAATTGAAGAGCTATGCTGCCAGCTCTCTCACTCAGTGTTTTTTGTATCAATTACAGTCAGACATTTATTAGCTTTTAAATGATGACTTATTACATGAAATCCAGTGCCACCCTCGACTTGTATAACATCATAACAAGTTTTTACTGCCAACCTGATTGTCAAGAAAACATTAAATAGATAAACACAAATACTTCCACTGCAATAAGCCATTTAGTCTCCTATACAGCATGTACTCAATTATTTACTCAAGAATCATTTTTAGACCGTCGGCCGCAGTCTTTAGTACCGCAAATCCAAAGCAAGCATCGTAAGATCTACTTTTTTCCTGCTCCGATTTAACCGCGCATGTATTATAAAGCCAACCGTACACGCGGTTAGAATTGCGGTGATCACAAATTTGGACGGGAAGTCAAACCGGCCTTTTAATTTTAGAATGCGAGGTTAGCCAATGAAAACATGTTTTGGAAAATACTGACCAATAGACATCAAGTACACAAGAGTTGTGTTATCAACTAATTTTGAATCAACTACATATTTATACTATAGACCCATGATGGTCGTCTTCTGAAGATTGTAATCAGTTTCAAATTCACTAGAAAATAACTTTGTAACGCTTACATCAATACAAATTATGTAACATTTTTGTGCATAATTCTGTCTCTATTTATGGATCTGTAATTTGAAATCAGTAGCCATGATGAAGGCCATCATTGCCCTATTTTGTCAATAAGAGAAGTATATAATCTTAAGGGCTGCCATTGGCAATTGTTTGTAATGAGCTCAGTTAGTTCAGCTGGACTGTGATGATGTATTATGCCACCCAGAGCTGCCGGGCTCAAATCCCACAAGTCAGGACAAGACCTCATACAGATTCCATTACTACTTTCTCCAGGAAACAGGCAGTAGTGACTCAAATGCACATAGTACTTTCATCAAATTCATGCTTAAATAAATGGGTTTGTATGTATTAAACAATATTATACACTTTTTTTCAGTAATTTTACACAATTTCGGTACCTGTATTTCTCCCAGGTGTGTTATACAAGAGTAAGTTTCTCCCATCCAAGTAAAAGCTTGTCTGCAAAACAGTTTGAATAATGCTCTGTCTGAAACACAGTCTATTAAGAAACAGTAAATCATCATACTATGGGATCTTGCAGCCGCAAATGTCATTCTTTACACTTGTTTCAACATCTCTGTACAACAATAATTTGTTGTATTCTTCTTAGCTGTTAATCAAGACAGAAGCAAAAGCCTTTCAACTCCATGGGTTCTGGTTCTGATTATCTTTCCCCAAAAAACACGAGGTTTATTAGTGTTTGTAAGAATAATGCTTTGAAAGTTGTAAAAATGTAAAAACAAAAGGTTGTTGAGTGATGTATTATGAAAGCAAGATTTTACTAAAATTGAAACAATGCAGCTTGTTACTGCAGACGCAAATCTATGAAGACTTATATCAGACACACTTACTCCAATGCGCAAATAATTCTACAATAATTCTATAATAATAATTATATCATTATGCTATCTTATTCTGTTGTAATAAAATAAAAATTCAGTTTCAAAATGGATTTAAGTCCTGATAATAGCCATAAATACATTTTTTTACAAAAGTTCAAAACTTCTGCTTCAAGTTTAGATAATACATTCCATAAAATGAATACCCTAAAATTTAGTTATTAACATACTAATGTTGTCCTATTAAATTAACAATGCAACAAGCAGTAAAATTGTTCATGAATACAGGACTATAATGTTTGTGGTTTTAATGGGAGAAAAATGGCCCTTGTTGAGGCCTTAAGATTTTGTTATATCGAAAAGAACATGTCACTAAAGGGTTTCCATATCAGGGATGTCACTAATTTTTGAATTAGCAGGGAAATCATCAAAAGTTGACCGGGTCTGGGGGAATCCCCTTTAATTATGATCATTCATACAAGAAAAGTAGCCGGTGATGATGCTTTAGTTACCGGGTAATTTTACCGGCTCCCGGCTCTAATATTGAAAAACACTATCCAGCTATTTAAAGTTAGAATGTATGCATGGACAGCTGCACAATCTCTGTACATGGTAACATGTTCTCAAAACAAGATGCTCATTTGTTAACTGTCAAATTGTTGAAAAACATTCCAAACTGATACTAAGTGTATATAAGTGATGACAGTGACGAGACACGCTTTTCATTTTTCGGAGAAACTTTCTCAATTTAGAACATTTCCAAGGATTTCATGTTGCTTGTGGTTGCAACAATTTCACCTAGATGTAAGTCAATTGTTAGACACACAAACAATCCTTCAGGGGACAGCCCCAACACTTTTGAGTAGTGGACAATTTTGGTGGGTCAATATATTGCACAGAAAGAAGTTTTTAGTGATGACCTAAAAACATGTACTTGCAATAATAGCCACTTGAAAGAAGTTTTGCAGTCATTCAGTAAAGCTAGAAAGTTGTTGCAACCTCAAGAACAGAATTCAAGACAAAACAGCAAATTTCAATTTTATTAAGCGTAAATTTAATAATACAATTTGAACAGATAAGAACCCTGCAACTGTATTGTGCATTATGATAAATAAATGAACAATAAACAAGTCCTGATCAATTATATTCTCGAATGATTGAATCTAGAAAGTTATATAGTTTCAGGTATTTTACATGGAATATAAAATGTTCTGATAAAATGCATCAAGGTTGATGCATATCATATATTCAAGACATAGAAAAGTTCCCATAAATTTGTGATGAACAAGCTGATAAGCTTTTGGCTTGCTGAGAAAATTTCTGTTGTATTCAATACCAATGTAAAATGCTAATTTAAAACACATTTATCTTTTTCTACACTGACTGAAATAATACATCAGTAAGATCTCACCAATTCCTCATGATTAGCTTAATTGTCAAAATGCAGAAATCAAGTCGTAAATAATCAAGGCTGATTTGTAGTAAAGTACGTAAGAAAATGCATTTAGAGGATTTGGCATACAACTAGCTTCATTTCTAAAACTGAGGCACAATAGCTTTTTGCGGAACCCATGCAATTTGTTGTTTAAAAAACACGTAGGCAAATAACATGTTCATAAAGTTTAGTCTCTCAACACACAAAGGTTATAGGTGTGACAAAAATATGTAACCATGGCAATTATTTACT
The DNA here is from genome assembly GCA_032209605.1 of Mactromeris polynyma. Classification (NCBI taxonomy): domain Eukaryota; kingdom Metazoa; phylum Mollusca; class Bivalvia; order Venerida; family Mactridae; genus Mactromeris; species Mactromeris polynyma. The sequence goes on from JASFXZ010000012.1 coordinate 8,038,342, forward strand.
ACGTGATAAATGTTAAGAGTAATTCAATAAATATTTCTCTACACGAGTACAGTGGATACATAGATGGAAAAATATGCCTGGAAAATACAAAAATGATGTACGTTTGAAATTCAGTAGACCAACAACATAAACATTAAGATGAAATTCTATCACATGAGTCTGATTGCCTCATTAACATTAATATTAATAATTTATAAATTTTCCTTACAGTCCTAAGAGCATGCAAAATTTTATTTTCGAATTGGCCGAGTAACTGCCTCTTTAATATCAACCAAAACATGCAGTGAGTGATTCAGTTTTGCATTAGTCAAGGCATACCCCACACAAAGTAGACAAATTAAGCTTTAATTAACAAAATCTGTAAATAATCAGACAGTTAATTAGTTAACTAATGAGTTCTAGCAGTAAGTAATCAGGTTGGTTATCAAGACACAAGTAAACTAATACTTGAATACTATGAAGACTTTACCATAAAGAGTTATTCATCTTTTACATTAAATTTTAAATTGTACCTATTTTAACACCAATATTATTTAATGCGAAGGCTGTATATTCAAAAACTGCTTATTTCAGAAAATGTATTTTACTGACACAGAAAATATAGAGGAAATAGATTGTATATTTTATATCCTTCGAAAGGACTCAGCTGTCTTAACATTTCTTTATCAACATAAAAATCATAATTTGTAACAGCAAATTGCACATATATAATGCAACTAGATAATTAATTCCCAATCAAGTCGCAGAGAATAAATTTCAACCAATCAAATAACCGAAGTGTGATGAACCTATAATGCAAGTTCAACTTTCTCACTAACAACAAAGCTACAAACAGTCCATGCATGTATGGCTGTTATCATGTATTTCTTGGTAAAATTCATGGCATTCTAGTAATGTCATGTATTTGAAAACAAAATCAACCATGTTTACTGAGAAAAATGAAAAGCAACTAATTTTCTGCATATCAGTAAAATCTAAAGTCAACAAACTTGAGAAAGCTATTTTTCTTAAATGCCAACTAATTTCAGCTAATTCGAATCACTGTTGGTAGGCTTAATCTACATCAACAGTTCTACAGTTAATTACAGTGCAAGATTCAACAATATCGCTGCCACAATCAAAGCTATTCATAGTGCAAATGATAATCTGAACAAATATTCACCAGATTGTATTACAGGCTGTTTATGAAATGCAAGAAGCAGCAATCTCACATTATTTACAGTTTCTTCATTATGTAGTTACTTAATTCACAACCAGCAACATCTGCTTTTCCTAAAAGTTATGAAAGAGAGGAAGGGGGCTATGTCAACAGGGCTGAGTTCGTGGTTCTAATGGAGTTTCCATATGTTTTACTGTATCCAACCTCAAAAAAGTTACCGTACTCGACTGGATTCCAATTACCGCTCACTAGTGATGAGAATTTACCCAGGTTCATTCCTGGCTTTTATGAAGATTAACATATTTTCATCCTAAATAACCTTTACTAATTTAATAAAAAAAAACGCAAATAGAGGTCTGGCTGCAGGAGACATGCTGATGTGAAACTTCAAAGTACTTTTCATGACATTTTAGACAAAAATAGCCTACAAGTATTCAGCACACTCCATGCTCAAGCCAATGCTGTTCTCCTTAGATAACAGTAAGCTTTTCTCAAGCCATTTTTTGTTGCAGTCCTTGGATCATATTCCCAATGCCAAACTTTCTTTTTAACCAAAACTGTCGAATTTTCCAAAAGTCACCCTGAAAACAAATGTGATAAGAATCTGTCCTAAACTAACTAAAGTGAAGGCTTAACAGACAAAATTTCAATAAATACCAAAACATTTGTTAAAATTATCAGTTTTTTGGAGTGGATATTTGCATCAAGTGCCAGCTATATTCCCCAATTTTGACCATTTCCACACCAGAATATTCTGAATTTCAGGGACATGTGTCATATTCCAAAAGCAGTACAAATCTGAAGCAGAAGCCAATGTTACCTAGATGCACTGGGATTGGAAAATGATCAGGTGATCATGATTACTGGTATAATTGTGTTGATAAGTCCTGTCAAAGTTTGAAACACTGGAGACTTCCAAATGTTTGAAATAAAGCATTTTTCAAACTCAAATGTAATTACTTAAATTTGTACAGCAGAAGTATTATTTGATGTTAAATACATAAAAACAAGAAACACAAAAATTATACAACAACTTGTTTTATTAATTTCTCCCAGCACATCTTTGTAAATACTAGGGATGACAAGAAGATTTTTTTAAGTCTTCCTAATCCTTCAGAAGCCTTATAAAGCATCTGAATCACCCAGGATGAGTTCTTAGAAATCATCAAAGCTGTCAATAAGCTTGAAAAGCAGTATTAAAGCTTCTTGAGGATTCTGAACAAGAAGCAAATAATGACATCAAATTGTAGTCCTTAAGCATAGGGAGTAATCTTCACAAAGTGCAAAATAAATGGCAGGAAGATGATTTACGATCTTACGGCAAGTTAATTGTTTTCTCATTGAGTGATATGACCAGAATAACATGCACTGTGACAGGAAAATGACTTTGGTGACAGGGAATGTAATTGTTACATTAATGCTTCACAAATCTCATGGTCAAATTACTGACCTGTTATAGGCTGACCAGTAGAGAAAATTACATACCAGTCAGTGACTTGCCGACACCTGCCATAGCAATGAATCATTGTATTAACAAAAGGTTGACTTTTATGGAACCATATATTTGTTTTCACACAAATGACCATTTTGTAAAGCAGACTAATTACTTGATTTATAGCATATAGGAGTATGTACAATAATGCGGGATTATTAATTATTTTCACTCTCTCTTAAGTATATATCAATCGGAATCCCTGGGGATAAAAATAATGGGAGAGTTGTCATCAGCTGTAATTCTGGACGTACAAATCCTAGCTAGAATCAAGTTAATGGGGGAAATGGAGACTACTTTTAGCACAAATGCAAACTCCACAACTTATTCACATAAATATTTCACCCATTCCTGTCAATAGATTGGACTTGGGAAATCAATTATTGCAAAAAATCTGTATACTTTTTTGTTCCAATTCTAATGGCACTGTTCATTATTATTTATGATTTTCGAAAGGTGCTCCAAGACTACAATGGAGCAGATTATGTAAAATCTGCACAATATACGAAAGGGACGATTAGTTCACATGGTCAGAGCCCAGTGTGAGTTCCTTGTATCCCACTGTGTTCGGGGACAGACCAATTAGGCTTTCAACACTTCAATATCAGACATCTCAGTAGGAAGTCTTATCATCAGTGACAGGTCTGTCTTCTCCACAATCATGTGTCAAATTAAATTACAAAATCATGCCATTCTCTGAAACAAGCCACATTATTTAAACAATTTGACGAAAATTACCCCAAATTTTGATAATTGCTTTTTTCGCTGTCTGAACAATTGGTCGTAATTTGTGTGGACAAGCATCAACTTACGAAAGCAGTTGTAGTAACACATTGTCCCTTCTAGCTTTTGTTATTTTAATGAACTTTTCACAAGCTACATACAAATTTTGTCAATCAAATTAAGCCACTTGTAAACAGTTAACAATAGGCTTGTCAGACTTGCTGTGAATCATTTTAGATAGGGAACTAACATATTTCTTTGCCATCCTAACATTGTCAACACCAAATTTATAGTATGCATCAACTGATAATTGCTTTTTAAGCAAGTTTTTAGATGAACTGGCAAAAACTGGCGAGTGTCATGCAAATATGTACGTTATATTATGGACAGAGCCTTATAAGTATGAGAGCATATATGTAACATAATAGTTGTGTCATGGATTTATCAACTGGTACCAAACTGTTCTCCCTAAAACAAAGGACAACTTCCCCACATGTCTCATGGGTGGAGGGCACACGACTTTGGGTGTATTTAAATGAACCTTCAGACAAATTGTCAAGGAGACATGTAAAATACGAACCCAGAATAATCCCAAAACTGAAAACAAAGTTTTACCAAACTTAACAATACAACATATATTATGAATATTTCAGATGCTTGCTGTCTCAGCATAACAAATTATGCCTGCTACAATGAGCACAACTCTTAACAACAAAGGTTACAGAGACATAAATATTATGTGATTCCCTCAGGTTGACAGTGTCTAATTGTTGGCTTTAAGCAGTGTGGATTTGGGCAAAGGTGGAGCGAAGACATTACAGCAAGCTTCTAGCATCACAAGATTGTTTCTGTCAACACACATCTCAAGTATTTAATTAATTACCCTTTAACTGTTGTATACTTATGTGTTATGTTGTTAAGCCGAAACATGGAAATTTATCAAAGCATGGTATGTGTGGAGCCAGTGTTACCGAACCATCATTTCTCATTGTCTCCGATATAATATATAACATGCATTTCGAGAGAGCAATTTTCTATAGGTAACTCAACATTGTATGTTGACACACCAGTTTCTGAGTCACTGTTTAAGACATTAGCTTTAATAAATTAGTTTCTTGTCTGCTATAAATTGATCTTTGTTTTAAATTGCTTCAGTCTGACACATAAATCATATTTTACATGTCAATACGACACAAAATTATACTTTGATGTGAAAGTAAATTTTAAATTGAATGAAAAAAATGAAAGGATTTTTTTTTAAACTTTTAAAAGATGACTCAGGGAACAAAAAGAATATTTTATTCATAAAAGATGACTAAAAACATTGCACACAATACAGAAGATTGTAATAACAAAATGTTAATGAAGACGAAAACTTACAAGTGCACAAACACAGGTCTAAGCTGGAGTATAAACAGATGAAAGAATTAGGCCCAATTAACAACATGAGTTTATAATTAAGACCCACTTTTCTTTGCATGAAACATTGTCAAATGTGAAGAAGATATGATGCTTGACATGACATAACAATGTAACATTTCTTGAGGAACATTTATTACAACTAGTTGTCATAATGTGTGTCATATAAAACATATAATGTCTCTTCAGTCTGTCAGCGTTACACAGACGTTATAGTTTCCTCTTTTTAAGTGTGACAAAACACTTACAATTTTGCAAACAAAAATTCCAGCATTTTGAATTATGGAACACAAAAAAGCTGTCTCACAAAAATCTTTGAATATTTGTACTTTTTTGTAATCCTAAAATATCAAACAAAATAGAAATTTATTTTTTGCTTAAGCTTTTTCAGTTTTCAAAGTTTTTTGACAAAAAGTGAATTTTTTTTATTGAAATTATTCTGAATGTGACTTTCAACATCTGCTCCAAACCTAGGCGGGCATCCTTTGTAGATTAATAATCTTGCTAATATGAATAATATCACAATTATAAATACTATAAAATACAGTGATATGTCTGAAAGCTATTATTCATATAATATATTGCATTACAAATAAACAAACATAAATCACTGTAGATAGTCTAGAACAAGGCATGAATATAATTATGCAATAACCGGGCTCAGAAAACACCTTCGTATTGGCCTATAAATTCTAAAATAACCTTTATGTTCACCTTGTTTAAGCAACACACACTCTAAATTAGTTCAATATATTAACTAACTTATACAACAGAACAATTACAAAGTTGTTTAATGTTAGGATGCGAACATGTCTTGATTTTGTTTAAAAACTCAGGTGATGGCAGGTACCAGTCTAATTGGATATCATATTCTGACTTGTTTATATCTATAATATACAGAACAAGAGGCACAGTCTGTATATAAAGTTCTGGTTATGACTAAAATATACCAGTAGTCTAGATTTAGATTAGGAACTACTGGAATATATATAACAGAACTGCCTGGACTATAATACCAGTCATTCATAGCTGCCAGAAGAATTAAATCTCCAATTCCAATAAGGCCTAAAAAAAAATATCTGTGTTTAGGGTAACCCAACCCTACCTGTCGAAAAATCCCGACCCTAGAGTTTTTTACGACCCTGGAGAATTTTTTTTCGATTTTCTTTCGATTTTTAATTGTTTTTGAAAAAAAACAATAAAAAAAAAAAAAAAAAAAAAACTTTGTCCCTACCCTACCTAGCATTTTTGAGACCGTTACCCTAAACACAGATATTATTTGTTTTGGCCTAATAGTGGTTAAATATAGCAGTCAATGAACAGTATTACAAGAACAGTGAACAAAACAGCACATGGACAAAATCAAAATATATTGGTCATCTAAACAAAGACAGCTGGAAATTGCTTAAAAGGAGAAGCAGAGGAAACATCTTGCATGGATGGCTTTGCAGGTTTTGCAAAGCAGGAAGATATAATACTTAAAATTGTAAAATATACAATAGGTAAAATAATTAACTGAAAATGTGAAAAAGTTTGTTTTGAAAAGGAATCGGATTCAAGATATCTTTTATTGCATGGACTTTTAACAATAACCATGTTACCGCTCTATTTACAATTTAGACTGGTTTACAGACATTTTTATTAGTACACTTGTCTCAAATCATCATCAGCTATCCATAGAATTCTCCAATAATTTGGCAAACAAAAAAAAGCAACTGATAGCTACAACCGAAAACATTTGGCAAAGTAAACAGCTTAACATAGCTCAGAACCATACCCAACACCATAACATCAGCATTATTCTCTACCACCATTTTCCTGCGAAAACATTTTCTGAATGCGGTCTAAACTTTTCAGTATTGACTGCACGTCACAAATGGTTTTTCATTGCACCGAAAGAATCCGCTACATGCAGTTAACTTGTATGCTAATGATTTCCTTCAGTGTAAGAGAAATCCTCCGCAATTCCTTCCCTCGTTTGCAATGTAACACTGCCATAATTCATCCCTGGAACATCGTAGCTCGTAACAGATATATTGCTGTTACGCTTTATGAATATCATGCACAGTTTGGCATTTTAATGCCAATAAAACAATTACAGTAATATGGAATATGCCCTAGACTTAGTTTTACAAACTGTTTTGACAGGGTAAGTGATTCACCAGCCCATCTGTGAATGTTAATATACATAAACAGTAAATCTTCAAAGTAAATCTACTACAGGTTATATCAAAATACAACTGGATTGAGAAGATTTGTTACGAGAACCAGAGATCAGTCTCATCTCATTGTGTGTCATTTACATAGAATATATGTATGTAAAAAACACAAATATTTCTTTTCCGTATCATTATCTAAAACACGGTATTTGAGAGGCTAAAGGTTTTGCCTGAAAAATCTTTGGGAATATTATCATATCAAAATAAACACTAAACTGAACCCATTAAAGATCAGGAAAATGTAAGATATTGCAATAAATTGCAATGTTTGGTTTGGCATTAACAACTTAATCCTTCCTTTATTCGACTAGATCTCGAGCAACAAAAATTAAAATTGATTGACCATTTAAGCTACATCACATGGGGATTGCAGAAACGTTGTGTCCAATTAAATACTAAAAAAATGTCATAGTTTTTGCCCAGTAAATGATGACACTGAATTAAATACACAAAATTTATCCTCAATCAAGTTAATTAATGTTATATTGAGGACTGCCATGTGGATATAAATGAAGCAGTTTCGTGTGCAGCCTTCAGTCAGCTGTACCCATTTCAATATCCTAAAAATAGCAAAAAAATTAATTTCAGGCTTTTTAAAAACTAATAGCACTAAATATTTGATTATCTCCATCATAATAATAAAATTGAAATAACTGAATATAGGCCTGTATCTTTATGTGGGTGGGATAGTTTGCCGACAAACTGTTTCCAACTGTTTCATGGGATTGATATCTTAGACAAATATGTACAGAACATAGTCAAGTGATACCATGAAATGTTAAAGTCTTTAAACATCTGATTACGCCAACATTATTGAAGATAAAAGCCATATGGTTCATGATGAAATATCTTTTCTTTACTTGTTATCAAGGATAACACTTTTCCCCTACTGAGCAAATACATCAAGAAACCAGAAAATTCACAGAAATAACAGAGCTAGTCAACTTTTTAATTACATTTCTTTGATCAAGGTAATTGATTATTATCTGTTTTCTCACAATTAATCATTTTCATTAACAGCATCACCACCTTAATTAACCCCAAAGGTCTGAAAATAAGTAGAAGACGGAAAAATGATAGAAGCAGAACTCTTCCATATTGCTGCTTTGTAAGCAAGTTGGCTTAATTTTATGCAGTATCTCTCCTCAAATTTAAACATCATACCGTTGTGTTTTTCATACAATATACAAATGAAATTCTCAAAGTGTATAAGCAGAAATTAAAAGGCTCGATTAATATGGGTATTTTTTGTCAATTTAATAATAATTGTAACATGACACATTTACTCCATTGGCTGTTGCATGGTTGTCAATAGTTTTTGAAACACCTCATAATAATTTTTTTTTTTTAAATATTTCATATTTGATCTTGTAACGATAGCCGAATTGCTTCCGTGACTTTCCACGTACGATATAAATATTCATTCGAACAAAAGTATTCATGAGATCAAACTTAACTACAACAACAATAACAAATCATATCTAAAATTGCAATCTTGTGATGAGACGTCATCGATTTATGTGCACACGTCGGATGCAATCAGAATCATGGGATATACAGCGAGTGTAAGCAAAAACATGAGAAACTAGGTTAAGATAACGGGTTGACAAGATAAGATATAACTCCTTTTTTGCATCGATACTGAATATATTATGATGGGACAGTTTTAGTATGTGAATAAATATGTTTTGGGTTATACTTGAATATGGGAACATTCTGGATAATGCAGATGTTTTGAAAAAAAAAAGTATCTACCACTCTTATTGAGACTTTAAATAATTCATTTCTCAAACACAGTATGTTTTGTCGCGGTACTTACCATCTAACAAGAACATAAATTGAGAAGTTTTTTTTCCTTCATAGCTTATTACAAGTACTGTGAGAAATTCATCCCAAAAACATCGAAGCTCTGACAGAATATAATGTTACCCCACCCACCACCTGTAATTAGTTTTTAAGAGCCTAAAAACACATAACTGAGAAACAAACTCTTTTAACGAAACTGAAAGACTCCGGTGAGATGCAGTAATTGAAATAAGAGAATACATAGCTGAGCCTTTTACTGAACATCATTAAATCTCCCCATGCAATTTTCCAACTCAGCACGGTCCATCATGTCTTATAGAGAGAACATATATCTGCAGATTACAGCTTTAGAACGGAGTACAATATATACAGCACAGGTCTGTTTCTCATTTTATGGATGCTTTTTTTGCAACAATAATACTTGAGACTTGCTATACATACTTACAAACCACTTGAAGTCATCTTACAATAACATGATGCTTTCTCTAAGTGCAACATTGCCCATTATATAGTCAGCAACATTGAGCCGGGAACAAGGAACAGACAAGGTTTACAGCAAGCTGGGATACATGCCATTTACCAATTATTAACTCTTTTATTGAATTTTCGTCTATTTTAGTTTCAGAGCGAAGCAATATGGTTCCACAAAAAAGATCTACTGTATGTCCCACAAACAAAGGTGCATATACTATATATGTTGTTACTATGGTAATGTTCAAGGAATTTTACTAGCAAATACTTACGGTATTGTTTAAAAAAATACCTATCTTTAAAAACTTCAAGAATGTCTTATTTTCATACTTCACACTCTCATTCAATACTCTTTTGAACTAAGTACAGTGGAACACGCTTATAACGTACTCAGATAGTGCATAGTATTTTTAATCCTCGACCAAGCTTTTCTATATTTCATTGTTTTAAACTACACGGTTATAATGAATTTGGATATGGCGTAATTTTGGATAAAATATAGTCATTTGTGGGTCCCAAAATATTTTAATGCAAACATACTCGGTTATAACCTAATTCAGAATTTCGATTGGTTTGGGTGTGAAAACAGGTGTTAGCTAATGCGACAATTTATCGCGACATACAATGATATAACAAAGTTTGGATATAACCAAGTAAATCTCCAGGTCCCCAGAAATTCGTAATAAGCGTGTTCCACTGTATACAAGCATCCAAATTTTGAGCGGTATTATGGTTAAGTAAATATATATATACATGATACTCAAACAGCAGGGAATTATTAGACTGGATTAAATTTTCACTCCTGAAATCTCTTTCCAGAAGAAGCACGGTTTCTGCATTAAAAATCACACTTTATCTGCAAGCAGATGTATACAATCAGTCTTCACAAGCTATTTATTTGATAACATCGGATTAAATGCAGAGAAAACTGTATCCCTCAATCATGTATGTCACTAAAACTGCATCATTGGTTTCAGGAACTAGATGTATGTTATCACATTATGTGATGATTAAAATGCCTTTCACCTCGAAATGAATTTATAATCAAGCCAACTTGTGGCTTATGTTTGTTCCTTAACTAAAATAGAATGTCATACTCGTGAAGTTTCAACAATGGGAAGCAGCAGTCAAGGAGTAAAGCACCTGACCGCTGATCTGGTAGTTGTGAGTTTGAGTCCCATCTCAAGCAGGGTCTTAACACTTAACTTCACAAGCCTGATATTTGTAACCTATAGGACGTCGTAGCTAAAAAGAATGATCAGTATTAGTTGTAATAACTTGTTCACATCATAAGCTTCACTCAACAACTCAACACCAGGACCATTATTGCCATGTGTTTGTATGTACATTTTACTGAAATAAATCTATCTATCTATCTTACTCAAAAAACAATTGCATCTTTTTTTTATTCTGAACAATGTGATATATCACCTAGAATCGATGTTTATGTGTGACTGTGTATTGCTGTATAATGCTCTGACAAGTTCCTTGTTGATAGATGAACTATTAAGTTACTTCCTTGTTAATGACTGAAAAATTGGCTCATTATTTTCCAAGTAACAACTGACCTGTTGACTTGTCCCTAGGGGCATATCGTTTACAGTAGACGTTTGGGAAACCCAAGAAATCGTTCAAGATAAGATCATCTTATCATAGATAAGCAGCATATAAATTATCCCCATAATGACTCTAGGCTCTAGGGCAAACAGTTCATTTGTCATACTTTTAACAAGGAACATATATATTTTGTTCATTCATTCTAAGCTGCAACGTTTCCAGAAGGGTGGAGCAGAGTTCAGAGACCGGGAGTAAAATGGACTATATAGGGCCAGGGGTCTTGAATGCATACATTTTTCTGACACAAAAATCAAAGAGAAAAAAAATGTACTGAGATAGATCTACCTGAAGTAATCAAAACCAGGTTTCAACTAGAGTACAACATTTTTTGCAAGCAGTGCACATTTCAATCAACAGTTCACATAAAATGAACAGTTATTTGAGGTCATTGAAAGATCTTACATATTTAAAAACCACACTGTCCTTTGTTGATCTTTTATGCTGAAAATCAGTAAGGAGTCCTTTATTTTAGCCATAACCGATTAAAACCACTTAGCTACATTAACATTATGTTTGTTCATTCTAATATTAGAATAAGAACTGCATTTTACGAAGCTCATGTTTCAATTTCTTCATTTATAATTTTTTTATAATTGCAATTTTAATTAAAATTCATCTAATTACTTATACTAATTAGATTATTATTCGGTACATAAGGTAATAGATTGCAGACGATTGCCTTTATAATTACATTGCACCGACTGAGACATTTTTTATACTTAAATCATTCTTATACGCTTAATAAATACCGAGTTAAAGAAATGACATAATTACACTTAAAGCACAACAGAAATGCAGATATAGAAATACAAGCGGATAATACTTGAATGCACCATGTACCCAGAAGACGTCCTATGCCGACAACTTTACTACAAAGACCTATCTGAAAGTCACCAGTCTCTTTATATCATCCTCGGTACCCAGGCTAACATAACATATGATATACATAATGTTATGAATAGCCTGGGTACCGAGAATGCTTTATATTGACAACGTCAGTACCCTCAACAGAAATTTAATGGTTATTTCTCATGGAAACAGAGCTTTAACAATTCCTGAGAATCAAAACGTGGGACTGTGCACATGTAGTGTTTTGTTCTATAAAAAGCAGTTCTCAATTTGATTGATCAAAGATCATTAATATTTAATTACAAATCAATTTGGTCATTTGTTTATCAGAAACTAATCTATTACTGCTGACATTATGAAAACATTTGTGTGTCCAATAAAATGGATTATCTTCCGATCAAAATGCCACAAATGCCGCATAGTGCAAATTTACATACTGAAAACAATCATAAAAACTTGGAGAATGTTAATCCTAGTACTTTCAATTCATGTTATTTGTAGAGTCCCTCAAGACTTTCCATCAGAATATTATAAGTGGGGAAGTACTCCAGAAGAAAAACCAGCATTTAGGTATAGTTACCTAGCTTTAAAAAATTGCTCAGAGCACCTGTATTTAGATGAAATATTGGCTAAACACTTTGAAATGACAGAATTTACTTCGTATTTCAGGAAACCAACCATTCTTTGGAGCCTATACTGACAGGAAGCAGTCAGGCAAGTGTAAACTAAATGCTATGGGAGTTGCAAGAGGGTATATCTCATATTTTTTCCATGAAAAGTGAAATCGTGCAAATGGAACGGTTATATACATAAACATGAATGATGAGCCCAAGAATGATCACACATAAAAATCACATACAAAAGCCATGACACAACATTCTCAAAGGTCACAATTTCAAAGTTAGAACCTTATAGGAACTGTCATTCAATTGTAACTTGCCTATGTAATTGGTTGCATGTACATATATTCATTTTCATGTTTCCTTGTGCTTTTTGGGGTGGCTGTGCATTGTAAATGACATACTTTATTCATTTTGGAGTTTTATCCATAAAATAATTGTACAGTCTTTGCAGCTATAAGTTAAAGCTTACTGAAAACCAATAATGAATATAATATTCGAGGGTTCAGCGCAAGACTATAATAACACCTATATAAATAGATATGAGTTAGGATAGTCTTGCGCTGAACCCTCGAATATTATAGACAAACTGACTTAATGGAACAATTCAATAATGTCGTTGCTTACTATACCCAAATAACCATCCCATACAATCTTTTGTTTCAAAGGTGTGCATGATTCATTTCGAAACTTCCTGTTTGGTAAGTGCACCATGAAGAATGATAAAAAGTTCATGTTCCTTTACGTATAATTTAAACGGGATGCACAAGACATTACTGCTACATTATAATATATTACATTTTCAAGTATGATATGCATTTAAGTTTATTAAAAGTCATCATGAATATGAAGTAATCTCTCATGTCATACAAACTGTCGGAAATTGCACAAACTCTGCAAAATTATTCAGATCTTAAGTACCTGAGTGTCCATAATTCATGCAACAAGTGCAGTGGAAACCAATTTTATGAAATCTAAAAGTACTTCAAAAAGTACTTAAATAGTTCCAGTGGAACAAAAATAGCTCTTCAATGCTTCTTGTTGTGAAACCGTTGATGAAGATTTAGAGTGGTGAAGATTTGAAATAAGCCTAAGATGAACTCATACAGGAGTCATGATAAATTGTGTTTAATGGACGGAAAGTAAACATCACATACAAACACGACATTCGTTCTTTCAAGTGTTACAGATATGTATCAAAAGAATTATAGCGACAGAGGTATACATGGTTCAACAGTAAAAATAATAGGGGAACTCGCTGTTGTTTCAGAAAAAAATTGAACTTTTCATTCAATTTTTTTGCCGACAAGTGCAGAGTTCTCCATCATTGGGGAATAAAGATGGTGCCAAGTGAATGAGCAAGACACGTGTATATGATAAATAGTGCTCAGAAAATAGAATTATTGTAGAGACAAGCTAGCAACACATCTTTCAAAAAATTTAACTTCCACTATATTTGTTACATTTTGACAAAAGGCAGAGCATTTTCCACTTGAAAAATGGAGATAGTTTAATACAAAAATCCTCCGTTTCAATTTCCAGGAACACTCAGAGATTTCAAGGCAAAACATTGATTACGTCGATTTAGTGCCTCAGTCCTCGATAATGAATACAATTCAAGGGTTTGTTCTGCGCAGTTCTTCCCATTCCAATTACATTTGGGGAGAAATGAGCATAACCTTTAACCACGAAGGCTTGGAGGTTTTTTCTTCATAAAACAAATCAGTTTAAAGGTTTTTCCTCCATAGGATCATCAGGTTTTGCTTCAATCTGTTGCTGTAAGATTGATTACATGAAAATGTTTAGTTGGAATGACAAACATCCAATTTGATTTGGAAAATGAGTTTAAACAGAGATTATTTTGAACTTTATTCACATCACTGCTAGAAAATTTGAAATTCTGAGATTACTTTAGAAAATTACAAGGATATATTGGTCCTGAACTTTGAATTCTACATAATTTGAAGAATTATGCCAAAGCACTCAATATCGTGAATAATGGACTGTTGTGGTCCTGGAACAAAGCAACCATGGGGATTGGAAGAGTTATGCAACTATATACTGCATCATAAATAAAGCAACCGATACAGTTCACTCCATAAAGCTGGAACAGAATGGGAGATTTTTATCATTCTTTTTAATTAAATTAAGTACCAAAATTTAATTGAGTTTTGTCACATAAAAATCTAGAACAACACAGCCTTTTATTTATACGAAAACCATGCAGTTTTGCCAGCTGTTTTATGTCTAGTTATGGTGATGCAAAAAAGTGTTATTAGAATAAATACTGAATGTTAATATCATACAGCATTACAAGCTCTTAGAAACAGACTTTGCTCTACAGATTCTTTTGACGATTTTTATCATGACTCAAGTTAGATCTACGAGATATCAGTCAATTTAACCAGCAAGAAGCAACTATCAGATATCATTAAATCATTATTAGACTTTTCAACAGATTCAGCATCTGCGCTTGCCTGCTACAGTTAATTATTTCTCTGTACAATTGTTAACAAATTGTCAGGAAATGTTATCTAAAATGGTAGCACAAAATGACTGGCATTATATCTGATAACTGATGGAACCCTGGTGGCATTACACGATCAGGTTTTGCTGAAAAACTTTCTCTAACAAGCAATTATTCTGGCAGAGCAAGACAAAGGTATTTTGTGAGTGTTATCCTTATGTACAAAACACATTTACGTCAAAATATCACAGGGTGGGAGAACAAAATTTATCACATTACTGACACATTCAAGAAATGTGGGCACTGAAGATATTTCTTGATTTCTTTCATCAATTTGACATTAAAAAAGCAACAGAAAAAACAAGTATGTTGACTGGTGTGTATGTTTTTATAACAAATGAACACATAATCATGCAGGTTTGGAGGTTAAAAAATGTCAAGTACCAAGGTATAACCATATCAAGTTTACAGATAAGATCTTTTAGCAATGTCTAATAGTTTTTGTGTTTTATTCTATTAAATTTACGCTGTGCATGGATTATCTCTTAACATAAGAAAATGTTTTACTGTAAGGTTTCAGTCGAAAAAACAATGTAACTCTATAATGTATTTCAAATTATCAGGAACTCAAGTTTAAAGGCAAATTTAACATCATTACTAGAGCACTTTTATTCGAAAAAAAAATTGTATTCATCTCCAATACCCTTCACTGTGACAAACATTACAGAAATCACATCAAACAGGAGCCTAAAGTGCCTCTTGTCCAATTTGCCATTTATTTCCCATTATCAAAATTACTGAAAAAAACTTGCACCTAAGCTGGTATTCCCTCTCCGCTGCATCCATCTCATGCAAACATGATCAAATCACGAACAAATTCAATGATTCTGACAACATAATGCCGTGGCTTGCAGGGAGAAGATGCATTCCTATAAACTTGAAAAGATTTGTAGAGAACATACAATAATTGATCACGAGTGGTACAATCTTCCAAAATTACTTCATTCCATTACTACATGACTCAAGTTCAACATTTTTCAAGGTTAATTTGCATCTGTCATGTTCAATTAAACTTAAACATCAACATTTCCAATGGCTACTATAGAATATATACCATTGAAGATTCAAAATACACCGAAATAATTAGACAAGATGTTTCGTAGTCAAAACATTCGGTTCATGCACAAAACAATTCATCGAAAACTTAATATAAATAATTCAATTATGCAAGCTTGACTCGTTACCAGTCACTAAATTATGAAATTATAATGGTCTGTTGCATGCATGCAGGGTTTTGTGAAATAACGTAATCAATCACAGATGATGACAGAATGTAATGCATTAACCAAGAACAGTAACTCTGTATTCACCAAGTTCAACATTACATCAACAATACTGCTGTCAATTTTTTAAACATCTTTTATACTTTCACATAATTTTTCAAATTATGTACATTTCTCAAATTATCTGATCGCACAGATCACCGATGGCTGACTAACCAGTCCTGCAAGCATCTGATATAGTCAACATATGATTCACAGCTCGAGGACAAAATAATTTTGGATATATTTTCTTTAGTGAAATTGCCACTAAACAACATAAATGATGCCTCTACCTGGGTTCTAACCAATGACCTTCCATATTGGCAATGAGCATTCTATTGACTGAACTAAATGGGCAGGTGTGTTATCTAAAGGCAAAGGAATCATACACAAATGACATCAATTGTAAAAGACATTTTCAAAAGGTCAACTGAAGTGAAGTTAACACTAAATATAATAGGGAAGATATATCCAAAAAACATCAGATTCATTATGATTGCATACACTCGCAAAATGTACTTTAAATTCACATAACTAACATGAATTTTGTCTGTATGGGTGGGCTTGCTCTATGTATTAAAGTAAGCACGGGAGGTTAACAAAAAATTCACCTCAAAGTGTCATTTTTATCAATTACCCATTACATTACAGAAAGTTGTTGTGTCAAGTCAGTAAGTCAGCATACTGCATGGAATGTTTACGATCATCAATCATGACTGACAATAGATAATTTGTTACATCACACAATATTTACCAAAATATATAACCTGCACTACATGTAAATGAAGCCATCCTTATAAAATGTTTGTTTGGCATATAGTGTGGAAAATTTATTGAGTGTATTAATAGTTGAAACTTGAGTGAATAATTAAACAAGAAATATTTTTAATATAAAAACATGGTCGGCGCAACTTGAAGTATGCACATTTGTTGCAATCTGAAGGGTTAAGATTTGTTGTGCAAAATAAAAACAATGCCGAGATGTTACGCATCCAGATCCAAAATGGATTTCGGTAAATTCAGTACAATTCAGTGGATTTCGGTAAATTCACCGAAATTGAGTGTATTTCGGTAATTAACATAACCTTTATCGAGAGTGTTAACCAATCCGCGTGAAGGTTACAAACGTTGTTCGGTTGAAGAGAAACTGCCTAGCAAAACCATGTTAGTACGGCTGCGCCGAAAAAAGTTATAACCCGCCTACCTTCCAAACTGAAGGGTAAATGCCAAACGAACATCGACTGCCTGATAAAGAAAAAGACAAGGCAGAGCTCTGTTTAACATCACTTGTATAGTAATCCAACTTCTGTCTTATTTCCTTTTCTTATATCAAACACATTTTTAGAGATTGCTACAAAAAAACGTGTGTGCGTGATATAAATATAACTTAGGTTGCCTGTGGTCAGTGATTTTGCATGCATACATGCAAGCAAGAAATTACGAAATTGAAATACAAAAATACTTGAGTCAGGAAATGCTGATCAATTGTGTTATTCACCTCAAAACAATTATGACTAATGTTGTTACAGTTTTTCAAACAATAGCTCAATCAAAATGTTTAGTCAAGTGGCAAGCTTACTATTAGATTTCTGTAACATTGGAATAAGTCAGTTACACCAATTAGCAGTTATTTAAACATCAGGCTGGGAAGAGATTTAGATTTTTGCCTACAGACTGTCATACAATTTTTCCAACAATTGAGAGATAATAAATTAATAATTTTAACACAGTAATCTGTTTACCATGATGTGCTGAAAACATCTCATGGTGCATACATTATGAATTTACAAAACTGACAGTATAATTGAATACCGGCAGCTGATACGAACAATGATTACATGTTATACAGCATATTACCATGTTACTTTGTGTTCTCTCCTTGCATGCATTGTGGCAATATTCCCAATGAAATCAAGACTTTTCATTACATAATAACAGGAACAGGACAATAAAACCACCAACTTAATATTAATATTTTATAAGAATGTTGGGTGCCTTGGTGCAAAACGTATGTACACTCTTCTCTTGGGCTTGATTTAACAGTCATACAAAACTTGGGCCCTAAAGCATTCTCAAAAGGCAAATATAGTTATCTAGAAGAAAATGTAACATACAAAGTACGCAGTCACTCCAAACTCTTGATATTGAGTATGTGCGAAGAGTTTAGAGTAACGAGTCGAGTAACATTAAGCGGCCCAAAGCGCTACCATTAAAACCTTTAGACAGTCGTACATGACACAAGCAGTTGGAATTTATCACTCGGTGATTTTGTATTCCTATGAAAAGTGCAAAAAAAGTTTTAACAAACATCCGCAACGTAAATTCAGCAGTTACCCCAAAATTGCAGCTTAAATCTTAATATTTTCCGCAAGTATTTAGACTTAACATAATCTACCATCACCTTATGACAAAATAAATGGACTTCATTTTTGTAAGAACAAAGAAATTTTCTTATAACAACTACAAAATACTTCTGAGAAATTCGCTAAAAGCAACTGTCAAAATTTTGAGTTCAGCTGCATAAAAAAACAACATCAGTCAAGTCAGACAATAGTCTAGGGTAAAAAACTTAAACTAACTACTGCATAAAAAGGAGGAGTTTTAATTATTCAAGCACAATTTCAAATGCATACAAAAAACAATGAAACGACTATAAATGCCAGTGGGTTCATATCACTCACGTCTATTACGGGACACAGCTGATAGTTGTGTTCCAGTAAAAACTCATTTAACTACATATAAGACTTACCACAATTAATTAAGGTACATTTATGGATAATAAAAACTAAGCATTCATGTTCCAACTTCTTTAAAGCAAATCTTAGTTATACACTGAACACAGTATTATATGAGTTTTCACAGTAATTTATTATCAATGTACTCACCTCGACAGTAAAATTTGATCCAACTTTCTCACAAATTAGAATCAAAGTAGTAAAAGTAACCTGTTAGATGGATCATGAATAAATTGCTACCTCATAAAATTTTGATCATTACCAAATGTTTCATAACATGACCGGGATAAACCAAGTAATGATGCTTTCATATTGTTCGTACAACACAACATTACATCATATGGTAAGAAACAAATCTGGCCATTACTGAATAAAAAATATTATTCATTTAAGCAGGGGTTCCATTTGACCAGGGAGTTGACCCTTTGGACACCTGAAATTTCCATAAAGCCAAATTTTGACCCATAATAGGATTCTGACTGAATGGTAATTTTTTCTCTAAATTTTATGTACTGCAGAAATATTCAAATATATGTATACATGGAATCGGTCATAACAAAAAATAATTTGCTACAAAGAAATTGGTTATCCAGACAAGAACAATTTGTTAATATTTGGATTTAAGTATAAAACTTATCATCGAATATGTTATAATTTTAATAATAATAATGATGTAGAATCTACATTCTATGAGTGTAAATAATAAGTAAAGAATAATATAAGTATACATCTGCTCCACACCACATTTCAAATTTAATCTAATTTTGTAAAACTCCAAATAACATTGCATGAGAATGTGTAACAGAAAGTTTTTCTGTTACATTTCTTTCATGGGAATTATCAAAACGAATACCGGTATTATGTAAACTGCAAAATGCAGTTTTTGAGATGGCCTTCAACAGAAATGCAACTAATTATGCTAATTTTTTGCTATAATTTGAACAAGATTTTCCTTTTAACTCATTTTAACTATCTGTAACTGAATTCTTCTAAAAGATATACTCATTCCTACGCATTAAAATTCAATTTAATTTCAGAAAGTTTTACACCAATCGTTGATGCGATTGAAAATCACGAAACAAGGCGTGTGTAAAGATCGTTCAGCTGCGGTATAAATAACTGCAAAACATGTTAAAATACAAGCATTAGTCTAACATATGGCGTCACTTGTCAACTGTTCATGTATTTAACACATCATAAATAATTGTAAAAAACTATTAAGAATGTGCTAAATGAGTTGTAATGTTCTGCAAATTACTGACAACTGCTAACTAGAATGCATATTTACAAGACCATGCTTATATCTGACTTCTTATACTATGGATTCTTCGAGGCAAACTACTTGATATAATGGTGTTCTGCAACACATTTATAAATTGTATATATTGTACCCAATCCATCCATAATGCTAAGGACTCCACAAGGTTTCCATGGCTCTGCAATCAAGCTATAGAGCATGCCATTATATTGCATCCGAGAACATTCATAATGCCCCACAAGAGGCAGGGCCCAGATTGCCACACCGAAAATAAATTTGGACAGTAATTTTAGCCCTGATGAGTTTGTCGCCAACCATACCTCGACCCTCAGGATTTTGACAAAACTCCCAACTGAAGGAGTGGATTTTAGACATTTTTCTTTATCAAAATCCCTAGGTCAGCAGTTCCCTGCACCCATTAGGTAGAGCAAAAAAATGGTAAGGTGCACATAATTATACGACACAAGTTACAAATGTATGTTTTACAGTTGTTTACAAGTATAGTTCATACAAAATGTTTTCCATTCACCATTCTATCAATGCATTTATAAGAAAGCCAGACTCAACAATCACGTAACATACATTATTGACATTATTATTTTTATGTCATTGTGCATTATATTGTATGTATATAATAGTTATGTCTCATTCAGACTAATTACCAGAACAACCCCTATAGCAATTAATGCGCTAATTAATTACATGATACCTCTTAACACAACTAGTTCATCTGTACAAGTTAAGCAGTACATCAATTGCACACATGGCATAACACAAAGAATGAGGACTACCGCATTAAAACTCCCAGCACACAATTAAATCCAGTAGAAGCCGGGTAATAAATGGTAAATTATAAAAGGAGCATTCTGGCTGTAAGAAAGTTTCAGAAATGTTGCAATGAATTAATTCCATTAAAGTATTCTGCTCTGAAGTCGAACAGCTTTAAAAAAGTAATTTACTGTAGATTAATGACCAAAATCATTGTATAAATTGCTCAATATTTTGAATAAATTTTGGAGAAACCAAGAATACAGATTAGTCAATCTCTAAATGGTAGTTGTCGAGACATTACACTGGCTTATTTCAATGTTGCAATAAATCTGAGCGGGTTTTATCCCAATTAATCACTAGTTGCCTGAATCTATGTGGGTGGGGTAATGCCTGGATGTCAAAGTGAGTGTGTGTTGTGTTTATTCAGTATGATAAGGCAGCCAATAAGAGGTAAAGCCAGTGAGAAATACAAGCACCGACTCCTGTTTTGTTAAAAAGTATAGTTCCTGCCACCTGTAGATGTATTTGAAAACTTCGTGCTGATGCTACCATATCTACTCTATTACATGTTCATGTTAATTGTTATTAATATCAAATTAATCATGAACCCAAATAATTTGTCTCATCATATTTATAATGCAGGTACCTCAACAACTTAAAAGCTTTCTCAGCACTTCACCCTTAAATTTCTGTATGTTCTTTGAACGTTCATAGTCATGTGTCCATTTGCAATAGTTGCAGTTAAAAGCCTTATCGAGTCACTTAAAGGATTCATTGCCTAATGTTAAAAAGTCTACCTGTAGTATTTCAGGTTGCTGTCGAAATTCAAACCTTCATCATATGAAACACTTTTATTAAATCAAGTTTGAACATGGGGAAACATCTAACATATGCAACGGTTGGCAAAAACTCAATTCATGGTATTTTTATACACAAATAATATTAGCAGAGTAAAAACTGCTAATTATAATTAATAAGTAAGTGGGATGTTGCAGAATATAACAAGTAGAAATGAGTTCAAAGACATATACAGGAAATTTCTATATCACAAGTACATTGGGAAATACTAATTACCATCATATGCCATAAAATAATAGTATTTATGAAAGAAACAGGGCTGTTGTAGTATTTTGCACTGCAAAGCCAGATGGCTATAGTGAATTATACGTAAATTTATTTCATGATATTTTAAGAAAACCTATTATAGGGTTGGACATAAGGATTTATTGTTTACATGTTTTTGAATAATTCAATCATGTCTGAAATGATCCAGTGAAAATGAAAATTCATGCCAACTCATATCCATTTTGGCCTGTCCCATAATTTGTCAAATTGGTAATGACAAAGGCTATTTAGTTAGCATTGAATTGTTCAGTACCTTTGGCAAATGGAGTCTGCAAAAGGCTGCATGATGTTTTGTTTCGCTCTATGCCAAATTTACTCTTGGATTATCATGTAGTCCTTACAAAGTCCAACGTACCCGTTATTAAAACTGTTTTACCAAGTAAGTCAGTTGTGGAAAAGCTTGGATTCACCCCTATTTTCGTAATCAAATCACCTGCAATCCCATAATGCAACAGGAGTACTACGGTAAATAACTATTTCATTCTTCAAAATTCATTACTTGGATTTAATCATCTACTTTTTCTCTTTGACTTATTCTGGTGGCAATTTGACTTAAAAGCCTGTATTTTATCAGTCTCTTATCATTCCAAGTGGCACAATATGCGATCAATGTCTAGTTAATTTGAACCCCAGCCAGATAAAAAACTACAAGGCAAAAATGTGATTCTCACAATGTGAGGATTAAATGATGTCACAAACTTTAAGATAGTGAGGAGTAATTACCACCGACTACTAATTCATCATGCTCGGCAAATATCAAGTTTTTTTCCAGTGAAGGGCATGAAAAAAATAAATGATGACTTCTATAAAAACAACCATGTATTTTTGCCAAGTTTAAGATTCAGCTGCCTTGGTATGTTTAAGTGGCTTTATTTATCATACTGTTAGGAACTGCCAATACAGGTTCAAATCCTATTCAAAACGTGAATGTTTCTATTTGCTAGTTGAGATGTTCTGATTAGCCACGCCCTTGGCAATCAGTAAGTGAAGCATGCAGAGCTGGAAAGACCACATTCAGGAACCAAGACCTTCACAGACACATCAATATACAAAAGGGTGAAGGTCGCACAGGGAGGGATACAAAAACAATACCAAACAGTCAAGGAGACTCATGAAGGGGACACTTATAAGAAGTGTTTAATTTAACTCAGCTCAAATAGAGAAAAAATAGAAATGAAAAATTATAGTTCCTCATACTTGGCATATAGCAATACATGTCGTTTCATGGAACAAAGTTGAAAAGAATGACAAACACCATATGAATCGTTTGGATGAGCAATGAGAAAGGCTTCAAAGTCGGCATTTGATCAAAAAACTTATTTAACTGAGAAGTCATGTTTTACCACCCGGTTGAAAACAGATCTATCTGTTGTTTGCGCCAACAAAACAAGCCTAGGGAGCTTCTTGTCTCGATGTTTCCGCCATGTTGCGAGGTTATGTGATTTTCATTTGTCAAGTGCTTTTTGGCTAAGGCAGCCGAGGAGCTCATCCCATATAATTGTGTTGAGTAACTTACTAATAGACCTAAAAATCTCCTACGCCTTGTCTGCAGGTAGTTAGTCTCTATCAAAATTGTTACTGAGTGAAGAACATTGACTCTCGGAGATTAATTTTTTGGTACAAGACCTCTTTCTGTACCCTATTTCTCAAATTTCACTCCGACCGACTAACTTACACAAAACCTAAGGGGCAATGTCTCAAATCAAGTAGAAAAATCCAAGGGGCCTAGAACTTCATTGCTGCATTTGCAGAAACATTTATAACTTAATATAATTTATTTGGCTCTTTCATGTTTTTACTAGATAATGATCTTACAGAATTTCTCCATTTAACTGCTTAACGAATTAATTATTCATATCCAGCTGGTAGTTCCTGAAATTAGGACAAAATGCAAAAAAGATGTGTACACATTTTGAAAATGAATAAAAGACATGTAAACATTTTGCTTCATTTTGGCATAATTAGATAGTTAAGAGCAGAAGCAGACAGTCTTGTCTGAGTGACAATTATAGTTGGGTGTATCCACAGCAACATTTAATAGAAAATTCCCATATTTACTCCAATATTTTAATAAATCATTTAATTTTGCCTCAAATTGGATTTAAGGGTTTCAATGTTTTTCAAGGGCTCAATGCGACAATGTTGTAACTCCTATTAATTTATATAGGAGTTACGGCAGTGTTGCGTTAAGCCCTCGATATGCTAAATTATCCAAATATGCCTAAACAGCAATACAAACATAAGTATTTATTATGATCTACTCTGAGAAAATATGCTGTAAACAATGGTCAAAGGAATGAAGACCTTGGAAGAGAGCGGTGCTCCTCATCCGAAGGTCCTGACCATCAATCCTGCTATGGGCGGTGGTCTTCTACAATCTTCACAATCTCAGAATTGGGCAAGACCCGTACTACGTTCTATGGTTCAAGGCAAGACTATCATAACTCCTATGTATTTATATAAGGGTAGCCGTAGTCTTGCACTGAGCCCTCAAGTTGGAAATAGAAGTATTCATTGCAAGTGATTTATTTAAGTTGTAATATCAACTTGTTTCACAATCTATGTAAAATAAATCGGTCAAAACTAAATAATAACACATCTGTTAATCTTACAAACTGGTAGCAACAAATATTTATGTATTGCCAGAAATTAACCAACTTAAATTTATTATTTGAAGGCCACCAATTACGCCAGGCTGAAGATTTTCCATATGAATCAGTAATAAATAAATCAAAAAACAAATTTATGATTGCCTCACCACAAAAAATAAATACCATATATAATACCTGGGTACTAAAATATTCATTTTACTAGGCTTAAGTACATTTGAACCTATATCCTCAGTAAAATGATTGACATGGGAACATTACAAATGAAATAAAAGTGACAAACATGGAAGAGGGTTTACAGTATTTTATGAGGAAGTAATTTACAAAAACCAATCTGCAAACACTAACGGAACATACATTCATAGAAATGTGCGGATTCAGAGGGGGGGACCGGGGTCCGGACCCCCCTGAGATTTTGGCTAAAAATAGATTTTTCTCTTTAAAATCCTGTATCCAGAGGGGGTCCAAAAATTCAAATGCCTAACACCGCAAGACCTGGACCACCCCCTGACGACAATTGCTGGATCCGCGCTTGCATAGAAACAGAATTTTGGTTTTTACTACTGGAATTGCATGGTTCTGTAAAAACTTTATATGATGATGCCTCAGTAAATTAGCATGGTTTGTCAATCTCGTCATCCCATGAAACAAATTGGCACAAAATCAGAGAAATCTTTGCTAATGAACCATTCACCAAGTTCAGATTGAAGAGACTATCTCTATAATAGATATTACTTAACAACCTACGGATCTTTAAAGTCCAGGAAAACACTGGCGATTGTTTGGTATCATTCTTAAATATACTTTTTCCACCAGAAGAGCCATGGATTTAAGCATTAATTTGCCAAATGTCAGCTTAATCTGCTAAAATCTCTAGAAAGGTCACATTGTCAAGGGCACAACTTAACTTAACAAAATTATTAAACTCGGCATTTCAAAAATTATAAATAAGACTTAAGCCCCTTATAAAAATGAATTTTATCAAGATTACTCCCCCCTTGTAAATCACACAGTGTCTTTGTTGGTCCCATAACAAATATCACTTATGTGTAGCTTTGTCTTCTCTTGGTCAGCGTTATGTAACATTTGATTCAATGTTTAGAACTTGTCTCATAGTTATATATAAAATATCTGTGTTTAGGGTAACGGTCTTAAAAATGCTAGGTAGGGTAGGGACATTTTTTTTTTTTTTTTTCAAAAACAATTAAAAATCGAAAAAAAAATTATCCAGGGTTGTAAAAACTCTAGGGTCAGGGTTTTTCGACAGGTGAGGGTCGGGTTACCCGAAACACAGATATTTTTTTTTAGGCCTAATACTGATTATAATGTCATTTGCTTAACATTGGCAATAAAAAACTATAAAATTTAATGTATTAAAAGCAGAAAGAGGTAATAGATTATAAGATTCGTTCACTGGTCAGTCCGATACAAAACAAACAGTTACCCGAGAGGCCGGATATTTTCATCAGCACACGAAGCAAGATTCTTTTTCTTGCATACCTTTTTTGAGAAATAAATGACAAGATACAATAAAATGACCGCGCAACGTTTTAAGGACTTTTAACTTATACATTTATTAATAAAGGTATTATTTTACAAATTCATTCAAGTTATTTATTGCCATCATGTGACGTCATTATGTGATGTCATCATTACAGGACACATATCCTTCTTCAGAGGGGGGATGTAAGATAAGAGTTTTCCAGCAATGCTGTAATTTACCCAATAAATCCCTGTCTGGTATGCAAGAAATAACTTCAAGTGTCATGAGAGTTAGTTATAATTTTTATACAGAAAAAATCAGGTTGGGAAGTTAACAACCTCATAAACCGTTCTGACCCATCAATCATTTACAATTAAAAACTATATGAAATCTAGAAACATACTTATTGACAATCTGACTTATAAATCAATTACTGAATACATTGAAAATTTTATAATCACATCATTCTCATAGACAAAATAAGCCCCAAGGGTAAGGTATGACATCACTAAATTGTTTATTGTTTATAGAAGTGTGCATGTCATAAAAAAGAATCAACAAAAAAACAGTTAAGATGTTGTATCTGTCAAATAAACAACCTTCAACCCAGTGTCATTTATGTCCATAAAAATTCTCCTTGAAGCAGTGTTTAAATTACATACCCACAATGCATCAGTATATCAAAACTCCGTATATGGCTAATTATGACTGATGAGGCACCAACGTATGTCTACTTATCCCCAGGCATGGAGACAGAGACAATATCATCCACTTATTTAAATTCATATCTTAGTTTCACTTCATCATCCATATTTGATATTTAAAGAGACAAATTTAGTTAAATAGTTATTCTGACTGTTGCATAAATCAGTATATACCAAAATACTGCAACAATTATTGCTCTGTGCACTCGGCATTTAAATAGTTGATATTATTCACTGTAGATCATAACTATAAAATTTGCAGTGATTATCGTTCCATGTGATTATACATTTAAGGGAAAGTCTTATCTTTGACATGCTGGACATAACTCGTGAATCGAGTTAAAGAGACATCCATGACCATCCGATACCCTTGACCGTTACATTCTGTTCTATTTATCAGGGTTAAAATGTAACGGAATAGTCAATCTTGTGCATCAAACCATGGAATGACATGGATCCAAGTTAAAACAACCTTCCTTCAACAAAAAACGCAAATTTTCCTGAAGCAAGAATTATTTGACTAAAATGTTGATTTTCCTCCACATGTGGAGAAGTTGCATGCCAGCTCCTTGTGGAAGGGTAAGTTAGTACTGGTTAGAATTCAGCCCAGGGAAAAACTGGTTAGGTGCACCGGCCGCCGTATATAACTGAAATGTCGTTGAGAAACGGCTTTAAACCCGATGAAACGAAGCGAATGAAGCAAGAATTTCTATCAATTTATCCTCCATACAGACACAACCTCTCAACAACAGCCAAAATTTGCATCACCTAAAACGTGGTACTCTGGAGAGGTTGGACTGTATATTTACGATACTTAAAATTGGTCAAATATTGAGTGCCATCAAGCAATTACAAACAACCATATGTTGACAGATAAAGATCAATATATCAATATATTTTACCTATAACCATCTACAGGAATGCATAAGTTTAGATAGATGGCTGGATATTTATTGATAGATCCACATTCTGGGACACAAATGCTAACATAAAGTTAAACTTCTCAGTCAGCAGCAAAGGATCCAGTTTCTATTGAAAGTGAAAGAAAATTAGTAATGAAAATAAAGTTAGGCCGTAGATAGACTTATCAATGAAGGTGCTGTCACTTTGAAATGAGCCATACTCTCAATTGATCATTATCTCTACAAACAGACCAAACAAGCACCTGATATTCGGTATCTATCTAAATTCTTTGAGATTTTCATATCAATTTTTACATTATCAGACGTCTTAAATCACACTAATGGAATACTTGTTTTCTTTGAATGCAAAGTAACTACCCTTATGTTGAGAAAGAACATCACTCAGGGTAATATCTCTCTTTTTGAATGACAGACAAAATCCTTCCACTTCCCCAATCTACTTTCACTCTAAAGATTTTAATCTATCAAACAGATGAATAAATAGGACATAAACTGATTAAAATGGTAGAAGTGATCTCTAAATTCTATACATATTGGACAAATTTATTTGTTTGACATTTGAGTTACGTCCATTACATTCCATCAAATAATTTTTCACAACATGACATTTCTCAAAGTAGGCGCTAATATCTTCGCCATTTTTGTCTATCACAATTCTCCTTCCAACCTGATAAATTACTTAATATTTCAGTACATTATTTGAAATCAGACATCAAAATACTTAAAATGTTTTTTTTGCAACAAACTAAATGATATATGATTAAGTTGTCTGAATCAGTGTACATTTGAACTTATTTCACATGTCCATTTGAATGTATCAAAGTGAGCAAGAAAAATAAATCTACATGCATAAAGTGGAAGTCACCTGTCCGGAAATTTCCGCCAATACATTTGGAATAGAAGGACTTAGTTAACTTGTCTAAGGTATATTCAAGAAAGAATGGTCCCCGTTAGCAGCATATCAGCTTCGATAAACAACTAAATTTGTCGCGTACGACCTGAATGATTTTGTTTCTAGCATAAACCCTTCAATAGAAGCTTTTTCAGGTCCATTCAGACAAACACAATGGTCAAACTGTTCGTCAAAATCTATTTTGCTTTTTTCGGATGAGAAACAAGTGACATAAAATCTTGAACTGATTTGAACAGCTATAATTGTTACGAACAAATCTCTTGATCCTAACATCATTCACCAAAAATGCAAGAGTTATTTTTCAATCGTTTGAGTAACAAAATAGCATAGGATTAGACATTTAAATCATGAAAGAAAAATTGTTACAGAAATTGAGACAGGCACAATGAAGAGAGATACCCTTAACTACAATAGCTTCAGTATATCATACAGATATTAAGTTACTGGAGGTGAACATGACTACTTCAACTAAGGTTTCCGTTTTGATGATCCTCGGAGCATGCTTCGCTATTTGATCCCATTAATCAATCATTTGTTACGGGTTCGCTCCAAATAATATGAATCTTGGACAACTCTGATGATAGAAAAGAGATATCGGTCCCTATCATTGTACAATAACAATCTTGGGTACATCTCGCTATTGATACATAACCGGCTACAATACCCGTCACGAAATGTCTCCCCTGTTCTTTGACAGGAAGCAGTTGCTTACGACCCTGTGACCGTAAAATAAACTACACATGATAATTACTTCTTTTGGGGGTATAAGAATGAACAATGTCTACCACGATGGGTGTAAAAAAATTGTAAGGACATTGAGGTTTCGTGTTACTATGCATGCTCAGGTGTGCCCTATTGTTTAAGATTAAAACCCACAAGCCGACCCAGTGAGCAACTTCAAATTATGAAACAGAGTGTATCAGATAACAGGGGTTTGTCAGAAATTGAATAAAAACATAAGTTCATCTCGTGACAAAGGAACCCAATCCCAAAACAATGAATTGGCAGGCTTCCCGTCACTGTGCTGTCCTCCAAATGTCTTCTTCTAGAACGAAGTTAATTGAAAAATAATATTAATTTTAAATAGCAACAATATGCATTTAAAAGTAAGCTCCTGCCACACCAACAATTATATTATAACCACATTAAACAGCATTTCATCAACATTCATTTAAAATTACACACAGTCCTCAATTGCGGTCTACTACAACAATTTTTGGCATATTTCAAAAGCTATTTAGGTTTAGCAATTGACAACAATAAACATTCTTATTATTAAATGGATACATGTATAATTATTGTTTTGTCAATATTACAGTATATTTAAGATTTGGTCAATCAGGGCAAGCGTTAAAAAGAAACTACCAACTAATTTAACCCCTATACAATTCTACTTTGCTAATGACTTACGACTGAATGGTAAACTGTAATGATATTACCAGCATACTGATTTCCCATAGATTTTTTAATACATGTACAGCTAATAGTCTGAAGAAACATTATTATTCACACAGAACTATTTCTAACAGTATTGACCGTGCTACCCAAGTCATTATACTGCAAAAATATAAATCAATTCAACAGAAATTTCAATTAACACCTGTGACATGTAAATCAGACTTTTTTAAAAGACTGAATTTTGTACCAACCTAGTCATTAAACATCTTAAATAAATTCATCATAGAAACTCTCATAGGGTAACTTAGTACTCGATAAAGTTAAAATGACAGGGGCACCCATTCAACACTATGTAAATCGCGCTTCAAAGACTTTTATAAATTATGAACTCAACTACCAGACTAATCCACACGTTAGTGAATGACTGCTATTGTAGAAGGGGTCACACTCTCATTGAAGGACCGAGCCCTACATCATTGCGAAAACATGATTTGATCAATTGTGAATGAAGGTGAAAACATTGAATTTCTTTCTTGTGTAAAGTAAAAAATCTTTTTTTAACTAGCTGTAGCATAATCTACTTTATTTGCTCAATAAATTGAAAAGATGGAATTAACACATGCACTCGTACGAGCTGCACATACCAAATTTTGAATGGAAAATTATTCAACTTGCTTCAGTTTTGTGAATGAATTTGATCTTTATACCTTTCAAATTAAAAAAAAAGACTCAATAATATTCAAAGGCTAAGCTTATGATTTTAAGAGTCTTTGATAGTTGACAGATACTTTCACATCAAGTGTATCAGGTTAATCAGATGAAGTTGTTCTTTGCTCCTTTTATGTCATAACCTGAAATCTACCCAACATTAACAACTCAAACAATCACTCCAAATTTTACCGAAATCTTAAGACCATTTAAAAGACTTATGGGTCAGTCACACTACACCGTATAGCGTTAACGGACGTCCAACGTATAACAAAATTTTCAATCCGTTCGCGTCCGTTCGCATGCGTTTCTTTTCCGTTATTCATGCGGCGCCTACGCTCCTCGTCCGGCGATGTTCGTTCCATCCGGCGGAAGGTTTTGAACATGTTCAAAATTTGGAACGTACACCACCGGACAAAGTTGTCCGTTATATGTACGGTAGCAATGCGTTTCTATGCGTTTTGTTCGTTACTCGTGCGTTCCTTATTCTGTACTTGTCCGGTTCGTATCCGTTCTATTCCGGTGGCCCTGATTCACGGCCGGACTACTACCGGACATGCAACGGATGTTAACGTATGTTTAACGGACGATAACTGACGAGGAACGCATATAAACTGATAAATAACGGACGTGAAACGATGGTCCACCGGACAAAACTATGATGAATAATGATATAAAACGTTGTTTACCTGGCTGTTGGGGTTCTCTGCTTTCATTGGATATTTTGACTACAGGTCATCGTGCGAGAAGTAAATATTGCCCCTATACACAAATCCAGTTTCTTTAACTTATATCTGATACACTTTTTGAGTTATCAAAATACTAGTACATTAAATGGACAGAACATGAAATGTAGAGAAAAGAAATAATACCCATTTATGATATTTATGTTAACTGTTACGCATTATACTGTGTGGAAAGTGATCTTGGAGCCTTCCTCCGTCCCCTGGCCTTACCCTTCCCAGCATTCGTAGACTTGGCTTTTGGCATTTTGGAATTACTTTCGCACGTGTGATGTCTGAGCGAGCGGAAACCATTGTGCCGGAACAAAAAAAATATCGGACTCTTTATACCCGTTTTGTCCGTCACGTGACCGGTAGAAATACGTTCGTCAAACGTTCGACGAACGTTTTGTCAGTTTCCCATGCGTTGCGCTTACGTTTTACGCGGTACAAGTCCGTTACTAGTACGGTGATGTCCGTTAATTGAACGTTCTTCGTCCTGTATATGTGCGTTGATCGTGCGGTCATTGTGCGTTTTGTCCGTTTTATGCGCCCCATACACCGCTCGCGAGAGCACCGAGCAGCAGCGGGGGATGCCTTTCGTCACCGGATAACTTTCTGCCGCAATTTTATATACGTTGGGCGTCCGTTAGTGCTATACGGTGTAGTGTGACAGCTACATTAAGGACATTCTACACCAGATACAACTTAAATACAGTTGGACCTCGTTTCTTCGAATTCATCGGGTCCATAAATTTATTTTGATTAATACATGGTTTCAAATAGTCCATTGCAATTGGACGTGCATGAGAAAATACATCGGGACCTGATATTTAGTTCGGATGATACCGAGTATTCGGATAGAAGGTTGTCGAATAAACAAAGTCAGACTGTAGGTACAGAATTACCTAACAATTATCTTATTAGGGAACTCTTTTTATCACAAAAGCAGCAAGATTTAATTGTGACCCTTAATTTAGCCCCATGCCAAACTAACCATATTAAGCACTCATTGTATGAGAACTGCTCCAATTAGAACAAGAAGTTGTCTTAAACAGATGAACTCTCAAGATAGACAAGCTTGTATTATACATGTATTGTACGGATTTCAAAGAAAATGTCAATAAGAAGAACGCAAAGTTTTGCTCTGTCATTTTAAACATGAATAAATATATAAGCATTACCTATAATGATGTCAAATTATAAAGTTTCGTGTTCAACTTTTATAAAAGGTTCAAGTGCTTGAGATATCCCTACAATTGAACATTGCATGACAATTAAGCCCAAACATTTATCTTAATTAGACATATGTCAACACTAGCAGTGAAAAAGTAAATAGCAGTATATGTTTTCTTTATGTCAAAACGGGGATTTTCTGCCCTTAAGCTCGTGTCAGTATGTGTACCAAAGCACATTTTTAACAGAGACATGACAGGATAATGTCTTGTAAATATAAACAGTAAAGTATACAATGGGACATTATCTACACTAAACATAATTTTCCAATCTAACAAAATATGCGATAAAAACGTACACATAATTTACGACATAGGCTGTCGTTTCTGTAATATTTACATAAGGACAGTCATCCTAAGACACAGAATAATTTATGAAGTGTGTATAGTCCAAATGTGTAATTATAGAAATGTAAACAAAGAATTGAATGAAGTTCAGTAGAGTCAAAATTGTTTTTAAGGATGAAATTAAGGCGGTGACCAACAGTTATTTGTTTCCAACTTAAACCCCATTTCTTTGATCCATATGTCCTAAACAACTGTCGACCATTTTCAGGTCAACAGAGCAATGAAGAAACAGGATATGCAGCAAAGAATGGTATGAAATTTTACACAATTTCAAATCAAGAACTTATCGCAGAGTACCGGTAAACTAACATACAAAACTAGGATTTTTTTCCCAAAAATAATGACAACAACAATATTTTATTCTATACTTATCACAACTGTATAATGGCAATCAAGTGAATTAACATAATTTTTTACAAGTATCATAGAATTATAATCAATTTTAACAATAATTACAATACTGTTTTCATTCTATAATAATATCAGTGAGTTAATTTACATACAAAATGTATGCTGTATTAGCCAATGGCAAATTTCATTAAGAACAAATTCCCTTAACACAAATTCAACTAGCTGTTTATAATTCAAGTAACCAATGAAGAAACACACGTTTGTTTGGCCTATTAGCTTCAATGAAATTACACGTTAATAATCCTTAAGGCTTAGGCAAACACGCAATAAAATGCCATTTTATAGGAACAAGTCGCACTAAAACTATTTCTAATATACTTTATTATTTACTGAGTGCAGAGAGAAAATATGGTTAACAGAGTTACTGATATTCCAGAATGGAGCCTGGCTTTCACGAAAACTTGGCAGAATAAATCACAAATTGAAAGTTTGCAGAATATTTGATGGGTCGGTGTCTACAATTCTAAATTCAGTCCTTTAATTTAAAGCAGGCATACATAAATGTAAAAACAACTGGGTAATCCAAGTTATTGCTAAATATTCTAAAATAGCATTAGTGAATACTCAGGTAAGTACTGCTTATAAATTCCAGTACTTTCAAAAAAAAATCTATTCAAATGGTTTTACAGCAGTTCCCTTTTAAGAATCAATATTAATTCTAACTGAATCAAGTAGTTAAAATATACCAAATGTTAGGAAAGACAAACTCAAATTGTGGCAAATCAAAATTTCCTTAAAACATACAATTCCATCATAATTTAATTGCCAAAAAATAATTACATATTCCATTAATTTTATGGTAGACCTCCTATCTACCTGTCAGAACCTATTTTGCTGATCTATTCTTATTTTAATACATAAAATTTGAAAAATAACCGTAACACTACAATGAGTAAAAATCTACCACTTCAAAACTGGTCAATTTGGAGCCATTTCTCGTAACCAATTACAGACTTGAATTACACTAACAACAAAGAGGGTTGGACCCAACGATAATAATTTTACATTTTCACAAAAGGTGACATTAAGGGACTGTAATTTTACATTACCGATTACCGATCAAACGACCATAAATTGATGTATGGCTCCATAACTGACTCGCAGTGTCACTCACTTAATAAAATGATTCATTCAATTAAAAAAAATGCTTTTGTAGGTAAATGAAGAAAATCTTGTGAACTGAACAAATTATAAATTTTATACAAATCATAACCACAAATCCGAGTAATGCTACAATAGGAAACTAGACAGTAAATTACATAGCAGCACAATTATTTAAAGAAACAAAATGACCTTGCAATAAATGTGGTTTTCAAATGAATGTAGAAATAAATGTTAGAAAAAATCACATTGCAATAAAGTAATGACAATTAAGCTACGGTAATCACATTTTGCATTTAAGCTTTTATACAAGTTTAAGTACATTCTAGTATAGATCTATATCAGTCTTTAGAAAATCATTAATTTTCCTCCAACCACACAATGACATTATAGATCTTCTGATAATTACAAAACATTTTGAGATTTCACCAATTACATTTTATACTAAAAAATGTGAACACTAAGCCGAGTAAAATGCCCAAGCCTAGATTATACCATTATATATAAAAACGCACAAATCTATCCAACAAAAAGATCAAAATCAATAGGAGAATCCTTTTCTGTCAAAAGTTTTAAGGCTGCAGGGGCTTTCAATTAAGATGTACGGTCCCTAATTCAAGACAATTATTTCAAGGTTTCCATCTTATGTACTATCATAATGAAAGGATTCGGGTTACTTCTATGAATTTTAAATTAGGCAATATACCCAGCATTAAACATATGATACATTATACATGTATTATTTTCAAGCTTATTAGATATCAATCCGTGATAACCATATTTGAAGATACACCTGTTCTGTTACATATTTCTTACATTGGACGCCATAGTTCATAAATAGTTCAGTGTCAAATATCATCAGAATCCGCGAACGATTTTACGACTGTTTATTTGATTTGTTAACAGACGATATACACGCAAATAATGTAATTTATGGAGGTTACTCGAATATCGTTGATGGATATTAGTGCTGAGACACTGTTATACTGTTCTGTTTCTGCTAGATCTCTATTAATATTAATCTTGATAATGTTCGACTCCTCTCGCAGACGACTGACGAGTACAAAATGCGCCAAACTCAGGCCTCGATTCCGAGAAAGGCGTGATGTACAGACACGCTTTGTGGACAGTTAATTAAAAACTAATTAGTAAATGTACTCACCGACAGCAGAACAGAGGGAAACAAGAATAGTGACCAAGGCAAAGTTAAAGGTGAATTGTCCGCTGTCCATGTCGTATGTTATGTCTGAAAATGTAAAAGAATAAACAGCAACTTGTCAAAACATCTTTTACAACATTTTACGACAATGACTTGAATGGGACTCAGGGTGGCACCGACTTAAGCAAACAGAAGAAAGTACCGAAAAGATGCAGCGGTTTTAAACGCAAATTTTCGTGGGCTCTTTAACATGTGAATTCCACAATGTCACCAATAAATGCGATCAAATTTTTGAATAATGCATAAAATCTGCCGCATGCAAAATCATTCTGCATGAAACTTAAAGCAGTGATATTCACGTAGTTCATTATCTTTATTGTACTAAGGTTTTTAAATAAATGTTGACGAATATGACATGTATACATAATAAGTTATATATTAAAGATTGCACTCTCTTGAATATTCAAGATGCGTATCGTGTGAGATATTTCTTACGATAATAAATAACGAAAAAGTCACTTACACAAAAGTTTGAATAGAGCATCCTCGTTGAACACATTATTTGATAAACATAGGAATATTTTTGTACGAGATACAGATCACAATCTTCGCTCAAAATCTTAAATATTCAATCAAAATAATACGTCGTATAAATATAGACTATGTTAATATTAGGGAAGATGATAAGATACAAGCGTCGCAATTTTCATCCATCAAGTTGTAATCTATGTATCTCTACGTGTTAGGATACTCTCAAGTCAATGTACAATCCGTAGGTCTAATATACAACACAAAATGTTCCTTTGTTCTACTTATCGTTGCAAAAGATGTAAACACGACTTTCAAGCTTTTAAGCACATCAGTCCGACAGTAGTTCAAATGTTACCCCATTTGTCTAAATTTTATAGTAACACAAAAAT
Organism: Mactromeris polynyma; assembly: GCA_032209605.1. Classification (NCBI taxonomy): domain Eukaryota; kingdom Metazoa; phylum Mollusca; class Bivalvia; order Venerida; family Mactridae; genus Mactromeris; species Mactromeris polynyma. The sequence continues at coordinate 8,075,029 of JASFXZ010000012.1, forward strand.
GGTACACCAATCCGCCCAGATTATATGCTGGGACATTTAACTCTAATATAACTATGCTATATAAAAATGTCATTCATTCACCTATGTAGTACGGCGTTTACGCTGGTTATTTCTCCCCCCAAAAAAATCAGATTCGTCGTTTAACGAAAAACTCAATCAAACTTCATACAAATTCATCATCGTAAGTTTACACGGTAATTAATTATCACATGCATACAGCAGTTAAAATTTCACGAATTTTCGAACTAAACACAATTCCATGAATTTTCCAATTTATCGTAACATGTTCATATAATCCACATAGCTGTTTTACAGTTCTACAAATAAAATCGTATCCATACAAAATAATGACAAGCATACGGCTATCAATAGATCATAAATCAGTTATAATCATCGTAAACTATCAAACACGTCTAGTCCATAGTCAGTATTACAGCGATACTACGACTCGTCCGCTTGCGAACAAATACTCAATCTAACTGAAGTCTTTACCAACATCAGTTCCCGTTAAGTTTTACGCTAACGCGCTTGCTTAATGTCGTGCGCTCGACGAACCGTGAACTCACTACTATCGCTGGCGAGAGTATAAAAAGGTTATTTAATATCTCCCTCGGAATAAATGGCTTCCAATTTTTGTAGTTTTTTCTGTGAAATAATAATTTGTTATTTAAATACGCGCTAGATGAACTTGCTTATTACAATATTTAAACTAAACGCATTTGCAAATCTGTGTAAATGCCGACGATTGCTTTGCTTTCTCCGATCAGCAAATGTATCTCGAATCTGCGATGAAGCAGAATTGCATGATATGGTAATTTACGCGACAGATTAAAATAGTATAATGATGCATGCCCGTAACAACTCATTTGTTGCGGAAAAACACATTTAAGAGCTGTTATCAATAGCGCGCGAAGCTGGTTGAACTATTTGTATGGAACCACGATAAGAATTGTTCGCAGAAATGAAGTATTGTCGGTGATTGAGAAATTCCTGATATTGCGTAACCAAGTCTTGTACGAGATAGATAAGTTCGATTGCTTGGAAATATTGTTTTTCATATTCGTCACGGTAATGATTTTGTTTGATGAAATCATTGATCACAGACCGACGATTTACAAGATTACGCCGACCTTGTTTCATTTTTATGTGATTTCCAATGTGTTATCACCTACGCACAGGGCAAGTAGAAAACAATGTGTTAATTTGAAGATGTTATCATAACGATATTCTTACATTCAAACTTGATTTGATGGGAAATAAATTAGAAATTAGCACCAACTAATATTATATAAACACGATAAAAAAGTTATTAAAGTGTTTTCTATAAGTTTCGCTCGAGAATAAGAAAGACAAAACGCGAGTCTAAACAATACTCTTAGACTAACATCTGAGATTATAATGCACTGCTACTTGAAAACCACTAGAAATTCGGAGATAAAGCCATGTATCTACCATATAATCAAAGCCTGGTTCCCTCTTACCACTTGGCTAATCTGCAACCCCCGTACATACTTAAAGAATGGTTTTACGCATTCATTACTTTTAAAGTGCTTAATCACAAGTAGGTCAATTCCGAGCATCTATGTAGTTTATCATTAATTACAAAAGTTACATGGTTGGTTGATTTCAACTTCCTGATTACAACAACTTCCTTCTAAATGTCTATATAGTGATTGAGCTACGCATGTATAGCATTAAATAAGCTGTTGTTGTTTTTTTCTGAAAAAAGGTGAGAGAAAAAAACTGTTTACATGTATATTGACGCACTCATTTTTCCATGCGTTCGAGCAAATTTCATTCAGTGTTTTCATACATAATTATGCTTACTTCTTTTTTCACCATGAGTGGAATAACAAACAACGTTATAAGTCATTGTGGATGCGTAGTAGACGGGGTGTACCCGACTCCTGGATCCATGGAAGTTGTGATTTCGAGCCCCACATCGAAGGGGCTTTAATCATGAACTTCGTCGTCCACACATTTATCGCGAGTATTGGTTAGTAACCATGGAAGATGTAATCCAACTTCATTAATAATTGTAAGATCTTGTTTCACAATCGATTTAAAATTAAATAGTTTAAAAAGAAAATTATTGTAGAACTTCGAGGCTAATGCCCAGACACCAACCAGTATGTTGGGTCAATGCACCCGTAAATTTTACCGTAACAAATTGAGTAATTCCCTTAACGACTTCCCGGGATTTAGCCAACTGATGAAAAAGACATAAAACAGAAACTTTATCTAAATAAATCCATGGGTGTGCAATCGGAAATAAAGTATGGTAAGATGTACTGTCATAAGAATATCTGCGTATATTCCGATTCTCAGGCAAGATGGGCCTGTGTGCAATCTGGTAGGATGGGCGAAACATTCGGGGAACCTCTACGGAACCCACATCTGAGTGCGTGAGGACAAGATGTTTAAGGATCTTCTACAACAATACGCCGTGATTACATAATCTATTATATAAATACCAATAATTGATTCGACAATATATTCTAGGTTGCACTCATCGAGTTTAATTCACTGAATAATTAATCGGTATCTACACTAATCGGTTGATTTCTCTTAAATAATGGCTTTCATGATTACGGATAATTAATATTGGTTGAGTTATGCGTCATTTTCTCTAGAGCAAAATTATTGTCTTCGGCGTGTTCCGGAATAAACGCCAACCGGCTAAATTGTTCGAATATTTTCAATGAAGCATTTGAGAAAGCAAACACTTTCTGATTAAAGTTTGGATAAATTCAGCACGTCTTTATCACAACACGCATAATCAGTTCCGTTATCAGAGACATTTCGTCGTTTTATTATTCATTATTGCTACAATTTAATGAATGTCGTTCGTGAGGCAGAAGTTAACGGTCAAGGGTAATTTAAACGCTTGTACAGAGAGAAGTGTACCGGTATTCGCGATTGTCGTTACGTAACCGAAATACGCGCGCGCCATTTTTGAAATAATTCGGATGGCGACTGGCGACATCTTGTGGCAGTTTTATGTCGTAACTGTCAGTACTTTGACTCGTGACGGATTACGTTACGCTAACTAATTAAACTTAAACAGAAGGAGTACAGTGTCCCTTATTTGTTATCCAGTCCTCTCGTTAGAGTCTAATTCATCTCGTTGAATCATACATTTGTGTTATCAAATCTTGTAGGTTTTTGTTAATAAATGTGTTCCGCATAAACAAGCAGGGCATGCATGATTCATGGACATATACTTCAGTCTGTATCAGGGGGGTTTGACCTCGTTAATTATGGCAAGTCGACAGTTGATAGTGCAGTCAATCTAACTTTATCTAATTTAATTTTAACACTGATTGTGCCTCTCCGTTGTCAACTTATATTAATATTGCATGTACAATGCACATGTGCATTGTATACACATATTATTTAACGGTATTATTTGATAAACATCACTGAAAGAGCAATCGAGTTATAGCTTCGACATATATTACGAAACAGTTGAACCTGTGTTAGGAGTGACCTGAATGATATACCTGCCTTCAATAGCCAATATTGATGTATTTTATCAATCTGTTCAGTTTTATGTCCCCGTCATGAATGACGAAGAGGCATAAAGTTTTACTCATGTCCATCCGTGCATCCGTACGTGCGATTAATTGGTTCCGATCAAAAACTCTTGAAAGGAGGGATGGTTTCAATTCGCATAAGGCAAATATGCGCAGGATAATGAAATACAGTACTGGTATAGTTATATTTATGTTACAATCCACAATGTGTTTGAGCACTTATGGCCCCTTTTCGACTTAAAAGCCAAGCCTATACGGGGACATGGACACATCTTGTTATATTAAATACATCTGTATTAAACAGCCACATTTGTTGAGTGGACACTTTTGATGTATCACTTGACTATACTGCTAGGTATACTTAAGTTTTAATGTAGTGATTGATAATAACTTAGGCCTATGTACTTTAACATATGTCGCGACGGCGTTTTATATGTGCTAGATAGTGAGGCACCCATTACAATATTGTCTCATACTGTCTCATATATATTGCAAAATGTGCTCATTGATTCAGATGAGTGCTAGATCACTCTTTTATGTATACATAAATCATAACATAGAGTGTACATGTTCATTCAGTTGCGTCTAGATATATGAGCGGAAATACATGTGTGCAATGACGTTGTACATCAGTTCGGAAAATGCATGCATCTAGACGAGGAATATCCCGCGTAAAACAATACGTTATTTGTGTAAAAAACCTTGCATAATTTTCACTATTAAAACATTTATACTGACGACAAAGTTTTAAATGTTTTCGACACGCTAAAAGATCAAAGAATATTATAATAATATTCAAGAAGAAGAAGAGCTATAAATCAAAACATTCCATCAATCATATTTTCGTTTGCGAATTAATATATTAGCGAATTTGAATATTCCATAAATTAAAATACAGTTATTGTGCAATGTTAGATTGCTTACGGTGTATAAGTTAATTTCTTCACGTACTTCTTGTTTACCGTAATTTAAAAGTATTCAAAGTAAGCAAGATACTAGGAATATAAGAGACATTTAGCGGACGAAATTAGGACCGGCAATCCGTAGACCTGGGTTCGATTCCCGGTAGCGCCATTGACCGATTTTTCGTGTTTCTCAAACTTGACTTTATTTTCATACGAAAGACCGGCGTCGACTTCTTTATTATTTCATATAAACCTGTGAAATATTGAATCGTGAAATGATGAATTTCGAAGTTCTTCATTTCACGATTGCAAATGAAATTGTGAAACCATGTACTCACGATGGAGATTTATCTACAAGTCGTGAACTGTCCATGATTTCACGTCGTTTCATTATATGAAATGATAAATACATGTAGTGAAGTCGGCCCGAGCTTTCGTATTTGACGTCAGCATTTCTTGTTGTCAATGTAAGGGGTATGGTTAAGATTGTTTAGACTTTTCTGGGGAACGTACAACAGCGTCCTGTCACACATTATTTTCATTATCGATTTCACCAACACCATCATATTTTATTATCTAATATTTGATTTTGTTTCGTAGATGTCGATGACCTTACAGATTTGTATGAAGTAAATTATATTGTCTGAGGACGTATTTTGAATCTGTCTGCTACTTCAAGTACGTCGATGATTGAAAGAAATCAAGAAATAAATTTCGTAATTCACTCAGAGACCCATCTTTTTAGAAATGAGTATACGTATATGACACTTATTTCATTACCACATTGTTTCGCCCCGTTGAGAGTATGAACTTATCAACACTACGAAGCCGTCTTAAGGAAATCAGAAATCACATCAAGAATATAACAAACAGAATGTGTAGCGACTTTGATGACTCTTGAAAGTAACAGTACACTTACACCGTGGCCACGGCCTACGCCGCATATCCGGCAACTACACCTATACTACGGTATAGTGTACGCTCCATTTCCGGCATTTCCTGTCGATTTTGTAAACAAACGAGGTAGCGTGGTAAGAAAATCTGTTAATTTACATGGGAACTTTACGTATTCAAACTAGCAATATAGACAGTACAAGCGACAGTAGCACCGCATACGTTTCTCAGTACTCCTACTTTTATACGCGTCTTCGTAACAGAGTTGTACAGCGATGTAACCACCGTGGCTGGACTAGAGCGGCAGATGCTTGAAGTGTCCCATATAGTTACCGTATATATGCGGCGTAGACTGTATCCACGGTGGTTTACATGAGTTTAGACTGCCGGTTCACTATGAATAAGGTATGTCACTGTGGTTTTCTTAACAAAAATACGAACACGTGCGTTGTACTGTGGAATGTAAGCATGACCATTAAAACGGTTTGAGTCGAATTTCCAACGATACGTGGCAGACCTAAAAATAAAACTATAGCGCTCAATCTTTGACTCGAACTTGCAACTACGCAACAAGCGTCGATTGTCGAAATCTTTTCAGGTATTCATATGTTTGATGTACCGGGGTATGTAATATTATGATCTCTCTCATAGTAATAATAATAATATCGTAAGACCTTGGACCTCAATGTCAAGGCAAAACCTGACAGAGTGTAGTGTTTCCATAGATACATATCTATGAAGGACGTACAAATTGAATAAACTGTGAGGATGTAACAACACATTATGTAAAACAGATTCATTTGAAAGCACCGTCTCAAAGGCTGGAAAATTCAAATAAAGATTCAGATCTGGTGTAAATTGACAGTGTATTAAATGACTACGAATGATCTTAAATATTATCGTCGTCTCGACGAACATTACCATAAGAATAGAGAACAAACAAATCGGCTCGCACACGTGTTTCAAGACAAATATAAACTGTTTATACAATGAAGCACACCTTGATGATGTACCCTAAAGTCATTAATGTAATAAAATGGTTCAGATTATGATACAAGCTGGGATGAATGATAAGGGTATCAGTTATCCTAGATCCAAGACATAAAATGTCCAATGTTAATTGTATGCTTTCAAAGCGGCACACCATATTTTATGGAATTAATGTGTGTAAAAACGTTTCATATATTTGGTAAGGGAGGACATTTTTGCCCACGAAAATATGTTTTTGTTTCGCTGAAATTGGTGATATACAATAAGACTTCATCAAAAAAATGTTACGCTGTCCTAGATGATTTCTAGGCATAAACTGTTAAATGTGACGATCTCTGACATAAAACGACGTATGAAACACGTTTGTGAATGAATCAACGACATTCCTATATCAAATTTATACATAAGAACCTCCTCTCTGTTTAAAAAAATCCTACTTTCGTTTTGATGTTTTAAACTTGATTGGCTATTTTTGGTTTAGAAACATCTCAGTATCAAGCTAACAGCCTGAGAATGTCTTTTCGTAAAATGAGTGGTTAGGAACTTCCATAATGTACAGTATACGAGAAGAAAGAGAAAAAAGTCAGACCGTTTTAAAGGCCTATGTCTAGAGACATTGCATCAATATTCATCTGAGTTATATATCGAGGGCTCAATGCAACACTGTCGTAACTCCTTTGTATTTATATTGGAGTTACGACAGTGTTGCGTTGAGCCCTCGATATTCTCTTTGATTGTCCTTTCATGGTCCAAGGATGGATAACAAAGTTATGCTTAGTTTTGGTACTCAAAATGATTTTCATTCTAAACTTATTTCGGTCGGATATTATATTAATTAATGCAATGTGTTTTAGTGTATATATGTATATACGTACTGACTTCTGGTTTTCGTGATCACAGAATGCTTTGAGAACATGTAAGCATGAAAATGAGATTGGGCAGTATAAGACAAATATACAAGCATTAGATAATATTCCCGACCTCTGAATATAATTTTGCAGATGGCATTTCTGTTCAGTAATTTAGTGACACAGGGCGAACCGATTTGAAATCACAATTGTGAGTTAACATTTTCAATATTTTATGTAATAACAAACGTCTGTGCAAAAAACCTGTAATAGAAGAACACATTTGGGTGTTTAAATTTCCCAAGTGCGTCATAATTGGGGGAAAAATAAATAAATTACATTATACACGTTTTGCATTGGAAATAAATGTCACGACATATGCATAACATATACGTTTCTGTCAAATGCAAATTTAATTTCGTACTTTTCTGTCTCAAAGCATGGCGGTTTCTACTTACTGGAAATTAAATTATGGGTGAAATGCAAAGGCAATTTACACAGACAACTATAAGTCATTTGGCAGCCATTACTTCTGAACAAAGCTCCACAAAGAACGAGCAAAAACGGCTCATGTAAAAGACAGATAAGAATATGACAATACCACAGTTTCTTACATCTATAACAAATACGCTCAGTTTAATAATTTATTCTTCTCCAATATTTATTGAAGGATTGTGTCCAGAAAAAATTCAAATAAATTCTTACGAAAGACCGGTAGCGACTTCAGCAGTCATTTTGTCATATTCAAACAACATGAACTCACGTATTGTGAAATCATTAATTATTCGTGTTTTTTTGGGATAAAATTGTGACATCGCAAGGGTCAAGATTTCATGTGTTTTGATTAAATTGAGAAATATCAAATAATGAAGTTCATAATTTCATACTTAACGGCTTTCACATACGACAGGTAATTTTAAAAAGCAGATGTCACAACGGGGCTCTCGTACATTCAAACTACAGTAAAACCCCACTTAAAGACTCCCTCAATAATAAGACCACCAATAATTTAGAACACAATTTTCAAGTCAATTTTCACTGTTTTGCTCATTATTCAACCTCAATATTAAGACCACCTCAATAAGAAGACCAGTTTACAAGGGTCCCTAGAGTGGTCTTACTATCGAGGTTTTCTGTATATCAATACAGTATGATAACATTTGAAGAAATTAAAGGAAACTTTTCTCATTTGTAAAAGTTTAATTTTTAATTCGCCTCACCAATAAATCCGATATATTGTCGATTCTAAATTAGTTGAAAATAACATTATTGTGTACACACACAATACGTTTATTGGGCAATATTTTGCAAAACTGGTTTTCATTGACTGTCCACATTACAGTAAATGCAACGGACTAAATGAAAACACTGGACCGCTGGAATGTAGGTACATGCAACTGGTTTTGCTTGTGTTTATGGTATTGCTTACTGTTCAAATACTTAACTTATTCGAATCGTACCTAGGCTTGGGATGAAACATCCTCAGACGCGTATCAGGCACAATCAGTCTTCCCTTTCAAGATTTTTCTCAAACGTGCTTTCACATTTACGTGACAATAAACAGATCACCGCTGATCAAAGACGCAATTTACCAATTTTTTCAGGAAATTAGCGAACGTTCGTCATCGCGTAGTGTGAACTGTCTTACAACGTAATTTTACCGTCAATATGTTGATAATATGAAGCCAAAATCACGATAGCACCGCTACTGTAATGACTGTTTTCCATTAAGTGTATCTCTAAAATTGTTCTGAGAAATAAATCGACGGCTCTACATTACTTGAATTAGCTCACAAGTACAATAAGCTACTTATTATTACTGGTTATCTTGTAAAACTGATAATGAAATGCATGCTTGATGGTAAAATTGATAAGAATTAAAATTTTGCGCATTAAATACAGATAAAAGCTAAATACGAGCGTTCAAAACACTTTATATATCTTCTGTCACTGCATGCGCTTTTTTCTTAATACAAAATTTTCGAAATGCTCTCTATAACGGAATTAATTTGCGAAATGTGCATGCTGCTGAAATTTACAGACAAACATTTGTTCTATCTAGCTGCGTCAGTGCTTTTTAATTTTGACAATTAATATTAAATATACAAAACAAAACAAGATTTGCTCAGTGTATGAAGAAGGATTTTTTCCCCGTAGTTATGATTTTTGACTCTCGCTCCGACATTTATTAGCACTGATTAATGATGCGTTCTCGTTCGTTTTTTATGGAATACGAAATACAGAAGATCAACTTCATGAATAATGTTGTGATTGAAATACTGATTAGTGTGAGTTAATAGTACCATGCAGCACATCACCGCCGTTAGCCGAGTGGTTATGTGACTTGCCTCTCGGCGGGTTCAAGCTCCAACCGGGATCTAGAATGCGTATGTGAAGAAGCTACCCAGTCGGCTTACTGAAGGTCGACTTTTTAAACAAGTGCCCCTCCCCCCACCAGCGCCAAAATATGCTAAAAGAGGCACATGTGGCCATTCTACAACCTGATAGCTTTAAAAGTCCTACATCACCCTGATTGTTTATGCGATTTAACAAAAAAGTCCCATCATGGTTGTAATGGTTATCTAATCATTTTCCAGAGGACATCAACCAGTAAAAGTTACTACGCTTTAAACATTGCTAATATTCAGATAGTGCATATACATGTACGTGCAAATTAGTCAACGTGTTATCTGCTGGCGTGTTTCAAGGAAGTAGATACACACTCTGTCATGATACAATTGTGTAGTGGTTTTCATACGATTGCGCAAGGACAGTGCTTAAGATACGCATTGGTTTCATACGAATAAAAGTATGTAAAATGACACTTTTCAAGTCATTCCGGAAACCGCATATTGTTTTCCAAGGCACCTACTTCAGCAATTTCATCGACAAAATCAGACGAAAATATTACAATTGTTGCACACAAATTATGTGGAAATTTGTCTAATATAAACTCAATATAGACAAATAGCAAGGTTTCTAATCATATAAACTTTACAACAATCGATGAATTTTAATTTAAGTTAGTCTACATTACCTTTTGTTAAATAATCCCAACATTAAATCGATTTCAAATATTCTTTGTCGAATGTGCTGTTACCACAATTTTTAAATCCTCGATTTCTCCAAATATTAACTTTTTCCCATTCTGCCTCTCACTGCCCAGTCTACTTTCAAAGAATATGTCAAACAATTGTACACATGGGATACAGTCTAATGGTTTATTTGCTAATTATTAAGCTGGATTTATTAAACTCTCCAATTCTTTAGCACTTCAATATTGTCTCCACACAATACTCATTGTAACCCATTAGATATGTAAACAGCATTATGCAAGAAATGTGGACTTAATTTTATTTATCTAGAGTGGGGGTTAAACTTTAACCAAAGTTTGTACAAACTAACCCAAGCTAGATATCGGTATTTGAGCGTTTTAAAGATACGGGGACCGAAATTAGGTCGTGTAAGAAAAATATGTACCCTAAAGCAAATACGAGGCTTATCGGGAACACGAAAATATCATTAGAGTTTTATTTATGACAAATGGGAGCGGGGTGGCGACCTCAAAGGAGATGTCAGGACAAGTTGTGGCATCTGTCTGATTAGATATAAACAGTGTATATTTATAGGCTGGATGGTAACATCCATTTGTTAGCGTCAAAATAATCTTCAAATAAATGGTGTGAGTAAAAATGTGACGTGAGTTGATATTTGTTAAACCATATCTATGCAGCCATACCAAGAAACATGGAGGTGCCACATGGGTGGTCAAGTTTTATACACGAAAAAGGGCAGTAGAGTGTAAATAATACATTTTATGAAGCTAACATCAATATTTGATCATAATGAGATGCGTGTAATTATATTCATTTTACCTTTCAGGATTTAAATACACTGCTTATGGGGCTTGCATTTATCCCTCATCAACGTAGAATGCGTTAACTATATAATGCACAAGTATACCGTATTTAAAGTCAGCTTGTCCAACAATTTCTCAATATAATACTGCAATTGAAAGAACTTTTCGAAACATATTACACAATGGTTCTCAGAGCGAGCCTATCATTATATTCAACAAATATTGACACCATTTAAAACTGGTCGGCTTTATTTCAATTTTATCATATTACGCTAATGTAGAATAATGATCATGTTTTATCTTCTGGTAGGTCTGCACGTCAATAGTGTAATTTGAACACACATTAAATATGCATGATACAATGGTGATATTTTGATAAATTTGTGTTAAATAAATTGTTTAAAAACGAAAGCTCCAGCTTTCGTCACAAGGCAACACTCGCGCATTGGCACGGCTGAGGTGGCACCTGGATCGGCACTCCCATACCCGTCACAAAAGTCTTTATTTATTCCAACGATATAAATAGTAAGAGTTAAATTATGGTTGGTTCAGAAAATTAAAAAAAAATGTCAATAATTGCAAATGTACGACAAAGCAGTATGAATGCCAAGCAAGCTATTTGTCTACACAAGAAAAAGAAACTATATTTCCACTATACGAAATGATAATAGGCATCTTAAGCACAAAGAGGTGGGTATTGCAACAATCTGAATAGCCATTAAACAAATCATTTTTATGTGACATTTATCGAGTAATTGATGCGATTTGTTTCTTAAAATAAGTTTGATAATTTAGTACTGTTTATATGTTTTGTTGCACGCAATACTCGAGTCAGTTTATCAGCTATTTTGACCTCAGTTACATATTTAATTAAATGACCATTCGACGCATAAGAACAGTACTTTTTGACAACGACATTCAACGAAAAAAAGACGCAAGAGGCCACAAAAATACCCCTTCTTTTATCGTGTCTCATAAATAAAACGTTGAAGATTTCGGAGTCGCGTGTCTTGTGTTATTGCTACGTTTAAGAGTTATTTGTAAAAGCCTGTCAAATCTACTAGTTTTATGGCGATATGATGGTGTTAAAATGGTCATAAAAACAGTCGATATTGAATTGAGTAGTGGAAATGATATGATGTGGGATCTCTTTAATACGTACTGGTACATTTATTTATTTGCTTAAAATTGTTAGTCGACATTTTATGTTCTTCAACGAGTCGTTACGTGCATTACATAATAATTTACTGTCGTTGCTTTTTATCGTACCACAATTTCGCACCCTTAAAAGGATTACAATGATCTAACTGGTTTTATTACGTTGTAAAAGGGTATTTTAGACGAATCTGTTCGGAGACAATTCATATTGCTGTAGTAAATAATTGAATCTGGCATTAACCATAATTTAATCAAATTATTATTACCGTTAATTATTGCTTGCCTGTTTAGGTAGTAAATTTATTACCTGTTTTCTGGAAGAAATGCATTAATTTGTTTAATTTTCAGAAAGACATACGTAATCTGTATACATATTCACTAGTGCAAGGTAATGCAAGGGGATTATTAGATATGAGATGAATAAAAAAGGAACATAACAAAACAGTCCAGGGAATAAAATGGAAGCAAACATCAGTTATTTATTCATTTAAAATACAAATGTATTAAAATTATTAAGTTATGAAAGATTAAACGTAACTTACATAATATCGGCTTCCAGATAATTCAATTTACACTTTCAAGATAGAGTGGCCACTGTGTTATAGTTATTTCAAAGAGGCATTTTGTGATTTGTGTACAAATAACAGCTTGAAAAATTGATATTGATGATATGATATTGTACAGATATACGATTTGACCGTTAGATCTTTGCCGCTAATAGCTTGTTGTATGGTTTAATCAGTCGTATTCCAATTCTACGACACTTTCACATGACCCTTAATGGGTTTCTGTGTTGCTTACTATTCATTATTTGACAACATACATCACATTGATACATATACTACCAAGTACATGTGACGTGTGTAACTTTCCCTTTATTCCTGGACTCGTGCAGTTCATTTTCTGATTTTACATTGCTAATGTGTTGTTTAAAGTTAGTGACATCTCCTCCCCGGCAACACATGTCATTACGCTGCCCCATTAGTTTATACTCTGATATATGTACAAAAATCCTTTGATATAAAGTTACATAGAGACCGCAAGAGTGACAGCGCATTGACCACAATGTTAATTATAATCAACAATGAGCAATTTGGTGCTATAACTAAATTGTTACATCAACCTAGCACATATTTAAAACGGACTGAACATCTGTTCTTTTTGTCGCAGCATTTCACGGAAAATTAGGTTCATGAGATAATAAATTAAAAAAGAAATGAAAATGACCAGATATGAATGAATAAAAAACAGTAAAATAACCGTTTCTATCATTATTTGTCAGCCATGAACAATAGGGGGTAGTCATAATTTTCCATCGCCAACGCTCCAAATATTATATCCGCATTCAAAATGGAAAAGAAAAATCTTGCAGAAAATTTACACGTATATGTATATACAATATACAGTAAAACCTCAACAAAAAGACCACCCTTGAGACCCTTAACTACTGGTCTTCTTAGGGAGGTGGTCCTAATTCTGAGGTTAAATAAAGAGCAAAATAGTGAAAATGGACTTAAAAATGCGTTCCTAATTTAGAGATGGTCTTAACATTGAGGTGGTCTTTAAGTGAGGTTTGAATGAGTATACAGGGTGACCTATCTAGAGCAACACGTTTTGTGAGATACGAATTTCGACTGTTGTAGAGAGGCTGTTGTTCTTGAGAGGGCATAATGCGAACGCTGTACCGCAGAGCCCCGGACAGGCGTAAGAGGTATTAAATACATCAGCGATTTGATATCACCTCTACCATAGAGGATAAGGAAAACGAATTGCAAATATATTCGAACAATGTCGATAAATTACATAGTGTTGATATGTTTTGGGACAGAAACGTATTATAGAATTTGTTGAATTCGGAATGGATCTCAGCTGGTGATAACATCTGATTCACGCGGATTCAATCACAACATTTATAAGTTTTCATTTCCAAAACTTGCCTTTTAGTCTGAAGTGTGAGACGAATCCAGTTAAATGCTTTTAATGTCCGTGTTTATCAAATATGTTTAAGCCCATTACAGCCCCGTCTTATAAATCAGCGTATTATAACGAGGATTGCAGAATTAATATAGTCTGTCACCTATGAACGGCTTGCGAGCATCATCATAAATAATTGCAATCCATTGAAAGGTATGGTCGAATTTGAATTGGATATTAAATAATGCAAATGTTAATTTTGCGCTGTGATATATGGGATTGGAAGACATATATTTATCCAGAAAGATAACAGTCTGCATTCATTGCAAAAAGAAGTTAATGTTTATACAATTTAACATGAGGTGTAATGCAAATAATAGCCATTTATCAGCTCAACCCCGCGATAAAGTGTAGCGTATTGACTCAATATTGCATTATGACAGTCGCGCCCATTTCCAAACATTAAAATACAGTAAAACCTCAATAATACGACCACCCTTAGGACCCTTGACAACTGATATTCTTATTGAGGTGGTCTTAATGTTGATGTTGAATACAGAGAAAAAGAGTGAAAATGAACTCGAAAATTGTGTTCTTACTTTTGAGGTGGTCTTTAAGTACGAATAAAACTTTGGTATAGACACAAACCGCATATATATACCAAATGGTTCTAGAAATAATTAAATGTGAGCATAACGTTTGTTGCCTAGTAACATAATTGTATGTACAATTTTCAAGTTCATTTTCACTCTTTTTCTCTGTATTCAAGACCACCTCAATAAGAATATTAGCTGTCAAGGATCCCAAGGGTGGTCGTATTATTGAGGTTTTAATAGTCTCATTTACATCCTGATGTTAAAACATGATGTTCATGTGTGTGCGTGTGTGAATGCGTGTTTGATTGCGTGTGCGTGCGTGCGTGTGCGTGTGTGAATTCTTGTTTGTTTGTGCGTGTTTATATTGTTAATAGAAGGCCATATTGAAAAACCCGCTATTTTGTAGAGAGAATATTGGTTACATTACGACAACGTGCAATTGTTCAGATCATTTGAATCACAATTGTTGCATCTTGCTGCAATAAAAGGTAACAGAAAATGAATTCACAGGCTTTTTAGAAATACTGTGGAATAGAAGGAAACGCGTTAGCATTTTTGATCAGTATGCATTATTGTTTTTCGGCGCAGTCGTACTAACATGGTTTTGCTATTTGCATATCAGTGTTGTGTAAACCAAACAAACCTTACGTTTAGCACCAAGGCAATTTCTCTCTAACCAAACAACGTTTGTAACCTTGACGCTGATTGGTTAACCTTCCGATGAAGGGTACGTTACCTTATCGAAATCCACTGAATTTCGGTGAAATTACCGAAATCCATTTTGGATCTGGAGTGACATGCAATCGTAACAAACTCGGCATTTTTTATGTTGCGCAGCAAATCATAACATTCAAATTGAGTCGATCATCTTTTTTCAAGACATTTCTTGTTTACTAGTTATTTATACAGGAACATTGTCTTACGCCGTTGTCTGTAAGTGAAGCAACACTGCCTCCAAATATACAAAGGCCTTTTTTCAACCTCGATGTAAAACTGCCAAAGAATTAAATGAATTTTAAGTAGCAACGATGCTATGGGAACGCAAGTGTTCATATTTTACAGTCAGTTACATCCTTTCCTACTCTGTTAGACCATGTAAATGAAATGTTCATAATTAAAACAATGTAGCTTACTATTATGCATATGAAAGTATACATATAAAGTACATAGAATACACAAACTGCAAATGATTTTCACAGATCACAAATAACTAGAACTACAACAAGATGTTTAGATGAAAGTTCGTAACAAGCAACTTGAAATATAAGACTATTCTTAGCTTCTAAATAAGTTAGAAACAAAATATCTACGAACGCTAGCAAGTATTCGCCGTTAAGTAATTTAAAACGTCGTGTATTTTTTATTGAAATTCCAGTTTTCTGAAAACACAAAACATAATCACTAACCGCGGAAACATGAAATTATTCTCGAATTCCCAGACGTAATAAGCTCAGTCGAACGCACACCATTACGATGCATTAAGAAAGTTTTCGAAGAAGTCCTTGGTTCGAAAAGCGTCTTAGTAACAGATCCCGCAGGCTGATATTGTATGAATATAGGTTGGGAGAAATTGCATAAAACAAATGTTTATTTAAAGAACCGCGCCTTCGGTAATCTTACTTATGCACAGTGAGACCTGCCCAAAGCAGCCCTCTCTTGATCAACTGTATGACATTTCCGGTAGAAAGAATATTATGTTATGTCGAGTCGAAAATGTAAGTATGCTGGGAATAAAACGGACATTTTTCGATACAATGGGGGCTGAACATGGTCATATTGATACCAACTGAAAGATAATTTTAATTTCTATCTGATGGTATATTGTTATATGCGTATAGCGTCTCCATAGATGAAATATTTAAGGTGTTTAACCCCATGGTATCGAAAAATGTCCATATTATCCCATGCACGCTATCAATTTGATTTCTCGGAAGCTACATCTACTACCTCTCAACTACAGCCAACATTTGCCCTTCCTGAAGGGTGTTGTTCTGAAGAGTGTGCTGATTAGTTGTAACATTAAGTTGTGTGTATTGGTTCTCTGTGGTCAATACAGTCCAAATCGACTTGAATAGCAAGCGGTAAGAATGAATGAACAGAAAAACATACACGCACAAAGAATGTTGTTTAGTTTTAACTTATTTATTTTACATCAATTGTGAATCAAGTTAACAATTTATGTTAATTACTCTTGATGAATACGTCCTTGTTAACTAAAAGTGATCAGCCTAATTTATGGTTTGTGAAGTTCGCGGTCAAATCTCGCGCGGTGCGGGACTCACGACCTATGATTCAGGAGTACGGTGATTAACCTCTCCGCCATTATGCCCCCCCCCCCTTCGTAAAATTAATCGTTCGTGGACCTAGCAGTAGTCCATTTCATATAACCATTCTTTTGCATACGAAAGGTGAACATTACTATATGTTTTCTTGCTAAAGAAGAAACAAAATATGAATATACAGTAATACAAAGCGACTTTGACATATGATCATAAAATTCATTTAACACGAAGACAAGAAAACACGTTGTTGTCACGTATATGTACATAACTCAAACTAGACCACTCTTTTCATTAACATACCATGTAATGTTGTATTTTTACAACCATCATTTGTGATGTTAAGTCAAGATTTCAATTATACAAGTATTTTGTTTTGTTTTAAGGAACGGAAAGAATTTGTACTGACTTGCTTGGCTTGACATAACATACGCCGATGAACTCTATACATGTATGTTGCGTGTTTCATTGTAGAAGTACAGTCGGACCTTGTTCATTCGAATTTATCGGGCCCGAAATTTTATTTCGAATGATACATGGGGTCGAATAGCCCATATTCAATTTGACGTGCCTAAGAAGATACATCGGGACCTGATATTCATTTCGAGTGATAGAAGGTTGTCGAATAAACGAGTTCATTCTGTATATACATTTATTTTGTACTTGAAGTGCTAGGTAATTAGGGGAAAGGGTTCACGGCATTAGTTTCGAGGAAGGGTACATGCATGAAAGCATATTGTTAGTCTTAATTGGGTTTAACGCCATTTTTCAACATTTTACAGTTAACATGGCGGTCTCTTGACATAATCTTTCATGGAATTAATTATCAACCAGTACTAACTTGTCCCTCCGCAATCAGCTAAAAACTTTCCGGCATGAAGAAGTGACCAACATGTCACAGAAGGACATGACCTGCCGGGCCCGGAAATCCAACCCGAACCTCCCGAGTGACAGCCCAGCCGGCTCTACCAGCTGAGCTAACCGGGTGGGTTAAGAAGGAATAGAATATATTTTCTTCAGTTTAGTCGTTTCAATAAACACAGGCGTCGGAATAAGGGACAAACAAACCGATTCGCTGTTACAGCATCGGTCGACTTCTTACGTTTTACTCTTTCAGTTAGTACATAAGTAAGACACATACTTCTTGTACCAGCTGATATGTATGCATACAGGGGCGGTTCCAGGATTTAGGCTTGGGGAAACATGTTGGACATTTTTTTGTGTTTGCTTAAGCCTTATAACATATGTATATAAATATCACCATTATATAATACAATGCTACAATAAATCAGACTCGTTTTTTTTGAAAATCTTATAATAAAATATCTCTGTATATTTTCTTATTTATACTCAGACATACATACACTAGTGGCATATATACAACACAGGGCTCTGTCAATATTGGTTACGTTCTTAATTAATTTTGTGATTGACTTAAACATTGACGGAAATTTATGACTCTTGTTTGGCCATACTAAATAACTCAAATGAACAATGAGTCATAACAACAAAGCATATTCTTTATTTCCTGAATATCATCTTCAAGCCACGTTTGACAACCTACGTAATAATATAAGAACATGTATTCTAATTTGAAAAAAAGCTCACGGATACGTTATGACATTGATGGCCGTGGCTTAGATTTTGTTGTATTGATCTTAATGCTGGCCGCACTTTTGTCAAATATTATATTTAACCTTTCGTTATGTCATGGTATACAATGCAACATCTCCATAACAACATTTGTTGTGATGTTTTCGACTGTTGTGTAGAGGTTGTTGCTCTAGAGAGGCACGATAGGCTTTTAATTACAGGGAAATTGCCTTTTTTATTACACGAAAAGACGGATAATTCTATGAAGAAAAGTTGTTGCTCAAGAGAGGGCCGCACTTAGTGGTTTGTCAGTAAACGTCAATTACGGATACATTGAACTAAACTGTTCATCGTAAATGTACGCACACAGCGCGAACATATTTTGCAATAAATCCATTTTCACATTTAAAAAAAAGATTAGAATATGATATGAGTTATAAAATTAATAAAGCTGTGCAAAGTGAATATAAGGCGACATGATATTTGATTAAACGTTTCGATAATTCCTCCTACGATATTTTAATGCACACCACATAGCCTGAACACTTTAATATCAAATTTAAAGAAATTGCACGTATTATTATCGTATTCGATATCAAATGATTCATCTAAACAAGCTTACAATTCAATCGTTTTATTTAAGTTACATTTTTTTATCCTATCATCACAAGATATAAAACAATTCTCTTCTTAAACGACCAGCTATATCTAATTTGTTGTGGTAGTTCATAATAGGATAATTACAGTTGATGAATTATTTTCAACCGAAACATTCATCAAAATGAATCGCCTATACGTTAGCGTATATGTATTCAAGTGACATAAAACCGTACAAAAAGTGGAGTTATTTCAAAACTGTTTCAGTTTAAAAAGTTTAACAAAAAACTTCTACGAAACAATTTGTTTTCAAAAGCAAACCGCGACTTATTTATTAAATGCTTCGATTGTTATTAAGCACCTGAATAATCGACAAATTGAAACTTGGTAAAAATACTAACCTGTATTGTTTTAATAAATCCACATATAAAATGTATCCGAAATCACGAAGAACTAGCTGCGTTTGTCCGAAATGTGTTTCATATTTTGAATTTAAAAAAAACCTCATTCGAAACGGAGTTCGTACCGAGCATATTATTCATAAACCGTCGTATTGTTTTCATCTATCAAAATCCACGCTTCATATAGTCACATCATTCAACCGACACAACGTAGTTCATGCAATTTTGTGTAACATGTAAATTATGTTACCATGAATCAAGTAAACATTATAGAGATGTAAGGCATACGGTAGACCTAGCAAACAGTCTTTATCATTAGATGCTACAGTTTTAACATATCGTAAGTTGACCGCACACTTAAGTCACGTGACCTAATTTGAATATGACGTGCCTGACTTGTTTAGCGATGTAAAAATGTTGCACCAAATTAAATTCCTGCTGTTTGGATCGCTCAAAACTGATTTAGGCGCTCAAGACAAAACGTGGAGAGATTACAGTGTCAAACTATGTCAGACACAATTACACAGTGAGGCGAAATTACTTGTGAACCTTTATTCTTCTCCCCCTCCCGAAAGCTAAATCATTTATTCGAAAGTTTCCTTGTAACATAGGCTATTCGTCGTATAAATTGTTTTACAATTGTAAGAATAAGAATACAGTTATGATCTAAGGCATTGTAGGATGGCGAATGGAAATGGTAATTTTGATATTATTTCATTGATTACATTTAGATAAAAAAAACAATTTGCACGACCGTCTTTCTGAGACAATGTTTAAATTGCATGGTCATACATATGATTTAATCTTATTTATTTTTACATCGATTGTGAAACAAGTTCTAATCACTCTCGATGACAGCTTCCAGGGTTACGTATCCATACTCGAGCCGAATTTAGGGATTGTGAAGTTCGTGATCAAACTCCGCTCAAGGAGACTCGGACTTACGATTTCCAAATAAGAGCCATTGATTATTACGGATACTTACACTCACGAAATTACTATTACTAATCCGATAGTGTACATTCAAACCTGTCTGTAAAGACCACCCATGGGAACAGCAAAATGTGGTCTTTGTTTACAGGTGGTCTCTATTGACAGATTAGATATCATTGAAAATGGTCTGATGGGAGATAAAATTGGTGGTCTTTGCAGACAGGTTTTGCAATAGTGGTCTTTGTTCGCAGGTGGTCTTTAACACAGGTTTGACTGTATACATGTATATATGAGAGTGGAAATTGCATGATAATTTGAAATTTTGTGATGAACATTCTCTTTGAGATTTTAGTGTTATTAACTTATTATTATATACGGGAGTAATTATGATTTCGAGAACCACATTCCAAACTCAACAACTACTTCCAGATCTCACATTACACTCTTGTAGAAACTGGGCCCTAATTCAGTTCTCATTTGACAGTATCATATATTTTCACACTCAATATGAGTCACTATCGGACTAAACAGAGAACTTTTTGTGATTTGATATTTGCGTGCATGCTGAGTGTAATTTATCCGTTATTATCCCGGGCCCAGGTGTCGGACTTTAACCCCTGACCAGCACGCTTATGTAGAAGTTCAATACGCTCTTTGTTAACGGTTAATTTAGCTTTTCGGTGTTTCGTATTAGTATTTACGTTTGTACTTCTTTTCCATAAGCAACAGACAACAGAGGACAGAACATCGAACTGCTGACTTCATAACAACCATTGTCAGCACCTTGGGTTAAAAATCCGAATTTCGATACCTGTTTCAAACTTCAAGCATCTGATTGGTTGCTTTTGAACGCAGTCGTTAAATCGACCAATTGCAGGGCTGCACTGTGAGACTGGTTTCAAAAGTTGCTACAGGGAACGCCACATACGTAAGGCTGTGCATCCCCTCACAGACCTCCGGGAAAACAACAGTCCATAAAACATAAGGCACTTGATGAGGTTAAAGGGTACATACGTTAGGGAACAGAGGCGAAAGGAATGGCCTAGGAGAATCAAAGATCAAATTATAACCCCTTGTACCGCTGTTCTGCAAGCTGGGCTTACCAGCTAAGCCATACAAGTTGACGAATTAGGGTAAATATCGCTTTAGTTGTAAGCATACACTAATTGACTTACAAAACAAAGTCACACACCATTGCGAAATATAGTTTGCATTTTCCAAGATGTGTCTCAAAACATTTTCATCATCGATGTGAACCGATTATTAAGTTCAGAAGGTTTTAATAGCGGCAGTAAACCGGAAGGTCAGAATTTCAATGTTTATGATTTTGTTAACCTTTTCAAGCTTATGTCATAGACGATTTAAGAAGTAATTATTTCATGTAAAGATAAAACACTATTTGAGGCACAGCGGTCGAATGGTGGACTACCGGACTGCTGGTCCGAAGGTCGTGAATCCGAATCCTACTTTGAGTGGGGTTGTTCACGAACACCAATGTCTCTTAATAAGACGCGAGCGATGGTTAGCAAAACACGAAGCAGTCATCGAGAGTGTAAGAACGTATTTCTTATTTGATTTAAAATAAATAAGTTTCGGCAAAAGTAATTATGAAATTAGACAACTCTAGAGCGACAGTTTCCGCATTGCGTTTTTGCTCACGTCTACTTGTTGGCGTCAAAACAAGACAACCACATCATTAGTTTAAGGCAGACGATAAAATACAAAACGTCACAGGGGATATAATTCCAGGATGTTACATTAAAAACTTGCAGACGACTACATCAATATTCCAAAGATTAATCCAGTTTCAAATCAGAAGGAAGCCAGATAAATCTTTGGGAATACTCTAACATAATCGTCATGATATCTATGTGTTTGCGATTCCTCAGACCCCCCACAATTCTCTCTCATTAAGTTTTCCATATGCTATCTGACACATTGAAGAACTTGTGAAATTATTAGCGCAATAAGTCTTGTAGATGTTAAGTGTTTAACTATGTCGAATTAATACAGTCGCTCTTGTAGTAGATATAAGAGTCATACTGCACTAAGGTTGGTTGGTGTACAGCGTACGTACTCCTAATCCCGCAGAACATTTTATGCTTGTATAAACATGGACAGCAATGTGACGCCACGGTAAGGCAAGGGTAAGTCATGTTTATCAGTGTAGATTATATATACAGACGAGAATCCTCCACAGTCTTGTACAACGATGATGCCTAAAGATCACTCTTTCTTTGAACAAAGTAATATTATCTATGTCAAAGATTATTTTTGTATATACTACATGCTCAATAGCCACTACCATAGAGAGAAATAAAGAATTGACTGATGATTGAGTGACTGATTGATTGATTGATTGCTTGCTTGCTTGGCTTGATTGATTGATTGATTGATTGATTGATTGATTGATTGATTGATTGATAGATTGATTGCGTGTTCAGGCAAGTACACTCAAATACTTTTCTATGTGGTCATTTTCCATTCTGTCATATTCTCAATAAACGTACATGGCAGCATATATTGGTGAAATCTGTTCTATTTCAGACTGACGCATATATTAGTCTTTCGAAATAAAAAAAATACATACAATATTTTACAATAATCTTTAGCTTACAAAACTGAGATCAGAGAATTAATAAAATGCATCAACCGTAAGGTGACCAACTGGAAAAGTTCTTCAGTGTACATTTATATTACGTTTATTGTGAAATATTATACATACTACCAAACTGGTTATAATTGTTTAAATAGTATTTTCGATTTGTATCCAGTCAAAATGATTTAATTCCTTCCCGACATCAATACTTAAATAACACACGCATGATAATTATACGCGCTATCAATTTTGGGATAATTTGTTTCTGCGGACTTGTTTTATATCAAATTCACCGAAATGCATTTTGACGATAGTTAATGGCAAGAATGCAATTTCTTTTCAGATTCAGTTAATGTCTCACATTCAAACATGATAAGGTTATATCTTACAGTAACAGTTGAGATGCTGATAATTTGTCAAGGGTGAATGTTTCTCGTACCTGTGTAGTATTTCGTTAACTTTTAAGACAGTGCAGAAAATAAGTTACAACAACAAACGTTAGCTGTGCCTCAAAGGAAAGGGAATAAGTTGCTACAGGGAATACATACATATAAGACAGTGCCTCCCCACACAGACTACATAAGACAGTGCCTCCCCACACAGACCTCCGGGAAAACCGCAGTCCATAACATAAGGCAATTAATGAGGTTAAAGGGTACGTATGTTAGGGAACAGAGTCGCAAGGAATGGCTTGGCAAGACCTTAAGGACAAACTAGGAGAATCAAAGAGGACACATAGTGAAGGGGGGGGGGGAATTAATGGATGGAAAAGATCACAGGACAAGTCAAGACAGCTGTCAATAATATGCCGAAACTAGGCAGAACATAACATGAACACTATATAAAGTGAAAGAGTTGCACAAGGGAAAGGGAAATATAACATACATTCAAAACCACATGTCTGTCAGCACCGTGGGGTGCTATCGGAAGACCGGAAAACACGCTGGCAGCATTGATGATCTTTTCACAAACAATCCTGCCGCCAGGTAGATAATGTTTTGCTCATTACTACGACACTGGCGCGGAAGCCATTCTCCAGCACATTTGCCTAAACTTAACAACTTAAGTCATTTGTCAGCCATGTTGAAATTGCTTGTGGAAAAACACGAGTTAGTGCTGGTTGGAATCTGAGAAAAACTTCCATGTCAACAGACTTGCCGCTTGGAACTGGATTTAATGATGGAAAAGGTTTAACAAAATGAACAAGACACATACTAATTTTAATTACTACCAGATTTATGCTATGGAAAATATACCTGGAAGGACTGTTGGTATATATTAGAGGCTATTCGAATTATTTTGAGCAAAACTGACTCACTGTGAAAAATCTGCAGGAGCAAATGGTTTTCGCGACACGCTGAGGGCCGCGCTTAATAAATATGAGGAAATAATTATAATGAGTGGTTTTGGAATGAGAAATTATGGTAAATGGAAAATATGTGTTTGTTAATATAAAATGAACTTGTTACCCACTATACGGGATAGTAATGTATTTATAATGACTAGCACTGGTAAACAAGACTGAAATACTTGCATTTCGGTCGGTGCAGGCTGTGCAAGTCATCTATAAAATATGCTTAAAGACAGTACGTACTTCGATTCACCTTGAATCGAGCAAAATTATATAGCGCGCGTATTACTGATAAATATGTTACAATACTTCGAATTATACAGTGGGACCTCGTTAATTCGAATTTATCGGGTCCGATATTTCATTTCGAACAATACATACTTTCGATAAGATTTATTTTAAATCGACGTGCCTTGTAAGAAATTCTGTATTCGCAAATCTACGTAATGCTGCATTAAGGTCAAGTCAATAATTCTCAAAAATCTCTTAGCCGCATTACAAAACAAGAACTGTCTTGAACAAAGATGGTCGGCGCAATTTGAAGGTTAAGATTTGTTGTGTAACTTAAAAAATGTCGAGATTTTACGATTGCTCGTCACTTCAGATAAATTCACCGAAATTCTGTGGATTTAGGTAAGGAAACGTACCTTTAATTGAAAGCTTAACCAATCCGCGTCAAGGTTACAAACGTTGTTCGGTTGAAAAGAAATTGCCTTGGTGGTTAACGCAAGATTTGATTGGTTTACACAACACTGATAATGCAAATAGCAGAACCATGTAAGTACGGCTGCGCCGAAAAAAGTAGTCGTATTAAGCAAAAAACGTCGAGTAAAACAAAACTACTAACTAAATACTTAACCATTTCCATACTCGCCGTTATTAGTATGATATGTTCATTGCAATGAGTCGGAACTGACGTTTCTATTATGTTTTCATTGTAATACTCAGGTCCGTGTTAAATATTTACAGAAATGTTGAGCTCTAAAATAGCTTTTAACCAACAATAGCAAAGCCAGGGTTCAGACGCTTCACTTCCAATGAAAACGTATCTGCTATTTTATAAGATTTTGTGTAAGATGTTTTGTTTCAACATTTGTGTATGCATATTATAACTTAATTAAATATTCCAACATCAAATAAAAAAGACGAACATACTAGGGTTTCAAATTTTTGACGCTCGTTCAAATTATTTATTGGTTATAAAAGTTTAACGTTATGACAAACGAATGGTTCGCTGTATGCCTACATGTTGAACTGAACGTATGAACATAATATGATTAATATCTGTCTGTCTTTGTGTTCATACACGCAAATCGTACGTTTTTTTCCTTGATTTGTCTGGGTGCACAATGGAGTTCTAGAGGATC
The DNA here is from genome assembly GCA_032209605.1 of Mactromeris polynyma. Classification (NCBI taxonomy): domain Eukaryota; kingdom Metazoa; phylum Mollusca; class Bivalvia; order Venerida; family Mactridae; genus Mactromeris; species Mactromeris polynyma. Next base: position 8,100,849 of record JASFXZ010000012.1, read on the forward strand.
AGAAAGTCCTTATCGCTGCATGCTGCACTATTATTACACTTGGCAACTTGAGGACGTTTCTGCTCACACAACAATGGAACAAGTAGACAGCCATGACAAAATATTCTTATTGCAGTTTATAGCGTGATTAGTTAAGCATTTCAATATTTGTATTCCTTAAGTGGCAGTATAACGGTGCGCAGGTGGGTTGTGTTAGCGTGGACAAATATGGAACGTTTTTTATTGCCCTTTAAGTGTTTTCTTATTGTGAAATAAAGGATATAGTAGACATTTGAATTACACAAGTGGTACAGGCAAATATGTTCTGTTTTCTTATCAAACAAAATGGAAATGTTAAAAAATAGGGCATGTTATTATCACGTTAAGTTTCAATATTTTAGATCCACCTAGACAGCACAGTCGGACTGATACCTCTGGAAGTGGGATGAATTTACTTTATATCATATTAATGTCTTTTGTTTTTCCGGACACATTTATTTTACATCATGATAGTAGCTAATGGAAATAACTGTTACTTGATAAGCTAATCTACTGAAGATACAGCAACACACAAAATCAATTTTCGTTATGTTTTCAATAACTTTGTTATCATGATGTTCTGTAATATTCTTTGTACGGAATAAAGTTTTAAAAACACAGGGTGTGCCGAAACAAGCTATGATTGTAAAAACTTCACAGTCATTGGACTATTAAACCTTTTTAATGTTTGCTTTTTACCGTTCCAGTCTTGCTCATAAAACAAAACATCAACCGAAGATTATCAGCGTCAGATACATACATAACTAAACAGACCCCCAGAAACTATTTACATTGTCTTTTATCGTTTATAATCTATGGTTTTATAATTTCCATAATGCGAATTTTATTCTTTCTTGGTTTCTGGAAGAGTAAATATACCCGTCGTGTATCAGTCTGCATTGTAATATTTTCAGAGGCGATTATCAAACCAGCGATACATCACACTGAGAAGGTTCATACTGTGGAGCGCATGTGAGATGATTATTCAAGTATTTTTAAACAGGCATGTCTGGGTATAGAGAACTCTTTACAGTTTTTAGGTTGAAACATACTGTTTTCCTAGAAATGTGAAGTACACGAGAATCCGGGTCCGTGGTTTTGGATAGAACTCTTCTCCATTTGTCGAGATATTGTGTACTGTATTCTTTAATTTTCAAGGGGAATTTACTTTTATTTCGCATCGTTTGCGAAACAAATTTACAACTTTTATTAATCACTATCTATGACTGTTTCCTTAGTTACAAACCAGTATTCAGACCTGCTTCATGTGTTATGAAGTCGGCGGTCCAACCTCCATCAAGCCGAGATTCGAACTTACTGCCTTCGGGTCAAGAGCCAGACGATTTGCCTTGGACCACTATGCCTTCCAGACAATTAATTTATTTTTTACTAAGACATACAATAAACACATTTATTCGAGAAAATAAAAAATAATGTAATCGATTTTGAGCATGAAGACTGAAATCATCAGGTTTTGCGACCTTGAACCTAGGTCAGTATGGACCTGCACCAATTTTTGAACATGATAAGCTAAATAGGATGTTACAAAAGTTGAAGAGTTATTTTAAGACATATACAAGCATATTACTATGTGTTTTATGACATGATCATATTTGGTAAGCGCAGTAAATTGTCTGATAGCAAGAAAAATAAATTGTCACGGGATTTAGAAACGTAGCCGCCAAAATTAATTTTCGCCTACACCCATTTCGAAATCACACTCATTTATATAAATGTCGTGATATGAAATAATTCTTAAATGAACTATTTTTGATCGATACTCAACGTTGTAGACAAAAGTTTTAAGTTATTTGATTGTGCATATTTGTCATACCCTCCACGGGGAGTTGTTTCCACTACCGCGGAATCTTGCTACGATGCCTGTGAAGTGAGAGCTTCCACTAAGTGTAAACCGATCAATATAACGTACCATGACCTTTTAAAAACTTATACTTAATTTTCGATCCATACGGGACCGACTTATACAAAATGACATCTTAGTATCACTACAAATCGAAGCCAAAAATTAAACACAGTGTGTAACATTTCAGACTAAATGGTATCGCTGATTTGTATGAGTGCTCACGTCAACAATAAGCCCAGAAAATACTCCGAATGTCGCCAAGATGGCGGCGTTTCACTCAGCACGTATCACAACACGCACACACACTGTAGGAGCAATAGATTATCAGAACTGCAGTAACCTAGTATTAGGACAGTCATTAAAAACAATATGATGAATTTAAGTTTTATTGACTCAGCGGGTAGTCGACAGTGCGTAGCCTCAATATGTTTGTCACAACAAAATAATGAAATCTTGTTTGTTTCATCGGGTTTAATATTTCAGTTATATACGGCGGCTGGTTCACCTAACCAGTTTTTCCTGGACTGATATCTAACCAGTACTAACTTACCCTTACACAAGGAGCCGGCAACTTCTCCACATGTGGAGGAAAATCGACATTTTTCAAATGTTCATGGAAGGGTATGACCTGCCGCGACCGGGAATCGAACCCGGATCGCCTGATTTCAAGTCCAGCGGACTAACCACTGGACCACGGCCACGGCTTATCACCAAGATATATCAGCGTACAAAATGTTTGTTAAAATGAGCATTGCACGGAACAAGTTCTAAATACCATTATCAACCACTTCCAAGACACAGATCGCGTACAATACGGGATTAATGTACATGCAAAACGGTAAAACATTTAATGCCTAGTCAGTCTTTTGGAAATACCTGACGTTTTTTGCTTAAAATGTGCATCTTGTCTGAGTTATGTGGAAAAGTATTTTCTTTACCACTTGTATACACAGTTTTAAAATTATTTATTTACGCAAATGCAGCGTTTTCATATCTTGGACTGGAGCTTGTGTTTACTAAAATTCGGACATATTAAACATGTATAACTGTAAACAGCACTGTGATCAGGTATTGCAGGTATATGCGAAAGGGGCGTGCATGTATGCGCAACATGAACATCATTCTGTTGTAGCATACTAAACAAAACACACCCTTTTCATGGACATGTACACCGTCTACTGAAAGAAACCTTTTCTCATTACATGACTAAATGATTTACCAGTGAAGCCAAATGTACCACAATGCCTATACAAGTATACACTTCAAAATCTTCTACAGAACTTGAGAACATGCCTTTTACTGAGCAAGAAATACGAACAGTCCGTTGTTGATACAGTGAGAAGAATATCAATTTCACCCCATTAAGGCATTTAATTACTAAAGGTTAGACGTTCGTGAATGTCATTCCAAATATTGAGCTAATACAGTTATGATAAGTTGAGTACTTGGGTTTTCGAATGGTACCTTGTTAAATAAGAAATGCGTTGAGTCAGCCGCCGACAATGTACGGAACATTGCGACTCATGGAAGATATTTATGATGGCAGTCTAAAGATCTTCGTCAACATTGTGGCAGAAAGACATAACGTAAATGAAAGCTCACATCATGTACAAGTTTCTTACATCCCATGAGGAAGCCTTACACAGCATTATCTATGAAAACAATAGCGGGAATAAGATACTGTATGCGAGTTGAAATTAGTTCTCTTAACATCAAATAATTCTTGTTTATGCCCTCTTGTTAATGATTCACATGGCATTTGATACGTATATGTATACGTTGCGCATATGTATGTTGTCTTGCCAATTATTTGTCTATCCAAAGCTGTGTATACATATGCCTAGTTTTTAAGGTTATTTTGTTATTCAGAATTCAACAAAAAATCTCGAAGTTGCAAATTTACGAATGATCTTCCTCCAAAATGCGTGCAACTGTATGTGTACAATTTCAACAGAAAATCTGGGTTTCTATTGCTTCTATTGCTTCTATTGCTTCTATTGCTTCTATTGCTTCTATTGCTTCTATTGCTTCTATTGCTTCTATTGCTTCTATTGCTTCTATTGCTTCTATTGCTTCTATTGCTTCTATTGCTTCTATTGCTTCTATTGCTTCTATTGCCAAACTAAATTTTGCATCTTAAGCGTAAAGTGTCGCATGAATTTAAAAATACTAAATTTCCATATACATTTATCTCATAGAGATGGCGATTTGTTGCTTTAAAGGAAGATAGTCTCATTTTCTATCCGAATATGTCTAGAATATTTGTTTTAAAAATGACATGAACGCGTATCATGCCTTCATACAGGCGTACTCTAAAACATCGCTTTATAATTCTTCTTATAAGTTTTCTGGATCTTCAAATCACGAGTCTGATGCATGTACAGTAAAACCTCCATAATAAGACCACATTTGGAATCCTTAAAATTAGGTTTTATTATTGAGGTGGTCTTATTATTGCGGTGGTCGTTAGGTGAGGTTTGACTGTATTTCATACGCTAGCACTAACTCGGTGCGTAGGTTAGGATAGTACATACCGGTATTGCACACTTTTACTTGTGGTTTTGGGAAACGTGTAAGAAAAGTGAGAAAAGTGACAATGCATTGTTGTAGAGTACAACTGTATGAAACTTTCTCATATTTATGATTTAGGACATTATGTCAGACAAATACGACTATGTACCTTTAAATGAGATAATATTTATGTTTTATTACTATTTGTGCAATGTCATTCCTCTGGTCAGTCTCCATGTGGACTGTGATTTTGATGACACCTTTACCTACGCCCTGGATAAGCCGAACATCTTGTTATTGAGCGCAACATAAATTAATTATAGTAAAATTGATTAAATTCGTCAAAAATAAACACCCACTGCAAATATTAGTTCAAATATTTATTGACTCATATGACACATTATTTTAACATTTCAAATTGTTGACATAAGATTGGTAAAATTATTGAATATTGAAATAATGGCGTGAACAGGTTTAGTGTCCAGTAACTGAACAATGTAACCGTGACACATCGGTGATATTGTTGGTTTTATCTCCGGGGTTAGGGTAAAAGGGTAAAACATTAACCCTCTCACCTGCCACAAAAATTAGTTAAGTTCGCTATGGCATGATAAGAAGATAAAACAACTGGTTTCTGATATACCCGAAAACAATTTAATATTTATCTCATGTTTAGCTAACTCGCGATAGGAAACCCCAGTAAGGTGACAAAGCGCCTTGTGTTGTATTTAATCTCCCAACATTATCTGATTGTATGGTCATGTGAATATATATATTTTAATAGTGTTGTTACTTTTCGAACCCTGAAAATATCACCCACCTCCCACGAACGGTTAGTACGGTATTGGTAGCTATTCCATACTGAATTATAATTTATGGTGTTTTGTTTGTTCTTGTATTAGGTTGAACTCCATTTTTAGTTGCTCGGTATGTAGTAGGGTTTAGCCCGTTTTGTTTAGTCATTGTTTTTGCCATCAGTATAGTTAATCTTTTTTTTATGTTCATCTCAAACCTGTATCAATAAACGTGTAACTTGTCTTTTTCCAATTTCATAATTCAACAGCTAGTTTATTGTGTTTGCCTATAGCTAGTATACATACTAGGATTATCGTCTAACATCGCTTTCTTTGTATAGTTCTTACCTTAAATTACCTGCATAACTAATCAAGCGTGAATACGTATTGACCAATAATGTAAGAATTGGGTTATTCAGATGGTTTTGTCCGCCTGATGTAGACGTACACGTTATGCACATTTTTATATAATAAATATATATTGAAACTATATATTTTGCAGGTAATTATACTCATTCATACATTTTCTGAATGTTCTATAGCTTATTGTACCTTTGTATACTTTATTGATACATAATTATGATGACATACATTCTTTAATATTTAAACAAAGAAATTGTAACTCCATTTTGTCTAGCTCCATTGGCAGCGAAATATAAAGAAGTGTATACTTTCATTAGATTCAGATGGTTTTGTCCGCCTGATGTAGACGTACACGTTATCAACATTTTTATATAACAAATATGTATTGAAACTATATATTTTGCAGACTTGGATTCTTTTATTCCCGCCAGATTTCCCCATCCACCACTACGGAACATACATATACCCCACCCGGTGACAGGTAGAACAAATACTTCTATGGCAATTTTTGACAGTCGCATCGTTTGACAAGAAGCGGCACAAAAATAGAATGTGAGTGAATAGGTAAAACAATAGTTCAACATCTAAGCGTAACCAACATAGCATACTCAATATTGGTATAGTCATCTTTACTGCGCAATTTTGAATGGTTCAACAATGAAAAAAATGATTCGTACGAATCTGAAAGTGTTGAATACAAAACTAGTGTCCAATACCGAACAACTTTAGTGCTTTCAGCGCTTTGATTTAACATGCTAAGTTATGCATGGTGGTTAGTTGCCCCTCCGCATGTTAGCAAACAGCTGACTACTAACCTACATGTATCAAAGGTGGGGGACAGATGACCTTAAGCGAAAGTCATAGAAGGACATGACCTGACCATGTTGACAAATCGAACTCGTTTTGGACCATAATTCATTTATATTATTAATTCTGCTTACTTATGAGAGTCTCCTCGTAAGATTCACTTGAAGATAATAATAATTGTTGACAATATTTGTAGTACGTATTGAGATCGTGCATGAGTACCGCACTGAATTAATAAGAGCGTCGTTATCATTATTATCAAAATGACTGGTCTGTCCCAAGATATGAGTCGTAATTACAACCTTTGTCGATATGTCTAAAATATCCAGAGTATTTTATATTTAAGTTTACCCTAAAACATTTTTATTCACGTACTAATGCTGTCAAATTTCGGAAGAAACAATATCGAAGCAAAAAGCAGTAATTTCTTTTTTCAAAGGCTTAACATTTAATAGATAAGTATCAACAAATGAGCGTTAAATTCTTATTATTCGAATGTATGTTAAACTTTGTAGATATAAATGTCCCCTATCGGGCCTTGACATTCCACCAGTTTCCGTTTAAAATGTCTACTGTAGTAGTAATAGTATCTTTATTTTATCTGTATGTGGTAAATTGGAAAGCAGGTCTCTTTTTTACTTGTACACATATGTGTGTGGTATTTAATAGACATTGATGATGCTTTAATGAAGCACTTTTTTAATTCCTAACCATATATTTAAACTTAAATTTGAGTTTGAACCTATGCTTGATTTTACAATTGTCAGGTGTATTGAAGGTAGTTGAAATTCCGCGTACATATAGTCAGTATTTAAAGTCCCAGTCACACTGAGACGAATAACGTAAGAATGTGTATGAGAAAAAAAACAAAATAAAAGCAATACTGATTGTGAACATCAAGCTTCGCCTAAAGCACCCATCGATCAAGATGCTCCTACTGAAAATACTGACAGTACTGAGAATGAGGAGTCAGCAGCCTCAATCCGTAATTGCCTATCCATATAGCCGAAGTCAAAAACACAAATCAGCATTACAACATGTGTGTCGAACTGGCATCACGAACGCCACACGAATATGCCGAAATGATACGACCCACTACGAAGTCAGTACGAATCACTACGAATAACCACGAATTTAACTTCGTACTGTATTCGTACTCAAAATTCGGCTCAGTGTGACTGGGGTCTGAGCCAGTCAATGACGACTTTGTGTTCATGTTTGACATACCAGGTAGTATAAATAATTATGTTCTGAACTCTTCCAAAAGGCAGAGTAATTTCACCATATATATTCGTTGTATATTATATTTTTCCATGCATATTATTTTTAAAATCCTTATCTAAATGTTGTATTGATATTAATTTAACGCATACAACTAATTTGTTAATAACCAAACTGTGTATATTAAGACATTGCATTAAGTATACACACAGAATACAGTAACCTGGATTGACCCATTAGAGATTTTGTTTATAAAATAAATCTAGGGTATGTTTGTTTACAAATAAAACGACTCCTTGCTGTCTACAGATATACCCGTACGACGCATAGATCAGTGATCAACACTCATTATATGTTTACCTTTGATAATTATCCAGTGATAATTATGCTAAGTATTCAACATGAATGTTGACATAACCCAAATCATTGTCGGTTTGCGTACATTATCAATATGTGTCACAATAACACATTGTTTATCTTTTTCTTCGGGAAAACCCCAGACTAGTCATGTGTAATAGTGTAATAACATAACAATCAATTAATGAATTCTTAAAGTTAAATTATGTTTTAGAAATGAAAAACCAATGTCTTGTAAAGTAAATCATTTAATTTTATACATTTCTTAAAATCAACAGGGAAATTTTCCACATGACTCACTAAAAGATGACATTTTAATTGGAATGCGACAGGTATTTACACTGCCCTCCAAAAGTTCCTGCACACTTAAGTAATTCCCATTGTAATTAATGTATTGATATATTTGTGTCACATGCAATAAATTGAAATTGCTTTTTTTTGACACAGCATTACTTTTCTGTAGAAGTATTTATAAATTTGTATTGAAACAAAATGTCTTTTACTTTGTGTCAGGTAATTTACATACAAATATTGGTTTCGGATGATGGCCGATTGATGCTGCTGCCGAGATGTGCAAATTGTTTATTCTCAACTTTCCATCACAGAAGTGCGATGAATAATTTTACTTCATTGGTCATACATGTATGTCTTATTTGAAATTCTGCATGAAAAAGTACAAACATTCCAAATATTCATGAGTGAAGAAACTTTTGGATGGCAGAGTATAAAAAGCAGACTGGTCATAAAACAATTTTGATATTTATCATATACTGTGCTATTCACTGGCTGTGTGGTTTATATATGTGGCATTCCTGTTTGACATTCACTTTCACTGGACATTTATCTCGTAGCTACATTAATTGTTTCCTATAATGGGTCTCACTTAAACATTGTTGTATACCAACCCCTGTCCTGGCCGTCGGTCCAGCCCAATCAGTAGTCGGCTCCGAATGTCTATGTTGAGGTCGATGGTTGAATCCCTAGGAGGAGTGTTCTCCGTCATATTTGACTGAATACAAAATTCTATTGTCCTCTACATTTGATTCATGTGTGGTAGCTATCAGTAGCTTGCGGAAGGACTGTGGTATTGGTATGTAACCCGCGGGAACGCTGGCTAAGTGAAGTGACCACCGTACTTAACCGAAACACTGTTGAAAAAACGCCGTTAAACTCCCATACAAAACCAACACCCTTGTCTGTATACAGCGATTGATTCCGGTGTATTCTTCTGTTGAACAAATACCATGATAGCTTCGTGCCTAAGCGTTTGTGTTCATCTTGTATTTATGTCTGTTCGATTTTAATGTAGACAGGCCACACCCGTAGTACAAACATGTTTAGACGACGGTTTAAGACGTACATTGCACTCACATACTTCTAATTAATCAGAAAAGAATGTTTAACAAAAGTACACACTTCTTGATATCAAAAATACGCACATACAAAGGCAATGTAATGTCCGAACAAAACTGACTGACATGGGAAAGGCATTTAGGTGTCTTAAAAGTTTTATTAATTTTCATGCACTCTCTTCAGTTGTTCAGCCTATAATTTATTTCAAATGTTTTGTTTTGTAACCTGATGTTCGTATTCTACGGATGTTTGTATTCACAAGTGGTGTCATGTTGATCAATTTAATCAAACGAGACTCAAAACTAATCTCCGCAGGATAAACTGATAACCCAAGTTCACCTCTTACTTGTTCCCGCATATCTGTAGGTGTCGCGGTTTACCGATTATCAATTTAAGTACCCGGATGTCAAAAGATTATCAAACATTTGGACCAGTTATGACAAGTTAATCCTCAACATTTTATTTAATGAGTGCAAGGTGTTTTAGACATCCTGTGCAGTTTTTTGGTTAAAACCGACATCGAGCCCAACCCAGTCTGCATTCAAGTATACATAAGAACCCTTAAATGTCAATATTGCATTTTGTTAATAAGTCGGAAGATGTGTTCGGGTTTGCTGACGTCATAGAGAATCGGACCAAAATATGTATAATGTCTTCGTAAATCTAAATGATCTACATATCGTGCGTGTATCTAATCAATAGTTTTAAGTTCCAAAGTTTAATGGCTGTTTTACTTAACGTCTTTTACCAAGTGTTTTCTCCAACATAATGCATTTCCCTCGTCCGGTTACGAATATTGTAGGCATATTGGTGTAAAACAATACGAAAATTGCTGCGGTTGTAAATCTCAAAAGCTTCATCAAAGTCAACTGAATTCCTGAAGATATAAGTCTCAAATTCCTGAAAATATAAGTCTCAAAGTCCGATAGAAAATGTCTTCTCCGAATATCATATACAAGTACAGTCAAACCTGTCTGTAAAGACCACCCATGGGAACAGCAAAATGTGGTCTTTGTTTACAGGTAGTCTCTATTAACAGATTAAATATCATTGAAAATGGTCTGATGGGAGATAAAATTGGTGGTCTATGCAGACAGGTTTTGCAATAGTGGTCTTTGTTCGCAGCTGGTCTTTAACACAGGTTTGACTGTAGACATCTTAAGAGGAAAACATACCGTATTTCATAAAGACAGACTGGACACCAGGGGTTTAACAACTTTCATATACATATCTCTACAAGTAGATGCCATTTGTTTCATACAATGGATGTTTCATGACGGTTCGTTATTTTTTAAATTCATAACAAAGCTCATATACAAAAACAAACCAATACTTTTGAACGAGAATATATTTTTTTAAACTTTGTAAGCAAGTATAATAATATATCAATGTGAATCATAAATATTTAAATCAATTTTACATGTTGAATGTGTAAAAAAACCTCAAATTAAACATGGTCTTTTTAGTGAAGTGGTCTTAATCTCGAGATAGTTTTAAAGGAGGTTTAAAATACATTTTAGTAAAATCAACGAAGTGAACGTATATTGATATCATTGATTCATCGATAGAAAGTTATATAAATAACATTCGTGCACTCTGCGATATCCACGTAAATAATGAATTATTTTTACCATGTGAGATCACACTTCAATATTTCATAATACAATAACTATAATATGAAATGACACAAATGAACTCAATTCTGGGAGACGTTTCAGCTAATTAGAAATACAATGTATGTGTACGCCATGAACTGCAAAGAAATCACGACACACACTCAACTCTAAGTGTCAACTCTAGTACCTTAAGGAGTACGTATAATTATACAGCACACTTTATATGATTATAGTGTTGCTACATGTTTCTCAGAAGACGACTATTATTGTAGCTTAAAATGCTATGCAATAGCATGTTGACAATACTAATTTTATCAGCAAAGAACAGCGGTAATATGCAGTACATTTACGTATCATAACTCCTACTACAACTCTCTGATCTGACATGTTTTATAAATGTATAATTTCCCAACCTCGTTCTCTTTTCCCAAGATGTGAATTCAGGGGTCTAACATATTCGAATGTCGGAAGAGAGTTATGGAAAGTCATACATTCTTTCCGGTCAAACCTTAGTGCTATTATAAAATTACTTACATTTGGACTTCATTCATTCGAATTCATCCGGTTCGAAATTTTATTTCGAATATGTGGTTTCGAATTTATTTCGGATGATACCAAGTATTCGGATAGAAGGTTGTCGTAAAAACGAGGTTTTCGAGTGTATCTGTCTTGGTCATTAAGAGTTGGTTATAGTGTTAAACTTGAATAAAGTATAGAATACACTGCTTATAAAACATTTCCATGGTAAGTTTTTGGTGGCGCCACAGACTGCTAGGTCATGCTGTGAGAATGTCGAACAACATCACTCACCTAAAAGCCATCGGGAAAGAGAAACCAGGCATGCATCTCATACCACATGGAGGACAATTGACATGACAGAGCTACATGCAATATGTTAGAATTTATTCGTTTTGTTATTTATGCTTGTCTAGTAGTAATTGTTTGCCTTTATAATGCATATTTTTCCATACATCCTAGTGTGTTTGGGGTGGCTCTGCCTTTCACCTTCATGATTCATATTTAAACTTTGGCCAACGTCAAAGTACGCGGATGAATGGAGGTAATCTGGGTTTGGGGAGGATAAATTAGCTAGTAAAGCTAAGTGTTCGTATATTTGATCATAAGGCAATTTATAAAACACATATCATGATACTTTGTTATAGTGAAGTGATTGCGATGCAGGAGTGTGATACTTGTTCTCATACTTGTACTTATTCAAGTACCAAATTTCAAGTACTCAGCAGTACTCAGTACTCGTCTGAAATTTTTAGTACAAGTACTCGTACTAACTCAAGTACTAAAGCAAAATGGTCAGTACTTACGAGTACTTTGTGAGTACTCTATGAGTACTTCCACACTTATGTGTGAAATGCAAATTAAAGTAAATTAATGAAGTAGAAATATATTTTAAAAGTGAATGATACAAATAATTCATTATAACAACAAATTATTATACATAAATTTGAATAAGTTAACATACGTATCTTGTTTTTATTTGCGATTCATTTAAGACAGTTTACTCAGTACTTATTTAAGTACACACACAAAAGTGAGTACTCAGTACTTACTCGAGTATTCCTTAAGCATCCAGTACTCAGTACTTACTCGAGTACTATCCCAGAGTACTCGACCCATCCCTGTTGCGATGTCACATTACTTGTATGTTCATTTCAATTACTTCAAATGTTTCAATTCCATACGATTGGAAGGTACGATTTCTGAACATAAATATCAGAGACAAAACTAATAGCACCCACCATTGTAATAAATAGAGTAATTCATTCAATCGAATATGATTGTCAGTAAGCATGTGGCATGGTGTTTCATCTTGTTTACTTTAATCCCGACTTGTCCGAATCCATTAACAAGACAGAAAATTGTTTGCAGACACATTCCATTTCAATTAGAGAATACATTCTATGTAATACCGTTTTTATTTTCCTCATGGGCATATAATCTCTACCACATTGACAGCAACGTGTCATCTCTTACTTTTACTGAATCATCTCAATTTCTGGAATCTTGAAAAAAACTTCGATACGTCTAATAGGATAAAACAAACATAAAAAGTAAACTCTAAGCTAAATAGAATTTATTTCTGTAACCAAACCACATGCCACTATTCAAGTCCGCATCAAATGCTTTGAGTGATGAACCTCTTAAGTATAGACGAGAAACCCTAGATTCTAGAACATACATACTAAAAATGAAAAGATGTACAACAGGAAAGGTCACATTCAGACCATCATTAGACCTTCCAAAATACTCGTATGTTTCGTAGTTCCACTGAAACTTGATTGACTGATTATTTCATATTCAATTCATTTCTATATGAAGTGCAACTTAAATGAATACATTGTGTTTTTAGTTTGTGTTCAGTATTATTTAATTCATCCAGAACAGTTAACTTGATATTGATAATTTTGGTATCGTGTAAAGCACACAGTGCCTTTGTGTGATTTTTGTGATTACACATACCGATATGTCAGAAAGTATCAATGCATTACAAATTCGTTTCTTTGCGGCCTACATCGTATAGTCAATTCGTTTCTTTGCGGCTTACATCGTATAGTCAATTCGTTTCTTTGCGTCCTATATCGTATAGTCAATTTGTTTCCTTTGCGACGTGTGTCGTGTTTTCGTCAATTGGTATCCTTTGATGCGTGTGTCGTGTTTTCGCCAATTGGTTTCCTTTGATGCGTGTGTCGTGTTTTCGCCAATGTGTTTCCTTTGCGACGTGTGTCGTGTTTTCGCCAATTGGTTTCCTTTGCGACGTGTGTCGTGTTTTCACCAATTGGTTTCCTTTGCGGCGTGTGTCGTGTTTTCGCCAATTGGTTTCATTTGCGGCGTGTGTCGTGTTATCGTCAATTAGTTTCATTTGCTGCGTGTGTCGTGTTTTCGTCAATTGGTTTCCTTTACGGCGTGTGTCGTGTTTTCGTCAATGTGTTCCCTTTGAGACGAACATTGTTCCTTCACAAATTCGTCCCGACCTCGTTGCGTATATGCAGTGTCTCCGCCAATTCGTTCCTTTTGCGGCTTGCACAGTGATTTGGCCAATTGCCGTGACTTCGCCAATCTGTCATCCTTTGTGGCGTACGGCGTTTTTACGACAGCAACTGAAAAGGCATGTTTATGGTTCCAAAGACTACCTATAGGCAAATCCGGCGCGCCCATAGGTGCGCCTATCTCCAGACTTAGCAAAGCGAGAATTGGTTACCAACGACGAGTAAATTTGTTTGGTTACTAGAAAACATGGTTTTCTGCGATTAGCAAATGGCAATTGAATAAGCTGGACAAATACAGGAAACATTTTTAATTAATCATTATTAAGCATGAGGTATAAACATGAATTCAAATGTTCACTTGATAGTTTGATACATGCAACATTTTCGGGCTCGTCTTGAGCGTTTTTTCTTCAAATATGTCCAGGCCAGATTTCTAATTTAATCTCTCTTCCAAAATGAATGTCTGGTACTTTTTACTGACAAAAAATCATGTTAATGAAGAGTCTTATATTTACTGCGTAGGTGACAGATTGAAAGTTATATATTAATACGCCTGTTCGGAATGTACGTTCTAGGAATCTTGTTAAACTTACTGGCATGTCAACACCTTTGTCCAATTATCCTTAACAATATTTTAATGTGCTTATGTCAGCGAATTAACTAACTATTAGTGCTTATCTTCTGGAATTAAAATTTATTGCTTAAATTCCATCCAGCAAATGTTCTATTCCGTCGAGTATTACACATATAACACTGTGCCAATTCTTAATTGGCTGATGAAACTGTTATTGTCATTTTGTAGGTGTTTCTATAACAATTATCGGTAGTTTTTGCTTTCCCGAAGCGCTTGTCTGTCGCCTCCTAATATAACACACATCATGCACGTACAAATCAAAAGCATGCCGAACACTTGGTGCAATCACTTAGAATAGTTTAACTGTTTTTATAACACAGCCAAATTGTGCCCGTAATTGAATCTAAAACATACAGTATGTGTCACTTTTGTCATCTAGTTTGGCTACCTTCATCATGTCTCACAGGGGTAAGGAATTCTTGCTCGGAACAAAATCCACCGATAAAAATAAACAAACAATACCTAAACATCTTCACAATAAGAAGGCAAACTTTCGTCTCAATTAAACGTTGAAGGGACTTCATTATTTAAGTAAGCAGAATAACTGTTTGCTACAATACTGAACGATACGAGTCTTGTCTATAGTTCTTGTATATTGAAGATGCACAACAACTAGTCCAGCCACGGACGTCACATCTCTATACTGTCGCTGTACACGAACTACGCGTGTAAAAGTCGGAGTACAGAGATATGTATGCGGGGCTACACAACAACCAACCCGGTACACACCAATAGTGATATCAACAGTTAATTAAAACGTATTGATGTAATACAGTCGGACGTAGTTTATTCGACAACCTTTTATCCGAATACTTGCTATATTCCGAAATAAATATCATGCCCCGATGTATCTCCTAGCGCAGGTCAACTTGAAATCGGCTATTTGAAACCATGTATTATTCAAAATAGAAGTAGGAATCCGAATGAACAAGGTACGACTGTCCATACGTCGACTTTGATACAAATTGTGACAATTTCGATTTATCACTCTCAATGGCTGTTTCCTGACTTACAAACCAGTACTCGCCCCCAATTCATGGATTGTGAAAACAGCGGACGTTTGTCGTCTACAAAGGGCCTCGAACACCATACCCTCTGTTCAGGAGCCCGGTACTCTACCCCTTGTATACTATCCCTCTACTTTGAAAATATTGTGATCCCAAAAACAAAACAAAAACCAGCACATTTTAGATGTTCCATTGTCTATGAAATACCGTATTTATAATTTAAACAAACGACACGATTAATTACTATCACATAAGTCCGCGCTGTCCATTTTTAGACAATCTGCCACGTTCTAGATTAATGGTCGATGTCTCTGCGCACGTTGACCGGACAACGGTTAAGTAGCCCTACATCGAAAAGCAATCGAAATTAATATGCAACACAGCCTAATGTACAAAAACAGAGGACACCACGACATTTTGATATCAAATAAAATGTGTAATGCATTACAAATGTATACAATGCAGCCGTTGTCTTTAAGCAGATTAGTCAATGTCATAGACTTTCCGTAAGTAAACAAAAATATATATAAATGTTTTCTTCGTACAAAGATCGTGTGTTAATGACGCTTACGGTCCGTACTTAAGTGTCGGAGCGTCGCTATCGCTCTACCCGCATTGATATTTGTATTAACATTTCTATGTTACTATAAACTCTCCTCTTCTTAGCATTAACGACGAAAAAATACGCTGATAAATAAATATCACTCAAAATTTTGAGGCAACATTTTTTTCACAATTAGACTGTAAGTAGGTACCTGCGTAAAATCAATGATTTCCTCCGATATTTTGCACTTTAAACTGGCGCCCATATAGCCTAAACATTATACAAATAATGATACAACTATGATACAATAAGCAATGTTTACAGTGTGTTACTTACATACATTGCACAGTAATTATTTTTAAAGCTTATTACCAGATTCATAAAATATATTCACCATATGTATGAACAAACCCCATACCCCATAATCAGCATATTTAAAAGTTTAAAGTCACGGCGTTTAATTTCAATTAAATGGAGAATTCAATTAGCTTAACAACTGTTCAAACAATTCCTTAGTTTCAATATTTGTCGTGCACTTTATATGTTAACCGGTCGTACATAACCATTGTATCCTATTCTAGTTTCAATGACTCCCACATAACGTGATGTGAGGCTTACACTATTTCGTTAAGACGAAATATTAATAAATTTAACGATAGATTAATTAACTTAAACGTATCAATTTAAACGAAATGATATTTTGCTTGAACGAAATTATATAAGCACTGTACTCCATTTTGTTTTTATAGGTAAGCGTTTCGATATAACGAAGACGATATTTCGTTTTAAGGGGTAATATTTCGACGCAGCTAAATATATCAAGATTGGATATTTCGCTAAATATTTACTTTCCTCATGTTTATTGATATGAAGTAATTATTTTGTGAAGCAAGACTATGATATGTATTCGTCTAGGATTGTTTGTTTGTTTCATCGGGTTTAACGCCGTTTCTCAACGATATTTCAGTTATATACGGCGGCCGGCTCACCTAACTTGGACTGAATTCTTACCAGTACTAACTTACCCTTCCACAAGGAGCCGGCAACTTCTCCACATGTGGAGGAAAATCGACATTTTTGTCAAATTTTCATGGAAGGGTATGACCTGCCACGACCGGGAATCGAACCCAGATCGCCGGTTTACAAGTCCAGCGCACTAACCACTGGTTAACGGCCGCGGCTTATTCGTCTAGGAGAAATAGAACATTGCAAATGAATATATCGAGGGCTTAGCGCCAGAATCTACCATCTCCTTGATGAATTTATATTGGGATAGATGGTTCTGGCACCAACACCTCGATATAGTAAAGGTAAATAATTATCTTCGCAGGATACAGTATGTTTATCTCTTCATCACTTGACCCAAACTTGTGGCTTTAAATCAACATTTATAGCTCGTTTGTGTGTAAAATTAAACACTTACAAAATCATGTGACGTGTTGTGGTCAATCCGTTCAATGCCACTGACACAATTACAGGCGGCCTTCGTTCATTCGAATTCGTTCTATTCGACGCGCATAAGAAGAAACATCGGGAACTGATATTTATTTCGGATAATACCAAGTATGCGGATAGAAATTTGTCGAATAAAGCGTAAAACAAAACTGTGGTATTCATGAAGTGTTAAATTTTTTTTTAGATTAAATGACATTTGGGCAGGAATGGACATGTTAAGCCAAGTTAATGCACACATCATTAAGTTCTCATTAGCGCCAACTCTCTATTTGAAGAAAAATGTCTTGTAACTCTACTGGAAAGATTGTTATTCAAACAATGTACAAGTATGAAGCATCATTGGGATTCTAATTGTCAGCTGAATGTACGGAACGTCATTAAACAGCGCGAATACTTGTCTGTCAAACAAAGAATTAGAATTACTCAGAGAAGACATGCCACTGATTATACGCTTACATTTTGGTTCATTTCATGTTATGCAAATTTGAACATTGCTTTAGTACGGTTGAATTTGCTAACAGGGTGATTTGTTCAAGGACTGGAAAACGTAGTTATGCAGAAAAGTCAAGCGAAGCATGTTTATATGCAGAACATAGCGGCAACTTATTTATGGGAAACGCATTCAACAAAGCAACAACAAATACATGGTCTTAAAATATACCGCTTGCCACACGTTATGTCTGTTGTTTACAAGGAAATCCACAAGACCATTGCTTGTCTTCGAGTGATTTATTTCATATAACAAATTATATTGGTTATTTATGTTATGCATATTCACTGGTATTAATAAAACAACACTATCTGACAAGCTGAGAGTTTCCTCTTTAGTAATTGGCATGAAATTTACAAAGTTATTTCTGGTATGAGTCCACTTCCCTTCCCTTGCATTCGGTCACCTTTGAGAGTCCACACTATAACGCTTCCTCCGAATAGCGTTCTCCTGAGCCTGTATATGGAATAAGAGTATGCAGAGGATGCAGTAGACTCATTATGTACGTATAATGCTCCTTGGTGAAGGTTATTTGGGGTATGCAGTCGGACCCCGTTTATTCTACAAGCTACTATCCGAACACTTGGTATAATCCGAAATTAATATCAGATCCCGATGTGTCTTCTTAAGCACGTCGAATTGAAGTGAGCCATTCGAAAACATGTATCATTCGAAATAGAATTTCGGACTCGATGAATTCGAATGAACCAGGTCTGACTGCATTTTGAAATCAGTTCAATTGACAGCCATGTACTGTTGGAAGCAAGTCATGAACAGTGGGAGAGAATTACATACAATGTGTTTACACCATATTGGATATACTATATCGCCATGAAATAAACTTTTGCACTTCGTCTGTGCGAATAAACATTATCACCATGGGTCACACTCATACAAAAGTATCAAACACACATACCCCGGAACCTTGGCTAGAGAACTCGTACAGATGAGTGATCTCAATGGCAACTTTCATATTGTGTTTTTAACTTGAGTTGATGAGCCGCAATTTCGTTGGTCAGAACTTTATTCTTTAATGTTGATTTTATAACTCATTTCTTAAAATTATCTCGGTTTTCTTTTGCCTAAAAGAGAAGCTACACCAATCTAGCCCACACGTAATAGTCTACCGACGTGTTTGCATGTCGTGAACTGATACACGATTGAACATATTGTCATTTTGTTGTCTTATGCTCTTTGGTGCAGTGACATTTTCACAATAAGGTCCATACGTTACGCCAACATGAGGGGTTAAAACCTAGAATTCGTAAATAACAGAAAGCATACGGTGTTTGGGTGACAGAAATAACCATTTCTACCAAAAAACAGACTTGTATTTGTGTGTATTTAAATCATCACATTTTCTCCAAGGATCTTACGTTCCGTAACTACAATCTGAGATAAAATTCATTAATTACAATAAGTAGAACAGCTGAGTAAACAATGAACTAGCTTGACTTACATAAGTCGCCTTGCCAAATTGAATCTAGAGGGACAATACTGTTACTAAAATAAGTCTTGTCTCAGTAAGTTGGTGACCCGAGTGTTAAAATATTTTAGAAAGTTTGGCATTCTTGTGGCCCCCACTAAGGCGGGGGCGTGGAGAGACACATACATATGTATATTTATTCTTTTATATTTTTGACATGTAAACGTTCATGGATAAAAAAGACATAAAGTTACATTTATACACAAAAAAGCGTCAGAATCAATAACCTGTTTTGAATTGGATTCTGACTGATCTTTCAAAGTAAGAAAGAGTAGCACAAGGATTGCCACATTCACACAACATGACCACAAAGACCACAGGGTAACTAATTAAAATAAAAACAAGTTGGGGCATGTGTAGCGTTGGGTGCAGCCTGTTCTTTGCCATTTCCTGGCTTCAAAAGTCACAATATCAATATTGCAGATAACTTGGTATGGATAAATATCAAAAGGGTGACCTTAAGAATAATTATATATGTTATGTTGGCAATTGAACTCAAGCTTGGTCTAAGGGAGAACACATAGATAAACATTTACAATAATTACACGAAACATTACAATCACATACTAACATTGGAGCTTACTGCCGTCGGAAAAGCTCTTTGGAGACAAACCTTTCCCATTTCTTGTCCAAAGCTGTCACAAAAAAGTTCTCTTAATTACGAATATGGCCGGAATTTGGAGGACAATCCTTCCTAATGAGCTTGAGTAAAGGCTTGGTGTCTGTCTTCATCTGCCTGATACGATGATGTTATACATGCTTGCCTTTCCTGACCTTGATGGTAGGATGAATCCGTCTTAATCAGCTGCGACGACTGTTTTGCAGTCAAAAACCGAAACACAATTTACACTAGGGGAATATTGGAATAATAATGGCAAAATAATTTAGACAGAACATGGTCTGTTGGATTTTATTGCCTCTGTAAAAAGCATGTTTATACTGCAGCCGACGTTTTTGCATTTTCTGTTTTAAATTAAAATTCTTATTCGTCCGTATATTTAAGGCACTTGTAATTGAGCTGTACGTAAGCGGCCTGTAAACACTGCATCTCGATTTTAATCGATGTGCCTATTTATAAATGTTAGCGATTATTGTCAACAAATATATAATTGTACGTATCATTATGTCTAAGTCCAATAGTTTTCTTACGGCACAATCTTTTATCGGCAATCGTGAATGCTATGTAGTTGTGTTGAATGTAAGAATTCGTTAATCATTTCGGTGCAAAAATCGTATAATACAAATAGGTCCGAGTGTGGAAATGAACCTTTCAATAACATAAACGTTCTTGAATATTCGAGTTGCTGTTCGATAATCGAAATATCGAAGCTAAATATTTGAGTGTTAATGTTCGACATATCGGTCTAGGTTTTCGATATCGGGATGATGTTCGACATATCGGTTATTATGTTCGAAATATCGGTTTTAATGTTCGAAATATCGGTTTTAATGTTCGACGTATCAATTTTAATTTTCGATATATCGATTTTAATGTTAGATATATCGGTCGATATAACATTGATGTATAACATGTATCATCGATAGCCTACTGTTATCTAATCGGTTATTCTGGTGCAAAGCTGTTTTCAGTGATGACTGATTATGCTCGTGTTTATATTTTTGTCTAGAAGATATTTTTATATTAAGTATTTAATGTCTCTACTCCCTAGAGATTTGACTCTTATGCGCCATCAGTTCGGCGTTTTCAAATTTTAACTTAACCGGTCACGATCGATAAAATATTTAATTTTGACAGAAAAAAAAATATGACTGCTTAAAATGCCTATTTGTGCAAAAATGGTATTTAAAGCAAACACGACCAATGTGAAAGGTTAGGCCTCTTGTTTGCAAGCGTATTAATATATTTTAAAAATGTAAACAACTGGACAAATTTTGTCACCTAAACTGCATCAAACTGTGACAGAAGATCCCCTAGAAGCGTTATAAATCCTAATTGTTATCACAACAAGCCGTTTATTTAATAAATATTTGTGAAATATTAAGACTTGTTTATGCACATAAGTTTTATCATTAAAACAAATGACATTGCACGTTTGGCATTATTATGCAGTTTTAGCAAGCAAACAAGGAAAGGCTGTTGTCAGACGTGATATGAATGTTGTTTGTGTATGGTCGGATAATTTATGATAAATTTATAGTTATGAAACAGCTATGTCTAATATAAATGACATTGTTTGTCTTTTTGTCAAAACCTAGCTTTTTAAAAGATATGCTTATTCATAGTTTGCGAGTATGAAACTGTTATATTTTCTATAACTCAACAGTATGAATCAATTACTTTTGCAACAAACCACATTTTAGTTTGTAATGTGTCTATATATCGCGTAATAAACAGATTCAAGTAGCAGGTATGAGATGGCAGAGCACCAAATAAATACCTAAGTGGAGTATGACCCCGCCTAAGTGGAGTATGACCCCGCCTAAGTGGAGTATGACCCCGTCTAAGTGGAGTATGACCCCGGCTAAGTGGAGTATGACCCCGGCTAAGTGGAGTATGACCCCGTCTAAGTGGAGTATGACCCCGTCTAAGTGGAGTATGACCCCGTCTAAGTGGAGTATGACCCCGTCTAAGTGGAGTATGACCCCGTCTAAGTGGAGTATGACCCCGGCTAAGTGGAGTATGACCCCGGCTAAGTGGAGTATGACCCCGGCTAAGTGGAGTATGACCCCGCCTAAGTGGAGTATGACCCCGGCTAGGTGGAGTATGACCCCGGCTAAGTGGAGTTTGACCCCGGCTAAGTGGAGTATGACCCCGCCTAAGTGGAGTATGACCCCGGCTAAGTGGGGTATAACATTACCTAAGTGGAGTATGACCCCGGCTTAGTGGAGTATGACCCCGCCTAAGTGGAATATGACCCCGCCTAAGTGGGGGTATGACCCTGTAACGTTCAGATGCAAGTGATCTGAAATAAGCGACCACACTCGTCCACAGAGGTCCCTACATTGATAGGTATTGATAATTTGACCGTTTATTGTTGCACAGTGAAAACTGTTTTTGTTTAAATATATTTGAAACATGAAATCCCGATCAACAAGTTAAGGAAAATGTAACAAAACCTTGGGTAGGTCTAAATATAATAATAAAGTTATTTTTAATGTTTAGAGAAACAATAATCATTCACCAATTAGGATAACTAGACGTTGTTTCTGTTTTTTTTATAAAAAAGATATGTTACACAATGCGCTCTCTGATACCAAACTGAAGTTTTGTTTGTTCACAGCATGATACTCTGCTTTATCACCGGATAGAAGTAACAACTTGAAAACGTGCGTGTCCAATCAGTGATACATGGGTATCATCAGAGACTATAAGGCAATTCAACCGTGATTCTAATGTGAATAAAGTCGTGAACATGTCAGACAGGCAGCAATAAAATAGCGACCTTTCCGATCCTGGTAATACTCACTTAATGCTAAAGAGATGGGGTGATATATATAATGTTTACTGTTGGTATTTCCCGGGGATCAATATGTAATTTAAAGGCAGAAATGACACGAGCTGGTAATCAGTAAACATACATTTAAGTGTCACACAAGATAATTTGTGGCTTTTCTTAAAGGATACACCGAGCACAGAGGCACACTCTTTCCATGTTTTCGAGGCAATTTCTGAAAGTAAACAGAGATCTTCGAGCAGATGACAGAAACATTTAAGTAGGCACACTTAACGGTACAACGCAAACTCTCCAGAAGTAACACCCCTTTCTCAGACGCACGGTCCGTCTGTTGTCGGGAGGTCGTTATTTGAATTTGAATTTTATTGTACACCTGTCATGATTTAATAACAGAAACGATTGACATTGGTTAGAAGGATACTATGACCTTCCTGCAGCCACTTGCACAAGGAAGGGCTCCTCAAAGTGTGTACATACATATATTACTTGGTTTGCATGATATATCTATAAAAAATATATTAATACTTGTATCCCCAGACTGGATGTCTTTATCATAAACGAATGATGGAAGGATAATAGTTCTCAATTATCTAAATTTTTACTTTGGCACAGCAACATATCGACCAGCAATGTAACAAAGGGCAATTCCCTCACTAGTATAACATCACTCTGTTCTTCATACGGTACCCATGTTGTATGTTATTTACATTTTAAAGAATCATTTAGCTTAGTACACACGTCATGCGTATATTAATCATTTAATTCCATTTACAAGCACCATGACTCAGCAGTTGCATCAAATTGCCAGTCACGATTTGAAAATAATTACATCACCGATGCATTAATTAGCTAACACATTTCTCATTCACACTTGAATATAAATAATATTTGGTTGCACATGCTCAAGTTCGTCACCCGCCACCATCAACAGACTGGTAACGATATTTTTCTCGAGGCTATTCTTCCGCGGCGACAGCGCTATCTATCACTTGGCGACATAGCTTCTCTTCAAAGAAAAATCCGCGACATAAAATAGTCCCCCATGAAAATACGCGTTCTTCCTTTTGCTCATCTATTTAATATCGCAAGTAATATCAATTAACACTAATGTTGAAAGTAAGAGTTTGCTAGTGGCATATTAACGATGTAACGATACAATGAAACCTCGCCAGAGAAATACCCTTTGAGAGGCGCTAGTGTTGGCTGATGTGCAGACGTCGTGTTATACAGAGGTTAAATTGATATTTAGTTCTTATACCCGGGGTCTTATTCACAAAACTTTAAAGACTGAAACTCAGCCTTAAACTCAACCTTAAACTCAGCCTTATACTCAGCCTTAAACTCAGCCTTAATCTCAGCCTTAATCTCAGCCTTAATCTCAGCCTTAAACTTTAATATGTTAAATGTTCCTTTTGCTCCTACAGTATCATAACATAGCATAATTTAAAAAAAATGGCAAAAGTGTACAGTGGGTATCAACAATTATTTAGACAAACTTTCAATTGTTAAGCTTATATGCTTGCAAATGTATTTTTTTGCAAATTTAAGTCAAGTCCGAATTTCATTCTTTAAATGTTTGTGAATAAGGCCCTAGGATAACGGATACTATTGTTGAAGAGAGATTGTTGCTCAAGTGAGGGTCGATCTGGAGAGGCAGTGCTACAACAAACATTTGCGAGATTGTACTTGTTTATAGCCACATGTAAGCACCATTGACACATGTTCCTTATAGAGTATAGCATATTTATTGCTGATATGAGACATATTTGTATTGATATAAATTACTTATAAAGCAAATTTTCTGTTTCTTAATTCGTCTTTTAGTGATATGAACATGTCAGATGTTATATATATATCTCTCCACTAAGAATATTATAGACCGAGGAAGTTGTGCGTGATAAGTAATCCTTTGAAGGTTATGCTAGTCATATTAACTAACTATTAAATATTAAGTATAATAACTATTCAATATCTAGTCAATAAAAAAATCATTAAACATAAAACATTTTCACAATGTTATAAAATTAAATGTTTCTAACATATATGAATACTATTAATATATTTTTGAAATGGCTCAAGAATTCAGGTCTTGTTCTTAAATAACATGAAATGATATATACCACATTTACTTTCTTACAATTATGTAGTTCCCATAGCAATTAAGAACAAACCATTCGCAAAATGTTTTGCTGGAACATCGCCGTTTTTGACTGAAACATATTTTATTCTTTATAAAAACCATCACACGGAGTACCGACCGAGTCGCTGCCGTTATATGATGGATGACTTTGGATTATTTTTAGAAGTTTCACGAAAATACCAGGTGCAAAAGCACGTCCCTTCCCTACTCCTAAATTTTCTCATTTGTCTAATAGTTTTTATCATAACTTGCGATGTTTTTTTCATAACTCGAAGTTGTTTTACATAACTTGCTAATGTTCGTTCATACAACAGTTAAAATGGCCAGGAGCTTTTTCTTGACACTTTCCATTTTCGTCTGTGAATTTATTTTCTTACTTATGATGTAAGACATTCCATTTGTTTAGCTAGACAAAAACTCATTTACATGTTATTTTGAATTATTTAATTATTACAGGAAACAAGTAGATAAATAACAGATCATATTTTAGAACAAATGTTGTCAAACGGAGTGTGCTCAGTTCGTACATAATATCTCATTAATGCTCATTTTCTTTATCATTTATTACTTGCGATAATTTCAAT
Source organism: Mactromeris polynyma (assembly GCA_032209605.1). NCBI lineage: Eukaryota > Metazoa > Mollusca > Bivalvia > Venerida > Mactridae > Mactromeris > Mactromeris polynyma. The sequence continues at coordinate 8,126,514 of JASFXZ010000012.1, forward strand.
GACAATTATCAGGCTATGAAACAGATTACATTAGGTCCAAATTATTGATTCATTGAGATTCATTTATGTTGTTACCACCTTAAAACTGCTCACATTGTCAGCCTTTTGCACATAGTGCTCTTTTAGATATTTATTTAACACCAAGTGTTCAGTTTAGATTAGCGCTTAAAGAAAGCCAAATATACTTTGACTATTAAAACTTCAACATGGCAGCGAAAATTGTTTAAAAAAAACGATTTTAAAACAAAACTGAAGAATTCTGTCAAACAAGTTACTTATTTATCGAATCTGGCTACTAGCGTTTAAAACCAAGCGCTAGCCTAGGCAGTCAACAATGTTTTGGTGGGCCCAGATTATAAAATAAAATACGCAGCCAAAATCAGAACGTGCTAAATATCTTGCATAACAACGCCAATAAATGCAATGAATATGGCGTCATCAACATAAACGTTTGACAAGACAAACAAAATTCATTTCTGACAGGACTATAAGGAAATTAAACAACACAATGACATGAGTGTAAGCGATTTTGTCAACTTCAAAGCATAAGTAGGTTTTCTATGCAAATACCATATGCAAATAGTGGCTTCACTGTCAAGTTTTACGTCATCCATCTCGCACATTCCTTTAACCTGCGGTGCAGTGGTGTAATAAAAGCAACATTAAAATAAATGAAGTAAGCAACCATGATTCAATCTGTGTAACACGAATTATCGGCTTCCACTAATTTACCAAATTAACATCTCATGGGATCCTGCTTCATGTCGTCTGGCATTTGAAAGAAAACAAAATATTGTATCTACAGCACAATCATTTCCTGTTTGATTTACTTGTACTCTATTACAATTCGAATTAATTTATGTAGGAGTTTATGCGTTCAACACTATTTCAGTAATGTACATCAATCCCGGAGGTCGTTGGTTCGAACCCTGGTTGAGGCGTATGTTGTCCGTGACATTTCCCGACATCTCTGATACATGTTGGTTCGTGGGTCCGCTGCTAGTTGCAGAACATGTTAATACTGCTTGGCTACACAGAAGCACTGTTCAGGCTATTTGGTTTTGTGCATAACTTTTTAACCAAACGCCAGTCTTGGCAGCTAACAATGTTTTTTCCTTATAGTCCTATCAGAAATAGAGTGTATTTGTCTTGTCAAAGTTTATGTTCCTCTCGCTATATCCATTGTATTTATTGACATTGTGATTATAACTTAAAAACTCCTATATTGTTGAAAGAACGACATAAAACTCCACCACAACCTTAAAAGAACGTTGAATATACTGGATAGTATACAGTAAAACCTCATTTATAGACCACATCAAAAATAAGACCACCTCAAAGTTAAGAACACAATTTTCATTTTTTGTTTTCACTATTTGCTCTTTGTTCAACCTCAATATTAGGACCATCTCAATATTAAGACCATGTGTCAAGGATACAAAGGGTGGTCTTATTATCGAGGTCTTACCGTAACAGCGCAAGTTCCAGTCATTTCTCATACCTAGACAAAGATACCCCGACATTGCAAGCAAAATCATGGTTGCCATATTGGTATTATTATGTAAAAAACAACAAATGATTGCATCTGCTTTTAAAACGGAAACCTAACTATAGAATTTAGTAATTAATCGCAAAGTATTTCTAAAATGATTGACAGTGTAGATAACCTTCCGTCAACTTTTTAAAGCAAATAATGAGTAGCTTTTAACTATTTCAGTACTTTCACTTTTTACCATTCGTAAATCAAAGTTATGACATTTTTACATCTATGTTTTATTACAATGGTAATTCATTTATGGTCTCTAATTCAAAAAATATTCGAGTAATTGCAAATACGCTGATTGCTATTTTTGTTTGCATTTATTAATGTCAGAAATACTTATTTTGTTCTGTTTACAATTTCAAGCATTTTTAGAATGTGTTTATTGCGCTCACGGACATTATGTAGTTCAGTTAATTCTCTTAATTATTGATATTTTGAGTTTGACTTGCTCACAAAAACCAAATAACAGATAACCATGAATTGAATGTTGCAACCTTTCAACTGGATTTCTATTTTTTTAGGTTAGGACACCCACCTCGGGAGCAGTAGGTTAACAGTTCGAATCCCAGCACGGATCCGTTCAAATATGGCTAGACGATGTGAGTCATCATCTAGATAAATAACGGTTACCGCTTTCCTACCTGCCTGCCTGGTAACTGGCATTAAATGATGGGGGATCAGCTCAGAAAGAAGATGTTTCGTAAGTATGAAATGACCTGCCCAATATAAAATGTAGGTATTTCTATAGTTCACGTTCAACTCCTTAAATTTACTGTATTGACTGGAGCAAATACAAGCTGTCTCAATAATGGATCTCTCGAGGGCAACAACATTCTTAGACAATCGCATTATTCACACATAATTTATTCTTTGGCAATGAGTCATAAACCTAAATCCAGCATTTACAAGGTCGAAAAAATCAAAGTTACTCGAATGTATTCCAGTATTTACTAGGTCCAACATTCAGAAACTATTCAAAGTTTTAATGCTTAAATAGTGTTTATTTATTATAGTTTCACCCCTACTTAAAGGGCCAAAAAATTTCTGACTTATGAGACATCTACCTCTGAGCACATTGACTTCCCTATTCCTATCCTTTTATGTCAAGCATGTAGGCACACAGTAGCTGGTGGCTCCCCAACCGGCTATATCAGAACGGACCCCTACCGGTATTCGAACCTTCGACCTCCCGCTCCTATGGCGGATGCCTTAACCACTCGACCAAGGGTGACGGTGAATATATTTTATAATATCATGTACTGTCAATTGAAATAATAACAGTGTCATAAAATAATTATGTCGAAGTCTTAATGTTCCAATATTTGTTTTTGTAAGAATAATTGAAAACTTAAGACTGATCAGTATTGCCACACCGGTTTTCTATTAGTTTTAACTGGATGTTCATTTTAAGTCTTCGTGCATTCTAATATGAATATGGTAATACAATGCATTCTGTGTTTCATTTTATGGATGACTTCTGAATTGTGCGCGTGAGGCAAACCTGATCGCATATGAAAGTCACGATTTTCATTTTTTATTCAGACTATTAAAGATTATTTCAGTATCATGCACCGTTTGAACCACAGTTTCTAACAAAACTTAGTTGTCCGTATAATATACGATCGATTGGTCAAGTGCAAAAATACTAAGTAAGACGCTTGGAGTTCGACTCGTTCAAAATCTCATATTTTATAGTATTCCTTGTCATTTACAGATATTCACGTGGACAACTTTATCAGCACATTGCGAAAAGCAGGCTAGTCTGACTTGGAAATGAATGAACTTGAGTACTGCTTTACCAACTTCCAGTAATTACACACCATATTACGTCTACTATTGGTACAATGCTAAATGCTTCTTAGTGCAATGATATAGTTTATTTTCATTTATAAAATGCAGATGTATGTTTAATTGCATGAAAATTGATTGCACCGGCGCAAAAATCATTAGCCGTTCATATTTGAACGATTACATTCATGCCTTAAATATTACTAATAACTAGCATAATTATTAACTATGTTTACAAATATTCGGCGTTTAACGGAACTGATTACTGTAAGCATGACTTGTTATTGAGTAATACTATTCTAAGTTCGACTCTTTCCCAAATATTTGTGATTCCAGAACCTCACTTCAATGCACTAATATTGACTCAGGGCACTCGCATCTAAAATAATGTTTAGATTTATGAAGACATGGCAACTCTAGGTATATTTAATTGCCAAACTTCTTCAAAGTTTTACACGTGTTTCACGCGTACTGCGGTACAGGAAAAATGTAATTTCAGCAATAAAGTAACACAGCTAAAATAATAATCAGTACACTGAGGGATCATGACCCTTACACGTGATGAGAAATCAAGATTTGAAATTTAGTGTAAAATTATGATATCATTACCTTCAATTATTTGCACGTGCATTTCGTGTTAGAGTTTGTTTGAAATTCATGATGCGCAAGCCTTTCTTAATTTTGATATATTTTATGTTTATTGAGATATTGCAACGGTTCGACAGGAACTATTCTCACATTTAATTGCAAAATTGTTAAGTAAATCAGCATAACACATGACCAACATGTCTGTCGACAAAGTTTGTCTTATTAAACCAACTGAACTCGTATAATGTTGCTCAGCTCGGAGATAATTGGAGAAACACGTCTCTGTACTGTACATGGAAGATTGCGCATTCATTGTGACATGACTTTACTTCGATCATCGGACAAGTTTTGTTCTGTTGAGATTTGACGTGTATCAACATTTCTTTCAGTTATATATGGCGGTCGATTGACCGAACCAATTTTCGTGGAATTAATTATCAACCAGTACTAACTATTCCCTCCTGAAGGAACTGAGAACTACCCTGAATGAATCAGAGGTGGATGACAAATGGCCGTAGCAAAATGTCACGATGGACATGACCTGCCCTGTCCGGACATCTTACCAGACCATCCAGGGAAAAGACCAGCTTACTACCAATGAGTCACGTCCTCTCAAATATCATTATGTGTTAGAAAGATACTACAGTATGTATACGTTCTTTTGCAGAAATTCAAAACCGCATAACAATTGCAGTTACATCTTCAACTATTTTTTGCCATTGTCACTATAGTCCGTCCGTCGCTTGTACTTTGTACAAACCAGACTATGATTCCTTATTTTGCATAACAGATATGAAATGACTGTCCTAAAACGATTTTTCAGCCTCGACTTGGTTATTTATTAGATAAAAAATCAGCATGTTTAAAAACCCTGTTTCAAGTAAAAGGAGACCAATGCGCTGATAAATGTTCTTAACTTTATTGTAGTGGTCTCCCCTGTTTATAACGGCGACCTATTAAAATTGACGTTTAATGTGACAATATGGACAAAACTTAGAGTGTGTAACGTATGTTAATTCTTATCTCTCTATTGCATTATCTTTAAAAAACCTTCACTGCAAGAACAGTTACTCACTACAATCAATGTACTCATGTACAGCAGTTAATCAGGGGCGGGTCCAGGATTTGGTCTATGGGTGAGGGGGGCGTGGGGGCGTAACTTTTTGGTCATTTTTTTATTTTGATCAAGCCTTATAAAACAACAATGATTGTGTTTTATTCTTTGTTTTTAAGTAATTGAACATAAAACGACTACTGTCGGGACGCGGCGCCTTTGAAGTCTGCAAGAACAACTTTACCTCGCAGCACTTCAAACATTTCGTGCCGATTTGTCCGCTTTTGCATTGGCTTAATAGATAAACATGCCGACACGCAACTACTTTTTGTGAGAGATTGAGAAATAAACGACCGACGACTTGTGCCAACAACACGTGCAACTAACGTTACAAATTATTGTTTCATCACCCTTCTTAATTTTGCACACTTTCGTGATCAGAATTGTTAATTAAGTTCTCTGGAGTGTTATTATTACGCGCTTCACAGGTCTATCACATGTGTCGGGTACGCGGGACGTAATCTGATTGGCTGAAAAGTAGTTTAGGTGACAAGCGACAAGCACCGCCTTCGATTGTTTTTGGCAAGCGTGTTATATTTTGCGCGCGCGCCACTTACAATTACAAAATCCGTATCTATTTTTAGTACGTGACCTACCCGATTTTCCGAAAATACACGGTTTTCCGAAAATAAGGCCTACCCTCCCGACCCCCTCAAACTTTACACAATTTGTGGAAAAGATCCCAGGGCAGAATCAAAAGACGGAAATCCGTCTCAAGAAGGAAAACTTTCACCTATGCATCATGTAAGGTTTGGAAATTTAGGGGGGCGCGCGCCGGGTGCCCCCCCCCCCCATTGGATCCGCTAATGAGTTTACTACAGGTGTCTATTTATAACACATGAATCAATTGGTTTTTCGAAAATGTTATGCAAAATTGCAAATTATTCTGCATTCATTTTAAGAAATTTGTTTGTGTATGATTGTGTTATTTTATCGTCTTACGTCTTACCATTGTGTCTGTCATCAGATATATACTTCTGTACCTAGTATATAAATCTAGGATTGGAATAAATTAAGACCGAACTAAACTGCGCAGCTAGCTTTAGGGAATTTTTCTATTGGAAACAGGTCAGAGAATTCAGGTAATTTGAACAATCGATTTTTATTGAAATGTTTGGCATGTAAAAACAACATGGTAGGCAGGGGCGTAGCTAGCCCTCTATTCATGTGGATTCATAATTGTGCTAGGGGGGTTCGGGGGCGTGGCCCCCTGGAAAATATTGAAAACAATGGTGCAATCTGGTGCATTTTGTCAGAATCATGTGGATTCAGCCGCGTACTCGCGTATAGGCAGGTACGCGCCTGGTAGGTAGGTAAAATTAATACATTTCATTCTAATAATGTATTTAACTTATTTCGTTTCTTTGGAAAAAATAGGCAACACGTACTACAAGAATATTTTGTTGTCTATTTTTATTAGTTTTAGAAAAAGTGCAAGTACGTAAACTATTGCGTTCAAAAAATTTATCGTAAAGCCGCCAATGTATAACTCCTGCAGTAGATGACAAAAAGTACCATCGGAGTGTCATAGGACATGTATAAAATAACAAATACCCGTATATAACGAAATAAGGCATATCACCCATAACTAGAACTGACAGTTCAATAAATGTTCTCTATACCCGTGTAGTTTTGGTTTGGTCATCGGGGTTTCCGCCCTTTAACTCAACAATTTCTCATTCATATACGCCCGCCACTTGACCTTACCCGTTTTCCTGAAATTATTATCAACCAGTACTTACTTGCTCTTCCGCCAGCAACTGACAACTTCTCCTCATGAGGAGGGCATGAAAATCGAACCCGGCTAGTTCGAATTACATATTAGTTATTTTTTCAAATGCAGAGGCCTTTTCAGGTATAGATACTAAAGATGCAAACACAACAACATTGTAAGAGTGTATTAAGTCTAACTATGTGCACAAATGTAGTTTTGAAACTGTTATAAGAAGTAAAGTCACATCCTCTAATGATGACATTTCATTTCTACATATGACAGTTATATAAAGAATGCATTTTTCGAATTTGGAAAATGTTTGTAAACAACAACAACATTTTATATCACGCCTTTTTAGTCTTTAAGCGGCTTATTCATTGAATGCAAGAAACTCCTCCACCTGGTAATGGTTTTCATTGTTTACTCGTTTAGGTCAATTAAGTTGAACACAACAATTATTTAATTCGATCTTTTTCATTCTGGTAAAACAAGATGTTGTAAATAATATAAGTCGTATATTTATAGATAATTTCAAAGATGGAAGACTTGGGTTTAAAATGTAACTATTGCCAACAAAAAGGTTCGAACGTTAGAAGATGCAGTCGCTGTTTGAATGTATATTATTGCTCCAAAGCTTGTCAGTCCATGGAATGGCCGGCACATCGTCAAGATTGTCAAAAACCTTCACGGACAAAAAATAGGACTCCCTTAGATTCAAGTAAAAAACTCAGTACATATGCAACACATATGACGGAAGAATATGAAACAGCCGGTGAAGGTACTGTCGAAACCAAGGACTGTCAAAAGCAAGCGCGAGATGAGACAAGCCCAGTTTTAAAGGAAAAAGAATCGCAAACCACAGAGCGACAGTCGCCCATTGTTCAAAAAGAAACTGGCGACAATAACATGGGAGCAGAGAAACCAGCGAATGAATCTGCTGACATAGAGCCACAGTCTCAAGGTGAAAGCAGTGGACCAACAGGCGTAGCGTGCACACACTGTGGAGTGCTTGGATGTGAAAAGAGATGCTCACGGTGCCAAAAAGCAGTATATTGTTCTCGTCACTGTCAAAAACAAGACTGGTCAATGCATAAGAAAGCATGCAAGGAGGTAAGTTCGTATTTCTCTCTGAAAATAAAAACAACCTCTAGTTGGGAGTCCATCAGGACAAAAGTCGCTTAGTTCTCATGGTCCATGGCATTTTTTAATATAAATGTTTTAATACCATATTCATGTTGCCCAATACTAGTTGTCTATGGTTCTGAACCATGCCACGCGCAAAACCCTCTGTGAAGGTCAGAATAGAGGTCAAAGGTCAATTAAGTGCATTTTTCATACATGTACTTGAAATTGCACTATATCTTGGTCAGTTTTACAGATAGCATAATCAATATGGTATCAAAATGAAGCTAAGGGATTGGTCTTTTATTTTCACTTACTTCATGCAAATTTAGTATTTTGCAATCTCCTGAATATTAATGAGAATGTCGGAAAAGGGTAATTTTCGTTAAGAATGCATGTGTATGGACGGCAGATTTATTCCATATCTTTGTAATTTCTGCTTTTGAAGAACCAAGTGGTGCCGATTTCAAGGTAAGACATAAAATTATTGATATATATTTATATACCTGTATATATAATTAAACTTTATGTACAATGACCGCTACATGTGGGTGGGATAAATCGACTCCTGATTACAAAAAATCTCATTTCTGTTTAAAATTGACATTGCTCGTTTTAAAACGAACTGCTTAATGTTTCTATGGATGATGTGTAGCATTTTCTTACATTAATACATAGTTGGATAATGACAAACTCTTAATTGTCTTTTACACTTATATGACCTTTGACCTAGTTGAATTTAATTGATACGAATCAAAATCCAATGACCAACATACACAACAATATCGCTTATCAGATAAATCCTGCCGATGCAGATCGATATCGATGGGCTACTGGTCAGCAGTCAATTTGTTTGTCGGTAGTTTCCGTAAGTAATTTTAAATTTTCCGATGCTCACCGATTGAAAACTGGTATGACACAATATTAAACATGTAGCCTCGGGCTATCTAAGATCTATATATCCGATAAACGCTTAAAACATTATGTTTTATGCACATAATGAGAAAACTATCGGAGTTCGACTTTGTTGATGAAGCATGAGATTATTTGTGAAAATTAACCTATGTTGTAGGCAAATGGTTTTCTCACGAAGTAAAATATACGGTCCTTGATTGAAGTAATAAAACCAGATGCAGCAAATATACAAACTGTTCTAATTAACATCGAGGTCGCTTATAGGCAATACTTTAGGGGGAAATATGGCATTTTACAAAATAGCATTGAGGTGAAATATTGGTGGGGTTATATATCGAATGACAATAGCCTGACTTTTAATCTGTTAATGCGTGAAATAACGGACTTATGTCTGTGGTGAAATAAAACTTCATATTTTTATTATATACAGCATTTAGGCTATGGTATTGTTTAACTCTATATACAGAATGCGATCTTATTGTAATAATGAGAGTGAGATATAGTGATACAGATGATACAAGTTTTTAGGCAAATAACTAACATAACAAATAAAAAAATTACAAGCATGATATTTGATATTCATTTTATACTTAATTTCGGATTTTTACGGAATAGCAATTATTCGGCCAATAATATCATTATATTTAATTATGATCGAAGTTATAATGTGTAGTTTGACTGAAATCTATCGTGCAGATATTTCATGTCGATTATTCTCATTTATGCTCGGCATATATGTGTATGCTGTTATTTGTCCCAGTTGTAATTCATAACACTACCGATTGAAATTATCGATAGGGAATAATTATAATCACTACTTTACCACACGCAAGCTAGCAACGCTTTGCAAACGTAAAATTAGGTGAAATTTGATAGGTAGAAATGTTCTCTTCCAATTGATAATTGTCTCTTCAAAGTAAGATATCATAGCTAGTCTTATTGTTTGTACCAATTTATAAGTTTTAGTTATAGAAAGATCAGTGATTTGGAAAAAAGTTCACCTCGTATTACAGAACTCATTAAAAGTTTCTTAAATTTCAATAATTTATGGAATGGAATGTAATACTTAGGCCTTTAACATTAAGTGTTTTATGTACATAAAGAGAAAACTATTGGAGTTCGATTTTGTTGATGAAACGCGAGATTATTTTATTATTGAAAATGAACTATGTGATAGGCAAATGTTTTGCCAGGGACCGTATATGTTCCATGTTTTGCTCATGAAATAAAATAGAAAAAACAAATAATAATAAACACTTTGTCGTGTAATTTACAATTCAAGTTGAAATTGCAAATCATTTTGGGTACTTTTTTAAATACGCATGATACTGTGGTGTCCGCAAATACCACGCAAAAGTTTTGTTTATTACGCGATAGATCGGGTCTGCGAGACAAAATTTTATGAGAATAGTTATACTCGTCGTGGCGTCATCTACGATCCCTTTCCAGGACTGGATCCTACGGAAACGAAGAGGGGCCTGGCCCCCAAGTCGGTTGTGGAGTGACCAGATTAGGTCTCAATGCTACTATTCTAGCACTTTAAATACAATACGTCAATTTATATCGATTTCCCCTTTACTACAAGTATAGCGGAAGCAAGTGCAATAACATTTGACGCCCTGTTGTGCACCTTGGCCTTTTGTGACCGTCTACTAGAATCGTATGCTTTTCACTCTACATCAGCCAGGCGCTTTCAAATTACTTATCACATGAATGTAATGAACGCGTCTGTAAAACGCAGAAATCTGTCACGGTGTTGTTTTAGTGATTGACAATGGAAGGGGGGGGGGGGGTGATTTGACACCTCATATTACTAAATTCATTAAAATAATTTAATTCAATTTAGTTTATGAAAGGGATTTTAATATTTAAGCCTATAGTGTTGCAAAAATAAAACCATTTTGTTTTTTCCAGATACAGCCTAAACATTTATGTTTTCACATTTTCCTCCTTTTTAAAAAAAAACATGTTTCTGTCCAAAACGTATGTATGACTACCTATCAGTTTTATTTATCATTTTAAACAATCCATGTCTATAAATATAAAATGGAACTGATGTATACCACCATAACTGATTCAATATTTAATCATAAGCTTGTAAAATAAGTCTTTAAAATAATAATTGGGACATTAAAATGTTAAATTATATTTTTTTAGTTTTGCTTATATTTTACACTGATTCAGAATGTTCTGCATTAAACAACTGCACCGCATGTATTGCATAATATATTTGCTTAGTATCGTAAAGGGCAATAAAATGATAACACACCCGAACATATAACACTAGTCCGGACGCTAACGAACATTCGAAAGATCGGTAATCTCCGTGAAACTCCGTATAGAATGCCGAACTGACAAAAAAATTGATGGGGACTTTATTTAACTAAAAATTCCCCAGCCTAAATTTCAATCGAAAATTTATTGAAAGATATCTTTAAAATAAAAATTAATTCCGCCTGTGCCTTTTTTGTTTTTTAAGCATATTTCGTCAGATAAACAATTAACCTATGTCTTAGGCAAATGTTAAACCAGAGAGTTCGCATTTTTTCGGACGAATTACACTTCTTCAATGTGAATATGAGTGGTTACATATAAATGCAAATTCCCCCGCCAAAATATTTTAAAAAATCTAAAAAAAATTAATTACTCGAAAGGTGACAAATGACAGTTTGTTATTCTACCTGTGCTTTTAAGATCATTTGAAAAATAAATAAAGTTATAGCCAAACATGTCAAGTGCTCCCTCTATATTCTATAGTGTCGACTGAAGCCATTTTGAGCGTTTTCGCGCTTATCGGAAAAGCGAAATTGTTGTACATGGATTAACCATTTCCAGATCTAAAAGTATTTATATCATTTATGTATATTTCTTTTGAGTCAAAAGTTTTGCAGAATTGAGATTTTTCGTGTTCATGTGTCAATTTACCCCCACCCACTTTTAGTAGTATATGTTTGCTCGTAAATTGATAATTATGACTGTTAATAATGTTATTTATTAATAGCATAATATCTCACCTTTAATCTAATATCATGTAGGTCTTAAAATAGCATCAATGACGATATTATGACAAATGTATCGTTCATACACAACGATTTCTAACGATTTTTTGCCATTTTTGGGGTGTTCTCATTAATATTCATGAATATGGAAATGAGCTAATTAGCAAAAAGTTATTTTTAGTAAAGGCCCAATATGTTAGCTTCATTTTGATACCATTTTTGTAGTTTTTTACTCGAAAATGGCGAAGATATAATGATAATTCAAGTGAGATATATGAAAAATGTATTTACTTGACCTTTGACCCAATTTTGAGAAAACGAGGCAAAACCATGGATGGCATGGGGCAGTTTCAGATAACACACATATCAAAGATAACATATAATATGCATGCCCAATTCTACTCTCTGATGCCATGGCCCGTCACATTTTCTCCTGATGGACTCCCAGCTAACAGTGGTATGGTTTGGACACGATGTTGTAGATCCATTTTGACATTTGACCTCCATAAGTGAATTTGACCTTTGAGCTACGGACATGGGCCTGTGCGCAACATGCCATCTCATCATGGTGTACATTTGTTATTTGAGTAATGGTCCGGACAAAGAAATATATACCCTTTTTGACATTTGACATTTGACCACTAAGTGTGGTCTTGACATTAGAGCTACAGGCACGGGTCTTGCGCGCGATACGCCGTCTCATCATAGTGAACATTTGTGCCATGTCATTTGAAAATCCCACAAAAAGTGCCATGCAGTATTCCGGACAAGATGTTTTAGACCCACATTTGACCTCTAAGTGTGGTGACATTGACATTGGAGCTACGGACACGAGTCTTGTACGCGACACGCCGTCTCATCATAATGAACATTTGTTACAAATTATTGGACGCTCCCCTAATAAATGCCTGTGTAATGGTGCGGACCAAGAAATCTAGACCCATTTTTGACATTTGACCACTTAGCGTGACCTTTAAGCTACGAACACAAGTCTTGCGCGCGACACGCCGTCTCATCGTGGTGAACATTTGTGCCAATTCATTTGAAAATCCTCCAATAAGTGACAGATTTATGGTCCGGACAAAAAAATCCGGACGCACGCACTATGCCGCACACACGCCGCACTCACGGACATACACCTGATGCCGTTATGGCGACTATGTCGAGCTCACCGCAAGCGGGCTCGACAATAATAAAACCACGTTATGTCTTAGGCCGCTATATTATTTGCATATTGTGAAAATGATTGCATATATTTTGTATAAGGAAGTTTTTGTTGTCATATTACATCAATATTTATAAACCCAATTCGATAAGGCTTTCATTATCGATTTATCCATTATATTGGGCATTGGGTGGGATAGTTGTTTAAATCATGTGATATCATTTTAACATGCTGTAAATAGGTTGTATACAACACCCCTATAATCGATATTTAGGTAAACACGATAATGAAAGTAATAGCGAATTTGAGTTATACCAGTAAAGGTTGCGTAAATCGGCAACAAATGACAACTGCTAAAATACGTACAACTAATAATAAATGTCATGTTACGAACAATATTCATCAGGAGGGTCTAATACATTATACAATATGCTAACCTTTTTAATTAATAAAGATCTTAATTCGTTTGCTAAAATGCTTATGTCGTTATTTTAATTTATATACAAATACGACGGGCATTCAATAAATTGTGTCACTATTAGCCTTCCGTAGAAACCACGTTGCATAAGAGCATAGAAATTTCATGTAGTTGATTGCAGATGTTTATTGGATACACCTGTGAAATTTGGATTTAATCCGTTTAGAATTGAACAAGATATATCTCGTTGAATTATACACACTCGTATATAGTGGCTATTTGAAACCTGCATGAACAATAGAAATCAGGGCTTACATTAAAGCCCGAGTTTCTTGCCGGGTATCACCTTAAATAGATTTTTGCTGAATTGTGTCGCATCCATGATAGTTCTACGGTGACATTAAGAACAGTTTTTCGATAGTAAAAAAAATAAAGGGGGTCTATGTAGCCTGCAAAACAGTAACCTTCCTGGTTGCAGCAACAAAGGGAAAACTTGCTGCTGTTAGAGCTATGGCAGATGAAGATGGCCGATTTACCATTCCCAGATAGCTCATTGTCTAGGCATTCCAGAAGGAACCGTCCATCGTATGCTGACAGACTGTTTGAAATTTAAGACGCTTTGTGGTAGATTGAGCCTCCATTTGGTGACACCATACCAAAAGGCCAAGCGTGTCGATTGTGCCCAAACACTTCTGAAATAATGTAAAAAGTGTAATCCGTGTACATTTTCTGAGTTGCTCACTGGGGATGAAACTTGGGTTTATTATTTATTCCCCTACATAACAATCAAATGGTTAGTAAAAGTCAGACAAGGCCGGTCATTGCAATGAGGACAATAAGCGCTAATAAGGTTTTATATGCCATTTTTATCAATTCGAGTGGCCCTGTTGTACAAACACGACAAAATGACAAATGCCAGCACGACTAGGCCACAACACGAGTAATTATATATTTTGGCGGGTGTTTGTGTTTCGGATTAAAGTGTAAAACCAACACGGCGTCGTCTTTTTGCCGAACACGTGTTGCTTTTTCTACTAGTCGCCATGCCAAGACAATAAAACCACCAACCCGCTATTTTTGAAACGACATGACACAAATCTGCCGCCATACTAAGTCTCGAAATATTCTAGGCCACGAAGCTAATGTCAGGCATATCAGTTGCCACAAAGTAATCCGATTTGCAAATCTTGTTTTAGTTTTAAGTTTATTGGTTGAATAAGGCATAATAATAGCCCAACAGTTGTCCTTAGCTTTTGTTGTTGATCCTAAATTGTGGCAGAAATTTAGACATAAGAATCGTGCGCTATGCTCATTTGGATAGTAAATTAAGCATACAATGGTATACTGAATACACGAAGAGTCTTCCAAATAATTCCATCATTTATATTAATTCCTATTTGCAGAAAATGTCAGAAGAAGATGAGAGAATTATGAAATCATATCTAAAAAGGAAGGAAATTATTGAGAGATTCCAGGCGTCAAACAATAATTTTGATTATTCTCTAGTTCATGATCAAAATTTTTCGGGTCCTCTTAGCCGCATAGAGCAACAGCTAACCTTAGAACAAGCTATGATGCGAGCAACGAGACCGGAAGGGTCGATGCAAGCGGTGGTTAGAAAGGCAAAACAAGACTTTCCCGGATTCAAAATTGTAACAAAATTCTCGGATGTACCTTATGAGCAATTCTCTTTCTTCATGCCGCTTGTTTATCTAAGAGCACAGTATATCTTAGTAGCATTTATATATCGATACCATGAGCATGCGATGCGGCATGGTGTGTATCTGAAGGTAAGGTAACAATGTTCTTCGTATAACAATTCTTCAAGATCTGCGCATTATTACAGTTTGTTTTGATGCACGAAATAACGACATCGTAGACCTCGAATGTTCTTATTTTGGGATGATTGTATACGTGGTAATTAAATATACATTAATGTATTAAAGTAAATCACCATTACTAAAGCTGCATTGTATTGAATTAGATAAATGATAAAATTAGCATTATAGATTAGTTAAAAGGCACAAGACTGAAGTGTATATAAAACTACTAAAATTTATAATTGACCATCTGGTTGTTAACCTTGCCAGTTTCCGCTTATAATGTCTCATTGGATTCCATACAGTCGAAAATATATTTTCTTAGAACATGTGTAACATGAATAAATAGAAATATTTATCTGAACAATGATTTATTGAATGGGACAAATCTTACCTACTTTTTTATTGTAGGATGATGCAGATTCTGAGAGTAAAGTTGAGTTTTATTTGGACGAGTATTTCGACAGCCCTTTGCCCTTCTTCAGTTATCGACAAGTGAAACCTGGCGGGTATATATGCCTGATAAAACCGGAAATGCATGTGTTTCGTGACGGAACTGTGGGTATTCGCGTCAATCATCCACATGAAGCTGTTATATTAGATGCGTAAAATACTGTTCTAGTAGAATTTGAAGTAGTTTCCGTAAAAAAGTGTGTTTTCACCTTAAAGAACAACAACAAATACCAGTATTTCCATAGAGGATATAACATTATCGTCAATATTTCTATGTAGTGCAACCCCACCACCGCTACATTCACACGGTGTTTGAAACGCTGTCATTTCTTATTCCAACGTTTTCGACTAGCGTATGGAAGTGCCCGGGATCCTAAGCCAAAAGTTTCAGTCTACAATTAAAGTAGTGCACAATTACTGCATTATTGGTCTTTATTCCTCACTGTTTGTCCTCATTAATTATCCTCAGTTGCCCTTTCACCTTCTCAAATGCTTGATGTTTTATGGACTGTTGTTTTCCCGGAGGTCTTTCCCTACTTTTTATCTCTTTTAGAAGACACATGATTTTACTACAAATTTAATGAAATGGAAATGTTTCATCATATGTCGGAGTTCATTATCGGACATAAATTGGTTATCTGTCACTTCAGGACACGGGAAGCACAGTATGTGCACTTAATCGTTTATCTGGCAGAAACCTCCGAAAACATTCGGACTAAAACATTCGTTTAATTTTTGCCGTCTTCAGGTGCAGATTTGACGAGGTTTTTGACATGAGCGCATTTTAATGCATTTCTGAAAAGAACTTCGCCAATTCTTGGCGGATTTGCATTAAGTATATGTTGTTTAAAGATAAATAATTCATGCTTAAAATTCTTTGTATTTTATGGATATACGTATTTTGATGTTTGAACTGCTATTTCTGCCGCGGAAAGAGGTCAGGTGTGAAAAGCGATAGTCTCCTGGTACTATGTAGAATGCATAAATAATGGGAGAGAGCTCGTGACAATCTTCTGTGGTTTGTTTCAATCAGAGGATTATTGTATCATTTGTGTCAGAGAAGATGTATTCTATCTTTGCCAATGAATATACATTTGCTACGAATGAGTGATGGATCTTGCTTTGATATTTCCACTAGGAGATTCAAATCTGTGCATCTAAGAAGTTCTTATTTCATATTCTTATCCTTATGCATGTTGTATTGTCTTGTCTGAACCAGCATTTTATCAATTCGTTTGCCGTATACCAGGACATATATTTGATCATTTATATACAGTGCAAACTGCCGGTACTGACACCTGGTGATTTGCTTTGAATGCAGTTTATACCATACCGATACATTTAAAAATTAATTACTGATTGTTTGAATGCAGTTGTATTTTGTTAAGTATCCAAATAAAAAAGGAATATTATTGATCTTTGTTGCTCTGTTTCTTTATGATAAATAGGGTTTAGAATTGTGTTCAATATCACAATAAAATGTTAAAATCACAAACTGTTCAAGTTTTGCATCGTTGATGACAGTTCATTACAACGGTGCTTAATCTAATGGACTAAACAAACAAACGCAAACTGAATTTCATTCAGTTTACAAGAAAAGAAACAACACTGGACGAGTTCTTTGCTAAACAAACATGAACGCGCGTAGATATTGACAATGCTGACACTGTCAATTGTGACACTTGATTTTGGTTCCTGTTGAACATTTTTGCAACATTCTATTCTTAGTCAAAATGTTGCTGATGTAGTTATATTGGATATAATGTAGCTGAAAAATAAAGATTTTGTAAATCAAGCTTTCTTTAAGTGTTTGGTATAATTCAAGGATTTATCATTTCCTATTAAAAAGTGAGGGAAATTATTAAGAAATACATATCAAATGCAAACACTTCTGAAAACAATACAGCCTGTCAAACTTTGTCCGAAAACCGTATAGTCCGTGGACCTGTCATTGCATGACTACTTTGAAAATTACATTTTCAACATTACTTTTATGCTGAATATGTTAGTACTCCAACAGCGTCATATGTCAAAATACATCAATCTGAGTATCTATCAGATACCATACTAGCAATTTAGCTATATTGAGTCGTCAAATTATTAGCAATATACATTCTTATCACGTCAATGATATTCACCAACATTATTTTCATATACTTGATGGAGCACACATAATACATAATACGAATACGTTTCATCAACCAGTTAATTCACAGTAATTAATTAATTGAAATAGTAAATATATTGATATTGTATGCTGCAGTATAATGAATGTAGCTGTGGTATTTTAGCATGAAAATGGATGAAACTGAAAACAAGTGGTGAAATTGAAATTCAGATTGTCATCAGAGCAAGCGTGATCGTAATAATGCTAAACAATACTCAAACGTAAGCTATCTAGGACTGAATTCAAAAGGTGTTAAGGCCAAAATTGGACTAACAAATATCTTTTGACAGGTTCAGATTAGCGTGCATTCCAGTCTTACTCGTTCGTTTGCTAATCTGAACCTGTCAGAAGATAGTTGTAAGACTTATTTAAGGCAGCCAATTGATAGAACGTAAGCAGGAGAACGCGTTAAGCATACAGCGGGAATAATAATGTATATTGGCGACTCTACATATGTTAGAATGAGATATGTACTTAATGTGATCTGAGAGCTAGATCGGAGTTCGATATCGGGTAATAATTAGATCATATATAAAGGGACATACCCGCCTCCGAGCAAGCAGGCTCAGTACCGTAACACAAGTCACATGGAGATACCCGAGGGTTCTCAAACTTTTATCTGAGTTCTATCTCAGGTCAACATTGCAAAATTAGGATAATTATCAGCGAAATGACGATATGTGATTTTAATATTATCGATGGCTGTATCAACACCACACATGCCCAACGTGCTAAACACGAATATATGCACTGTATGTAAAAGGTGCAGATCAATTTAGATAAAAAAGTAATACTTAGGGCTGATTTTCAATATGCATATGATTCTCATATAATATAGATACTTAAAATTGACTTTCATAGTTAGCAATTGCTTCGCGGACAATTTGATTCAAACAATGCACCTAGGGCCATTTGTCAATCAACTCTGTAATCGGAAGTTGTCAGTTGCTTGCGGAAAAACTGGTCAATACTGGTTGGTAACCCATGAGCACTAGTTAGGTCAACTGACGCCGTATATAACTCAAATGCTAGATAAGAAACAATATTAAACACAAATCGTGGTAGTATATATTTCACACTCTGTGACACACAATATCACCATGCCTAATAATATTTTTCTCACAGGATAGTACATAGTTGTTCTCCATTTTTTGGCATTGCTATTTAAGGGAAATAGTCAAGAATGTTCCATAAACGTCATATTATTTGTTTTTTTCTGAGCCTCTGTTACTTTTTGGCCATAACTAAGAATACACAAATATCCAACATAATTTGACCCTTTAATTTCTGAAATGACAATATTTAATTTTGCGACTTTCAATCTCAAACAATAATTTCAGTCCCGCACTACCGACTCTTGATACAATGAATTTGTCATTAGTTCTTATTAAGAAAGTAACTACCAAATCAATAATTATAATATAGCGGAGTAAATATTCTTTTGTAAGATGTTTTACCGTTTCTTTTTTTCCTTGTAGTTCTATCAAAGGTTCTCTAGGAGTATACTAAACATAGACACGTATCAGACTGTTTGAGTTTACATACTTTTATTGTATTATACACATTAGTTCGAACATGATTCGCGAGCTGTTGTGGTTACGCACTGATTAAAGTTGTCCACAATATATGATAATAAATGACTATAATTGATAGTTATATCATTCTACACTTGCATATTTGTTATAAGACTAGTACATCTTCATGACGGTGAAATTCTTCGACCCTTCTACGAAAGGGATGGTGGTAAAATGCAAGACCATAACCATTAGAATATTTAAGTCGAGCGCGAAGTGCTACACACGAATAGCACAGCCGTCGCAAAAGCACAAAGAGGAATATAAATAAATATATTCATAAACAAACTACATAGACAAATCGAACACAAACATGAATATGAATGATGGGTAAAATATTGGTACCGCCTTGGAAAGGTCAGTTGTAAACCAAATATGGAATTTAAACCTGTTTAAGGGTGCACCAAGATCACGCGAATCCGCATTCTCTCGAACTAATGAAAAACATATTTTACTGAATAAAAATATCCACACAATACTAATTATTTCTAAACTTCAGATTCCAGAGTGAGGAACGCAGTATCAAAATTCAAAAACTAAAATACGCAAATGTGTAGATTGAAATAATTAAGGATATCTTAAATAAGCATACTCGGAATTATTTGTGTATGATTGTGAAATTAGTGATATAGTATCGTCTTACGTCATACCATTGTTTGTGTTATCAGATACATACTTTTGTATCTAGTATATAAATCTAAGGTTGGAGTAAACTAAGACTGAACTAATCTGCGCAGCTAGCCTTAGGGAACTTTTCTTTTGAAAACAGGACAGGAAATTAAGGTAGGTTGAACTATAGAATTTATTTGAAATGTTTACCTTTACACAGCATGGTCGGTAGGATATTTTCAAAAATGTATCAATTAACTTTTTTCATTTCGTTAGAAAGGGTAATGCAGTACGCGTTCAAAATATCCATATCATATAGTCAGTCACCTAGGTGTTATACATGCGGTAGATGACTGACAATACGCGGGTGTCAACGGATATGTACAACATAACAAATATCCCTATATAATGAAATAAGGCATATTATTCAAAAATAGATACTGACCGTTCAATAACATTTCTCTTTACTCATGTAGTTTTGGTTTTGTTTTCGAGGTTTTCAACATTTTTTATTCATATATGGCGGCCAGTTGACCTAACCAGTTTTCCTGGAAATATTATCAACCAGTGCTAACTTGCTCTTTCTCAACTGACAACTTTTCCACATGTGAAGGACATGACCGTTGACAGTGTCACGGAAGAACATGCCTCCCAATCCAGGAATCGAACCCAGCGTAGTTAAGGATTACACAATACTATCAAAACCAGGGGTCTTTCAAATACAGCAATAGTTTAAGTGCGCATCAAGTTTATTAATTGTGCACAGTTTTGAAAAAGTCAAATGACTAAAGTCATATCCTCTTATTCTGAAATTTTATGCATTGTTGAACATGGGTCATTTCTGACCTTTTCACACATTTATATGAACTGTTAATTGTTGAATACAGATACTTTTCATTGTTTACTCGGTTAGATAAATTAAGCTGAACAATGCAATTCTTTAATTCGATTTGTAATTGTGGTAAACAAGATGTCGTAAATGATATAGGTCGTATATTTATAGAAATTACAAAGATGGAAGACCTGGGTTTAAAATGTAACTATTGCTTACAAAAAGGTTTGAACCGTAGAAGATGTAGTAGGTGTTTGAATGTATATTACTGCTCCAAAGCGTGTCAATCCATGGAATGGCCGACACATCGTCAATTTTGTAAAAAAACATTACAAAAAAAAAGGACCAGCTTAGATTTCGTCGAAAAAGCGAGTACGTATGCAACACAAATGGTGGCAGAATATAAAACAACCGGTGAACGAAATGACGAAACCAAGGACAGTCAGAAGCAAGTGCGAGATGAGACAAAACAACTTTTAAAAGAACGTGAATCGCAAACCACAGAGCGACAGTCGCCCGTTGTTCAAAAAGAAACAGGTGACAATAACATGAGAGGAGAGAATCCAGCGAATGAATCTGCTGACATAGATTCAAAGTCTCAAGGTGAAAGCAGTAGACCCAGAGGCGCAGCGTGCACACACTGTGAAGTGCTTGGATGTGAAAAGAGATGCTCACGGTGCCAAAATGCAGTCTATTGTTCTCGTCGCTGTCAACAACAAGACTGGTCTATGCATAAGAAAGTATGCAAGAAGGTAAATTCATTTGTTTCTCTGTAGAAAAAACAACCACATTGTCACGATAAGAAATTATGCAAGAAGGTAAATGCATTTGTTTCTCTGCAAATGGTAAAAATGTACTCTATTTATTAATAATCAGTTTAAAGAATCGAGCGCTAAGTTTATTAAGCGTTTACCAGTATATTACAATGGCATACTGAATACATGAAGAAACTTCCAAATTATTCCTCCAGTTATATTAATTCCTATTTGCAGAAAATGTCAGAAGAAGATGAACGAATTATGAAATCATATCTAAAAAAGAAGGACAGCGTTGAGAGGTTCCAGGCGTTAGAAATTTGTCTACTTGATCAAAACTTTTTGGGTCCTTTTAGCCGCATGCATCAGATGCTTACCTTAAAACAAGCCATGATGCGAGCAACGAGACCAGAAGGTTCGCTGCAAGCGGCGGTTAGAAAGGCCAAACTAGAATTTCCCGGGTTCAAAATTGTAACAAAATTCTCGGATGTACCTTATGAGGAATTATTTTTCTTCATGCCGTTTGTTGCTCTAAGAGCAAAGTATATATTAGTAGCATTCATGTATCGATACCATGAGCATGCGATGCGGCATGGTGTGTATCTGAAGGTAAGGTTACAATGTTCTTTGTCATATAACAATTCTTCAAGATCTGCGTATTATTACAGTGTTCTGCTGCACGAAATAACTACATCGTAGACCTCGAATGTTCTCATTTTGAGATGGTTGTATGCGTAGTAATGAAATCATATTTGTTTTATTGAAATATACATTACTTGACAAAATCGCCATCACTAAAACTGTATTGTATTGAATGAGATAAGTGCTAATATTAACATTAAATATACATTACAAGGCACAAATCACATCCACTATTACTTAAGAGAGTAATTAAAACTAGTAAATACACAAATAATCTTGTTATAACCCTTCATAGTTCCACCTAAAATGTCTCATGGGATTCCTTACAGTGGAAAATATATTTTGAATGACCGACTGGTTGTTAACCTGGACAGTTTCCGCTTATAATGTCTCATTGGATTCCATACAGTGGAAAATACACTTTATTCGAAAATGTGTAACATAAATAAATTGAAATATTTATCTGAACATTGATTTATTGAATAGGACAAATCTTACCTACTTTTCTATTGTAGGATGATGTAGATTCTGAAAGCAAAGTTGAGTTTTATTTGGACGAGTATTTCGACAGCCCTTTGCCCTTCTTCAGTTATCGACAAGTGAAACCTGGCGGGTATATATGCCTGATTAAACCAGTAATGCATGTGTTTGGTGACGGAACTGTTGGTATTCGCGTCAATCACCCACATGAAGCTGTTATATTAGATGTGTAGAAAACTATTCGAGTAGAAGTTGAATTAGTTTCCGTACAAAGTGAAATTTCTCCTTAAAGAACAACAACAATCACCAGTATTTCCATAAAGGATATAACTTCATCGTCATGTTTTTCTAATTAGTGCGCCCCCACCCGCGCAGAACTTTATTCCACTACCGTTACATTCTCACGCTGTTTGAAACCGCTGTCATTTCTTATACCTATCCTTTCCGACTAGCAAACGGAAGTGCCCAGGATCCCGAGTCATACATTTTTAAAGAGAAATAATAGGTAGCTACAGGGAACGCCACATACATAAGACAGTGCCTCCCCACGCTGACCTCCGGTCTACAATTAAAGCAGGGCTTATTTAATGCTCATACTTGGTCTTTATTCCCCATGTTTGTCCTCATTTATTCTCCTTAGTTTTCGACAAGGCTATTCATTGCGCCCCTGTTCCCATGCGTAGTTACCCTTGCACCTGCTCAAATGCCTTTTATGGAGTTCTGTGAGAGGAGGCATTGTCTATGTTTGTGGCTTTGCCTGTATCAATTTATTCTCTCTTTTAAAAAACATAAGATTTTACTACAAAACTGATGTGCATCTCTGAATCAAACGTAAATAGCAGTAAACTTAATGAAATGGAAAGGTTTCATCATATGTCGGAGTTCATCATTGCACATAAATTGGTTATCTGTCACTTCAGGATATGGGGAGTCCAACATTTACACTTAATCGTTTTCTGGCAGAAACCACCGAACATTCGGACTAAACAATCGTTTTTTTGCCGTCTTCAGGTGTATAAGCAGATTGACGAGGTTTTTGACATGAGCGTATTTTAATGCAATTCTGAAGAGAACTTCACCAACTCTTGAACGGATTTGCAGTAAGTAGATGTCGTTTGAAAGATAAATTGTTAATGCTTAGAATTCGCTTTATTTCATGGATATACGTATTTTAAAGTGCTATTTCTGCCGCGGAAAAAGGTCAGGTGTGAAAAGCGTTATACTCATTGTACTATATAGAATGAATAAAGAAGGGGAGAGAGCTCGGGACAATCTTCTGTGGTCTGTTTCAGGTGGCAATTAGTGTCAATCAGAGCATTAATACATCATTTGCTTCGGATAAAATGTATCCTATTTTTACCTATGAATGCTCATTTGCTACGAATAAGTCGTGGATTTGCTTTGATATTTCCAGTAGAATATTCAAATGTATGCATCTAAGAAGTTATGATATCATATGCTTATCCTTTGTACATTGTATTGTCTTGTCTGAACCAGCCTGGTATCAATTCATTTGCCGTATACCCTGAAATATATCTCATCATTTATATATTGTTGTAATTCGCACATTATAGTTATGTTTGTAGAATTCATTTTTTTAATTATTGATGCTGTTTAGCTACATATCTATCAACCGTTTCCTTGCTTTCTTAAATAGTTTCCGCTTTGTTTTTGTTTTAAATATTTGTGATTATGTGTCAAAGTCTCTTCTTATTCAATTCATATATATGTACCTAAAATGAATAACGAAATGCTATGAGTAAGCGTATGAATGTACTAGCATAAATGAAGAAAATGGACATACCATGTGTGTAAGTACACCACAGTAAACAAAATATTGTCAATGTCTGTCTGCATAAGACTTTTTACGTTACCATTTCCGTCTACTTAATCCAAGCGCTATCATGCTCTTACAACATAAATATATCATAAAGTTTTGTGATATAAATGTTTTATTTTCGGTCTAACATTGTTCACATATTAAGTAAGATTTGCTCTGTTAACAAAAACATGTGGTGTAAGAAATGGGTTTCGTTGACAGAATTCTGATCTTGATCTTTACAAATGCATGAGCTCAGATCAGGGTTTGAATCTCCACATGTGCTTCGTTACCGGATTGGGTGAAAAATATGCTTGGCTTCTTCCGTCTTATTTTTGTATTTCATACTGCTGAGTCTTTAAGGTTTCTGAGGGTGTATAATTGTATATGGTTTCGTGAACATTATTTTCATAATATTATATATTGCATCCAAACATTGCTAATTTAAAAAAAAATTCATGTTATACATGATTATATGTTTTTACTGTTTTTGAAATACATTCATCTCTTAATTAAAGTAAAACATTGTCACCGTTTTGTTATATTTACATAAAATAATTTTTAAAACAGATTTTTGACTGCTTTAAATTCTGACAAAAATGCCGAAGATATAAATAGAATTGTAAATGAATACCATAGTTACCAAAAGCTTTAGTTTAACATTTACAAAACAAGCAATATAATTTCTACAAAACTTAGGAAAATGCTACTGGTGTAGTTATAATGGACATACCGTAGCTGAATTGTTTTTATATAGTCCGTAGACCAAGCTTTCTCAAAGTCTGGTATAATTCAAGGATATATCATATATCTTATAAGAAGTGATGGAAATGAAGACAGGCAGAAATATATATCAAATGCAGACACTTCTGAAAACAAAGCTCCCTTTGAAATTTTGTCCATAGACCGTAGAGTCCGTAGACCTGTCATTTCATGACTAATAACTTTGACAATTACACTTCTAACATTGATTTTATGCTGACTATGCTGTTCTCTAACAGTGTACAAATGTATTATGTTCAACTATCAGATATGATACGATTTGGCTGAATTGAGTCGTTCATTTACAAATGAAGCAATATATATGCTTATCATGTAAATAATATCCACCAGAAGTATGTTGATATACTTTATAGAGCACACATAATCAAACCATATTTCGTCAACCGGTTAATTCACGGTAATATATTAATTGACAGAATAAAAGTATTGACATTGAACAGGACTACGGACTTTATACTGTATACTGCAGTTTAAAAAGTGTTTGTTTGGTATTTAAGCAAGAAAATATATGAAACTAAAACAAGAGATGAAATTAAAATTCAGATAGAAATCAGAATATAGAGAGAAATCCCAACGTGCTTAAAATGAAAGTATGGAAAAAGTGCACATCAATCTAGATAAAAAACTATTAACTTTGACTGATTATCGATAAATATGTTATTTTTATATACTATAATTTCTTAAAATTGGCTTTCATAGGTAGCAATTGTTTGGCGTACAATTTGATTCAAATAATAACCAAGATTCAATTGTCCTCCACATCTCTGATGTATGTGGGGAAATTGTCAGTTGCTTGCGGTGGTACAGGTCAGTACTGATTGGTAACACAAGAGTATTAGTTAGGTCAACTGACGCCGTATATAACATAAATACTTGATTACAAACAAAATTAAACACAATTCGTGGTAGTATATATTTTACACCCTATGACGCACGATATCACCATACATAATACTATTTTTCTCACAGGATAGTTCACAGTTCAATGTTCTCCATTTTTTGTCATTGCTATTTAAGGAAATAGTCAAGAATGTGTCATTAACGTCATATAATTTGTGTCCCTATTTGGCCATAATTAGGGATATATCAATATCCAATATCAATATCCAACATAATTTGACCCTTTTATTTTCTAAAATGACAAGATTCAATTTGCGACTTTTATTTTCAAACAATAATTTCAGTACCGCACTACCGACTCTTTTTGATAAAATGAATTTGTCATTAGTTCTTATTAAGAAAGTAATGACCACACCAATCATTCTATTGTAGCGGGGTAAATATTATTTTGTATTAACTTTTACCGTTTCTTTCTTTTCGTTTTAGTTCTGTGACAGGTTTTCAAGGAGTATACTATACATATACATGTCTCAGACCGTTTGAGTTTACATAGTTTTAATGTACATGTAGTATACACATTTATTTAGTTCGAACATTACTCGCGAGGTGTTGTGGCTATGCACTGATTTATAGTTGTCCACAATATATGATGATGAACGACTATAATTATACTGAAAAACATGTAGAATTAAGCGATTGTTTTGTGTTGTTGCAATCATGTTGGCAGTTAATTTAGTTATATCATTCTACACATATTTGTTATAAGACCAGTAAATCTTAATGACGGTGAAATTCTTCGACCTTCGACCCGTCTATGAAAGGGATGGTGGTTGAATGCAAGATAGAGACCCATTTAAATAAATCAGAATATTGAAATCGAGCGGAATGTGCTACACACGAATAGCACAACCGTCACAAAATCACAAAGATGAATATAACTGCATACATTCGTAAACAAACTACATTGACAAAAGGAAAACAAACACGAATATGAATGATGGGTAAAATATGAGTACCGCCTTGGAAAGGTCAGTTGAAAACAATTGAAGAACATATTTTACTGAATAAAAAAATCCATACAATACTAATTATTTCTAAACTTCAGATTCCAGAGTGAGGAAACGCAGTTACAAAATTCCAAAACTAAAATACGGAAATGTGTACATTGATTAAATTAAGGATATCTTAAATAAGCATACTCGGAATTAAATTTAAAACGCCGCTTCACTGTAAAGTCTGTCTTTCGATGCAATAGTGCTGTATTTGTTGACAATATAAACAGTAAAGTACAGGATGACTACAAACAAATGGTACTGTCTTAGTATTTAAATATATTTATCTTGGCAGTGCTTATTATACATGATCATAAACTAAATGTTATTCTGTGAACAAAGTTCTGTGCTAGTACACTTACATTGTCTACATATAAGTCTGTCGACAAAGTTTGTCTTATTAAACCAACTGGAATCATATAATGTTGCTCAGCTCAGAGATAATTTGAGAAACACGACTATGTACTGTGTATGGAAGCGTGCGCTTATATCATGAGATAACTTTACCTCGATAATCGGACAAGATGGTTCTATTGTGATCTTGACAGTTTCAACATGTTTTTGTAGTTATATTCGACGGTAAATTGATTGAACTATTTTTCTGGAATGAATTATCAACCAGAACTAACTATCCCTTTCTTCTGAGTTGGATCTGACCTGCCCTGCCCGGGAATCGTACCAGTCCATCCATGGGAGAGCCCAGCGCTCTACAAATGAGTCATGTCCACTCGGATGGGATAGGAAGATACTCTTATTAACTCGACTATAATTAACTACAGAATGTATACTATTTGCAGAACCACAGAAGTTCAAAATCGCATAACAATTGCCGTTATATCATCAACTACCTTTGCCAGTGCCAATATAATCCGTCCGTCGATTGTAAGTTGCACTAACCACATTATGACTCCTTATTCGCATAAGAGCATTGACTTGTTAATTATGGGGTAATATTATGTATGCTGAAATAACCGGTTTTATGTAAAGGGAGACCAATTGTCCTAACTTCATTCTAGTTGTATCCCCTGCTTTATGGTAGCGACATCTGTAATAGAAATAAACATTAAAATAAGAACTAAAAACAGCAGATTGTGTTTATCATGTTTATTGTTATCTCTGTATTGCATCATATTCAAAACCCCTTACCTACAAGAAACAGTAACTCACTACATACAATGTATACATGTACAATGTACGCGTGTCTATTTATAACACCTGAATCGATCGGTTTTTCGAAAATGTTTGGCACAATTGCAAATAATTCTGAATTGATTTTTTTTTAATTTATTTGTATATGATTGTGAAATAAGTGTGGTATTATCGTCTTACGTCATACCATTGTTTGTGTTATCAGATACATACTTATGTACCTTGTATATACATGTAAGGTTGGAATAAATTAAAATTTCTTAAATTCTTTTGAAAACATGTCATGGAATTAAGGTAAGTTGAACTATAGTATTTATTTGAAATGTTTACCTTCAAACTAAGCAACACGGTTGGTAGGAAAAAAAATATATTTCATTCAAACAATGAATAAATCATCTTATTTCGTTTTAATGCAGCACGCACTCATAATATCGTATAGTCACCTAGGTGTAACACATGAAGTAGATGACTGAAAATACACGGGTGTCAACGGACATGTTCAAAAATAACAAATACATGTACCCCTTTATAATGAAATAAAGCATATCATTCAAAAAATAGAACTGACCGTTCAACAATTTTTCATTCATATATAGCGGCCAGTTGACCTAACCAGTTTTCCCGGAAATATTTTCGACCAATTTCAACTTGCTCTACCACAAGCAACTGACAACTTCTCTACATGAGAAGGACATAACCGTTGACAATGTCACGAAAGAACATAACCTGCCCAACCCGGGAATCGAACCCAGCGTAGTTTCGGATAACAAAATACTATCAGGGGCATATCAAGAAGTCATAGATATTAACGATGCAAATACGGCAATATCTTAAGTGCGTATGAAGTTTAAAAATGTGCATAAATGTAGTTTTAAATACGTAAAATGAGTAAACACATATCGTCGTATTCTGAAATTTCATTTCTTCATATGCATATATATACATACATGTATTTAGGTAAGTTTAATTATAGAATTTATTTGAAACGTTTACCTTTAAACCTTTTTCGTTTCGTTAGAAAGAGAAATGCAA
This sequence comes from Mactromeris polynyma, assembly GCA_032209605.1. NCBI lineage: Eukaryota > Metazoa > Mollusca > Bivalvia > Venerida > Mactridae > Mactromeris > Mactromeris polynyma. The sequence continues at coordinate 8,155,887 of JASFXZ010000012.1, forward strand.
TACGCGTTCAAAATATTAATATCATATAGTCACCTAGGTGTTACCCCTGAAGTAGATGACCGAAAATAGCCGGTCGTCAACGGACATGTAAACAAATATAATGAAATAAGTCATATCATCTAAAAAACAGAACTGACCGTTGAATAAAATGTCTCTTTACTCATGTAGTTTTGGTTTTGTCATCGGGTTTTTAACAATTATTAATTCATATAAGGCGTTCAGTTGACCTAACCGGTTACCCTGGAATGATTATCGACCAGCGCCCGTATTACAGAAGCTTCTTAAGATATATCTTAAGAAATACAGAAATCTTAAGATTTGTACTTTGGTAAGGAAAATCTTAAGCACTATTACAGATTCAACTTAAGAGAATTTTAACTAAAATTTCCGTATCCTTATTTTTCATCTTAAGCAAATTCTTAAGACTGTTGCTAACGTACATCGGTTTTTTGCCATTCCAAAAATAGAACCGGAAATTTAAAAAATAATGCGTGCGCAGAATGTAGCAAACTTTACTCTTACTCCAAGCAAATAAATGTTTTTACCTAGTTACTCTGTAGCAAGTACAACTGTCATTTCATATATATCTTTGTTTTTGCTGCATTATATATGAACATTTTGCATTATAACTGATGGAAATTGACTGTTGTGTGAGAAGTTTTGCTCAGTAAATCTGTATGATATAACATGAATAATGCAGTCGGTAAGTCGTGATTTAGTACCAGTAATTCAGACTGAATGAATCCAGCATGTCCTTGGACATGGCACAAACGCAACATATTGTCAGACCATTTAATGAGGAATTTAAGCTTTCTGGCAAGCACTGGTACTCATCTGTTTAATATCTTTGATACATAATATTATGTTGATTTTGATTACCAAGTCTGTTAGGTTCAGTCGAAGTTTCATTAATACTAACAATAGCCGGTCATCCGAAACAATCCGACCTACAGTCACATCAGTCGGCTCCAACCTCTGGTCATCTTTGGTCGCCCTCGACAGCGGAGTATTCAGCAAATATGGATGGGATGTATCTGGGGTGCTCTATCATATGTCATCAGACGGATGTCCTGAAGTAGATAAATTTGAAACATTATTTCAATATGTAAGGTTATAATATAAATTTATATAAGGTAGCCAGTACCGTTATTTATACTTTCATTATGATATGATCTTACTGAATAGGCATACAATATAAGCATAAATATTTCATCTATATTTAAGGTGAATTATAATTATGTCAATTTATGTGGGATGCCAATGACACTCATGTGTGGCAATGACTCTTCTGTCCATGCACATTCATATCACCACTGGACAATTAATTTATTGATATGTATTGAATAAAATGATGTTTTTGTAATAACTTACCTCAAATAAAGTTTTGTGAACAAATCCTATCAAGCGGTTTTGGTTCTTCCGTGTCTAAGACGGGTCATGAAGACTCATTCTCTTCACCGCCTGCATCCATCGCAGGCGCCGTGCACCATCAGTTGGAAAGCGGTGAAATTTTATCACACTGTTCTTGTTACCACTATTGTACAACCTACTGCACTGCATATTAACCATCTCGTGTTTGTTTACAACTGTCAGTTAAAAATAGCACATTCACGCCCCGTTGACAGTTAACAATAAAAACTTCACGCTCATATAAGGAAATGTTGACTGTACAATAATCACAAGGCAGACATACAATAGGTGTATCATATTGATGCTATCACAGTAAATGTCTTGAAAGTCCTTACATACGAAAATTAAACTATCCGAAATTCACACTTTTGAAATTTCCGATTCACTGTGCATTTTCCATCATTCCGTTCTTATATATTCACTGTATGTCTACATCACGTCCCTGAAATTTTACATAGTTGGTTGTACGTATAATAAACACTAAAAACTGCATTTTATCAGGTAAATATTGTTGATTTTGCTCACACCGTTGACACAATTTCAAGAGCGAAATTTGATAATTCTACGAAATTTACTGAACACCGGTAGGCCTACTTTATGTGAATTTATATCTGCACGCAACGTGATTTCGATGATTTGACACGAACGTTGTGTTGAAATCGTAGATGTCGGATAATTGTGCTGTTCACTGGTTCAAAAAATGGAGACGATTCTATGACTTTAATAAGTTTTTTATACAAAATAAGGGAGGTCTAGCTTTCCTTAAAATATAAGGAGAAAATCGCTTACCTTGAGTGAAAAAATAAGATAAGAACATTTTGTAATACTACTTAAGAATTTTCTGAAAACGTAAGGATAAAAATGTAAAACTAAAGACTTTTTAATCATTCAAGGAAAATTTTAAGGATAAGAACCTTCTGTAATACGGGCCCAGTACTAACTTGCTCTTCCGCAAGCAACTGACTACTTCTCCATATGTGGAGGACGTGACCGTTGACAATGTCACGGAAGAACATAACCTGCCCAAGCTTTGAATCAAAACCAGGCAGAATACTAGCCTTAGATATTTATGATGCAAATACAGCAATATTTCGAGTGTGCATCAAGTTTAAAAATGTGCATAAATGCAGTGTTGAAAAAGTAAAATGAGTTAAATCATATACTCATATTCTGAAATTTCATTTCTACATATGACAGCCGTATAAAAAAGGATGCTTTTTCGAACTATCGAAACTACAAAATTTAATTCACGTCAAAAAAGCCTAATTAGCAGTTTATGCATTTAATGCAAGAAACTCCTCTACCTGGTCACACTTTTAATTGTTTACTCGGTTAGGTAAAATAAGATGAACAAACCAATTCTTAAATTCGATTTTGTAATTGGTGTAAAACAAGATGTCATAAGTGATATAGGTCGTATATTTATAGAAATTACAAAGATGGAAGACTTGGGTTTAAAATGTAACTTTTGCCAACAAAAAGGTTCGAACCTTAGAAGATGTAGTCGCTGTTTAAATGTATATTACTGCTCCAAAGCGTGTCAATCCATGGAATGGCCGACACATCGTCAAGTTTGTCAAAAACCTTCACGAACAAAAATAAGAACCAACTTTGATTTCGGTGAAAAAGCGAGTACGTATGTAACACATGTGGCAGAAGTATATGAAGCAGCCGGTGAACGTACTGACGAAACCAAGGACAGTCTAACACAAGCGCGAAATGAGACAAAACCACTTCTAAATGGAAGAGAATCGCAAACCACAGAGCGACAGTCGCCCGTTGTTCAAATAGAAACTGGCAACGATTACACGGGAGCAGAGCATCCAGCGAATGAATCTGCTGAATTAGATGCAGAGTCACAATGTAAAAGCAGTAGATCAACAGGCGTAGCGTGCACACACTGTGGAGTGCTTGGATGTGAAAATCGATGCTTACGGTGCCAGCAAACAGTATATTGTTCTCGTCGATGTCAACAACAAGACTGGTCAATGCATATGAAAGAATGCAAGAAGGTAAATTCATTTGTTTCTCTGAAAATAAAACAACTACAGTGTATCGACACGTATGGTTTAAATGTATTGCATTGATTAATAATCAGTTTTAAAGTGTCGTATGATGTTTTGTGATACATGTGCAGGGATGTTCGCGATTTGCCTACGTTTTTCGATGTTTTTATTTTGACAAGGTCTAGAATTGGCGCATCGTCACAAATCAGCCAAAATAAAAACACGTAATATCTTAGTCCATCGGAATTAAATTCAAATTGTGAAAATGATCGCAGATATTTGGAATAAAGACGCTTTTAATTGTCAGATTAAAGTGTATTTACCAGCGGTGGTTGTGAAAATATACCAGGCTTAAACGATTGAGATCGCCTAAGAAATACAACTTATACTTAATGGCATAGTACAAACATTATCTAACTTGAAGGGCCGCATAACTATACATAGTAAAAGATGATAACTAGTTTGCCTCATAAAATATGCTTACACCGCTATATGATTTATATATACAAATATATATGCTCAGCTGAGAGTTACTTAACATATAATTGACATGTTCTTTATTGGCGATATTTTATATTAACGTTTTCCAAGATTTGGCGGAATCGCTTGTGTAGACTAGCATAATATAGCAATGGTATACTGAAAACACGAAGAAACCTCAAAATAATTCTACCATTTATATAAATTCCTATTTGCAGAAAATGTCAGAAGAAGATGAAAGAATTTTGAAATCACATCTAAAACAGAAGGACATTGTTCAGAAATTCCATGCGTTTGAGGCTATTGCTAAACATTACCCATTTCGAACTGATATTCAAAATTATGTGGGTCCTCGTAGCCGCATTGTTCAAATGCTTACCTTAGAACAAGCTATGATGCGTGCAACGAGACCGGAAGGTTCGCTGCAAGCGGCGGTTAGAAAGACAAAACAAGACTTTCCCGGATTCAAAATTGTAACGAAATTCTCGGATGTACCTGATGAGGATTTCGTTTTCTTCATGACGGTTGTTTCTCCAAAAGCACAGTATATCTTAGTAGCATTCATGTATCGATACCATGAGCATGCGATGCGGCATGGTGTGTATCTGAAGGTACGGTAACAATGTTGTCGTATAACAATTCTTCAATATCTGCGTAATATTACAGTTTTCTGCTTCACGATATAACGACATCGTAGACCTCGAATGTTCTCATTTTGGGATGATTGTATATGTTGTAATGAAATATACATTAATGTATTAAAGTAAATCACCATTATTAAAACTGCATTGTATTGAAGTAGATAAATGATACAATTAGCATTATAGAGTCGTAAACAGTCACATAACTGAAGTGTATATAAAAATACTAAAATTCATAATGTCCGACTTATAGTTTCCGCTTATAATGTCTCATTGGATTCCATACAGTGGAAAATACATTTTATTAGAACGTGTGTAACATAAATAAATAGAAATATTTATCTGAACAATGATTTATTGAATGGGACAAATCTTACATACTTTTCTGTTTTAGGATGATATAGATTCTGAAAGCAAAGTTGAGTTCTATTTGGATGAGTATTTCGACAGCCCTGTGCCCTTCTTTAGTTATCGACAAGTGAAGCCTGGCGGGTATATATGCCTGATTAAACCAGTAATGCATGTGTTTGATGACAGAACTGTTGGTATTCGGGTCAATCATCCGCATGAAGCTGTTATATTAGATGTGTAGAATACTGTTCCATTAGAAGTTGAAGTAGTTTACGTAAAGAGTGTGCTTTCACCTTAAAGAACAACAACAAAAGCAAAAGTATTTACATAGAGGATATAACATTATCGTCAATATTTCTATGTAGTGCACCCCACCCACACATAGCTTTATTCCACAACCGCTACATTCACACACTGTTTGAAACCGCTGTCATTTCTTATATCTAACCTTTCCGACTAGCATATGGAAGTGCCCAGGATCTTAAGCCGAATATTTCAGTCTACAATTAAAGTAGTGCACAATTTCTGTATTATTGGTCTTTATTTCCCACATGTTTGTCCTCATTAATTCTCTATTGTTGTCCTTTATGGTCGACCTGGCCATTCATTGCGCCCCTGTTCTCTTGCGTATTTGCCTTTTCACCACCTCAAATGCTTGTTGTTTAATGGACTGTTGATTTCCCTGAGGTCTTTCCGTATAGCAACTTTTTATCTCATTTAGAAGACATATGATTTTTCTACAAAGTTGATGTACATCTCTGAAACAAACGTAAACAGCAGTAAGCTTAATAAAATGAAATTGTTCATCATATGTCGGGAGTTCATTATCGGACATAAATTGGTTATCTGTCACTTCAGGACACGGGAAGCACAGTATGTGCACTTAATCGTTTATCTGGCAGAAACCTCCGAAAACATTCGGACTAAAACATTCGTTTAATTTTTGCCGTCTTCAGGTGCAGATTTGACGAGAGTTTTGACATGAGCGCATTTTAAAGCATTCTGAAGAGAACTTCGCCAATTCTTGACGGATTTACATAAAGCAGATGTCGTTTGAAAGATAAAACATTCATGCTTAGAATTCGTTGTATTTCATGGATATACGTATTTTGATGTTTGAACTGCTATTTCTGCCGCGGAAAGAGGTCAGGTGTGAAAGGCGATAGTCTCCTGGTACTATGTAGAATGCATAAATAATGGGAGAGAGCTCGTGACAGTCCTATGTGATCTGTTTCAATCAGAGCATTATTATATCACTTGCGTCAGAGAAGATGTATTCTATCTTTGCCAATGAATGTACGTGATGAATCTTGCTTTGATATTTCTACTAGGAGATTAAAATCTGCTTTTAAGAAGTTCTGGTATTATATTATTTTGACTTGTCTTGTCTGAAGCAGGATTTAACCAATTCATTTGCCGTATACCCGGACATATATTTGATCAGTTATTTTGTTTTAATTCGCGCATTATTGTTATGTTTGTGAATTTCAATTGTGTTAATTATTGGTGCTGTTTAGCTACATGTCTTCAACTGTTTCCTTGCATTTATAAATAGTTTCCGCTTTGTTTTTGTTTTCAAAATTTGTGATTATGTATCAAAGTCTCATCTTATTCAATTCATATATATTTACCTATTAAAGTGTTTAACAAAATGAATGTACTTGCATAGATGCATAGATGAGGAAAATGGACATACCATATTTGGAAGTGCACACTCATACCAGTAAACAAAATACTGTCAATGGTTGTCTGCATAAGACTTTTTATGTTAATTACCAATCATTTTCGGTAACTTAATCCTAGCGCTCTCATGCTCTAATAACAAGAATATATCATAATGTTGTGATATAAAAAATTATTTCGGACTATTTACTGTGCATATGTCAAGTAAGATTTGCCCTGTTAACAAAAATATGTGGTGTCAGAAATGAGTTTTGTTGACATAATTCTGATCATGATCTTGATCTTTACAAACGGGTGAGCTCAGATCACGAAAGGAATCTCTACCTGAGCTTTGTTACCGGATTGGATAGACAATACACTTGGTTTCTTCCCCATTAGTTTTGTATTTCATACGGCAGAGTCTGTCATGTTTCTGAGGGTATAAATATATATATATAACATTATGGTTTAGTGAACATTGTTTTCATAATATCATATATTGCATCCGAAAATTGGTAACTTTTAAACATTTTCATGTTGTACATGATTATGTGTTTTTACGCTTTTTGAAAAACATTCATCTCTAAAGTAAAGTAAAACATGACACTGCTTTGTAGTAGTTACATAAATAGTAGTAGATTGCAGATTTTTTACTGCTTTAAAATCTGACAAAAACGCCGAAGATTTGAATAGAATTATAAATGTACACCATAGTTACCAAAAGCTTTAAAGCATTGACAAAACAGGTTATATAATTTCTACAAAAAATATTGAAACACATTTTTATTATTCATCACAAAACAGTCATATACTTAGGTAAACATGCTGCTGGTGTAGTTATATTGGACATACCGTAGCTGAAAAAAACAAACATTTTGTATAGTCCGTAGACCAAGCTTTCTCTAAGTGTTTGGTATAATTCAAGGATTTATCATTTTGTTATAAGACAGGATTAAATTGAAGACAGACCGAAATATATAATTAAATACAGACACTTCTGAAAACAAAACATCCTGTGAAATTTTGTCCGGAGACCATAGAGTTCGTAGACATGTCATTTCATGACTAATAACTTCCGAATCGACAATTACACTTTTAACTTTGATTTTATGCTGACTATGTTAGTTCTCTAACAGTGTCTTATGTTCAACTATCAGATATTTGGCTGGAATTGAGTCGTTCATTTACAAATGAGGGAATATATATCCTTATCACATAAATGGTATGAGTGACTATTAACAATTGATAGGATTACAAAATTGAATACTGTCTTGGAATTTAAATTATATTTATCTCGTCAGTGCTTATTATACAAGATCATAGGAATCAAATTTATTCTATGAATAATGTTCTGTGATTGTACACTTACATTGTCTTCATGTAAGTTTGTCGACAAAGCTTGTCTTTTCAAACCAACAGAACTCATATAATGTTGCTCAGCTCGGAGATAATTTGAGAAACAAGTCTCTGTACTGTGCATGGAAGCGTGCGCTTACATCATGACATAACTTTACTTCGATCATCAGACAAAGTTTTGGTTCTTTTGTGCTCTAGATATTTTCAACATGTTTATTTTTTGTTACATATGACGGTCAATTGACCGAACCAATTTTCGTGGAATTAATTATCAACCAGTACTAACTATCCCTTTCCAAAGGAGCTGACACCTACCCTAAATGGATCAAAGTTTGATGACAAATGACCGTAGCAAATGTCATGGAAGAACATGACCTGCCCTGTTCGGGAATCGTACTCGACCACCCAGGGGAAAGCCGAGAGTACAACCAATGAGTCACGTCCTCTCGACTATCATTATGGGTTAGAAACCATACCATAGCATGTATACGTTCTTTTGGAGAAATTCGAAACCGCATAACAATTGCAGTTATATCAACTAATTTTGCAATTGTCAGTTGTTCGTCCGTCGCTTGTACCTTGAAAAAACACACTACTATTCCTTATATTGCATATAAGATATGAAATCACTGTTCTGAAATGATTTTCAGCCTTGATTTTGTTTTGGTTTAATTCAGCATGTTGAACATAAACGGTTAAGTAAAGGGAGACCAATGCGCTGATAAATGTTCCTAACATTATTGTAGTTGTCGCCCCTGCTTATAATGGCGACCTCTTTAACATTGATGTTTAATATGACAAACTTGGACTAAAACAAAAGAGTGTGTGAATTGTACTTACTCTTATGTCTATATTGCATTATATTCAAAATCCTTTTACTATAAGAAAAAGTAGCTAACTACATACAATGTATACATGAAGAGTTTACATGTGTCTATTTATAACACACCAATTGGGTTTTCGAAAATGTAATGTATAATCTATAAATAATTCTGAGTTCATTTCCAGAAATTTATTTGTGTATGATTGTGAAATAAGTGACATTATATCGTCTTACGTCATACCATTTTTTGAATAATCAGAAACATACTTTTGTATCTAGTATATAATTGAAAGATTGGAATAAATTAAGATTTAAGGAACTTTTCTTTTGAAAATAGGTCAGGGAATTAAGGTAAGTTGAACTATAGAATTTATTTGAAATATTTACCTTTGCACAGCACGGTAGGTATGATGTTATACATGTACTAGATGAGTAAAATCCAAAAATAGATACTGACCGTTTAATACAATTTCTCTTTACTCATGTAGTTTTGGTTTTGTCATCGGGGTTTTCAACAATTTTATTCATATAAGGCGGCCAGTTGACCTAACCAGTTTTCATGGAATTATTATCAACCTGATTTTACTTGCTCTTTCACGGAAGAACACGCCAGGCCAAGCCGGAATCAAAATACTATCAAAACCAGGGGCCTTACTAGGCATACACATTAACGATGCAAATACAGCAATAGTTTAAGTGGTGCGTATCAAGTTTAAAAAGTGAATAAATACAGTTTTGAAAAAGTAAAAAGACTGAAGTAATATCCTCTTATTCTGAAATTTCATTTCTACAAATGACCATTTTACCTGTATATACTGCATGCATTGTTGAACATGGGTCATTTCGGACCTTTTCACACATTTATAGGAACTGTTAGTTGTTGAATACAGTTCTTCTTCCATGACTGTCGTATAAAGGATGCGTTTTTCGAACTTTTATTCACGTCAAATATCATATTTAGCAGTTTATTCATTTAAAGCAAAAAACTCCTCAACTTTTCATTGTTTACTCGGTTAGATAAATTAAGCTGAAAAAAGCTATTCGTAAATTTGATTATTTAATTGTGGTAAAACAAGATGTCATAAATGGTATAGGTCTTATATTTATAGAGATTACAAAGATGGAAGACTTGGGTTTAAAATGTAACTATTGCTTACAAAAAGGTTTGAACCTTAGAAGATGCAGTCGCTGTTTGAAAGTATATTATTGCTCCAAAGCTTGTCAAAACCTAGAATGGCCAACACATCGTCAAGTTTGTCAAAAACCTTCACGAAAACAAATGAGGACCAACTTATATTTCGGTGACAAAGCGAGTACGTTTGGAACAAATATGGCAGAAGAATATAAAACATCCGGTGAACGTACTGACGAAACCAAGGACAGTCAGAAGCAAGCGCGAGATGAGACAAAACAACTGTTAAAAGAAAGTGAATCGCAAACCACAGAGCGACAGTCATCCGTTGTTCAAAAAGAAACTGGCGACAATAATACTGGAGCAGAGAAACCAGCGAATGAATCTGCTGACATAGATTCAGAGTCTCAAGGTGAAAGCAGTAGACCAACAGGCGCAGCGTGCACACACTGTGAAGTTCTTGGATGTGAAAAGAGATGCTCACGGTGCCAAAATGCAGTATATTGTTCTCGTCGCTGTCAACAACAAGACTGGTCTATGCATAAGAAAGTATGCAAGAAGGTAAATTCATTTGTTTCTCTGAAAAATAAAACAACCACATTGTATCGACACGTATGGTTAAAATGTACTGTGTTTATTAATAATCAGTTTTAAGGTGCATTTTGATGTTTTTGTGATACCTTGAAGTAGACATGTCCAGGGATGTTCGCGATTTGCATACGTGTTTTCGATTTTTTATTTTGGCGAGGTCAACAATTGGCGAATCGTCACAAATCAGCCAAAATAAAACACGTTATGTCTTAGTCCACCGAAGTTAAATCCAAATTGTGAATATGACCGCATATATTTAAATATAGCTGCCTTTAGTAGTCATATAACAATGTATTTAACAGTGATGGTTGTGAAAATATACCTGGCTTAATCTGAAACAATTGAAATACAACTAATACTAAAAACATATTACAAACATGATCTACCTGGAGGTCCTTATAACTATACATAGTAAAATATGATAACTAGTTGGCTTAATAAAATATGCTTATACCATGAGAGTTACCTATAATATAATTGACATGTTCATAATATTTTATATTAACGTTTTCCAGATTTGGCGCAATCGGTCTAGACCGTCAATATAGAGGAAATAAAACCACCGCTAATATTTCCGCGTATACAGTAGTTCACATCCTTACATTCATTTAGTTCAATTCCTTTTTAAGCCAATATTTTACGCTGACATGAAATCATTGAAACTGTCCAAGACTCATGGAAACCTTCCAGAAACGCAGTTATGCCAATAAGTTAAATATAGACTGAACAAGGTAATACCTCGGGAAGTTTGATAGAATGTTAGCTTATAAAAAAACTTATGAGCCGACTCAACTAGCTTTTAATAAGATGAGTGTACATAAACATGTTTAATGCAGGCCGGTATATTATCCCCTTTCTTTTCGTTTGGCGTTCAAGACCTCTGTATTTATTGAGTAAAAACGAATAATCGCTGCTGTGGTACGTAATTCATTTGTTTCATGTCGTGTTAGCAAAGCAAAAAGTCGGCTATTTTGAAAAGAAATCAATCACTTTGCAACAATTTCGCCCTGTCACCCCGCCAAAACGAAAACACAAAACCAGACAATGTATCTGTTTGTCGCGTTTTCGCCTTAGCAACCCGTCGGCGCGACAAAATGGTTTTTCTTCATTGCGACATGTGGCCTTACGGATGACAAACAAGGGCGAATGTTATAATGTTAGTGGGGCGCCAAGTCGAAAACACGACAAAGTGTAACACCAACACGACGTCGCATCTTTGCCGTACGCGTGTTGCATTTTCTACACGTCGCCTTGCAAAATCGACAACACGACCAACCTGCCAATACGACATGGCACAAATCAACTGCCATACTATGTCTAGGCCACGTAGCTGATGTCAAGCATATCATTAGCCGAAAAGTAATCAAATTTGCAAATCCTGCCTTAAGTGTATTGGTTGAATTAGGCATAGTAATAGCCAAACAGATGTCTTTTGCTGTTGTTGCTGACCCTTAATTGAGGCAGATATTAAGAAAAGAACCGAGTGCTAAGTTAATTTAGCGTTTACCAATATATAACAATTATGTTGATTACAGTTATGTTAATTCCTTTTTGCAGAAAATGTTAGAAGAGGATGAAAGAATTAATAAATCATGTCTAAGAAAGAAGGACAGCGTTGACAGCATTCAAACGTTAGACAATTATCTATTACATAACAAATATTTGGGACCTCATAGCCGCTTGGATCAGATGCTTACCTTAGAACAAGCTATGATGCAAGCAACGAGACCAGAAGGTTCGCTGCAAGAGGCGGTTATAAAGGCCAAACGAGAATTTCCCGGATTCAAAATTGTAACAAAGTTCTCCGATGTACCTAATGAGGATTTATTTTTCTTCATGCCGCTTGTTTCTCCAAGACCGCAGTATATCTTAGTAGCATTCATGTATCGATACCATGAGCTTGTGATGCGGCATGGTGTGTATTTGAAGGTACGGTAACAATGTTCTTTGACGTATAACATATCTTCAAAGTAGTAAAATACATAATGACTGTCTCGTTGTAAAACTTGATACTTTCCGCTTAAAATGTCTCATTGGATTACATACACTGGAAAATATATTTTCTTAGAACGTGTAAAACATGAATAAATAGAAATATTTATTGAATTGTATAAATCTTATCGAACTTTTATTGTAGGATGATGAAGATTCTGAAAGCAAAGTTGAATTCTATTTGGATGAGTATTTCGACAGCCCTTTGCCCTTCTTCAGTTATCAACAAGTGAAACCTGGCGGGTATATATGCCTGATAAAACCAGTAATGCATGTGCTTGGTGACAGAACTGTGGGTATTCGCGTCAATCACCCACATGAAGCTGTTATATTAGATGTGTAGAATACTGTTCTAGCAGAAGTGGAAGAAGTTCTCGTAGAGAGTAGGCTTACACCTTAAAAACAATCACCAGTATTTCAATAGAGGATATGACATCATCGTCAATTTTTCTATGTTGTGCACCTCAACCCGCGCAGATCTTTATTTCACTACCATTACATTCACACGCTGTTTGAAACCGCTGTCAATTTTTATATCTAACCTTTCCGACTGGCAAATGGAACTGCCAGGATCCCAAGCCAAGTGTTTCAGTCTACAACTAAAGCAGCGCGCTTTAAATGCAGTATTGGTCTTTATTCCCCCCATGTTTGTCCTCATTAATTCCCCTTAGTTGTCCTTAAGGGTCGACCAGGCCATTCATTGCGACCCTGTTCCCTTGCGTATTTACCCTTGCACCTCCTCATATGACTGATGTTTAATGGACTGTTGTTTTCCTGGAGGTCTGTGAGGGGAGGTATTGTCTTATGTTGGTGGCGTTACCTGTAGCAACTTATTTTCTCTTTAAAAGACATGTTTTACTAGAAATTTATTATCGGACATTAATTGGTTATCTGTCACTTCAGGACCACATTCCAGAATTTACACTTACTGGTTAATCTGGCAGAAACCACCGAAAATTCGGACTAAAACCTTCGTATTATTTTTACCGTCTTCAGGTGCTGATTAACGAGGTTTTTGACATGAGCGCACTTTAATGCATTTCTGAAGAGAACTTCGCCAATTCTTGACGGATTTGCATTAAGTTTATGTTGTTTGACAGATAAATAATTCATGCTTAGAATTCGTTGTATTTCATGGATATACGTATTTTGATGTTTGAAGTGCTTTTTCTGCCCCGGAAAAAATCATGTGTGAAAAGTGTTAGACACATTGAATGAATAACGAAGGAGAGCGAGCTCGTGACAATCTCCTGTGGTCTGTTTATAGGCGGCTACTAGTGTCAATCAGAGAGTAATTTCATCGTTTGCGTCAGAGAAGATGTATTCTATCTTTGCCAATGAATGAACATTTGCTACGAATAAGGGATTAATCTTGCTTTGATATTTCTACTAGAAGATTCAAATCTGTGCATCTAAGAAGTTCATATATTATATTCTTATCCTTTGCTCGTTGTTTTGAACCAGCTTTTATCAATTACTTTGACGTATACTCGGACATATATCTGATCAGTTATGTATTGTTTTAATTCGCACATTATAGTTATGTTTGTAGAATTCCATTTTGTTAATTATTGAAGCTGTTTAGCTACATATCCATCAACCGTTTCCTTGCTTTCGTAAATAGTAATTATGTGTCAAAGTCTCTTCTTATTAAATTCAAATACAGTCGACCTCGTTTTGTCGAATTTTTCGGGACCGTAGAAAATAGTTGGTCTTAAAGTTCGTGCTTTTTTATAACACATCTTAATATTCATTGGGTACAATCGTATTTTTGTGTTTTTGTTTTAGTGTTCTAAATAGACATATTTCTATTAGTTTTAAATTCCATTTCCCTATCTCTATTATCTAAGAATTGTTTAATTAATTACTACATTATCAAGTTGACTTTACTTGAAATTGCATTATTAATTTAAGGTTATTTCATATTCTGATGTTACTAATTTATTTACAGGGAGCAAGGTCAGTATAGGCTGCTTGTTCATTCGTGCTGGATTAATTGCAGTATGTCTGTTGTTATGTACATAATGGTTAATTGCTTTTTAATTATTAGTTACATAAAATAGTCCCCCATGAAAATACGCGTTCTTCCTTCACTCATTTATTTAATAACGCAAGCAATATCAATTAACACTAATGTTGGAAGTAAGAGTTGGCTAGTGGCATTTTAACGATGTAACGATACAATGAAACCTCGCCAGAGAAATACCCTTTGAGAGACGCTGATGTTGGCTGATGTGCAGAGGTTGTGTTCTACAGAGGTTCAATTGATATTTAATTCTTATATCTTGGGCCTTATTCACAAAACTTTAAAGACTTAAATCCAGCCTTAGACTTTAAAATGTTAAATGTTCCTTTTGCTCCTACAATATTATAACTAGGGATGTAAAAACGATTAACCGGTTGACCGGTTAACCGTTAGAACATGCAGTTATCGGTTAGTTAAATCACTACCCGGATAATCGTTTATTTTTTATAAAACATGTACTTGGTATTGTCTTGTGTATGTGGCGTTCCCCGTAGTTACGTATTCTCTCTGTTTTCATTTTGGAAAAAAAAACGAAAAAAATTATTGCAAGATAACCGTAGTACGAGGGTCATGCAAAAAGTTCTGTCACTAATGGGCATCTGTAGTTTTATCCCAAGTATTTTTTAAAACGCTTCATTGCACTTGAATGGTGTATCCAATAGCTAACGATATTCGTTTATTTTGTGCAAATTGCTTTTCAAATGACCGAGTTATTTCAAATTGAAATACATGCAGTCATATACACTGACCAATTTACTTTTCACATTGTAAAATGGACGAAAAGACTGAAATTCGTAGCTATATTAAATGCCGCATTTAGCTTGATATAGGTATTTGATGAATTGTGTGGTATATATGGACCTCACGCCATTTCAATGCGCACAGGTTTTAGGTGGGTTAAAGCTTTTAAAGCTGGGAACTTATCTGTCGAAGATGATACCCGTTCTAGTAGGCCTAAAACCTCTGTTTCCAAGGCAAACATCGCTGCTGTAAAAGTTGTGGTCGAACAGGATGCGCGATTGTCGGTGAAAGATATAGCCTTGTCCATCTGGTCATACAGTCACTGGACGATTCTACAAGAACTCTGTACTGAAGAAAGTGAAAGAGTTTTACAATAAGAAACGTCCTAGCAAAGGATGGTTAGGAGTCCATCTTATACACGACAACGCCTCCTCTCACAAGTGCGAGGTTGTTAAGTCTTTTTTGGCTTCTGAAAAGGTGGAAGTTGTAAACCATTCGCCTTATTCACCTGACCTGAGTCCCTGTGACTTTCTTTTATTTCAAAGGCTTAAGAAAATGCTTTCTGGAAAGAAATATAAGTCCAGAAGTTCTCCTGGCAGCGCCATTTATCAGTGTCTCCAACAGATACCAAAAGAAGACTATTTATCTGATTTTCGCGATTGGGTAAAAAGGTTATAAAAATGTGTTTCGGTAAAGGGGGAATACTTTGAAGGTTTGTAATAAAAATAGTTTTGATAAAACGTAGCACTTAAGAAATCCGAACCCAGTGACAGAACTTTTTGCATGACCCGCGTAACACTCTCAATACCTTGTCCCTGAAAGGTGTGAAGGGGGCAAAATCGATAATCCGCAACTTTAACAGTTTGACACGTATGTATTTGCTACACATATTTAATGAAAAGGTCATTTAATTGTCGTTTGTTTCAAATGACAGTCGGAAAACTCTTTGGGTGTTCGCGAATTTAGACATATTTAAATTGACAAATAGATTATGTTGTAATTGTACTGAACTTAGTGTTTTAATATTGTGTATTCGAATAGAGTGCAACTGTCTGTTAAATTCGATGTGATATGGAATACATCAATTTATCAAATATCGTATAATGTTTGAAATATAAAATGATATTTTCTTAAAAATGATTGATACGATTGATATTTCTTTTTGTTTTTATTAATTATGTTCAGCAGAACACTGTCCGAACTAGTACTAACCGTAACGTCAGAAAATATGTCTAGTTTACCCGTGTCATGGTAAAAATATACACGGCAAAATATGAAACACGTAACAAATGTCACGTTCGGTTAACCGGTTAACCGTTCGGAACATTAGACTGTTAACCGGTTAACAAAATAACCGAATATTGAAATCCCTAATAATAACAGAACAGAAATTAAATAGAATGGACGAAAGTGGACAGTAGGTATCAACAATTACTTAGACCAAATCTTAATTGTCAAGATTAAATGAATACAAAATGCTTGTAAATGTAATTTTTGCAAATTTAAAGTCTAAGTTCGAATTGTCTTAGAATATTTTTGAATAAGGCCCAAGGATGTTGAAGAGAGAGTGTTGTTTAATATATGGTCGATCTGGAGAGGCAGTGCTACAACAAACCTTGTGATTGTACTTGTTTACAGCCCCAATATGCACCATTAACACATGTCACTTGGAACATATTGAACATTTAATGCGGATATGAGATATATTTTGTATTGATATAAATTACCTTTAAGCATATTTTCGTCTTTTAGTGGTATGAACATCTATAAATGCATGTCAGCTGTTTTATATAAATCACCACTAAGAATATTATAGACCGAGGATGTTGTGCGTAATAAGTAATCATTTCAAGGTTATTCCAGTCATATTAACTAAATATTTAATTTAAAGTATGATAAATATTCAATATTTAGTCAGTAAAAAAATCATTAAATATAAAACATTTTCACAATGTTATAAAATTAATATATGTTTCTAACATATATGAATACTATTAATGTAGTTTTTATAAGAGTTCAGGTCTTGTTAAATGTACCACATTTACTTTCTTACAATTATGTGGTTCCCATAGCAATTAAGAACAAACCATTCGCAAAATGTTTTGCTGGAAGAGCCGTTTTGGACTGAAACATATTTTATTCTTTATAAAAACCTCAATATTAGGACCACCTCAATGTCAAGGGTACAAAGGGAGGTCTTATTATCGAGGTCTTACTGTAACAACGCAACTTCTTGTCATGCTCATACCTAGACAAAGATACCCCGACATAGCAAGCAAAATCATTAGGTTGCCATATGGGTATTATTGTGTAAAACACAACAAATGTTTGCATCTGCTGTTAAAACGGAAACCTAACTATAGAATTTAGTAATTAATCGCAAAGTATTTCTAAAATGATTGACAGTGTACATAGCCTTCCGTCAACTTTTTAAAGCAAATAATGAGTAGCTTTTAACTAATTTCAGTACTTTTACTTTTCGTAAATCTAAGTTATGACATCTTTACATCTATGGTTTATTACAAGGTAATTCATTTCAGGCTCCAGTTTCACGAACATTCTTAAGTAATTCCTTAAACTAAGAATGAACAGTAGTCTTAGACTGTTAAAATTCTTAACTAAGAATTTGACGATATTTGCGTTTCACTAACGTTCTTAAGTAATCGCTAAGCTAAGAACGAATAGCGTTCTTAACTTTCCGTTCTTTTCGTTTGTTTCGTAGCTACTCTTCATTTGGAGGCGATTTTCAGTTATTTAGCGCGTGACGTCATAGCAATTTGTGTAAACAATGCATATTACGTCACTAGCTGTCAGTGCTTGTCAAAATTGTCGTTTGGCAATATGGATTCGAGAAAGCGCAATCCAAATTGGACTTCTTGTGAAAAGGAATTTGCCATAGAAGAAATAATAAGCAGAAGTGATGAACTTTTCGGAAAATTTCGTGGAGCTACTTATGGAGCCAAATCCAAAGAAAGATGCTGGCATGAAATTGCAGATTCTTTAAACTCGTAAGTTGTGACACTTTCAACCCCATTATCAATCAAGCATTCCCATTGCTCGATTTGTATATTTACTTTTAACGGCACACGAGTGGCTGTGTGATTGTACGCTGCTAATTTGAATTCACATTTAACTTCAATGTACATGGCAATATTTTAATCTGTTTACATCGTTACAAGTCGGTATATGTGGGTTTATTTTATTTTTTAACAACATTACATATCAATCGTTACCCGTACCAAAACGTTTAAAAACAATGAGAATTTATATCCACTGTAAGCGAGTGGTCTTGGATTCGAGCCCCTGTACCGGCTGCACTTTTCTCCGTTCAATTTTGTTATGTAAAGCATGAGAACTGTTAATGAATATAAATGTTTTGTGACATTGTTAAAAAGTATCAAATAGTTACATGATCATAATCTTCATTACATGTAAATTATTTCTGTTTTAGATCAGGACGTACAGCGTGCATTAGGACAGTAGCCGAACTGAAAAAGCTGTACTACAACTGTAAGGGAAAAGGTAATTCATATACTTATAATCTGCCGCTTTTACTGAGACATTATCACATATATGTATGGAACATTTAGGTAAATGATTCGCAATCTAAATTTCAAATCCAATCCATTAAACATACTTGTAACAGAAAACTTGTTTTTGTTGTTCCATTGAATCTGTATTTTAATAAATATTATATATGTATGGAACAAGATATCTAAATATTATATCTCACAACGCTTTAAAATTGTTGTTGAAATTTGCAATATATCATGTGATATCAGTGAGAAAGTGAGTCATGTACACTAATTCATCTAAAAGGATAGTAAGTATTAAAGTGTCATGGGTAGTTATAATTTTGTGTCTGTGATTTGGATTAAATCAAAACTGATAATGAAATAACTGACCAACGCATATTATTAAATTTATTAATGTATGTAACAAGTTCCAATACTTATTCAATGGAGTTATCAAATTACATACGAATATCGAATTATATCATAGCATAATGTTAACAAATACAGTCAAACATGTGTTAAAGACCACCTGAGATCAAAGACCACTATTGTTAAACCTGTCTGCAAAGACCACCAATTTTATCTCCCATCAGACCATTTTCAATGATATTTAATCTGTTAATATAGACCACCTGTAAACAAAGACCACATTTTGCTGTTCCCATGGGTGGTCTTTACAGACAGGTTTGACTGTACATGTATGCTTTGATTATGCTATCTTTATTGTTTCTTTATTATTTCAGCCAAAGAAAAGATGGACTCTGTCAACAAGACTGGAGGTGGCTCGATGGCTGTTTTTCTACCATGCGAGGACCTTATTGTACAGCATTGGGTGAAGAACAACTCTGCTGAGGCCACTGGCATAAGTGGCGGGCTAGAATCTCTGTGCAATACAGGTATTTCTAACTTGTTTTTTATTTTGTATTTGACATTGAAAGTAAACTTGGTCATTTTGGTGAGCAACCAAATGGCATAAAAAAGTACACTAAACACATAACTGTTGTCAATTTGATTCATTCAAGGTTTTTATTATGAAGCCTTATAATAATATATAACATAGAATGGAAGACATTCTAAAAATGAAGTAGGGGAAAAGCTTCAATTACGTATATCCTAAAATGAACTACAACTATAAACTAAAATTTGTAATTTTGATCAATAAAATCCACAGAAATTACTGTACCGTCTGCACAATAATGATGTTACCTTAAATCTAAAAGTTTTACTGTTCACAAAGAGATTATAAAGTAATGTTATCAAAAATTAACAATCTCATAGGATTTATGAACGACACAAAAATATTTTTAGGAATTTTTAAATAACTAATTCATAGAATAATGTTTGCAGCTTTGCAATTAAACATAATAACTAGACTTTATCACATTTTATTTACTTGACAAGTTGATGCAAGTACAACTGGCACTAATGAAGATCATGAGGCGGCGGCAGACTTATCATTGATCAGTGTGGACAATGTTGGAGTGGACATTGTAAGGTATGTATTGAATTCTGACAAGTTACAATGATTTATAATAGAAATAATTTTCTCCACAGTGTATATATATATGGCTTATTGATATAACTACAACATGAATATTGAAGTACAATTTGGTATTCAGTCAGTAATATTACATCAAATCAACAGCAGACGAATTTAGGAACATCTATAGAGGATCTGTAGTAAAAAACAAAAAATATAAATTTATAAGTGAAATTGTCATATCTTTAAACAATGGACATATTTGAACGTTGATAAAAATAGGAACGGCTCATTATGAGTAATTTCTCCATTTGCCACAATGGTTTTATATTTCGTCTATTGTATATTAGATATGAATACAACTAATGTTGTAACATTTGGATTCAAAATAATATGAATTAATTCTAGTTCTGTATGCATTAATTTTTTTTTCAGCACATATGTTCCAGTTGTTACAAAACAAACAGACAATCACACCACAAGTGAGTGCTTTAAACATTAATGAACTTAATTTTATGATGTTCATTAAACAATGGAAATATCATTGTCATGTTTATCTGATTAGATACAATTTATGATCAATAATTAAGTTCTTTTCATGTATCATGAACATTTTGGAGTACCTTATAACATGAATCATACTTTCTTTTGTTTATTGCATTTAAAAAGAGTAGCATGAAACACTACTTATATTAACATACAATGAATAAATAGTCAAAACGAATTATAATTTAAAAAAAAAAAATATATTTGCATATTTTGCATTTTCACAATTTTCTATTGTTATAATATTATGTTTACACATTCATTGCAGCTCAACCATTATCAACAACTGTTTTACCGACGCCAATTTCGACAATTCAATGCAAGAGAACAACAAAGAGAAAAAGAGATACTCTTGAATCTGATCTTTACTCAATTGAAAAGTCAAAGCTTTTAGCAGAGACAAAGAAATTTGAAGCAGAAACTGCTTATTGGGAAAATAAAAAACATTTAGACAATGAATTGTACCTTTTGAAAAAGCAACTCATAAAAAAGCAGCTGGGAGTTATTGTACCTGTTCAAGGTGAAGAATAGTTAACCCTTTTCTCCATATGCAGATGCTTTTTTACTCAACTTAAAGAAACAACTTTTGTAAAAAGTATGATCGAATATGAAATAACTCATAATGCACAATGTCACCTTTAGCCACATTTATCATAAACATTTTCAATTATATAATGTCTGAGCTTTATACTAGATGTTTATACATTTATATGTTGAATATTTGTTATGGATGAAAGGGTTAACTATTCAGTTTCATAGCTCTGCTACAAGCTTTGACTTTTCAAAACAATCATTCTTTTAGTTCATTATCTTGACATGACACAAGCATTTATTTTATGTTTTTTAAATGTTCATTAATCATTTACCTTTAGCAAATTCAAACTGTACAATTGATACAATAATGCAAATCCAAACTGTGAGTTGATGTTAGATAATGTAAATTTATAATGGGATTTCACTGTATCTATGTTAATATAAAATCCAATGTATTAGGTTGGTGAATTTGTGACCAGTTTGAAAAATAATTTACATTCTCTAACATCCCCTAACAGTTTGGATATTCATTATTGTATCAATTGTACAGTTTGAACTTACATACCTTACAAAAATATGTAAACATAGTACTGTCAAACTGCAGTGCCTTCAACATTTATCTCTCTCTTAACTCGGTATTACAGTAAAACCCCTTTAAACCAGCCATCAAAGAAATATATAATGAATACTTGAACTTAACTTTTGTGATGGAATTTAAATATTATATTTATCAAATTATTGAAAGTATGAGGCAACAATGAGATTTCGATAAATGTTTCCAGCAACTGCAGCTTGAGGTGGTTGCTGGTCGTTCCATTGTGGCTCATTGACCAATTCTATTTGTCTTGGAAGACTATCACCTTGTTGTTGTCCAAAGTTGTGCAGAACGGCACAAGCAACAACAGTCTCACATGTTCTTTGAGGGTTCAATCTAAGTCCATAATGAAGACATGCAAATCTTCTTTTTATAACTCCAAATGTTTGTTCAATTAAAACACGGGTCTTCACTAGAGCATTATTGTATCTGTCGGAATAGAATTTAAAAATAAAATAACATATGAATAATGTAGTTTCAATTAGTCTTATAAGAGGCTTCCATTTTGTTACATTGTTAAGTGATTACAATAATGATTGTTGTATATTTTACTACGTCATGGACACAATTGATCTAACTGTGATATAATTTGTTATTCATCACACCTATAAATGAACTGTTTCTATTCCAACATTGGAATATTCTGAGGATATTCTGTCATGTTAGAGTTGGTTTTGTGAAACAAGAGATATTACTACTTTAATCAAATAAAACGATTAATAATATCCTGCAAAATGTGTTAATTGTAAAAAGTTTATATAGTGAAGATTAAAAAATATTATATTTTTAATCAATTAAAGTTTCTTACCTTTCTTGTGCAGGTGTAGATGGGTGTAAATATGGTGTTAGTAGATAAGGGCGACAAGGATACCCACTATCCCCTAGAATATGTCCATCTAAGGCACCTGATATCAATTGATAAATACATGTAGCTGTTAATTTTTTTATGTACACTTAAAGGCGTATGTTTGTACAATTAAAATGTATATCATTTGTATTGTTAAGATCTCATTGAACAAGAAGTTTGTTACTTTTATGCAATTATTAATTTATTTATTTTGTAATATGCTGTCATATGAACCAAAAATAACATTACTGATTGAGGCGTTTCGTATTAACAGCATATTACACATGTTAATCAAGTAAAGTCTCATTATAGCGACCACTAAATAAAGAAACATTCTTACGTATAAATACAATTGGTCACTAAATGCTGAACACAAGTTAAGCTTTATTTAGTGCATAACTGTATAACCAGCACTTAGTGGTCACTGTATAAAGACTTTAATGTAGTCATATGTATTTGTGAATAGAGTTGTAAAAAATTAACAATAAATTAATATGTGCATTTGATAACTTCATTTTCCACTAATCAATAAAACACCATTATATTTCATATATTTTGTGAACATTGCGTTATCCTCAATAGTATATACTGACCAGTTTGTAAATATCTGCACACCGAAGATTCCCTGAACACCCGACTGTCATGTACACTTCCTGGCCACTTCGCTACAACATTCAAAATGTTGAACTTGGCATCACATATCATCTGAAAATCAGCAAATAAATTTTATACGAAATAAATTACTATTTTGTACTATAAATCAATGAAAAAAGTTATATGGTGAAATATTATGCTATTATTTGAGCTTTCAAGTAAATAAATTAAAACATATATATTTGTTTTAGAGGTACACATTGTTTACTACAATATATGAGTGAAGTTTACCTGAACATTAATGGAATGATAGCCTTTTCTGTTAACAAATTCGTGCTCGTTATGCGAAGGGCCACGAATGCGTACATGGGTGCAGTCAATGCAGCCTGCAACCTTGGGGAAACCTGATAATACAAACAAATTGAGTTTCTAATCACACACTTATGAATCACTACGTAGTCAATGTTAACATTGTCATATTAGACATGAAATATAATAACATACAAATTAGATGAAGTTATAGAAAGACGTTTCACCCACAATTTCAATAGAGCCTGGACAAAATATATATATATATATATCCATACCCCCACTCATAAACATATATACAATCACACACATGCACACTCATATGTATACATACATCCACCATACACATACTAAATAAGTTTGATCAATTTATAAAGTAAAAATATGTCTTCAATATGATAAATTACTAAGACGTTCCACCCCCATTTTGGGGGTGAAACGTCTTGGGACGAAACGACTTGGTACGAAACGACTTGGGGGTGAAACGTCTGACAACAGGCGGAAAGAAAAAAAGTCGAAATTAAGATGGAATCGATGTCATTCAATAATGATTGGTTGGTGAGAGAAGGAGAACACAACATGAGGTTCATCGTGTATATTAGTCGTAATTTTTACCGAGACTGAGGAATAAGGTAAAATGATAGGCTATTTTTAGAGCTCGTCATTACATTCGCGCCACATAATGTTCGTAACCATAAATGTAGTAAACTAACCTGCAATGGAGAAGAAATCCCTCTTCACTGCTCTTACATCTGCAGCTAGCGTTGGGAACTTAACGTATTCCCCAAGTAACGAGCTAATCAGGTTGGTTGTTTTCTTTACGGCTCTGCTGACAGACGATTTGGAGATTCCGTGTATATCTCCAATAATTATGAAATGGCATCCACTCGCCAAAAAATGAAGTGTAACAAGCAGTGACAAGAGAGGTGGGAGGGGCATAGACCGATTCGTTTCCGTTTCAAGAGCTGCAGAAACTGACTGCAACAATAGCAAGATAGACTCTGGATAGAATCGGTACCTATCCCTCACCTCCTCCCTTGACAACTGCTCTAACGGGTTCGAGCGGTCCCGAAAAACCCGTTCAACTGGCTCAAAACGTCGCAGACGCTGTATTCTTCTATCATAATCGGCCATATTTAAGACTGCTAATCATGCTTAAGACAGCGGTATAGCTGTCTTAAAATAATGGACTTAAGAATCTTACTAAGACTGTTACTAAGTCTGCTATTTTTCGTGAAACGCAACAAAAATTAAGCCTGTTAATTTAAGCCTGTTACTAAGACTGTTATGGAGTTAAGAACAATAAGGGACTTAAGAATGTTCGTGAAACTGGAGCCAGGTCTCTAATTCAAAAATTAATGAGTAATTGCAAATACGCTGATTGCTAATTTTTGTTTGCATTAAATTATTTCAAAGAAATCGCTTTCATCAGAAATACTTATTTTGTTCTGTTTACAATTTCAAGCATTTTTAATGTGTTTATTGCTCTTACGGACATTATGTAGTTCAGTTAACTCTCTGGACTATTGATATTCCTAATTTGACTTGCTGGCAAAATCCAAAAACAGAGCACCTTAAATTGAATGTTGCAACCTTTCGACTGGATTTCTCATTTATTAGGTTAGGGCACCCACCTCGGAAAAAGTAGGTTAACAGTTCGAATCCCAGCACGGATCCGTTCCAATATGGCCAGTCGATGAGTCATCATCTAGTTAAATAACTGTTACCGCTTTCCTACCTGTCTGTCTTGTAACTGGCATTAAATGATAGGGATCAGCTCAGAAAGAATGTGTTTCGTAAGTAAGAAATGACCGGCCCAATAAATAGGAATGGCAATATAAAACATAGAACAAAATGTATGTATTTCAATAGTTTGTAATTGAGAATCATGTGCATAATGCCTTAATTTCGAAATGCAGTATCATCCAATAAATAAACACTTGACTGTTACAATTTCTAAAATCGAGATACGTTTCAGCAAGCACGTTCAACTCCTGAAATTTACTGTAGTGACTGGAGCAAATACAAGATGTCTCAATAATGGATCTCTCGTGGGCAGCAACATTTTAAAACAATCGCATTATTCACATGTAATTTATTCTTTGACATTGAGTCATAAACCTTAATTCAACATTACAAGGTCGAAAAAGCCAAAGTTACTCAAATGTATTACAGTATTTACATGGTCAAACATTCAAAAGTTACTCAAAGTTTAATGCATAAATAGTGTTTATTTATTATAGTTTCACCCCTGCTTAAAGTGCCAGCAATGTCTGACTTACGAGACATCTTCTTTCTGAGCACATTTAATTCCCGATTCCTATTATATTATCACAAGCATGAAGGCAAACATTAGCTGGCGGCTCACCAACCGGCTATATCAGAACGGAACCCTACCGGGATTCGAACCTTCGACCTCCCGCTCCAAAAGCGGATGCCTTAACCACTCGACCAAGGGTGACGGTGAACATATTTCATAATTTGATATACTGTCAATTGAAATAATAACATTGTCATAAAATGAATATGTCGAAGTCGTAATGTTCCAATATTTGTTTTTGCAAGAATAATTTAAAACTTAAGACTGATTAGTATAGTCTTTTATTAGTTTCAATTGGATGTTCATTATAAGTCTTCGTGTATTCTAATGTGAATAAGATAATAAAATGCATTCTGAGTTTCATTTTATGAATAACTTCTGAACTGTGCTCGTCGCATAATAAAGTCACGATTAACATTTCTTATTCAGACTATTAAAGATTATTTCAGTATCATGCACCGTTTGGACCGCAGTTTCTAACAAAACTTAGTAGTCCGTATAATATACGATCGATTGGTCAAGTGCAGAAATTCTAAGTAAGACGTGTGGAGTACGACTCGTTCAAAATCACATATTTTATAGTATTCCTTGTGGACAATGCATTTACAGACATTCATGTGGACAACTTTATCAGCGTACTGCGAAAAGCAGGTCAGTCAGACTTAGAAATGAATTAACTTGTTTTTAAACTAGTAGTTGGTTTAATATCAGCATATCGTAACGCAAAAGCGAGTTCACAGCACAAAGTCGCTAGCACTGCTTTACCAACTTCCAGAAAAGTACACACCGTATTACGTCTATCATTGGTCAAACGCTAAATGCTTCTTAGTGAAATGTTGTAGTTTATTTTCATTTATAAAATACAGATGTTTAATTGCATGAAAAGTGATTGCATCGGCACAAAAGTCAATAGCTGTTCATATTTGAAAGATAACAGGCATGCTTTAAATATTACTGATACTCTTAGTTAATGATTAGCATAATTATTAACTATGTTGACAGATACACGGCGTTTAACGGAACTGATTATGGTAAGCATATTTTGTAATTGAGTAATACTATTCTTAGTTCGACACATTCGCAAATATTTGTGATTCCAAAACCTCACTTCACTGCACTAAGATTGATTCAGGGCACTCGCATCTAAAATAATGTTTAGATTTATGGAGACATGGCAACTCTAGATATATTTCATTGCCAAACTTCTTCAAAGTTTTACACTTGTTTCACGCGTACCGCGGTACAGGAAAAAATGTAATTTCAGCAATAAAGTAACAGCTAAAATAATAATCAGTACACTGAGGGGTCATGCACCTTACACGTGATGAGAAATCAAGATTTGAAATTTAGTGTAAAATTATGATATCATTGGCTTCCATTATTTGCACATGCATTTCGTGTTAGAGTTTGTTTGAAATTCATGATACGCAAGCCTTTCTTAATTTTGATGTATTTTATGTTTATTGAGATATTGCAACGGTTGGACAGGAACTATTCTCACATTTAATTGCAAAATTGTTTAGTAAATCAGCATAACACATGACCAACATGTCTGTCGACAAAGTATGTCTTATTAAACCAACTGAACTCGTATAATGTTGCTCAGCTCGGTGATAATTGGAGAAACACGTCTCTGTATTGTACATGGAAGATTGCGCATACATTGTGACATGACTTTACTTCGATCTTCGGACAAGTTTTGTTATGTTGTGTTTTCGACGTTTATCAACATTTTTTTCAGTTATATATGGCGGTCCGTTGACCTAATCGGAATTAATTATCAACAGTACTAACTATTCCTTCCTGAAGGAGCTGACAACTACCTGCCTTGTCCGGCAATCGCTCCCGACCCTCCAGGGGAAAGCCCAGCGTACTACCAATGAGTCACGTCTTCTTGACAATCATTATGGGTTAGAAAGATATTACAGCATGTATACGTTCTTTTGCAGAAGTTCAAAACCGCATTACAATTGCAATTACATCTTCAATTATATTTTGCCATTATCACTAGAGTTCGTCCGTCGCTTGTACTTTGAACAAACCAGACTATGATTCCGTATTTTGCATATTAGATATGAAATCACTGTTCTGAAACGATTTTGCAGCCTCGATTTGGTTATTTATGGGGTAAACTTTAGCACGTTGAAAAAAAATTTAAGTAAAGGGAAACCAGTGTGCTGATAAATGTTCTTAACTTTATTGTAGTTGTCTCCCCTCTTTACAATTGCGACATCTTTAAAATTGACTTTTAATATGACAGCTTATACTAAAACAAAAGAGTGTGTAAATAATGTATATTCTTATCTCTGAATTGCATTCAAACCCCTTTACTACAAGAAACAGTAACTCACTACATACAATGTATACATGTACAGTTTACACGTGTCTATTTATAACACCTTAATCGATCGGTTTTTCGAAAATGTAATGCATAATGGCAAATAATTCTGCATTGATTTTCAGAAATGTATTTGTGTATGATTGTGTAATAATTGTAATAGTATCATCTTACGCAACACCAATGTTTTTGTTATTACTTTTGTACATAGTTTATAAAACTACGGTTGGAATACATTAAGACTGAACTAAACTTTGCAGCTAGCTTTTTGTCAGGGAATTAATGTAAGTTGAACTATATAATTTATTTGAATGTTTACCTTTAAACTTAACAACACCGTAGGTAAGCAAAAATATACATTTCATTCAAATAGTGAATAAATTATCGTTAGAAAGAGTAATGCAGCACGCACTCATAATATCGTATAGTCACCTAGGTGGAATGCATTTTTCGAACTTGGAAAACTATTTTGAAACTACAACATTTTATTCACGTCAAATAACCTATTTAGCAGTTTATTCATTTAATGCAAGAAACTCCTCTAACTGGTAATACTTTTCATTGTTTACTCGGTTAGGTAAAATAAGCTGAACACAACAATTCTTAAATTCGATTTTGTAATTGTGGTAAACACGATGTCGTAAATGATATAGGTCGTATATTTACAGAAATTACAACGATGGAAGATTTGGGTTTAAAATGTAACTATTGCCAACAAAAAGGTTCGAACCTTAGAAGATGTAGTCGCTGTTTGAATGTATATTATTGCTCCAAAGCGTGTCAATCCATGGAATGGCTGACACATCGTCAAGTTTGTCAAAAACCTTCACGAACAAAAATAAGGACCGACTTAGATTTCGGTGACCAAGCGAGTACGTATGCAGCAGAAGAATATAAAGCAGCCGGTGAATGTACTGACGAAACAAAGGACAGTGAAACGAAAGCTCGAATAAAACAAAACCACGTTTAAATGAAAGAGAATCGCAAACCACAGATCGACAGTCGCCCGTTGTTAAAAAGAAAACTGACGACAATAACATGGGAGCAGAGAAACCAGCGGATGAATCTGCTGACTTAGAGCCACAGTCTCAATGTGGAAGCAGTAGACCAACAGGCGTAACGTGCACACACTGTGGAGTGCTTGGATGTGAAAAGAGTGCCAAAAAGCAGTATATTGTTCTCGTCGATGTCAACAACAAGACTGGTCAATGCATAAGAAAGTATGCAAGAAGGTAAATTCATTTGTTTTTCTGAAAATAAAGCAACCTCATTGTATCGACATGTATGGTTTAAATGTATTGTATTTATTAATAATCAGTTTTAAAGTGCCGTAGGATGTTTTTGTGATACCTTGATACCTTGATGTAGACATGGGCAGGGATGTTCGCGATTTGCCTACGTTTTTTTGATGTTTTTATTTTGACAAGGTCTAGAATTGGCGATCGTCACAAATCAGCCAAAATAAAAACATGTAATGTCTTAGTCCACCGGAATTTAATCCAAATTGAGAAAATGACATCATATATTTTGAATAAAGATGCTTTTAATGTCATATTAAAGTGTATTTACCAGCGGTGGTTGTGAAAATATACCTGGTTTAATTTGAATCATTTAGCATCGCCTAAGAAATACAACTAATACTTAATGACATATTACAAACATTATCTACCTGGAGGGCCTCATAACTATACATAGTAAAATATGATATCTAGTGTATATGCTTATGCCGCTATATCATTCATATATACAAATATATATGCTCAGCTGAGAGTAACTTAACATATAATTGACATGTTCATTATTGGCGATATCATGTGGCAGAATTCTCATTATCCGATCATCGATACCGCGAAAAAGTGCCTATATAGAACTACATGTATGAAGGATTTTAGCTTTAAATTAGTATAATCTTTTATCCGTTAAAGATATCAAATAAATGCAAACGGTTTTGTAATGTTTCATTATTCCCTATTCATACTTTAAAACAGTTACCAGTGCTATATAGAATATATAGGCGAAAATAATTTACTCTGAAATAAACTTAATGTCATTTAAAAACGGTTAATGATATTAACAAAATGCAAATTGTCTCATGAACCATTATAATTTCTCTGTCTGTCGGTATTTAGTCGGGATCCGATTATAGTCTCCAAAACCTGCTTTTTAATTGAATGTTTATTTGCAAATATATTAAACAAATACCCGAATATAGACATCTGGTTTATATGTCCGTGGTATAAATAATTGCACTCCATCATCAAAAATACAAGATGATGTTTTTAATTGTAACAGACCAAAAAAGTGTCATTATAATTCTGTTGAAAATATACAAATGTATGTTTGCGATGCTAGAGAGCTAAGTAGCTACCATTATACAGCCTACCTAGCCGAAACAAAGGGCGAATTTGTTTGTACCAAACCGGTTTGAATCCAAAACTGGTTTGTCAAACCTTTCATTTGTTTTAACCAACTGGGTTTCAACTAAAACAAGTTTCTGTATTTGTTTATAACAAATCTTAAACTGTTTAATCAAACTGACTGAACTACCTCCAGGTGTGGTTTGTCTGGTTTGATTTATCCGAATAATCGCATACTAGTTGAACAAAATGGTGGACTGACTGTATGCCGGGTGACATTACCACTCATATGTGGGGCCATGTTTAACCAAAGCGCTGTTAGCGCAGAAGGCCTGGGGCTGCAGATAGCTGAATTGTAGATTTGCTTGCCCCGTGTAGATCTAGTGACATTGTCATATTAACTACTGTATTTCTATATCATGTTTCCAGAATTTTTGCCATTAGTTAGTTTGTGCAGACTATACAAGTCGGTATATCTTGTGCATTAGTGATAATCCTAACCCTCGTTTATATGTTCGTGATTATAATAACATTATAAGAACATTCACAATCTGTCTGTTACTGCATTTAGCAATCACTGCTGACCAGAAAGTTGGCAATTTGAAGAAACAAAAATTATGACAAGCAGTCACATAGATTATGTATCCGGTATGGCTAAAATAGTTTCAACGTTTAAGCTGGGACTAATATATACATGTATATATTGGTCCCAGGTTTAAGTTTCCGTTTGATATATCCATTTACCAAGGTTTAATAGGGAGAATTGCATTCATGTTAATCGGACATGTTTATTTCTAACGCGACCTAGACATACTCCGGATTAGTATAAATATGGGTAATTCCCTTTAACCATGCGGTACAAACAAACATATAACGTTAGTTAACGTCGTGCTCGAATCGCAATGAAAACAAAGACCCATACCCAACTAACGCGTCACTGTGGTCCGACCAACTTCCTATAGAAGTATAGAATGAATGAAAATATCTTCAAATCGCGATAAATAAAATCTCTTAAATGGGTATATTATATCG
Source organism: Mactromeris polynyma (assembly GCA_032209605.1). Classification (NCBI taxonomy): domain Eukaryota; kingdom Metazoa; phylum Mollusca; class Bivalvia; order Venerida; family Mactridae; genus Mactromeris; species Mactromeris polynyma. Next base: position 8,187,565 of record JASFXZ010000012.1, read on the forward strand.
TCTGAACAGATGGTCCGTATTATTTGAAAATTAAGCAATGAGATTGCAAATCTTTGATCGTTGCGTGCACATATGATGCATGTTTTTGTCACTAATTGGTATAAGGCATATCATATTCCTGAAATGGATATTTGAATTTGAAACTACTTTATTGTTATTCAGATAGCTAATACAAATACCTTAACTTTAATAGAAACGACATCATTTAGTTGTATGTGCGTTAAATTATTCATGTACTGCGATTGACATTTTTCCTTCTGTAATGTTACACCACTTGAAACATAAACATGCATGTATATATAGTTTGTGCATTAAACTACTACGAATGGTATAGAGAGTAGTAAATGTATGTTATTGTAAATCACCAACCTACGGCCGAACCTACAGGTCAATTGTATGTCTGCTTAATCGGAACCTGGCTATAAAATCGTCCACATTGTAAAGTTGCAAAACAGAAGTTACATAGTTCTCAACTTTCTTATGGAGCACCAATCTGTCTGCAATCACAATACTGTAAGCGGTTAAAACTGCAGTAAATGGAATTAGATTTTGATGCGACTGTGTCAACTAAATCGTTATGGTCTACTGACACTGTAAGTTATTGTACAATCAAAATAATGTGGGTCATTTTTATTCGACTAAACAATCTGTTTGTTTGCAAACCAATCCTTATTAAACTGGTTTAAGATTTTCAACCAAACTACACAAACACTGAAACCTCAAACCTTAACTAGGTCTTGCAAAACAAATTTGCCCAAAGTACAAGGCAAAACTTAATTATACATAAAGAAATTAAATCCAACGTAACGAAATATATTGTTTATGTTGTAATTTAAATGATTTAGAAGATGAATTTCAGTTCACGTGCATATGTCCTTGTTTCGAACTTTTACGTAGGAAATATTATTATTACAAAAGACCTTCTATGTTTAATTTGTTAGAACTACTTCAATCAAATGAGAATTTTTTTTATACAACTTGGCCTTATTCACTAAACACGCACTTAACCAGAGAAATATCATACTTAATATTAGATTTTATTGAGTTTATTCCCATTTCTTTTGTTTTGTTATTATCTGTTTATACGATCACTTGTAATATTCATCTTTATATATGAAAAAGGTAATTTAAGAACAAATAGTACAATGCTATTGATGTTATTCATTAATATATGTTTTTATTTTTTTCATATCACATTATGATGTATTTTTGTACATATTTGCTAACGATGATGAGCTGTAATCGCTCAAGTCGATAATAAACTTTATGTTCTGTTCATAATTCAAATTTTTTTTTCGAAAGAGGCTACAATAAGTATCATGAATATATAATACATTCTGATAAATTAGTACTGCCGGGGGCAATTTCATTATGCTGGCTAAACACAGCGGTGTGGCTAATTAAGTCGCGAACGATAATGATCATGAAATAATATCATAAATCGGTAAATCACGGAGGCTTCCGAGAATTTCCGACTGATTTGCGACACTCTCATCGATAACTATCGGTTAATCTGATGATGAAGATTCTTCGGTATGTCATACATGTATTAACGTTTTCCGAATTTGGCGGAATCGCTTGTGTAGACTAGCATATTACAATGGTATACTGAATACACGAAGAAACTTAAAATAATTCCACCATTTATATTAATTCCTATTTGCAGAAGATGTCAGAAGAGGATGAAAGAATTTTGAAATCATATCTAAAAATGAAGGACAGCGATGAGAGCTTCCATGCGTCAGAGGCAGAAATAGCGAAAAAATACCCATTTCGAACTGCAATTCAAAATTATATGGGTCCTCGTAGCCGCATATTTCAAATGCTTACTTTAGAACAAGCTATGATACATGCAACGAGACCTGATGGTTCGCTGCAAGCGGCGGTTAGAAACGCAAAACAAGACTTTCCCGGATTCAAAATTGTAACGAAATTCTCGGATGTACCTGATGAGGATTTCGTGTTCTTCATGCCATTTGTTTCCCCAAGACCGCAGTATATCTTAGTAGCATTCATGTATCGATACCATGAGCATGCGATGCGGCATGGTGTGTATCTGAAGGTACGGTAACTATGTTCTTTGACGTATAACAATTCTTCAAGATCTGCGTATTATTACAGTTTTCTGCTGCACGAAATCGTTGACCTCAAATGTTCTCGTTTTTGAAATGGTTGTATTTGCAGTAATGAGATATACATTATTGTTCATCATCTCCATTACTAATACTGTATTGTACTGAATAAGATAAATGATAAAATCAAGAGATTCATTACAAGGCACAAATCACATCCACTACTATTTAAGAGTAATTGAAACTAGTAAATACGTAATGACAGTGTTGTTGTAAAACTTGACAGTTTCCGCTTATAATGTCTCATTGGATTCCTTACAGTGGAAAATATATTTTCTTAGAAAGTGTGTTACATGAATAAATAGAAATATTTATCTTAACATTGATTTATTGAACGGGACAAATCTTACCTGGTTTTCTATTGTAGGATGATGTAGATTCTGAAAGTAAAGTTGAGTTTTATTTGGATGAGTATTTCGACAGCCCTTTGCCCTTCTTCAGTTATCGGCAAGTGATCCCTGGTGGGTATATATGCCTGATAAAACCGGTAATGCATTTGTTTGATGACGGAACTGTTGGTATTCGGGTCAATCATCCACATGAAGCTGTTATATTAGATGTGTAGAATACTGTTCTAGCAGAAGTTGAAGAAGTTCTCGTAGAGAGTGTGCTTACACCTTAAAAACTGAGATTTTTTCCACTATAGTTACATTCATACGCTGTTTGAAACCGCTGTCATTTGTGATGTCTAATTTTTCTGACTTGCATATGGAAGTGCCCAGGATCCCGAGTCAAAAGTTTCAGTCTACAATCACACTATCGCACATTTAATGCATAATTGGTCTATAGAAGACACAATCATGCTTTTACTATAAATTAAGTGTGCATCTCTGAATCAAACATAAGCAGCAGTAAACTCAATGAAAGGGTCATAAATTGGTTATCCATCACTTCAGGACACGGGAAGTACAGTATGTACGATTAATCGTTTATCTGGAAGTAACTTCCGAAAAAAATCGGACTAAAACATTCGTTTTATTATTGCCGTCTTCAGGTGCAGATTGACGAGGATTTTTACATGAGCGCATGTTAGAGAATGCAATTTTATTAATTATTGATGCCGTTTAGCTGCTTCATATCTTGTGGCGTAGTCCCGTCTCGTCGTTAGCGTTCTCATCGTTGCAGTACCTTAGGACTAATTATACCACAAGAACCACAAACAGCCATTTACGTTTACATGATTATAACTTTATTTAGTATAGTACTCAAGACAACAGTAGCGTACAGTTCCGAGCCTAAAACCTTTCTCCCCAACATACAGAATACAGCAGATATTATCACGTTCAGTTCACACACCAATGCTCAATCCTCATTCATCAATGTCAACAAGTAGGTCACAGTAAATATGCATCAAGGTACTTAAGTTGCACATTAACAAGTGCAACGCCCGTAACTAGAGTTCATTCTGGGAATATTATATGGATACACACATGTATGGTTGACATTTACAATATATCTCTGCCCACGTGATTAGGTTACTGTATCATGATGACCCTTAGGCCATAGTAACTGTCACAACATAAGATCATAAGAAAACTTAAAATCTAAGTCAGTAAGAGTGACTTCCCTTGAATATCAGGGGAGATCACTCTAAAAAACTTTTAAAATAAGTCCGCAAGAGTGACTTCCCTTGAAAATCAAGGGAGGCGACTCTGAAAAACTTTAAAAATAAGTCCGCTTGAGTGACTTCCCTTGAATATCAGGGGAGATCACTCTAAAAAACTTTAAAAATAAGCCCGCAAGAGTGACTTCCCTTGAAAATCAAGGGAGGCGACTCTGAAAAACTTTAAAAATAAGTCCGCATGAGTGACTTCCCTTGAATATCAGGGGAGATCACTCTAAAAAACTTTAAAAATAAGTCCGCAAGAGTGACTTCCCTTGAAAATCAAGGGAGGCGACTCTGAAAAACTTAAAATCTAAGTCCGTAAGAGTGACTTCCCTTGAATATCAGGGGAGAACACTCTAAAAAACTTTTAAAATAAGCCCGCAAGAGTGACTTCCCTTGAAAATCAAGGGAGGCGACTCTGAAAAACTTAAAAAATAAGTCCGCATTAGTGACTTCCCTTGAATATCAGGGGAGATCACTCTAAAAAACTTTAAAAATAAGCCCGCAAGAGTGACTTCCCTTGAAAATCAAGGGAGGCGACTCTGAAAAACTTTAAAAATAAGTCCGCATGAGTGACTTCCCTTGAATATCAGTGGAGATCACTCTAAAAAACTTTAAAAATAAGTCCGCAAGAGTGACTTCCCTTGAAAATCAAGGGAGGCGACTCTGAAAAACTTAAAATCTAAGTCAGAAGAGTGACTTCCCTTGAATATCAGGGGAGATCACTCTAAAAAACTTTAAAAATAAGTCCGAAAGAGTGACTTCCCTTGAAAATCAAGGGAGGCGACTCTGAAAAACTCAAAATCTAAGTCAGGAAGGTGACTTCCCTTGAATATCAGGGGAGAACACTCTAAAAAACTTTTAAAATAAGTCCGCAAGAGTGACTTCCCTTGAAAATCAAGGGAGGCGACTCTGAAAAACTTTAAAAATAAGTCCGCATGAGTGACTTCCCTTGAATATCAGGGGAGATCACTCTAAAAAACTTTAAAAATAAGCCCGCAAGAGTGACTTCCCTTGAAAATCAAGGGAGGCGACTCTGAAAAACTTAAAATCTAAGTCAGAAGAGTGACTTCCCTTGAATATCAGGGGAGATCACTCTAAAAAACTTTAAAAATAAGTCCGAAAGAGTGACTTCCCTTGAAAATCAAGGGAGGCGACTCTGAAAAACTCAAAATCTAAGTCAGGAAGGTGACTTCCCTTGAATATCAGGGGAGAACACTCTAAAAAACTTTTAAAATAAGTCCGCAAGAGTGACTTCCCTTGAAAATCAAGGGAGGCGACTCTGAAAAACTTTAAAAATAAGTCCGCAAGAGTGACTTCCCTTGAATATCAGGGGAGATCACTCTAAAAAACTTTAAAAATAAGTCCGCAAGAGTGACTTCCCTTGAAAATCAAGGGAGGCGACTCTGAAAAACTTAAAATCTAAGTCCGTAAGAGTGACTTCCCTTGAATATCAAGGGAGGCGACTCTGAAAAACTTAAAATCTAAGTCAGTAAGAGTGACTTCCCTTGAATATCAGGGGAGATCACTCTAAAAAACTTTAAAAATAAGTCCGCAAGAGTGACTTCCCTTGAATATCAGGGGAGATCAATCTAAAAAAACTTAAAAATTAGTTCGAAAGAGTGACTTCCCTTGAAAATCAAGGGAGGCGACTCTGAAAAACTTAAAATCTAAGTCAGTAAGAGTGACTTCCCTTGAATATCAGGGGAGATCACTCTAAAAAACCTTAAAAATAAGTCCGCAAGAGTGACTTCCCTTGAAAATCAAGGGAGGCGACTCTAAAAAACTTTAAAAATAAGTCCGCAAGAGTGACTTCCCTTGAAAATCAAGGGAGGCGACTCTGAAAAACTTAAAATCTAAGTCAGTAAGAGTGACTTCCCTTGAATATCAGGGGAGGCGACTCTGAAAAACTTAAAATCTAAGTCAGTAAGAGTGACTTCCCTTGAATATCAGGGGAGATCACTCTAAAAAACTTTAAAAATAAGTCCGCAAGAGTGACTTCCCCTGAATATCAAGGGAGGCGACTCTGAAAAACTTAAAATCTAAGTCAGTAAGAGTGACCTCCCTTGAATATCAGGGGAGATCACACTAAAAAACTTTAAAAATAAGTCCGCAAGAGTGACTTCCCTTGAATATCAGGGGAGAACACTCTAAAAAACTTTTAAAATAAGCCCGCAAGAGTGACTTCCCTTGAAAATCAAGGGAGGCGACTCTGAAAAACTTAAAATCTAAGTCAGAAGAGTGACTTCCCTTGAATATCAGGGGAGATCACTCTAAAAAACTTTAAAAATAAGCCCGCAAGAGTGACTTCCCTTGAAAATCAAGGGAGGCGACTCTGAAAAACTTTAAAAATAAGTCCGCATGAGTGACTTCCCTTGAATATCAGGGGAGATCACTCTAAAAAACTTTAAAAATAAGTCCGCAAGAGTGACTTCCCTTGAATATCAAGGGAGGCGACTCTGAAAAACTTAAAATCTAAGTCAGAAGAGTGACTTCCCTTGAATATCAGGGGAGATCACTCTAAAAAACTTTAAAAATAAGTCCGAAAGAGTGACTTCCCTTGAAAATCAAGGGAGGCGACTCTGAAAAACTCAAAATCTAAGTCAGGAAGGTGACTTCCCTTGAATATCAGGGGAGAACACTCTAAAAAACTTTTAAAATAAGTCCGCAAGAGTGACTTCCCTTGAAAATCAAGGGAGGCGACTCTGAAAAACTTTAAAAATAAGTCCGCATGAGTGACTTCCCTTGAATATCAGGGGAGATCACTCTAAAAAACTTTAAAAATAAGCCCGCAAGAGTGACTTCCCTTGAAAATCAAGGGAGGCGACTCTGAAAAACTTTAAAAATAAGTCCGCATGAGTGACTTCCCTTGAATATCAGGGGAGATCACTCTAAAAAACTTTAAAAATAAGTCCGCAAGAGTGACTTCCCTTGAAAATCAAGGGAGGCGACTCTGAAAAACTTAAAATCTAAGTCAGAAGAGTGACTTCCCTTGAATATCAGGGGAGATCACTCTAAAAAACTTTAAAAATAAGTCCGAAAGAGTGACTTCCCTTGAAAATCAAGGGAAGCGACTCTGAAAAACTCAAAATCTAAGTCAGGAAGGTGACTTCCCTTGAATATCAGGGGAGAACACTCTAAAAAACTTTTAAAATAAGTCCGAAAGAGTGACTTCCCTTGAAAATCAAGGGAGGCGACTCTGAAAAACTCAAAATCTAAGTCAGTAAGAGTGACTTCCCTTGAATATCAGGGGAGATCACTCTAAAAAACTTTAAAAATAAGTCCGCAAGAGTGACTTCCCTTGAATATCAAGGGAGGCGACTCTGAAAAACTTAAAATCTAAGTCAGTAAGAGTGACCTCCCTTGAATATCAGGGGAGATCACACTAAAAAACTTTAAAAATAAGTCCGCAAGAGTGACTTCCCTTGAATATCAGGGGAGAACACTCTAAAAAACTTTTAAAATAAGCCCGCAAGAGTGACTTCCCTTGAAAATCAAGGGAGGCGACTCTGAAAAACTTTAAAAATAAGTCTGCATGAGTGACTTCCCTTGAATATCAGGGGAGATCACTCTAAAAAAATTTAAAATAAGCCCGCAAGAGTGACTTCCCTTGAAAATCAAGGGAGGCGACTCTGAAAAACTTAAAATCTAAGTCAGAAGAGTGACTTCCCTTGAATATCAGGGGAGATCACTCTAAAAAACTTTAAAAATAAGTCCGAAAGAGTGACTTCCCTTGAAAATCAGGGGAGATCACTCTAAAAAACTTTAAAAATAAGTCCGCAAGAGTGACTTCCCTTGAATATCAAGGGAGGCGACTCTGAAAAACTTAAAATCTAAGTCAGTAAGAGTGACCTCCCTTGAATATCAGGGGAGATCACACTAAAAAACTTTAAAAATAAGTCCGCAAGAGTGACTTCCCTTGAATATCAGGGGAGAACACTCTAAAAAACTTTTAAAATAAGCCCGCAAGAGTGACTTCCCTTGAAAATCAAGGGAGGCGACTCTGAAAAACTTAAAATCTAAGTCAGAAGAGTGACTTCCCTTGAATATCAGGGGAGATCACTCTAAAAAACTTTAAAAATAAGCCCGCAAGAGTGACTTCCCTTGAAAATCAAGGGAGGCGACTCTGAAAAACTTTAAAAATAAGTCCGCATGAGTGACTTCCCTTGAATATCAGGGGAGATCACTCTAAAAAACTTTAAAAATAAGTCCGCAAGAGTGACTTCCCTTGAAAATCAAGGGAGGCGACTCTGAAAAACTTAAAATCTAAGTCAGAAGAGTGACTTCCCTTGAATATCAGGGGAGATCACTCTAAAAAACTTTAAAAATAAGTCCGAAAGAGTGACTTCCCTTGAAAATCAAGGGAGGCGACTCTGAAAAACTCAAAATCTAAGTCAGGAAGGTGACTTCCCTTGAATATCAGGGGAGAACACTCTAAAAAACTTTAAAAATAAGTCCGCAAGAGTGACTTCCCTTGAAAATCAAGGGAGGCGACTCTGAAAAACTTTAAAAATAAGTCCGCATGAGTGACTTCCCTTGAATATCAGGGGAGATCACTCTAAAAAACTTTAAAAATAAGCCCGCAAGAGTGACTTCCCTTGAAAATCAAGGGAGGCGACTCTGAAAAACTTTAAAAATAAGTCCGCATGAGTGACTTCCCTTGAATATCAGGGGAGATCACTCTAAAAAACTTTAAAAATAAGTCCGCAAGAGTGACTTCCCTTGAAAATCAAGGGAGGCGACTCTGAAAAACTTAAAATCTAAGTCAGAAGAGTGACTTCCCTTGAATATCAGGGGAGATCACTCTAAAAAACTTTAAAAATAAGTCCGAAAGAGTGACTTCCCTTGAAAATCAAGGGAAGCGACTCTGAAAAACTCAAAATCTAAGTCAGGAAGGTGACTTCCCTTGAATATCAGGGGAGAACACTCTAAAAAACTTTTAAAATAAGTCCGAAAGAGTGACTTCCCTTGAAAATCAAGGGAGGCGACTCTGAAAAACTCAAAATCTAAGTCAGTAAGAGTGACTTCCCTTGAATATCAGGGGAGATCACTCTAAAAAACTTTAAAAATAAGTCCGCAAGAGTGACTTCCCTTGAATATCAGGGGAGAACACTCTAAAAAACTTTAAAAATAAGCCCGCAAGAGTGACTTCCCTTGAAAATCAAGGGAGGCGACTCTGAAAAACTTAAAATCTAAGTCAGTAAGAGTGACTTCCCTTGAAAATCAGGGGAGATCACTCTAAAAAACTTTTAAAATAAGCCCGAAAGAGCGACTTCCCTTGAAAATCAAGGGAGGCGACTCTGAAAAACTTTAAAAATAAGTCTGCAAGAGTGACTTTCCTTGAATATCAGGGGAGATCACTCTAAAAAACTTTAAAAATAAGTCCGCAAGAGTGACTTCCCTTGAAAATCAAGGGAGGCGACTCTGAAAAACTTAAAATCTAAGTCAGTAAGAGTGACTTCCCTTGAATATCAAGGGAGGCGACTCTGAAAAACTTAAAATCTAAGTCAGTAAGAGTGACTTCCCTTGAATATCAGGGGAGAACACTCTTAAAAACTTTAAAAATAAGTCCGCAAGAGTGACTTCCCTTGAAAATCAAGGGAGGCGACTCTGAAAAACTTTAAAAATAAGTCCGCAAGAGTGACTTCCCTTGAAAATCAAGGGAGGCGACTCTGAAAAACTTTTAAAATAAGCCCGCAAGAGTGACTTCCCTTGAAAATCAAGGGAGGCGACTCTAAAAAACTTTAAAAATAAGTCCGCATGAGTGACTTCCCTTGAATATCAGGGGAGATCACTCTAAAAAACTTTAAAAATAAGTCCGCAAGAGTGACTTCCCTTGAATATCAGGGGAGATCACTCTAAAAAACTTTAAAAATAAGTCCGAAAGAGTGACTTCCCTTGAAAATCAAGGGAGGCGACTCTGAAAAACTCAAAATCTAAGTCAGGAAGGTGACTTCCCTTGAATATCAGGGGAGAACACTCTAAAAAACTTTAAAAATAAGTCCGCAAGAGTGACTTCCCTTGAAAATCAAGGGAGGCGACTCTGAAAAACTTTAAAAATAAGTCCGCATGAGTGACTTCCCTTGAATATCAGGGGAGATCACTCTAAAAAACTTTAAAAATAAGCCCGCAAGAGTGACTTCCCTTGAAAATCAAGGGAGGCGACTCTGAAAAACTTTAAAAATAAGTCCGCATGAGTGACTTCCCTTGAATATCAGGGGAGATCACTCTAAAAAACTTTAAAAATAAGTCCGCAAGAGTGACTTCCCTTGAAAATCAAGGGAGGCGACTCTGAAAAACTTAAAATCTAAGTCAGAAGAGTGACTTCCCTTGAATATCAGGGGAGATCACTCTAAAAAACTTTAAAAATAAGTCCGAAAGAGTGACTTCCCTTGAAAATCAAGGGAAGCGACTCTGAAAAACTCAAAATCTAAGTCAGGAAGGTGACTTCCCTTGAATATCAGGGGAGAACACTCTAAAAAACTTTTAAAATAAGTCCGAAAGAGTGACTTCCCTTGAAAATCAAGGGAGGCGACTCTGAAAAACTCAAAATCTAAGTCAGTAAGAGTGACTTCCCTTGAATATCAGGGGAGATCACTCTAAAAAACTTTAAAAATAAGTCCGCAAGAGTGACTTCCCTTGAATATCAGGGGAGAACACTCTAAAAAACTTTAAAAATAAGCCCGCAAGAGTGACTTCCCTTGAAAATCAAGGGAGGCGACTCTGAAAAACTTAAAATCTAAGTCAGTAAGAGTGACTTCCCTTGAAAATCAGGGGAGATCACTCTAAAAAACTTTTAAAATAAGCCCGAAAGAGCGACTTCCCTTGAAAATCAAGGGAGGCGACTCTGAAAAACTTTAAAAATAAGTCTGCAAGAGTGACTTTCCTTGAATATCAGGGGAGATCACTCTAAAAAACTTTAAAAATAAGTCCGCAAGAGTGACTTCCCTTGAAAATCAAGGGAGGCGACTCTGAAAAACTTAAAATCTAAGTCAGTAAGAGTGACTTCCCTTGAATATCAAGGGAGGCGACTCTGAAAAACTTAAAATCTAAGTCAGTAAGAGTGACTTCCCTTGAATATCAGGGGAGAACACTCTTAAAAACTTTAAAAATAAGTCCGCAAGAGTGACTTCCCTTGAAAATCAAGGGAGGCGACTCTGAAAAACTTTAAAAATAAGTCCGCAAGAGTGACTTCCCTTGAAAATCAAGGGAGGCGACTCTGAAAAACTTTTAAAATAAGCCCGCAAGAGTGACTTCCCTTGAAAATCAAGGGAGGCGACTCTAAAAAACTTTAAAAATAAGTCCGCATGAGTGACTTCCCTTGAATATCAGGGGAGATCACTCTAAAAAACTTTAAAAATAAGTCCGCAAGAGTGACTTCCCTTGAATATCAGGGGAGATCACTCTAAAAAACTTTAAAAATAAGTCCGCAAGAGTGACTTCCCTTGAAAATCAAGGGAGGCGACTCTGAAAAACTTAAAATCTAAGTCAGTAAGAGTGACTTCCCTTGAATATCAGGGGAGATCACTCTAAAAAAACTTTAAAATTAGTTCGCAAGAGTGACTTCCCTTGAAAATCAAGGCAGGCTACTCTGAAAAACTTAAACTCTAAGTCAGTAAGAGTGACTTCCCTTGAATATCAGGGGAGATCACTCTAAAAAATCTTTAAAAATAAGTCCTCAAGAGTGACTTCCCTTGAAAATCAAGGGAGGCGACTCTGAAAAACTTAAAATCTAAGTCAGGAAGGTGACTTCCCTTGAATATCAGGGGAGAACACTCTAAAAAACTTTTAAAATAAGCCCGCAAGAGTGACTTCCCTTGAAAATCAAGGGAGGCGACTCTGAAAAACTTTAAAAATAAGTCCGCAAGAGTGACTTCCCTTGAAAATCAAGGGAGGCGACTCTGAAAAACTTTAAAAATAAGTCCGCAAGAGTGACTTCCCTTGAAAATCAAGGGAGGCGACTCTGAAAAACTTTAAAAATAAGTCCGCAAGAGTGACTTCCCTTGAATATCAGGGGAGATCACTCTAAAAAACTTTTAAAATAAGCCCGCAAGAGTGACTTCCCTTTAAAATCAAGGGAGGCGACTCTGAAAAACTTTAAAAATAAGTCCGCATGAGTGACTTCCCTTGAATATCAGGGGAGAACACTCTAAAAAACTTTTCAAATAAGCCCGCAAGAGTGACTTCCCTTGAAAATCAAGGGAGGCGACTCTGAAAAACTTAAAAAATAAGTCTGCATGAGTGACTTCCCTTGAATATCAGGGGAGATCACTCTAAAAAACTTTAAAAATAAGTCCGCAAGAGTGACTTCCCTTGAAAATCAAGGGAGGCGACTCTGATAAACTTAAAATCTAAGTCAGTAAGAGTGACTTCCCTTGAATATCAGGGGAGATCACTCTAAAAAAACTTTAAAATTAGTTCGCAAGAGTGACTTCCCTTGAAAATCAAGGGAGGCTACTCTGAAAAACTTAAACTCTAAGTCAGTAAGAGTGACTTCCCTTGAATATCAGGGGAGATCACTCTAAAAAATCTTTAAAAATAAGTCCTCAAGAGTGACTTCCCTTGAAAATCAAGGGAGGCGACTCTGAAAAACTTAAAATCTAAGTCAGGAAGGTGACTTCCCTTGAATATTAGGGGAGAACACTCTAAAAAACTTTTAAAATAAGCCCGCAAGAGTGACTTCCCTTGAAAATCAAGGGAGGCGACTCTGAAAAACTTTAAAAATAAGTCCGCATGAGTGACTTCCCTTGAATATCAGGGGAGATCACTCTAAAAAACTTTAAAAATAAGTCCGCAAGAGTGACTTCCCTTGAAAATCAAGGGAGGCGACTCTGAAAAACTTAAAATCTAAGTCAGTAAGAGTGACTTCCCTTGAATATCAGGGGAGATCACTCTAAAAAACTTTAAAAATAAGTCCGCAAGAGTGACTTCCCTTGAATATCAGGGGAGAACACTCTAAAAAACTTTTAAAATAAGCCCGCAAGAGTGACTTCCCTTGAAAATCAAGGGAGGCGACTCTGAAAAACTTTAAAAATAAGTCCGCATGAGTGACTTCCCTTGAATATCAGGGGAGATCACTCTAAAAAACTTTAAAAATAAGTCCGCAAGAGTGACTTCCCTTGAAAATCAAGGGAGGCGACTCTGAAAAACTTAAAATCTAAGTCAGTAAGAGTAACTTCCCTTGAATATCAGGGGATATCACTCTAAAAAACTTTAAAAATAAGTCCGCAAGAGTGACTTCCCTTGAATATCAAGGGAGGCGACTCTGAAAAATTTAAAATCTAAGTCAGTAAGAGTGACTTCCCTTGAATATCAGGGGAGATCACTCTAAAAAACTTTTAAAATAAGTCCGCAAGAGTGACTTCCCTTGAAAATCAAGGGAGGCGACTCTGAAAAACTTTAAAAATAAGTCCGCAAGAGTGACTTCCCTTGAATATCAGGGGAGATCACTCTAAAAAACTTTAAAAATAAGTCCGCAAGAGTGACTTCCCTTGAAAATCAAGGGAGGCGACTCTGAAAAACTTAAAATCTAAGTCAGTAAGAGTGACTTCCCTTGAATATCAGGGGAGATCACTCTAAAAAAACTTTAAAAATAAGTCCGCAAGAGAGACTTCCCTTGAATATCAGGGGAGATCACTCTAAAAAAACTTTAAAAATAAGTCCGCAAGAGTGACTTCCCTTGAATATCAGGGGAGATCACTCTAAAAAACTTTAAAAATAAGTCCGCAAGAGTGACTTCCCTTGAATATCAGGGGAGATCACTCTAAAAAAACTTAAAAATTAGTTCGCAAGAGTGACTTCCCTTGAAAATCAAGGGAGGCTGCTCTGAAAAACTTAAAATCTAAGTCAGTAAGAGTGACTTCCCTTGAATATCAGGGGAGATCACTCTAAAAAACTTAAAAAATAAGTCCGCAAGAGTGACTTCCCTTGAAAATCAAGGGAGGCTACTCTATAAAATTAAGAAATGAGTCCGTAAGAGTGACTTCCCTGGATAATCAGGGGATACAACTCTAAACACCAAAAAAAAATTGTCCGTAAGAGTAACTTCCCTTGTTGATTAGGGGAGATCACTCTTAACAAAATAACAGGTGTCGGCAAGAGTGGCTTCCCTTTAAAATCAGAGGAGTTCTCTTAAAATTTTAAGTGTAAGTCAATTAGAGTGACTACCCTTAATAATCATGAGCAATACGCTTGATTGATACTTGAACAAAATACACTTACCACAGATATACGATTGCTTAATAACTTTAAAAAGGCTTTCACAGAAATAGAAACAGACGATATTCGGATGTATTTCTTTGTCAAATAAATTTAAATTTAAATAGCGATTCTGAGAAAAGCTGTCGTTTGAATTAAACAACTTGGTTTTTGATATTGCGTGGAAATCGACAGCTTAATAAAATAGATATTAGCAAAAGTATAATATCTAAGTTCAGGATTTTACGTCTTTACATGTAATGTTTGTGCCCCGGGGACATACACAAACTACACAAACCTTACTCTCACCTATAACAATACACGTAACATAAACGTAATGGAAATATATTTCAGTACAGTCCTACTGTTTTCAAGCTGTCGTTATGCTGGCATATTTGCAATGGCAAATAGTCTCCCATAATTAAATGGGCATTTCTCTAAAGTCAATGTCAAAAGAACAAAAGATAAACGGTGTAGATACTTACAAAATTTAACTCGGATCAATATATACTATAACCATGGACCTGTCTTGTCAGGGTCATTCTATATATGCACACATGCTTAAACATATTGCAAAATTCGAAATGCTAACGAACGCACATCTTACGAAATCCCCGTCTGATGCCTCTGGTATTAAAATATGATTGGTCAGATTTTAAAACACCCGCTTCGGGGAAGACATTTGGACAACATGAGAGGAAGGGGGGGGGGGGGGGGAGGGAAATCCCCCAAAGACTGTTGTTGTTGTTGTGAGTTTAGTAATGCAAACAAATTGAAAAAGTAAAAATATTAAATGATTAAATCTTTGTTTTGTGTGTATGACTACACCACAATCTATCAACCGTTTCATAGCTTTCGTTTACGCTTTGGGTTTGTTTTAAATAGTTGTGCTTATGTGTCAAAGTCTCTTCTTATTCAATTCATTTACAGTCGACTCTCGTTATGTTGAATTTTTCGGGATGGTAGAAAATAGTTTGTGTTAACGAAAATTCGACATAAACGTCGGGAGGCCGTACTGGCAGTGTTTTTCGAGAAAGTCTAGTTCGTGACGACAGCTGTGTGTTTCGTAAGAAATACAAGTTTATGAAAATTATTTTAACAGTCAAATAGAGCATAATATGAAGCAACATACATAAATTAGCACATACAATATAAGTTTACACGTAAATCACAATATGAAAACATCAAATGTCACTGCTTCTTATAGTTGTCAAGAAACTGTTTTTTTTGGAACACTCGTCAAATGATTTATTTTTACAAATGCGTCAATAAAATCCAAACAATCAATAGCACGATCATTGATATTGAAATATCCTATGCATGTCCGTAGAACTTCAATTGAATCACTAGCACGCGCTAAAGACGCTAGCTGTGAACCTAGTCTCTGCGTCGTCAGCTGATCCGGGATAGTGTCTGACATCTCTACGTGCCAACAGACGGGAATATGTTAATCCACATTAACAAATTCATCAATAGATGATTGGTCCCCGAGTACAGTTTTTAATTTCGACAACGGAATGTCGTCATCGAGATCTTCCGTATCAGACATATCATTTGTGTCTATGGTTACAGGTACCGAGAAACCTGCGTGTCTGAAACAGTTTGATATGGTTGCAGCAGTCAAATTTCTCCTAGCGTTTTTCAACATGAGGAATCCGTCTAAAATATTGACCACAAAGCCTGCACCTCGATCAACGGTGCGAATCTTTCTGGCGCTAAGCATTTTTATATAATGAATCTTTATATTCTTAATACACCCTGATCCATTGGTTGTGTAACACTCGTTGTATTTGGGGGTAGAAAAACAAGCTTTAAGCCTTAGGGCTTTTTATTTCTGGGTGTCCACTCTCAGCACTATCTTACTATTTGTTCGTGACATATCTGCGTCGAGATGTCTCACCCATTCTGTGAATAACGCTGATGTCATCCAGGCTTTTTTGTTTGTCTTGTATTCAGCGGCCATTTTTGAAACACCTGGGTTTCAACGAGTTGCCAATTGCGAGGAGTGGTAGTGTATGAGTACCACTCATATTGGCACAAACCAAAACTGTCAGGCGTTCCTTACTGGCCTTCCCACCATAACATGCTACTGCTTTAAACTAGAGCATTTTTATCAGGCATGTCCCGATAAAATAATGCCGTCCCGTCAGCATTAAAAAATGTCGTCAGATTGTTAATCAGATACAATATTTATTAAGTACCTATTAAAATGTATAACAAAATGCTGTAAGTAAGCGTATGAATGCACTTGCATAAATGAGGAAAATGGACATACCATATTTGGAAGTGCACATTCAAACAAAATACTGTCAATGTCTGTCTGCATAAGGCTGTTTACGTTAATTACCAATCATTTTTGGCTACTTAATCCAAGCACCAGAAATGAGTTTCGTTGACAGAATTCTGATCTTGATCTTTACAAACGGGTGAGCTCAGATCAGGGTAGGAATCTCTACCTGAGCTTCATTTTCGGATTGGGTAGGAAATATACTTGGCTTCATCCCCTCATTTGTGCATTTTCATACTGCGTAGTCTTTAAGGTTTCTGAGGGTATATACTTACATATGGTTTCCTGAACATTATTTCCATAATAGTATATATTGCATCCAAACATTGGTAACTTTTAAACATTTTCATGTTGTTTATATATGATCATGTATTTTTACTGTTTTTGAAATACATTCATCTCTAAATTAAAGTAAGAAATTGACACTGTTTTGTTATAGTTACATAAAATAATTACAGATACCAGATTGTTTACTGTTTTAATAGCTGACAAAAATGTGGACGACATTAAGAGAATTGTAAATGTACACCGTAGTTACCAAAAGCTTTATTTTAACGTTTACAAAACAGGCCATATAATTTCTACAGAATATATGGAAACACATTTTTTATCATTTATCACAAAACAGTCATATACTAAGGTTATAATGTTGCTGGTGTAGTTATATTTGACATAATGTAGCTGAAATATAGCTTTGGACAGTCCGTAGACCAAGATTTCTCAAAGTGTTTGGTATTATTCAAGGATTTATCATATTCTAATAATGAGTGAGGAAAATTAAGAAATATTTATCAAATGCAGACACTTTTGAAAACAATACACCCCGTCAAACTTTGTCCGTAAACCTGTCATTTCATGACTAATTCATTTGACAATTACACTATTAACATTGCTTTAATGCTGATTATGTTTGTTCTCCAACATAGTTTTTATGTTAAAATACATCAACCAGAGTGTCTTTTAGATATCATACTAGCAGTTTGGCCATATCGAGTCCTTCATTTACAAATTATTAGCAATATGTATTCTTAACACGTCAATGATATTCACCAAAAGTGTTTGCCTATACTTGATAGAGCACACATAATAAAAATACGTTTCATCAACCAATTAATTCACAGTAATTAATTAATTGAGATAGTAAATATTTTGATATTGTACAGGTCTACGGACTCGACCGTTTACTGTACGCTGCAGTTTAAAGAGTGAAGTTTTGGTATTTTAGCAAGAAAATGGATGAAACTGAAAACAAGAGGGGAAATTGTAATTTAGATTGAAATCACAGCAAGTGTGACCGTGATAATGCTAAAAAATACTCTAACGTAAACTATCTAAGACTGAATTCAAGAGGTGTGAAGGCCAAAATTGGTCTAACAGCAGATTCAGATTAGCGTGAATTCCAGTATAACTCGTACGTTTGCTAATCTGAACCTGTAAGAAGTTGTTAGACTTATTCAAGGCAGCCACTTGATAGAATTAAAATCTCGCTCTCTGACGTCAACGTAAGCAGGAGAACGTGTTTAGCGGACAGCGGGAATAATAATGAATATTGGCGACTTGACATACACAATGTATGTCAGAATGAGATATGTACTCGATGCGATCTCAGAGAGTGATCGGAGTCGATATCGGGTATAAGTTCGAACATAATTCGGAAGCTGTTGTGGTTATGCACTGATTTGATGTCTACAATGTATGACGATAAACAGCTGTGTATTGAAACACAGTTACAATAATGTACTTATACCATTCTACACTTGCATATTGTTATAAGACCAGTACCTCCTCAAGGTGAAAATCTTCGACCCGTCTAAAATATATATGATGGTCAAGTGCAAAATAAAATAAAGATTCACATCTTATATTAACAATCATACTGATCGAAGTCTTACAAAACTAGTTATGGTAAAATTGAATTTGTAGTTGTAAACAAAACTTCAACAATTCTGTCCTTTATAAACGGAAAAATACAGGAGTGACCTTTCGTTTTAACGGAAAATTGTAATTTTGAGTTCTTGATGCACTCAATGAACTGTGAAATCCTATATTCATAAAGTCTATTATGAAGTGCACGTCAATCAGGTACAGCAAACAAATCTAAGTCGGTAGCACAAACATTGTTTCAAGGATTTCTACTGTGCTTACCAATCAGTGTATATATGTGTACAAATGGAAACACCCGTAATATAATTCAGAACACGAAAAATTGCACAATATTTAAGAGAGAAAAATACACATAGCATACAATACGTATCGTGTTTTGCTTGACATTTACAGGTCATTATTTAGTTTTACCACATACTTTGCACCCCAGGAATGGCATAAAGCAGTGATATAAATATCATATGTAACTAGTTACATAAATAGTCGAATCACAGCACTATCTAAAGTATATTTAAAGATTGAAAACAATCTATTTATGGTGTTTTGTGATAAATAGAATCTTACATGAGTGCTTATTTGATATTGTTTTTATGAAACGAGTCGACTCGTTTCATAAAAACAATATCAAATAAGCACTCATGTAAGATCCTCTATTTATGAACCTAGTTTAAGTGCGTGTTGCAGTGCGTATGAAGTTACAACGCAACTATATCGAATTACCAAAATTCTCTGCTAAACCACTCTTCGATTTAAGATAGTTTCTAAAAACATTTTTGATAGTTGTATTGCATTTAGCCATACCATTTATCATTCAAATGAATTCAACGAACGAAGCAGTCGATGTAAATCTGTCAAGGTCACGTACATCGTTTAAGGTCTGTGTCATACTATAGTGAATATTCGTTAAATACGGATTGGTGGGTTAGCACTTTTGACTAGTAAAGTGTGAACATAAACGTCAACAAATGCGTCAATATTGTTCATATCGCTGTCACTTTGTATACGTTAGACAAGACCTAACAACAGATGATGCTTTAGCAGCTATGATTCTATTTTTAAGCTGCACGATTGTTATAACTTAACATTCAAACTAAGCTGTCACGGATATCACTAGTACTGAGACTCAACTATTGACCAGCTTACTCATATCAACATTCAAATATCTGTATATGTACGCTCTCATAAATCTTTTAGTTCTTCTGGCTAAGTTTTTTCGAATAAACATCGAAACTAACAACTAATAGCTTTGTATTCGCTACATCATAATATTATGCGTACTTCTAACTTCTGTCAATGTTTTTTCTAATAAACATACGAACTAACAACTACTGGCTGTGTATTTGCTGCATCATATGCGAATAAACATCTGAACTAGCAACTACTAGCTAGGTATTCGCTGCATCATATGCGAATAAACATATGAATTAACAACTAATAGCTGTGTATTCGCTACATTTATTTATTCTCTTTATTTCCCTTGTTAATTCAAGGATTAATACCACAGTATTATAAACAAACATGACAATATATATATAAACATGCATAGACATTGACAATATAGATTACAAGAGCTGTGAAGCACATCGACATAAGAAAGCATAAACATAAGGAAAGCACAAACATAGGAAATGCATAAACATAGAGAATGCGCAAACATAGGAAATGCATAAACATAGAGAATGCGCAAACATAGGAAATGCATAAACATAGAGAAAGCGCAAACATAGGAAATGCATAAACATAGAGAAAGCGCAAACATAGGAAATGCATAAACATAGAGAAAGCGCAAACAAAGGAAATGCATAAACATAGAGAAAGCGCAAACATAGGAAATGCATAAACATAGGGAAAGCACAAACATAGGAAATGCATAAACATAGAGAATGCGCAAACATAGGAAATGCATAAACATAGAGAATGCGCAAACATAGGAAATGCATAAACATAGAGAAAGCGCAAACATAGGAAATGCATAAACATAGAGAAAGCGCAAACATAGGAAATGCATAAACATAGAGAAAGCGCAAACAAAGGAAATGCATAAACATAGAGAAAGCGCAAACATAGGAAATGCATAAACATAGGGAAAGCACAAACATAGAGAAAGCACAAACTCAGAAATAGTACAAACAAATACATATTTGCAATAAACATTATAAGAACGATGAAGGACATAGACCTATGAAAGGCATGAACATAGAAAAAGCACGAACACAGAAAAAAGTACACACAAGTGCGTATTGAACATAAACATTACAGCAAAGCATAACGTTTTACACTGAACATGCATATATATGTAGAATACGGCAAAAACGCACACATATGCGAGGTTAATATAACATTTGCACAAGTACAAATTCGAGATTGATATACAATCTCCAGCTTGACTTCTACATGTACTATACAGAAACAAAACAAGGACAGTAACTTTTAAGTGCAATAATATATAGTCAGGTTTCATTACAACATCATGCATGCTTTCACTTTATGTAGATTTCTACAATTGATGAGCGATGTGTATACATTTTGAAACGTAACTTATAGCTATTCGTAAAAAGTGTTTATGTATCCTTTTGGAAGTTATTGATTGGAGATTTCTTCCGATCATTAGTTGCAATTGTGTTTCATAATCACGATTTAAAAGTTCATGTATAACGTTCAGACCAAAATTAGTGTATATTTGGCTAATGAACAGATCACGGTGTGATTCAGTTCTGTAACATTCAAAGAGAATATGATTTAAAGAGTTCTCGTATATTATTCCACAAAAATGACACAGATATTTAGCGGAGTTGTCACGTTTACGGTTAATCCATAATTTGCTAACGCTGTTAGCATTAGATAGGCTTGAGCGATCTATCGCACATTCCCATACTAAAGCATGTTCTATATTAGTATGTAACAATCTGAATCTTTTAAAATCATCATCTTTATGCATACGTTCACTCCAACATTTTATTTCGAGTGTATGTATGCTTCTTTTGCAAACTGATTTCCATACATTTTTATTTGGAAATGAACCTGTCTGAGTGTAATTAATGAGAAAGTGAGATATTCCATATTTGAGAAGTAAGTCTACAACGTCGGGAATGAATCCTGTTTGCTTATCGTCCGTTCTGCAAATGTATAATGAGAGTCGTGCGTTGAAGACTTGTTTAATCAATAACGTGTTGGGGGTATTACATAAATTGCCTAGAAAACATAGCTGTTTAGAATCTACTTGGGAGCGCAGAGATTTCCAGCCGAGCATGCTGAGGCATATGTCCGTTCGTGTACGGAGTGGAAACTTTTGAACTCTTTTTGCAGCTAGCTTAAGGATTTTTTCAAGACGATTAGAATCCTGATTTCTTAGGTTATTCCATAATTCTGCCCCATATAAAAGTATTGGTATGCATATTTTTGATACAAGTGAAGCAGACTTCAGTGGGTTAATGTTTTCGCTACCAAGTTTGATCGACAGTAGCGCAAATAGGGAGGCGGTTGCTTTCTGACATGCGCTATTGACATTGTCTATGTCGTTCAGCTTGTCATTTAGGTGAATACCAACGTGCTTGACTTTTTGGGTATGCGTTATAAGATTATTGCCAAGATACAGGTTGGTCGGTTTCCAGTTTCGCGCTTTTTTTCCGAACTCAATAATGAAGCTTTTACTTGCATTTATTATATATCTGTTTTTGCATGTATACTGGTATGTCAGATCTAGCATGTTTTGAAGGTTACATGGACTAGTCGAAGAGAGCGCTATATCATCTGCGAGAGTTGTGTTTCCTGTTTTATTACAGAAGTTAGAGCGGATACCGTTAGCAGAAATGCAGCTTGACATGTTCGAATGAATGTCAACTAAAATTGACCACATTTTCCCTTTAATACCTATACGGGCTAATTTGTTAACCACACGGTATCAAAAGCTTGACGTGTATCGAGCTTCGCGACGTAAACCTTACTTCCAAGTTCTAAATTGTGAAATATTGATTCTTACAAGTTAAACGACGCTGTTATTGCACCAATGTGTTTCTGGTAGGCATTCTGTTGTTTGTTTGGATAAGAAACGTTTGATTGTGATATCCAATCAGTTAATCTTTCGTGCAGCATTTTTTTCAAATAATTTATATATTACAGGTAATAAAGTGATTGGTCTGTAATTACTTGGGTCTGTTCGGGATTTTCCATTTTCCTTGTATATCGGTATAATCATACCTTTTTGGACATTGTAGGTAAGTAACTCCCTGCGATTATTTTATTGAAAAGCTCTGTTATTGCTAGTGTAAGATAGTAACCGCCAAACTTAAGATGTTCGTTTGTCACAGAATCAAAGGATGCAGCCTTATTGTTCTTAAGCGATTTAATCGATTTGTCTACGTAGTCTGTTGATAGAGTAGGTTCTAGTTTTGCATGCATTCGACTGTCTCAGTTTGTTAATTTCGTTATCAGCTGAAAGTTGTATATACTATACGGAGTCGAAGTGGTCTTCGTCTAGAGTAGAGTACAATCCTTCGAAATATTGTGAAAACCTTTCAGCAATATCGTGGGGATTGCGCGTCGTGCCCTTTTCAGTGTTGAGCTGGGTGCATGTCAGGTGTGATTTACGTTTTCTCGATTTTACAAGACCCCAAAATAACTTGTTGTCGCATTCAGCTGCTTCATTTAATTGTTCAATGAATTTATTTTCAACGCTGTCAATGGAAATTTTTTGAATTTTAACAAACTCTCGTTTTAGTGATTTGTACATGGCATATGTTTCGTGGCACATTCCTCTCGGTCGGCCGTCCGCTATCCACCTACGACGCGCTTCTCGCTGTGCTTTATGGGCAGCTTTAACCTTTGGTGACCAATATGGTTTCGCGTGACGATTGAATTTTGCTTTTGGTAAACTCGTATTCGCTGCATTGCATATAGCGTTTACAATGTCTTCGTACATTTTATTTACATTTTCTTTGTTGATATGTTTTAGAGATGATCTTAATCTCATTCCATCATATCCGTAATCACCTCTAACTTCTGGCTACGTTTTTTTCGAATAAACATCTGAGCTAACAACTACTAGCAGTGTATTACATCAATCATAATATTATGCGAATTAACATCTGAACTAACAACTAATAGCTGTGCATTCGTTCAATCATACCCGAACTCACATCTAACTTATGTCAATGTTTTTTCGAATAAACATATGAACTAACAACTAATGGCTAATATATGATGATAAACAGCTATAATTATACAGAAAAACATGTAGAACTAAGCGATAGTTTTGTATTATTGCAATCATGTTGACAGTTAATTTAGTTATATCATTCTATACGTGTATATTTGTTATTAGACAAGTACACCTTCATGACGGTGAAAATCTCCGCCCGGTCTACTAAAGGGATGATGGTAGAATGCAAGATGGAGACCCATTTAAAACAAATTAGAATATAGAAGTTGAACGGGAAGTGCTACACACGAATAGAACGGGGCCGTCGCAAAAGCACAAAGAGGAATATAAATGCATACACTCATAAACAAACTACATAGGCAAAAGGAAAACTAACACGAATATGAATGATGGGTAAAATATGAGTACCGCCTTGGAAAGATCAGTGGAAAAAACACATGTGAAGTTTAAAGCTATTTAAGGGTGCACCAACATCACGCGTATCCACATCACTCGAACAAATGCAAAACATATTTTACTGAATAAACATATCCATACAAGACTAAATATTTCTAAATTTCGGATTCCAGATTGTGGAAACGTTGTATCAAAATTCAAAAACTAAAATACGCAAATATGTAGACTGTTGAAATTTAGGATACACGTTTAATTGTTATTTAACGCCGCCTCATTGTCAAGTCTGTCTTCGATGTGAGAGTACTGTATTTGTTGATCATATAAATAATACAGTACATGGTTACTATTAATATATGATAGGATTACAAATTTTAATACTGTCTTGGTATTTAAATACATTTATCTAGGCAGTGCTTATTATACAAGGTCATAGAAATAAATTTTAGTGTATGAATAAAGTTCTGTGATAGTACACTTAAATTGACTACACATTAGTCTGTCGACAAAGTTTGTCTTATTAAACCAACTGGACTCGTATAATGTTGCTCAGCTCGGATATAATTAAAGGCACACGTCGCTGTAATGTGCATGGAAGCGTGCGCTTAAATCATGACATAACTTTACTTCGATCATCGGACCAGTTCTGTTCTATTGTGTTCTTGACGACATTTTTCAAAACCAATTCAGTTATATATGGCGGTTAGTTGACTGAACCAATTTTCCTGTAATTAATTACCAACCAGTTCTAACAATCCCTTCTCGAAGCAGTTGACAACTACCCTACATGGATCAGAGGTGGGTGACAAATGACCGTTGCAAATTGTCACGGAAGGACATGACTTTCTCTACCCGGAAATTGTACCAGAACATCCAGGGTGAGAGCCCAGCGCTCTACTAATGAGTCATGTCCACTCGACTAATAAATGATAGAAAGATACTCTAATAAACTTTTAACTACAGCATATATAGTTTATGCAGATTCAGAGAAGTTCAAAAAGGCATAACAATTGCCGTTACATCATCAACTACATTTGCCAGAATTATTAGAATCCGTCCGTCGTTTGTACTTTGTACAAACACCATTATGATTCCTTATTCGCATAAGAGATATGCTGAACTAACCGGTTTTAAGTAAAGGGAGACCAATGCGCTGATACACGTTCCTTACTATATTCTAGTTGTATCCCCTGCTTTGTAGTAGCGACATCTGTAATATAAGTTAACGTTTAACATAACAAATAAAACAGCAGATTGTGTTATTTATGTTTATGGATATCTCTGTATTGCATTATATTTAAAACCTCTTAACTACAAGAAACAGTTTAAAGAAGTTTCTACAGTTTTTTGTGAGAATGTTTTTACTTACATTGCAAGAAATTCTATTCTGAAGTCAACGAGCTGATAAGAAATATTAGGTAAGCGAGTTCGGTTTTTTAAATGATTTTGAAAACCCCCACTATTAACAATTATTTACTTTAATTTGGGCAGTTTCATATTTTCAGTCAAAGTCTTAAAATGTTACAAAACACTAAATAAGATAGTTCTACAAGTTTCATGTATCAATTATTTATCATTGCATCAAAAGTTGATACAAAATGTTTAAAACAAGATGAAGAAAAAAATTTGTTACAAGTGTTCATGATTTCGAGCCGAAAATTCTGAGTTTTTTTTACAATTTTTGATAGAAAGTTGAAACTTTTAGTGAGAAAGATTTACATATTGTTTATATGTACAGCAAAAATATGCATGTCACCTAACACAATTTTGTATTCAGTATAGTTTCATTCAAATATATGAAAACACTCTAAATACACAATGATTTGCCTAAAAACCAAAGTCAAGTTTACTTACTCCTTTTTAAAAAAAAATAAAGGCCAGCAATACTGAAATAGGTTGTCCTTTATCATGCTTCAACAATTAAATAGACAATACAGTTGCATTTACCCCATTGACAATGCCGCGTTCACATTCTATGATAAATTTGGATCCAAATCCACGCCTATATTCATGAACACTATTTGACAGATTCAACGTCTTTTTATGTCTTTTTCTGCTTAAATGTCAAAAGATAATTCGAATATCCGAAATTGGTGCTAGCACCTTTTTGTCACAATCAATAAAAAGGATGCGCAAAAAAAGCTACCGAATACTACGTCTTTTACGGTATACTGTTGCTTGTACTGCAGGATAAGAGGGTAACCCCCATCTTTATATCAATCCGGAGTAAATCTATTGCAATTACGTCTTCGTTCGTTTTCAGAAATTTATTAGTATACGATTGTGAAATAAATCTGTTATTATCATCAAACGTCATACCATTGTGTCTGTCAACAGATATATACTTTTGTTCCTAGTATTTAAAACATTACGACTGGAAAAAAATGCGCAGCTAGCTGTATAATACCACAGCGTTGTGTGTCTAGCACTCCATGATAAGTGAAAAGCGTCAACAACCACTATTTTAATATTAAATCGAGTTTATTGCGGTTATAAAGGAGTGTCCTTAATTGACTAAATATAGAAAAAACAAACGCGTCTATCTCTCTCTCTCTCTCCTATACAAATAAGTAACTAGACCTAAGTAGACGGATTTCAGCAGATCACACATCAATAATGCGCGCAAGACCCTAGTGCGGCGTGTTCATATATAAACTGTTTACATAAGGACTTGTAGGAACATGTTCATACATATTCAAATGCACAACCGTATTTCGGGGACGCGCGAAATCGACCATATTGTATTGACCAGTCCGAATTTAACTACCTCCCTGTAAGCACGGACATGCTCGCTAAACCTTGTCTCGGTCAAGAGATGATCACGACGTTCGAATAATTGACCAATTCCTTAGGCCAGATTTGTACATTAGAACGTTTTAATGTAGTATTTGCCGATATCCATAGTACTGTAGCTTAAGGGAATTTTTCCTTTGTAAACAGGTCAGAGAATTAAGGTAAGTTAAACTATATTATAATTTATTTGAAATGTCTACCTTTAAACTTAACATGTTAAACAACACGATAGGTAGGTAAAAATATACATACCATTCTAATAAATTACGAATGGAATGTATTATTTTACCTTCATTGAAGGGGTGTCATTTATATAGCATAGAGTCTAGGCCTTTAACCAGAACAGACACGTCCTGGGAAACCCGTTTAATGTGTTACCGAGTGGCGGACAGCGGGAAAATAATACATATATGCGGTACCAATATTTATATGAATATTGTTTTGTTTCAGCGTTTTCGTTAATTATAACGATAACGATGACGTGTTACATCGGGGCTTGCTGTTCGAAGAAAGAATGATTCCACTCAAATTACTGTGTTTATGAGGTCGACACTCGCCGCGCACATTTTTTCTAACGCACTTTATGGTATTTTGGTCGACCCAATATGTCCCTTTGACACCATAAATGGATTTATTTGAAGCCGAAGGGGGAAATTTGGTCACTGCACAGTGCCAATGAGACCCATCGTACAGTTACCATTTTCCTGGCATCTAACCTGTACTTTCCTGTTTAATCTTGAACATGTAGTTTCCAATTCTCCAACCCTGATTTAGAACTTCATATCCAATATTTTATGATTACCTGTAATAAAATGTTTAAAGCATATAAATCGTGTTAACCGTTTCCATATTTATTACATTACGCAAGGCTGAGGATTCTCCAGGATGAGTAAAAAGATAGTGTTTGTAAGCGCCTATTTGGTGACTTTACTCGATGTCGGGATTGTCTTCAGTGTTGGTAGCATATTTGTAGACGTTACAGACACATTCAATGCTACCAGAGCGGAAACTGCTGTGATTTTTTCAACAGCCCAGGGTGTTGGGCCCGGTTCAGGTGATGCTTATTTTGTACTTGCAAGCATTATAAGTGGCGATGCACCATATAGCATGTTAACAATGTCACGTCTAACATAGTGATTTTAGATAAGAACTTAAAATATACGATTAATCGTACTAGGAAAACAACTTTAGAATTAAACAATAAATAATTCAATAACAACTCCTGATAGTGCCTTTCAAGCTATCGATATGTCGGTCTGGTTTATTAACTCAAATTGTATTGGATTCCGTGTTTTGTTCATTTTATCAAAAGTGAATTTGACTTGCTACTTTTGTACACTCGGAAATGCAGTAACATAAACCAGCGTTATTTTGAATATTTCAGGAATTTTAGCAGGTCTTCTTATTCCCAAATTTGGAATACAGCAGTGCAGTATTCTCTTCGCAACTCTTGCTAGCATCGGTATCATGTCCTGTTACTTAGCAACCAGTGTATGGCACATGACTGTCAGCTTTGGAATAGTATATGGTAAGCTGAATTGACATTAAATGATGTACTTAGTGTATACTTCAGCAAGTAACGAATTAATCAAGTGTACTAAAGTAACGACGACCACATCAGCCTCATTTTAACAAACTGTGTATGCTCCCCGAAGAGGGAGCATATAATTGCCGCTCTGTTCGTCCGTCCTTCCGTCCGTCCATCACACCTTTCTTGTCCGGTCTAGTTCTCAGCAACCACTGACATGAACACAACGAAACGTTATGGGAAGCTCCAGTATTATGCGGAGATGTGCAAATTACAATGCGGTTCCTGCCAGATTATTTTTCATTGCGTTATGGCACTTTGATTATGCCACATATAGGATATATGACTCCATCATTCTTGTCCGGACAAGTTCACAGCAACCACTTTCAGGAATTTAAAAAAACTTCATGGGAAGCTTCACTACTATGAGGAGATGCGCAAATTACCAGGCGGTTTCCGTCAGATTTTTTTTTTAAAGTTGTGGCCCTTTGATTATGAAACATATACATATAGTGCACCTACGCTCACATATAGCGCGTTGAGATTCCTCAGGCGTTACATTTACACGCTGCTGTATAACGCAGAGTATATTTATATTTGGCCATTTTAATCTTTCTGATATAGCCAATGATGTAGTCGCAGTAAACGAAATCCCCGTTTTTCGTAATTCTAAATTTCATCTGTACTGAGTTTGTTGTACTTTCCTGAGTTAGAACCAATCAAATGCGTACACAATATATGAGGGAAATTTTGACGATCTAGCTAATCGGTTTATTTACAAAAGGCAGTGTTTCGTTTTTTAATCGATTGCACTGATACGTATCACAAATATTGTGTCCAATTTTCAAATTCCACAAAATGCTGAGTAACGGGATGACGCATTTTAAAATATACCCAAATACGGCATCGACGGCTGTATGAATGGCCTTAAATTACAACACATTTTAGGCAACGGAATAATGTTGGCATGCCGACGAAACAATAGTCACTTATGTTCGATATATTTTGTTTTTCTAGCAATTTACAGTGAGAGCTGTCCATTTAGTGCACAGTCGCATTATCTTTATTTAGGACATTAGCAAGTCGTTGCAAGCGGCTCGTTGGGTGGCTATGGACGTATTCACCTGTCTAAAAAAGAACTTGTCAGTTGCGAGTTATAAAGAGGGTGAATATAAAGGTATCGGAATAGGCGTCCTATGCTAAATGAAGTAGATTGCACCATTCTTGTCCGGACTAGTTTTCAGCAACCTCTGACAGGAGTTAAACAAAGATTGTATGTGAAGTTTATTACCATGAGGAGATGTGCATTTAACCAGATTACTTTTCATGGTGTTGAGACCCAGTATGCTACACACAGTATGTATAGCAATATTCGTGTCCGGATTATTTCAACAATTTGACCCTTTTTATTTTGCAATGGCACCATTTTTGTCTGCGCTACTTCTTAACAACCACAGACGGAAATTTAACAAAACTAAATGGAAAGCGTTTATATATAAATACAGTAAAACTTCGAAACCTCGAACAGTTTTGGCTCGAACACAGTAGATACCTCGAACAGGTTCTTAGGTACCGGCGAAACCCCTTCTTATTTCATATTATCGAACAGTAGATCACTCGAACGGAGATAGGTCGAACACTCGAACAGGGTTTGCGGTCCCTAGAAACCATTTCATTCATTGTTCACCATAGATAGGTCGAACAATACAATAATTCACACCTTTCATGGACAGAGCGATATTCAATTGTTTGCTGACAGGTAAGAAAGTTCACATGTGTTATTTGCACGTAGTGATAATTACCCCAAACAATACAGTGTACATGTACTTATGCGACAAACAAATCACTAAATGGATCTATTAAACATACATAATTGATAGTGCTTAATTCAAGTGTTCTTAAATGATGTGCTTCTTACGAAACATTAAACCTTTGAATGTGAGAGTTTGTATTTATTCAGGTACATGGAACATTGATACATGTATATAGCCAATCATCAGTAGCAAATGCGAAATCACGAAAACAATACGTGCACTAGTTCACAAAAAACAAGTGCAACAGATGTGTTATCTACAAGGTTAAAAAACAAATGAGTAAATTAGCATATGTCGTATTTAATTATACAAAGAAATGTAATCACATTCGGTGGCATTGGATAGTCCCGTGTCAACGCATATTCAGAACGTTTAACACGAATCATTTATTTATTCATTTTTTAATTATTATTATTATGAATAATACTGTGACTATTGATGTGTTATCTACAAGGTTAAAAAACAAATGAGTAAATTAGCATATGTCGTATTTAATTATACAAAGAAATGTAATCACATTCGGTGGCATTGGATAGTCCCGTGTCAACGCATATTCAGAACGTTTAAAACGAATCATTTATTTATTCATTTTTTAATTATTATTATTATGAATAATGCTGTGACTATTGATCGACGTGCATTCAGTATGAAAACACTAACAACACACACACGCCATGCATTCAGCATGCTTAGTACACTTGCACCGGTGACAGTCAGTTCGTACATATACACGTATACAGTAGATGCCTCGAACAGGTAGATGGCTCGAACTAATTGCTCGTTCCGACGGCAGTTCGAGGTTTCGAAGTTTTACTGAATTATGATTTTTATTGCAAATTTTACTATATACATATTAAATGTCTGTATTTTATTGCATGTGTTTATTTGTTTTCTTTACATTAATTCTTTGTTTCTTAAATAATTGGCTATGCTTTACTTCTTTTAACTACTCTTATGGGTTTGACGCGCAAGATTGTCGAAGTCCTCGAGACATAGATATATGTGGAATTAAAGTGTGTTAAAATCTGTGTGCCTTTTAAGAACTTTCATACATTCATTACAAACATGTTTAGATATATATGTACATTTTTATAGAAAAATGTTGTATATTCTGAATCATTTCTAAAATGTTCAATTAATTGCAATACATTATTAATCTTGTTTACTTGTATACTTTTTCCTTTTTTCTGATAACATTTAGCAACTCTACAATGGAGTCGAGCAAAATGCAATAAAAAGGTTATTAAACAGCGCTGGTGTTCCTGGAGGCGATACATTTGTTTTCCAATATAATACTAACTTTATAGTACATTTCAAGATCACCTCAGATTATACTTTGGCCTTGTTGTTTTGTTAACTTATAATATAGGCTGTTAAACAAAAGAGGAAATGTTAATTTTTTTATCATATTTTATGTACCATTTTTTGTCATCTTGAACATGGGCTACGTCCTGGTCTTGATGCCGGGCGTCACGCATGTATCATTCTAACCATCCTTATAAAATGGTATCATTAACCCCTCATCATATTCTCACCAATTGAATCAATCAGTGTTGTAGTTTGGTGTTAATCTCCTCACTTCTTACTGCTCGTGCTTTATCTGCACTAATGATGATGACAAAGGGCCTTAGTTAAGTATTAACCGTCGAGGCTATTTATCCAGTACTGGTAATGAACATTGCACATTTGTTTTTATCGTTGTTGTTTTTAATTGATATATTGTGATTTTCTTTACGTTTAGTTATTAACTTCCATGCCTTGCTATGAACATGCATTGACAAGGGCGAAAAAGGAGGATTCTCCTAATATGTGTACAAAGATTCCTGTTAAGGCTTTTGTTCAGTTACATAATTGCAAGCTTATCATTGCCTACGATTTAATCAATAATTTTCACTATTTCAATTACTTTGATACTTCAGGGAGCATTCATCGGTCCAACCGATATTCGTGTTTTTCCTGTGGCGTAGAGGATATGGCCGCAGTTATTCCAGTATTATTCGCTACAGGGGTCGTGGGTATATTGTCAAACACTGTCAGAATTTTGTTTGATCAACGTGTCACTTGGTTTAGCTCAGGTTATAATTTCGTAATATAATATTCTTTTATAAATTAATACATTCCAGGCTTAGGTTTTACCAATTTGTATATTTGTTCAACGACGGCTATAAGTCATAATTTTACTGGAAAAGAAAGGCTCATCGTCTTATCTATTCATTCTACTGGTGCAGCACTTGGTGGCATCGTATATCCTTATATTCTGACGTACTTAAGGTTTGTGCATTTGTTAGCTTTTGCATATAAATTATATGTACATATCATATTATTGCGCATTATATTATTTCAAAATCGTTTAAGGGACTTTTTTAAAAGAAAATAATATAATGCTTATATGTCTGTTGTCAGAAGAAAGACGTTTACCAGAAGTTTTTACAAAGTCTGCAATTACTAAATTGTTTCAAATTGTATGTGTAATAATATAACTAATACACTAAGTCATGCAGTTGCTGATTTAAAGAATGGTTAACTTTTTTACTCTATTGTTTTAAACAAGTTTTTAGGTATTGGAATAGTGATGGGCTGCCGTGCGAGAGTGAGGGCACCCGTTAGCATTTGTCATATTCGCACCAAATTTAGTGCGATTAGTTAAAAGAGGCGGCTTGTGATTGCTTTTGGGGCCTTTCGATCCAAGGTCAAGGCCACCGTAACTAAAACATTCGGCGAATAGCTCGAGTTTCGTTTGTCATATTCATACCAAACTTGGTGTATAGTAAGAACATGTAAAGAGCTCGCTTGGGATTTGTCTTGATGTCGTTCGGTCTAAGGTCAAGGACACCGTCACTAAATAGAAATCATATTCCTGGAAATAACTTGATTTTCATATATCGTATTCATGCGAAATATTTTGATTATGGTATTTTGGCATCAAACTTGTATAGTGTATTATACATATATAACACGCGTTGTGTTTGTATGCATGTGTCACCTGCGGCACCTTTGCAGCATTGATGATAATCATGTAGTCATGATACAAATAGTGACCGTCTGCGTTTAACTATATTCACTAGTTACTACAGCTTACCTTTAAACAGTTTTTTCTGTCAATTAAATATCATCCATGCTGCTAGTAGACTCTTTTTCTCTAATAGGCAGTGCTGGAAATTAAACCACTTGTCTGAAGCCTTAGTGCAGAGTGTTTTTTTGTTTAGTGTTACATTTGTCACACAGGCTTCCTTTCTATACTACTTTTAAATCTTTTTTTGTGAACAGGTTTTGGCTTAAGAGTTTTTTTGTTGCGTTTAAGTTTATTTATTTTAGGTATTGCCTGCAATTTAGTTTATCTAAACATGTTTTTTTAAATAATTAATGTTCAACTTAATGACCTAGCATGACTTGATGTATATTGATCTTGATGTTTAAAACCTGGGTTTCTACGGTTCTTGCATACATGTTCGTATGATCATATTGTCCTCCTACGTTTATTTTAAGAATATGCAAGTGTTATACCTGTAAATACCACAAGCCGTGCTTAAACCTTTTTTGTATATTATTATGACAAATAACTGCTATAATTCTTTTTAGCTCGAATTATGGATTCAGAGGAGCCATGCTTATAATTGGGGGTATTTGTATGAATTGCGTACCTGGTTGTTTTCTATGGAAAGAGCAAATCAACGATCGAAAGAAGCATCATCGACAGGTGTCAAGACATTTAGATACAGAGGTTAAAGTCGAAGGAACCAAAATTGATGATAAAACAAATGAAACTCAGTCTCTCTTTACGTGTTTCAGGACAATTTTGACAAACCGATATTTTGTGACCTATTGGATCGGATCCGTTTTGGCATTAACATCTGTTAGCATGACTTTAATTTTTATAGAAGACATGTTTTTAGACAAAGGCTTAGGGCATGGAGATGCCACTTTAGGACTCCTATTGATAAATGTTTTTAACATAATTGGGCGCATTATACCCGGTGTAATAATGCAAACTACATATATATCAATTCTTTTTTGTCCATTCTTTGCAACGCTAATGGCTACAGGCGTCTTGGTAGGGCTTGTCCTTGCAACATCGAAGTGGCTTGCCTTATTGTTTTGCGCTCTTGTTGGAATACCAATGGGGATGTTGAATGCGATGTTTAGTGTTGTCTCTGCGAGTCTTGTTGGTGTAAGCAATCTTCCGACTGCAATGGGACTTGTTTTTACAACATTTGGAATTCTTAATGCCGTAGCGGGACCTCTAATCGGTAAGTGTTGTACTATGAATATATAAGAAATTTATGAATGACTCGAGCTTTACGGACTAAATATACTATCATTTGTGTGTACATGATAATCGTATGGTTATTCGCAGCTTCCACACAATTAAACTATTTAGGATCACATTATTCCGTTATATTGAGTAAAAACATTACGTGTATTTTGTTATCAACTCTGACTTGATAGTCCATCGAAATTATAGACTTTTGAATTTTATTTTAAATCATAAATAATATTAGTTTCGTTGTCATAAAGGAGATGACATCGTTTTAAGTGACCTTTTACTGTTTGACTTACACGAATGTTCTTTTTGTAGGATACAGTAGAGATAAACTTGGCTCATACGAAATTCCTTTCTACGTTGCTGTAGGAATAACTGGATTAGGGACTGTTTTGTTAGCGTTTGCATTCATTCAGCATAGTTTGGTGTCCTACCGAGGTAGACGAAATTCATCGGTTTGAAGAGTTTGACCTTTAATAAAAACTTAAAGAGTAGCTGTTTATACGTATGTGGCTGTTGAATACCAAGATTCACGTGAAAAATACATACATGCAGACAAGTTAACAAAACAAGGACAAAAAAAGACAACCCACAAACGTATATATCGGTAAAAGTATCGCCGAAGGATTACCAAAACTATTTAACATTGTCTATTCTATTCTTTACCAACTACACTGTATTGTTTTTCCTTGCAAAAAAATGAAACGTTTGCATGGATTAAGCAAACGTAACTTACTGCATTTTGATGTGTATTCAGTGTAATTAGATCATTGTGTTTTACTGAAATGTTGCAATAAATAAACAGTAAAATGTCTTAAAAGAGATATGGCCCGTTCTACTTCGTATAGGGTTTATATTTCCCAATGTATTCGTTTTGTAAGAGCGTGTACGTCTGTGCATTGCTTGAATTATCGCATTCCTCCGACCTAACTCCAGAAACAAGGCGACACATATTATAAACTTAGCATTATTTTCGAACTGCTTTTATCGAAATCTGGCTAAAATAAGTTAGTACAATCTGCAATAAGGTATTTCACATCCTTGGCTTTACGAAGATGTGAATTACAAACTTCGTTTGTTAGACTTATCAACAGATTTACTAAAAGTGGATATGATCATTCTATACTGTAATGGATGTTTGGTGGAAACCTTTTTACATATGGTCATTACGCTTCCCTCTTTACTTGTCTAGAGACAAGATGGGTTTAGTACTCTATGATTGGGGTCCCTTCCAACCTGCAAGTGGAATGAAGGCGCCTGATGTGTGTATTGTGCTCGCTCGGAACGCTCAAGTTGTTCACAATGTATGACAATAAACAACTGTGTTTTGAAACACATGTATGACTAAACGATTAATGTATTATTGCAATCATGTTGACAGTTTCAATAATTTACTTATATCATTCTACACTTGCATATTTGTTATAAGACCAGTACCTCCTCGTGGTGAAAATCTTCAACCCGACTACAATATGTATGATGGTCAAATGCAAAATCAAGATTCACATCCTATCTTACATTAATAGTCTGTTCTTTATAAACTGAACAATACAGGAGTGAGATTTCGTATTTACGGAAAATTTTGATTTTGAGTTCTTGGTGTACTTAATGAAATGTGAAATCCTTTAATAATAAAGGCTATTATGAAGTACACGTTAGTCAGGTACAGCAAACAAATCTAAGTTGGTAACACAAGCATTGGTTCAAGGATTTCTACAGTGCGAACAAATCAGTATATATATACTACTAAAAGTTTGCTAAGCACCAAATATATGACGCATGATGTTATGTATGGTTCTGTATTGTATTGCATTTTTTATGTTTATTTGATTCTTACATACATGTATATTGAAGTGGTCCCCAATGTATACAATAACAAAAACAGCAATATTATGATAGGTCCATGTAAACACTTATGCCTTGTTTTGTAGGAGATTTTGGTACATTGCACATTGTGTATATGACAAATACACATGTGTAAAACTTCATTTTAGCTGAACATGGCTAATGCCAATAGCAGGCGTCATTTAAGTGAAGCAGAAATGCGGCGTGCTGTAGGTATGGTGGAGCAAGGGGCCAGGAATCGTGAGGTTGGGTAGGTCTGTGGTGTGTACCATACTATATGAGGGTGGTCTTTGGTCGAGAAGACCATATACATGTACACGCATTGCGCTGAACAGAAACATCGCCAGGCACGGCATGAGTGGACCGTGGACTTTATTGGTTTGATCATAGAACAGTGAAACCAGTTCTCTTCACCGATGAGTCGCGGTATTGCCTTGACTACACGGACAGTTGTACTATGGTATGGATGAGACCAGGGGAGAGGTTTCATGTATCTAACATCGCGGAATACGACCAGCTCTGTTTCCCTGACCGAGATCCTGGGTGTTCATCTAAGGTCCTACGCTAGTGCAGTCGGCGACAGCTTCATTGTCAGGGATGATAACGCCCGTCCTCACACTACCTGTGTTGCTCTAGAGTATCTGGAGAGGGAGGAGATTGAACGTCTGGAGTAGCCAGCCCACTCTCCGGACTTGACCCCTATCGACCACCTCTGGAATGACTTGCAGCTAGCAATTTCAGCTCGACAAATCTAACGAAGAGCCGTCTAGGGGCTTGGTGACATGCTTGTCCAAGAATGGAACAATGTGCCACAGAGGACCTTCCGGAATTTGATTGCCAGCATGAGGAGGCGCTGCCAATCTGTGATTGAAAGCCCCAGGTCACAAACCAGATGCTAAACTTAACATAAGCCGTTTTTATCCTCTTTCGAGCAAATACAGTAAATTACCCCAATTACTCCAAATCGCCGTTTTCCATGGTTGTTTTGTTCATTGTGCAAAAATGGTCCCGAAACGAAAACAACTGGCAAACTAATCATTAAAATAAAACAACGTGTTTTTAAACTAAAACATTGCCAATTTACACCCAAATATTATGAGTAAAACTATTTATTTTCTGTATTTATATTCTTGGTGTTTAACAAACTTTGAGTTGTATATGTTGTAACCCTGCCTACGTGTCTCTGTACTCCGACTTGTATACGCGTCTCCGTAACAGAGCCACGCTCAAACCTACAGGAAAAACATGGGAGTTTGCCGCACGATTTTAACGGCACTCTTCTGGCGTCTTTATTATCGACCGAACAGTCTTATGAGGGTACGGAAAAACTGTAGCAATCTTTCACGAGTTGAAGCGAACACAAATCGATTTTTTAGCGCATCTGAGTGCCTCGCAATCACTTCGACAAAAACAGGGGTCAGATGTTTATTATTGCAAAAGTGTCACTAATTAAGGTATAAACTTAACTATGCCCCAAAAAGCCGATGCGCCAGTTCACTTTCTTCCTTACAAACCAGATGTTGACATTCGCACTCCCGCCAATTTCGCCCGCCTAAATAGCAATACAAGATTGCTTTTAATGTTGAAACCATTCTTGATCGGATATCACTTTCAGTATAGACTCAAGGAGGAGCAAATAAAAGTAATATCGACGGTAATTTGAATAAGGTAATAATTTAGTGCGCAATCATAAATATGTTCACGAAAATAAGAGTAAATGCAGTGGAAAGACCGATGGTGCTTAACTTCTAAATAATTTTGTGAATGGTTTAGACTGTATATGTGGTAGTTATACAAATGGAAAAAAAGTATCTATAATTCAGAGCACGACAAATTGCACACTATATAAGAGTGAATAAATACGCAAATATTGAGTATTAAAAATACAAAAATAAAAACAATTAACTTCAGACAATTGTATCTTGAGTAAAACATTGAAAACAGAAAGCATACCTTCCATTTCGTGTTTTGCTTGTCATTTACATGTTTATTATTTAGTTATATATATGAACCTAACTTCAGTGTGTGCTGTTACAACTACCAAATTACCAAAACTATCTCCTTGTTTGTCGTTGTATTCGTTATATGGATTATATACTGGTAAAAAGCGCTAAACCACTCCATAAATTGTAAATATACGTAAAGGTATACATACCGAATCCAATAATTAAAATACAGGCTTGGTGTTCATTTGTCAATTTATATTTCGTTAGTTTATTTGATATTATGTGACTTAATGTTTGACACCTAGATGTCACTGTTCTTAATATTTTAGGAATGTTAGCAGGTTTCTGATCCCGAAATGTGGTTATCTCTTCACAATACTTGTCAGCGCCGTTGTTATGTTTTGTTACTTAGCGACCAATATATGGCACGTGGTAGTCTTCTTTAGGATACTCTATGTGACCTTATGAATTCTTTAAATTAAAAGAATTCGTTCAAACATCGTCCATCCTCAGGTCGAAGTCTTGTGGCCTTGTCTGTTTTTAGTAAAATGTACATTTTTATGCTGCGTATGTTGTTTAAAAATTCTACCGATATAAATTTCTGACGGTGGATATGATAAAAATAAAGTCATGTTTTGAGGAACACGAAAAATCGGTCAATGGTGCTACCGGGATTCAAACCCGGGTGTACGGATTGCCGGTTCGTTATGCTAACCACTACAGCGACCTAACGTCATTTTGTGTAATTTTAACTTATATATAGTTGTTTAAGGTTAACTACACTTTGGATGAAGTACGGGGCGAAATTTTACATCCGCCACACAGCACTTAACACCAGCTGTAGTAATATTGAAATAAAGTCATGTTTTGGGGAACACGAAATACACTCACTCTAGGGTTATATACATTAACAAGTGCAAGGATTTTGGGTGTGTCGATTTGTACATTTGTTCCAGGGCGACTATAGGCCAACACTTCATTGGGAAAGAAGGTTCTTATACTGTCACTTCAAGCAACTAGTTCTGGATTGAGTGGCTTGGCACATTCATATATATTAACATACTTAAGGTAAGTCGTTATATACATTTAACTTATTTTACTGTAAATTTTGTAACATTTTAATCGAAATGAAGGACCGTCGTATGAATGCGTTTTTCATACGTTTCCGATACCACATATTAATGAGAAATGAGCAATGAGCAATGCATGTACATGCAAGTTTTTCTACAATGTTCTGTGCCATGCCTTCAAGAGACGCAATTGCTAGAAATCTCTGAAAAGCATGCCGCTGTTGATCAAATTCTGTAACATGTCACATTTTGTGTTTTCGACTTCTGTGTCATCTTAAGGTTCATATGGGAGTTTTGTAGAAACATATTTGACATTCCTCTGTGTAATATTGCTAAAAATCATGTTCTATGTTCATCCATGTTTGAGGTGTCATGTTCAATAATAACTACTTATTAAATTTCTAGTTCGAGTAATGGAGTCAGAGGAGCATTGCTTATAATTAGTGGTGTTTGTATGAACTGCATAACGTGCTGTTTTCTTTACAAAGATAAAATATCTGATCTCAAGAAACAGGATAAAATACAGGAAGAAAATAAAAGTCGCATAACGCAGTATCAGTTAGAGTTTGCAGTGAAAGTTGTCGGAGTTGATGATACAAGTTGATTATACAATCAGCGAAATACAAAGAAGATATACGTATGCGAAGGACAAATGTATTTGATCTTAATTTCTTGTGACACTTCGAATGTCTTGAACTACACATAAATACATATGTATTTTAGAAACAAGTATTGATGTCGGTCTTCCAAAGTACTGCGATGAAAACTTATTTTAAGTCCAAGACATAAAAGTAGAACAATAATAGAACAATATTTGATGAAAAAACACGACACAGTGTCTAATCACAGATACATTAGCACTCATTCTCTTCCTTGAAATGAGCCATGTAATGTCCAATTTTATCTTCTTTGTGGGCGTCTAGTTGTTGTCGTCGTTACCCTAGTACATATCTTCAAAATTCCAGTGGTGTCGCACGCTTGACCCTTCGGACAAAATATGGTGCAATATGGCACTGTGTGTCCACCGAATGACCTAGTGAATGAGAATCATACAGAACCATGTAGAACACAATTCAGACATGTACGGAGAGACTGAATACGGACGTTTAATAGTAGATAAAAGTCAAAATATTAAAACATCGAAGACATACTTATTAGTTTTATAAATATATCGCCTAATAGTTATATCAAGGTCAAGAAATTAAGAAAAAAATAAATTGTAGTTGCATATCAATGAAAATTTATCTTATTTCTTATTTTGTTTCCATGATAACATATGATTCATGTATATATCTTTGAGAAAGTAACATATATGTGAGTGATCATAAAAATAATACTAATAATAATATGGTCGTAGCAAATTATCAATCATTTGTTCTTATAAGTTGCAGCTCGAAAATCAAAATGTTGTTTATGTGCCATATCAGAGACTGTATTACTTACGCGAATGTGACACAATACCCCGGATGACAGCTAGTGCAGCCGCTTCCTGCGTAGCATACTGGATGTGCACACCCTACTGGACAATCTGAAAAGAGTTGTCCTCGTGTGAACATCGCACTCTAGTAAACTGATTATGCGTACTACACCGTGTTACCCCTGTCCGTCCGTCCGTCTGTCCGTCCGTGCAAACCTTGGTTTCAGATCAATGACACTTAAAATGATGGGTGGATTCAGTTCATATTGGGTACATATTTATAGGGTAATAAAACACAGTTCAAGTTCGATAACGGTTACAATTCACCAATCTTTTGGGGAGTTTTAGCCCTTCTTCAACTTAACAAATTGGTTTCCGATCAATGACACTTAAAATGATGGGTGGATTCAATTCATATTGGACGCATATGTATAGGGTAGTAAAATAATGGTCAAGTTCGATGACGGTTACAGTTCACCAATCTTTGGGAGAGTTTTGGCTCTTTTTCAACTTAACAAATGGGTTTCCGATCAATAACTTTTGACAGGATGGATGGATTCAATTCAAAATTGGCACATACGCATAGAATAGTAAAATATAATAGGCAAATGTTATAGAAGTTATGGCCCTTTTTCTTAAAATGGTTTCCGATCAATAACTTTTGAAAGGATGGATGAATTCAAATCAAATTAGGCACATACGCATAAGATAATAAAATACAGGTTAGGACCCTTTTTGTACTTAAAAATGGGTTTTCAATCATTATTGCTTCAAAATTATTTGGCCTTAGCAAACGAAGTATTTGCATTCTACTGAAAGCAGGGGCATTCGTGTCCTATGAACATGTCTAGTTCAAGAGTATGTCAGTATCGTACTCCATAGTTACCCAACGATACATACCCTTTCTTACTCAAGCAATTAATGTACATGTTACACCTTTCCTTTATAAATTAGAGGTAGAGAACAGTGACATTAGATGTATAATCTTAAGTATTATCTTTAGTTAAATTGTCACGTAGAACATGCACGTCACACAAGGCTTCGAACTTACACTCTCTAGATTTATATTTAAGTGTTCTGCGGGCGACTGGTTAACATAAATCTAGATAGTATATAAAGTGTATTGAAAATTTACTAGTTAACATTGATACGAACATGTGTTGTATTAGAGTGAAAAGCGTTGCCTAGTTAATTGTGTTATGATCGAGTGAAAATTGTTTGCCTAGTTAAATGTGTTATGGTCGAGTGAAAATTGTTTGCCCAGTTAGATATGTGATGCTCGAGTGAAAATTGTTCACTAGTTAACGTTGATCTGAAAATGTGTTATACTCGAGGGATATATTTTGTTTACTGGTTAACATTGATCCGAAAATGTGTTATACTTTGTAATAGTTAACATTGATTCGAAAATACACGTGTTTATGAAAGTGAAAAGTGTTCACTTTTTGACGTAGATCCGAAAATGTGTGATACTCATTAATAGTTCAAAATGTTCCCTTTATATTTTTAGATAAATATTTAGTGCCTATTTCCCACAGTTTCACCCAGGTTCTTAACTTATGTTTCATAACATATCACTTATTTATCACCTTCAATATGGATTATTTAAACAGTATTGACCCCTACATACCAAGTAAACAAGGTAACAAGTGCATAAATACACGTAAACACATACGCTTATCTGTACGAAGATATCACATACAGGTACAAAGTGTGTATGATTATTTAGACAGTATTGACCCCCTACATACCAAGTAAATAAGGTAACAAGTGCATAAATACACGTAAACACATACGCTTATCTTTACGAAGATATTACATACAGGTACAAAGTGTGTATGATTATTTAGACAGTATTGACCCCTACATACCAAGTAAACAAGGTAACCAGTGCATACATGCACGTAAACACATACGCTTATCCGTATGAAGATATCACATACTGTGATAATGATTGACCCAACTGTGCAATTTAAGTAACACATTCCTAAGTC
Organism: Mactromeris polynyma; assembly: GCA_032209605.1. Taxonomy (NCBI): domain Eukaryota; kingdom Metazoa; phylum Mollusca; class Bivalvia; order Venerida; family Mactridae; genus Mactromeris; species Mactromeris polynyma. The sequence continues at coordinate 8,229,890 of JASFXZ010000012.1, forward strand.
CACTGCCAATATCTGCCCGTTTAAAGCTTATTAACATTGGAAATGTTATAAATAAACATATGTAGTTCATGCAGAGCTAATTAACTGTTAATCCGTACCCCATTCTATTCTCGGACACACAACCTCCCATTTCGGACAAGTCAAATTTATCATGCACACAAGTACTAGTCCGGGACAAGTGTTTTTTTTGGAAAAAAATCTGGAGCCCTGCACATACTTGATATATACTTTATTTATTGTTATAATCGAACCGATGTACGTCGAAAACAAGAAAGCTTTTATTTTAGGTTATTTATTTCGCTTGATTTTGTTGTTCTCTCATCCAGTGATATGAATGTTACAGTTACTGAGTGAAGTTACTGCATGTTTTCTAGGTACTAGATTTATTACCGTGTTTATTTTGTTGTGTGTGTTACTGTTAATAGCTTCTAAGAATTAGAAACTTGCTACTTTACGTTTATATCTTGGAAATCAATGACTATATAGCGGTTAAATGTGAGGTTAGCTAGTTGTTAAATAAATTTACACCCCTCCAGTATTTTTACTGACAGTTCCAAGGCTGTTACTCGCTATGGATTATTATTTCTATTTATGTTGATAGATGTTCTCGTGTGCAGATCTTTTATTTGATATTATATTCATGTTCTTTTCTCACCCCTTTTGGCCCGGTGTATTCCATCCGTTCACTTATCCGAAAATGGGTAGCAGTATACAAGAGTGAAAATTGTACACTAGTTAACATTGATCCGAGAGTGGATAGCAGTTATACACGAGAGGAAATTGCTCACTAGTTAACATTAATCCGAAAATTGTAAGCAGTTATACACGAGTGGAAATTGCTCACTAGTTAACATTGATCCGAGAGTGGATAGCAGTTATACACGAGAGGAAATTGCTCACTAGTTAACATTGATCCGAGAATTGTAAGCAGTTATACACGAGTGGACATTGCTCACTAGTTAACATTGATCCGAGAGTGGATAGCAGTTATACACGAGAGGAAATTGCTCACTAGTTAACATTGATCCGAGAATTGGTAGCAATTATGCACGAGTGGAAATTGCTCCCTAGTCAACAATGATCCGGGAATTGGTAGCAATTATACACAAGTGGAAATTGCTCACTAGTTAACATTGATCCGAGAGTGGATAGCAATTATACACGAGAGGAAATTGCTCACTAGTTAACATTGATCCGAGAATTGGTAGCAATTATACACGAGTGGTAATTGCTCACTAGTCAACAATGATCCGGGAATTGGTAGCAATTATACACAAGTGGAAATTGCTCACTAGTTAACATTGATCCGAGAGTGAGTAGCATTTATACACGAGAGGAAATCACTCACTAGTTAACAATGATCCGAGAATTGGTAGCAGTTTTACATGAGTGGAAATTGCTCACTAGTTAACAATGACCCGAGAGTGGGTAGCAGTTATACACGAGTGTAAATTGCTCACTAGCTAACATTGATCCGAGAGTGGGTAGCAGTTATACACGAGAGGAAACTGCTCACTAGTTAACATTGATCCGAAAATGGGTAGCAGTTATACACGAGTGGAAATTGCTCACTAGTTAACATTGATTCGAAAATGTGTAGCAGTTATACACGAGTGGAAATTGCTCACTAGTTAATATTGATCCGAAAATGCGTAGCAGTTATACACGAGTGGAAATTGCTCACTAGTTAATATTGATCCGAAAATGCGTAGCAGTTATACACGAGTGGAAAATGCTCACTAGTTAACATTGATCCGAAAATGGGTAGCAGTTATACACGAGTGGAAATTGCTCACTAGTTAACAATGATCCGAGAATTGGTAGCAGTTATACACGAGTGGAAATTGCTCACTAAAATTAATATTTATCCGAGAGTGGAAATTGTTCACTAATTAACATTGATCCGAAAATGGGTAGCAGTTATACGAGAGTGGAAATTGTTTACTAGTAAACATTGGGTAACAGTATGCAAGAGTAGAGAAGAGGTTGTCAATGCCATAGCAGCGCTCATTTGTATTTGTTAACAATAACCAACATTTTAAACAAAAATACCGCAAGCAAAAAAATATTAGATAAGAGTCCAAATATTTTACAAACATATCTAATTGAAATTATAATTTCGTGTTAAAATATCAAATATAACTCGAATAATAATATCTAAACTAAATGTATGTACTTACTTATCCTGAGTACAGCTGACACAGTGCACGAAACACTAAATAAAACCAAAAAAACTAAACACATACGACTCATGATGATAATTATGTTGTTGAGAAATACCTATGAAGAATTACATGTTGTGCTGTCTGTTTTATACTAACGTATGTTGTTTACTTTGTTTCGAAATGTTAATACAATTTACATTAAATTTCGCAAAACATAACAACGTTACAATCCACTAAACAAATATTGTAATATCGGTCATGCTGTTTGTGTTTTTGTTGTGTTTTTTTATTTGGTTGAAAGCCTGTTACGTTAATTTCCGAATAATTATGAACCGAATGCAGGATGTAGTGGTTAATATAGACCAATGTATGAAAATGATGTAAAATGTGTGATGCTCTTTGAAAATACATGTATTCTTCTACATATTGTATAGTTGTATTGATTTTTGTTTGCTCTAAACAGTGTAACATGTTTTATGCAATAAACTGATATTGTATTGTATTGTGTTGTATGATGTTGTGTTATATTGTATTGTATTGTATTGTATTGTATTGTGTTGCGTTGCGTTGCGTTGCGTTGCGTTGCGTTGCGTTGCGTTGTATTGCATTGTATTGCATTGCATTGCATTGTATTGCGTTGCGTTGCGTTGCGTTGCGTTGCGTTGCGTTGCGTTGCGTTGCGTTGCGTTGCGTTGCGTTGCGTTGCGTTGTATTGCATTGTATTGCATTGTATTGCATTGTATTGTATTGTACCTTGTACTGCATATACATATACTATAGCAAGGACAAGGGGAGAGGACTCTAGAAATGATATAGGGAGATATCTAATGACAATCTCCTGTGCTAATTAATATCGTCTTTTTTGTTCACAAAATATGGAAACATACAAATACAGAATCGAAGACCACGGTTGTCTTATATTGCTTCAGTCATGAGTATTCATACAAATGAATTGAGTTATAAATGGTGAATCATAACGTGACTACTCGTGATCGGCAATTTTGTTCAAAAAGAGAGTCGACAAGTTACGAGTGCTAGTTGAATGGTGTCTAATAACATATCATCAATCTGTAAGGAAGACCATGTATATAAAGAAATGTGATATGATGTAGAAAGATTCATAATTAAAATCTTCAAGATATACTAGAATCCCTACGCTTAATGGTGGTGTTTGTGTTGGGGGTGCAATACATTGGTGATTGATCGGAGGGAAAATTAGTTGCATATTTGTGGTTTTCAGAGTTTAATACATTAACCTTATTTACGGATGTTTTCATTTAAATGTTGTAAATTTATTCGAATTTAGTTCAAAGTATGGATTCAGAGTGGCTTTGCATATAATTCGGTAGAAACAATCTTCCGACTGCAATGGACATCATCTTTACAACCTTTGGGATTCTTAATGCAGCAGCAGGACCTCTTAGTGGTAAGGTATTGTGCGGTTTTTATGACATCTAGCTGCGTGTTGTACTAGGGTATCAGAAAATATCCAAATTTAGTCCATACGCATTAGTTTAAACATATTTTATTTACATACTATGAACATCATAATAATACAATACAATATACAACATTTAACATTAAACGAGTTTGTTCAGTAGTGATGTGAAACGGATGAGACCGAAAGCCAAATACTTATATACGTATTACGGACTAACATTACAACTATTTGTGTATTATGAAAGAAAGACCATATTATGACTAATTCATATAACGTCCGTAAAGTTCCATAAAAAACGTTTCTTTTACATAATTTTGTTATCAATTCGGATCTAAAAACTGATAAATGAAACGCATTATGTACATCGTTCTGAATTCCATAAGAATACAAGTCCTATTGCGTGTTACGTCACATTTAAAGCCGATGTAGCCTTGAAAGTAATCCTGTATAGTTTATCTTACACTTTGCATATTTTTTCAGGATACGTCAGAGATACAATTGGCTCATACGACATTCCTTTCTACGTTGCTGTTGGAATAACAGGAGTAGCGGCTGTTTTGTTTATGTTTGCGTAAATTCATCAGAATTTGCAATGCTACCGAGCTAGACATCGTTCGTCCATGTTTTAGTTGTCAAGCATGAAGCACGTATCAGTGTTTATTTAAAGATTATGGACGGAGTGGTCACCTGATTTATAATGATAACTTATATTTTTAGTTGTACATACATCACAGTTAAATAATAGGATTCAAGAAAAAATCTAAAAGCATAAATTATTTTACTTTTTGTTTATGTTCGGCTGACACATATAACCACCGAGACAAAAGACTGTACGAGCATAATTGTATTGAAATAATTGAAAATATTATACTTGATTATAAAGGGAGGTAATTCATTGAAGCACGTATGATGAATATTTATCTGATTATTAGTGCAAATAACATATTATAAATACGTACGGAAGTCCGGTGGTGACACACTTCATCATTTCTGTCCTAGGAAAAATCCCAAATTAACAATTTCAGCTTCACGAATCATTGTCTAGATAAAATTTTATCTCGCCTTTGTCATGGCAACTGTATGAACGCAGCTGTCTGAGAACATTGTGCGCTATTCTGTCATAGACAAAGTATTTAGATATCAAGCAAAGTTGCAGCTTCGATAATCTAGGCAGTGCGTATTTCATACTCGGAGACACACACTATCATCTCACATGGTAACATTATTCTCACCGGACAGTAAAATGATGTTCTTTATTAGTTATTGTTATGACGTATTTTCTTAAATGATCAAGAACGTGTTAACTTCCACACTTCCGACAACTTGTCATTATTGTTTTCGATATGAAAATAATTATAATTGTACTGTAGAAGAGTAAATAAAATTGTAATTGTAAATGCATATAAAAATAGCAAAAAGACCGCAAAACACAAACTTGAATGATGTGTGAAAATAGGAGTACTACCGTGCAACGACCAGGGGCAAAACACCACTAATTGTTTTAACCTGGTTTACGGGTGTACTAATATTATACCCATTCAAATATCGCCCAAGTAATCAAAGCACTCAAAGTGCTGACAGCAGGGGGCTCACTGCAGATCACAGACGTGATTTCTAGATTTACCTATCACAATACTCTATCAAGAACACTTTGTTATGTCACTATATTAAATAATAAAGGAGTAGAACACACAATATTGTACACACATAATTGGACAGTCAGAAGGATGGATCATCATCATGTCAAACTCGACAATCTATCCCAGGAATGGCTGGATTACGGGGTTAATATTGCAATCGTTCATATTTGACAGTCGACAATAAAACAAAAAGTATGTGAATTTATTCAATTTAGAAAAGTTTCCGTAAATCGTCGATATTCAACGAATTGCATTTCCCATGATTTCAATATACGTATAATTCGTCGGATATATCATATGTTGTACTGTTTTCTTGTATACGCAACTCTGCCTATTGTATACTAATTTACACTATCGTCCGCTGAGTTATCTGCCTACTACTATCGTCCGCTGAGTTAACATGCGCTAGCTTGTTTTCAGTGCACTTCACGCGTGATACGGCTGCGGCGTAGGCAGGCATTTTTTCTGAAACTTGCAATATTTAATCAGCAAGTTTCTTTAAGGTTCTTTCTTTCGCATAAGTGATGTCAGCTCAAATCCGTTTTCTAGCTGATATCGCAAATGCTTACCGCTATTTTTTGTTTGACAAGGACTTCTACTTTCAGGAGTATGTAGACTTTGGCGGTTCAGAATTACAGACGTGAGATGACTCATCCGATGAGTGTCCGCGGATTTCGACTACTATAGCAATTGGGTTGACGAGCCCCTTGCTAACAACATTGTAAATAAACATATCCCCGCTGGACTTATCATCGCTGCATTTAAAGTTACTTAGTGTAGAAAGCCAGAATTTAATCCAAAGAGCAAACGACGTAGCTGTATAGTTTGTCTGATTCAAATATACCTCGCGATGTTATCCTTGAAATTGACATAATCATAGTTGAAATGTTATTAAACAAGCTTCACTATCAAGTATTTCCATCTTTCAATGCAGAGGTGCTGTATTTGTTGACAATGACACATGTACACTCGTGATCGGATCGAAGAGTTACAAAAAAAGTATATTTGGATAAAATTGAATTCGTAGTTGCAATTTGAAAGTGAAATTGACAAGACATCAACAGGACATCGGCTCTTTACAATCATATTTTGTACTAAATTCGGATAATTTCTGATTTTGAGATTTTGATACACTAAATGAAAAATTCTCATATTTCAAAAAGGCAGCCACAAGAGAGCAGTAAAATGGTCGTACAATTACCCCCACGTGATATAATTCAGTACACGAACAATTACGTGATATTTACGAACAATACATTTTAGATGGTCTTAAATCACAGTATGCTAAGACTCTGTATCCTTACCGGAATGAATAGCGATTAGGAGCATAAGACATGAATTAAAGAACACATCATTTTGTTGATTTCCCCGCTTCCATTTCCCTGTAGCAACTTATTGTCTCTTTTATAAATAAGCATTCAGTTTGATTTATCAGGACATTTTGCAAGCCCAAACATAAGTTTCGTCATATGAACTGCATGGATATTTTGGCGCAAACAGTCGATACAATTAAGTATGCATAATAAATAAATGATAAAGTTTAAGAGATAGTATATTTGAATCACAGTACATACTTCAGAACATCTAAGCACACTACAAACAAACCTTTTAAAGTCTCCTTTCATTAAATATTTGATAATAATTACGTTTTGTCTTCCCGTACAATGCTGTACCACTATCTTCAACCATCAATTAAGTGTGCGTCCCTTTTGCCTTCGTTATTTGAAATGTATACCTCTAGTTCAATGGCTCCATGTGCCTTTAGGATGGCTGTGCAATTTGTGTTTGGCATTTGCTGCGCGACTTCGTTATCTATTGTGTGAATAAAAAATCGATGGTTTTACAATACTACTGCGCCCTCCGCTATTGGTGCGGTGAGTGTAGGTGCAGTGTGATATAAATAGAGGATATCGAATTAGTGTTGTATTAGTATTGAATGTATTGATCGAGTTGAATAATATGAAATAAAGCGAGCATCGGGCGAGATTCATATTCTTTTATTCAACGAATTCAATAAATTATATACTAAACAACTAGAATTTAATATTATATTAATCACATACCCCACATAATGAGATTTAAACGCACATCTTTGTTGTATTTGCATTTATTTAACATCGCCACTGGTTTCCCATACGGGCGACGCCTCAGGAAGAATGTTAGTCATTTCAGATTTTTGGAGGATAGTGCATAATACAGAAGATGCCACAGTTCCAGAAGCACCCCTGGTTTTTGTACGTGCCCTATGTAAAGCATAGTAGACGGGACCTCGGTTTATGTCTCTATCCGAAAGACTGTTAGTACTGTTAGTGGTGGAGCGGGGGATCGAACCTGCGATCCCTGGATTACTAGTCTAGTGCGTTAACACTGGACCACGGATCCGCTACAAGTGTTATATTATCAATTGTTTTATTGTTTGAGGTCTGGCTTGGACACCAGAAGGGGTTGTTCAAATAACGTTGAGTGTTGTATCAGCGAGTCGTGTTGGTGGTAACGGCCATTGGTTTTGTATTTACAGCGTCTGGGATCCTCAATGGCGTAACAGGACCTGTTTCTGGTAACATATTTAGTCTGTCATACTGCAGTATATTGCTCCAGGAAGTTATGTACAGAAAGGATGTATTGATCTTCGTGGTATAAATGGGCAATATTACTATCAATTCACTTGGTAAACACGTTAGACACAGACATAGCTTCACACTTTGTCTACTAATTATGTTACCGCAACAATAATGTAGACTATTAACACCCAAACGTATTTACCTAGTCCAGTTTTTTAAACATAAAAGTCATTAAATCATGTGATTCTTTTCAGGCTTTGTCAAATGAAGTGATTGATATGAAACCGTATTTTTGTTAAAATGGACTCAAAACGAACGTAAGCTTCACACGTCCGACATTAATATCTTAATCATTTGTGTTCGTGCTCATCATGTTTGCTTGCAGATTCTTTTTTCCCAATTATATTTCATTTGCATATAAATAAGTATATATATTGTCAGTTTCATTGTGCTTTTGATGTGGTTGTGCATTTTCAGTGTGGCACATCTTGCTCGATTTCTGTAGTCATGTTTTAACTTATTCTGTGAACTTTTTCATCCATTAATCACCCCCCCCCCCACTGTTTGTCCTCTTTGATTTTACTAGTTATTCTTTATGGTCGGCCAGGCCATTCATTGCGTCTCTGTTCCCTTACGTATGTACCATTGAGCCTCCTCAAGTGCATTAGTATGTATTATGGATTGTTGTTGTGGCGGTCCCTGTAGCAACTTATTCTCTCTCTTTTATGTTGAAAACAAGGACTTACGTTTAGATGACTAACCGTTTAACATGTTTGGTCACAGTCTTATTATTTATACACATGCATTTTTTTATCTAGTTGTATTTATTCAACTTTTGAGAACATGATGGTCACATGAGAATGCTTTCCCCGGGCTTTCATAACTAAATGAGTTCTGTGGTTGGAGTGTTATAATTATCAAAATCTGAACCGAGTGATGCATTGAATAAATAAACAGAACCTTAAAAATCGAAACGAAGCAAAAAAGAGTGCATGAATCACATCCGATCAACGCATTAACTTCGACAAATAACGTGTTTTATGAGGCAAAATGACCCAGTTGGTTGTTTTACTGTTTATTCTTAGGTTTTATAAACAATTTGCATTATTTGATCTTAATTTCTTGTGACACTTCGAATGTGTTGGAATACACATAAATACATATTATATATTTTAAAAACAAGTATTGTTGTCGGTCTTCCAAAGTACTGCGATGAAAACTTGAGTATTTTAGGTCCAAAACACAAAAGTAGAACAATAATAGAACAATATTTGAAAAAAATACGACACAGTGTCTAATCACAGATACATTAGCACTCATTCTCTTCCTTGAAATAAGCCATGTAATGTCCAATTTTACCATCGTGGGCGTCTAGTTGTTGTCGTCCGTACCACAGTACATATCTTCAAAATTCCAGTGGTGTCGCACTCTTGACCATTCGGACAAAACATGGTGCAATATGGCTGGTTGTTACGACCGAATCTCCTAATGAAATGAGAAGCATACATAGCTATGTAGTACACAGTTAAGACATGTACGGAGAGACTGAACACTGACGTTGTCTGGTTGAAGAAATGTTTAAAAGTCGAAGACACATTTTTTTATACATAATATATCGCATAACAGTTATATCAAGGTGAAGAATTTAAGAAAGAAATACATTGTAGTTTCATGTCAACGAAAATTTAACGACGTTTTCTTATATTATTAAAATATGATTCATGTATATGTATATATGTATGAGATAGTCACATATTTGTGAATAATAATAATAATATGGTCGGGGCAAATGATCAATTATTTGTTCTTATAAGTTGCGGCTTGAAAAACAAAATGTTGTTTTGCGCCAAATGAGAGGCTGCATTACTTACACAAATGAGACACAATACCCCGGATCACAGTGAATGCAACCGCCTCCTATTAAGCATGTTGTTTGTGCACACCCTACTGGACAATCTGAAAAGAGTTATCTTAGTGTGAACAATGTTCTCTAGTAAACAGTTTATGCGTCTTTCACCGTTTTCATGCCCCCGCCATTCGAGGAATGGTGAAGTTGCATTACGTGTTGTCCCTGTCTGTCCGTCCGTGCAAACCTTAGTTTCCGATCAATAACACTTGAAATAATGGGTGGATTCAATTCATATTGGGCACAATTCATATTGGGCACATGTGTATAGGGTAATGAACATAGTTCAAGTTCGATGACAGTTACAATTCACCAACCTTTGGAGGAGATTTGGCCCTTTTTCAACATAAAAAATAGTTTTCCGATCAATAGCTCTTGAATAACTCTTGAAAGGAAGAGTGGAATCAATTCATATTGGGCACACACGTATAGGATAATAAAATACACCGTGATTATTCGGTTGTGTATGTTACTGTTAATAGCTTGTAAGAATTAGTAACTGTCTACCATATATGTGTGTATTTTAGAAGTCAATGACCATATGGCGGTTAAATGTGAGGTTAGCTAGTTGTTCAATCTATTTACCCCGCCACCAGTTTTTTTACTGACCATTCCAAGGCTGTTAATTGCTATGTGGTTATTATTTGTATTTATGTTTATAGATGTATGTTAAGTTTCCCTTTTCCCCGTGTGCAGTTCTTTCACTTGATATGATAATCATGTTCTCTTCTCACCCCTTTCGGCCTATAATTATTACTGACTGTCTTGACTTTTTCCATGGTGTATTCCATCCGTTCACTACTTAACATTGATCCGAAAATGGGTAACAGTTATACATGAGTGGAAATTGTTCACTAGTTAACAATAATACAAAAAGGGGTGACACTTGTACACGAGAATTAATTGTTCACTAGTTTACAAATGGGTAACAGTTATACACGAGTGAAAATTGTTCACTAGTTAACATTGATCCGAAAATGGGTAACAGTTATACAGAGTGAAAATTGTTCACTACTAGACATTGAATGTAAACATGTTGTGATTTAACGTTTAAAATATGTTGTATTATTGTTAATATTAATGTATTGTTCATGGCTTATCAATAAATGCAAATTGTGAATTTCGTCAAGCGAAATTTGTTCAAGAGTTTAACTTAACGTTTGGTTATAAGTTTTCCGGTAAGTTTAAACATTTAACATGTCAAAAAATAATACTATTTACCTTTTGTATGTGCCAACATCTTGTTGGTGACGCCCATGAGGGCGGGGCCTTTAATGGAATCACGAACTTTTTGAGACTATGGTAGGAGCATCTATTTATAACTGAATCTATTTTTTTATTGAGGTTAAACTGCATTAAATATTTCACGTTACTTTTTGTATTTTTATGATTTAGAAATAAAATATTTTTAATGCATTTGTATTGTCGAATAAATGTCTTTTACAAAGTTAAAACGATATGTTTATGATAAATACTTACTGATCCCCGAAAAATAGGACGATTCTACATAAACAGCATGTGTGTTAGGTGTCGAAGATAAAATAATAATTAATTAATTATAAAATCTTCATTTTCACTTTACTTAAATCAATATTAACACAGTGGTACTTGTAACGTGGATATTTATGCAAGTTACGGTGCTTAAAAGGAAATACACGCCAATGATAGTATGAAAATGGACTATTCCAAAACATTTTCCCGCCATTACGCTATTCCAAAACATTGTGCACCAGTTTTGCGGCGCCCTTGGATGCTTTGCATCAGTGCATTTCTTGTATAAAATGTACATTGCTAATTCTTCTGAACGAGGGCCCGTATTCATAAAGCTCCTAAGGAGAACATTTCCCTTAGTTTTATCAATTTTCCTTCCACTTTTTCCCTTTAGTTGGTCGATTTCTCTTTAAAAGTTAAGGCACCTAATATGCTACCTTAACTTTTAAGGGAATAATTAAGGACATTTCGGAAAAGAAATGGCGACATAGCAGACGTGCATTTTTACCACAATAAAGCTGATAGCGATCCACAGAAGAAAGTATTAAGCAATTTAAACCAAATTCCCTGTTAGCTTGTCTTATACGTCCTTTATGGTCCAGTTTTTTTCGTGATAGTGCGGTATTTAGCCGAACATGTCATTGTGACATTACGAGTTGGCGTCCGTTATTTTCGAGGATATTCTGAGTCCAAGCATTCTATGGATAGCGGACAAATTGAATAAGTTCCAGCTACATAACTGTTCCGAATGTTATTTGAACCGTTTGGGATTCTTAAACGAATATCCTTCTTCTTCTGGAGACGTTTCTAAAATGTTGTTTGATTGCTAGTGTTCGGATAATAATACATTTCGGACGACTCAGTGTATTGCAGTTCTTTATAATAATGTATAAGCCTATTGTCAGACATGTACATCAAGCGTCAACTGTTAAACCAATGGTATGACATGTTGTTAATCTAGGTATATTATGAAAGTTTACATTGTTGACATTGCTACTGTCTATGAGTCTGATAATACTTAATAGAGTTTCATCTAAATTTTAAGACTTCAGTGCCATATTCGAACCCCTGTATGGAAAATAAACAATGTCAGTAATTTTATCTCATTATCAGTCATACTTCTGTAATGTCATGTAGAAATAATGGCGTAATTGACTTATGAAAATATATTAAAACTTACTTAAATACCACCTTAATGATAAGACCACCTCAAAATTTAGACCACATTTTTCAAATCCATTTTGACTCTTTATTCAACCTCAATATTAAGACCATCTCAATATTCAGACAAGTTTGAAAGGGTGATCTTATTATTGAGGTTTTACTGTAATGTATAAAAATAATGTGCAGAGTATCCAGAATAATGTGTCATTTATGTTGACTCGCTACTGAAAGTACTGCTAATATTTATTACCACTTAATCATACAACTAACTAGTTGAATGAGAAAGGCTAAATGCTAATTTACTGTTGAGTATATGTATTTTTCAGATATTGTCAATGTTCTATATTTATGTCGGTAACGTTGCAACGGTATATACATTAATTTGTGTTGCATATGAATCAATACGCTCATAAACTTGTGTTAAATTGACTGTAATTTCAGGAACCGGTATGTGGTACAAGACTTGTACATATTTCATACTTATTTATATTGAAAGTGAAACAATGCATATTAACATAGTGTGATATCGCCATTGTCATGTCATATGAATACAGTATATGCCTGTATATCACTAAAACCTTAAAAGTGTTCAGAAAACAAAAAGATTGATGAACTATCTTCCTCATGTGTGTTGTGTACTGATTTTAACAAGCAAACTGTAAAACATGTTTCTTAGAAAGGTAATTTATTTATCATTATACATCAGCGCAAACTTTGGATATATGTACTGAGCAAAACTTCTGACACAACATATTCATTTGTGTCGCCTTAACTCATATGCTTAAACCAATTAATTGTATAAATGGCAAATGAATGCTTTTACATTTTTGCACAAAGGGCTTGTCGATCACACATACATGTATGTCCATTCCTGCTTCAGATGAGAAATTAAACGAAACAATATTTATTCAATTGTTCAATGATTCACTTTTTGCTTTTAAAAAATAAAATAGAATATCCAAACATTTCGCACATTCATAGTAAAAAATGAAGATCAACATAAATATGATAAGCCCATACTTTATTACAGTGCCATTTTAATGTATCAGCATATTATATTATTTTAACTTTTGTTTCAAAGGCAAATGAAATTTTCTAGATGTGATGCTCATTATATTTAGCGTTTTCGATAACTGTTTGAAAATTTTATCTAGTGTACATCAGACGAAATATTTATATGATTTAAATTGAAAGCATTATTTTAAGATGCAACTTTCATTCATTGGCTTTATTGACTGCAGAGAAACATAAAGAACCATTTGGAGTAACCGTAAGTAAGTATGTATTGTATAACTTAATATTAGTGTCTGTATTTTATCCTGTTAGTATGATAACAATCAAGCTTGCTGTCGATGTGCAGAACTCATGTTTCTGCCGGCTCAATTGAGGGTCATGGTCAGACATGTCAAATGACTATATTTCGTGTCTACTCCATATCTCTTGAACCTATTGAAGGATTTTTGAAAAAACCTGGTACAAATCTTAGTGATATCGAGACAATGTGCAGAGCTCAATATAGTCGACACAATGGGGGTTGGGTGTTATTCTTTCTGTATTTGTTTTGTCCGGACCATTACTCGGGAATTTGAAATTACTTGGCACAAATGTAAACCATGATGAGACAAATTGTCACGCACAAGACCCGTGTCCGAAACTCAAAGGGCAACGTCAAAAATAGAGGTCAAACATCAAAAATGGGCGTTGTCCGGAATAACACACTGTCATTTACGAGGGGAGTTTCAAATCAATCGGTACACATGTTATCCATGATGAAATGGTAACTTGTTCACAAAACACACGTAGTGGCCAAACATAAAAATGGGCTCGGAATATCATACTCATTTCTTGGGGGATTTTCAATTTAATTGACATAAAAGTTCAACATGATGAGATGGTATGGCGCGCGAAAGACCAGTGTCAGAAGCTCAACGGTCACTCTTTTGATTTTATTCAGAACATTTCTCTGTCACTGGATGTTATTGATAAATATTCTTTATATATACTGGGTATCTGTAGTAAATTAGGGGAAACAGTGCGCCCGAAGTGTGGTTCGAACCCATGACCCCTAAACACTAGTACGGTGCTCTACCGACTGAGCTTACCGGGCGGCTGTCAAACGCACACCACTACATATCAATAATATTTTTTTGTTACACATAATGCCAAATAGAAATATAACAAGATCTATCAAATTTAGAGCTAATTGAGAGGTACCTGTTTGATAGGGCTGGATTGCAGTTCATTGAGAAAGAATTAAGCTATGTGTTACTGTTTAAAACCATTATAAATCATATTTTGACTGCTATGGATAGGCTGTTAATTACCCCGAGATAGTTGGCCACACGATCCATACACTGATACAGTTGAATTTTGCCATTTATGGGGAATTAGCTGCTTAGTGAATCGACAAAGTCGTATCCTGAAAAAGCATCAGGCGCGCCAACAATCAGCATTCCTGCGTCGTGAAATAGGGCGCACGCTATATTTGTTTCGGTTCCTTTACTAAAACTGCTTCAATACTTTGACATACCCATATTCTTTTAGCACTTCAAATACAATACATTGATTTATGGTCGATTTCCTCGTGTATACTACCAGTATAGCGGAAGCAAGTGTAATAAAAGTTGGCCCCCTGATGTGCTCATCGGCCTTGAGACCGTCTAGAAAAATCGTATGCTTTTCACTCTACATCAGGCGCTTTCAATTTCCTTATCATGTTAAAAGCGTCTGTAGAACACAGATTATTGAGCATCATTCGTAACAGAGACAGAGAGATCTGTCGTGGTGTTGTTTTAGTGTGAAACAGTGAAAGTACAATTCCTTAAAATATTTTTAAACAATTCAATAATTCATGGAAGGGCATGTAATACTTAGACCTACAGTTTTGCAAAATAAAATTTGTGGTTTTCTAGAACAAGCTTTCTTTACATTTTCACATTTTCCTTATAAGAATTGCATTTCAACATGCTTTAATCTTTAAATTACATTTTCCTCATCGTATAAAGAATTTGCATTCAAACTAAAACACATAATGGTTTTCTTTGTATTTTGAATACGTTCGCATACCGCAACGAAACATTAAACCTGCATGAATTCTTTATTTCAACTTTACCGAGTCTTAAGGAAATTAATTCTAAAGATTGAGTAATACGACACCATCATAATTGTGGTCCTTTCATACAAGCAAGTTTTGCAGTGTGATATGCAAAATACACTGTGTTAAATGTTGGTTGGTATTTGAATTCATGTATTGCCCTAACCTTGAATCTACAATAACATCACGAATTATGATAATTTATCATCAGTTTCTGTATTTTTAAAGGTAAATATATTGAAGGTCTTTTTTTAATTTGCTTAGTCATAAACATTAGAAAATGCCTACATACAGTTTGTACACATGTTCCCAAACCCACAAATACACGAGTCCGATACAGGAGTTTCTATCACGACGTACATGCCGTGTTAGAGCTTGCATATAGGAAACATCGCTTTCGCAATTCCGGAAAAGTTCTAAGAAAAGTTATAATGCAGTATTTTTGAGTATTTCGGTATGAAGGCATTAACGTGCCTATTTCAATATTATTTCTTAGTGTGTTTTGTTAAAATAAGCCTATCTACCTTCAAGCGCTTAATTGATATTGGCGTTTCAAGCAAATCCAAATTGAAACAAATTACATGAATACACAACTACATCCAGTTATGAATGTTAACTATCATCATAAACTTTTATTTACTAGTATTCATTATAAAAAAATGAGAATATTCCGATTCTTTAGAATTGGCACCGCTAATTATGTGTATGTCGCAACTTTATCGTCCATAAAATCTGACAAGCCATACACATGGTAGGTGTATTTTCAAAACACAATACTTGAAAACTATGCAACATAACTTCATTTCAAAAGGTTTTTTATAGAGGCAAATACTTAAATAATGTTCTCGTGTAAATAAATTGAATTGTGATTCCTGTGCTAAATACGCCATATTTCTGCGCTCACAGCTAATTATTTGATGTCGGGGATGATAAACTCATTTATTGTATTTCAGGGAGCATAAATAAACCTGTTGGTAGTTTAAGTATATACTTTAGGCGGTTAACAGTTAATACAGTTTATAAGTGTGCTCCTTATTCATGTTCATTTTGGACATTAAAAAGAGTCAACTTCTGCCAAATCAGAATGACGAAATGGCTTCTTATTCACTTGTGACAAGGGTTTTTACTGAAGGCTGACTGGGGGTAGGTACAACAGTGGCTGTCCCCTGGACATTTGTTAAAATGTTGTTACTTAATAGTACAATGATTTGATCGTTCTGTATTTTTAACAAGATAATACTAGAGCATGAATGAGTCCTAAACATTTAGACCCCAAAATGCACCATAAGCCACCATTTTATATATAATTATATTGTAAACATTATACGGGGGAGATCCCACGGACCCCCCTTAAAAGAGGAGGATAAACCCCTCCCGTACCTACCCCCACTCGGCGCCTCAAGTGCGGGGCTTTTTATCATGTTTGGCCACCCCAGTCGGGTATTTCTGGATCCGGGCCTGTACCGGTATCTATTTTTAAATCCCGGAAAATCCGATGAATCGCAAGTTCAACAGAACCGACATGTAAATGAAACTGATACAATGTTAAATATCAATCTCAAACCATATCACTAGCGTTGAACCCCCGTCAGATATTTATGTTTTTTCGTATATAAGCTTTGCGAAAATCACTTTCCATTTGGCGAAATATCGAATAAACATTCACAAGCTCCGTGTGTTCAATTGATTGACCGCCATCTTAAATCCTGATCTAGTGTTATTATTTTTAGTAACACCAGTTCTCGGAATCCAATATTTACGAAAATAACGATTGTTATTGAACGAAGCAATCGCCAAGAAATACATTTTTCTAAAGTAGATACTTACCCCAGTGTTTTTTGAGTAAAAAGTTAAGGAATTTTCTACCCTATAGAGATTTTATAGAGATAAGGAATTTTCTTACTTAAAATCTAAGGAACTTAATGAATACGGGCCCAGATACCAATTAATACGATATGAGAACATAATTTGTATTTGTTGACAATGACCAAACGTTTTAAACAATGTATAAAAATACCGCTGGCAAAACAAATTAATTTTAAAAAGTCCAGAAAATTGTACAAACAAATCTAATTGAAATTATAATTTCATTCTAAAATATCAAAATTAACTCGAATAATAATATCGAAACTAATTGTATGTACTTACCAATCTCGAAAAAGGCTGACACAGTGCACGAAACACTAAATAACACCAAAATAACTAAACACATACGACTCATGATGATATGTTGTTGAGCAATGAAGAATTACACGTCGTGCAGTCTGTTTTATACTTCCGTATCTTGTTTACATTGTTTCGAAATATTGAGATAATTTAAATCAAGCATACTAAATTTTGCAATGCATTACAAGGTTACAGTCCACTAAACAAATAGGGTAAAATTGTCATGTGGTGTGTGTGTTTCTGTTGTTGTTTTTGTTTGATTTGGTGGTAAACTTGTTATGTTGACTTCCGAATAGTTATGAAACGTAAGCAGGATGAATGTGGTTTATGTATAGTGCGTAAAAGTCAATTACTATTAATTACTTCAACCATCAGTTTGAATCTAGGGTGGGATTATAACGGATAATTACACTCAAATCACATTATTTACTCATTAGAGTCCGTTAGTGACTCATATTTAGTGTGAAAATGTCTAGTAATGTTAAATAAGTGCTGATATGAATATCTTTATGCCTCATTTTCTTAGAGATTTAAGTGTAACATGAGATGTGGGAGTGATTATTAAATCTGAGTGTGGAGTGTGGCACTCACACTAAATAATAATTACTCCTATACTTCATAATCATCCTACAATTTCAAAGGAAATGAACCAAAAAAACTATTCAGTGCTCATTTGACATTTTCGTACATTTTCCACACTCACAATCCGCTATCAGACCAATAAGATTGAATTTTGTAATTTTAAGATTTGAGTGCTGAGTGTAAGTATCCGTTATAATCCCCGGCCCAGATAAACGCTTTGTTAGTTTTGCTTTGTGATTATCAAAAATAGATCCAGCGAGTGTCGTCTTTATTTAGTATTGTAAGAAAGGATTGTTTTCAAGTTCATTTAATACATTATGTTTGAGTGCAGTGAAATTAATTTCTTAACGTTCATTTTATGTTTTTAAAATAATGAAGACAGCAAATAATATCAACATTTATGTATTGATGTTGTAAATGTCATTCAAAATATATGTAGATAATATCTCGAGAACTTAGATAAATATTAAAAGATGTGTAAGTATGATGAAAACAAAAATCGCCAATAACAAAGTATTTATAAAACATCAAGTTGACAGTTAGACATTCGATTCAGTTGATAGTGATTAAATATATGATACTGATATGGACTGTAACTTTGTAATACATTGCAAAATTGAGTTTGATTGATGTAAATTGTCTCAACATTTCGAAACAATGCAAACAAGTAATGTTAGTATAAAATTACTTAAATTGCACATTTGGGGTCAATCACCATCACAGTATGAATCCAATAAACAGGGTCATACATTATTATGTCAGATCAGGTTCAACACTATATGCATGTCACCATAATCAAACTGGACCTGTAGACACACTGCTGTGTTCATAACCATACATCGAGCACGTAAAAGAACCAGGGGTGCTTCTGGAACTGGGGCAGCTACTGTATCATGCACTATCCTCCAAAAAGTCTGAAATGACTAACATTCTTCCGGAGGCGTCGCCCATATAGGAAACCGGTGGCGACGATACAAATACAAAAAAAATCAATTCAGTTCAGTATCAAACTTCAATGAATGACATTTTATGCGTGAAAATAATATCTACAGGTGTTAATTGATATGTCATGTTGTATATTTAGGGTCAAGAGAGACTTAACACTCTGATCATAACACTTAGGCCCTGCTATTATTAGTAATCGCGGGAATGTTTACCACTTGAGTGATCAGTTTAAAACATAAAACTGATAAGCATAAAGTTTTCTTCGAAATTCAATTGTATTATTATCAAATAAGGTCGAATGTTCGAAAATTCGCATGTAAGGTTGACCGAATATTCGAATACCAAAATTGCCATTCGTTGACATCCCTAGAACAAATCCATCTGAATGTTTTATTTTATAACTACGATTTCACCAATCTGTTCTTGCATTATTGGTCTTTTGTTTGTACTGAATGTTTTCATATATATACACATATTTGGGTTTTCTTGTATTTATTATACATGTATGTATGCATTCTCTTCCTCATTTCATTCTCTTGTTCTTCGTTATAAGTAGCCATCTTAATTTTCAAAATGTGTTGACAATCTGTATTCATGTATGTTTAAAGCCAACATTCCTTTGTTATTCTCGAGTTTCACGTGATCATGTCGACCTTGATGTATAGGACTACTACAATTTACCATACATAACGAAAGATCTAAATGGTTCATTTATTACACAATTTTATGAATAATTGAAAACAAAATGCACAGAATCAGAATGTCAACATAACAAATATATATTTGCATCGCCGTAGCAAAATGAGAAGAAAAAACCGGACACACTATGCATGGGATCTGAACTCGTATTGAATTGTTAAAACTCAAAATAAGCCTCTCGGCTATTGCGCCGTTAAGTAAATGAAGTCAGACCTTAGACTTTACTTCCTTGTACATTGTAATAAGAAATTGTACTGATTATACGTTTGCGAGGTTCTGACAGATAACTTTGAAGCCACAGTCTATACCTTGGTTCACTCACTTTCGGCACGTGGCTGTATCACATGCAGTTTAAACTTCCTTATTTACGTCTTTTAATTTAGTATTGTTTGCTTAAAGGCTATTTTGGTAAATCACTAGTTAAGATGAAATAGATTGTCAAACAAGCGACGCCTTTATTTGCAAACTTTCCGATATTATCTACTTAGTTGCGTGCAAAGTCATTAGTTTTCTAAAGATGTGTTCATAAGATAATGCACGATGGGCGAATAATCATTATAACAATGAGGGAGTTCTTGTCTACGTTAGTGAAACATTGTTACATGTGTATCGACAATAGAATAGATGCACATGATGATACTGAATCACAAAAGTCGCGGAAGATAATCAACACTGGCATAAACAAGTCAGTCGATTTGTTTGCTTGATAATATTCAAACACGGTGTCATTGTAGTTTAAACACAAATGTATGTATTTCAGCTTAAATTATCTGGACTAAATGGAAATACAATACAATACAATATACTTAATGGAAATAAATGGTACGAATACTGAATAATATACTTTTAAAAATTATTTCAGTGTTCATTATCTGTGAAATGTGCGCATACTTTAGTATAAATATTACTACGATCGTATAATAATCCGTTTATGTATCTAACAGTTTTTAATTGTCGATGAGACGACTTAATTCACAACTTAAATATTGCACTGATGATGTACAGTGGACAAACCAATTTAAGTACTGCTCTGGGTTGGTATTCACAAAGCATCTTAGATAAAAATATTTCTCTTATCTGCTAGAAAATTCTCAAATATGACACAATTTGACTTAAGTTTAAAATATTTCTTAAGAGCTATTCACAAAACATCTTAGAATTATTTTGGTCTTAAATAGCCCATTTTAGTCTCAAATATCCGTTTTTTATCTAAGATTGTTTTCAATAAATAAAATACGTCTATAGGTATCTTATCTACTTGAGAAATTTCTTTAAAATGGCGACGGTACATTCTGTGATTTTAAACACGGTTATTCCCGGCTCTCTCAACGTATGCAAGGTAAGTTAAATATCTTCTACAAATATGTTTATGCGAAGATTCCGTTAAGATTAAATCTGTATATTTTACTTGATTACACGCACGGGAATCAGCTGTCAAAAAATCGAATCGAGGGGGCGAAAACACGTCCAAGTTTGTGTCTTGTAACACTGTATTACTGGTTACAGGTACTACAGTAAAACTTCGAAACCTCGGAACAGTTTTGGCTCGAACACAGTAGATACCTCGAACAGGTTCTTAAGTCCCGGCGAAACCCCTTCTTATTTCATATTATCTAACAGTAGATCACTCGAACAGAGATAGGTCGAACACTCGGAACAGGATTTGTGGTCCCTAGCTATCATTTCATTCATTGTTCACCATAGATAGGTCGAACAATACAATAAGTCACACCTTTCATTGACCGCTTAACATACGTTTATTTGTTGACGGGTAAGATTGGCGACACATGTTATACACATAATTACTTGACAGTGGAAACTCCCTAATCCGAACACCCTTCGGACAAACTATAAAGTTCGGATTAGAGGAGATTGAATTGAATGTCCGTAGGCAATACATTCTTTCATACTTTGCAGAGTAATTTAAGCTACAATATTTTACAAAATTTATGTAAACTTGAAGATTAATTAATGGCCCAAAATCGTAAGTTATAAGAGACCAACATATTTATGCTCCTTTCATAAAAGGAAGATGCGATATGCAAAATACACGCTGTGTTAAACACTGGTTGATATTTGAATTCTTTCAAATGTAAATTAGCATAATATAATTTGTTTATTCGTTATAGAAATTGTAGAAAATTCGATTCTTCAGTATATGCACCGCTATAGACAAATCTCGTTTAATTAAAACCGTATGAAAGCATTGAATATGATTAACTTAAGATTTTGACCTACAGTTCATTCTTAAATAGAAGTAGATATTAGAGACTCTACAGCAAAATTGCACTGCGCAGAAAATGTATTAGATTTTTTTTTGATTTATTCATATTTTGATAATTTCACTGCGTAAGGTGGATATATCAATCTCAAGCAAGTATTTCAATGAATCATTCAACAAGTCAAATGATTACAAACATAGCTGAAATTATGTATGTGTGTTTTGCAACGTTATACCGTCCATAAAACCTGACAAACTTAGTACGATATATTTTGAAAACGCCATACTTGGAAGCTATGCACGATAGTTTCATTTCAAAAGATTTTTCGTGGAGTAAAATAATTATATTTAAAGGGTAAAAAATGTGCACAATAAATACACCTCGTACCCGGTCTTACCTTGTTTCCATCAACACAGAATGCAGAACAGAACAGAACAGAACAGAACATACGATGATAAAGTCTAATGTATACCGTAGATGCCTCGAACAGTAGATGACTCGAACTAATTGCTAGGTCCGACGGCAGTTCGAGGTTTCGAAGTTTTACTGTAGTAAACTTCTTTTTAGGACTTACATTGATCATAGTTAATCGTTTTACCATATGCTTTGACTACTTCATCTTATAACTTGAATCATATTGATGTTATGGTATGAGATGTATAGGACTATCCATGGTACAACAGTTGGGAGATTCACTGTGCAGTGCCACAATGAAGATATGTAGATCCAATATATTACAAAACTTTACTGAAACAAAGATGTGTACAAAAAGACAAAATGTTTCAAACCTTGAAGTTTGTGTAATATGTATTTAGTTTTGTCAGCAATTTATTAGCACATGTGGAAACATACAGTGTCATTCTTTTCTGATAAGCTCATATCATCTGGTTGCTGATAACACACATGAGATTTTGGTAGTTATTGTGGAAAAAAACATAAACACATGAAAAATCAGTTGTATGCAGAGCATGTATGTTATGATTTCATGATTTATTGCTTTATGTATCCTGAATAAAAACTGTGGATCCTGAATTGATTTGTTTTTTGATTTTATTAGTACTGGAGATCTTTGCACAAACATAAGCATTATAGACTTCTTATAACCCACACCAAAAGTATGCAACATGTATATCATATATTAAAATGGTATCATTATTTAAGCACTCCACATTTACTTGCAAATGAACAATATTATATTTGTTCTGTAATCACTTGAAACTTAAGGAATAGTTATCATAATAAAAAATGCCCAATTGCATTTGAGATGGACATAAGTGTACAAGGTACCAGACTATAATATCAGCAATATATTGACCCCTTGAAGAATATAATAACAGTAAACTTTAATATGTGCATTGAAATAATCCTTAAAATGTTTGTAGCAATGTTGTTTATTTACACATCCATCAACCATGGAAGTGTCACTGTGGATGCTGTGTGATAGAAGATATTACAATCACAACTTTGTGAGTCACTTCAGTCACATATCAGCTGTATATATGTGTATTAAATGTCCCTTCAGTTACATTTTAGTATACATTAAATAAATATTCATGACAAGCCTGGCTACTTTCAAACATAAATATTACTTTGGGTGTTTAAAAAGTACAGAAACCACATTTATTTAGATACATGAAATGAATCATGCACTCCCTACTGCTTTATATGTATGCTGCATAATTTTATCCCAAATCTTCATTTACAAGAGTGCTAAACATTTCTGTTTTACATATTCTATTTGGTACAATGTTTTCATATTCTATCATGAAAATGATGTAATTCTAATTCCGTTTCATGTAATTGTGCAATGGTGTAATTATTATATTGCAAATCATTTTGCATGAACACTTACTCAGCTAGGGATGATGTAAATATTATTCTCTTTAATGGAAGCTATACACATGAGTCAAACATAGCAAGTTTGATACATTAACATTATTTAATTGCTGTATATTTATGCACAGTTAATAAGTATTAACTGAATATTAAACATTTAGGTACAACATTATTTCAATTTTGTCTGTCTGATTAATTATTAAGACAACATGTGTCCTGTAAACAATGCTTGGGTAATTGTTATTTAAGTTATATTTGAAGGACTTTCCCTAGTACCACTAGTAACAGTACATTGTATTGTGTTATATTACAGCAGGCAACACATTTATAGTTTACAAAAAGCCATTAACACAAAACCAAGTAATTGATAATTGATCATCATGTACTTGCCTAAATGTATGTTTATATATATATATATATATATATATATATATATATATATCTTTTATTAAAAACTCATTCTTGCATATAACCACGGACCTATATAGGTACGTGATATAACACAATATTTCATTAAAACAATGCATACATACTCATGCAAGACCCTTCTATAAGAATTATAAGAGACTATGGCACTGTAATTATAGACATTCTATTTACAATCTAAATAGAATTACACTACTAAACAAATAGATAAATTAAAAATTGAGAGTATGTGAGACAAAGACTCTGGAAAACTCATTTGATGTCAAATTATCGCAAGTATTGAAGTATCGCTATCAATTTTGTTATTTTGTTACATATTGATGATATCAAAATTATACAAAATGTTGAGTAAATTAAGTGAAATGCTGCTTCAAGACCATGTAATGTATGGTACATCTTTGCAAATTGAAAGTATCTTGTTCTTTAATGTATATACATGTTATTAAAACATGCAGGAACGACAACTCTGGATAGAGATTGTTATATATGTACTGCTGTGTTTACTTCCGTTACTATTTTTAGGTTGGGAAATTCCACTTTTACATAGCAACGACGTTAAGAAATTTCTTAGGACAAAGTTGTAACGTAAGATATTTCTCAAACTTAGGATAATATTTTATCTAAGATATTTCCTACGAGGCTTCTTGAATAGGACTTACGAGTAAAAAATATTTTACTCTTAGCTAAGAAATTTCTTAAAGTTTACGAAATTTCTTACGAAAAAATCTAAGATACTTTGTGAATACCACCCCTGATCTGTTCTCTTTATAATGCTTACGGCTAACGGAAACGAGTCATGGACTTTTGATAAACAAAATCAGCACCAAAATAATTACAACACGTATCAATACACTCTCATTTTATGCGGTTCGAGTGACAATAATATATATGACTTGTTCGCAATGAAATGCGTGATTTTAAGAGCGTGGTAAGTTTTGGAAGCAACCAACAGTACGAGTGGCGTCTCAGTATTAATATCAATATATTAATACAAACAAACGGATAAGTCATTGATTAGAACGGTACCTTATTTATGTGCTAAGTATAGATAAATAACAGCACAGTAAACTACATGTCAAGGAATCGATAAGCATTTAAAGTACACGGGAGGGGGGGGGGGGGGAGGGGGTTGCATGTCGTTATTGACGTTAAGACGTCAGAATGTTATTATTATATTTGACAATACAGTTTGACATCAGCGCCCACATTTACATGTCTTTGTATGTTGAATTGTGTGTAAAACAACATATAATACAAATTTACTATCTCGATGTGTGCAGACTTAATTAAATTCTAACCACACCAAGATATGATCGTCCTAATTATTTGATCGACAGAAAAACATAACCACACGTCAACTGTGTCTTTTATTTAACCCATAAAACGACATTATGTTCCCTTATTTGTATCCTATATGTTTATTGTGAAAAAAAATGCAAATGTATATATTGACGTATTCCTGTTTATTTACGGTTTCACTGCCCGAAATATTGTGATCCAATCCATTCAGGTTAGCAAGAGATTTCAAGTTGTCAGGATGGTCGAGTGGTCTAAGGCGCCAGACTCAATGTGTATGTACAACCTTCAATACGAGTTTTCTGGTCCACGTATGTGGGCGTGGGTTTGAATCCCACTTCTGACACATATTTTATAGATTTTTGTCAGCATGTTTTTTTTGTATTTTTCCTTATGTGTATGATACATTTACAATTAATTTCGATGATTAATATACATGTATATTGTTCCCGGTATATCAATTTAAACAAAACGACCACATTTTATGAAGTTCAGCATATATCATCGGCGTCACGAATCATCTTAAACACGACTGGTTGGATTTCAACCAAACTTCAGACGATTGATAAGCATCAAGTGTAGTTGTGCATCTTCGTCTCTTCGTTCCGCTTAGACAATGTTTCATTGAATTATGGCCCTTTGGTGTTTTTATACATTTACAGTGCATGATGAACTGATTTTTCTTGTTTGCTCAATATTTTATTCTATCATCCTGTATCAGTATACAATTACTGACAAACTGCCATCTGGGAGACATATGTTTTTGCTTAAAAAACAACCATCTAGTTTTAATGGTCATGCACCATGTTTTTCGGTTCCTTTTCGATTAAAGGGTTACTGGGTGCGATCATGGGCTCGGTCTTTTAGTCTACTGGTAAATAAAACTGTAAAATACTGTTAGCAACAACCGGTGTTTAATTTTATTATTTAACAATATGTGTGAAAATGACTTTCAAAACATTTCTAACTCATGTACGAGTTCGATACATTGGTATTTATAAGCAAGATTTAAATGTAAAAAAGAGTACTATAACTATGCAAATAAAATGCTACAAAATAGACATCTGAGATATATTGTTTCCAGTCAAACGCCGTTGATAAAAGTTCAATAAACTTCAAAAGTCTGACTTAAGGGCACGTCTAACATGTCTCAAAATCTATGATTCCCAAGTTCTGTGATGCTCTCGCATTGGCAGGGGATTTCTTGCAGGCCCGAATTTGTCCACCCTTTTCCAGATTTTTATTATGTTCACCCCTACTTCTACGGGGCTTGTCAAAGTAATTGAATACTGAAACATGGAATATAAGGAAAACAGTGAGCTGCTTTTTTCACATAAGCAAACATCGGAAACAGTTATAGTTGTTCATAGGCAATAATATAAACAACAAGGCAAGTCTTTCGCCATAGTTTCGAGCAACGGAATTTGCCGGACTCAACCATTACTTTAATTACAGGCGACTTCTTACTTCTTGGAAGAAAGTATTGTTAAAGTTTATAATTACAGATGTTTAAAAGATTATATCAACGCTTTAGAGAATGAATCGTTTTACTGCGTATCAATAAAGTATAAGACATTACTTAAAATAGAAATTAGAAAGATATATAAACCTAAGGGTTCCATTTATTAATATACGTATCTCTCACCCTTTAAACAGAACCTAGAGTCGTAGCACCGAAACAGCAGATGATGGATTTCTACAAATGTATCAAAAAGTCGCTGAGAAATCTGAAATTAGATAATGAACACCATAAATAAACAATCTACGAAAGAGATAAACACTTGCACGATTCAGAAAAGCTGAACATTTAAGAAAGAATTCAAACTTCCAACTGCAGTAATATGATCATGAAGATTAGGCATTCTTTCTAGACTACATGTAGAGTTTTCTTTCATCATTTTGATAAGTGGACTGTGCTTTCTTCCATTTGCACCGCGGCGTACATATTTTGGCTTGATGTCTGACACCGCGGCGTACAGAAATGTATTTTGCCGCGGTGGTATGTTTACGTATTGCACCGCGGCGTACAGCACGCCAAATTTCAAACCTTCAAAACATCTATTTTAGCAAGTGTTGGCGGTAAAACAATGGTCATGTGTGAAGGGCTTGACCGTTTTCATAGATATATCCAAGTAGATTAATAGAGGCATTCGTTTCAGAGCAAAAATCGCCAATTTTATGTCGGTCTCTCGGTTCATTTTTAATCTTTCTGAAAATATCGTCTTCAGCTAGACATTACATGAAGATGCTACGGTTCGATCAAAAACGACTAGTAACCTATAATTCCAAATGTCAAGCTCTTTAAGTTCATACACAATTTGTAATCGAAGACGTCATATTTAAAAAGATCTGACCAAAAACAAATGTCACTTACCTTTTCATCATTTCACGTCCGTTATCTTGAAACGCCGCGGTTTTTTGGCGTACAGAGTTTCCATACAGTGAAAGTGTTCTTGATAGACTATTGTGATAGGTAAAGTATATATGACAAAGTGACGTCTGAGATCTGCAGTGAACCCCTTGCTGTCAGCACTTTCGGTGCTTTGATATATTATATAATTGTTTGTTTGCATTCTCCTTATTATTTCGGTTTTGTTTGTGTATCCTCCCTATGTGTGTCCCCTAGTACGTTTCGTACAGATTATGTGTCCTTCAAATTGGTAGAAATCTTTAAAAAGTATGCCGCTGTTTATCACATTCTGTCATCTTAATGTTCATAGGAAAGTTTTGTAGAAACATATTTGACATTCCTCTGTGTAATATCGCTGAATATCATGGTCTATGTCGATCAATGTCTCGGGTGTCATGTTCAATAACAACTACTTATTAAATTTCTAGTTCGAATTATGGAGTAAGAGGGGCATTGCTTATACTTGGTGGTATTTTGTATGAACTGCATACCGTGTTGTTTTCTTTGGAAAGATCAACTATCTGACCAAAAGAAACAGGATAAAATATAGGGTGAAAATGAAAGTCGCACAATGCAGTATTAGTTGGAGTTTGCAGTGAAAGTTGTCGGAGTTGATGATACTTTTGTTATAGAGAAGAATGAAGTTGGACATGAGACTGAAGCAAAAGGCATTTATAACATTTCAAGCTTTCCCGTTTTACACAATCAGCGAAATACAAAGCAGATATCAGTATGCGAAGGACAAATGCATGGTTTGGATCAACGAATAGAAACATGAGAAACATCTTCTATGTTTACAAGTCTGAAGACAATTTTGAAAAAACGGTATTTTGTGACTTTTGGGATTGCGACAGTTTTACCATTCATATCGCTAAGTCTACCAACAATTTTATCGCAGATATATTCTCGGACAAAGACTTAAGTAAGTCACCCTCGAATTTCTACTGTTAATTAGTGTTAACATAATTGGCCGTACAATACCTGGAACAATGATGCAAAAAACATGCATACCAGTTATTTTCTGTCCGGTCTTTGTATGTACTCTTTAACCTCCTCAAGTGCCTTATGTTCTGTGGATTGTCGTTTTCCCGGAGGATGTGTGGAGACACTGTCTTATGTATGTGGCTTTCCCTGTAGCAACTTATTCTCTCTCTTTTGCAATGATAAATGCTACGTGCGCTATGATATGCCTTGCCCTGGTGACGTCAAGATGGATTGTTTTATTGTTTTGTGGTTTTACTTGGATACCAGAAGGGATATTGTAAACAATGTTAAGTGTGGTATCAGTGAGTCTTGTTAGTGTTAACAATCTCCCGACGGCCATTGGTTTTGTTTTTACAGCATCTGGGATCATCAATGCCGTAACAGGACCTGTTTCTGATAACATATTTAGTCTGTTATATTGCAATATATATTGCTCTAGGAATTTATGTACAGAATGGATGATGTATTGGTCTTCGTGGAATAAATGGGCAATATAACTACCATTTCACGTGGTAAACACAGACATAGCTTCACACTTAGTCTACTACGGAAATATCGAGAACAACTGAATGGAACTTGATCATGCCTTTCGTGAACATTATTAGCAAGTGTATGCAATAGAATGTAAACTATTAACATCCAAACGTATGTACTTAGTCCAACTATTTAATCATAAAGTCATTAAATCATGTGATTCTGTTCAGGCTTTGTCAAATGAAGTGATTGATATGGTCCTATATATTTGTTAACATGGACTCTAAACGAACTTAAATTTCACACGTTTGACATTAATATCATAATTATTTGTGTTCGTGCTCTTCGTGTTTGCTTGCATATTCTTTTTTCCAAATTAAGTTTAATTTGCATCTAAATAAGTATATATATGTTCATGTTTCATTGTGCTTTTGATGTAGTTGTGCACTTTCAGTGTGGCACTTCTTGCTCGATTTCTGAGGTCATGTTTGACTTGTCCTGTGACCTTTTTCATCCATTAATCCCCCACACTGTTTGTCCTCTTTGATTTTACTAGTTATTCCTTATGGTCGGCCATGCCATTCATTGCGTCTCTGTACCCGTACGTATGTACCATTGAGCCTCCATAAGTGCATTATGTATTATGAATTGTTGTTTTCCCGGAGGTCTGTGTGAGGAGGCATTGTCTTGTGTATGTGGCGGTCCCTGTAGCAACTTATTCTCTCTCTTTTATGTTGAAAACATGAACTTACGTTTAGATGACTAACCGTTTAACATGTTTGGTCACAGTCTTATTATTTATACACATGTATTTATTGATGTGATAGTCACATATTTGTGAATAATGATGATAATAATATGGGTCGTAGCAAATTTGCAATCATTTGATGTTATTTTGTGCCAAATGAGAGGCTGCATTACTTACGTGTACGCGAGACAATAACTCAGGTTACAGCGACTGCAACCGTATCCTATGTAGCATGTTCGTTGTGCACACCATTCTGGACACAATGACACTGAAAAGAGTAATCCTCGTGTGAACAGTGTTCTCTAGTCAACTGTTTATGCGTATTACACCGTTTTTCTAGAGTATTTCAGTATTGTACTTTATAGTTACCCAGCGGTACCTACGTTTTCTTACTCAAGCAATTACATGTAACAACTTTCTCTAATGAATTATAGGTACAGAACAATGAATTTAGAGGTATTATCTTTAGTCTTATCTTTAGTTAAATTGTCACGGATAACATGCTCGTCACCCAAGGCTTCTAACTTATATCCGCTAGATTGTTTTTAAGTGTTCTGCGGGCGACTAGTTAACATTGATACGAACATATGTTATATTAGGGTGAAAAGTGTTGCTTAGTTAAATATGTGATGCTCGAGTAAAAATTGTTCACTAGTTAACGTTGATCTGAAAATGTGTTATACTCGAGTGATAGTTAACATTGATCCGAAAATACACGTGTTATATGAAAGTGAAAAGTGTTCACTATTTGACGTAGATCCAAAAATGTGTAAAATACTGATTTATAGTTCCAAATTTTCCATTTATATTTTTAGATACTATTCAGTGCCTATTTACCACAGTGTCACTCTGGTACTTTATCTTATATCATAACTTATCACTAATTTATCACCTTCAATATGGATTATTTAAACAGTTTTGACCCCTACATACCAAGTAACAAAGGTAACAAGTGCATAAATGCACGTAAACACATACGCTTATCTGTACGAAGATATCACATACAGGTACAAAGTGTGTATGATTATTTAAGCAGTATTGACCCCTACATACCAAGTAAACAAGGTAATTAGTGCATAAATGCACGTAAACACAAACGCTTATTCGAATGAAGATATCACATACAGGTACAAAGTGTGTATATTTTAAAATAATATGAATATAACTCGCAGTTTGATTTTAAATTCATTGTCTGTATTTAAAATTGTTTATTTATTCATGTAAATCAGATTTAGAAATCCACATATCCGACCCTCCGCACAAGTCAAATTGCTGATTTGGGCTACTAACAGTTGAGTCGAAGTTAGTCCATGACAAGTCTGCTTTAAAGGTTTGGACTCTATGCTATATAAATGACCCCCAACAAAATGGAATTAACAAATATTAGTATGTAATAGTTCTTAACTGTATGGTTATGAACTCAGCAGTGTGTCTACTGGTCCAGTTTGATTATGGTAACATGTCTACAGTGTTGAACCTGATCTGACATAATAATGTCTTACCCAGTTTATTGGGTTCATACTGTGATATTGACCCCAACTGTGCAATTTAAGTAACAAATTCCTAAGTCAACTGCCAAGATCTGCCCCTTTAAAGCTTATTAACATTGGAAATGTTACAAGTAAACATGAGTAGTTCATGCAGACTTAATTAACTGTTAATCCGTACCCCATTCTATGCTCAAACACCTAACCTCCCATTTCGGACAAGTCGTACTAGTCTGGGACAAGTGTTTTTTGGAAAACATTCTAGAGCCCTGCACATACTTGATATATAATTTGTTAAGGTTATTTATTTCGCTAGATTTTGTTGTTCTCTCATCCAGTGATATGAATGTTACAGTTACTGAGTGAAAGGTCACTACAAGAATTAGAAACTTGCTACTTTATGTGTTTATCTTGGAAATCAATGACTATATAGCGGTTAAATGTGAGGTTAGCTAGTTGTTAAATAAATTTACACCCCTCCAGTATTTTTACTGACAGTTCCAAGGCTGTTAATCGGTATGAGGTTATTATTTCTATTTATGTTGATAGATGTTCTCGTGTGCAGATCTTTTACTTGATATTATATTCATGTTCTTTTCTCACCCCTTTTGGCCCGGTATTACTGATATTTTACTTTTTCCATGGTGTATTCCATCCGTTCGCTTATCCGAAAATGGGTAGCAGTATACAAGAGAGGAAATTGCTCACTAGTTAACATTGATCCGAAAATTGTAAGCAGTTATACACGAGTGGAAATTGCTCACTAGTTAACATTGATCCGAGAGTGGATAGCAGTTATACACGAGAGGAAATTGCTCACTAGTTAACATTGATCCGAGAATTGTAAGCAGTTATACACGAGAGGAAATTGCTCACTAGTTAACATTGATCCGAGAATTGTAAGCAGTTATACACGAGTGGAAATTGCTCACTAGTTAACATTGATCCGAGAATTGTAAGCAGTTATACACGAGTGGAAATTGCTCACTAGTTAACATTGATCCGAGAGTGGATAGCAGTTATACACGAGAGGAAATTGCTCACTAGTTAACATTGATCCGAGAATTGTAAGCAGTTATACACGAGTGGAAATTGCTCACTAGTTAACATTGATCCGAGAGTGGATAGCAGTTATACACGAGTGGAAATTGCTCACTAGTTAACATTGATCCGAGAATTGTAAGCAGTTATACACGAGTGGAAATTGCTCACTAGTTAACATTGATCCGAGAATTGTAAGCAGTTATACACGAGTGGAAATTGCTCACTAGTTAACATTGATCCGAGAATTGTAAGCAGTTATACACGAGTGGAAATTGCTCACTAGTTAACATTGATCCGAGAATTGTAAGCAGTTATACACGAGAGGAAATTGTACACTAGTTAACATTGATCCGAGAATTGTAAGCAGTTATACACGAGTGGAAATTGCTCACTAGTTAACATTGATCCGAGAATTGTAAGCAGTTATACACGAGTGGATATTGCTCACTAGTTAACATTGATCCGAGAATTGTAAGCAGTTATACACGAGTGGAAATTGCTCACTAGTTAACATTGATCCGAGAATTGTAAGCAGTTATACACGAGTGGAAATTGCTCACTAGTTAACATTGATCCGAGAGTGGATAGCAGTTATACACGAGAGGAAATTGTACACTAGTTAACAATAATCCGAAAATTGTAAGCAGTTATACACGAGTGGAAATTGCTCACTAGTTAACATTGATCCGAGAGTGGAGAGCAGTTATACACGAGAGGAAATTACTCACTAGTTAACATTGATCCGAGAATTGTAAGCAGTTATACACGAGTGGACATTGCTCACTAGTTAACATTGATCCGAGAGTGGATAGCAGTTATACACGAGAGGAAATTGCTCACTAGTTAACATTGATACGAGAATTGGAAGCAATTATACACGAGTGGAAATTGCTCACTAGTCAACAATGATCCGAGAGTGGGTAGCAGTTATACACGAGAGGAAATTGCTCACTAGTTAACAATGATCCGAGAATTGGTAGCAGTTTTACATGAGTGGAAATTGCTCACTTGTTAACAATGATCCGAGAGTGGGTAGCAGTTATACACGAGTGGAAATTGCTCACTAGCTAACATTGATCCGAGAGTGGGTAGCAGTTATATACGAGAGGAAACTGCTCACTAGTTAACATTGATCCGAAAATGGGTAGCAGTTATACACGAGTGGAAATTGCTCACTAGTTAACATTGATCCGAAAATGCGTAGTAGTTATACACGAGTGGTAATTGCTCACTAGTTAATATTGATCCGAAAATGCGTAGCAGTTATACACGAGTGGAAAATGCTCACTAGTTAACATTGATCCGAAAATGGGTAGCAGTAATACACGAGTGGAAATTGCTCACTAGTTAACAATGATCTGAGAATTGGTAGCAGTTATACACGAGTGGAAATTGCTCACTAAAATTAAGATTTATCCGAGAGTGGAAATTGTTCACTAATAAACATTGATCCGAAAATGGGAAGCAGTTATACGAGAGTAGAAATTGTTTACTAGTAAACATTGGGTGACAGTAGGCAAGAGTAGAGAAGAGGTTGTCAATGCCATAGCAGCGCTCATTTGTATTTGTTAACAATAACCAATATTTTAAACAAAAATACCGCAAGCAAAAAAATATTAGATAAGAGTCCAAATATTTTACAAACATATCTAATTAAAATTATAATTTCGTGTTAAAATATCAAATATAACTCGAATAATAATATCTAAACTAAATGTATGTACTTACTTATCCTGAGTACAGCTGACACAGTCCACGAAACACTAAATAAAACCAAAATAACTAAACACATACGACTCATGATGATAATTATGTTGTTGAGAAATACCTATGAAAAATTACATTTTGTGCAGTCTGTTTTATACTAACGTATCTTGTTTACTTTGTTTCGAAATGTTGATACAATTTACATCAAATTTCGCAAAACATAACAACGTTACAATCCACTAAACAAATATTGTAATATCGGTCATGCAGTTTGTGTTTTTTGTTGTGTTTTTTGGGGGTTTTTTTGGTTGAAAGCCTGTTACGTTAATATCCGAATATACGTTAATTATGAACCGAATGCAGGATGTTAATATAGACCAATGTATGAAAATGATGTAAAATGTGTGATGCTCTTTGAAAATCCATGTATTCTTCTACATATTGTATAGTTGTATTGATTTTTGTTTGCTTTAAACAGTGTAACATGTTTTATACAATAAAATGATATTGTATTGTATTGTATTGCATTGCATCGCATCGCGTCGCGTCGCATCGCATCGCATTGTATTTGAATTGCATTGCATTGCATTGCATTGTATTGTACCTTGTACTGCATATACATATACTATAGCAAGGACAAAGGGAGAGGACTCTAGAAATGATATAGGGAACTATCTAATGACAATCTCCTGTGCTAATTAATATCGTCTTTTTTGTTCACAAAATATGGAAACATACAAATACAGAATCGAAGACCACGGTTGTCTTATATTGCTACAGTCATGAGTATTCATACACATGAATTGAGTTATTAATGGTGAATCATAACGTGACTACTCGTGATCGGCAATATTGTTCAAAAAGAGAGGCGACAAGTTACGAGTGCTAGTTGAATGGTGTCTAATAACATATCATCAATCTGTAAGGAAGACCATGTATATAAAGAAGTGTGATATGATGTAGAAAGATTCATAATTAAAATCTTCAAGATATACTAGAATCCCTACGCTTAATTGTGGTGTTTGTGTTGGGGGTGCAATACACTGGTGATTGATCGGAGGGAAAATTAGTTGCATATTTGTGGTTTTCAGAGTTTAATACATTAACCTTATTTACGGATGTTTTCATTTAAATGTTGTAAATTTATTCGATTTTAGTTCAAAGTATGGATTCAGAGTGGCTTTGCATATAATTCGGTAAAAACAATCTTCCGACTGCAATGGACATCATCTTTACAACCTTTGGGATTCTTAATGCAGCAGCAGGGCCTCTTAGTGGTAAGGTATTGTGCGGTTTTTATGACATCTAGCTGCGTGTTGTACTAGGGTATCAGAAAATATCCAAATTTAGTCCATACGCATTAGTTTAAACATATTTTATTCACATACTATGAACATAATAATACAATACAATATACAACATTTTACATTAAACGAGTTTGTTCAGTAGTGATGTGAAACGGATGAGACCGAAAGCCAAATACTTATATACGCATTACGGACTAACATTACAACTATTTGTGTATTATGAAAGAAAGACAGCCATATTATGACTAATTCATATAACGTCCGTAAAGTTCCATAAAAAACGTTTCTATTACATAATTTTGTTATCAATTCGGATCTAAAAACTGATAAATGAAACGCATTATGTACATCGTTCTGAATTCCATAAGAATACAAGTCCTATTGCGTGTTACGTCACATTTAAAGGCGATGAAGCCTTGAAAGTAATCCTGTATAGTTTATCTTACACTTTGCACATTTTTTCAGGATACGTCAGAGATACAATTGGCTCATACGACATTCCTTTCTACGTTGCTGTTGGAATAACAGGACTAGCGGCTGTTTTCTTTATGTTTGCGTTCATTCATCGGAGTTTGCAATGCTACCGAGCTAGACATCGTTCGTCGATGTTTTAGTTGACAAGCATGTAGCACGTATCTGTGTTTATCTAAAGATTATGGACGGAGTGGTCACCTGATTTATAATGATAACTTATATTTTTAGTTGTACATACATCACAGTTAAATAATAGGATTCAAGAAAAAATCTAAAAGCATAAATTATTTTACTTTTTGTTTATGTTCTGCTGACACATATAACCACTGAGACAATAGACTGTACGAGCATAATTATATTGAAATAATTGAAAATATTATACTTGATTATAAAGGGAGGTAATTCATTGAAGCACGTATGATGAATATTTATCTGATTATTAGTGCAAATAACATACCATAAATAGGTACGGAAGTCCTGTGGTGACACACTTCATCATTTCTGCCCAAGGAAAAATCCCAAATTAACGATTTCAGCTTCACGAATGCAATTGAGTCATTGTCTAGATAAAATTTTATCTCGCCTTTGTCATGGAAACTGTATGAACGCAGCTTTCTGAGAACATTGTGCGCTATTCTGTCATAGACAAAGTATTTAGTGTAGATTACATACGATATCAAACAAAGTTGCAGCTTCGATAATCTAGGCAGTGCGTATTTCATACTCGGAGACACACACTATCATCTCGCATGGTAACATTATTCTCACCGGACAGTAAAATGATGTTCTTTATTAGTTATTGTTATGACGTATTTTCTCAAATGATCAAGAACGTGTTAACTTCCACACTTCCGACAACTTGTCATTATTGTTTTCGCTATGAAAATAATTATAATTGTACTGTAGAAGAGTAAATAAAATTGTAATTGTAAATGCATATAAAAATAGCAAAAAGGCAGCAAAACAAAAACTTGAATGTCGTGTGAAAATAGGAGTACTTCCTTGCAACGACCTTGTACTAATCTTATACCCATTCAAATATCGCCCAAGTAATCAAAGCACTGAAAGTGCTGACAGCAAGGGGCTCACTGCAGATCACAGACGTGAATTCTAGATTTACCTATCACAATAGTCTATCAAGAACACTTTGTTATGTTAATATATTAAATAATAAAGGAGTTGAACACACAATATTGTACACACAGAATTGGACAGTCAGAAGGATGGATCATCATCATGTCAAACTCGACAATCTGTCCCAGGAATGGCAGGATTACGGGGTTAAAATTGCAATCGTTCATATTTGACAGTCGACAATAAAACAAAAAGTATGTGAATTTATTCAATTTAGAAAAGTTTCAGTAAATCGTCGATATTCAACGAAACGATGACGGAAAATTGCATTTGCCGTGATTTCAATATACGTATAATTCGTCGGATATATCATATGTTGCACTGTTTTCTTGTATACGCAACTATTGTATTCTAATTTACACTACCGTCCGCTGAGTTATCTGCCTATACTATCGTCCGCTGATTTAACGTGCGCTAGCTTGTTTCCAGTGCACTTCACACGTGATACGGCTGCGGCGTAGGCAGACATTTTTTCTGTAATTTGCAATATTTATTCAGCAAGTTTCTTTAGGGTTCTTTCTTTCGCATAAGTGATGTCAGCTCAAATCCGTTTTCTAGCTGATATCGCAAAAAGTTACCGCTTTTTTTTGTTAGACAAAGACTTCTATTTTCAGGAGTATGTAGACTTTGGCGGTTCAGAATTATAGACGTGAGATGACTCATCCGATGAGTGTCCGCGGATTTCGACTACTATAGCAATTGGGTTGACGAGTCCCTTGCTAACAACATGGTAAATAAACATATCCCCGCTGGACTTATCATCGCTGCATTTAAAGTTACTTAGTGTAGAAAGCCAGAATTTAATCCAAAGAGCAAACGACGTAGCTGTATAGTTTGACTGATTCAAAAATACCTCGCGATGTTATCCTTGAAATTGACATAATCATAGTTGAAATATTATTAAACAAGCTTCACTATCAAGTATTTCCATCTTTCAATGCAGTGCTGTATTTGTTGACAATGACACATGTACACTCGTGATCGGATCGAAGAGTTACAAAAAAAAGTATATTTGGATAAAATTTAATTCGTAGTTGCAATTTGAAAGTGAAATTGACAAGACATCAACAGGACATCGGCTCTTTACAATCATATTTTGTACTAATTTCGGATAATTTCTGATTCTGAGATTTTGATGCACTAAATGAAAAATTCTCATATTTCAAAAAGGCTATCACAAGAGAGCAGTAAAATGGTCGCACCAAAAATGAATGTTTGATATGTAACACTAGCATTGTAAATTGACTTCAAAGTACTTCATATTGTAGAAACAATTAGAATTACCCCATGTGATATAATTCAGTACACGAACAATTACGTGATACGAGGGTCATGCAAACAGTTCTGTCACTAATGGGCTTCCGTAGTTTTATCCCAGGTATTTTTTAAAAAGTTTCATTGCACTTGAATCGTGTGTCCAATAGCTAACAATATCCGTTTATTTTGTGCAAATTGCTTTTCAAATGACCGAGTTATTTCAAATTGAAATACATGCAGTCATATACACTGACCAATTTACTTTTCACATTGTAAAATGGACGAAAAGACTGAAATTCGTAGCTATATTAAATGCCGCATTAGGCTTGATATAGATATTTGATGATTTGTGTGGTATATATGGACCTCAGGCCATTTCAATGCACACAGTTTTTAGGTGGGTTAAAGCTTTTAAAGCTGGGAAATTATCTGTCGACGATGATACCCGTTCTGGTAGGCCTAAAACCTCTGTTACCAAGGCAAACATCGCTGCTGTAAAAGTTGTGGTCGAACAGGATGCGCGATTGTCGGTGAAAGATATAGCCTTGTCCATCTGGTCATACAGTCACTGGACGATTCTACAAATACTCTGTACTGAAGAAAGTGAAAGAGTTTTACAATAAGAAACGTCCAAGCAAAGGATGGTCAAGAATCCATCTTATACACGACAACGCCTCCTCTCACAAGTGCAAGGTTGTTAAGTCTTTTTTGGCTTCTGAAAAGGTGGAAGTTGTAAACCACCCGCCTTATTCATCTGACCTGAGTCCCTGTGACTTTTTTTTATTTCCAAGGCTTAAGGAAATGCTTTCTGTCAAGAAATATAAGTCCAGAAGTTCTCTTGGCAGCGCCATTTATCAGTGTCTCCAACAGATACCAAAAGAAGACTATTTATCTGCTTTTCGCGATAGGGTAAAAAGGTTACAAAAATGTGTTTCGGTAAAGGGGGAATACTTTGAAGGTTTGTAATAAAAATAGTTATGATAAAACTTAGCACTTAAGAAATCCGAACCCAATGACAGAACATTTTGCATGACCCTCGTATTTACGTACAATACATTTTAGATGGTCTTAAATCACAGTATGCTAAGACTCTGTATCCTTACTGGAAGGAACAGCGATAAGGAACATAAGACATGAATTAAAGAACACATAATTTTGTTGATTTCCCCGCTTCCATTTCCCTGTAGCAACTTATTGTCTCTTTCATAAATAAGCATTTAGTTTGATTTATCAGGACATTTTGCAAGCCCAAACATAAGTTTCGTCATATGTACTGCATAATAAATAAATGATAAAGTTTAAGAGTTAGTATATTTGCATCACAGTACATACTTCAGAACATCAAAGCACACTACAAACAAGTCTCCTTTCATTAAATATTTGATAATAATTACGTTTTGTCTTCCCGAGATACCTTGATCGAGGATTACCCAAACTGTGTGACACACACTAACAGCCTGTGCTTTGTTTGTTGGGTGTGCTTTAAACATTCCTTACTGGAAATGGGTAATAAATGTGTTTTGTTGATTTATTCAGTTTCCTTCAATTAAATGTGAAATGAGACCAATAAGTATCTCAGGACTGTCCATTACCATACGTACCACTATCTTCAACCATCAATTAAGTGTGCGTCCTTTTGCCTTCGTTATTTGAAATGTATACCTCTATTTCAATGGCCCCATGTGCCTTTAGGATGGCTGGACAATTTGTGTTTGGCATTTGCTGCGCGACTTCGTTATTTATTGTATCTATTGAGTTAATAAAAAAGCTCTTAGTTTACATTACTACTGCGCTCTCCGCTATTGGTGCGGTGAGTGTAGGTGCAGTGTGATATAAATAGAGGACATTGAATTAGTGTTTTATTAGTACTTAATTTATTGATCGAGTTGAATAATATGAAATGAAACGAGCATCGGGCGAGCTTCATATTCTGTTATTCAACGAATTCAATAAATTATATACTAAACAACTATAATTTAATATTCTATTAATCACATACCCCACAAAATGAGGTATAAACGCACATCTTTGTTGTACATGTATTTGCAATTATTTAACGTCGCCACCGGTTTCCGATACGGGCGACGCCTCAGGAAGAATGTTAGACATTTTAGAATTTTGGAGGATAGCGCATACTACAGAAGATGCCACAGTTCCAGAAGCACCCCTTGTTCGTTTACGTGCCCTATGTAAAGCATCGTACACGGTACCTCGGTTTAAGTCTCTATCCGAAAGAATGTAAGTAAAGTTAGCAGTGGAGCGGGGGATCGAACGTGCAATCCCTGGATTACTAGTCTAGTGCGTTAACACTGGACCACGGATCCGCAACAAGTGTTATCTTATCAATTGTTTTATTGTTTGAGGTCTGGCTTGGACACCAGAAGGGGTTTTTCAAACAACGTTGAGTGTTGTATCAGCGAGTCGTGTTGGGGTAACGGCCATTGATTTTGTATTTACAGCGTCTGGGATCCTCAATGGCATAACATGACCTGTTTCTGGTAACATATTTTGTCTGTCATACTGCAGTTTATTGCTCCAGGAAGTTATGTACAGAAAGGATGTATTGATCTTCGTGGTATAAATGGGCAATATTACTATCAATTCACTTGGTAAACACGTTAGACACAGACATAACTTCACACTTTGTCTACTAATTATGTTACCGCAACAATAATGTAGACTATTAACAACCAAACGTATGTACTAAGTCCAGCTATTTAAACATAAAAGACATTAAGTCATGTGATTATTTTCAGACTTTGTCAAATGAAGTGATTGATATGAAACTGCATATTTGTTAAAATGGACTCAAAACGAACTTAAGCTTCACACGTTTGCCATTAATATCTTAATCATTTGTGTTCGTGCTGTTCTTGTTTGCTTGCAGATTCTTTTTTCCAAATTACATTTCATTTGCATAGAAATAAGTATATATATTGTCAGTTTCATTGTGCTTTTGATGTGGTTGTGCACTTTAAGTGTGGCACTTCTTGCTCGATTTCTGTAGTCTTGTTTTGACTTGTCCTGTGACCTTTTTCATCCATTAATTCCCCCCACTGTTTGTCCTTTTTGATTCTCCTAGTTATTCCTTACGGTCGGCCAGGCCATTCATTCCGTCTCTGTTCCCTTACGTACGTACCATTGAGCCTCCTCAAGTGATTATTATGTATTATGGATTGTTGTTGTGGCAGTCCCTGTAGCAACTTATTATCTCTCTTTTATGTAGAAAACATGGACTTACGCTCAGATAACTAACCGTTTAACATGTTTGGTCACAGTCTTATTATTTATACACATGTATTTATTTATCTAGTTGTATTTATTCAACTTTTGAGAACATGATGGTCACATGAGAATGCTTTCCCCGGGCTATCATAACTAAATGAGTTCTGTGGTTGGAGTGTTATAATTATCAAAATGTGAACCGAGTGTTGCATTGAATAAATAAACAGAACTTTAAAAATCGAAACGAAGCAAAACAGAGTGCTTGTATCATATCCGATTAACGCATTAACTTCGACAAATAACGTGTTTTATGTGGCAAAATGACCCAGTTGGTTGTTTTTCTGTTTATTCTTAGGTTTTATAAACAATTTGCATTATTTGATCTTAATTTCTTGTGACA
The DNA here is from genome assembly GCA_032209605.1 of Mactromeris polynyma. Lineage (NCBI taxonomy): Eukaryota > Metazoa > Mollusca > Bivalvia > Venerida > Mactridae > Mactromeris > Mactromeris polynyma. The sequence goes on from JASFXZ010000012.1 coordinate 8,272,175, forward strand.
CTTCGAATGTGTTGAAATACACATAAATACATATTATATATTTTAAATACAAGTATTGTTGTCGGTCTTCCAAAGTACTGCGATGAAAACTTGAGTATTTTAGGTCCAAAACACAAAAGTAGAACAATAATAGAACAATATTTGAAAAAAACACGACACAGTGTCTAATCACAGATACATTAGCACTCATTCTCTTCCTTGAAATTAGCCATGTAATGTCCAATTTTACCATCTTCGTGGGCGTCTAGTTGTTGTCGTCCGTACCACAGTACATATATCCAAAATTCCAGTTCTGTCGCACTCTTGACCATTCGGACAAAACATGGTGCAATATGGCTGTCGGTTACGACCGAATCTCCTAGTGAAATGAGAAGCATACATAGCTATGTAGTACACAGTTAAGACATGTACGGAGAAACTGAACACTCACGTTGTTTTGATGAAGAAATGTTTAAAAGTCGAAGACACATTTTTTTATACATAAATATATCGCATAACAGTTATATCAAGGTGAAGAATTTAAGAAAGAAATACATTGTAGTTTCATGTCAACGAAAATTTAACGACGTTTTCTTATATTATTAAAATATGATTCATGTATATGTATATATGTATGAGATAGTCACATATTTGTGAATAATAATAGTAATATGGTCGTGGCAAATTATCAATCATTTGTTCTTATAAGTTGCAGCTCGAAAAACAAAATGTTTTGTGCCAAATGAGAGGCTGCATTACTTACATGAATGAGAGACAGTATTCCGGGTCACAGCGACTGCAACCGCTTCCTAAGTAGCATAATGATTGTGCACACCCTACTGGACAACCTGTAAAGAGTTATCCTCGTGTGAAAATTGTTCTCTAGTCAAATGTTTATGCGTATAACACAGTTTTTATGCTCCCACCATTCGAAGAATTTTTACCCCTGTCGGTGCGTGCAAACATTGGTTTCCAATCAATAGCTCTTGAAAGGATGGGTGGATTCAATTTATAATTGGGCACATATGTATGGGGATATAATATGCAGGCCAAGTTCGATAGCGGTTACATTTTACCAATAGTTGGAGGAGTTATGGCCCTTTTTGTTTTGACATAAGTTATTTGTTTCCGGTCAATAACTCTTGAAAGGAGGGGTGGATTCAATTCATAATTGGGCACATATGTATGGGGTAATAATATGCAGGCCAAGTTCGATAGCGGTTACAATTTACCAATCTTTCGATGAGTAATGGCCCTTTTTGACATAAACAATGTTTTCCGATCAATAACTCTTGAATAACTATTGAAAGGATTGGTGGATTCAATTCATGTTGGGCACATACATGTAGGAAAATAAAGTACAGCTCAAGTTCGATATCGGTTATAATTCACCAGTTTTTGGAGCAGTTTTTTACAAAAAATTGGTTTCCGATGTATAACTTTTGACAGGATGGATGAATTCAATTCTAAATTGGCACACACTCATAGAATAGTAAAATGTAAGTTCGATAACGGTTACAATATGGCAAATGTTTAAGAAGTTAGGCCCTTTTTACTTAAAATGTTCGATCGTCATTGCTTCAAACTTATTTGGCTTTTACTAACTAAGTATTAGCATTCAACTGAAAATCCCATAGCGGGGGCATCCGTTGGCTATGGACATATCTAGTTCACTTCCCTTTCTTACTCAAGCAATTACATGTAACACCTTTCCCTAATAAATTAGAGGCAGAAAAAAAAGACTTCAGAGGTATTATATTTAGTCAAATTGTCACGGAAAACATGCACGTCACCCAAGGCTTCGAACTTACAACCTCTAGATTTATATTTTAATGTTCTGCAAGCCACTATTTAACATTTATCTGGATAATAGATTAAGTGTAGTGAAAAGTATTCACTAGTAAACATTGATACGAACATGTGTTATATTAGTGTGAACAGTGTTGCCTAGTTAAATGTGTTATGATCGAGTGAAAAGCGTTTGCCAAGTTAATTGTGTTATGCTCGAGTGAAAATTGTTCACTACTTAACGTTGATCTGAAAAAACAAGTGTTTTATAAAAGTGAAAATTGTTCACAAAATTTTTGACGAAAATGTGTAATACTGAGTAATAGTTCCAATTTTTCCACTTGTGTTCTCAGATAAATATTTAGTGCCCATTACCCACAGTGTCACCCAGGTTCTTAAACTTATGTATCATAACATATCACTACTTTATCGCCTTCAAGATGGATTATTTAAACAGTATTGACCCCTACATACCAAGTAAATAAGGTAACAAGTACATACGTAAACACATACGCTTATCAGTATGAAGATGTCATATACAGGTACAAAGTGTGTATGATTATTTAAACAGTATTGACCCCTACATACCAAGTAAATAAGGTAACAAGTACACATGTAAACACATACGCTTATCAGTATGAAGATGTCATATACAGGTACAAAGTGTGTATGATTATTTAAACAGTATTGACCCCTACATACCAAGTAAATAAGGTAACAAGTACATACGTAAACACATACGCTTATCAGTATGAAGATGTCATATACAGGTACAAAGAGTGTAGATTTTAAAATGATATGAATATAGCTCACAGTATGATTTTAAATTTCTGTATTTAAAGATGTTTTATTTATTTACAGTAAAACTTCGAAACCTCGAACTGCCGTCGGACCTAGCAATTAGTTCGAGTCATCTACTGTTCGAGGCATCTACGGTATACATTAGACTTTATCATTGTATGTTCTGTTCTGTTCTATTCTGTTCTGTTCTGTTCTGCATTCTGTTTTGATGGAAACAAGGTAAGACTGGGTACGATCGAGGTGTATTTATTGTGTAAACAATTGGAAAACATTGGAAGTGAGCGTAGAAAAAGGCCCATTAGGTACATAAATCACAATTCAATTGTTTTACCCTTTATCATTATTTTACTCTACAAAAAATCTTTTGAAATGAAACTATCGTGCAAAGCTTCCTAGTATGGCGTGTTCAAAATACATCGTACTAAGTTTGTCAGCTTTTATGGACGGTATAACGTTGCAAAACACACATACTTAATTCAGCTATGTTTGTAATCATTTGACTTGTTGAATGATTCATTGAAATACTTGCTTGAGATTGATATATCCACCTTATGCAGTGAAATTATCAAAATATAAATAAAATAAAAATCTAATACATTTTCTGCGCAGTGCAATTTTGCTGTAATATCTACATCTATTTAAGAATGAACTGTAGGTCAAAATCTTAAGTTAATCATATTCAATGCTTTCATACGGTTTTATCTAAACGAGATGCGTCTATAGCGCTGCATATACTGAAGAATCGAATTTTCCACAATTTCTATAACGAATAAACAAATTATATTATGCTAATTTACATTTGAAAGAATTCAAATATCAACCAATGTTTAACACAGCGTGTATTTTGCATATCGCATCTTCCTTTTATGAAAGGAGCATAAATATGTTGGTGTCTTATAACTTATGATTTTGGGCCATAAATTAATCTTCAAGTTTACATACATTTTGTAAAATATTGTAGCTTAAATTACTCTGCAAAGTATGAAAGAATGTATTGCCTACGGACATTCAATTCAATCTCCTCTTATCCGAACTTTATAGTTTGTCCGAAGGGTGTTCGGATTAGGGAGTTTCCACTGTCAAGTAATTATGTGTATAACATGTGTCGCCAATCTTACCCGTCAACTAATAAAAGTATATTAAGCGGTCAATGAAAGGTGTGACTTATTCTATTGTTCGACCTATCTATGGTGAACAATGAATGAAATGATAGATGGGACCACAAATCCTGTTCGAGTGTTCGACCTATCTCTGTTCGAGTGATCTACTGTTAGATAATATGAAATAAGAAGGGGTTTTGCCGGGACTTAAGAACCTGTTCGAGGTATCTACTGTGTTCGAGCCAAAACTGTTCGAGGTTTCGAAGTTTTACTGTATGTAAATCAGACCACATCCGGGATTTAGAAATCCACATATGCGACGTTCCGGACAAGTCAAATTGCTGATTTGGGTTATGAACACAGCAGTGTGTCTACATATTCAGTTTGATTATGTTGACATGTATATAGCGTTGAATCTGATCTGACATAAAACTGAATGACCATACTGTGATGGTGATTGACCCCTACGGTGCAATTTAAATAACAAATTTCTTAGTCCACTGCCGAGATCTTCCCCTTTAAAGCTAATTAACATTGGAAATAATACAAATAAACATGAGTAGTTCATGGTTCATGCACACCTAGTTTACCGTACCCAATGAACTTTTTTTAACATTACCTATATTTTAGGTTAATTATTTCGCTAGATTTTGGTGTTGTCTCATCCAGTGATATAAATGTTACAGTTACTGAGAGCAAGGTCAGTATAAGCTTGTTTTCTAGGTACTAGCTTCTTACCGTGTTTATTGTGTTTTGTGTGATAATGTTAATACCTTGTAGGAATAAGTAACTGCCTACTTTATGTGTATATCTTTGAAATCAATGACCATATTTCTATTTATGTTTAAAAATATAAGTTCCCCCTTTTCCCGTGTGCAGTTCTTTCACTTGATATAATATTCATGTTCTCTTCTCACCCCTAATGAGGCCGTCACACCATAACGTTCTGGTCAGCGTTCTATGACGTTTGAGGAAACGTTGGGAATCGTCCGTGGTCGCTGGTATAGCGCCAGAAGAGCGTTGTGTGAACGCTGGTGAACGCTGGTAATCGTCGGTGATCGTCGGTGATCGGCGGAGAACGCTGGTCCGAAAATAAAGTTGTGAACATGCACAAAAGTACTCATGGAGACCAGCGTTCTTCAACGTTTAACTTTAAACGCTGGAGAACGCTGGAGAACGTTCGTGGAACGTTGTACTAACGATCGCCGAACGTTGCACGCGTTCGGCAATTGTTAGTCAGTCGTTACCCTAGCGTTACTTGGTTGTTATTAATCGTTCAACAAGCTCGTCAAACGTTGACTAATCGTTCGTCGCGCGCCAGTGACACGTCAGCACACGCTAATAGTTTTCAGGGGTGTCTTACTTGGTCGCTGGTACACGCTCCTCATGCGTTAGTCACACGCTAGTCATGCGTTAGTCACACGTTAGTCACACGCCATATGTATCCACCTCACCCTACAACGCTCGAAAATTGAACGCTGACCAGAACGTTATGGTGTGACGGGTCCATAACGGCCTATTATTACTGACTTTCTTGACTTTTTCCATGGTGCATTCCATCCGTTCACTAGTTAACATTGATCCGAAAATGGGTAGCAGTTATACACGAGTGGAAATTGTTCACTAGTTAGCATTGATCCGAAAATGGGTAGCAGTTATACACGAGTGGAAATTGTTCACTAGTTAGCATTGATCCGAAAATGGGTAGCAGACTGCAAGAGTGAAACTTGTTAACGTTGAATGTATAAAATGTAGTGATTTAACGTTTTAAATATGTTTTTATTGTCAATATTCGTGTATGGTTCGTGGCATTATCAATAAATGTAAATGGCCATTTTCGTCAAGCAAAATTTGTTCAAAAGTTGAACTTTACTGTACAAGCATGTGGTTTTAAGTTTTCCGCTAAGTTTAAACATTTAACTTGTCAAAAAAGAATACTATTTACCTTTTGAATGTGCCATTATCAAGTAAACAATGTACATTGCACATTCTTCTGCACCAGATCCCAATTTATGTACAATATGAGAACATAATTTGAGCGCCGCTGTACGATTTCCAACCTCTTCTGTAAGTGACATCATTTCCAGAAAACACCACATGCGACGTCACCATGTACTGACAGTAAGCAATATTTGCCCCATATGGCAACAGAAAAACGAAGTGACCGTATAGAGTAAATATTGTTATCTGCTTGCAAATAGTGACATGACATGATGCGTTTTCTTAAAATGACATCATTTACAGAAGAGGTTGTAAATCCCATAGCAGTGCTCAATTTTGTATTTGTTGACAATAACAAAACATTTTAAACAAATTATAAAAACACCGCCGGAAAAAACAATATATTAGATAAGAGTCCAAATACTGTACATTCATATCTAATTGAAATTATAATTTCATTTTATAATATCAAAAATTCGAATAATAATATCGAAACTAATCATATGTAACTAGTTATATAAATAGCCGAAACACAGCACTATTTAAAGTATATTTAAAGATTGAAAACAATCTATTTATGGTGTTATGTGATAAATAGAATCTTACATTCGTGCTTATTTGATATTGTTTTTATGAAACTCGTCGAATGAAACAAATATGACGCTCGGCGCCTCGCGTCATAATTCAGTCGACTCGTTTCATAAAAACAATATCAAATAAGCACTCATGTAAGATTCTCTATGTATGTACTTACTAATCCTGAGTATGGCTGACACTGTGCACGAAACACTAAATAACACCAAAATAACTAAACACATACGACTCATGATGATATGTTGTTGAGCAATGAAGAATTACACGTCGTGAAGTCTGTTTTATACTAACGTATCTTGTTTGCATTGTTTCGAAATGTTGATACAATTTTACATCGAATTTTGCAATGCATTACAACGTTACAGTCTACAAAAACAAATATTGTAATATCGGCCATGCGGTCTGTGTGTTTTTGTTGTTGTTTTTGTTTGATTTCATGGAAACCCTTTTACGTTAATTTCCGAATAATTATGAACCAAAAGCAGGATGTAGTGGTTAATGTATAGTGCGTAAAGGCAATTAATTACTTCAACAAGAAGATTGAAACAGATAGGAGCTTTGTTAATTTTTATTAGTGATTTTACACATTAGTTCCAGTGAGTTGTCTTTGTTAAGTACTGTAAGAAAGGATTGTTTTCAAGTTCATTGTATGAATACAGTTTAATACATTATGTTTTAGTGCAGTGGAACTAAATTGTAAAAGTCCACTAAAATGTTTATAAAATAATGAAGACAGCTAATAATATCAACATTCATGTATTAATGTATTAAATGCCATTCAAATATATGTAGATTATATCTCGAGAACTTAGGAAAAAATTAAAAGATGTGTAAATATGATGAAAACAAAATCCATCAATAACAAAATAATTATAAAACACCAAGTGGACAGTTAGACATTTGATTCAGTTGATAGGGATTAAATTTATTTACTGAAATTGCGTATGCAGTCAAAAATATAACAGAAACTAGCCATTTACATACAAGTGTATATACAAAGAAGATTTCACGAGTTATCTCCCTTTCTCATTTCTAGAGTTCTCTCCCGTTGAACTTGTTGTATAGTACATTGTCATTGTACTGTACTCGTACTCTAGCAAGGACAAAGGGAGAGCACTCTAGAAATGATATAGGGAGAGACCTCATGACAATCTCTTGTGCGTATTAATATCGTCTTTTTTATTCACAAAATATGGCTATGGACGAGACGCATGATGAGAATCGACGACATCGGTTATCTGATATAGCTACAGTCATGAGTATTCATACAACTCTTTGAGTTATTAATGGTGAATCATATCGTGACTGCTCGTTGTGATGGACAATTTGTTCAAAGAGAGTCGACAAGTTAACGAGTGCTTGCTGAATGGGGTCTAATAACAAGTTATTGATCTGAAAGGAAGACCATTTATATTTATAAAGAAGTGTGATATGATGTAGAAAGATACATATTTTACAATCACAGCGCTTAAATGTGGTGTTTGTGGTGGTGGTGCGATACACTGTTGATTGATGGGAGGGAAAATTAGTTGTATGTTTGAGATTTTAGAGCTTAATAAATAAACCTCATATGCGGATGTTTTCATCTAAATGCTGTTTTTTTATTATTGAAGGAAAATTTCTCTTCAACCGAACAACGTTTGTAACAAATCTTAACCTTCAAATTGCACCGACCATCCTTTTTCAAGATATTTTTAAGCCTTTTTTTAAATGTTTCAAAAATAATGCCAGATGAAATTTCAGATTTTCTAACACCAAACCCGGCACAGATCAACGGCTTTAGCCGAAACATGCGAGTGATTCATGTTATTGAAGGCGCCATCACGACAATTGTGCAAGAAACAAGATTATGCTCTCATATTTATGTCAGGAACATTTATTTCTGTGTCATGAAGAACTAGTTTCCTTAGTTTTGATAATGTGGTATTTACTACCAGTAAATTTATTTTAATATCGAATATGACCTAACGCAAGATTTTCTATTCAGGACGATCAATGTCGCATGACATGGTGGATTATAAAAGTGCAATACTGCCATTCCCTTTTCTCTCTGGTGTATAAAGATCGTATTGACATTCACTAATGTTTCGCGCTAAAAATAAACAAGAACTATCTGGAAAAAGATAATCGGTGTAATTTGAAGAAAAAATGGCGAGATGTTACGAATTCTGGTCCCGAAACACCGAAATTCATTGGATTTCGGTAAGGTAACGTACCCTTTATCGAAAGGTTAACCAATCCGCATCAAGGTTACAAAGTCGCTCGGTTGCAGAGAAATTGCCTTGGTGGTTAACGTAAGATTTGATTGGTTTACACAACACTGATATGCAAATAGCAAAACCATGTTAGTACGGTAGCGGATCCGTGGTCCAGTGGTAAAACGCTGGACTTGTAATCCTGGGATCGCTGGTTCGATTCCCCGCTCCACCACTGACCGTACTAACAGTCTTTCGTAAGAGACTTTAAAAACCGAGGTCCCGTGTATGATGCTTTACATCGAGCACGTAAAAGAACCAGGAGTGCTTCTGGAACTGGGGCATCTTCTGTATCATGCACTATCCTCCAAATATCTAATATGACTAACATTCTTCTGGAGGCGTCGCCCATATGGGAAACCGATGGCGACGATAAATAAACGCAAATACAAACAACCATGTTAGTACGGCTGCGCCGAAAACTGATTCATGGGAGAGAACACATCAGTAATCAGTCATATCATCTATCAAATCCATACGTCTTCCTTACAATAAGTACTATATGATTAAAGAATCAAATTGAACAAAAAACAACTACATTGTACAGCAATAAAACCTCATAAGCATCGTTAATTTGGATAGTTTTACAGTCAACTGGTATATCTAGATAGGATTATTGTATATGACAAAGTCGGACAGAAAGTACGATACATTTAAATATTTATCAGAATTTTACGTATGACAAATATAGATATTTACATATGTACCATAAAACCACTATGAATGTTTCATTTATTGAAGATACTCCGAAAAAGTGTATGAATGGTATAGCTTAATAGCCTATTTTGCATACACAATAAATCAACATTATCTACATGCCCGTAAGTAAAATGGATCATTTTCATATATTTTAGTGTATCAAATATGAATGCACATTCTTCATTTAAATGAGTTCTGAAACAGAAGCAGTAACGACACAAACTCGTTTTATGGTGAAGATCTGCGCGTTGAACTTTTGTTAGTATTGATCAACTATTGTGTTGGGATTATATTGTGTAATTGTTTAAAAGCTATGCTTGTTCATCATACAATAATATAATAGTTAACGCCATAGGCGTATTAACGGTTGCTTTCCGATAGATCAACACCATATTCAGTATCGAAATTGTCTCTTTCAACTGAAATTGACATGTAAAGCCCAATAATGCATCTTGAATGGCTGTATACAGGTTATGGGCGATATTGTTTGACTGTTGGAATCAAACAGTTACATCAGTTACATCAGTTTTTAACAGTAGTTTCCTTTTCCGAAATCAGCATCTCCGTAGGTAAGTGAACTGACCTGCTAGATCAAGTGTTTCAACTTATGCCATGTGAATTTTGTGTTATGTTGTTATACGGGAATGAGGATATATATATACAGTAAAACCTCAATAATACGACCACCGTTGGGACTCTTGTAAACTGGTCTTCTTATTGAGGTGGTCTTAAAATTGAGGTTGTATAAAGGAGCAAAATAGTTAAAATGGACTGGAAAATTGTGTTCTTCATTTTGCGGTGGTCTTTTTATTGAGGTGGTCTTAAGGTGAGGTTTTACTGTATATACTAAACTATTGAATGTTAGAACTACGTTTACTGTGTGCACTAGTGTGAGATTCGGCTCAAAGTTGCTGGAGCGTACCAAGCAGTTTAATTACATAAATAAGCTTATGCATTGCAGTGATGAATTGTATAGATGTTTTACATAAACATGTACTCGTACTTACGTTTATTTTTTCACGTGAAGTACACTCTCTTGTACCGGACATAATAACAGTATACGAACAAGTCTATGTTTAAACAACGGATATTCACATTCATAAACGAACAACTGTATGACATGTCATGTACCTTGGTGTAATATAAGATATGTTCTGTTCTGTTCTGTTCTCACATTCATTGTAATGGTTTCTCAGCAGCTACAAACCTCTGTAAATCGCTCAACGGTTTGTTAACAATTTGCACAATTTAATGCTAGAGCAATATGAATTGTTCTTTTAACATTTCATGCACAAGCACATTAATTTTGAAACAATTTCGGTCATGCAGCAAACGTTTGAATTTCCAACGAATTCAACAAACTAACCATTAAAACTAAAGTATAACACGCCATACCTCATGTAAGGAGTCCTCACATGCATTTGCACAGTTAAAATGAAATATTACTTCCTAAAAATTAAACGAAATTTAAAAAAAGTACATAACGCAAACCGTGTTGGATGTCACTAACATAGTATTTCTTACTTACGAACTAGCATTCCGTTTTTCGAAATAAGAATTTCAAATAAAATGGTCGAATGTCACTTTATGGGTTTTACATAAAACTATCGTGTAGTAATATTAAAATATAACAGGAACTATCGGCAATGGTAGACATCATGAAAATATAATGGAAGCCAACTTTTCCTGAAACATTGCAACTTTTCTCCCGTTTTCTATTAAAGTATTGCTTGTTTGCATTCTCCTTATTATTTCGGTATAGTTTTTGTCTCCTCCCTATGTGTGCCCCCTTGTGCGTTTTGAACACTTTATGTGTCCTTCCCTGTGTGTTCCTTCTCCCCTAGTGCTTAGATCTGTCTTGGTATTTTCTGTTTTGTGATGTGGTATTCCATGATTCACGTTTTCTATGTGCTAACTTCCCTAGTGGTCGGTACCAAAGGACTGACGGAAATATATCCTGAAGTCATCTTTTAACGTGAAACATTTCTAACATAGATTCAGACATGTTTCGTACTCTTCAATAATTTAGTCCGGCTGTTCGGCGGATATGTGGTTTGTTTAAGATTTATGATCAGTTACATTTACCGAAATACACCGTGTCCATCGTCTCCACCACATATATAGCAACTACGCCAATAGTGCGGTATGATATACGCTGCATTTCAGGCGTTTCATGTAGATTTTGTAAACAAACGAGTGCGGTAATAGTTGTCGTATATTCGGCATAGACGGTGGCCACGGTGAAATAGGGCATTCCACTAAATGTACTTTGAGCATTAATGGCATTTATAATGATGGTGTGTCTTTGAATATCATTGAAGACGTCGACGACGAGTGTATACATTCTAGCTATGTTATGGTATCATTTTACAAGTTGGATTTGAAGTTTTAAAATAGCAAAAACATTATACAAGTCACGAAATATGAATTAAAATAAATGAATGAACAGGATAATGATAGTGTTTTCTATTTGAGAATATTTAACTTTACAATTGAATCGCATGCTTACTATTACCACCAGTGACTCAGCACATGTCATTACGCGATCAAAACCGTTTAACTGTGTGCATTTATTGAGGATCCAATATGCAAAACACTGATGCTTTCTTGGCAATGTGAGGTCTGACTTCTGAGAATTCAAATTAGTTTTACAATTCAAATTGGCTAACAATATCTTCCTAGCTGTATCGACTATGTCTAGTATTCCCAATGTGCACTGTGGCATAAATATTCATACTATTTGTCGGGATGGGTCTCTGCTAGACATCGTCGTATGGATACTTACAGTTTATATTATGTTTCTTTTTCTTTCCGAGTACTGGTATGGCATTTCAGCGTGTGGTATTGTGGTTCTCAAATGCGTTTTTGTTTATTTATATAATTTGACCTTCCACAAATAACTGACAACTATCCCCTATTAATCAGAAGGGGGTTAATCGAACCCGGACCTTCCGGGTGACAGCACAGAAATCCACTAAAGGAGCTTACTTGTCAGGTTTACTTAACAAAAGGTAATTAATGTAATTTGTTAACAACTAAGGCAGCAAATTCAAACGTTTTATATTATGGAATGTTAATAAAAATCGTTAACAGCATTATCACGCATGGGGTTATTTCGTAGTTATTAATTATGTTAAATCGGAAATAACATCAAAAGAGGGATTAATTCATTTTTATTTGATGGCGCGCGATGGCTGTGAACCAATCAGATTTAAGTATCTGTAATGGTATATAACATTATCCATTAACAATGCGTTACTTTAATTGTCAAAGCACTGCTTTAAGCAATATACTAAGAGTTAGTAGCACCAGAAGCAAACTAGAGATCGTATTGTATCCGGTGTCAACTATTATCGCCTGTTTCCATTAGCAACAGACATTAAAATGTCACATATTACTCTTATTTAACGTCTAATATACCCCGATTTGTCCTGGAAATGGGATTGTCTGTAAATATCACTACTTTTCATTCTGGTATGAATTTAAAAACTTCTCAGTATATTCTTAAAGATAATAGACTGGAATATCAACAAAATCGACATAAATAGTATTAATTCTAAGTTTTAAAATGTATTAGGTAATTCGATAGCTTCTAAGGAAAAAAAACCTCAGAATAACTGTTCTAAAAAGATGTACGGATCGTTCAATATTGTAACTCATTGTTCGTTCTTTGTTTACATGGGCACGAACTATTCAATTTGTTTACATGGACACGAACTATTCAATTTGTTTACATGGGCACGAACTGTTCAATTTGTTTACATGGGCACGAACTATTCGATTTGTTTACATGGACACGAACTATTCAATTTGTTTACATGGGCACGAACTATTCAATTTGTTTACATGGGCACGAACTATTCAATTTGTTTACATGGACACGAACTATTCAATTTGTTTACATCTAAACCTGTGTGTCAATGCTTCACGCACCAGTAACCCTTCATAGTCTATATGCTCACTTTTACTGTTTCTTATTTGTTTACAAATGTTAATGAACCTGCCAAAACAAGCCACTAAAACCACCGGTATCTCTGTGGTTGAATGGTGTTTTAAATATGTCAATTTTCGATTTCAATATACATGTACATGTTCATTGAACATTGACATGTTTATTCCCTTTAAACGCATTTATGTATTGTTCTTAGATAATTTAAGATGTTTTCGACAGGGTGTATATAGGCGGGATATGTAAACAAGGAGGCCCCGCTGTCAGATGTGTATTAAAGGATGTGACAGTGTGTGGTGTGACGCACTTTAACGCGTGTCGGGCCCTGCAGTTTATCTACAACAATTACTCCTAATTCTGTAGACGGAACAGTGTTACAAAAAATGTTCAATTCATACGTTACGTTGCTTTGTCTGGACAATGAGTCCTACATAGCCTAGTACTTATTGGCTTCACAACGGAAGTTTAGAGATCAATACCTTGATAGACTATAGACTTTTCATATTAGTATTTGTAGATTATCTCTCATAAGGCCTAACATTTCAGATTCAAGAAGCTGCTTGCTTTATAGTACTTAAAAGATTTAGGAAATCGAATCCTAGGACATTCAACGCTGTAAAACAGACATTTAATATTTATACACTGCAATAAGATTTTTTTCAGTTTTAACTCATGTTTTGTCTCCAGTTTCGCATGTCACATGTCTTGTTTTATTGATATATTTTTGTTCTCTTACCGATATATCACATACATATATCAAAGTTAGCCGCGGTAATTTGTCTCTTTTCTTTGAATAATTCTATCATGTTTGAATTTTGATTTGTTTTACCAGTACTATGTTTGCGGGAACTACTTTTTGCCGTGTCTAAGACTATATTCGTGCGCGTGCTTTGGGACAGGGTGTATCGTCGGAGAATATCAGTATACGTCGAAGGTCGGGTATTCAGGTATGTGGCTAGGAATTCAGTCATTTATGGCTCTGAAAAAAGTTATTCCGATTCGCGCGAGGCACTTGTCTCTTTGTGTTTGACATTAATTATATTCAGGCGCTTATCGTTGTTACCTCCTTTTGGACAAAATCTAATCCTAACTAGTATTCCAGAAATAATACCTGTTTGGTGTATTATGATTATTTATAACATACATTTATTTTTAAAACATGTTAAAAATATTGATCATTTGTAAACTTATAAAGTGTTAGCCATGCCTCCCACAAAAGTCCTCTAGTAGATACGCTGTGCTAACTATTACATTATCGGCTTATGCATTCCGTTTAATTCAACCGTCAGATATTTTTCTTGTCTCTTCACACAATCTAAAGTAACTTTTTTCTCCTTTTTTGTTCATTATTTACTTAAACAGACATGAAAAATATATTCGAATAAGTTACCACATCAATACATAAATATCCGTTATAAGTAAAAAGAACTATTCCAGTTTTCTTAACAAGCGGATCTTTGTCTAAGCGTAACAATACCAGAGCAAGCTATTTCAGGTGATCGTACTAAAGACGTCGTATGTAGCCAATGTAGCAACATATCTGAATGAAGCCCGTTCAAATAGTTTACGTTCAGACGGGCCAGGTATATCTTTAAGCGACGCTATGACGCTGAAGTATCTACATACATGTTCCAGAACATACAGCAGGCGATCTCTTAATGCAAGATGTGTGTCATCGCCTGATAGAGGATGACTTACAAACGAGCAATGTTGCCAACAAACGTCGGTCTACTATGAATAATGCCGTAACAAGAAAGTTTTATACCGCGTGGAAACATCTGACAGTGGACCACTTGATGTAAAAGAAAGGTCCGTCAAATCAGATTGGAAAGTTGGTGAGGAAGTGACTAAACTATCTACCAGCAGTATAACAGATGCTCGGTTGTTACATTAATGACGTCACAATCTAGTCAATCGAAAGTCACGAACCGATGGTTAATCAAAACTCTAGAACATGCAAATGTGATTGTTTAAGTCCTTATTTTTTTACATATTTATTAATAATATCTCTCTGGTGATATTAAGGTAATGTGATACGCATAACCGCAAATGCGCAATTTTCAAATTTACGAGATTCAAATCCCGGATTAAATAGGATACTACTTGACCGAGTGCTACGATTAAAGAAAACTTGTCCTTAATTTCTTATTTATATACAATGATATTTTGAAAATGTAGGAGTCCTGTAATAACTCGTCTTATTGTGCACATTTCAAAATCCCGTTAAAACTACATTAATAGCACCATTGACATACAGTCATAATGCAGATGGAATCAATTCATCATATTGGCGGTAGCTGTATATTACTTCTAGACTTCACTCGGTCTGTTTGGACGATCTGTAAAGTTTGAAGCCAACTTTCGCATTTATTCACTGTATCCGACATTTCAGGAGTAATGCTTTTACGACTTTTTCGCCTAGGGATTTGAATTGTCCCTTCCTTTATGTCCTTGAGTGATTCATCACTTTTCTTTATTTCTTCTAACTTATTAAGATTTTCTACACTAAGAGGCAGCTTGGGTTCATCTATCGATTGTTCTGTAAAACTTTCGGTTGAAGAGTCTCTACTTAATGCACTTTGTTTTAGTTGTTTCCGAAGAAGCAATCTTGGTGACGTGAAAGGTGATGAGCCTAAGGTCTTTTCCGGTGACATCAGCAGAGAATCACGTGATGAGAAACAGCTCCGCCTACTTTTTGGTGTCGATGGCGGCGTAGGTGTGTCTGAAATTTGACCGTTTTCTGGAAAAACTTTTTTTCGCAGTAAAGGCGAAGGTCCTTGAATGAAGACATGCTGTCGCTCATGCGCAAGAGTGCTTGAGTTTGTATTTATATCGTCAGCCGTGCGTTCGTACGGTTCAGGACGAATATCAACGTCCTGGTCTGCAAGTTGAGGACAAGAATTAAATCTCGACATAGATTGATTGGAACAACGTCTATCTTGGAAATTGTAGCTTTCATTAGCATATTCATCAGTATCAAATGAGTCGTCGCCAGCTCGGCTCAGTTTTCTTAAAACATGCAAATGAGACATCTTTCTAGGAGAGTTAGAATATCTTTGTGCGTCTTCTTCGTCCATATCCGACTTTACGAACTGAGTAACATTGATAACCTGAAAATGGATAAAATACATGACATTGTTAGAGTAGATTCCTACCATCGATTACGACAATGACGCTGGTGATATGTTTATGTATTCTAATGGCATACATTTACCCATTCTGTTCTTGACTGAACAAATGAGCCACTTTATAACTATTTTCGTCCATTTTTTATATTTGTGTGACGAATGCGGAAATTTAATATTTGGGTGTTTTTATTGATTGATTCTATTGAAATGCGTTCGTGCAATCACTCAAAATCTTAACCAATAAAACTACAGCACCTTTGATGCATTTCAATTTGCGCCGATAATCTTTATCACGAGATTTCCTGTTTGCCTTTGTTCACCATATAATTGTTTCTGTTTAAATTGCCATGCTCTATCATGCTCTTTCATGCTCTCTCATGAGGCATTTCCTTCTCGGCTTCTATATTAACTTTAATATTTAAGAAGTAAAGGAATAGGTTACAAACGAAATGTTGAAGTGCAGAACTGTACTAATTGGCACCGCCCATTGAGTGCGTGTCGTCTTACTGATTGGAATACTTTAAAGTGATCATGTGTATAGGAGGAGCAGTTATAAATAACGACGATAAAGTCCAGTCATACACAGTGATCTTCTCTAACATTGTACAAGGTGAACCCTCCGTATTTTATATTTCATTCTCATCACTTTTTAATTATCGCTGATAATATTGTTATGACTATGAATCCTTATCAAGCATAATAAGGTAGGTGATCGACCGATTTGTATTCATGTAAATTAACTAAACGAGCATATTGTGACCAAAACTCATCAGTTAAAGATACTATTTATGTTGCATATGTTGAAGGATTGAAGCGATAGCTTTCGCTTCCTCTCCTCGATGTGAATATAAATCATTTATAACAGCATAAAAGTTCCATCAACGTATTTCTACATGAAATTAATTCATGTTAACGTTTTGGCTTACAGAGTTTTTATTAGGAAATAAAAAAACATTTCAGTGGATACTATTGTTTTTGTTCATTTTTTTCACTTAAACAAACATGGAAATATGGTTCATATAGTAAAAACATCAATAAAAATATGCATTTTCAAAGAAAGCCCTAACAACGTATCCCTCCGTATTTGTTGAAAAAAAGAAGATTGTAAAATATTTAACTTAAAAAAACTTTTCCAAGTGTTTTGCAAGTTTTCTTGGTGCGTATTATTTTCAACAAGATTTTCTTTCATTGACAGCTCATTGCTTAACCAATGTAGCAAAAACACTGGATGAATCCTGTTCAAATAGTTTACGTCCAGCTGGGTCACATACATCTTTGAAGGGTTATAAACATAAATCTGAGTAGATAACAAAACAAAGCTTACGAAGTCATATTCTAAGATATTAACAAACAGTGCATATATGAGTATATTGAACATAGCAAATTCTGGGAAACTCGAATGAAATATCAAGACATTTATAGCAAGATATTGCCCGTTAAATATAGTTCCAATTTACAGTCCATGTTCTTCAATAGCTATGACTTATAGCACCTGCATGTGTGATATTAAATGTCGTTCGTAAATTAAACTCATTTATGTTCATATAACATGCCTAAACATTTCTTAATGTAAAATCCATTAGTTTCCACAACTGCCGATGGCATTCAGAATGCAGAATGTGAATCTCCTGTCATAACACCATGCTGGTAGATAAATTGTAATTTAATACGCGTATAATATAATGTATTAGGCTCTTCCTGAATAATTGCTAAACTTAAATTATATTTATGCGCGACATGTTACTTCACTAATCGAATCACCGGTTGTATATCGTATAGCAGGATACGTAATAACCTTAGTTCCTGTCGTGTTGATCTTAATTATGTTCTCGACATCCTTCACGCGCGGATACTGGTATCATCCGAGCACTCATCTAGTTCTATAAGGGAGTATTTTGTCTACGTGTAATAGACAGAGCTTCCTCGAAATACACAGAAACCTAACTTAAAACAAATCGAATATATATTTGGATACAGACACCTCAGTATACCATTCTGCCGATTCCTTCACAAGTACATGATCATATTTAAAGACTTTCGACAATATAATGTCTTCTTTACGTCTAGTTTGACAAGTCGCTGGATTCTTTTTAATACGTAATTCAACAGTATTACTCAGTATTTGCGGTAGCTTAACAACTATTTTTGATTACATAGTGAACTTGGAATTGGATTTGTGCGTGCGATAGGCTGTGTAAGCGTTGAACGTGTGTTAGATAGAGTTTTCAGCACCGGTGTAAACGCGGGAAATCCCGGTCTGGTTTTCAAGAAAATAACGTGCTTAGGTGACAATGTTGGAAGCACTTGAAATACTGAACAGTATCATGTCTTGCATAAAGACACTCCAGATTATTAGTTAAAGACGAGTCATATTTCTATCTTTGCATATTGTTGCCTTAGATTCCAGTCTTCATGTCATCCGAAACGTTTAGTAAATACAACAGTTAAATGGAGATATATTTTTAGTCACAATGTTCTGGATTGAAACAAGCAAGTAGCACTCAGCAACAAGTAATATCATTATATTTCAAACAAATCGCTTTCAATAAACTACGTCATTAGTTGTTTGGTTAATAGATTTTTCTTTCGTATTGAAATTGATCAAACAAACGGCACCACTTGATTGGGAGGAGTTATGTTTAGATTACGGATTTGAGTTCCATCAAAGAGTTATATTGAAAGAGAAATAGTGTCGGTGATTTGTGAATGCAAGCAACAAGAGTGAAACCATCCATCGTATAATCGATCGAGACAGACAACAAGCAGTTGATGTATTAGTTCTGATATTTCCTGGTGATAATGTCTGAATTTGCTATGTTTGTATGATAATGGTGAACATATGCAGTTTGAATGACCATACATCACAATACAACGTGTTGCGCTCTTTAAACAACATGGAAAACTAAAATTCCATTGTATCACATCTGCAAACACCACAAAACTACCATTCTAGTGACTAGAAACAGACATTAAGTTACATATGATAATGTATGCCTTACAATTTCGTAACTGCGCAAAATACTTGTACGATGTATGTGGTGGTTTCCCGCATGTCTCATAGACGTGACAATAGTACATTGCTGCAACATTGCACACAGAATATATTCTGTCGAAGAAATTGAATATTTGCATTACATCAGAGACGATGTCGTGTGTTTTCTAGGGGCGTCTGTCATTGCCACGTGGATACCTCTTCACGCTGCGCAGTTTGTAATATCACATAAAATTATTCGTGCGACGATCATACAATGCGAAATAGGCTCTCATAAATTGCATATAACAAATCAAATTCAGAGGACAAGAAGTTGGAGGCATTTCCTGTGAAAAGTGCGGAAGGCAATTAATGCTTAATTTCTCATGTTGAATAAAGACGTACAATATATTATAGCCATCAATATTAGGCGAAAAGCGTCCAATAACATCTGACAACTGGCGAAAAGAGACGCAATCAGCGGAAATGTTATCATTACAAGACGGTGGTACTGTTGATTATAAAAGCGAAGACAACGTGATGACCAATAAATTCTCAACATTGACAGTAATGACGTTCGTATGGAGTGCTTATTTTCCGGGATAATGCTATGTATGCTGCGTATTCAGCAAGGGATTATTACGAGAACCGGTGATAACTTGTCTCGCTCATATTGACCTGTAGATTACTGCCAAAATTAGCTGAAATTTGCATTGTCAGCTAATACGCAGCGACTGAGAAATCTCCTGGCTATGGAATGTGTACGAGACTTTAAAAGTTCTAGTAATATGGACAGATAATGTGATGCACCAATTTGTAAAAACAGTCTTTAGTTTATTAGTAAGCCTGTATTCATTTCCTCTGGGTATCTCGACGTTCAAGATTACCAATCGTTTTGCCTGGAATTGAATTCACGACGGAGGCGTACATTCTCTGTAATTATTGGTTGAAAGATTAAATGCCTTAAGACTCCGATCTCTGTTTTATTTGGACAAGTCTGAATGAAAATTGAAGACCTTGTTGTAAATGAAATGCCATTAAAACAATACTTCAACGCAATTATAGTTAATGGATACGCGAAAAAAGTGTATAAACGGACACCTCAAACTAAGAGTACTTTACTATCAAGATAAAGTTCGCAAATTGCAATTCTAAGATATAAACCGGCTAAACAACATCGGAGTAGTACTGAGGGCGTACCAGTATCGGGGTAGTAGTGGCGGCGTACCAGTATCAAGGTAGTATTGCTTGGATACCAGTTTTGATATTGCAGTGGCTGGATACCAGTATTTTGATAGTTTTAGCGCGGTAACAATATCGGTGTAGTTGTTGCTGGGTACCAGTATTGGGACTGTAAAGGCTAGGTACCAGTATCGAGATAGTGACTGCTAGATACCAGTTGCGGGGTAGTAGTGCTTAGGTACTAGAAAGGAATAGGAGACGCAATAGCAGTATTGCAGTCTCGTTGCGAGTGAGAGTTCTATTGACTTGCTTCCATGCATTACATTTTGTTCTAGCATTACGCTAATTTATTGATTCTTCCAATTCCATGCGACCTTCACCAAAATGTCAAGACACATTAGTGCGTAAAATGTTAACATGTTTTACATTTAGTAATCAGTTTACTAGAAAACCGTCCTTATCAATCACGATTATTCCATTTAAAAGAACTCACCGAGACTACCACTCTTTTTGTCTGTCAATTACAATACTCGGCTGTTGTTTTAATAACATTTTAGACCGTATTAATTCGTTTAAAACAGTATCATCAGTGTCTCTTAAATGTCACCTATGAGTCATAACATCCATTATTTAGATATTTAAACAAATCATATGTTTGTACAACAATTTATATTCATTATAATGTCAAAACTCTTAAACGCATCATACCAAAACTGAAAAACTCATATTATTTTATAACGTCACTGTTATCACACGCCTGTGTCTCATTGGAACAATAACATTTTATTAAGCGTTGAAAATGTTCCAATGGCTCTTCCGTTGTCGCGCCAATTAGTCCCAAATGGACTTGAACGGTGAGTGTGGTCTTGTTTTTTCCCTTTTAGAGGTTAATACGTGTAAAATTCAAAAATCGGGGAATATAGTTCCACATAGGATTGCTTTTGCCAGATGTTAAATGTAAATACATTTGTATTGGAAACAAATACCAAAATCCGATCGTCTCGAAGTTCTTTTTAAAGCTTATTGTTGACATCGGCGAAATCTTGTAAATTCACCGAAATTCAATGGATTCCGGTAAGGTTACGTACCTTTTATCGAAAGGTTAACCAATCCGCACCAAAGTTACAAACGTTCGGTTGACCAATCCGCACCAAAGTTACAAACGTTCGGTTGAAGAGAAAGTAGTTAACGTAAGATTTGATTGGTTTACACAACACTGATAATTATGCAAAGAGCAAAACCATGTTAGTACGGCTGCGCCCAACAGACAAGCATTATACTATTAAAACGCATAAAACAGCTGGAGATTTAGTCATGTTAACATGCGTTCAGTAAAACATGAACCAAAAAATCAATAAAAACAACAGTCTCAATGAATACAAACAACAAAATACAGTGCACCAAGACATAGGACTACAATATGAACAAATATTAATCTAAAGTATTGTTTAGCATGTACAATGTATGGTCTTACTTGTTAGTTTATTCCGTCCATATAAACTCCAGTAATAAAATATAAATCTGTGATTTTACGCTCCCACCATATCTAATTACCGACCTCGTTTACTGTGACAGCATCAGCTTTATGTACATGTACCATACATGTATCATGACTGTAATTACATCTATAGCCGAGTGTAGCTCACAGAGAGAACACATCGATTCTAATGTGTAATGTTTTCCAACAGTATGGTCAGTTAGGGTCATTAGTTTAAAACATAGTTTATTTACTAATACCTTTCCGTGACCGCTCGGATACGTATCGCTTGTTTACTTTTTAACTTAAAGTTAATCAAATAGACAATCGTTCTTAAGAGCTTTGTTTTAGAAGTATAGTTCTCTAAAATAAGTACGGTCGTACATCATCGTTTGCGTGACTACTCTGATCTTGAATAAAATAAATAATGTAGTCGGGTAAATATTGTCACACAGCCGCTGCGACATCACAGTGGGACACGGATATATGTACATGTAAACACTTTCAATGGCAAAATGCAGACGAGACAAACATCAATGATGGATGAAAGTAGGAGTGTCGTCTTGGAAAGGTCAGTGACAATATCACCACTGAGGGTTTAATCCTGGTTTACTCGTACACCCTGCATCACACCTTACATCACATCCTACATCACTCCCTACATCATACCCTACATCACACCCTACATCACACCCTACATCACACCCTACATCACATCCTACATCACACTCTACATCACACCCTACATCACATCCTACATCACACTCTACATCACACCCTACCTCACACCTTACATCACACCTTACATCACATCCTACATCACACCCTACATCACACCCTACACCACACCTTACATCACATCCTACATCACCCCCTACACCACACCTTACATCACACCCTACCTCACACCTTACATCACACCTTACATCACATCCTACATCACACCCTACATCACACCCTACACCACACCTTACATCACATCCTACATCACATCCTACATCACACTCTACATCACACCCTACCTCACACCTTACATCACATCCTACATCACCCCTACATCACACTCTACATCACACTCTACATCACACCCTACATCACATCCTACATCACACCCTACATCACACCCTACATCACACCTTACATCACACCCTACATCACACCCTACATCACACCCTACATCACACCCTACATCACACCTTACATCACACCCTACATCACACCCTACATCACACCCTACCTCACACCCTACATCATACCCTACATCACTCCCTACATCACACCCTACCTCACACCCTACCTCACATCCTACCTCACACCCTTCCTCACACCCTACATCACACCCTACCTCACACCCTACATCACACCCTACATTACACCCTACATCACACCCTACATCACACCCTACCTCACACCTTACATCACATCCTACATCACCCCCTACATCATTCCCTACAGCACACCCTAAATCACACCCTACATCACACCCCTTACATCACACCCTACATCACACCCTACATCACACCCTACATCACATCATACATCACACCCTACATCACACCTTACATCACACCCTACATCACACCCTACATCACACCCTACATCACATCCTACATCACATCCTATATCACACCCTACATCACGTCCTACATCACACCCTACATCACACCCTACATCACATCCTATATCACACCCTACATCACGTCCTACATCACACCCTACATCACAT
Source organism: Mactromeris polynyma (assembly GCA_032209605.1). NCBI lineage: Eukaryota > Metazoa > Mollusca > Bivalvia > Venerida > Mactridae > Mactromeris > Mactromeris polynyma. The sequence goes on from JASFXZ010000012.1 coordinate 8,295,765, forward strand.
CCTATATCACACCCTACATCACGTCCTACATCACACCCTACATCACACCCTACATCACACTTTATATCACACCCTACATCACACCCTGCATCACATCCTACATCACACCCTACATCACACCCTACATCACACCCTACATCACACCTTACATCACACCCTACATCACACCCTACATCACACCCTACACCACCCCTACATCACACCCTACATCACATCCTACATCACACCCTACATCACACCCTACATCACACCCTACCATCTACTAGTTATTTTCATCCATCAGTCTATTAACAATAACCAGAATATTTATTCACGGTATGTATAAAGGTTGTGGTAAATTTGTAAGTATGCACTACAGTACTATAGAAGGGACAAAGGGTGACAACTCTTGAAAGGACAAAGGGAGAGAACTCGTGACAATCTCCTGTATTACGCACTGACACATCCTTAATCTGATTGCCTTTTTGTCCGGTTAGCAATTGTGCGTTTAAACCATCTAACATTATACGTTCATGCCTGGAACATTAAACAATTATTAGATTGATTTAGATGCATACAGAATTGATTAAAGTCGTTGCAACATGGAATACTTGAACAGTTTTAGAACCCGTCACATGATGTATCTAAAAATTCCAAAACTTGCATACGGGAGGATGAAACATTTCAGAACGATGTTGGTTCCATTTTGGTATGCAATGCTATGAGAATGGCATATCGACCGTTCCTGCTAGTCAGATCAACAATAAAGTATTTAAAAAGTGAAGAACCTTGTCCATTACCACTATTGTTCTTACAAGGTAAATGTTTGCTTGATAAATGGCTTCATACAGTGATATTGTATGTCATAACAAAACTGACTTCCGTGATTATATTATTGATTGCGAGTGATTCTGTGATTCCTCGTAACATTTACAATATCCATTACTTAAGATCGTTTCTCTAGATACATCGCTAAAAGCACATATCAAAACTTCATCTGAAAAATAAGAAATAACTTTTACACGTAGAATATTTACCAAATGGACATTAAGCACGCGATTGAAGATCCATGGCTACGGAATAATGGTGCCTATTCTGCTTATAGGATGATCCCGAGATATAGAACCTTATTGATAACTTGGATAAAACAATATCAGACGGGGAAATGTGGTTATATATTTTATAAGTACTGCTAGTCATATCTCATTTTCTGGAGGAGAATATAAGATTAACTTCAAATGGTCCTTATGTAGCATTTTCTTACAAAAAAGTATTTTGTCTGCACCATTAAAATATTGTTCTTAGTATAATTTAATTAGGACTTGACGATCAATCCCTAGTGTAAGACGTAACATCGTTATTCAAATAATTGACATAAGTGTGAATGTCTTTAGTTAATTCTAAAGTAGTGATCGCAGAAAAGTTGTTAAGACATGATCAACAAAAATACCAGATTGTGAAAACATAGGTAATCAAGAAATATCTTAATATGTAGATATAATGCGCATGCGTGAAAATGGCGGGTGTACTTTTGATGCCGGAACAAATTAAGTGAAAAAAACGCTATTTAATATGTTTTCATGGATGTTAATAATATTTTAATCAATCAAATCAACGGAGTTTATGTATATCTTTACAAATATGTGATTATTGTGTGTGATTAACTGTGCTTTCTTAACGATTTCTTGCTTTTTCTATCTGTGCTTTGTGTCCAACGTTTGGCGGGAACAGATTATTAAATAAACGTAAGTGGGAATTTTCGTTATCAGCTGGATACATTATGCATAGCAGTACACCATTAGCTCAGAACTATGGTATTTCGGTCCACAATAGATTTGATCTATTGAAACATCAATGGTCTACATGTGACCAATCACCAATAAAAGGATCAAACATGTCAACTCAGGAATCTAAACGAGGGCTGAGCCCGGATACCAGCAATGTAAGTGAAGATATAAGTAAGTCATTTACTTCATTATCACTGGATGAGAAACTCTTGTTGATGTTATCAAAATTGGACAAATTAGACAATATCGAATGTTCATTGCTTGGCATGCGCTCAAATGTGACACAAACGGCCATTAATATTGAAAAAATAGAGCGTAGACTGGACTCACATATTTTATTCACAAAGCAATTAGCATACCATAGTATAGATGACAATGCACGGAACAGACGAAACAACTTGATATTTTATGGATTAGCAGATTTCAGATACGAGAACTGTTATGACATATTACAGCAATTCATGCACAACCACCTCGACATTGATCTTTCATCTATGTATATACAACGTATACACCGACTCGGCTCAAACCGTGCAAAATTCAACAACTACGTATCAAGACGCCCAATTATTGTTTGCTTCAGAGATTATGGTGATACTGAGTATATCATGAACAAAGCAAAATGCTTGATGGGTACCAGATTTGGAATCGATAGGGATTATCCCAAAGAAATAGCTTTAGCACGTAAAAAGCTCTACAACATCATGAAAACTGAATACGGTGATCAAAAAGACAAGTGTAAAATATTGTATCCAGCAAAACTTATAGTGCGTGGAAGGTTGACTCACGATGAATTCCCCGACTGGCACGAAGTGTTAAATATGAACAGGATGGCCTACTTGTCTCAGATTCACCTATCTGATGAAGTGTTTAATATATCAACAGTAGTTGATCATAGTAATGATCACAGTGTAACGGATACCAGTAGCAAATCCGTTCAAGAAAACATTGAATCTCAGCCAATAATACACTCCAGCATTATTACCAACAAGACAAATGTACTTATTTCACATGATCAATCAACAACGTCTGATCAGAATATGTCTACCGAGGAAACGACCACAAAATCTGCGTGCGTAAACAACAGCTCCATATCTGTGGAGAATTCGAGTGGTGTTGAAAACGCTTTAAATAGTAGTGTTGCTAGTCAGCAAAGTGTTCTAAATAACCAACAAGGGAAGCCAAAACCACCACCGCGGAAGCAAAAACGACAGATTCCGAAGCCTCCATCCGGTGGCACTCCCCAGAATGTCAGAGCTTGCGAGACACCTGCGTCTAAGGGAGATTCCAAGGGAGATAACCCCACTTAGGACAATAGGGAGAGACAATCTTTAAACTTTGTGTTGTTAAATGTACAAGGATTAGTCTCGAAAAATATAAATAAACTTGAACAACCAGAAATAACTGATTTATTTAGCAAAAATGACTTTATATTTTTTACAGAAACGTGGTCTAATAGTTTAGTTAATATGAATTTTCCAGGTTTCAAATTATATTCCAAACACAGGACAGATAAACATTTACAATCGAAACGTGACTCAGGTGGAATATGTTGCTATGTGAAAAATATTTTTTCTAAGTATGTTCAGTTAATTGAAAACGAAAATGATGATATTTTGTGGTTGAGATTTTCAGGGGAATTATTGGATAGTCCATGTGACGTATATGTATGTCTTTGTTATATTGTTCCACAGGGTAGTACTAGAGTACATATCAACAACTCTACTATATATGATCAAATACTGTACGACATTGTTAAAATATCGAATGAAAATGATAATGCATGTAAATTTTTGTTGTTAGGTGACTTGAATAGTAGGTGTGGCTCTTTAAATGATTTTGTAGAAAATGATGATATTGACTTAAATGTACCGTCTTTTCTACCAGATGACTATATTATCGACATACCGTTACCTAGATTAACATCAGATAATATTGTTAATAGCAATGGTCGGCTATTAATTGATTTTTGCAAAGAAAGCGGTTTACGTATTATGAATGGTAGAGTCTGTGATGACAAGGGTGCGTACACGTTTCACGGCCCGACAGGTAGTAGTTTAATCGATTATGTAATAGCTAGTAATTCAATGTTAAACTGGTTTAGTCAGTTTCATGTTGGAATGTCAAACATTCTCTCGGATCACTGTACCGTACATTTTGCATTACAATCTTCTCTTGTGATACATAACGCAAGGCCTGAAAAAAATAGCAACGCGAAAATTGTCGATTTTACATACCAATGGGATAATAAACACATAAATAACTACATTCAGGGATTAAATTCGGATGAATACCTGCACTCAGTTAATGCTCTTATGACACAATTAGATACCTGCAATTCAACACAAATAATTGACACATGTCTCACAGATTTTTCCAACACTATTGATAACATATGCTCACCTTTGTTTGGTAAACAAAGGTCAACAAAAACTGAACAAAATAAGCAAACGCAGAGAAATACTTGGTTCGATGATGAGTGTTCAAGAAAGAAAGGCATGTTTTACACCCAGCTCAACAATTTTAACCGCGATAACTCCGATGAAAATAGGCAAAATCTTAGCAAGGCAAGGTCTGCTTACAAGAGCGAGATTAGAAAGAAAAAATATGCATTTAGGAAAGCCGAAACTTCAAAACTTGTTAACTCTAAACTAAAAAACGCAAAGTTATACTGGCGCATGTTAAAGGATGCAGTTTGTCAACATAATACAAATGATGTTAATATAGATACTTTTGCTCGATACTTTAAAGCAATAAACAACCCGGAAGATAGATTCTATCAAGTTGATGATGAAACGTTTTTAAATAATGAAACACAAATCATGTTTGATGAACTCAACACGGAAATTAACTCATCTGAAATTATTAAGGCAATAAAACAATTAAAAACAAATAGCGCTGCTGGTCCAGATCTATTTTTAAATGAGTTTTTCAAATATGGAATGGATCAGATTTTACCGTATCTTGACAAGCTGTTCAATGCATGTCTTCGAATTGGGTACTTTCCACAAACATGGAGCGAAGGTTACATTGTACCGATCCACAAAAGCGGTAATAGGAATGACCCATCTAATTATCGCGGCATTACCCTTTTAAGTACATTGGGGAAGTTATTCACCCGCGTTCTAAACACAAGACTTGATGACTGGGCCGAAACGTACGAAATCTATATAAATGCCCAATCAGGGTTTAGAAAGAATATGGGAACTACTGACAATATTTTTGTACTCAACTCATTAATCACACACTCTCTGAATAACAATGAAAAATTATTTTGCGCTTTTGTCGATTTCAAAAAGGCTTTTGATTTTATAGTTCGAGATATTCTATGGTATAAGTTAATTAATTATGGCGTGCAAGGTAATATTTTAAAAGTAATACAATCTATGTATAATGGTATTTCCTCAAGAGTTAAACTCTTTAACGAAGTAAGCGAAGAGTTTTCGTGCAATATTGGTGTAAGACAAGGTGAAAGCTTATCACCATTTTTATTTAGTATGTTTCTTAATGACATCGAGCGTGAATTTGTTACAAAAGGTGTAAACGGAATTGATATAGGTAATTTAAAGATTTGCCTCTTGTTATATGCTGACGATATTATTATATTCTCTAAAACTAGTGAGGGATTACAACATTCTTTAAACGTTTTATCAGAGTACTGTGACAAATGGAAACTAGAAGTTAACACTAGTAAAACAAAAATTGTTGTTTTCAGAAAGGGTGGTCGCTTACCCGCACATATGAAATTTATCTATAAAGATATCGACCTAGAGATTGTTAACACTTTCAAATATCTCGGCGTTGTTTTTTCTTCAGGTGGTTCTTTTAAAGGGCAAGACAAAATGTTAGCTGGCCAAGCTCTCAAGGCAATATTTGAATTGAACAAACGATTATATAAATTCACCGACTTATCTCCAAAACATACGCTTGAACTTTTTGACAAATTAATTACGCCGATCCTTAATTATTCATCCGAAGTATGGGGTTTCTATAAAGCAACCGAAGTTGAAAAAACGCACTTGCATTTCTGCAAACGTCTACTTGGTGTTAAACTGTCAACTCAAAATGATTTTGTATATGGCGATCTAGGCAGGTATGATATGGAATCTTCAAGAATGTACAACATAATTAAGTATTGGTTGAAAATATGCTACGCACATGAAAGAAAATACATTAAACATGCTTATATTTTACTTAAAATGGATAACGAAGTAAATCCACGCGCGGTAAATTGGGTCTCACAAGTCAAGTTTTTGTTATCTAAACTTGGTTTTCACGATGCTTGGTTAAACCAAGGGGTAGCCAATGATAAATATTTCCTTGCGCTGATAAAGCAGAGGATTCGCGATATATGGGTTCAGGATTTTAACACGAGATTAGAAAACTCATCAAGAGCTTTGTTTTTCAAAACATTTTTTAATTTTACACACAATAAATACCTCGAAGTCATCAATATCAAAAAGTATAGAATAGCTATGTCACAATTGAGAATGTCTTCTCATAGGTTGTATGTTGAAACAGGTCGGTGGAAAAAACCTCATCCGGTACCGTTCGACGAACGCCTATGCATTGCATGCAATTTGTTAGAAGACGAATATCATTTTATCATTCAATGCCCAATTTATAATGAGATACGTAAACAATTATTAAAGCCTTATTATTGGCGAAAACCAAACATGATTAAATTTGTACAATTAATTACCAGCGAAAACGTTGATGAAATTAGAAACCTGGCCACTTTTATTCACCATGCTTTTGTTGAAAGACGAAACTTACATGCCATATTATCTTAATATATTTGCTTCCACACTTCGTCCGAACTGTACAAATACTTAATGCTTGTTTATTGTCATATGTTTTTGTCATTTGTTTATTTTTGTCATTTGTTTATTATTTTTTGTTTACTGCACTAGTACATGTGTTGTGAACATTACGGAAGGTTGCAAATGCCATGTGGGTATTGTTGAAAATCACATTGTAATGCCTATTTGTCAGTGTATTGTAAATACACGGCACCTTCCGGTATCATAGCAGTGTACGATCATTATATGTACATTAAACGTATCATCTATTTTAGGACTTGAGGCGTTTATAACGTTTACAATAAGAAAAAAAAAAAATACCCGTACACCTTATTACATACCATTTATCTTGTTTTGTATAATTTTGTCTTATGGAAACATCTATATAATTATATAGATGTCTTTAAATAAGCATTGACCGTCTGATATTGTTTGTCATGCATCAAACCCTGGTAAAAGCGGTTTAATGCATAACAAATAATATCAGTACGCATACTTCTATATTACTATATTTGTTAATATCTTGTAAAACGTACTGTCTCTCCCGGAAACGGACCAAAATTACCTACATTTATTTATTTCGATATAATATTAAACTACATACTTTTGCGCCATTTGTCACCATGCTATTTACTGTAATATATGTATCATTGTTGTTTTGTACAAAGTCCTTTTTAGGACTAAATATGCAAATAAATTCTATTCTATTCTATTCTTAAAAAAAATTATCGGCGTTATTTGAAGGTTAAGATTTACTGTGCAACAGATGTAACGACTGCTGAACATCCAACATGGATTTCAGTAAATTCACCGAAATTCGGTGGATTTCGGTCAGGTAACGTACCCTTTATCGAAAATTTAACCAATCTGCGTCAAGGTTACAAACGTTGTTCGGTTGAAGAGAAATTGCCAAGGAGGTTAACGTAAGATGTGATTGGTTTACACAACATTGATATGCAAAAAGCAAAACCATGTTAGTACGGCTAAGCCGAAAAATAAGTTGACACGGACGGGTGGTACAACGTATGTTAATAATGTTTGTTTTTCAACATCAAACTGCACAACGTAATTGCTGGACACACTTTCTCATGACTTTGAATGAAGTGAGCTACATTAATTATGATTCAAGTGAATTTACTTATAGAAAAAGGGATGATGTATACCGGACAAAATCACGTCACTTTCTCATAATGTAGTGAAGATTCTTAAAATACAAAGTGACGGGTTCGCTCATTATACTACTATAACTTGCCAAAAAACGATACATGTAAGTGTGTAAGGGGGTGGTTATACAAGTGTAGAAACGTATAGATAAATTATACCAATAAACCATTGACTCCGACCTGATGGCCGCCGCTGGGAAAATGCTGAGTGTGAGCATAAAATATGACAGTTTGTTGATTCCAATCACCTTGGCAACAGTTAATATGTTTTAGTATTTTGGGATGTATTGGTGGGTGGTATTGGTTAATTAATTCAAAAGAAAATATTAGCACATGAATAACAGTAATGATCGTATACTAGTATATTAGTATTCAAACTTTGCTCTATTACTGTCTTGGAATGCTTCATAAAATCATTATGTTTATCCAAACTGAGATTGACCGTGATTCACCGTAAATCGCATGGCATTCATATATTTATCATTTCAGTAAATGTTTCATGAATTTTACTCAGGCTATAATTCACGAATTGAATTCAATGTTCAATCTCAATTGCAGAAAGTTCAGTTTATCGAGTTAGGTTTATACGTATTGATTTCATACACGGATCAAATAAATCTGATATTTATCTGTGGTGCCTTGCCATGCCTATATAATCCCTACATAAGTAGTGCAAAGTCTGTAATCGGATCATATTTCTCCTGAAACATTTTGTCTTCTTAGGAAAATAAACAGCATTTTTATTTTTTTCCGGCTGGGTTTTTACACGCAATTGTTCAGTATTGCTTCAGTTCTCCATGGCGGTCAGGTGACCAATTCAGTTTGTCTTGCCCTAACTCGGACCCCCCGGGCGACTACTCAGCACTATACCAACTTATCTACAGGGGGATTAGATGAACGAAACGTCGGTCCCCACCGTGTACCATGTACTTGTTCCATCTTGGAGTTTTACGTCGTTTTTGAGACGTATTAATACAATGTTTTTTCCGCTAGCAATTGCCAACTTCCTCACATAAGTCAAAGGTGAAGGACAAATAACTTGGATGCGACACATTTAATCAAATTGTTACGTAGAACACGTCCCATCCGAGGGCCAAACCTACGATCCAGTCGAGTACTCTACCGAAAGAGCAAGCCAGTGTACAGTGTACACAGCAACTGTTACCATGATATACTGACTCTGTCATGCCGAGATACCAACCTCACGATATACGACAATCAGCGATGAGGTACGTACACCATTTGGAATAGATAACATGTTCATTGTTGATTTAACAGTAAACATCGACAACATTAGCGCGCTGGTTATCTCGAAAACACAAACTCACTCCGATTATTTTTATGTAATTAACTTCCAAGTGTTTATCTCCAAGACCTTTAAACTGGAAAGTCAATTAACATTTGCATTGTTCTAGAAGTAAAAGCTATGGTGTCCCAAATAGTTTTGGCAAACAGATAGAACTAATTGAATAGCCACTTCAGACATTGTAACACGTCTCGTAGTGACGTTGTTTCACACATGTGAGACAATACGGTACATTTTGGAATGTACTATTAGACAATGATGGACTTTTACGAATCTCTGGTCGGTGCATATAATATTAACAAGTGCCTAGCGTGTGGCTGCGTCCGAAATATCATCTACATTATTGAGTTAGTTAACACAACGCGAGGGGGAAATGGAATTATTTATTGTCGTTTCTTAAATATTAAATTGAATAATACTATGTAAAGTCGACATAGAAATTAACAAGAAATATCTTGAAAAAAGATGGTCGGCGCAATTTGAAGGTTAAGATTTGTTGTGCAACATAAAAAAATGCCGAAGTGATACGATTGCTGGTCACTCAAATTCCAAAATGGATTTCAATAAATTCACCGAAATTCACCGAAATTCACCGAAATTCACCTTTATCGAAAGGTTAACCAATCCTCGTCTAGGTAACACACATTGTTCGGTTGAAGAGAAATTGCCTTGGTGGTTAACGTAAGATTTGATTGGTTTACACAACACGGGAATGCAAAACCATGTTAGTACGGCTGTGCCGAAAACAGTATTGTTATGTGTGCTTGTTCTTGTTTAGAATAGACATTTCAAAATGTTGAATTTATGGAAACCATCGCACAGTTAACTAAAGTTGAGTGTTATCTAAATATAAAAGGTACAGGGGGAAACAGGGGCTGGAATAATGGTGTTATATGATAGTCAATAATAACATCGTGTTTAATCAACAACGTTACACGGTGGGTGTGAGGGATCGAAACTCCTAACGCAATAACTAATATAAATGGCTCCGTGTCATATGGGATTGTTACAAAATGTACAAAACTAATTAGCTGCTTAATACTACTAGTATACTATACATCAATTACGCTTGATTAAGCCTGTGGAGTCGGCATTCAAATATTCATAGTACCCAACATTAATATGACAAAAAGCTCTACATTGTGTCTGATTCGTATCCTCTTTGATTAATCAATATCATCCTATTTAATAGAAATACGATACCGATGGATGAACGGCAATGATTTCGATGTAGTCTCTCGTGTAATTAATCCTACATTCAGCTAATTATCACATGATTTCCAGATGTACAAAAAATGTAAAAAATATCAAGATGCTGTTATATTGAAATAAAACGGTTTTCCACAGGAACGAGATGCGAGCGTGAGTGTAAAAAGTCGTCTTGTGGCAAGATTGTGGTGTTGTAGTATAAAAAATGAATTTCATATTTTTTTTTAAATTTTAATAATATACTAATGAAACGATGTCTGTGGTTAAATTCTTACTTTTTTAAGCGAGGGTAGATAATGGGCGGGCTGACGGAAGGTTGGCGGCTCTATACGGTGATCCATCCGGGGTCTTCGTTAACTGAAATAGCTGGAAAAGTCACTACATGTCTCTTGCTATTGATGTGACTTACGAGTACATGACCAAGGCGTTATGTAACCGTCTTTGAGCGTTTGCCTTAGTCGTATTTATTTATCTGAACCTATACAATACTGGTTGTGTGGTCGATTTAAAGATATGTATGTATTCTTGTTTCATACCACTGCCGAAATAGTCAAAACACGTGACTAGAGAACTGAACTGAATTAATAATATTTGAAGCACTATAAGCTATCAATTACATGATGGAAACCGCATCCACTACGCGTTACGTAAATGTATAAAGACATAGTCTTTTAAGTAATTTGCTGATAATGTCTGATTGTATGTGACAATGCGGGGACTCTTTTGTTTAGACTGCACATGCTGTTAAAGGTATTATTGAGGTATTATTGCCGACAATTTGCAGGATATATTTGAATTATAAGTACATCTAAGTAGTGTAAAGGTTTTATAATATGATGATGTTATTGTATCTGTCTAGACAGTTGTAATTAGTGCTAGAATAGTACAAACAATATATCATATCTTGGAAAATTTTACCAGTCAACATTATAATACTAGACGTGTCACAGAATGTTTCATAATGTACCCGAATACAAGCTCAATGAGGTATGAATCGACAAATTATATTGGTTCAAAGAAAGTTAGAACAAAAGTCGACGTATTTTGTATTTTGAATTCAATAAAAACTACTCAACAACAAAAAACGCACCGCAATTTTTTTTATTAATTATTTCATTTCTATGTAAGTAACTTATAAATGGTATAAATTAGCACACGAATTCATTCTTTCGGTATCATAAAACCAGTGTTCCTTTCCTTGTTTTACTCGGTTTATAGATAGTAAGTAGAACAAAAATATCTAACTCAGTGTTATGATAGTGATTTTTCCGGAAAGAATATCAATACACGGCTTGTTAATGCCCGGAAATTCAAGGAACTTTACGACAGACGAGAGTAAAGGGTTTCCTTGACAGCGTATGTCCGACATCCGGTCTGTAACAAACCATGTAACGATGCTGTATTGTCACACAATTTATCCTGCTATATTCTAACAAGAAAACAATTGGCACAAAGCATCAAAGGAGCCGCAAATGAATCATGTTGACCTTGAACGGGACACACCGGTCTCCGGTCTTCAAAGGTAATGGTAATCGCAGTTAATACGTTTATTAGTTTTTTAAAATGGTAAATTTGAGATGGATTATTCTGTTTAAGCCGCATAAATTGAATTTGCGGCTTATCAGAGTTAGGGATACAGTGCTGTAGACTTGTACGCGAACAATATGTTGATGTCCTTGATAGTTAGAAAATAAGAAGCCGTCTGACCCCGCGATCCCAAACTTTTAAAGTGTTGATAGAAACATTAATGATTTTCGCTCAACTCCGGCGACGTTATTCCTGGTCTAAAATAACAACATGCATTTTTACCCATAAAAAGTCATAAAATTACGAAATTCAACAAGATTAAACAGAATTGTCGCCTTTTCGTCTGTAGCATATTGTATTGAGTGTGTTATACTATAGGGTAAATATGATAACACCCTTGTTTTGTTATTTTCATTTGATTTCCTCATGCAAATGATGTACAGGAATAAAATGAGCACTGCAATGAGATTTCCAACCTCTATTGTAAGTGACGTCATTTCAAGAAAAAGGCATAATGTGATGTCACTAATTGCACTCAGGAGACAATATTTACTCCATATGGTACTTCATTTTCATATTGCGAACTGTCAGTACATGGTGACGTCACATGTGACGTTATCTGGAAATGACGTCTCTTAAAAAAGAGGTTGGAAATCGTACAGCGGTGCTCAAATGCAGATGAAATTAGCATTGCTTAAACAGCAAACCTTTACTTGGCTTGCCGTATGCAAATACTTTTGAGTTTTAAATTTTGAGTTAGACATTTAATTATTTCCAACTACTTCGAGTCTTTGTTTCTTTTTTGTACGAGTAATATTCTATGTGATCAGCTGTGCGGTCTTTAGACGCAATATATATGTTACATTGATTTATCATGAACGTCCAGATGAGCTTGTTTTAAAAGGTCCCTTACAAAAAGTATGGGATGACAGTGTCACATAAAATAAAGAAGCCGATCAGGAATACGAAGCGCACAGACTCCAAGGAAAGCCAAAGGATGCATTAAAATATGCATTCATATAAACAAGTATAAACAATAAGGGACATGACACAAACGAATACACGAAACTGGAACTGTCAGTGGCAAAGATGCCACGGGGTTTATTTCTGGGTTTCTGGAGCACACACCTCACACTAACCCTACAATCACCCAAATGTTAGTGCGCTGGACTTGTAACCCGGCGATCTGGGTTCGATTCCCGGTCGCGGCAGGTCATACCCTTCCATGAACATTTGACAAAAATGTCGATTTTCCTCCACATGTGGAGAAGTTGCCGGCTCCTTGTGGAATGGTACGTTAGTACTGGTAAGAATTCAGTCCAGGAAAAACTGGTTAGGTGAACCGGACGCCGTATATAACTGAAATATCGTTGAGAAACGGCGTTATACCCGATGAAACAAACGAAATGTTCAAATATAGTTATCCGCTGAACAAGCCCCCAACATATGAACAGAGGATAGTGCACGTACGCACATTTGTAACAACATACTCCTGAACCAAGTCAAATGTGTACTCGATGATCGACCAGAAGCCACCACAACGGAAAAGATGCCATTAAGGGTATACCAAAGAGGGCATAATGCGAACATGATTGTCGCCATCCTTCCGAGTCCGAGATCGAGCATATGTTATAAACTCCTACTGACAATTTACGACTAAGTCTTTGAAACAACACCTTCCACGACAATATTACACAATTTAATACCAAACGGCGACAAGTTGTAATGTTCTCTTTTAATTAACTGTCGGGAAAATGTTACATAAAGCCGATTTCACGCCTAAGGCTTTAACCACAGGTCGTATGATGCATAATATAAGATCAAACTCTTAAACTTTATCATATTTCCGTTAATAACACTTTGTAATTTCGTAAGAATCAACAGTGCTTATTGTTACCATGGCATCACCATGACGATGAAATGCTTATACATTTGATGAGATAAATATAATTACATTAAATGCTGGCCAATACAGAGGATATTACTTGGAAGGTTTTTACCGAGTACGGTTGTGTACGAAAAACCGGTGATGACTTCTTCCGTCGCCATTCCTCACACTGCAAAACGTGAAACAGTGAAATGTGAATTTATGAACTTTATGATTTCACATTTTAGGGCATGAAATAATGAAAATACCAGTCGAATTATGTTAGTGAAGGTAGAAATTGGGAATCTCTTACGCAACACAAAGGACGATGGCTTTAATAAACAGTGCGGGTTAGCTTCCTTATTGAAATTAATTAAGCTTTATAGAACGAAACTTGCATGATAAACCACATTCAAAAACGCACAATAAATAGAGAAGAAAAAAGGAAATTTTCCGCTCACCTGAACAAACGTTTCTTTCAACATTTATAAATATGGACTATTTGATCATATTTGACATAAAAGCGGTCATAGCACAGTTTCCAAACCAACTGCAGTAAGTCCTTCCTATCAATATTTCTATCAGAAAAAATAAGAGGTCTATTAAAAAGAATTCAATGATATCGTCGATAAATTGTAGGTCTAGTCTAATGAGTGATTCATTTAAGGTTTCTATACCTGAAATTATCAATCGACAAATCATTTTAAATTTTCCACGACAATCTACCAGCGACGGCTATATTTGAAGCGGTACTCGAATAAGAAAAACACGATTAAACTATAAATAAGTTTAACGTATAAAGCGTTAGTCTAACCATCACGTTTGCTTCTAATATACATGTATCGTCAAATTGAACTTTATATAGTACGTGAGTGTATTATTTCATAAAGTATTAACGGTGACAAAACGACTGTTAATTATGTAAAACTGATCGTATAAAGTCTCATTGACATTTGAACGACGACTATGTCATTATAAATCAATATATTCTGTATAGCATTGTTTTCCATTTAAAGGGCCATGTCGAAGCACAAACAGTGCTATGACCATAAACTTATATATCTGTTTAACTTGATAAGGACATAAAACAATTCCCGATACTGTTACGCTACCATATGAAGCGAACAATGAATATTTCATCTACAAATAAGTTGTGCTTTTTAGTTATTTTTTCCCTGTCCAAATCACAATTTCACTCGCCGACTGTTTACGGAAACGGGCGTAAATCTTCGGAAGATTCCGCGAGTTGATCTAAACCGAGGATGAAATTTAATTTGTAAACCAACATCAATACAACATTACGCAACAACTTCAGAGTTAGTTTAGACTTTGTGCAATCGATTTTAAGAACTTACAATGTATGTCTTTGGTAACTACCGGGGAAAATCATACTATGTCGTCGTCTAGGTATTTATCTCGTTGCTCTGCCGTGGGTGTTATAATCCGTATTATTGGTCGGCTACTTTATGACTACGGACAAAATGTCGCGATGCATTTGTGATTCTAGAATTATTTCCAATACTCTGATACCAGACTGAGTTCACTAATGAGCATCCATATCTAGCATATGTACCTACTAGCGGGAGTAAGGATCTCAGCTACAATAGGTCTTTATTAGTATTCATGAACACTGATACAATTTTGAAAAAGTTTGTCCAAAATCTTCAGACATTGAATGGTATATGAATGAGGTCCTTAAATTCAATAACTACGAAATTCTGTGATCGTTACGTTGTCCATTATAACTGCCACATAAACGACAACTTTGAAGTTTAGTCAATATCACTACAAAATATGTAACCATTTTGCAAAATATAACTACAAAATATGTAACCAATTTTCAAAATATCACTACAAAATATGTAACCATTTTTCAAAAATATCACTACAAAATATGTAACCATTTTTCAAAAATATCACTACAAAATATGTAACCATTTTTCAAAAATATCACTACAAAATATGTAACCATCTTTCAAAAATATCACAACAAAATATGTAACCATTTTTCAAAATATCACTACAAAATATGTAACCATTTTTCAAAAATATCACTACAAAATATGTAACCATTTTTCAAAAATATAACTACAAAATATGTAACCATTTTGCAAAAATATCACTACAAAATATGTAACCATTTTTAAAAAATATAACTACAAAATATGTGACTATTTTTCATTTACTTATATAGTTTACCTTTTATTTACACGAACACTGAATTGCTACTAATGTCGCTTTAAAATGTATCTATACAAAGTTTTCATTGATATTTGCCAAAGTAATGTTACTCAGGCACACTAACAAACTTGACAATTCCTGATATATGTCTCCTTGGTTACACGCCGAAATGCTGTGTTTTCCTCACACCACCAATCACTGATCAACCCATTTTAAATGCGTTTTATTTTTCAAGAAAAACGGTATGCATGTGAGCGTAATAGAGTGCATAAAATACATTTGAAATTCATTTTCACCTAGGGCTTCATGTAACTGGAGGAGTAGTCTGGTTCCCGTCGTACTGATATTGCAAACAGTAGGGAAATAAGAGAGCAAGGGGAATGAACTCCAGACTACTGAAGGAGTGGTATACGTTACGTTTAGTTAACATGTTCTTTGTGTCAAATTATTTGTTGCTCTAAATACTTACATGAGAGCCGGATGTTTCCATCCGCATACGAAGCTAGTGATAGCTTCATTTCTTTTTAAATTTAAGAAATAAAGAGATTAAATAAAAAAGGTATGCAAGAAAAAATATCTTTCACTTGCTTCGTGTGCGAATAGAAATGTTCGTCTCTAGGGTAACTGTTTTCAGCAGTGCCTCGTTCACGCCGAACAGATTACCCTCCCTCGTGTAATATATTTCTATCCGTAATGGAAGCAAGTGGAAAAAGTCTTATATACTTAAGCAAAACCAGACATTTTAATGGAAACATCGGATTGCTCTCTGATGTCAACATCAGCTAACTGAGATATGACACATAACATTTAATGATCGCATTAAACATTAATGTGTGTCAATGTACATTGACTTGCCGTAAAGTGTTCCCTCCCTCATGTAACAACTAAAATATATTCCAAGGGAAAGTGGATGCGAGGCATTAAAGTCGCCGGGAAAATGTTTAGCAAAATAATTATTGTGAAGTATTTGAAGGGAGTATGTAGAAAAGGAAAACAAAAGTGCATTAACATCACAAACTGAATTTTGCAAATATTGAACATGTGTCTAAGTATTACAGATCTTGTTAAATTTGAAGTATAACAGTCAGACTTACTGCTGTAGGCATATACATAAGTCTTTGTTTCGGACAATAATACATAAAACATCCTCAGTTGTTAGAGAAACGCTCCATTACATCAGAGAGGTGCCCCATAAGCATAGAATGTCTTTTTACAAAAATATTATCAGCTTGTAATGAACATGTTATTCAAGGTTTGTCAATATCGGCGGTAAACCACTGCATCAACAGCTAACAAACTAATTCACATAACATACGATTTTAGCTGTTTCATTAATACTCCTGTTATGAATCCCTCCCTCCAATATCGAAGCTATTATTAACGTCAGCACATTAAGTTTGTCGTTGGCCTGACTTATACCACAAGACAACAATCAACAGTACGTAATTAAGCTAGCATTTAATATAATCTTAGTTTGAAGATTCTGGCTCTGCTCATAGACATCACGTATTCGCGACCATTTCCTTCCGTGTCACAGAACATATTATGTATCGAGACGAGCGAACAATATCCATCTAACGACGCAAAAGCTCATTGTATCATTTTATTGCAAAAACCTCAACCCACGTGTTTAGGACAAATTTCCCTAGAAGCATTAGGAATCTATATTCATATTAGAATATGATATGTGTTCATTATTCAGCTATGGAAAAGAGAACATGGATTGAAGGAAATAACTTTGTACATACGTTCCTCACTGTATCAATTGGTGCACACTGACCATAGATTCGGGTCATCTTAACTGTATGACCATGTTTTACATAGCTCTGCATTTGACCCCTTTCCTCTGTCTTAGTGTTGTCAATGAATGTATATTCGTTATCAGAATCATTACTAATTGTAATATTAGTGATACGTGATGCCGCACACATTTGGTTGAACATTTTCATTTTAACAACAGCATTATAGTGTATACATGCCACTCGAAAGTGACAGAAATGGGTTTTTAAACGGTATAGAATATAAGTAAGAAGTGGACATTATATTTTCATTTCGGCGTATATCTGGGCCCGTATTACAGAAGCATCTTAAGTGAATCTTAAATATGTTCACTTAAGTCCAAAACTTCAAATGGATGTAATTCCAAAACCACATTAATCTGTTAGGCTGTTTAATGATAATAACAACAACATATTAATACCATTCATTTTTATCACTCTTGATTTGACCATATGATTGCCTGTTTGTTAAATAAACAAGTTAAGGGAAATGTAATTTAAGGATAAGATTTTACTTAAGATGTTTCTGTAATATTGCCCCTCTGGAGATAAAACGTGCGTTAGAAGTAACATGTGCGCATGAATCGTATAGAAGAACATATCACATATTCAGTACCGTAAAACCTCACTTTAAGACTACTCCAATAATAAGACCACCTCAATAATAAGACCACTTCAAAATTAAGAACACAATGTTCAAGTCCATTTTCAATGTTTAGCTCTTTATTCAACATCGATATTAAGATCAGACCGACTTTAATTTGACTATTACCAGGTTGAGCACGATGTAAATTTATCGAGAACATATTTATATTAAGTAGTTGACTCGAACAGATTAACATAATTGATTGTACATGCTGTGAATATAAATCAAAATCATTAAATCAGTTCAGCTTAGCAAATTACACATCGTTACGTTGTCCAGAGTTCCACATATTCCGACATTACAACGGCTAACATGTTCTGCGTGGTATTAATGGTCCGTATAACTAATACATTTGCGGAAGTCCCGGTTTTTCGTACAAGGAAAATTGTAAAATCTCGTGAATTCCGTCTAATGCAAACACGAAATGTACGCACATTTTAATCATCGTTTTGTCATTTTAAATCATCTATAGGATATACGAGTATTTAAGCTTTATAGATAAAAACAACAAAATTAGGTACAAACCTGTGTTCCGCAACACGTAGCAAATATCCTGAACAAATACCTCTATTTACTCATAAAAGCAACAAGCGTACTGTTCCGACAATTTCCATTCATGCTTGTATCGGGAAATTCATGACGACGCAGTATTGCCAATTTTCAAGACGCATCGATCCGAAATTGTGCTGTTGGAAAAAAAATGGAAGACGTATATACAGACTTATTATACCTCATTAAGTCTTACAAATGCATTATATAAGAGCTTTTAATCGTTCCAGCATTGATGAAATCTGCATACGATAAAAGGATGAACAATACAAGTCACAAAATGTCTGTACAATTTACATAACACATAGCGTCAGATTCAACAGACGTGCATTCCGTTCATAAGTATAGCTCTACATGGATACTTTAGTTTAAGAAAGAGAAATATAATATAAAGCGTGATAACGATTTACCTTTCAAAGCGAATACACCACGTGTCATTACGTCATGATATTGTTTTATCACATAAAGGGAAAAGGCACATAAAAGTTCTACGATAAAGTAACAAATACAGTCTGTATGCATAGTAGTACCATTTATTACAAAGTAGCAAACCGCAGGGCCTGGGACGAATTTCAGAACCCTAGGTGTTTTTCTGCCCCTGTTTTAAAACAACGTGATTTTTATTCTACACTTGCTGGACAGCACGGGTATTTAATCGCTGTGACATAAAAATACATAAACTTTTACTTTTATAATTAGAACGGTTATAATGTATATGATTTATTCAATCACACATTACTTTTTTCGGCCCAGTCTAACTAAAACATGACTTTGTTGTGTGCATATCAGTGTTGTGTTAACCAATCAAATCTTACGTTAACCACTCAACTAACTTCTCTTCAACCGAACAACGCATGTAACCTTAACGTGGATTGGTTAACATTTCTACAAGGGGTACGTTTTTTTACCGAAATCCACCCATTTTGGACCTGGAGTGACCAGCCATCGTAACATCTCGACAATTTGTATGTTGCATAACAAATCTTAACCTTCAAATTGCGAAGACCATCTTTTTTTCAAGTTATTTCTTGTTCAATTTACAACTTTAATACTGTACAATGGTTTTGGTTCCCTCAGATCCAACATAACTATGTATAAAATGGAGAAAGTATTAACACTATGAAATGTAAACCATTATCAATATTCTGAGTAAGCTGATACTTTGACTAAATCGTGATTCCTACATCAGATATCAACGGCATATCAAATTATCTTTTTTTTACTGTTTAGATGCATTTAGTTTAATCATATTTTATTGTATTTATACATATAACTATCATATTTGCACAAACATACAAGTACATACAAAAGGGTTGGGCCAAAAGTTTTAACAACACTATCTAGGGCCCTTCCCTAGTTTAGATGTTTTCAATGGCTACCAAGATGCATTGTACTTTCTGATTTCTTGAATGTAACAAAATAATATCGTATGGGGTGATAACCTTTTAGGTTCGAACACTCCAGCTCAGATTCATGTGAGGAGGTTGTCAGTCGCTTGCTAGTAACTGGTTAGTAACTCAGCAAAGCTGGTTTGGTCAATAAACCGCCGTACACAACGAATGGATTGTTTAAAGTCTTAAACAAAGTACATAAACTGAAATAATTCGTCACTGATTGAAAGTTTAGTTACTGTCCGTATGGAAGTACATCACAATCATTAAAACATACGTCTGGATTCAAACCATAATCTATTTCTTGAGCAGATGAATTAAATTCAGCGATGCGTAAGTCAATCAAATTTTAAGTTATAAATGTCGAAGTACATTTTGACAGTCGAACTGTGTTTGTAAACTGAACGCTGATTCGTTCAAATATGCAAGCTGTAAACGGTGGACTGGAATGTAGCAAAAAGCGAGCTTAGTGCGCCTGCACCAACAAATTGCGTATAACTCTCCGACTATAAACTGAAATGTAATCTCGTAAATCAGACAGGATTTACAGTCTCCTGGTAACTTCTGGATTCTACATCCCCCGTTTGCAAACTTAAAGGCTATAAAACATAATGACGTCAATCTACTGAAAATCGAAAAAAAGGAAGCTATAGTTGGAATATGATTGTGTAATCAAACTCAATCTTTCACGCCGGATATTAAATGACTTTTGTTGATTCTCGTTGAAGTCTATTTAATTCTCAATGAAATTTCATGTCCAAATCGATACCGTACGCAATATATGGAGGTTTCATGGTGAATTATATCCATTTCAAGAGTCGTTTTATCGAACAGCTTTTAGCGTTCCACAAGATGAGCCAGACTGGAGTATAACTTTACAATAAACACAGAAAATGTGTCCAATAGTTCGTTAATCACACGTTCTAAAAGAACTTGTGTTGGGAACAGAATAAAATTTACATCAGTAGTTAGTTCAGTAATTGCACCTGACAATTTACAAAATTATAACTTTAACTATTGAACCACGCTACTATTGGTTTTATTCAGAGAAATATGGAATTTGATATAGCACGAAATTAATTGCATTACGGTGTATTGAGCGCAAGTGATTATGTTAAATTAAAAGTGAAATCAAAGCTCACGTTCTGGATACAAACAGAGAGATGTACGGAAATGAAGCATGAATCAATAATGAAATGCATCATGATGCGTTTCTAACTTTATCTGAACTCGTTAAAAAAACAGATAACGATTAATGCATTGGAAAACATTATTCGATGAAATCCAATGATAAGCACTGCGTACTGCTGTTTCCCAGAGTGAAACGAACCCTTGTATGTATTTGTCCTTACTACAGTCGGACCTCGTTTATTCAACAACCTTCTATCCGAATACTCGGTATCACCGACATATATGTCAGGTCCCGATGTAACTTCTTTACGCACGTCGAATCGAATTGGGCTTTTCGAAACTATGAATTATAGGAAATAAGTTCTTCCCAATAAATTCGAATGAACGAGGTCCGACTGTTGTTGTTTTTTAACCCCATCCATAGTGTACCCATCAATTACATAGCAAAATATTGAGTATAGAATCTGAATAAAGATTAGTTCTTTTGGACGCTACGAGTATATAAATGCAGCTACATGTTTCATTTAAATGCTTCTGTCCGCTCTGTTAGCTCAGTGGTAAGAGCGGTATGCCGTCACCCGGGAGGTCCTGGTTTGATTCTCAGGCTGGAAATGTTATGTCATTCAGTGCCAATTGGCTACGGTCATTTATTCTCCATCCCTAATATATGTTGGGACGTTGTCAGCTGCTTGCAGAATGGGAAGTTATAGTCCAGCGACGGACATCACATCTCTATATTGTCGCTGTAGGAGACGCGTGTAAAAGTCGGAGTACAGAGACACGTATGCGGGGCTAGGGAAGTTAGTACTTGTTGATAATTAATACCAGGAAACGGAGACGCGTGTAAAAGTCGGAGTACAGAGACACGTATGCGGGGCTAGGGAAGTTAGTACTTGTTGATAATGAATACCAGGAAATCTGGTTAAGTCAACTGACCGCCATAATTAACCGAAAATTGCTGAAAAACGGCGTTAAACCCGATCACAAGAAACTAATCATAATCTCCTCCTGCTGTCTCTATTGGTAAAATATTGAAATTGTTTATTAGTTCATTGTCAATAAGGACTGTGTTAAGCAAATAAAACTGGCACTCGTCTCACTTGTCTACTAGTAGAATCCATAAATCCATCATTGTCTATGTTAAACCATTAACAGCCCTTCACTCATCTGTGTTGTAAAACGATATTCCTCTTAAACGTGTTATTCCGGTATGCATATGGATTACAAGAATTTGGTATGAAACTTCCAAAAACACTGAAAAATCCAAATGAGGTCAGCATTAAGTTTCTTGCTGCGATGTTTAAGCCACAAAAGAAAGCCATCGATCGAGGTCAAAGAAGTCTAGAATACCATTTGACCCGTCCAAGACATTCACATTCATGTCAAACTATAGACAATGTACATGTGGCCAGTTCAGAAAATAACATTAGATGTTAAGGATAATGGTTTAACAATGATATTTGCAGCAAGACAATCTCCATATTTTTATCTAACAAAGAAATCGTAAGTTTGATTAAACAGAGCATGAAGGGCATTGTCTGCGAATAAATTGTTTATTATATATGTTGTAATGCACCTCAAACTCGAGTGCATTTCAGTCGAAAATTGTCAAATGTACTATAGTAGCCGACCATGTTATTTGCTTGAGAATCAAAAGGCAACACCCCCATCATAACGGCGAACATCCCTTTCTTGGACCGATTCCTCATTCACAAAAACGAATTACATAGGTTATTCTAGAGAAAGCGACGCAAAACTTAAAGTAAAACCCTGTCTTTTGCTGCAACCCTTCAAAACAATAAGATCGTAATACAAATGCAGATATGTATGCAATTGTCTTAATTTGTCAATAGGTAATTTTTTATTTAAAAGTTTTATTGTAAGCAATAGTTATAAACTGTAGGCATACCTTTGAGTGAGCCATTGATACTTTCATTGTTGCAAGAGGGAGAATAAGTTGTTACAGGGAACGCCACATACATAAGACAATGCCTCTCCAAACAGACCTCCCGGAAAACAACAATAAGGCACTTGAAGAGGCTCAAGGGTACATACGTAAGTGAACAGGGGCAAACGACATGACAATACATTCAACGAACTTTACTAACTGTTCAGTTAGTTTCCTTCACGTGATAGAGAACTAATTATACTTCTATGTTGGTGTCAGATAATATTAATTTTACAAAAAATCATATTTAACACGCATGTTCATCCACACTCTCACAACAGCACTATTGTACGGTGGCATAGAGGTGACATGTCTGAAATTATTTTTATCACGTCTTGGTATGTCGTGGGAACGAGTAAGTAAGTCGTGGCCAGGAGATAAAATTAATTTCACACATGTCACCTCTATGCCACCGTACTATGGTGCTATTTTGCTCGAAATGTTTGTCGAAAAATGTGCTAAAACACGACAAATACCAGGGTAACGTGCGAAGCAGCAGAATAAACGAGGTGTTTAATCCGTCAGATTCAAACTGAAAATAATCAGATCGATTGGATGTGACAGTAATGTCGCCCATTTGTTAGTTTAATACAATTGCATGCATTAAGAGGAAATGCATAAAAATAATTCCGGATAATTCGGAAAAAAAACAAATTATCAGACACTAGCAGGAAATACATAAAAAATCACCCTGGATAATTGGAACAAATGTATTTTCACAAATTTTAAGAAATGCCGATGAAAGGGGTTATGCCGGATTAGAACAATTAGTAAATGCCATTAATTAGAACAACTCCAGCGCAAAGATTTATTATTTCAGAACAATATATGCATGTGAAATTGTGGTGGCGAAAATTGTAATGTTTATGTTCAAACATATTTATTGCCATACTTAAATAATGGTAACCCTCACGTTGATAAATCATAATATACAGGAAATGAACACTTCTAGTCTTCTTCTCCTTCAAGGTTAATGTTTACGTATCCCAAAATGTATACATTTAAAGTAAGATTATAAATTATATTTTATGTTAAACGGTGGAATGTATGTATATACATTTATTAACTACAGAAAATCGCATCTCCAAAAAGCCCTGCGTGTTTGGAAATATCCATTTGATATTCAAAACTTTAGACGTATTTCCAGGTATCAAAATAAATGGCACTTGTGGCACTGTGGAGAGCAAGGTGTCGATCTGATACGAGCTGGTGCTCTGGGTGACGTTAGTATTCTCTACTGTCTACATATATGATTGATACACTTTTATCATCATAATGTCTGTTCCGTGGATACGTGAATTTGCTTCCTGGAGCAATGTGTTCCTTGCATATGAACATTTACGTCAGTCTAGAATCGCACTATGATGTAACACGACTATGTTTGAAAATGAGTGTTAAGACACTATATAATACTATCAATGCAAACGGCCACAGTATTCCAAGAAATTACGCAAAATATAACACATTTTGTGATTAATCGACTTTTGTGATATTGGTATATTAAATATCAACTTTCTTAAAGTGAACAGTTTAGTTTCTGATTTACCTGTTAATTGCAAAATCCTGACAGGACTGTGAGTTCACAATTCGCGACCAAAGAATATACATGTATATGTTTTTGCTATCGAAATCATTACAATCATTTTGGTCATACAACATTGTTATGCTGTATCTTTGTTGTGCATTAGTGTTATAATATGTATACCAAATAATGACAAAATGAGAGCATCTGCTCGACCGCCATTGACACAACTTGGTGACATGCAAGTGTCTTTAAAGAATGCTGAATTGATAACGTTCCGTTATATTTTGCATATTTCTGTCGCTGGGTCTAATTATTGTCGCCGCTAAATCACTACTTGAGCGCTGCTATGGGATTTACAACATCTTCTGTATGTGACGTCATTTCAAGAAAACGCTACATTTGATGTCACTATTTGCAAGCAGGAAACAAAATTTACTCCATATGGTCACTTCGTTTTCATATTGCCATATGGGGCAAATATTGCTTACTTTCAGTACATGGTGACGTCACATGTGACGTTTTCTGGAAATGACGTCACTTATAGAAGAGATTGGAAATAATACAGCGGCGCACACTTTTACAACATCGACTTATTATTTATTGTTATACGTTCAATCAGTGGAAGTGTGCGCCCTCTGTATGTCTGGTATTGGCTGCAAAATCTCTAAAAGACAAAGCAGTAAAAACTGTGGTATTTATTTCTAACTCAAACAGTATATGAATAAAGTTGTAAGCGTGTGTTTGGTTGTATATAGCACCCATATTGTACAATCATGCGGAGATGGTGTCTTATTCTGGAATAAATAGATCGACCAATAGTTTTCTGATACCAAGTGACATAAATACCACGCCTAGTCGCATATACATTACATTTGTGAAAGCAGTCCTAACTCAACCCTTATTATTCCGAACGTACGCAAGACAGTTTTAAATGTCTTTTGAATGACTTGGATGTTATAGGTCGCACTTGAGACGGGTCTCTACAATGGAAGCACCGTGTCGATGAATATGTTTACTTGTATGCATGTTTACATGTACATGCCTGTTAATGTCGGACAATATTTACTCTGCATTCATGAATATTCATACAAATCCGTACATTATCGGCGAAATACGAAGAGCGAGTTTTATTACACAGTCGAATAACCTTCATTCGAATTCATCGGGTCCGAAATTTTATTTCAAATGGTACAGGTTTCATATAGTCCATTTCAATTCGACCTGTCTACTTACATCAGGACCTGATATGTGTTTCGGATGATTCCGAGTATTCGGATAGAAGGTTGTCGCATAAACGAGGCCCGACTGTATGAGTACCTATCAGATGCCCTATCGACGTGCCAGTTTAATGTTGCCTACCGATATTGTTTATTATTATTATATTTTTGTAATCTGGTTTTTAGTCACATAAACAACAATGGCCATGTAGTGAATTTTCCAGCTATTGAGGTTGTGCAATACATCAAGCGTCACTTCTGGCATTAACGTAGGTAGAACTCCCGACCTACCGTAAGCCAACTGGATTGCTTTCTCACAGACGAAATACACATCCCGAGAAGAGTTAGAAGTTGCAGCAGTGAGGGGCAAGCGATTTGAAATCAGTGACCTTAATCACTCGTCCCCGGAGACTCTTATTTGTTTATCAGTTCAATAACAAGATACAGATAATGAAGTGAATGACCAACAAACGTCAATTACGCACAAACTACATAGAGGCTCAGAGAACATTCTAGGGATATTATCAACACCAAATCATCATTAACGTCACATTGATTTACATGAACTGTCTGGCCACGCCTAATTACCACTTAAACCTTAAAGGAGTCGATGTAATGACCTGGAATGAATGGGGTCGTAATGTCCTGTATCGACACAATGTTGGGTAAGTATAAGTAATTGACAAATACATTGCTCCATATCCGTATTACATCCTGTAACTACCTCATTCCCCTGACTTCATCTGCCGTAATACGAGCGTAAGTTTTTTTTTTGTTTTTTTTTCAAAGATAACTTTTATTTTTTTAACTATTTTACAAAGCAGTGAACATACATAATTACATAATACAATTGTACATAGCAAAGTTGTCAGTTATCTTATAATTGTATAATGTACAGAAAAGAATATACAGCGTGTGTGAGTAGAAAATAGAAAATAATATAAAAAAAATGAGCTTTTAAAATTTTGATCGTCCAGTCTGCCAAAAATAACAAAAATCATGCATGATATTTTAAATAAGAGGTATGAGAACATTCCATTTCAGGATAAAATTATCAAGTTTGTTTTGCATAGTTGCTATCATTTTTTCAATCTCGATGCGCCTGTACAGATATAGTTTAAAATAGTCGATTTCCGGTATTTTTTTAGCGTAAGTTCTTACTTGGGTATGGCAAGTGGTCGCATAACAAGTTTGAAATAAACCAGATTTTACATAGGCCCATAGTCAAATCACTAAACGTACATTCCTTTTGCTATAAATCATTTTCTTCGTTAAGTGTTACTGTTTTGATTTGTTAAATTACATAATCTGATAAAGGTTAGACAATTCAGACGAGCATTGTCAACCTTCAGGTCGTGTGCTCATTGTCTTGCTATAGAAACAGGACGACACTGCAACACGCCTACAGCAAACCGTCTTTGTACATTATGTAACAGACACGCTATAGAAGATGAGTTACACTTTCTCTTAGTGTGCACTATATTGAATGATTTAAGAAAGCGTTATGTTCCTGTAGCATACCGGTATTGGCATTATTTCAGTCGAATTGAACGATGAAGTAAAACAACGTCTGCATGGACGTTTCTATCTTACATGAAACACAGCTGACAGAATGAGTTTGTATACAAAGGCTTTGAGCCAAGGAGTGCTGGAGGTAAAATGGCTCAGACAAAATCATCGTGATAGACTTGTTTCCGTGACAGATTGAGATAAAACCGATAGATAGAAAGGTATTAATTAAGTGATCTCTCATGAAATGTCACATGCTGGACAATGATATCTCATTAAGAAAAATAAGAGGCCATTAGGCAACTATATACCATGTATTTATACATTTTGGCGCGATAACGTATTGTACGAAAACGTATAGTATGAGAAACTTTGTAATTTATTAAATGTAGCTACCGCTGACTTCACATTTCGGCTGTAACTTGGGAGTCGATTCTTTAATTACCAAGTAATTTTCATGAAGTACAATTAATATCATACGAATGTGCGCAGTTGCTTTTGATTAGCTGGTTGGGATTTTGTTGCATACAGTTGCAAGACCATGAGGCTTTTTGGTGGTAAACTTTTATCCATATTTTGCTGTGCAGTCCTTTCTCGAACAACATTTATTCTTTTATACCAACTCATTTTATTACATTTACTTTTCTTGTAGTAAGAATTTGCCATTAGTTTATTCAAACTCTTCTAAGCAACACATTCTCAACAACAACGACCTATTTTGCGAGTCCAATCGGATGTTGCGATGAAGAACTTTCGCTGTACTTGGTGGTACATCGCATGCATTGCGTATTATCAACTATCAACGAGAAAGAGAAGCAACATTCATTAAACAGGGCCTCATAGAAATCCCTAGGGTACGATTAGAAATAAAGAATGGGAAGAGGGTCAGTAGAGCTTTCATAGGAGTTAAATTGATCAACACATGACAACCAAATATGCAACTTATATGCATGCAGTTATTTCTTTTCTTTGAGCAGGATATTCTACTTTATTACAAGGAGACATGAACATAGGAAATACTTCGGTAGTATGAATAGTTTAGTATTGATCAATGTTTGGTTTTTTCGTACCAATCCTTTAGACGGAAAACAAGAATAAGCAACAATAAAATGTATGATCAAAATATGTAACAAAACATTAACTCATGTACATATGTGGCGAGATAGACACATGCATAACATTTACAATTATCGAACAATTTCTAACTAAGTGAACATTCATGACACGTGTATCTCATTATTTGATGAACACTGGTTCTAAAATAGTCTGCATCGATGTCTGGCTCCATATATAAAAAAAAACAATACATGCATTAAAAGCGAGACAAAATGATATTATGTTTGGGAATAAAGATCGTGTTTCAATGAACAAGAGCAAGTTTCATTCATTTAAAGAAAGCTATGGTGTGTTATTCTTTTTCAAACGACAACAAAATAATTTAACTTCACTTACAAATTCACTCTACACCAAATTTCTGCTTGAAATTGAAGTCTTTGCCAGGAAGGGAACATAGTGTTTGCAGTATTACATACATTTGTAATTATGGTGGCATAATTAACAACTAAATTGTGTGAGTTCTGTACATTTGTATTACAAACAAATTACTTACATGAGTATTACGTAGGTGTGTTAAAGGTTAGGCAATTAGGAAGAGCATTGTCAACCTATAGAAACAAGTCGACACAGCAACACGTCTACAGCAAACCGTCTTTGTAAACTATGTAACAGGCACACTATAGAAGATGAGTTACACTTTCTTTTAATGTGCACTATATTGAATGATTCAAGAAAGCGTTATGTTCCTGTAAATAATTGGCGGTCGCTAAGTAATCATAAGACTACACTTTTATTAGCCGAAAGAAATGAAAACAATATTCAACCTCTATCATGCTGTATTTATTATGATTCTAACTTGAGATAAGAGCTCATATCTGTGTTGTTATGTACTCGTTAAATTAATGTTTGAAACTGTGACTGATATTGTTTCTATTATTTTGCGATGCATCTACACTTGTGCACAATATGATATGAACTTGTTCTATTTACTTGTGTTATGGACTGGTCACCTTAAGCACGAATAAATGTGTACTGTATTGCATTGCATTGCATCGTATTGTATCGTATTGTATTGCATTGTATTTTATCGTATTGTATCGTATTGTATCGAATTGTATCGTATTGTATCGTATCGTATCGTATTGTATGGTATGGTATTGTATCGTATTGTATCGTATTGTATCGTATTGTATCGTATTGTATTGTATTGTATTGTATCGTATTGTATCGTACTGTATCGTTTTGTATCGTATTGTATCGTATTGTATCGTATTTTATGTGGTTATCAAATTAAAGAAAATAGTGGTTAACTAGATAAGCATCGTCATAATTGTTTATCACGTAAGATTGTCTGGTGGTGCCCAAAACTGACACCATTCACCTACGTATATCGGAAAGACAATCGATTAAGTTTAAGTTATCATAATAATAATGCAGTTAACTAGATAAGTATCGTGATAACCACATGATATCTAATTAAGTATGTAGTTAACAGGTGGCAGAACTATATAACAATGCCTAATACATGAAGTTTTATAAAATCGTCATATCATGTGGTCCGTTTGTTTTTGTTATGTGTTCTTCAATGTGCGTGCCTCCTCCCTTTGCCAAGATAATTATGTCTAGGTAAGTTCTGACTTTGAGAACACCCCCCCCCCCCCCTGCTCCACATGTGTTCGCTACTATTGCTTATTGAACATAAACAAAATGGCGATGGTCCAAATCGATTTTGTCATTTATTGTTTGTTTAAATTTATCATGAATATTCTACTCGCAAGATGTTTCCATTTGGAGAAACATTTGAAACACGGAAACATGTCCAGTATTATTGAGACGTCGCATGTCAGATTGCTTTTTATTTTCCTCTTGTCGATCTTTCGAAATTGAACAATTTTGAAGCACGCTTTTATCGATTTTAAGTTGAAAAAAACTTTAGAATCTCCGTTTCAGACGGTTTCGTCAGAAGGACAGTCTAATGAACGTGGGTTTGATTTATGGGCGTTTTGGTATTACGGAAAAGAGGAGGGTACAATACGGACACAGTCATGTGACAAGTTGGTATACGCACGTACTCGTATAAACGTAATGCACGAGATGACGTCGTCCGAAACATATGGCCTAATGCGATCTGAATGTTATGTGTGCCCAATCTAAACGAGGCAGCATATTGCTTGACATTGAAAGTTTTCAAGGATTCAAAATCACTAATAAAGATGAAAACAACTCACCCTATGGCACAAACTATAAAAAAAACTTCAGAATCGGCCCATTTCAAGAAACAAATTGCATCCAAAGATAAATGTATATGAACTGGTAAAATGTGTAGCAACGAGTATTGCTTAGTGTGGCTGAGAATCATTCGTTTGGTAATTCAGAAATTATATAACTTTATTTTATTGACAGTCATATACAGCCGGACCTCGTTCATTCGTAATCATCGGGACCGAAATTTTATTTCGAATA
This sequence comes from Mactromeris polynyma, assembly GCA_032209605.1. Lineage (NCBI taxonomy): Eukaryota > Metazoa > Mollusca > Bivalvia > Venerida > Mactridae > Mactromeris > Mactromeris polynyma. Next base: position 8,326,799 of record JASFXZ010000012.1, read on the forward strand.
AAAAATGGTTTCGGATAACTCATTTCTATTCGACGTGATTAAGAAAATACATCAAAACAAATATTCTGTTATAACGAATGACGCCGTAACGAGAGTCGACTGTATTAATATCGGTCAACTACATACGTAACATAACAATACTGTGACAACCCTTTTTCATGGGATTTATGGTTAAGAATTTAAAAAATACAAATCATGGTCGCAACACTACGAAACAGCTGCATGATTGCAAAGTTAGTAATACCATTGCAGTCGGACCTCGTTTATTCGTCTACCTTCTATCCGAATACTTGCTATCATATGTATGATATTAATACAGTCAACTATCGTTACAACGTCATTCGTTATGACTATTTGTTACAGGACACACTTTTAGTGGAAACGAATCTGCAAACAGTGCCATTTATCTAATTCAGTATTTAACACTACAGCATAAATCCAGGGAACAAATGTGGGCGTTATAACGAGAGTCGACTGTAGTCTTCTTGACAAGCACATATTCCATCTACGAAACAGACGAGCCTAGTCGTCTAGTCTTAATGCCAGAATGATGTCCATATATTCGATGTTCTGAGAATACACTATTTGACCAACTCTTGTAAAGATAACAAGTACATTTTGTCATTAATCGATGACAAATTTGTCTGCAGCTATTATATGCTTTTATAAATGTGAGACAGATGGTAATGCGGCGGTTAAATGCGAGGTTTTCATTCCATTTATCGTGTTGAATCTCCGAGAATCATAACCGAAAATACCAATACTGTAGGCCATGTTATTGCTTTTATCATTTTGTTGCTTGGTCCTGCATTTCTTGGTCGTTCAGTATCAATGTTTTAGTTTGTTGTTGATGCTGTGCTGGGCTCTTTGCACTAATGGTGTCGATCTTGTTTTGTGGTTCCTCTCTATGTGTGCTTCTTGGTACATATGGCATTGCTTTTTGTCCATCATTGCTTGTGCTTCCTGGTACATATGGCATTGCTTTTTGTCCATCATTGCTTGTGCTTCCTGGTTCGCATGGCATTGCTTTTTGTCCATCCCTGCTTGTGCTTCCTGGTTTAACATGGCATTGCTTTTTGTTCATCCCTGCTTGTGCTTCCTGGTTTAACATGGCATTGCTTTTCGTCATCCCTGCTTGTGCTTCCTGGTTCGCATGGCACTTTTTTGTCCATCCTTGCTTTTGTTTCCTGGTTCCACATGGCATTGCTTTTTGTCCATCATTGCTTGTGCTTCCTGGTTTCACATGGCATTGCTTTTTGTCCATCATTGCTTGTGCTTCCTGGTTTCACATGGCATTGCTTTTTGTCCATCATTGCTTGTGCTTCCTGGTTTCACATGGCATTGCTTTTTGTCCATCCCTGCTTGTGCTTCCTGGTTCCACATGGCATTCCTTTTTGTCCATCCCTGCTTGTACTTCCTGGTTCGTATGGCATTCCTTTTTGTCCATCCCTGCTTGTACTTCCTGGTTCGCATGGCATTCCTTTTTGTCCATCATTGCTTGTGCTTCCTGGTTCCACATGGCATTCCTTTTTGTCCATCCCTGCTTGTGCTTCCTGGTTCGCATGGCATTCCTTTTTGTCCATCATTGCTTGTGCTTCCTGTTTCCACATGGCATTCCTTTTTGTCCATCCCTGCTTGTGCTTCCTGGTTTCACATGGCATTGCTTTTTGTCCATCATTGCTTGTGCTTCCTGGTTTCACATGGCATTGCTTTTTGTCCATCATTGCTTGTGCTTCTTGGTTCCACATGGCATTGCTTTTTGTCCATCATTGCTTGTGCTTCTTGGTTCCACATGGCATTGCTTTTTGTCCATCCCTGATTGTGCTTCCTGGTTTCACATGGCATTGCTTTTTGTCCATCATTGCTTGTGCTTCCTGGTTTCACATGGCATTCCTTTTTGTCCATCATTGCTTGTGCTTCTTGGTTCCACATGGCATTGCTTTTTGTCCATCATTGCTTGTGCTTCTTGGTTCCACATGGCATTGCTTTTTGTCCATCCCTGATTGTGCTTCCTGGTTTCACATGGCATTGCTTTTTGTCCATCATTGCTTGTGCTTCCTGGTTCCACATGGCATTGCTTTTTGTCCATCCCTGATTGTGCTTCCTGGTTTCACATGGCATTGCTTTTTGTCCATCCCTGATTGTGCTTCCTGGTTTCACATGGCATTGCTTTTTGTCCATCATTGCTTGTGCTTCCTGGTTCCACATGGCATTGCTTTTTGTTCATCCCTGCTTGTGCTTCTTGGTTCGCATGGCATTCCTTTTTGTCCATCCCTGCTTGTGCTTCCTGGTTCGCATGGCATTCCTTTTTGTCCATCCCTGCTTGTGCTTCCTGGTTCGTATGGCATTCCATTTTGTCCATCCCTGCTTGTGCTTCCTAGTTCGCATACCATTCCTTTTTGTACTTCCCTGTGTGTGCTTCCTGGTTCGTATGGCATTCCTTTTTTGTCCATCCCTGCTTGTGCTTCCTGGTTCGCATACCATTCCTTTTTGTCTATCCCTGCTTGTGCTTCCTAGTTCGCATACCATTCCTTTTTGTCCATCCCTGCTTGTGCTTCCTGGTTCGCATACCATTCCTTTTTGTCCATCCCTGCTTGTGCTTCCTAGTTCGCATACCATTCCTTTTTGTCCATCCCTGCTTGTGCTTCCTGGTTCGTATACCATTCCTTTTTGTCCATCCCTGCTTGTGCTTCCTGGTTCGTATGACATCCCATTTTGTCCATTACTGCTTGTGCTTCCTAGTTCGCATACCATTCCTTTTTGTACTTCCCTGTGTGTGCTTCCTGGTACGCATGGCATTGCTATTTGTCCATCCCTGCTTTTGCTTCCTGGTACGCATGGCACTCTTTTTGTATATCTCTGCGTGCGCTTCTTGGTACGCATGGCACTCTCTTTGACCATCCCTGCTTGTGCTTTCTGGTACACATGGCACTCATTTTTGTACATCCCTGTGTGTGCTTCCTGGTTCGCATGCCTTTCCTTGTTGTTCATCCCTGCGTGTGCTTCCTGGTTCGCATGGCATTCCTTTTTGTCCATCTTGCTTTTGCTTTTTGGTGCGCATGGCACTCTTTTTGTCCATCGTTGCCTTTGCTTCCTGGTACGCATGGCACTCTTTTTGTCCATCCTTGCTTTTGTTTTTCCTGGTACGCATGGCACTCTTTTTGTCCATCCTTGCTTTTGCTTCCTGGTATGCATGGCACTCTTTTTGTCCATCCTTGCTTTTGCTTCCCAATACGCATGGCACTCTTTTTGTCCATCCTTACTTTTGCTTCCTGGTACGCATGGCATTCCTTTTTGTCCATCCTTGCTTTTGCTTACTGGTACGCATGGCATTCATTTTTGTCCATCCTTGCTTTTGCTTCCTGGTACGCATGGCATTCCTTTTTGTCCATCCTTGCTTTTGCTTCCTGGTACGCATGGCATTGCTTTTTGTCCATCCTTGCTTTTGCTTCCTTGTACGCATGGCATTCCTTTTTGTCCTTCCTTGCTTTTGCTTCCTAGTACGCATGACACTCTTTTTGTCCATCCTTGCTTTTGCTTCCTGGTACGCATGGCACTCTTTTTGTCCATCCTTGCTTTTGTTTCCTGGTACGCATGGCACTCTGTTTGTCCATCCTTGCTTTTGATTCCTGGTACGCATGGCACTCTTTTTGTCCATCCTTGCTTTTGCTTCCTGGTACGCATGGCACTCTTTTTGTCCATCCTTTCTTTTGCTTCCTGGTACGCATGGCACTATTTTTGTCCATCCTCGCTTTTGCTTCCTGGCACGCATGGCACTCTTTTTGTCCATCCTTGCTTTTGCTTCCTGGTACGCATGGCACTCTTTTTGTCCATCCTTGCTTTTGCTTCCTGGTACGTATGGCACTCTTTTTGTCCATCCTTACTTTTGCTTCCTTGTACGCATGGCACTCTTTTTGTCCATCCTTACTTTTGCTTCCTGGTACGCATGGCACTCTTTTTGTCCATCCTTACTTTTGCTTCCTGGTACGCATGGCATTCCTTTTTGTCCATCCTTGATTTTGCTTCCTGGTACGCATGGCACTCTTTTTTATCCTTCCTCGCTTTTGCTTCCTGGTACGCATGGCACTTTTTTTGTCCTTCCTCGCTTTTGCTTCCTGGTACGCATGGCATTCCTTTTTGTCCTTCCTCGCTTTTTCTTCCTGGTACGCATGGCATTCCTTTTTGTCCATCCCTGCTTGTGTTTTCTCCCTTGTCTTTTGTCTAAATCTGTCTTGGATTGGTTCTGATTTGCTCTGAATGTTTTAACTTTCAGTAGAGTATATATACTCAGTACATTTAAAAACGCACAATTTGTTACCAATCACGCTTCGTTAAATTCCATTTCATTTCTTTGGAAACTCATTTTTTATGAATATATGTGTTGATTGTCATGAAATTTAGCTAACATGTTACATATACATGCAATATCATGTCCTTTTTTTCTTGTATCCTAAAAAGTCAGTCAATGAAAATTTAGAAATCCTTCATTGTGCGTTTTTAAATATACTGAGTATATATACTGACTGAATTCATAGAACACACAGTGTGGTCTCAGAAAACTCACTAAAGCCAAATGTGTTCGAACTGAAGAGAACACTCACATTCATGTACATTTTCAGGAATACTAGACATAAATGATCCTTGTCTAGAATACTTGGAAATAATATGATAGATCTGATTATAGACGGGACACAATATGAGGGTAGTACCAGCATATGACATTAAATATATCCTGAAATCCGTTGAAAGACACACAAAAGGATAGCTGTTGCCCAGATGTTCAATTGATAGCAAAATCTTGCTACAGAAGACAATGATAATGTTGTAGAAGAGTAGTTGTTGCTGCGAGCTACTTTAAAGTGGTTGCGTTTATTCGTATACAATATGCTTATAATTATTTATTACATCACGTAAAGTGTGGGGTTCATTTAGTGATGAGGATAAGTGACTTTAGTTTTGTGTTTGGAAATGACGTGGAACATGTACGTACAACAAGCAATATATTAACGGACTTTATATCCATCGTTAAAGTCGCTTCATGATTGAACTCGAAAATAGCGATATATAATGATAGGCCTAATTGCAGAATTTCTGGGAAGGAAATTTTGTATGGGAGTTTAACGTTCACTCTTAATATATGATAAACGTTTGTTCATCCTCTCCGATATATTTTAAGTGAAACTATTCTTTGCGATCGAAGCGAGCAGAATTATTTACGCTTTTAGCTTTTAATGTCATATTAAAACACATACTCGGCACTCGGCAGATTGTAAGAGGATGCCGCATATTGATACTGTAGTACAAAATAATAGTTCCCACCTACCGTATTGATGGTTAATCCATTATTTCACCCAATGGAATGGAACCAAGCCAAATTTGGACACTACAAGCCAATAACTTGTAACACACGACGAAACCGCGTGTACCGATTCTGCGATATATCGGGGAATTCTTAGAAATATCTGTTCTGGAAATAATACATGTAGTCAATTACAAATCGTATTTGTTGTTAACCAAATATGGTGCAATCGATTGTCTCAAGTAATTGGCTCTTCGGAAAATGATCAAACTCGATGCAACAAGACAATTCAACAAAATATAGTCTGTATTTAAATTTCTGATTTACTCTGAATGTTTTAACTTTCATTAGAGTATATATATTCAGTACATTTAAAAACGCACAGTTTGTTACCAACCACGCTTCGTTAATTCCATTTCATTTCTTTTCAAACTCATTTTTTATGAATATATGTGTTGATTGTCATGAAATTTAGCTAACATGTTACATATACATGCAACATCATGTCCTTTTTGTCTTCTATCCTAAAAAGTCAGTCAATGAAAATTTAGAAATCCTTCATTGTGCGTTTTTAAATATACTGAGTATATATACTGACTGAATTCATAGAACACACAGTGTGGGCTCAGAAAACTCACTAAAGCCAAATTTGTTGTTAACCAAATATGGTGCAATCGATTGTCTCAAGTAATTGGCTCTTCAGAAAATGATCAAACTCGATGCGACAAGACAATTCAACAAAATAGAGTCTGTATTTAAATTTCCAATTTGAAATTCCAATTTAAATATAATCCATTTCGATCATATCTATGCAATAAACTCCACAACTGTTTTACAGCCAACAAATTGTAGCGTGGTTTGGCATACGCAGACATTGGTGATATAAGTAATAGGTTCATATTTAGAAAATATCTGAAAGCAATGTAGTAGGTTGGTATGTTTGGATTGATGCGCATGTGTTCTATTTAATTGCAACCTTAAGATATACAGTCGGACCTCGTTCATTCGAATTCATCGGGTCCGAAATTTTATTTCGAATAATATAATTATGGTTTCGAATACCCCGTTTCATTTCGACGCGCAGGCTAAGAAGATACATTTATTGATATTTATTTCGAATAATACCGAGTATTCGGATAGAAGGTTGTCAAATAAACGAGGTCCGACTGTATATTCATTACTACTCAGATTGATGCTAAGGTTAAATACTTTAAGCTGATATACACGGAAACAATTTTCTAATTGGTCATCCTTATTTGTAAGCATTTTTGTTGGCTACAACCATACGTGAACTAGGGGTTTCAAAAGACTGAGGTAAGGGTTTTGATTTTGACACAGTGTCAGCTTGGTATTCCATGAATAGCATGTCCATCCATTCTTATAAAACTAAATGTATGATAATATCAAATGCTAAAAGACCTGTACTACATTCTTCGCTATAACTTCATGTAAAATAATATCACTCTAGAACAGGTAAGTAACCACAATATACTTGGAGTAATCATTGATAATAATCTTCGCTGGAATGCACATATAGATCACGTATGTCACAAACTCAACTCAAAGTTAAATTTATTAAAAAGAATAAACTAAATGTATATCTTAAACATGAACACCAGGGTACGGGGCTATAACGAATATTTACACGCAGCACTCAAATCTCAAATTACATTATAAACTGAGTGTGAAATATTGCATGAAACTGTCAAATGAGTGCTGAATCTTCTTTTCGATCCATTTTCATTGAGATTGTACGGTAAATATGAGATAAGGGAGTAATTACTGGGCTTGGGTGCCTCACTAGACACACAGACTTAATAATAACTCACAGATCCCAAATTACGCTCAATTCTCTAAGAAAATGGGCCGCAAAGATTAGTCAGAACTCATTTTACATTATTATACAATTTCAAACTCATTATTATCGGAATAAACAAGTTTTTTTTTGTGATTTGAGTGCTGAGTGTAGTATGCGTTATAATCATGGACCACGGAAATTATTCTACAATTCTTACATATAATCTTCAATGGACTATCGTTGCCCTATCTGGTCGATGGTTGAAGCAAACACCAAGCGAATATCCATCATACAGAAAAAAGCAGCAAAAACAAATTCTACATAAACCTCTAATAACACCATCACGACCCTATCTTCATTGAATTAGAGTGGCTATCATATGAAAATATATGTAAATTTATTTCAGCAAATATAGTGCATAAGTTCTCATATAATAAAATGCTCACTTAATTTCTGTCACCAACAATACTACATACTCATTAAGATCCACCATCCACAATGGCATAGCACCCTTTTCCTTTAAATCAAATTATGGTAAACAAACATTCTCTTTTTATGCTCGTGAGGTATGGAACTGTATTCCTGTAAATATACGTTGTCTGTCTGATACAGAATCATTTAAAAATTATTGATGGAAATACAATAATATTTCATTCTTGCATACATGTGTCTTATGTTAGATGTCTGTGGTTGTTTTACTTTCAGATTAAAATAACTTTTAGTAGTAGATTTTGATGGTCTCATTTATCATTATAACTCGTATATCAAATGGAGAGGCTTTACAAAACTGAAAGTCGATACTTATTTATAACATAAACATTAAATAATTAATGACACTTCAATTCGTGGGACCGCTGTATCACCGTATAATAAATAATTCCTCAAAATGTTCACTTCTGATTTTCATACATGGTCGGTGTCACTTAGACTGTTGTACTATAAAGCAATCCGTTCGGGACTATCTTGAAACATGGCCGATGTCACTTAGAATCGTGTACTATAAAGCAATCCGTTCGGGACTATCTTGAAACATGGCCGATGTCACTTAGAATCGTGTACTATAAAACAATCCGTTCGGGACTATCTTGATACATGGCCTGTGTCACTTAGACTGTTGTACTATAAAACACACCGTCCGGGACTATCTTGATACATGGCCTGTGTCACTTAGACTGTTGTACTATAAAACACACCGTCCGGGACTATCTTGATACATGGCCTGTGTCACTTAGACTGTTGTACTATAAAACACACCGTCCGGGACTATCTTGATACATGGCCTGTGTCACTTAGACTGTTGTACTATAAAACACACCGTCCGGGACTATCTTGATACATGGCCTGTGTCACTTAGACTGTTGTACTATAAAACACACCGTCCGGGACTATCTTGATACATGGCCTGTGTCACTTAGACTGTTGTACTATAAAACACACCGTCCGGGACTATCTTGAAACATGGCCGATGTCACTTAGAATTGTGTACTATAAAACACACCGTCCGGGACTATCTTGAAACATGGCCGATGTCACTTACAATCGTGTACTATAAAGCAATCCGTTCGGGACTATCTTGAAACATGGCCGATGTCACTTAGAATCGTGTACTATAAAGCAATCCGTTCGGGACTATCTTGAAACATGGCCGATGTCACTTAGAATCGTGTACTATAAAGCAATCCGTTCGGGACTATCTTGAAACATGGCCGATGTCACTTAGAATCGTGTACTATAAAACAATCCGTTCGGGACTATCTTGATACATGGCCTGTGTCACTTAGACTGTTGTACTATAAAACACACCGTCCGGGACTATCTTGATACATGGCCTGTGTCACTTAGACTGTTGTACTATAAAACACACCGTCCGGGACTATCTTGATACATGGCCTGTGTCACTTAGACTGTTGTACTATAAAACACACCGTCCGGGACTATCTTGATACATGGCCTGTGTCACTTAGACTGTTGTACTATAAAACACACCGTCCGGGACTATCTTGATACATGGCCTGTGTCACTTAGACTGTTGTACTATAAAACACACCGTCCGGGACTATCTTGATACATGGCCTGTGTCACTTAGACTGTTGTACTATAAAACACACCGTCCGGGACTATCTTGAAACATGGCCGATGTCACTTAGAATTGTGTACTATAAAACACACCGTCCGGGACTATCTTGAAACATGGCCGATGTCACTTACAATCGTGTACTATAAAGCAATCCGTTCGGGACTATCTTGAAACATGGCCGATGTCACTTAGAATCGTGTACTATAAAGCAATCCGTTCGGGACTATCTTGAAACATGGCCGATGTCACTTAGAATCGTGTACTATAAAGCAATCCGTTCGGGACTATCTTGATACATGGCCGATGTCACTTAGAATCGTGTACTATAAAGCAATCCGTTCGGGACTATCTTGATACATGGCCGATGTCACTTAGAATCGTGTACTATAAAGCAATCCGTTCGGGACTATCTTGAAACATGGCCGATGTCACTTAGAATCGTGTACTATAAAGCAATCCGTTCGGGACTATCTTGAAACATGGCCGATGTCACTTAGAATCGTGTACTATAAAGCAATCCGTTCGGGACTATCTTGATACATGGCCGATGTCACTTAGAATCGTGTACTATAAAACACACCGTCCGGGACTATCTTGATACATGGCCGATGTCACTTAGAATCGTGTACTATAAAACACACCGTCCGGGCCTACTTGAAACATGGCCGATGTCACTTAGAATTGTGTACTATAAAGCAATCCGTTCGGGACTATATTGATACATGGCCGGTGTCACTTAGAATTGTGTACTATGAAGCAATCCGTTCGGGACTATATTGATACATGGCCGGTGTCACTTAGAATTGTGTACTATAAAGCAATCCGTTCGGGACTATATTGAAACATGGCCGGTGTCACTTAGAATCGTGTACTATAAAGCAATCCGTTCGGGACTATTTTGATACATGGCCGGTGTCACTTAGAATCGTGTACTATAAAACAATCCGTTCGGGACTATATTGATACATGGCCGGTGTCACTTAGAATCGTGTACTATAAAGCAATCCGTTCGGGACTATATTGATACATGGCCGGTGTCACTTAGAATCGTGTACTATAAAGCAATCCGTTCGGGACTATATTGATAAATGGCCGGTGTCACTTAGAATTGTGTACTATAAAACAAACCGTCCGGAACTATCTTGGTAAATGGCCAACTTAGAATTGTGTACTATAAAGCAATCCGTCCGGAAATATCTTGGTAAATGGCCAACTTAGAATTGTGTACTATAAAACAAACCGTCCGGGACTATCTTGGTAATTGGCCCACTTAGAATTGTGTACATGTACTATAAAACAAACCGTCCGGAACTATCTTGGTAAATGGCCAACTTAGAATTGTGTACTATAAAACACACCGTCCGGTACTATCTTGGTAAATGGCCAACTTAGAATTGTGTACTATAAAACAAACCGTCCGGAACTATCTTGGTAAATGGCCAACTTAGAATTGTGTACTATAAAACAAACCGTTCGGAACTATCTTGGTAAATGGCCAACTTAGAATTGTGTACTATAAAACAAACCGTCCGGAACTATCTTGGTAAATGGCCAACTTAGAATTGTGTACTATAAAACACACCGTCCGGTACTATCTTGGTAAATGGCCAACTTAGAATTGTGTACTATAAAACACACCGTCCGGAACTATCTTGGTAAATGGCCAACTTAGAATTGTGTACTATAAAACAAACCGTTCGGAACTATCTTGGTAAATGGCCAACTTAGAATTGTATACTATAAAACAATCCGTCCGGAACTATCTTGGTAAATGGCCAACTTAGAATTGTGTACTATAAAACAATCCGTCCGGAACTATCTTGGTAAATGGCCAACTTAGAATTGTGTACTATAAAACAAACCGTTCGGAACTATCTTGGTAAATGGCCAACTTAGAATTGTGTACTATAAAACAAACCGTCCGGAACTATCTTGGTAAATGGCCAACTTAGAATTGTGTACTATAAAACACACCGTCCGGTACTATCTTGGTAAATGGCCAACTTAGAATTGTGTACTATAAAACACACCGTCCGGAACTATCTTGGTAAATGGCCAACTTAGAATTGTGTACTATAAAACAAACCGTTCGGAACTATCTTGGTAAATGGCCAACTTAGAATTGTATACTATAAAACAATCCGTCCGGAACTATCTTGGTAAATGGCCAACTTAGAATTGTGTACTATAAAACAATCCGTCCGGAACTATCTTGGTAAATGGCCAACTTAGAATTGTGTACTATAAAACACATCGTCCGGGACCATCTTGATACATGACCCACTTAGAATTGTGAACTATAAAACAAACCGTCCGGGACTATCTTGGTAAATGGCCAACTTAGAATTGTGTACTATAAAACACACCGTCCGGAACTATCTTGGTAAATGGCCAACTTAGAATTGTGTACTATAAAACAAACCGTTCGGAACTATCTTGGTAAATGGCCAACTTAGAATTGTATACTATAAAACAATCCGTCCGGAACTATCTTGGTAAATGGCCAACTTAGAATTGTGTACTATAAAACAATCCGTCCGGAACTATCTTGGTAAATGGCCAACTTAGAATTGTGTACTATAAAACAATCCGTCCGGGACTATCTTGGTAAATGGCCAACTTAGAATTGTGTACTATAAAACAATCCGTCCGGGACTATCTTGGTAAATGGCCAACTTAGAATCGTGAACTATAAAACACACCGCCCGGAACTATCTTGGTAAATGGCCAACTTAGAATCGTGTACTATAAAACAATCCGCCCGGGACTATCTTGATACATAGCCAGTGGTGTCACTAACGTCTGTTTTCTTGGCAGTGTAGGATATTTTTATATAACACACAGCATAGACATGATGGTATAGTTATGGAGAGCCAAACTTCTGATCCGGTGTGTAATCCCCGCCTTGGGCGACATTATGCCGCGAGAGAATCGTGAGTACTATTACGTAAAGTAGGAAGCAGTCATCGAGAGTGATAAATATCAGCCGTAAAAGGTGTTTTTCAATCGATGTAGAATAAGTAAGGTATGAAAATCTCTAAAAACGCCCTAGGGATATATTTTGCAATAAATGTAAATCGTTGAAAAGCTGACAACGGTTTATATCAATGGGATCTGACGAACTTGGGTACCGTAATGTATTAGCATATTGCGTCATGACTTCTGGGGTTAGATCCTAGATTACTTAACGAATCGTTTCGGGGTTGCCATGGACGCTGATTAATATTGATTTAGCCAACTGCAGAACTTAAATTTAGTGCCCCAATTTCTGACATTTAGTGACCAAAACTTTATCATCGTTTTTGGTAATCACCTCCATTTAGAAGAGTAGATTTTGTACTCTCTTGGTGCGGTTAGAGTACTGGGCATTTGTTGTTGACATATTAGCTGTTTTCATCTGAAATATTTCTGTTAAAAGTGACTCGTCCATACGCAGTTAAATTCCATATTCTGCCTAAAAATAGATATTCATGTCAGTTACATCTCGTTTTTTGATGGACGTATGCAAAAATTGGCAGACGTATTGGCTAAATACCGCTCTCTACTGATGGATTTCTATGCTGACTCAGAACAATAATAGAATACATATATATGTACTAGGTCATTAATTCATGTCTTTTTCGGTGCATCTGTACCAACATGGCTTTGTTATTTGCATATCAGTGTTGTGTAAACCAATCAAATCTTACGTTAACCACTAAAACAAATTATCTTCAACCGTACATCGTTTGTAAACTTTTTAAGTTGCACAACAATTCTTAATCTCCAAATTGCGCCGACCATCTTTTTCGGTGCAGCCGTACTAACATGGTTTAACCACCGAGGCAATTTCTCTTCAACCGAACAACCTTTGTAACCTTGACGCGGATTGGTTAACATTTTGATACGGTGTACGTTACCTTACCGAAATCCACAATTTACCGAAATCCAGTTTGGAACTGCAGTGACCAGCAATCGTAACATCTCGGCATTTTTTTATGTTGCACAACAAATGTTAACCTTCAAATTGCACCGACCATCTTTTTTCAAGATATGTCTTGTTCTAAACTCTTTCGTCAAGCATAAAATCTATCAAAATAGGAAGATACTTAATGTATCGGCATACTAATTTATTTTCACTGCCGTCAATGTACGCGAAATCAGTATAAATAACTCATGAATTTGGCATTTATATTATTATATTCGTATGCCAATGTGTTGATTTAGAAAATGAAGTGAATGTGTAGAGTAAACAAGCTGAAGGTTCGGCAGACACGATTCTGGAAGGACCGAATGACGACTATGTAAGACCAATGGCAACTTCGGTTTTCACTAGCAATAATGAATATTTCTTTTTGAATAATCGGACGGTCGGAAATGCTAGGGAAACGGTCGAAATTTGCCGATATGTGTCATAAATTGCTGTCGTTATTATGCTAATAATACTTTAACTCGTGACGTTTGGAAGTTCATGATTTTACGACATTAAAAAATAACGAATAAAGATGGCCCCGCCGATGTTTCGTAGTCGAACGATGCGGATGATAACCTTATCGACCGCTGTTAGTTCAAACAACACACGAAAATGTCAAGCTGTACAAAAATAGAGGAAAAGACATCTAGTATGAATTAAATTGGATATAATTATATTTATATAATGGAAAACAAATATCACTTTTAAGTTAATAAGTTAATGATTAAATAGACAATACTTCCGTAAGGTATAAAATAATGAACATAATTGGTTCGCTTTTATTTTTAGGACATTCCACTATATCCGACATACCCTCTGGGTGTCTGAAATGGGTTATTTCAAACCTAGTAATACTTACTAGAAAACTAAGTAATTACGTCCCCTGACATTACATTATTCTACATTATGCTTTCACGAAGATCACGTGATTATGGTGTTAGAACTCCGTTTTGTTTTATTATATGTACTTAAAGCACTTTTTTGTTCATTTCATATCTAGTATTTAAAATCAAAATACAAAATATCGATTTAACAATTAACTGATATCTGTGAAGCATAACTATGTCGTTTGACTGCGTATGAGATTTGAATACTTTTACAAGCATAAACGGCTAGGATCTATTCAGCTTTTACGATGGTGGAAGCCCCCAGGCAGACCCCTTGGTAGAACCAACGACCTTCCGTAAGCCAGCTGGATGACTTCCATGGTTACCATGTCTATATCCTGGGAGTGATTCGAATATGCAGCATTGAGGGGGCAAGTGAGTTGCAGACAGCGACCATAACCAGTCGATCACTGAGGTCAAAGTCTCCTGGCCGGTCGTGTCTGTCACATACGGCTGGAAAAATATGACACATTTCAAAGGGCGTTTCTAGTGTAGACAAACGATACCGCAGTCAGCAGATACGCCCTGTTTATTTAAATAGCTGTTCACCCATTTTGCGAAAGTGCGTAACTTAAGGTAGATAAAATATGTCACACACATCATTCGTAAGAGCAAACGACAATTTTACAATAAGTCAATAATGGCAAATAAATCAACAAAATGTCTTTGGAATACTTTAAATTCACTCACAAACTCTCAAACATTTCTTGCAGTACCACAAAGAATCAAACATGGTAATGAATACATTGATGATACCAACACTATTCTTGAAGCATTCAACACACACTTCACTAACATTGCAGACATCATTCATAAATATCAGTCTGGATTTCGCCACCAAACTCATTCTTGCCAGTCTTCTTTAATAAGGCTTGTCGATTCGTGGCTCAAAACATTGACTCTGGACGTTTGATTGGATCTGTATTTCTTGATCTTAGGACAGCTTTTGATTTAGTGGACCATAGAATTTTACTTGGAAAGCTCCGAATGTACCACTTCTCGGAAAACTCGTTAGCTTTGATGCGGTCTTATTTGATAAATAGAAGGCAATGTGTAAAAATCGGATCCAACAAGTCAACCTTTCAAGAGGTCAAATCCGGTGTTCCACAGGGATCTATTCTTGGTCCCCTCCTTTTCCTAATATATATCAATGACATTCCATTTTATCTTCAAAATTCGACCATCGATCTCTACGCAGATGACTCAACATTACACTTATCTGGTTATAACATTGTCGAAATACAGCAGTCCCTACAGGGCGATTTGGACATGGTTTCTGATAGGTGTTCCGGAACAACATGTCCATTCATCCTCATAAAACTAAATGTATGATAATTTCAAATCCTAAAAGACCTGTACTAAATTTATCGCTATCACTTTATGTAAATAATATCACTCTAGAACAGGTAAGTAACCACAATATGCTTGGAGTAATCATTGATCAAAATCTTCGCTGGAATGCACATATAGATCACGTATGTCACAAACTCAAATCAAAGTTAAATTTATTAAAAAGAATAAACTATATCTTAAACACCAACACAAGGAAAATATTCTACAATTCTTACATATTATCTTCAATGGACTATTGTTGCCCTATATGGTGTCGAGGGCTTGTAGCAAACAAAAAGAAAATATCCATAATACAGAAAAAAGCAGCAAAAATTATTCTACATAGACCACAAATAACACCATCACGACCCTTATTGAATTAGGGTGGCTATCATTTGAAAATAGATGTAAATTTCTCTCAGCAACTATAGTGCATAAATTCTCACATAATAAAATGCCCACTTACTTTCATGATATAATTTCTTTCATCCACAATTCTACATACTCATTAAGATCCACCAACAACAATGACATAGCACCCTTTTCCTTTAAATCAAATTATGGTAAACAAACATTCTCTTTTTATGCTCGTGAGGTACGGAATTCAATTCCTGTAAATATACGTTGTCTGTCTGATACAGAAACATTTAAAAATAATTATAGGAACTACTTAATGCTTAAACAATGATATCAATAATATTTCATTATTGTATGTATGTGTCTTATGTGAGGTGTCTGTTGTTGTTGTTGTTCTATTTCAATTTTATTTTCAGATCATCTTAACTTTTGTAGTTTTTAATAGTCTCATTTACATCCTGTTGTTAAAACTTGATGTACATGTACAATGTATTGTGAGTGTGTGTGTGAATGCGTGTTTGTGTGCGTGTGTGTGTGTGTGCGTGCGTGTGCGTGTGTGAATTCTTGTATGTTTGTGCGTGTTTATATTGTTAATAGAAGGCAATATTGAAAAAGATGTACAATTTATTGTTAACCTTAACTCTGTAACCTTCTGAAAATATAGAATTTATTATTATTATTATTATTATGTAAGGGTTGGTACAATCAGCATTTAATAGCAATAACTGTGAGATAAAAGTAACACAGTTTGTTTTAGTTTTCTCAAAGGAACTGTTTCCACTAACAGGAGATTTTCTCCAGGGCGTCAATGTAGATATATCTTGTGACATGCTATATAATGTAGTAGATATGTACACACGAAGTACACGTATAAACCACTGTATATCATTATACAATAGGTTGTTTGTAGATCAATGTGCGTAATGAAATGTCATTCAGAAGTAAGAATAGAAAAGCTATACATATATAGTGATCAGAGCAAGCCATCGACATCTTTCTAGTGACAGCTTTGTAATATGGTTCTGGAGAGAGAAGAAATTACATTAGGCCAACCTAAATAGATTTTGTGTCTCTTTTTCGACCCATGTTGTTTAACATTTGGTACATTATAGTTGTATTTTGTATAAGTAGTGTTAGTACAATTCCAATTAACATACTTTTACAATAAAATGTTTCCTATTAATCAGTCTGCATACTTTGAATATTTATCTGCACACTACTCTTTCAGCATTGGACCTCAGGAGAGTGTCACGTGTTTTCTCCCTTGGTCCTTGCTCTATCCTTTCCAGAATACATGTATATACACATGTATAGTACTATTTATAATATTGCAAATAAAAATCAAGTAATTTCATTGGTTAAAGGCTCGCGTATAGTATTTTATATACACAGCGCTGACAAGATATATGTGGTATACAATATGTCCCGGTCACAACTGCCGTACACCTGTCTGCGACGGGTCTACGATGTAAATGGTTATGCCTCGGTCACAACTCATCATGCGTTTTGTTGCTCGTACGTTTCCGCAGCTGCGGGCAAACCCCTACGGTTCTTTGCGATTAGACACTACTGTAGCAACTGTACAGTTATCATACGTACGGGCCCTTGCTGGTGTCTTGCAGCGTCCGACTTGACGTACGACAAGGTGCGGCTCCGCACTACAGTGTGCGACTCCGCACGGCTCCGTAAGACGCTTGTAAGAAGCCAATGCGATGTTCGCACGAAGTTCGTACGTGTCCTTCACGAGTCACTTGCGAATATGTATATATATACCAGGCGAGTACAAGAGGTCATTTTGGCTTCAATAACACTGTCTTGAGTATACAGGGTCCGATCATACCCCCATCGATTGCGTCAGGAGAAACAAAGAGTCGTTTCTGTAGTTATTAGATCTAGACTGTTTAAATACGAAATTCAAAATCTTGCTTGCTCAGTTTATTCATTTATTCGTAATACATTCGCTATACAGGTTATATTCCCCAAATACCTTGTCAACAACGTGTATAACTAAAAAAATATGTGTGTGCGTGTAGAAGGTATAAAGGGAGAACTCTCGAATGGATAAATGAAGAGAACTCGTGATAATTTGTACGGGTATGTAACAGAAACAAAAAAGAAGTAGTTCTAGACATGTCGCAGGTTGTCTTTCAATGACACTGTGAGGAGTCTAGACTTTTACGATAATGCGATGAGTTACAAGACTGAGTTTGGTGACCAGTATCAGAATGCCGCCCTTCATTGGATTTATACTTGAGAATAAAAGAGAATTATAGGTTTTGTTGTTGTGCATAATTTAATGCCAGAAATGCATCATACATGTATTTTACTTTTTATTACAGTAAACCTCAATAATACATCTACCCTTGGGACACTTTTAAACTTGGCTATTTTTTGAGGTGGTCTTATTATTTAGGTTGAATAAAGAGCATAAAAGAGAAAATGTTCTTTAGAATATTGAGGCGGTTTTATTACTGAGGTGGTCTTTAATGAGATTTTACTGTACAATTATATCATTATTTAGCACTAAGCAGTGAATCCTTACACCCAACTCTCAAGTTCTCATGATTAATTCTCACAGGAAGTGGATCGCAATGAAAACTGACCACTCATTAAGCACTGACACCTCGCACACTCAAATTTCCACGCACGCACACACACACTCACGCACTCACACGGTGAGCTGCCTGCTAGTTAAGTCTAAGCGCTGAAATCACTTACGGTTTTTGGTATTGAACACTGGTTTTGTATTCAACACTTCAAGATTCACAGAAGATACGAACCATTATCGTCCATTGTTGAACCATTGATTTAATTGCACAGTAAAGATTACTACTAGTATTGAGTATGTTATGCAGGTTACGCCTAGATCATGAACTATTTTTAATCTATTCCCTTACCTGTTATTCATGCGCCACTTCCGGAAAAAAGTAGTTTTCGTATTAAGACTGTCGAAAATTGCCATAGAACTAGTTGTTCTACCAAAATGGTTACCGTGTACCTACCTGTCTGATGCCTTGCATTAAAGGGTGGGAATCGGGAAGTATATGTAATGCTCAGAAAGTAGGTGTATCATAAGTCAGAAATGACTGGCACTTTAAGTAATACTTAAGTGACACTATAATAAATAAACACGTTACTTTTACAGTGCAATGTCGTTTAAGTAATTCTCTTAATATTGCCAGGTTTAAGCGTGAAACGCATTTAGCATTTTATCAATTTGGAAAATAATTGTCTTCGTGATTGGTACGATGTTTACAGTTAGAAGCCATTGTTTAAAACATTGCAAATTTATTGCTTATAACTGTCAAAAATATAAAAAAGATTTACAATTCAGTTTGATATTTTGATGATGGGATTAGTATAATCGCTATTGTATACGTCAAGTGCATTAAGATCGTGTGAACAAACTACTGATTAATGTAGATTAATGAGGGTTTTGCATTCTTAAGGCGCTTATGCCATTGTATTTACCAATGTTATAGATCAAATGAACGCCGTAAACTTAGATTTTGCGCGCACGACAATACACCCTGCGTTATGCAGTGAAATGTTGGTGAGGGATTATAAAATTAATGTGTCTTATCAGATTTGAATAATCTGTACCTACCACAGGTCATAGTTGTAATAAAAGACAAATCAGTGTTGAAGGATTCGTGCTTATTGAATGTCTTGTGCATGCATTACATAATAGAATAACGTTAGTCACTGCCTAACTTAAAATCATCAAAGTCTAGTGGTATTATGCTGTATCATGTTGTGGTAATTTAATTGTGTGTCATGTAATTTTTAGTTATTTGGGGGGACTGTCTCGTCGGTTGGTATGTGTGAGTCAAGGACATCCCACTTCATACCGTACAAAACATAAATTAGTGGTGAAATGAACTGGTAATAAGCAACATGTATGCGTGGTTGCGTGTGTGCGTGCAAGCGGATGCGTGTGTGTGTGTGTGTGCGTAAGTGTGTACGTATTCAGAACGTATTGAATATAACCTAACAGGTAGTTGTGTCATGCAACAATTACACATAAAATCGGATCTCGCTCATTCGAATTCATCGGGTCCGAAATGTAACTTCGAATAATACATGGTTCCGAAAAGACCATTTCAATTCGACGTAAATAAGAAGATACATAGGGACCTGATTCATTTCGGATGATACTGAGTATTCAGATAGAAGGTTGTCGAATAAACGAGGTGGCCCGTCTGTATATCGTCATATTTTTGTTATAGTGACAGTCTTTCTTAACCGCCAGCAATTTCTGACAGATGAGACACTTACTTTCTCAGTACAGTAACTTTCCGATTCTTATTCTTTAATGCCAGGCACCAGGCAGGTAGGCGCACGGTAACCATAATAACTACTGGCGGTTCATCAACCGGTTATATTAGAGCGGACCCGACCGGGATTCGAAACTATGACCTCCCGTTCCCAAGGCAGATGCCTTAACCACTCGGCCAAGGGAGACGGTTCATTGTTAAATGTAAATACAAAGCAACCTCTCCAAGGCCACAACCGGACTTCGACAACGTTATAAATTGTCCCCATTGAAAAATGGTCTCCAATTTGCATTTATATAATGTATATTAACCCTGAAATGTCATCAATTCACACAATGGTAAGTACACAAACTAACATCCAAAGACTAGCGAAGTTACTAAATTTTTAGATTAGGGTTAAGGTGGAACAATAAAGCAGGTTTATCTTTTTTCTGTTTCAAATTAAATAAAAATAATTCACGGAGTCTGGTTTACTTACTTTACAAGAACTTTATGTTTTATCTGTATATATTAATATATCATATTGTAAAACTATGACCAGGGTGGGTGTTTTATGACTTTTGATCGGATATCTTTCACAACACAATATATTATGCAAATATTAGTTTTCAAACATGTATGTGAAATGTTACATAAAACAAATCATCATTAGCAATATTCGTCATTTTAGTTCAATCGGTTTTAAATGCCGTTTTCATCAGTAATATTTCGCACACGGTCGTTTCAATCGACTACTGGGTTGCTAACAGGTACTAACTTTTTCTTCCGCAAACAAATTTAAATTATGTCGTATCAACAAATTGCTAAAACAGAGAGAATACGTAACAACAGGGAACGCCACATACACAAGACAATACCTCCCCAAGCAGACCTCCGGAAAAACAACAATCCACAAAACATAAGGCACTTAAGGAGGCCAAACGATACACATATTAAGGAACAGAGGCACAAGGAATGGCCCGACAGACCATAAGGTGCGGCACCAATATTGTTTCCCTCATAATGTTCCCAGTACTTTTTCTTTCGCGAAAAGCAGCATTATGTCGTGTCATCAGATTACTAAGTCGCGTCCGCAACAAACATGTATTTTCCGCCATAATGTCTTCAGTACTCCACCGTACAATATTCAAAATTCCGCGCCTATCCCCTCATAATTCCGTTAATCAACATACGATAGCAATCGCTACTTCCTTAAACAATACATGAATTATAATTTGGTGATAGGCGGTATAACTTACAAAAACAATACATTAGTTTATTTATTGTAATAGTATCCGATTTATTTGTTTGATATCTTAAAGTTACATTTAAATCATTAAGGTATTTCGACTATTTTAGGAGTGCCAAATCCTTGAAAAGACCACGGTATTGTATCAGTCGATCTCCAAATAGACAATTCAATAGAAGATACCCGATGGTTCAACACATCAAATCGACGATAATAACGCTATATTTCAATCCATATAAAATGTAGTTTTTGCTTTGGGATTTATGATTTGTGCTTTTCAAAATCGAGATTTAGTACTTTTATGATGTTGGAAGTGAACTTTCGGGAAAGATTTGAGTTTTAGAAATCAGAGGCGTTGGAGTAACGTTGACGGAAGGTACTGTTAGTTAAGTAACCCATACAAATATGTTTAGGTGGGTAAAGATATTTCATACACGTATTTTAGAATCATTTTCTAAATAAAATGTTTGTGTTTGAAAGAAGCATATGTAACCAACTATCTACAGTAAAATTACAATTTTGGATAGTAGCAAATAACTGGTTTAGTTTTGCGCTTTTTTAACAGATTTTCATTTTTATATGACAATAAGTTAACCATTGTTCCTGGGTTTCCACATATTATTAACCTGTTCGTCCACAAGCAAAAAACAACTGAACCTTATAAATCAGTGGTAGCGAGCAAATGGCTTTGGCTGCATTAACAGTCACACTATCACGGAGACCAAGCGTCTCGCCCGGGATTCTAATCTACACCCCCTCCAGATTTGAAAAAAAACGAGCGCTGTACCGACCTGTTGGGCTTATTATCGGATGGACTTGTGTTTGATATCTACATCTCTTGACGGAAGAATATTTGGTTAATAAGTGAGAGAGAATATACACGTGTTGATGTCACTAACTTTTATGATATTACGGTCAAATGGTAGCATTTCCTCTGGTTGTAATTCCATGGCCAATGTTTACCAATGTATTGTATGAGTGGACTGATAGTTCAGCTCCTATATGATGTCGGTAATGCTTCTATTAAATATGTCTTTAAAGCTTTAACCATCGTTTAAATTACACTGACTGCGTTTCGAGTTTCATTTACTCCTTACAATGACTTTAAAAAAATAAATCTACTACTATGCTTAAAGCTATTGTCTACATTTTGCTATTGATTCAATGTAAGCAATATTGATTGCGTGTATGGATTATGTCCTAATATGATCTTCAAATGTATAATGGTGTATTGTTCATTTATTGTCTATGACAAATACAACGGA
This sequence comes from Mactromeris polynyma, assembly GCA_032209605.1. Taxonomy (NCBI): domain Eukaryota; kingdom Metazoa; phylum Mollusca; class Bivalvia; order Venerida; family Mactridae; genus Mactromeris; species Mactromeris polynyma. Next base: position 8,349,271 of record JASFXZ010000012.1, read on the forward strand.
ACGATTTTAAATATGTCCTCATAACATTACATAACATCTACACTTGTCCGAATGATTTAGAACCAAGCGCAAGCAACTACTGACTTTATTCAACGTTTGAAATGTATATTGTGGAAAGTCATTTTTACGGAGGCCCTAACATGACATTCTATATTCTTTTTTTATTTCGTTTGTAATATTTTTTCGTTTAAACGTAATATTATTTCGTTTAAACGTAATATTATTTCGTTTAAACGTAATATTATTTCGTTTAAACGTATTATTATTTCGTTTAAACGTAATATTATTTCGTTTAAACGTAATATTATTTCGTTTAAACGTAATATTATTTCGTAAATACGAATTATTATTTCGTTTAAACGTAATATTATTTCGTTTAAACGAAATGATATTACGTTTAAACGAAATGATATTACGTTTAAACGAAATGATATTACGTTTATACGAAATAAAAAAAGAATATGGAATGTCATTTTAGGGGCTCCGTACATTTTGGACCCCGTATACTAGTTAGGCATTGTGATAGCGGAGTAGAGCACATGACTCTTGATTTGGGGTTTAGGGTCCAAATCCCGCAGTGGCGAGTTTCCTGCGCGGTCTTCCAATTTCCTTCATAATGCCAGATTACGGGTTAGTAACTAAGGATGTAATTATCCAATAGCGTTCTAACAGGAAAGTTTTACTACTTCAAGGGGCATAACTCTACCGGTCCCACTAAACATAAATTTGGTATGGCATCATGATAAAATGGTGGCATACTCCCATATACTTGTACTTAATGGTTAATTTGTAACATGAAACAATCATTAAATAATCACTTTACGACTAACCAAAGCTGTGTGTTCGTTATAACTAAACAACGAAGTCGAATATAACATCACATCCAGTTGACAACGTTACGTTAATGCATCTAAAACGCGTAATTAATACTCAACGTTTATATTTATATTTTTCAGCTAAGTGAAGCCCACCGTAATGAGTTCATCCATTTTATGCTGGGAGAGAGTGTGTTGTTTGAAGAAGCTGAAAGGGTGCCTTGTTATAATCATCGTTGTATTTGTCACACTGTCGTTCATGCTGGCGTTTAATGAAACATACGAAGACGTTATTGTTCCTGGACAAACTCATTCCAACCAAAGAACAAGACGTCAACTCAGCTATGAACAAAAATGGGAAAGACTTTTTCAGACGATTGATGGTTCGGAAGACGAACCTGCAGCAAAGATTATTTATATTGACCGCAACGATACCAACGCGACGAATGAACTGAGTTACACAGATGAAGAGCAGAAAGTATTTACGCGGGAACAAAAGACTGCCTTCATTGACCAAATTCAACCTTCAAAAATTCCTTTTAATAGATCAGCGTTTGGGAAAAAGTACGAATTAAATGAAACAAGATCTAGCATTTATGATTTTCCATATATTATTGATGGTAAAAAAATATGTCAAGATATGAAAGAACCTCTTCTTGTGATTACAATTTTATCGGTTCATACTCATATAGATACACGAATGTCCATACGCAATACTTGGGGCAGGGCAAGCAATCCTGGAGTTTGGCCAAGAATTGGCGAACTGAAGCAAAAAGTTAGACTTGTGTTCTTGTTCGGAAATACTAAAAACAAATTAGCTAATAAAATCGTTGCCGAGGAAAGCGAGATGTACGGAGATATAGTGCAGGCGGACTTTGTGGATTCTTATTTTAATCTAACTTACAAGACGGTCACAGGCCTACGGTGGATTGCGGAACATTGTCCCGGAGCGAAATATATTTTGAAAGCGGACGAGGATGTATTTGTTCATGTGTATAATTTAATTAATTTTCTTTTAAAACAAAAAGAAAATCAGCGTATTGTGTACGGGCACACACTATATAATTCGGACGTGTTCCGTGAGGGACGCTGGGGTGTTTCAAAGCAAGCCTATCCACTTCCGGTCTATCCCACTTACACTTGCGGAAACACCTACGTCATATCCGGTACTCTCGCCATTGATATGTATTACACCGCCGGGTTATTGCCATATTTAAATATTGAAGATGTGTTCGTGACAGGTGTGTTGAGAGTGTTTATCAAAGCAGATATTTTGGACGTGATCGGATTTACGCACTGGTTTGAGAAAAAACCTCAGCCATGTGAGTTCAAGAATACAGTCCGAATTTCGGCGACGAAAGTGACGGACTATACACAGTATGAACTGTGGGAGGGTCTAAGATCTCAGCGTCTAAATGATTGTTACAAGATGGTAAGAGTTGTTCACGTGAACGCCCACAGACCAGAGAAAAGTGCTGTCGAACAACAGCTGATAAGAGACGATCACATTTACCTTAACGAAACAAGTGGAGCATTTTATATACTTTAAATTCGACTAATCACCATTTAAAGATATATTCTTTGTTCATTTGTTCATTTAGTCTAGTTAAAACCGTTCAATAAATATGCATTATCACATAACACATTTATAATGTATTTCTCTGTATTTATCGAAAAAAGACGTTTGTATTAACCATAAATTAAAAAAACGTTCTGTTTTTTTAACAAGCGGGTGTTTTGACTTGTTTTTTTTTTCTGTTAGTAATATGATTAAACAAGATTGATTTAAACGGTTATACATGACAATAGTTTTTATTAAGGACGTTTTAGCCTATGCTACATATATATTTTGATAACAATAATAAGACCACCAAAGGGACCCTTCACAACTGGTCTCTTTACGGAGGTGGTCTTAATATATAGGTTGAATAAAGAACAAACCATTGAAAATTGATTTTAAAAGTGTGTTCTTGTTTTGAGGCGTCTTATTATTCAGGTGATCTTTAAGTGAGGTTTTACTGTATATTGTAATAGTTGTTTTATATATGATATCTTCTCTACAGCTATTATACCCGCTTTGTTCTTTAAACTAAAAGATCGTCTTGTCCCGATTTCATGAAAATAATTAAGTTTATTAATATATAGACTAGAGCATCTTACATGAGTGCTTATTTGATATTGTTTTTATGAAACGAGTCGACTGAATATGACGCCGAGTTTCATAACAACAATATCAAATAAGCACGAATGTCAGATTCTATTTATCACATAACACCATAAATAGATTGTTTTCAATCTTTAAATAGACTTTAAATAGTGCTGTGATTCGGCTATTTATGTAACTAGTTACATATGATATTTATGTCACTGCTTTATGCCACTCCTGGAGTGCAAGTTATGTGATAAAATTAAGTACGACAATTTGCTTAGTATCATAGTTAAGTATGTTATTTAAGTAAATTTCGCGAAACTGTCTTGCATAATCAGTTAATATACTAAGTAACGAAGATGAAATGTAGATTCAATGAATGATAGGCATGTTATTTCCATTAACTAAGTGCATACCTATGAGGACTAAGTATGCCTGTGAACAGTTTTCTTTTACTAATGAACAGCTAAACACAATGACAGACTTAAGCATACTGCTGAGTATTTACTTAAGTATTGTCATGATACTGACGCCTGGATATTGAGTAAAAAAATTTGAAGCAATATCGACTAAGATATAATCTACATTGATATTTACATCAATTTACTTGCTTGTTCTTCATTTGATCTACTTCCAAATAGAAGGCCTACACGTGTATATCGTTCTGCGGCGCAACAAAATGCCAATTTAATACATCATGTTGTAATATTAATATTACACGCTAAACAAGGCAATCACTAGCAATAAATCCGCAAAAAGCAACGTTTTGAGATGAATTTATTATGCCTTTTAGCTTTTAATTACATCATAAACAAAAAATGGCTAAATTTAAAACGTTTTACAAATGTCATTTGAATTAATTTATCATATATATGATATTAACTCATCGTGTTACAAGGAAGTAGAAGCGTGTCGGAATATAAATCAATTTTCAGAACTATTTAAAATGAAATATTGCAAATTTACATGCTGTATGATACCATTACGAAATAAATGGAACACATTTTATTCTTGGAGAAGGATTGCAATCATACTTGACATTATATATAACGCATTTATATAACGCATTTATATAACGCATTTAGAGGATATTGAATGATTTCTGTACAAGTATTAAATTTATTGAACGAGTTGAATAAAATGATATGAAGCGAGCCTCTGACGAGTATTCGCTCCATCATATCCGAACTCACATCTAACTTCTGGCTTTGTATTTTCGAATAAACATCTGAACTAACAACTAACAGCTGATAATTCGGCAACGAACATCTGAACTAACAACTTACAGCTGATAATTCGGCAACGAACATCTGAACTAACAACTAACAGCTGATAATTCGGCAACGAACATCTGAACTAACAACTAACAGCTGATAATTCGGCAACGAACATCTGAACTAACAACTTACAGCTGATAATTCGGCAACGAACATCTGAACTAACAACTAACAGCTGATAATTCGGCAACGAACATCTGAACTAACAACTAACAGCTGATAATTCGGCAACGAACATCTGAACTAACAACTTACAGCTGATAATTCGGCAACGAACATCTGAACTAACAACTTACAGCTGATAATTCGGCAACGAACATCTGAACTAACAACTAACAGCTGATAATTCGGCAACGAACATCTGAACTAACAACTAACAGCTGATAATTCGGCAACGAACATCTGAATAACAGCTGATAATTCGGCAACGAACATCTGAACTAACAACTTACAGCTGATAATTCGGCAACGAACATCTGAACTAACAACTAACAGCCGACTTCACAGACCTAAATAAAATTGATTTCAACGTGATTTATGCGTTCAAGTCGTAAACGTAATGCAGAGTGGATGTAAACTGATACTTGATTGGTCAATAGAGTTATGATTCGTATCAGAGACCAATCAGTTTTTAGTTCTCATTCATGGTCCAGTGTGACGTCATACAGAGGGAAAATTTCCGTGGATTTCCTAAGATGGAGACCTGAATCAGCGCAAAATCGATATCCGCCAGGTGCAAATTATTATTTTGAGTTGTGTAAATACCTTCAACATGAAATTAGAGTTGAACAGCGTTATACTTCTAGTAGTATATACATAATATATAATGGTCAAAGGGAGAGAACTCAGATAGGAAAATAAAGGAAAATAACTTGTGACAGCCTCCTGTGGGCTGTACTGATTTGTCAGCATGTATTGATACATTCATAGTACTTATTGTAACCTCTTTCGAAACGTTGATATTGAATTATACAATTATGCAAAATTAAGTTTTGCCATGTTTCGGCAATGTAGGCTGTATAATGGTAGCTACTTAGCTTCAAGAAACGCAAGCATACATTTGTCGATATTGCTTATTAACAGAAATTATAACGACATTGACCAATACAACTAATTAGTCACTTAAAAGTACATTGCAACTGTTTAATATCGTATGAGCAAAATGTGGCATTGTATATGCCGGACAATAAGAATAACACATAAACCCGTAGTTTAAATAAAGTATTATGTTCTGTTCTGTTCTATGGAGTTTTGCATTGTATAGTTTTGATAGGACGCATTAATTTGAAAATATTCAACAGAGTCAAGGATGATACGTTTTAACATTTTTACCCCAAAACAATCAAATTACGCAGGCTGGCTTTGAAGATACAATTTGTACAAAGATGTATCTGGCTAATTTGAACATAAAATGTTTGAATTGGCTTCATCCAATATTGTTGTTACATTGGTTAAAACATCTCTAATAAGAACCATTGCAATGCATAACCGATAGAAAGTGTTGTTTTTTACCACATACTAACAGATAAGAATTGGAAAATAGCCTGACTGTTATAAAAACTGGTTGTTTTTTAATTAAATTGCTTGATGGAACATCTTCCTACAATAAATATAGATCAATACATTATGAGTTCACTCCTTATTAATGCATGTTTGTTGATGTTGTAACTAAAGGGACTATATTTTTCAAGTTTGTTAAGGTAAACAAATGAACAAAAATGAGCATAATATTACTTTAAGTGAAGTTATCATACTAAAATTATTCGCTGAATAATTTCTCCTGTGCAGATACACAATATAAAATGAATATCAAACCCCATACCTTTAAATTTATATTATGTAAGTTATATAGCTTATTTGTCTTAATCAACTGTAACATCTGTATTACAATATTAATATCATTATTATGATAATTAGTATTAATTTATTTCAACAATCATAATGCTTGTTTTAAACACATGCAGCACAAGTATGTTCCAGTGACCTACTTAACATAAGGACACTTCGGGCCCTTTGGGCCTTTCATTCCGTAAAGGTGCACTCAGAGTCAAACTGATTTATTAAGTAAAGCAAATCATACACGAATAGTCATAACACTGACTATGAGACACATATCATTCAGTTCAGACAAAAATACTATTAACCTAAATTTATTATTTTAATTCCTCGTAAAATACGACACTGGATGGCATTACGGATCATACGGTACCGATTTTATCGTTGACTAGACCCAAAATCGGAAGTCATTGTATTGTAATATTCGTGAAATAAACGCTGTTTTAATTTTCCTAGTTGATGCCTTTGATGAGTGTTGCGATGCTTTAGTGAATAATTAAAGCGGTAATGGTGGATTCCTGAAGTAAAGCGATGCCGCTAAATACACATGTTTCTATGTCAGCCATTTCACATTCATGAGACGATTATGTATAAACAATGACATTATTGCGCTCGAAAATCCAAAAGTATCAACAGCACGCAACAGTTTGCGATTTTTAGGCGCAGCCGTACTAACATGGTTTTGCTATTTGCATATATCGGTGTTGCGTTAAGCAATAGGATCTTACGTTTACCATCAAGGCAATTTCTCTTCATGCGAACAACGTTTTTAACCTTGACGCGGATTGGTTTAACTTTCGATAAAGGGTACGTTACTTTACAGGAATCCACTGAATTTCGGTGAATTTACCGAAATCCATTTGGATGTGGAGTGACCAGCAATCGTAACATCTCTACATTTTTGATGTTGCCTTTCAAATTGTGCCGACCACCTTTTTCAAGATATGTCGTGTTATTTTTTCAGTACAATATCACTGTAGTACCTTCCAGTTACACTTTGGTCCCTTTTTACTGGTATCTGTACTGCTAGGCCTTCGCTATAGAAGAATATTGCATACAAAACGGTTACCTTCTTTGCACTTATATTGTGTGTTTGCAATTATTGGCCCTTTGCCGTATTTGGTGGCCCTTATTTTGTTTCCAACCTTTGTCACTAGTTAAAAATAGTGTACCCAGGTTTCATCAATTGTGACAACATTTGCAACAAGTTTTTGTCATATTTTTGTCATATTTTGTCATATTTTGTCATATTTTGGTCATTATTTTGTCATATGTTTGTCATATTTTGTCATATTTTGTCATATTTTTGTCATATTTTTGTCATATTTTTGTCATATTTTTGTCATATTTTGTCATATTTTGTCATATTTTTGTCATATTTTGTCATATTTTGTCATATTTTGTCATATTTTGTCATATATTTGTCATATTTTTGTCATATTTTGTCATATTTTGAGCAACTTGTTTGCAGTTTCAACACTACCTTTTTCTGGTCGTCAGTCAACAGATCGGGAACCCATCCAGCAGAAATCCTCCAGGATCTTCTTATAAAATGAAATGAACCGTTTATAGTGAAATACAAATGTACCAACAATGCGTGCAACTTCGCGCTTTGTATGTCTTGCATCATTTTGTCACACGTTGCTGCCTTCGGTCGACCTGATTGTGCTGCATTTTCCTCAGACTGTCCTCCATAATCAAATTTCTATTCCATCTAAGAACCGACTCATAAAACTCATTACCAGACAAATAAACACGAGTATTTTATTACCAGACCAATAAACACGAGTATTTTATTACCAGACCAATAAACACGAGTATTGTATTACCAGACCAATAAACACGAGTATTGTATTACCAGACCAATAAACACGAGTATTTTATTACCAGACCAATAAACACGAGTATTTTATTACCAGACCAATAAACACGAGTATTTTATTACCAGACCAATAAACACGAGTATTTTCGGCAAAAAAACTCACACAGAGCAACCGAGCTTGCTGCGAACTTTTATTTAAGACCGTATGTCTTCACGTTTCCAATCATTGTACAACAATGGTCTACGACAGCCGAAATTAAAATGACAAACGGGTTATTCATTAGATACATGTATATGTATACACCAATATGTAGATATTGGATGAAGGTATTCAGTTGTATAAACAATGACGTAAAATACTTTGCGGACATTGCTTGTTATCACAATACACAATACATTCGAACATCCCTCGTATGCTGAAATACAAACAGCACTTCCTATTAGATACTCTGTGGTATTGCGTATAGTTATCCAGTGTTTCAGAAGCCAAATTTTGCTCGGCATAAAAAAAATTATGTTGTAAATTGTACTGTAATATTTTATGTGTGACACAATGATAAACAAACAAATAAATGTAAAAAGAAAAAAAATGAATATTTCATTAAGAATGTATTTCTCTCGGTTCATTTTACAATGTAATGGCTGTCGTGATATTGCCTTTTACTATTTAGATAAACAACGAACGTTGTCATACGGTATATACATGTATTATAAATGTATCTGCGAGTGGACAAAATTATGATAAATTTACATGAACAACTCATTAAGAAGGAATCGTCCATTATTTCTGCGTAACAGTTTGCATATTTGCTTTGGTAGATGTCAATAATTGTGTCGACTTATTTCAAACTACATTAACATTAACATAAAAATAAACGTATCATTAGACATTTGTAAGTTAATCCGAAGTCGAAGTTGCGTTCTTAATCCGACACAGGGACCGTGTTACAAAGGGGTCATCTCAAAACAAAATTTATATAATAGACATTTATAAATTAATTCGATTCCGATATGGATTTTGTCAAAATGTTTTGTATGAAAATGTGAACTTAAATACCGGGCGTGTCAATCCGGATGAACAGGGTGTTACTGGTAAATGCCACCATGCCAATATCCAGGTATAAAACGATAGCTGCTGAGATTTACTGCAGTCGATTTTGGGGCAATAACTATATAAGATATTTAGTAACATGTTACAAATTCATTTCCATTTGTTTCCTACGACACACAAGTGCTGCACAAGTGTTTACCACAGATGCTTATAAGTTCCTTGGGTGTCGCCATAGAGACCCTAGAATGCTGTGACACTTTAAATCTCCAAACGCATGTTCAACAAGAACTCGATATTTACGCATTCGGCGGTTGAGTTTTAAGCATTTACGCTGCATTCCTCCGGTCTTTATGCCTAACTGTGTTGTTGTATATGGAGTCATAACTGGTCCACGGTTCGGATAAATTGTATCTCCAAGTCACTCGGAACACCTCGGAGATATAAATAACCTCGGAGATATAAATGGTAAGAAAGTAGTCCGCAAGATGGCCGCCTCCGAGATATGCTGTACCTGTCTATTATGGAATCGAGACATATACGATATTTCTGGGAAACCAACATCTAATAAATACACTAGAGGGTGTTATTCGAGTAACGAAGTGGTACGGAAATGCCCGAGAATGTCATTTACAGTGCATTATCTACTCGGCGTTATTCGCCGGGGACACATCACATTGGGTGTATCCATATACTTACATACGAGGTATGTATTCCGAGCTCTGCCGGATACTGCCGAGTAGTTACGAATGTCTCCAAGTAGGTTACACTCATCTGGAAACATTAAGTCAGTGTCTACTCAACGCATCAACCCGAACTGTTCGGCATCGTTCGTATGACCGAGAAATCCACTTTCGACATATCGAATATCCCCATAGGCGTCTACAATAACCTGGGTATGAACGACATGGTGGCATCTGAGTCCAGAATATTGCTTTTGTGGCTCAGTTTCAGGTCTATATATCCTGTGAGATGTGCCATCTACTGCATCACGTGCAAGGAGAAGTTTTGACCATATCCCTCGCATTGCTCGCCATTCGTCTACAGCTGGCCAACATACGTATGAGCTCAGCGTTTCATGCAAGATTGGAATAAGAGACCGGATTATATTTTTTATAGTAGGCACACTTACACCGAAAATTGTAGCCAGCATATGGTAAAATGCGGTTTCGCACAGAAAGTATATTTTCTCGTGTAATGCTCCGTGACATGGAGTTTGCAAGGTCTATAAGAGTCTCGGGTATTTCGCCGGTGATTTGATAAAATTGATACCTGTAATGGACTGAAAAGCCGATGCCGAATATCCGTATCTGGTGATGGGGCAAGCTAACCATTGCAGTGATCATGGAATCTGTTTTATATATTCTGTATGCTCTGGTGGTGGCTGAAGGAAGAATGGTAGGGAGCATAACCAACAAACGTTCCTTCATAGACCTGTCGTCCATCTTAGCCTAGATAATGAAAGTATGAAATGTCTCTGCAAGTAGTTTACAGTATCGATTCAGATGACAATAAGGCTGTTTTGTGATAATATGTGCTGCTGTTTTATTGCTTACATACTGACCTAAGTAGGTTAATTGATTCATTTTTATTAAAGATATGATAATTGTATGCTATTGTTATGTTTCTGTGCCCCGAATACCAAATTTGTTTTGTAACTATGTCCTTTAGTCTGGCAGCCAAATGGGATTTGAGGGGTATACCTGGAAGTGGAGTATATACAATGTTTTTTGGTTGATTTGGGTCACTGAGTCCATACATAATAAGAATCCGCTTGATGACACCCTGTCACCTTTGGGCATTTTTCAAAATTTGCATAAAACCAAGATGGCCGCCATTGGTCAACTGAATTTCTAAAAAAAAAGATATCTCAGCTTCTAGAAGGGATTTCTAAACAATCTAAAATGTTTTAACGGGGTTTTAAGACATAAGGAACCCAATGAAATAACTTTTATTATGATTTGACAAATCCTTCATTTACAATCAGTTTCTTCTTACTATCTTCGCTATGCGTGGGTGTATTGACATCAACTTGGTGTATAGTTGTTGCATATGTATATAATACATCTAAGTGTGAGTGTGTGTATGCATTAAAACATAAAACAGACAAATGGATATTTGTGTCTACATAAAAATTGATTGGAAAGAGAAAGCTTATACATCGAACGTTTTTTGACTTCTTAACTAAATATTTCTTAACCTTTGAACAAATGCAGAACGTATATGCCATTGAAAATGGTGACTTTCTTAAATATTTATCATTAATTAAACCAATAGATAAAAAATGGGGGAAACAACTAACGGAAGAGGAATTTACATCAGTTCTGTAGAATAAGTAAAACAAACTAATAAAACAAACTAACAAAACGAATAAATTGTTATATGAAAGACAAATCAAATTCTTCTTCAAAAGTGTCATTCCTTACTACATGTGCAAAAAGGCTTCTTGCATACATTTTTTACATAAAATATATTAGCCGCTTTATGACATTCCATGATAACTCACAATGTCACGGATCATCGACGAGCGTGTCCTATTTTTCATTTAAATTTATTGATCAATAAACAGTTGCTTAATAACCCGGATACATACCAATCACAGTTATGGGTACTTATTTCATTCTTTATGTGTAAGTTAAGTATATAAATGAGTTTGACAATCATCGTTCTGCAACAATGACTAAAGAAAATTATCGTCTTTATAGGCATGGGTATTACTGGTTCAATAATAAAGTACTTTTTATATGTAACTCTTCAGTAAACGGAGGAAGAAAAGTTGTATATACCAGGTCCGTAGCTATGCTGAGGCACACCGAGGCAGCTGCTTTTGTTAAAATTTCCAAAGCAATCGTGGAGGACGTTAGTCTTAATGGCTTGGCACTTTGTTTGGTTTGCACACAAAAACATGCCAATCGACTACTTGGACATTTTTCAGCTGTGGGACGCTCCGGGACATCAAAAATTGCCATTGCTTTCAATTCATTCTATTAAAATAAAACAAAATTGCAATTGATAAATCACTTCACTGGTACACTAAATAACCAGAAAACGCAGATGAACCCTTTTGTACGCATCCCCCTGGGGGAGGACACTCCGCCTTCATTGCCTCGGTTTAATTTTGCCTCAAGCTACGGGCCTGTATAGATGCATACAATATATAATATAATATACCAACACTTAGTCATGGTTGATTCACGCCTTTTTCTACGCTCTATAGATCTACTGTGTTCTGAAATATGAACCTAGCATCAATAAAAACATAATAATAATCATTCATGTAGGACTTTATATACTAGTTTTATTGTTGATTTTTTCTACCGTTTACGTCGTTGACTATACTAATGCCTGGTACTGAAATTTTAAGGATTGAATAATATCATTTCAAATACTGAGCAAAGCAATGATATGATAATAAATAACTAGTTATAATTATGAAGAGTCATAAACGATAAGTTTTGCAAACAAATCGAGCTTCGTCATTTTACGTTGAAGATACGATATTGAAGCGAATTGTATACTTTCAGTATTACGTGTGCATTATTAACGGCATGATTTCTCTTTTGCAGAAAAAAACAATATAAAACTTTTAAAATAAATATCAATTTATTTTTTTCTAATTCTGTTGTTGTGTATTAGAGTCGTTAAAAACATGTTTTAAATGAAAATTGTCCAAAAGAAACATGGGAGGGCTATGTGTCCACTAAAATGATGAAAAATAGCATGCTCTTTCACAAATGTGGCCAAATTTGCATTTCCTGTAGGCTTAAAAGTAAAATACTTTGTACTCCTAAAGATAATTAATTGAATCTAACAACGGCGTTTTTTATGTATAATGGAGAATTGTGAAGCATGACACCGTAATTTTGATATACATGTAGTTGAATTGTAGTTTCTCAAATGAATCATTGCTGAGGAGATGATATAGTCTACACTGAATAGAGGTGGAAGGCAATTGACCATGACCATGACCAAATGTCACGGAAGGACAATACCTGCTCAGGCCAGGAATCAAACCTGGATTTCCCGGATGACAGCCTAACGGTCTACCGGAACGTACCGAGTTATTCGAACGAACTACATAATTTCATGGCAGTGCTCTAGCAATGTTGTAATGTGATTGTATTGTACCAACATAATATATTGAATTCTAATGATACATATAGCATACATCTCTTTAAAATAATATCACCACCAAAACTACTATGGAAATAATATAAAACTGTACAAAAAATGCTCTGAATGAAATAAAAATATTAAATAAACCGTTTAAAAGTTTTAATTCAATAGCTATTGCACTCGGTTTAACTTTTTTGTTTGAATAGTTGCTATGGTAACCATAACAAAAGTCAAGGGCAAATATACCTGTAACTTTTAATCTAGCATGATATGAAAACAATTGAAATAAAGATACAAACGTAATTTATAAGATAGTGTACTGTAACATAAAAACCAAACAACCAGTCAGAATGACATGCGAAAGATACTTACCCCACCCATATTCAATATAGGTATGGTTATTGTTGACAATATTCGCTCTTATATGCCAATAATTTGAGTCACGTGTAAAGTATATCGTGCCAATATTGTTTGTAACAAAATATCTAACAAAATATTTCGATTTCGCTTAATATGGGTATTTTTTGTTAATTTCAAATATGTTTCCATGGCAACAAATTCAATACCGAAGGAATAAAACAATAAAAAAAATGTGTACAAACATACCATCAAAGTCTAATATCTTACAAATGTCTCAATAAATAAATGTCTATGGGTAATACTTTTTCCTTGATGTGACAAAATCACCCTTCACTAGAAACATTAATATTCTGCGCAATTACCCCACCCACTTTGAACATACGTGAATTCATTGTTTACGCAATAAAGTCAGTAAACATCGTGATTTTTGTAGGAAATGGATTACACTTACACCTCAAGTTATATAAATACCAATTGATTCACTGTACACGTGGTGACAGGTAAAGATTGTAAGTCGATGTTGTAATTTCGCTATTTTTCCCACATTTTTAAAGCCTTTTTTTTTTAAAAATCCAGAAAAGATAGGATATGCTCATCAATTTGCATATTTTTACAATGTCTTACATCCCAGTGATTGTTTATTACGATTTATGAAGAAAGATATCCTTTTACATACTCATTTTACACACAACTCAAGAAATTGGTGTTTTTTCAAATATCTGGCGGCCATCTTGGCGGCCATCTTGGATTTCTCAAAACGTACCATGATGTCACGTGTCTACCCAATTTTTTTTGAAACTTCAAACTTACAGCTTTACATTGATATAAAACTTATCCGTGGACCTTTTTTGCACACGGGACGTCCTCAGGGACTGGACTATATGGGCAATGTCTTCAACCAGCTTGCTTCGAATGTGGAGACCAAGTGCCCATGTTTTCAGAGTATCTGGTCGCAGTGTGATTCCAATTATTCCTCCATGACTGTGACCATACCTCATGAAGGTAGTTTCTATAAACATGTCACTCCAGATGCCGTTCCATATACCTGGAATGTGGTGCATGACATGTTCACCTTTCATGAATCTATCTCGGACCTCTGATGGCAATCCTTCCATTGACCGAAGGTAATATAGCACATATCGTGCATAATTGACATGCCCGCTAGCAAAGAAGTAAGGCATCATCTGTTGAACAGCCTCTAGATGAAGTGGCCAGTCACCTTCCCTCTCTGCTCTGATGTACTGCATCATGATGAAGACGGGTTTGATAACCACATCGATCCACAATTTTGCCGTTCTGCTTCTTGCCAGATCGTCAAGACATAAGATGAGTTCATGATAACTTGCCATGTTATTGTCATGTACAATCCCACGCAGCAGTTCCTCAGTAACAATGCGAAGGGCTCGGACATTCTGTGGGAACTTCTTTCCAGACAACATTTTTGCAACCCCCGAACAGGCTTCATTCATGACCTCTGCGAGTCCACTTTCTGCCATTAAGCTTCCAACTGCCCCAACAAAGCTCATTAGCATATGCATGCCACCAAGTCGCAGTATCACATGTTCAAACTTCTCTGGATATGTCCATATGATCTGTAATGATACCCTGTATAGTTGTTGATCACATGTAAAGATGGTAAACTCCTGGCCAGTTTGTGCTGTTAGGCTTTCAGCCTGTACTAAGGCAGTCATCATCGTATCGGGATCTGCTGGTGGCATGTCAATAAGAGGCATGTAAACTGCTTTATTCTTGGGTGATAGGGACTGCCCATGCTCTCGACACAGTTTTGTGTTGTATCCGTTGAACTCAGGACATGCATCACCAGACGTAATGTCTTTGATAAAGGCAAAATCAGTCACCTTAGCTCTCTCTTTTGCAATGACCTTGTGGGCCAATAGCTTTAGAGGCAATACTACTCTCTTGGTAGCTTTCAAGGGCATGTTAGGTTTCCTAGGTCCATTGTATCGTTGAATCTCCAGTTCATATTGAATTGGAGTTGACATATCACCTTTATTCACACGGGGGATCGTTTGCTGCAAATCATCCTGTGATACTGATGTATGTTGTGGCTGTGTCAGGAGTAGAGCTAAGGAATGTGTTGACAACTTTCCATTTTGAGAAGATATGTCCGCATCAAAATTGTCAGCGACTGCCTGCACTAACCCCACATGACAATCAGATAAACCAGTCAGACTGGTTTCTGTTGCGGCTGCTACTTTGCTGATTTCTTGAAGCGAAGAATTTCATCATATGAGCACGAGACTCCAAAATTATGCAGTTGCTTTACTATATCCTTCGAGTCTTTCATAATCATACCTAATGCAATCTGAAGCGTTGTTGGTATGTTTCTGAGCAAGCTGGTAACGATATTGCCAATCAGTATTGCTGGTAGAGTTTTGTCTAGTTTCGGCGATATTTTCGTAAACAGATGAAATAATGTGTCACTTACACAGTCTGCGGCACTGTCTTTGTCAATTTGGATGTCATAATGCCGTTTACTGTGCTCTACATCTTGGAGCTCTTGAATGATCTTCTTTCCAACACTGTTGATTGCACTATCTAGTTCACAATAGTCATCAGATGGAACTAGTTTTAGGAGACCCAATGTTTTGCTTCTAAATACAATGAGGTTAGCTACACCAGGAGACGATAGCACAAGGAGATCTTCACCAACGTGATGTGAAAGTTGTTTCACCAATTGTTTTCGTGTCGTCAGTCTGTTACCCCCATAGTCTTCATACAACTGGAACAACTCTACAGAGTTCCAGATCTGAGAAAGGTCTTGACTTAGTTTGGTAACAAGCGCATTGAAAGCATCGTCATCTTGTCCAGCATGTGATACGCTTGCAGATGCAGACTTTACCGATCTTTCGCCCAGGAATTTCGACATACAATCAACATGGTAACGAGCATCGGCAGCATGCAAGTCACTGAGCGCTCCCAGAATACGTACTCTCACTTCATTAGCCCAGCCATCATTTCGAATGTCACATGTTTCAAGAATTAAGTCTTTGAATGATTTTGCACCACTACCTCGATCAGCGGTCCTGCATAAAACAGCACGTCTCCAGCGATCGGGGTGCTTTGGATCCTTTTCAATATTACACAGAAAGCCACAGAATAAACAATGGTGCAGGAACTCAAAGTTAGATGCTTCAGATCGTCGTTGTTTCTTTATACTTTCCGACTTCTGAGGTGGGAGTCCTTGTCGTTTAAGGTGTCTATTTACCTGTTGTTGTGAAACATATGTCGACACACAGTTTCTGTGACACTGAATCGTAAGGTCATTGTTAGCATCAAGTTTTTCTTGTAGAACCACATGTATGCCATCACCATATTGTTTGCTATACTTGATGATTGTTTTTATTCTAGCACTCCCAGCAGAGCTCAAGTCTTTGACACAAGAATTACATCCAAACTTCCACTTGAAATAACACTGTTCTTCCTCCATATTTCTTTCACTCTAAATAGAATATCTTACATGAGAAATAAAACCGAGAAATTGAACTGTATACTAGTCAAGTGTGTGTATACCACGTCACTGTGACGTCACAAATGCAACGGTGGACAGAACTATTTTACTTCGGTTTAGAAGTAAAAACAAAGGTAACTTTTTATTTCTTCTTCATTTTTAATGAAATATGGTGCAGTCTACGCTGCTTACAGAGCCCTATCTCCGGGTTTTCACCAGAGATTGGTTAGTGGTTTAGTTTCTTCAAACACTTTGATGAACCTTTTCTCAAAATGTATTAATATTGCCGACAGCCGGAGCATTATAAAAACTGGATTTTAAGAACAAGTTCTTCCAAGTGTTTGAAACCAATCAAACTCCTGTAAAAAAATTGAGATAGGACATTGTAAGCGGCGTAGACTTCGCCTAGTTTCATAATTAGGGTGAAGAAGAAAAAAAGTTACCACTGTTTTTTCATTCTTATCAAATGCAATTATTGCTGTCTGACCATGCAAATATGACGTCAAAAGTCACGCTGTATAGACACACTGTAGTAGTGGTTTGCCACTACAAGATTGTAACATTTGTTTATCATAACATACTAGTAATAATGCCTGGAGAGTCCCGCAGCCAACTAGATTAACCTTGAAGTGAAGTATATACAAATGTATGTTGTTTATTAAGGTCACTGAGCCCAAAAATTATAATTAGATAACGTGGTGATGTGAAACCGGTCTCCCGAGAGGTTTGACGTCGGCCATCTTGGATTTATGCAAATGAAGGATTTGTCAAATCATAAAAGTTATTTCATTGGGTTCCTTATGTCTTAAAACCCCGTTAAAACATTTTAGATTGTTTAGAAATCCCTTCTAGAAGCTGAGATATCTTTTTTTTAGAAATTCAGTAGACCAACGGCGGCCATCTTGGTTTTATGCAAATTTTGAAAAATGCCCAAAGGTGACAGGGTGTCATCAAGCTGATTCTTATTATTTATGGACTCAGTGACCCAAATCAACCAAAAAACATTGTATATACTCCACTTCCAGGTTAAGCTAGTTGGCTGCTGGACTACTTGATAAAATGTGTTTTGAGATCACCCTTTTGTAATACCGTCTCCTTCTCGGATTTAGATCTCAACTTCGGATTTGGATTAACTTATATTAAAACATACCTTCGATTACGGGGGATTTATCCACGAGGGATTCTTAACATGTATCTGCGTATTGTGGTATGTAACGTTAAAACTGATCGAAACGTACAGTTTTTCATTCCATTCCCTCACAGTACTCCAACTTAGTAGAAGTCGCATGGTGATAAGGAGGATTTAATAGGCTGATTTACAAATACTAAGCAAGTTGTGTTTATTCAAATTAGCGACCGCATAACCGTCGGTTATACGTCTTGGAAAATATTAAACATTATTGAGATCATAACAAAATGTTAAAAAAAACAATTAAGATTAAGGTTTTCATTTTTCTTATCTGTGTCATTGTAATCTCAGTGTTTAATGGTCATCGCGCTATGCATTTTATCTTGCATACAACTACGGATAACCATGAGTCCACTTATTCCAGATCGTGCTCAGGAAATAAAGAAGTTGTATATGGTACGGACACTCTACAAGAAGAATTGTTAAAAGTTCACTCTATGCTGTACACTAACAAAACAGAAGGAGAATGTATATTGAGGGACCCAAAAGCTGTTGTAATTGGTGTTGCAAAAGGTGGTACACGGGAATTGGTGGATTTTGCGTCGTTTCACCCAAATATCATTTCGAAACCGGGATACTCAACCATTGAAATGTTTCATAAGGATAAAAAAGTACGAAGAAAAGGTATGAAGGGTGATAAGCCGATGCCATGTTCCTATGCTGATCAAATTGTAATTTCGAAAGCGGATTCTTTTTTGTCACTACCAGAAATGCCTAAAATGCTCCACACGTTTAATCCTGACTTGAAAATGATATTGATGGTCAGAGAACCTATTGAAAGAATGGTGTCCCACTATTCGTTCGATTATTTGCAGAAACTTCAGCACAAGGAACAATTTATCTACAAACTAGAAAGTGTTCCAGAAATTGACAATGTCTTTGTTGATGCATCAGGTGGACGTATAAAAGATAATTGGTGGCTCGAGATCTCTAAGTATTACCTCGGATTTGAAAGGTATTTGAAAGTATTTCCAGCGAATCAAATACTGGTCATTGAAGCAAATGAGTTAAGAAAAGACCCAGTTAAGGTATTGCAACGATTAGAAAAGTTTCTAAATCTACAACCTGTATTCACGAATGCACACTTTGATTTTGTTGAAGAAAAGGGTTTTTATTGTTTCAATAATGGTAAACTTTTCTGCTATGGTAGTGACAGAGGTCGAACTGTTTTGAAGGAATTACGACCGGAAACGAGGGCAAGATTGAAGTCATATTTCAAACCACACAATTTGAAATTCTTTGAACAAATTGGAAGAAAGTTTGATTGGTGACATGTTTTGTCGTATTTTCATAAATAGTTAGATATTGCTGTATGAACAAATACATTATGTTGAATGGTATGAATCAGAGTAAAAATATTTGAATAATTCATTTCTAAACTTACCAAAGCATCTGACAACATCATGTACACATTGTTTAAATGGAGCTTGTATTCAATTTTCTGAGGAACTGTTAATTCTCTCTATTTCTTTATATCTATCGGAACTGTTGTTTTACTCTATTCATTGTACATAACTGTTATTTCACTCTGATTCTGTGTATCTATGTGAGCTGCAATAACAATATATTTATTAATTGTTATTACATTATTTATAAGTGTATCTAAGTGAAGTGTTATTACATTATGTATATGTGTACCTAAGCCTTACTAATGTACTTAAAACCGCATAACATTAAATGTTCGTAGCTTCAAATTCGACACGCTAGATGCATATAGGAGGTGATATGTCAAATCTAATTTATATGTGTATATACTTATGTGCTTAATCGACCTCATGGTTATTATTGTATCGTAAAATGTTGCTAATATGGGCGCTTTCTCACACCTTACACTATTTGTCGGCACATCAACAACAATTTAAAATTTCACGATCTGTTCATGTCTAGCGGTTCTTTGTTACATAGTTATATGATTACGTTCATGTAATAAAATTCACCAGACCAATGCTTAACAACTTTAAAGATGAAAATCTGAAGCAATTTTATGCATTTCATATAATACATATGTACTGCATAACCATCAACAAATTGCTTACTTTTTGAAGAACGCACCCTCATAATGCATTTTAGATTTGTTTACAATAATCAACTGAATGTTGCAACTGTCATAAATTCTTGATCGCTTCAGTGAAATTTTTGATTATAGTACATGTATATACATTTTTAAGTATAAGTGTTTATTCATGAGAATGCAAAATTTCAAATCAGCTGAAAATTCGGCAAGGGGTCCAGGGGGCCGCTGAAGCTACTAGCTTTAAGCATCTAAGACGGTTTAATTTGTTTCAAAAAGGGCCCTTGCGAGCGTCAAATGAATCCCCGGAAAATGCTCATGCCTGATTATTACACGAGTACAGTAGAGCCACTCGTAACAAGTCTCTTAAGTCATGTATGTCATGTTTTATGTTGTTGTTGTTTTATCTATAAACTAGAGACAAGTGCTAATCAGTTCATCTACTGCATGACAGAGATGTAATCGATTTTTACAAAATGTTATTTCACAATCTTTCTGAAAAACGGAATATGTATTGCAGAAATGTTAAATTCTTCAAAACCGTTTGCACAATTTTGATATCTCAATCCGTTGTTGAGATATTAACGATTTCCCACAGTTCCCATGTATTTTCCCCATTACCCACGTTATCGACGGTGCACGGTTCACCAGTAATAATAGAACATGGTTGTTGGGAGTAGAATATAGATGTGTTGAAACAACAGTAGCTTACAGAAATCATTGGTCCATGCAACAGTAGAAATTTAGAACACGACTAAGATTTTTTTTACTTAAGAATATCTTAGGAAAGAAGTATCTTAAGTAATATATTGAATATAACTTAAAGATAAAATATTTTTTATCCTTGCGTAAGGAAAAAAATATGTCTTAAGGAAAAACTTAAGAAATATCTTAAGATGTATATTGAACACGGGCCCTGAACCTGTTCGAAAGGCTTTATAACTTTAATCATTCATTGTCAAGATTTCTATAACCCGCACTGAAGGGAGTTTTATTGCCGTGCTATAAAAACATAAACGGACCGCAAACCCGATTAACTTCGTTAGTTTCCGTTAGTTTCCGCTACTGTTTAACGGACTAAACCGAACATATAAAATAATTACAGGTGGTTTGACAAAAGTATTAATTCCCCCGCCTAATTTTTTTCCAATTTCACATTTAAAAGCATCATTGTTTCAAAAAAAGTATATTTTATATGAATGTGAATGCGAACCTCAAAAAAGTTTTAAAGGGAAAAAGTTATAGCTAATTAAACAACAAAATTTGATGGATTTTTCAGTGAAATTACCGACTTTGTATGTAATTCAATAGGAATATAGGGTCACTCTATGTTTGTATGAATTCCCCCACCTAAATTCTGTCTCTTATTATTTATTTTTATATATTTGAAATCCGAAGATTTTGTTCTTTCCAAATCTGAATGCGAACTTGAAATATGTTAATAAATAAGAAAGTTATTCCCTAATTTGTTAAACGTCCCTTCTTATTTCTATATAGCCGATTATCGATTTTTTAGTTATCGGCAGAAGACAAATTGTTGCATATGTTAACAGTTATTACGTTCTTCATCTGTACATCCCTGGTTATGGATCATTGTTGCCTCCACTACGTTACGTGCGGGTACCGATTTGGGCCGCGTAACATATACACCATTTCATCACAGCGCGAGGCCTTTAGCAATATATCCCCCCCCTCCCAGTCTGGTATTTCTGAATCAGGCCATGGTCGAACCATTCAAGTAAAAAAGGTCCGGGTACGATTCCAGGGTGGGGCAGGGCATGTCCTTCTGTGGCATTTTGCTACGGTCATGTTTCCTTTATCTCTTATTCATGTGTTTGTCGGCTACTTGTGGAAGTTAGTTGTGGTATGGTATTAATTCCAGTAATACTGGGGTTAGACCCAATAAAAATTAAACAAATGATAATTATAACAATGATTTTTAACATATGAACTGCATTAAAAGCATTAAATAACACCACAGCGTATGAATGTTTACATTGAATATTGGTGTGCCATAGTTTGGCTAAACTAGTGTTGTAGGCCAAATTCATTCGTGAGACAAACTATCAAACATAGTCTCGTATTGCCAGACGAAAGCGTGTCTTACTTGTATTGGTTTAAATTAACAGAATATCATTACATGACAGACTGTTGAAATAAAAACAAAACATTCATTTACGCTTTATAATGGGAATTAACTCTTGGATAATTTATTTTGAAGACAAAGCAGTTATTTCCCTTGTGTTATTAAACACTAAACAAGTGAATGCATATCGTTTTGAAGTACATGTGAGCACAAACCTGCTACAAATCTAGTCCAGCCACGGACGTCACATCTCTATACTGTCGCTGTACAACGTCCTGCTAAACTGTTACGAACGACGCGTGTAAAAGTCGGAGTACAGAGACATGTATGCGGGGCTACTACAAATCATACTTTCATTGTTTTAAGAAATACTTTACATTACATTATAAATACAGCAAAATGTTCCTTAAATACCACCGCAAAATTACAACTCGATCATCAGGCCCGAATATCTTCCGAACTAATGTTGGTCATATGTTACAGTACCGTATTTTACGTATAGTATCGGTTATACAGGGTATAATGGTGAACAAAAACCGTCTGTGAGCCATATCAACCCGATGCGTATGCCGAGAGTTATTTGCAACACAGACAGGTTGTTTTCCCGAATTTATAATACTTCAATCCAATAATTAGACCTGTGTATTCTTGCTAAAAATGGTTTGTCTGATTAAGTCATGAATAATCTCAATAATTAAAATGTTTTCCTTATCAAGTATAACAAAACGACTATATGTTGATCTTTATTTTTTATTTCATTCGCACGCATATTGCCTGTATCTCACCAATCGTAACTACTCGGCGATATCCGGCAGAGCTCGGAATACATACCTCGTAAGTAAGTGGATGGATACACCCAATGTGATGCGTCCCCGGCGAATAACGCCGAGTAGATAATCACGAGATTACCTTCTGAATGCATCAACATTTTCTATTTTTCGCCAACAATTTCTATATTGAGCAGCCTAATGGAGACGTTTCAAGAGTTTTGGTATTAATACATGGCCATTTTCATTCATGACGTCAACTGTGACTATTAAATACGTGTTATGGGAATCCGGAACAGCTTAAAGCATCTATGGATTTCGCATTGGTTTGAAGCAAAACATTTAATTTACAGAACACGAACGCCGTTTTCTCTTTTTGTAATGTTTTGACGTCAACATGGAGGGATGTATAACTTTATTTCCTCCTGATACACGGAGAGTAGCCTATAGCACATATACAATATATTATAGTATGTGCAATATATGGTATGTACAGACTATTAAGCATATCAACCAACATGAATAAATTACACACACACACAATACAATTACTTAAAGAAGCTAGTAATAGTATCAAATGCATATTACTTTTGAATGAAAAATATATATATGGTGACGTCATATCCAGAAAACGTCACATGTGACGTCACCATGTACTGACAATAAGCATTATTTACCCCATATGGCAATATGAAAACGAAGTGACCATATGGAGTAAATATTGTTTCCTACTTGCAAATAGTGACATCACATGTTTCGTTTTCTTGAAATGACGTCACGTACAGAAGAGGTTATAAATCCCATAGCAGCGTTCATAAATGCATATCAGAACAGTGCCTAACATAGTAGTGCAGAAAATATGCGTATTTGACTGTTTTCCAATTAACATGGCGCTTATATACAATAGATTCAATGGAATATGCAGTGTACTTCAAAATGATTCATCAACGATAATACAGACCCAAAGAGTGATTCAAAATGTAATTATTATTCTTGGCAATACGTGTGTACTTGGTGTATTTGATTGATTAAAAAATGGAAATCCATAACAAAACCCATTTAAAACCCATTCTGTAATAATTCAATGAATATTTATTGAAAATTAAGTGCGCATAATGTTATGTGCAATTGTCGGTGTGAATTAATTAGTTATTGTGCCTTTAGAAGGTCGTATCGGAGTTGTGATAATGAGAAATTTGAAATTGTAATTCAATTTGTTCTTAATACGCATGTAGAGGGCTTGCTTAAGTGCTTATTTTTTAGAGATTACTGTTCATTGAAGTTTGATAGCGCATGATAAAGTGCGCTTATATTTCAAATTCAAATTGAGTTTCAAAATGCTTTGTCAGCATGGCAATTCAGTGCAACGAATATTTCACTTGCTCTCAAACCAACGGAATATGAGTAGCTTTTAATTTGGTATACGAAACTTACAAAGAGGATCAAACTGTTCCTAGACTTAATTCATATATTTTAGTCATTGGTCAAATAAAAAAAGTTACAGCGGACGTTTTTCTAGCCAACCAGTAACCTTTGCCTATTGAGGTCATAGATGGTATGTAAATCAAGATAGCTAACTCATTCCAGGCGCGTAGCGTGCCATACTCGAATGAAATCCAGGCTTTTGAAAATCAATACGCATAATAATATGCAAGAAAGGGGTTAACATGTGATGTTCTTTCAAAATACAAATGCAAAGTAAAAAAATTCTTTAGTTGATATACTTCAATTTTGTATTCGAATCACGAATGATGAAGAGAGGTCGATTTGCAACAAATAGATCAGTAGATTAAGACAGATTTTGTCTGAGCGATCTTAGCAAATAGATGCTCAAAATACACACCAGATCGCACCATTTACCTTTCTTGTTTTCACAATTTCACGGGATCCCCCCTCCCACACCCACCCCTCGAGTAAACTCAGAATTAGTCTCGCTAGCATTCTGTGAATGTAAGTCAACAAAGTCAAAAGTTTATTGAAAGTAATATAGGCCACAGAACAAAAATATATACAAAAATAATACATGTATGAGTCGCAAATACAATTTCAAGAGTTGTGAGCCGCGGCCGTGGTCCAGTGGTTAGTGCGCTGGACTTGTAACCCGGCAATCCGGGTTCGATTCCCGGTCGCGGCAGGTCATACCCTTCCATGAAAATTTGATAAAAATGTCGGTTTTCATCCTCATGTGGAGAAGTTGCCGGCTCCTTGTGGAAGGGTAAGTTAGTACTGGTTAGGTGAACCAGCCGCCGTATATAACTGAAATATTGTTGAGAAACGGCGTTAAACCCGATGAAACAAACATCAAGAGTTGTGACAACAACTAGATTGCACAATAATACACTCTTACGGACAACAATTAGTCCATGAAAATAGCGTTTTATATGTATGCTACCAGTTGATAATTATGATATACTAAGACTGTAACTGATAATACAAAAGCATGTTTTTATATATGTTTTCAGTCATGTTCAATTAATAAAATTGCAATTGAAAGTGACTCAACCGAATATATCTACATATAGAGGACAACTCTGAAAATAGTGTTTTATTCATTGTCTGATGAGAGAATATATTGGTATTATATAAGGAATGGGCTACAACATTAATACAATGATTTGATCACACGATGATGTCTTTAATGACACTGCAGACGAGGCAAATACCCAGACAGTAAATATCCACAATGATGTTAAAGGAGATCGAATATTGATATCAAGTCTTTACTTTCCGTAAAATATATCGACGAATAGTGCAAAAGTGTCCGCTTATGTGAGCATACTTTACATTTTTGTACCCATTAAAAACCAAAATATTTCGTTCCACGTATTTCACAGCATTGTTTATCCGCGTTCGTTCATTTTTTCTTGAATGTTATTTGTCAAGCGGTATAATCCATGCAATATTTCCGTCTTATCTGCGTATACCTGAGCGGTATATGTTTGTAAATGTCAAATACAACATCTCATCATGTGTAACATCAAACAACGAAATAATCAAACACCTGCAAACGTGTTTCATGCAGTTATACTCAAGTCTAACTCGAGTACCTTGCTTGATTACTCAAGTACATGCATTTGACAAGGATAAATGTTTTTAAGTGTTCAGAACTAGTTTATTGAGATTAATAGCACGTCGCCACATAGTGAGCCTTAGATAACATTCAACTAGGATGTAATAAAATAATGACATAGACCTTGTTTCGGCAACCTTGCCATTGTATCAAGGACGATGACTTGGTGTACAATTGTTTTTCGAAGCACAAGCATTGTTCATGAGAGCTTGGGACAATAATAAAACTTAAACTGAAGAAAGGAGTGAGTTGTGTTGCGAAGCACATAACAAGTACTCCTTTTCAACATATACACAATGCTTAGGATATTTGTCGACAAGACGTGCTTATACAATGGCCCTGTCTCGACAAACGGTGAGAATACGCAAACATACTTTTATTTAACATACACGTATGTAAACGATAGATTATCTGATACGCGTTACCAGAACCAGCATTAAAATGAGAAGGATATTACTCATTTATATGATACAGTTATTAAGTCATTACGCGTATTTATGTTGTATATACAATAATATGGATATGTAAGACTGGTTGATCGGGGAACTCATTTGAAAATCACACCAAGAGAGCCAAAACATTACTCAAACATCGCCCATTTAACGCCATGTATGGACAATTCCCGTACATACTGAGCATAGGGGAAGGTTCCATGTTTTAACATTCTATATCTATATTAGTACTACATAAAACATATATTCACAAAATAGAGGATAAGCGTAACCTGCCAAAGTTACATGAAGAAGAAGAATACATAACGGACACACACAGTCAGCAATTAATGTTTCATTCACATCAACAAAAGTATCAGGCTAAATGAAACTTAATACTTTTGCAACCTTACCAACCCATTTGATGCACTTTTACAGATTACGCACCAAACGGTCGATTGTTCTAGTTTACTATTCAAAGCAGTAAGGCCTTGAGAGCCGTGATAACATTATGTGAAGGGCAATAAATCATACTGGAATGAATAAAAACACATGACGTATTAAATGCGAAAGCGAGTCACTATTTTTACAGACGAATTGCGCTCTGGGACGGGACGCCATTTTAATGACACGATCACAGTTAATACTCTCGGCATTGGTTCAATGTTCGTATTGGTCAGGTGACTTCTTACGCCAATCGGCTGATTTATGACGGAAGAAACAATACGCTTGAAATTGAATTGCTAACCATATTAAGTTGCGAAAGACAAATCGTCATAAGAAGAATCTCTCCCGAGCAACAGCCTTTTGTAGATGCGACTTTCAGTTGCTATTGAGAGGTTGTTGTTATTGAGAGATTAAATTGAAACGGTAAATTTTCACTGCAGAAAAATTTTGACGCATACCTGAAGTGAGTTTTTTTCTGAGGAGATGGCCGCACTTGAGAGGTTAACCATTTATACTACAGTGAAACTTCAATAATAAGACCACCATTGAGACCCTTGAACATTGTTCTTAATAATGAGATGGTCTTAATATTGAGGTTAAATAAGGAGCAAAAGAGTGAAAAATGACTTGTAAATTGTGTTCTTAATTTCTAGATGGTCTTATTAGTGAGGTGGTCTTTAAGTGAGGTTTTACTGCAATTACTTTTGATTTGCTGACCGGCCCGCTTCGCCCGTACCTCCGTCCCAAAGAGTGTGATTTTATTTATAAAACTTTGTCTAGAATTTCAAATTGACAGAACAAATTCAATCAGGTTGATAAATTTTCATTTTAATGTTTACAACAAAACATGTTTACTACAAAACGAAATTCTATGCATTCAGGGTGTGTTACTACAAAACAACGCATTGTTCTGCTTCAAGTGGGGTAATTAATTACTAATTAATTGATATTTAAAACTAGTAAAGTTTGATAAACTTGTTGATACATAGTGTGTACTTAAAATAAAGTCGTGTTCACTCGGTACGCCTTAAGTCACTAAATTGGCGTATGAATAAGCTAGATCAAGAAAGCGTGGGAGTTATCAAAGACCTAAATACCATAGATGCGCTACTAGTACGGACCATAGAACGAAGTCTCGTTCGTTCACTCGACGATCCGAGAAACGAAACAGGTGCGCGAGATTTGGAAAACTGCTAGACGTCGCCATTTTGTATTGCATTTCAAAACACAGTTTGGACAGTTTTGATATTTGGTATTTAGGTCTTTGGAGTTGTATTTAGTAGTAACTTGTAGATAATTATTTATCTATCATTGCAACCATTCTGATATGGTTGGGATTGAGATGTAAACTAATAGAGCATCAAATGATTAAATTATGTTAAAGAACGCATTTGGCTCGGGTGAACTTACATTGCGCAAAGTTTAAATGAAACGAAAGTAAGCTGATAAAATAGCATTGAATGTTATGTAACACAATGTGATAAATCAATTTGCCCTGGCTAATGGCATAATGGACACCACGTGGTTAAAGGAGAGGAGTGCTGAACTCTTGGTCCGAAGTTGGTTGGGTCGAATTCGCCATGTACGGTATTCTTCCGCTTTCTTTGCAATTCCCGAATTAGCCGCGAGATCTCGTTTGAAATCCAAGAAGAAGTGGCGTTAGTGCCTGTTATAAGTTTCACAATCCATGTGAAAAGGAAATCTTAAATTAAACAAGTGTAAGAAAAATGACATCATCGAGAAGTATGGGTGTTTTAAATAGTAGTGACGGTCGTTAATATGATGTATTAATGCAATAAACGCTCGTCAAAATTGGTTTAACGTTCAGTGTGAACTGGTCTTTGAATGGCTGAATGTAGGCTAGGGGGATGATAACTTAGTTCTCCTTTGCAGACTCAAATAAAAAATTATGAATGAATAGTATTTTGACCAGACCAACGGGAAATATTTTGTTCTGTTGTGCCAAACAATATAACCGAGATATTTTGTGCGGTTAAGGTCATAGACTTAATGGCAACATGAGCTAAATGTTTACTTCAATCAGGGCTGAATGTGTTTGCCAAATATGTGCCATACGTTGATATCCCTGGTAAAGTGTGTACGGAGTCTTCAAAGTGACATGAATATAGTTTTAGTCCATACCATTCAAATCAAATTCCAAATACTTTCTGTATCTTTAGTTGTCTATGTGTAGAATCAGTTTAAAGTTGTGTTATGTATAGTCCAGCCACGGACGTCACATCTCTATACTGTCGCTGTACAACGATGCGTGTAAAAGTCGGAGTACAGAGACACGTATGCGGGGCTATGTTATGTACAATGATGTAGATTCGAATTACAAAATAGAATATCTGTTAAGTTTAGTCGAACATGTCCAACTTTCATTACGGTTGACAAGGGAGATAAATCGATCAATTAAAACCTCTAGATGTTTACCCTGACCATAACGGCCAGTCTTATCTGTTTCACAACCGATTAATCTGATAAGAGATAAGACCCTATGCTGGGAGATACTATAAAATATATCTACCCAGTCTTATGATTCAGTGTGAATGATAAATCCGGATGCAGCGATTATACAAGCTGTTAATTAACATCAAGTACGCTTATAGGGAAGAATTTGGGAAAATATGACTTTTTTATAGAATAGCATTGCGATGAAATATTAATGTGGTTAATTTTAGGGTATCAACTAGTATTTCATTGGAAATGCTGTTGACAAAATAGGAAATGTTCTATTTTTCAGTTACTTTCATATAACAGTAAATATATTTTCGAAGAACATTACAATGGTTTTGGCGCACATAGCTTGTACCACTGCCTCTGTAACATAACTGATTGAAATTATTTATTCAGAATTAACATCGGTGAATGACAGTAATTTATCATACGAACATAGACCAATCTATCGGATTATTTAAGTTTATCGGCTTAAAACACAAGTTACAAATACACTTAGTACAGTTACGGTCAATATTTGAACAAGAAGGTCGAGTTATGATGTTTGCTCAATGACTTATCATAGAGCATTGTACTCCCTAATCGGACAAAACTCGGTGTTTATTTATCGTACTTATAGTCCGTGTTAGCAGAACATCGAATGAATGACGCAGCGTGTCATGTTAAATTGGCAATTGACCTGATGTAGCTCTTGGTTATGCATCTGTGGTGTCAACAAACTTTTGTCAAAGCCCTTAATGTTATGGAAAGCATGTTTCGCTGTACTTGTAGTACAACAGGTATACGTATATTTGGTGTAATATTCCGCAGAATATATTCATTCTACGCATATCTGTGTAATGTTTATTAAGTTATAAAGCTTTTCCTACGAAGTTTATAATTACGTTTGTTATACCGACCCCCCCGTGGCCGAGTGGTTAAGGCATCTACCTTAAGAGCGGGAGGTCGAAGCTTCGAATCCCGGTATAGGGGTCCGTTCTGATATGATCAGTTGGTGAGCCACCTGTTAGTGAAATAATGGTTATCATGTGCCTACCTGCCTGGTACCTGGCATTAAAGGATAGGAATCGGGAAGTAAATGTGCTCAGAAAGTAGGTGTCTCATAAGTCAGAAATAGCAGGCCCTTTAAGTAGGGGTTACACTATAAGAAATAAACACTTTACTTTACTTACTTTAACCATCAGCTTCACAAACAAGAAATCTAATATTGTAAACATGCAGTATGGAGAGTGAAATGGCTTGCCATATTAAATATATAATCGTAAATGTGATCTTTTCAGCAACTATTTTGAAACTGATCAATTTTGTTGCGTACATTATTTTGTCGGAATGTTATTAATGCTGCTTGTATTACGCTATGTTACACAAAACAATAATGAGACCACATAGAGGACCAAAAGCATGATTATGTGGCTGTCAAGATGATTCGGAATACTTCGGTGATTTCCGTAATTAAAAACGAAAGTATCCGAACATGTAAAAAGTACTATTTTACAAGAAGCACTCCAAGTTAACGTCTCTAGTTAAGACATCGTTATGCCGAGACAAATAACAAAACAAAATCGACCATACAACGATGACTCTCGAGATTTATAACTTAACAACGCCAATTCGATAATACTACGACGAATTCGTGATTTATAGCATACACTGTAAACAACAATTCGATAATACCGCATTAAATTTCGAGTACACGAAATTGATAAAACGATATCGAATTTCGAGACTGTCTATAGCCCCTCTTGTGATTGTGTTATCCATCCGCTTCTCTTTTTCACTGCTATAGCAAAACAGCTCTAATTCGATCATACGTCCTTTCGAGAATTCGAAGACAGTGAGTTGACATACAAAGTCATTGTCTGGCGCGTGGACAACACCTTTTCGTATCATGCCTCCAAAGACCAGAATATGTTCTTAAAAAAGAATAGCATCATATACACATGCGCAAGTGGGGGAAATGCTTCATTAATAATGTGTCATGAAGCAGAGAAGTTTGAATCGTCAAATAACATCGACTTGTAGAATCGTAACAATCCGAATAAGGAGATGGATTCAATTGAAAGTGAAATTCGCACGTTTTAATAAACTCCCACACATGTATCTGATTACCCCGGGGTAAGGCCCTGGCGAACGTTAACCTCTGATTACAAACTTTAAGCAAATAAGTGTATTTGTACATTTATTTCTTTAATATTTATGTGATATGATATAATAAAGTAATGCAAACAAAAACAGTCAGAATTTTACAGAAGAATGTTGTAAGTAGGCCTATCGGTCATTCAACCCAAAACATCAGGATAGTTATTTGCTTATCCTTAAAGAATGATCCCAAATGTAGCTGTTTTCTTAACAATGAAAACGTCATGAAATTAAAGATATATCTAGCAAAATTTTGACAAAGTTTGTCGTTTTTGCTCGGATTTAATTGTGGGATTGGTCACTAAATCTCTTAGTTATACACAGCACCGAATTTGATCAGTTTACAATACCTAAACTTTTGATCAACTTTGTTCAAATCTATATGGTTTAACAGTATACAAATTTCAAAAATATTCAGTTTCCTCAATTCCTCAATACCTCAATAGATAAGTAAAAAGCATTCTACGGTACCAGGTGGTGACTTCATTATTCATTAGTTCATGTCTTAAAAATCGTGAAACCATAAGTCGTTATGTCGTGACGTCACCGATTTCACAGTCCAAGACTTTATTATTGTGTCCAAAAACATTCACTCGTAATGTTCATGATGTTTTGATGATTTCACGTTTTTAAGATATGAAAACATGCTTAAAGAAGTCGCCACCAGTAGTTCGTACAAAACATCATTGATTATTTCACATTACATGTAATTAAGATATTAATATTGAGAGGGTAATGTAAAAATACAAATATTTACGTCGTGTTTTTTTGGTCAATATTTGTCTAATACCCTTTGCATGTCAAAGTGTGTCCTTGCATTCTTTCATTGACTCAAATCAATCTAAAAATGCCAAAATTCAAGAGGGCAGTATATTACTATCATATTTATCTATAATAATACAATCAACTGATTGACAAGTTTTAAACGAAAAGTCTAAAAATGGCATCAACTTGCGTGCAAAATTAATTGTTGCATTAATAAGTAATTATCTGATATACCTTTTAATCTGATATATGTACAAACATGGAAACAACGCATTATATATAATAAATAAATAGCGCTTCGTTATCAAAACATGAGCCATATAAAGAATTATATTTCACTTTGGAACAAGGACTTGGTCTGTATATCTGACCCTTATAGACATATATTATACCTGTTTTGTGTATAAGTGAAACATAATAAGGAAAAATGACGACAATCAAAATACCACAAATTGTTTGCTATAGAAATTGTCGTCAAACAATATATGAACTGTAAACAGGGCTACGTGCACGTTATTATATCAGGACTTATTTGTGTGACCTATAAATAAAATTTGCCAGATAAAATTTATATTTCCAACATACCTTCTTATATTTCGATGTGAGACCAAGATCAGAAAAAATAGCTTCTGGTTTTGACTGTTTATTCTTATTGTATAGAGTCTGTTTTTGCCCCTCGTGAAGCGGCCCAGTGAGCCGTTGTTTCTGTTGTAACTGTCGTGTCATAGTAAATCGTAAAATATGATTTTGTTATACCGTTTGCTTGTATTTTCACGGTACTAACGAAGTATTGTAACGGATGAAAAACTAACTTCGATATTCTGTTGTGTTTAGTTTCATCTTTCAACAATTTTAAAGTTAATTAACGATAACAGTATCAAATCTTGTCCGTATCTTTCATATTATGCCAAATTGTTTCAATGTATGTTTTGTTGTCAAAATATCAAAGTACCGCGAAACCTGAGAAGTGACGCGAAAATACCAGCAAACACTATAACTGACATAAATCTTTTAACCATAGGGCATTTTCTATCGATAAGAATAAAACATATTAAATACATGTAGTCTGTATCTCTTGTGTTTAGAAAACTCCTTAATTGTCACATATCCGTAATTATATTCGTAATTTGCTGAAATGAACAATTATTTTTTATTCTGAGTCATATACCAGTCTATAAACTGATCTGTATTGTCGGTAAATATTTTGTGTTGCAGTTTTGTCGCAAAATGGTCGAATGCTATATTTGGTCTCTCAGTTTTTAGATTTACAAGAGATATACAAGGTTGTGGTCTGTGGTTTATCTGTCTGTCAAGCTGAGCATACGTATAGTATACATTTTGTACTGAAAAGCTATATTAGGTACAATAAGATTGTACGCTGACAAAGGACAAGCCTTTATCAGATTTTACATTACAATGTAAATATTTTTTAAAAATCCCCATTTCTGTGATTCCTTTGTTAACGTATGAACTTTATTCAAAATATACGTCAATGGTTCTAATAACACCAAAATCCCCGTTTCCGCCGTTTCTGAACTTCCATAAAGTCAGTGCAATTTTGTATTTAGAGATAAATATTTTTTAGTGCATTTAACCGAAATCATTTAAATCCGCTCAACCGTAAGATGTACCGTTTTCTTAAGTAAATATATCAGTTCGGCTTAACTTCATCTCAAAGTTTTTGATCCTTCATAACGATAATTGTTGATTATTTGGGATGTTCGAATATAGATCCTATTCCCTATTAAAATGTACGATACCTGACCAGGGATCTAGCCCTGCACCGCCACGCCAACAGACATCACGTAGTAGTAACAATGGTTATAATATAACTGCCATCTGAGTGATCGT
This sequence comes from Mactromeris polynyma, assembly GCA_032209605.1. Taxonomy (NCBI): domain Eukaryota; kingdom Metazoa; phylum Mollusca; class Bivalvia; order Venerida; family Mactridae; genus Mactromeris; species Mactromeris polynyma. The sequence goes on from JASFXZ010000012.1 coordinate 8,383,382, forward strand.
AACAACCCCTAATCTGTATTGTCTATGTCCGCTGTCTAGAAGTCCCAATTAACGAATATATTGTGCTTTAATGTTAAATTATAAATAATTATTATTATAAATGAAGACATTGACTAACATTCGCCCGCTGTGTACCATAGGACCCAATCGTGAAACACATTTATTCATTCTTCCGAAAAAAATCCGAGTTGTATCAATACGCAGTGGTGTGTAGTTTGCCTATTTATGTGCCTGTTAAAGATAGAAAGGCGTTCAAAATCAGTGTTAACATATCAAAAGTCTGCCCCTAGTGTTACATACGCAGCTTTCCGTGCCGTTTAGCTGGCTTATCGCAGTGGATTGTCTCCCTTGAAAATTACCCGAAAATCGATATCGAGTTTCCAGCTCTACCAGTTTTGATCAATAGATTATAGAGGGAAATTATTTTCATACGTAAATTTAAACACTTTATCTTAATACTAGAATATTTTAGCAGTTATGACAATATTCTTCAAATTTCCTCTCTTTCATTTTGAGTAAAAATATTTATTCTAACTAAACATCTTCTTGCTTCCAATTTGATTTTAAAAGTATCACCTTTCATTACATAGAACATAGAGTAAAAATCAGTAAATTTTGCCATTTTCAAAAGTTAAAGGGCTAATAAATCATATTTTCCAATAAGTGGAAACATTTTAGCAGTTATGTCTGCTTTCTTGATTAAATGAACAATATCATGGTGTTTTTATAATTTTAAATAATTAATTGCTTCTTGCTTCCATTATATGTTAAAATTAGTAATGTACTAAAATGATCTCGATTTTCTTTCATTATTCTCGTCTGCTATGTTGTTGTTGTTGTTGTTGTTGTAACTATCAATGTGTTAAATTGATTGCCAGTTGTTATTGACTGGTTTCCAATATTATAAATCATTTTATATGATTTAGAACCGTCCTTGTCACGGCGGAATATAATTATTATTGAATTATTCTAATTATTGAATTATGAAGGGTAACTCTTTTCAAACCGTGATAAATCAACTTTCGTGCGCAAACAAGCGTAACAGATTTAACTTTCTATATTCTATCGTGATGCAAATATTATGTTTCTGTGATTTCCTTTTTCCTCATTGTCCTTTTTAAAGTTTGTTTATGCTCACTTTATCACATTGAAATTAGGAACGGCTAAAACATTAATTTAAACACTTCCGATAGAGGTAGAGATAGTGCTCAAATTATGTCCTTTCGATGGCACTTTTCTGATGTAATGTGGATTATCTTTCATGTTATAGTCAGGTTAAGTTCTGTTCTGTTCTGTTTTAATTTAGAATACACTAGGTATTGTTGTGTACGCTTTATCGGCGTCCAAACAGTGTTGAATAATCAATAGAATTATACGTAGGTGGTAAAATAGTGTATGAATATAGTCTGTCTTTCTAAAATATCAAACCGCTCAAAATGCCTTCCTTCACTTGCTAAGATGTAAAAGAAAGATATCTTTCAATTGTTGTCATGTATTTGTCAATTATGTGGTGTCTTAATAAGTTTGTAGCTATAGCGTTTTTGTTTGGAACCATAATATAATTTCAATTACAAGTATACATAAATATTAGCCAATAGTTCAATATGACACGAATAAAAGATTTAAAACTTACAATAGCAATTTTCATAATTATCTTTTACGTAAAGAACGAAAGGTGTCTTCTATACGTACAATAAAAGTTAAAATCTGGTCCATAAATTTTACTTCTCGTTTACAATAGCCACAATTGGGGTTTAAACCAGTGAAAGTGTCAGTATAACTCTTTATTTCCTCATATCCCTTGTAGGCAGATTTTGTCATAAATTATGCAATTATAAAGATTCTTTGCTTAATTACTGTAATCAAATCAATAATCTTTTTTACAAATTCCCCTTACAAGTTTATTTTTACCCCACAGTATGTTCGTTATCAAGTATCGCATTAGGTACATTGTACTAAATGTTCGACAATAACAGCGCACTTTAGACTTACCCAATGATCTCACGACAGTATAAATAACACGCTGACACCGGTCGCTCAAACAGACGACAATTAGCCTTCATAGAGCGACGGTCATGGAAAATAATACGCTTTGCTGTACGAAAATCAATGTCTGCTAAACATTTATTCGCGTTGAAATGAACAGTATTTGAATATATTGATTTACTTATCTAAAACTGCTTTAACACTGGAGGAGCATTTATATAATTAGTTTTATTTTTGAAGAGATTTTCAATAAAGCGACATTGTACAATTCGAGGATTGATTAAACTCAAAACATTTTGCTTTGTGATAAAACTGAGTAGCTCTATTTTGAAGTTTTGTGAGAACACGTTTTGTCATCAGTTTGAAAGGAGATTCATGTGTTGTTTAGATGGACATACCTGTTCGCTTATCTCTCTCTCTACCTCTGAAGTACAATAAGTATTCATGTTATCTGAGTTTTGATTCGTAATATTATTAGACAAGTATTTCATATAAGTACTTGAAATAGTATTTATCAGGAGAGACACAGAGTAGATACCAGTGTTACTGATTGGTATATTTATTCAATCATCGACCTATTTTTTACGGTCATCACTTCGACATATTTCGGGCATTATTTTAAAGTGTTTGAACATAATTCCTAGCCAGTAACAACATGGCGACCCAAACTTTATCTCGTGTTTCACAAATTGGTTCAGATAAAGCACGTTCAACACAATCTTCATCAGATGGAGCTCCGAGGTTGTCGAGGAAACATTCAAGTGATCCTGTGTTCATTCCACCAAATGAATTCAGAATGAAATTACTGAAACGCATCTTGTCTGTGGACGGAACTATTGACAATAAAGCTTTACACAAGCTACAAAAGTCATCAAGCGAACGGACTTTACAAGCAAATATTTTATTTGAAAATGGTGATGTTGGAACTGTGATATCTTTTGACAGACAAGCCGAGGAGGACAAGGAGAATGAAGAGAAAGCTGAAGCAGAACTACCCGTGATAGCAGTGGAAGATACCAAAAGGCGTGTGAGACAAAATACCAATGGAGAGAAACGTGAACGTCCACTAAAGTTACCTCCAATCATTCTTCCACCAATCTATTCATTAACTCCACGACCTCTTGTTGTGCGGGATTTTTCTGGTGAACTTGAACTTCCGGCTCCGTTAGCCCCTGAGGATTGGGAAGATCTTGAAGACTGTCGATATCTTCGTCCTGCCAAACGGCAGTTTAAGAATTCGAAAGATTCTAAAAGCTTTCTCTTACTGAACCAATCCAGTCGTTAGACAAATATGTGCTGTGATGTACATACGTACCTGAAAGTATTAAAGACTGATCAGCGACAACTTGCGTCGCTCGAATTCGAGACACCAGAGCTCGAGAGAATTTGAGAAAACGATGTGTGTGGTGTGTTTCTGACTTTAAGCGCAATGGACGTATTCAGAACAATAGACCGCATTGTTTACAACGAGAGAAAACTGTTGCAAATATTTGTGAATACCCCGTGGAGGTGGGTATGTGCTGTTAAATCAGCGAACTAAGTGTCACATAGTGATTACAAAGACGTTTGTAACAATGTCAAACGTTTATCTTTGGTGCTTTATGTTCTAGTGCACAGGAGGTCTTGCAACCCGCTGAAGTGCAATTATCTTTCAGAGTGAATCGAATTTCTATGTTTACAATTGTGTATTGACGACTGTATATTTTAAATTCCTTGATAAAAGCGTAGGTTTTTCGTTTCTTTTTTACATTTTGTTTGTGTTGGTGGCCTGTTAGTTTTACCATTGTTTGTTGATATTTCGATACCATTTAAGATTTAAACTTTTTGTTATTTTTGTTTAAAACTGTCCCATATAAGTTCAAATGCATGACCTTCATTAGTTTGTTAAAACAATTTTATTAAAACTTCGTTTATTTATAGGCGATATGTTCTCGAACTAACAATTTCTAGTTTCCGCCTACAGTATTATCGTATGTTGATTCTTTAGTTCTCTAGTGTTGGAGGTTTTCAAAAGAATGATTTTTTAAATTCAACTCGGCTTTTCATTTTGAGTGTAAATAAATATTCTCAAGTTTTTGTAACAAAATTATAAAAATAACCAAGTAGTGTTTTGTATTGCATCATAGTTGTATGATCTGACTATATGAATGCTTACTAAGTAAAGTGACGAAATTAAATATGACTGATATATATTGAGAATGAGAACCAGTTTGAGTATGGAGAAAGATCTTTAGTCTATAACCTGGGTACATAGACATCAGTTCATAAATTCTATTAGTTTCAACACTACGAAGATATATTAATTTACGGATGAGCCAATTATCATATCGCTCATAGTTCATGTTGTGTCATTTGTATTTAAAGCCATGTCATTATTTATTTTTTGTATGATGAAGAATCGTTGATTAAAATAAATTGTTATTCATGTTCAAATGTTTCGTTCGTTCTTATAATTAGAAATATAAATACATATGTATTGTAGTTGGTGTTGAACACCAACTGGGAGGTTGATCGTGTTTTCATTGTTGGAAGAATCAGAATCAGAACAGACGATTGTTGAGGCTATTAGTAACTTACAGTAAACCCTCTCTAGTTCATCAAACTTCGAGAGACGCTATGTTTGGCTAAATTGTTAGTAAATTCTTACCACTAGATAATTAATGTATTTGTTGAAGAGAGGTTGTTGCTCAAGAGAGGGCCGCTGTAAGAGAGGTGGCACTGTAACTGACATTAAGGTGACTATTTTAGTTATGTTAAACACAGACTGTTACTGTGCAGCATGTTTGATTGGCAAGTTACCATAGCAACAGGTTTAATGACGAATCAGTTGAATCGACTATGTGACAACAAATAAACACATGATAAACAAAACATTTTAGACATCAAACTTTCCGTCTGCGTCATTCTAACTTGAAAATTAAAAATAAGTCAGCCTTTCAACATTGGTACAAATATACGTATATATGGCGATACTAGTGTAATGCTGGGAAATGTCAGTTTAAAAGAGCGAAATGTCAAACACACAAGGACGCATATGTATACCGTATGTTTATTATACTCAATCACAACATTAACAAGTTAAGGTTACCCAAATGTTATATGTAGTCAAAAGATTATCATGGCAAAGAATGCTGAAGACAGGAGGGGGTGTGTTTGGGACACAGAACAATTGGTGTAAAAGCAAACCATGTTATTTATTACTCAACAATTGAACAGATACATTCTTTATAGCTTTTTAAATCCATGAATTGTTTAGAATGCCACCGAGAGACACGTCGTTATTTTTACATTGCAGTAAAAAGCAAGAAATATCTTGGAAAAAGATGGTCGGTGCAATCTGAAGAAAAACAAATTAGCAATCATTGTTGTGCAACCTAATATTTAATATTATAACAAGAAATTAGCAATATATAGTGCAGCTGTTGTATAAGAAGTGGATTTCGGTAAGGGAAAATGGATTTCGGTAAATTTACCGAAATTCAGTGCATTTCGGTAAGGAAACGTACCCCTTATCGAAAGGTTAACCAATCTGTGTCAAGGTTACAAACGTTGTTCGGTAGAAGAGAAGTTGGTTTAGAGGTTAACGTAAGATTTGATTTGTTTACACAACACTGATATACAAATAGCAAAGCCATGTTAGTACGGCTGCGAAAAAAAACCATAAATCATAATGAAGCATCTCATTCAACAAAGTCCAACTAGTTAAATACGTATGTAAACTAATTTGATAGAATTTCTAAATTATTGTACGTGGATTTTTATTAATGGAAACTGTCACAAGTAATTGAATAAAGTAAAACCTCTTATTAAGACCACCTCAATAATGAGACTACCTCAAAATCACCAACAAAATGTTCAAGTCCATGTTCACTATTTTCCGCTCTATTCAACCTCAATATTAAGACCACCTCAATATTAAGATCAGTTTTCAAGAGTCCCAATGGTGGTCTTATTATCGAGGTTATCTTATAATGATATACGTTAATCGCATTTTTACACTGAAAACCCTCACAACATTATTTGCATAATCCTTGAGAGATTAGTATGCCCAACTTTTCTACAAAACACAAAACAAGAGAAGAATTGGTACACGTAAACGAATGTGGTTTTAATCAATTTAAACAAACGATTTAACTGAACCCATCTTTCATTGATATACCATAACGTACAAAAAAAAACTTGGGCATACTTTCGAACATGATAAAATTCGAACTCGGTCCAAATTTGTTAAAAAATCCATGTATACTTGACATTATTTTCGCTCGTGCCATATTTGAATAACATAATTGAATTTATATAAACTAATATTGGTGAAGTTAATCTTTGTATGCATTGAGAACAGGCACCTTTATCTATTTTACGAGAGTAGGCTGCTTAAAATATTTAATATCTTTATAATCAGCTTTTATCGTGAAAATATTGTCTATGTAGATAATAGGAGAACTCTAACAACTGTTTGATGTTTCGCTCTAAACGCAATAAGATTACTAGATATACCAGAAGCATCTGCGTGTATTTGTTAAGGACATGTCGAAGGATGAAAGGAAGACAAGCCTATCTGCTTATATGTAAAGAACCAGATAGGTTTGTTTCGCCTTTACTCCACGATACGCGTTGAAAGTATATTCAAAATAAAATGAATTCAGTGTCATGGGCAAAGAAAATCTTGTGAGCAGATTTTTGTTCAAGTCAATTAATTTCATTGAGAATACTTTATACATGTTTTAGTCTTCTACTGGGCGGAAATGTCAGAAATACAGGGAAGAATATTGGTCGTGCGTTTAAGTATTGTGGGAATTTCCACTACAAAATATATAGTTCTGTTCATTTGAATAATAAATGTTATAATGTAAGTAACACTATATTTCAACAGGCCTCGTGTTCACAAAGAATCAGTTTTCAGGATCAGTTTCAAGATCAAATATAGGATATTTCAAACTCTGTAAAAAATGTTACTCAAAGCTAAATCTTTTTACATACTCATTCAAATTCAAATGTCATGTTTATTAAGAAAAAGATTAATAATTTATGAACGATTTTTGAAAATTGATCCTGATATGATCTAGATCAGTTTCAGTCATAAATATAATAAAATAATTTCTCAACATCATGGTGAAGTTTAATATGTTTTCACGATGTTAATTATAAGATGTTAATGTATTTTTGTGTATGCTTAGGAGAAGTACTGGAAAAAAAGTGTTCAATTGCTTCATGACAAAAGGCAAATATTTTTATGGATCAAATTGATCCAGATCAGTTGATCCTTTGTGACTATGGGGCCTGAAGACGTATTCAGTAGCATGTATAATCTGTGTGTAATACTACTGGAGGGAGGAGATATTTGACTAGTATAAGTGATACTCGAACACATTGTAGCTGAACAGATTTTTTGTATACCATAAGTTTAAAGTAAATGTAATTTTTTAAGGTCAAGAAAATGACAATTACGCTTGACACAGTCCTTAATTGATTTTTTTTCAATATTATACAATATTTATATATCGAATATTGAATACTGCCACACCAATTTGCATTAAAAGTGATATGTCATAGATAATGACATGACGTACGTAAAGGGTATTCAAATGATATATGAAATGTAATACCAACATTATCCATGAATAATGGTTTACCTAAGAGACGAGTATAGTACCCTAATGAATAGGGGTCAATAGAGTATCGGGCATCTAAATGAACTTATTTGACAATATTGACAGGGAAACTACAAAGGCGAAAAAGAGTGCATTTATTTCTTTAGTAGAGTTAATTATTCCGAAACATCGAGAGTTTGAAAGAATTGTATTTTGATAAATTACAATGTTTGAATTTGAATCTTAAACCAACCGATATATCAATATAAATTGAAAAGAACCGACTGGGGAGTAGATCTTGCCGCCAATGTGAGGCGTCACATTGCACACCACTAGATTTATAGTTTCACTTAAAAACAATTATTTTACATGGCAAATAATATGAGATGAAGTATGCACAGTTGCATAATAAAACATGCATAATTGTCGATTATAGATTTTCAGATGCAAAGAATAATTCGGTATGAACTCTGTTTTGATAATGTAATTGCTGTTGAATATTATTTCAATCAAATCATTTTGAATGCATGATGCGTATTGTTCAAATGCAGCCTTAAAGTGAACCTTCTTGCTGGTGAAATGAATTGCGAGTATCACAACTACGTCAAGGTCATATCCATAGTCGTATCATAGTCGTATAGTCGTACCATAACTTTGTCAAGGTCTTATTCATAGTCGTATTATAACTTTGTCAAGGTCTTATTCATAGTCGCATAGTCGTACCATAACTTTGTCAAGGTCTTATTCATAGTCGTATTATAACTTTGTCAAGGTCTTATTCATAGTCGTATAGTCGTATTATAACTTTGTCAAGGTCATATCCATAGTCGTATAGTCGTACCATAACTTTGTCAAGGTCTTATTCATAGTCGTATAGTCGTACCATAACTTTGTCAAGGTATTATTCCTAGTCGTATAGTCGTACCATAACTTTGTCAAGGTCTTATTCCTAGTCGTATAGTCGTACCATAACTTTGTCAAGGTCTTATTCATAGTCGTATAGTCGTACCATAACTTTGTCAAGGTCATATCCATAGTCGTATAGTCGTATCATAACTTTGTCAAGGTCTTATTCCTAGTCGTATAGTCGTATCATAACTTTGTCAAGGTCTTATTCCTAGTCGTATAGTCGTATTATAACTTTGTCAAGGTCATAGCCATAGCCGTATAGTCGTATCATAACTTTGTCAAGGCCATATCCATAGCCGTATAGTCGTACCATAGCATTGTTAAGATCATATCCATAGCCGTATAGTCGTATCATAACTTTGTCAAGGTCATATCCATAGCCGTATAGTCGTATCATAACTTTGTCAAGGTCATATCCATATCCATAGCCATATAGTCGTATCATAACTTTGTCAAGGTCATATTCATAGCCTTCTAGTCGTACCATAACTTTGTCAATGTCATATCCATAGCCGTATAGGCGTATCATAACTTGGTCAAGGTCATATCCATAGCCGTATAGTCGTATCATAACTTTGTCAAGGTCATATCCATAGCCGTATAGTCGTATCATAACTTTGTCAAGGTCATATCCATAGCCGTATAGTCGTATCATAACTTTGTCAAGGTCATATCCATAGCCGTATAGTCGTACCATAGCATTGTTAAGGTCATATCCATAGCCGTATAGTCGTATCATAACTTTGTCAAGGTCATATCCATAGCCGTATAGTCGTATCATAACTTTGTCAAGGTCATATCCATAGCCGTATAGTCGTACCATAACTTTGTCAAGGTCATATCCATAGCCGAAAAGTCGTACCATAACTTTGTCAAGGTCATATAGTAGAATGTGATTGTTTTGGACTGAATTGTTGCGCCTTAGAAAGTTAAATTGTTTTGTTTTAATATTTGGATGTGTTTCATTGCACATTTGTCGCATTCATCGATTTTTAATGTGTAAGATGATTTAAGGCTTTACAGTTATGTAACCATAATAACAATGAACAAACAGTTTTATGTACGAGTGATGTGTATTGAATATGTATAATATATATGTTACATATGAGCTTTTATATACTACTAGTTAGGATCGTTTTTGCAAGATTTACTTTTTTGTATTTTGCTATTGTGCAATCGTTTTAGTTAGAAGTAGGTTATTTCTCAACATAACTACAACCATGTATCCTCCTACGTGCTTGCAAGTGGATCATGTGGATTTAAACGCAGACTAAATGTCAAATAGGCGAGTATGTTTGCAAGTACTAGCTGTTGAAAGATTTAGTTAAATACAACCCCCTTGACAAAAAATGTCAGATGGATATTATTTTATATCAATTGAAGAATGGGTATAGCTATATTTGTTTTAATCTCGAGTCCCCATTCTGTGACAAACAGTACTGGCGTCTTACAAGGTGGGGTGAACATGATGTGGTAATGATCCGAACTTGTGGTTTAAGTTACACGTTTGAGCATTACCTTACTTACTGTCATATCTCTGTTGCCACCCGTATCAGTTGTGAGAGACTCTGTCTTACGATATAAACAAATGATAATTTAACAAGCAGTAAAGCCCACCGGTAGAGCACAGGTCTGTCACCCGGGAGGTCCGATTTCGATTGCTGGGCGGGACAGGTCTAGTCCTGGGTGTGACACTTATTTAACATTCACCTCTGCACGGCTCATATGTGGTAGATGTCAGCTGCTTGTGGATGGGCAAGTTAGTACTGGTTGATAATTAATTCCTGGAAAACTTATTAGATCAACTGATAGCCTTGAAAACCGAAGAAAATGTTGAAAATTGATGGAAAATTCAGTAAAACAGGACAAGTCAAAGCTACATCTGGCAAGAGTGGAGTCTTCTTGTAGTCAATGTAAATTCGGTTAATTCCGTGTGTGTTTGACCGAAATTTATTACAAGAGTTCATGTGAAGGCGGAATAAATTCCACATATTGTTGGAATCCTGTCAACTACATCTCGTTTTTAATGTCAGAGTTACAAATCAAATATGATTTAAGTTATTAAATAATTCAAGTCTAAAACTGTTATTTATGACATCAAACATACCATAAGGCAAGAAGTCTTATTAACTTTAGAGAAAATGATGATGATGTAATACATTACACGACAAAGTATCAGATAGACAACAAACGATAGTGTGTTCATACTTCTTCACAGTCCTTTGATTCCACAACCCTTGCACACAGGAGCCTGTTTTGAGCGCCGCTGTAAGATTTCCAACCTCTTCTTTATGCGACGTCATTGCCAGAAAACGTCACATGTGACGTCACCATGTATTGACGGTAAGCAATATTTGCCACATAAGGGCACTTGGAAACAAAGTGACCATATGGAGTAACATCCTGCTTGCACATAGTGATAATTATCACATGTGACGTTTTCTTGAAATGACGTCACTTAAAGAAGAGGTTGGAAATCGTACAGCGGCGCTCATTTATGTTTTATGTCACATGTAAAATAATATACACAGAACACCTGTGGTATTATACATTGTATATGGGAATAATGACGGTACCAAAACTATTTGATCACTTATCAATATATATCCGGTATCTATGCAAATATGGGGACATACAAATCTTATGTTAGACAATTGTGAAGAATCATAATTGTCCGCCCATTCTCGAGTGTTCTTCTTAACTTCTGTCTACGTTACACACATTAAATCTAATTTCAAGTGAGCGTGCGCTTGTTTGAATAAGTATTTGTACAATTAGATAATTGTACGCTTACCAAAATATTGATACCAGTGTCACAGTCTACAATTTCTTTTTTTCAAGATTTTCCATTCAATTAAAGATAATAGACTGGCATTTCAATAAAATCAGAATAAATATTTTGACCGTAATTTAAGAATATATATTCTTTAGTGAAGTACTTTCTAAGAACTTATCTAACTTAAATACAAAATCTCAAAACATTTACGGATCGTTCAATATTGAAAACATTCATTGCTCGTCCTTTGTTTACACGGGCATGAAATATTCCGTGTGTTTAAGTTGTGTGTTTATGCTTCACGCACCAGCCCTGCGTTCAGTTACGGCTGTCGATAGCCCGCTCACTGTTCTATACCTAACAAGTGTATTGACCGCCTCGTTTTTATACTGGTTCCCTGTCTCAAAAACAGTGAAGACAGAGAACCAGCCCTGTGCTCATTTTGCAATTTGGTTCACCGTGTGCAGTCATTGTGATACGGTGGGCCAGGGATACAAAACAAAACCTTAGCGACTGTTAGCCGTACCCGAACGCAGTGTTAGGTTAAAATATTCGCGTGCTACCTCCGAGTTGCGATAGCGAGTGATATGAAACGTTTTTCGCTAACACACCGGTCAATAGCAAAATAAGCTCGCTATTTCGTAACGTTTTGGACTGATAGCCTTTACTGAACGCAAGGCAGTAATCCTATTTAGTCTGTATATTTCGTGTAATGATGACTATTGTTTTATTGCTGTCGTCTTATTTGTTAACAAATGTTGATGATCCTTATACAAACCCAAACTACTCCATCCTTTGGTATTTATTTCATGAATAGTATTTTAAAACTTTTTTTTATTTCAATGCTCATGTTCATTTGACTTCGATATCAAAAATACAAGTTCATTCACTCTAAGCTAATATGTTTCAATGCATTCGTTTTCTCGCTAATAACAGAGATCCTAACAAACAAATGACGCAATTAACGTGTCACCCCCTAAGTGCTCCCTGATTTCTCCTTAATTGTTTTTATGGTAGGCCTAATCATTCCTTGCACTATTGTTCCCATACATGTTTACCCTTGCACCTCCTCAGTGCCTAATGTCTTGTAGACTGTTGTTTTCATGGGAGGGGGGTCTGTGTGGGGTGGCATTGTCTGTTGTATGTGGCGTTTCCTGTAACAACCTAACCTCTCTTTAAGCCCGGTTTCAATGGTCCCTATATTTCCTTTGTTTGTTTACCTGCAGCCCGCTCCTCGTCCTCTGGATGTTGGCACATGAAGTTACCGGAGATATAATAAACGTTAGTTATCAAAATTGCCGTACATTGATGACCGCTGCTAGTTCATTCTAGCGATAAATTGTGTATTTACAATTTATGATATAAACGAAATGTTGCATAACTGAATGCACTTAAATTGCTTTGGGAAAGCTTGTTCAATTAAGTCAGTAATTTATGACTCGTACACTCGTATAATATTATGTATTTTATTAACACGCGACATAACATTTGAATAATGTTGACTGATAATGACAGAATAACAGAGGATCATATAGAACACATGTATTATATTGGAAGCATGTATGAATATATGCCATCACTTTACTCTATATTTAAAATATGTACAGTATAGATCCAATCTCATTGAAATCAGCCCCTAACTTTAGCTCCATTACTTTCCACTGTTAGGATCTGAATACACTCCCTAAGAGGTCACGTTCATATAACCTCTCTAGAAATAGATATGCGTAACCAGGTGCTCGTTTGTGGGCCAATGAAATTTCTCCTTACAAAACCGTGTTAGCGTACATACTTTTTTCGTTTATTCGGAGTTTCTGTTTATACGGTTTTTAACGTCCTTCCTTCCGCTTCCGGTTATAAATATTTCCAAAAACGAAACACCACACAGACAACACCGATCAACCAAAGAGTGTTGCCGTGTATGAGTTGCGGGTGTGTCCATGGGCGCAGCCATATTGAAATTGACGAAAATACGTAATCGGAACGTCTTGGTGACATACGCTCAAATAGAATTTACGGAGCTAGTCGGAGATCGACGAATATTCATAACTCTATACCAAAGCATTTTGCAGCCGACGATTTGATTGGCTACTCAAAGGTCACAAGAACGTGACCTGTATTGTGCAGTCATCATATCCAGTAAGCGTATAGTATAGGAGCGTGCGACTGGAGTTGATTTTAAATTAATGGTGTTGCTATTGAGATGTACTGTATTCACCAGTCCATTCGGAAAACCTCGGCCAACTACGTCCAGTGCCTCGGATGTTCGTATGGCACTATTTTCGGGGGAAAAAACATTCGAAATCATGTAAACAATATGGTAGCGTGGACGCTGGAATGCTGATGAAACGGGATTAGAATCACATATTTAAGCTTTATGAAGACTGAAATATGTGAGTTTATAACTAGAAATGACAACGATAATAAAAAAAAATTATGTGAATTTATCGAAGTTATTGAAGTTATAAATCCGTTTTACGAGTACTATTTTTTGACCGCACAAAATGTTGATTTTTGCCACATAGTGCTCCGCCTGACATACACTAGAGGATGTTCGTAGAGTAACGAAGTTGTACGGAAATATCCGAGAGCTGTCGAGAATGCCACCAGTCCTGCCGAGGGTAAATTCTTATAATAATTTCTTACAAGTCATCGTTTAACACTGAGTGTCCTATTATTGATTTTTGTCAATAGTTAAAAATCCTTGATTCAACAAATACAATAAAATCAGGGCGTAATATATTATGATTCAGCTCACTTATTAAAAAATGCGGATATATCAAAGATTCTTCCATATACATTCACTGAGAGGAAGTTGAATAGATCCTGTGAATTTTAAGTACTCAAAACGGCGATTCGTAAATTGTTCTTTTTAAAGTTTATGATCGTTTCATGTTTAATATCACGTATAAAGTTAGTTAAAACTAGGCAGTAGTACTTTGGACTTCAATATTTCATAGTTGTTTCATAGCTCAAAATTGTAAATTAAGGTCCGTATCATTTTTATGAGTTTTGTCGAGAGGTAATGCAAACGTGTTTACAGATTAATTGCGTTTTAGCAATACCTTTCATAAACTCATAGCTAATGTCGTCTGTATTCTGGTACGATGATATTGAATTGAACTTGGCCTAAATCCCTGTCAATGTCAATTACCAGATTGTTTGTTAAACCAGTCTGCGCGCTGGTACGTACCTTTTGGGTATTATCGTCACCACCGGTTTCCCATGAGGGCGACGCCTAGAGAAGAATGTTAGTCACGTTAGATTGTTGGAGGATAGTGCATCATACAGAAGATGCCCCAGTTCCATGTTTGTTTCATCGGGTTTAACGCCGTTTCCAGTTATATACGGCGGCCGGTTCACAAAACCAGTTTTTCCTGGACTGAAATCTAACCAGTACTAACTTACCCTTCCACAAGGAGCCGGCAACTTCTCCACATGAGGAGGAAACTCGACATTTTTTGTCCGGGATCGCCGGGTTACAAGTCCAGCGCACTAACCACTGCACCACGGCCGCAGTTCCAGAAGCACCCTTTGTTCGTTTACGTGCCCGATGTAAAGTATCGTACACGGGACCATGATTTTGTGACTGTTAGTTCTATTAGTGGTGGAGCGGGGGAACGAAACTGCGACCCCTGGATTACTAGTCCAGTCCGTTACCACTGGACCACGAATCCGTTACAGCAGATACCTTATTCGTTCGTAAATCAGAAATCATATGCGTTACCTACATTTCAGAGCCGCCTCGGCGGCCTGGATTACGATAGTTTTTGATGAAATCTGCGTAAAAGACCGAGGTGCTCGAATGCACTGTAATCGGACAACCTCGTGCTGTGACCTGTAGGGATAGTTTGACAACCTTACATTTTACTGATCCAGTCTTGGACGGTATTACTCAACACTGCAAAGTCAAGCAGCCACGCAAAGTCAACCAAAGGCAGACAGAAATATAACAGTCAGTCAAATATAACACTCAGGTTATATCTCTTTAAACTAGTAAAACTGAGTTAATCAAGAAACGTTGTCATACTTTACTGGGGGAGGGCATTTACTAATGTTAAAAGAACTTGTTGTCCAACCCTTTTTTGCTATTTTTTTAAGAAATAATATTCATCTGTTTGTATAACTGTAGACATTGTAATAACATAAACGGAACAAATAAAATATGATTAAACTAAAAATAGTAAAACTAATACTACAAAAAAGCCTGGCATAGATTCTATTAAGCGACCTTAGACAGGCAAAATGCACCCGCCTAATCTGCTGCAGCTGTTGTTACTTTTAATAAAGCTATACAAAAAATCATATTTTCTTCTCTAAACCCTATTTCTCCTTATAATTAATATCTGCCAAACGGACCGTTGACTAGCTTTTTGAAAAGCTACCCTTGTACACAATTACTTGGGCTGTTGTCCAATATTGAAACATATCCACTACTAAATCGGTCAACGATCCATACATGTGCAGCTGCATTCAGAAGACATAATGGTAATATGTATTTTCAGCTTCAAAGATTTGTAGGAGATGGAATAAAATCAAATACAGTTAAACCTCACTTAAAGACCACATCAATAATAAGACCAACTAAAAAAAAATTCAAAATTAAGAACACACTTTTCATGTGAATTTTCACTGTATTGCTTTTTGTTCAACCTCAATATGAAGACCATCTCAATATTATGACCAGTTTTCACGGGTCCCAAGGGTGGTCTTAATGATTGAGGTTTGACAGTAGGCCTACTCATTTGCCGGAACTTGTGAATACGTATTAAAATTATTTCAAAAAGCCTATATAGTTATGATTTGCTTTGCGTAATCATTCAACTGTTGTCATGTACATGACGATGCATTTTTTAAACAAAACACGTTTTCATGTATTTCAACTAATGTATAACCTCGAAGAACCATGACATATATAGATATGCTATATTGCCGCAATGACAGAGGGGTTTCGAATGACACTCGTCCAGACAAACGCTTCCGAATAACCAATCCAATATCTATTTATCAGTGTCGGCTATACGTGTGTCATTTTGTTATGAAACAAAGTAGCAAGTATTCAATAAATTCTCAAGAAGTGATCCGATCAATGTCGATAGTATTTATCAATGAAGCATCTTTTGTTTTTCTCACGAGAAACGAGGCGTGTGATTGCGATAACCTACATCCGGGTGATGACATTAAGACTTTCCGTAACCGGAAATCGAATTTATACCTGACCGAATTATAACATTTGTCAATGTCAAATCTATTCATGGAATTTATTGCTTCTACTGCCTTTCAATAAACTGTGTTGATGCTCGCGCATATAATAATTTGATTGGGAATGCCACCCAAATCGATGGAATGTGAATAGCGATCGGACACAGAGCTCTATTGACGAATATTAAGGCACATACAAATCAACAGGGTTCAATTCTGCTATCAGTCGTATTCTGACGAAAATCTTAATGGACAGCGATAAGTATTGCATAAACCAACATAAAGCAATCGTTCGAATTGATGCTCCTGTCAATGTTATGTCCTGGTTGTGTGACAGTGAGCGTTCAAAGTGTTTTGTAGTTTAAAGTACACCTCATGAGCAGGGAACCTTATTAAATTTCATATATATGTACGTTTATTTTCAATATATCTGTAGACCGGAGGCCCGTGAGATTGACACATATCAATACACAACATAGTGGCAAAATGTGAAAACAGCAATATCAATACAATGTTATACATTTCGGAGAGGCCAATACTCTAAAACTAGGGTAGGACGGTTGGATGGGGCTAGTTTAAACGGAGAAGGTGGGGTTAATGATTTAATATATAATTGTTTTAAGGGCTATATACCTTAGCAGGTGATTAATAATAGTTTTACTTGTATTCTAAACGCAATGAAATGAAATGTTCGACCATCGTAAGGAAAACAAAATGTCTGAAGAAAACAAAAAACATCTTCATATCCCAGGCAATTATATGTATAAAGACATACGATGCCATCTGTGATGCCATCTTTTAATTTCATAGTCGAGGGTGTTTGAGCATCAAAGTGCCGTATACGAGATTCCGACAATGTCTATTCCCGGTAGGCAATAACCCTAGGCCTGTCAATTATCTGTCTACATCAGACAATATGTGCACACTCGATGGTGCACGATGTCATGAACGTCAGACTGTTTGCAAACATTTGACGACCATATGACTCAAACAAAGTGCGTAATAAAGTTGTCTTGTTATCACAATTTCCAGGAAGTGTTCAATACGTGAACCTTTAGCATTTGTTCAGGACAAAATTATTCCAATATCGTATAACTGTCATTTTATCTCGTAATCTCGATAACTTAACTTTCATACACAAACTAGTTCACCTTACCATTCGCATGAGTATTTATCCCATTCATCATGAGGATGCCAGTGTTGACGTAGTGACCATGCGCATGCGTATCAACCAATAATCAGTTACTATATATATAGAACACTCATGGTAACACCTCATTAACCAAAGGTGACAATTGTAACAGCTTCCTTATATGTCATTAAATAACAATTAAGAATGACCTAGTCCACATGCAGCGATCTCCTTGATATTAACCTATTTTCTGCTCTAATTGGTTCACTGTGAAGGATTGTCTCTGTCGTCATGAAATAATTCTAACGGAACTTTCTTACTGCCACTAGAATGATAGAAGATGATTACTTCATTACATGCTGTAGGATTTTATTGCCTGGTCGAATTTAATCAGAGAAACTACGGGTACTGGTGCAGTAATTACAGTTCACAGACAACGATAAAACAGTGTAGATTATACATAAGTTCGGACAGAGTTGACTGGTTCTACGCTGCAACAACGATATTACAACCCGAAAATAGGGCTGTGTTCTTTCAGCAGGCGTATTGCTGCCACACTATGATGGTATGCCGTAGACACATGTTTCCACACCTAGGCACATTAACTTAACACCTGCCCAGTGAGTCCTGGGACCGTTTCCACAAACAAGACTGAATCTCGGGCTAAGAATTTAAATTTGAAAAAAGTTATATTTACCAGCCTTTTGTTTTCATAATATATATAAACGAATGAAATTGTGAGTAAATAATTGTTGTCACCCAATGTGTACACTTTTGTTGAATTTTAATAAAATCTACAGTAAAATCTCAATAAAAAGACCACAATTGGGACTCTTGAAAACTGGTCTTGTTATTGAGGTGGTCTTAATATTGAGGTCGAAAAATGAGCAAAACAGTGAAAATGGACTTGAAAATTACGTTCTTAATTTTGAGGTGGTCTTATTAATGAGGTGGTATTTAAGTAAGATTTTACTGTACATCTTTGTAACAACGTATAAGCATAACAGAACATCTAGCAATTTAAGTTAAAAGTCTGAGTTCCAGTCTTATAATGTTTATGAGTAAGGTAACTAGTGTCACCCTTATAATGCCGAGGTTAGACAAAGGAGCTATACTGTTACCATTGTAACGACTTTGATCTGCCGCGGTCGGGGCTCGAACCTGCGATCAACCACATTGTATGCTGGTGATGAATTAGAATATTCTCGTAGGAAAATCATAGCCATGCTGTGTGTATTGTTTCTCTGAACTAATGCATCGACACGTTTCTAAATTTCAAAACATTTGTTCTTACTAAGCATGTTATAGAAAATGAACTGACGTTGTAGGGATCATTAAAATGGTAACATTATTGTGATCTTTAACATCTCAAATAAGTAGGGAATATAAGAAAGCATTAAAGATTTAAAGAAAAGAATGCTATGATTCACTGCAAGTGATTTCAAAATCCTATGTTTAATTATAATGTTTGTTTTACTATTATTCTCACTTTTATTACATAGTAAATTCATTTACAGTTATACAATGATGGTGATTTCTACAAACAAATAAAAATAATGTATAAGTAGTTTCTCCTTTAAAACGAAAGGAGAGATGGTGAAGCAATAGAACCGTATAACACCAAATTCATCAAGAAAAAAAACAGATGTGAATTACTTCAATATTTCTGTACACAGTATTTTAATTAAGTCACGTAAAAAATATTATTTTCTCTACTTTTGTCATATCCATCAGGTATTCTTTATTGTTTACTGTTTACATATTGTTGTCATGGTTGTTAACGCTGACAGTAGTATAGCAACAATACTGTTGTCATGGTTTCTGTTACTGCTATCTCTGCAGTATATGTTCACATTGAAGCCTGAAAGTTTATCATTTCAAGAATAACAAACAAGCAAGAAACGTTACAAATGAAATATTAACATACTCTGCATGCCTTATAAGTTATAACATACACAATATAATGAATTTTAACATAAAGAAACTGTGGCATGAGCAATGCAAAGGAGACGAGTAAATACATTGTACATGATCTCTGTCAGACCAAGCGCTTGTACGCATACAATTTAGAATACATGACGATTTAGCTTCGTCAGATTTCAAACAGAATAGTTTAAGTGTGGTCCTTGTTATTTTAGAAATCTATAACGTTGTCAAATGCAGAATAATATGTGACACCAAAAATTCCGATATTCATAGAAATTTCTATTTATTTAAAATTTGTATTTCAAAGAATTCCGAATGAGTGTCAAACAGTAGCTTTCTATTTTAACTTATCTTTGTTTGTATAGATAAATTAAATTGGAGTTGAAGTGGTATATCGAGTTTTGTCTCGGGTTAAAATGGCTTTAAATTACTGTATTTGTTCGCAGGGGGAAAGTAATTTAAATAGCTTATTCGTGCCCAATCTTATTTGTTGTGTAATTATGCACCCGGGATACCCTAGGAATACATATGGCAACATTATATCCTTGTTGGGTATACAATGTACATGAATATATCTATGTCCCATTGATTATAAAGTGAAAAACGCTTCACTCATAGGCAATATAATGTCCTAGTTGGGTATTCAATGTACATGAATATACGTATTTCCCATTGATTATAAAGTGAAAAACTCTTCACTCATAGGCAATATAATGTCCTAGTTGGGTATACAATGTACATGAATATATCTATGTCCCATTGATTATAATGTGAAAAACGCTTCACTCATATATACATGTCCTAGTTTTGGTATTCAATGTACATGAATATATCTATGTCCCATTGATTATAAAGTGAAAAACGCTTCACTCATAGGCAATATAATGTCCTAGTTTGGTATTCAATGTACATGAATATACGTATTTCCCATTGATTATAAAGTGCAAAACTCTTCACTCATAGGCAATATAATGTCCTATTAAGTTATATACCTGAACATACGTATGTCTTATTGATTAGACCGTGAACAATACCACCCTGAGGGGCGTGTGTGAATTAATTGGTATGATAAGTAGGGAATTACTTTAAAACTTATTTATTTTACATCGATTGTGACACAAGCTTACAATAACTCTGTTTGAAGCTAACTAATCATGTGTTCACAATTGTATGCGTACAATCGCTTGTTCTGACAGAGAACTTGTTTAATATATTTACTCGACACATTTGGGCTTCTCTCGTCAAAATGGACACCGCCGTTTACTATGTAGTTTATATTTCTTGAAAACTGCTTCCTTGGTAAGTGTCTAGTACTCACATCTAATTCAGGGAGAGTGAAGCTGGCAGTCCTATGTTATTATAACAGAATATGTTTTAGTAAGAATTAGCAAGTGTAGAGTGAACATCAACATTCGGACAAAATTTCATTCATTAAAATTTAACGGAAAAAAAACCCGGTAAAATTTTTTTTTTAGTTTCAGTCTCAAAATGTTTGTGAATATGGCCACAGGAGTCCTGCCGCTCTATGGTTAAAATTCAGTTCATTTTACGGAACATTACGGGTATGTTACACAAACATACATCAAGAACGTGTCTCAAAACGGTTGCTTATAATTTATATCTCTCGTTGTGTAAGCCTCAGATTATTATTTATACATGTACTCCTTGTTGTATAAGCTCATACATGTGTAATAAATTTCAACAAGAATTAATTTTCCGTACTTGAAAGGCTCGAATGTTGAGTTCAATGTTTCGGTTTCGGGTATATTTACGAGGGATACTGTTAGAAAGTAGACGGTTATCAAAATGTTTAAGTGTACCATAAATTCAGCATAACAGTGTTATATAAATAGCGTCCGTACTGTAAATGTATACATTTAAGCAATTCTATCATTTTTTTCGATTTAGCAGTCACGTAGTCCGAATACAATGCAACCTGTCCATAGCGGTCCTCTCTTCAACAACAACATCTCTTCAACAACAACCTCTCTTCAACAATAACAACCTCTCTTCAACAACAACAACCTCTCTTCAACAATAACAACCTCTCTTCAACAACAACCTTTTTTCAACAATAACAACCTCTCTTCAACAATAACAACCTCTCTTCAACAACAACATCTCTTCAACAATAACAACCTCTCTTCAACAATAACAACCTCTCTTCAACAATAACAACCTCTCTTCAACAATAACAACCTCTCTTCAACAACAACATCTCTTCAACAATAACAACATCTCTTCAACAATAACAACCTCTCTTCAACAATAACAACCTCTCTTCAACAACAACATCTCTTCAACAATAACAACCTCTCTTCAACAATAACAACCTCTCTTCAACAATAACAACCTCTCTTCAACAATAACAACCTCGCTTCAACAATAACAACCTCTCTTCAACAACAACATCTCTTCAACAATAACAACATCTCTTCAACAATAACAACCTCTCTTCAACAACAATAACCTTTCTTCAACAATAACAACCTCTCTTCAACAATAACAACCTCTCTTCAACAACAATAACCTCTCTTCAAAAATAACAACCTCTCTTCAACAATCACAACCTGTTAACAACAACAACCTCTCTTCAACAAAAACCTCTCTTCAACAATAACAACCTCTCTTCAACAACAACCTCTCTTCAACAATAACAACCTCTCTTCAACAACAACATCTCTTCAACAACAACATCTCTTCAACAATAACAACCTCTCTTCAACAACAACCTCTCTTCAACAACAACATCTCTTCAACAACAACATCTCTTCAACAATAACAACCTCTCTTCAACAACAACCTCTCTTCAACAACAACATCTCTTCAACAATAACAACCTCTCTTCAACAACAACCTCTCTTCAACAATAACAAAATATCTTCAACAACAACAACCTCTCTTCAACAACAACCTCTCTTCAACAATAACAACATCTCTTCAACAACAACAACCTCTCTTCAACAACAACCTATAGATGCTATAGAAACAAGTGAAAGTTAAATGGTTGCCATACCATAACTTAGATACAGTTGAATACTGGCGTTAAACCCCGTGAAATTAACGTGCATTGGCTCCATCTCCGGTTTATAGCACCATGTACTTGATGTTGGCTTCATCTCTTCAACAGAATAGACGTGCAAAAACGGTAAACATATTAATCATATATTGATTTGTGATAAATCTTGCTTCACAACAAACCCTGTACTAGTTCAGGGACAACTTTAGTTTGTGCACACTGGGGTGGAATATCTGTGCATATCAGGGAGATGTATTAATAGAGGGGTAGGCCCCTTGACTCCTGTTCCTTAGTCGCGTGTTCAAGCCCCGCTGAGCAGGTTTCGATCACCAACGCCACAATCCCTGCATGATTTAGACTCGGAGTACTGGCTAGTAACCAAAGAAGCAGCCAATGAGAGGAATTAGTATAAATTGTAAGAAATTGTTTCACAACCGATATAAAGTAAATAAGTTTAATAATTGTGAACATGCCAAAAGTTTGTTTTGAAGCGGCCATACCACTGTCAAAAGTATCACCAGATCTTTCTTCAACTCATCTCCAAAATCAGATGAAGCTAGAGTCTCGAGGCCGTTAGTTAGTGGAAATATTTCAGTATTTTGCAATCGTCCATTTCTTTATCAAGTGATGTCATTCTTCGACAGGGGTCTTACTGTATTGACAATTGGCCATTATATTTTACGACATAATCCCAAAAAAACGTGAACCGGATCTTAATTCCTGTACAGCTGTGTTGATTGGATCGTTTCAATCGCTTACAAATACTCTATAAGCATAACCGCTGATCCATCCACTTTATCTTCCTGGGTATTTCCCTCGCATGCCGGTGATTGGATCTAAATTCTGACCCGAGTGTATTGTACCCAATAACAGCCGTATTATCAGTACAAAGAATTTGGAAAGTTGTGCCGTTAAGGGGAAAGTAAACACATACTTACATACCTTTCCGGGATGTATACATCATACGATTATTAACAATCGATTGAGATTTTTATTACGGCTGCATGGATACTTATTCAATAAATTTATGAACAACACAATGAAATTTGAATAACATTCATTAAGTATAATTATATACAGCGCTAGGCAAATTATTTATGAATTGTTAATGGAAATGTCACTATATACTCTATAGGAGGAATAATTTCCGAATAGAGAAAAGTATTTTTTCATAATTTCGGATAAAAAAAGTAGAGCTAATTATTCACGTGAATGTGAACGTATTTCTTCCGGTATAATATGATGTTAAATAATATTAAACAAATTTTAGATTTAATTATCAGAAGTTTTTTTGCTCTCGGCATTCCTTACAGTTATCATAGTGCAATGACTTTCGGTGAAATGGTTTTGGCAAAAGGAAAGTGAAGCCGTTCTTCCATGTATGTGTGTTCAGCGACTATCATTTTTACTTTTAATACATTCTGACATTGAACGGCTTTTCTTTAAATTGAAGTTTATGAATCATATCTGTGACAAGCAGCCAACGGAAAGGCTTGTACACAAAATACACATTCAAGCCTATCAGAAACGTCGTACTATAATCCAATACAAATTTTATTGATGCTCAATTCTTAGAGGGGGTCAACTTTTATATCGTTAATGTGCTTGTTTTAAAACAAATGCTAGTATATTTATCTAGCAAACACTTGTCATGCGAAGCTTGTTTATAAATGAAGAGATTTTATGTCATCTCAGTATTTGTTTACACGGATAAGCCTTTAAAACCAAAAATCGAAATGTACTTAAATTCATGAATTAATACCGGTGTTATATTAGTTTTTGAACTCGTACTTTTAAAGTGCATTGAACCAGTTATTCTCAAAAGAACGTTTTTATAACAAAGGGTACATTACGAACACGACTTGTTTAGTATACAGAATAAAGTATATCACCCATCATACCAATAAACGGTTGAGAAGATCTTCACTTCAGTCAAACAAACAATATGCGTTCTGACATTTACACTGAACGGACCAGCAATCGAGGGTGAATGTAACTTGGGGGTGCTCTTGTCTGTGATAGACTGTTCAAGATGTGCAAGCTCATTAGGTGCGATAATAGAGATGTAGGTTGGATGTTTGCAGTGAAAAACGGATGTAAGGAGTTCAAGCGACCCATCCCCTGTTAAAGTTAATCCCGGGGGTAATCTGATAATCCGAAATCGAGTTCACATAACCCCCGGGAGTAACCTGAACCCGATTTCATATTACCCTCACACAGTATAGATTATCGACTCGCTGATTGAGCTAATGTGACTTTACTTTCGTTGATCATATTGACATCAAACTTGGTGTATAGTAAGAACATGTGGAGAGCTCGTTTGGGATTGCTTTTGGACTCGTTCCGTCAAAGGTCAAGGTCACTGTTACTGAAATTAGCAATTTAGTTTCGTTGATCATAATAGACATATAGGGTTGTGGATTTGAGACCCGGTCGCGGAATATCAGTCTTAAATGAGACATGCAACTCATATGCTTCCACTCGGAATAAAAATAGTAGTAAAAGGAATGGTCGACCTGATGTCAGGTTACTGTGACTGGGTATGGTACCATGCCACGTGTCAACGGTGTGGCATCAGTCCGTGGCAATACTACATCTGTTACCAGTAGACACCGATCCTATAACCGAAAAATGTTTGTGGGACGTGAAACCCAACATATGAAATCAATTCAAAGCAAATATAGACTAGCAACACTGAGCAGTGTATGATCAAGTAGATGTACGACACATCATATCTAGTCCATTACCTGTTGTATTCTCAAACGCTTTGTTGTTGTAGAATCATTGGTGGTTATACCAAAATATCAAAAAGGTCAAAATGTGAGTACGACACACGCCAAATGGTTGCAACCCTTGTTATCCCTACATGAAGCATAGAGCAATGAGCCATGGAAAATATCCGACGATAATGACAAAGGTCAATCAAGGATAACAAAAGGTCATGGTTCATCAAGTCAAATTACTCTGAATACTGCGACATTTTCAAACCTTGCATATTGCAATTTGCATATTGTAAGGCAACCAAATGAACCACTTCCACTGGATTTGACCAACGAATTTCAATGAGACAAAATGTGCCATATTCTATTTGCAACAAACTTCCTAGAATTATATCTCGAACGTCAATTGCAATATTTATGTTGTTCCTTCATGGCTCAGCGGAGATAACCATGACATCAAGTAGTTGACTGGGTTCTGTGTGTCCTGAGATGACCATGACATCAAGTAGTTGACTGGGTTCAGTCTGTCCTGAGATGACCATGACATCAAGTAGTTGACTGGGTTCAGTCTGTCCTGAGATGACATATTGATATCAGGCCAATCAGGGCACGGAAGTACCTCCTACATATTGGACACATGTTTGGTTGTTGCTGTCGAGGTGCTTGCTGTCCTCGTCTTTCGGAACTCATGTTTCCTCCTACACTCCGCCAAAAGTGCAGCTTCAGTGTCCTTGAAACCTTTTTTGAACCAGAAAGGACGTATTGGGCTAGGCTCTCACACGAGTACATGCAGATGCCGAGAACTTCCAATGAGACCTTGAGACTGTCTTTGAACCTTTTTCTGACCTCCGGTGGCTTTTTTCCATATGACAGTTCACTAAAAAGGAGCTGTTTTTGGGAGCCGTGTATCTGACATGCGGCCGACAGGGTCCGGTCCAGCGAACTTGGAAATGCTGGAGGACGGTGAAGATGGATGGGAGATTTGCCGGGTCAAAACTTCAGTGTCTGGCACTTTCTCTTGCCATCTGATGTTTAGCAGTCTGCAGAGTGGAAATGGTTTAATTTCTAGACATGTCTTGTATTTTATATACTGTATAATTATTCTTTTGCATTGACCTGTGATATGAATCTAGTGTTCATGGAAAAAATATTTGGAGTCCACAATTGTGCAGGCTTTCAAAGATAATATCAGAATATGTGAGAATAAGACAATGAACAACAGTCTTTTAATGATATTTTATGAAACCAATGAAAAAAATATACAATATGAAGTCACAACCACTGTTATTAAATATGATTTGTACAAAACAAATGCTGCATGAAAATATCACTAACCAAAGTTTGAGATTCGTTTATAGTCAAATCTTGTGTGACAATAGATTAACGTTTGTATAGAGAAAAATGGTAATTCTAGAGTGTTGTAAATCAACAATAATCAATAGTATTGTTTTAATTCAAAGAAACTCGGTTTCTTTTAAGCAAAGTCCTTAACAATTCACTAGTATGATCTGATTTTATAAACAATCACTGTTTAAATTTAGAGTATAAAAAAATCTAAGCACAAATAGGAAACACTTACCAAAACCCCTTAAATCTAATTATAAGCTAATAATAATCTAATTAGTCAAGGATAAAAATGGAATGATGCAATTTTGAATAGTTGAAATCTGAAATAAATTAGTGTTTTTTTCTGAATGACAATGGGATTTTAATTACCTGTACAAGTAATGTATAGAGGTAAAGAAAAAGTTAAACTTGTGCCTCTTTTCTAATTGTAAGCATATTTGCCCCTTTTCCAGCACTGAATATCTGAAACAGCATTTACATTAAAATACGTATAGACTTAATAATTACAAAATAATGATCACACTTACAACATATTGTAGAAATTAGATCTGTTATATCAATAAAAATATTATTTTAAACAATCTATCTACACCAAACTAAATAATCATCTCTGTCTTATAAAATATTACAAATAACACACAAATACTAGCATGTATAAATTTCTATAAAAGCAAAATGAAGGAAAACATTAAAATGACATTTAGGACAATTTAACACTAAAGATTTGATATAAAATCAAATACAGCGTCAAATAGCTTCATAAAGAATATGTGTGTCAAATGGAAGAACTTGAATTAAATAATTACAAAAAGACTTCTAACACAATAACTGCATTAATAATTTACATAATATGCAGTGAAAATCATTAAATAATGAATGCAGATATGGACAAAGTTTGAATGAGAAGAAATTTAGCCTAATATGAAAATGCAAAAACATTTAAAATTCGACAGTTTCAGGTAAAATTAGAGAAAGAAAATAAAGATCACCCAGTACATATTTTGAAATTACAGATATTGCAGTTTACAAAAATTCGCTTAATTACATAGGTGACAAAAATGAAAAATGAGAAGCCGGCTTACTATTTTACTAACATCAACATTCATTTTTTTAACCTGCATATTTCTTGTTGTTCTAACCCACACACAATGATGTAGTGTTCAACTTTATAAGTCTAGAATACACTATACAAAATTTCAACATGAATGAAACAATTCTAGAAACAAGTTGTAATAGAGCAATGGGTGGGAAGATCAAGAAACGTCTTTTAACAAGACCGATACATTTGCCTAAAAAAATTGTCACAATTTCTATCCAGCTGTCACATAAAATAATAAAAATAATTGATATGTAAAACTACACAAAAGCAAGACTATAACGCTTACATGATGTACAAATAGAGTCATTGTGTCCCTAAGTCAACAAACAACCGCATAAAGATAATGCCATTGCTTCACTATTGAACGCTTTCATTTGTCTGACTACTGTATTCCTCTGCAGATATCAATACAATTGACCAGCCTATTCAAGAAATAAATTTCATTATCTGATTAAGCAAACACTTGTTGTCTCGTCTGTGTAATTGTCATATATACAGATATTCCCATGAGGTCTTAATTCATTTCTTTAAAATCAATCCTCAACTTTGTTACGAGCATATACATACGCCCTAAGCACTGATCAACACTAAACTTCCGACATTTCTCAACAGAAAGTGTCCCTGTCAATCTCCTGAAATTCATTCAATGCCTTGATTGGTTCAATCCTCTTCTTTCCCGCACTCTTGCTGATACGTCCATGAATTTCATGTGCCTCATCTCGTCGTACGAGTGGCTTCTTCTCTGGTGGTTTCATCTTCCATGCAACAATTGTCTGAAAAGAAAATAGAACATCAGTAAGTAAAAGTTAACAGTTTAAAGGTAAGTAGGAATCCCTTTAGAGACAGTAGACTACTTTAGACTTTTCTGATCAATTCATATAAGTAGGAATCCCTTTAGAGTCAGTAGACTACTTTGGACTTTTCTGATCAATTCATATAAGTAGGAATCCCTTAAGAGTCAGTAGACTACTTTAGACTTTTCTGATCAATTCATATAAGTAGGAATCTCTTTAGAGTCAGTAGACTACTTTGGACTTTTCTGATCAATTCATATAAGTAGGATTATCTTTAGAGTCAGTAGACTACTTTGGACTTTTCTGATCAATTCATGTAAGTAGGAATCCCTTTAGAGTCAGTAGACTACTTTGGACTTTTCTGATCAATTCATATAAGTAGGAATCCCTTAAGAGTCAGTAGACTACTTTAGACTTTTCTGATCAATTCATATAAGTAGGAATCCCTTAAGAGTCAGTAGACTACTTTAGACTTTTCTGATCAATTCATATAAGTAGGAATCCCTTAAGAGTCAGTAGACTACTTTAGACTTTTCTGATCAATTCATATAAGTAGGAATCCCTTTAGAGTCAGTAGACTACTTTGGACTTTTCTGATCAATTAATATTACACTTCCTATAATAACAAGTAATAGTTTTTAATCATGGAAAATAGGGGACTCCATGGCAAAGTGGTCAAGTTTGCTGTTTTTGAATCACTCGCCCCTCACCACTGAGGGCTCTCACAGGATGCAGAATTTGTATGTAAGTAAGTTATCCAACTGGCTTGCAGAAGGTCAGTGGCCCTACCCGGGTGTCACTTTATGCCCAAATTAATGCTGAAAGTGGCACCTGGGGTCTTCCTCCACCTCAACCCCTGGACAAGTCGCTACATGACCCTGGCAGTTTAGGTGACTTAAAGTTAAAGTCCCATGACAAATCATGGAAAAGACAGGGCAATTCCCACTAAGAATAGACACAATTCTATGTTTGCTATATATTTGCATTTTACAGAAATATCCATAAAACAGGGCATTATTAGTAAAGTTGCAATATATAACTTTATCCAAGTTTTCAGGTATAACAAACACATGGTTTGACACAAAACCATGGTAACTGCCTCAATCACAGATTTCTGATAGTTTTGCATGTCAACCCTAGACATATTGTATACAACTGTACATGTTGGTAAATATGTTGTCCTCATCAGTCGCGAGGCTTGTTGGATTTTGAAATAACGAACATCTTTCTACCATATCCAAATATAACTTCACACTGCGACATCAACTTACAACTTTCATCATCAACTATTTAGATGTGTTAAGAAAACTAATACATAAACACAGAAACTTAACAGGAATATAATTTGTGAAAATAAAAACCTCAGCTTACCTTTTTGCCAGTCACCTTATACTGAAAAACAAGAGGACAAAATTTTAATTATGCTGATATAATTAATATAATATTCTTACAATACGAATCTCACCAAAAATATTTCAAACAAAAGCATTTCAACAAGTCCTAGATCTGACAGATGCCTATAGCAGAGATACATAGGTACATGACACAGGTATGCGGCACTAGTATGTGACACAGGTACATGACACAGGTATGCAATACTGGTATTTGACACTGGTATGTGACACGGGTACATGACACAGGTATGCAATACTGGTATGTGACACAGGTATGCAATACTGGTATGTGACACAGGTACATGACACAGGTATGCGACAATGGTACATGACACAGGTATGCAATACTGGTATGTGACACAGGTACATGACATAGGTATGCAACACTGGTACGTGACACAGGTATGCAATACTGGTATGTGACACAGGTACGTGACACAGGTATGCAATACTGGTATGTGACACAGGTACATGACACAGGTATGCAAAACTGGTATGTGACACAGGTATGCAATACTGGTATGTGACACAGGTACATGACACAGGTATGCAATACTGGTATGTGACACTGGTATGTGACACAGGTATGCGACACAGGTATGTGACACAGGTACATGACACAGGTATGCAATACTGGTATGTGACACTGGTATGTGACACAGGTACATGACACAGGTATGCGACACTGGTACATGACACAGGTATGCGACACTGGTATGTGACACAGGTACATGACAACAATTATCAATTCTTACCCTACATAAAACATACATTTTTTCTATTCATTATCATCTACATTCACCTGTGTATGTATACAAACAGAAAGAATTCAGATTAGCACAACATATTATCCAGGTTAACAGTAACAGAAGATAAATACACAATTTACCTTTGTAGATGCAACATAACAAGCTTTCACAGTTAACACGACAGCATTCATTAGATTCTTAGCAGCCTGTATCAATGATGTGGCACTGTCCAACTGTAACAATACAAACATAAATATTTACATGGTAATTTTTTACATGATCCAGTGTAATTCTAATCTGTAATACTGTTTTCCAGATTCGGCACTTTTCAAATAATTCAACAACTTTACAGTCACAACTATATCGCTCATTTCCGGATATAATGATTGATGATGAATGCTAAGCTACATGCTCAGAGGAACAGTCTTAATCCTGTTTTAAATCCAATTGCCCCCCCCCCAAAACGTAAAGAGTATTTCAATTACCGAACTTATATATGAGTCAATTAAGCACAGTGGGGCTTAGAACTCACTGATTTCTATTTTCAAATTAAATTGATTCCAGTTGAAATAACAGATTTTTCCTTAAGTTCAGAAAATATAAGTGATATCTGGAATCAGTCACGTAAACAGGCAACAACTATAACAAACTAGAGGTATCACTGACAAGAATTACAAATACTTCCACCAAACCACTATTTAAGAGGAAACAAGGGCCCATACAGGGGCAATGCTTGGATTGACCAAAAAAGATGTCATGCTCATACATAAAATGTCATATGTACAAAGTTTTACTGGAATCCCTTTCTGAGTGATGAAATAGTTAAAGTTTGTGTCACAAATATTGACCAACAGACCAACCAACTGCATGACCTTATACATGTATTGACTATACCCTCTTCAGACTTCATAGGCTAGGGGTGTGATCATAGGAGATATTCACTAGTTCTCTCCTTTTATCCCTTCTATAGCGTATGAATATGTAGTACACAGAGTCTAATGCTTTTCACACTTGACCTTTTCCGCAGCTGAAATCGCACTTCAAACATCTCTATATAACCATGAAATACAACGTTCAAAGCATCAATAAATTATCTTCCAGATGATCCCTACTTTATGCAAATCCGTCAATAATTGGCGAAGTTCTCCTCATAAATGCATCAATATGTGCACTTGCCAATAATATCATCAAAGACATAAAGGGAGAGAACTCATGACCATTTCCTATGTGTGTGATATGGCACATAGCTCATAAAAAGGCTAGCATACTTACCCCAGACACAATAAGTTCACCACCGACACTTTGTACGTCAGCTTTTACTTTACTAGTGATATTCAACTGGTGACAATACAATGCAATTCTCTGTAGATAGGCAACAAGATCTTTCTTTGATGCAGAGTCTGGACACTAAAATAATCAACACATGGAATCAATAGAGTGATAATTATATTGAAGTTCACACATTGAAACAGAAATGTATAATACAAAGGCTGTCATAAACTATTACATACATTAACTGATTAAATGTGTCTTTTATCCCTACCAGCTAAGGCAGACATCACCAAGGATTTTTCAGTTGGGGATCCTTGGACCCTCGTGTTTGATAAATTGGGGGTCCTAAGTAAATTTGTAGGGTCCCAGATTTGCAACTTCTACTCGACGAAAGTTTATTTTTATAGGGTCCCAGGAATGCACAGTAAGTTGAAAATGGGAGTTCCTAGAAAGAGAAGGGAGTCGGGGACTCAAGATTTCTGCGTCAGGTAAATTCCTGAAGGCCTATTAAAAAATCCTGTAATTAATAATATTAAGATATAGATGAATGATTAGCAATTCAAGGCACATAAACCAAGGCATAGAAAAAACTGGCCATAGAAGACAAAACTACATTATCAGTTATGCCAAGCAAAGCAACAATGTAAGATACACCAGACCTGGTAAAATCTATTTCCGAAGAGTTAATGCATAAAAAGTTTATCATTAATTAAGTCTAATATGCATATCTCAGAAACCGACAAGTGAATCTTTACCAAAAGAACACTAACAAATTAATAAGGTAATAAATAAGGGCAATACATAATAAGGAGAGCATACACCGAACCATTCTATTTCTTAACTGAGGTGGGTTTTTTTTTCAACTTAAGTGAAAATATTTATTCACCTGATCAGCAATTGTAGTGGCCAGAGTATCAAGTTTAGATCCAGCTTCTGAAATCTTCTTAGCAGCATTTATTACGTCCATTGTACTCTTTAGTGGTCCACGACCTCTGCGAACAATGAATTGGAAACAAAATACATTAATACAGCTATCAGTGTACTTGATGTACTTCAAGAACCATACAAAAAGAAAGTGAAGCACAGACCACTGTCCTTACATCCAAATGATGCCATTTTGCAGGGTTCTATCACATCCCTTGTAACAAGCAGCAAGCATCCATTGGCAATAGACTTCACCAACATTTAACTTTGTCTACTCTATATCTTCACTCTATAAATCAGGAATTAAAAATCAGCCGAAAATTCGACAAGGGTCCAGGGGCTGCTGAAGCTCCACTCTTTTAAGCATCTAAGATGGCTTAAAGTGTCTCAAAAACGGCCCTTGCGAGCGTCAAATCAGCGGAATTCCGCGAATCCGTGGAAAATTCTGATGCCTGATATAATAGTATATGATATTTTCATATATATTTTACACTAATTCTGTAAACATATTTTACTGACTGAGCTGCATTGATAAGAAGTCTAGCCTTATTTACCGAGTGAAATCTGTCATTTCCATCATAATCATACACATCTGTTTAGCCATTACAATAATGTCATTTCCACTGTCATCCCACTTGGCCACCTCCCGGTCTAGCTTGGCCTTCTCTTCACGGAACATCTCAAACTGGGCCTGAACAAAAAAAGTATGAAATAAAGCACATTTGTATATTTCAAAGTAAGTTCGAAAGTTATATCACAGAATGAGTATTGGATGCACTATTTTCATGAGTGGCATGTCCGCAAGTGAATATTTAAGTCAGATGCTCACGAGGTGAAATATCTCAAACATACAACATACAAATAATCTATTTATTGAAATATCTCAAACATACAACATACAAATAATCTATTTATGGCATGCTTCAATTTGGTCCTTGATATTTTTACTCATCAATTACATCAAATTTTCCCACTGAATGCCTCAATATTTCATATCAGTATCACTTTGATAATTAAACTGCGAGTTTGTTGGATAATAATTCACGGCTATTCTGTGGTAAACCACTGGAAAGAATAAAATAAATAAAAGATTATTAATAATAAATGACACAAGCCCCTAAAGGGAAGTGCCCCTGCCTGTGTCCCAGAAGGTTTGAAACCCCTCTCAATCATTGAGTGATAGCTAAGAAACTGGTGGACAACAGGCCAACCAACAAACTATTAGTGAGTCTTCTTTAAGGTTGTTGCGAATTACTGAAGAAGTTAAACAAAGTGGCCGAAACAGTGAAAGTTGAAAAGTTTAAACCAACCTGAATCTGTTCCCTTTCTTCCTGTGGCAATTCTCTCATCAAAGCTCTATCAGATTTACCATTTGCATCATCAACATCTGTCTGATAACTTGCTGTAAATATAAATAAATCAAGCAATGCAGATTTGCAAATAGAATGAGGTATGCGACTGTGTCAGGGCTCTCACTAGGCTGAAATTTTTGGGAGAAGTGACTTCTCCCTCCAGTCAAATTAGGGAGAAGTGGGGAGACTTAAGGAGAAGTGATCATTTTTGGAACATCAATATGTGCGTTGTTACCAGTTTGTTTGGATACACTTTCTGATTGCAACAAAAATGAATGTTTTCTAATAGGTCCCACGGGTCTGACTATCGGACCAATTCCCCAAGCAAAATATAGCTTTTTTTCCCAATCAGAAAAAAAAATCCCAATCGGGAAGTACCTACGAAAAATCTCTATTGGGGCCGCATATAATTACCGGTGTACAGAACAGTAAAATAGAATCAGAAATCAGATATGTGCAAGTTTTTTTGCTCATTCTGTGGAAAGCTCACAAAAAACATGACAATTCTCACCAGACACCATAAAAGTAAGCTCTTAACAAAAAATCAAACTTGCTTGTTGATGATTGAAAACGTTCTTAAGATTTCTATTTTACATACAACTGTACCAAGGGAGGAAACTGCAACTATTCAGATATAATAGCATGATAAACAGAGTATTCTCCCTTTGTATATAAACTTACATCGACTTCTAGTATCATAATGATCAACTTCATCTTCTAAGTCTGTGTCAGTGTCCAACTCTTCTGGAGCCTAAAATCAATATATGTATATTACACATCAAAACCAGACTACAAGATAAGAGCAATTGTGGATGCCATACAAAAGTGACTGACAAAACATATTATTACAATGTAAAAATAACAAACTTAACTAAAACGAACTTGATACTGTCTATCAAAAGCTTGATTGCAAAGAATGCCAAAGATCACAAGACAAAAAACTTATTTACTGAATTAAAAAAAAATCCCATAATGAGTTGACAAGAGAGAATCATCAAAGGACACACTCATCACTCTAAAACGAAACAAACATTTTTGCACATATCTGACTACTTTAGGTCAAATAACAAGTAATTCATCTGAACAGAGGAACATTTGCACCCCCTGAAAACTCCAAACTGTACAGGGTGTTAAAGAAGTTCATTCACAAAGTTTGCATTTTAGTATCTTTTTCAAATGCTCTTTTCCATCTTCATCGCCAATAGTTTACTTCTGTGTGAGAGTTCTAAATTAAACAGATATTCATGATGTGAAATAAAGCAAGTGTACACAGCATTATTTTCATTTTTAAGAACAAATTTTTTTAACACCCTGTTGCAATATCCCAGCGTTAGATTTCACTGTTTAACTAATTTTATATGAATGAATTTGTATACCCTGTTCATCAGCACAGCCTGTCTGATATCTCTCACACCATCGTACACCAGTCTGCTAGCATCAATAAATTCATTCTCATCAATTCTTTCAGGTGCATTTTGGATGAGTGCATCAACCGCTATCTCAACCTTCTCAGCGAAGTTGGGCATCACTGAAAAA
Source organism: Mactromeris polynyma (assembly GCA_032209605.1). NCBI lineage: Eukaryota > Metazoa > Mollusca > Bivalvia > Venerida > Mactridae > Mactromeris > Mactromeris polynyma. Next base: position 8,419,110 of record JASFXZ010000012.1, read on the forward strand.
TATTCAAAAAACTTAAAATTCAAAAGAGGCAAAATTTATCTTTGCACACTTAAAATGTTGCACTTTGTTTAAATTGCACAATGAAAATACCCGAAGACCTATTAAGGCTGGGGTTCCATTTGACCCTGGAGTTGACCCTTTGACCCCTAGAATTTCCAAAAAGCCACATTTTTACCCTAAGGATTCTAGCTGATGATTCAATTATTCTCAATATTATAGGTAATATGGATATAAAAGTGTAAAATCCGGTCAAAAATTATCAAAATCTACTTGCTGATAAAGGATGGATTGGTACACAGGAAAATTTCCTTCTTTATTTATTCCTACATACATTGCATATGGACAACGCTCACTATATCTGATGGACAGAAATCACGTTATCTGCCTTTCAGAATCTCAGGCAAATATAAGGGTCTATCTGGTCATAGAAAACAGATGTATGGTTTAGACCAGAAAATAAATGTCTATATCTAACCTTGGTCCCTCAATAATATAACAGCTTCCATGACCCTATCTGTGTACGGTCCCGGTTCGTAGTTATCCATCTCCGCCGACACAACATTACACACGCGAGCAGATCTACCACGTATAGCACCAGCCGTACGATCAAGGGAATCAGCGTCGGCCTCTTGTAACGCAAACACACACCGATTCACATCTTCAAGAATATGACTCTCTAAATGAAAACAAAAATGCATCAACAAATGGGAATAGAGAGCCATTGTGAAATCATTTTAATTGCATACTGTAAAAGTGGTAAAATTCGTGATGAGGAAATGTTTGCGAATGTCCAAGAATGTAGCTAAAATATCAATCTGTGTATTTTTTCTTGTTCACAGAACTTCATATTTATTATACTATTAGACAACAATGATGCTAAGTTCGAAGATTTTCAAAATTTCCACTCACAAACCATCTGAATTGGCAAACATTTTGACTTGTAAAAAATGTCCGTCTATACAGTAATTACAATGTTATCTAATGTGAGGAAAAAATAATAACAGCAAATAAAACCAATAAGCATGACACAGTCTTTCATTCATCAAAAGCTTCATACATATATAACAGTAAATCATAAATAGATGTTGACAAGGTTTCAGATAATATCAGGCTTACTGATAAAACAAGTTGTTGCTAAATCACTAACCATCATGAAGCAAGGAGATTACACTTATCTTCAAAAGGAAAAGTTTACCAGCTGCCAAATTTGGACCTTAACAGCTTGTTAGACCCAAGTTGTTTGATCAAAGTCCATACAGACAATACATGGAAACACTCATATTCGCATAAAGCAAGAGGAGTTTGGTGTGGTGGAGTTTTATGAAGTTTTTCTATAGAATGTCAGTTATGTATTGCAGTAAGTTGAACTCACCACTATTTCTAGGTTACCAACCAATACCAACCTGGCCCAAATTTCACAAAAATAGCGCAGTAAAATGTCAGTGGTATGCTTTAATTTGTTATAGTGCTTAACAGCACCTTGGTTATAAAACAGTCAGTTCAAAATAACACTGAAGTAATTATATGAGTGCTGCTATGTAATTAACATCCTCTTCTGTAAGTAACTTCATTTCCAGAAAACACAAAATGCGATGACACTATTTGCAAATATAGCTTACTGTCAGCACATGGTAACATCACATTTGACGTTTTCTGGAAATGACGTCACTTAAAGAAAAGGTTGGAAATCGTACAGCCGTGCTCATATGTAACATTGTACTCGGTTAAGCAAAATAGCATGCTTACCATAGCAACATTTCACTACTTTGCGCACCAACTCTTCAAAATGAACTAATAAGCAATACAGACATTGTGAAATTTACTTAAGGTAACATACTTAACTTATATGATAATTAGCAAAATTTATTTTCTTGTATATATATTGACAAAATTAAGTATTTTCATGAAATCGGGGCCAGTTCTTCCAAAAACATGCAATACAACACAGAAGAAAGCATATCAAATCCTACCTGAGACAGCCAAGAAATCATCAATTGTAGTGATGTCATCGACAGCGTCAGTGAGAAGTCGTACTTGGTTTTCCCAGGCATCCTTGAACACATCCATGTTCTCCTGGGCAACCTTTGACCTAGGTCGAGCTGCTAGCACTCGGGCTGCATTAATAACCTTCATGCAGAAACAGAGAAACAATGGAGTGGGAAATTGTTCAGACAATGTATGTTCAGCATATATATCAAAATTTTGTAATGGCAAATATCATTTTTACAATAAACAAATTACACAAGATCAGAAAACAAGTTTCAAAATTGGATTTGCAATCCAACATCTGTCAATTAGTTCCGAAATACAAATATTTTTTTTCATGTAGAAAATTCTCACCTGTGGACACAATTTTTCTATCTCAGCAGCAGCCAGTCTGACCATTTTGACACCCTCTTCGTTACTGGACATGGAACAGGCTAGATTGGCGACCTGTGAACAGATATTAGCATTTCTCTAAATTAACTATTAATGCTTGTTGAAATTAATTAAATTATCATTTTGGTAATTTATGTCTTAATTCATGAATTTGTATAAATTACAGGGAGACTATGCAGTAAAAATATTTAACAAGATTTGATGTAGATTTGTCTATCTAGCTTAGTTTATACATACCTATTTTATCTTAATTACTAAATAAGTTCTTATAACATTACTATCAATCACTCTAAATGACAGCTTATGTCTAATTTCTGTAGGATTTTCATTGGAGACCTCCAATAACTGAACAGTTCTTGGTTCATACAGAACTTCCCAAAAACATTCTCCATTTTCAAGGACTAAAAATGTTGATTTTTGGTAAAGACAAGAAGTGAACCAGCATATTGTTCAAGTTTATTTCCCTGAGATGACCATCACTGCAGCACAGACAAAATAACAGTGTGAGAATTACTTTAAGAGGACATAAAACATGACGACTACCGTACCCTATTCTCATACTATCGCCTACATGGCGGTAGGCCATATCGGAAATAGCTTGTTCTTTTTTCGCATTTTTTCATCATTGTTGGCATGTTTGTTATTTGTTTGTCCTTTTTCTATTCGCACCAGAAGAATTCATGGACAATTTGCGAAAATTTATTGTTTTTTTTCTTCAAAATTCAAGTACTTTTCAAGGAATTTTTGGCTGTAACAAATTCAAGTAGTTTTCATAACCTGTGCGAACTTTGCATTTCAAATTTTGCGTACATGGTCTTTTACAATGACAATATCCTTTTCTCAAGGTCAAACAAGTTTTCTTACCTCAACCAGCTTGTTAGCATGATCAGCAAATGATATTGCACATTCCTCAACACCTCTTTCATCTCCAGCTTTAGCTGCTTCTATCAGTACTAACAAGGGTACGTTGGTCTCCAAGAATGAGTCAGACACATGGTCAACAACTGCTTTACGTAACTGTAATACAAGATGACATTAAATATATAGCTATAAATTGTATTGACTATATAACTTTTGCCCATTTTGTGTATATGTTTATTTGTACAATTTCAGAGTATTTTGTTCCAAGAAGTTAAAAAATCTTATTTGTTTGAAATTAAGACATATAACTGCGTAGAAGACATTTTCTTCGGTGCATATAAAATTAACGTCCAACGGTGGGAAACCAGAAATGATTCTAATCAAAGCACTGAAGGTACAGTAGTTGCGATTGTCTGATAATTTTGTTGACACATAATTGTGTACACATATAATTTTGTACACAGCAAATCACAATTTAAATGATACAATAATGATATTCCGTGGGAAGAGTCAATAGAAAAATGATACGGGGCGATAGGAATGGCCACTTGCCCACTCATTGTCCACCAATGTGAATGACACTAGTTAATTTTATTTTTACCAGTGTTCAATTGTCCTCGCATGGCACATTGCAAGGTGCTATAACGACTTGAAGAATGATGCTTTAGAATCCTTTCCAATTGATGAAAGAAGCCCATTTTACATGGTGGGGAATTTACCATATTTGTAATGTTAAGTCAAATAACAGACATGCCCTTTTTGTGCTATGATGCAAATTTATTTCATAACTGGTTAGGGAAATATTGGTATACACTATTCTATACAAAATGTCAAAAAATGAATTTGTTGCATTTATAAGTTTGGGATAGTATTTACAACAAACTTAAACTGATGAGAATGTGACAGTATACTACATTTTATTTACTTGAGAACGGTTGTAAAAATGGTGAGGTTGTCAGCCAATGAAAACATGTTTTGCAAAATATTGACCAATCAAAATAGTGAATACAATAATGGTATACTCAACCACTTTTGAATCAATTATAGTATTTTATCACGTCATCAGAGTTCCTTTCAGAAATCTCAAAAGGGCTTTTGGCTGTCACTGATGAGTTCTATCAAAAAGAGAACAGTTGCACGACTGGTTCAATTTCCTGCAGTTAAAGCCTATGTACAGACTATACTAATCTTACCTGTCTACGTAAATCTTTGGTCTTTTTCTGCATGTTATCTATAGCTCTGTCCAAAGCTTCACTTGGTTCAGCTCGACCAGCCTGCATAATACCAACAAATACTTAGACATGTCTTCATATGGAACAAACACAGTAAAGCTATATGAATTCATATAGTTAACCAACAGATTATGTTTGTATAAACAACAAAATACATCTGTAAAATTCTAATTCATCTATGTAAACTTATATACATGTATTTTTTTTTATTTTACATCGATTCTGACACAAGTTCTTACAACTTATACTAAACACTCTCGATGACTGCTTCCTGGCTACCAACCAGTACTCGCGTCTAATTTAGGGATTGTGAAGTTTGTGATCAAACGTGGGGATCCAACTCACGACCTTCCAATCAGGAGTCAAGCGCTCTACCCCACGACCACTGCGCATCATATCTCCATCAATATAAAGAGCATAATAGCCAATTTCAAATACAAATTTTAAATCCAAGCACAGTAATTGTAAATAATAAACCTTCACTGTTGGACACCAAACATCGGAAGACTCAACTGAATTATATGCTATAGGAATTCATATTGTTAGATCAATTTCAAAAATTGTTAAAGCTTGCTTCATAGGCGTATAAAGAAGTCAGGCATATTGTACCTATTAACTTTTGAAGAAACATTTTAATTATACATGTACTTCATATTAAATTCTAATTAAAACTAACATTCAATAAATTAAGTTAGTAGCCATTATGACTCATGCAGTATTATTCATACTTAATCATATAGTCAACAAACATGTACATACAAATTAAATTTCCTATACACTCGACATTTTTCCACCTGGTCAAATTTCATTATATATAATAAACAAACACAATAGTTAGCTTCAATTACACTTGAACTGTTCTTTAAAGTGAATTACCACTCTTCTGTTACCAAAAAAAAAAAAAAAAAAAAACTTCAAAAAGAAATATTACATTTAACCAAAAAAACTAGTATTTTTGTTTCAGCCTCATGTTATCTTCATCGTCAAGTCAAATCAAAGGATATAGGTATAGACAAGTAAGTTTGCCAACCATAAAATACTATATTTTACTGTAACAGATATTAATAACATCAAATAATGGCCTACAATCATGCTTTATAGGTGATGTTAGTCATTTTACATCACAAAACTTAATGGTTTAATGGGATAGAAAGTAACAGGTGTAATTGGACAATTACATGAAATATGACACCAAACTACTACAAATATGAACAATGCATATTGTTGTCCCCGAAGTGTTTGGTTACCTAGGTAAACAAATACACAATTCAGATAACAATGTACGTTTAATGCTGAGAAAGAAACAATACCGTACTGTTTACACATAATGTACTCAATAAACTGGTATCATAACACCCTTTCTTGGTTGGTTTAAACTACCATATTCAGGGGTTTCACGAGGTGCAGAATCCCAAGGGTCATTTTGATAATTTTTACCTGGATTATACCGTTTTATAGCCAAATTACTTTTTAAAATTTGATTTAGAGAAAAATTCAGCCAGAATCCTTGAGGTCAAAGTGTGGCTTTTAGGGAAAGTCCAGGACTCAAGGGGTCAACTCCAGGGGTCAAATGGAACCCTTGCTTATTTCACCTCAATTTTGTATCCAACTCTTAGAATGCTTCCTGGTTTATTAACCAGTACTTGTACTTTATTCAGAGAGTGGGATGACCGTGGAAAATCTCCTCTTGATAAAATTCAATCACACAACGCCCAGATCAAATGTCTGATATTCTAATCTAAGACCACAATGCCTCCCACAACAAATTACATATACCCTCGCGGATGCAATAATTTGAACTCGCAGTTCGTAAAATTTCTATTTCTTAGACTGGTCATAAAAATGAAGAGATTGAGGCAAGTGAATTTAAGTACTACAAAACCCTAATGAGTCTCGTGCAGGGAGCAGCAGACCCTGACAAACAAGGGCTTCAAATAACCATTTCATAAGGGATCAATGAAAAACATTTAGCTAAACCCAACATATACAAACAACCATTGACTTCAGCAATAAATATCAGCTTTGTAAAATCATCAAATATCTTGGCTTACATGATGCAGAGTCAATGAACAGTGTTCTAAAGGATTTAACGAAATGGGAGTCTTCATTCACAGTTCTTGTGCATAATACTAAATACAAGTGCATATTGTGCTGTGAGGTTGCACTTGGGGTAAGCTGAAGTATTCAATTACTGGGGCAATTACTCATACTGTGTACATAATATATGTATCTCATACCATAATAAACCGTGCACTTATTTACATCTTGCATCAAATTAGTAGACAAGGGGTGGAAGCTAAACAAGTCTATCAGCTTTTTTATTTCTTTGCAGATAAACCAGTTTAGCTTTTACTCATCACATACATTGTAACATTGATCAAAACAGAACAGGGCAGAACAACAAAATAAGTATCTATAACAGTCGCATTTGTCAACCATGCTTTGAACACTATAATACATCTGGCATTTCCATCTTTGTCTGTTACCTTAAACCTTGTTTTTCTGATGGGAAACTTTGGTCGAAGCTTTATTTTAAACAAATGAAACAAACATAAAAAGTGAAAATCAATTTCAGTAAAACAATTTTACATAATAAGTAAATGTATCATACCCTGTAAGTACATTATAGATATATGTTCTTCTATATGAAATATTTCTCAACAACTACACATCAAAAACAGTATTGGTAGGCCATATAAATTATAACAATTATTTCATATAGATATTGGTGTCTTCAATGCAATAAAAATCTTGCTGCACAAATTTTTGAAAAAAAAGCACTGTGAAGTCATGAAAAGAACACCGCAAACAGATACTGACACTTATCAGTAAGCTTCATTATCACTGGCACTTACACTTTCTCATGAACAGCTGACCTTTTTCTATAGTTACCATGGGTCAGTCTATCTGACCCATTCCCAAAGCCAAATATATGTTTTTCCCAATCAGAAAAAAGAATTCTCCTATGAAAATTCATCTACTGGAGTGACCTGGTATATCTTGAAGTTGAAGCTCTTTGAATAACTGGGGCTATTATTGTCCCTTGTGTCATAAATGTTTGTGGACATTTTGCGTGTCTTATTGACAGTTGATATAAGAAAAGTACATAAGAATGCTCGTTTATATAAAATTTAGAAAAAGCCTGTTCTTTTAACTATGAAAATCCCCAAAGTTGGGAGTTGAAGCGATTAAAATTTCCCAAATTGGCAAATTTTACGATGCAAATTTTCCCAATTTATATAGGGTCTTTTTCCCAAAATGGACAGAAAAAGGCCTAGAACAACTAAAGACAATATTGACAGAGAAGATAAATCATACAGATAAATAGTACCATTAAACGTCCCTATTCCAGACTGTAGTATAACTTACGTTGTTCATGTACTCGGTTAAGAGATCTTGAAGAGCTTGTCTCACAGCATTACATTCTTGTATGATTCTTTCTCGGCGGTCGTCACGGGTGCAAGACGAGTCGGCCATCAGGGCGGCACCACTGATAATACTCTCCAGTCTTTCTTCAAGTGAGGGGCGCATACGTACTTCATTGTACGTCAATGGATCCATGATTACTTTTTGCTTTGAAATAAAGAAACAAGATATACAATCATATAAATCTACAATTGTCCATTATAAAGGCATTTTGATGATTACATGGTAAAACTGTGCAATTAATAATTAATGCCTATATAATATAGATAGACTTTAACAGGACATTAGAAAAGAATTGTTCAATATAACAATATAGAATAGAATTATTTAAATACATATTAAGTATCACTGTATATAGTGTGTATATATCTAATAGTGTGTATGTATATCTAAATTTTCCTATGAAAACTTTGAAAATCATGGAAAATTTGAAATAATATACAACCTAGTGTAACTAAAAAGAGACATGAATGAGCAGAAATGTGAGACAAAATAGAAGGCATAATATGATACAACTCCATAGACTTTCCCAGGCTTGTTGCAGTCCCACTTTAAAGTTTGAAGCACTGCACTAGCAAACTTCCCTATTGTGTCCCTTTGGGTGTAAAACACATGTAATTGTATATATCAATTTTATTAATGTAAATTAATTGTTAACTGTTTTCCTTCCCAAATAGCTAAAACTCATCCAAGGACCGCTATTTCTAGGGTTAAAAAAAACAATCTGCAACTCAGACTAGTTTAATCTCATAACATGTCCACTCAGAAAATTAGAACCACTTTATACCATTTACTGTCCTCTCAGAAAATAACATTAAACTTTACCATGAGTTCATCTAGAGCTGAAGCCAGTTCCCCGGCACCTTCATATGGATGAGCACTAGATTGTCCAGTGGCTTGAGCCACACCAGATATGGTATTAACAGCATCACAAAGCTGTTCATAGGCCCAATCTCTGTTGGCCCTGGCAGCGGCTAATTCTGGGTGTCGAACATAAGCCTTAGATGCAGTCAGCAACATCATGCTACTTTTCTTCAATGTTGCTCTAGATGCAGCCAAGTCATCCCTTCTTCTGGGATCCTTGAAAAATATATGACGCAAAGTATCAGTAGCTATGAGGAAATAACAAGTTAGAAAACACCATGACAAGCATTAAATTGTCATTTCAAACAAAACATAAATGAATTAAATGCAATATTGACTTTTTTCCCACAGATAATAATGTGTAAATGTTGTTTCTGGAGAAAATAACGTGAAATAAGTCAGACTTATATAATGGGAACAGCAGTCAGGCAAGAATCAATTAAATTTAACAACCACTACAGTCCACTTGTTAATCTGGTACAAGATGACGACTACGAACCTTCAAATCTGCTTGTCTCTGGGCAGCTCGTTCTGACAGCTCCACAACACTTTTTCCAAATTCTTTAAAGCTATCCATTAATTCTTGTTGACTAGATGCATTCTTGATTCTATCCAAATCATTTTCCACCTACAAAACAATATCACATTATTTTTATAAACCCTCTAGAGACCAACAGAATGAATGCCCTTCCCATCAAACACTCCTGTCGAGGTGAACTGCAAATTTCGAAGCAGTACAATATGCAGAGTTGATTCGAACCTTATAACACTATTTGTGGACACTAGTGACTGTCAGTAACAGTCAATATAAGTTACACCACCAATATACTCCACACCATTAAAAACGCAACTAAAAAGTGTTCGCGTGACAATATAAAGAACTAATTATATTCTAATTCTCAAACATAATTTCCTAAACTTAGTCAATTATGAAATATGCACATTAGGGCCATACTTTGATTTCTTTTTGATGAATAATTTACACATTTGTAACAATAAAACGTGTTTAAAACTTGGAACAAAATGAAGGTTAAGTGAAATAGTTGCGTTTTAATGGTGTTAAGTGTATATATATCCTGGCATTGACACTGAAACATAAACTCACAGATTATGATTTTTAACTTAAGCAATAGACCAATATAGCACACCTCATAATGATCCTAAAAACTTGAACTTTGACTATCTTACAACATAAAGACTGTTGATAATAAACTTACGACTCTGAGGGACTTCAACAAGAGATGGACATCAACCATGTCAGCGAGGATCAGTAGTCTTGTAACAGCTGATAGTAGGGCCCTAGCTGCACGCACCATTGCCCCTCTTTTCATGGACGAACAGGGGTCAGCAGCAAATTCTTCAGCAGCTGTCCCCATCTCATCTCCTATACGTGACAGTAACAACATCATGATAACTTATTACAAAAAAGCAACACTTGATTTAGAACATATAGTGCAATAACTTGAAAGGAGGTTTTGATACATTTTTTGAATTCAAATTTTGACCATATCGTTTACCTTTATATTTTTCATAAAATACTGATCCATGTCAGTACATAACATTTGTCTTTCCACTGATTTTAATAAATATGAGAAAGAAACTCATTGTTTTCTCTGATGAGATTCCTAAACCTTTAGCAATAAAATACTAGTAGTAGTACAAAATTGATCATTAACCATCCTAAATTCGAACCTGTCTTTTTAACTTCATCTACTGCAGCTAACATATCCTCTTTAACATCAGGATTTTCTTGTGCAATTTCTTCGCCTTTCTCAACAAAGTTCTGTGTTGCTTTCATTACAGCGGCAGCGAGGACATGACCTTTCTTTGACCTTCCCTTCTTTTTGTTGGATGGTCCCTTCTGGTTAACTAATGTTGTTACCTGTGTTTTAATGGATTAGGTTGCAATTATCAAATTAAAAAAGGGAGCAGTCTATTTTATAGTTATATACTATTTGCTTCCTTACAGCACCATTTAAGCAGAATGAATCAATGGTGTTATTTGGCACATCGACAGTTTTGTTTCTTCAGCATGCATTAAAACTACATAATATGGCCATATGTGCAGAAACTGCCTGGTTTCAACTATAGCATTACAATGCACCTGTTTTTTCACATTCACATAAAACACCAATCAATTAATATTGAAATAGTCAAATAGACAAGTATTAAACAAATCTAGAATTTTACAACAAATAGGTACACACAAAATATATCATATGAAAGCTTGAAGTAAGAGAACAATGCTTTACCTGTGTAACAAGTGGTTCCAATGTTTTCTCCACTGACTTGGTCCTTATTTCCAAATTTTTTGGATCCCATTTTATGTTGAGGGAACCCATTTTGAGTGAGTGTTCTCACCAAGGTGCCTAAATATAAATAAGATTAATGAAATGTTGAGTACATCACTACATGGCTTTCAGTAGTTAAGTACTGCCAAATGTATAAAATCATCTCCTCAGAATCAGAAGCAATGTTGTAAAATCTTATCATATTTCGTATACTATATCACTTACACATGTATAGGTGTTGAATGAGGATAACACTAACATGTAATATGTCAAAGAGGGTCACAGCACAAGTCATAATGTTTATCATTCTGACATTTTTTTAATCTTTTCGGGGTTTTCAATAAATTGCTCCATTTTATTGATTTTGTTTCAAAATGAATATTATCTCTATAACTTTATAAAGTTATCTTTACAACATTATCTACTTTCACTACATTATTGAAATTTGTATACTATCAGAAAGTATTGAGAAGCATAATTTCACATTTAATGATTTATACAATTATTTAACAATTGGTCATAAAAGTGGTGTTCAGGGTCTTAACAATCTATGTAAGTAAGTTCATAACTTGAGCCTCAAATGCTGGAGGTGGGATGTAGTGGTGTGAGCAAGAACAGTTACTGTTAGGTCATGGGTTAGAGCCTAACATTGGGCACACGTTTCCCCTTGATTTATTTCAGTAATAAGTCTTAATCTTATAATATTGTTATAAATTATAACAATATACCATGATACATCCAATGAATAATCTAGGGTTTGATTATACGAGTCCTGGGTGACTTCAAGTTCAAAACAATGAGACCAATTTACTAAAAGTACTACTTTGAAAGTTTTAATTTTGTACAATTTTATAGTTATACTAAAACTACCATTCCTATGGTAGCATTAATTGACTTATGAGACCAATTTACTAAAAGTACTATTTTGAAAGTTTTAATTTTGTACAATTTTATAGTTATACTAAAACTACCATTCCTATGGTAGCATTAATTGACTTATGAGTCTCAGTATATGAAGTAATCTGATTCGACATAACACACCACAAGTAAGTTGTTAACCAAGAGTTAGAAGTGTTTATTTCAAAGGCTTTGTCAATTTCGTGTCATGTTTGAATTGATCGGCATTTTCATCCATAGCTGTGACTGTATCAACCGAATTTGGTGGTGGGCTTAGTCCGCTGTTAAAATTTCGAACCTTCAGTTTTTAATTGGCATGGCAATCTTCTTAATTTGACTTAGAGGCATCGTTAACTTATGGTTTAGAAACCTAAGTAAACATGTCAGGGAACCCATGTGAGGTTATGTTATATAAATGGGAATTTAATGCAATATTTGATTTGTCAGCAGGGCTGTCTTTTGACGATTTTTGGGGACGAAAATCGGCCCCATTCCCCAGACAGAAGAATCTATATTTTCCCCCAAAACACTCGCAAACATGAGAAATAGAGGTCTTTACTTTTAGATACATTTTGGAATCTGAATTTGCTATTGTGGAAATGTGAAATTAACATTAAAATTTGTTTTAGTATTGTTTCTTTGAGCTTTGAAACAATTCTGATTTTTAGGAAAAAAAAGACGCAAATTTCGCCTTTCTCACGGCCCCGGCCTCATTCCCCAAAAGTAGAAAGACAGCACTGGTCAGTTATAACCAGTAAATAAATCAAATGTATTTCCTGTTATATAATAATAAAATAAATGACTAAAATAAAACAATGCCATAAATTTTCAGGATGTATCAATCAATTAGTCCTAAGGACCAATTTCTCCGGAAAGATAATGGCCTAATAAATGGGTCCCTATGGACACACATGAGTCATGATAATTTAATATCTTGCTTGCTCTTTTGCATTTTTTGTGCCTCAGAGACATGGGTATACGGACGTTTCGCGACCTGGACGTTCCGCCCCTAGACGTTTCGCCCGTGTCGTTTCGCGCCCAAAATGGGCGCGAAACGTCCTCATGAAATGGGTGCGAAACGTCCTCAGACCCCATTTGATATAATAGATATATAATGAACAAATAATCAATTTTCTAACAAATTATTCATGTATAAATGAATATTGAGTATATTTAATATGTTTGCTGTAACTGGTAACTTAATATATGCGGCTAAAGCATTACAAGAACAAGCTCTTAAAGCATATAATCACCTTTTATATGTATTCAGTAGGGTTAATCTAGGTATTAAAACGAATTTGATTCACTAGTTGTACCTATTCTTCTTTACAGTTGTGAAATATGGGCAGACATGGATTAATCGATTAAAGTAATTTGATCGATTATTAATTTATTAATATTTTCCATTAATCGTTAATCAAGCATTTTTAGGAATAATGATTAATAATTTAATCGATTACTGGAGAAAAAATGGCTGTAATCATGATTATTTTACGATGGACACATGATTACTTAATGTTTTTTATGGACAAGAGCTCAGACAATTTATGAAAGTAATTAAATGGGGAAAATGCAACAAATTCTTTTTATTGCAATCATTGAATTGAATAAGAGATTAAAAAATTATACATGTAGATAATCAGTTAATAAGGGGATAAACTGACAACTAATTGTACGCAAATAAAGTAAGCACTGTTATACTTCATATAATTGAAACTAATATCAAATTTTGCAAACGCATATTAGGAGTCCGTACCCAAACATCCAATGCTGCAGTGTTAGGAGAACTTGGTCGATACCCCTGTCAGTGATATGTAAAGAAAGAACACTCAAATATTGGCTAAAAAATACTAAATAATCAGGATTCTGTACTTTTTCAATTATATAATGAACAATGCTTAATCAATGCAAGAACAAATAGCTGGGTTTCTTAACACCTTAGGATATGGAAATATTTTGAACATGTATAATATGAATGTAAATTACTTCAGTATGCTTAAACAAAGACTTCGAGATCAGTATGTACATACATGGAGTGATATGGAATTATTAGAGAAAATCGTACATGTAAACTTTGTTCTCATAATACAATAGAAACGGAATATCATTTTTTCATGTGCTGTCAAACATTTAATGAACTCCGTACACAATTCATTAAACAACCTTCCTGGCCTTCATTGAATAAATTTTATAATATTATGTCTAATAAAAATAGCACAGTTATTGTCAACTCTGCTAAATTAGTTTTTAATGCAATGAAACTGAGACAAGACAAACTTACATTAATTGCTCCATAGTAAGATTTGCTGCTCTTAAAATATCTTCTCCTGTTCACGTATAGTTATATATATTTATTATTGTGTAACATTAAGACACTAAAATTGAATTCATTATTTGACAGAGAAATGAAGGTCTATTATGTGACACACGTGTTTAAGCAAGGTATTAACATCAAAACGATGTGTCCTGAATACACACTCGAATTTAGAAATTGAAAATTTTACCTCAAAATAAGAATCACAACCTTTAAATGATAATTTTTTAATTAAAAATCCATTACAAAGCGAAAATTACATAATATGTCTGTGTATTGCCTAATTGAGAGGAATGTTTATTTATTTTAACATGAAACCTGGAAAATAATTAACATTGGCACAAAACTAACACTTATACAGTAGCCATAAACTGACCGCAAGTACCCGTGTCAACGATAATCCTTAAATACACACGACACTCTCGCTAATCGATTGGTACGCTGTCAATTAAGCACGCGTGCGAGGCGGCACGCTTAATCAAGTATAATTAAAATTGACAATGTTTTATTGATATCCGCAATTAACATAAATTAAATAATATTTATTTATTACCATAGTATGACTTTGCTGTTACATGTTCTTGATTATTGTTTAAGCTTCCCGTTTTACAGCTTACCGAATACCGATACAGATAGTTAAATAGAAAACTTCATATAATGATTGTACATGAAGTTTCATGTGAAATTAAGGATGGTTAAGACTTATTTGGTATTAATGTAATGAAGTGTTACTAAAAATTAATTAATGAATTACTTGTTAATTCGAAGATACACACCAAGTTTCGAGCTCTAGGTATGCATTATTTTTTTCCACAGGGATTGCAAGGACACAATGTATACTTGTGATATCAATCACAGAATTGAGAATTTGGTTCAATTCCTTAAAGTTATACGCTAAAGTCAACGTTAATTAGCTTTAAATTTTACAAACATGTTGGTTCAATTCCTTAAAGTTATACGCTAAAGTCAACGTTAATTAGCTTTAAATTTTACAAACATGTTGTTTTTGTGTATTTCTACAGAAGCAGCAAAAGAACAACTCCATCCTGTGGGCATGCAGCGTCCGTAGTAAGAAGCTCCGTTGTCACGCGACAGTAATCCAGAAAGGCGCAGACTACAGTCCAGGCTCACACAGACACAACCACCCACCCGAGACTGGCGCTTTAAACAGAGTCAAAGTTTCCGTCCAGGTACAACTAAATAACCAACCATTAAACGAAAAAAACATATAGTTTATATTTATTCCACGTTATCCGTCCAAATACTTCACAAATAAATTCCAGAACTGTTGTTCTAATGTTGAATATAATGTATACATTTTTCCAAACATATACAGTCTGAACCATGACGAAAGCATATCAAAACTGTATATAACAGATGAATTTGTTTAAGAATTACATATAGTTATATATTTCCTGAACTTTTATGAGTGTGATTTCATTTCAGGTGAAGACATTGGCTCAGAGGCACCTCTTCAAATCAGCTGGCGAGTTGGTGGAAGATGCAATGCAAGAGTTATATATAATATATACACTGAGGTGGGCGAAACGACTAGAGGCGAAACGACTAGAGGCGAAACGTCCTGGTCGCGAAAAGACTTGGGGTGCGAAACGTCCAGGTCGCGAATCGACCCGTAACCGAGACATGGGACATACTCTTAGATTATTCGCTGTATGTCTACACTGAAAGTATAAAAGCTCTGAATTTGATTGATATCTGGGAAATGTTCCAGTGTGTACGGACAGTTCGGAATATTTCCGTGACCAGTCAAATGTTCAAAATTTCGGGATGGGTGGGGTAGATGATTCAGATTTAATCAGGCTTACAATTCAAATTTTAATGACACCGACCATATTTGGGCAAATGCATAACGATTCGGGATCAATAAAAATTATACAAGCTTCAATCAATCTCTGTAATATAAAGTTATAAGTTAAATACAGGTAAAACTTACCCTTATTCTAATTGTTTATCATCAAGATTAGCAGTCACTTCCGGATGTAAGATTCCAATAATTAAACAGCTCAGTTTATTTTGACTCGACCCCAAAGCTATATGGATGATAAGGACAATCACCAAAACATTCCGAATGATACAATTCTCTCAGCTATTGGGTTTTAAGATTTCTATCTGACTCATAAACTTCCGCTGTTCAGTGACGGTAAATGTCAGATGAATTTGCAAAATTTCTCGCTAACATTTTCTTAATGGAATAAAACAATTCTTATTACAAAATTTATAACAAACTAGTTGTAAATGACTGCAAAAGTGTACAATCGCTACTTTACGCATAAAAATTGTCACGACGGGGGAGAAGACGGAACAGCCAAATATGTTCGGAATGCTAAACGAATATCAAACATGCAATATCGTTGTCGACTATGTAAACACAGTGTCGCGTACACATTTAAATTCATACATTAAGTAAAAATGTACAAATTCTTAAACGTACAGAAGCTGATTCACTAATCATTGCACGGAATGCATGCTTTATATACAGAATATAAAGTTTGAACTATTCAGTAGTGACACGGATATGTAAACATATATGTTTATATGTCCGTGAAGTTATACAGGCTATTTGTCTAAATGATTGTATCATCTATATCACGGACATATAAACAATGGCCGTGTCTATATTACAATATTAATATCAAACCCGTATTGTATAATCTGTCCTCGTGGGCCATATGGCTTACTAGACTTAACTTAAATGAACTATAATAGCTGTATCCGGCTTTATCACTTCAATCAGATGTCATGCTGCGCGCGCAATGTTGGATACCGATCACGCGTACACCGCGATATATAGTGCATTCGAAATTATAGGGAAAAAATGTCAATTTTTAACAATAATCGTTCAAAAGGACAGCATAATAGAGCACCCACATTAAATCTTAAAAGTGCGTTCGAAAGTACTTATTTTGAATATATCTCTGCACACAGTATCTACCTCTATTGGAAAGTATTTAAATTCAGAGATATACGGACAAAATACCCTCCGGACAAGTTGAAAAACATGTGGGAAACAATATCAGAGGGTATTTTGTCTTACTTGTACAATTCATGAAGGGGATTTTGTCCGCCATGTAAAATTCACGAGGGGATTTTGTCCCCCTCGTACAAAATGACCGAAAGGGATTTTGTCATACACTCTGTTTTAGCCCCTTCTTATTCAATGTAAAAAGGGGGACCTTAAAACATCAAAAAAGGACAGTGATGTAGAAATCACAGAAACATAGTATTTATACCATCATAAAGTGAACAGTTTGATCTCTAACATTTGTTTGCACACGAAAGATGCCTTTAACAGATTTTGATTTATCGCGGTTTAAAGATATTTTCCTTCTATAATTCTATAGGAAGTTGGTCGGACCGCAGTGACACAAACGTTGGGTATGACTGCTGTTGGTTCCATCTACAGGCGGGTGCCCCTTTTACTGAGTGTTTCGGCATTTCCACAACACTCTCCAGGAGTGCGCTGACTGAGGTGATCAAGCACAGCCCGGAACCAACTAGCTTTGCCACCGCTCTTCTCTCTTCAGCCATAACCAGCAAGAGGCGTCTTCTGTTGATCTGTGCAACAGCTGTCCTGCGGCTTGATCCTGTTATGCCGATAATACCCATTGCGCGCCATAATGGCTGGGCGACAAAGCCTCAGCAGCCTACCTCCACATGAAGGTACCAGACTATCCGTTCATTCTGCTGGCAGTCGGTAGTCAGATTCACTTGTATAATGAATGAAGATTTAAAAGGTAGTTGTAAATATTAAGAAAAGGGCATTTGGTGCGAAATGTTCAACTGTCAAAATTATCGCAATTTAAAGCAGGGAGGGTCACACGTATAAATCAGAACTTCCTTAGACATATCTGGACAAAAAGGGGATGCGTACATGAGAAGGGACACAATACAATAATAAATTAACAGATCAGGGGACACTCAGAGGAAAGAAGGTAAAATCAAAACGGAAATGAGAAGAACAACAAGTCACATTTCAGCGATATTGTTTGAGAAATAAGCCATAGATCTTCAAATGTTGCATCAAAGGGATATTCAGAAATCCAAGACTGGGGGGGCCAAACATGAGGACAAATGAACTTTCCCTGAAGGGGGGTCCGGGGGAACTCCCCCGGAAGATTTGAGCAATATGGGTATGAAATGGTGGCTTCTGGTGCATTTCGGGGTCTAAAATTTGAGGACTCATTCATGAGAATTGCACTTGTATTATTTTTGTTAAAAATACAAAACGACCAAATCATACAAGTACCAACTTTTTAAAAAATGTCATGGGGACACCACTTCCTGTACCAACCCAGTCCGATCCCCCCCCGGAAATTTTTACAATATAGTTATGAAATGGTGGCTTCTGATGCATTTCTAGGTCTAAAATTTTAGGACTTATTCCTGAGAAATGACTAGTATCACATGCGTCTTGTTCAAAATACAGAACGACCAATTCATACAAGTACCAACATTTTACAAAATTTCCAGGGGACACCACTTCCTGTACCAACCCCAGTCAGATCTCCCCCGGAAATTTTTTACTATATAGGCATGAAAGGGTTGCTCCTTCGGTGTCTAAAATTTGAGGACTCATTCATGAGAATTCCACTAGTATTATCTTGTTAAAAATGCAAAACGACCAATTCATACGAGTACTAATATGTTTTACCAATGTCCACTTGTTGACGATTCATTGTTAACAACATTGACAGACGACATAAAATGCCACCCAAAGGCAAAGTTTTTGAAAACAAAAGAATCATACACTAGTCATGAACACTTATTGTGACTAGTTGAAACATTTAAACAACATTAATGTTGATGACGGCTAGCGCGGCAGCGGAAAATTAAAGATGAAAAAAAGTGTGATGTCAAATTATCATTATTGTACCTTTACTAGTATTACATGATAGTTCTTTTTAAACAATTTTTTAAGAAAATGTGAAAATTAATATGAGAGGAGGCTTATTTGGGAAAAAATCTAATTATTTTATTTTGCAAAACTTCAGGCCCAAGTATTACATTCCCTTCCATTAATTATTGATTTGATTAAAATTATTTTAAGAAAACTTAAATGAATTCAGTAGAGCTTATATCAGGTGTGAAATTTTCACAACTCCTCATCAATTCTTTATCGCTAAAACACCACCACGCTAAAATACCACCACGTCAGATCTCTGTTACGTATGATGTTCAATAATCTGTGTTTTACAGACGCTTTCAACTTATGTATATATATGCATGATAAGGAAATTGAAAGCGCCTGGCTAATATAGAGTGAGCATGCTATTCTTCTAGACGGTCTCAAGGCCAATCAACACAACAGGGGGCCAAATTTTATGGCTATTGCTTCGGTCTCAAGGCCAATGAGCACAACAGGGGGCCAAATTTTATGGCACTTGCTTCGGCTATACTGGTAGTATACAAGAGGAAATCGACCATAAATCAATGTAGTGCATTTAAAATGCTAAAAAAGTAGTAACCTTAAGACATAATAAGTAGAAATAATTTTGTATTTTGGAATAGAAAAAGGTCACTCCACAGCCGACTGGGGGGGCCAAGGCCCCCTTGGCCCCCCCGGTGGATCCGGGCCTGCAATACTCATACTGAATAAATAAAGAGACATTCACAGTAGTTATTTCCCTTATACTTACTGGACGTACGTTCACCACAAGAAAAGTATTCCAAATTTTGTGAGATTTTTATGAATACAAAAAATTGATTCCAAGTTTGAACCAATTCCTGTATTGACAGAATTCTGTGACTCTCCATATTGATATATTTATTAAAATTTGAAATCATTGTAGTCGATCTACTGCAAACATATTTATAATAATCGGATGCGCGAAAAAGATATTATTCCCCTCCGAATATAATACGGCGGGGTAATGGGTCTGTAAAGACATATCTCCGAGCCCGAAATTATACCGGAAACAGATACTCACCACTCAGGGGTTACCACTCAGATATCACCACTCAGAGTTAACCACTTCCGACTCACTACTCAGATCTCACCACTTAGAACACACCACTCAGGACTCACCACTAAGATCTCACTACTCAGATCTCACCACTAAGAACACACCACTAAGGACTCACCACTCAGATCTCACCACTCAGAACACACCACTAAGAACTCTCTACTTAAGACTCACCGCTCAGGTCTCATCAATCAGAACATACCACCCAGAACTCACCACTCAGGACTCACCTCTCAGGAATCACCTCTCAGATCTCACCACTCAGGACTCACCTCTCAGGACTCACCACTCAGGACTTACCACTCAGGACTCACCACTCAGGACTCTTCACTCAGGACTCACCTCTCAGGACTCACCATTCAGGACTCACCACTCAGGACTCACCACTCAGGACTCACCACTCAGAACTCACCACTCAGGACTAACCACTCAGGACTCATCACTCAGGACGCACCACTCAGGACTCACCACTCAGATCACACCACTAAGAGCACACCACTCAGGACTCACCACTCAGGAATCACCTCTCAGGACTCACCACTCAGGACTCACCACTCAGGACTCACCACTCAGATCTCACCACTCAGGACTCACCACTCAGGACTCACCACTCAGGACTCACCACTCAGGACTCACCACTCAGGACTCACCACTCAGATCACACCACTACGAGCACACCACTCAGGACTCACCACTCAGGACTCACCTCTCAGGACTCACCACTCAGATCTCACCACAAAGAGCACACCACTCAGGACTCACCACTCAGGAATCACCTCTCAAGACTCACCACTCAGGACTCACCACTCAGATCACACCACTAAGAACTCACCACTCAGATCTCAGCACTCAGATCTCAGCACTCAGGACTAACCATTCAGGACTCATCACTCAGGACTCACCACTCAGGACTCACCACTCAGGACTCACCACTCATGACTCACCACTCAGATCACATCACTACGAGCACACCACTCAGGACTCACCACTCAGGACTCACCTCTCAGGACTCACCACTCAGATCTCACCACTAAGAGCACACCACTCAGGACTCACCACTCAGATCTCACCACTAAGAGCACACGATACATTGAGGTTTTGCTGCATATCCATTACGTTCTACGAACCTGTTGAGTGTCAACTATAATTTCTGGTCCCTCTAGATCAAGGTGGTGGTTTAAGCGGTGTCACACTCATATGTTTATAGAAGACTGCGATGTGTATTGAGTCGAAAATTCCCGCGTAGATGTCTATGCGATGTCGCAAATAATGTATCTCTGTTCAATGGTAAACTTGTTCCTACATTCCAATCTATTGTGAAGACTCACAATGGGGGATATTTTCATTCATTATTACACTGCTACTTAATACTTCTAGATTCGAAACAATTGTGAAAGAACTGTGCAGGGGACATTTTTGTCTGAATTTCCTGATTAATATATGTTTCTCGCATGTTTCGCAATTTACATCGTACAATAAAAATCAGAAAATTTATTCCAAATACAAAAAAACGTCCCGCGTTGAAATCTGGTTTATTCTTTCATTTCACCTTCAAGAAACATGACAGTCGCTTTAAACAAATTAACTAATAAAACTTCTAAAACCTCATTAGTCAAAACTTAAGTCAGCTGTTGGTACAAGTCAACAAATTAAAGTTCGGTTTTTAGTGACCTAATTAATCTAAGAGGACCAAACAAATTGGCCCCACTTCTGAATGCGCTATCGAACAAGATTGATAAATAGTTCTGAAAACGAGGTTACCACAAAAGGCACTATCTTTGATGAAAGGAACGGTTTTATCCGGACTTTAACTCGACCTCTCCTGCATTGAATGCACTGCTATACTTTAAAGGTCACGTACGAAATCCCACATAGTTTAAAATGAACGAAGAAAACGAGAGCTTGGTTATTTTAAATACTTTCTATTTTGTGTAAATACGTACAAGTGATAATGATGAGTGAATTAATGTGCAATATTTTAGTTTTATTGATGTGCATGGCTAAGTTAGATTGCCTACCCACAGGTAAAAATTATACAATTTGTATATTATTTTATTTATTATTACATAATTAAAATGACACTGTTTCAAGTTCACGTGGGATCAGGCGTATCAGTCGATTTATATGTTGACACCAGTTGTTTAGAAGTTTAGCGGGATACATTTGATCAAGTTTAATATACAATACAATATAATATCATTTATTGCATAAAACATATTACAATGTTTATAGCAAACAAAAATCTATACTTTACAACATGTAGAAGAAATACATTGATTTTCAAAGAGCATCACACATTTTACATCATTTTCATACATTTGTTTGATTTCTACATAAATTGGCAAAGTAAATAAATTTCGCAATGTTACATGTAGTTTTTGGATTTCCGCACATAAGATTCGTAAATTTCTGTATGTTTGGCCAGGTGTAATAACAACGTTTTAAGTATTGAATTCTAAGATTTCTGTATTTTGGACAGATAAGTAAGAAGTGATTTCCCCAAGTAATATACGTAACGAACTTAAAGGCGCATTGTCGAGCCGAAATTCTCAGTGTTTGAAAAGTCATGTTTTCCGAAGTATGAATACATTCAATATTTCCAGACCTTTAACGAAAACGAAAGTATCGTAAAGGCGCATGCCTTGCGAAATATATGCCATCAAATATTTCCCGATCTTTGACCAAAAGAGACTTTTATAAGAATATTTCTGCATTGTATTAAAACGGTATTAAACTGCCGACTTGCTCATAGCACGTTCTGTTATAACCATTACACCCGTATGCTAGGAGTTTTTCATGTCAATATTTCAAGTTGAAGGGCTCCGAATGAATTATATATTTACGGTGACATAAATGAATGTGATACGCATGGTACATTAGAATGATGTTGGAATATAGAGACATTCTCACCACAATAACCTTGTGAACATGTTCTTGTAATGGGCACAAATGGATCCTGTAATAAGATTTTCGAGGGTATACGATCATGTTGAGATCCGTCTCAATTTAAGATTTTTCGAACTTAAATTTATACTTTGACAGGGCTATAGAAATCCACTTCCGCGCGTCACGGACGACTCTATTGCTAATTCGGGATATTAACAGTTGAGTTGAAGTTAGTCCCGGACAAATCTGTTTTTAAAGCTAACCAACATCAGCAATTGTTCAGTTGTAAGTCAAACCTTCGAATCCCACGAACACATACATGTGATTATTAATTTTAGACTGTGGAGCTATCATTGTGTATGTTTATTTGTTATTAAATTGACAACTAGCTTCCTATGTCGTGCAAGTCCTATTTTAGTCCGGGATAAGTGTCTTTTAAACATTTTAGAGCCCTGCAGTTTGGGTATAAAATGCAAAGTCAATCAATATAACTTGTATGTAGACACTGTCATACGTGAGACATGTTGCCATTGTAAGCAATGGCTTGACATTACTGATACCAGGAACGGCTTCACTGACATGAGAACGATCTCAATTTAAGATATTTCGAGAAACCGGTACCAGGATATTAGTTTTTATTTCATTAACTATTCACGATCCGTTCTAAAACAGAACGACTATTTCATACAGGATGCAAACAATATGTTTCTTATCTGCTACATACATGTACATGTTAATACTACATATATGTATGCTACGTTTTTATTGAAAAGTGCAAACATATACACATTGCATTAAATGTAAAGGGTTAGTATACTTTCACATTCTGTTACTGTCACTGTATAAAAATATACTGGTCAAAAGTGGTAATCTGTCCGTATTATTCCACACAGTTTCTAAAAAACTACTGGGCACATCTTCTGTAATTGATTTTACTTGCAGTAAGCTATAACACATATCGAACTATTGAAGAGTCTATGTAGACCTCGCAAAATCGTTGATTCTCTGAATTCATAATGGCGTGTTTTTACCAGTACATATCTGTCCTGTCGTTTAACATGTGCAGCCAAATATCTACTTGTTGCAGTAAATGGCAAGCGGTTTTGGAGAATTTTATTGAAAGTACTTTCGTTTTCCGTTTATGTTTCCCAATTCAATCACGAGTCTTTTCATTGACATTGATTACCGACCATTAGGGACAGATATGATTTCCTCGTGTAAGAAATATAATCCAACCAATGTCATGGACGTTGCCAAATTAGGGAGATAACGTTTGATACCTTGTGCTTGCTCAATTTTAGTACAATTTAATACTAGTAAGCGACTGGTATTTACAGATAACTTTGTGTTTATTGAATTGCAAATACATATTGGCATGGTATTTGATTGTATGATCATAATCAGTTAATGCCAACATATCTTTAATTAAGTCATCGACTGATATTCTAAGCAAAATAAAACAATATGTACATGTCACGGTGTTTTTATAAAGTTCTCCGACAAAACTAAATGGACATTATCAATCTGCCTTTCATGTGATAGTAATACAATGCAACCTCTCCAGAGCAGTCCAGTTTTTAGCTGGATCCTCTCGTCAACACCAGTAAGAATTTCACTAGAATAACAAACATTTGACAGTTGCCAAAATAGCGTCTCACAAAGGGTATTACTCTGGAGAGGTTGCGCTGTATATATTAAATCTTGGCATACATTTTGTGGAGGTCAATGTAAGAATTACAGGAGTGTTATATAGAACGCCAGTAATACATGTATATTAAGATTATACGAGATATAACATAAGTCGTCATGCAGCAATGCAGACATAATAAGACAGGTGTTCACAATCCCATTACAGAACTCCTTAATGTGAAATATAAGCAATCTTTCCAACGTAGATATTCCAATGTTTACCAAATAAACTTACTGTGATGTATAGTCCGTTTTTATTTACTTGAGGTTTGTTGTAAACACATTGCGAGGTGGTCAGCCAATGAAAACACGTTTTGGAAAATATCAACCAATAGAAACAATGAGCACAATAACGGCATTCTCAGATACTTTTGAATCCACTGTAGGGCCACGATGTAGCGGAACCAAAATCCAACAAAATCCGGGGTTTGAAAAATAACATCACATTAAGGCCCACCTAAATAAACCGTTTGTGTGTGGTACCCAACCATATTTAGTATGGGTCAGCAGGTGGTTCTTTGTCCGTGTATATACATTGTTATGAACAGGGAACTTGTTATCAAAATAATCTTCACAGAAGAGCAAATATAAATTTGGGCAAGGATTCCTTTAGATGTGTCGGTCTGGGTGTCGGAAATAAGCAATTAATGAAGTAGGGTAAAATGTAGTCCAGCTACGGACGTCACATCTCTATACTGTCGCTGTCTGTTACGAAGACGCGTGTAAAAGTCGAGTACAGAGACACGTATGCGGGACTCGGTAAAATGCTAACATACAACTCACTCTATGCACGGTGTTATATAGAGTATTCAACGAAGATAATTATGTTTTGTAACGATTGTAGGTCGATCCCTTGTGGAATCCTTTTAAAAATATGCATTGTAACTATACTTATCAGAATTTACTCGTCGTCTATGAACTATAAAGTTCTTTTAACCAGATCAGCTATTACTTCGGTTGGTAGAGCACTCGATAGCCAATCAGGAGTTTGTAGGTTCTAAAGCACTCGATGGCCAATGCGGAGGTCGATGAATCGAACCTCGGGGAAACGTGTGTTCCCCATGACATTTGACAGGAGACAATGCACCTGACTCATCAGGGGTATGTGTCAGTTGCTTGCGGAAAGGCAGGTTTGTAGTGGTTGGTAGCTCAGACACATTGGTTAGGCCGATTGACCGCCACACATCACTGTAATACTGTTGAAATGTAGCGTATGACTCAACCGCAACAAACTCTATTGACCGTTTCGGCATATGGATTCTTCTGTAGTTTGTACACTACGTATTCCTAACTAGATCCTCAAGCTATCAACCGAAGAACATAAAAATAGGTAAATTTACGGCTAAGAGCAATAACATCAGATGTTGTAGATTAAGATTTTTTGTAGAAAAAAATTGACGATATGGAAATTGACAAAATATACATGTACTATAATTCTAATTGTTTATGATTGTACATTTAGGTCAAGGCGACACGGAACACGGATTGTATGGGAATGGCGTCCGACATGATAAGAAAAGGAGTGTTAATTCTGCACTTCCCAGCACCGTGACCTTTCAACATATAACCAATGCAACATCAATGGTGTGTTCTGAAGCAATGACCTTTCCTTACTCCAGGTTAGTACTGAACAACCACCGGAGATTGTCACAAGTTATATCGCTTTATTCCTTCTAGAGTTATCTCCCTTCATCCCTTCTATAGTATATGAATATAATGGATAAAGGGAGAGAACTCTAGAAGCGATAAAGGCAGTCAACTCTATAAGGGATAAAGGGAGAGAACTCGTGATAATCTGCTGTGCACACAACACACAGTAAGTTGCTATTATAGTTCGACTTCTAGGTCAGGGACGATATCGTACTTTCAAATCCGACTCAAACTATTCTGTAGATAAGGTTTACATTGTAAAGTACTGCACACAAGTGTGTGTTTGGTTCAGAAAACGCTATGAATGACCTAATCCAGAAGTGAGTCTGTACGCTGAAGACTCCAGGGTCAAAATCGAAATATATAACAAAATTATGTCATGGCATAATTCTTCTAAATTTTTCACCTGTACTAGTCAAAATTACTAACCTGCCAATATTCACATAGTTTCTGTCAAGCTACTGGTAACATCTTTTGACTGAGTTTATCAATGATAAATGAGCTCTTTTGACCAGTATGTATCTATTGGAGTATTAGTGACTGTCTCTTTTATACGAAATCCACGAATATGAATACGTGAAGTTGAAATTGGGAATTCACGAATTCGAAATTTCGACTTCATGAATTCAGTTTTTCCTAAGAGAGAAATAATTAAGTGTAAATGTCACCATTGATCTTTCGTATTTTTTAGATTGGTGTATTCTTTACCATTATAAAAGGGTATGTGTTGATTTTGTATGTTTCCGTTTTTGTTTTCGTTTTTTTTGTCATCATTATTAGCTATTACACTTTAGTGGATGTAAGATACTAATCTTTAGTTTTCGATATGGACTGAGTTAATGGATGTCAGAAACGGTGGTATTGGAACCCTCGAACCGCACAGAAGTGTAGCGCCTGACCCCAATACCATTGTCTGTTTATTGCAACAATTTCATAAGAACATATTAATGTTAAAGCAATGAAGGTATATTCAAAATTAAGCAACTAATCTCTGATTGTTTTAGGATGGTGGAACTAAGCGATGAACAAATGCGAGCTATATTCCAAGACAAAGGTGGTAACTACGTACGCGACTACATGGCTGCAACACAAGAGGAGGCACTGGAAAACTTTCCTAACATGCTGATACTGATCCCAGCGTCAACGGTTAGCTTCCTAGCGATTGTTATTTTAAACACATTTATGTAAAGATTTGAATTTGGTAAAACTACGCACTACATTCAATGTGAGTTGGCTTTAACATCGATTTGAGTTTGAAGTTGTATTGCTGTATTGTTAGGGTAGGACTACGGACACAATAAATTGGGAAAACATATCTACATGCTTTTTAATGTTACTATGACATTTTTGACACCATTGCACATAAGCCAACCGCACTGTTCAGCAACCGAGCCTAAGCTACAAACAGACACAAGACTAGTCCCTAAAATATATTTCAAAACTTAATAGATTTGAAACAAACTAAATTATAAGTTGAGTACATATTTAGATGCTTGAATGTAAATAACGAATATACATGGGTATATGTATATATCACACATGTATCTTACGCTTAAAATGGCTCTGTTTCAGATACCCGAGAGCGTATCAAACTTCTCGGTAATTGACAATGTAGTGGCTAAGAACGTGGTTATATCAGATCTGCAGAGATTGACAGCATACTTCCTGTCCACTAACACAACGGAAGTTACCTCATCGCGTCCACTTGGTGGAAAGTGGGAGGTGCAGAACTCGACCGGAAACGATCGTAATAACAAAAGCTCTGAGGTGTCAAACTCAGTCACCACGACTGGAAACCCGCACGAGTTTCAATCAAGTAAGACAACCGTGTCAACATTGGCTTCCGACATGACGCCAACTCCAACGATGACGTATACATCAGAGAGACAACCAAAAAGTAGTTCCAAGATGGATGCCTCGGTAACTGAGGTATATGTTAAAGACAGTACCGTGACCGTCCCAAGTACCGATAGGAGTACTAGTCCAACTGTTACAAGTACAACCCCAGGTTACACAACAACAATTCATCCGGACGTTTTGAAAGGAATAAATCAACTTAACCAGTATGTTCTTCATGTAAGTAGATCCACCTGCATACCAACACGCCAAGTGCAGTAGTTCGAAGCAATGATTGTTATTTGTGGTCAATATATGTGTCTCTTTAACTCGTCAACATTTAAACACCGATGTTACACGTATTAATATGCCCTCTTACTGCAGTCGTCAAATCGCTTCCGCCATCTTGTCGCATATTACTGATACAAGAAAAAAACAATTATAGATAACATTTCAAAACAGTATCAAATAAATTACCAATGAATGAGATGATATTAAAATCTAACGGTGTCTTCGTTTTGATTTGTTTCGGACACATTTGTAAAAGGACAGTTTTTCGGCGCAACCGTACTAACATGGCTTCGTTATTTGCAAATCAGTGTTAGGTAAACCAATCAAATCTTACGTTGACCTCCAATGCAATTTCACTTCAAACGAACAACGTTTGTAACATTGATGGGAATTGGTTAACCTTTCGACAAAGGGTACGTTACCTAACTCCATTACGGATCTGGAGTGACCAGCAATCAAAACATCTCGGCATCTTTTTTATGTTGCACAACAAATCTTAACCTTCAAATTGCACCGACCATCTTTTTTCAAGATAGCTATTGTGTTTTACTCGGGTTTTATCTGTAATTATCTAACTATATTTATCTTGATAAAGACTTTCATACCATATACTAGATAAATAAAGAGCAGTATTTTTGACGGGTAGGTATGGAGACGGCTAATACCTTTTTTAAACATCGTCATTGCTTGACCTACCGGGTAACGAACCGTTTACCATGTACCTAATTCATCTTTCAAAACATTATTGCAGGGTTTGACGAAAAGGGACCTAGATGATGTCTGGCGTGAGGCAAAAACTACACTCCATCCGTCTGTACTTTTGGAACTTAACCACCGACAAACCAGAAGAAAAAGAAATGCTGATGGTGGGTACGATTCGTCATGACCTCCTTTTAAAAAATGATGTGGGAAGTCATTACGAAGATAAGATAGTGTAGACATTCCAACTTATCTGTATTCGTTCAGTAAAATAGATGGGATCACGTGGTATGCGGGAAACGAAAAGCATCTAATGTTCAAGAAAGAAACATAATAGATGTAAAATAATCTTCATTTGCTGCGGATGCGGATATATATATCCGGCTCTCGATTTCCATCCGTGCCCGAGGCCAGTCATAGCTTCCTTTTCTTGCATACCTTTTGTTAGAGTAAAGGTTGAGACTTAAAAAATGTCTTATGTCTTATGGTCCTTTTGCTTTAGCAGCATATGAAGTTACAAATATGACGTTATATTGTCCCAGAATTGGCGTATACACTGGAAACTAACTCCGGTTTGGTACGCAAGAATATCTGAATGTGCGAGTGTTAGCGTGTTATACAATGTTTACATATTTACTCTCGGTTGAGTATCTGATAATTCAATTTTATTTGAAGGTTCATCATCCAACGAGGAATATTGTCAGCTAAAGGGTCATTTAACGGAAGATGGAAAATTCAAACACCTGTGCTCTATGTGTGCAGCCACCACCAAACTACCAGATAATATTTTCCCGCGCTATATCAATGAAGTCGTCTGTAAAACCGGAGACACTAATTGTTTTACAGTTGGTGGAACTGGTAAGATAGCATTATGGAGTCTTGTTCTCTAAACATTGGTTGATAATTCTGAATCTGTACGTTGTTTATTTGTGTCGGCGTCTCTCTGTTGTGTCGTGATTCGGCGCAGCTGTACTAACATGGCTTTGCTATTTACATATCAGTAATGTGTAAACCAATCAAATCTTACGTTAACCACTAAACCAACTTCTCTTCAACCTAACAACGTTTGTAACATTGAAAGCGGATTGGTTAACCTTTCGATAAGGGGGTACGTTCCCTTAATGAAATCCACTGAATTTCGGTGAATTTACCGAAATCCATTTTTGATCGGGAGTCACCAACAGTAACCCTTCCGCAATTTTTTATACTGCAGAACAAATCTTAACCTTCAAATTGCGCCGACCCGATCTGTTTTCAAGATATTTCTTGTTTCAACAAGATTGTGTTTATATGTACGACGGTTTGTTGACATAACCGGTGTTGCTGGCCTACCAACCAGTACTAATATGTTCTTTCGCAATATGTTCAGTTACTGACAACTTCCCCACATTAACCAAAGGTCGAGAACACATGTTATATTCAGTTTAATTGTCACGGGGAACATACACTTCATCCGGAGTTCGAACCTACGAACCCCAGAGTGACAGTAGAGGACTCTGAAGATTGAAGTAATCCCGGTGGGGCATCATCTACATGTATTTGTATTGTCGAGTGTTGTATTTCCCCTGTTTGTGTTTTAATGGTCTTAGCTCAAACTCTCATTGACCTCATATACACTTTAGTAATGTATTTGTTCTGCATATAGGCTCATGATAAGAATAACCTAATCATGATTCTATATTTCACCCTATTCTTATAAATAATTAATCACCTGAGTTCAAAGAAGTCATTGATGTTCGAAAATACGCGACTTTCTCATTAATTATCATTTTCCATCTAACTTTATGAGCTCAGCCAATGAATGTTTTGTTTTTTAAAATATACTTTTGGCAATACGACTGTTAAGTGCGAGGGTGGCATGCCTTAAAACTGGTTTTGACTAACAGTTTTTACTGCCACTTCAAGGCTGTAAAGCGTTTTGTTACTGTAAGATTCTTGTTGTTTCGTACAGTCCAGTGTCGTCCCATGTTCAAGTGTTTGAGTTCTGTGAAGTTTTGTTCTTTAATTGTTATAGTTTTTAGTCTTGGTTTTGTGTCCGTTTACGGCATGCACCTCCTGGACCTTTTTTCTTTTTGTTCTCTCCCTCATTGTACGTCTTGTGCAGTTGGTATTGCTGTATGTCCGCTCCCTGTATGTACGTCTTGGGCAGTTGGTATTGCTGTATGTCCGCTCCCTGTATGTACGTCTTAGGCAGTTGGTATTGCTGTATGTCCGCTCCCTGTATGTACGTCTTGGGCAGTTGGTATTGCTGTATGTCCGCTCCCTGTATGTACGTCTTGGGCAGTTGGTATTGCTGTATGTCCGCTCCCTGTATGTACGTCTTGGCAGTTGGTATTGCTGTATGTCCGCTCCCTGTATGTACCTCTTGGGCCGTTTGGTATTGTTTTATGTCCGCTCTCTGTATGTACCTCTTGTGCCGTTTGGTATTGTTTTATGTCCGCTCTCTGTATGTACCTCTTGGGCCGTTTGGTATTGATTTATGTCCGCCCTCTGTATGTACCTCTTGGGCCGTTTGGTATTGCTTTATGTCCGCTCTCTGTATGTACCTCTTGGACCGTTTGGTATTGCTTTATGTCCGCTCTCTGTATGTACCTCTTGGGCCGTTTGGTATTGTGTTTGTGTCCGCTCTCTGTATGTACACCTTGGGCCGTTTGGTATTGTTTTATGTCCGCTCTCTGTATGTACGTATTGGGCCTTTTGGTATTGGTTTATGTCCGCTCCCTGTATGCACCTCTTGTGCCGTTTGGTATTGTTATATGTCCGCTCCCTGTATGTACCTCTTGGGCCGTTTGGTATTGTTTTATGTCCGCTCTCTGTATGTACACCTTGGGCCGTTTGGTATTGTTTTATGTCCGCTCTCTGTATGTACCTCTTGGGCCGTTTGGTATTGTTTTATGTCCGCTCCCTGTATGTACC
The DNA here is from genome assembly GCA_032209605.1 of Mactromeris polynyma. Classification (NCBI taxonomy): domain Eukaryota; kingdom Metazoa; phylum Mollusca; class Bivalvia; order Venerida; family Mactridae; genus Mactromeris; species Mactromeris polynyma. The sequence goes on from JASFXZ010000012.1 coordinate 8,451,325, forward strand.
TCTTGGGCCGTTTGGTATTGTTTTATGTCCGCTCTCTGTATGTACACATTGGGCCGTTTGGTATTGTTTTATGTCCGCTCCCTGTATGTACCTCTTGGGCCGTTTGGTGTTGTTTTATGTCCGCTCTCTGTATGTACACCTTGGGCCGTTTGGTATTGTTTTATGTCCGCTCCCTGTATGTACCTCTTGGGCCGTTTGGTATTGTTTTATGTCCGCTCTCTGTATGTACACCTTGGGCCGTTTGGTATTGTTTTATGTCCGCTCTCTGTATGTACACCTTGGGCCGTTTGGTATTGTTTTATGTCCGCTCTCTGTATGTACACCTTGGGCCGTTTGGTATTGGTTTATGTCCGCTCCCTGTATGTACCTCTTGGGCCGTTTGGTATTGCTTTATGTCCGCTCTCTGTATGTACCTCTTGGGCCGTTTGGTATTGTTTTATGTCCGCTCTCTGTATGTACACCTTGGGCCGTTTGGTATTGTTATATGTCCGCTCCCTGTATGTACCTCTTGGGCCGTTTGGTATTGCTTTATGTCCGCTCCCTGTATGTACCTCTTGGGCCGTTTGGTATTGTTTTATGTCCGCTCTCTGTATGTACACCTTGGGCCGTTTGGTATTGTTTTATGTCCGCTCTCTGTATGTACACCTTGGGCCGTTTGGTATTGGTTTATGTCCGCTCCCTGTATGTACCTCTTGGGCCGTTTGGTATTGTTTTATTTCCGCTCTCTGTATGCACCTCTTGTGCCGTTTGGTATTGTTTTATGTCCGCTCTCTGTATGTACCTCTTGGGCCGTTTGGTATTTTTTATGTCCGCTCCCTGTATGTACCTCTTGTGCCGTTTGGTATTGTTTTATGTCCGCTATCTGTATGTACCTCTTGTGCCGTTTGGTATTGTTTTATGTCCGCTCTCTGTATGTACGTCTTGGGCCTTTTGGTATTGTTTTATGTCCGCCCTCTGTATGTACCTCTTGGGCCGTTTGGTATTGGTTTATGTCCGCTCCTTGTATGTACCTCTTGGGCCGTTTGGTATTGTTTTATGTCCGCTCTCTGTATGTACCTCTTGTGCCGTTTGGTATTGTTTTATGTCCGCCCTCTGTATGTACCTCTTGGGCCGTTTGGTATTGGTTTATGTCCGCTCCTTGTATGTACCTCTTGGGCCGTTTGGTATTGTTTTATGTCTGCTCCCTGTATGTACCTCTTGAGCCGTTTGGAATTGACCCTTCCTCAGATATTTGATTGACAGGCCGATTGGCCAATCAGATAACGGGATTTCGACACACCCCCAGCAGCTCGCTTACCTTAGACAAACCTTAGACAAACAGGAAGAGATTACCGTGGGATAAAAAAATAAGGTTTAATAGATTTCTGATGATGAAAGCATTGTGATTATATTATATTATGTTAATATGTGACAAAGGTGAAAAGATGCAGCTACGGGTTTTATCATTCGGACAGCAGATATCCGGAGAAACTAGAAAAAATGAAATATTTATTTATATCGACTTTACTGGGAGGGTGCAGACATTAGAAATTAATTAAAAAGTATAGCCCTAGAAGATGAAGAAACACACTATTACAACTTAAAATATATTTGTTTTACATACATATGCAAGCAACAACATACTGTTAAACAATTTTACACTGAATAGCTAAATTCTTGCTTAATTATGTCATTCGAATCAATAATTAGAAAGCGGTGAAGGTTTATTTCGCAACACTATCCATCTCATCTACTGGTTTTAATAAGTTACAATTTATATAAATGTCTGATATGATCAATATATCTGCAGGTTGAATGAACATTATATTATTTTGATAAACAACAATATTTGACTTTTACCAGCATTGAGGTAAGTAGGCCTATTTGGATATTTCATTTGCTTTGTGTGGACATCACTTTATAAATTAGTTATAAAGGCCTAATTAGTAAAACTAAAATGCTCAGAATCAATTATAAAATCAATAATTGTTGACATTAAAAAATAGTATAGCCATAAACATATGCAGAAAACATATTTTTAGTTTTGTTAATACATGTACTACTGAAAAAAATGTAAATACCGGTGATTTACTGGTATTGGTTAGGCTACTCACTGTTGAGTAGGACTATTTCTTTCAAACGTAATTTATAAGAGTTAGAAAAGTTCTGATGTCTTCATTATTTCATTTACTATAGTGTTTAGAGTTTATGATAGGACAGAAATTAGTAATAAATCATGTTTAAACCATAAACATTACACCTATGTTGAATTAAGTTCTTAAATAATAAACACATTTTAGAACATTCAACACAGATCTCGACCTGATCAATGGTCTTTCAGTTTAAGTCTATAAAAATAGTTGACACTTCTGTTCTCAACTGTACTGTATATAATGTGTCAGATGGTGACAGGAAACACTAATTGGATGTATATTGGATTCCAACTGGGGCAGACAAAGAGAAATGCTAATTAGGGGTCTGGACAAGATTGATATGTAGATAGTGCACACAGGGGACAATATTGTTTATTGCGTAATATTGTATAATTTGTCCGAGCCAAACTTTGCCTTGTTTCTTTAAGGCATGATTTCTGGAAATTTTAGAAATATGTGTTGAATGATTTATTGATGATTTGAGAAATAATCCTAATATAGTAATATGTCTGTCCACTCTATTTATTAAACATACTATTTTTTCAATTTCAATGCAAAATATTTTCCACATGGACTTTTAACAAATATTTTTGATGTCAGATTATAATAGACATTACAAAATATCCTCATATTATCCAAAAGATGTCAATTTTGTGCATTTTTTGTGGCTGTAGTATAAAACATGTCCATTCGAATAAGACGCTAAGCTATGATGTTGATTTTCCTAACATCATTTTTGGTCTGACACAGACGGTTTTGAGTACTAATTTCTTATCAGGAAACAGGCAGGCGTAAAATGCAGAGTCAAAGTTTGATCACGAAAATGATTCAACGCAAAATCGCTCGGAAGACACTCCAAAATTACATTACGTTTATTAGTGTCGATCGCCATTTTGTAAAGCGCTTGTCTAACGTAGTTACAACGAGCACCAGTTGCTAAGGTGGGCGTGGCTACAGTGCGAATGAGGAAGGGTCAATTGTTTTATGTCCGCTCCCTGTATGTACCTCATGCCGTTTGGTATTGTGTTTGTGTCCGCTCCTTGTATGTACATCTTTGTCCTTTTGTGTGCCTTCCGTACGTTTGTATCATGCCTTTGCTTTTTAGATATTACCAGGGAAGTTCTGATTTGTAAATGCGATCGTCCTTGCGATGCAGTGTTCACTTTTGTCAAGATTACTCATATTTTATTACAGCTCATGGTCAATGTAAGCAGACGAAATTTTCTATGAATATGTTACAGAAGAAGTCAGAAATGTGTAAAATGTTCCTGCACAGTGGTGAAACTCTCGTGTTCGAGGATTGGAATCTTACGCCACAAACAATACGTGTTTCTTGTGAGTGCACCATAAATAAACTGTCAGTATTCAGTCAGTACATCTCCCATGATATTCCCATGGGGTGATTGTGAAAGACAATGGACTTACATAACAATAGGGCATGATTCTTTTGCAGTGAAATGTTTGACAAGTGCCAGTTTTATACTGAGACGATTCACTACCTCGACATTCGTGATGATTTTACACAGTACCCAAGTAATTGCCGCCACTTTCTTCAAAATGTGCTAAATCAAGCCACGTGGCCGTGTAAATAGAATTATGTTAACGTATATTTATACTGATTCGTATGCTTTCTATGTACATACTTATAATCGGCTTTTTCTACTTATTTTGTTAAATACATGTATACTTGCAGCTTGGTATAGGTGGATAAAGTATCAAATATCATATTCCAAACAAATAGTATGAAATTAAATGTGAAAATATAAGTTGTAATAACTTGCTTCACAAGTTGATAAACAGGTTTAAACAATATCTGAAACCACAGGAATGCTATAGCTTGTTGCAGTAGAAACTACATGTAATGTAAATGTTTTGGTAATAATTAATGATATGTGCATCCTGTTGTCAATGTACATGTATTTATTACATACACATATCCGTCTTTCTCCGTGTCGAAGGCAGACCGCCATTGACTGTTTGTGTACATGTATATATATGATGTTTGGCAATGCTGTAAATAAATGGCGTTTTCACTTAACAAATTGTCTGTCTTGTTCAATGTAACAGAAGAAAAACACCTTTCCTGATAATAGCAAATAGAACATGTACCGAACGGTCAAGCATAAATCGAACACTTTATAGATGAAAAGAAAGCATATTTACAGATGAATAGTATATATTTATCTTTGTACATATAACATGTAAAACTTAACATTAAACATATCATTGCATAGACGACTATGTAATATGACACTGAGCAGAACATAACATTTGAGAAATCTAGCCTATAGCCTTGAAGGAGGGAAACATGATATTGAACATTTAAACATACAGTCAATAACTTAAAAAATTAAACTTTTGAAGAAATAAATACAAGCAGTGATGACATGGACTATAGCATTAAACTTATATAAAATGTAACATTTGATATTTACAATGAACATCACTGAAGAAACTAAAGGTATACACAACACTTATTATTAAGTTTATGAAATTGGATGCATACAGTATGTTGACTAATTGAGTATCACCAATCATTAACCAAACCAAGGAAGTTCTGATCTACTGGTCAAAAGTGCTAACCCTCCATTTGATACATCTTCTGTTGATTTAGATCGCTGTAATCTGTAACATTTATTATTCAAACACGTCGATGTTAACATGTCAGGTCATGTTAATTTGTTTCAGATCATATTGTCATTATGCAATAAAAATTATTATTAAATAACTATTAATTATGAGCCCTTAAACACAGCATTTGCCTCGTCCAATAATACAAAGGCCTCCTCTATAACAGGGCCAATATCAATATCACTTTTCGGCCCGGGGCCGCTAACTGATATTGATATTGGCCCGCATTTTAAAGAATTTGATTGGCTAATTAAACAGGGCCAAAAAATGATATAGATTCGCAGCTGGAAATTCGGAAACGGCAGCCATTTTATTTTAAAGTCAGTATTTAAACGTTCGTCGACAGTTTTTAGCACGGAACTAATTCATAGTTTTAGCGTATACAGAAAAAAAACACGATTTAGTGGTATGTAACCGCTGCGTACGTAAAATTTACAAGCGTTTATATTCACTCGGATCAATGCGGAAGAATGTCGTCTGGCGAGGAAATGTTAGAGCTGCTAGCTAATGAAGTTATTTAATAAAATTGTCAATAAATAAGTGATTTGACATTGGCCCTGTTATTTGTCCTCGGGACAGTCGTATTGGCCCTCGGCCTTCGGCCTCGTGCCAATACGACTGCCCTCGGAGTTAGCTGTTTTGACCAGTAGGTCTACGTGTATATTTCAACATGCTGAGTATGTAAGTATTACATGTATTGTACTATTGTTAGCTTGATTGTCAACTCAATGGCAACTTAATTCATGATTTAATCTATTGAACGGATACAGATTAATACTGAGATCGTCTTTAACAATTCTGTATTCACATTTCAAACAGAAAACGAAAGGAAATGAAATATGGATGAAAGTGAAAGAACAAAGGGCAGTAGGGCATAAGTGCATGCAGATTGTCAACTGATGATGGGACCGAACGCTTTATGTTGAACTATCTGACCGATCTATAGACGCAATTGTTAATCAACTATTCAATATTGGCTTTAATCCAGCTGATATGATACAAACTTGGTCAATCTAGGCAGTAGCATCAATCGGCCTGCATCCGAAACCAATGTATGAGTGTAACTGATTGATCTGGCACAGAAAGTAAGATAGTTAGTTTCAGTACAAATTTATAAATACTTCTACAGAAATGTATCACTGTGTTAAATAGCATTTTCGATTTATAACATGTGAAACAAATACGAAAAGACATTAATTGCAATGGGAAATTGTCAAATTGTGAAGGAACTTTTGGAGGGCAGTGTATGAGATTCAAGCTATTTGATTGGCTGAGAAGCAGAGCTTATACGAATAAAGGGCCAAAACTGAAGCCGTTTGATTGGCTGAGAAGCAGAGCTAATACGAATAAAGGGCCAATATCAAACTGAAGCTGTTTGATTGGCTGAGAAGCAGAGCTAATACGAATAAAGGGCCAATATCAAACTGAAGCCGTTTGATTGGCTGAGAAGCAGAGCTAATACGAATAAAGGGCCAATATCAAACTGAAGCCGTTTGATTGGCTGAGAAAGCAGGGCCAATACGAACATGACGTTTTGTGAATTAAATGTAACTTTCAAGTTTATTAAAGTTTACTTATTAAAGTTGAACCAGCAAAATGCTGAAAGTTACTATTTAGTTTATAATTGAATGTTTAGTGCAAACCAACATGTACAATTTTGTATAGTTAATTAATTAAATTGTCATTACCTGAAGTGATTTAGTATTGACATTGTTATTTGGCCTCGGACAGTTGTACTATTGGCCCTTGGCCAAATAACAAGGGCAATACGAAATTACGTGATTAATAACATTATAGCATAAATTAGTACTATCTCTTAACTTTGTTAAATTTTCCACAATACGTGCACTATTGCCTGTCATTCGCCATGTTATTCGGAATACGGCAGTTTCTGTATTTAACTCCAAATCTTGATTACTTCTTGTGTGTACTGAAAGGACACTGAATAGAGGATCAAACTATTTTGTAGCTGGTTACGTTGGATGGATGTATTACTATTTATGTTACAGAGTTTAGCCTTGATAACAGTTATGAGCACAATAAATAATTAATAAATATGTGCATAATTACATGATAACATGGCAAGATGACGAGAAAACATGCAAGGTTCAATCGAAATATCCGAAATGGTAATTATATTCGAGAAGTTACAAAATTGCACACGTTACCATGCTTACAGTTATTTTATTGAAGGACTTTAAATATCGATTAAGACTTCGGAATACATGGGTACTAGAAACAGACAGGGCGTAAGCAATACGTTATAATATAACACAGATTACGTGACTTTTAATGAGTGCAGAATATCATAATGTACAGTAAAACCTCGTCATCAAAAAGACTGCAAACTGATGGACGAGATTTTAGTTTTCTTAACTCGACAATCAGACCTACTTACAACGTACAGAACCCAGCGTAGTCTTCTCCTTACAGTTTCACTGTACAGTAAAACCTCACTTAAAGACCAACTCAATAATAAGACCACCTCAAAATTAAGACCACAATTTTCAAGTCCATTTCACTGTGTTACTCTCTATTTAACCTCGATATTAAGACTACCTCAATAAGAAGACCAGTTTTTAAGGGTACCAAAGATGGTCTTATCATCGAGGTTTTACTGTATTTTGTTTCAACATAAAAGTATATGATATATATCGCTAAGAAACAAGGACATACAATTGTTTTCCTTCACAGAATGTCAGCAGTTTGTGCAGATTTCCTATATCGATTGTTTCTGTCACATTACAAACTTCAAAATAGTTTAATCGTTTTTGATACTTATTTTGTACGTTTTTACAAATAGACACTTTGATGGCTATTCGAACAATATGGCTCCGTTGATGTCATTCATTCAGTCAGCTCTCACGCGGCTAAATTTTCTCATCTGTGACTTAAAGAACGAACTGGAGAACAAACGAGTAGCCACACAAGTTTTCAAACATTAGGATGCCCATATGAACATGTAACTCAAGTTTCTCTGTACTGAATGATCATGCTTGAACTCTCTCATCGGTACCAAACGTCTATTTTCATCCCTTAGTCAAACATAACAGAACGTTCTTAAAACATTCGACAAAATGGTGGAAAAACATAGAATACGTATTTATAGTCCGAGATAAAGATTCATTATGAGTACATTTTCACTTTGAATAAATTAAGACGTGATGTATAAGAGTGAATAAGAAATCACGAATGCGATGAAAGGCGTTTCATTGAGTCATGTATTCCGGTCATTCATCTTTTGAATGGTATATTTGAAACCGTGTCGAACGCATTCAATCCTCCCCAAACCGGAAGTGGGATCAGGACCTTGCATATAGGGCAAGGAAACATACCATTTCGACAGTAAGTATGAACCTGATCCTTTAAACAATCCATACAGAATATATGATAGCAGTTGAGAATCTTTGGATCTTTGAATCGTTTTCTGCATACAGTACACATCCAGTTACTTGGACCTCTTGCACCGCCACCAAAGTCACGATGTGCCATAGTTGTAACTCGTTTTTATCGAACGGTATCTGTCAACGGTATCACAACACTATTTAAACCATTCAAAATTATGAGTTTTAATGTGGCTCGGTGAATTCTGTTCCGGTTGACGGTAACACAGTGATATTGCATGCAACAATAAAAGGTGTTTTTAAAAGTCCCTTTAACTTCTCAATCCCAGTAAGCAGAGGTGCATTATCTCCCCATGTGTTTCAACACATGAAAACGTGAAAAGGTAACGCCTTACTAATCCTCACAAGAAAAAAAATGAACAGTTCGGCACAGTGTTTGTGAAAAAGCGACGCAATGAAATACGTTCGTCAAGTCTTCCAATCAAAATGAAGCATTCAACTGTAAAGTTGGCTCACATATCACATGTATTAGTTCAGTGATACCTACATGTATTTCTGCGGTATGAACCTATGAAACGAAAAAAATCCAAATATTAACTGTTTATTATTTTGTGTCAACGTTGTTTTTTTAAATTCCACGCGTCAAAATGTCATTGCACTAAAATCGAAAGTTTATGTCCACAAACGAGCAGTCGGTGCAATTAATTGAGAACTAATGTGAATTTAATTATGATAAAGTAGTCCAGTTCGATACACTGTTGAGACACTTTTACGAAAGGTTCGTTTCTAAGTCACGGACAGCTTGTCGCTTTATTAATACGCAGTCAAACAAACAGATTCAATAGAGTTCTATTGAGCGTATTGATTAAGAAAAGTGTATATGTGTATATAGAAATAGTTATTGTATGTAACAGATAAGACGTAACCAAACACCTATAGGTACAAAAATCGTTTATTGATTAATACATATTGAATTATATTCATTATTTACATAAATACGACACTTAGTTGTAAATGAATTACTTAAGAATAGGTTACGAATAAAGTAGACCGTTTATATTGCACTATTGCAAAACCTGTCTGCAAAGACCACCAATTTTATCTCCTATCAGACCATTTTCAATGATATTTAATCTGTTAATAGAGACCACCTGTAAACAAAGACCACATTTTTCTGTTCCCATGGGTGGTCTTTACAGACAGGTTTGACTGTATGCATACTTAATATACGCTCACTGACTGTATGAAGTGTCGACCAAGAATATGTGTTAAAGATTGAACATTGATTATATTTGTATACTAGTCTTTTGTTTAGATTATGCATACACGTATAGTGCACTAATTGTACTCTGTCAGTACTCTGAGAGTATTCAAATGTTTGAACCAATTCAGATAAACTACAGTGAAACCTCACCTAGAGTCCGCCTCAATATTAAGAACACAATTTTCAAGTCCATTTTCACTGTTTTGCTATTTATTCAACTTCGATATTAAGACCACCTTAGTAAGAAGACCAGTTTTCAAGGGTCCCAAGTGTGGTCTTATTATTGAGGTTTAACTGTATTACGATGCATTTTATATATGGATCATGATTGGATACACGATACTCTTCACATTGAATTACAACCGTTACTCAGTGCATAACACTTACACTTAAATCATAGAATCACAATCCAATCTACAAGAACATACAGTCGAACCCGGTTTATTCGACAACCCTCTATCCGATTTCTTGGTAATATCCGAAATAAATATCAGGTCCCAGTGTATCTTCTTTGAAATGGGCTATTCGAAACTATGTATTATTCGAAATGAAGATTCGAAAGAACGACTGTATATCTGGGCTCGGAATCATAACCATTACTCAACCCTCTACATTCAGATGATAAAAAATACTCTGCTGAGTTTCAGTTTGGACATTTAATCATTTGAGTGAGTAAAATAAATAAAGTTGCAATGGAGATTTAAGCTACATACAGCCAGGGTCACGTGGTGACTGTTCAAGCTATTGCGGTTAAGGAAGACACCCGGGTAGACACATGGATAGAACAACCGACCTTCCGTAAACCCGGGATAACTCATCTGACTATACAGTCCCAATAAATTCTCAGTGCTAATTCACGATTCTCTCCCTTTATCAATAATAGAGTTCTTTCCCTTTATCGCTTCTATAGTATACATAGTAAAGATAATGAGCTAAGTATGCATGTACTGTAGAAGCTAGCCCCGCATACATGTCTCTGTACTCCGACTTGTACAGCGACAGTATAGAGATGTGACGTCCGTGGCTGGGCTATGTAGAAGCAGGCTTTCCAGCAGTATATACCAAACAAACTAGGAGAAAACTAGGAATGAAAGTCACAGAAAAGTAGGAAAAAGGTAGAAAAAAACAGGAAGTCAATGATAAAAACTAGGAATTATTGAAAGGAAATATGTTCCCTTTGCAGCTTTTTTAGTTGATTACCATACACTAAGGCAATTGCATCATTTAGTTGACAAGTCATTTGTTTCCACAGCCAGTCGCATGTTTCATTGAAGCATAGGCTAACATTTTCAGTCATCAATTGAGAAGGTTGGACTATGCGCCAGTGATACCAGATCACCAGATCACACTTTCAACAAAGGAGTCTGTCAATTAAACATCCTTTGGTCGTCTTCAGCAAGAAAATCTCCAAAATCATGTTTAAAAACTTCTAGACCTTATCCAACATACTACACTGTTGATGAAAAAGTTGGAATACTAGGAGCTTTTTTGTAAAACTAGGGAGAAAGGGAGCACTTTCAAAAACCTAGGAAAACTAGGCACGCTGGAAAGCCCGTAGAATGGATAAAGGGAGATAACTCTAGAAGGGATAGAGGGAGAGAACTCGAGACGAATATAGTCGATAAACTTTATACTATATGCCTACATTTCTAATATGAAAAGTAGCTTTTAAGAAAAAATCACTTGATGGCCAATTACACTTCAGTGTTTCGTGAGATCGGGGCCAGATCTCATGTAATGTTTAGAAATTCTTTAGTTAATTGTTGTTAAAATATGATATTGGTCCCTCAGTATTCTGTTTGCCACATAATTTATCTTAATATTTCCTTAAACATGTAAATGAGATTGATAATCTGTACATAGAAATAAAATATAATTGTTTTCAATATCTTCAGTGAAATACAAATAGATCTACATGTATACGAAATAAACATACAAAAACAAATTAAATTTTTGGAATGATAAAATGTTCTTATGATATAGGAGTAATGTAAAATCCATTCTTTGAACTTAATACATTATCACGGCGCGAGTAATTGATTTTAATACAAAGTACAAATTAATGATTGGTTTGCCGACAAATGAATTACAGAATGTTTTTAACTTATTGATTAAACTGGAATTGATATCGTGAATAAACACAACAGTGAAATGTGAGAAATACACGTCTAACATGATTTGAACCATCTCCCGTGGCCTAGTGGTTAAGGTATCTGCCTTGGGAGCGGGAGGTCGAAGGTTAGAATCCCGATAGGGGTCCGTTCTGATATGGCCTGTTGGTGAGCCGCCAGCTAGTTAAATGATGGTTACCGTGCACCTACCTACCTGGTGCCTGGCATTAAAGGATAGGAATCGGGAAGTAAATGTGCTCAAGCAAGTAGGTGTCTCGTAAGTCAGAAATGGCTGGCCCTTTCAATAGGGGTGACACTATAATAAATCAACACTTTACTTTACTTACTTATAATGGACAAAATGCCATCCGCCAGTACTATTTCATGTAGTTTTTAAACAACTATTCAATGCATCTTCTATTGATTTTGATTGCTGTAATCTTCATTATTTATTATTGAAATGAATTTGACCCATTTCAAAACGTCGATACAAACCTGTCAAACGTATGTCCATCGTTTCAGACCTCCTTACATACTGTAGTGAAGAGTCTCAAACCACAGTATGATGGGTTAGCTCTTTGGCCCGGTATATATAACAATGGAAATGAAAATGTGCTCTATCAAATAAAACACATGAGGAAGACAACTCCGGATGAGTCGAACAACCCTTTACTCGAATTAGTTTCGCCAGTTACCAAAAATCGAGAGAAGGATTTTTAATTGTATACGACAATATTGTAAATAAATATTAATTGTCCTTGTGGTGATGGTGACTAGTGAAGCTCGAATGGTATAATTAAAACAGATACACATGCTGTTGTCGTAAAAGGGCTTTATTTCTTAAAGCCGTAAACATTGCTTGACATTATATACCAATATGAGTTATAATAAGAACTTATATGGCAAGAAATAGCGCCACAACTAAAATAAACAGTTCGACCAGCCACCGTGTTGGAAGGTTGTGTGGAGGTGGAGGTAATATAGTGAATGTTTAGAGCCAGCCAAAAGTAAACAAATCGTTACCTTAATTCCAAAATGTTCTAAGTCATTATTTGGTCAATATGGAGTTTTACATATCAATGGAAAGCTCTCGAATAGCTCTATCAAATATTGTTAGTTAGGACATTCTATTATAAATATAATGCTAGATTATATATATTCATTTATGTTCTATCTGCTGTATTTCGCTACATTTAAATTCCATAATGTTCTATCTGCTTAACCAATGACATGTACCGGATGCCGTCACATGGCACTGTTTATATTGTAAACGTTTCAAAAAGTGTTTCAAAAATAATTAGCTTTCAAAATAACTTTAAAAATCTGACATGAATACTACATTGAATAAATAACAACTAAATCATTAGCAACTCATTTCAAGAAACCAATCACATCCTCACGAAAAACATGAATATAAAAATAACAACATAATTTATTGAGTGCCAAGTCTTTCTTTTTGAAATGTTAGAAACCCGCGACCAACTTCGAAACAAATATTATTCTACATAGTTATCGACTAGACTAGATCTATATCATTTTACTACTATGTAAAATTATTAGCGTTTTGTTTCAAGTCGAAAATTAAAGTTTTATAACTTATTCAATACACTTTTTAAGCTGTTGCATCATATTAACAGTGATTCTGAAAGTTAGTCAATCATAAATGGCGTCTTGTGATACGATATACAAAAGAAAACACCCGCTGTAAGTCCATGCAGACAAAAAAAGCCATCACAGAAACGATTATCGCTAACCCGACTTGTCCCACAGTCTGAGCAGATTTCCTTCGATCGTCTGCACATTCCAGCTTATTTTGCCATTTCTTCGTTTGTTTCTGTGCGACTGTCATGTTGGAAATCATTTTCACAAAACCTTCGTCGTAGAGCGGAAGTGAATCATCTATGACGTCATTACATATTACGTAATGTTTAACATTGCACGGGCTTTGTGCAAGCACGACATTGTCGCCTTTTCTCGCCACCAAACACGAATTCGAGCTTTCATCTTTTTCTGCAGAAAAATGTGTCAAATACAAATCATTTGCAAACATTCCATTCAGTAAAATTCCTAAGGGGAAAACCGAACTTGAGTTATAGGGCAGACAATGATCTGTTTCATAATGAGCTATGTTATCTTGAACTTTGACCTACTGAGCCCAAAATAGATAAGAACATCAACAAGCCATATAAAAAAAATTTAAAGCTCTAATGGTACAGTTTATAACTTAAATTGTTCAGTATGACATTGATCCTTGACATATTAACCGTATACTATTAGGGAATCATTTACAAGCAATAGGCACGAGTTCCACTATGTAACAGCACCAAGGGTCTAACCGTACTTGAGTTATCGCAAAAACAAAAACAAAAAATTACAGTCAACATGACTTTTGACCTTATGACCCCAAAATGATTATGATTCATTTACAAGCCATTTGGTAATTATTTCATCAAGTTACAGGCCGAATGTCCAACGTGTATTATCGTGCTTACAACAATGACCTACATGGTTAAGCCAGTATGCCTCCACAATAACGTGCTGAATGATCAAAACTTATATAATTCGTAAGTATCAATTAATCTGGCATACTTTTTCAAATATTTATATTTTCATACGAAATGAGTCCGTTATTGTTTTATAGTCTTGCGGGAGTTTAACATAATTCATTTGCTTTCCTACATGCCCATGAATAAGTCAAGAACTATAGTTAATAAATTATTGTTTCCAATTAATTGTACTCGAGGTAATATTTCAATGTATTGACTAGTCACATCGATGCGTCTCATAAATCTATTCCGGCGAATTAGCTTCTGGGTGAAAATCACGTGACCTACAGTATTTTAAAGGTCCTGTGGGTTTTAGAGAAGTTAGCGGTTTATTGGCGACATCTAACCATTACACATAAATAATGTGTTGAGGGGTGTTCATAAAATTGGCGGATGATGACCATGGTATGATAATAATCGTAGAGAATGAATTACAAACTGGTCAAACATGACATACAGTCGGACCTCGCTTATTCGACAACCTTCTATCCTAATACTTGTTATCATCCCCCGAAATAAATAACAGGTCCCGATGTATCTTCCTAGGCACATTAATTTTAAATGGGCTATTCGAAACCATGTATTATTCTAAATAAAATAGAATTCGAATGAACGAGGTCCGACTGTATTTATTCTATTGATACAGAAAATTTCATGCATACAACAATCATAGATATAGAAATAATAATTACTGCTGGTTTTCAACTGAAGCAATACAATACAATGGACAATAACCGACAGTGGAATCTATGAAAATGCGTGTGAACTCATGGGCAGTTTGGCCATTTGGTGACAATAAATCCATCATATTCTTACAATGTTATTGTATCATACCACTTACCCACTTACTTTCATGATATAATTTCTTTCACCCACAATTCTACATACTCATTAAGATCCACCACCAACAATGACATAGCACCTTTTTCCTTTAAATCAAATTATGGTAAACAAACATTCTCTTTTTATGCTCGTGAGGTATGGAATGCAATTCCTGTAAATATACGTTGCCTGTCTGATACAGAAACATTTAAAAATATTATAGGAACTACTTAATGCTTAAACAATGATATCAATAATATTTCATTATTGTATGTATGTGTCTTATGTGAGGTGTCTGTTGTTGTTGTTGTTTTATTTCAATTTTATTTTCAGATCATCTTAACTTTTGTAATAGTCTCATTTACATCCTGATGTTAAAACATGATGTACATGTACAATGTATTGTGTATGCGTGTGTGAATGCGTGCGTGATTGTGTGTGTGTAGGTGTGCGTGTGTGAATTCTTGTTTATTTGTGCGTGCTTATATTGTAAATAGAATGCCATATTGAAAAAAAGATGTACAATTTATTGTTAACCTTAACTATGTAACCTTCTGAAAATAAAGAATGTATTACTATTATTATACTTCTGCCACCATACTGAGGTGATTGGATATCATACGTCAGCAGTATGCCACCACACTGAGATGATTGGATATCATACGTCAGCAGTATGCCACCACACTGAGATGATTGGATATCATACGTCAGCAGTATGCCACCATACTGAGATGATTGGATATCATACGTCAGCAGTATGCCACCATACTTAGATGATTGGATATCATACGTCAGCAGTATGCCACCATACTGAGATGATTAGATATCATACGTCAGCAGTATGCCACCATACTGAGATGATTGGATATCATACGTCAGCAGTATGCCACCATACTGAGATGATTGGATATCATACGTCAGCAGTATGCAACCATACTGAGATGATTGGATATCATACGCCAGCAGTATGCCACCATACTGAGATGATTGGATATCATACGTCAGCAGTATGCCACCATACTGAGATGATTGGATATCATACGTCAGCAGTATGCCACCATACTGAGATGATTGGATATCATACGTCAGCAGTATGCCTCCATACTGAGATGATTAGATATCCTACGTCAGCAGTATGCCTCCATACTGAGATGATTAGATATCCTACGTCAGCAGTATGCCACCATACTGAGGTGATTGGATATCCTACGTCAGCAGTATGCCACCATACTGAGGTGATTGGATATCCTACGTCAGCAGTATGCCACCATACTGAGATGATTGGATATCATACGTCAGCAGTATGCCACCATACTGAGATGACTAAATATAATACGTCAGCAGTATGCCACCGAACAATGCGATGTGTTGTTTAAATCAACATACTAGTGTAGAACATTGAAGTTGATACTTACTATGTATCCAGTATGATCCTGGGGCAAGTGGAAGAGATTCCACCACTTTAATGTAAGGTATAGGAGTTCTAAAACTCATAAAAGAACAGTTGAAATTGGTTTGGCAATATGAAATCGCTTCGTCAAACGTCATGGTTTTATATACCGTCGCATAGAAATCGTTCTTTGTCGTTTGTGTAAAGTTTTTCAATGGTGGATCTGAAAGAGAAACGATGGGACAATAACAGATTGTATAACTTAAGGAAGCCTGGATTATTTTATCGGTACGCTCGCCAACCGCTTCTCCGTACCATAGACTAAGCGGCGATATCATTGTGACGTCCGAAAATGACGTAAGAAATATCACAAAAAGCGAAATGACACACCAGGGCCCGTATTCACAAACATTTTAAGACTGAATCTCAGACTTAGACTTTAAAATTTCAAACATTAAATTTACAAGCATTTCGTTTTCAAAATATTTAAGCAGATAATGTTTTGCCTGAATATTTCTTGTTACTCACTCTACACTTTTGCCAAGTTTTAACAACATACAATAACGTAGGAGTACCATTTTAAAGTCTAAGTCTGAGATTCAGTCTTAAAACGTTTGTGAATACGGTCCCTGAACCTAGCCTACGCCGAATAGTAATATTTATGTTAAATGGACGTTTTGGCCGTATAGTATAAAATACTCCAGAGCGGCCCTCCATTAAGCAAAAACCTCTCTTGCACAGCATTATCAATTTTGCTGTAGTAAAAATTCACTACCAATTAAACTACCATAAAGCAACAACCTCCACACAACAGCGGAAAATTGCATCTCACAAACAGTAGGAGAAACTTCCCAAATGGGAAATCAGGGGATTCCCCCGTGCTGCTTCCCGACCAGGAAATGTGTTACTATATTTAGATTTTTAATTCCCGTTCTGGAAGCAAAACTACGTCACTTTACGGGAAATAAAAAAAATTAAATATAGTAACACACTTCCTGATCGGGAAGCAGGAAAGGGGATTCCCCTGATTTTCTCCCAGTGCCGAATGTGTTGCTCCGTAGAGTGTGTAATATATGTACATATGTCAATATAGGTTTATGTTTTATGTATTTTACCAACATTTCTGACATTTGAGAATTGGCAAACATTCCACATAACAAGTTTGTGCTACTTTGCATAAGCAGAAGAAATAAAGATGAAATCGCAGTATTTAGCAATGACACGCGAGCAATATTGAAAGTCACACTCTACAGAAAGATAATTTGAATATTCTCATTAGAAATTGCTGAATGATAGACCCTAACGTTCTTACTTGTAATTCGTCGGTGTATATAAATGTATGTTACATTGAAACGAATATGTGGCACACAATTATATGCAGAGTTTTCGACCCCAGCATTCTCATTGCCCTCTGCGTTGGGCTAAGATTCAAGATTATTTATCAAATGTGTTATCAAATGCTTTAAATAATCTTCCATCTCGTTTTAATGAACAATTGACAGTCGAGTGAAAACAATTTAGTCATATCAAATGATTGAAAACAAAAAAAGGAGCGAGGGGACTATATTTTATCACATCTTGCGAGGCGACATTTAGAATCGTCATCTCATGCTCATATCAGGTGTTGTTGTACAAGTAACTACTTTGTGCTTTTTGTTTGATGATAACCGTTAATTTCTGTTTCGTCTCTGAAAAATCGCTGATGTTGTTAACAAATACGGCATGCTTGACCTTGTAGCTGTTTCCGTAAATTGCCGATGCACTTCCGTGAATATCCGTATGCGGTGTAAATATTTATCAGTGCACAAGTACTGATCAACGATGTCAAACCCAACGACAACAAGAACATCAATTAAATCTTAAAACGGCGATCACATGATGTGGCGTGTCTTATTTATTTGCCGCTGCCGTAGGCAATCAAATACATCGATCGACATCGAGTGTAAACAAAAATACGAGAAACTAAGATAAAATAACCGGTCGACAAGTTAAGAAATTACTGATTTTGCACCGATATTAAATGCTCCGAACTGTGATGAGCCAAGATAAGTAGGTGGATAACTTAAATATGGGAATATTCTAATCAATGCAGGTGTTTCGGGGAAATAAATCCACGGGCCTTTATTGGGACTTAGGCGTAAGTAATTGGTATACAGTCAAACCTGTCTGTAAAGACCACCCATGGGAACAGTAAAATGTGGTCTTTGTTTACAGGTGGTCTCTATTAACAGATTAAATATCACTGAAAATGGTCTGATGGGAGATCAAATTGGTGGTCTTTGCAGACAGGTTTTGCAATAGTGGTCTTTGTTCGCAGGTGGTCTTTAACACAGGGTTGACTGTAAATATAAAGAAGTACGGATCCAATGACAGAGATGAATGGAAGCAGACGATAACAGAGAGAGTTAACTGTGTCCGTATACCTGTTGGTTGTGATGGTTTGTTGATATTTCGTTGGCATATACAGTGGTATGCAGCATTTAAACAATTTTGTTCTTGTTGAATACTGGGCCAATGCATCGTATCACACTCATGATTCGACCTCAAAGCTTTAATCCAAAATGAAGTTTCACCCAAACAAAGCATGTTGTTGAATTCCCTTGTCAACATAGATGTGCTGATTTTAGCTAAAGTTGATGATACGGATATGTTCTGGCATTTCGACTCACACATGCTTAGCTTATATGGTTTGCTAGTAACGTAATACTCATATCGGTAGAAAGAACCTTTTATCCACTGATCTGTGAGCATTGAACTGCAGTCAGAAGCAGCTGTAACAAATGTAAAGTAAAATAATGAACTTAAGATTGTACGATGTTCATGAAAAGGAAATATTCTGTTGTTATTATACTACGACACTACATTATACAACCGTCTCCCGTGGCCGAGTGTATAAGGCATCTGCCTTGGGAGTGGGAGGTCGAAGGTTCGAATTCCCGTAGGGGTCCGTTCTTATATGGCCGGTTGGTGAGCCGCCAGCTTGTAAAATAATGGTTACCATGTGCCTACCTGTCTGGTGCCTGACATTATTGATAGAAATCGGGAAGTAAATGTGCTCAGAAAGTAGGTGACTCATAAGTCAGAATTGGCTGACCCTTTAATTTAGCCGGGTGACACTATAATAAATAAACACTCTACACTAAACTTTACTTAATTATACCGACTTCAAGCACGGATATCCGCAATATCATGCGAATTTTGAACACATTGGGATTTATTATGAAGTCTAAATTAATAACAGGCATAGTAGTAGAGAGACAGAATGCCAGGCTTCTGATCGGAATCTTCGGTCCCATCTTGGGCGAGTTTGAATGGCAAACTTCATAATCCTTGCATTAAGCCGGAGTACTGTGATTAATACAACTGGTATTCACTTGTTTTAGAATACATGAAAATAAAGAAGTTTGAACTAAATTGAAAACAAATGCATAGTACAAGTAATGTGTGTGTAAGTTATATACAGACGTTTAAAATGACTGACATTCCGAGAAAGTTGACAATCCAAAACTAATGTTAAACAAATTATTTTTTAAATGCTTAAATGTTAGCAAATATTTAATTACAATCAAACGGGAAAGGTTGTATATGTCGAATGTCGGAATCCATATGATATGATGAACGTTGTGTAAGAATTTCATACGGGGAGGGGGGGGGGGGAAACAGAAAAAGTGTACCTACCTCGGAATGGAAAACATAATAGCAAAAAAACAACACGCCAACAAATGTCAACCTGCTCCATTATTCAGTCACTCGTAGACAGCATTCGGAAATCTTCGGCCAACTACGTCAAGTGCCTCGGATGTACGTTAGGCACTACTTTCGGAAATACCATTCGAATGTCATGAAAACAAGATGGCGGCATGGACGCTGGAGTGCTGATGAATGTAATATTGAAGCTATATGAAGACTGAAATATGTGAGTTTTTAACTAGAAATGACAACGATTATCCATCTCTTACGTGAATTTATCGAAGTTATTGAAATTATAAATCCGTTTTACGAGAACTATTTCTTGACCGCACAAAATGTTGAGTTTTGCTACATAGTGCTCCGCCTTACATACACTGTTATCCGAGTAACGAAGTGGTGCGGAAATGCCCGAGAGCTGTCGAGAATGTCGTAGACAGGTCCTTTACGAAACTAAATCTTATATCAGGTTAAAAATTGTTTTGTTAACCACACATGCATAACGGAGTTATGTACGTAGCCAAGCAATAACACAACGAACCTTCTTCATTATTTAACCCGCTGTCGAGGTATACATTAGAAATCCTTGTTATGGTTTGGTCAAATATGCACATTCCGAAGACATACTAGTTCTGTAAATCAATTTTAATAACAAAAAATATTTGTTTGATTAACACCGTGACAGTGTTGACTATCAAATCAACTTCTGGGATAGTATTGGACTTTTAGATAAAACACATAGAACTAACCGAACATTTAGGCCGATGTCCGTGAGCAGTTGGCGAGTTATGTCGATTTGAAACTGAAAATAAACTAGAAATTACGAGTATTTTTTTCAATTTACAGATACAATATTCCACATGTGTTTCGTATGCATGTTTATCAGTATTGTGTTGTATATACACCAACTACAAGTTAACTGTGCAGGCCGCCAACTTTCTCAAAATATCATGTTTTAGTTGTTCGGTAGAAAAACTAGTTCTGTGGCAATTTTCGACAGTCGCATCGCATAACTACGAAAACTCAATACTGTGTAGTTATCTTTACAGTGCAATTAAATTTAATGGTTCAACAATGGAAACAATGATTCTGTTATGTAAATGGTTTAAGTCTACCCGGTGGTCCAAAAAAACTTTCATCTTTTGCATTGCACTATACATAATAGCTGTCACTGATAAGAACTGACACTTTTCCGGAAATTAATATAACAACTCCAAGTTCATAACTTTATACTTCAGTTTATGATTGAATTTTGCAGCAGTAAAAAGCGAAATGCAATGATATCGAGTGTTTCGAGATAATCGAATCATCGTGTGCGTCTTAACACGTCGTAGCATATAATTGCATAATCTGCGACTATTGAATGTTGATTTGCGGCCCTAATTAATTGAAACTGTATCAAGAACCACCAATTATCTTTGCATTTTTGTAAAAATATTGAAACAATCGATCACTTCCTGTTTAGGCGTCCGTATATAACTCCACTCTGGGGTGTTATAAATGGAATATTTAGAAAATATTGTTATTGGATACAAAATTGAGATGAAGTTTTATGAAGATATCAATATAATATTAAGTCAAGTTGGTTACAGTATCTATAAGTGTTATATGATAAGTGATAGAAGAAGAAAAAACGTTTTCAAAACAATATACAACTACTTTTTAGTATTACAACATTATTACAAAATTAAAAAAGAAAGGCATTTAATCCTTACTAAATTAACCACTTGTCTAGAAGAAGCTCTTATACGTAGTTGATATACATACATTAATACATCGATGACATCTTGTCATCTTGTTTTCTATTCTATTTCGTTGATTGTTTCGCGAATAAAAAACCTTTCATTGTACACTTTTCTGTTTCAACTACTTTCTCAATTTTCCTCATAGACGAATATATAATACATCTTGTTAATCTATGACTTTCGTTTTGTACTAGATAAACATATTCGATTAGATGTTATTACTTGAAACATCTTACCTACCTTCTTACATGCTTCATGGTACGAAATATCATATTTAATTATTTAAATTATTATTGGCGGCGCCCATGATGGCCTTTAATGGAATCACGAATTTTTGAGACTATGGTAGGAGCATCTACTTATAACTGAATCTATTTTTTTATTAAGGGTTAAACTGCAGTAAATATTACACGTTACTTTTTGTATTTTTATGATTTAGAAATAAAATATTTTTAATGCATTTGTATTGTCGAATAAATGTCTTTTACAAAGTTAAAACGATATGTTTATGATTAATATTTGCTGATCCCCGAAAAATAGGACGATTCTACATAAACAGCATGTGTGTATGTTGTTGATATGACAAAATATTCTGTACTGTACATAAGATTTTATCGAATAAACGATTCAAATTCATGTGGGCAGGTGGCTCAGAAAGTTGAACAAAAAGTGGTTGTCATATGTAAATTATCTTGGTCATTTCTCAATTATCATATATATAGGAATTACTCCAATAAGTGCATATTAGTTTTGCCTATCAAAACGGCTGATGATTAAGAACGACATATCGAGGGCTCAACGCAACACTGTCGTAACTCCTATATAAATACCTAGGAGTTACGACAGTGTTGCATTGAGCCCTCGATATATCATTGAAGTACTAGTGTGTGAGTATTATTTACTGTTTACTCATGTATATATCATGTTATCGTTTTGACCTTATATATCATTTTGTACGATAAACGATCGACAGATATTATTGAAGTAGTCCACTTGTGAGTGATTATAATTTACCGTTCACTCAAAGCACAATACACTTAAAACATGTCGCCATGAAACAATGCAATACGTACTTCCGTACACACTACTCCAATAGTTATGACTGTAAGGTTTATTAAAATCGTAATTAAAATCGATATTGGTTCAATTTTAATTACATGATTTAGGAATGAATCCCACAAGCTCATGTAGTGACTTTTCCAGCTATATGGGTGGAGGTAGATACCAGGTGCTCCTCTTAGCGTTATTTTTGGCATAGGCGGGACCCGGGTGGACCCAACGGCCTTCCGTAAGCCATCGTGATAGTTTCTTCGTTTACAAATTCTAAACTCCGGGTAGCAAATTATTTTAAGCGTGTGACCATAGCCACTCGTCCACAGAGGCCCTTTGTATGTGTTTCGTTCTAAAACTGTAGTGATACTTTCTTTTTAATCAGAAAAATAAAGTTAACCGTTTGACAATGAACCAATAAATGAAATTTATCATTATAATATAAGCGGCACTGTACGATTTCCAAACACTTCTTTAAGTGACGTCATTTCCAGAAAACGTCACATACGACGTCACCATCTATTAACAGTCAGCAATATTTTCACCATGCATAGGGTAATATGAAAACAAAGTGACCATATGGAGTAATAGTCTTTCCTCCTTGCAAATAGTGACATCACATGATACGTTTTCTTGAAATGACGTCACTTACAGAAGAGGTTGTAAATCCCATAGCATACATGTATTTATTTATGTAAAATTCAAAACATCTGGATGCTCAGCAAAAACAATTTGTAAGAAAAAACACATTTACTGAAAATTCAAAATAGAATCTACAACTTTCTTTTCAGAGTATCACCATTAGGGAGATGCAAACTTAGCATGTTGTTGAGTGGATGTTGCTCAAGAGAAGTTCAGTTGGTAGTAAATGTTTACTTGGGGGAAATGACAATGTTGTTGAAGAGAGGATACGTCGATAGTAAAGTTTTACTTCTGGGCAATTGACAATTATGTTGAATAGATGTTGTTACTCTAGAGATGTACACTCTGGAATGGCTGAACTGTGACCACAATCAAAAGCACTGACCATTAAACTGGAAAGTACTTAAACCGTGTGTGTAATTTCCCGTGAGAACTGACCTCACTGCCAGACTGGAGACTTAAATTTCCATTATCTGATGAAAATAATTCCTTCAGGAAATTAGAGATTATGTCGCAATATGGCAGACTATACCTCCGTGAAACTAGCGCCAATCAATTCCTTTGTTACTAAGCTATATTAAAGTTTATACATTGTCACCATGGCGCTAAGATATTAATAACATATTTACGTAGTCCAAAATATATGAGCAAAAATTACGTATTACATGTAATTTGCCTGAAAAGTCATCCATTTTGATAAAGTATTCATATTGAAACTGTCAAGATTGCATCCATGTACTATTGCTTGTGCGATTGCTATCAATTAGTTTCTGATCTAGATGGAAATTTAGTGATGGAATTTTATGGAGTCCGTTCTTGTTTACGTTGAGTGTTGTATGGCGGCATTGTATTTTTCCTCTCTTTACAGACGGCTATATGGTGGTTTCGAACCACACCAAATTGCACTTCATGTTATAAAAAGCATTATGTTAGTTTGGTATTAACACGTTTCTAAACCGAAAGTAGCCCATTTATCATCAAAACGAAAGTAGAAAGTTTGACAGGTTGGAGAAGATTTTCCTCTTTTATCTTTTTGATAACTAACAAGGAATGACATTCGGCTTCATAACACCAGAAACGTCTTGTGTATGTATTTCCTTCACAGACATCATCACATGCAACAATTTATGCATTGAGTTCTTCAGTGACAGCGATTTTTTTAGAAGAAAGTCAAAAGTTAAATGTCTTATTTATTACAAATTATGTCAAATTCAGTGAAGAAAGAATATATCGGTCGACAAGCATGCCATTCATTACCAAATACGTAAACAAGTTTTTTTCTATATTAGTGCTGCTATGGGATATACAACCTCTTCTGTAAGTGATGTCATTTCAAGAAAACGTAACGTGTGGTGTCACTATTTGCAAGCAGGAAACATTATATGCTCCATATGGTCAGTTCCGGTTTTCATTTTGCCAAATGGGGCTAATGCTGCTTACTGTCAGTATATGGTGACGTCACATGTGACGTTTTTTTGGAAATGACGTCACTTAAAGAAGAGGTTGCGGCGCTCATACATTCATTACTTAAAACATGTTATCCCGCTTCCATATAGTTGTCATTAATCCGCGTATTTTCGGAATGACTACTGATTTAAACGGAATTTATCTATAGATGTTTTTCGTGTCATTTATGAGTTAGATATATTTATTTCAGCAGTCTGTGTTCCTTTCATGTTCTCATGTGATGTATTGTATATATTGTACTTTGTATGTAAATGTATGACGATGTTCCATGTACAAGTCAAAACAAATGAAATGTTCTGTTCTGTTCTGTTCTGTTCATAAAATGTACAATGTACATGGCAATATAAAATTTAAAGACATACGTTAATATAAACAATATATGAATTTATAAAGCCACATCAATCAATATTAAATGTTAAGGGTAACACTGTGGTTCTTAATATACAGTATTATGTGACATAGGAAGAATTTTAAATAATATATTATCACAGTAAGGTTTTCAAAGAAAGACATTGAGATGCTTTCATTGTCTATCCAAGAATGCATACGACTCATGGGACAACACTCTGCTCACCATACGTTTCTGTTGTTTATTGATTTTATCTTTATACGATGACAAAACGCCCAATCATGCTTGGTTTCGAAATATTAGTTTAAACTGATTTTGACATCGATCATGAAACAACTTATATTACTCATTCTCAATATCTGTTTCCGGGTTTACCAACCAGTACGTACTTGCGCCTAATATCAAAATACTTAAGGATGAAGGTTATAGGGTTGTATAAGAATGAAATAAAACTAGTTAATTTATATTTCACTAATATGACAATATAAGCCTATAGTTTGGTTTACTCTAGTTTAATCGCATTTTACGGTACCTATACACACAACTATTTCATATTTGTACTAACGTACAAATAACTTGTACATATATACAAAAGGATTGGACCGAAAGTGTTAACACCATTATCTAGGGCCCTCCCCAATACAAGCAGTGAACAAAACGAAAAGCATTTGAGTTGAATGCGAAATTATAGACAATAAGGGTCACTTATTAAACAATTGCAAACCGACCTCAACTCGTATCAGGAAAATATATCTCCATTCACAAACTGCAGCCGGTTGCAACTGCAGACCAAGTTCACTTGTTCTCGCTCAATTAAACCCTGTTTGATGAGATACACTTACTATATATACACATTGTGTGGGATAAATAAATTGTTACAGCGACTTTATCATGCACCGATTTAGTGTATACATACTGTCACTCAATGGAAAGCGGAAATAAATTTTCAAATTGAGCGCGAGGCCGGAATATAATAATTGTGTTTAGAACAAAAACAATTTGCTAAATTGATCAGAGATTACTTTTAACCATAAGACACCATGTGAACTACGGGGACTATATACGCATTCTTTGCTCTGATTAGTAATTTAATTTGAATATAGTGGCGACCATACATAATAATACGATGTAGCTAGTGGCAATATTCGTTTGACTATAAAACATTGGAAATAGGAGTATAATCGTGTCATTTGCGCTCCGTATTAACTGAGCGGGAGTTTACTTGCTGAGCGCAGCTAATAAAAAATGAATTTTCTCAATATTTGACCAAAAACGGTAGACAAAACATCAGGAATACGCAACAATGTCGGGTGCTTTAAATCAGTCTTTGACATGCGTTGGGAACGATTATATTCCAACTACTTGGGACATCATCCGGTGCATCATAATATGCATAATTATGTTACTTATTATAACTGGAAACGTTTGTTGTTTAGTGGTGTTCAACAGTCCACGGAGCAGAAAGAACTTTACGAAACGTGTACGATATATGATGAACTCTTTGTGTTGTACGGATCTCAGCATTGGCTTACTCATTTGTCCTACAACAGTATATTCTGCCGTGTGGCATTGCTGGCCATTTGGCGAGTTTATGTGCAAACTGGAAGCTCTACTCATATCTGCTTTGTTTCACGAATCAACTCTCAATATGGTACTTATTGCAGTCGATAGGTATTGCATCGTGCATTTTCAGGGATACAACACTATGATGACGTCACGCAGATTCCTATTCGTCATATTAGGTTCTTGGGTATTTGTGTTCACGTGCTACGCCGTAGTCATCTTTGGCTTTGACCAATATTACTTTGATGCGATTGGTGTAAACTGTGAACCATTTTACATTAATGCAAACATATCACTGTCTGTCTTAAGCATATTCTATTTTCTGCCGGCATTAATTTTTGTCTTCTGCTACGGATCTATATATAGAACAGCTACAGGAAGAACGGTGATGACGGTTGCACCAGATGACAAGGTAAGCGTTACATTTTACTGATCTTGAGCTGTGTTCAAAATCATGTGCATTACGAATTACTAATTACGAAAAATGTAATTAACATTTTAACCAGCTGTATGAGTGATTTACGGCGTTCTACAACAGTAGTTCAGTTAAGCACAGCCTCTGAATACCTCACCAGTGTTCTAGGGGTCACCAACCTGTAAAATTGTCACATACAACACACGACTCATCCGATGTTCGAGCCCGCAACCTCCAGATTGGGTGTCGAGTCCTCTAGCGACTGAGCGGACTCCCATACCTTAAGACATTAATTTTTGTTCAGTCATAATACCTGCGTACGAGTAGTTATCTAGAAATTCGTGGACACATGACTTAGAATTTCTTTTATACGAACACATAGTTCGAAATATCAATGTATTTCACATCCATATGGACTTTTTATGGCATTCTGTATGTCCATTAAAACGTTATGGTAACAATAACAATCAATACAATACAATATCATTTTATTGCATAAAGCATGTTACAATGTTTATAGCAAATATAATGAGCGTAACAATCTATCTACGTTAGTTTATTTGCCGATTTCTTTTGCCTGTTTCAAACGTGGTAGAATATTATAATACTGTATAGAACTAACATACATCGAAGTGTTGATGACACGAGTGTTTCGATGGAAGATGTGGTTTAACTTTAATATCATAGCTAATCGTCATTTTCTTTTTTCGGACACGGGTAACTAACATTTTAAATACATAGAGACGACCAAAATCACGGTCAAATAAAAAAAAGTCAAATCTTAGCCTAG
Source organism: Mactromeris polynyma (assembly GCA_032209605.1). Classification (NCBI taxonomy): domain Eukaryota; kingdom Metazoa; phylum Mollusca; class Bivalvia; order Venerida; family Mactridae; genus Mactromeris; species Mactromeris polynyma. The sequence goes on from JASFXZ010000012.1 coordinate 8,479,273, forward strand.
CTTTGAATGGAATAAGCGACTCATCTTAAGCAACAGTTCACACCCCCTATGAAAAATGTGTACATGAAGATGGGGAAAAGTAACCACATGTGTAGTCTTCTCTGATGTGTTATAGCGGATTTTGTCTACACAGGTTGCCCGAGTGATTGTCTTTGCATTAATGCAGATTTTCGCGGATTTGGAATCTTTATCATTTTTAAAACAATGTACGCCATAACGTAGCTTTAATATGCATAAAGAAAGAAAACTGTTATGAGTATTACTTAATAGGTCAATTTGGGGATATATCTCAAGCAATCATCTACGGTTTAAGTGTTCAATTGTTATTTTTGTCGCCACAGGAAACTTCCAACTGACCCATGAGTAGTGACTCAAGAGTCGAGGTGGTAAAAAGTTTCCTGCTTTAGGGTCAAAGGTCATTTGCCTAGTTATATGAATCCGAATGCTAAAAAATGTTTGATATGGATTACTTTCAACCAGTAACGTCTGTATAGCAAGCCTTCCGAATGCTTGTGAAATCACGCAGAGGCCAACTGCGTGAAAACCCCGTGGTATTAGTCTTAAGGGTACATAGACTTGATTTTTTGTCAAAATTATGGCGGCATATTTCTGCTACCAACTAACTACATAATTAACTAGAACATTATGTGGTTATCACGTTAACGAAACTAGTTAACTACATAATTAGTCGTTTCCTGATGACATTGACGCTAATTCAAACCCTTGTGGATTTTCCAGAGAACAGTTACATATTCCCTCTGTTCATGAACATATTTGTACGCATAAAACAAATAAGTTTGTTATCTGAATTTTCAGCATGGTCGAATGGTTAATGCAAATATCAGAACATCAAAATATCTGGCCGCTATCACATGTGGCTTCTTCATTGCTGTGTCGCCTTGGACGCTGTGTACGCTTATCATTGTGGCCGCTCATGTCATACTACCGGAAGAGGTGGACTATTTTGTCACGTGGTTAGCGCTAAGCAACAGCTTTTGGAATTGTTTGATATACGGCTTAATGAACCGGAAGTTCCGTAAAGCGGCGCTGCGTTTTGCATGTGGACGTTGGATTCAGTCCCTACAAGAATCGACGAACAATCAATCTATCGAAGAAAGCGTAGAAAAAAGTTTGGACACTTCCGCTTATCTAGCTTACAAACGCAAACACATTTCGAAACGGCAAATGCCATACGTCAGTGGAGAGGTATCGAAATCTGCCGATGCTAGTTTATCCGATGATTCAATACGGGACAGTGCTGTGACGTCACCAGATGGTTCAGCATCGGCCGTACACCATCGTCAGGTCACGGATCTTATAGCGGAAACAAAAGGGCTTTAAAACGGGACTGACCGTCGTCATCTTTACTATCGCCATCATGCCATTCTGTTATCACCAACCACTATCGCAATTCTGCCATCCTGTTAACGCTATCCTGTTATCGCCATCCGACTATCGCCATTGTGACATCCTGTTATCGTCATCCGACTATCGCCATCCTACTATCGCCATCCTGTAATCCTGTTATCGCCATCCGACTATTGCCATCCTGTTATCCTGTTATCGCCATCCGACTATCGCCATCCGACTATTGCTATCCTGTTATCGCCATCCGACTATCGCCATTGTGACATCCTGTTATCGTCATCCGACTATCGCCATCCTACTATCGCCATCCTGTAATCCTGTTATCGCCATCCGACTATTGCCATCCTGTTATCGCCATTCGGCTTTCGCCCTCATGTTCTCGCCACATACAGTAGACATTGCTCGAGCGACCACCTGTAATAAGCGACTTTTCTATTAAACGACCACTTAAATTCCCGCCCGAGCGTTTTTACTATATAAATTGTATCTATTAAACGACTTTTCTATTACGCGACCAGCGACCGCATTAAACCAGTCCCGACAGGTAAAAAAGATAGTTAAATAATCCATTAAATGACCGCATGCACTAAATCCTATTGTGCATTTCACACCTTATTCACAACTGCATTCGCGCATTGTCCTTTAAACAATTGAATAAACAATTAGGCGTGATAAATGCGACCAGGTAATTACTCGGCGACACAGTTATAAAACGTCATGTAAAAAATGTGTCATATATGTGTCCGTTTAAGCGCGAGTCTCGAATGTAAATGGATTACACAGCATAAACGCTCATAATTTCTACAAGAACCAAGTTCATGTAACGTCGTTGCTAAGCGACTAACGTTGCTTGATGTCGCCGAGTTTTTACATTACGATGTCCCGAGAAGAAATATGCGAGATGTAATTTGTGTACCGTCTTGCCCGCTTTTATCTTTACTTGAAAGACCGTCGTACCGACAAACTTCTTATTTTCACTGAGAGAATAAAAATGTCAGACAAAAACACATCGCATAATTTAAGTCTGGGTTTAAATGTGTAAACACTCACTTTGTTTAGTATGTAATCCATTTTAAAAACCCCGTAAAATCATTGCCTTATGGAAAAACCGTTTATTTATACTATCAGCCTGTCTTAATTAAAAAATTTATACGCACGTGGAATAAAGTTTTAGAATTATTCCAGTTAATATAGCTGTCAAAACTACGTCACTGAATTCATGACGTCACACCATTCGCAGATTCGTGTTACTGTGATGAGTACACTGTACAGTTATTTATGTAAATGTACTTATTGTAATATTTCATCGCCATTTTAAAAATCGCCATACAACTTTCGTCATTTTTTACAATATTCATCCTACTAGTATCCAACTATTGTCATCCTACTAGTATCCAACTATTGTCATCCTACTAGTATCCAACTATTGTCATCCTACTAGTATCCAGCTATTGTCATCCTACTAGTATCCAACTATTGTCATCCTACTAGTATCCAACTATTGTCATCCTACTAGTATCCAACTATTGTCATCCTACTAGTATCCAACTATTGTCATCCTACTAGTATCCAGCTATTGTCATCCTACTAGTATCCAACTATTGTCATCCTACTAGTATCCAACTATTGTCATCCTACTAGTATCCAACTATTGTCATCCTACTAGTATCCAACTATTGTCATCCTACTAGTATCCAACTATTGTCATCCTACTAGTATCCAGCTATTGTCATCCTACTAGTATCCAACTATTGTCATCCTACTAGTATCCAACTATTGTCATCCTACTAGTATCCAACTATTGTCATCCTACTAGTATCCAACTATTGTCATCCTACTAGTATCCAACTATTGTCATCCTACTAGTATCCAACTATTGTCATCCTACTAGTATCCAACTATTGTCATCCTACTAGTATCCAACTATTGTCATCCTACTAGTATCCAACTATTGTCATCCTACTAGTATCCAACTATTGTCATCCTACTAGTATCCAACTATTGTCATCTTGCAGCTTCTACTGTATTTACTATTAGATGTTATTTCTGCACTTATAAAATATGAATCAATGTTTAGTTCAGTGTTAATATATGTAACTTTTTCGGCGCAGCCGTACTTACATGCTTTTGCTATTTGCATTTCAGTGTTGTGTAAACCAATCCAATCTTACGCTAACCACTTAATCAACTACTCTTCAACCGAACAACGTTTGTAACATTGACGCGGGTTGGTTAACATTTCGATAAGGGGTACTTGACCTTACCGAAATCCACTGAATTTCGGTGAATTTACCGAAATCTATTGTGGATCTGGAGAGACCAGTAATCGTAACATCTCGGCAATTTGTATGTTGCACCACAAATATTACCCTTCAAATTGCGCCGACCATCTTTTTTCAAGTTATTTCTAGTTTCAAATGCACTGTTGCTTCCATATCATGGTATACTCCCCACTCTCGATTATTACCTGTAAAAAACTTTTATCACACAGAAAGGAATGACTAGTCACCCTGACCAGAGGTCCTAGCAACATTGACCATCTGCTTATAGTCAAACTAAAGTGACTATAGATCCTTCTAGTCGGAATCCTTCGTAATTTGTATCTTCATAACCGATAGAAACAGAAAGGATGAAATGAGTAATGTAATTCGAATGACTGATGTCAGACTGTATTCCTACTTTACAAAATGGCTTCTATTTTATTATTTTTCCCATTGTATCAATGAAAATGTAATGAGTACTATGTTAAGATTTATATTATGTTCATCAACCATGGCATACTATTGCATGTCAAGTGACCATTGACCAATGTATAATATTTCGTTATTTTTGTATATATATTTGCATTGTGTATGTGAAATTATGGACAGTATGCCTAATATTTCTGAATAAACTATCTATCTGTCTATATTTATAAACAAAAACATTTAACCATTAAACAAGTTTGGTGCGTGGATGTGTTGGGTTTTACGACCCACCGACAATTTGTCAGTCATACTGCGACGATGTATATAACAGATATAGACACGTGACATAATACCACACCCAGTCATGTTATCCAGAAAATGGGTCATCCTGTCCTTGTACAATTATCATATATAGTACAGAGTGTAGGCAAAGCAGCTATAAACACCGTTTTAACTTCCATAAGTTGTGGTCGGGTTTCGGAACCATGACACTCCACACCAAAGATGAACGCTTCATCACCGAGCCGCCAGACCGGCTTTACTTGTTTAGTATTCACAAGTTTTTAAATAAATGAATGAATGAATGAATGAATGAAAGGACGAACGGACGAATTAACGAACGAGCGAACAAACAGACGGACGGACGGAGTATTTTGTTATCGCGCTTCAACAGCTAAGTTATCTAAATTATAGCGCGCATTACACAGCTTATTTAAAAGAAAAAAGAGTGAAGAATTAAAAGGTAATTAAGTATAATAATAATAATAAATTCTTTATTTTCAGAAGGTTACATAGTTAGGGTTAACAATAAATTGTACATCTTTTTTTCAAGATGGCCTTCTATTAACAATATAAACACGCACAAACAAACAAGAATTCACACACGCACACGCACGCACATCCACAGAATCAAACACGCATTCACACACGCATGGTAATGAATACATTGATGACACATAATACATTGTACATGAACATCATGTTTTAACATTAGGATGTAAATGAGACTATTAAAAACTACAAAAGTTAAGATGATCTGAAAATAAAAATTGAAATAAAACAACAACAACAACAGACACCTCACATAAGACACATACATACAATAATGAAATATTATTGATATGATTGTTTAAGCATTAAGTAGTTATTACTTAGTGATAAGTAGTAAATGTATCATTACGAAAAATATGAATAAATAATACATCAGCTTTAGACTAATGACAAAATCAATTACCAATGTAAGCATATCACGGAAATGACTTCCCTAATATACATTTCCTGTCCATATTGAGATAACAGGAAGCCTTTATAAGTTTAATTTATGACCCTGTTATCTGTATCTGAAATTTTGAAATGATTGCGTAGGTGTTCGTAATAGTTGTTTATATTTAAAACCAAAATATTGACTTAAAGTAAATGTTGTATTATAGATTTATAAACAAATCATTTAATATTGCGATTTCGTAAATAAAAGAGTGAGAATTGTTTCATCGGGTTTAACGCCGTTTCTCAACGATATTTCAGTTATATACGGCGGCCGGTTCACCTTACCAGTTTTTCCTGGACTGAATTCTTACCAGTACTAACTTACCCTTCCACAAGGAGCCGGCAACTTCTCAACATGTGGAGGAAAATCGGCATTGTTTGGCAAATTTTCATGGCAGGGTATGACCTGCCGCGAATCGAACCCAGATCGCCGGGTTACAAGTCCAGCGCACTAACCACTGCACCACGGCCACGGCTACAAAAGCGAGAGAAGAACTACAGCCGTTATAATAAGAATGGTATACTATCATAATATTCTAAAAAGTCTTTCAGCCTATAACTTATGTTATTCATTTTAAGACTTTGTAAATAGTCTGAAATAAGTATATCCAATAATTGTATTGAAATCAGATTGAAAGTAACGCCGTGATACGTATCTTGATACATCCATGGTTGAATACAATGGATACAATTTGCTTAGTAATATATTATTGGGAAGAGTTCTCTCCCTGTTCAAATATCAAAGGGAGGTACGGTCTGGAAAGAGAAGTCAGTTTTTCGTATGAGTAATCTCCCTTGATTCCATTTTTTTCAACTGCTTTTCGGTCAACACTTTGCTAAAATTCATGGATATTTGTAAGGTAATACTTTCAGGTCATTTATAAAGAAAGTGAAAAGAATTGCATTCACAAGTAATAAAATGTGTGCCACTTAAACATTATATGTTACTTTTTTTACAGCGGGAGAACAATAAATACATTAAATATATATTACAAACAAAAAAATGAAACAAATAAATAGTGAAGCAAATAAAGGTTAATCAGTCATTGCAAATCCCTTCATAAACGATTGAATTTTCTAGTGGGCAATAATGAGGCGTTCTGACTATGTCTGGTTATTTACAAAATGTAGTTCCCTGATGGCTGATAATGGATTGTTTTCTAGTAGTTCCTGATGGCTGATAATGGAATGTTTTCAAGTAGTTCCCTATGGCTGATAATGGATTGTTTTCAAGTAGTTCCCTATAGCTAATAATGGAATGTTTTCAAGTAGTTCCCTATGGCTGATAATGGATTGTTTTCAAGTAGTTTCCTATATGGCTGATAATGGAATGTTTTCAAGTAGTTCCCTATGGCTGATAATGGATTGTTTTCAAGTAGTTCCCTATGGCTGATAATGGAATGTTTTCTAGTAGTTCCCTATATGGCTGATAATGGAATGTTTTCAAGTAGTTCCCTATGGCTGATAATGGAATGTTTTCAAGTAGTTCCCTATGGCTGATAATGGATTGTTTTCAAGTAGTTCCCTATATGGCTGATAATGGAATGTTTTCAAGTAGTTCCCTATGGCTGATAATGGATTGTTTTCAAGTAGTTCCCTATGGCTGATAATGGAATGTTTTCAAGTAGTTCCCTATATGGCTGATAATGGAATGTTTTCAAGTAGTTCCCTACATGGCTGATAATGGATTGTTTTCAAGTAGTTCCCTATAGCTAATAATGGAATGTTTTCAAGTAGTTCCCTATAGCTAATAATGGAATGTTTTCAAGTAGTTCCCTATAGCTAATAATGGAATGTTTTCTAGTAGTTCCCTATAGCTAATAATGGAATGTTTTCTAGTAGTTCCCTATGGCTGATAATGGAATGTTTTCTAGTAGTTCCCTATAGCTAATAATGGAATGTTTTCAAGTAGTTCCCTATGGCTAATAATGGAATGTTTTCAAGTAGTTCCATATGGCTGATAATGGATTGTTTTCTAGTAGTTCCCTATAGCTAATAATGGAATGTTTTCTAGTAGTTCCCTATGGCTGATAATGGAATATTTTCTAGTAGTTCCCTATAGCTAATAATGGAATGTTTTCTAGTAGTTCCCTATGGCTGATAATGGAATGTTTTCTAGTAGTTCCTTATAGCTAATAATGGAATGTTTTCTAGTAGTTCCCTATGGCTGATAATGGAATGTTTTCTAGTAGTTCCCTATGGCTGATAATGGAATGTTTTCTAGTAGTTCCCAATGGCTGATAATGGAATGTTTTCTAGTAGTTCCTTATGGCTAATAATGGAATGTTTTCTAGTAGTTCCCTATGGCTGATAATGGATTGTTTTCAAGTAGTTCCCTATATGGCTGATAATGGAATGTTTTCTAGTAGTTCCCTATATGGCTGGTAATGGAATGTTTTCTAGTAGTTCCCTATGGCTGATAATGGATTGTTTGCAAGTAGTTCCCTATATGGCTAATAATGGAATGTTTTCAAGTAGTTCCCTATAGCTAATAATGGAATGTTTTCTAGTAGTTCCCTATGGCTGATAATGGAATGTTTTCTAGTAGTTCCCTATAGCTAATAATGGAATGTTTTCAAGTAGTTCCCTATAGCTGATAATGGAATGTTTTCTAGTAGTTCCCTATGGCTGATAATGGATTGTTTTCAAGTAGTTCCCTATAGCTAATAATGGAATGTTTTCTAGTAGTTCCCTATGGCTGATAATGGAATGTTTTCTAGTAGTTCCCTATGGCTGATAATGGAATGTTTTCTAGTAGTTCCCAATGGCTGATAATGGAATGTTTTCAAGTAGTTCCCTATATGGCTGATAATGGAATGTTTTCAAGTAGTTCCCTATATGGCTGATAATGGATTGTTTTCTAGTAGTTCCCTATATGGCTGATAATGGAATGTTTTCAAGTAGTTCCCTATGGCTGATAATGGAATGTTTTCTAGTAGTTCCCTATGGCTGATAATGGAATGTTTTCTAGTAGTTCCCTATGGCTAATAATGGAATGTTTTCAAGTAGTTCCCTATAGCTAATAATGGAATGTTTTCAAGTAGTTCCCTATATGGCTGATAATGGATTGTTTTCAAGTAGTTCCCTATATGGCTAATAATGGAATGTTTTCAAGTAGTTCCCTTTGGCTGATAATGGAATGTTTTCTAGTAGTACCCTATGGCTGATAATGGAATGTTTTCTAGTAGTTCCCTATGGCTAATAATGGAATGTTTTCAAGTAGTTCCCTGTAGCTAATAATGGAATGTTTTCAAGTAGTTCCCTATATGGCTGATAATGGATTGTTTTCAAGTAGTTCCCTATATGGCTAATAATGGATTGTTTTCAAGTAGTTCCCTATATGGCTGATAATGGATTGTTTTCAAGTAGTTCCCTATATGGCTGATAATGGAATGTTTTCAAGTAGTTCCCTGATGGCTGATAATGGAATGTTTTCTAGTAGTTCCCAATGGCTAATAATGGAATGTTTTCAAGTAGTTCCCTATATGGCTGATAATGGATTGTTTTCAAGTAGTTCCCTATATGGCTGATAATGGATTGTTTTCAAGTAGTTCCCTATATGGCTGATAATGGATTGTTTTCAAGTAGTTCCCTATATGGCTGATAATGGATTGTTTTCAAGTAGTTCCCTATATGGCTGATAATGGAATGTTTTCAAGTAGTTCCCTGATGGCTGATAATGGAATGTTTTCAAGTAGTTCCCTGATGGCTGATAATGGATTGTTTTCAAGTAGTTCCCTATATGGCTGATAATGGAATGTTTTCAAGTAGTTCCCTATAGCTAATAATGGAATGTTTTCTAGGAGTTCCCAATGGCTGATAATGGAATGTTTTCTAGTAGTTCCATATAGCTAATAATGGAATGTTTTCTAGTAGTTCCCTATGGCTGATAATTGTATGTTTTCTAGTAGTTCCCTATGGCTGATAATTGTATGTTTTCTAGTAGTTCCCTATGACTGATAGTTGTATGTTTTGTAGTACTTCCCTATGGCTGATAATTGTATGTTTTCTAGTAGTTCCCTATGACTGATAGTTGTATGTTTTCTAGTAGTTCCCTATGACTGATAGTTGTATGTTTTCTAGTAGTTCCCTGATGGCTGATAATTGAATGTTTTCTAGTAGTTCCCTATGACTGATAATGGAATGTTTTCTAGTAGTTCCCTATGACTGATAGTTGTGTGTTTTCTAGTAGTTCCCTGATGGCTGATAATGGAATGTTTTCTAGTAGTTCCCTATGGCTGATAATGGATTGTTTTCTAGTAGTTCCCTATGACTGATAATGGTAGTTGTTTTAGTTGTCACCTATATTGGATGATGGAATGTTTTCTAGTAGTTCCCTATGACTGATAATGGAATGTTTTCTAGTAGTTCCCTATGACTGATAATGATATGTTTTCTAGTAGTTCCCTATGGCTGATAATGGAATGTTTTCTAGTAGTTCCCTATGACTGATAGTTGTATGTTTTCTAGTAGTTCCCTGATGGCTGATAATGGAATGTTTTCTAGTAGTTCCCTATGGCTGATAATGGATTGTTTTCTAGTAGTTCCCTATGACTGATAGTTGTATGTTTTCTAGTAGTTCCCTGATGGCTGATAATGGAATGTTTTCTAGTAGTTTCCTATGACTGATAATGGTAGTTGTTTTAGTTGTCACCTATATTGGATGATGGAATGTTTTCTAGTAGTTCCCTATGACTGATAATGGAATGTTTTCTAGTAGTTCCCTATGACTGATAATGGTATGTTTTCTAGTAGTTCCCTATGGCTGATAATGGAATGTTTTCTAGTAGTTCCCTATGGCTGATAATGGAATGTTTTCTAGTAGTTCCCTATGACTGATAGTTGTATGTTTTCTAGTAGTTCCCTGATGGCTGATAATGGAATGTTTTCTAGTAGTTCCCTATGGCTGATAATGGATTGTTTTCTAGTAGTTCCCTATGACTGATAGTTGTATGTTTTCTAGTAGTTCCCTGATGGCTGATAATGGAATGTTTTCTAGTAGTTCCCTATGACTGATAATGGTAGTTGTTTTAGTTGTCACCTATATTGGATGATGGAATGTTTTCTAGTAGTTCCCTATGACTGATAATGGAATGTTTTCTAGTAGTTCCCTATGACTGATAATGGTATGTTTTCTAGTAGTTCCCTATGGCTGATAATGGAATGTTTTCTAGTAGTTCCCTATGGCTGATAATGGAATGTTTTCTAGTAGTTCCCTATGACTGATAGTTGTATGTTTTCTAGTAGTTCCCTGATGGCTGATAATGGAATGTTTTCTAGTAGTTCCCTATGGCTGATAATGGATTGTTTTCTAGTAGTTCCCTATGACTGATAGTTGTATGTTTTCTAGTAGTTCCCTGATGGCTGATAATGAAATGTTTTCTAGTAGTTCCCTATGACTGATAATGGTAGTTGTTTTAGTTGTCACCTATATTGGATGATGGAATGTTTTCTGGCTGATTCCCTATGAGTTATAATGGTATGTTTTCTAGTTGTTCCCTATGGCTAATTATAGTAACCTATATTTTGTAACACTCCCTTCCATTGGTCATAATGTTTGCTTAATACCATTTCATTACGACCTAACGTCGTGGAGGAAGGAAACAATGTCAATAAGTAAAAAAGTTCACACAAATGACAATGCGGTATATTGATAGTACTTGTTTAGAATACTTCCAGGCGCTAAAAGCTTCATTTAACATGTCGACATAAACCGGATTTACGAGCAATCCTCGATGACGTCAAACGATACAACTTTATTGGCAATTATTCATTCATTTATTGAAGTGTACTTTAGAGTCGTTTGTGTATTGTTAGACTTTTTGTCTTCGTTTGTTTTATTTCCAGTTTGTACAGTAAATTCGTGACTAATTGATTTGTTTTTATTTTTCAACACTTATCGTTGTTTTAAAAATGTTTTTTTTCCAATAGTTTGACAAAGTTCGAACGTAATCATACACAGAAAGGTTGTTTCATATAATCTGAACAAATAAATGTCGTGAATGGGCCGCGCTGTGCTAAATTTGAGTACAACATTTTTGATTTCCTCCATTGTAAGTATGAATCTTCATTGGTGAGATTGAACTGCACAAGCCATGGCAGTATTTTGTATACACCATTAAAGGTTCGGTAGGTGGGGAAGTAGCCCAGCCACGGACGTCACATCTATATACTGTCGTTGTTCTGTCATCTGTTACGAAGACGCGTGTAAAAGTCGGAGTACAGAGACACGTATGCGGGGCTAGTGGGAAGCTACTTTTTATACCAAAATACTTTTGTTAAAACAAAATGAGTTAACATACATGTACGATATAATGTGAGATATAATATAAGTATGCACCTCCAACACACCCCACTCTCCCTTCATAATTTATCTGAACCAACCGTAGTCATAAACCAAAACAATGATTTAGAGCCACATTTTTATGCTATCATATTTGGGTAGAGGCAAAACAATGAAGTGATATAGTTCTTAGAAAAAAATTAGAACCACATTTTTATGCTATGCTATCATATTTGGGTAGAGACAAAACAATGAAGTGATATAGTTCTAAGAAAAAAATGAGAACCACATTTTTTATGCTATCATATTTGGGTAGAGACAAAACAATGAAGTGATATAGTTCTAAGAAAAAAATTAGAACCACATTTGTATGCTATCATATTTGGGTAGAGGCAAAACAATGAAGTGATAAAGTTCTTAGAAAAAAATTAGAACCACATTTTTATGCTATCATATTTGGGTAGAGACAAAACAATGAACTGATATAGTTCTAAGAAAAAAAATAGTACCACATTTGTATGCTATCATATTTCGGTAGAGGAAAAACAATGAAGTGATAAAGTTCTTAGAAAAAAATGAGAACCACATTTTTATGCTATCATATTTGGGTAGAGACAAAACAATGAAGTGATATAGTTCTAAGAAAAAAAATAGAACCACATTTGTATGCTATCATATTTGGGTAGAGACAAAACAATGAAGTGATATAGTTATAGAAAAAAATTAGAGCCACATGTTTATGCTATGCTATCATATTTGGGTAGAGACAAAACAAAGAAGTGATATAGTTCTTAGAAAAAAATTAGAGCCACATTTTTATGCTATGCTATCATATTTGGGTAGAGACAAAACAATGAAGTGATATAGTTCTTAGAAAAAAAAACATGTTATCATATTTCCACTTAAACGTTTTGGGTAGAGGCAATTTTCAACAATATGTACTGTGAGGGGACATAAAGCCTACTTTGTTGCAAGTTTCATGAGGCAGACTTTATGGCTTTCGCGACAGTCAGTACGACATGCAAGCAGATATGTAGTCCTTTCAATATGTATGTGAAATTGTTTGCTTTGATTTCATATTTTAAGTCTGAAGGTTGGTCAGTATACATTGACCCGCATAAAATATGTAATACATGAATGTTGACGGCTTGACAAAACCACTCCACTATCAGTGACATTGCAGTATTTCGAAGAAATAACACCTTGCAGCCTTTGACACAATATATGAACATTACGCTGTTTACATATTCAATTAAAGTTTGACCATTTCCGCATGTAATATCAACTAATACGGACGTTTTACAACTATAAATCATATCATTACACAAAAAGACATATGTTGAAAAAAGATGGACGGCGCAATCTGAAGGTTAAGATTAGTTGTGCATATAAAAAAATGCCAAGATGTTACGATTGCTGGTCTCTCCGGATCCAAAAAGGATTTCGGTAAATTCACCGAAATTCAGTATATTTCGGTAGGGTAACGTACCCTTTATCGAAATCCGCGTCTATGTTACAAACGTTGCTCGGTTGGAGAGAAGTTGGTTTAATGGTTAACGTAAGTTTTGATTGGTTTACACAATACTGATATGCAAATAGTAAAGCCATGTTAGTACTATACGAAAATTTTATTATCTCAGTTTAATCACAATCGATCAAAACATTTTCAATGGATTGCTAAAGTCAAGGGTATACTTATTTCCTGTGGACTTATAAATGTATGGGAAAGTCATGAATTTCCGAAAAGTAAATGGCTGATCGCAACTGTTAAACAAAAACTATCAGACTGATTTATCAATCAATGGTATTCATCCTTAGAGTGTAACATTTATAAACTCTTTAAACGCACTTTTGGTTTTGAACAATATCTAGTTAAAACACAACCTGCATTCTTAAAATATATGATTAAATTCAGAACCAGATATCACAAATTACCTGTTGAAGTAGGCAAGTGGAACAAAACACCGCTAAACCTTAGAATTTGTACATTATGTAATTCAAGTATAGGCGACGAACACCATTATTTGCTAGAATGTCCAGCAATAACAAATGAAAGGAAAAAGAGTATTAGATCAATATATCATAGATTTCCAAATATTTTGCATTATGAATCTGTAATGAATACTAATAGCAATACCGTAGAATAAAGAAAGTTGTGTATCTTTGTTAAATATATTATCAAAAAATTTACATAGATTTTGTTGATAACATTGTTGTTTTGTATAAAATTGTATCGAACAGGTTAAAATATTTTTTTTGTATTAGTTAAGAATATAATACACGTTATATGACATCATAACTGTAACACTCCCGCCTACATCTTTATTCTTTATATTCTCCTCTCTCTCTCATATATGTATTAAATTGAACCTTTAGTATTAGAAATGTTACAGTAAATACTTAACTATCATTCTGTCATTTTGATTACCCTGTTATATGTATATTTGTAATTAATTGTTTACCTCATTATGTCATGCATTGCATGGAATGAGTGAAATAAACTGAATTGAAAATTGAATTGAATTGTAAATGCTTCGTATGAACAAGGAAGACAACTTAGAAATAATAGACTGGTGAAATACGTCCATTGTTTCACCGCTATTTCCAGAAATGAATTATTTTATGAGGCTCAATCGAGTTTGCACAATCATTCCAATGTCAATTAAATTCTTAATTTAATATATAAAGAGAAATTTCCAATAATTTTCTGGCGCATTTATTATCAATGGCATTAGATCACAATTAGTATTGAAAATGTCTTCGGAGATTTGAGTGAAAGTTCAATAAAACCGATGATTATTCGACCGTAGGACCAAAATAAATTGTGCCTCTGTTTACTCTTCACCGTATACAATGTTTTTACGAGTACAATAAATCTTTAGGGGACATAATTACTGGTTTGTGCTTGGAAAATGATATTTGTTTATAGATTCATACAGACCTGAAAGGTTGATGTTTTGCAAGGTATTTCGTTGTTCAAATATTATGTTCAAATTTCATTTTGTAATTGACATTAAAAAGGTTGTAATTATTCTATACGAATTTAATTTGTTTTATAAAACTGTACGAGTCACATTGAGGCTAATGCGTAACCACGATGTATTAATCAGAAAACTAGCAGATATAAATTAGCTGATCCGCAAATAAAACGGTCAGTGTATTTTCAAATTGATAGCACTTTCACCAGTCTGTGTCACTTAACTCAAAGTTTGCTAGGAGAACAAAGTCAATAAAAATAAATTATTTATATAAATACATATCTTTTAGATATAATCGATATAACGATAATTGTAATTTCGTATACTTTGAAACTAAAAACTTCCACAACAATGAAACAATTATAAAAATTATTTAAACACAGGCGAATAGGTTCGTATATTTATATTCTGTAAAACCTCAATAATAAGACCACCCTTGGGACCCTTGATAACTGGTCTAAATATTGAGGTTACATATAGAGCAAAACATTGAAAATGGACTTGAAAATTGTGTTCTTAATTTTGAGGTGGTTTTATTATTGAGGTGGTCTTTAAGCGAGGTTTTACAGTTATTCGACTTTTATTCCGTTTGAACAGGTTGATAGTACTTCTTTTAATTGTTCAACCAAAAACATTATGATCAAACCTAATTCTATTAATTTCGAAGGTAAATACAAGTTATCTCTATCTTTCAGCCTAAACATGATGATCAAACCTAATTACCAAAAAGTAATGTGTTACTTACAATTAATCTCTACAATTGCTCTAGGGGAAATAACCTGCTGTGTTACAATTGAACATTTTAATATTTCTCCGGGTCGATTTACATTATTTACCGATCTCATGTGTGTTCCTTGTAAATATTGCATCACCATCATCATTATTAGGATCGTAATTATAGCAATGCAATCATAAATAGAGGGTGAGACATTTTATTGACGAAGGTTTAGTGTTGTCCAGAGCCGTCGCTTCTTGCTAGTGTTAGCGTAACAGGAACGACAACTCTGTATAGAATTTGGAGGGGATGCTGTCGTAAGGAGTGCCTAACCAAGGAACTACATACTTTAATAGCGCAAAATTAGTATAAAATACGTATTTAAGTATGTTACGTGACAATAGTGATCGAATGTACAAACATTTCTGTAAGACTACCTATTTTATATTATGAAATTTGAATGAAAATCTGCATACTTCTAAAACAGTAAATCTTTGCAAGGGGTGTTGTAACATGGATGATGTAAAATATCATAAAGGTTTTTTCTTCGAAGTACAGTTCAACATTAAATTGCATGTACCGGTTTCGTTATGTATTGAAGCAATGAAATCGTCTTATTTTAACTGTTTTGAGTAGTATGTATGGTTTTAAGCGGCGTGGCCTTTTTTCTCTTCTAAGATAACTATGGTGGTATTTTCAAACCACCAAAATTGCATTTCATACTACAAACACTCTTTATTTTAGTTTTTTTTCTACATCGAAAGTAGCCGACTTCAGACATCAAAACGAAAGTTTGGGTATTACAAAAAGGCTGTGAGATTAGATGTATTAACATCAAATCGCTTTTAATACGTGCTTTCATGATAGAAGCATTTAATGTCTGGAGATCCTCAGTGACAGCAAAGTGTCTTCGAAGACAGCTTGGAGCAAAATGTCTTATTTCATGCAAAATATATTTATTTCAACGACACATTTATAGGAAAAAAGGTCAAATTCAGCGAAATCAATAATGTGCCCGTGTCATTCCTAACCAAATATTTAAACAGATACGTACATAATAAAAGTGAAGCAGTATCATAATATTGATGCACTTCGATATTCGGTCCCAGCACATGGCTCACACTGAGTTCATGTACACCTACATCGATACGAGCAGTTTCAAGAGGTATATCGTGTTGCAACTGGTTTCGTGAAACTA
Organism: Mactromeris polynyma; assembly: GCA_032209605.1. Taxonomy (NCBI): domain Eukaryota; kingdom Metazoa; phylum Mollusca; class Bivalvia; order Venerida; family Mactridae; genus Mactromeris; species Mactromeris polynyma. The sequence continues at coordinate 8,495,768 of JASFXZ010000012.1, forward strand.
CATTATGATACAAGAGAAAGTCGATGCAAGGCATCAAAGTCGCCGGGAAAATGTTTAGCAAAATAATTATTGTGAAATACTTGAAGGGAATAATTCATGTAGAACAAATAAAACAAAGTGACGTTATAGCACAAACTGAGTTTTGCAAATATTGAACACGCAATATATTTGTGTAAGAAATGCACATGATGTAAATAAAAACCAAGGGCAAACTCATTTTTTTTTCTGATTTTAACTGGTTGATTCCTTATCTGAATCCCTCCCTCAAATAGCATAGCTATTGCTAGCGTCAGCACATTCCGTTTGTCGTTGACCTGACTTATACACAATACAACAATCGAACATAACGTAATTAAGCTAGCATTTAATCTAATCTTACTTTGAAGACTCTGGCTCTGGTTAAAAGACATCGCGTATTCGCGACCATTTCCTTCCGTGTCACTGAACGCCATGATTTATGTATGGAGACGAGCGAACAAGACCCATTTATTTGCACATTTTCCATGTTTAAACGAAATCCGGTATAGTTGTCAGTCAATCTCATTGAAATCAGTCCAACTTTAGCTCCATTACTTTCCGCGGTTAGGGTCTGACTACACTCCGTTAGAATAAGAGGTCACGTTCATATAACCTCTCTAAAAATAGATATGTGTAACCAGGTGCTCGTTTGTGGTCCACTGAAATTTCTCCTTACAAAACCGTGTTTGTCGTCTTTCTCAAGATGGCTTTATCGTGTATTCGGAGTTTCTGTTTATACTGTTTTTTAACGACCTTCCTGCCGCTTCCGGTTATAAATATTTCCAAAAACGAAACACCACACAAACAACACCGATCAACCAAAGAATGTTGCCGTGTATGAGTTGCGGTTGTGTCCAAGGGTTCAGCCATATTGAAATTGACGAAAATACGTAAACGGAACGTCTTGGTGATCTACGCTCAAATAGAATTTACGGAGCTCGTCGGAGGTCGACGAATATTCATACCTCTATACCAAAGCATTTTGCAGCCCACGATTTGATTGGCTACTCAAAGGTCACAAGAACGTGACCTGTTTTGTGCAGTCATCATATCCAGTTAGCGTATAGTATAGGAGCGTGCAACTGGAGCTGATTTTAATGAAATTGGATTGTCAGTTTATGTATGCCTTTGATAGTAATATTGCGAATTGCATTGCACCCCATGCGTGCTAGACAGAAATGTTTACTTCTGGCGCGACCTTGAACTCTTCTTCTCGGAAATAGCCTATATATAGCCGATGCAATCCGATTGCTCCACCTCATTCCTAGCTATACGGAATCACGGGTGGAATGATTTGTTAGTAAAACATGCCATAGAGATTAACAGTAACTACAAATATAAGTTAACATAGGTGTATAGAATATGCTACAGTACGAACATGCGTACGGTAAATTAATCGGCAGAATCCATTCCGAAATTTTGTTACGACTCGTCTGCCGAGCGCGTCCATGTACAAGGTATTTCCTTAGGTCAATAAATAGCGATTTCGCATAAACCAAAAATTCGAAAAGGTTTTTTTCAAATTCGAGCACCATGAACAAAATGAAAGAGGAACAAAATTAGAGTCGCCGGCCGGAAGACTTGTGTTTTCATATTACTCGTCTCGATATTTGCTTGTGTATACCACCTTTCAACATAAAAAAGTGTTTATTTATTATAGTGTCACCCTTATTTTAAGGGCCAGCCATTTCTGACGTATGAGACATCTATATCCTTTAAAGCCAGGCACCAGGCAGGTAGGCACGCGGTAACCCTTATTTAACTAGCTGGCGGCTCACCAATCGACTATGTCAGAACGGACCCCTACGGGAATTCGAACCTTCGACCTACTGCTCCCAAGACGGATGCCTTAACCACTCGGCCACGGGAGACGGTTTGTTACGTGTCTTTGTAAACACCTGTATTTTGGTTATATTACTTCGCTATATTGATCCCATCCTGCGGGTTTTTATTAATATAATTTCTCAGCTGTCTAATTAGTTATATTCAGTTTCGTATTGCATCGTATAAATTAAAGAAATGGACCGATAATGTAGGACTTGCCCAAGGAAATCGATATATTCTGTGTAATGGCTGCAGAATTTATTCATGCGCACGTAAGTCAGAATCAGGCAAATCTGGACGACTAAACCCATATAAAATCATTTAATACAAATATTCTGAAATGTCTCATATAAGTATCATGTAAATGGTTCAGTTCCACACGTAGACGAACCATATTTGATGGGCAGAACTGATAGGAGAATTATAGCGTACAACTTGTTAAGTATTAATTTATTTAAAAATCAAGTTAACATAATCCTAAAGACTGCATTGCACATTGCAAAAAAATATAACAAAATGTTTAAGTTTGACAATGAATGGAGAAAATATTCACCATTAATGACAAACTAAACATTACTACACTACATATATTTACATTGGCCTAGTCTATCCAAAACTCCCCCCTCCCCTTTGTAAGTAAATTTCAAACTTCTGAGTGTGAACCTAAGACTGGTAATAATTTAACAAAAAATAGGCTACTCCAATTGTGATATTGTACCTTTTTACTTCATCTTTTTTATATATATTTTTCAAAACTCAGCTTATAGGTACTAAGAAATATGCACTAAGCGTTAACAATAAGAAACTTGTATCTCTGAAAGCTGACACGTTATTAATATTATGTGTATATCGTTAAATATTCTATCGCACTGGTCATGTATGTACCTATCTAAAAACAAAAATAAACGAGGTTACCCTATTGGGGGCCTGAAAAGAAAAAAAGTGTAAATGTTTGTTTGTTTGTTTCATCGGGTTTAACGCCGTTTCTCAACGATATTTCAGTTATATACGGCGGCCGGTTCACCTAACCAGTTTTTCCTGGACTAAAATCTAACCAGTACTAACTTACCCTTCCACAAGGAGTCGGCAACTTCTCCAAAATCGACATTTTTGTCAAATTTTCATGGAAGGGTATAACCTGCCGCGACCGGGAATCGAACCCGGCCGGGTTACAAGTCCAGCGCACTAACCACTGGACCACGGCCGTGGCTAAATGTGTAAATGGAGAACCTTAGTTCGCATAAATGTACCATAGTTCCAGAGTGCCCTACTCAAGTTATCGTCATTTGAGATTATACAAATAATTACACAGATGACATGTCATTACTGCTATGTAAATAAGTTCACACTTTTAAGATCTATTCATCATTTATTCATGGAATTATATCAGATATAGTTTGAATCCTTATTAGCATAGAATAACATTGACATGTATCGATGTTAAATTGGATAATTGCAATAATTGTCTGTCATGCAAATTTATTTAAAGCAGCATGCCTGTTTCCCTCTCAGATAGCTCTACGGTAGATTCATACCATTCGAATCACATTTTACTTCACAAAAAAGCATTCTGAAAGTTTGACATCGATGTGTTTCTGAACCGAAAATGACCGATTTCATACAAGAAAAAACAAAAGTAGCGTGTTTCGGTGATCTTTATTCGAAATTCTGATAAATCAGGGAGCACTTCCTCATTTATTGTGTTTATTACAATAATTAATATTTTTTCAATAATTCAATAAATCATGCATCGAAATATTTTTAGTACGAGTCTCGGTTCAGAAAACATCATATTCAATGGCTTTCATCGAGAGTTTTTCAGTGACAGCAGTGTCTTCGAAGACAGTTTGGATTGTAATGTCTTGTTTCATGCAAAATAAATTCAATTTAGCGAAATGGAGAACATTTTGCTGGCAAGGACGTTATTCCTTATCAAATGTGTAAAAAATGTTTTGTGCAAAACCGTGACCAACTGCATAAAATGATACACCGCTTTAAACATAAGTCTTTACCTCGATATAACACACTTGTTATGATAACTAATTAAACGGAAGAAACTTTAAATATTGAATATTTATATATATCAGTCATATTATCAATATTTCCGTACTAAATGTGTTGTTTTCAATACGATTCATCATGATCATTTATTAATCTCATTCGATGATATAAGGTTTTGCTCTTTCACAACACAAATAGAAATCATCAATTTATCATACGTAATATTGTTTATGTTACCAATTTCGATTAGAATAACAATAATTGCTGTTCCATCCCAGTTTCCGCCTAAGCATCGTACTTATTGATTCTGTATTCCGTGAATGTGAATACTAAATTGCATATTAAACATAAGGCATTGATGACCATTTTATCCGGAACCTTTGAGTACAAAGTTTCTTGTGAAGAGAAGTACAAGTTCATAAACTGTAACAATTTATCTCCATTTATAAACTGCTAGGATAATTGAACAGCAAACGATGAAAAGTTATGCGTTATTATTTATTAATGAGTCTTACATACATATTCAGGTTTGTATGACCCTTATTACTGACGTTGTAATCACTATGACAACCTCGCTGACGTACAGTAAGCTGTTGGGTAATGGGTAAATAGTTTTAAAAGTTGAAACATTTTAATTGTAATAAAATGATATTTATTTTATGTTCAATCAATTGATACTTAGTGAGATTTCTTTCTTTGAATGTACATGAATGTTTGTAAAGCGTTTTCCTATTTCCCCTAATACAATATACCGTATATAAATAATCATGCCTACTGTTAATTAGTTCAGGCATGCGCGTTCTAAAAAACTAATGTTCCGCCGTGTGGCCGATATCTAGAAAAACAAGTTGTATTATATTACGTTATGTCTCTAGAGAGAGTTATTAAGTTCAGAAACTGTTTCGGTCTTACGCTTATAAATGATAAGAATTGAAAAATCAAGTGCATACCAATTGGTCTCTAAACATTACAATTGCTTCTGTGTCAATTAGTCACGCTAGAAGTTACAAGCTAATTTATAAAACATTAAACTGCATTCTCGGACAATCATCGTAACCAACTATGTCACTTAAACATTTGATAAGAGCCGCATTTTCCCTAGCGTTATTTGTTATGGCATTTTGATTGTGTATGATAAATGCTGCAAATTGAACCTGGGTTTAAATAGGACCGCCATCGAATACTTTCCAAAAAAGGGACTTTGACACCAAGTGTGATGCCCGTGGGCACTAATTATAAAATGGCAGCTTCTTCACATCCTAAGTGCGGCGATTGTCATTGATTGGATAGGTCCGTCGGATACGTCCCTGAAGCAGACACGTTGATGATCTGAACTGAAAGTGGGTGGGCACTAGCATGTACCAGATACAAATCAGGACGGAATGCACCAGATGATTGTCTAACGTGAACTTCTAAATACCCTTGCAGTACCTTGTAACTGCCCAATGAGCCATTGTCGATGATGCGGCAGTCTGTTCTCACACTCCCTGAGTACCCTCTTCCATACCGATATGTTTCTGATCTGCTACAGATATTGCCAAAAGATTTCAATATGAATCCTCCATATCTCAGTACGCCGATTTTATATCACGTCTTTCATTATATAGTGTTGCATCTGGGTGTGTCTGCTGTGGTACGGCGCTGGCGTACGGCCTGTCGGGTTGTATAACTGTCTTGGACAGTATGATTAAATTAAACAAATAAAAAGTACAATATGTTTTCAAATCGCTTCACGGGAAAATAATCGATAGCATAAAGCTTAGAAGCTGGTCAAATCGAAGCACTGAAACCAAGCGCTATAACCCTGCAAAGTCTAGACCTCCTCATACAAACATATCCAATACAATACAAATAGTGTAGCTGTCAAAGGAACACACTTGTCATCAACCGATTCTGCTGTACAGTCGTTGAAAGCATCGGATGTTGTCGTTACTGTGTGAACTTTAAGTGCACTCCACTCTGTTAAGTTGAAGAGGCATTGCTTCTCAATTATTGGGAATATTTATAACGGATATATGTAATCAATATTTTTTCCATCCGAAAAAGTTCTGCAAATCCAGCTTGCAGTGTATCAGGGCGCTAATAGGGCTTCGGTAAGGTCGAAGAATTTGGAATAAACGTTGGCCACAGAGCATGTACGATTAACATTAAATGCGGATTAAAGATAGACAAATAAACATGTGGAATTAGGTAGGAATTCTATGAAATATTTTTCGTAGTATTGTTTGACTTAAACTTTAATTGAGTTGGAATTTTAAGCCGGTTTTAAGACTATTTCAGTTATCTAAGTTATAACATTTTATGATGTTATATGTTTCTATATTGATATTATTTGCAATGTCTGTTTTACATTTATAAACACATACTACTTAAACAGTTGTGAAGGGATGCGTATTAAACTTTCCACCATGTATTAAAACGTTATTGATAAATACACTATTTGGTAATTATTTTCCAAGTTAATTACATTTCAGCTAGTGTTTTTCATTAAGCAAAATACATCGTCTCATGTAATTAAGCGGCATTAAATTTACATCCAAATCAGACTTAAACAAATTTTGTGAGTAAAAGAATTATTCATGACATACATATTTTACTTAATCACAAATGTTCACAATATTTTTTTACCAAGATTCAATAACTCGTATATTATCATTTATAGCATTTCATTCTTGCGCTTGATTTGTTAGGTGTGATAAATAATTTTGGCACATGTACGTACATATATAATGTGGTTATTTAACGTTAGTCAGTTCGCCAATCGAATTGCTAATTGAAAACTGGAACTTTTTGTTCACGATTTGAATTGCAAACAGTCATCACACAATGCATAGGTTCATCGTTTAGAATTGCATATTAGTCTGAAATACCGGTTTCAAATATAGCTTTATATATTTTGACAAATACAATCACACAATATTTAAAGGCTATAATTTGAAATGCGATTCGAATTCCAAAGTAAATAGCGACTAGCTCCTTGAATTACAGATAGCATGTTCTCACGATTACAGTTGTAAACTGTGGACTGGAAATCTGGTCCGCGATTCTAAATGCGAGTTCCTTTCCAACTGGAACTTTTAATAGCATACTGTCTTTATTTACTGCTTTTTACCACGAGTTGCAGACTGGAATTCAGGTCTGCGATTGGAAATGTTGGAATTCAGGTCTGTGATTGGAAATGCGACCTATCTCTGTATTTTGGAACATTCAATTGCCGACTGTTTGTCTTTTACGATTCAAACCACGAAATACAGCAGATTGCTATTTTTTAGGGTTCTTATCACTAATTAAATATCGGAATTCAGTTTGCGACTCGAAGTTGGGACCAGTCGGCGAATTGCCGTGGCAACTTGACGATAGTTTTTCGAATTGCGGAATTATATAAGCGTACTGCAGACTTTGCATAACTACACAGTGTATGATTATTTCTTTAAATTGTGTTCATTAATACGTAATAATATTGGACCTGCATTGGTCTATGCTCCTTGTTGCCGGGCAACCTCAGTATTATCACCATAATGTTAATAGATATGATTAAACAATCACTTCCAGTTTTATATTTCATACTATTTTAATCATCAAGTATTTATACATTCCCGGTAAAATCTTCTAAAATGAATTGTTACAATATAATTCGCGGGGATGTTAAGTGCTATCCACTATTTCACGGAAGATAAGAATTGTGCAGATCTAGTGGCTATGTTTGAGCCATGAATGCAACATAACAATACAATTAAGGTGTTTGGTTTATTACTACAATATCTGATATGCCGACACTGTTGTTATGTTTAAATCATAGTCGCTGTTGATTTCATTTTCAATATTGATACTTTTGTACAATGATAAAATTGTTTCAGTATTATTAACGATATATAGCCACTAAGCGAACGTTTCATTAAAGTATTGATACTTTTATGCGTATTAGTATTTCTTTTAATGAACAATATTGGCGAGTGAGCCATTGTCATAATTTCATTTGAACTTGAAACATTAGCTTGATTTGTATAGTTGTGTACGCAATAAATCATCGAAAAAAATAGACCGAAACATATATAGATGATTCTTACCCAATAAGGCCACATATTGAATTCCATTCAATACAGTATGCATTTTCCTTTGCGCTAATAGGATAGTTTTTATCTGTTAGAAATGAGATTAATTATGCAGGAGCGATACTGAAATAGAACTCTGTTGTACACACTGTTTGTATTGTTATTGAAACATGTATCAAAGAAATCCTGGACTCATGAACACATCAAACATATCTCAGATCATAGAAACCATCAGGTGATGTCATAGTAAGGGTATCTCGTCAAACTAATCACAAACACATTATGGCCAGGGCAAATAACTAGTGACTGTCTAATAACGAAACTTAACAGACCATGACGACTTTGTATCAACTTGATTTTGAGGGAAGCTCATGCAGCCAGTTCAGAACTGGCGAATATTTTTTTTATTTTCAACGAGACAGCTTTTTCTTTCGTTTGCGCATAATATCGGGTGCTGTACCTCACGCAGTAACTTTTTTCTGTTTCTGCTATACCCTTTCTTACAAAAATACATTTTCCATATAATAAATATAGATTTTCAATTACAAAACATATCATATGTTTTCAATTAGCAAATTTAATGAGTTTTATTTTTTATTTACTTCGGAATGCCTCGGTTTAATCATAATCTGTAACTAATTGTCCAATGTCTCGTCCCAAGTGAGCTATGCCTTGCTGATACCATTAACTAATCATGTGTTACTATGAATGGCAACAGGAGAAAATTGGCAATAGTTCTTGTAATTTGTACGGTGTCGTGTTCGTACCATTATGTGATTTTTTTTAAACATATTTTACATCAATAGCGAAACTTGGTATATATTTTTTTGAGATTTTTTTTTATTTTCAAACGAATTAAATTAAACACAGATTTAAATGAATACATGTTAAAAGACAAATCCCCTTTCCCTTTTAACATGGATAATGTTTAATCAATGTGAATATAATGTTCCATCGCTGGAATACTCGTAAAGCGCCTAATAACTGGATAGAAATATGAATCTAAATAAAAAATTCACACTAAGAATTTTTACCAAAAAGAAGAAAAATTTACCCAAAAGAACAAAATGTTTACACGCGAAAAAATGTTCTAGGGTCGGAGCAAGAAAATAGGGTAGGTCGGGAAACCTGAAACAAACATATTTTTACGCCTAATCACGCTCGATTGTCGTTTCCTGTATTACTCGTACTAGTCACGCCGCGGATGTCACATGTCTGTACTGTCGCTATACAACGTCCTGCTAAACCATTCACAAAAGTATATAGAAGTTAGACACCGTCGGTCTTTCCACTGCATTTACTGTAATTTTTGTGAACATATTTATGTTTTGCATGCAATAGAATAGCCTGGGGTCCTGACTCACTGATTGCTAATGCTGTCAGCGCCAGGCGGGATACAATCACTTCGATTATCTGATTGGACAAGATTACCTTATGCGCGCGCATTTTCTATATCCGGTATCTTGATCACGTGATAAACTTCAGTCCTGATCAGCGCTGAAACATAGTCACGTGGATTCTATTACGCCTGGCCTTACCGACGCGGAGCAATAGGAAGTTTGGCCAGGATTCCAGGCTAGTAATAAAAAACTGAACGACAGAAAAGTGTAGCCCCATTCATAGTCCAACCACGGCCGTCACATCTCTATAGGGCCTTCTCCTAGTTATCCCTTGTGGTCTGCCAGGCCATTCCTTCCGCCTCTGTTTCCTAACGTGTGTACCATTTAACCTCATCAAGTGCCTTATGTTTTATGGATTGTTGTTTTCCCGGAGATCTATGTGGGGAGGCACTGTCTTATCTATGTGGCGTTCCCTGTAGCAACTTATTCCTTCTCCTCTATTGTGTGATGAACAGTTACTATGGAGATATTTTATATTTTCAGTCTGTGAGTCCGATGACTTGTTGATACCATTAAGAAATGTTTTGTTAGAATTATTTGATGTTTTTCTGTGCCAGAGAATGACTTCCATACAAAGGATGATAATTCTGTACATAATTTATGCCAAAATCAGAAGTAAGTATATGCTTTAATTATATGAGCGCAGCTGTACGACTTCCAACCTCTTCATTAAGTGACGTCATTTCCAGAAAACGTCACATGTGACGTCAACATATACTGACAGTAAGCAATATATGCTGCAATATGGCAATATAAAAGGAACGTGACCATATGGAGTAAATATTATTTCCTAATTGCAAATAGTGACATCACATTTTGCGTTTTATTGAAGCGACGTCACTTACAAAAGAGATTGTAAATCCCATAGCAGCGCTCATATGATATTATTTAAATTGGCAAGGAATGAATAGCAAACTATCGATATCCCTGTGGAAATAATAAATGTTTAAGTCCATAATTATACAGTAAAATTTCGCAAGAAGACCATCTCGAAATTAATACCCTCTTATTGATAAGACCGTATTTTCATGTATTAGTTTTAAATTTGTCTTCGATATTTCAACTGTGTTATTCATACCGTCTTACTCAGTCAGAACCCAATGGACATTCTATTATAATATTGTATGTGTAAAGTTCACAGATGTATGGTCATTTTCAATTGAGACATGTGAATATTTATATTTGCTTTTAAGTAAGAAATTTGAATATCCACAAAATGGAAATATGAGATATACGTAGTGCTACATTTTATAACCATTGTCATTTCGTCAATGCCTGCAAACGTAAATAAGAAAAAATGAATAAAAAAATGAAGAAATGCTATATACAAAGCTATCGAAACTGCAGATTAAATCATTTCAGTCGTACCTCGATCAATCGAATTCGAGTCCGAAATTTATTTCGAACAATACATGGCTTTGAATAGCCCATTTCAATTCGACGTGCCTAGGAAGATACATTAATTTCGGATGATACCAAGTATTCGGTTAGAAGAGCGTCGATTAAACGAGGTCCGACTGTATAAGAAGGGATTCAATTCCCATAGAATTCCAATCGCAGTCTAATCATTAGCATGTGAAGTCCCTGCAAAATATCGTTAAACTCAGTAAAACAAAGTACATGTGTAATGTTTATTTAAACAGAAATAGAAAATGCTTTTCCTAGAAATAATTGAAAGTGGCATTAATTATTTATTATTTACAATAATCAGAATGCAAAAATGACTTCTTGACGATTGTTACGTAGAATACCTCTAATAAATGCTATTGATATTTAAGGCGTTGTTACCACAAAGAAAACTCATAATTTCAGTTGCTTGTATACGACAATTAAATAATAAGGTTGACTGTGGTATTGTAAATATTTAATACTCTCATTGGTACAAATTTTCAAAGAAGTATTCGTTGCAATAATTAAAAATGTTCAACTTGAATAGAACGGAAGGGTACTTCTTTAAACATGATTAACAACCTCTTCTGTAAGTGACTTCATTTCAAGAAAACGCAACGTGTGATGTCACTATTTGCAAGCAGGAAGCAACATTCACTCCATATGGTCACTTTGTTTTCATATTACCACATGCGGCATAATATATTGCTTACCGTCACATGTGACGTTTTCTGGAAATGACGTCACTTTAAGAAGAGGTTGGAAATCGTAAAGCGGCGCTCATTTTGTGATTATAGTCATAAAAGTACCAGACCTATGGGCTATTGTTTATTTCCCAATATTTTACAACTGCACTGTTGTATTCACATGAAAAAAGTGAAACATTAACCCGAAATGGACAAAAATATAATGCATTCTGATGCATACGTTGCAAGTAAAAGTCATTTTATTTCAAGTTACATTTTGCAATAACTTGACAGAAAATGTCCTTGATTTAAATATATTCTAAGAATATCATACACGGTAAATTGTTCGATCAATTACTTTAGAAGCATTTGTCCAATCATCACCAAATTTGGTCAGAATGTGTATGGGCATAATATCTCGGACAAGTTTGATAACCAGCCATATCACTGGAGTCACTCGGGACTTAATGCCCTTTGATTTTTTTTCACACTCCAGTGACATAACCGTAGAACGGGCGTATTTTGCGATAGTTAGCGATCTTGTTGGAAATTTATAACATTTGGAATGTAATGGGTCATTGAATGTGGATTTAATTAATCTCAGTTTGATTTTAGTTTTGAATGACGTCTAAAACAGGAATAATTCAGGAGTTGAGTTAGATCTAACGGTCTATCGCAAATCCCCAATCCGGTTTCAATTCCTTGAAGAAAAAACACCTATAATTCTATGGCAACCAAGTCATGTATTAAGTCAGACCTATTCATGGCATTACACAGATAAAACAAATCTTCCTTACATATTAATGATTGCAAGCGATCCACATTAACCAACGAATGTTATTTGGCATTGATTTCATTGAAAAGGGAATTTGAACTAACGGAGATTCTGGTACACAGGAAATAATTATGATATTAACCCAAACAAAGCAAGCTATGATGGGTTATGATTGTTATTGACCGAGTGTGCGTTCAGCAAAATACCATACGCAGATTAAATAGTATGTAAATTACAAATTGATTATTTTCTATTAAAAAAATGTAACTTGGAAAGAATTTAATTGAATAATGGAAATAATACGGGAAGAATAATGATTTAACAATTCGCTGTTCCGTCAGAAATACGAGTATTTGAAAAATGGTTATTTCATTACGAAGGCAAAATCAATCATTTTGTTCACCCAAGCTTGATGTTATGGTTAATGATTTATTACATATAATATTATATGAATCTTTCAATTCGTTCCTTTGTTGTTATAGATATTAAATGTTTGACTAGATTTATCGCTTAATTTATATTTATGAAGCTAGATTGAAAATATGCTAATTGAATTAAGTATAAATTTATTCTAATACTCCTGTGCATTAGGATTTAGATGTGTCATAACATAACAAGCAGAGAAATATATGGAAGGCATAAATAAATGATAAATTTCATATATTTTATTAATAATCTGCAAAATGCATTATTTATGATTTAAATTCACAGGGCTTCTGCCTATCAGTCAAACATGTATATAGTAGACATTGAATGAGTGCTGGTTAGTATTAAATGTATTGATTTATTTATTTATATGTGGTTTTATGGCGCATCGACAGCTTCTGTCATTTAGCGCGCAAGGAATGTAAAAAACATGTGAAACTAAAAAGGTTTACGACATATACTTGTATATGTTAAATTGGTGTAAATATAGTGGGTAAAAATTGGGATCATTGGGGTAAGAATATATTTTATGTACCAGGGTGAGCGAGGCAATCCTCATTCACCGGTAAATGTAATATATGTAGGTATGGATTAAAATTTATCATAGTTTGTTGTAAAAGCCAATCTCCTTGATGTAGCTTATACTTTTTCCAACTTGGATAGTCTCAAAGAGACTTTTTAACGGACTGGTTGAATGTCAAAACAATCGACAAGAAAATGTTGTACTGTGAAAGGAGTATTACATGGAATGCAGTCCAGTCTAGCATCCTGGCCAAACAGCCAGGAGTGTGTAAGACGTGTGTGCCCAATTCTCAATCGGGCTATTAAAACCTCTTCTTTTCGAATGAGCCTGTACGCAGGTTGCCATTCTCGAAGTACTGGTTTCACTGAGTACATCGTGTTGTTGTCCTCTGTATCCCACTGGGATTGCCACGAAGATTGGGTGCTTGATGAAACAGCAGATTTAAAATCAGAAGAAGGAACTTTAATATCTGAAATGGGTAATGTCAAGGCAGACTTGGCATTTTTGTCGGCTCTATCATTTCCCTTGATACCGATATGACCCGGGATCCAACAAAACACAAATTCTCTTGTAGTACTTAGTCTTGAAATTCGTTCAAGGATTTTGGAGATCATAGGGTTTTCAAGATCTTTGTTGGAAAGGGCCTGTAAGGTGGATAGGGAGTCGGAAAATACAGAAAGAAGACTTTTTTTAATTAGAAAGTCGATAAATTAAGTAGCCGTATTCACAAATTCATTCTTTCTAAAATTATCCATAGATCGCAATCAAGTGTGCAAAATCTAGTTCATTTTGATTGGTTTAGGTCTGAGCTCCTCGAACAAGGATACATATAATTGTTAAAAGTACCTGTGCACACTGATGACGTGTTTATGATGTCTGAAACACGAATCGTTTTTGATCACTTAAGCAGGTTTTCTCGTGGAACAGATCATATATTTTATCCACTTTAAAATGTAATGTTGCCCTAGAAAATACAGTGAAACCTGTCAATAAGACCACCAGTAGGTACTGAAGACAATCGGTCTTAGTTGTGGTCTGATTATCGAGTGCAAGTCGAAAGAAAATTAAAAAATTGTGTTCCATGAAAATACGGTCTTAATGAAATGGTATTTAAGTGAGAGTTTGCAGAAAAATAATACATTTTATATTCTTACTCAGCTGTCGCAGTCGTGAATAAAGAATAACCAAAAATAGAAGATCAAATAGCGTATATTTAAAAACATATAGCGTGAGTGCAAGAAAGGCGTGCCTTTCTCTGTTATAAACACGACTGTTCAACTTGCCATGCTTTCACAATGTACACGTCTTATTTACTGGTCAAAATGAGTGATCCAAAAGTGCGCATTTCGAGAATCGAGATCTGAATCAATCAACATGCCTTTGATATGTTTACTTAGACTTGTTTCGATCGTTAGTAAATTCGTTGGAATCATAAATATTATAGTTTACTACAATAAAATCAACAGATGATGTATTATAATAATAATAATAATGATAATGATACTGATACTGATACTGATACTGATACTGATACTGATACTGATACTGATACTGATACTGATACTGATACTGATACTGATACTGATACTGATACTGATACTGATACTGATAATAATAATAACAATAATAATAATAGCTTTATTTTCAGAAGGTGAACACAAAAGACAGTAAGCTTTACATTGATACATAATTATAACAAATACAAAGCCCGTCTTATTTCCATGTGGCCTTCCATATATCATTATAAAAAAGTTAAACTAGTGAGAGTTACAATTATTTCTTAATGTATCCAGATGCTTTTTAGATTTTTTTAAAAATGAACGCCGCTGTACGATTTCCATCCTCTTCTTTAATTGACGTCATTTCCAGAATACGTCATATGTGACGTCACCATGTATTTACGGTAAGCAATATTTGCCACACATGGCAATATGAAAATGAAATGACCATATGGAGTAAATATTGTTTCATGCATGCAAATAGTGACATCACATGTTGCATTTTCTTGAAATGACGTCACTTACAGAAGAGGTTGTAAATCCCAAAGCAGTGCTCAAATAGCCTAATGACAGGTTAGCATTTTTGACTCGCGTATAAACAAACAGAGGATCAGGTACAACCTACAATAAATAATTGTTTCTTTAATTGTATTTAGATGTTGCCATGGTAACTCTCCGAAATAAAGAAACCACCATAACGCTGCATACATATGACAAATCTTGGAACGAGGCTAATGCGTTGTGTACTGCTGAATCCGGTGGAAATTTGTTTGTCGAAGATTCTGAAGAGAAACATTTGGTTCTGGAGAAGTACAAAGCGGACTGGAATAAGTAAGGAAATATGGCAATGAAAGAAACTAGTCTATCTGCATAGAAATAAAACAGAAGATAGACTTGTTTAATATACAGTAAACCCGGCTTATAACGGTATTCTGGGGACCGTAGGATTTATATCCTTGTATGCGGTTATCGTTATATCCATGCTTGACTTTTCCCGCAGACAAAATCGAAAGTAAGAGGGGGACGCAGTAAGGTTGATTAAGGAATATGCGTTAATTATAAAGTCGTAAATGCAAGTCTCTGTTTTGAATATTTGATCAACAATATAGACAGATTATTATTATATTTGAACACGGAATTCAGAATTGCAATACATAACACATATAATAGAAAAAAGAGGACTACTGAACTTCTTTATTGTTTTTCAAAACAAATTGGAAGAATCAAAAAAGGCTTAACACTGCAATGCAAACAAACGTGCGACGAAAACTAGCATAGTATTCGGACATTTTCGGTATCCACCGAAATTCAGTACGCACCGGTAGGCCTAATCAGTGTCATAAGAATATAGTTAACAGTGTAGGAAAACCGCATCACGTACCGAGATTTTAGGTATATTCATACACGGTAGCTTCGAGGTCTCTTTCCGAACTGTGCGATTTCGTTCCACCCTGACATTCGTGTACTAAAGACATTGCGTCATATTGCTTGAACGGTAAATGTCGCAGAAACGTAGGGGATGCTTAAATATCGGCGGGCCGCAATAATTTTCATCCAACAAAAAATATCTTTAAAAAAAGATAAACGACGTGGATAGATAATGTATTGCGGTATGTTAAATAAAATAATGCTTTTTACATGTTGAAAAATAAATCCTTAAAAAAATTAACACTGATCTATATATATTATAATCATGGACCTGTCTTATCAGTGTCATTTTATACATGATTAAACATATACAATACTTACGAACTGCTAACGAACGCAAATCTTACGAAAACCCCGCTTGGTGCCTCTTGCGTGAACGAAAACCCCTTTGGTGCCTCTTAGGTGAAAATATGATTGGTCAGATTTTAAAAAGCCCGCTTCGAGGACAACATTTGATTGGTCAAAAATGTAGGTCATAATCGATGTTATACAGCTACGCCGCAAACTTTACATTGTAAACATTTCAGTAAACAGCACGTATGGATTGGTCTCCATTATCCCGATGTTCTCTCAGGTGCAACAAGCTATGGTTGGACAGATTGCGTGTTGCAGGAGGGGGGATTTGACCATTATAAAGCGTCTGAACCTAAAAAACCCGCGAGTCAGAAATGCGTTCTGTCTGATAAAACAGGTGGCGATTGGATTACGGCACAGTGTGATAGCGCAGAAATGTTTGTGTGCGAAACAGTTAGTGGTGAGTATACCCAACTAAATGTGGTTGTACTAGTTAATGTTTGCGCCAATCAAAATTCGATGGTAAAAGTAAGTACCAATTAAGCATCCATTTAAATAATCTCGAAATTCATATTACCACTCGGGTTTAATCTATGTGTTACGATTGTATCTGGAGTTTTCTATCGCTATTTATCAGGATGCACGGACCATGAACCATTCTCACATAATGATCAGCCCAAACTTCACGGATTCCTTTCCCCCAAATGAACAATCGAAAACAATTTTAATTGTAAACATGTAAAGTTGAGTTGATTTTCTTGTTGTAAGTCACGAACACCAGTGCCGATCGCCATTTTAATGCTTTGCACGCCTTCGATGTCCCCAAAAGCAACCAAGACATAGTTTTGTTCCAACCTCACACCTATATCGAGAGGGATTCAGTTCAAATTACATCTGATAGCAATTGCAGTGCTTGTATGACTACCTGGGTCGGAAACATTCTGGTTTGGCCAATTGGAAGTTGTCTGAAACGACAAATCCATCTTACATCCAATGGCATTCCCCGAATTTTAATATTCGATGGCAATGCTGAGAAAAGGCAAACTAGTAAGAGGACACTAACCTTACTTGATTTATTTTGGTGTCTGTACTAGTTCGGATCATGCGATCGAGCGATTTCACGTATATTTTTTCTGTTGATGTAGCTCTGCGGTCTCCTGTACGTGTTAAAGCTTGTTACAAACAGGCAGGTATATGTTAACATTTAATGATAAATGATAAATAATGGAAGTGGTATAGAGCTCGTGGCGGGGACCTGAGGGAGCAATAAAAGGAACACGGTAGGGCAGACATTAGACTTCACTCTAAATGCTACCGTACATAATCTGCCGAAAAGTCAATAACTTTTCCATTGATTGTACGGATTTTATCTATGCTCCCGAATCATTAAATGCACAATTATGTCTCATTCTGCTTAATAGCTAAAAAACTATTTATCTCGCTTTAGATAAAAGACCGTGTCCTTATCTGGAGCCGAAATACTGTTTCATCGAAAGTCATTACACGCTGTTTTGTCTTGTTGTGGAGAAACGCTCATCAATTGTTGATAAGAGAATCATTACTGTTCTTTTTGTATTGAAGTTGTACGCCGTTTTTCAACATCATTTCCACGATGTACTGCGGTCCGTTGACCTAACCGGTGTTCCTGGGTTACCCACAATTACTGTCAGGTTCTTCCGCAGGCCACCGACAACTGCCCACATGAATGAGCATTGCTGTTCACTTCCTGGCAGCTACCCATAGTTAAGGGAGGGTGTTAGAGTATTGCATAAGATGTTAAACGCTCAGACCGGAGGTTGTGGGTTCGAGTCCAGTAAAGGCTACGTCTAGGTCTCCTAATAAAGCACCATTACTGATTTTACCAAACGGACTTGACAGTGGTTCAGCTTGTTCACATAACCACAATGTTTTCATCGCCATTGGACTGAAATATAAATACAAATTTTGTGTTTGCCAGTTGTGTTATTTTTTATCGTTCAGTTGTTATACTTTTTACACAGTAAGAACAAAACTGACTGAATATTCTAAAAAAAGTGTGAATAATTCTTTGAAACTGTAAGAAAAACAAGACCAAAAATTGCGATCCCTGTATATGTGTACTCGTATAGGATAGACTACGACGTTGTCTATCGGTATAGGCCGCTTGTACTTCATCAATGTTGTCTATACGATATAACTGGTTGAAATGGAGGTCGCTGATTTGTCCGATTGGTGTGGGCGTGGTCGAATGGCATTTTAAAGTTACACTCCGCCGTAAGAAGCTAATTGTTTTATTCTTAATGCTCAGAATAGAGGGATATTTATTCTCAACGTTCTAAATATCCATATTCTTAAGTACATGATATCTTGGTAAAATGCAAACACATTTTTTTTAATTTCAGCCACAGATTGCTCGTACGATGAAGTAACAGGAACGCCGGCTTCTACTGAAATTTCAGTCACGAAAACAACCAATGACGTCATCAGTTGTAAACAACAATGCTTGGACAAAATGTACAATTCAATGAACTGTTGGGCTGTAATCTTCGATCCCTTGGATTCGTCATGCACATTATATTACGTTAATGATCCATTTCACATAGGATCTTCATTAACTTCATCAGCGGAGACAACGTACATAAAGAATTGCTATTCCAGTATGTATATATACATGTATCTATTTGCGATGTTATGATTAACATAAACAAGAAATATCTTTAACAAAAGATAATGGCGTTGATAGAATGATGTCTTCCGGTATGTTAATAAAAAAATCAATTTTGCAACATGTTGAAAAATTAATCCTTACAAAAATTAACTCGGATCTTTATATACTATAATCATGGACGTGTTTTATCAGGGTCATTTTAAGCATGAATAATTAACTACTTTCGGCAAAATTCGAACTGCTAACGAACGCACATCTTACGAAAATCCCGTTTGGTGCCTCTTGGGTGAAAAAATCCCCGTTTGGTGCCTCTTGGGTGAAAATATGATTGGTCGGATTTTAAAAAGTCCGCTTCGAGGACAACATTTGGTTGGTCAAAATTGTAGGTCAAAGTCAATGTTATACAGCTACGCCGAAAAAGGCCATGATTAATAATCACTTGTCTGACTTGTATTTGAGCGATGCATCTCATTTTGTAAAATAAATAGGTTGTAGGCCCTATTTGTGTATAGAGTTATCAGATGTTATTTAATACATTTATGCTACTAATTTCTGCTTGTACTACATTACACTACGCTAGAATTAGAACGGATAATGTATATATTAACATTAAAATAACATCACAAACGATTAAACTTGCTTGAAGTAATTTGCATCTCGCCTTCAATTCTTGTACCATATTTTCACAAACCAGGTCTGGAAGATACTACTTCAACGTCGACAAGTGTTTCAGCAGATTCGTCACCAACACAAGTCTGTACTTCTTATTTACCTTTTGCAACAACAACTACATCAACGACTTCAACAACATCATTAACGACTTCTACAACTACAACTTCACTCCCTACAACATCATCAACGACTTCTACAACTACAACTTCACCCCCAACAACATCATCAACGACTTCTACAACTACAACTTCACCCCCGACAACTTCATCCACAACTACTACAACTACAACTTCACCCCCGACAACATCATCAACAACTTCTACAACTACAACTTCACCCCCGACAACATCATCAACGACTTCTACAACTACAACTTCACCCCCGACAACATCATCAACGACTTCTACAACTACAACTTCACCCTCGACAACATCATCAACGACTTCTACAACTACAACTTCACCCCCGACAACATCAACAACTACATCTTCACCCACAACAACTGCATCAACGACTTCAACAACTACAACTTCACCCACAACAACTACAGCTACATCCCCGACAACTTCATCCGCGACTACTACAACTTCATCAACGACTTCAACTACAGCAACATCACCATCTACCACTACATCTGACTCAACAACGACTTCTTCGTCGTGCAAATGTAACTGTACTGATTTAATATCCAGTCTATTTAATTTTACAAAAAGTCCCGAATGGTATAACCTTACGATAGAAGAGAAAGTAGATCTAATTGTTCAGAAACTTAGAGTGGATAAAACGCAGTTATCGGCCACGATCCGAAGGAAAACAAGTGCTCAAGATAACCGCGTGGCATCCAAGTCTGTTGGATACGTTGCGATTATTTTCATGTCATTGTTATTTGGGTTGCTTATTTTATCAGATCTGGTAAACTTTTTGCAGTTTCTTTCCAAGTCGAAAAAAGAATCGAAAATCAATGATGTAGTTCAAATAGAACCAGAAACATCTTTATGATTCTAACCCCAATGTTTGATATAGAGAGAATGCAACGTTTGTTGCGCGCATAAAAATAAAATCACCATCTTCTAAACGTGGTAAAGCAACGCATACTATTACAGAAATGATCAGAAAACAGTTTCATTGTCGGAAAATCTTAGAGGCATGTAAATTCGTTTAAATTATAATGTATGCTCGGTAAACTTGTTGATAAGTGCTAAGAAAAAATATTTGTGTTATGTATGTATGAGCATTTATATTTGTTAATTGGGATTTGACATTGTTAACACTTGTTTTATATATTTACTATGATTCTTTTATTCAAAAGAGTATCGGGTTTACACATTAACATTTGAGCGCCGCTGCTTAGGGATTTACAACCTCTTCTGTAAGTGACGTCTTTTCAAGAAAACGCAACATTTGATGTCACTATTTGCAAGCAGGAAGCAATATTTACTCCATATGGTCACTTCGTTTTCATATTGTCATATTGGGCAAATACTGCTAACTGTCAGTGTACATGGTGACGTCGCATGTGACGTTTCCTGGAAATGACGTCACTTAAAGAAGAGATTGTCAATCGTACAGCGGCGCTCATTTTATAATTACATTATTTTTAATTGGTAAATCAATTATTCATCTGCATGTAAAAATTATGACTAGAATTGTTTCGACTTGTTTATAAAAGCGTGAGTATCGTATCACAAAAGTGATAAGAAAGACTATTACTGTGATAAAAAGGTATTTTATGTACGAGGCTTGTTCGGTATAACGGAAACACTATCATTGTTTCACAATGTTCATTGAGAAGTGACTGCGTGGATGTTTCATGAATGTTCGCATGATGTCGCGATCTCGAGTGCTCCAGGTCTGACGGACTGTTCCGCTTCCTATAAACCCTGACAGCAATCTAGCGAAAGATAACAACATCATTAAATGCCAGGATCTGTGATTTTGGCCCTTCTGGCAAAATTTATCAACATTGTCTTCTTGATTCCATTTGTAAGACAGGTATACGCTGGTCACAAAACTTACTTTCATTTCAAAAACTGACGTCGGAAAGTTGTTTTTGTGGCCAATTTAAAAATATATGTAAAAAGGCATTTTTATGAATTTCGCGATTTATTTCATTTCAATATTTGCATCAATCAATACAATCACATTGAATATTGTGCATAAACAATAGTAATGTTAATAGAAAAATACATATCACCTTAATTGACTTATTGACAAATTTTGATATGTATTTTTCAGAAAACTAGATGAAAGTAGTTGCCATAGTAACCATTTTGTAAAAGTATTACAAATCTAGAGATATGCAGTTTATCCGGTGTACAAAATGCACACTTTAAGATAGCAATCAAGTGCAAATGAGCGCCGCTGTATGATTTCCAACCTCTTCTATACGTGACGTCATTTCCAGAAAACGTCACATGTGACGTCAACATGTGATGACAGTAAGCAGTATTTACCCCATATGACAATATGAAAACGATGTGACTATATGGAGTAAATATTGTTTCCTGCTTGCAAAAAGTGACATCACATGTGACGTTTTCTTGAAATGACGTCACTTACAGGAAAGGTTGGAAATCGTACAGCAGGGCTCAAATATTCCTCGATATGCTATGACGTTTGCATCCCTTTCCGTGCACTTACAATTTGTATTGTCTCAATAATTTCTGAACAAGCCTCGTACACAACCGTTTGTACAAAATATATGTTATATTTGTAATATCTATTTTCTTTGAATAAAAATATCTGAATTAAAAGTAATTATTTCGACTCAGAAAAAAATGAAAGAAAGCCACCGGACTTGCACATAATACGAAAAATTCTAATTTCAAACATGTACATTGATAATTACATGAATAAATAAAAGAAATTGGTGTCTAAAAATATACACACACAATCCGGGAAGTTACCATTTCCAAAAACTCCGAGACTACTTACGTCTTAACACATTGGCTTTGTAGCTACATAGCAATATCTGCAGAGCAGCCCTCTTTCGAGCAACAACCTCTGTTCTATAACAGTCTCATATGTCCTGTTGTAAACTGGACTACCAAATAACCCTGTCTAGAGCAAGAACCTTTCAACAACAACCGAAATTATATCTCCAATTCTACAATATTTACCTCCCTTGTTCTTAACTGTCGGCCATTTTGATAGGCAAAACTGATAAGAACTTATAGGAATAATTTCCAAATATGTGATAATTGAGAAAATACCAAGAGTATTTGCAAGTGACAACTACTTTTTCTTCAACTTACTGAACCAAATGCTCACATGAGCATAATGAATAAGTTATGTTTTATATATCGGATTAGTTTATCATCGTCACGGACGTGTCATCGTTTACATTATATTCCCAATAAACTTTAAGGAAATTTGCCGATCAAAATGGCCGACAGTTCAGAACAAGGGAGGTAAATATTGTAGATGTGAGAATTATGTATTGTTACACATACCATCCTGGTGTTAGTTTAAACTTATAGTAATCACTCTCAATGTATTATACACAACAATATCGCTTAGCAGATAATTCCAGCCGACGCAGATCGATAACGATGTGGCTACTGGTTAGCAGTCAATTTGTCTGTCGGTAGTTTCCGTAAGTGATCGTAAATTTTCCGATGATCACCGATTGCTGTGTAGGCTTGGGGCTATCTTCTAAATAGATATATAAGTCAGATAAACACCGTTATGTTTTATGCACATAAAGAGAAAACTATTGGAGTTCGATTTCGAGTTCTATGAATCACGACACTATTCTGATATTGAAAACTAACCGATGTGTAAGGCAAATGTTTTCCCCAGAAACAGTAATAGAATAAAACAAGGAATTCGTTTTGCTTATCATTTGTATTAACATATTTTATTGGAATTTTCCAATTACAATGCCAATTACAAAATAAGTTTGGGTACAATTTTAAATACGCGTACAATGCTTTTACATCTCTTTTACGTATTATACTAGTCCACATTGCCAACGCATTGCAGATTTGCAAAATGATTTACATTTACATAAATTTATTGTTTGATGTTCACCCTGTGTGATGTATCCACCATTATTGAAATTTAGTAACTATACAATAAATAGGTTTTATCTTCACGGCAGGCCTGTTTCAACTTCACAAAATAGTCTTCTTTTTTTGGAAAAAAACAAGTAATACTAATAAGTCTATAGTCTTTCAAAACATGCATTTTACATATTTGCCTATAAACAGAAACTAAATATATACATATATATACATGTAAATACTTCTGTAAGTGAGTCTGCGCTAAAATTTAATTACACATCTCATCAGTGATTATGCATTAAAGTCAACACAAGGGTAATCAGCCTAGCAAGCATGTCCAACTTACTCCAGATCTGATCAATATTGGCCCATGCTATATGAGAGATACCACGTCAAAGACACGAATGATGTGATACTTAACCCAGTCATATCAACCAGTCACCGGGCAAATCAGTACTATCTCCATCATTTTAATAGCGAGCGTAGGAAAGAAAGCAACTATAGTACCTAAACAACTTTGAAAAGTCGCGACCCGGGGACACGAACACTCCACCACTGATCATCCGGGCTTCTGTGTACTTATTGTAGAAATAAAGTCATGTTTTAAAGAACACGAAAACTCGGTCAATGGCTCTACCGGGATTCGAACCCGGGTGTACGGATTGCCGGTCCGTTATGCTAACCACTACACCACAACGACCTAACGCCATTTTCATGTAAATTTAACTTTAATCTATAAAGAATATACTGGTACACATTCTGATTTCCAGTTATAACGTTATAAACAAGTGAATAACGAAGTCAAAGATTTTTCAGTAATTTGAACTGTTCTCTCATATTTGCGAATTCATAATTACAGAACATCCTGTCATGAAGCTTCTGTTTGACATACACTTAAACCGCCTCTTACTTTAATTTACAAACATTGAATTGAACACACTATCCTCGGAAATAATTGGAATTTAACAAACAGCGTGTAACAACACTTCCGGTGAATGTGATTACAACAAAATGATACATTGGGAGTTATGTACATTTCGTTTGATAAAATTAACATTATATATTGCACAGAGTGTTAAATCAATCAAATATATGTTTACGTAAGTTGTCACCATTTAAAATTTGATTTAATTTAATTGGCATTAATTCAAATGGTGTCGCTGCAGAATTGTTTTGTGATTTGATATTACTTTGTAACAAACATTACATAGTTAAAATCAAAATGGCCGACAATTTAGAACAAGGGAGGTAAATAATGTAGATGTGAGATCTCATTCTCGACAGCTCTCGGGCATTTCCGTACCACTTCGTTACTCGGATAACTTCTGACGTAGTTGGCCGAGGATTTCCGAATGGTGAGAACTATGTATTGCAGATTACTAGTATACTCATGAAG
Organism: Mactromeris polynyma; assembly: GCA_032209605.1. Classification (NCBI taxonomy): domain Eukaryota; kingdom Metazoa; phylum Mollusca; class Bivalvia; order Venerida; family Mactridae; genus Mactromeris; species Mactromeris polynyma. Next base: position 8,520,802 of record JASFXZ010000012.1, read on the forward strand.
TGCATCACTGTAACTTCTCTGTTATCCATTGCATTAAACTTGATTGAATGTATATACATGTAGTTGTTTTTACCTGTTATTTCTTTACAATAGTTTCCCCTAATTTTACAAAACTCACGATGTCACATAATTAAAGAATTTCATCCAACAGAATAAAGATATCAAAGGCCAAGAGGCCTAGAATCTCACAGTTCGGAGGGGACACCCCTCCCATGCCCTCCCCATCGCAATGTTTAGGACCGCGCGACGCGCCTGTGTTAAGGGTAATAAATGATGACACGTCCGACTTCATAGATAGATATATTTATTTGCATATTGAACACTGAAAAGTATTTTTTACAAAGCAGCAATAATCATTTTTACAGTAATAAGCATCGTGACAAATGGCGAGAAAGCATGTAATTTTGGTTTGTGAATTTTAGAAATTTCATTTTTTCGAGATATAAATCATGTTTTTGTTTATTTGTTTTCTAAATAGACATAAAAGATTACAGAAATTTTACATGTGTTCTTTTACATGCGTTCTCGGGAGAGACAGTGTATGCAATATACCGCAACATTAAGGCATATATTACATACATGTATAACAATTATAGAACAACATATTTAAGCCAAAATAGTATGACATAGAATTATTATAATGCAATACAACATATTGTTGAGCCATACAATTCATGAGCATATATATTTACTCATACATACACATACATACTCACACATACATATATAGATATACAAGTATATACATAATATGCATATACCCCTACACACACAAACACACACACACACACACGCATATACATATAATACATACATGTACAAACAAAAGTAGCACAATCATTTAGGGTATATAGAACAACATTGCCTTACCACACCAAGAATAAATATGTTTAGACAAAACATGTCTAAGTCACCATTGCATGCAGGTTTTGTCATTCAGTGAAAGCGTGGTGTACGAAAATGGCTAGGTTTCTAATTTCGATAACATTTTCACTAGTAATTAATTGTAAAAAATTGTACATATTTGGATTTTGCCAATAAAAGCGTTTGATTAATTTGTTTCGACTTTCTTTGTAAATAGGACATTGTATGACGAAATGATATTCATCTTCCAACACGTTGCAGGCAATACATAATCTTTCGTTAAAAGGTACCGGTTGAGGTTTTTTCCATCTTCCTGTTTCAACATATAAACGATGTGAAGACATTCTTAATTGGGACATAGATATTCTATATTTTTTAATGTTGATAACCTCAAGATATTTATTGAAAGTAAAAGAAGTAAAGGCCGTTTAAAGAAAATAGCTCTGGATGAGTTTTCCAGTCTTGAGTTAAAATCCTGAATCCAGGTATCGCGTATTCTTTGCTTTACTAATGATAAAAAACACTTTCGATTGGCTACTCCTTGGTTCCACCAAGCATCATAAAAACCAAGCTTAGACAAAATAGACTTAACTCTTGAGACCCAATTAACCTTACGCGGGTTTACTTCAAGATCACTTTTGAGTAAAATATAACATTGTTTAATGTATTTATGTTCTGGGGCAAAGCATATTTTTAGCCAGTATTTAATAATGTTGTACATTCTAGTAGCTTCCATATCATACCTGCCTAGTTCTCCATGTACAAAGTCATTTTGAGTCGACAGTTTAACTCCCAATAGACGTTTACAGAAATGTAAGTGCGTTTTTTTCTATTTCGGCCGCCTTATAGAACCCCCATACTTCGGATGAGTAATTTAATATAGGTGTGATTAATTTATCGAATAGTTCAAGTGTATGTTTTGGAGATAAATCTGTAAACTTATACAGACGTTTGTTCATTTCAAAAATTCCTTTTAGTGCTTGGCCTGCTAACAATTTGTCTTGAGCTTTAAAAGAACCACCCGATGAGAAAACAACACCCAAAATATACATATAAAACACTCGTCCGGGCGCTGATGGAAATTTCGCAAGTTCGGTAATCTCCGTATAAAATGCCGAACGGGGCAAAAAATTGGTAGTGACTATATTGAACATAAAATTCGACCGCCTTAATTTCAATTAAAAAAATATTGAAAAATACATTCAGAATGAGAACTAAAAACAAATTTAATTCCGGCTGTAATATTTTCAGTAGTTTAAAGCACATTTTTCAGAATATAAGTTAAATGAGACGAGTTCAAATTTTTTTCGGCCGAATTACAGTATATTTAATGTAAATGTGAGTGGTTAAATGTAAATGCAATTTCCCCCGTCAAAAGAATAAAAACAACTTTTAATCATTCGAAACGTTACAAATGACAGTTTGTTATTCCACCTGTATTCAAGAAATGCATTGATGCAAAGCATCCAAGGGCGCCGCAAAACTGGTGCATAATGTTTTTGAATAGCGTAATGGCGGAAAAATGTTTTGGAATAGTCCATTTTCATACTATCATTGGCGTGTATTTCCTTTTAAACACCGTAACTTGCATGCATATCCACGTTACAAGTACCACTGTGTTAATATTGATTTAAGTAAAGTGAAAATGAAGATTTTTATAATTAATTTATTATTATTTTATCTTCGACACCTAACACACACATGCTGTTTATGTAGAATCGTCCTATTTTTCGGGGATCAGCAAGTATTTATCATAAACATATCGTTTTAACTTTAAATATTTTATTTCTAAATCATAAAAATACAAAAAGTAACGTGTAATATTTGCTGCAGTTTAAACCTTAATTAAAAAAATAGATTCAGTTATAAATAGATGCTCCTACCATAGTCTCAAAAATTTCGTGATTACATTAAAGGCCCCGCCCTCATGGGCGGCGCCAATTAAAGATGCTCCATCTATATTCTAAAGTGTCGACTGAAGCTATCGCGCTTATCGGAAAAGCGATACTGTTGTACATGGTTTCCTTGGTTATTAACCAGTTCTCTTGCCAATTTCAGAGACTGTGCAGTTTGCAAATCAATCTTGTCCAAGGCAGCATTCGAACAAACAACCTTCGGATCAGGAATCAGGCTCGATAGCCCTCAACCACTATGCCACCTTGACTTCGAGAATAGCATGAACGAAATATGTAAGAAACCGGATAAACTATGTGTTTAAATATGTATATATCATTGCTTCTTAAGAGAGTAAATCCATCGAAACATTAGTAATACTAGACATACAGTAAGACATGACTGTCCTATACATAGATAAACAAAATACATAGGCGATACAGATTCCATCAGGATTCCAACATAGAGAGGATCAATTAAAAAGCCCACAGCGCTAACAAACAGGAAGAAACCTCCCATTTTGCCGTTTATCTTCAATGCATTTTCTTGCGTCCAAACTATTAAAGTAGGATATATTATCGAGATGGCAAAACCAGCAAAAGGTATGGCAACCCATATTAGTGGGTTAATGTGCCAGTAAGATGCAACCCCAGTGCCACAGGATGCGAGTACGAGCATGAAGAGAAACGACAGAAGGAGATTTTGCGGAGAGATAATCTCAGATATAAAGATTCCAGTAAAACGACCGATACCATAAAACGCCCACAACAGTGATATCAAATATGCACCGTCTGATTTCGTCCAATCTAGCTGCATAAGTACGAACGGCATTATAAATGACTGGTATTTACACTCAACTGTTGAATATACAACTACAGCAATACCCAGAACAACTAAGAATAGAGTCCTTTGCCTTTGTGTGAAAGGAGCGCGAGATATTTTAGTAGCTACAACTACTGTGCCCTTCAAGTCAACAGATTGTTGTGTGTAAGGTGGGATTTCATCGTAACCCTTTCGATTAAGAATAATATAGATTACACCAGAGATTGCTGTTAGAAAACCAGTAACAACAAACGCCACATGCACTTTAGTCTCTCCATAAATCACTTTGTCTGATTCTGTATCGACTACATTATTTACTGTAGCATTTTCTAAACTGTCAAAACTGATGAAATCAGTGACTAGACGCATATCTGAAGAATTCGTGATACTCCCATCATGAGGTCCTGGTGAGACATTTGCAACAGCATCAAAATTCAAACTATGGTTTGAGACGAGGGACTCGTTGTTTGCCACTGACCCAATTGGACTATGTATCCTTGGCGCGAGGAAGAAACTGGTAACCACAGGAGAGATTATACCACCCAACGCGTAAGTGAAGTGGAGAGCTTGCATGTATTTTCGTCCTGCCGTTCCCCAACAAGAAACCACCTTAACATTTCCTCCTGCAATTTAAACAAGAAATATCAATTTGAAGGTTAAGATTTGTAGTGCAATACAAAAAAAAGCCGAGATGTTACGAGTGCTGGTCTCTCCATATCCAAAACGGATTTCGGTAAATTTAACAAAATTCAATGGATTTCGGTAAGGTAACGTACCCTTTGTCGAAATATTAAACAATCCGCGTGAAGGTTACACACGTTGCTCGGTTGAAGAGAAATTGTATTTGTGGTTAACTTAAGATTTCATTGGGATACACAACACTGGTATGCAAATAGAAAAAACATGTTAGTACGACTTAATCAGAGTTTTACGCCGATTTAATGCGTGTATTTCAATTATACGTGTATGGCGGCCATTGGACCAGCGAATAAACGAAAAAGCAAATAATATATAGAGTTCTTGTATACTAATATAACGAGTGGCACTTTTGTCTAATGTAAAAATATGTCTGGACGACTTCTATTTACCAAATATGCTGTAACACAAAATTGCCTAGTAATTGTATAGGCACGAAGAATACGCACCATAACGTGTTAACATAAACGCCGAACGAATTTATCAACATTTTATAATTAGAACTATCTGGATTAGCCTCTGTAAAACACCAATGAATAATTAAACTAAAACAGGGATTACCAATGCAAGAAACACTGACGGTTCAAGTAACATAATAACAAGTACATTGTATTACAAAATGTTTGAATTGTATGCAGTGTCTCGCAAGGTCGAGTCTTTAAGAGAGAGAAACGGTCGACTGATTGGCCAACTCTTACGCTCACTTACATAGTTCTATATATGTAAATTGTTAATAATCTCTATAAAAGCAATTGACAGTCAACATACCTGCATCACGCCCACCACAAAGGAAGCCATCCACAAGACGAACAAATAGAAACAGACCAAATACATTGCACCATGGTAACACACAACTGGTGACGCCATTCAAAATTGACAGTATACCTAAATACATAGTTAACTACATGTATATCAGTGAGAAAATCAATTTCCCCCAAAATGCTACTAGTATTGAATTGAAATATGAAGTCTAGTAAATATGACGTCTAGTAAAAGAGAGAGAATAAGTTGCTACAGGAAACGCCACATTCATAAGACAGTGCCTCCTCACACAGACCTGCGGAAAAACAACATTCCATAACATAAGGCACTTGAGGAGATTTAAAGGGTACATACGTAAGGGAACAGAGGCGCATGGAATGGCCTGGCAGACCATAAGGAATAACTAGGAGAATCAAGGAGGACAAACAGCGAAGGGGGGGGGGGATAAATTAATGGAAAATTTCACAGGACAAGTCAAGACAGCTGGCAACAAGAGGCCGACACTGGGCAGAAAATAACCTGAACACTATATAAAGTGAAATATTTGCACAAGGGGAAAGGGAAACATAACATACATTCAAAACATAAAAAGAAATAATAATCATACAGCGAGCTACAGCCTTGGAACTTTCAGTATAAATACTGGGGTTTAAATTGATTTAACAGCTAGCTAACCTCACACTAAGTTAATCGCTAAACGGTCTTTTATTTCTAACATATTGATCAACACACAATGTCAGCAGCAACTAATCCATAATCAAAGCACTGAAAGTGCTGACAGCAAGGGGCTCACTGCAGAACACAGACGTCACTTTGACATAGATTTACCTATCACAATAGTCGTTCAAGAACACTTTGTTATGTTTGTATATTAAATTGTATAGGAGTTGAACATAAGATTGTATGGTATACAAAGAATGGTATAGACATTCAGAATAATGTATGGAGAAGAAGTAAACAGTACCTTAATTTTGATATGCCAAGTTTCAATGCAATTCATTGAAAACATAAACTATAATGTTATAACACGTGTTCTAAAAGTAAACTTCAGCTCAAAGGGACAGACTTAGAATGTACCTTACTTTAATGTACACATATCGAACCTGAGTGACGACCGCCTATAATACATAAACTTAACTTTAGTTTTACCTAGCAACTTTAGATGTTGTACTCGGTCATACACAAAGCCAATAACAAGACTTCCGACCATATAACCAATGGAGTTCATAGTAAATATTAAGGCGGTCTGTTGTACGTTCGTGTCGAGAATTAACTGCAAATCAGGAAATGCGGTACCAAGTTGTCCATAAGTCCAACCCTGTAATTGAAGAATACACATTTTTTTTCGAAATTTGATCCAATGCGATATGCAATTATCTGTTTATGCCACAGCAGATATCAGATATGATTGGATGCTGTTGTCCTGATACTTTCAAGGATATACTGGCCCGAGGGCGTTAACGGCGATATTGACATTTTAGGAGTTGAGTAAAGGTGGCGCAGCAATCGTACATCAACGTTCAATAACGACCTAGGTTGAATACAGAGCCAGCACTGGCATCGTTTCGCGTATACATACGCTTTTTATTGGACTGTACCGCTCAGGTAACGTCTATAGTAGTGTGGCAATTTGAGAAGCATACAACAATTGGTTCCCGTTTTCAAAACACAAAAAAGACTGAAAGCCGGTAACATGTCAAAAACGTCCACATCCTAATTACTACGCAAACAAAATAGTTCCAAAGTTCACCGATCGAAATAATATCATAAACGTTTCAATATAATGAAATGTTGAAAAGGTGACCTGCTAAAGTGGTTTGTGAACTAATAAGCCGTTTCTGTGGAGTTCAGATGGGGTTTAAAGCAATGTATTAATACACACGAGTTTGTTTACAGTTTTGGATTTATCGTAGATATGGTCGTTGTGCACGACTACGAAAATTATCGGTGTCATCCTTCTACGTACATCTCACTCTGTGCTTGGAAAATTAATTGGAAAATACCCCACTACAACAAGATACTCATAACCTAGTTTCGAATTGCAGGTAATGTCTAATTAAGCAACACTGTTTGTTGTTTCCTGGAGTACAAAATAAATCTAAGAACCATAATAAGACTTGTTGTTTATCAGTCCTTACCTCCATCAATTTGAAGAAAGTTAAGTAATGTCTTGAAATAATAAATGCATTTAATATTTTGATAGTCATCTACACATGCATTGAATTGACATGGTATGCTAACATGTGGGAGGGTAATAAAGCAAATGAACGAACTCACCAAAAGTATAAAATTGAAAAAAACGCACATCGTTTGTATAAAATTCTTTCTATGAACATCATTTTCAAAAGTAAAATGCTTTCTAATCCAACGTTGTCCAAATTTCCTTCCATGTCGCAATTGTTTTCTTTCGACTGAGATTTCATTGCTCAGCATCTGATTAACAACTTCCAAGTCCGACATTTTTCTCAGGTAGAAAATGTTAAGTTGTATGAAGTTATGATCTTAAAATGTCATTAACCTAAATAAATGTAGTATCCATATATATGTATCTTTACAAACTAAAAGAATTAGAATGGCCTACTTGGAAACCACCTATGTACATCAGCATAAACATTGTATGTAGCTACGAGTCCATAAATATTCATGAGCGTGTTAGTTAACTTATCTTTATTAAAATATACAATGTACTTTATTTAAAATCACGATCTAATGTATCAATGCAATAACATGCATTGTCATAAATATGCATCAGTGATAGTTTGAAAATTTTGAAAAACCTGCTAAGTTGGGCTGGTAACCATCAGGGCCCATTGTCGGTAAAGGGCAATGCTCTGGCCGAGGATCCACACAGATGACTGCGGAAGCTCCAAAAATTGGAAAATTCAGGGAGCAGGTACACTTTCTTATGAGACAACAACAACTTCTTATTACAATAAATATTCACCAGTTGTATCCTTTCTTTGAATATGACTAAGTTTTAAGTCAAGTGCAAATTGTATTTTATTCTACTGCCTCGATGCCAATATTGTCAGATATATAAGGTTGGCCAGTGACAGATCTGCATATGTTAGGTCTGGGTTTCTCTATTTTACAGAGATTTGTTTCTCAGAATAATTCGCTATTCTCAGCAATAGAGTGTGAATTGCATTGTGTGCTTAGCTTACAAACACAACAGCTTTTATTGAAATACAACATGTAACAACTCCAGTTTACAAATAAACAAAACAATGCATCTGTTTGACTAAACAGTTAAATTAGAAACAGTAACAAGTTGTATATAACAACGATAATACAAGTACATTAACAGTAAGTTAGTGGAACATTGTCTCTCCTCGTAGAAGCAGACCCATATGTACATGACTCGGGATAGAAAATAGTTTTTTCTGGATTGACTATAGCCATGGTGGCAAGATCTGACAAAGAGTTTGGCTGAGATAGTGTCCTTACTTCAGGACTGTTCTGGTCATCATACATATGTTTCTGTGAAGTTTGATTGCAATACATTTTATTAGGATTATTTTGGCAGTACAGCTGTTGACCAGCCTTAACTGACAATATCTGTAAAGTTGCAGGAATATTATTTTGAACAGGATGTGGTTCAAACCGATTTACAGTTCTTAGTTCAGAATTCAGTTGCACTTCTGATTCAGTGCTGTTCATCAATGGCTCTGCAAGATTGTGAATGGTACCAGGTTTTATCTTATACATAGTTTCAGAACACGGATGTTCAGATTGCTCGTCTACGAACTCTGCTCCCGACACCGTTGAACGAATATTTTCAAAAGTATTAGAGACATATGGTTTTCCATGATCATGCGATACACTACTACCATCAATATATTTCCAGAACAGGAATGCTCCATTTGGAGATAATGGTCTTTGCTGGGATTTATAAGGTTGAACTTTCACATCTAATTTTCCTGTAAGATGTTTTGACTTTCTATTGAGTTGCCTAGATTTACTAGAAGCATGAACCAATGTCTCAGGATCAGTATTCAATCTTGAAGAATTTGAACATTTCATTCTTATACCATTTCTGTCTGCTTTACTGTCACCAATATCCACTATAACATCAGGTAGCATTACTGAGGGAGCATTATTTCTATGGTAAGCGAACATTTCTCTATTGTTCTCAGAAGATCCATGGTAGTAGTTTTTGTTAGTATTGTTGGAGGCCAAATCTGCAGTAATATTTTGATATGTTTTATCCTTACACAGTGCGCACACTATTTTCCCTCTTGAGTAACACTCAGAATTTTCAGTTTTATTGTAACATTGCATTTGCCGGTTTGAAAACATTATTGAACTATCTTGGGTTGCTGCAATTTCTTTTGCAGGAGTATGAGATACTGAGTGTTTTGAACGCACTGAGCTTGGAGACTTCAGTTTGATTTCACTGTTACATTTTTCAGGACATGTTTCAAATAATTGATCAGATACATTGTTAGAAATTCCAACAGTACAATCTTTAATCCTGTATTTCTTCAGCCAAAATTCACTTTGAATATCGCCACTAGTTTTCTTGGGTTGAGCATTTAATTCTGTTTCATTGTCCGAATCTGTTTCATTGTTCAGTAGGGGAAAGCCTTTCTTTTGTCTATTCATTTGTGATGCTGGAAACAGAACAAAGTGATCAGCTTTAATATTCACATCAGAAACATCCTCATCATTTGGCTTATTTGTAATATTATTCAAATCTTTAGTTGAAGAAAGTATAGATTTTTTCAGAAATGCAGGATTCCTCCAATTATCGAGTCCATGTTGTATACTGTTTCTACTTGAACTACCTGTATAACAGTTATGATCACTTTTATTTCTTGACACAATCTTAATAGCATTGTTATCACTTACACTCATGAAATCATTTTCAAAATCGTCATTGTTATTTTCATCTTTCCCAGAGACATCATTGCCACCTGTGTTACCACTATCATCATTCTTATTGCATGTTGGAGTGTCTGAATCATTTTCCAAGTCATATACTTTGATTTCATTGTCTTCAGCCACTGTTTCATTCACTCCATTTGTCTGATCTTGCATGTCCATTGTGTGTGTTGTGTTATCAACATTTAAGGTTGGAACAGAACTAAGGCTTATAGATGTTTCAAAAGGCTCAGGAAGGATTTTTCTACTTGAACCCATTGTTCTAAACAACTGAGCAGAAAAGGGACCTGCAATTGAAATAGCATCCACAATATTATACAATATATGAATTTCTATCTTGCTTTTGGAAATTACCAGCAAATGGTAACTTAGAGCAAAACCGAAGTTCAGTGTTTTATTAATGCTTGTAATGATGTAGTTTCTGTAGTTGATCCACTCTACATACAGTTAATTCACAACTGTATAAAAGTCAATGAAATATCAATGATAGAAAATATGTAATGATGTACTGTTATCATGACATGCCACAACAATATAACATACAGATATGTTATTCATATATACACTGTATAAATGCATATGCAGAGGTAGCAGAATGTGCTCCACATGTCTGGTTAAAATAAATTCCTCCCAATAAAAACTTGGAAATTTTACAACTAAAAGGAAATGCTTTATTGGTCTGGTAAACAATGGCCATGTTCAGCAAACTCTGAGGTCATCATATTTTTCAATTGATTTACTTTTTCACATTGATGAAGTCATAATGCAAAATATTTGCACAAATAAAAAATGCACATTTTCTATGTTAGGGGTCTTCTATCAGGTTATAAATTGGATTGTGAATGCCCATAAATGTGTCATCCATCACACAGACAATTAAACCCATGATTCAGATTACCTGTAATAAACTTCCTTCCCTGGCGCCATCGTTGATTTATTCTCCGATTATGATCGCTAGGAACCACAGCACTGTTGTTTTCATCCTCGGACCTAAAGCTCAAGTTCTTAAAGCGTGTCAGAATGACATCAGATCCACCTAGGAGTTGGTTTGACGGATTTGCATGGAATCCAATATTCTGATGCTGGTTTATCCTTTCTTGCAGTATATCATCAGGGATTCTGAAAAAAAGATTTTTTGTAAAACAAGAGATGTTTGTAAAACATTATACCCCCTGTGACCTTTGACCCTGTGACACCAAAATCAATAGGGTTCCTCTGCTACCCAAGATGAATGTGTGGACCAAGTTTGAGGATGATAGGTCAAGGGGTTCTCTAGTTATTGATTGGAAAAGAAAAGGTTACGGACCAACGGACATACCGACCGACCGACATTTGCAAACCAGTATCTACAGTAATAATTATACAGTTTTTATATTTCATTCTATAATCATTCGTGTTTAGATGCAAATTCTAGTATATAGCTTAGTTGATCATATGTTTCTATCTTCTGTAAGTATTATTGACTACTTTTATCTTATATAATGTCTTATATATTTATTGTAAACTAATGTAATTACTATATATAAAAGCATAGAATATTAGTCAAACACATAGGGGTTTTACAAGATTTATAGCACACAGTGAAACACTAACTTTTATTGGGACAACATAGCATGCATGCACAATGAATGCCAGAAACATGATCAAATATTTAATTGACCCAATCAGCTATTTTATTCACAAGCCACAATCATTAAAGACAGTTAAGTCCTGACAACTAAGAAGGATGAGTAATGCAGACAGGGTTTTCAGGTTAATCTAATAATTTTTAAATACAGTAAAACCTGAATTATACGACCACCCTTTGGACCCTTAGTCTTCTTATTAAGGTGGTCTTAATATTGAGGTTCAATAAAGAGCAAATCAGTGAAAATAGACTTGAAAATTGTGTTCTTAATATTGAGCTGGTCTTTTCATTGAGGTGGTCTAAGTGAGGTTTAACTGTTCTTATCAAAGCATTGTTAACATCGGACAATGACATGTGGCAGTGTAAGTGGCTTTTATACAGACTGAATGCATTTACATATATGTTCAACTATGACCCTCATAATCTATGGTATTACCTGAAATATTTCGTAAGAGTGCAACTACATATCATCAAAATTACAGCTATCATACCACCAGTGTAGAAAGATGCCCATAATGTGTTCTGAAATAAACTTATATAAGTCACTTACAGAGAACAGCAATACAAATAAAAAATGAAATGGTAACCTATTTTGAGAGTTCGTTTTTATGATGATATAAGTTGTTTCAATAATTTGTTCCTATGACCATTTATGATAATGATCTTGGTGTTTTGTACTTCCACTGCGCAAAGAGATGTCGTAGCTCTCACAGGACTGAATATTTCTTATTTGCAAAGGTTTGTGACATGCAATTCTTCGAAGGAGGGCATAAAAAAATACATGAAGTGCTGCTTATTTTACCATTGATCTAATCACATAGCTTTAGCTACAATGGAGCAGGCACAACATGTGGTGGACAGACAGATAATATTCTTTTTTATCACTTTGAATATCATTATTATTACCTCCCTTGGCAAAAGTAGAATAAAAGAAGGACAGTTATGATAATAGTACAGAAATGTTAAGAAAGACATGAATTATGTAAATAAATTGGATTGTTCACAAAAAGGGTTAGGTAATGAGATAATTACATGCCTCCTAGCAGGCCTTAATGAAAATAAAGGTTTTTATAAAGGGTTCAATTCAGAAAAATAAAGGTCTTTTAGGGTGATTTCTGTAAAAATGAAGAGCACATAAAGGCTTATTTGACCATCCAAGTAAACACATTGATGCAGCCGAGACGGGCTGGTAGAGTGCCAGTCGCCACGACGATGATGGGATCCTGCATGAGTAATCAAAGACTGATACTCAAGATGATATATGCAAATAGTATCATATGGCCGCATTTTTCCACAAGTGAATATAACAATATTAATGTAATATTCACTGCTAACGCAGTGAAAAATGTATAGGTTTGCAGAGTGAATTACAGGTTTTAATGTTTTTCAGAAAAAACAAAGGATTTTAGGATTTTCCAAAAATTAAAGGTAATTACAGGTTTTAAAGGTTTCACAAGGTCTGCCTCTTAAATGTGGTCCTCAATCATGGTTCATACAGAACTTCCCAAAAAAAATCAAGGACATTTCAAGTACTTTTCTCCTATTTTCAAGGACTAGAATATTCACAGAACCTTAAAATGAGTGTCTTTTAAATCAAACTAAATGCATAATTAAATACTGAAACATTAGTTTCATGTAAAATTTTAATTTTATTATTACCCAGTAGATGATTTATATGACTGGTACGTAGTAATTAGCTTAATGGTCCACAAAATTTCTGCTGTTTATGAGTGTCTTTCAATCAAACTAAATGCATAACAAAATACTGAAACATAAGTTTCATGTAAAATTAAAATTTTATTATTACCCAGTAGATGATTTATATGACTGGTGCATAGTAATTAGTTTAATGGTCCACACAGTTTCTGCTGTTAATGTTTTGTCTTTAATAAATTAACAGTTCCATTATGGCATTGTTTTCACAGTGGGTTCAGCGTTAGGGGTTGTCAGTTAATTGTTGTTGATATCTTGATTTATGGGTTTAGGTACAAAGAAAGATGTAAAAGTCTCATTTGAGCTTTTAACACTGCAGTTCGGGTTATGTTTCTCGCTTTTCATATGCGACCGTAAAGTGTGTAATGCACTTTCTCCCATTGATGCAGTATCAATCAATTTGTCACAAAATGTACACATACATTTTCTCTTTTCCCCCTTGAACTCCTTGAGCCACGGTCTGTAGCGTTCATCTGTTAACCACTTAACCGAGAAAATACACTTATTCTTACTCCATTCGGAACACCTCGTACAATTCATTCGAATCATTCCGTAGTGGAATGACAGAGGTGTTCCCAATGATTCTTACTCATGTTGATTTTTAGCGACACGAATAAAATTACACAGCATGAGATTAACTTTAAGTAAGGGAGAAAGGCCAAAAACTGTCCATTATGTCAGAGAACATAATTATTTACATATTGCCGAGTTTGCTTTATTCTCTGACATTTTTTCGTCATTTTTGGACTTTGTTTTTTTTTCTTCGCTGATCTTTTCGCAGCCGCAAAATGTAAGGGCTATTCATCAAAATTGTTCTGTTTATTTGAAAATTCAAGCACTTTTCAAGGATAAGGCATCAAATTCAAGCACTTTTCAAGGATTAGGCATCAAATTCAAGCACTTTTCAAGACTGTGCGAACCCTGTCAATATAACATTTCTTCCTATTTTTGGCCCAGTACATAATAATTACGTAATTAAGTACATAGTGAATAGTTTCAAACATTTTTTCTGCATTGTAATATAAAATAGACCTATAACTAAATGTGGAAGCGTTTTAAATATCTGTCTTATATTTGTGAAGAAGACTTACATAGGAATCAAGAGAATATCCACAAATAGCAGCAAGGAAAGTATCATAAACATCTGCAAGAACTTTACAATGACCAACATCTGTACCTAACTGAGAAAAAGAGAAAGTGATTTATAATTTTGACAATTCATTGAATGCATTTGGTCTATCTTTAAAGACAACAATGATGTTACTTGTTAAAGATATATTATGCTCATTTTTTGTTCATTTTTTTACCGAAACAAACATGAAAAATATATATCCTATAGTTAGAACATCAATAAACATGCATTAACAAAGAATGAACTCATAATGTATTGATCCGTATTTCGTGAAAAAAGATGTTTGTACATCATAAAAATTAAAAAAACTGCCAGTTTTTTAACAATCAGGCTATTTTACATGATTTATCTGTTAGTAATATTGTAATTTTTTTTATTTTCAATCGGTTATACATTGCAATGGTTCTTATTATAGATGTTTTAGCCAATGCAACAACAATACTTAATGAAGTCAATTCAAACATTTTATGTTCAGATGAGCCAGATACATCTTTAATTCTGACAGTTGAAGAAGTTAACTTTGTTAACCATTTCAATGTAAAGAGATATATACTATTGTTACACAGAAGATTATTGTACTTTTATTCTTGACAAAAGGCACCAGACCAAACATTTGCAGTAAGAGTTGTGCTTTATAATATATATAAAGAGATATAGCTTTTTGTGTTGTATGAAAATGATGGAAAACTAGAACCTATAAATACTTACTGAGTCTAAAACAGTGTTTATCATATTTTCAGGCACCTTGAGCATAGCAGCCATGAAGTCGTTCAATGCCTGAATATAAATACATCAATAAAATCTCGAAGTTAGGTTGTAATTATATAAGAACTTTCTACTTCCGAGCAATAATTGTCCAATTCAAATTTACTAGAACCTAATCATACTCATGAATTTAATACCGTATTTAACCAAACATAACTTTTTGAACTGTTAAGTTTATAAAAGTATCTGTATTTCATTATCAGTAAATGAGGTATACTTTAAGATATTTGGCCCAAATGCACTGAGCCTCGTTTCTGAGAAAAACGCAATTAAGATGACGTCATGTTTTCACATTAATTGCAACAGCTAAAAGGAGTGAAAGAATTATGAGCGGCGAGCTGAGGCAAAACAACTATCGGTAAACATTGAGACGGCCCCTTTTTAACTAAATGTTTATATATTTCCCCCCATGTCACATTGAAAGAGGGTTGTTTCCCTTTGTTTAACTGGTGATTTTTGGTGTCCTCATGGCCACATTAAGTGCTGTAATTCCCTGAAAAAATGTTGTTTTGCAAAAAAAAAGTTTTGTAGTGACCTACGGTACTTAATTATACCCCTGCATTCAGAAATATTAATTACTCAATTTCGCCCAGATATGTCATTTGGGCCAAAAAATTCAGGGAATGATACGAATAACGCCTGTCTTCAATGTATATCATGTTAAATTTTAGTCATGAAATAGTCACAAAATCTAGATTTATTTGTATGAAACCAAGAACAAAGCAAAACACACTCTCATTTAAAAGATTCATCAAAAATTATAATGGAAAGCCGCTGATGAAATCTGAAAGCTCACAGATAAAAATTATAATCAATAGACTTCCAAAACAGTTAAATTTTGTGAAGAATAAATGACATCTAAATTAGCTTGAGATTTATAGCAAATATTTTTGTGGAAATTGTTCACTGAAAACAGAGGAAAATATACCTGAACTATCACAGTGACAGCTTGATTTCCAATGAAGTTGGTAAGATCATCTAAGTTTGATGACAAATCTGTGATGAGTGTCTGCAAAACATACATAATCAAGCACAAATTGAATCAATAAAATACACTTGTTTACTTAAATGCCATCAACTGCTTCTGTTCTCTTCTTGCATTCTCAATCATGAGGAATAATCGCATAACAAAAATAAGCTTCATATATCAGTCTGTTAAGAATAAGTTGATAATGCATTATACTAATATTATCAAATAAAAGGTCTATTTTCGACAATTACCAACTGCCATGAAATAAGTTAACTATAAGTTATATTATTATCATTTGATAAAGTTACATGAATTTCCATATCTTGTGTATAATGAAGAAAAAATATTGGAATGATGGAAACTCTTCACATAAAATAGAAATTCCTGTCAGTAAAATGCAGATGTCATCCCATATCATCACATATAAAGGTTTGTTGCTGACACTTTCCACCAAATTTGGCTGAAATCCAACCAGAAGTACAGGTGATGTCTGGACAAACTACAGTAAGACCTCAATAATAAGACCACTTTGGGACCCTTGAAAACTGGTCATCTTATTGAGTTGGTCTTAATATTGAGGTGATATACTGAAATCGTAATTTTGAGGTGGTCTTATTATTGAGTTGGTCTTAATATTGAGGTTGTCTAAAGAGCAAAACAGTGAAAATGGTCTTGAAAATGGTGTTCTTAATTTTAAGGTGGTCTAATTTATTGAGGTGGTCTTTAAGTTTTTCATGTCTCTTTAGCAGCACATTGGTGATACACTGAAATCGTAATTTTGAGGTGGTCTTATTATTGAGGTGGTCTTTAGGTGAGGTTTTACTGTAAATTCAATTAAAACATAAATGGCCATAACTTGTCTTTATATCATTGGATGTGTAAATGCTGACGATTTGTACATCTAGGTTTAGTAGAAATCCAGCCATCTCTCTAAGTGTGACAGACAGACAAATAGATGGACAGGATAAAGACAACAGTTCTACCTCTACCAAAATTATGGGGAAACTTAATGTAAAGGCTTTTGTAGTCTCAAATATTATGCATACATGCAAAGTAGTAGCAAAATTGCTTATAAAATTGTTACTAGGAAATTAGCAGAAATCATTTTTCATATTACATAGGGCATCAAAAACTATATTTTTGCAAGTAACTACTAAAGTAATAGAAATACATGTACTATTTATTAATTACCGTACCTTCAAACCAGCACATGAGGAGTTTATTTCATTAATGGATATCTGCACACTATTCTGAAAAGACAGAATTATAATTTACATGGCTATCGGAGAAAATATGACATGTGAAACTGTCACTGAATATCTAGTACATTGTACATAAAAAATTATTAAGAGACAACATTCCATAATTTACTTATACACATGTATATACTATTTCTTTTTAAATATGTAAGTGTCTCTTTTTAAAAGCGCTCAGAATGTGGACTCACATCATAGCACATAAAATTGTGATGAGTTATTTCCCTTTAATTTACATCTAGAGTTCTTTCCCTTTGCCCCTTCTACAACTCTTGATACATATATAGAAGGAGCAAAGGGAGAGAACTCTATATGGGAAATAAAGGGAAAGAACTCATCACAATCTCCTGTGGGTCATAGGATGTTATGTGATGGCTTACTCTGACTTTACATGTAATTGAAACATGTTTCATTGATTGAATGGTAGCATAATTCGAGGGTTCAGCGCAAGACTATATTAACGCCTATGTATTTATATAGGAGTTAGTATAGTCTTGCACTGAACCCTCAATATGTACCTGACCTGGTAAGTGTACTTGATTATAAGAAACTTTTCTTATTTACATAGTATTTATGTAATGTTTGTTGGTCACACAACAACAAGGCCACAATGTAAATAACCCCACTGCATCCTTAATATAGAATATTTCAATGAAAAAGTGACATGTTAAATAACATATAACATACATATAAGTATTACAAGACAATCTCTTATGGATTAGAACATTGTCATTATAAGTATTAACTTTAATTTTATCATTTATTTACCAAATAGTTCAAGAACTTATTCCTTTGCAAGTTTATAATAATTTCCTTTTACTAAAATGTCCCGAGATCAACACAGAGGGTGGATCACAGGACGTTACAGTCAAGATACGAGTGATTTAAAATTTACCTCAAATATTCAGATCGAGACAAACATAATAATATTCATGAGTAAAGACTTCAAACTCCTCACAGCATTTATCTCTCACAGTGGTACATTATTTGCCTTCATGACTGGCTTGTGACAATCGATATTTTAATAAAATGAAGGTTACTTCACGAAGACTTTGTTGGTCGTATAATTCTATTAAATTCATTTTTTCATTCAACAACCAACATCAGCCCCATTTCTACAAAATATAACCTGACCAGTGTTAATATCTTATATATAGAATCAAAAGGCAAAAAAAAGAAAATAACAGAAATCTGTTAAAATGTTCATGTTGGCAGCGGTCTCTGAACTGCGTAGGAGATTGTAAAACTTGTGGCTTATTGCCAAGACTTACCACAGCAGATATTATAAGTTTTGATGTATTATCATGAAGGTTCTGCAAATCAACGCTGATGGCCTGATATGCACTTTTATAACTCTGAAACAAACAAAGTTCTTCCATTATCATAGTTTCAAAAGGCTGAATGATTCGTGAAATCATACAATGAGCAGAAATACAAATATAAATGAATATGACTATGGGTTTCATCGACAGCAAAGTCTGTATCGATATACTGAGTCACATTGATATTTGTATATAGGAATAGAAAATTAATGTAGGAAAGAGAGAGAATAAGTTGCTACAGGGAACGCCACATCCACACAGACCTCCAGGAAAACAACAATCCATAAAACATAAGGCACTTGATGAGGTTAAAGGGTACATACGTTAGGGAACAGAGGCTCAAGGAATGGCTTGGCAGACAATAAGGAAAAACTTGGAGAATCAAAGAGGACAAACAGTGAAGGGGGGGAAATTAATGAATGGAAAAGATCACAGGACAAGTAAAGACAGCTGACAACAACAGGCCGAAACTGGCAGAAAATAACCTGAACACTATATAAAGTAGGGTTGTCAACGGTTAACCGGTTAACCGTGCGGTTATCGGTTACGAAAATTGGTAACCTAGTATTCGAAAAAAAAATGAGAGATTACAGAGAGAGTATGCTATGACAACAGAATAAAATTAGGCATAAACTTCCGGTAACCACCACTTGGTAAACAAACACAATTCTTGAATGTATCAATCTTTCAAAATCTGTATCAATATTGAATGAACTCATTGGAATTGATAATGTATCGATATTGTTTCTGTTGAAAAGGAATCCATATGAACGGCAATACAAATGTAAATGAGCGTGTGACGGATTGCAATCAGAGGCAAGGACATGCTGGTCCATCTGAGCATGTGACGGATAGCAGACAGAGGCAAGGACATGCTGGTCCATCTGAGCAAGTGACGGATAGCAGCCAGAGGCAAGGACATGCTGGTCCATCTGAGCATGTGACGGATAGCAGCCAGAGGCAAGGACATGCTGGTCCATCTGAAGTATAGTGACTTTTCCCACAATATATCATGGCATTGCAAAAACATACAATTTGCAATGCAATTTGGCTACAAAAATAATATGTAAGTTAGTGAACTGCCATGTGTTTGAATATTTATAGATAACATTTCAACTACTTCACTCAAATGTAACACATACATGAAATACAAAAAGTGACACATACATCCCTCATAACTGCAGTATAAAATCAACTTATAAATAATGTATTACCACATTGGTTAGTACATCAGCCAAGTCTGACATATTCTGAGATGTTCCTGTTAGGTTCAGGTTGTTTAAATCTGTAATGATCTGAAATAGTAAACGTTCACAAGCTTGTTAGTTTTAAACTGGTGCAGCAGAAATGCACCCAGCATTTTAATATTTTATTGCAATCTTTAAATACAATATTTACTTTTTGCCAAGATATTCTCACTAAAATGTATCCAATAATTATGATATGAAGACTGCTAGACAAGACTAATGACAGGTTCTTACTCATTTATTATAAAACTTTTCATTTTTGACACAATACACTTTTTCGGCGCAGCCGTACTAACATGGTTTTGCTATTTGCATATCAGTGTTGTGTTAACCAATCAAAGCTTACGTTAACCACCATGGCAATTTCTCTTCAACTGAACAACGTTTGTAACCTGGACGCGGATTGGTTAACCTTTCGATTAAGGGTACGTTACCGTACCGAAATCCACAGAATTTTGGCGAATTTACTGAAATCCATTTTGAATCTGGAGCGACCAGCAATCGTTACATCTTTGCAGTTAACAAATCTAACTCTTCTATTATTTTCAAGATATTTTTTTCAAGATATTTCTTGTTTCAAATAACTTACTTGATTGGTGTTATTTGATTGATGTAAATATATTTTATCTCCATTCTTATAATGACAGAATATACAATATAAAAATGCTAAACATATACAAACCAATTCTATGGTACAACCATGAGATCTTATAACGTAGTTAAATCGCCTCCACCTAAAGGTTTGCATAAAGAAATGCCGCCACAAGAGTTTTTCTGTACAACAGAATGGAATGAAAGCATCAATGGCATTGTATAATTATTGAAAGAGAAGACAAAATCAAACTGATTTACTGTTGATAAACTGCTGGTATCTATATCAGGTAGGTCAAGTTTAGAAGTTAAATCATTAAAGAAGCTGGTGTTGACAACACTGATTCCATCTACTGTTGTATTCACTTCGTCTATCAAGTCCTGACCAAGCTCTGGCACGAACTGAAAAATGATATTGTGTTACTTAGTTAATACAAAATACGTTTGAGAGCTTCCACGACAACCTGTATTAGTGACATTGGTTATGTCAACGCGTATTTTCCAATGGAAGTTTCGACATCACAAACTACGTAAGCACTTTATCCGAAGTGTTTTGTAGGCTTAATTGTGGTTTATAGAATTAGGTCAATGTGGAAATGTCTTTAAGTGTCGGTAAACTTTGGAACTACTTTTCGTGAAGTAATTAGGTCAATGTCTATGATTTTGACATGTTACCCGGCTTTCAGTCTGTTTTGCGTTTTGAAAACGGGAACCAATTGTTGTATGCCTCTCAAAATTGCCACTACTATAGTCGGTACCTGAGCGGTACCGTCCAAAAACGGAAGATTTTTAAGAATCATGTACAATTGCGTAAAGCATTTCTGGTGCGTTGTAGCTTACTTTTGCCTGTTCTTCTTAAGACCGCCCTTAATGAAAATTTGGTTTTATTGACAATTCGGTCTTTAAGCGAGGTTTTACTGTGTAAGTATTCATAATCGCTATAAAGAGATATTAAAACTTTATCTGAGTATTGCCTTGAATTAAAAATATAAGAATAATCACTGACCAAGTACAAGAAACAAATTATATTTACCACATGATTAATTTATATGAGAATACATATACAGTATTTATAAAATATGACGGACATTCCACTTGGTGTGTCTACTTTATTTGGCAATGAGAAAAGTTATTTATTTTGAATCTGTAGTCACATGTATTAAAGGTATTTACTTAAAATTGAGGCAGTTATTTTGTAGATTTGCTCTTCAAACAGTATTCTTTCATTTCCAAACCATATTACTACTTTAAAACAATCCTACATGAATCACGAGTACATTTTCACTTCGGTGGACAATACAAAGAAAAAGAAAAAGATCGCTTTTAAAGAACACGGAACAAAATTCTTACGACTTACCTCCTAGCCCTTCAGTACTATAACCATAATATAACTTTAACGTAAAATGATAAAAAGAGATGTTTGTAAAACATTATGCCTCCCATGTGACCTTGACCTTTACCCCAAAATCAATAGGGTTCCTCTGCTTCCCAAGGTGAATGTGTGGACCAAGTTTGAGGATGATAGGTCAAGGGGTTCTTGAGTTATTGATCGGAAACGAAAAGTTACGGACCCACGGATGGAAGGACTGAGGATCCGACATGTGCAAACCAATAAGCCCTCTCTTCTTTGAAGGGGGGGCATAATAATAAATGGCATTTCCAGAGAGAAACTAGTACTGTATCTAACTGTAGAAACGGATTCATGTTATGCATTCCTGTCATGGTTATACTTACCTCGCTAGCATTGAAGTGGGATATAAGATCCATTCCGCTCTGAATATTCAGCCCTTTAAACACAGTGTCATTCTTTCTACATGTTCTGAAAGTCATAAAGTACCAAGATGGTTATTGCTCAAATCTCAAATTAATCTAATACAGTATTGTTGAAAAAATGTTGGTTTTGATATTATCTCTACCATCAAATATGTATTTAAACATTACTGAGACCTGATGCTGCTTCAAATCTTTAATTTATTAAATGTCAAATATGCATGTAGATTTTCAATTGACACTCTCTCGATTTGTAACAGGCAATCTGATTGGTTAGTGGTGTAAAACGTTGCTGGTTCCCCTCATCAAGGTTGATTTCCGACCAATCAGCGATCAGCTTACAACTGCACATAAACTATGTCATGCATGATAAAATGACAGCTTCCAAGTTATAAATACAGTAAATCAAGGCATGCCACAACTTCTAGATGGCTTGATTTGTTTTCTGATTCCTTCACTATGTTGATATGAGTCAAAGTGGTCAAGAGGTAGAAATATAAGTCTGTAATGCTGAGACCAATCACACAGAAATTGTCAAACACATCTATGAAGTATAACTTTTTATTAGAATCCACTCAAAAGTATGTGATAAGTTTGATTCACAAACTTTTGCAACGGACCATATGACCATGATATTGACTCAAATACACCACCTTTAGTGTGCAGGAGATATAGATGTTTATTTTGAAGCAATAGCAATACATTCCTCCTGCTAAAATAATGCATATGTTCCATTCAGCACTCTCAGTGCTTTGATTAAGGTATGAAGATGTCAGACAGATAAGCTACATGAAACACAGGATTATCTCAGCTTAATAGAAGAACGGGACTTACTTGAAGAGATAGGAGATTGATACATTGAATGAATCATCATTGAGGAGAGTTTTACCAAGACTTTCACCACCAAATAACAATCCATTGTCTACAATCTGAAGAATAAAAGCATCAATACAGAATCAATTATCAAATTTCTGTCTTTTTTTCTCTGCATGCAAATGACACCTTCCTGTCAAAAGCCAGTAGGGGAAAAAGTATGAAATTATATTTAGATGAATTGTCGTGAGTCAAACTATCATAAAAAATAACAGAAAAGTTTCAAAAATGTAAGTAGTTCCCTCATTGGCCCATTCCCACATACCAGAGATCTTACTGATCCACTTGGTTTGACAAGGCATAAAACATACAGAGAAACTTTCTGTAAAGTCGCATATGATCAACAAGTAACATGAGCTACAAAGCTCGTGTTCGACCAACAACACTAACGGATACTTACCTGGGCTTATTTATCTCCTGATACTACCCTTTATATACTGAGTGCCTAGCAAGGGAGCTACCAGTACCATTTTGACGTCTTTGGTATCGAACCCACAACCTCCCGCACTCAAACGCACACTCTACCAACTGAGCTAATGAGGCGGTTTTTTAGCTAATGAGGCGGTAATGATTACTTTTGGATCATCGATTTATGAGAATACTGTTGAACAAGCAGATTGAAGTTTTTTGATAGCTGTACAACTGTTTTTTATTGGGAACTTACCTCTTCAAACATGGTAAGATCCTGCAGTGGCTGGCAGACAATTGTTAAGTTTGCACCAAGCAGCATCATAACTGAGCCAACTAGTAGACTTATCATTACTGGTAACACAGCCACACAAACATATCTGAAATGTAAGGTATTGATGGGATCAAGAAATTTAATATACATGTATAACAATTATGGTTTATAACTATTTATAGTCAAAGTTCTAAATCAGAAAACGTGAAGAGTTAAATATCTTGCTACATGTATCAAAGACATTAGATACATATGCAGTGTACATACTTAAACAAGAAAGATCTTGAAAAAAGATGGTCGGCACAATTTGAAGGTTGAGAATTGTTGTGCAACATAAAAAATGCCGAGATGTTACGATTGCTGGTCACTCCAGATCCAAAATGGATTTCGGTAAATTCACCTAATTTCAGTGGATTCTGGTAAGGTAACATACCCTTTATCAAAAGGTGAACCAATCTGCGTCAAGGTTACAAACGTGATTCGGTTAAAGAGAAATTGCCTTGGTGGTTAAAGTAAGATTTGATTGGTTTACACAACACTGATATGCAAATAGCAAAACCATGTTAGTACGGCGGCGCCAAAAATTCCATAGTATATGAAGTTAAAGATACCTGTTCTTGTCTATAGTATATAGACTAGGGAACACCCAAGATTTATCCATATGTTGTTGTCTAAAGAACAAGAATGTTGATTACACTCTTCACTACAAAATATTATTGAAGACAACACAGACAGTACAATAAGATAACTTACACCATTAGTAGGGTAGCTCCACAGTTTCCGACCTTTGTACGCCCAGATGTAGCTGGACTACTTACTCGGCGTGTACCCAGCGCACCAAGGGAACAACCAGCAAACACAAGTAATGAAAGCACAATAAGAATTCCTCCAACAGCCAAGAAGATGGAATGTCTGGAATATATGAGTTATGTTATTTAATCAAGATCACAGGTGGCCGGTGCGTAGCCATGACATTTAAAACCTGCATTGTTTCTCTTCTTATAGTAAGATATCTTACTATAAGAACAGAATGAAAAAATATTTTTTTAAATAATTTTTTTTCAATGCGGGTTTTAAATGTCATGGCTACGCACCGGCCACCTGTGATCAAGATGAGGTACAAAGGAATTGAATGCAAAGCAAAACTACAAAGTTTCCAGAAATAGACAAATACATGCCATCGCATGGTCCAAGCCTGTCTTGAAAAATACTAATACGCTCATACAGCATAACAAAACAAACCAATAAATAATTCCAGTTGCCTGACAAAAAATGTAATTGTTTCTTCATAATGCAGGAAAAATATAGTTGGCAGATCACTTGAATGTTAATCTGCTCTATACCTCTTCACATCCATGAAAGATCTCTTGTATGTGGCACTTGTCACAAATATTTGTCATGATACAAACTTTAGGCACCTTTCATTCATGTTATGTTTGAGGACATATTTTGATGCCAAAAGTAAACAGTTTTGAGGTCACAAAAACTAACTACCAAGATAACAATGTGACTACACTTACAGAAGTGAATACTGCTCCTCAAGCGTTGTTATATTCTCATCTAATGGGTCTAATATCGAACTGAAATTCATATCCTGAAATAGATGTCATCGAATTCATGTAACAAAACATTTCTTGACTCCATTAGACATTTGCTTACAATTGATCATACAGGAGTATTTAACCAAATTTCTATCTGATTTGTCCTTTATAATATTCCAACAACCTGACAAAACTTAATGCCAATACATAAGCAAAAGCATGACCAATGATGCACAAGTGGCTATACAGGGTGCATGTGGACTCAAAAGCAAGCAATTTCAGAATATTTTAAGAATTTTTTAAGGATCTTTTGATAATATTTTCAGAAGTTTGTTGCCAAAATACAACCTACATTGAATTGAATCAAAATTGATAAAGCAGTGTGTGCAGAGCCCACAAAATTTCACTTGTCAAAACGGTGTTTTTGCTACAAAGTTATGAGTATTGTAATTATCAATACTGGTCAATGTAGTTGATATTGTTTCAGGTGGTTACAATGAAATCACACAGAGATTTAAACATTATACAAGATCAGAACAGTTTTAGTTTTGTTATGATCTTTAAAAGTCTTCTATAAATCTCATATAAAAGCAAGTACTCTTCACGGCATCAATGACATTTTCAGGCACTGTTTAGGTGAGCATCAGATGTAGCATTTTTAAGAGAGATAGAGACATATGAGCACCGCTGTACGATTTCCAAGCTCTTCTTTTAGTGACGTCATTTCCAGAAAACGTCACATGTGACGTCACCTTGTACTGACAGATAGCAATATTTGCCCCATATGACAATATGAAAACGAAGTGACCATACGGAGTAAATATTGTTTTTTGCTTGCCAATAGTGACATCAATTGTTGCGTTTTCTTGAAATGACGTCACTTAAAGAAGAGGTTGGAAATCGTACAGTGGCGCTCATATATAGCTCAGTGCTTAGCAAAGATAGTCACATATTGATCAAACATTGGCAATTCAGTATTGTTTATTTGTCAAAAGTAGCTAAGAGTTTAGCATACGCTGGTTTTCAAGAAGATATTTCTACATTTTCTAGAGTGAAAAGCTTTTATTAGACTCAACACTATTGAAGATACTTACCATTTCCGCAGCTTGTAAAGCGTTGTCAATATCCGGCTCTATTTCAGCAGGTACACCATCTAACGTCTCTTTCACACCTACAATACCATCAAGATTTAATGTTTGTTTCATCGGGTTTAACGCCGTTTCTCAACGATAGTTCAGTTATATACGGCGGCCGGTTCACCTAACCAGTTTTTCCTGGACTGAATTCTTACCAGTACTAACTTACCCTTCCACAAGGAGCCGGCAACTTCTCCACATGTGGAGGAAAATCGACAATTTTGTCAAATTTTCATGGAAGGGGTATGACCTGCCGCGACCGGGAATCGAACCCAGATCGCCGGGTTACAAGTCAAGATTTAATGAAACACTGATGCCACCTCAACTATCAGTTTGCATGAGAGCAGACGAATAGCAGGCTTTGCCAAAATATTTTCCAGAGCACTATCCCAGGCAAGTTATTCATAAAAATCGAAGCAAATTGCCCTGCAAGCCAACAGTGTGCAGTTCCAAGTGAGCACTCCTTTAAAAATGTGTGCCAAATGTGACACTAATGAAAAGACAATTCTGTTTCATGTCAAAGAAAATGACTTGTTTCCTGAGATACAAGCATAATTTGTAATGCATTTTGGCTGTGCAATCATTTCAACAAAGTATAGAAAGAAGAGAGAGAAATATGAGGTTCAGTACTGATCATATACACACCAAGATTCAAATAACCAACCAGCAAACAAACTCTCAAGGTTACATCCTACTGAGGATTTCATAGATTTGGTGCAAACCACTTCCCTATTTTTATCTAGAGGGCCAAAACCCTCCCCTATTTTATCTGGTAGACTAAAATCCTCCCCTATTTTATCTGGTAGACTAAAACCCTCCCCTATTTTATCTGGTAGACTAAAACCCTCCCCTATTTTATCTGGTAGACTAAAACCCTCCCCTATTTTATCTGGTAGACTAAAACCCTCCCCTATTTTATCTGGTAGACTAAACTACTCCCAATCCATTTGAAAAATGAACATACAACAGGACACTCTTTTGGTCATTTTTCAAGTGTACCATCCCAAATTAAAATATGTTTTTCCATACCTTCATTGAAAATTTCCCTTTAAAAGAAGAGAGAAAATTCGATTAAGATTAGTTGAACCGCATTTCTTTAAATATATTAAGAAATACATTTTATTTTATTTTTCATCTTTTAAGGTTGCAAATCCCCCCTTCATTCGCCTGTCCCAAAAGGTTGTCTAGTGCCCTGTACTATACATGTATACTATTATAAATACATGTACTACTAAACATACAACATGTATATACTGGCCTGAAAAAGTAATTGAATCACTTAAACAGCATTTCTTATCAGTTTAATAAGGGAGGGGTTTTGTCCAACCAGTAAATCCACGTGAGGGCTTCTGTTCACATTGGCAAAACAGGACAAGAGGGGTTTTGTCTAAGAAGACTTTGTCCAGCTCCTGTCAAAGTTTGATCATATTGTTAAACCAAAATTCTTACAATCAATAGCTGTTTGGCTGGCATTTCTGATGGTTTCTGGTACTTCAGTAAATGTTGTATTCCCCTGAAGATAATATGCTTTAATATCAAAACTATTTTCACTAATCATTTCAAATTACAGTCCCAATCAGTTAGACAACATTGTAAAGATGAGAGTGCATTGTACATTGCTTACTTTTTAATAAATTTAAATCTACCACAGATAACCAGCACACATTCAAACTCAGATTTACCAAATATGTCTGACAAGTCAGGTAAAATTCATTTAGTCTGGTCAAATTTAAAAAAAAACTAGTTTACAATAAACACAGTCGAAAGTAATGTTCCAACATGTTAAAGGTGGCATTATTTGGCAATATGTCATAGTTGTAGCCAGGGTTTGGAAAAGATATGCACATAAAGACACGAAGTGCCGTATGGGCGGATAATGTCGAAGGACGCATCCCCTCCCACTGGTGGGGGTACTGGAACCTCTCCATTAGTTGAAAAATGGTACACTCTGTGGCAATTGAGTGAAGACAATTTCTTTGCTCTGAATGGGAGAAGACAGTTATGATGTCATATTATAAAACACTATATATTTATTGAGTGGCACATTATAGGGCATTTTGCAGTAAGTGACTATCTCATTGCATTAATAAGCGATAAAGAAGCAACACTTATTTTGGAAGCAAACCCATGACAGAACTTTTTCAAAATACATATTTGAGTATTGTACATAATTGGCGGAATGTCCTTGAACAGTGTTAAAAAAAGATATTACTTCCATACCAGATTCTGATATTGGGCTAGATCCACGCCATCTGCTGTAGACACTAACTCAGATACTGTGTCCATGATATCAGTCAACTAGAAACAGAAATATTCAGAGGAACAATCATACTACTGTGAACAAATTCCCTAGTACAAATACAAGACGGATGAAAACTTGATTCCCGTACTAACATGGTTTTGCTAATTACATATTCAGTGTTCTGTAAACCAATCAAATCTTACGTTAACCACCAAGGCAATTTCGCGCAATTTCTCTTCAATTTAAAAATAGTTGTAACCTTGAAGCAGATTGGTTAACATTTTCTATAGTGTATTTCAAGATTTATCCAGTAAGTACGTGAGACGTGTGAGTTCACGACTTACGCAATAAGTAATGTTGAACAATTTTGAAACAGATTATACTGTGTCTATGATCACACTACAGAGTTATTTATTATGCCGTCTCATTCGGAACACCTTGGCATTTTTTGCTCTCCCGAATACCGCCAAGAAGTTACGATTGATGCAGTCTCAAATGCAGTGATCTCCCCTTAGAGGTCTCAGAGTATTTGTAGTATATCATAATTGAATGACATTTAGGCATTTTTTATGTTGTACAACAAAATTTAACCTAGAGAGTGCAACAAATTTGCAAACTTCAAGTTGCGCCGACCATCTTTTTTAAAGATATTTCTTGTTTAAATATATGTAAATACCATGGATATCTTTTTAATAAATTGCCAAAGAATATAATTTTTTATAAAATGCCAAAGGTTGTCATTCTTTATAAATAGCTGAAAGATATCATTTTCATAAATTGCAAGAATATCATTTTTTATAAATTGGCAAGGGATATCATTTTTTAATAAATTGCCAAAAGACAATTTTTTTATAAATTATAATTATTGCCAAAGGATGTCTTTTTCTATGAATTGGCCAAGGATATCATTTTTTTATAAATTGCCAAATGGTATCATTTTTAGACTGTCGGCCACAGGCCGGCAGTCTTCAGTACCGCAAATCCAAAACGATCATTGAAAGATCTACTTTATTGACACGGCCAATTTCACCGTGCATACGCGTTTTAGTGGCTACTGTAAACGCGTGTTAAAGGTTTATTAATAAATTGGCAAAGGATGTCATTTTTAATGCATTGCCAAATGATATCATTTTTAATAAATTGGCAAAGGTTGTCATTTTTAATAAATTGCCAAAGAATATCATTTCTTAATAAATTGCCAAATGTTGTCATTTCTTAACATTGCTGAAAGATATCTTTTTTTAAGAATTGCCAAAAGTATATCATTGTCTTATAGAATTGTTAACATAAATCCAATTTAATACAAAGAACTGAGTAAAACTTACCTCTGTAGTGTTTATATTCAAATCAAGAGCAGTAGGCCCAGTTCCGACTGGCAACAAAGTACAGAAAGTCTCACCATCTGTGTCACATTGACTCTTCAAGCTGCTCCATCTGTTGTTAATGTTCGTCAAACCTGTTTGCAGTGCAGCTACGAGTTGTACAATATTATCAACAGTAGCATTCAGTGAGGTTTCTGAGGTCTTAAGATTAGTAATACCTATAATAATAATAAAAATAATAATAAAAATAATAATAAAAATAATAATAATATTAAAAAAATTATAATAATAATAATACAAATGTATATATCTTTATTTAAAGAGGAAAACGCCCAATAAGCCAGAGGCTTATCTAACTTTAGGGTCCTCTATAAACCACATACAGAAATATTACAAATACAGTTACAGAATATAATGATGAAGAAAATTATTGAAACATCTTCAATACAATAACACAAATGACTCAAACTAAACCAGAGCTCCGACTATCACAAAATATGCCCGTTCTACAGTTATGTCACTGGAGTGTAAAAAACGTTAAATAAGACAAATTTTAGGTAATTTCTATAAGTAAAGGGCGATAACTCCTGAGTGACTAGAACGATATGGCTGGTTATCGAACTTGTCCAAGATATTATGACCAAACACATTCTCACCAAATTTGGTGAGGATTGGACAAATGCTTCTAAAGTTATTGATTGGACAACTTACTGAATGTCCCCCTTCCGCCCAACTGCCGACCTGTACGTTGCAGGTGAAACTATAATAGGTTCCATTCTATGAACGAGCATGTAAAAAGGAACAAAAGAGAGGATACCATATCTTTAAAAAGCAGTAACCCGAGTTTTGTTGAATCAATTAAATTAATTAAATATTTGAGACAGAAGATACATTTTTAATAGTGATAATATAAATTTTCAAGATTTATGTTACATGTGAAGGCAAGTTATTAGAATTAATTTTACTAAAATGACCGCACCAAGTTCTTGAACCTGCCTTCTTTTCTTGCCATATGCAATTTCAATTTATCCAAGAAGTTGGATATATAAAGTATGAGTCAATTTATATGCCATTATCAATACATGTACCAATAAATTTATATCCTTGATAAGTCAAATTACACACACATAGTAAAACACCATAAATTTGCAGATTTTTTACACAACAGCATTATAGTTCAGAAGTTCAATTATGACATTTACAGAAAAAAAAATAATTCTCAGTTCACTCTAAAATTGACTAAAAAGAACATCAATTTGAGAAAAAAGTGTGTGAATGAAGCACTACTATTTGACTACAGTTGATCACAATTCAAACAAACCGTCTGAAATAGATCCAATTTTATTTTCAATATCATCCACATATGGTGCAGCTCCATCAGTCACTGGCTTGGCAAGAGTGTCAGGAAGATCTACAATACAAAATATGTATAACATTTTTTATGAATAAGGCATCTAACAATTATTATAATTATCATTCACAGACTAACTATTCAACAGTCCAAGACAATAGAAATAATGTATTGATTTTGTTTTATTATACCTCACATGATTTATCCATGCAAAATTTCCTTATACATGCTATAAGCAAATCTTTAATGTTACCCTGTGACATAATGTGTTTACCTATGACAGAACGTTTTTACCCTATGACACTGTGACATAACGTTTTACCCTGCGACATAACGTATTTACCCTCGCACGGGTCTAAACATAGACTACTGGAAATTCCCATAGTCCGAGTTGATAGGCGCTTATTAAAATAGGTAACAACCAAGCACTTGTAATGGTTGCAAACGACATTATCTGTCAGCTTTGACAGATTCAGTTCTTTCACAAAAATTGCAAGCACTTTATTGTTTCTGTTTCACAATGACTTTATTGTTTTATGTTTTAATATCAAAATATTTGTTTGGTATAATAAAATAAATATCAGATCCCTTGGAGTGTGATTGCATATAATGTTTACCCTCGAAATGTTCAGTCTAGACTTACCATCCAGTTCACTCTTTAATGTCTCAATAGTTGTGTTCAATGTTGTCTTTGCCAAATTTGAGGCATCCTATAAATAGTATTCCCAAGAACACATTTATGATAACTCATGAAATAAAATCAGGTTTCGATTTCACAAAGATTTCTATAGAGGTCTGTCAGTACAGTAATGAAATGAAATTTCAAACCCTTTTGCAAATTGAAAACCAAATCGAAAGTGCTTGAATGTAATCTAAAGTTCAAAAGATCCCCATAAGTATCAATGCTAAGACTGTATAGTGAATACTTGTCATAAGAATTTGGGTACAAACTCAAATTGAGAAGTTTTTAAGAAATTAGGGTTAACATTTAATAAACTGATCTCAATTTGTTACCATATATTAACAAAAATATTTTCAAAAACAACAATACTGGCAGCTACTTGATGATTGTTACGTTATTTATTGACTAATTTTGAGTAAATTTGTAAGAAAATATTCTGAGTATAATATTATATGATGTAAAATGTTTTGTAGTATAAAATAACCAATATATACTGATGACAGACACAGAGCGATCACAATCAAGGTGCTAGGAGAGCTAAAAAGCATAATTAGGTTTGCGATATGCCAAATGCGCTACTAAAATAGGCTCAAAATAGTTTTTTGCTCTTCTGTGCTGGATTATTTTTGTCTAAAAATCTAGAAACAAGAAATGGGCAATGCCCCCAAACCAGGTTTAGTATGTAGTTATTTGTAACCAAGGCTCAATTTGTATAATGAATTCATGATGATCATCAATGCTGCAAAGGTGCTATAGGTGATACATGCATATACACAAATAGATATATTATATATATATGCAACAACTATACACCAAGTTTGATGATTTTTAAATTTTAAGTGACCTTGACCTTGGACAGAACGAACCCAAAAGCAATCCCATGGGAGCTCTCGGCATGTTCTTACTATATACTAAGTTTGATGTCAATATGATCAACGAAACTTCAGTTATTCGCCGGAAACCAAATTGCTAAGTTTAGAAACGATGACCTTGACCTTTGATGGACCGAACCCAAAAGCAATCCCAAGCGAGCTCTCCACATGTTCTTACTATACACCAAGTTTGATGTCAATACTCTGAAAGGAACTCAAGTTATTTGCCGGAAACCAAATTGATATTTATAGTAACAGTGACCTTGACCTTTGACTGACCGAACCCAAAAGCAATCCCAAGCGAGCTCTCCACATGTTCTTACTATACACCAAGTTTGATGTCAATACTCTGAAAGGAACTCAAGTTATTTGCCGGAAACCAAATTGATATTTATAGTAACAGTGACCTTGACCTTTGACTGACCAAACCCAAAAGCAATCCCAAGCGAGCTCTCCACATGTTCTTACTATACACCAAGTTTGATGTCAATATGATCAACGAAACTCAAGTAATTCGCCTTAAACCAAATTGATATTTTTATTAACAGTGACCTTGACCTTTGATGGACCAAACCCAAAAGCAATCCCAAGCGAGCTCTTCACATGTTCTTACTATACACCAAGTTTGATGTCAATACGATGAAAGGAACTCAAGTTATTTGCCGGAAACCAAATTTCTATTTTTAGTAACTGTGACCTTGACCTTTGATGGACCGAACCCAAAAGCAATCCCAAGCGAGCTCTCCACATGTTCTTACTATACACCAAGTTTGATGTCAATACGATGAAAGGAACTCAAGTTATTCGCCGGAAACCAAATTTCTATTTTTAGTAACGGTGACCTTGACCTTTGACGGACCGAACCCAAAAGCAATCCCAAGCGAGCTCTCCACATGTTCTTACTATACACTAAGTTTGATGTCAATACGATGAAAGGAACTCAAGTTATTTGCCGGAAACCAAATTTATATTTTTAGTAATGGTGACCTTGACCTTTGACGGACCAAACCCAAAAGCAATCCCAAGCGAGCTCTCCACATGTTCTTACTATACACTAAGTTTGATGTCAATACAATGAAAGGAACTGAAGTTATTCGCCGGAAACCACCAGTTTGACGCCCGCCTGGCCGCCCGCCCAACGACATGCGCTATTCTAATTACCTGGTTTTTGTTGAAAACCTGGTTAAAAATATAAAATAATTCAACCTGCCTACCCCCACAAAGTTTTAGGCAAGGGTACCACAAACAAGTATGTTCTAAATGATATTGATGCTGATGCATTCTATTCATTGAAATATACAAGAACGGGAGACAATCAATCATGATAATACCTGCACAAATGCATCTAAAAATATCTTAAGGTCGTCGAGACTGGCTTTAACAACACGAAAGATGATTCGAGGGCTAGTCTTCAGTCTGTCTCCACTTGGGGGTATACTGCTGCCCATTGCACTGGTAATTAGAAAGATACAGTTTTTGTATTGAACCACAGATGCATATTAAAGTACAATTTTTACATTTCAAAGTCTGTGCAACATGCATTCGAACCATCAAAATTGAATTCTAATTACCAAAATTATATTAAAAATCAATGCATTATAATGTTATCAGTATTTGCCAAAGACCAGGCGATGTAAACTTTCTTTAGCAGTACACATGATGGTCCGTTTTTACATTTAATGTGATAAGCAAAACAACTTGATTTGTCACATGATTTCCGAAAACCAGCTTGTACACAAACTAAATACAGCATTCATATAAACAAGATGAACATTAAAATGTTTCTATATAAATCATATATATATACAAGTATGTGTTAAATAACAGTTAATTACCCTATAAAAGTTCATACTAAATATCACCTGAAAATGACTATTTTTTTATTTATTTCATTCATTGAGCAACAATGAAAACCTTCAGCAAATGCACTTATGTTGCAAACTTTTGACTTGCAAATATAGTTCATGAAAGGCACCATGTGCAGAAAACTACTAGAACCCTTACATGTAATCAATGCAAACATTAAACATCTGCTTGTCCTTGATTATTGTACACGATTTGTCAGCATATCATTACTTAATATGACTGAAGGAGTTCACCTGAAAAGCTCTTGTTAGCAGATAAAGCTCTATTTATAGGTATAGATTACCATTATTTTATTGTTGCAAGACATGAACCAGACATTTTTATAGTTTATCATCAGATCTGCCCTGCGTTCAGTTACAGCTATCAGCCCTATCGTTTCGAAACGTTTGCAATTTGGTTCCCGTGTGCAGCCAATGCGATACGGTGAGCAGGGGATACAACACAAAACGTTTTCCACTGATAGCCGTAACTGAACGCAGGCCAGACAATCGTTTATCATCAGATGTTGAGACACTTCATCTTACTGGGATATATAAATCTATAGATATTTTTGTTTGAAATACAAACTAAACATACAAATCTCAACAGTGAATCAACATTATACTGAACAAACAGCTGCATCATTACACATACAAATCTAACACAAAATATAGTTTTTATGACGTTACACAAAGAAAACCTGTTTTTTTCAAGATTACACAATTTCATAATGAATTCCAAATATTTGTACAAACCAATTTTTGTACTCAAATACTTTCAAGTAATCAGCTCCCAAGGTTGATGAATATACTTTTAAAGTGCATGGGTATATCTAATTGCAAAAAGTAATATACAGTTTAAATACACTTAGAACTAGAGCAAGATACTTTTGTTACAACTTGTTTTGCAACAAAAATTTAGGGAAGTACTTGCTTTTCCTTTGTACATTGCTTTCTAGTAAATAAAGACTAGAATACAACTTTTTCGTCGAAACCTTTATTAAAGAAGGCTTGAGTGTAAAAAATTGGTATCTGAAAACTAGGGGTACCACAATATACTGCTAAATCAGTATATTGCAATATGCAGTCGTTGAACTGCCTTAACCATAAGATGAAAATAACGTGCATTTTTTTTCTACTTTCTGCTAGAAAGCTACTGGCTACAAACTCCTAATATATGAAATGATTTTGTCATGAAAATCTCATATCAGTCAAAAAGTGAATGAGAATGATAGCTGTTTAGCTTTAGCTTATTAGATCTTGCCATTAAAACGCCATACCAAATTACTTATGTCAAAAACTGAAATAAGATTGATGACAGTTTTCTTTTGGCTTATGCATGTTTAATTTTACAACACATTTGAAGAGTTTGAAGTTAATAGATGATTTAGTCAGAAAGTACAGTCATAGCTTAGGTTGATAAAGCAATATATCATGGTACATATTCCGATACATTGCTAAAGTATTGCAATATATCATGGTACATATTCTGAAACATTGCTTTAGTATTGCAATATATTGTGGTACATACTCTGATACATTGCATAAGTATTGCAATATATTGTGGTACATATTCTGATACATTGCTTTAGTATTGCAATATATTGGGGTACATATTCAGATACATTGCATAAGTATTGCAATATATAGTTGTACATATTCAGATACATTGCTTAAGTATTGCAATATATTGTGGTACATATTCTGATACATTGCTGAAGTATTGCAATATATTGTAGTATGCTTCAGGTGTATCAAGACACCCCTATACAAATCACATCTTAAGTTTTAAACAGATTTGCAATTTAATCTTCTGAAATAACACTTAATTTACAAGCGTACATCATTAGGTTTTAAGTAATTTTATGATGAAATAAAACATTCCCATCAACTAAATTGTTATTTAAATATGGGATTTTATTGTAGAAGGAAGTGTAACATACCTTGTCTCAACATTTCTTAAAGTCTGCGTACCAACTGATATAAATATGGTACTTATTGCAGCAAACAGTGGCCCTGTGGCTCAGTGGTTAACGCTGCTGACTACGAATCTGAAGATCGTGGGTTCAATCCCTCGTCTCGCCGGATAAAATAGAAATGCTTTTCAGTGTTTCAAACCTAACATAATACTGGCAAGTAACCAGGAAAGTACTGGGTAGATTCCAGGAAAGTACTGGTTAGATGCCAGGAAAATGGTAACTGTACGATAGGTCTCATTGGCACTGTGCAGTGACCGTCTTTGGCTTCAAAAATTGTCTGTTTGATCTATACTGCTCTACTGGCAGGTAAATTTCCCCCTTCGGTTTCAAAGTCTATTATGGGGGGACATACCGGGTCGACCAAAATACCATAAAGTGCATTATGTACGTGGCGACGGGCGACCTCAGTAATACATACATACTATACAAACAGTACTACGATATCGAATACTCACCATAAAATACCAATCATTAACAGGGCCGTAAATACTTTCACGAAAAATGGTGCAGGTTTCTGATTATGTATGTCCCTCGTTGACAACGTAGCTCCACAGTTTTTACAGCAGCATCGGCAGCAGCAGAAAATAAGGGAAATAACTGGTACAAATACAACACACAGCAACCCAAGAAAGAACGGAATAAGTAGTGGCAATTCAAACATAATGACCTGAAAAGTAAAATGAATTTGTAATAACTTAAATATCATCTGCACCATTCAGTTCAAACACTTTGCAAGTAAGCTTATAGTCTGGTTCTTGTTGTACTGATATTGCAAACAGTATGTCAGCCCTGTGTTCAGTAAAGGTATTTGAGGCTATCGTTTCATATCGTTTCGTAACGTTTTGCACATTGGTTCCCCCTGTGCAGGCAATGTGATATGGTGGGCCAGGGATACAATACAAAACGTTCGCGACTGATAGACGTAACTGAACGCAGGGCCCGATAACATAATGAAAGGGGAAGGAACTCCAGACTAGTAAGCTTATTGATACTTCCTTAACTTGCCTGGCTAGTAAGCTCAGATTGGACTGGAAGTACTATCCATCAAGAAGTTATCAATAGAGTTTGATCCCAGTGTAGTGTTTCCTGACTATGTTTATATGAATATTATAATATTCGTTCTCTATCTCAAATCATCAATAGTTACATTTCAGTTGCATTTCACAATGATAAACATGTGACCAGCGACCAGCCAATGTAATGTATATCCTGATAAATTAAATTGATTACAGCACCACCAATCCTGTAAGCAGAAAATGCTTACATACAAAATGTGTGACCCCCCTCCCCCCCCACACACTTTGAACAGCCCCAATGTATTTTATACAATCAATAAACATCAACATGTGTAATTTAATCCTAAAGTAATAGCATTTTTTTCGCAGGCTATTCATCGCATTTATATCTCATGATACTGATCCGTAATTTACACATTCATATCACTGACAGGTAATTAAAACAAAGTACATGTATAGGAACAGAAATGTGAAATTTGTACATGTATGTAATATGAATTATTTCCCCGTCCTTTCCCCTTGCAATGCCACCACCCCCCCCCCCTCCCCCTGAAAGGGCCCTTTCATCATGCCCCTAAAAGTGGATAAGCTTTAATGACTGAAAGTTACTTAACGTAGACCACATGCAAAACAATAGCTTAAGTACTTATAAAGTTATACTACTCCATTCGATTTCACTCTATCATAAAACTTTCTGTTTGTATCAATCATTCATTGCAATAAGGGATGGATATTGACCCAAAGTTTTGTATTGCGATATATTGCAATCATCTGGATATAATATTGTGGTAATACCACAACATATTGCCTCATTCAAGTTTTCCTCTTAGATAATGCCAATTTAAGACAATTTGTGGCTTCCCATTTTGACATTTTGTAAACAGCTGGCTATTAAATTATCTTTTTTGACTTGTGTACTATTATTTTAGAAATTCTTATTATATATTTAATATACTTGAACCTCATTTCCTAAAAAAGTTGTATAACAATTCAATATTTTATTTTATGAGAGAGTGTTAACCTGCTACATAATGTTGTTATAAATTTAATAAAAAGCTCACTAATAATTGCTACTTAAACAAATTATCTGATAATACAATGTACAGGTGCCTAAAAAAATATACCGGTACTACCCTGGGGGGAAAAGAAAATAACAGTATGATACCACACACATGTTTGAGTCTCTGTTGAATTTTTTGCAGGAATCATTTTTGTGTTGCCCAGTTGAAGCTTTTGCATTTTGTTTTACAACATAAAAACATTATAAAACATATTGTAGATGTTTGCATCATTGCTTATTTCATTACGTGAACAATATTTTCCCCCAGATTTTACACACCTCCTTTGCAGTTGCCATGGCATCAAAATCATTGCTAGTGTCAGTGATGGTTTTCTTTATGAGATCTGAAAAATAAAGACAGGTTAGTTATCATAAATAACAACAACATAATACACAATCACTAAGCCATAGTCATAGTTTATGAATCATATAACCTATTAACTAGTTAACAGTACATGGATACATACATATATGACTCTTAAGTATCACTTCATTGAATCTACGGATCATTCCAACATTGTTATGACTAATATGTTGTCCATCAGTGATTTTTTTGGAAAAATAATTTTACTGACTGTGCCTTTTAAATTTGGAAAACAGGTGTGATAAATCCCAACTTTGGGAAAATAAGGCAATGGTTGTTTTGCTTATAAAAATAACTTTTCAGCTGTGGCTGGTGTTTGTTATGTATATGAGGTGATGTAATAGCAAAGATTCTTTTATAAAAGGTTAAATACACAGAAACCTGATTTAATAAAAAGAAATTCAGTCAGAGTGGGAAAAATTAATGGCAAATGATGGGAAATGGACACTTTTTGATAAGGGGAAACAGCCTATATTCGGCAGTAAAATTAACAAAAAAATCACCATATAACCTAGAACCAATCATACCTCTGAATATACTCATCAACTTTGCATTACATAATTATACCAAAATTGACCCTGTTACAGAACCAGACTAGCAATACAGATCTGTATGGGCTGAACCACACATCAGGCACACTTTTCTCCTTAATTTTCTACAATGTTAATCCAAATAATAGAATGTACAGTACTGCATGTTAATGTTTGACCTATCGCTCTACCCCTGAATTTACTATAAAATAGTATTTAGGGAACAAAATGTATTTTGTAAAAGCCCTCTTGTTCATTTCACGGTATAACACAAAAAATTACACATAAAAGTATCAAAAATTGCATCCTGTGATGGGGATTACTGTTTCGAGAAAATATTGATATGCATTGTCACCCCCCATCTTCAACAGCCAACAACTGAACATGGAGATATGACTGCTCAATCTTGGAAATGGATAGAACTATACTATTGTCTATACCAAGATACTAAACCTCGGATCCATCGACACAATAAAATCTTTTCCGACAGCAACAATAGATCCAGCAATTTTCGTCAGGGTGGTCTTATAGTATAAGGCCTTAGAATGTTTGTACCCCCTCTGGATAAAGGAGAAAATAGTTTTGCCAAAATCTCAGGGGAGACACCCCCCACTCCGGAGCCGCGGATGGATCTAGTATAAAAATCTTAGAAAAAACTGTTCATTCAGCATATTTACTAACTTTTGTAAGGACAGCGAAATTTGTATATAAAGTTTTTTAAATCCTACCACTAGCGCAATTAGCCTATTCAAATAAGGTTTTTGCTTACCCCATGGAAATGGATTAGCAGACAATATGGCATCACGAATCATTGATGCAAATGTAGACAAAGTCCAAGTGCTGTATACTTCATCTTTCAACGCAGGTAAAGAATACTCGACTCCAGTCACATAAGTCACCAAGGCAATGTTGCAAGTTACCAAAATAATGAGTGTTTTCGTCATTTTCACTTTCTTTGTTGGAGGTTTAAATCAGGCAGCCATATTGAACCATTTTATCGTGACATTGTGACGTCATCTCCTTTCGCCAATCAGATCACTCCTTATAAAATGATGCAAATAGTTTTTACGCGGGAATTTTCAAAATTCGCATTTTAAAAGGAGAAACAGTTCTTAGTGGAATAATTTACTATCCATGACTTTATTTTTATTGTATAAATTTGATATATCGCTGATTTGTCACTTTATATCCTTTTAGTATCATGGATTTTATAAGATCTCGATATAGTAGTTCTAGATTACTTTGCTCTGAAACTCTATATGCCCCCGTATCATGTATCGATAAATGCTTTCTTTAATGTTGTCGCATTTCTGCACCGATTGATTGAATTTGGATGTGATTAATTGGTAATTCAGTTTTGAAGGCATCCAACTTAAATTTTAGGTTACATCACTCGTGAAAATACTGTGTCCGCTGATCGCTCGGTGAAATAACTTCTGATCTTCCACCGAAACAAACAATATCCTCTCTGATATTATTATTATGCACTATTTCGTGTTAAACCAAGAACGGCTACTCTGTTAGGCAATAAAACAATAACAATAAATCCCCGGGAAATTGCTCCACTTTTGACCAATCAATGCGGAGTGTTATTATCACGTGACATTTTTTCTCTGGACGTAAACAAGCTGGTAAGCATACGCACGCAGACTGTTGAAAATCTTTCGTATTTCCATTTATAAGGAAAGTCAGCTTCCGTAGACCGTGGGAGCATTTTAAGCAGCTTATTTACCGTATTGTGTGAGAGTTCGTTATCGTGTTAAATTGTATTTATCGCTGTAAAAATGGCCGCAAAAATCGAGAATGGCGAGGCTTTGGTACAAAATGGCGATGTGTACGTTCCGGAGGACATGGAAATGACGGGCGATGTTGATCCAATTAACGGTTTTGAAGACCCTGCAAAACCAATCAGGTTGATCAGAAAAGCTAAGAGAATAGGTAGAACAAATTCTGGCGGTGATGCATCTTCGAAAGGTGCAACAACGCAAGCCCTTCTTGTGGCGAAAAACAGCAGAAAATCTCGAGACGGTCGTGGCAGAGGGGAACCGAAGAAAGGTATTATTTCGTAGTTATTATGATTGTCAGTCTTGATAGGTAAGATAATTCTTTGTTGGTTATATATTTCAGTTTATATTCAATGGCGTCTTTTGTTCAAACGGTTTCAAATTCTTTATTTCGATATTGTTTTGAAAAGTAAATCGTTGGTTACATCTGACCTACTTTCTGTTTTGATAAATTATATTTTCATTGATGGATTTTAATACATTTTCGACGATGAACATTGTCAGCAACCATTGCAAT
Source organism: Mactromeris polynyma (assembly GCA_032209605.1). Taxonomy (NCBI): domain Eukaryota; kingdom Metazoa; phylum Mollusca; class Bivalvia; order Venerida; family Mactridae; genus Mactromeris; species Mactromeris polynyma. The sequence goes on from JASFXZ010000012.1 coordinate 8,562,911, forward strand.
ACTTTATAAATATAGAAGTTTATGAGTGTCTGCTACTTTAGTAATGCTTGACCTCTGTTAACCTCCATTTTAGCAAATCTTTGTTCATCACTCTCTATTTACAGTATTAGGTCAGCTGTTGTTGATTGTAAACAGGGGATGTCTCAAAGTATTTTTTCAAATATATTGAGACAAACCATTAAAAAGCAATAATTTATATCACTACAGTTACAAAGTTTAACAAGTTTTATTTATGCATGGCCATGAAATATGGTTTTATTATTTAAAACTTTATTAAATAATTACTTTATAATGAAAAAAAATGTTTCTGTTAATCAGTGTCTCCCTCTTTAATATATGAGTGTTGTTTTGTTGATTTCATCATACTTATTTTGGTATTAAGTGTGCTTACATCACTATTCCAATTACATTTGTCCAGTTTTGCTTGCTTGTCCTGTCATGAGATAAACTTTTCACTTTCCGTGACATTTATTTCTCACAGGTTACATTTAATCATGTGACCTAACTTGTTTAACGTTGTGAATTATTGACATGTATAGACTCACCTATTTGTGTGGTTAACTGTTGAGTGATATTAACTACATCATTCCTAAAAGATGTTATTTTCTATTTTTATATCCTACAAGAAATCCTAATTAAATTATATCTGATTTAAAGAAAATGTATTATGCCAATTTTTGTATCCTCCACTCTTGTTTATTTTTTTCAGGTGGAGCTGGTGGCAAAGGGACGTGGGGAGCCCCAGGGGATGAGTTGTTTGTTGATGGAAGCTGCAGAGATAATAACGATCCTAACTATGACTCAGACAATCAGGTAATAGTAATACGCATATATATACGACATGTGTACAGTTTAGGCCAAGAGGATGAAAATATGTACAAACTCGTCCATTCTTCCTTGTCCAAAGCAGTTAAAATTTCATTAACTTTAATTTCAATTGTATTTGGTAACTATAACCATTACTGCAAGACAGAGTGCAGTGAGTCGAGTAACTAAGCAATATACCCTCAAATTTGCCCTTTGATCCCTGGAATTTCCAAAAAGCCACATTTTGACCCTTAGGATTTTGGATGGAGGGTCAATTTATCTCTAAATTATAGGTAATGTGACTATAAAATGGTAAAATTCGGTCTAAGATTATCAAAAGGACCCTTTAGATTCAGCACCAAATGGAACCCCTGAATATTATTGTTGCATTGTTTACAATTGTATGTTGTCTCCTTAACAAAAAAATCAATCTTTGTCTGGGGTGACTCTATGTTGAAATTTCAAAATAAGGAATGGTGCTATGCCAGATATGTACAATCATTATCTTCTAATAACTGCTTATTCTGACCTAATTGCTGCGACACTGCATGTATCTATGTACATATAAATCATTGCATAATAAGTTTTTTTTCAGTTTTAGGGTAGTGGTGGTGGGACCCTGTGAGAGGAGAAACAGTGTTGTTAAGGGAAATAGGGGGGGGGGGGGGTTGATATTATTTATATTTCATTCCCCCAGAAAAACCTAAAAAATCACTTGCTTTGGTTTGATAAAAAATGTCTGATGAGCATTAACCTCATGCATAGACATTGTTAAACAAACTTAGTTAACTGCATTACAGTGCATACATCCCTATTTATATCTTGATGAAACGGATGACTTGGTTGTCATGGTTTCTGCATACATAAATTGCACCCCTGTGGCACAAGATGCACTATGTGTATGCTTGTAAGCATGTATAACATATTTTTCCAAAATTTAAATAGATCATGTGTATAAAAAGTATTTTATTTTCTTTGTTAGCGTATTTAAGCCATAAATTAAGGTATTAATTCAATAAGTCTTATTTATAATGGTAAACAAAGTTACAGTGCAACCTTTGGGAGATGCAAAATTGGACTGATGTTGAGAGGGTTGTACATTTTTACTTCGGGGAATATAGATCTATGTTGTTATAAAAAGCTTGTTGCTCAAGATAGGGCTGTCTGGGAGATGCTGTGTCTACTTCTACAGAAATTAATCAATGGTTCATTCTTTGCAGGGAGATTATGTTGTTGAGAAAATTGAGCCTTTAGTTTCACCTAGCGAATTTGATCGAATTGTTTCACCAATCATTTTAGAATACTTTGATCACAGCCTTACGAAAGAAGTAGAGGTAAATGTTTATTTTTTATTATATAAGATGTGGTCTGACTTGAATAATTAAATATGCAGACTTTATAAAACCTTGTGATATCAGACTAATTTGTATTCTAATTAAACTGATTGTATTTTAATTAGATAAGAATTTCTGGCTATATGCAAATAGTCAAGATTTTATAAGCAAGTGTTTTATTTGTATCTAAGGTTTGTCTAGCTGGCCCATTTATATTTCAAGCAAAGCGTTGCTTACAAAATTTTCTGGCATGCAGTAAGGTCTATCTTGCTGATTTTAGACCATGTCAGTGATTCCTAGACAGGGTCATTCGCTGAAAAAAAGTCACACATAGGATTACAGGGGTTCGAGTTGACCCCTGGAATTTCAAAAAGTCACATTTTGACCCTCGGGATTAAGACTGAAGGGTCGGTTTTTCTCTAAATTATATCGGTAATTGGTAAAAAATATCAAAATGACCCTTAAGATTCAGCACCTTGTGGAACCCCTGCTTAGAGGATAAGTGATTTACTGTATCACTTTCTTTCAGGCTAGCTTAGATGAATTGAACATATCCAAGATGACACAACGGGTAGTAGAGATATCGGTCAGTCTGTCATTTGATCGAAAGGCTAGTCATCGGGAGCTTGTTTCCATTCTAATATCAGATCTCTATAGCAAAGTTTTGACGGCCAAGGACATACAAAAAGGATTTGACAACTTGTTGGAATCGCTAGCGGATCTTGTAATTGATTCGCCTGAGGCACCTAAGGTTGGTACATTTGTCTTGGCATTGTCATGTGATCCAACATCCAGAATATTTCTTTTGCATGAATTAGTTTTAGACCCAAAAAATTGATTCAGACTAGGGTATTTATCCCAACTGACCCTAATATTTAGTCCCCTGTCGCATTATTGGTATAGCAGAAATTTGTGAAACTCGGATACATATAACTGATTGGTGACTGTTTCTCATTGATAAGGTGTATATTGTGTGTTGATGATATTGTGGCTGGCAATTTGAATGTACTTAAATCTATTGTTCTTAATTTTATTTTTGTTTACTTCAGTAATCCACCATTTGCCTGTAATTGATATATGTACATTTAAGTGTTAAGCAAACATTCATTAAACTATAAAAGGTCTCTAACATTTGTATCAGACAAGTGAATTGTTACCAGGTAATATTCTAAGGTTGTTTTCATACATATTACTGTATTTTTTTTATATCGTGTACGATTTATGTCAAATGTTCTTTCATTATTTTTAGCTTCTTGGAATGTTCCTTGCAAGAGCTGTGGCAGATGACTGCTTACCACCAAAATATATTCAAAACTATAAAGGTTCTGTTGATAATGCTTCAAAACAAGAAGCCTTGGAGAAAGCAGAACTTCTTCTCGGCCAGAAACATGGTATTGTACGACTGGACAACATTTGGGGCACAGGGGGTGGAATTAGACCCGTCAAATACCTTATTAAACAGGCAAGGCATTTATCACAATATGTCTTTAAGGAATGTTTTTAAAGTGTTTGTCTATTATCATAAGTGTCCAATTGTATTACGGAGATATTTGTGATATTATCATTGTAAATAATAATGTACAATGATAATTTGCTTCGGGGGTACACAGGACTTTGGACAGAATACAATATCGATCGTTTTGGAATTTGACACACCACATATGATGGTCCCAAGAAATTGACTTTGGCAGGATTGTAATAGATCCCATGGGTGGGGAATCAGCATCTCCGATTGTGGGGATTTAGACAAAATGTTTGGCTCTAAGGTGGAGAATTGGACGCGAAAAAATACTGGTATTCAAAAAATATTGATATGTGCATAGTTTGCGATTACTGTTTGTTCACTTGACTATTGGTAATTGATATGGAAGTTATTTTTGTGCATGATAATAAAAAGCAATGCTGGACTTTATGAAAGTTTAAAGGAACTGAATATTTACGGTAGGTTAACTACCTACGGTAGTTGAGGTTTATATTGCCTCTGAATATTTGTTAACAAATATTTGTTTGTTTTGTTGCTCAGTCGTTTGAAGGTTCAGATTTGTTGTGCAACATAAAAACAATGCCGAGATGTAACAATTGCTGGTCACTCCAGATCAAAAATGCATTTCGGTAAATTCACTGAAATCCACTGGATAGGTAACGTACCCTTTATCGCAAGGTTATCCAATCCGTGTCAAGGTTACAAACGTTGTTCAGGTGAAGAGAAATTGCCTTGGTGGGTGACGTAAGATTTGATTGGTTTACACAACACTGATGTGCAAATAGCAAAACCATGTGAGTACGACTGCGCCGTAAAAGCATTATATCTCCCAACATAACAATGTTTGTCTATTTGTGAAGTGATATGAGAATCTCTATCATTGAAAGCATGATTTTATGAGAATCTCTATCATTGAAAGCATGATTTTATGAGAATCTCTATCATTGAAAGCATGATTTTATTGTCTTGTAGATGGTGTTACTGTTGAAGGAATATTTATCATCCAGTGACATCAAGGAAGCAACTAGATGTCTCCAGGAACTAGAGGTCCCTCATTTCCACCATGAACTAGTTTATGAGGTAAAATACCAATACTTACATTAATAAAGCTTGGTGTAAAATGATATACCAGTGTGGTTAGACGGACCATTCCCAAGTACTACATCTGAGGAAATAGTCTGCGCCAAATAAATTTTATTGATTGTATTTTCTGTAATTATGAAATTATCTTTTCGAATATGCTGTTAACCTTGCAGAGGGCATGTAACTATGTATGATGCAAGATTTTAGTGGGTAGGTAGGCAGGTATTTTTTTTCATTATTTTTATGGTCGTACTAGTTATTACAATTAACATGCTGCTAAAAAAGTTATACTCCATTGTTTTTTTAGCAGGGGCTATTTTCATGGGTAGGTAGGGTTATGCTCAATCTCATTGAAATCATCCCCTTACTTTAGCTCCGTTACTTTCTGCTGTTAGGATCTGACTACACTCCGTAAGAGGTCACGTTCATATAACCTCTCTAAAAATAGATATGTGTAACCAGGTGCTCGTTTGTGGTCCAATGAAATTCCTCCTAACAAAACTGTGTTTGTAGTCTTTCTCAAAATGTAAATTACTTTTTTAATGTTGCACAGACGTTCTTCGTTTATTCGGAGTTTCTGTTTATACTGTTTTTAACATCCTTCCTGCCACTTCCAGTCATAAATATTTCCAAAAACGAAACACCACATGAACAACTTCGATCAACCAAAGAATGTTGCCGTGTAGGAGTTGCGGGTGTGTCCATGGGCGCAGCCATATCGAAATTGACGAAAATACGTAATCGAAACGTCTTGGTGATCTACACTCAAATAGAATTTCAAAGCTCGACAAATATTCATAACTCTATACCAAAGCATTTTGCAGCCGACGATTTGATTGGCTACTCAAAGGTCACAAGAACATGACCTGTATTGTGGAGCCATCAGATCCAGTTAGGGTATAGTATAGAAGTGTGCGACTGGAGCTGATTTAAATGAGATTGGGTTATGCTGAACATGAACAAAAGAATTTATACGCCCGTTTGAAAAACAGGGTGTATTATGGGAACACCCGTGGCGGGCGGCGTCCACACGTTGTTCGCTCTCTAAGTCAAAGAGTTTTCATCCGATCTTTACCAAACTTGGTGAAAATGTTTGTGGGCATAATATCTCGGCCAAGTTCGATAACCAGCCACATCACCCAGGCACTTCAGCATTATGGCCCTTGAATTATCCAAAATTGGCCAAATTAGCCTTGTCCGCTTTTAAATCAAACAGTTTTCCTCTGATCTTCACTGAACTTGGTAAAAATATTTGTGGGCATAATATCTTGGCCAAGTTCGATAACCAGCCATATGGCTCAAGTCACTCGGGAGTTATCACCCTTTGATTTTAGAAATTACCTAAAATTTGTCTTGTTTCAACTCCGAGCTCTGACTTATGACGGGCGTATTTTGTGACAGTTTGCCACTCTTGTTTTTATTATGCCCTTACTTTCATTCTGTACTTGACGCATTTTTATTTTCACATTTTAGTTCGCTATTTTTACCAATCATACTGAAAAAATATTTTGTAGTTGCATCATGTTTTGTTTATTATATATGTTCATATTTTAAAATTCTCTCTTGTTTCAGTCATCATTCATGATTCTGGAGGACGGTACGGAAAGATCTGCTGAACGAATGTCCAAACTACTCCAATCACTTAATGAGTCATGCATCATCACACCAGAACAATTTTCTCAGGTAATTATCTGACAGATATATGTGTTTTTCCCTCTTTTAGATATTAGTTGAGAGTAAAATATGGAAAGTGCATTTGCACTGCAAAGTTTACTTACTGTTTCCTTTCTTTGTATACATTACCTCTCAGTGGTACAAACATACAAATCACGAATCAGTTTCATGAGATATGTGATATTCTTGGTCAGTGTTTCTAGTTTCTGACTTAAAATGCTACAGTGCTTGGGAATTCAACTCCGAATAGGGGAAATATATGTACTTTTTCAGAAAGCGGAAAGGGGCCCAATTTCAACCCCAAATAGGCTGGGAAAAACTCTGTACATCATTTACCCTCAAGTTACAATGTAACATTGGGGTAGATTAAGTTACTTGCAGAGTATTGGATGCATAATGCAATTCTAGAGTTGGGCTTTGTATTTTAAATCAACTCTAACCTTTTGTGTTAGATGTTTTAACTTATGAAGCTGCTATAGTTTAAATGAAATTGTATGTTTTGTCATAGCGTAACTATCTAAATTGCCTTGCCAGTTCTTTTAAACTATTTTGAAATATTCACTTCCTGATATTCTACAGTTTTGTTAAACTCTCTTACCCAGGGATTCAAACGTGTGTTCGAGAACATGCCGGACATAAATCTTGACGTTCCAAATGCTTACATGTTGCTTGAGAGATTTGGTGAGATGTGTCACCGTGATGGAGTTATGTCCCCTGGTAGTTATCGAGATCTTCCCAGAGGGTAAGTACCTTGGATGATCTTTCTCTTCTGATATAGTCCTGAATGAAAATCTTCACCATTAGTGGAACAGACTGATGATCATTGAGTTGAATTATTTCAAGTACCAACCTTGGCCAGTCAGCTTCACCTTAGAAAATCAGAACTTCTTACTATTTAAATTTTAGTTTAGACTACCTTAAAAATGTTTTGCATAACATAAGGTTGGTAGGTAATTATTTTTTTATCTATAGGTAAGTAGGGTTATGCCAAACGAACGATTTTTTAAAGATGTCCTTACGAGAGTGGGTTTTAGTATTTGTTATTTATGAACAGTCGTTAATTATTAATTACGAAGAAGTTTTGCTGATGATGTCTGACCTATTAAGGTGTTCCAAATCATTATTTCAATTTAAAAAATACAGGAACATGTTGTATGAAAGAATACATTGGAATGGCCAGCTGTAAGCTTTGATGTCTAGTCATGGTAGAAAAATTATGATAAACATTCTTAACCAACTCCTGGTCATGTTAAATTTACTGACTAATAATCAGGAATTTAACACTGTTATACAACAGTATTTTAACTTTAGTACCTCTATCAGTTGTCCTAGTAATTCGCAAGCTGCTAACAAACCCCTCCCCCCCCCCACTAGAACCAGAGGTTGGGAACAAATGACATATGTAGTATTATCTTCAGTAAAATTTTGCCATGGAGGAAGTATGTCTCGCTCAACCCTTGATCTCCATATTAGCGATCAGGTGCTCTACTGACAGTGCTAGCTTGGAGGGCTTCTCTTTAAATGGAATGTCACTGCTCAAACATGTATTTCTTCATGTGATATGTTTCCTTTGGAAGCAAACTAACGTTTCATTTTTACTTTATATTATTTACTTGTAGGGGCCGCAAACGTTTTGTTTCGGAGGGAGATGGTGGTAAAATTAAACCAGCTGTTCTGTGATTTACTTCCTGTTTGGCTTTCAAAATGGCTGCCGTTCATTGATTATGTGGCATTGTTTTAGTGACTATAAACTTTCATGTGAATATAAGTTTGATGGATTACTCAGGAAGATACCTGAATGTGTATGAAATATTGTGGATGTTTTCATGTTAAATAACACATTATGCAGCATTTGAAGCCACGGTTAATGACAAACAGAACTTGTGCTGACTCATGTTGTGGTTGCCGGGAGATTTTGGGAAGGAGATCATTCATTTAGTTACATTTACTTCTGGAATACCGACTGTTTTATTTTGTGATATTTCGTACAAAATGCATGACAATATAGTGTTTTTATTTTTTCTTTGTTGATTTTATTTTTTGTAGAAATTTTCACATGAACAATTTTGTCTGTTGTAATCTTAAGTGCTAAATGACCTCATTCTCCTCTATTTCCATGAAATTTTGTGGTTTATGAAGTTCATGTCTTACACTATAGTGCTGATAAATCGTTGTTGGAAAAAGTCCGTAATCGGGCAGGGTAACTGGATTGTTCTTAGCTTATTTTCATGATTACTGTAAATCACTAAATAATTGCGTGTTCTTTCTTTCACGAAAACTACCACTCTGAATTATTTCGCGGATTTATGAATTCGCGCCAAAGGTTGGGATAATGTATATATCGGGTATGTTGTACATTGTGAATGAAAATTTCTGCCGATTTTAGAATTTGCAATGCATTTGATTCATTAATTACAGCAAAAATGAAATCGTGATTTACAGTATGTCAGCTGTACTGATTTTACTCTGTTATTTCATTTGTCTTACTTGTTCAGTTCTTGTGTTCATGATTGTATCTGTTTCTACAGCATTACCATGGTAACTGAAACAGCGGATGCTTTTGGATGCTTTTGAACGACATTAAAACAATACGCTCAAGTATTTTGTGTCAGTATTACGAAATAAAATCATGAAGGGCCAATTTATATAACTAGTTAGAATATCACAATGTAGGTAATAGTGTTCCTTGTATGTTTCTGTATTGTACGGGTTATGTTGGATTTATCTTGGTATGTGGCATTTGGGAATTCTTGTATGGCCAATATGGGTTCAGAAATGATATTTTTCTACCTGTTTTAGGCTCTGAAAATTATATTGCATTTGTCAATCTTTTTAATTAATTGGATTTATTTTTTGTTCATCTTTTTTGTATAAGGTTGTTTTGATGACAGTATTTTTTTACTTCTTTATCACTGTTATGAACTTTGATTCCATTGTTGAATTGTCATTTTTGTTGCATATAAGTATTGCAGATTTATGTTGCAGGAATCGAAATGAGTTTGATTGAACTATAGTTAGAGGTATTTAGTAAATGTACTTTGAATAGTATTTATCTACACAGTAAAGGATGGAGCATTTTCAAAGAGATTATGTCACAAAACATGCGTTTTTATTATTTTTTGATAGTAAGTTGCATGAATCTTGAATAATTGAAAAAGAATTTGCTTTTCAATCCAGTACAATATTTTTATATGGATAAGAAATTCATCTTGTATAATAACTTCTTTTCTACTTCTTGGCTCCCACAGAAAAGTAGTATTAAGCACTTTTATTAAACAATTGTTTAGTTCCACTTGCTCGACATATAAAAAAACACATTTGTACTGTTAAATGTATGTTGTTGGTGGTTTTTATAGTATTTTCAAGCATCGTTGGTGTTATTGAAAATGTCTTGAGATTGTTATATTGCAATATACATAGCTTGTAGTGTATCTATTACACTTAAAATTGAATGAATTACTTTTTACTTTGGTGATGGTATAACCATTGCAATAGCAGTATGTATATACTCAAAACTGGGTCATAGATGATTACCATTGTTCTATTGTGTATAGTAATACAAGTGCTACATTTCATTGAAAACGATTTATTATATTTAATGTTGGATCCTAGTTTCAATGCAACTAATGTGAAACTGGATCTAGGTGAAGTATTTATGATGTAAGTTTTATAGAAGATATCATATATTAGCCATGTGTATTGCATCAGTTTCCTTAAAGTGGATATATTTGACCGTAGGGAAAGTCTAGACATAGAAAAAATATTATTTTGTCTTAATATAAAATCATCTATTGCCTGCCTAATAACTCATATTGTAGGATATTAAACCATTAAAACTTCTATCACATTTTTAAGCATTATTCTACCTGGACTTGACTGCATGAATCTTTGTGTGTAAAAATGCACGGTGGGCAGATCATGGCTGACATTGATGTGGATGGCATTAAACTTACATATGCTTACTTTGTTGGCATTTGATTGTTCATCTTTGCTTACTTTGTTCTTTGCACTATTTTGTATGCATAGAGAATTAAAACAAAGCTCAAATAAACAATATCGCGGTCATTATTGTATTTTGGACAGTCTTAGTACGCTGCCAATTGGTAAACAATCTTTGCTGAATAACAACCAGCATATTGGCTGAACAGTGAACGTCCTTTGCCAGTTACATTATATTTATGCATTCCTGAGTATCAGTGGTGATTACATCTGGAACTTACAAGCTTGAACTGTTTGCTTGATGTCTTCTATAAAGATTATATTAAAATGTCTGAATCTTCTTGGAAACACAATGACAGAAATGATCACGGGTTAAGCCCCTAAAAAGTTGGCTAAATTAATTTTGATCAGTCAAAAAACGGGACTGTGTTAGTTAGAAATCTTCTGTGAAACTATTTAATAGAAATGATCTGTAGACGACCTGTTTGTCCAAAAATTAGTGAACAAGATTGATGTCTGGTTGCTCATTATGATGAACAAAAGCATTGTAGTGCTTGTGTTAATTAGTAGAGCGATATAGGGCCATCATGACCGTCTTGTTATAGAATTATTCTTTGTTCACCTATGTATATTTCGCCTTGTAACTTGGCTCTAACTTGGCATGTGGCACAGGTGACTGTTACAGAAATTAAGATCACCATATTGTGTACCCATTCGTATTTGTTTAGTGACGAGTATTTTCTAATTATACACCTTACAAATGTCTCATTCATTGTCTGTAGAATAATTACCCAATTGCAATAAATATGAAATTCGATATTGTGATACAAGTATATATTGAATACCATGTATTCATTGACCTGGCCAATACCATAACTTAAGCTGTCTGGGATTATATCTAGTTGCTATTACTATGGATACCGTATGTTTCTTACCGGGTAGTTCATATAGTGATGTTTTACGAGTGTGTATAACTCTTCAAATAAATATGACAAGTAACATACTCTTATGTTTAATTTGCCAGCACTTAGTTAGTTAAGCAGGTGTGCCGAGGAGACATAACCCATTGGGTTGGTTTGTAGGATTGTTGCAGTATAACTAGGACACTACCTGCTGACCAGCATAGAATGCTAACCAGTATTAGGACTTCGGTTACTTAATTTGCCAGAGCTACATCTGAGTTGCACACGTGTATCTCGCACATTTCCTAGCCAATGTCCCAGTATGCAGTGCAACTTCACTAATGTGGCTTACTTGAGCAACATGCTCTCTTCAACATTATTTATCATGTATAGAGCGACAACCTCTCAACAAAAGCCAAAATGTGCATTGTTGCACTGTATTTGGAAGTGTATGAGGAAAGTGTTCTTATGTCTATAATAGAGATTGATGAAAAGAATTGCTATGATTTTTCTTCAAATCTGGCAAATCATGATGTGTAGGTGTTCCGAACGGAGGGAAATCGGCATGGATGTCTGTCCATTCATCTTTCTGTAGACACATTCTTGTGGGAGCAACTCCTACAGTTTTGCTTGAATTTCTTTCAAATCGGGCAGTTGTTACACTTGATGAACATACAATGGCATGTATAGTGCATACAGTCTTGTGGGTAGAACTCCTTTGTGTGCACATTTTATGCTCGTGATCCACACTCAAAAGGTTCAATATGCAGAGTATTTTCCATACATTGCAATAAATCTACTTCCCTAGCAACTGATAACTTCTTTAACAACCAAATAATTCCTAATCAACTCTTTAAATGTTGTGATAATCTGAATAGTTAATGTACATGACGTATAAATGTACATGCTGGGGGCATATTGAGCGCAAATAGCGACAGTTCTAGTTGTCCACACATCTCTGTGTAAATCACATTTACAAACTGTCTGTTCTGTTTGTTTGTTTCATCGGGTTTAACGCCGTTCCTCAACGATATTTCAGTTACATACGGCGGCCGGTTCACCTAACCAGTTTTTCCTGGACTGAAATCTAACCAGTACTAACTTGCCCTTCCACAAGGAGCCGGCAACTTCTCCACATATGGAGGAAAATCGACATTTTTGTCAAATTTTCATGGAAGGGTATGACCTGCCGCGACCGGGAATCGAACCCAGATCACCCGGGTTACAAGTCCAGCGCACTAACCACTGGACCATGGCCGCGGCTCTGTCTGTTCTGTGTTTTTGACTCCATTGAAGAGGTCATGATTGGACAAGGTGATGTACAGAGCCATCTGCAGACATCTGGGCTAAATCGCATCCAGGCAAAAATTAAAACACAACTCAAAATTATGGCAATTAAACATTTATCAATAAGTACATATCTAGTACATGTGATGCAAATAATGGGCAACATAAAAATAGTAAAAACAGCTGGAAGAAGTCGTGACAATAAATTTTAAGTATTTACATGAACTATAAAAAATATTCCTCAACAATAATGTGTGTCTGTGGAAAAAGCAGGTTTCTCCCATTCCGTTTTAGGCAACACAAGTGAACATGTTGCTTCGAAGCGACATGATAGTTTGTCATCGCATTATGTCTTTGTCTCGAAACAGAACAAAACATATTTCGTGAGTTTTGATAAACGCGTGTACTAGATATAAATATATAAATAATACTTGCACAGCATAAATTCTATTTATAATCATTGTTGTAGATAACACGTCATCTTTGGCGGCCAGTAAATAATCTAGTTTTATATCGGCCGTGAACAATAGCCTTGTTAAACACGTTTTTGTATGGAACGCCGTCACTGTCTATATGAATTGTTGTTCAATATCAAAGTACATTTTCGAGGAATAGAAGCTTTGTTTGGTTCAAGACACGACTGTAATAGAAAAATAGCTGGATTAATCGCTTAAATACATTTTTCGGCTCAATAAGATAGTTGACGAGACATCGACTTTTTTAAACAATGGTCCAGGGATTTTCCCGACACAGAAATCTTGAGTCCCTGACTCCCTTTTCTTTCTAGGGACTCCAATTTTCCACTTACTGTGCATCCCTGTGACCCCTACAATAAACCTTTGTCAAGTATAAACTGCATATCTGGGATCCTAACAATTTACTAATGACCCCAAATTTGTCAAACACGAGGGTACAAGGATCCCTAGCTGAAAAATCCTAGTGAAAACCCTGATGATCTATTCCTTATACAAAACAATTGCTTCAATGACAAAGATCAATGTCTAGGAATTGATTACCCCCACGAGTCTGATCGTAGTTATTAAAATATAGTAAAACTTGATATTACAACTTTTTCTTTTATCACACACTACATAATGTTAATATAACACAGTCGGGACTTTCCATATTCTTATCACACGTAAACGTAAACAAGTTGACTGATGATAAACTATGAGGTTATCGCCCAGCAAATTATGTTGATACAGTCCCTGTGTAGTGTTTACAATTTGCTGTCGGTAAGGTATCTATCACCTGTAAGTTGGACGATCGTTGCCAATTGTTTCGAGCTTCAATAAATCACATATGTCAATATTACGACTTCGCAAACACAAATTGAGTGATACTGAATTAATTGGTCGAGAAAAGTAGAGCCATATTAAAATTTATTTTTGAATTACTTAATTATCAGTGCGATAGCGTTTGCGTATTGAATTTATATTGAAAAGGAGTAATTTACCTTGAAAAATTGTCTGCTAAGCAGATTGCAAAATAATTTGTGAAAAGTGAATGACACAAGGCATACGTCACGCTGCTGTAATAATCGCGTTTACTCCGTCGAAAAGTTATATACGACAATTTATAAGATCGAAAAATACAAATATGTACATGTATATTCTGTTGAATATACAATAAAATCAATGTGCGTTATGCTACATGTGTTTAACGTACGTGGTAAATATAATTCAGTACTTCGGCACTCTCTTCATGTGCAATCACCGTTCTCGCCTGGTGGGCACGGGTTAGCGAGAGTTCAAGCTTCATATATGCTGCCTATTACATGTACATTGTATTTGACATTTGGAAGGCATATTCATTTCCACTTAACTAGCAACGCGAACTTACTATGTTTATCATTTTGATAATAATTAATGTACTTAATTGCATAGTGAATGTGACAAACTGGGGCGACTCTTCATGACATGGGCCTACACGATCAAAGTTCCCCACCAGGTCACCATGACTCATTGTTCGTAGTATATCGGTCGTTGTGTTGAATATAATTTAGACCACGCTCACCGCAATCCGTCCAATCATTGGCCCATATTTCAACCTTTTATATCGTATAATTATACAACGATTATGTAGTGCACGTGGTCTAAGTAGGATAGACAGTCTCGTGGCCTTGTCTAGACGATATCACTGTTAATATCTCCGTGACGATATGCACTGAACAAGTTTCTAAACGTCCACTTGGTGCTTCGTCGAAATATAAGAACAGAAACAAATGTATACATTTGCGCCTATTGAACAGACGGACAGTCTGAACTATTAATAACAAGTGGTAAATAATACAAAAATTATATACTTTTATAATTATTTTCCAAATTCTATTTGAATTGATTAGTTAGTTTATAAAGTAAGTCATACCTGTCGAATCGGAGCACCATCATCAATCATACCGGCGGCCCTGGCGCTTTCTTCAGTGGTATTTGTCGGTATCTTTTTCTGGTTTTCGTGTTGAACATGCAACGTGGATTATATTGATATGAATTTACCGCTTAATTTACTTCTCGGTGTACACGTGATGCTCGTGCCAAAAGTTGGAAATCGTACTCACCATCACGCGTGGAAAGGAGAGAAAGAATACTAGCAGCTTATGCTATCGATTTTTTTTCAAAATTATATCAATAAAAATAAAAATAGATTTTCCGTACTCGCCCCTTGTTTATGCTGTTGTTATTTTGGAATAAAAACTTAATTTGATGTTGTTGTTGTTTTTTTTAATCTCGATAGCGTGAGGTAGATTTGATTATTATCTTTGTATACATGTGTTCCGTTTGCAAAATTACCGCTTGTGCAATTAGACTGATTTACCAGGCCAACATGTACAATTTGACAGTACCAAAAGTTCAAATAACTTTCAACATTTTTACAAAATGATAGCAGTATAAGTTGAAGGACAGTATGACGATAAAACACTGTAGTCCAGCCGTGCGTTCGGTTAAGGCTAACACTCGCACGAGTAAGAAACTGTGCACGCATTTTGCAACCGAACGCTCTGTTTGCCAAAAAGTACGCGCCCTTCGCTAGCTACCTCGGAGATGCTCAAGCGAGTGGGCGCACAGTGGGCGCGTACTTTTTGGCAAAAAATGCGTGCACAGTTTCTTAACTCGTGCGAGTGTATTAGCCTTAACCGAACGCACGGCTGCATTTCACCTTGCTATAATACGTAGTTTCAAAAATATTGCTAAAAAGCAAATATGGTTATTTTCTAGGGTATATATCGCCTTAACTCCACCGCGGGGCATTTTTCTGTGGGACTAACTGACATCACTACTCACTAGTCTGAGTAGATAAAACTTGAAAAATACTAAGGGTCTGATCTGCTTTCAGACGCAGGCAAACAATATTGTTGATCTGGTTTTTAGATCACCTGATGACGAAGTGCTCAATGGTGAACTATTATGATCATGGCTGTCCGTCGTCCACAGTTCAGTTGTTTACACTCGAGCATTTCTTGAGCAATCCTTAGAAAACTTTGAGACAATGTATATGGTCATCGGTTTTCGGCCAAGTTCGACTTTGGACCAAATCGGTTTATTACATCAAGAATTACGGCCCTTAATTTATAAAAACAATATCTACACTCAAGCTCAATGTGTCCATCAGTCCTAATTATATTTGATCGGAATGTGTTAAACTGTAAGATCTTAGACAAGTTTGATTTTGGGCAAGATCGGACTAGCTGATCTAGAGTTATACGCCCTTGAATTATTAAAAATGCCACAGTTCCCTATATTTACACTCAAGTCTTGTTTACACTGTAGATGCCGCGTGTTTTAACCAATATTGATGAAACTGGTCACAATGTATTGTCCAGTTTTATTGACCTGTCAAATTTGCATATCTTCATGGTCAATGCACGCTATAAATTAGTAATCGGGTCACTTTCAATAAAGACTTATTTATCATGTGCATTGACCATGAAGATATGCAAATTTTGACAGGTCAATAAAACTGGACAATATGTTTCTATGAAATATAAGTCAGGTGTGGGTCACCTAGTGTCAAAAACTAGGTCAATAGGTCAAATCATATTAAAACCTTCTTTGTGTTATAGAGGTCACATTTATTGACCTGGTTTACATTAAACTAGCTAGCTACCAACCTGTTTTAACCTGGGTCCGTATTTACAAACGTTTTAAGACTGAATCTCAGAATTAGACTTTAAAATGGTTAATGTTCATTTTCTTCTTACGTTATTATTACACAATATATTTTGATAAAACTAGGCAAAATTGTAGAGTGAGCAACAAGAAATATTCAGGCAAAATATTATCTGTTTAGATATAATGAAAACGAAATGCTTGTAAATCTAACTTTTGCCATTTTAAAGTCTAAGTCTGAGATTCAGTCTTAAAAAATTGTGAATACAGGCCCCGTTCTTCCACAAGCAACTCAGACAACTACCTAACATGAATCAGATTCAGAGGTGATGGACAAGTGACTTGGGACATATTATCTTCAGTCAATTAATGGGAACATATGTTTCTCTTGGGTTCAAACCTACAACTTTCTGACTGGTTGTCGAGTGCTCTAACAATTAAGCTAACCAACCCAGTGAGCCTTGGAAATTGTAAAATCATCAGAGAAGGTAATCAACAACAAACTGTAACAATAACAAATTTATTTGAAAACAGTTATATAAGAACACAAATTTATGTAAACTGAAAGACATTTTCATACAAATGTTAATTTGAAATACGGGAACACAAAATGGACCAAGCACATGAGACGGGGAAATTGTGAGCATGTTCTCAGAACTATATACGTAATTTTATTTTCATTGTACATGCACTGGGTAGTTTGCAAGTTAACCAACTTATAATTTTCATTAAACCTCAGTAAATTCAAGTTGAGGCTTCACAAGTCTTTCTCCATTGCAACGTAATGGATATGTTTCAATTTACAGAGAAAATGGCAAATTAAATAATTAAGACGAAATAAAAATACCAGTTGCTACTTCCATAAAATCTAAAAAACTGTCAAGTTAACATATTTAGCAGCAATGTACATGCATACATGAACAAATAAAGATCATTGTTTCTACACATAAACAAACTGTGACAAAAATTACTTTAAAAAAGTTTTTGAGGAGTATAGACATACAGAAATCTAGAAATACGGCAGACTGTAAATATGTACTTTTCACAACGAAACATCTCTTGTATCAGTATTTGTGATTCAGTCAAATGTCAAGACTAACAAAGGGTGGCCATTTTTTTCTGCTGTTGAAAATATTCAGGATATAACACATTTTTATGGTATACCATAAATGACATCTCATATCGAAGCATATGCATCACACCTTCAGTCCCAATAAGGGTTGTAAATACGAATTTCTTTAGTACAACCTAAAATTTTGTCACTTGATATTATAAAGATCACTCACAAAAACTTTTTTTTGAGGTACCCCGACTGATTCACCAAAATTGCCCCTGACCACATCAGTACTAAGACTGACTTTATTTATAACCAATGGTGGTCAATCATTCAAGCAGGACCCTCATTATTGCAAAGCGCTTTAAATTAAGAGTTAACTAAGCATCAGAATTCTTCAGTCCAATGATTGTATCTTAGATTATTGTTAAAAGCAATAATACAACCTCTAGTTCATATTCAATAAAATCAACTGTTTCGAAGCAGATAACGGTTGAGAAACAAAACACTGCAAGCATATGCAGAGGCTTGTTTGTAGTTTACATTCTCATGGGACTAATACTTTCTCAGAAACTGAACTTAATGCAATATTGAACAATATTGTGGATGACATACAGAAGGCAATCAAGCTAGGACAATACTCATTTTTTCAAACCAGACAAATTAAAAATAATTTTGTTCAGTGGTGATCTCACGAAAAACGGTGGGACCTCATTCATTCAAATACATTCTTCGGGTCCAAAATTTAATTACAAATAATACAGTAAAACCTCAATAATAAGACCACCTTTGGGACTATTAAAATTGGTCTTTATATTGAGGTGGTCTTAATATTGAGGTTTAATAAAGAGCAAAACAGTCAAAATGGACTCGAAAAAATGGTCTCAATTTTGAGGTGGTCTTATTATTGAGGTGGTCGTTCAGTGAGGTTTTACTGTACATGGTTTCGAATACCCTATTTCAATTTGACGTGCCTAAGAAGATACATCAAGATCTGATATTTGTTTCGGATGATACTAAGTATTCGGTTGGAAGGATGTCGTATTAATGAGGTCCGACTGTTGGAAATAGGTATGACCAGTAGCTTTTGGTGATGAAAAGGAATAAGGATTTCAAAGAGCATTGATAGGACGATTATATAATGAATGCTTCTTGCTTACAAAATTGTCTGTATTAAAGAAATGAGGCTGTTATATGGTGGACATCCACTATAAAATGTAACGACATGCAATTTTGACCAATTGTCTGTGTCAATAACACTATCACAACAATGTTGATATTAGTGTCGCTTAGCAACAGATACAAATTATTCAATCGATGCAATACACCAGTAAATGTCTCAATAGAAGTAAAATCCTATTATGGTTTTGTATTCCACTCAATTGTTTCCATATCTGTTTACTATCATTCACTTTGTATCCAATTCCGATAGACAAGGTTTTACCAGCAGTCATATCATTGTTTAACCGTGTGACTTCAATTCACGGACAACTTATAGACAATATTATAGAATATCAGTTCTCCACACTAATACAATAGTCCAAACTCACCACTGTTTAGAAATATCACAAACAGACCTCTGACATAGAACTCTGACTAAAACTATTTACACTTTGTCAAAGAAAAATGATTCAGAAGAACCAGATATTGACTCGGGACCAATTGTAGCTGTGACAGACAATGGAAAACATGGTACCTATGTTTCATACAATTTAACGAATAGATCTTAAAACATTCAAGGCAAGAGTACAGCAAATTTAGAATATGTGGTCAGATGGAACTAAATTACAGAAATACCATACTGATATCTATTGTTTCAGCTAATAACTTTTTCCATAATGTTGGTAAATTGATATCTTGTACATTTGAACACATTCAAAGACTTAAAAAATCAGAATATTGTAGTAATGATATGAAACAAGAGGGCTTTGATGGCCCAATATCGCTCAGCCGAGTACATTGCCATTTTGGCCTCGAGAGTCCAAGAGGATTTACAATGATTTGACCCCTTGACCTATTTTTGACCCCACATGACCCAGTACCATAATGGACTTGCATTTTATTAAGCATACTGAGATCATTATTTAACAAAAAAATGTAAAACTGTGTGATTGTAGCAATGATAATTTCCTTCAGTGAATATCAAAATTTCATCCTTGATTTGTTGGCAATGAAAATTTCATGTTTTGGTATGTTTGAGCACATGTCAGTGAAGGGAGGTAATTATATGTACAATCTAAAGGGAGATAACTCCCAAATGTTCCAGGATGATGATAGTCTATTCTGTTTGTAGTTAACACTTGCTGTTCACAACTTGTGGACAAAGAATCCTTATGGTGTGTTCTGAAAAAAATAATGTATTTTTTAAGCATTTTTTTTCAAACAAAATATTTACATTCGTATCAAAATGATTAATTAGTTTGCAGGAAAATTCATAATTTTAATACACGGCAATATTTTCATAGAACAGTGCAAATATTAAATACCGCATAAGTTGTAAAGTTCATGACAAGAAAATGTTTAGAATTAAGCACTTGGCGACACTGATACGACTTGTATTGTTGTAAATCAAAGCTTCACGTGTTTCTATAACATTCAAACATGACAATTAGCAATAATTTGTTGATTGGCGACTTTATCATTGAGATGACCCCAGTACATGAATTATTTCACAGAATACTAACTACCATTAACAGCTCTATTTTGTTACGGTTACAGACATATTGACTGAATTTAAGTCAAGGAAAAAATATCCCGCTTTGTGTCTAAACCGCTAATTGGGGAGCAAACTTCCTCTTTGCCGTCTGAGAATGTTCACATGTATGATAGAGCTCAACGAATGACTTTCAGAAAAGCATTGCTGTCAGAGGGTCAAATAGTTGGGTTGTCTTGACTACGGAAAACGGACATATTGTTTGGGCCCTAGGTTTTAGTGAGTATCATTAGCTACCTCTTGTCAAGACTTATGAGATACTTACGCTAACATGCTTTGTAAACATGGTAACAGCTGTTCAAGGTAAAGGTCTGTCATTAGTTCCATTTGTTTTGGCCAAGTTGGAGTTAAATGCAGACATACTCTGGCAGCGGCCACACATGATGCTGCCTTTAGGGAAGGGATATAACCACGATACACAGGATCTACAAAATATCGCATAAAATTTAAAAAATCTTGATACAAATACAAAGAAAATTGATGATAGAATAACAAACAGGCCTTGATTTTACAAGAATTCTTGAACATATTTTTTTTAACCCATTGTTAAGTTATGATGCAATCGTGTTCTGTGATAATTTCTTTACCTAGGATTGCTTTGGAATAACTTTTAATATTTTTTAATCACATAATTTGATTTAGGATTTAACATCTTAAAAGAGTGATTTTTACATTGGGTTAAGTTTAATATACGAGGGGTGTTCAAAAAGTATGCGGAAAAGTGCTGTCATTATCTTTATTAAAGTTTTTGTGTTTTAGTGTACATAAAAATGATACATGTAGTCCTAGTTATTAACATATGATGAAGACAGTCTACATGGCATCGTCATTCAACATAACCTGGCCCAAATTCAAAGACTAGATGCCCAAGGGCAACATGTCGAGCCCGCCAAATTGTCAGGAGATTAAGAGAATACGATTATATAATGGTATACAGTGCATATCTATTATACCCATTTTTTACTTTTGACTTCTACGTGTGATTTTGACCTTTGAGCTATGTACTGGTAGGGTACGTGTCTTGCACGACACATGAGGTCACTATGGTGAACAGTTGTGCTAAGTAATTTGAAAATTCCCAAATAATTGAGCTACAGACATGGGTCCTGCACGCGACACTCCCTCTCATCATGGTGAACATTTGTACCAAGTAATTTGAAAATCCCTAAATAAATGACAGTGTTATGGTCAGGACAAAATGTTTTAGACCAATTTTTGACCTGTGACCTTGACCTTTGAGCTACGGACATGGGTCTTGCACACGACAATCCATCTCATCATGGTGAACATTTGTGCAAAGTTATTTGAAAATCCTCCGATAAGTGACAGTGTAATGGTCCGGACAAAGAAAATCTGGACGCACTCACACCGGACGCCATTGTGGCGACTATGTCAAGTTCACCGCAAGCTGGCTTGATAAAAAAGCATGCATTTCATTGACAAAAATGGCCTCTTGTTAATTTCTTAAGCAAGCTTTCAAATCAAATTTACGGTCATGAATGTGCCAAAGCTTGATGTTACGTGCAATTCAGTTGGCAATGCCATCAGAATGTTACCAGAGCAGTTTTATTTCGTGGGTAGAAAGTGTATTATGTTCCATAAGATGTATTTTGAAAAGGACTGAGCATGCCCATTGATGTAGTATGCATGATTTTTGTAACGTTGTCAAGGTGTTGCTAAGACATTTGGCCATGGTACGGGATATGCCCTGTAGAAAACATTTACATTTCTATTTTATCTGAAGTGATTTGTAATTTGTTAGGATATTTTCATGTGTGTGATATATCAACACGCCATTATGCATAGTTTCATAAAATTTCAACCAGTAATAAAAACATGACAGCACTTTTCCGTAAATATTTTGAACATCCCTCATATGATACTTGTAGTGAAAATAGATTTTTTGAACATTGAACATCAGAGGCGTCAAAAGGTGTCTGCATGTAGTAAAGGGTTAAATCAACCATTTCCTTCCTGTACCATGAAAGTACAATAATTATATCACAGAATCATACAGCTATACACATTTATATATAATTACATATAACATGATTGAAATTGTTTGAGTAATTTGAGGGGTAAAAGCAATACAAGCCTATCAGCATAGAAAAGAGGCAGATTTTTTCAAGTAAATGTCCCTTTCATCCCTCCAAAGAGGAGCAAATTGTCTGTAAGCAGGAGAGTAAAATGAGAATGCGCCAGTGACAAAATCGACTGTTTGAAACAGTTTTAAGAGGACATTCAAACGATTACACAAAACCTACAAGAGACACTCAATATCAACTTGATAAGGGAGACAATTCCATAACAACATGACAAAGGAAGACAATTCTATATCAACTTGAAAAGAAAGACAACTCAATACCAACTTGACAAGACAATTCCATATCAACTTGAAAAGGGAGACAACTCAATTTCAACTTACAAAGGGAAGCAACAAACATAAATACCTTGTAGCACAATCTCTTGGAAGTAACATGCATGTTTTTCGAGGTAGCTCTCCACTACTGATTTTGATGTAATAGGTAAACCATCTCTTAGATCGTCCTCGTCTACAGCTACCTGAAACAGAATTACGTCCTGCATGTAAAAGCGGTGGAGACTTAGAGAGACTCCAGAAGTCATTCTATTGTTTTTACATTCAATTCTGCTGATAAGTGCAATTTTTCCGTTTTATTTTCGTAAGCACTTAATTCTACCATACCCTGGAGGTGAATTAAACGATGACAAGGGCACAGTTGACCTTCATTACCAGGGTAAGTGGATAAACGTAGAAAGCATAATAAAGATCACAGTTTCCTGGGATTAGGCGGTGGCCCCTCATGTGCAGTAGAACAGAACCTGATTAAAGCATGCTTGAGTGAGATTTATGCAGTAGACTATAGGCCTAAGTATTATAAACATTCACTGAGCAGTTAGTGAGAAGTAGTCTTAATCCATTCAAAAAAGTTGTTACTCAGTTTAGACAAATAGCTCAGCCAAACCACTAGCCAGAAATCATTCTTACTAGCCCAAACTTATATTTATATACTTTAATTCATAAAAGACAGAAGTCAAAACTATGTTTCTTTACAATTTGATAGAGTCATGGATGGATGTTATTTCTTCTCTAATGCTGAAATAGATTCACTTAAACTAAGCACTTGCCCCTTCGGGCTAGCAACAACTTACCTTTAGAAAATATGGTAAGAAGTGAGGTACAGTAGGTATACACAGATTGAACGCACAAAACTTGAGAACATTTAACTCCATATACATGTATTGTTGTGCTGTATAAGGCTGGCCAACATTTATCTGATTCTTAGGTATGTATGTGTTCAATTTGCTGATGTGCGGTATTCTGTCACAGTGGTCCTCAAATTTCACTGAAAAGCACAAAATAATGTGAAGTACAAGTCATGTACAGTGAAATCTCAAAAATAAAGTCATGTTTGAGAAACACGAAAAATCGGTCAATGGCGCTACCGGGAATCGAACCCAGGTCTACGGATTGCCGGTCCGTTATGCTAACCACTACACCACAGCGACCTGACGTCATTTTCGTGTAAATTTATCATATATAAATTTATGATTACGGTAAACTACACTTTGGCTGAAGTACGGGGCAAATTTTTACATCCGCCACACAGCACTTAACACCAGCTGTAGTAAATAGTGAAATAAAGTCATGTTTGAGAAACACGAAAAATCGGTCAATGGCGCTACCAATGATTTAGAAGAAAGTCAGTCCTAGTAGTGAGATATGGAAGATAAATTAAAAACCAGACCACAAAAATAAGGTCTTGTTCATGAGATGGTGTTAATTACAAAGTGGTCGTTTCGTGAAGAATAACGTTACAGAAGATATTACAGCTCAAATAATATGCATCATATTTGGAATAGTTTCTGGCCCCAGTTTTAAATTAATACTACATATGTACAAAAATGTTTACTATCACAAAAATCAATTACAAATTTTGTGTATTCATGGTTGAAAAAGTAGATAGAACTACTTTTTCGGCGCAGCTGTATAATATTGATTTTGACCTTCATTTTAGACCAATCAAATGTTGAATATGAAGCGTGTTGTTTAAATATGCAACAAATTAGACGATTTTGTTGGTTCATATTTTAAGCAGAGGGGCACCAAACGGGATGTCTCAAAAAGATAATTCACTTTCCCATAGCATACCCCTCTGGCCAAACCGGAGTTCCAAAATAGGGCGATTCTATCTATGCCATTCATCTTTTTAGAAAGATTTTCTTGTATATGAGTAGAAAGCAGCAGTGTTTGTTAAATTCATTATTAACACTGGAAATGGTTGCAAGAAACTCTTCCCAAAAAAACATATATTTATTAGGGTCAAGGTCACTGCATTACGTAAAAGGTCAGAGCAATGAATCTCGTTTATTTTCCAAAAGGTACCAGCTGTCTCACTGACCTATTGCTGACTTGCATGAATGATGGGGTCTGAATTTCATACTGATTGACAATTTTTGATGAAAGTCCTCTCTGGAGTTAAGGAAATGTGGACATGACACAAAATCCAACCTCAAACTTTGAGGCGTGGCCTTGACTTTGACCTTTGCATTAGTGCCATAAATCATCCTGATAAGTTGAACCAAAACCATGGATTTACTAGAAAAGAATTAGGTCAATTGTTCTTTGCTTTCTCCCTACCTACCAGTAGAAAATCCTGCACTTCAAAATTTCAATCGGCCCACAGTCTTGATCAAACAAAACATATTAAAACAATTACTTGCAATTACTTTAACTACCCAACTTCAAGAAGTAATGTACGGAGACAGCAAACAGTGGTTTTAATACTTAACAAAACTCATTACATTTAGAATAATTTTTGAACAGCACAGTAGTCAATATAGTCCGACAGTTTTTATTTACTTGAGAATGATAGTAAACTTAAACAATGAGGTGGTAAGACAAAGAAAACATGTCTTTTTAAATATTGACCATAAAACATTATATGCACAATAATGGTCAGGGGCGTAGCTTAGCTGAAATTAATGTGTAGGCCTAGTTTTAGGAGGGTCCGGGGGCATGTCGCCCCCCCCCCACAAAAGATTTTGTAGCTAGATCTTCAGAGATGCATTTTGGAGTATATTTTGTTCTGGTAAAAATGCTTACAATAATACTTGAAAATAAGTGTAGGCCATGTTCTACACGGCCTATAGGAATCTACGCCCCTGATGGTATTATAAACTAATTTGAATAGACAGTACCTGCAATAAGTAAACACGCCCCTGATGGTATTATAAATTAATTTGAATAGACAGTACCTGCAATAAGTAAACACGCCCCTGATGGTATTATAAATTAATTTGAATAGACAGTACCTGCAATAAGTAAACACGCCCCTGATGGTATTATAAATTAATTTGAATAGACAGTACCTGCAATAAGTAAACACGCCCCTGATGGTATTATAAATTAATTTGAATAGACAGTACCTGCAATAAGTAAACACGCCCCTGATGGTATTATAAATTAATTTGAATAGACAGTACCTGCAATAAGTAAACACGCCCCTGATGGTATTATAAATTAATTTGAATAGACAGTACCTGCAATAAGTAAACACGCCCCTGATGGTATTATAAATTAATTTGAATAGACAGTACCTGCAATAAGTAAACACGCCCCTGATGGTATTATAAATTAATTTGAATAGACAGTACCTGCAATAAGTAAACACGCACCTGATGGTATTATAAATTAATTTGAATAGACAGTACCTGCAATAAGTAAACACGCCCCTGATGGTATTATAAATTAATTTGAATAGACAGTACCTGCAATAAGTAAACACGCACCTGATGGTATTATAAATTAATTTGAATAGACAGTACCTGCAATAAGTAAACACGATAAAGCAACAAGGTGCAGATAGCACGACTCTACTTCAAGTCCATCCATAAAGTAATCCAATAAGTACACAGCTAGATGCTGGGAGGTAGCACAAACTCCTAGCTCTGAGACTATGACAGAGAGCCAATCAACAAGATGCCGTCTAAGCCATAATTGAGATGATTGTCCGTGGTAATGTGGAATTGTCTGTTCTTTTAGTTTTAATGTAGCATATATGTCCTCGGCCAATTTGTTTTGCCACCATTCTTGTTCAATTGCCATCGTAAACGATTAACATCAGTATCTGAAATATTTCACAGGGAATATATACAGTTAAACCTAAATAATAAGACCTTTGGGACCCTTGAATACTGGTCTTAATAATGAGGTGGTCTTAATATTGAGATTGAATAAAGAGCCAAACAGTAAAAAAGGACTTGAAAAGTGTGGTCTTAATTTCGAGGTGGTCTTATTATTGAGGTGGTCTTTTAGTGTGGTTTTACTGTACAAGTATATACAGATTGACTGATCAATTGATTGATTGGTTGATGAATTTCCTGACTGATAAATTAATTGATTGATTGAACGACTGATTGATTGAGTGTTTTATGCCTTTTCTAAACAGAAATTTAGTAATATACAGCTGATCGTCAACCTAGCCGGTGCTACTGAGTTACCAACAAGTACTAACTCTTACTTTGGCCAGCAACTTATTTCCCTTATCTGAGGAGGACAAATTACTCCAAACTGTCACAGGAAGCTTACAACTGCCCTGGGTTCAAACTCAACACCTGAAAAGTTGGGGTCACACACTGTAAGGACAAAGCTCACTGTATGGCTGTATATAACAGCAAAACTTTCTCAATGTGTCTGCCAGCCATAAATCTGTCTCAGATAAAATTTGTTGGAAACATGTTTTAGTACTGGTAAAGTCTGGCCGTCTTCAGAAAAGTCAGAAAGACAATTTATACAAAATATATAGTAGCTAACCTATGTATGACCTTCTCCACAAACAAGTTATTTTAACTGTTGCATACATGATAGCAATCTGGCATGCAGAAATTTTATATTTCTCAACCAAACATGACTCAATCACAAATGTGCAATACATATATCACTAAAATAGTCTGTTTACACTCAACTCAGTCAATCACACTCTATATTTTCAACATAAATAAAAACTTTTCATTATCTGGTTATTCAGTTTCAAGTGTCTTGATTTGGAAAACAATTGAAGAAGTAAGGCATCATAAATTGTACAGTATTTATCTATTTTGACATTCCGAACAAAACAGTAAAACCGTAGCCTTTGAGTTCACACAGGAGCAGTACACACAAGACAAAAGTTTAATGTTAACTAGAATGCGTCCATAGGACACAATTATGCCCCCACTTGCAGCCTTTGTCACAAATGCAAATGCTATTATTCTGCTCATAGTTTGTGAATGGATATCAAAATTACCAAGTGAACATCTGTACTGATTATTGTGATAAGTCAAGGGCCATTACTTTGCACTTACTGGACACAGGCAAACACGAAACCCCAGGTGCACAACTATACAGGATGGTGCACATTCCTGTACAATTTGGTGAGTATAGCTGATAAACTGTTGGAGATATGCGCAACACAAAATTGCACGCTCTGTATGCTACATTTTCAATAAATCAAGGGCCATTACTTTGCACTTACTGGGCTCACCGAATTATGAATCCCCAGGTGCAATATAACACATGCATGTGAACAATTCTGTAAAGTCTTATAACTCTGGCTCATATACTTTTGGAGATAAGTGCAACACAATATTGCAAGGTGCACAACTTCACATGCTGATTAACATTCCTGCAAAGTTTAATGACTCCAGCTCATATACTTTTGGAGATATGAGTGACACAAGATTGCATACTCTGTAGGCTAAATTTTAACTAAGTCAAGGGCCATATCTGTGCACTTTTTTCACCATTTAGGGTCCAGGTCCAGTGTGATTTGGAAAATTAGCATCGCAACAGTCTAATTTGGGAAAATTTTAGGTAACATGTATAAAGCATATATTGACTTCTTCACAAAAATTTTTATTTAAGTATTCTCCCTGATAACTTGATTATACTTTTTCAGAGGTTTATCCTAAAACCTATCAAGAATTAATGCTGAATTTCCATTTTAAGCCCTTGTTGATTTTGGGAAATTTTCAGGTTTGGATTGCGTAAAACATACTACATGTATTTTCGATTGGGAATGGATCCCTTTACTGGACCCAACTTAAATAAGGGAACAAAAACCTGTCCATGGAGACTCAGGCACTTTCAGTTATCCAGTCCAGCAAGCACATCTTAGTGGCAGTACAACACTAATCATCAGAACACGATAATGAATGATTGTGTGGATGACTGAAACTGCACAAGTTTCAAAGAATATCATCAAATACCTATTTCAAAGAAATGAAATGCTCCAATATAAAAATTAAAGTTAAAAAGTCAAAAAATCCTTATAACATACACGTATATATATTCAAGTATTTAAAGTGGTCCTCTTCTTTCTCGTTAGGAGAAATTACAAACACAAATGGATGAAGATTTATTTGAAAGCAAAATCGAACTACATGTATTTACCCATGTGCAAAGTATACTAAAATAAACACTGATACAAATGTACCTACATTGATAAAATTCAGGCCTTAACCCTAGGGGCCAGTATCAAGCAGTAATATATTATAGTGACTTATGTCAAATGTGTAAAAGTGTCAATTTATTCTTTTTTTACAAATGAGCATATTTTTGTAAATCATTTGACAGATGTAGCCTGAGGAGATTTATTAATTACAAAAGATATCAAATCTCCATATAAAAGAAATGATTTAAGTTTGCATACAGTCATAACATTTAATGTAGTTTCAATTCGGAAACGTACGATAACTAAATTCAGTTATATTCGCCTTATAAGTCCTTATAACTAACCAACCCATTCTCATGTTCCCATCCTCAAATATAGTTTCTGAATTCTTGTTAATCACATTCATTGAAAGATTTGATGTTACCAAAAAATTAAGAAGGACAAACAGGGCCGTAAATTGCCTCCCCTGGAATGGGAGGCACCCCGCCGAGCGGAACGAGGCGAAAAATTTGTTGGACCCTTTTTAGACAAAAAATGATTTTTTTTTCAGCCCGCAATAGGAGGCAACTGCCTACATGCCTCCATGTAATTTACGGCCCTGACAAATGAACAGGGGCCTTTAATATTCACAAAGGTTTTAAGACTGAAACTCAGACTTAGACTTTAAAACTGCAAAAGTTGTATTTTAAAAGCCAGCATTTTGTTTTCATTATATCTTAACAAATGAAATTTTGTCTGTTTAATTGCTGTTACCAATTTTACATGTGTGCCAAAGTTTATCAAAATCTATACTGTTATAACAAGATCATAGGAGCAAAATGGAGATTTGCTATTTTAAAGTCTTAAATCTGAGTTTCAGACTTGAAGTGTTTGTGAATAAGACCCCAGTTTAAGACAGATTTGCAACTTGACAGTTATCTAGTATGAGATTATTACCAACACTTATTTTTTGTGTCAAATATTTTGGCCAATTTATTAGAAGAAATGTGTTACGAAATTATTCTAACTGATAATTAATTAGTTTGTAAAGAACATATATTAATTATTACAGTAATTATCACAATAATAATGCTATCCCGATCAGTTCTTAATAATACTTCTGCATAACAAGTAGATACAAATTAATGCAAGAAATTTTTTTATTTTACAATATATTTGAAAACTGCTACTTCTTTTTTTTGTATCTTACAAATGTATTTAAATTATTTAAACTGTAAAATAGTATACAAACATGTTAACTGTGATGTCATTTTTGTATCTCTTCCATTAAAACTGTTGTTCAACATGAAAAAAGATATAAAAAATACATACAAAGTTAACATGATGATGAAATAGAAGTATTAATCTAATATTAAAATATAATTTCTGTCCTCTATAATACAAAAAAAAATGTGTATTACATTACCTGAGTCAGTCACAATTGTTCTTTTTCTTACTAAGCAGTGTACAAATACTTTTCAACAGCATGTATGAGGTACATTACAACATGTGAAACATACAAGAAGTATTAAGTCATTTAATACCATGTGTTAAATGTAAACACAGGGAATCCAGAATAAGTGAAGTTTTTCATTGAAATAGCCAACACTTCTTTACCCTAAACACACACTCTGATTGGTGGGGTATTATCTGGTTTAATATTAGTCAGTGCAGTCAGCTGGTCAATTTAATGTACGGTGGGTGTTTAGTTTATACAATGCATGTCAAATGTGTCAAATACATTTGAAGGAAGATTGATGGCTGACCAAGACATGTAAAAAAACACAACACAGAAATGTGTATAAATACAAGTTCTTTGTTATACTACACTCGGTACAATAAAACACACAGTTTTTGACTATCAATATTTTTGTTAAGCATCATAACATTGCATTGTAGGATAATTTTAATCATTTACAAGTAAATATATTTATAGATAACTGGCAACACAAATCTTATCTAGTTAACTACTTAAATATTATGTTACATATTAAGTGAAATTCGCAAACCATAACTAGATAACCCATTAGTGTAATACATCATAAAAAGGTAAGATGTGGCAGTTCTGGGCACTTTCAAGCCTGTTTCTAGTCTTATGAAATTTATCTTACTGAAAATGTATCACGAATATTAACTAGATAGCTAGATAATTATCGCAATAAATAAGTGGTTAACACGAAACAATTCGCGAACGCTATCATGCTAACTGGTGGCAGTAATATGCAACCATAGTTTTTATCTCATTTTTAAACATATTTTCACATACAGTAAAACACTGCTATTAGCACCACTTGTGGGACTTCATAAAAATGGTTTCATTAAGGGGTAAATGCATGTATATACATGGTGTTCAGTTGACCTAACCAGAAAATAACAAATGGTAAATGCATCAAGTGATGGCATATTTATAGGACTATTGACCAAACCTGTGTTCCTGGAATTAATTATTAAAGTAGAATAAACTTGCCCTTCCACCAGCAGCTGACAAATGGGATGAAGAGGATAAGTAAGTAAATGTCATGGAAGGACATTATCTCGACTTTGAAAAAGAAGTTTGAACACATGATAATAATCTCTCATGGCATGCAAGGGTGTTGGTAAAATTTCCCAGTAACTTAATCATCATCACCTGACTACTTTTCATGTATGAATGAGAATACTTATGTTAAGAGGAGAACCACCAGATCCCCGCATAGTTTTGGTGATTTCCTTGCTACTTCAAGAAATATTGACACTCATGAGCATTGGTTAAGATTTCCCTTGTTTAATACGGATTTCAGCAAGGACGCAGAGTTACACGTTGTAAAACGTCTAAGGCATCAAAACATATCAAGAAGTCAGATTAATCAAACGAACTATTCTACGTTCAAAATCTCCCGCTAGATGACTTGATCTTGTGCGTGGCAATAGCTGTTACCATTAACTTCAAGGCGTTTGCGAAGAAGAAACAATTTTATACTAAACTCACATGGAACTTGTAGGTTTGTTACAACACATCATTAACAAAAGTAATCCAGCAATAGATTGATATATTTTTCACGAACAAATTTCATAACCGCTGTCTTAAAAATCTATGGCTACGTGCAGATTTTCGACTACAAATTTACAAATGGCGTTTTCGTGTAAAGGGAAGTAACCGCGGAATTGGGTCTCCATCACACTGCATGTTTCTGTAATAAGGGAGCTAATTAGATCGGAGCTATGACCAAACGTCTCGCAGTAGTTACTCCCCTTTGCCTACTTCATGTTCAACCCGGAGCTCTGACAAAGTTGTCTCCCTTTAAAATGCTTACGGGAGCCTAAAAAGGCATCGATGTACCTTGCTTTAATATCTGTAAAAAGTGCTTTAATCAATAAGACCTGACTACATTGTGGACAAACGAATAAACTTTCTGATAGAATGCAAATAGAAAATGCACAAAGACTTGTAAAATGAAAGGCAACACAAACTTATACTGATAAATGATACTTACATTGACTTACTTCACACTTACCTTATAGTAGCGGATCCGTGGTCCAGTGGTAACGCGCTGGACTTGTAATCCAGGGATCGCTGGTTCGATTCCCCGCTCCATCACTTACCGTACTAACAGTCTTTCGGACGAGACTTTAAAAACCGAGGTCCCGTGTATGATGCTTTACATCGAGCACGTAAGAGAACCAGGGGTGCTTCTGGAGCTGGGGCATCTCCTGTATCATGCACAATCCTCCAAAAAATCTAATATGACTAACATTCTTCTGGAGGCGTTGCCCATATGGGAAACCGGTGGCGACGATAAATAAACGCAAATACAAACAAACTTACCATATTATAGCTCAACATCTGAAAAGGTTAACTGTCTGCAGAATGGCTTACTCTTTTTTGAAAGTCTGCCTCGACATCTTTATTTGGTAATACGCGTAATAGTCAAGAGTGACTGTGTTGACGATAACATGTAGATTTGATAAACTATGGTACTATGAGATTCAGACTGCGCTGATTGAGGTGACAATGAGGTGTTGCTGAGTACAGCTGTATGAAGGCATTGACCACAGATTTTCTCATATCTATGACAAAGTATATTTTGACATTAAGAACATTGTGCATGAAAGATGACATGGGTTCACCCATATTACTGGATCCGTCTGTTTAGTGCCTGCAAATAAATAATCCAGTATGAGCGATTTAACCATAATTCTCTGCATATCTTCCTAGTTTCCTTACATTTTATCTCGGGGACGTGTAAATGGTCACCAAAAATCTGAAGACTGGGCATTAAGCAATTCAGTTGTAATTGCAGTTTTACTTCGGTTTTGGGGACACATATCTTGACCTCAATACATGTACCAGTTAGGAAAAAATACGTCAGAGCTTTTCCAGTAATTTAGGGAAATGGTGTTCGAGTTATTGGTCAACTGTGATTTTTCGACTTTCAACAGTGACTTAACATCCATTGCCCATGACCAGTGTGCCCATCAAGGATCATAAGTCGAAGCATTCTCCAGTAATTGAATGGAAACTGTTTTGGTACTATACTACTAACAGTCACTATGACCTTTATCATTGTCCAAGTGACCTCAAAGAAATAAGGGTCATCAACTACACATGACCCGAGTGCCCATTAATATTATCTACTTCCTAACAGAAACTGTGACCATGAGCTTAGACCAAGTAACCTTAAAAAACATAGGAGTCATTTACTACCAATGAGTACCTACTACCTTGTGAGTTTGAGGATTATAGGTCTAAGTGTTTTCCAGTTATTGAGAGGAAATGGTTTTGGTACAAACAGTCCGTGTTACATTGACCCCTTGACTCGGTGACCTCAAAATGAATAGGGATCCCATACTACCCATGGCCATTGTGCCAATTAAGAATTGAAGATCATATGTCAAAGCAGAAACTGAATTGCTAACAGATAGATTTAAAGATGTATGAACAGCACAATCACAAATCACTTTTCTGGCAAATAGCAAGCAAAAGTTTTGTTTTTAAAGGACTAACAATGATAATGGCTGTAACTCAGCTGTCAGTCTGATTCATTGAATCATAAATACCCACATCAGGGATTCTAGCAGTTCAACAGGGCTGAGTTATGGTCCGATTTCCAATGCAAAATAGGGTCCATTTTTCTCAAACACAAGAAATAAATCCCGATTGAAACAGATAACACTGCAATTGTTTAGGAAAAATATACTGGCAATTATCTAAAGAGTCTATATTATTGTTGGTTAATAGTTTATTTACTACTTAATGAAATATCTGCAATATCTTAAGTGACAGTAAAAAACTAGAAATATGTAGTTCCAATTCATTAATGACAATAAACGGTTGAAAAATATACCAATTTTCCCTGCTTTTGAGAAACAAATGTGGGCAGTTTTCTCGAAATGTCAGAAAGAGTCCTGCACAAACACAAACTTAATATGCTTATTAATTTTCCCTGAGGTCCCATAATCATATCAAAAGTTACACATAATGTCAGGATGGGACTCAACATACAGGCATCACATGCCGTCAATAAATGCAGAGTCGACCCATTTTTCACGCTCAAAAACTGAAAAGCCAAGACGTATGTTCACTTGATAGTATTTTATTACATCAAATATTTTTTGTAAGAAAAACTTTGCTCTCATCTATACAAGTGTCAAATGTAATGTTATTAAATACACATAACTGTCTCCATCACAAACAAAACCAGCTTCTCACTAATGATGCAAATATGTTTATAATTTGAATTCTTTCTTTGCAAATGGTCGGTTGTGTACTTCATTCTGCAAGTTAAGTTCATCATCTGAAAAGGAAACAAAACTTTGTTACAATATGGAAACATTACAGGTAAATAATTCATGGTTGCTGTCAAAGGCTTGTGTACATATTGCATCCTTGGCTTATTTTCATTTTGCATCACAGATTAAAACCCAAACAGGTTTCATTCAAAGAGCACATGTAGTGGTAAAAGGGTTAAAACCAGTGAATTATGCAATGAGACGACAGAGTCCTATCACAATACAACATGATCTAAAAAACAATTTTTTTGCAAAATAATTTAAAGGCAATACAGATTAGAACATCATCAACCATTCATGACAATGTATTTACTAATGGAAATGTTTTTTTAGGGGGAAATATGAATACAAAATGTACAGTCGGACCTGGTTTATTCGACAACCTTCTATCCGAATACTTGGTATCATCCAAAATAAACATCAGGTCTCAATGTGTCTTCCTAGGCATGTCATATAACAACAGGCTATTCGAAACCATGTATTATTCAAAATAAAATTTTCGAACCCGATGAATAGAATGAACGAGGTCTGACTGTACAATAACTTGTTACGGCATAGTTGATCATTATGATGGCATACTTGCCACAAGATAAGTTTAGGTTCATGCCAGCCATATAAATATAGAGTCAATTATCAGGTATCTAGTGAACAAAAGATCCATGACAGTCCTATATCTCACATCTGAGAAATACTGATTATGATTTATAATTCATATATTATTTTAAACATTAATAAAGCCAAAACGTTCATTTTAGCATTTCTGGATAAGGGACAATTTTGTACGGCATTAGTTTACATTATAAGCATGAGCTTCAGATGCTAAAAGTAATACTAGCAACACACCATTTTTAAAGATTTTTTCGTGAACTTTGTAAAGGGTCACTTACCAACTGACTTTTCCACTAAAACATGTTAAATTCTGACCAAGAAGATGGTTCTTTTTCATTTGGTTGTCATAGTAAACTTGGTTTAAAATTTTAGATTATGACATTTAGAAAAGGACAATTTTGGTTAAGAACCATGCCAGTATCATGCTTGTTGTGAAGTTCTGAGTGAGATTGACTTACTAGTCCGAAAGGTGCTTGAAAGCAAATGTTGCAAAACAGGCTAAGATACCAGGAAAGCTCTTACAAGTGTTCAGCTTTATTTTACGAAAGCACTAAACACCTCTTCAACTACTTACACTGCAACTTTTCACTGTGGTGTTTAGCTGTTCTTGCTTTGATGAAAGCATATGTTTCAATTGTATCCTCTTGGTATTTCTTTTCAATAGGCTTCAAGTGTTCTGTAATAAATAAACAAACACTGATAGATTGATGAGGAGATTTACATTCTTATTTCAAACTGTGTTACATATATTGAAATTATAATACATGTAATCATATAGTGTACAGTGGTCAATTGACCAAACCAATGTGCCTGGGTTACCAACAATTACAAACCTGTTCCTCTGAGGGCAACTGACACCCTTTTGAGTCATTGTGTACAACAATAACCCAATATGAATCAAAGGTGGAAGACACAAGCTCTTAGATGAATTATCTTCCTTCAATTTGCAATGGAAAACATGCACACAGCCTCAAATCAACTACCAAAAAGTTATGTTCCTATTGTAATCTTCTAAAATCGCATATTTTGTTGAATGCAATGAGTTGGTTTGCACATGACTATTAATATATATATAAATGTTGAGATAAAAAGAGATAGAAAGTGTATACAATATACTATATTGTATACACTTTCTATCTCTTTTTATCTCAACATTTATATTAATCCAGTGTTTTTTTGGGCCTTTTTGGGGCTGAAATTCGGCCCCATTCCCCTCATTCAAAAGTAAGTTTTTTCCTCCTTTTCTCAGTTAAAATTCCCCTCCTACAGCTTTTTTTAAATTGGAGATATATTGCCAGTATTGTTGATATTTTTAGTCAGAAAGATAGAAACATTGACCTGTAATGAAACACAACACAACGCTATTTTCCCCTATTTAAGGGCCCCGTCACCATTCCCCTGCTTGTATTTTTTTATGTTTATAAAGGAGTGTATGTATACTATCAGGACTGTCTTTCTACTTTTGGGGAACGAGGCCTCTGCCGTGAGAAAGGGTGAATAATGCGTCATTTTTTACTAAAAAGGGGAATTTTATGAGAATACTATGCAGGATTATTTAGGTACACTAGTGATATTTTCTAGTCGCTCAGGAATATTACAGTATGAAGAATTAAATTAAAGATTCGGATTAATTTTTTTTTGTAATTCTGGACGGGAATTTTGACCCAAATTTGGGGGAAAATATATATATATATTCTTCTGTCTGGATAACAGGGCCAATTTTCAGTCCAAAAGACAGTCCTGACTATAGACGTAGATATCAAGCTTACCTAACAGGATGAAAATAATACAAATAGTAAGTAACTTACGTAGCCTCCATGCTCCATATAAGATACCAGATACTAAAAAAGCATATCGGGATGTCTGAAAAGAATGAAATGAAAGAATTAGTAAGAAAACCAGTGATTGCATTCATTGTAGTACAGCAGATGTCTTGGGTCAGAAACATTTTACCAGACACATCCAGAGTGAAAAAACAACAAGAAAAGTCTGTCATACAACCTTTGTAATCAGAAGTTATTGAAAATGTTTGGAATTGCCATTTAATTGAAACAAATACCTGTTAGACCCAGTTTTCATATCTAAATATGAACAAAATGATGCACTACCATTGCCCTAAAATTGGGTACAATTAGAACTGCAAATATTCTCGAACAACTAGCCTCCTTTGCCAGACATGTCAAATTTAACTTGCACACCTAGAACTGGACTCTAATTCGAAAACATTCCAAAGC
This sequence comes from Mactromeris polynyma, assembly GCA_032209605.1. Taxonomy (NCBI): domain Eukaryota; kingdom Metazoa; phylum Mollusca; class Bivalvia; order Venerida; family Mactridae; genus Mactromeris; species Mactromeris polynyma. The sequence continues at coordinate 8,600,337 of JASFXZ010000012.1, forward strand.
CCTGTAAACACTGATTTGTGAACATCATGCAAGAAAGTTCAGAAACATCAACTTTCAACCTAGACCTGCGTTCTAGGATTATGGGAGTCCCATAGTTGTAGATAATCAACACTGTGTAGACTATGATTAAGAAAGTCTGTAACATAAGAGTAATTAACAGAAATTAGTACCACCGACAATCATTGAACAATAAAATTATTTAATTGACAATTTACCTGATATATATAATGTATAGAAACAACTTATAAAAGCGTCCATGAAATTTTAGCATCACTAAATACGGTTCAGGGAAAATAGAATACTATTACGGTACTTTGTAACATTTGAGAAACAACAGTACATGTATTACTTGCAGCAGACAAACATAGAAAATGCAGTTATTTAACACTTCCTTCGTAAAATCCAGAACTGATTGTCATTTGCAACTAGATGCCTTGAACTTTACAGTGAATTCACGAGTTTTAGTTTGTTTGTTTTTTTGATAGGAATAAATAAAAAGGTCATCAAGGATAGTTCAAGGGCATAATTCAGGCAGTGATTGTGTCTGCAAGACTAAGAACGCTGTTACACATGCTCTTTTTGCGATACTTGCGGTTTCGCATTATTTTGATAACAAAACATTTATTGAAACAATTTGGCACAATAAGGAAAAATGCGGAAGAGAAATGAATTAATGATATTGTCAGCATTAATTAACTGTAAAATATTTGAAAGAAGAAACCAAACACAAAGAAAATCAAAGTAAGGTTTTCTACCGTTATGCTATTTCATTAGTACTGCAAAATTAGGAGCAAACAGTATACAAATGATCACTGCCATTGAACATCCAGTCATGGCAAATACCCATCGGACAGTCGGACCCGACTGATAAAAACGACCAGGTCCGATGCAGAAGGCCTGTGGGTCTGTCCATATGTCCAATACGGCACCAATTGTCAGCACATTCGCTTGTCTTTCGACCATTTAAACTTTGATTGTGTCGTCAAAAAGGCATTTCAGGAGTGATTGTTAAAGTGAATCATAATTTTTAAATGTTATTTATGCCAAAAATTTGCCAATTTCTGTTTGATTTGTTAGCTTTCACTTTGAAACAAGCGGTCCTATAGCTAAAATGTTTCTTTTTCTTGGGAAACTCGCAAAGTTTTGCGTTGTAGACGATTGATAGAGTTGTCAAAATGGACATTTGACATGATTTATGTAAGATTCAATTCAATATCTTAATATTTCGAGAGTTGTCAATGGAATTATTTTGACAATTCCGCACTTTTGCGTGTTACCCCCCTTGAATTGACAATATGATACTGAACTAAAAATAAAAATAGATATTTATTTTGACCCCCTTGCTTCCCAAGTCACATTTTAATTTTTCTGTATGAAATTATGAATACATAGTTTTTTATTTGCAGAAACTCGTTTGAATGGGAAAAAATGAGCGAAGATGTGAGCCACTGTCGAAAAGGTTCAACACCATGTGTATAATAAAGAACACTGTATACGGGGTTTGACGGAAAACGGTTTTCAGTTTGTTACTCTGCCGTGCGTTCGGTTAAGGCTAACACTCGCACGAGTAAGAAACTGTGCATGCATTTTGCCAAAAAGTATGCGCCCTTCACTAGCTACCTCGGAGATGCTCGAGCGAGTGGGCGCGTACTTTTTGGCAAACAGAGCATTCAGTTGCAAAATGCGTGCACAGTTTCTTACTTGTGCGAGTGTTAGCCTTAACCGAACGCACGGCTGGTGCCAGTGGAATGCATGTATGCTAAATGTGATAGGTAATTACTGTATTTTTACTTCACCTAACAAACGTCAGTTTTAACAACATGTATGTTTTCGATCTGACAAGTTGCATTCGGTCTGACAAGTTTTCCAAGGTTGTCAGACCAAATCTTGGAAGTCATTCGCCATGACTGGACATCAGTAGGCAGGGTTTATTATCATTTTATTAATACTGTTACAGCCACTCTGAGTTCAATTACTGTTTCCGCTATCAATATAAAAAAATAATTCTCGCAGTAGTCTGGAGTCCGAGTAGGTAACAACAAAATTAATTAAAACTTATTCTTCATAATTCATTGAAAGTTGCTCATACCCCACCCACACAGACACCAGGTGAAAATGCATCAGATTGTAAACCTATGCAAAATGATAAATCCTTCATACAACATAAATTATTACCTTTATTAATGAAGATGGGGCCTTAGGGGCCATCATCGTCATAGGATTTGGTTTTCCGTACGGCATGTTTGCTTGTTTAGTGAAGGTCAATCCTAGATGAACCTTCTTTCGTAGCTATGAAAGTCCGTAGCCACGAAAGTACAAAGGCGGAGTTAAAATGAATATTCATTAGTTGTAATTTTCACAAAATAGCTCTTTTTACGGCACATACCGCAACGTGCCGGGAAGAACGGCTTCATAAGAATTTAAAGACCGTAACGTGCCGTCTTAATAAGAATATTACCAGATATATTTTTTTACCAGATGTATTTTAAACGGATATTATTGTTTCAGAAACAGAAATATGGTTAGAGAGATTTATGTATCTAAATGCGGTGTAATTTGAACCCTCGAATTTTTAGTATGTGCCGTAAAAAAAGCCATTTTGTGAAAATTACAACTCATGAATATTCATTTGACTTCGCCTTGTACTTTCGTGCTACGGACACATTGAAATTTTATTATGGTAGTAGCCAGGAAAGTCACTTATCTATAATATGGCAGTAGCGACGAAAGTAATATGTCTATAATATGGTAGTAGCCACGAAAGTCACATGTCTATAATACAGTAGTAGCCATGAAAGTCATTTGTCTGTCACATATCTATAATATGGTAGTAGCCATGGAAGTCACTTGTCTGTCACATGTCTATAATATGACAATATACACGAAAATACAATGTCTATAATATGGTAGTAGCAACGAAAGTACGATGCCTATAATATGGCAGTAGCCACGAAAGTCATATGTCTATAATATGGTAGTAGCCACGAAAGTACGATGCCTATAATATGGTAGTAGCCACGAAAGTCCCATGTCTATAATATGGTAGTAGCCACGAAAGTCACATGTCTATAATATGGTAGTAGCCACGAAAGTCACATGTCTATAATATGGTAGTAGCCACGAAAGTCCCATGTCTATAATATGGTAGTAGCCACGAAAGTACGATGCCTATAATATGGTAGTAGCCACGAAAGTCACATGTCTATAATATGGTAGTAGCCACGAAAGTCACATGTCTATAATATGGTAGTAGCCACGAAAGTCACATGTCTATAATATGGTAGTAGCCACGAAAGTACGATGCCTATAATATGGTAGTAGCCACGAAAGTCACATGTCTATAATATGGTAGTAGCCACGAAAGTCACATGCCTATAATATGTCTATAATATGGTAGTAGCAACGAAAGTACGATGTCTATAATATGGTAGTAGCCACGAAAGTCACATGCCTATAATATGGTAGTAGCCACGAAAGTACGATGCCTATCATATGGTAGTAGCCACGAAAGTCCCATGTCTATAATATGGTAGTAGCCACGAAAGTCACATGTCTATAATATGGTAGTAGCCACGAAAGTCCCATGTCTATAATATGGTAGTAGCCACGAAAGTACGATGCCTATAATATGGTAGTAGCCACGAAAGTCCCATGTCTATAATATGGTAGTAGCCACGAAAGTCACATGTCTATAATATGGTAGTAGCCACGAAAGTCACATGTCTATAATATGGTAGTAGCCACGAAAGTACGATGCCTATAATATGGTAGTAGCCACGAAAGTCACATGTCTATAATATGGTAGTAGCCACGAAAGTCACATGCCTATAATATGTCTATAATATGGTAGTAGCCACGAAAGTCACATGCCTATAATATGTCTATAATATGGTAGTAGCCACGAAAGTACGATGTCTATAATATGGTAGTAGCCACGAAAGTCACATGCCTATAATATGGTAGTAGCCACGAAAGTCACATGTTTATAATATGGTAGTAGCCACGAAAGTCACATGTTTATAATATGGTAGTAGCCACGAAAGTACGATGTCTATAATATGGTAGTAGCCACGAAAGTCACATGCCTATAATATGGTAGTAGCCACGAAAGTACGATGCCTATACTATGGCAGTAGCCACGAAAGTACGATGCCTATAATATGGCAGTAGCCACGAAAGTCACATGTCTATAATATGGTAGTAGCCACGAAAGTACGATGTCTATAATATGGCAGTAGCCACGAAAGTCACATGTCTATAATATGGTAGTAGCCATGGAAGTATCATGTCTATAATATGGCAGTAGCCACGAAAGTCACATGTCTATAATATGGCAGTAGCCACGAAAGTCACATGTCTATAATATGGTAGTAGCCACGAAAGTACGATGTCTATAATATGGCAGTAGCCACGAAAGTCACATGTCTATAATATGGTAGTAGCCATGGAAGTATCATGTCTATAATATGGCAGTAGCCACGAAAGTCACATGTCTATAATATGGCAGTAGCCACGAAAGTCACATGTCTATAATATGGTAGTAGCCACGAAAGTCACATGTCTATAATATGGAAGTAGCCACGAAAGTACGATGCCTATAATATGGCAGTAGCCACGAAAGTCACATGTCTATAATATGGTAGTAGCCACGAAAGTGCGATGTCTATAATATGGCAGTAGCCACGAAAGTCACATGTCTATAATATGGTAGTAGCCATGGAAGTATCATATCTATAATATGGCAGTAGCCACGAAAGTCACATGTCTATAATATGGCAGTAGCCACGAAAGTACGATGCCTATAATATGGTAGTAGCCACGAAAGTACGATGCCTATAATATGGTAGTAGCCACGAAAGTATCATGTCTATAATATGGTAGTAGCCACGAAAGTCACATGCCTATAATATGGTAGTAGCCACGAAAGTCACATGTCTATAATATGGTAGTAGCCACGAAAGTACGATGTCAATAATATGGCAGTAGCCACGAAAGTCACATGTCTATAATATGGTAGTAGCGACGAAAGTATCATGTCTATAATATGGTAGTAGCCACGAAAGTCGCATGTATATAATATGGCAGTAGCCACGAAAGTCACATGTCTATAAAATGATAGTAGCTACGAAAGTTTCATGTCTATAATTTGGTAGTAGCGACGAAAGTCACATGTCTATAATATGGTAGTAGTCACGAAAGTAACATGTCTATAATATGGCAGTAGCCTGTGCTGGACTTGAGATTTGGGTCATATTGTGCATGTTTAGTTGTTGCTTAAGTTACATGCACACTTTCCATAGTTTATAGACTAGGGCTGTGTGAAAATATTTTTCTCTTGGTAGTTTATTGCTTACTTGAAGAATAAATATGAATTGGGTATCAGGACATCATATAGTGGAATGTTAAAATGAAGAGACAATGGCTATATTCAATATTGGCTATGCTAAAAGGGATGATGATGGGGGACAGTGGGTATTATTAACACAATTTGTTAAGGATTCATAAGACTGAACAGAAAACAACACGAACTTATATAAAAAGCAGCAATTTATTCAGCTGGTTAAAAGGAAAAGACAAAATAGAAAAGAAATAGATGGAAAGCTAGCATTCAGTGTGTGTAGCGTATCAGGGTTCTTGAAATCCACTAGCCCGACGCCCCGGATGCTGAATCGGGCTACTAACGGTTGAGTTGAAGTTTGTCCCGGACAGGTCTGTTTCTAAAGCTAACCAACATCAGCAATTGTTCAGTTGTAAGTCAAACCTTAGAATCACACAAACACATACATGTGATTATTAATTTTAAATTGTGGAGCTATCAGTCTGTATGTTTATTTGTTACTAAATTGACCGATATTCTCGGACAACTTAAGCTTCCTATGAAAATCAGTAAAATATATTTATATTGCAGTTACAAAATCTTCTTTTTTTCGTTTGTTCGTATGTTCGTTCGTTCGTTCATATATACATGTGTACAATTGTATAAATATTTATACTTGGATAGTTACATTATAAGACAGCTTGTATTATTTTAATGAATAGTTAGATTAGCATTAAATTATAATCCAATGTATGAGGCTAATTCCTATTTGAAATATGTGTGCAGATCAAACGATACTAATTAAATATTTTCTTAATGTACTTCAGTGTTTTGTTTCTTCCTTTAAAAGAATGATTTTGGTAGTACATGTATTTTTATTTCAATGAATTTTGTAAACTTAAATAGTTATCATGTCTTTTCTCTATCATATGGGAGGTGTAATCTGATCTATTTTGTCACTGTTTATTGCATATATAACATTTATCCTGTCTTATGAAAATGTGTGTCTTCTGATTTTATAAACTATAGTAACATTTTCTCTATCATATGGGAGGTGTAATCTGATCTATTTTGTCACTGTTTATTGCATATATAACATTTATCCTGTCTTATGAAAATGTGTGTCTTCTGATTTTATAAACTATAGTAACATATACACAACTCTGTAACCTCATAAAGTTGTGTCTATTTATATTGACTATTTTCTCTGTTGCTCTTGTAATCTCACTGATATTATATAATATGCCATGTTGTATATATTACTACTGTACTATTTTCATACTCATGCTTCCATGTATACATGAACTGAGCTTAGTAAAATAAACTTGTAAACTTGTAACTTGATCCCTATGTTCTGACCACAAGACTGACCAGCGCAGAGAGATTAATGGACCCTGCTGATTGAAATAAGTGATATCAATTACAAGCATAATAAACACTAAGCTGTGAAGAGAGGCTTTGAAAACTGGGGAAATCCAGAAAGCTGGTATTAACTGTGGGACTGAATAAACAATTTCGATTGTTTTGGGTGTGAAAACAGGTGTGAACGAATGCGTTAATTTATCGCGCCAGACACAACACATTAATCCACTAACTCATTGTTTGTTAATGTTTGAATTGGACAAGTGAACATAAATTGTTTTGTCTGTTTAGTATCACTGTTTCAATATACTTAACATGTTAATGCAACAACAACAATTTTATTATTTATTTAATCAATTAATAAACTAATTACCATGCGTGTTCTATATCACTACACACACACACATCTAGTTCAGGTGTAAACAAGCAACAAGTCAACACTAATGGATGCTATAATGAAATTTGTTATATCCATACAATTATAACGAAATTTCGTTGGATGGACATAACAATGTTTGGATATAACGAAGTAAATCTCTTGGTCCCAGAAATTAGTTATAAGCGTGCACCGCTCTATATCATAAAGATGTAAAAACATACACGCATTCCTATGTGTCAAGTACTTACGTCACCAACAGTATGATTTGTATGTTCCAAATCAATTTCGACGATCAATTTATACTCTTGCTTGGTTGTATGTGACTTTCGTGGCTACTACCATATTATAGACATGTGACTTCCGTGGCCACTACCATATTATAGACAATATACTTTCGTGGCTACTACCATATTATAGACAATATACTTTCGTGGCTACTGTCATATTATAGACATGATACTAACGTGGCTACTACCATTTTATAGACATGTGACTTTCGTGGTTACTACCATATTATAGACATGTGACTTTCGTGGCTACTACCATATTATAGACATGTGACTTTCGTGGCTACTACCATATTATAGATATGTGACTTTCGTGGCTACTACCATATTATAGACATATTATAGACATGTGACTTTCTTGGCTACTACCATATTACAGACAATATACTTTCGTGGCTACTACCATATTATAGACATGGTACTTTCGTGGCTACTACCATATTACAGACATGTGACTTTCGTGGCTACTACCATATTATAGACATGTGACTTTCGTGGCTACTGTCATATTATAGACATATTATAGACATGATACTTTCGTGGCTTCTACCATCTCATAGACATGTGACTTTCGTGGCTACTGTCATATAATAGACTTATTATAGACATGATACTTTCGTGGCTGCTACCATTTTATAGACATGTGACTTTCGTGGCAACTACCATATTATAGACATGTGACTTTCGTGGCTACTACCATATTATAGACATATTATAGACATGTGACTTTCGTGGCTACTACCATATTATAGACATATTATAGACATGTGACTTTCATGGCTACTACCATATTATAGACATGTGACTTTCGTGGCTACTACCATATTATAGATATGTGACTTTCGTGGCTACTACCATATCATAGACATGTGACTTTCGTGGCTACTACCATATTATAGACATGTGACTTTCGTGGCTACTACCATATTATAGACATATTATAGATATGTGACTTTCGTGGCTACTACCATATTATAGACATATTATAGACATGTGACTTTCGTGGCTACTACCATATTACAGACATATTATAGACATGTGACTTTCGTGCCCACTACCATATTATAGACAATATACTTTCGTGGCTACTACCATATTATAGACATATTATAGACATGTGACTTTCGTGGCTACTACCATATCATAGACATGTGACTTTCGTGGCTACTACCATATTATAGACATGTGACTTTCGTGGCTACTACCATATTATAGACATATTATAGACATGTGACTTTCGTGGCTACTACCATATTATAGACATATTATAGACATGTGACTTTCGTGGCTACTACCATATTATAGACAATATACTTTCGTGGCTACTGCCATATTATACACATGTACATGTTAATTTGGTGGCTACTGTCATATTATAGACATGGGCCTTTCGTGGCTACTACCATATTATAGACAAGATACTTTCGTGGCTACTACCATATTATAGACATGTGACTTTCGTGGCTACTACCATATTATAGACATGTGACTTTCGTGGCTACTACCATATTATAGACATGTGACTTTCGTGGCTACTACCATATTATAGATATGTGACTTTCGTGGCTACTACCATATTATAGACATATTATAGACATGTGACTTTCTTGGCTACTACCATATTATAGACATATTATAGACATGTGACTTTCGTGGCTACTACCATATTATAGACATATTATAGACATGTGACTTTCGTGGCTACTACCATATTATAGACATATTATTGGCATGTGACTTTCGTGGCTACTACCATATTATAGACATGTGACTTTCGTGGCTACTACCATATTATAGACAATATACTTTCGTGGCTACTACCATATTATAGGCATGTGACTTTCGTGGCTACTGCCATATCATAGGCATCGTACTTTCGTGGCTACTACCATATTATAGACATGTGACTTTCGTGGCTACTACCATATTATAGACATGTGACTTTCGTGGCTACTACCATATTATAGACATATTATAGACATGTGACTTTCGTGGCTACTACCATATTATAGACATATTATAGACATGTGACTTTCGTGGCTACTACCATATTATAGACATGTGACTTTCGTGGCTACTACCATATTATAGACAATATACTTTCGTGGCTACTACCATATTATAGGCATGTGACTTTCGTGGCTACTGCCATATCATAGGCATCGTACTTTCGTGGCTACTACCATATTATAGACATGTGACTTTCGTGGCTACTACCATATTATAGACATGTGACTTTCGTGGCTACTGCCATATTATAGACATGATACTTTCGTGGCTACTACCATATTATAGACATGTGACTTTCGTGGCTACTACCATATTATAGACATATTATAGACATATTATAGACATGTGACTTTCGTGGCTACTACCATATTATAGACATATTATAGACATGTGACTTTCGTGGCTACTACCATATTATAGACATATTATAGACATGTGACTTTCGTGGCTACTACCATATTATAGACATATTATAGACATTTGACTTTCGTGGCTACTACCATATTATAGACATATTATAGACATGTGACTTTCGTGGCTACTACCATATTATAGACATGTGACTTTCGTGGCTACTACCATATTATAGACATATTATAGACATGTGACTTTCGTGGCTACTACCATATTATAGACAATATACTTTCGTGGCTACTACCATATTATAGGCATGTGACTTTCGTGGCTACTACCATATTATAGACATGTGACTTTCGTGGCTACTACCATATTATAGATATGTGACTTTCGTGGCTACTACCATATCATAGACATGTGACTTTCGTGGCTACTACCATATTATAGACATGTGACTTTCGTGGCTACTACCATATTATAGACATATTATAGATATGTGACTTTCGTGGCTACTACCATATTATAGACATATTATAGACATGTGACTTTCGTGGCTACTACCATATTACAGACATATTATAGACATGTGACTTTCGTGCCCACTACCATATTATAGACAATATACTTTCGTGGCTACTACCATATTATAGACATATTATAGACATGTGACTTTCGTGGCTACTACCATATCATAGACATGTGACTTTCGTGGCTACTACCATATTATAGACATGTGACTTTCGTGGCTACTACCATATTATAGACATATTATAGACATGTGACTTTCGTGGCTACTACCATATTATAGACATATTATAGACATGTGACTTTCGTGGCTACTACCATATTATAGACAATATACTTTCGTGGCTACTGCCATATTATACACATGTACATGTTAATTTGGTGGCTACTGTCATATTATAGACATGGGCCTTTCGTGGCTACTACCATATTATAGACAAGATACTTTCGTGGCTACTACCATATTATAGACATGTGACTTTCGTGGCTACTACCATATTATAGACATGTGACTTTCGTGGCTACTACCATATTATAGACATGTGACTTTCGTGGCTACTACCATATTATAGATATGTGACTTTCGTGGCTACTACCATATTATAGACATATTATAGACATGTGACTTTCTTGGCTACTACCATATTATAGACATATTATAGACATGTGACTTTCGTGGCTACTACCATATTATAGACATATTATAGACATGTGACTTTCGTGGCTACTACCATATTATAGACATATTATTGGCATGTGACTTTCGTGGCTACTACCATATTATAGACATGTGACTTTCGTGGCTACTACCATATTATAGACAATATACTTTCGTGGCTACTACCATATTATAGGCATGTGACTTTCGTGGCTACTGCCATATCATAGGCATCGTACTTTCGTGGCTACTACCATATTATAGACATGTGACTTTCGTGGCTACTACCATATTATAGACATGTGACTTTCGTGGCTACTACCATATTATAGACATATTATAGACATGTGACTTTCGTGGCTACTACCATATTATAGACATATTATAGACATGTGACTTTCGTGGCTACTACCATATTATAGACATGTGACTTTCGTGGCTACTACCATATTATAGACAATATACTTTCGTGGCTACTACCATATTATAGGCATGTGACTTTCGTGGCTACTGCCATATCATAGGCATCGTACTTTCGTGGCTACTACCATATTATAGACATGTGACTTTCGTGGCTACTACCATATTATAGACATGTGACTTTCGTGGCTACTGCCATATTATAGACATGATACTTTCGTGGCTACTACCATATTATAGACATGTGACTTTCGTGGCTACTACCATATTATAGACATATTATAGACATATTATAGACATGTGACTTTCGTGGCTACTACCATATTATAGACATATTATAGACATGTGACTTTCGTGGCTACTACCATATTATAGACATATTATAGACATGTGACTTTCGTGGCTACTACCATATTATAGACATATTATAGACATTTGACTTTCGTGGCTACTACCATATTATAGACATATTATAGACATGTGACTTTCGTGGCTACTACCATATTATAGACATGTGACTTTCGTGGCTACTACCATATTATAGACATATTATAGACATGTGACTTTCGTGGCTACTACCATATTATAGACAATATACTTTCGTGGCTACTACCATATTATAGGCATGTGACTTTCGTGGCTACTGCCATATCATAGGCATCGTACTTTCGTGGCTACTACCATATTATAGACATGTGACTTTCGTGGCTACTACCATATTATAGACATGTGACTTTCGTGGCTACTGCCATATTATAGACATGATACTTTCGTGGCTACTACCATATTATAGACATGTGACTTTCGTGGCTACTACCATATTATAGACATATTATAGACATATTATAGACATGTGACTTTCGTGGCTACTACCATATTATAGACATATTATAGACATGTGACTTTCGTGGCTACTACCATATTATAGACATATTATAGACATGTGACTTTCGTGGCTACTACCATATTATAGACATATTATAGACATGTGACTTTCGTGGCTACTACCATATTATAGACATATTATAGACATGTGACTTTCGTGGCTACTACCATATTATAGACATGTGACTTTCGTGGCTACTACCATATTATAGACATATTATAGACATGTGACTTTCGTGGCTACTACCATATTATAGACAATATACTTTCGTGGCTACTGCCATATTATAGACATGTGACTTTCGTGGCTACTACCATATTATACACATGTACATGTTAATTTCGTGGCTACTGTCATATTATAGACATGGGACTTTCGTGGCTACTACCATATTATAGACAAGATACTTTCGTGGCTGCTACCATATTATAGATATGTGACTTTCGTGGCTACTACCATATTACAGACATGTGACTTTCGTGGCTACTACCATATTATACTGATTTAGCGTCTTAGTGCCTTCATCAAACTCCGCCCACCTCATTAAACTTTCGTATCTACGACGGCTATGATACTTTCATGGCGTAATTTAAGTTTTTTATTTCCCCTGTTATTTGATTGTTTTTTTGCACAATTCAAATTATAATCGATATTTGTAGTATTCTGCATGTATATGTAGTCATGCTGGGCATTATGTATAAAACACAGGTCACTTGAGTTTATGGATACTGATTTAGCGTCTTCGTGCCTACACCAAACTCCGCCCACCTCATTAAACTTTCGTAGCTACGATGGCTATGTTACTTTCCTGGCTACTAAAGAAGGTCGACCATACACCGCCGCTAAGTCGTGTGTAAAGTAACGCTTTTTCGGGATTTCCCCGTAAATCCAGTAGTCAATCTGGATTACCTCCCTCTACTACGTTGGTATCGGACCGAACAACGGGTCTTTATTCAAGCCGTACTTTGGGTTTATAAAACGACGTTGGGTTTAATATAATTTGCATCCTTGACCTTAAGTTCACGAAATGGAGCAATGGTTTATTTTAAGTTTTGCAACGATATTAACGTTCATTTTGCTCATTGTTGTCTTAACTCTTGTCTTGGCGGCTGTTGGAAAATCTCTTGGAATTCGTAGAAAATATATCGAAATTCTTCTACGTATATTTGAGGTATTGTTGTTTTCCTTAACCCACGAAGGCTACTGTATTCCCCTGAATGCAGACGACATAGACGACGTTCACCAGTTTTATCTCAAAGAACTATGATAATTACACGTGTTTGATTGGAAGTCCACGAAAATGCATTTCGTATTCTTGGCACATGTGTCGACCATATGTATGAGATAAAGTGAAGATTTTTGTTTACTGAATTAGAACATACTTAGAAGTTAAAATCTTTGACATGTTTTTCTTCTTCCTGATCTTGAGTCGAACACTTAATTTGAGTGTGACCGACTCGGACACATCTCAAACATGTAGATCGTGATCGTCCAAAATCTATTCCAAAAAAACTAAACTAGAAACTACTGTTTGCTTGTATTTTCGCAGTAACTAACAAAATATTGTAAGTAGGAAGAAAAACTTCAGGGAAAAAACAAGGCTCAAATTTTTGGGAGAAGTCACTACATTCAGCTGAGATAGGGAGAAGTGGAGGAGGCGCTTCCCCATCATTGATTTTGTTTTTTCCCCATGATGCTGGATCTTTCAATTACTAATGTTTGATAGTTGTGAAACATACAAATTAACAAAATGTGCATCATAGCTTCCTGTCAGTTTATGTTTTACAAATCTTCATAATAAAAAGGAAAGCACGTTTCGAGTCACTTACTGTTTTTTAATTAACATCTATATCAAGTATGAAAAAACACTGTATGACGCGACCAATGTAAACGTAAAATTTACTCGAGTCAATATTGAAAATGATAGTAGTCCTGAATTTTCAATAAAATTCTAGATAGCATTTACAGTGAAAAATCTCAACAAATAGGTATGTTTATTCAACGAATATGCTGCAGATGTCTTGCTTGATTACACTAATCCATAAATTGTTTAATGACATGCCCAACTTTTTTCATACTTCCTTCAAAACTAGCAAATTGAATGGACAGTGACTTCTTCGCCCACTTCGCCTAGAAACTTGTTCCCTGATTTTACTTCGCTTTTCTTTTGTGTTTAGTTTCTTCTTTCAAATATTTTACACTTAATTAATGCTGATAATATCATTTCTTTTCCTTAGTTTTCCTTTTCCATAGTTTTAAGCCAAAATGTTTCAATATATACAAGGGATGTTGGAAATGTATACATGTATTGTGATAACAAGCAATTTGAACTGAATAGCTCTGTCCAATATCTACACAATGGTATATACATGTATGTTATGAAAAACACTCATGCATAGTTTAAGTTCTCTTGTGCAAAATAATTAAAGATGATACACAATTTATAGAATGAGCTGTGTTTGCAGTTTTTAGACCCAAATTGGTTGGATGAAACTGATCAGCTATTGACGATATATTTTTTTTTTTTACAAATTTTGAATGAAGAGTTTACATATTTTAAAGTCATGCAATCTATTTGTGAAGAACAGAATTACTGCCACCTCTGATTGAAACATGTAAAGATACCATAGATTAGATATAATACTTGAAGAAACTTGGAGCCACGGCAGTGGTTAGTCCGCTGGACTTGAAATCCGGCGATCCGGGTTCGATTCCCGGTAGCGGCAGGTCATACCCTTCCATGAAAATTCGACAAAAATGTCGATTTTCCTCCACATGTGGAGAAGTTGCCGGCTCTTTGTGGAAGGGTAAGTTAGTACTGGTTAGATTTCAGTCCAGGAAAAACTGGTTAGGTGAACCGGCCGCCGTATATAACTGAAAAATTGTTGAGAAACAGCGTTAAACCCGATGAAACATACAAAGAAGAAACTTGGTAAACTTCATCACAGGTTGCCCACCAATTGCGCGGCTCCCTCTGACTTGGTTAAGGAACATAATTATGCCCCTCTCCACACCATCCCATTCATAGCATCGATGAAACATTCAGAGTTCTAGCATGGTTTTACTTTGAGTGATTTAAATAGAACTGCTTGGCAAAAAACAGTAGTGTATGCTTAACAGTAGGTTATGTACTTTTTCAGTGATTTTTTTGTTCAATTTCACTGCCGAGTTTCAGCTGTTTCCCCTAGCAAAAAAGCCTCCATTTTCCCCAAAAAGTAAAAAAATAAATAATTTTACTTATCTTATTTATCAGCCTGAAAAGAGCACTTTCACATGAAGAGGGAAAAGTAATAATAAATTCAACAAAAGCAGGAAATTAAAACATTTATATGTAAAATAGCCATGCTCTTATCTTACCAAATTTGGGACTTATCGCGCACATTTTCCCAATTGAAAAGGCACAGCAGTAAAATTATTTTAAACAAAAATCACTATTAATATAATTATATATTTCAGTTTGGTCGAAAGAGAATTGATAGCTATGCAGCATCAGAAAAACACAAACATGACTTGCATGAAGAAGACACAGATGATGAAGGGCTTCCAGATGTTGAACGTCATTCAGACACTTCACAAGAATCAGAAGTGGCAGGTAAGTTTTTCTTTAAATGAGCGCTGCTATGGGATTTACATCCTCTTTTGTATGTGACGTCATTTCAAGAAAATGCAACATGTGATGACACTATTTGCAAGCAGGAAACAATATTTACTCCATATGGTCACTTCGTTTTGCCATATGGGGCAATAGTGCATACTCTCAGTACATGGTGACGTCACACATGGCGTTTTCTGGAAATGACGTCACTTAAAGAAGCGGTTTGAAATCGTACAGCGGTGCTCAAATATTGTTGGAAGTTGGTATACGATATCACATGATATGCTTGCTTAGTATCAAAGCGAAATTCTGAACCTGACCCAAGGAGAAACTTGACTCATTTAATTGCTAATTATCAAATGTTTCGTTCTTTTTGTATTATATCAAATCTACCCTTGAATGTTTCAATAATTTTGTTCTTCACTCTAAAACACAAGGTAAAATCTTTATACAATTTGTATTGATGCAAACGATATTAAAGTCTTATATAAGATTATGCATTATTCAAGAATAGGGGTTTGGGGACCAGTTGGGCCCAGAGTCCTGAACTCCTACTTTCATTCTGGGGACTCTTCAATACCAGATTTTATTGAAATTACTTTGGAGGAAACCTATCAATAAATCAATATCATTGTTATATTTCACTCAATACGTCTATTCAAACTTGGTTGTCAATGACACCGATAATAATAAGTAATAAATAAAAAATGAATTACCCACCTGCCCACCTAAATTTTGTTGGGTATTGTAATGCCAAACTAACACTTTTTAAGGATAGCCTTATTTGATGTTGTTTCTGTATCTATAGTTTCAGATGGTGATCAAGTGATTTTTAGAGACATTTCTATATCAGCTTTAGAAGGTATAAAAATTCCATCAAATCGTCCTGATTATGATTTAACCTTTAAGAGAGAGTTTCACGTCTCTGATGTGATGTACTTCAGTAAATGTGGCTTGGAGGTACAGTGATATTTATTTTGTTTATGATTGTGTCATTTTGTTTATGATTGTGTCGTTATGTTTATGATTGTGTCGTTATGTTTATGATTGTGTCGTTTTGTTTATGATTGTGTCATTATGTTTATGATTGTGTCATTTTGTTTATGATTGTGTCATTTTGTTTATGATTGTGTCGTTATGTTTATGATTGTGTCATTTTGTTTATGATTGTGTCGTTATGTTTATGATTGTGTCGTTATGTTTATGATTGTGTCGTTTTGTTTATGATTGTGTCATTATGTTTATGATTGTGTCATTATGTTTATGATTGTGTTGTTATGTTTATGATTGTGTCATTTTGTTTATGATTGTTTCGTTATGTTTATGATTGTGTCGTGTTGTTATAACACTAGACTTTGTAAGCACGTTACTCAGTAAAACTTCTTGGTCATAAGTGTTCTTATTAGTCCAATTTTACACAAAACTAATTTGTAAATTTATGAATTTATAACAATTTGTTAAAATAATGGACTGATTTTATTGTTTCTCTGCATCCCTAAATGTTAAAAGTATTAAATATCTTACCAATACTTCCCTTGTCCTCTGATACCCATTTGATCACAGCAGCTTATTTCTATGACTTCACTTCCCCAAAATTATCGAGAAATTTACGGTAATAATGATATTAGTTAAGCGTTTATTTTGATATGGCTGTACATTAGAATGATCCAATCGTTCATGACTTCTTAACATGCCAAAAGAACTTACAATAACAATTTTGTCAGATCTTAATAAAATCTTAGAAGAATGGTCATTAGGGCCGAAATCTAGTAATGTTTTATGTTGTTGGTTTAATATATCTATGGATCTTTTTTGCAGGCCATTATTCAAGATGATGTCACTCAGAGATTTACAGCTGAAGGTATATACAATGTACTATATGTATTAAGTAGCTTTTTCATAATTTTTATATACACACTTTTTTGTCTATACATGCAGAAATATTCTTCATTCACAATATTTTGTTGATGACATTTCTGATTGTGATTATGTGGAATAATTTTTAAGTTATTATTGATGGAGATGTAGAACTAAAACAGATGTGTGGTACTGTAAGATACATGTATAAGTGATGGATTTACTCAACAATTTATTGCACATTTTCAGAATTGAAAAATTGGAATTTACTGACCAGAACAGACAGAGGATATCACTTCATAAGGTAATAATAAAAGTACATTCAAGAGTAACCTTTTATTCCATGTTTGTTGAGAAAGCTCAACACTTTTCATATAACATAAAAATGTCACAGATCATAATTAAAATTGGATTGAAACAGTACAGTTACTGTACCGAGTAGTGACAGCTTCTAAAATCAAACCAGGCAATATTGACTGATAAAACTGAGGGTAAGGAACTCTTTAGTTGGTATTGCAGTAGTCACTATTTAGTCATATTCCCAAATGGCATGAAACATCACTTTTTCTCAAATTTGAATGAAGAATTTCTCAAAACTCGATCTGAAAAAAAATCAAATGAAAATCTTTCTTGATATAGTTGTAAGTTTTTAACATTCACTTGCCTCTTAGATCACAGACTTAACAAAACTATTTGCTAAAATCTCAATTGGTTTGTGGAAACTGTACGGTACTTGTCAGCAATAGGCTAGGGCAAATTTTATTCATTGCACTTCATATTAAGCTGGTATTTTTTAAGACAGGATCGCAGTAAGAAGACATGCATGATATTTAAGCAATTGTATATACACATGTATATTTAGTGTTGTAAAATTGGACTCCTATCATAATTCAATAATTGTATTGAATAAAGATTCACAATTAGGAATAAAGGATTTTTTTTGATTTTCTTAATGTAAATTCTTTGGTACACCGATCATTTATTGTGAAATGTATTTAGTACACTTAGGAGTCTACTCATAAAACAAATGTGAATAAACTTGAAAATTTTTATAAATAATTTAAATTTTATTGAGCTCTGAACTCCAAAGCAAACATTGAAAAATACGCGTGTATTGGAAATATTTAGGGACAGCGCTTTTTATAAGCACTTGAAGTGTAAACCATGCAACGTTTTTTTCAAGATATTTCTTGTTTCAAACTAGTCTACTTATGCTTTCTTATTGAATGTGTTAATTGAGATGCCCCAGTAGTTTCATTTTTGTATATTTGTTTGCTTTTTTCCAGTGAATTCTTTTTAAAATAATTAACATATTACATTGCAGTGTTCGACTGACAATTTTGTGGTGGCTTGGATGTTTTGTTAGATATTGTATTCTGTTACCTTTTCGGTAAGTTTTTATATGACAAATTTTCTGGTCTTGTATATAGGGTAGAAAATTCTAAAATAAAACTTTTTTAATGTAGTTACTCTACTTTCATTGGTAGCAAGAATTTACAATTTATTACAATTATATGAGCTATGCGTAGACAAAACCTGTATTAATGACCCTGAAAGTCCGTTTTCAGATTGTTACATTTCTTACAGATACATTGTTCAACTTTAATTTAATACCAAAAGTATGAAAATTGGACTTCTACTTTTCTTTTTATAGCAATTTTAGTATTAGTGACAAGTTGCTAAAGTAAGCTACAAAATGATGATGTCGTGCAGAATGTACATAATTCTGAACAAAATATTTCGACATTCGTTTGATTCTACAAATCACAATTATGCTTCGAAAACATCTTCGGACAAAGCACTCAGTTTTTAAATACAGAACACTATGACACAAAATTGTACTCTTTTTGTTCGTTCTATTAATTTTGAATTTGATGTTGCATAAAAATTGTGACACTAAACTTTTTTCTCCTTTTTCAGTTTTACTCTGTGTACTGTAGGATTAAGTTTATTGATAACTGCAACATTTTTAATTGGATACATACCTGATGGAGAGTAAGTACTCACGTTAATATATTTATGTGTCAATGTCATATATAGAAAATATATGATATTTTCTTTTATATTGGGTTTCATGCCAATTTTCAACATTTTTTTAGTTATGCATGGCAATCAGTTGATCTAATCAGTTTTCCTGGAATTAATTATCTTCCACAAGCAGCTGACAACTATCTCAGATAGCAATATGTCTCAGTAGGACTTGACCTTCATGCCCGGGAATCAAGCCCGAAATTCCTGTGCAGTCCAGTGCTCTACCAACTGAGCGGACAGGGCGGGAACATTACACGATAGTCCTGCTTAGATCAGAGATCATTTTAAGTGCCATTGTACTATCAGACAGGCTGCAATTAATTCAAGATATATGTATACATTTACTGTACACATTCATGTATAGGAGAATTGCTCACTACTCTATTTTGTGTGCATTTAAGAAGAAGAAAAACCAGTTGCATGTTGTATCTATTGAACATAAAGGCTTAATAATGGTGTCTTTTATCATGCTCAGACAATGTGTATTACCACTTATCTGGAGATGTTGAGTCTATAGAATCAGGAGTGGCTTGTAGCATCCACTTGAATTTTTGCTTACTTTAACATGAAATACTTCTCAGTGAGCAATTTTAATCGTCAATTGTCTGTCATCAGTCAACAATTATGTCATCGGTCAACAAAGGCATTGAGCTTGTGGAAAGGGTTGAAAACTGCAGTTATTGTATTAAATTTAAAACATACAGAACAGCTTCTGAGACATGAATTGTTAGAGGAATGCTTTTTGATCAGAGCAAAGTTGTGTCTGTTTGAAGTGTATTTTTGTAAAGTAGAACTGAATATTGTAAAAACTGTTTCATTTTCAGACTTAAAAGATTTTTCAACAAAGCATTATGTCTTATGTCGCACAGAATTCTATGCCGTGCCATGTCAGCTGTTGTTACATTTCATTAGTAAGTGCTACTGGTATATTATCTTTAATTTTTAGAAATAGTTGTGCATTTTATTTGTAAATAATGGTATGACTCAAAGAATATTTTGCGGAATGAAACTATAGCTGTTGGAATCATTCCATTGTATATTTTTTGTTACAACAGTCCAGCCTGCATTTTTTGTAAAATATCATGAATAAACATGTTTACAATTGTATCAATTTTTATGAGAGATTAAGATTCTCATGCATATCAATATCTTTCAAGATTCTGATTATATATGGTCCCTTAACAAAGTTAATAAACAAATTTAATGAACATTTATTGACAAATAATTTCAGTATTGAGCACCGTCCACAGAATGGTATATGTGTTGCCAATCATACTTCACCACTTGATGTTGTTATACTCAGTAGTGATAACAGCTATGCCATGGTAAGCATTTTATGTATGGAACTCCGCTATAATTTTCTCTAATTTGTATGGAAATAAAAAATTTGTTTACCATTTCTCTGACTCCGCTTTAGCAACGTTATGCGGATGTATTCAGTATTTGTTATATTTGAAGTCACTTTGGAAAAGCTAAATTTTGATTTAGTGAAAAATAAAGATATACAAAATGATTTATATTCTATTTCCTAGCTTTCAAAGCCACCCTGTTGACATTGTTCTTTATGCTCGCTCAACTGTGTGTGTGTTGGGGAGGGGGGTGGCTCTTACATTTACTTTTGTCTGTCTCACATATCTTTTGCTGTTGATATCTAAAAAAGTACTTGATTTAGAGTAGCAAAACTTCATAGAAAATAGTAGTCATCACATAAAATTACACACCTGGGTTGTTTCTGTTGCATTATGTTGCTATGAAACATGTTATGTTTTAATGCAATAAACTATTTGTATAGTATTTATTCAGTAAGAGCAGAGTTGCACCCCTTGATTGAGTGAAGTGAGGGCACCTGTGTCATGTGAACACATTTCTGGCTTTTGTATTTATCACAGTTTCTTTTTGTTTACTTTGGCTTTAAATATTCTTATTTTTTATTTAATACAGGTAGGGCAGTCACATTCTGGGTTTCTTGGTATCATGCAACGGGCTCTGTCTCGAGCCACATCACATATTTGGTTTGAAAGATCAGAAATAAAAGACAGACTCGTAGTTTCACAGAGGTATGTTGATTCTATGGTTTCACAGTTGCTAAATTTATACAAGTGTTTTAATGATATTGTTATTAATAAGAACTTTCATCACAAAACAGGGTGTTTCTTATTGTTGAATTTAAAAATCTGGTTTAAAAACTGAATTAACAGTTGTGAAAATAGCTTAGACTGTTGTTTTTTTAATTTCTTAGTGTCTTATTAAAACAAAAGATCTCTGGATTATGATTCCGGCATGTTTCTTTTCCATGCTTGACTAGTACTAGTAGGCAGTCAAATTCATAAGGTCATTGGCTCTTAACACCCCAATTTATAATGAAATTGCGTAAGTGTAAATTGCTTATTTATTAGATCTGGCTATTAACTTGACAAATACAGCAACAACATTGCCTTGCTTTTTCAGTTGAATTGTTAGTAATGAAAACTATCCTTGAACAATTTTATTTCCATTTGTATATTCAAACTTATTGTAAAAATCTGGATTTATGATTTTTAAACCAAGCCTTTTCTCTTGTGCTGTGCAACCTCTTCAGAGCATTCCTTTTTTAAACAACAACCTCTCTTCAACAACAATTTTATTGTGGTATCTTTCCAATTTGACTTTTTGAGAGCAACCACATCGGCCATGAGGTACTTGCTCTGCGGAGGGGCCATTGTAATTAATGAATTCTATCTTTTCAGAATGAGAGATCATGTAAATGATAAAAACAAATTACCGATACTCATTTTTCCTGAAGGTTTGTATAATATGTTAAATATTTGTCTGTTTTCTTGTGACCCCACAAAGTTGGAGGGCACTATGATTTAACATTGTCCGTCCGACATAAATTTGTGTCACTCATGTCTCAATAAGTATTTGTCCTAGAGTAATAAAACTTCAAAGAAATATTACCGGTAGTCATCATTTGAAATTGCATACCTGGGGTGTTTCGATTTAATTTATTTAGTGTGAGTGGAGCAATGCCCTTGACTGTGTAAAGCGGGGACTTGATTCTATATGTGTTTTATGAAATTGAGTTCCAATAATAAATAACTTTTTAGGATCGATGAATGGCCGTCGTCATGCGGTGTGCGTCCAGCTTCAACATTTTCTTAAAACAACATCTCCTCCTATACCACTGAATGGATTTTGTTCAAATTTCACAGGAATGATCCTTGGGTGGGCCTCTTTCAAAGTTGCATAAATCGTTCTGTTCCGCTGCATAATTAGGTCACAGGAGCTAAAAATAGATTTTAAAAGTGTAAACCATAAGGTCTAGAGCTTTGATATTTGGTGTGTAGCATTGTCTAGTAGTCCTCTTACAAGATTGTATAAATTATTAAGTTTCGTAAAAAAAGATGGCCACCAGGGGGCGGGGCTTGTTCCCTATATGTATTTAGTGCAAACTATAAATGGCATTTCCTCCTAAACCACTTGATAAATTAAGTAGGTGGTCCTCTTTCTATGCTTCGAATTATTTTTTGTAAATATGAATTATTATTTCGTAAAAACTAATTATTTTTTGTAAATATGAATTATTATTTCGTAAAAACTAATTATTTTTTGTAAATATGAATTATTATTTCGTAAAAACTAATTATTTTTTGTAAATATGAATTATTATTTCGTAAAAACTAATTATTTTTTGAAATACGAATGACTTTTTCGTAAAAACACAAATTATTATTTCGTAAAAACGACTTATTTTTTGGTAAATATGAATTATTATTTCATAAATAAGAATGGCTGTGTACTCTGGAGAGCGATATAGCGCCATCATGGCCCTCTTGTTTGTATTTTCTGTCAAAATATTAAATTATTATCATTCGGCCAAGTTTAGTCATGCTTAGTAAACAAGTATCATTGCTATATATAGAATCATATTGTCAAATGTTGACAAAGGCATATACAATATACCTTCATTATTTAGATAGCCTATAAGCTAAAGATTGTACAATTTATTATAGTTAGCAGGCAGTGTATTGATTATTAAGATTGCCTCTGTTCGTTGAAGATGTGTCACAATACGCCCGAAGCGTACCAGAATGTATTGCAATATTCTGTAATAGAAACCTGATTCAATGATATT
This sequence comes from Mactromeris polynyma, assembly GCA_032209605.1. Taxonomy (NCBI): domain Eukaryota; kingdom Metazoa; phylum Mollusca; class Bivalvia; order Venerida; family Mactridae; genus Mactromeris; species Mactromeris polynyma. The sequence goes on from JASFXZ010000012.1 coordinate 8,624,135, forward strand.
TTATGTTCACAGGGACATGTATAAATAATACATCTGTGATGATGTTTAAAAAAGGAGGATTTGAAGTGAGTCCTGTGGTTTATCCAGTAGCTGTAAAAGTAAGTAATGCTCTGATGATTTTTTGGTTTTATACTACATGTACTCAGGGTCTTCCCACAACTTTTGTCAAATGTTGGGGATGTAATAAAAAAAATTATGCAATGTGTGTAATTAACTGCAGGGGGTACAGACTCCTTTGTGGTAAAGAATTAATAGCCCTCAAGTGCTGTTGGGTCTTTCTTAAACGAAGTTGGGCACAGTGGGACCACAGTGCTAAACAGGTCTGAAGAAGTTCATGTGTACTCTAGAACTATGTCATTAATCTTAATTTGATTCCCTTTAATGAACACATAGGTGATTTATATAGAAGGAATGGTTATAATAAATCTTTAAATTGGCTGTTGCATTTTGTTTAATGTTTTGTAATGGCAATCATTTATAGTGGCGATTGTTTGACGTGGTCTATATTTGGCAGATCAGACCAATATAGCAGAAATAAAACTGCCGCCAATATTTCTGCTTGAACAGTATCAATGGCCTGTGACCTGGCAGTTTGTTCATATTTATAGACATTAAATGCCACTGCTGTCATATTAGTTTCTTCTTCATGTTCATAGAGCTGGTGCTTGTAATCTCAGTTTTGAGTTCTTGTCTGTCACCTCAAGATTATGCTGCAGAATGATGCTCTGATTTTGTGAAAAATGCTTTATGATTCTAAAAACTTCCTGTGATTTTATGTTAGCAAAAATGAGACAAAAGGTTTAAGTGAGCTACATGTATTGTGATCAGCCTGTACTTTGATCTTCACAATTGCTCAGAACCACATGTTTTCTCAAAATAGTAGGCCAAATTTGCTTAAATATTACAACAATGATACTGGCATGATCCTTACCTGTAAGTGCTAAAATTGCTAAAAGTGCTAAAATTAACCTGACCAGGAAACCTTTTGAAAAGAATCTCTGCAACGTATGGTCAGAACTTTAAAATATTTTGATATTTGCATGAATCCTACAAACTATGTTAAAAATAAACTTACTTCTTAAAGACAGGGACAAGGTCTGTCGTAAAAATCCTGTGTGACGTGATACAGTGATAGGCTACTATGGCAGCAATTTTCAGTCCCTAAAGCTTACATACAATAAATTAATTTAATTTGAATTCCAATCAATATCTGATTTCAGTATGATAGTAGATTTGGTGATATGTTCTGGAACAGTAGTAAAGAGAGTATGATACGACACATCTTCAACATAATGACAAGCTGGGCTCTAGTGGTGGATATATGGTATCTGCCTCCTATGAGACGAAAGGTAGGTGTTGAGTTGTAGTATTGGAATTTTACACTGTTTTTCGACAGTATTTCAGTTATGTACGGCAGTCCGTTGACTTTACCAGTGTTTCTGGGTTACCAACCAGTACTAGCCTGTTCTTCCTGTAGCAACTTACAAATTTCCAGCATGAATCAGAGGTTGAGGACAAATAGTTTTGGATGTATTGGATTCAGTCAAATTGTCATGGAGAACATATGCCTCACCTGGGTTTCAGTACTTACAATCTCCAGATAGGTAGATGTGTGTCAGAAATTGTAGTTGTGCTTTATCAAGGAAGCAATTGGTAACTTTCAGTTGACTTCTGATGACAAATAGTAGAAATTTTATCCCAGGATTTTTTATAGCTTTTCAATCTCTTGTCATTGTCTATTTATAGTTCTCACATTTACAATATTTACCTCCCTTGTTCTGAATAGTCAGCCATATTGATAGACAAATTTCCTTAAATTTATAGGGAATATAATGTAAACAATGACAAAATAATCAGATATAAAAGATAAATTATTCATTATGCATATGTGGGCAGTTGGCTCAGAAAGTGGTTGTCAGTTTTGCCTCAAAATGGCTGATAATTAAGAACAAGGGAGGTAAATATTGTAGATGTGGGAACTATCTATTGATTAATCGAACGATGTTACTGTGCAAGTATTTTGCCCTATGTATATGATAACTGAGATCTTACAGTGAATTTGACACTTTGCAGGATGGTGAGGATGCAGTAAGTTTTTCTAGTAGAGTAAAAGCGGTAATAGCAAGACAAGGTGGCCTTGTAGATCTCGAATGGTAAATATTTGTTCTTTGTGTTTTTAAATTTAATATAGTCAAGATTAGAATAGATGACAACTGACAAACCGTAGAAAATTGAATGCTTTGTGCTGAATTTTTGTTAATATAAATGCCATACATTGCCATATTTTGTGAATACATCGGGAGATTGCACCCCGAAAAGCGGGAGATTGAGACTCAAAACTGGAGATTTTCGTGGCTGAAATTTTGTCAATGATAATGTCTTTATCCGTATCATAAGCTGTTAATAACAATATTTTGCGAATTAACTCGTAATCTATGAGTCATCCCTATAACAAAGTCGGCAATTAACAATTTAATTACCAATTGTCATATCTGAATGCAATAGAAACGTGTGAAACTTGACTAAACAACATGACAAGTAAGGTTCATGTGGTATTTTGATCTGTGTCACCAAGTGCTTGATTCCATGGTCGAGAGCATCTACATTACCCCAAAAACGTGGTATATACGATTTTCAGACTGATATCCTGTTTTTACCAATTTCGGTTATCAGTTTGACAAGAAATTTCAGCAAACCAGCAAACTAAAAAATACCCAATAATAAAACTTTACACTGTTTACTTTGAAAATTGGGAGATTGCAGCACCCGATTGGGAGAGCGTGAGTTGGCTGTCAAATCCGGGAGTTCAAATGTATCAATTGTGTATGTACAGATCTGGATTGATTTGGCAATGTGTCTCAGTCTAATATAACTGATGGAAGTGGAAGGTTCAATCTAAGACAAACACCTCTTGTTACTTGTTTGAATGTTTTTTTTTACTGTGTTTCAGTACTTACGTAATCTGCTGCAACATTATTATAATTCTAAATGTTTCTGTGACATTGAGAATGCCTGTTACACTGGATTGATAGTTTAGCAATGTTTTTGTCTGTTTTATACAGGGATGGACAGCTGAAGAGAATGAAAGCCAAGGAGATATGGAAGTCGAAATCCCAACAGGATTATTGTAAATTGTTGAAAATTGAATGATTTCTTTTGTGATTATTTCTTCATTTTTTCTCTCTCTGTGATGTTAATGCCAAAGTACTTGCTACCATATCTACTGTTTACCCCAACCAATTGACAAATTTGTTGTTGTTTACATTAAATGTATAGCAAAATTATTTGTTTTGACTGTTTCAATCTTTCTTTTGAAATAATATATTGAGGGGTGGTAATAAAACTAGTGAAACTAGTCTATATACTAGTGAATAAAATAGGTTCACTTTCAACACTAGGTATGTATGTCATTTACGGATCGTAAAACACTTTTAAGGCTGATCTATTGTCATGTTCTAAGTATCGTATCATTGCCTGATCTGTAGTCATTCTATGTTTTTCTTTTAAAGACTTATTAATTTATGCATGGCGTTGGAGTTTTAGAAACCAGTGTAGATCTGTTTGCATTAGTATATTCTCTGTCTACTCTTGTTGTGTATTCTCATTGAGTGTTATCACCAACATGTAAACCATTCATTCGAAACAGGCTGATATCTGTGAAACGATAAGAAGAAATAATTTACCCACAATTCTTAGCACGCAATTTATCCACAATTCTTAGCGCGCGCTCGGTAAGTATCATGGATGGAAACATGACAATTACGGCGGTTCAAAATGTCAACTTCATCAATTCAAAAACTAGATGGTGGATCTCGCCAATGTTTTACCTCGAATCGGAACACCTCAGTCATTATTGCGGATCATTTTCGTAGAATTGTACGAGGTGTTCCGATCGTTTGATCTCAACGCTCCCGAGAGTTCAAACAAGTCTGAAACACTTACCAGCCTGTTTCGAATTCATGGTTTATATGTCCTTGGTGTTATGTACAATTCTGTTGTGGCCACTCTCCTGTGAAGATGCTGTTAGTTAATATTGACCATTCAATAGTTTTTAGTATATTTATTTTTCAAGAATGTGATTGGTTAACTTATTGGAAATTAACGGTATAGTATGGTTAGTCAGACTATAAGATATCATCATGACATGACACATTGCTTATTAGTTATTTCTGTTGCAGGTTATTATCATGCTCTAGACCTGTAGTTTTTGTTTTTTTCAAAAATTGAAATTCTTAAATTGATTTTACTGAGGTAATTAATGCTTGCAGAAATTCATTAATTTTAAACCTCAATGAAATCTCAGTAAATTGCATTTTACACCAAAAGTTATCTAATGACAATCTGTATATGTCCCTTAATTTACATTGTGATTGGGTTCAAAAGCCCCAGCAGGGAGGTACACTGTACTCTGTCCAACTGTATGTTTGTTAGTTCCTCCATTTGTCCAAAGACTTTATGACTCCAGAGCTTTTACTCTTATACGATGAAAGGAATTCCATTGAAACATTACACATGATGAGATGGTGTGCACGTGCAAGAATCAGCCCTGCGTTCAGTAAAGGTATTTGCGGCTCACACCTCGTAACGTTTTGCAATTTGGTTCCCTGTGTGCAGTCTATGTGATACGGTGGGCATGGGATACAATACAAAACATTTGCAACTGTTAGCCGTAACGCAGGGCATGTCTGTACTAGAAAGGTCAGGGACACGGACACTCCACTTTGGGGAAATTTATTGCTTATTATTAGTGGACATGATCGTGCTGTTTTTTACATTTTGTCTTTGTTAATTGATGAAATTTAATTGCTGTTGCTGGAGATGGTCATTGCTTTAAAACAATATGATGTATTTAAATATTGAATTAATAATGTATACTATGTCTCAGTGTTATGATTTACATTAGTCTAGTTGTCTATATCTTGTATAAATATATTGCACTCCTGTATTGTGTCCTGATATCCTAAAGGCTATGAATTGTTGTTTTATTTTTGTCAGGTAGATTCAGAAAACAATAAGGTACTAGGTGCATGTGTTCAAATTGTTCACAACATTTTATGTCGTACAATTTACTTCGATGCCATTAAATTTATTTTCTTGTTCAGTTCAAATAACAAGAGAAATTGTCCTGTAGTTTAAGTGGAAGGTGCTTGAAAAGCAAGAAAAAACTTTGTTGTGATGTTTTTGTGTGGAAAAAAATAATATATACACTCAAACCTGTCTGTAAAGACCACCCATGGGAACAGCTAAATGTGGTATTTGTTTACAGGTGGTCTCTATTAACAGATTAAATATCATTGAAAATGGTCTGATGGGAGATAAAATTGGTGGTCTTTGCAGACAGGTTTTGCAATAGTGGTCTTTGTTCGCAGGTGGTCTTTAACACAGGTTTGACTGTAGTGTGTGACATATCATGTAAACTTCAAGTATCAGTATATAAATCTGTGTCTGGTTATAGATATAGGGAGTCTCTTCACTCCATCTACATAACTAATGTCCCTATTTGTACATCTGTATTTTATGTATAAACAACATATGGGACTCCAAACGTTTATTACTACATACATTAAAATGGAATATAAACAAACGTTCAAAATTTATTTTCATTCACATTTATTTAATCATTTCACACTGTAAAATGTAACACATGTAGCATATGAACACTATCATTAACCTACATTTGATTGGCTAAAGATATTAAAGGTAAATTGACATGTCAGTGGTACTTTTTCATAATTACATTTCAGTTAAAAATTGCTTCACATCAGCTTGAAAGAGCTGACTAATCATTACTGGCAACTTTGCTAATAATGTATACTATCTAGGAGATAAAAAAACATGTATACTGTTAATTTTTTTCTGTTCAAAATATTTGCTTAATCAATGAAGTTTTGCTACTGTGTAAGATCTCAATGTTTTTTTCCCCAAGCATTCTATAGCTATGTGGTCAAGGTACCTTTGTCAGATCATCAGTGAATGGGAAACAGACTAGTATGTACGCCATTGCTAAACTGGTTTTGCAATTACATGTTCAAATAACATATGAACACTTCGGCCTGCTTTCTTATTTGTGACTATTGCCTTTGCAGTTACTCTCATTCATCAAATACAAGGGGTGTTTGATAATTCTGTGGACTTTTGTTATGTCCTCACCTTTGGAAGAAGTGTTTCCCTTGTCTGTCCTTACGTCTGTGCAATAATTCGTTACTGATCATGGAAGGATTGGTGGATTCAATTCATATTGGGGACATACATGTAAGATAATAAAATACATGTCAAGTTCGATATCAGTTACAATTTACACATTTTTGGAGGAGTTATGGCCCTTTTTCTACTTATAATCATTAGAATTTATCAGGTCCAAAATTTTATTTCAAATAATATATGGTTTCGAATGGCCCATTTCAATTTGACATGCTGAAGAATATACATCAGGGTCTGATAGTTATTTCGGATTATACCAAGTATTGGGATAGAAGATTGTCTTATAAACAAGGTCTGACCGTACATATGAATTTAGTGAAAATCGAATTTGCCCCAACTCAGCATACGTACATTGCCATAGAAGTGTGGCATAACTGTAACTCGTATACAGTATAAATAAAAATTATTTCCCAACTCTGGTATACTCAAGTTTAAATAGAGGATCTTACATGAGTGCTTGTCAGTCGACAAGTTTCATAAAAACAATATTAATTAAGCACAAATGTAAGATTCTATTTATCACATAAATGGATTGTTTTCAATCTTTAAATAGACTTTAAATAGTGCTGTGATTAGGCTATTTATGTAACTAGTTACATATAGTTACGTATGATATTTATGTCACTGCTTTATGCCACTCCTGGTGTGCAAGTTATGTGGTAAAGCTTGTTATGTACAATAATGGTGCAGAATAATAAACAAATAAAACAGTTATAGTGAAAGTCCACGAACTTGTTCAACACCCCTCATATAGCTGGTTAAATTGTTGTATATTTATTTGTCTCCTCGTCACTTGTTTAAAGGTATACATGTATAGTCTCATTTTCATCAAATATGCTAAGTAATTGTTCTGAGAAAATTAAGTGTTGATATTGTTATTCTATCTCGGCTAGATTTTTGTCACTTTTCAAATCGAAGATTTCTGGCAGTATAAAAGTTCCTACGATTGTCTTCATTTGCTTGCGTAGCTTTTATTTCTAGGGATTCGCTGGTGTTGATATTGGCATTTATGCTTCACAATAATAGTTTATATTTCTTGTCATTTGGTACAAGTTAGTAGTCTTGTATGCTTACATTTGAATACCTCAGTCATTTAAACTCTAAAAATTCATATACTACTTGTATCTTATGTCTTGTGACAATACTTGCTTTCAGTGTAATTTTACCATCACATATTTTTCAAAATACCTCACTTGAAATAATTAATTGCATGTACAGAACTCCCATAATGCAGGGGGGTAGAAAAGTTACATGTTTGAGGCATTATTATTTTACTCTTGATAATCTCATAATAACAGGCTATATTTGAACTACTCATGTAAAACTAGTAGACTGGCAATAAAACAACAAATTCCATTTTCAGATTTTACATTTTCTAACAGTTAATTTTTTCTAGTTTCATTTAATATAAAAAAATATGAAAGTCAGACTTCTACTTTTTATAGGCATTCCACTTTGAAGAACAAAAAGTTGTGTCAGAATTGCTTTACTCAAATGTACATTAATTCTTAAAACATCGAATGTATATCAAATGGACAACACAATTTACGCAACACTTACAAACATTGTCACGTCCATTTAATTCTAGAAAACTCTTCCGGGAAAGCGCTTAGTTTGTGACGTCAAAACTTTCATTAGGGACTTTTCAATGTCATAACCAATGTCGCCAATACGAGTTTTGTCGTGGAACAGCTTATATTATTTTCAGTCAAATTGTCACAGAGAATGTCTGTCTCACTCAGGGTGTGAACGTACAATCTCCACTTTGCCAATCTGAGAGTTCTGCTGGCTGTTCTAACTTGACGGGCTCTATCAATGTCAATTATATTGTCTATGGTACTCAAGAGTATGAGATATTTTTATACACCTACATTGTGACATTGTTTCTGAGCAGAAGCACTTAGAGGAATTGTAAATGTTTATACAAAATGTGAACTGTGCCTAGATTCACACCTAGGTTTATGTTGAATTTGAAAATATATATTTGCGTGCAATAAATTATAAAGATCACTTTTTGCTCAACTTTGAACTACTGGTAGTCAATTTTGACAATTTCAATTATTTTACAAAAAAGAAGCAGCGACGAAGTGTATATTTTGACCGATATTTTTATGGCACCTTGAACCTAATGCGTACACATAAAAAAACTGAGTTTGCATGAATAAATTTACAAAATTTGGGGAAAAGTAGACAATAAAGAGTAGCTAGTGATCCACAGTGCTATGTGCAACTAGTCATTTATTTCTGGTTCTTTGTTACTGGATTTGTATGAACTTTGTTATATGTTGGTTTGTTAAGGATTTATGAAATTTGATTTTTTGTTGATTATTTTTTCAAAATCATTCATAATTATGGTCATAGAATTTTAGTGTGTATTTTTTCATATTCTGAAAGATTTTCTTTATTTATAAATGGTGTCATATCAGAAAAATCTGGAAGTAAGATTTTTTTCCGATGAAGACATAATTAATAGTCTTAAGACTCTTCACAATCTTCCTGAAAGGTCACTAAAGTGTCTTTGAGGAAATGATTTTAATCAGAGTGACCTTTTCCATTGTGTCACATTTTCATGAGAAAAAACACAGTCGCCTCCCTTTATAGTGGACCTGAACGGCATCAAGATACTTAATTATAACATGTATAATGTTTGCGATATGGTCAGTATTGCACTGTTCACAGTTTGTGCGTGTGTGTAATTATGATATTTACATATTGTGATATCTATGCCAGTTGTTGTTTTGTAATTTACGCAATTTGTTCACAATGTTGCACATTGATTAAATATCCTGGTGTGTATAAAACACTGCACTCACTAGGTATTCCGTGGTTTATGTTGTTAATTGGAATTGCATTTAATGTTAGATATTTATATATAAACATTTTGTAAATAAACAATAAATTATAGATCTTGTTAGTTATGAATGGTCAGTGTGAGTAATGAATGCATGGTATTGTGGCGTTTTAGAATTTAACCATGTAAACATCACTCATAAAACAACAGCAACAACACATAAAACAACAGCAACAACTCCTAAAACAACAGCAACAACACATAAAAACAACAGCAACAACACATAAAACAACAGCAACAACTCCTAAAACAACAGCAACAACTCCTAAAACAACAGCAACAACACATAAAACAACAGCAACAACTCCTAAAACAACAGCAACAACACATAAAACAACAGCAACAACACATAAAACAACAGCAACAACTCCTAAAACAACAGCAACAACACCTAAAACAACAGCAACAACACCTAAAACAACAGCAACAACACCTAAAACAACACAAACACAACATGGGTGCTTGAAGCTTTGTTACTAATTTAGCAGACACTTGGTATACAGCCGTTATTAAGACCTCACCCTTGTTTTTAAATGAGGGATGGCAGAGGGATTTGATTTGCTATAAGTACAATAGATTTATATTGACATTTCTGATGCAATTGCTCTCAGATTTCTGACCTGTCATTAGATTGATTGTACATTGTATACAGGCGTTCATCCAGCAGTTCACATCAGGAGGACCAGCTCCTGGTAAAGCAGTGGATCTTAGTTGGCCTGTGGGGTTCCTAGAATGTTGCAATGCAAAGCATTTTCTTGTAATGTAATATGCTAATTTTGGATACACCCCCATAATTTTTATTTATACCCCCATAACCCCCTCCAGATTTGTGCATGTTGTCAAAGGTTGGCTCAATATTGTTGTTTCTTAGTTTTATTACATAATTGGTTTTGCGCTGAACCCTTGTCACTTCCATGCTGTTATTGAAAGCATAGTTTAGTTATCATTTCCAATTACCAACAAAATATATACATGTTACTCGTGCAAGATACCAAACTGGATCACAAATTTTATTTTGAAAGTGTCCTTTATTACAATTCCTAAAGAGTTCCCTTAATATCATTTAATTAATTAATTGTATTGAATAAATTTATACCTATGATTCCTGGTGGAATCAATTTAATCATTGTGTCCGGTATTAATTTATTATTTGAATGAAGTAATGCATAGGTATATGCACCTGTTGTTTTACGTAACTTTTGAGTGACAATGTTTGAATTTCGTATTAAAAGACCTTATATAAACCTCTATTTCTCATGTAGAACTTCTTGATAAAGTTTCTGTTGCTGTGTAATATTATTCTATTAGGAATGTGATTGACAAAGTAAAGATTCAAACTAAAATCCCCAAACAACACTGTCATCAACCACAAATTGACTGCCACTTATAGACAAACCTAATACAAATATACATGTATATCGTAAAATCCTTATTATGCCCCCCTTCGAAGGAGAGAGGGCATATTGCTTGGTCCACACATTCATCTTGGGTAGCAGAGGAGCCCTATTGATTTTGGGGTCAAAGGTCACAGGAGGTCATAATGTTTTACAAACATCTCTTGTTTATAATTTGCCTTGATAATTATTCATATTTGCTTAGTTAGTGTCCAGTATGCAAAATAGAAGCACATAAAGAACTTGACTTATTGTCAGTAGCAGGCAAAGGTGAACGTACTGTTCCGAACACTGGATTTTAGTCTCTACTTCAGAAACCACGTCCTGAATCGGTAAGATTTGATGATTTTCTCGTAAATTGATAATTTAATCAACTGTTTGAGTTATTCCGCTATATAAATCTTCCTTAAAAGTCTGTCATTAGATCATTTGATTGGGGTGACATTGTGAAAAAATGTCGGATTGAAGTGTTTTGTAATAAAGTATTCTTGTTTTCGGATTTTTCTTTTTCGGATAATATTATTTTGCTTTCTTTTTACTTAATATAAATGTAGCCATCTTGGGTGCTATTACGCATAAGAGATAGGAAGTATAAAAATCAGTTGATTAAATTGATTCAGACGTATCATAAAATTAATGTTATTCGCTGATAATTAATTTTGGTAAATGTCCATTTTTAGATTGCCAAAAGATGCCTGCAAAAAGTACAACAGCCATTCTTTCCAAACTTCGCTCCTTGATGAAAAATAAAGCATATGTTCAAGAACCTTTGCATGCATACATAGTTCCCTCTGGAGATGCTCATCAGGTAGTTTCAATAATGAAATTTGGGGGAATGTTACTATGTTTGTAACCTTTTGTTTACATGAAATTGATATACTGGTATACAGTAATACTTCGAAACCTCAAACAGTTTTGGCTCGAACACAGTAGATACCTCGAACAGGTTCTTAAGTCCCGGCGAAACCCCTTCTTATTTCATATTATCTAACAGTAGATCACTCGAACAGAGATAGGTCGAACTCTCCAACAGGATTTGTGGTCCCTAGCAATCATTTCATTCATTGTTCACCACAGATAGGTCGAACAATTCAATAATTCACACCTTTCATTGACCGCTTAATATACTTACAGGCGCGTAGCTGAGCCCAAATTGACTTTACGCACTCTGCTAGGGGGGTCCGGGGGCATGCCGCGGGATTTTTTTTGTAATTGGAACGGTCTATGGTGTCTTTTTGAGTATATTTTACAACATAGAATGTGGTCATATTTGACCCCCCTTAACTCCCAGTGTACATTTTTATTGCGTTTTTCGCATTTATTTTATTTTTTCGACCTGTCTAAAATTATTTTACGCACGTGCATACCTGTGTAAGCCTAGCTACGCGCCTGACTTATATTTGTTGACGGGTAAGATTGGCGACACATGTTATTCGCACTTCGTGATAATTGCTTGACAGTTGTACATGTACAGTGGAAATTCCCTAATCCGAACACCCTTCGGACAAACTATAAAGTTCGGATTAGAGGAGATTGAATTGAATGTCCGTAAGCAATACATTCTTTCATACTTTGCAGAGTAATTTAAGCTACAATATTTTACACAATTTTTGTACACTTGAAGATTCAATTTATGGCCTAAAATCATAAGTTATAAGAGACCAACATATTTATGCTCCTTTCATAAAAGGAAGATGCGATATGCAAAATACATGCTGTGTTAAACATCGGTTGATATTTGAATTCTTTCAAATGTAAATTAGCATTATATAATGTGTTTATTCGTTATAGAAATTGTAGAAAATTCGATTCTTCAGAATATGCACCGCTATAGACGCATCTCGTTTAATTAAAACCGTATGAAAGCATTGAATATAATTAACTTAAGATTTTGACCTACAGTTCATTCTGAAATAGATGTAGAAATTACAGCAAAATTGCACTGCACAGAAAATATATTAGATATTTTTTATTTATTTATATTTTGATAATTTCACTGCATAAGGTGGATATATCAATCTCAAGCAAGTATTTCAATGTATCATTCAACAAGTCAAATGATTTCAAACATAGCTGAAATTAAGTATGTGTGTTTCGCAACGTTATACCGTCCATAAAACCTGACAAACTTAGTACGATGTATTTTGAAAATGCCATACTTGGAAACTATGCACCATTGCTTCATTTCAAAAGATTTTTCGTAGAGTAAAATAATGATAAACAGTAAACAAATTGAATTGTGATTTGTGTACCTAATGGGCATTTTTCTGCGCTCACATCCAATGTTTTCCAAATGTTTACATAATAAGTACACCTCATACCCGGTCTTACCTTGTTTCCATCAAAATGGAATGCATACGATGATAAAGTCTAATGGTCTATATTCATAGAGACAATTAAAGTTATTATACCTTCTCTCAATTCTCAGTCATTTTACGATCTGACGTATTTTTGCGGAAAATTTTTCGTCCGTGTTTAGGAGATTTATTTTACGTGTAAAATAACAATCCGGACAGAAAAAATCGTCCGGATTCCAGACTGTGGGAGATTTTTTTATATGTCGTATTGGAGGAACTGAACCGAGACCGAGAAAATTGTCCGGTTACAGGAAATTTCCGGACTGGAGAGTTTCCGGATTAGGGACTTTCCATTGTACATGTACTATGTGACAGACAATTCATGCGTACAAAAATAAACGAGAGAGAATAAGTTCCCACAGGGAATCATTTTTGCTTTCCTTCCATTTCTTTTTTAATGATTATTATTATGAATGATGCAGCGACTATTGATTCAGTATGAAAACGAAACGTGTGTTCAACATGCTTAGTACACTTGCACCGGCGACTGTCAGTTAGGACATATACGCGTATACCATAGATGCCTCGAACAGTAGATGACTCGAACTAATTGCTAGGTCCGACGGCAGTTCGAGGTTTCGAAGTTTTACTGTATGTCAATAATGTGGCAGTGGCTAGCCATATGCTAACCAGTTAGCTAGCAGCCTGCTCTTATAGGGCTTGACTAGGTGTCCGGTAATCGATATATTGATGATTATAACCTTATATAGTTGTTGAAACTAATGCAATGCAGTGAAATAACTCGCATGTTTTGTTTTGACATTGTAATACAATGATACCTTCACGTAGATGTATAATAGAAATATGCCTCAAATAGAAGCAACTGATCGAACGCTATGATTGCACATGGTCATAGTTACTCAATGAGACAATGACGCAATGTCATTTTGGCGCATACACTCATTTATAGTCTGATTTAAAGGGTGAAATCAAAAAGTTATTAAAGAGGCCCGCAGTTGAATTATTTCTTTTAATAACACAATATTATTGATCCATGTACAGTGCATTTGGCTTCATACAGTCTTAAAAAATGGTCTCACTCTGAGCATCCAAAAGATGCTCGGCTTATCAGCTACAGCGATCATTCAGTAACTGTTAACAAGCTTAATTAGCTCAATACATACAGTTTGCATGTTACATGGATGAAAGATTGATAATTGAGATTGATTATTATTGAAGTTACATTTCTACTTCCAAGTCAATGGAATGAGCCGTACAGTTATCTGAGACAGAGAATTTATTTTTTATTTGACTATGACACAATCACAGTAATTGTTTTGGCATATTTCTTAACACTGTTTCTAACTGCCCATACAATTTTTTCCAGCGTTAAGTGCCAAAGATGTAACATATAAGAATAAGTATATCGATTACCAGGCACATGGTTAAACCACACATTTAGATCTGATGGTCCGGTCCCTGCATGGCTAGCCACTGCATAATAATTTAGCATTGCAGATTTTTTTCCGATAAAAGTAGTTATGCTTTTTACCAAAATTATCGTCTTTAATGTATGATTGGGCTCAAAAGCAGCCATTGTTGTTTTATGACTTGGACCATTTAAAAGATGTGGTTTGAAGCAAATTTTTCGGCAGTATTATAATATCGGGCCAGATTTAGTAAGGCTCTGTTTGCTGTTTCCTATCCGTACCGCGTGGCTTGGTCGGCAATTCATTTAACTTTTTAATATTTGCTGTACTTGAAATGTGTTATTTTTCAAATATTTTAGAGTGAGTATATTGCACCATGTGACTGCAGAAGAGCCTTTGTGTCAGGATTTGACGGGTCTGCAGGTAAAGTATTGACTTATGATTCTAATATTAATATTTTCATTATAAGACCCAAAAAATGTACGTCTGTATTGCGATACACCCTAATATTTTACTCTTGACCCAAATATTTGTGTGGGTAAGTCCTGGCATTCATATACATGTTTCTGTCCTATACAAATGTACAGTTTTACCTCAAACATTTGACTACCTCAAAATTAAGTACAGCCATTTCAAGTTCATTTTATCTTTATTCAACCTCAATATTAAGATCACCTCAATAACAAGACCAGTTTTTAAGGGTTGCAAGGGTGGTCCTATTATTGAGGTTTTACTGTATATGTATTAAATTAAAAGCACATGTTCCTGCCTACAGACCCAGCTGTATGTTATAGGAAACAAGCATATTTTTACCTTGGCCTTATTGGTGAGTTAATAGCTTACCGTAAGTTAAGTAAGACAAAGAGTCTTTGCTTCAAAAGAATTTGTTCTGAGATTTATTATCATGGCCTGATATTTAAAAAAACTGAGTTTGATGAGCAATCTCAAAATGATGCTTTGCGGTTTGTCAGTTATAAGAATGAGATTGGAAACATCCCACCAGAGGCTTGAATTTTAGGCTGATCTAGATCTAAGCTCGGTTCATTATTGTTCATGTAAATACATTTCCAGACAATACAAACCACCAACCATGTATTACTAGTCACGTAGCCATCTACGATGTGCTTACAACCATGTATCTCCATGGTACAATTATGTACAGTTAAACCTCACTTAAATATCATCTCAATGATAGGACCATCTCACAATTTCACTCTTTTGCTCTTTATTCAACCTCAATATTAAGACCGCTTCAATAATAAGAGTCCGAAGGGTGGTTGTATTACTGAGGGTTGACTGTATCTCCAACATGGATGAGGATTTATATAAGCTGTAGCAGCTGGTTTCTGATCCATTGATCATGATATCAAGTCATCTCTGATGTGTATGTTATACATGTACCACTTTTGATCCTAATACATAGGTTAAGCAAAGCTCAGGTTTCTAAACATCCAGTCCATGATTCATCTGTTAGCTCAATACAATGTACATGTACAGTCGAAAGTCTGTACAGTTATTGTTTCATAATCACATTCTATGCCAAATACCCCAGCCATGTGCTGGTCTATCAGACTTGAAATCTCAAAATGTCTCTGATCTGAATGTCACTTTGCCAGTCCAAATACGGAACATACAGTTTAAATAATGATAGAGTATGTTACCAAACTTTTACCACTTACAAGGCCTGACAAGGTAGGCAAGTATTACCAGTCCTTCAGGATTTTTGTCTTTCAGAACTGGAGGACTGGTGTCTTTTTGGACTTTAGGAAATTACAGCATATTTAATGGAAATGGCTTGAATTTTCATAAAATATTACAGAATGCATTAGTAGAATTACAAATGTGTAAGCATT
This sequence comes from Mactromeris polynyma, assembly GCA_032209605.1. NCBI lineage: Eukaryota > Metazoa > Mollusca > Bivalvia > Venerida > Mactridae > Mactromeris > Mactromeris polynyma. The sequence goes on from JASFXZ010000012.1 coordinate 8,640,161, forward strand.
ACTGTCCTGCAATTTATGTGCTTTTATAAGACTCTTGCCGAATATTTGGAAATGGTCATATGCAAATAATGTTTGTTTACTATTATGTGTAGGTACTGCTGTTATAACAGAGAAGGAGGCTGGTTTATGGACCGATGGTAGATACTTCTTGCAAGCAGAAAAACAACTGGATGAAAACTGGACGTTAATGAAAGATGGTAACTTTGCAATTAGTATATCCCACTGTAAAAGCTAAATTTGTTTCACAGTAAATAAATAGAAGAGCAGCTTGAATTGTTTCCCTTCTTACATCACTTGTAGTAAAGTTGGTACAATCATTCTGCACCCTCAAGCTGTTGTCAGTGTTCAATATGGATTATAACTTTTTTTCTTTTCTTTTTTGAAGGAGATATATTTTTATTTTCCTCATAAATAAGTATGTGTGGGTCGAGGACATCCCACTCCATACTTTACAAAATAGCTGTTAGTATGCATAAGAAAACAAGGTTAGTATTTCAATGAAGTTAAGATTCAATGGATTATAACTTGATAGAACTTTAAACTTTCTGTTTAGTGTTTATGCCCCTGCCACTGGAAGATGTATGAAGGGGCATAAAATGTAACCCCTGTCTGTCAGTCTGTCTGTCCGTCTGTCATACATACTGGTACTTAAAGGACAATAGAATACAGGTTAAGTTCGATATCATTAACAATTCACAAATGTTTGAAGGAGTTATGGCCCTTTTTCAAATTGGTTTCGGATCAATAACTCTTGAAAGGATAAATGAAATCAATCTAAATTTGGCACTTAAGTAATATTTAGCCTTTACAAAAAAAATTCAGTAAAACACCACTTAAAGACCACCTCAATAATAAGACCACCTTTAAATTACAAACGTAATTTTTAAGTCTATTTTCACTGTTTTTTTTCTATATTCAACCTCAATATCAAGACCACCTCATTATTAAAACCAGTTTTCAAGTGTCCCAAGGGTGGTCTTATTATTGAGGTTTTATTGTGTGTTGTGTGTTTATCTGTGTCCTATGGAAGCATCTAGTACTTGCAAGGCAAGATCCCTCAGTATAAAGCTAGCAGTGGAACATGTTGGATCACCATATCGAAAATCTTCTTTTGTTACAGTATGTGCTGTAAATGTAAGACCATGTTATAGTCATTATTGTTTTCTGTGTATAGGTATTCCTACAACTCCAAGTCAAGGGGAATGGCTATCTAAAAATCTTCCATTTGGAGGTAGAGTTGGTGTGGATCCATTTTTAATGGCTGCAGGTAAGTGGTCAGCTGAAACTTGTTTATGCCCCCTTAAAGAATGGTATATAAAAAAGCAGGGATACAGATTTTTAAATGTCAATAAAATTATACACATATTGTTCATTTGCTGAGCAGTAAAAGTAGAAGGAATAAAGTCTAAAGCCATAATTAAAAAAATGCTTGTTTGCCATATCCCTATCTACCCTTAAAAATGGCTCCTCAAAAAATATTTTCAGGGGTCTAAGTGTGAATTTTTTAGCTACATTAATACTTAAAAAATTAATTACCTATTTGTCTAAATGTTTCTGGGTAGGGTTATGCCAAACAAATTTTAAGGTCTAATTTACTTTCCATTGTCATTGTTGACTCCATGTGCTTGGCTTATGCATATGTTGTTAGTTGTAACGTTTGGCTAACAATGGTGCACATGTCTTTAAGGTCACAATGCATTGTCCGTGTCAAAATAGTTTTCTGGCCAGAACTTTGTTGTCTATTGTGGAATTTTGAAATAACTTGGCAGAGATGATCACCTTAAGGCAACAATGATGTACATTTCTAAACAGTGAAGGTCACGGTGCATCGTCAAGGTCACATTGCATCATCCATTTTGAAATCTTGTCAGGCTCAGAACTTTGTTGACTAAAGTCGGATTTTTAAATAATTTGCCAAAAATGATCATCATAGTAAGATGATGTGTCGCATGTGACAATGCTCGAAGGTCACAGAGCAGAATTCCACTTTGTTCGTTTTCCACTATAAACTGTAGTGAATACGGTCGTCCAGTCCAGAACTTATTTGTCTATTTATAGATACAATGTACAAACATCTATATATCGTTGATGTATTGATACAGACTTGTCCATCTATGACATACCACCATGTACATGTATGTGTATTACGTAGTTGAATACTGATGGAACTGATGGAACTTTTACTCAAATGTCAGTTGTATTTTGTTACAGAAACATGGAAACCTTTGTCAAAACTGTTAAAGTCAAATGGACATTGCCTTGTACCGGTCAACCAGAATTTGTTGGACATTGTGTGGCTAGAACAACCTGATCCACCTTGTAACAATCTTATGGTTTTAGAACAATCATACACTGGTAAGACTATAAACTATCGACACCAGACAAAACCAAACTCGATGGTCTATACCCTTCTACTATTTTACTGGTACTATAGAACCCCCCCATACCAACCTAATATGACATACTTTTTATGATTATAGTACACTTTTTATCTGAAGTAGACAAACTGCATTTGTAATAGTTTGTATACATTGTTTTGGCATGTTGGTTATCAACCCCAGAGGTATGGATAGATAGTTTTTTTACAATCTTTGAAGTAAATATACCATCATCTAAAAACAAGTCACAATTGTAAGAAATATTCCTTGATAAAATACAATTTCATGATGAATGTTTGAAGAAATGTTCTAAATAAGTCACAGACAATTAAAATTCTCATTACTTGTTCAATTTAATCTTTGTGGCACAAAATATTCAATTCGTTTACATCTTATGTTGTGTTTTATTTTGGAAGTTTCACGCACCAGTAACCTTTCCTAGTCTATATGAGCGCTGCTATGGGATTTCCAACCTCTTCTGTTAGTGATGTCATTTCAAGAAAATGTCATATGTGATGTCACTATTTGCAAGCAGGAAACAATATTTACTCCATATGGTCACTTTGTTTTCATATAACCATAGGGAGCAAATATTTCCTACTGTCAGTACATGGTGACATCCCATGTGACGTTTTCTGGCAATGACGTCACTTAAAGAAGTGGTCGGAAATCGTACAGCGGTGCTCATATGGTCTGTGGAAAGAAGACTACTGGTTTTATACGCCCGTTCCAAAAATGGGACGTATTATGGGAACACCCGTGACGGGCGGCGTCCACATGTTGTCCGCTCTCTAAGTCAATGAGTTTTCATCCGATCTTTACCAAACTTGGTGAAAATGTTTGTGGGCATTATATCTCGGCCAAGTTCAATAACTAGCCACATCACCCCAGGCACTTCGGAATTATGGCTCTTGAATTATCCAAAATTGGCCAAATTAGCCTTGTCCGCTCTCTAAGTCAAAGATAATATCTCGGCCAAATTCGATAACCAGACATATATCTCAAGTCACTTAGTGTTATCACCCTTTGATTTTAGAAATTACCTAAAATTTGTTTTGTTTTAACTCTGAGCTCTGACTTATGATGGGCGTATTTTGTGACAGTTTGTCACTCTTGTTATTACTGTCGTCATACTTGTTACAAAATGTTGATGATCTCGATCCATTGGTATTTCTTTCATGAATGGTTTTTTAAATATGTTGATTTTTTATTTCACTGCTCACGCTCATTCAACTTTGTAATATAACATTGTTGTATTATATGTAAATTGAGGTAATATATTAATTTAGAAATAATTTAGTTTTTCACACTAAGTTTGATTTTGTTATATCTTTAATAGTTTATGGCTTAGATTTTTTCACGATTTTTAGGCAAAACTTGGCAGGAAAAAGTACAGATTGTGAGAGACAAAATGGCTGCCAAGAAAGCCGACGCCTTAGTGATAACTGCCCTTGATGAAGTTGCCTGTAAGTAGTTATCTGCTTTTGTTAGCTCTTTATTGGGAGGAAAAAATGGTTACATGTTTCTTAATTTATATAGTATTTTAATTTAACCTTAAATACTATTTCAAATGTGATTTTAAAATGCATTCAATTGTTTTGATGATCATTTTTTCCAAAAAAAAAATATTTTCAGAACAGATGGACAACTTGATTATATTAGTGCCTTGTTTAATAATGCAACTTATTCATTTTATTATTTTCAGATATGTTCAACATGCGAGGTTCTGACATAGAATATAATCCTGTCTTCTTTGCTTATTCTGTTATCACTATGGAATCCATACAGTAAGTTTGTCTTGAAGTAGTTTTATGGCCACAAATGTGTAACTTATGGCCATACAGTTGCCATGTGTTTTGACATGTTTATAATTCTATACACTGTATAGTAAATTTGTATGTGTAGAATTAGGGAGCCGGACAAAAAACCCTCCGGACAAAATCCCCATCGCTCATTTTGTACAAGGTGGACAAAATCCCCTTCATGAATTTTACAAGGTGGACAAAATCCCCTTCATGGATTTTACAAGGTGGACAAAATCCCCTTCATGAATTTTACAAGGTGGACAAAATCCCCTTCATGAGTTTTACAAGGTGGACAAAATCCCCTTCATGAATTTTACAAGGTGGACAAAATCCCCTTCATGGATTTTACAAGGTGGACAAAATCCCCTTCATGGATTTTACAAGGTGGACAAAATCCCCTTCATGAATTTTACAAGTAGGACAAAATGCCCAAAAAATTGAAAAGTAGTGTTTTACTCCCCCCAAAAAATTGAAAAGTTGTTTTCTACCCCCCAAAATATTGAAAAGTGGTGTTTTACTCCCCCCCCCCCCCAAAAATAGAAAAGTAGTGGTTCAACCCCCCCCCCCCCCCAAATCTTTTTTTAAAGTGGTGTTCTACCCCCCAAATTGAAAAGTTGTGTTATATACCAAATATAAACAAGCAAAAACCTTCTTCACTGCACTCATACTCCCCATTATAAGAAAACAATGACACAATGTATGTTACTTCTTTCAGTTTATTTATTGACGAGGCTAAATTGGATAACAAAGTATTGCATCACCTGGATGTTGGTAACGAGAGCACTGAGAGCAACTTGACAATCAACATAGCTGCTTATGATGATGTCAAATCATTTGTTGCTGATCTACCCAAAACTGTATCTGGAAAAATTTGGGTATAAAATTTTTATATAGCTGCATAGAATGCTTATGGTAGGCTATAATACAAATATATTTTTGAATTTGTGAGTACTTTTTTGCGAAGTCAGGCAATTTATACCTTTTTCAATCCTATTATGCCATTGGCAATAAAAACATTTAAAGGTTAAGATTTGTTGTGCAACATAAAAATGCCATGTTAGTACGGCTATGCCGAAAATATGATTTTATAAACATTTTACTAGTAATGGTATGTAGTGAAATACAGGATGCCTATTTGATTTGATTTTAGATCAGTGATAAATCCAGCTATGGCCTTGTGAACTCGGTACCAAAGTTACGAAGATTAAGTCAACCATCGCCTATTGCATTGATGAAAGCTGTGAAAAATGAGGCAGAAATAAAGGGCATGAAAATGGCACATGTAAGTTATGATTTGGTCTGTGTTGTTTTTAAAAGATTTCTATCAAATAATTTCTTATCTTGCTGGTAGTTATGGAAGACTTTGAAAACTGATTTGCTTAGCTGTCTGTCGAAATAAAAGATGTATATATATATCTATTAAGTATTAGTCTTATTGTTTGGAAAATCCAATTTTAAGTACAGTAAACCTCAATAATAAGACCACCTTTGGGACCCTTGAAAAATGGTCTTCGTATTGAGGTGGTCTTAATGTTGAGGTTGACTAAAGTGCAAACCAGTAAAAATGAGCTTGAAAATTGTGGTCTCCATTTCGAGGTGGTCTTATTATTGAGGTGGTCTTTAAACAAGGTTTTACTTGTACATCATAACATGTAATTTGTAATGAGCAAAAAGTAAGTTTCAGCTTAGGGGGATTGGCTAATACAGTGTATTGGTGATAATACACTGAAGGTCTTAGGTTTTAGACAACTCCTTTGCATAAGTCAGGTGTCTCAGACGTTAGTTGAAGAGCATGCAAATACTGGTTAAAAGCACAGAGACAATTGGAACAGCTGATTGTGATAATCATATTACTGAGAGATGAACAAATGAAGATTAATAGTACTATGCTTTTAATATTTCAACAGATATTTCAAGGTATCAGTGATATAGTACTGTAACTACTCATGACAGATCTTAGTTGCACTAGTTTTATGACTAACCATTCATTGACTGATATGTCGCATTACAGATTAAAGATGCCGTGACCTTGTGTGAGTATTTTGATTGGTTAGAACAAAATGTAGCATCTGGAAATGTTACGGAAGTTTCTGCTGCTGAAAAGCTTGAACAAATAAAAAGGTATATGATTATTTGAGGCAAATTCTGTAATATTGCATGCTTGTATTCCCATTGCAGTCAAGTGCTCTAGGTACAGTTTGAGCTCCATTATCTGGTTACTGTGTTAGCTAATGGCAAAAAAACATTTGCTTTCTGAAATGGTTCACATGTATGAGCATGACCATATAACTTGCTATTTAAATTTTAGTTTGCTTGGTCTATTTTCTTTTATAGGCTCACTGGGCGATGTTTCATTAACCTTCTTAAGAAATTCTTTGCCAAGAAAAACGTTTCAATTCTTGCATAAATATGGTCGCCATTTTGAGCAATAATGAAAAACAGACGACAAGGACAAGAAAATCCCTTTAAGAAACACTTTCTGCAACGGTTTAATTTTTTTTTAAATCTTCTTAAATCAAAAATTTAAGATAAGTGTTAAGAAAAGAATATTAATGAAATGGGACGATTCATAACTGCCTTATTGGAATAGCATTCTCATCTGCTGCGGTAACCTATTATTTGCTATGAGTCTGAACAGATCAAGTCTCAAATATATGTATTCAATATAATATATGTTATATATCTTGGATTTGTACAGACTATAAATGTATGTAAATGAGTGAAAGATTTACACAAAGTGTATTATGTAGTCAACATGTTATTGTTTGTGTTAATATGTGTTGCCAGCCTGCCATGTATTGTTACCCATTCTGTAGAAATAAATTAAACATCACCTATGGCATTCAAGACTTGGTAGCGAATCTGTGTTGGACCAAAGGTCAGCAGCAGCCTGTATTTGCTGTTCTAGATTTTCAAATCAATAAAAGGTCAAACTAGCCACATGGCACCCGCAAACCAGGAGAAGAAAAATAAGCATGATCATGTTCAAAACCGATCTAAATAGCATTTGTATTTAATGTTTACAGACAACAAGAGGATTATGTGAGCCTGAGTTTTTCTACTATATCATCTACTGGTGCTGATGGTGCAATAATACATTATCAGTAAGTAGTTTTATTAATCAACTATTCAATATTGGCAATATTATTGTTCAACAATTGTCCCAGTTGATATCAGACAAAATTGGGCAATATTTAGATAAATAAGGCTAATAAATGGCAAATCCAGTGCCAATATGGGAAAACAGGGCTTATATGAGATTCAAGCCATTTGATTGGCTGAGAAGCAGGAGCAATACGAAAAAAGGGCCAAAATGAAATTAAAGCCGTTTGATTGGCTGAGAAAGCAGGGCCAATACGAGAATGACGTTTCACTGATCGCCATCTTGACAATTTGTGCCGAAATGCTGAAAATTACTATTAAGTTCATAATTGAATGTTAAGTGTTAATCAAACTGTACAATATTGTATAGTTAATAAATAAAACTGTAATTCATCAAGTGATTTAGTATTGGCCTTCAGCCTTGGGCCAATATGAAATTACTAGCTTACTAACAGTATAGTATGATAGTGTTGTTTATATTGTTCAGATTTTTACATTGTCTAATAGATATAGTTTTCCAGTTTTATTTGATACCATCAATATTAAAATCAGACATCTAGTTTTCTTTCTATAGCAATTCCAATATTAACAACCTAATATAAAATTAAGCTACTAAATGATGACATCGCCTCAGAAACATTTTACACAAATGTACATGAATTCTTAAATAATCTTCTGTTTGGAAAATAACAAACTACACAACACTTATAAACATTTTCACATTTATTTGGGATTAAACTTGGCGTCATAACCAATGTCATGTAAAATGTAATTTATTCTTTTACTCGGTATGTTTATAAATCCTGTTTGAGATGTGTTTCAGTTCTGTTGATGATTATCATTTTGAATACAAATATTTTATTTCAGACCTACAACAGAGACAGACAAAGCATTATCTACTGAGGAAATTTATCTGTGTGACTCCGGAGCTCAATACAAGTAACTTTGTCTGTTTTTATATAACTACGATCATGGAATTTCTATGGACTGGTTGAGAATACTTACTGTATCTAGACTGGACATATGATTTCTGAAATATTGATATAATGGGAAGACATGGGTGCAATTTCCAGTTAGACAAGATGGGACCATATATTACACCCCTTTACAATGTTTTCAGAATTCGAGTATTTAGTGTAATCAAGTGCACACCATTATGGATTAGAATTTCAAACCACCCGACAATGTTTGTGTTTTTATTTCTCGGCTCCATATTGCTAAAATAAAAAAATAAACTGAATTACCTAAAAACCCACCAACCCACCTACCCACCTACCCACCTAAAATAAGCTTAGTAGGGCTATGCCAATCATTTTTTTAAGAATGACCTAAGTCAAATAAGCCTGATATTTAGAGCTGTTTGTCACCAATTTTAATAAATTGGGATAGTTGTATAAAGCTTCAAGGGTTTACCTTAGATGTGTCCTTCTGATACTTTCAGGGATGGGACTACAGATGTAACAAGAACAATGCATTTCGGAACACCTTCAGATTATGAAAAGGTAACTTTTGAACTTTGCGTTACACTATTAAACATGATTTCTGCATTACTTAAACACGATTAGGTTCATGTTTCTCAGCTGAATGTAAAACCTTGCAACAAGATTGATGATGTGATTTTAAAATGTTTTAATCAGGATTTTTCCTGTTCATAAGAATGCAACATCATTGAATACTCTTGAAATATAGTATAAGAAAATGTAAAAATCTTACTTTTCCTTTCAATATTGTACATCATTACTAATTACTAAGAGATTTCATGTACAAATGTCATTGTGCATTTTTTGCTCAACGTCCACTGGTTTGAAAAATGGACATGAACAGAAATGATTCTGATTTGATAAATTTGTACATTTGTCTTGATATCCTAGCCATGAACTTGCAAACTGTTGATCACATTAACTTGACAATCAAATTAAGAAGATTACCCACGATTGTCTCTGTTCAATAACCCAGGCTTCCTAGTGAAACCTTTAAACCTGTATTAACAGCCTGTAGTGTTTGTGATTCACTCTCCAAACCTATAGATTTGTGCACTCAGTTTGCCATGTCTTTTAGGAGCAATGAATTTTACATTTAAAATGTTCTATTCACTTATGAAAACTGCAGCCTAATGATGATACATAGAGGATCTTACATGAGTGCTGATTTGTTATTGTTTTTATGAAACGAGTTGACTGAAATAATATGACGCGAGGCTCTGCCGAGCGTCATATTCGTTTCAGTCGACGAGTTTCATAAAAACAATATCAAATAAGCACGAATGTAAGATTCTATTTATCACATAACACCATAAATCTTTAAATAAACAATATTTTTAATAAATGCCGAAATTCAGAACAATTGTAAACACTATGCTGTCATTTAAAGTGACGTCACACTGGCCATTTATGACGTCATAAGTGACGTCACACTGGCTATTTATGTCACTAGTTACATATGATATTTATGTCACTGCTTTATGCCACTCCTGGAGTGCATGTTATGTGATAAATGCATATATTGTCTTGAGTATTTGTGAGGGCAGTGTTGGATTGTCCAGACAGGATCCCTTTGTCCTCACCGTGGCAGGGGCACAGCCGGCCCTTCACGTCTACATCTATTCATCAAATTAAATGGTCAAAATTGGCCTTTATTTGCTCTTAATTTTTACAGAAATATCCCTAAAAATCTTTAATTTGCTAAATTTCACCCTTTTCTAAAAAGCTTTAAATTCATTGAGGCCAGCTATGACATTTGAATAATTGTTCCTTTTATATTTTCAGCTTTCTCTACTGTACATTTCGCCTATTCTGAAATGAACTTGATGATATTTTTCAGGAATGTTTCACACGAGTGCTAAAAGGTCATATTAATCTAAGCAGTGCTATTTTCCCAAATGGTGTCAAAGGTCAACTGCTTGACTCTCTCGCAAGAACGGCATTGTGGGATGCAGGACTCGATTATCTGCATGGAACGGGTCATGGGGTCGGTGCTTTCCTGAACGTTCATGAAGGTAAGCAAAACAAAATGACAAAAATTTAGCTGTATCCTCGATGTCTTCAGAAAGCCTTCGTCAGAATATGTCTGCTCAGAAACGATTGCTAGGTGACCTACCACCAGGAGTAATGGCTGCCTTATGTGTCAAAAACTTCACTATCAATTGATGGAGCAAATATTGAGTTGTGTGAGGTAATACAGGGCCGTTATATAGAGCTGTAAATGTGTTCTAGACAAGTGATATGTTTGCTGACCCAGATTTTTGAATTTAGACATTGTTGGTTATTAAATGAATAAAACAAAGTGAACCCCAAGAAAGTCATACTCGATAATTTTAAATGAAAATGAGCTTAATAAGTATCTCTGATAATTGTGAATGATTGTTTGATTTCAGGTCCCTGTGGAATCCATCAGAGGATTACACATGAAGTACCCTTACAGGAAGGAATGATCCTGTCTGATGGTATGTTCTGTGTACATGGGCTTTAAAGTGGCATTATAAAATCATGTATGTAAAAACCTGTTTATCATGTATGTAAAAACCTGTGTTTACATATCTGGTTGATTAAACCCAAGGTCAATGGTTATTATTGGTTTATTAACCCAGGGTCACTGGTTAGTAATGGTTTATTTGACAAAAACGTCGATTTTCCTCCACATGTGGAGAAGTTGCCGGCTCCTTCTGGAAGGGTAAGTTAGTACTGGTTAGAATTCAGTCCAGGAAAAACTGGTTAGGTGAACCGGCCGCCATATATAACTGAAATATCGTTGAGAAACGGCGTTAAACCCGATGAAACAAACGTAGTATTGGTTTATTAACCCCTGAACACTGTCAAGTATTGATTGATTAACTTAGAATCACTGGTGAATATTGGTTGATAAACCTAGAATCACTGGTTAGTATTGGTTGATAAACTTAGAATCACTGGTTAGTATTGGTTGATAAACCTGGAATCACTGGTTAGTATTGGTTGATAAACTGCTATAGTGCAGGCACCTACTGGTGTTGACTGTATTGACTTTGCCAAATCTGTTAGATTGCCCATCCTGTCTGATAAAAATTCATTCAGTTTGGTAAAAAGTTGGAAATTTTACAATTAACGATGAAGGAAATGTATTTTCGGTGTGGAAAAGGTTGGCATAGCAACTGTGCGCTGGTTTGGTCAGTTGATGTTGTACATTTTACAAAATCTGTAGATTATGAATACAAACTTAATAAATTTACCAAGGATTTCACACTGTTACTTGTGTAACCGCTTCTAAAAACAATTAAAATAATTTTGCACCATACCTATGTTATGTTTGCTCCAATAAAAACAATGGAAGTCTTGGTGATTTTGTAGAGCCTGGATATTATGAAGACGGCAAGTTTGGTTGTAGAGTTGAGAATGTTGTGATTATTGTGAAGGCCGATACAAAGGTAAGTAGCCATGTGAAGGTAGTTGTTGGTATCTGTTTTATGTCCTGTTACAATTCCCCAAACCAGATGACTCTAAAATTCATGTCAGAAATTGTTTAACTGCATTGTAGAACAAACAGACAAAAATGATTGAAGAGTTTTTTTGACGCCAATTTGGTCATCGCACTGCCTACAGTAAAACCTCATTAAAAGATGATGTCAATAATAAGACCATGTTATTGACAGGACCCTATCCTCATGGACCAGTTTTCAGTTTGTCTTCTACTTTTTAACTCAATAATCAGACCACCTCTTTAGTAAGGCCAACTTTCTTCAGAACCGACGATGATTTTATCATTGAGATTTCACTGATTACCAAATATTACAAATAAATCTAGATTGGTTAAACATGCAAGAACATTTATTTTATAATACCTTTAAAACTTGAAATGAAAAAAAGATCTATGCATTTATGGCATAGTTCAGTGGAACCAAATAAAAACACTGTTAGGTTAACTACATAAACTACCTTACTACATTATGTTTAGATATTGCTTTTAAGCTCACCTGAGCACAAAGTGTTCAATGGTGAGCTATTAGGATCCTTGGCCATCCCTCTTCATTCATCAAACGTTTGCTTGTTTACATTCTAGCATCTACACTTTCTTGACAATCCTTACCAAACTGGGATACAATGTGTATGGCTACCAGTTTACGCCAAGTTCAATAATGGGCCAAATTGATCTATTATATCAGGAGTTACGGCCCTTAAATTATCAAACAATGCCATATACAACTATGTTTACAATCTAGCTCTATTTCTCCACCAATCCTTATCGTATTTATACAGAATGTGTGTACCTATAAAATCTTGTTCCATTTTCAGTACAATTTTAGAGACAAAGGATTTCTAACATTCAAGCCATTGACACTTGTACCTATCCAGAAAAAAATGATCGCTGCCAGCCTTCTTACTCAGAAAGAGGTGATTCTTGTCTGGTCGTCTTTTCTTTTTATGTTTGTTGTTATGCAATTTTACTTTCACTATGTTTAACTTCCGTAAGATTAACAGAATAACAAAGCAATTACTCTGATTTATCAATACACAGAAGTGAATATGCTAGTACAATTGATAATATATGTTTTGAGAATTTATGTCAAATGTCCTGTTTGATGATTTGTTTGCACCATGAAATAGTTGTATTGAGAGTGACCAGGTAATGTTAGAAATATTTAACATGGTGTCGTCTGCTCAAACCCGAGTGTTGTGGAAGAGAGTTTGATCACTCGAGTCTTGTCAGCTTAAAATATCTCAAGCACTGATTCTTCTACTGCACCAAACTAAAGACAGTTTCAGGGAAGTATTGAATACTTTCCCCGCTATCAAGTGAGATAATTTATTATAATTTATGTATATTCTTATCTTTCATCAGATTGATTGGCTGAATGATTACCATGCCGATTGTCGGGAGATCGTCGGAGCGGAGTTGAAGAGACAGGGAAAGAAATCTGCATACAACTACCTACTGAGAGAAACACAACTCATAGGCTGATGTATTTGTGAATATGTTGTTGAGGATTGATGGTAAACTCTCTGTATAGGAGGAAGAAAGGGTTTATTCCTGTACAAAGACCAATTAATCTGATAAGTAAATCCCAACGTCTCAGTGAAATTATAGACTTGTATAGATTTATGTTCTCACTGTGTGCTATATTGTATGAATATGAATATTATTGTCGTTGTTGTTTTCATTTAATGAATTTTTACAATTAATAATCGGAGTTGGCAGTTAAATGATATCTTGATACATGTATATCGGTAACTTTTTATATTCTGATGCCACATGCCTTCAACTGCTTAGGACAGGGCAAAGGCATTATTACAAATTTTCCAAATTTATTAGGGACCCCTTAGGGGTTCTTTTCCTTAACCCCTTTAGTAGTGGCATCTAGCTCTGAATTAATGTGACTATATCATACGCATGACTAAGACAACCTGTTGTCTTTTATGACAGTTTTTATCACAGAAAAATAAGTAACTGAAAGTGCATACCTCCACAATCTTCTAATATTTCAATTGTTCTTGTGTGTGATATAAGTATTAGACCAACAAATGATTGTACATGTTCATTGCTTCAGAGTGCTTCAAATACCTTCTACTGCATGTATTTTTAATTTGAATTCAATTAAGATACAACAGGGGAGGCTACTCTTCTTGGCTTGTTTGAATTCAATTATGTTACAACAGGGGAGGTTACTCTTGGTTTAATTGTTATTATTACACCAAATGAACTGCCATTTATTGTACACAAAATGATGATATAGTTTTTTGTAGTTTTAATTGTGGAGTTGTATGATCTGAACTGCAGGAAAATAAACTATTTTCTGTATATATGTGTTTGGATTTGTCTGTTGAAAACTCACCTGGTAAAGAGATTATGTACTTACTTTATTTACAAAGCTAACTAAGATGGGTTTTAACTTGCAGGTTTTCCTATTTTTTCCATTTTTTTAAGTGCTCCTATATGCCTAGTTTTCCAAATAAATGTCCTGGTATTCCTATTTTTTCATCAGCAGAGTAGTATGTTGGATAAGGTCTATATTTCCTTTAAATAATTTTTATCATTGTCTTTGTATTTTTTCCTACTTTTTTCCTAGTTTTCTGCGACTTTCATTCCTAGTTTTTTTGGTATATACTGCTGAACTTGCCTAAGGTCAAGGTATCATTTCCTAAAAAAAGCATAAGTTCCAGAAGTATCGATAAGATAAGGTGAACACTAAACTATGCTCTGTTTTGCTATGTACAAGAAAATGTTACATACCGTGACTTGTTCAAGATTGTTGGCTTACAACCATTAGCAGACTCCTTTGACACTTTGTGTATTGTTTGTGCAAAAGTCTTCATTTGGTTGTAAGCCGTCTTGGACAATTTTTAACTGTCCAACTCTCAAAACTCGGAAGTGTTGCCTTACAACTGTACTGTTTCATTCCTTTAAAGGTACATTAATAGTCTTATTTTTTTGACAAAAGGATGTTTAGTCATTAATATGAGAAAATTGGTGGTCAATTGCCTTTAAACAGATGTACAACACTGCATTGTCACTTTTCTTACATGTTTCCACAAATACAAGTGTAAGATACACGTAGTTGAGTAAGCTGAGTTAGCGCTAGAATAGGAATTACCTGCATTGGATGCATGTCTTGCTGTTCAAGGGAAATTTAAAGAAAAGTTAAAGAGAATTCGTCTGATGTAAGCATTAACTTGCCGTTTTATCAAAATTATCACTTGGCATATTTTGATAGGAAATACGACTATGTACCTTTAAGAATTAATTACGAGGATCCGGTTTATAAGTTTGCTGTAAATGTTGACCTCTTTTCTTATGATACCTCCACAGCTTACAGTGTTTCCTGTTACTGTTACTCGGTTTGTTAGGATGAAAAAGTATAAGTTTTATCTTGACAATGTGTATTACAATGCATGATATAAATATTCACACATTACAGATATAACCATTGCTATAAGGTCAACAAAGGTAATCTTTATCACGAATATTTGTATTTCAATTAATGACAGAAATGAATTTATACAGTAACACCTCAATTATAAGACCACACTTGGGACCCTTGAAAACTGGTCTTATTGAGGTGGTCTTAATATTGAGGTTGAATAAAACGCAAAACAGTGCGAATGGACTTGACAAATGACAGAAATGAATTAATACAGTAAAACCTCGATAATAAGACCATCCTTTGGACTCTTGAAAAGTGGTCTTATCATTGAGGTGGTCTTTAACTGAGGTTCTACTGTACATTTATGTTCATAAATCACTGAGTATTTCAAGAATGTGTTCAATATGTTCAACGAATCCAGTGGTACATAACCACTCGTGCAATATCCCCTGTATGACGAAATCGCCATAAAAAAATAATCGTCATGAGTGAACACACATACCTTGTTAACAATAGGATACGAAATCCTGGTGCATAATTTCTACACCTGTCATACAGGTAGTGATTTATGTACTTGGTAATTCTGATAATGGTCTTATAACAATTGGATTAATGTTCATGTCTGTGCGAAATATTTTCTGGAAATGAAGTGCTAAGTTTTGTCGAGTGATTGAAAGCATACCCCCACTTGAAACAATTACCGCTAATAGTTCATGTCTGGAGTTATAATTACAACAATTATGTTTGTTAAAGCATGTTATTGTTAATTGTTTTGAACACAGAATGACTATTTGTCTTTATTCACCACAATAACAAGATGACTAAGACACAGGCATATCCCCCGATGGGGTCTCCTTTTTTATAAAGGACCAAATTCCTGCAAACTTTATCTTCCCGTGTTGGACATAATCTGCACTAATATCATATTAAGATGTATGTTTAAATGGACTAACCTTCAATGGTTGCGAAGTTGTACTCTAGTCAAAATTTGGAAAAAAAACGAGATTAAGTTGAAAAATATTAAAGGCAAAGTTATGGTCCTTGCGCTTGGTAGTTCCCACATCTACAATATTTACCTCCCTTGTTCTGAATGGTCGGCCATATTGATAGGCAAATTTCCATAAAATGGCTTATCAGTTTTGCCTATCAAAATGGCGGATGATTAAGAACAAGGGAGGTAAATATTGTAGATGTAGGAACTATCTATTATTGCAAGTTTCTTTCATGTTCCTTCTGTTGTTGAAAAGTTTTAGTCTGGACAAAGCTAGAAAAATTGCGTGCAATTATGTGTCATTTATGATAGCAAACTTCTACCATAAGATAATCTGTTAAAGTTTGCCGACATATTCGTGTTAGATAGATAAATATGTGGTTGTTTAGTTCACGTACACGTTAAACATGACATCAGAACACACGAGATTGTCAAGAGTTCTCTCCCATTATCCCTTCTTGAGTTCTCTCCCTTTATCGCTGCTATAGTACATGTATGTAGTGCTATATATACATATACTTTATCCCTTCTATAGTACATGTATGTCACCCTACAATGTACAGATATAATATGACGTAAAAAATACCAATATCTCAAACTATCACTTGAACACTATTTACGCAAAATTACATTTAAATACGAGGATGTATAATTATGACGTAGGGATAATTAAGAGCCCCGCACTGCGTCATAGTGATGTTAAACAAACGTCTGCTTAAATAAACATTGTACCTTTCAGTCAGTGGTAATTAGCACAGAAAGGTTAATTTGAACCAAACGCACTTTCATTTCGCATGGTGCTTTCTTACTCATAAAGTCTAGGAACAATATTGAAGCCATGCGTATGTAAAGTTTAATCAATTATCGGAATTCAAAATTACGTACGAATTACGTAGAATTGTAATCTTAACCGTGATTGCCAAGTCATTACCAGGAACATATGCTTTACACTGTTTACATACGAACATTAATTTTAGACATTAACTGAACATTAACAGTGAAATAAATCTGGACAATCAAACTGTACGTGTGTGGGGTTTAGCTATCCAAAACATTAGTTAAAAAATAATTAAATAATAACAACACTGTACTTTTTAATATGTAGCGGAATAAAATAACTTGATGCATTATGGGACGCTGTTTAACTATTTAATGCATCTTTCGATATCTACAATTCGAATGCTTGATATCTGATATTAGTTATCTATTATTCGAATACTTGATGTCTGACATACGAATTTAATACTTCTGCTATTCAAATTGCAGATATCAAGTACTTGACATTAATTGCAAGGAGTTCTATTCAATTCGAATATTAGATAACTACAATTTGAATGTCACTAGTAAAATAGTATTCATTAGAAAGTTCCCACATCTACAATATTTACCTCCCTTGTTCTTAATCATCAGCCATTTTAATAGGCAAAACTGATTAGCCCTTATAGGAGTAATTTTTAAAATTTGAATATATAAATTTAAACATGCTGTCGAAACGCAATGGGGTGGGTAAAGTTAGTCGCTAATGATAATGATCAAGAGACGGTAAATTCGAGTATATTCGGTTATAGCATGGAGCCAAAATCGAATATTGATTATTTACCAGTTTGACAGGTGTTATTTTCGTGTGGAAGGGAGGCAATCCAAGTTAGAGGAAATGGCTTAAACAAAGTCGATTATCAAGGGAGATCATTCATGCTATTTATCCAAGAAAGCTGCGCATGTATGTGATTATTGAAAAAAGAGAATTTGCACTTTCTGAGCCAACTGCCCACATGAGCATAATGAATAAGTTATTTTTTTATATCTGATTGGTTTGTCATCGTTTATATTACATTCCCTATCAACTTTAAGGTTCGCCTAGCAATAAATAGTAAACTTGTATTATATACAAATACTATTGTAGGAATAAAGGGAGAGAACTCGTGACCGTCCCCAGTGACTGTGTTTAACTGTTCTCTAGTTAATGGGGATGTAGTAAGAAAGCCCTTAATAAGCACAAGAATCTATGACACAATTAATCTGATAACACAAGACTACCGAGGTAACAGAGAATGATCTCAAATTTTAGAATCTCATACCCGAGTATAGTGCGGTTTTATTAACGTATGAACATATTACCTGGACGATTACATTTCAAAATAGGTGTATTGAAATGTGTGTATTGTCCGTAAGTTGTGATAGAAACGTAAGCCAAACAGCAGTTATAGCTTTACGCACGAGAGCATTTCCTTACGTAAATTGGCATGGGTCGGTCCTGAAAGCCTGTTTTGCGGTTAATCTAACAGCAATATACGTTTGTATCTGATTTCATTGTAGTATTTGTTCTGCTTTGATTTTCACCATCATATAATTCTGTAGCAGTGCACATCTTCTGGTGACAAATCATTGTTTATTTAAATCCTGGTTTCTGTGGGTTTTTTTGGAGGGGGCGGGTGTTAACGTCCTTTTTTCACCATTTTTCAGTTATACATGGTGGTCAGTTGACCTTACCCGTTTTCTTAGATTTAATTATTAATTAAATAACTTGCCCTTCAGTGAACATCTCAATCAGAGGTGAAGGACAAATGACCGTAGCCAAATATCACAGAAGCCATGGCATGTCCAAGCCGGGTATCGAACCCGGACCTCCCAGATGACCGGACCTCCCGGATGACAGTCAGTCGCTCTACCAGCTGAGTTAACAAGGCGGGGTTCATGCAAGTCGTACATAGCTACTTAATGTGGTACTGTAACCAAACATACTCTGCTTGCTTTATATGTTGATACAGCTATGACCGTGAATGTTGTGAGAATAGCTTCTTAAAGTATAACTATGTCATGCTAAATCGATATATTGCTAAATATTATGTGATTTAACAATTGACATTAATCTTTCACTAACTCATATTCTATAGACTACCGATGTCTGAAGTTTTCGGGATAAATCCAAGTCAAAGGATCACGTATAGCATTTCTTTAACTTTTACACAAAATAACTGTTTTGTACCACGACTTAAAAACATGTTTCAACATAAGTTCAGAGGTGACTTCTTTTTCATCATTTTATCATTAAGTAAATAAAAAATCATGAAATTGTGAGGTTCATGCATTCTAAATAATTGCTTATTAATGGTGTTATTAAAAAAAAACTTGAACTGTTTAAGTGTGAAATTCAGGGTTTCACGTTTTGCCGCCCCGACAGCTCTCCGATATTTCCGTACCATTCCGTAACTCTACGAACATACTGGACGTAGTTGGCCGAGGTTTTCCGAATGATCCCCGCCCGTCCTTCGTAGTTTCACGTACCACTTAATTTTACCATTAACCGTTCGTTGACATTACTGTTTTCTTACCATCTGTTTTGTTTACCCACTTACATTTACAATTGCCCTTTTCTTACATGAGTTCAAGGCTTTAAATTTCAGTGATTGTTTAACCCATCGTTCATTAATTTCTTCGCGTATTTTTTTCTTGGCAAACGTTTCCTATAAAGCAGCTGTGAGTTAATACCCATTGAAATCGCATCTGGTGAGTGAAGCAGGCGGGCTAGTGGTTTTTACTTTAAATTGCTTACTATTTTTTTTGTGTATACATGATTATCTGTGCTAGTGTTGTTCCACCTTCTCTTTGGCATATTGTTTTTCATACCAACGCGCGATATGTCTATTACTTGGTGGCGGGATGATATATTGTAAAAAGATATCGCAATCAAAATTTCAATAAATTTACACTGATGATGAAAAATGAAGACAAACAGGATGGATCAGTTGGGCATGTGTATCCGACGATAGTTAAACGATTGAACACATGTATTCGAAATACCAAATATTCAAAAAGCACAACATTGCAGAAGAATGAAACGTATACATTGTACACCAATTTAAAATACAATTTCAGTTTCCATGGCGTGGGCGTCTGAGATAAAATAAGCAACCGTAATGCGTCTCTGGTATCGCGAACAAATGTTTCATATTCGAGGAAATGACCGACCACTTATGGCATTCTATTTAATACCTAAAGACGGATTTAATAATTTTCCATTGTATGTGTCTTTATAAATTCATTGTTAGTTTTGTTACGACCATATTACAAGGACGCAAGTAGGCCTATGGTCGTTACTTTTCCGAACTTCGGAAATGTTCGATAAAATGTCAACGCATCTCAGGACATACTAAGTGAATCTCAGCAAATCTTTGGACAAACTCGATTAAATCAAACCAACTTTTAAGACTATAGCTCTAGAAAATACAAAACCATCTTAGGAACATGTCTAGACATCTTAGGGACACGCTCGAGACAAGCTAGATATTTCTAACAACCTCTATAAATTTCTAGGATTCTTAGGAACAGCACGATGAAATTGCAACAAATCTCAGACAAATCCTTCGATTAAATGTCTAATTACGAAATTATACTAGATAAGTTGCTATCCGCCATTACTTTAGAGTGCACCAAAAGGTTAATATTAGAACGACTATGCGAAAGTTTTCTACCAAGTTGAATTATTATTGTACCGACATAAGTACAACACCCCATGATTGCACGTAAACATTTACCTATGAAACACATTGTTCAGATATACGTAATATTAAGTAGCGCTTATAATCACTTAATATCCCGCTGATAACAGACTTTGTCGTATGACGTCATCACCACCATGACCGCGATGACGTCATTGCTTCCACTTTTAATTACGAACTTATTGTTTCGAAATACTTTTACGCCTGTTTACAACTCTTGGCATACTGTCGGTAATTAAGTGTAAATCACTTAAACAGCGTACTACTGAAATGAAAACAAGATGTTTTCGTAGTTCTACAGCATTATTTATGTGGTGTCGTCATTTACTTTTTATTGCACTGCCGTACAATGCACGCATAGAATGAATGTGTTTTGTTGATATACAATTATAAAATATCGATAAACAAACATTCAATTATAACTCAAATTCGCTATTTCTTTCATTATCGTGTTTAACTAAATATCGATTATAAACCTTTTCATCCGTTCATAATTGAAAATATGATTTAAACAACCTTCCCATCCTATACCTAATGTAATGGATCAATCGATAATGAAAGCCTTATCGAATTTGGTTTATACTTCATTACGACATTTCGTTATCAATCAGACATCTTTTATACACAAATCTAATACAGAAACGCGTGCCGTCTGATAGATTACCTCCATAGTGACGCTTGCTATGGATGTGATGCGGATCTTGCTAGCGTGAATGTTCTGAATTTTGGAAACAAGCATCTAGAATGACATAGACTGACCCCGTTCAGTTAGCCAAGTCTAAACAACAACGTTCTGTGTTGTTCTGTAACCGTTCGTCTGCTGTTTCTGATTTTGACTTTTAGTTGAGAGCGAATAAATATAAACCGTATATGTCCGTGGTTGGGTGAGTTTTGGGACTACTTCGTTGGGTGAACTTTGGATATTGACGTTTTTGAGCTGGTTCCCGGCTTTCAGTCTTTTTTGTGTTTTGAAAACGAGAACCATTGTTGTATGCCTCTCAAATTGCCACACTTCTATAGACGGTACATGAGTGATACCGTCCTAAAACTATTATAAATCAAGGGAGCAAAGTCAAGCAAATTGACCATCAAAGACAAAATGACCAATGCTCACCATTAAAACTAGCATTATATATTGGTTTATATAATGTATCCGTCTTTAAGCTGAAGTGTTTAGAAAAAGTGACACCATAAATTCAAGCATGTTTATTTGTTGTTTTGTTAATGTTTTATTGTTGACCTTAACCCCTGTTTTCCAAGAGTGTCGTGTGTGTTGTTAGCAACAGACATGACCCTAGAAACTATATATACAAGACCAAAACCTTCATCTCGGTGTCAATTTTCTATTATTATTAACAATGACCTGGACACTGACCCTAGGTCTCCGAGCACTGTATGTTTGTACCAAGTTTGATCACAATAGCTCATTCCTAACTGGCATTTTTTAGCAGAAGCCAATTTTGTGTTTTAAGTAACAATAACTAGTCTTTGACACCAGTTCTTACCATGTCCCAATTTTGATCACTATAAATTATTCCCAAAGGAAGATGTTTGGTGTAAATGAGCCAGTGAGATGCCCTGTACAGTCAGTCAGACCCAGGAATACTAGAGTTATGGCCCTTAGAACGTATTCGGTGTTTAAAGTTACAGGGTTGCAATGCCATTAAGTGGAGAATAAGTTGTATAAAGCAATCTCCAACATATGTTTTAGATGTGGCTACGAGTGAACGGGCGCTATATACCTATATATTAATATAATTAAGGATCATAACAGAAATACAAAAATCTTTTAAAATATGGCTGGTGGGTTGCTAGGACGGTTGTAAAAGTTGAACGGCAATTAGCAGTTTTCCATGCAAAACAATTCGTTATATTTCATATCATATTTAAGAATGACGGACAACGTCAACATTATGATCATCCTCGTTCGGTGTGGGGGGGGGGGGTAAATAGTCTTCTCTCGACAATGTTTTGTGTGAAGTGCTTAAACTGATCCCTCGGTTCCCTCGGTTTTGGAATTGCAAATATTAGTGTGTATATCTAGTGATAGCAATATATTTGTAGTCGTTCTTTCAAGCAACAATACCGGAATCGACGCAAAGTTGTACTGTATCAATATGCTGTCATTAATGTTGTGGTACTTTGGTTGTTACTCTTTTTCGGCGCAGCCGTACTAACATGGTTTTGCTATTTGCATATCAGTGTTGTGTAAACCAATCAAATCTTACGTTAACCACCAAGGCAATTATTCTTCAACCGAAAAAGTTTGTAACCTTGACGCGGATTGGTTGACCTTTCGATAAAGGGTATGTCACTGAAATCCGCTGAATTTCGATGAATTTTCCGAAATCCACTTTGGATCTGGAGTGTCCAGCAATCGTAACATCTCGCCATTTTTAATGTTGTACAACAAATATTAACCTTCAAATTGCGCCGATCATCTTTTTTCAAGATATTACTTGTTACTTAAATTTGATAATCAAAACAGTGTGTTAGCGTGACAATTAGACAAAAATGTTCGTAGAGTCGATGATCGCTCGAAGTGGACGTCATAAAACAGGTTGGACTGTATTGTACTTCATCAAACCCAATTATATCGTAAATGTATGTCACTAGCACAAGCATAGTTCACATCGTTTCTCAACTACATACAAATTGTTGCAAATGCAAGTTCTTTTTCATCGAGCGCACTTTTGTAAAACCATGCAACATTCAATTAAACAAATTTCGCTTTTTTCTGGAGCAAAACACTATAATGTAGGTCTGAAGGTATATAGTTCTGTAGGTCTGGAACATCGAGACTGGAACACGGTTTTTGTATATAATCAGATTCAATTATTTTATAAAAGACGTATATCTGTTCTGACATAGGCCATCTTTCAACCGAATAACGCACCTGCTTCAAGCAGTTAATACACTAGAGATTTAGACAAATAGTTCTCGAAACGTGTTTTGTACTTCCATCTCTGTAAAACGGTTCACAATTTATGAGTTAACTCAATATACTCATCTCATTTTCTTGTTTCATTTAAGAAAATTGATTGCTGAAGAGAGGGCGTTGCTGAACAGAGATTTTGATGAAAATATCCGACTCATTGTAAGAGATTAGGCTGCTGAAGACAGGGTGTTGCTGGTTAGAGGTTTATTTGATAAAATATCACATATTTTAAAAGGTGGACAGTTGAAAACGGGCTGTTTGTTTGAATATATATCACTTATTTTTAGAGTTTATATTTGGCTGCTGCAGAGAGGGTGTTGCTAAACAGAGATTAATTGGATAAATATTACTTATTGTTAAAGAGTTGACTGTTGACGAGAAGATATTGCCAAACAGAGGTTTATTATATAAAGTATGAATTGTTTTATTCTATTAAGACGATGTTTCACTTATGATAAATTGTTCCCTTGGAAATTCAGCTCTTACATTTTTTTAATTTGAGATGTTTAATAACGGGTGTATTAGTCACATAGAATAAGACCTTCAATGTTTTATACATGTACATGTATTGCTAAATTGATTACTGTAAGCAATTCATTCTTCCATAATTTGTCCCCCTGTAAGTTTTCACCTAGCAAGGTTGCATATTTTTGTACCAATAAGGTGTTATATATACAGTCGGACTTCGTTTATTCGACAACCTTTTATCCGAATACTTGGTATCATCCGAAATATATATCAGGTCCCGATGTATTTTCTTCGGCACGTCGAAATTGAAGTGGGCTATTCGAAAGTATTCGAAACTATGTATTATTCGAAACTATGTATTATTCGAAACTATGTATTATTCGAAACTATGTATTATTCGAAAATATGTATTATTCGAAACTATGTATTATTCGAAATGTATTATTCGAAATGTATTATTCGAAATTATGTATTATTCGAAACGAAAGTTCGAAATAATCGAGGTCCGTCTGTATATGTTTCTCTGTTGTGTGTAAAATATGCCATACAATTATGATTTCATTTCTGATATGGAGTGTTAAGAGTTTTACGTCGTATTTTCAATAGTATTTAGACTGTCGGCCTCAGGTCGGCAGTCTTTAGTACCGCAAATCCAAAGCAAGCATCGAAAGATCTACTTTTTGCCACCTCCCATTTTACCGTCCATGTATAAATGCGCCCAGTGGCGTATCCACGGTAAGCGCGGTTAGAATTGCTGTGATCACGAACACGCCTTTTAATCGTAAACACTTGACGATATTTGTTTATTCATGTAGATGCTCAATTGACCTAACCAGTATTCCAGGGTCAACCAATGAGCAACTTCACCACATGAATCAGAGATGGAGAGCAAATAACTTATAATTAACTTCAGTCAAAGTGTCAGGGAGAACATACATCTCGACCGGGATTCGAACCTACGACTTCCAGATTCACTGTGGAGTGTTTTATCGTCTGAGCTAACCGGACAGGCTATCACTGTAATAATAGTCTGTTCAAAATACAAAAGCATCGTCTTTAATTGTTCGGTTGTTTTGTCAAAAAACACCGACTTCATAACAGCAAGTATACTTGTATGGAACTTTCAAACATGCATTTGTTCCACCGCCGTTTATAACGACTTTCTTATCAAAGATAAGACGGTTTCGCGTGTAATAAAAAATCTATACCAGACGAGTTTTCTGAGAAGTATTCAAAATTACGAGGGCGGGATGAAATCGTTTGAAGTCAGTGCAATGAGTGCGGCCTTGTTCGTATCGTCGGCTGCAGTTACTCTCCATCTTGCCGAACATCATTTAAAAGCAGACGGCAAACTGCTGAACCGCTCTCTTTACCTAGCAATTATTATTGTGTTTGTTGTTATAATCCATCATTTGGATGGAAGCCAAATTCAAAAAGAAACAAATCAGCGTGTCTAGTTACAGTCTAAAGTTGTCGGTGGTAATATTATTTAATTATTGAAACGTCGAAATGAATTCCAGTATTCGTTTAAATAATTAAGAGAAACGCAACTGAATAAAAGAAACTTGTTAACAAAATTTCGAGGCATGTAAACGATTTGGATGCTATTAAAATTGCTGACGCGTAAATTTAGAATTTGTGTTACTGCCAGTTCGTTTTTTTTGTCTGGATGTAAATACGTGTATTAAGCTACCCTTTAATTGATTGATACATTTGGTTAACTGTTGTTTTATCAACATTTTAGCTATTAAAGTTTTGATCAGTTGGTCTATTACTTGTTCTTGGTTTTCAACAAGTTGTACAATGTAGCTGATTTTCCCAGCAAGAGAATTGGCAATACTCACGTTCAATCAGCACTATAGGAAACTTCAATTTCAGTCATCGAGGACAAAAGCAAGCGTATTAAGTAAAACATTGAAAATGTACAGAAATAATGCAGAAATCATGGCCAGACAAAATAAATACACGTAAAACAAGAATCCAGGCCATCAAAAGTAACATGGAAAAAAAAACATGGTCTAACAATAGAAAATAGCAGAAAACCATTGTTTTACAACAAGAAATAGGGTGGAAAAGCCATGGTCTTTCAACTAGAAATAGAGCAGAAAACGATGGTCTTACATCCAGAAATAGAGTAGAAAACCATGGTCTTACACCAAGACATAGGGTAGAAAACAATCGTCTTACACCAAGAAATACAGCAGGAAAACCATGGTCTTACACAAAGAAATAGAGCAGAAAACCATGGTCATACACCAAGAAATAGAGCAGGAAAACCATGGTCTTACACAAAGAAATAGAGCAGGAAAACCATGGTCTTACACAAAGAAATAGAGCAGAAAACCATGGTCTTACACCAAGCAATAGAGCAGGAAAACCTTGGTCTTACACCAAGCAATAGAGCAGGAAAACCATGGTCTTACACCAAGAAATAGAGCAGGAAAACCATGGTCTTACACCAAGCAATAGAGCTGGAAAACCTTGGTCTTACACCAAGCAATAGAGCAGGAAAACCTTGGTCTAACACCAAGCAATAGAGCAGGAAAACCATGGTCTTACACCAAGAAATAGGGCAGGAAAACCATGGTCTTACACCAAAAAATAGAGCAGGAAAACCATGGTCTAACACCAAGAAATAGAGCAGAAAACCATGGTATTACACCAAGAAATAGAGCTGGAAAACCATGGTCTTATACCACGAAATTGAGCTGGAAAACCATGGTCTTACACATAGAAATAGAGCTGGAAAACCATGGTCTTACACCAAGAAATAGAGCTGGAAAACCATGGTCTTACACCAAGAAATAGAGCTGGAAAACCTTGGTCTTACACCAAGAAATAGAGCTGGAAAACCATCGTCTTACACCAAGAAATAGAGCTGGAAAACCTTGACCTTACACCAAGAAATAGAGCTGGAAAACCATCGTCTTACACCAAGAAATAGAGCTGGAAAACCATCGTCTTACACCAAGAAATAGAGCTGGAAAACCTTGATCTTACACCAAGAAATAGAGCTAGAAAACCTTGGTCTTACACCAAGAAATAGAGCTGGAAAACCTTGGTCTTACACCAAGAAATATAGCAGGAAAACCATGGTCTTACACCAAGAAATAGAGCTGGAAAACCTTGATCTTACACCAAAAAATAGAGCTGGAAAACCTTGATCTTACACCAAGAAATAGAGCTGGAAAACCTTGATCTTACACCAAGAAATAGAGCTGGAAAACCTTGGTCTTACACCAAGAAATAGAGCTGGAAAACCATGGTCTTACACCAAGCAATATAGCAGGAAAACCATGGTCTTACACCAAGAAATATAGCAGGAAAACCATGGTCTTACACCAAGCATTATAGCAGGAAAACCATGGTCTTACACCAAGAAATAGAGCTGGAAAACCTTGATCTTACACCAAGAAATAGAGCTGGAAAACCTTGATCTTACACCAAGAAATAGAGCTGGAAAACCTTGGTCTTACACCAAGAAATAGAGCTGGAAAACCTTGGTCTTACACCAAGCAATATAGCAGGAAAACTGTTTGCAGTTGGGAGTGTGTTCTCTATTTTAATCTGCGTAACAAGAACAACAACCTTGTCGTAAGCCATTCTGACTGGTATGAGCAAAATTTGGAAGAAGATCAGATGCACTAAACTACTGTTGTTGTCTAAATGTTGTTGTTGATGATATCGTTAATGACAGAAATGTAGTCCTTATTTATGACGGATCTCTCACATTATAATGTGCAAGTAGTTATAACACACAAGGTAAATAATTGTACTTTTAAAACTAATTTACAACTTGAAATATTTCCAGCAAAACAAGGTACCTGCTTTTTGGACTAATTATTAGCAGTGTTTATTTACTGGTGTGGTAAACAACATGTGTTACAAAACACTTTCACGTCCCATCCTTCTATCAATCACAATTACAAACTTTTAAAATGATGTAGAAATTCTACATCAGGATAGAACTATGAAGTTGCAAAATGCCTTTTTAAATATAATATGTCAAGCGTTTGCACAATTATTTAAAATATAAACTTTTTTTATGTTTTCACTTTACTTTTTTATTCTCGTTTTATAGCATTCGGCTATGTCAGTATTCCAGTTCATACCGCAACCTTGACACCTGTGTTTTCACGTACTTTGCCCAACAGGTGTTGTCGAAAGGCGTATGTATTTTTCATCATTAACCCATATGTTTAAAACGTGCCCCAGATTCAATTGAAGCTAAGAGCACTCTGTATTAACGAGATGTGTTTGTTCCAGACAAAATGAACTCCTTTCAACTCTGCAACGGGAAGTAATGATATCCTTATGCTTGCTTTTTGGACTACTTCCAGCGCGTAGTAGACTTATGACGTCACAGTAATTCTCCCAGGATTATCACGTGGTCTCGATTCTAACCAATGAAACTGCGTCGCATGCTGGGTAGTTCTAATCTTCTTGTTTCTGAACAAAATCCAGGCAGCATTTAGCATCTGATAGTAAAACAAATAAATTATCAGATTTTTGTACGAATTAAACAAACAGAGACCGACTAGAACGTATGTTTAACAAAGATTTATTGTCTCGTAATCTCCAGACCAGGTATTTGTCTTCGAATTCACATTTGTTTTAAATAATGAGGATTTAAGATTTTGGGTGTAACGACGTAAAAAGCTTCAGTGGTATTATGATTCCATTAGAAAAAATACTAGCAATTCGCATTTAATTATTCGCCTAGAAATGAGGTCGCCTGATCTTGTATACTTTCTGCTCGGAAAAATGCAAAGGTCACGGTTAGAATTTTATAGAAACGCTTGGTTTTCATTGGTTAACACCGTTTTATTGTGAGTAAATCAATACCAGTTCAGCTCTGAAACCGAATGTCGGGCACAGAATCTTATACCTATTGTACAGTAGGACGGTTAATTGATAATATTGTTGAATAGAGGTTGTTTCTCATGAGATGGCCGCTCTGCAGTAATTGCACTGCAATTAGCCATTGCAAGATAGGCCTACATTTGGAGCATAATAGTGTTATTGTGAAATCCACGTCTTGAACAATCACATAGATTATATGCCATTTTTTCCAGAATAAAACTAAACTTGCATGAGTTGAATCATCTTAATTGGAACTCAATTAATTTTACAACCACACTGTTTAATAGGCATGAAGCGGACCAGTTCGTTTTACGAAAAATAGGTAAACATATTGCCCACCAACGCATTTATATTGCCTATGTCATTAAACAGCCATAAAATGATTCAAATCTGACCCAATAAACAACGGCAAAATAACCTTCTGCTTATCTGCTCCGCAATTGCAAGTTGATAAAAGTTGTATCATATGGTTCGATTTCAACACGCACAATTTACTTCATTTCTGGTTCCGGGCCTAACGTTTGAATTTAATTTGCTGCATAATTTGATATGTTCTGTTGACCGATATCAAGTGTTTGATATACTTCTTGACTTGAACATCTGTAGTCCCAGCTGGTCGATTCATTTCCTGTTACCTTCGACTTGAAAAAGACAAAAAACAATCCTACGTATTATGAATACTATGGTGCTACTACAATCTCACATTTTCGCAAATACGAAACTTTTATAGGCTGCTTGATGTGGTTTTGATATTGCGCCTTAATTAATGTTATCGCTACTTGAAGATGTGTAGGTCGTGGTTCAAACATCAGACCATTATGTTACGGGTCAACCAGAGGGTACATTTCCGCTACAATTTAGCCACACATGTTCCAAAACGGTTTCAAGAGCAATGAATGGATACTCAAACCATTTTTTAAAGTATAATTTGTACAAATGTCACACATACATGAATGCTCACACTTTCTGCAGCATTACAACCTGTGATAAGGCCATCAATGGTGGCATTCTAAGATTTCATGAAGCTTACAACTTGCATTTAGTGACAAAATGGAGGCATGCTCACACTTTCTGTAGTCATACAACTTGCAATGAGGCCATCTGATGGAGGCATGCTCACACTTTATGTAGTTATACAACTTGCAATGAGGCCATCTAATGGAGGCATGCTCACACTTTATGTAGTTATACAACTTTCAATGAGGCCATCTAATGGAGGCATGCTCACACTTTCTGTAGTCATACAACTTTCAATGAGGCCATCTAATGGAGGCATGCTCACACTTTATGCAGTTATACAACTTTCAATGAGGCCATCTAATGGATGCATGCTCACACTTTATGTAGTCATACAACTTGCAATGAGGCCATCTGATGGAGGCATGCTCACACTTTATGTAGTTATACAACTTGCAATGAGGCCATCTGATGGAGGCATGCTCACACTTTATGTAGTCATACAACTTGCAATGAGGCCATCTGATGGATGCATGCTCACACTTTATGTAGTTATACAACTTTCAATGAGGCCATCTAATGGATGCATGCTCACACTTTATGTAGTCATACAACTTGCAATGAGGCCATCTGATGGAGGCATGCTCACACTTTATGTAGTCATACAACTTGCAATGAGGCCATCTGATGGAGGCATGCTCACACTTTATGTAGTCATACAACTTGCAATGAGGCCATCTGATGGAGGCATGCTCACACTTAATGTAGTTATACAACTTTCAATGAGGCCATCTAATGGAGGCATGCTCACACTTTATGTAGTTATACAACTTTCAATGAGGCCATCTAATGGATGCATGCTCACACTTTCTGTAGTCATACAACTTTCAATGAGGCCATCTAATGGATGCATGCTCACACTTTCTGTAGTCATACAACTTTCAATGAGGCCATCTGATGGAGGCATGCTCACACTTTATGTAGTTATACAACTTTCAATGAGGCCATCTGATGGAGGCATGCTCACACTTTATGTAGTTATACAACTTTCAATGAGGCCATCTAATGGATGCATGCTCACACTTTCTGTAGTAATACAACTTTCAATGAGGCCATCTACTGGAGACATGCTCATATTGTTTAGCGACGATACAACTTGTTATTGCCCACTTTATAAAAGCCTACTTGCATTTTTTGCATGAAGGCGTTTTGCATTAACCATTAGTCATCGCAGTATTTCCAAACTATATAAAAAGTGATGAACATGACGGAAGAGGTAGGAAAATGGGACATTTACAAAACACGACAAAACAAATAGCAAATCTTAAAACACTATTGACAACAACAGAAATATAAACAAAACAACAACTAATAACCAGGAAACGCATGTGCTGACGATAATTGCAAAATGTCGGAGAGTGCTAAATACTAAGTAACCGTTCGATATAAAAAAATTCATGTTTGAAATATTAATGCGGATAGTACGGCATTTACCTTGCAATAAATTAGGCGAATGGCGCGATATAAGAACTATCTGTATCGTACACCCGTACCGTGGTACACATGTCTGATCAGCGCTCTATATAAACTGCCAACTTCAGTTCGTACGCCACAACATTTTGCGCTGTCGACTGTTTTATACTACTAGCAATATAGAAAACGTTGATACTTATAAAATAAAATAGAGTTTCCGCAGTTTGAATTGATTGCGATTATTTTCCTTTGTACTTTAATCGTGTGGAGAAACATTTTGTTTTAGTGCTTTAATAGTAAAAGTTAGTTAAAAACTAACAATAATTTGCATTCACTATTTTTGTCGTGTATACTTTTTGAAATAACCATGCAGTCTTCGAGTTATGCTAAGTTATTGATTTTTGTGACATTATGTATGATGATATTCATGGTAGCGAATGGAAGGCCGAAAGAGACCAAGGGGTCAAAAGGGGCCAAAAGCAGGGGTGGTAAAAAATACAGTGGAAAATGCAAAGACAAGATAATGGCAGAGTATGAATTGGCATTCTACGGGGAATGGTCGGACAAAGCGTACCCACGAATGTACCCTAGATACAGACCATCAGCTCAGTGGTCGAAACTAATCGGTAAGTTCTGTTCAAACATGTTTTGCTCGCTTCATACGTTTAATTATTCCATAAACGTCTTGTCGGAATACTAGGAATATTTGTCATTGTAATATATACATCATATTCTTTATCAGCTGGTGCATTTCAAAAATAATTTATACTCAGCATATGTAATCACGCACTGTATGGGAATTCTAAATTTTCATTAAATCACTTTTAGGATACAAGAAAAGATCTTGATACGATATTGTAGCATGTGTACGCAACATGTATGCTAAATTTCATGACAATCGACAAGTATTTTCATAAAAAATAAGTTTCAAAAGTAATAAAATGAAATTTAAAGAAGAGTGGTTGGCTAAACAATGTGAGTTTTTAATTGCGTGTACTATCAGACTATTCTAACAAGAATGACGAAATATATTTAGCTTCTTCGATAGGTTAAGTTTTTGGCAATGCGATTGAAGAACAAGCTTATAATGTTAAAGCATCATTAAATCAAAAGACCCAGCAAATCCGACAGTAGTTAATAATTGTTGAAAGTTAATGTTGCGAACCTCTTCATTTAATTACTGGCAAAGCTTTCAAAGCTGGAACATTGAATTCTTGCAGTTCAGTTTCTGTGCTCTTCCATGAATCTACATCTCACTGTTACAATGTGGTGTATGAGTCGATCACGTTAACAATGTATTTGATTTATAATTATAACAATGGAAAATATTATTTCATCTAAATTCTTAAATGCACGGGAACGACGTGTATCTCAACTCGGAGGAGCAAAATTATTTTGGCATAAATGTCTCTTTGCTTGCAGAGACATTTGGCCGAATGAAAGTACATGTATTTGTTCATCTAGTCACTGTATTTTTTCATATTTGCATTTTTCCGTTCAATTACCACCCTAGTTACATGTAATTACCAGTAGACACATGTTTTTAAATAACGTGTATTACTATTACTAATATATAATTCTATTAGGTGTAAAAGCTATATAAGTTTTAGAAGGTCATAGAAAGGTCAAGTAGGAATGCTGGGAAAAGGGTTTTCTTCAAATATTTCGGCATGGTGTTAATTAGTTTTCCGCTGCCGGTTTTTTTTATTTAGAATTTTGTATTCTATACTTAGTTGTTAAACGTTTTCGGTTGTTCCAGGAACTCTGTTGTTTATTCAACGTACAAAGTCTTCGTTTACTGTTCTGATAATAAGTTTCAAACAAAATTGGGACGCTGAACAAAGATCCAATTTGGTACGGTCTTAATGAATCTTACAGACTTTGCTAAGTGTAGTTTAGATTTGCTGGTAAATAAATGTTTATCTTCATTCTAATTGCAACGAGTTATATAAACATATATCTCACAGAAGCCAAGAAAACCATACGATTAATGTTCGCGCCATATCTGTGCAGTTGTCAAACGTTTGATATGTATTTAATAGTGATGGATAATCGGACAAATGTCATAATCGATTATCGGATCGGTTTGAAAACTCAGAATCGATAATCGAAAATAATCGAAATTTAGTTTTTTAGTAAAAAGTATAATGCTGACAGTTAAGTTAATTTATACAAGTTTATTTATCTCTAACAACATTTAACATATATGGGGTTTTACATTACTCTTATACCATAAGAACATTTAACATTCAATAAATTTATTTTGTTTTTGCATGTTTACTTTGTATATTTCTATTTGACTGAATAAATTGAAAACAATTATATTTTATTTACTCTGTACAGAAACAAGATTTGATCTTTAGCTTGAAGAAATAGATAGACAAAATTAAAAGATGTAAATAAAGTCAGAATTTCCGATTATAATCGATTATTGTAGTTCATAAGCGATTGTCGCCGACGTCGGATGTCTAGCGACGATTTTTCGATTATTTTCGATAATCACGCCATCTATATATAGTTATTATATAACATATAAGTTCATAATGTTAGTGTGTTATCAAGTATCATATGGTGCACTGGACTGAACATAAAAACGAACTATCATGCGAACAATACGGCTGTGAATATCGTCTGCGATTATCATTATTATTGAAAGCAATATTCAATCACTGTGCACTGAGATGCGTAGCCTGTGGTAATACGAAAACGACCGAGGTATGCCGGTCGTTTCGTCTAGTTTACGTTTTGCAACACATTAATGCGCAAACGAGATTACGAAATGATTTCCGAACTCGGTGTGTTACGGTTGTAATCTCTATAAGTTATCTTAATTCATTTTCATCAAGAGCGTTATCTTGTCTTCTATAAATGATACTAGTAATCACTATATAATAGTCTTTTATTGTTCATCATTAAGAAATAATTTACAAAAAATGCTTGCTCAGCAATTCACCTCTATAGCTTTTTTATAGAATCACATCAACATATAATATTATAGAGTTTATACGGAATGTATGCGCTGGTTCCCTGCCATACATCTCGTCATATTCTGAATCCTAGCTAATTATATTGCTATACAATACTTTAAAAACTTCTGAGATATTTTATGTCTTTTTTTGAAATTATTTTGTTGCTTTTAATTTTTACTCTCAATTAAGCACTAATTAAATTGTTGACTTTTAATATTAAAAGAAATAAATAAGAACCATTTTCAATAGGTGTACTGTCTTTTGATGCCATGTGTGAAATCGATTATTCGTTTTCGTAAGTCGTAAAATTGATGAACAAATTTTTGCATGATGACTTCAGAGAAATGCGCTGAAACTTAAGTAAACACACTTTCTCTAACTTTCCCGCTTTCAATCATATAAATGTCGTGCTGTTCAAGATAAAAAAGAAAGTTTCCAAAATAATACAAATGAAAATGCTTTTTAAACTTCCCATTCCTTTCGAAATATGGCTAAGTTCGTAAAAGCATAACGGTCCATTGGAATATAAAACCTGCATAAATTAATGAGCTTAAACTAGTGATGGATAATCTGGTACATTTCATAATCGATTATCGGGTCAGTTTGAAAACTCATTATCGATAATCAAATCGGATATAATCGAAATATGAAGCTATGTAGTATAAGTGTAATGCTGACAGTTGAATTCATTTATACAAATGTATTTATCTCTTTTTTAACTACATTTAACATCAATTGAGTTTTAAATATCATAAGAACGTTTTTATCATTCAATAAATATTTGAGTACTATTGAATAGATTTAAGATTTGAAAGTATATCCGGGTTTATAGCTTAAAAATGTGAATAAATATAATATCATCTTATTGAAATAACACTTCAGTCAAAATTTCCGAATAAAATCGATTATTGTAGTTCATAATCGATTGTCGCCGACGTCGGATGTCTAGCGACGATTTTTCGATTATTTTCGATAATTGCGCCATCACTAGCTTAAACTTTTAAAATTTTACATATTTATTTACAGGACGTTCACACTCCGATCAGTACTCCATGTGGTCTGCGGGAGAACTCGCATCCGAGGCCGTACAGACATTTGCTGAAGATAGTGACACTCGGGGCTTTGACATCGAGGCGCAGTCATACGGTGGAATCAGAGATACGTTCACTGCGGCACCAATCAGTGGCGGCCTTGGGAAATCTGCGACAAATTTTATCACCGATGGTGGACATACTAAGGTAAGCAATGTTCGCATTGAGTGTGTTCCTTTTCCGGCCATTGTAATCGCTTTTGATACCATTGAACGAGTCCAGCCACGGACGTCACATCTCTATACTGTCGCTGTTACGAAGACGAATGTAAAAGTCGGAGTACAGAGACACGTATGCGGGACTATACCGTTTAACAAACTATGTCTAACGGAGAAAGTTTGTAGCGGGTCACTTATGTATGTGGCTTGTGACCCTTTTGTTGTAATTGTTCACATGTATATGTATATTGTTCGTATCGTCCTGTGCTGTTAGATGGCTATACACTTTATGTCTGGCATTTCCAGTTCGAATGCTTTATTCATCTTGACTCGTTTGATGCCATTTTGAGCGGCATTAAAGAATCTTATATTATAGCTGAATCTCTACTGAAATGAAAGGTTGTGTTATTTTATAACCAACATTTTATATCGGGTGGTGGTCGACTTGCACCAGATTGAGAACAAGGGGTATGCTGTTTTCGGACGCATGAATGGATATTACGAGTTTCGAAATGTTAAGTGTCCGTCGGTTCATAGCAATCTTTCATTTTATGACACCTGAATTCCTATGTGCTGAAAGTGGTGGCAATGAATATAAGCAAGATGTTCCGATACACGCCTAGTTGCCAGATAATATTGTATTCATCTCCGCGCTGATAATGACGCAAATTTGAAATCGTTAGACGCAGCAAGTTATTATCCTTGCCAAAATCATAACATTTGGCTTCTAAGAAACAATATGCATTATCCTGCTGAGGTTTTACCACAATACCATATGGCAGTCAAGGTCATAAAATCTATCATCTTCACTGTAATATTTATTACATAATTTGCTTACTCAGTGGTATCTTTTGAAGTTGGAACAAAACATCTGTAAATTACCACAGTTCAAGTACTTCTATCACCACTTGTGTCATGCTGTCGTATACAAGTTCTTGAAAAGTTGTCTAGAAGGGAGAGGGAGATTGAAACTGTTGCTGAAACTAATTGCTGTTTTGATTGTCTGTATCGATTGCAGTCTATTTTTTTGTGTCTGTCTGTCTCCTTCACTGTTTTAACTCATTCATCGCGGCACGCATATGTGTTTACGAGATGCTGCCATATATCCAAGTTGAAAAAAGTATAAGCTACATCAAAGAGATTGCCTTTTACAACAAACTATGATAAATGTTTAATCCATACTTACATATATTACATTTACCGGTGAATGAGGATTGCCTCGCTCACCCTGGTACATAAAATATATTCTTACCCTAATGATCCCAATGTTTACCCACTATATTTACACCAATTAAATATATACAAGTATATGTAGTAACCCTTTTTAGTTTCACATGTTTTTTACATTCCTTGCGCGCTAAATGACCGAAGCTGTCGATGCGCCACAAAACCACATATAAATAAATGCCATATAAAAGCACTACTCGAATTACAGGAATTGTATATGTATATGACGGGTTCGAAATACGATGCATATTGCGTATTGGGCAACGTAATCGATAAAAGCAAAAAGTAAAGACTTTCATTGCTCGAGCATTGCAATTTCCTTATATATTTATATATATTTTTTTTTCAGATTTCATTCATGGTGAAGTTAATTCCTAGTCCGGACTGGTTCGTCGGTTTGTCGTCATTTGACCTTTGTGAGAAAAAGAGATGGAAAAGTCATATTAAGATTGACTTGTACCCCATGGACGCGGGAACCGATAAGGGGCTGACCTTCACATCTCCAAATTGGCCATCGTTCCCACAGGAGAACATCTATATGCTATCACCTTCCGCTCCGCTACATTCCGCCAGTTCGTTTTATTACCGAAATGTGACGTCACTTCCTCCAATAGCCAAAGTGTACCTTACGAAAATATCCGAATACAGACGGAAGGGTAAAGCGCCACCTCCCGGAATCAAACAAGAACGCAATCTCATTATTTACGACACCGTTGACACTCGACAAAACGTTGAAGACGTCACTATACCAAAATTAGAAAAGATAATAGACAGAACAATCTCACAAAATAAAGAGCCTAAAAGAAATGAAATCGAGGCTCCAAGAGCGGAAGCATTACAAGGTAAGATGCCTACATGTACTTATCTGTTGGTGTTATGACGTAGGCCGTACCAAATTGGTCGATCTGCTTCTTTAGCGTCCTCATCATTTTTCCAAACCAACTTTTTACATCTGGGGATATCATGAAACATTTGAGAATCTGAGATTCTTGACGCAAAACAAAGGTGTTTAATTAAAAAAGTATTATTCACGAAACAGCAAAACTATCGAACTTAAATGAATAGATACACAAAACTATTTCAGATTTTAATTCTGGTTTTCCTTCATCTGACGTTTTGTTTACATTATAAGCACAACAAGACTTTTAACAATACACAATGTACATGTATATAATAAATTTTCAAAAATGTGTTTTCGATCGGACAGTCCAAAACCTATTTGTCCGAGGACGCTAAACATATAACACAGTTGGTATGGCCTTATCTTCTAAATAGTCAAACTACTATCAAATTAGAAACTAATATTTATGTTTTAAAATATTCGGTCGATTCGTCTTGGGCGTTTCTTGTATCAACTGAGTCTATATGGAACACATCTGCCGTATGGTTTGCGTCAGAGAAGTAAAACATCATGGCCAAATGGAAAATGTAGGAACTAAATATCATGTGACCAGGAATGTTGTTTAGTCTTCGAAATCTGGGTTAGGAGGAAATCGTTTTACACTCTCCACCGAAGAGTGATTGGGTAATTTTATTCCCCTGATCAAAATAGCTTCAAACCTATTGAACTGCACAAAGTTTAAGACGTGTCTGCCAATATGTAAGCAAAACCTACTGCAAGACGGTCTATGAAACTTTGCAGTTTTAAAAGAAATTATCAACTTTCATCAATAATTCAAATATTTCGTGCAGCCCACACACTACGTCAGAGAAACGATACCTAATATGCAAAAACTCTATTATGCAGCCATTTTTCATATTAATAAATTATAGAATGAACGCCGCGAACTTAATTTTGTATTCATTTTGACATGTTTATGAGAATTACTAGAATATGTAGTGGATTCAAAATTAGTTAAGAATACCGTTATTCTGTACACTATTATATGGGTTAATTCTTTCTAAAGTATGTTTTCATTAGCTGACCACCTCGTAATTTGTTACGGCCATACCTAAGTAAAAAAAAAACTATACAAATACAATGTTACAAAAGTGACTGAAATTCAATGAATATTTCCTTAATCTTAATACAGTTAAGTTTTTTTGCACTTTACTCTAATTAAGTAGGTGATATAAGCAACACATTGTCGGGCAATAATCAATCAATTCGGGATTATCTATCGCCAGTAAGGTTTTATATACCACGTGTCAACCGCAGTATTTCGTAGATATTGAAGGAGATACATTGAAATACCGAAGTAATAGTTATTGATTTCCATGAAATTTGGTTCAGAATAGGATAAGCCCGGAGCCCGGTTGGCTCAGTCAGTAGAGTCACGTGACTGCCGACTTGAAGGTCATAGGTTCGCAACCCGGAGGGGGCGTATGTTCTCAGTGACAACTGGACTGGGCATAGTACATCCAGAATCATCTGTTCTTTACATCGATTCATAAGAGCGTGTCGTCTGCTGCTGGCGTAAGTGCAGTTTAGTACTGGTTAGTGTCCTAGAAACACTCATTAGGTCAACTACGTAAAATAACTGTTCGGAAGGGGCGTAACTCTCCAATACTACATTGGAATAGAATGAAACTTAATAAGCGTTATGTAATACATTCCATCTGCTGCTGGGTGTTGATTTATCGGCTCTACGACGCGTGTATTTACGTCATCTGGCTAGATTTTAACTTGCAAAGCAAATTTACTGTGCAATGTGTAACATATCTACCAGATACTGTATATCACTAGTGGTTTATAAATTATGATAAAAATGTCTGTGTGAGACTTGTAGTATCATAATTTATATTTCTGGCTGTCTTGGTGTTTTTTTTACCTGTGAAATATTTCCAATTACCTCACTCTGTAACGTATAGTGCCGTTCACCTCGCGACGCGGATGTTGTAATCTGAGGAACCAAGGCCATTAATTATCAGGTAACAGTCTGGTGATTCTTCAAAACAAATCAGAGTTCATAAGATGGACACTTCCAGGAAAACAAAATTTACTAGGAACGCTTACTTATGAACGTTTACCCCGACCGACTGTAACACACACGTACAGTTTGTTTAGTTCCGCCTTATTGAAAATATTCTTGCGAAGATGTCTGAAAATATCTTAAGTTTAAAAATGATGCAGTGTCAAAACAAATGGAACATGTCTTGATTGATCTATGAAATACACGTCCAACATAAACATTAGAGCTTAAACTACTTTGTTTTACATCGATTGTGAAACCAGTTTTTACATCGTATACGTATCTTGATGTCTGCTTCCTGCCATGGCTACCAAACAGTACTCGCGCCAATTTGGGGATTGTGGAGTTCGTGAACTGAACATAAACATGCGACACTCTTATAAATTGTGTTATTGTTAAAACATAATTATTCACGTATTTATTCCGTCTCAAATTAAAGTTTCGCTCTAAAATGAAAATAAACTCATATATAAAGTTAATATTTCGTATGTATTTTGTACACATAAAGGAAAATGAAATGATCGTGAATTTAGGGCTGTATAATCCTTGCAGATGCAAGAAACTGCAACAAATTGAATATTGATAAACGTAAAGAAGATTACAAAGTGTTTGGGTTCGAATAATACAATTTAACTCATTTCACAAAATTCTAAAGTTTTAAATTTACTTCACCGTTTCTGCCAAAACACAAAATGTATGTACGTGTAATAGGTTACTGACCTAGGTTAATTGAGGGCCATTGTCACGTGGCTTCATTTATAGGTAAACCACTTGACTCTAGTAATAGGTCAATCACCCTAAGTTTGATGGGGATATTTTATAGCTCTGTACTCTTATCTAGGAAATTCGTATTTTATCAAGATTTTTACGAGATTTCCGAACACAAGGTGTTTTAAGAATCATTAGAATTTGATAAAATCTGGAATTATTTAATCTAAACAGAGTTGCGAACGTAAATAAGCGAACAAAAGCGGTCACCTGTTTGTTTCTGAGAGTACTTGGGATAATCCAGTACAAAGCTAATATCATAATCGAATAATTTGCATCTAATGTGCTTATTTTTATTGAAGACACACGTGTTTGCAATATCACCTACATCTTTGTTTTTTTAAAAGCGTTTAAACTGCATCTATAGAACAAGTATGACTGCCTTAAACGCTGTTCTCAAACGATGTTTGGAGTGCAAACACTATTTATTGCAGTCATTGAACGATTGTAATGCCAAATAAAAACGATATTAATTATTTTTATATTCTTGTTTTCGTTATTTTCTGTAATGTTTTTGGCAGAACATATGTCGTACCCAGCATGCAGTATTGCTAAAAGCAATACTACACTTAATCCAGGACTATTTGTGCGTATTGACTTAAGGCAATTGTCTGTTTGCATGAAGTATTTCTGCACTTGATGCATTTAAAAACGCACAAAGCAGGTTCTATCAAGGTTCATACAAGAAAAGAATTTGACTCCACGTTATCTTACGTTTACGCAACATGTGTGCTAAATTTTATTCCAATCAACGGGTATTTACGATGATAAACAACAAAAATGAAATAAAATGACGCTTAACAAAAATATCACAGGTTCGATAGTGCGTTTTTAAATTTACTGACGCAATGAATACTAAAAATGCATTCAGCTGATAATAAAAAACTTTGTTTGTTTTTTTCAGATTCCGATCCGAGCTGTCAGGTGTCAGAGTGGTCTGGTTGGACGCCGTGTACGGTTACGTGCGGGTTTGGACGCCAAGAAAGGAGACGTACCATAGTGCGCAGGGCTTTAATCCCAGGCCTTTATTGTCCAGTCTTGCGAGAGGATCGAACATGTGGTACCATGAAGACTTGCCAATGGGAATCATTTAAATTCTTAAGCCGCAACAGTGGCTGAATAAACTCTTTGACTGTGTGTCTATAAGGTTGTAAAATATGCATTACATTCCGCCATTTTGTTTCCATTATTTATTTCATACCATTCGGAAGTCCTCGGTCTGTAAGCGTGTCATTCATTCGGTTTATGTAGATTTGGAAATGTTGAGCTCTTTTAGACTGTTACACATTTATGTCTATTTAAATTCTTTTCTTTTTATGTTCAATTATTTATTTTGTCAAAATTTATGTGTTTTATATCGATTGTTCTTCCAACTTATATGAATCAACCTCGATGGTTGCTTCCTGATTCACTTACCAGTACTGTATTGTTAGAGACTGTGAAATATATATCCCTACGCTGCCACACAGCGCTTTGATTCCACTACCATTACGTTATTATGAAGGTATCGGAATAAAATGCTAAAGGAGAGTCAATTCCCCCATGGCCGGATATTTGAAGCCTCAAGCCAGGGACCCGAGGCTCAACCCATAGACAACTATGCTTCCCTGCATTATCGATATCTTGTCTTGATATGTATTTTATTCTCATTTGTAAAATAAACGGTATATATGATTTGACATCGTACTGAGAAATATATTTCCGACAAAAAAACTATTTCATCGCAAAAGTCAGAATGTGCATGCAGGCTTGATACGTAAAATTGACTGAGGTTTTCGAGTGATTATACATTTTGTGTATTGCCCAGGGCGAATTTTACCGCTCACACAAAGTGACGATTCATTCTTATAAAAATATTATGTAAACATCGCTGTTAACGTTGTCGGGCTGTTATTTTTATCGACCGGTGGCGTGTAAAATTCTCCCTGGGTCGAACTGATTGGTTTTTCATGTTTACTATCATTTTTTTGCAAGTTTTGTATCATTTATATCGTTTTGTTTTGACATTGTTATTAATTTATTTATATTGTGTATCAATTATATAAATTAATCCTTCAATTGTGTTGTTTTTTCAAATCATAATTTTTTAACTCCAACATACTGTTCACACAAAGAAACACAACAGAGTATGTTGCTTCCTTCGTGCCTTTTGTGCAAAGACATTTCATGTTTATAATTGAAAACAATACAACCGCACGCACACGCAAACACACGCACGCAAACACGCACACACACGCACTAAATTCACGCATGATTGTACAAAATCTGATTGCAAAGATTTCGAACTGAATTAATAAATAGCGACAGAATATTATAATTTTTTTTTTCAAATATATGCTGACCAATAAGGGTATCAGTGTGTGTGGTTGAATAGTGCTACATGTATATTTCGGTACTTTGATCTAGCCAAAGCTCTTGGATCTCCGCCAGCAGCCAGTCATTTCACCTCTTTCTCTTCAGTTTAATGTTTCAAATGAAACGAGTTTTTGATCAAATTGGAAAGCGTTTCAGTTCACTAACTTTTTGGGTTAGGTCATTTGAAAATGTTTTATATTTGAGAGTTGTGTTTTAAAAAGCTGAAACATGATATATTTTAATTCTTAACGAAATCGATTGCGGTGCAATACCTAAACTAGTCTGGAGTTCCTTCACCTTTCACTATGTTATCGTACTGTTTGCAATATCAATACGACGGGAACCAGACTATACCTAAACTAGAATTATATAAATTTTCTTGCATACTCATCATTTTCCACGTTTGATAGATATATATTTTATATCAAACCGAGCAAGTTTATTCCAGACATATACAACCCCTTCCGGTTAGTTGTACATAAGTACGACCCTCGGGCACATCGTTGTCGTACGAAAATAAATGATCAGGTGAGGTGTAATAATTTGTAAACGTTGGATCGATCAATATTTGAAAGATATTTTTCATCGCTTCCTTGTGAGATAAATTACAATCA
Organism: Mactromeris polynyma; assembly: GCA_032209605.1. Taxonomy (NCBI): domain Eukaryota; kingdom Metazoa; phylum Mollusca; class Bivalvia; order Venerida; family Mactridae; genus Mactromeris; species Mactromeris polynyma. The sequence goes on from JASFXZ010000012.1 coordinate 8,683,560, forward strand.
AATTTGTAAGATTTTGAAACGTGTTGACCTCTACTGTAGGTGTAGACATGGCCCCAAGCGTTTATGATAGCCAGAGTTAAGTGCATAACATCTTTGGAAGTGCAGTTTGCATAATAATGTATATATTTCGACACAAGACGTATCGATGCGAACGAAATAATGTGTGATACTTGTCAAAAAATAGGAAATGACAAAGATAAATAGTTTCATCCAGTAACTTACAAAATGTACATTAAAACCTCCATTATAAGACCACCTTTGAGACTTTTGAAAACTGGTCTTCTCACTGATGTGGTCTTAATATTGAGGTTGAATAAAAGCAAAACAGTGAACATGAACTTTAAAATTGCGTTCTTAATTTCGAGGTGGTCTTAAAGTGAGTTTGAAATTTGAAAGTGTTCTTAAGTAATGACTGGAGCAGATAAATTCGTCGGTTAAGTAACCAGAAGTAGCCAGAATCACATAAAGAGTGTGTCTTTCTAATCAAACATTTATATTCTGTATCCGGTACATGAGTTGTCCGAAAGTCATGACACTCTTGTGGATTTTTCTCAAATATTTTATTGCAAAATAATTCAGGCAAAATTCAACAACAAAAGCAAAAATGCAAGGTTACAGATATTTTACACCTGTAATATTATGACTAAACGATAGCGCACAAACGGAGACACAATTGTCTACAATTTCCCATCTCGTTAAGCGATGTTCATTACAAGTTTTCGCCCAGCGAATCACATTTCTCTTGAATTCCTTCTTATCCAATCATCCACTCGGCGCTGCTCACGTGACCGGAACTCATTTATTTACCTCCTCCTCCTTTTCTTACCTAAAACAGGAAAAATGTGGTATATTTTTTTGAAGACGCTAGGAACATAAATGTTGTAAAGGGCGTTTCGTTTGAAATAATAAATATAATGTATAAAAATTACAGTCAATTACTTGTATATCAATCAATTTTATAAAAGATAATTAGACGATTTGCGTAAGTGTTTTTTTCAACTTATTTACACTAATTAATAATAATTATCACAGGTGCATACATACTTTGAAAATTAAAAATCAAATTTATTGAACAAAACTAAATTACTCTTTGGAAAAGCCAAACACGAATTAAAAACGAACGGAATAATATAAAGATAAAGTCTAGTATGGTTAGGTGGATTTCAGTAAATAAATATATACATGTACAATAGAAATCGTCAATATGTATTTTCTAATAAGGTAACCAAAATCAAATACAGTTTACAGCATACATGCCCTTGTTTCAAAAAGTTCTCAATTTGATATTTTTTCTCTAGTCAAATAGTTTTGTAGAGTGAACATGAATCAATGCACAAGAGTGTCCTTTGTCGTGGTGGAAGTATGTCTGAATCTACCTAGTGTACATACGGGAACTATTGGATGCGAGTTCTACATTTCTAATACAAAATGTTATAGCTCTTACTAAAAAGTTGAGACAATTATCAGATGAGATCTTTTATGAAATCGGGACTAGGTCACTAACCGTTGACGGGCGCTCTGCTGTTGTACACTTACCCACAGGAGATTGTCACGAGTTCTCTCCATTTATCCCTTCTAAAGTTCTCTCCCTTTGTCCACTCTACAGTATATGTATACATATGCTATAAAAGAGACGAAGGGAGGGGACTCTAGAAGTGATAATGGGGAGAACTATTGAAATATCATGTGCAATTATCCAATTTAGAAACGCAAACGTTTTCCGGATAATAGATTTTTATATAAATGATGATCAATTTTCTAGTTTAGTATAAATGGACGAATGGCTAATCGTCGTGTATGAAATTGGAATAGATTTGAATAAGGTTAACCCTTATACAACCTTTGCGTTTCTAAACTGGTTAAGTGTATAGCCTTACGACCCCTATTCAAATTTATTTCACAGTTTTATCTTCCTTTCTACGTTAATAACATCATGCAAGTGTCTAGACAATAGTGGAAACAAGACAGCACATAGAAGTATCAGACAGAAATATGAGGCAGCGTATATATGTTAGTGCAAGCCGTACAGTGCAATCCCTTTAAAGCAGCCCTCTCTTGGGCGACATCCTCTCTTCAATTTTCCTGTTGTTAGAAGTTACCCCCACCCCACCCCTAAAGCAACATTCTCTCAACAACAGCTAGAGTGTGTGTCTGCCGAAGAGTGTCGGCTCGCACTGCAGGGTTTACACTGTATGGCAAAGATTCTATAATCAAATATAACCGTATAAATAAGCTATAAGAATGTAAATGAAAAAGCGATGCTAAGCAAATGAAAAATGCAAAAAATGCATGCAATTATATGGGATCCCACAGGAATCAATGAAGAGTTCAGGTACATTAGTTCAACAGTATGATTAGGTAAGTTAGTAAAATTCTATTGTATTTACTGTATTGAATACACCCAGCAAGTTTTAAAATGTTTATGTTTTACCTTCCAAGCGGCACTATTTTTTCTTGCCTTGACGTCTTGGCATAGGCATAGGCATAGGCATGGGCATACCCATTGGCATCATCATTGGCCTAGGGACCATGCCTGGCATGTTAAATGGCAATGGGGTCTGCATTGGCATAGGTGCAGGCATTCTACCTATTTAGTCACAATACAAGAATTTTGAGTGAATAATGATGGGAAATACCTTAAGAAACAAACATTTGTGTCCACTAGAACAAGCAGTCTTTGTGAAAAAGCGCCTGATGGCAATATGGTAATTTTCCATGACGTCATCATTTATGACGTCATGATAAGCCAATGAGATAAAGCACGATGTGTATCAATTTTAATCATTTTATTGAAAAGTTGGCATAACATAAATATCTACACATTGAGTTATTATGACAAGCAATGGGTGATGACATTGATAAATAAGCAAAATGGTGTGATGAGTATAAAACAAGTATTTATACAGTAGGCGTGTGAATACGTACAAAACAATAAGCATTAGCATGTCCATAAAGTAAGCGCAATACGAAACTAGCAGAGATGGATAAAATCAATAGATTACACAAGACAAAAAAACGTTTGCAGTTCAACCACTAAAGCTGTTCGCATTGTTTGTAAATGTGTTGCTGGGCTGAACAGTATTTGAACTTAAACTATTTGTGAAGCCATTATTTGACTGAGTGTTTGTAAAAGCATTATTGGGTGTAGCTAAATTTGAGTTTGCAGAATTCAGTAATCCAGTATTCGACTGAAATGAGTTTGAATTAACAGAGTTCGAGAAGGCATTGTTGCTTGGATCACCATTCATAGTAGCTGAATTAGAAAATGCTCCGTTCGATGAAAGTGAATTTGAATTGAGCATATTAGAGCCAGCTAAATTATTATTGTTATTCGACACAATTGGTGTTTGAGAAGCAACAGAACCAGAAAATTGTGAATTCATATTATTATTGTTTCCATTTCTAAGTACAGTTCCTCCTTGATTAGGCACAATTCCACTAAAAGGCACAATTTGATTGTTCACCGGAGCACCGTTAGAACCCAAAGCAAAGCTATTTGACGGATTAACTGCACCATTATTATTCATACCAACACCATTTGTGCTCATAGCTTGATTATTGACACTTTGTCCCTGGATATTATTTTGTAGGGCTCTAGCCCCAGAAAACTGCTGCTGAGGCATAAGCCTTTGGCCCCTTCTACCTGCAAAGCCAAATTGCTGCATCCCTGGCATTGCTCCATTTTGGTTCATTCCCAAACCTTGGTTCATTCCTTGGCCAAAGCCTTGACCCATTCCCTGGGTCATCCCTTGATTAAGTCCTTGGTTCATGCCTTGAATGAGTCCTTGGTTCATGCCTGGATTGAGTCCTTGATTGAGTTGACCCATACCCATGATAGCTGGGTTTGGAGACATGGAGGTGGAGCCAAATGGACCAGGCATTCCCATACCGGACATAGTCTGTGTTGTTGATGGTAACATGAAGCTTCCCTGTTGAAGACCATTAGTGGAGCCTACCACATTTCCGTTTGGACCAAAGATGCTGTTGCTCATTTCTGATGGACGTAAAAGAGCTTAGAGTCAAGTTACAAACTTAGGAATTTTACACTATATTGAGTAAGTCTAAACATCATATTGAGGGTTATTATTGTAACCATATTGGCCGATAAAATATTCGTTTTACTACATATTTGTATTAGTTTAAAGCTGGAATATTTCCTAGCTGGTCTCTATTAGAAACAGAACAAGATTTGATAGCGGCAAATTCATTTCCTAACTTGTATATATTTGAAACAGAGTAATAATTAGTAGTGGACAATTTATTTCCTTAAACTATATTTGGAACAAACTATCAATGAGTAGCGACAAAGTAACACAACATCTAAAGCTAGCAACAGTCAATGGAACTAATTGTATAGTGTCTAAACTATATAGAAATTTTACTCATTTAGACGTACTTTATATTTATTGTGGGAATGAGAAGGCAAAGTTTCAACTTTTTATTTTCGAACTTTTTATAGAGGCGCGGTTTTTGGTATATATTTCCTTGTTTCAATACGAAATGAAATTTTCTATTGTGTAAATTATGTTTCATTGTTTGCTGTTCTAGAAAAAGACTTACATGTACTGTGAATGGTCAATAAAGAAATTAACGGTCAAATTGATTGGAGCAGCAAATTATCGAGGTTTGTAGACTTATTAGGAAATAACGCAATGCCAAACTCGGAGCTTGTCTGGTACATACTAAGCTATCCTAACAATAACCATATATTGTTGAATACTTCAGAAGTTAATGTCGAATCTGCTCTGCCATTTTAGTAAATAGGATCGCGAAAATGTTGAAGACTTGTTTCAGTTAGTGAGAAATAAAATTGAAAACAATATTTAGTCGGCTTCACCATCAAGTGCTTTTTCACAAAGGGAACATTATCAGTGTAAAATATCATAACAAAGATACCGATACTACACACTATACAAGATAAGTTACAATTATGCTTATATTGTATAATAAATATATGTATGTTTATGGAACTACAGGTATATCAAAATCATGGCAGTTTTCTTAACCTATAAATTATCGAATGCAATTGATAACAATCAACGCAGAATATCATTCAAACTTTCAGGTCCTTAAATTACAGACGATAAAATTCGATAAAAATAAGTATATCTATACATGAAGTGCATGTATTCAATTAAACTATCACACATTTTTGTTGTAGTGTTTGAATTCATACATGTTAACAATACTTCAAGTCTTGTAAATTGAACCTCCGTCGGTTAAGAACGCTAGGATTTCCTAAAAAAGGTACTACTGCAAGTACTGTGCGCTCAAATGCATGCATCTAAGGGGTTTCGATATTCATTTTTTTCGAAATTATTTCATCTAAATGAAATTCAAGCAGATGAAGGCGTAGTATGATACTCAGCGAATACCTTATTACAATATCAAACTAACTCATCGAGAATAAAGGATAGTAAGTTAAGAAAAAAAATATGATCACAGATATTAAGCGTCCCTTCTTGTGACGAAGTCACCGTAACAATTTGCGCAGAATGGGCAAATTGATTTTTTTTATAATAAGTAATATTGGTATATTGTGGACGTCAGAAATAGTTATGAATTTTAAGTTGTTATTTATCCAATATGGTGTAACATACAATGAAAAAAAACATAAAAATATATCACATATAATACACTAGATCATGGATCTAATATTTATTTTACCATTCTCATTTTTTTCCGTCGAAACTTTGAGAAGAAAAGTTTTGTAAACAGAATTAAAAAATTCAGTTGTAAAAACTATTATTTTTAAAACTCGAGTGATCAGAACATGACAGATCCATTATCAAGCGTTATGTAAGTGCACAATTAAAACAAAAATAAGACTTACGCATTCCTGGCATAAACATTGATCCCATTGGACCTGGCATACCCATCATTGGTCCCTGGTTCATCAGGAAGGGGTTAGGGGCGAATGCGTTCATCATAGGGTCGTTAGGGAACAATCCAAACCCTGGCTGACTGGTGAAAGAGCTACCAAACTGAGATCCGAATGGTGGTGCGAAAGGGCTGAAAGGGTTCGGGGCACCAAAGGGAGACATCGGTGGTTGACCTAATTGACTTTGTCCGAATCTTGGCATATTCTGTGCATTAAGTTGATTTTGAAAAAGTGAGGCTTGACTATTGCCATCAAATCCCAACTGGTTCAGATTGTTTCCGTTAAAATTTCCCATCTGCGTAGGATCTTGGAATCCCTGTTGCATGCCATTTTGCACCATTCCGTTTTGTCCCATGCCATTTTGCATCATTCCGTTTTGTCCCATTCCATTTTGTCCCATTCCATTTTGCACCATTCCGTTTTGTCCCATGCCATTTTGCATCATTCCATTTTGTCCCATTCCATTTTGCATCATTCCGTTTTGTCCCATGCCATTTTGCATATTGTTTTGGTTTACCATTTGGTTTTGTCCCATCATACCGTTTCCATTCATCATTCCATTGCTTTGTTGACTGAGGCCAGTGTTTTGATTCATATTAGTTTGCATCATTCCTCCTTGATTTAAACCCATTCCGTTGTTTTGTCCGGGCATCATTCCATTTGCGTTCATATTTTGACCGGGCATCATGTTCTGGTTCATACTCGAACCAGTTTGTATTCCAGTAGGATTGCTACCAAGAAGGCCCGCGCCCGGGTCACTCGTACCGGTCGAACCGGCGGCATTGTTATTGCTATTACCGAAAAGTCCGAAGTTGAAGTCTGAACTTCCGCTCGTTCCACTTTGGGCTCTTGTATACTGGGTCAGGCATAAGCCGACCAAAAATATAATCAATTTCATTGTATCTGAAAATAAAATAAAATGTGACAATTAAATACAATGGTATAGAACACTTTATAATTCAGTTTTTACAAATGTATGTTGTTAATCATATCAAAGTAAACAAAAGATGATGTCACGAGTCGTACAGTGTAAGAAACAATGGAATGGATAGAATAGACAAAGGATAATAAATTACGGAATTTAGTAAATTAGTTTTCTGAAGACTTTGAATGTCAGCCTTTAGCGAGTTTAACTGTCGTTTTCTAAAAACGAGTTAAAAAATTCATTAAAAAATATTAACACGAATGTAGTTTACTTACATTATAAATTGCAAATAAAATTAATATTTCATCGGTAAAAGATACATTTTGGCTTAAAAAAAGGAGTCATCACTGTAAGGCAATTGACACGTCATATCATCGAAAATATTAGTCCTACATGTTATTAAGTAACACAAGTGTTTTACGCGCCTGCGACGTCATGATACTTATCGTACGAATAAACTAAATTATATATTAGTTAAATTATTATATATTATTATATTATATTATTAACATATTTCGGAATATTTAAAAATGGTAAAATTCAGTCTTTATCTAAATCAATGATTAGAATATTTGAAAAGTACACAAAATCCGCACTTACCACTTTTCGTTCCAAACGTTTATTATGAAAGACCGTTACAATCCGGTTAACTGCAAATATATACGTATTCCTCTGGGCACTAACTGTTGAAAGCCTAACAATTTAATGAAATATTACTGTCGCTTGTCAAGTTTTTATTCACTTACCAATGAATGAATAACACATTGCGGAAGTCATTTTATTTTCAAAATTTCCGTTTCTATGTTGACAGCCAATGAAATGATGACGTTACGTAGGGGATTGAACGTGGGAACAACGTAGACTCACGTCGTTTGTGTAATATTTGCAAAATGACTAATACATGGAAACATTTGACCATACATGTTTATTTAGACTTTGAACATTTGATTGTTTTATTAAAATATGTACCGGAACTTCCGGTTGCCTAGAAAAGGCAATGGTGTCCACCGAGGTGCTTAGCATATATATACATGTATATAATATATTTATATAAAAAAAATTGCTAATATTATACAACAAAATGTATTGTCCACAACGTTAATTTTATCGCCATATCGTGTATTTTATGTTTTAATTGACCTGTAGTCACCCAATATGTCTTTATGCATGTACGTATATAATACCAATTAGAACGATAATTAGCTACATTACTTCTCATTATATTTATGTATTTATTGTGTGGTAATATGGTATTGAAGTAGACCCATAGTCACCCGTTGTATACGTCTGTATATATGTGTATGTATTGTGTATTCACATGGGACTTTGGCTTACTGAAATTGACAATAAACGTATTCTTCTTTATAATAAAAGGTTAATGTTGGAATCAGGGGTACAGTAAATCTCAATAATTAGACCACCATTGGGACTATTGAAAACTAGTCTTAATATTGAGGTGGTCCTAATATCGATGTTGAATTAAGAGCAAAACAGTGAAAACAGACTTGAAAATTGTTTTTCTTAATTTTAAGTTGGTCTTATTATTGAGGTGATCCTTAAGTGAGGTTTTACTGTATATGAACAAATCTTGAAAAAATATTAAATTGAGATGTTTTTGACATGAACGAATCAAATATAAAAAGTACGCATACAAATGCAGTATTTTTTACACCGAAAACACATTCTAGACTGAATGAAATGAAAGGATACTGAAAGAATAATGTTCAAATGCATATCTAAAACAGATCAAGACTAAATGCAAATACACATTTGAATTAAATTAACCACATGTGCCAACGTACTCATTTTCTGCTGCAGCCAGACGTACGATGACTTCGCAATGTGCACACAACAGACTTGTGTCCGTCGGAGAAATAGTTATACCGTCTCCCGTTGCCGGGATGTCGAATGTTCGAATCCCGGTAGGGGTCCGTTCTGATATGGCCGGTTGGTGAGCCGCCAGCTAGTTAAATAATGGTTACCGTGCGCCTACCTGCCTGGTGTCTGGTATTAAAGGATAGGAATTGGGAAGTAAATATGCTCAGAAAGTAGGTGTCTCATAAGTCAGAAATGGCTGACCCTTTAAATAGGGGTGACACTATAATTAATAAACACTTTACTATACTTTTTATACCCTCATATGTTTTTTCTGCAAAATTTCTTTGGTACCAAAATAAATTTATAAAATCGTTGTATTTCGTATTGGCTTGTAACTAAATATTCGGAACGCAACAATCCATAACACAGCAATATCCAACTTCAAGCAGGTTTGTTTGGGGAAAATAGAATTTTATAATCAGCGGAAAACACATTCTGACCTATTAGATAAAGTACATGTCCTGCTTTGTTAATTTGGCCTTCCCAGTGCTTATCTGTTTGAAGGCAAAGTTCTCTTCCAAACAGATTCTACAACCAGGCTTGAGTTCACGAACGCCTACATTAACATTTAGAATACATTTACAGTAAAGCCTCCATAATAAGATCACCCTTGGGACCCTTGATAAATGGTCTTCTTTTTGAGGTGGTCTTAATATTGAGGTGGTATAAAGAGCAAAACAGTGAAAATGGACTTGAAAATTGTGTTCTTTGTATTGAGTTTGTCTTTTACTGTATTTAGAAATTCTAATTGTTTCTAGCACAATAATTAATACATATTAGTATTATCTAACACAATTTAACAAATATGGAGTAATGTTAAGACATAACTTTGGACAACCAGTTTCAAAATTCGGTCAAGTCTATTTAACAAGTATCACTAGTCCGGGACACGTGACTTTCATAAAAATGTCTCGAGCCCTGTCAGAATGTGTAACAAATTTGTCGCGAACGAATATGGCTGAATTTCTCAAATTCTCCAAACACTTGGGGGTGAATGTCATGCGGCAAATATGAAAATATGTCACTCGGAAAATCGGTATGCACGAAGTTACTCAATAACGTTACACAATATTTACACCTTGATGAGTTTGAAATGTGTATGATTGTATCATATTGATGTATTGACGTAAATAAAGTGACACATTGATACAGGAAATGGCATACTATTATTCGGCTCTCATCAAATCCGTCATGTCAAGACGTTCATCCCTCAATTAAATTACACTGTAATGTTGAACATTATGTTTATATTGATTTTCTTTCTATGTTCATTGTGAATTTTATTACTAAAATTAAATGTGTCTTCGTAAGGAGGGGCGTAGCTTTGCTGAAATTGTTGTGTAGGTACTAGTTTAAGGGGGGTCCGGGCGGAAAAAAAATGTTGCTAGATCGTTCAATATCATATTGGAATTTTGGCCATTTAATGTTTTCGATTTTTTGAGAAAATAAAAGTGTAGGCCACGGCCTATAGGAATCTACACCACTGGTAACGCTATGTTTTCCATTACGCCGTGTAATTATCGAGCTTCGCTTTCATTACAACTGTCATGTATAACGTTTTTCTTTTGATATAAATAACATATTTAAAGAAAATCGATTTGTTCAGTTATTTTTCAGCATTACTTCACTTATTAAGGCGGTATTTACAAAAAAAGTTTTTAGTCCGGTCGCTTAAGCCTGCTCTGATTATTGACTATACAATGAATTTTACAACTTTTAAAGGGAATATCAAGAAACGTGGTGCCACTGATTAGTAAGAGACTGGAGAGGAAGGGCTGAGTGCCAGGCAGGTCTACATAATTATGTCATGAAGATCTTTAGAATAATGCTCTATTGTTTAGTATGGGTTTTTTTTCAAAGTTGTCCAGGCAATCACTTTTGCAAATACTTAAGGGTGTCGACTTTTCAAAGCTTCAAAAGTAAGGAAGGCAAGTACGGAATGAAAGAACAGTAACTCCATCCGAATACTTTTATTATCTCCCTTCAAACTATTTTTTTTTCTACGTTTGCCCTTACGATAATACCCGACTTCATTTGATCGCTAGAGCTCTATGTTGTTAGTGTAAGGACTGTCCTTCATAATTAAAGCATGGACCAAGTTATCTTTATTCATAATAGGAAATATTTACAGCAAGCCATCATAGAACAATCCGGAACGACCAAAGCAAATTACATGCTGATATTTGCTGTCAAGAATATAGATATTTACCACATATAATTGTTCATACCATGATGGAAGTTCGTCATTTGAGTACATGACCCACAATTATCAATCAGGAAAAACTCCATCCACTAACATGCATTCCGGTGAAATCTGCAAGACGCTTAACAGATTACCTGTCAAATTGAGAACACTCACACCCACATTCATGTACCCGTGTTTCCCGTGTTGCTGTCAATCAAATTGAAGTCGATCCAACCTGTAAATTGTGCTTTGAAGATAATGAAGCTATTTAACATTTCTCGTTGAACTGTTCTGGTGTTAAGCTAGCCTAGATTACCTACCCTTGCCATTACATTATAGGTACTCTTATGTGCAGAGTACGCTGGGTACCAGACTAGTGTTAAGCATGAACGTGATACGGTGCTTTCCAGAAATCAATCATCTCTTAGAAAACAATCATAACATTTGATAAATTGTCGGCAAATTACAAGTTAAAAGTATTTATTGACTCTACCTTTCTCATCGACAGTAAACGTAGATCTATACAGAACAGGCATCATTACAACGTTAGCATTTTTCAAACTCTAGAATCATTATGTAGACGATACATCTAAAATATCCATTGTGTAAGACACAAATCGTTATACTGTTGTCAACAGAAACATTGGAGGGGATAGGGGGCATTAGTGAATTGTTTGTCCATATATACATTGTTAGCAGAAATAATTTATTCAATGTTGCATTTCAATAAAACAATCATTTAATTAAGTTGTTTCGTTTGAACTTGGAGAACTAATTCGACTAATCAACTATTCGAACTTCTTACAAATTAATCTTGTTATTCTCATTATTTCGTGTACATGTACTTTTCTCCCAGTTAGTGATAATCAGTGGCGTAGCTGTCGTTACGCACAAAACGTCCGTGCGTCACATTCGTCTTTGGAATAAAAATATTAGAGGCCAAACATTAAGTAAAAACTGAGGGGTAATAGGAATCACGGACATATAAACCATATGTTTATATGTCCGTGTAGGGATGAAACGTTTGGAGGGCGTACATTTTGAATTTGTGAGACGATAACAGCTCAAAAAGTAGGCCTACAATAGATAGAGCCTCGTTCATCTCATATTTGAACGAACGCTTTCTATTCCCTACAGTATACAAAATAAGTTGTACAAAGCTCAATTTTGATAATGCATTTGTTTCTCTTTATTGTACTCGTGTGCATTTTATTCATATCGCACGTCACTAGAAATACAGAATTCTGCTAAAAAAAACACGGTAAATAATATTCCATTTTATCAGACGCCGGAGATCCACTTTCCGGTACATTTTGTGGCTGTATTCGGCGCTGTTAAATCTGTATCATGAATATGCTTGCTTTGAAACATTGAGAGCTAAACCAAGCGTCTATTGAATTTGTCAACAAATATGTCTGCCAAATTTGAAAGTTTTTGTTTAGAAACTATGAATAGTCCCTAAAACTGCCATTTGAAATATGTCTAAGAAGGTAAAATTGTCGTATTGAAACAAAACAAAGCAGGAAACAAAGTATCTACCAATAATCTAACTGCATGCGCTTGTATACATCGACAAATCCCGTGCCAAAATAAGTCTGCAAGTTTTGACAAGACAGGACATGCAACATTTAGTTGGCCGCGGAATGTCAAAGATGTCGGACACTGTATCTAGTAAACAAAACTAACTGCATGTTGTATAATTTGGTGTAGGCTTACGTGGTAAGGGTCTTATTTCATAAAGCACTCTGTATACGTGTTGTCGCTTTTAAAATGGAGCTCTTGTATTTATTTGTTTCATTTTATTGTAAAAAATGGTGCACTTGGCTTGGTGAAATGCATGTTTAAAAGTCAAACGATTCAAGTTATGAGCTATTTGTCAAAAGTCATGTATTTATGCAAAATACTTATTGTGCCAAAATGCCTTATATTGTTGTCATGCATGTTAATGTAGAATACAGTACTTCTGAATAGATAGATTTTCATGGGTAAAGGGTCAACTCGGCCCACTTCTAATCTCGACCCGGTCCTACTCAGCCCACTTTTGAAGCGCAATGAAAAGGCAAAGTTGTTCACACACATAATTATTTAACAGGTCTGAATAGTATATGCGGACTCACTCGGACTCTACAAAAGTACAATACTGGGAATATTCAATAATGTTTTCAACTTACATTTAATTGATTTTAATTTAAATATTAATGAACAATGTATCAAAATTCAACACTTTAAAGGTTTGTACATGTCGCCTCAATTATTGGGCCGAGATTGAAAGTGGGCCGAGTTTACCCTGAATCTTTTCATGTGTATCAGCTTGTTTCAATGCTGATATTGTAATTTATGTCATCTGATTACCAAACTTTCCAGTGCTTTAGTTTAAAAGGTGTTTAACAGTATTTCAGACTTTCTGTGGTTTGCATTTGATTGACTTGAGAACTCTGTTCAAGCTAAGTCTTCAAGTAAGAGTGACATATGTTTATTTACATGAACACGTGTTACTGAATGATTTATTTATCCGAGATCCATTCTATTCAGATAACTTTTACAATATCCTAGATGCCATGACAGTTCTGTTATGCTATATTTTATATCTGCACCCAGCGGTACCTTTTCATCTGTAAGGAATTGACAATTTTCCTACATGAACTGGTGATGCAGTACAAATTTTGTCTGATTTTAATTTCATCCAAATCTTATTCTATGTGTATTTTTTTTGCAATTTTTGTTTACTTAAGTAATTAAGATTCTCTCAGCTTGACGTGCCAATGTCTAGGTCCCCAGTATGGGTTTGACATTAATGGAAGACAAATAGATAGAATATTGTAGTATTATATAATAAATTATGTACTATTTAAACTGTCAATTACTATTTCATATCTACATGTTTTTTTGCAATTTTTATCAGGTTTGGTTTTCCTTGCCAGCTGAGTATTCCCCAGATGTTGTGACATCAGATAGGCGACCGAGTCCTGCATTTACTTGGCATAATATTGAAAATTTACAAGAACTATCCAATGATACTGATGGGTCAGACATAAGTTCATCATTCTGTGAACCTCAGAGATCGTCTTCGATCTCACAAGAATTATCACAGTATCCATTGACATCCAGTATGGACCAACAAGGACAAAGTGAGGTAGGTAGATTTATGATCTTACCGAATATTCCCTAATAAACGCCCCTCCTGTTTTGAATAATAAAACCGAAATATTCTTACTTTAATCCATCATTTTAATAAATTATATATCCATCACGTGTGTATCCAAATTCCAATGTATCAAAGAATCAAAATGGCACTATAATAAGGAATGTTTACACAAAAAAAATTAACTGTTACTATAGAATGTTAAACTTTTAAACATTTGGATGGTAAATCAGTCAACTATTGTATAATATTTAAAACAATTCAAATTTCGGTGAATGGAGGCAAATGACAAAGGTCATGTAGGCACATAGGTAAGACTGCTACCTGTGACGTAATACAGTCATATTATGTAATAGCGTTGGGCAGATGAAAGCAGTTAGTTTGGAAGGTATTTTAGGCTAGCCAGTGCAAGTTTCAACACTTCCGGCTTAGATCAAAGGTTAGAGAACAGCTGGTTGGTACCATACTCGTTCTAATAAATGCCTATGATACTTGAAAATAAGTGATTTTTAGCTATTTTTTTACCTTTATTAAACGCCCCCCCCTTCTCAAAATGTAACACCCCCAGGGCGTTTATTAGGGTATATTCGATATATTGATGTTTATTTCTATAGAATCTATACAGTGTCTTTACTTGTTATGTGAAGTACATTCATTATTTCATCGTAGTATATGTACAGATATGTATATAACTGAACATTTGATTATCTATATCTGGAAATTCATAAGATACTTCAATTTCAATTGAGTTTTCAGTGTAACCCTTATAACCAAATTTGTGCATAATTATGATGTAAAATGGTCAATTCGTTTTTTTGATATTTTTTAGCCTTATACCCAAGTTTGTTTGTAAATTGGTTTGCTGTTCTTTCTATTGAAACTCAAAATTTTACAATGTGTATATTAATGTTTTCAGACGGTGTCGACCAATGAAAGTCCAGATATTTCTACATCTCAGCAGGAGTCCACCATGTCTGATGGTATATGTTTATCTCATACCGATCTATGTTTTACTCTGTTGAATAGTCGGGGTTCTCTGTTGGATTTTGAAATAGGAGTCCTGGGACTCCCTTTGCTGAGAAAGTAGGAGTCCCATGCAACTTCAAGCGAGGCCGGTAGCGACAAGGGGTTTGGTGGGGAATGTGGTGTACCCATCCCACTTAGGGGCCTCTTTCATATACCGGTATCTTGTTTAATTTTTATGATACTGAAATGTTACTTTTATGATACTGAAATGAAACTTTTATGATACTGAACTGAAACTTGGTAGTCTTATAGGAATTTTTTAGTAATCTTGTTAAAGGTTCTGAGCTGTCAATGCACCATAAAACACCATTAATTCATTGTTTCAAAATGTATGACGTTTGCCTGTTCATGTATCTCTCTCTGTTATTACATTTATGTGATACAGATTAGACATCATTGTACTGAACAAGTTGTAAAACTGTGCTAAATAACTAATTATTCTTCCATTATAAGTCG
Source organism: Mactromeris polynyma (assembly GCA_032209605.1). Classification (NCBI taxonomy): domain Eukaryota; kingdom Metazoa; phylum Mollusca; class Bivalvia; order Venerida; family Mactridae; genus Mactromeris; species Mactromeris polynyma. Next base: position 8,699,053 of record JASFXZ010000012.1, read on the forward strand.
TCATGATGATAAACTAGGAGTATCCTGGCTGTTAACCGGCTAAATTTTGTTTATATAAAATTAATAAACAATGCTATGCTGTTATGACACATTGGCATACAGCTCTTGCGTCAGTGATGAAATTAAAATATTTTAAAATGAAGATTAATTTGCTGAATTATAAACGTCAAAAGAGCATGGCTTTTATCTTCTTGTCTTTTCAGGACCATTTGAAGACGGAAATTCCACCTCTTCTCTACATGACAGTCCACATGATGAAGCGGTCAGTTCTGCTATTATGGAACTCTCGGGGGAGTTAATGCTTGGTCAATTTACAAGACATAAGCAGATCTCAGGAGGTAGTGAAAGTTCTGACATCTCTGATGATGATGTTCGGCGACAGTCATCTGGTGTTATTGCTAAATATCCAGAGTCTTCCACAGGTTTATCTGATAATGATTGGAATCCCTATGCAACTGAATCAGATACAAATCAAACACCTAGATCACCAAGATCAGTTGCCAGTGATGATCAGGGCAGAGTCGGTTTTGTTTCAAAAGCGACATTTAGTATTGCGCAGCCCAAAGAGTCAACAGCAACGGTTTCCATGGCAACGGGGAAAGTTACTGTAGATGGAGACAAAGCATCAACAGATAATGGTCAGAATGCTACAGAAAAACTAAATATTTTAAGATATGTTGTAAAAGATGATGAAAAGCAGGTAGAAGATAGAAGAAATAAGGTTAGATCCCCTGAGGACGATGTGAGAGTTCAGTCACCAGATACAGCACGTAGTGAGTATACTGATGGAAGTAGATCTGGCAGGCAGTCAACTGAATCTGGACAAAGTATGGATACAATTAGGCGAGAGTCTGCCGAATCAGCTGGAAGTTTGAAATCTGATGGAAGGCAGTCATCTGAGTTTGGTCGTGATGGAAGTAAGAGAGAGTCTGTGGAATCAGCAAGATCTCTTCAAAGCGATGGTACTGAAACTAGATCTGGGAGACAAAGTGTAGAGTCAGGTCAAAGTGGAAGAAGTTCAAGGTCAGATTTAGACCAGAGTGGAGGCAGTGGTCAGTCTGGTAGACAGTCAGCCAATTCTGAAGGAAGTCAGAAGTCTACTGGAAGAACCTCAGGTAGCGACAGATCTGAACGTCTAGATAGAATTAAAGATGCAGCTGGTGATAATTTAAAGGAGTTGATTCAGTTTGAATCTGCACAAAGATTAGCAACAAGTGCTGGTGGAGATGCATCTAGGAAGAATGGAAAGGACGAACGTACAAGACTAGACCTAGATAGAGATAATGTTTTACGCACAAGATTGACTGCTAAACTAGAACCTTATGCTCCTCCTGTTCAGTTTTCCAAATCACCAGATTATAGTAGCAGTGGTTATATAAGCGTTGCTGAAAGAGACAGAATACTAAATGATAGTGATGATGTTGTGCCACCCAAGAGGACAATGGATGACCGTCAAATTGACAGGTATGATAAAGATTTGCAGTATGAAAGAGCAAGACCATCAACAAGTTCTGTTAACGCTCCAAAAGAGTCCTTGGATTCAGTTCCACATCGCTCACCTAGTGAAGTTTCAATGAGAAGAGTTTCAAATCTATTTGAAGAGACAAAGAGACAAGTGCGAGAAGCAGTTGCTGTTCCGAGACCAGAACCATCGGGCAGTGAGGAAAGATTTCCATTAAGCGAAAGGATATCTATGCCTAGGCATGAAGATTCATTTAAGGATAAAACAGCACCTAATGAAAGAAAGGTCTATAAGTCCAGAGATACGGAGATGGCCAGATCTCTTACCAGTGAAGAAGTAGCCAGGGTTCTTGGAAGATACGCGGATGATGAAACTGGGACGTCCCATAAAGATTTCTCAAAAATGAATGGAACTGGCCCTTTGACAGACAAAGGATCTGATATTGACACAACTAGGGTGACTCCAGCTAGACACGAAACACCTGATTCAGTTAAAACGGATGATTTATCTGATGATGAAATATCTAGAAGAGTGAGAGCTCTTATTGCTCAGACCGGCAATTATGGGAGTCATGGAGATGGTAAAACTGTCGAATATGTTCCACGAACTATTGATTATTCCAGACTACAGAGGGATCTACAGGAAATTCAAGACAGTTTACATGATGATCCCCCTCCTATGGCAAATGATAGCATTCATGTTCAAAGACGGAATGTCCGAGATACTGTAAATGGTGACAATGAAGAAACACTTGCAAGAGATGATCCACGATCATTAGAGAACACGGCTACAACTATTGGTCGAGAGAGTGGAGCTAGTGAATATGGTCGTAGACTTGCTTGGGATTATGGGGCTGACTTGGAATATGATAGAGGCTATGGGGGTCAGTTTATTGGCACTGGTACAGACACTTTGTCATCTTCGCAATTTCGTGGTACTTCCGGTTCAAACACTTTGGTTAGACCTGATTCTGCTGTTTTGAGCTCAGCAGACAATGCTGATATGGACTTGGATGGTACCAAAACGCTCATAGGGTCTGACATCTCTCGTGCTGAGAAAATTGTACAGCAGGTGATGAGCAGAAAAGCTGAAGGTGACTTAAAAGAGTCAGTTGAAGACATTATTGCTAGGTATAGAAATGAAAGACGTGATTTATTTGATAGGTTACAAGCACCTCCTGAAACTAAAACTTCGAAAATGGTGGGTGACTTAGGTTCCATTGGTGTTAAACCTCCATCTGAGAAAGAGAGGCCTATACTTAAAGATCCAGACATTGCATTGCCATCATCTGAGCAAGACATAGATCGAAAATTATCTAGTAAAAAGGAGCAAGGCCTGGCAGAGAGAGTTTACAAGATCCTTACATCAGAAGGAAAAGATGCTGTTGACCTCAGTGGTCCTAATGAAAAAGGAATGGCAAAGCAGGTTTATAAGATACTAGCTAGTGACCGACCTCAGGAGCAAGTGAATGGAATTCTCACGGAAACCATGGCAACTGAGCATGAGCTTCTTAAACAAATGGTTACTAGGCCTAAAGATGATTCCAGTCTCGATGATAGTGGTCTAAATAACACCACTGAAGAGAGTATTATGATTGAAGAAAAAGATATAAGGAAGCAACTTGAATATTCTCTGTTCAGCTCGCCTGGCAAGGGAGATAAATCTGAAATGACAGCTTTAAGGGAAGTAACCTCAGCTCCATATTCATCTGTCAGCAATGCAAATACTCTTCTATCAACTCAACTAAAGAAAATGTCGGAAAGAAATTTCGATAAAAGTGTAGAGTTGAGAACTCCATACCGTCAGACGATTGACTGTTACCCAGTTTATGGAGTTGACCCTCCACGGAACCAGAAACCAGAGGAGCCTAGAGAAGCCTGGATGCCGGCACGTCGTAGTGCAACAGCTAGAAGTTCAACTAATAGGGACAGTGCATTGGCGAGGTAAAAAAATTCCTTCCATTATTAATTTCTACTTATTTCATGTTATTATGTACCCATGTGAACTATACTTATTGCCTTTAGCATGCTCAATTTAAATTAAAAGGTTAATATCAAAGGCTTCTTCAGTTAAGTAATGAAATTAATTCAGCCCTTTCAGTGCTTTAGAAATCCACTAGCCTAACATCCCGGACAAGTCTGATTCAGGCCACTATTAGTTCAGTTTAAATTAGTCCAGGACAAGTCTGGTTTTAAAGCTAATTAACATCAGAAACTTGACAAAGAAACAACAGTAGTTTATGCAAACATCATGTAGGTACTAAATGGACCAATATTTTTGGACAACTGGCTTCCTATGTATGACTGGTCAAATGTGACATTTCCACAAAATCTCTGAGTTCCTTTGAAAACAATTTCTTGAGTCCTGCCCTTGATTGAATTTTTTTTTTTAAATTCTTGATTGACTTGAAATGCTTGATTTAGGTTTCGTTAATGGGATAGTTAAGTTCTATTTCGCTTAAAACTTGAGCACCGCTGTACGATTTTTTTCAACCTCTTTAAGTGACGTCATTTCCAGAATACGTTGCATGTGACGTCATCATGTACTGACTATAAGCAATATTTGCCCTATAAGGCAATATGAAAACAAAGTGACCATATGCAGTAAATATTGTTTCCTGCTTGCAAATAGTGACGTCACATGTTGCGTCTTCTTGAAATGACTCGACTTGCAGACTAGGTTGTAAATCCCATATCAGCACTCACTTGGACATTACCTGAAAATGCTTAGTTAGTATTTGAAGAAAAACATTGTTGTTTATTTACACTGAACAAATTTTCTAATTGGTCACTGTGGTTTTATACTTCAGCTCTGTGTATTCCTATAAATGTGAAAAGTTGGCAAGACAAAATAGATGGTAAATAAGTATCATGGTTTTTGTATATGAGGAATTGATTCTCTATTTCAGTGAGAGATTTTTCCTCACAGACCGAGACCAAATGTCCCATGATGCTGACAGAGTCCAGCACAGAAGTAGAACACACAGTGATCCATTTGAAGTGTCCCCCTCTAGGAGGCCAATCAGTTCAGAAAGGTTTCTCTTTTTTTATGTATATTATTAGTTATACAGGTTGTTGATAGGGTATATGGGGGAATATAACCTGTCTGTGTGCCGTATAACCCGAGGTGTTAGTCTGATTGTTTAACATTTATATAAAATTGCAAGTATATATCTACTTGTGTATTATCTAGCTTGTGACTAATTATTGATTATTTTATACATGTTAATTTTGTCATATATATGTAATGTTGTATAAGTTAGTGGTACATGTATTTTGAGGGATACAGGGGGGTTTGAGGGAGACAGGTTGGTTGGAGTGAGGCAGGGTGGTTTGAGGGAGGCAGGGTGGTTTGATGGGTTAAAGATCTGACTTCTGATTCGAAGGTAGTTAGTTTGAGCCCTGTGTTGTGCGGTTTGGTCAGTCGCTGTGCAATCCATGAATTTTGCATGAATACAGGTTGGTAGCACAGGAAGCAATCATTGAGAGTGATTAGTATTACTTATCCTTACCGTTGTAAAATAGAATGTAAGTGTAGCTTCACCTCACCTTTCTTCAGTTTATTACAAAACTAGATATATTTTTGAAGGGTGACATAAAAAGGATCTCAATTTAAAATGACAATTTCATAGACTCTATTTTGAGATTTGTTAAAATTTTAGTTCAAAAATGGTTGTCTATTGAATTATTGACAGAGATGACAGAATATTTTTATTACCCTTGAAAGTCCTACTTTATGTTTATAGCCACTGAATAAAAGTATATCGTTTAAAACACTTTCTTAGAATATGTTCCTTGTGTTGCAGGGATGGTCATCTCAGATCAAAATCAGAGGAAGCTGGTAATGTGAGTGATCTAAGTCAGTACAGTTTTGCTGAGCCTACGTACAGCCCAACTGAGCGAAGAAATGCTGCTTCACCTAGGAGGTAAGATAGAGTGATGACATTATTGTATTATATCCTCATTTCGAAATGATTGAGCATTACAGGCATACATGCAATCAGTCTTCATTTCAGATGATCATTTTTATTCTTTTATCCTGAAAATGGTACCCTGTGGATTTTGGCCATTTTCTTATTATTTAATATACTGTTTCCACAACTAGTTAACAGATTTTGTACATCTCTAAGGCTCTGCATAATTAATAATTGCATATGAGTACAGGACAGCATTCCGTTTTTTGCGAAAGTCAAAACTCCTTGAATCAATTTTACTAGGCAGACAGAATCTTTCCCTCTAGTATTGGACTGAAATAATTTATTGAAGAGCTCGAGCCAATTTAATGTAATAAACTAATAACTGTAAGAAGAAAATAACCAATTACATCCCCTAGCGGCAAACGTTTTGTTTAGGGCTCACAAGTCCCTGTGAGAACAGTATACTGGTTGGTAGATTTTCTGCTGTGTTAACTGTAAATGTAAACTTAGTAAGATAGTGAAAAGCTATAACTTAAACAATCTTTTGTATTTAATTGTTGGTGATTCATTCTAGCCTAAGGCAAGAATACATGGTAAACAAACTTTGTGGTATATTGTGTAAACAGTACACAGTGAACATGTATATATAATTGTAAATTTTAACTTTTGTCTAGGGCTGTCAATATTTGGTTATTTTGTTAACCGATTAACCATTTAATCTTCCGAATGGTTAACCGGTTAACCAAACATGACATTCGTTACATGTTTCTTTTAATTTCGTGTATATTTTTACCTATATTCTGACGTTTTACTTCTGCTAAGTACTGAACATAATTCATAAAAGAAATGTCAATCATTTCAATTATTCTTATAAAAATATTATTTTTTATTTCAATCATTATGATATGGTATATGATAAATTGAAGTATTTCAAATCACATTTAAGTTAACAGAAAGTTACACTCTATTTCAATACAAAAATGCTAAAACACAAACATTAGTACAATAACAATATAAATTATCTGTCTATTTAAATATGCCTAAATTCTCGAACACCTAAATGAGTTTTACGACTGTCATAAGCAACAATTAACTGACCTTTTCATTAAATATTTGTAACAAACACATACGTGTCAATCTGTTAGTTACGGATTATAGATTTTGCCCCCTTTACTCCGCGGTTTCACAACTTTCAGGGACAAAGCATTGAGATAAATTTGTGACTACGGATATCTTGCGAGATTTTTTTTCAAAAATGAAAAGTAGGTGTTTTCATAAAAATAAACGATTACCCGGTTAGTGATTTTACTAACCGATAACCTCATGTTCGAACGGTTAACCGGTTAATCGTTGACATCCCTACTTTTGTCCCTATTTAAAACATCTATTAATATTTTCCAGTTTTTATTAAATTTGTTAAGATTTTTCATGTTGTAAAATAATCTCTCTTAAGCAACAACCTCTCAAAAACAGCCAGCAGTGTGTTGTCCAATATGGTGTTGCTGTCGAAAGATAGCACTATATGTTGACTGTAAATTGAAAGGAGGTGTATTACTGACATAAACAGTCGTATAAAGTGTTATGATGCTTTCGTGTTATGCAAATCCATTTTATTTGACTATGAAATATATTATCGGTGCTCTAGACATCCACAAGCCTGAAGTCTAATTGCTGATTCGGGCAACCAGCAGTTGAGTTTAAGTCAGTCCAGGACAAGGCTGTTCTTTAAGCTAATTAACATTGGACTTCCTAATTACTGAAAGAAAATCATGCATTACAGATGCTGTGAAATTTGTAATTTTTTTTCAAACTGTCAACAAATTTTCTTTGCCAAATAGCATCCCATGTCGGACAAGTCAACTTTAACATGTTAACTTGTCTGGGACAAGTGTGTTTCAATAAATATCCAAGAGCCCTGATTATACAGGTTTAATTAATGATGTGTTCATTTATGTATATTTCAGTTTGAAACCTGAGGGTCTTTCCACCCCACAAATACATCGTCCACAAGGTTTGTTCCTTTGGTTTTATTTATTGTATTTTGCTGTTAAAATGTAGAAATATTAGAGCGCCGCTGTACGATTTCCAACCTCTTCTTTAAGTGACGTAATTTCCAGATAACATCATGTGACATCTTCATGTACTGGCAGTAAGCAATATTTACCCCTCATGGCAATATGAAAATGAAGTGACCATACGGAGTAAATATTAATATATCCTGCTTGCAAATAGTGACACCACATGTTGCAATTTCTTGAAATGACGTCACTTGCAGAAGAAGTTGTGAATCCCATAGCAGCGCTTATTTATTGATTGATACTGATAGTGTTTTTGGCTGAGCATGATTGTCGTGTAAATATTTGTGATTGCAACATGACATGAAATATTTATGAACAATGTACTTTTCCATTTTACTTGTAAATGAGACCATGCTACTACAACTTAATTGGATCAACTTTCTATTTAAGGTTGAAATTTGGTCCCTTTGTTTGACTTAATGTAGGCATCTGTAGTGTAAATGTCGCCCTTTTTTGCAGTCAGAAATCAAATGTTGCCCCTAATTGTTGATTGCCCGACAACCACTGTTATATATTGAAACTGAAAATTTTCAGCAGTTTTGAAAACAAAATTTGTCTCTTTACTTTGGAGAGAAATGTTGCCCATATATGGAAACTGTTGGCATCTTATTTTCAGCATATTCTGTAAAACGTCGTCCTAAAGGTATTAACGAGTAGCAGTTGATGTGTTTAGCATTGTAAACTCTCATCATAGAACTAGTTATTGAACTATGAGCAATTGTTGAGAATATCTGTCTGTATAGATCTTTGTAGCCCTCTTCTGTCAGTCATTTCTATGCTATTTCAGGAATGGTTGAATCACAATAAAATGTAGTTTGAACTTTCCTTGAGTAGATACATTCTTACTGAGTGTGCATTATCAAAGCCTGTTGTGTAATTTTTTCACCGACTTACTATATCACTTTGTGTCAATAATGATTCTAATGAATTCTTTCAGATCATATTTGACTGCTTTTGTTAGAGGACTTAACGTTTTGTTGTTGTGCAATGTAAATTAGGCATGGTTCGCACAGGTCTTGTTGAAAAGTCTTTGTATTTGATGCCTACTCCTTGAAAAGTACTTGAATTTGTAACAGCCAAAATCTCCTTGAAAAGTACTTGAATTTTGAAAAAAGTTTTTTAGTAAATTACCCTTGAATCTTCTACTGCGAATAGAAAAGGAACAAAAAATAACAAATAGACTTCTCTTTGACCGGGAGTATTGCTGAGTAGGCGATAGTAATGGTCATACAGTACGTTATAGTACTCAACGGGTTTTATGCCCTCTTAAAGTAAGTCTTATGCTGTGTTATTTTCTCCGCACTGCAGTGATGGTCATCTCGGGTGTTAAACTTGAAAAAATATACTGGATCCTTTCTTCTCTATACAAAAAATCAACATTTCTAGTCCTTGAAATGGGGGAGTAGTACTCGAAGTCTTTGAAAAGTACTTGAATTGTTTTTGGGAAGTTCTGTATGAACCATGTTAGGTTTATATTGGCATATATGAATACAATGTCATGTATGTTGTATAAAACAGGCCTGTAGCTACACTGAGGCAAACAAAGGGCAAGGATGCCCATCAGTATGTCTTCAGGAATCGCAAAATTGTTCATTTTCTAGCCAAGTCCTTCAGAACCCCCATTTACATCTGTTATATTGTAGCTCTTGGTACGGGCCTGAAATATCATATACACATGATGATGAATGAATTTAGAATTGATTTTATCTCTTATGTTTATGGTAGAATTCTATGACAAAAAGAAACTGGAAGTCAAAACAACAGTAAAAACAACAGTAAAACCAAAAGAAGGTAGAAATCACTGTGTGACCTTGATATTTGACCTTCATATATATATTTGACCTATTATCCAGGATAATGATGACTAACCAAGCATTTTTCACTATACCTATTGTATTTTGTGTGAATGGATGCAATAGAATTTTCACTATGTTTGCTTCAATTATTTATATGTATCACTTGCTTATCACATTCAAACCGTTGTTTACTGAGGTCAGAAGTCATTAAACTTGAGTTTCAGATCCTACATCTCCAGACTTATTGGTACTTTTATGCTTCTCCTCTTGTTCAGTATAAATGAATCCTGCCTCGTGCATCTTGAAATATTTGGTGTCACAGTACATCGGTAGTATTCCTCAATATATCTCAATACATTATCAACATATTGCAATATGTTGCACACTATATTGCTTCATTAATCTAAGAGATGGGGGTAGAATTTTTTCTTGTTTGAACACAACTCAATGTGTTGAAAGAAATAAACATGCATAAACTAAGAAACTCATTTCAGTTTTGACTAGAAATCAGATATTAGGTTTTTATTACTAGAAAGTAATAAGCTAATACTGAACAGTTGGCATTCTAATATCAGTTTTTGACATTTATGAGGTTTTCATAACTGGATAATTTGATACCATAGAAAGCTGCTTTTTTCATTTCAAATCACAATAAAACACATATTGGGCAGTGTGCTTGCATATTGCAGTTTACTGGTATATTGTGACACCACTATGTAATACTGTTATGTAACTGCAACTTACACCAAAAAATGTTATGTAAATTGATTTTCCACATATTTACCTTCGTCTTGTAACATGTAGTTGTCAGTTTGCTTTTAGGAGAAGAAAATCCCCAGAAAGTCTGGTTGGGTCAAACACTTGCACATATTGATACTACTATATACTTAAGACCACTGCTTTGTAACTGAAATACTGCTCTAAAAACATACACTTCACACACATACCGCTGTTCAGTAATTATGAACTTGGTAGGATAAGGGTTTTGAAATTTGAGCAAATTTGATTACCTCTGACTGAAGTCATTGCTGATGTGTAAATGATCCTCTGTTGGAAATATATTTTATGAACTGATATACTGCAGAATGGTCGTTTGAGTGTTACACAAGTGTAAGCATCACTGATTCCAGTGATCCTCATCACCATAGTGACAGTAGTGGTGGAAATTTGCTTCGTTGCCATGGTTATCAATTATATGACAGCCCTCGTGACCCTGAAAATGATCTGGAACAAAATATTTCTGCAAACTCTGTGAGGGATAGTAGGAATCTAGCAAACAGTCCCCTAACATTAGGTGGAATTAAACATTCTGAAATGCATGTTCACCAGAGCCGATCTAGGGATCGGAGAGCAAAGGGTCAAAAAGTGAACTTTTCGACAGGTCAGATTTCAAATTCACTTCCAAATTACTTTGCTAACCAAGGTTTTGTTGAGACCGTACCCATTTGTACTGACGATGTTTATGAGTTGCTGTCTAGGAGTCAGGCACAGGAGGCAAAACTAGCAGAGTTGCAGAAGAGATTGTTTCCAAAACAGGAAGTCCCTTCTGAATCCTCCTCCTTTGAAAGTAGGTCAAGGTCAGATGACCTCAAAATTCTTGGTAGCCATGGCAACACGGTGCATTCTCCAAAGAAAAAAGCCAAATACATGAGAAGGGGCTGTAAGTTTACAAGAGTGTAAATTTGTGTTAGAAATAATGTAATTTGTGTGTTTAAAATGAAATTAAAACTTCTAACTGCATTTTTAAATATTTGGGCTTTCAATGTTTTTTGAACATTTTTGTTGGAACCAACCTAATTAATTAACCGAATTGAGGCCATCCTATAGTTGTTGGCAGTACCCTGACCAAAACACTAACACTGTATTAGTTTGACTCTGTGTTTTGGACTGTTAGAAGCAGGATTTCGGTGCCAACCCTACCAACCATCCGTAAAACTGTGGATGGATCACCACCAACAAACACGTTTTGAAGGATCGCCTTATGTTGTTGTTAAAAATGTTGCAGCATTTCAAAGAGCTTTGTGTACTGCTATGGATTGAGTACCGGATAATAGAATGCAGTGACTGTATGTGGGGCATACTTTTAATACTTTGTGTGATTTTATCTCTTTATGTCTGATTTGTTTTTAGTATAACATATCTTAACTTATTCATAGCTTGTATGTTGGAAATATTGCTTACTTTCGGACGCTTTATATGTGTTTTCTAGTGTATTTAAACAGTGTAATGTATGTATGTGGTGTTCTAAGCATGTAGTTTGCGTATAACCAGTGTGATGAATTAATGTTAATGTCGTTGTTTTTCAGTTTGAAATTTCTCATCAATACAGTTTTTGTCTTAAGGGGTAGAGATACTTGTGCCCCTTTCAAATTCATTTTGTAACATTTTTTACTAAAATGAAGAGGAGCAATATAAAAGTAAAAAATGGTTAATTTATTTCGTAGAATATTATGGTATAAAGTTAGTTAAGTCATTAACGCCCAGTAATTGTAATTACATGAATTATATTTTCAATGTTTGAAAATTTAAAGCAATTATCCATAAAATGTTTTGGCTGTGAAATTATTGCATTTGTATATGTTTTCAGATTTCAGACCCGATGGTTCCCCCTCTCCTACTGAATCAGACACCAGCGGGTCCAGAAGAGGGGCTAAAGTTAGACCCTACAGGTACTTAGTTTGCATTGTTTAACCAAAACGAAAATAACCTATGTATTGAAAAGTCTTTTTTATGTGTCTACTGCCATTTCAACTGAATGCAATTTTTAGAGCCATACAGGTATAAAGAACTTTTCTACCACAATTTTTGCTGAGATTTTTCCCATTAAGACGACCCCTCTTTAATTCTAAAACAAGTTAATATAATTATGATATTTTCCTGACTGTATATTAAGGTTACATACCAGTTATATGTATACTTTTTAAAGGAGATACTTCAATGGGAGAAGGTATGTATACTAAGACATAGGTTATGGTGCCTGTTTTAGAGAGCTCTGATTATATGCACCATTATTCTGCACACATCATCAGGCTGGCCTATTTGTCATCCATACATTTCTTGCATTTAATTTGTACCAATTGATTTAGTTTTGATTCCAGTTACAAGCATTTCAGATATATTTGTATTGCTTTAGAGTCCCTTATTTACGGTTACTCGCATTCTTTGATGAAGCACGACTGTACACATGAGATTCTCATGATTTATCTCCCTTTATCCTATTTATAGTGTATGTATCTCTACATGGGATAAAGGGAGAGAACTCATGACAGGTCTCCTGTAGGGTTGTAGTATCAACCTCGAGGTTAAGTGGCCATGTCCTGAACATTTATTCTTTCTCTAGATTGTGCATTTGGGTAAATTGAGCTTAAACATGAGGTAATAGTAAACATGGAATTGTTTCTGTTTTGCATTCTTAGCTGTGACAGATAGATTTTGTTCAATTTGCTAATGGGAAGATAATAGACATACAGGATTGTTAAACCGATATTTGTTTACGTACATAGTTTCATGTGTCATGGTACAATTGTCGAAACATTTGGTATTTGCTCATATATCTTAATGTCTATTGTAAAATGTTCAAGTCTGATATAAAGAAAACATTTGCCATGGTGTTGGTGTTTTTGTCATAATTATGTTCATGCACACCTAATGCACAGCTGATCTGGTGAGTGGTGACAAACGATCACACATCTTGGGTTGTGCAGTATTTCATTTTTTCTTGCAAAAACTTGTCAACGGTAAAAGTGAAAGTCACACATTTGGTGTCTGAGTTTGTAATGTGTGCAAACTTTACCAAACCAGCCGTAATTTATCACGGAAGTATTAAACCACAAAATCGATTTTCAAGGTGTCTATATTCTGTTCACTTTAAAAAAAACTTACATTCTAATGTAAAACAGTTGCCAGTGTACACAATATTTGATATGGTAATTGTATGGTGCAGTATAAGAGATAGATTATGATTAATAATTTACATGTAACTACAGCCAGTCTATACATATTCCAATGCTAGACAGATGAAAAATGTGCGTGTTGCCTGTATTTTAGTTTATATACCGAGTTGGTAGAGCACTTGACATCCAATCTTGAGGTTGTGAGTTCAAACCCAAGGCAAGGCATAAATTATCTTCTTCATGACAATCTGACTAAGGATAGGGCATACATTGTATAGCTAACTGTCGCTCACCTCTGATTTATGTGGAAAATTTTGTCGGAGGAACAGGTTAGTTCTTGTTTGGTAACCCAGGGTTACTGGTTAAGTCGACTTACCACTGTATATTCTGTTGAGTTATGGTGTAAAACTCTCAAACCAACATTGAAAATAATTTTAGCATTTTCTTGTTGAATATTTGTTCACAGACCAGCTGGTAGTAGAGAGGTATACTATACTGAGAGTGGTGCTGATGACACTAACGAGAGTGGAACAACTGTGGAGAGCACGCATATAGGTATGTACGGTAATTGACATATTTATACAGCTGTCAGCGATAGAAACAATATCAGTGTATCATCGATATTTTTCCGTTGATCGATTATGGATACATGTTTTTATAAATCAACACTTATATTTAATAAATACATCATGCCTGAAAACGATGAAAATTCACCCAAAACTAAAATGGAAGCTGGTGTGTTGCCTAAAACGTGTTCAAGTAAAAATAAATAAATGATATTTCTCATCCGATATATATCCATATCATCGATATGCATCTTCCCGAATCAATGACGGCTCTACTTATTATAATGACTGTAAAAGGATGATTTTGTGGAATGATATTTATTTAAATATAAGTTCCTGTTTTCCTACATTTTTCTCTAAAGCTATTTGTTTAACAGCCTGTTTCAATATAAAAAGTATATTGTTCATAGCTTTTCTTCTTAAATGTTTTTTTTTAGCTGTAATATCAGGTTAAAGTTAATATTTGATTGAAATTTTATACTTAAAATTCCCTGTTGAACTATTTTTACATTCTGCTTAAGATTATAGTTACTGTTATGTATTTATTTATGAAATTCTGAAGTATCAATTGACTGTAATGTATTTAGGAATATTCTTTTGATTTTTGCTGACTAAACTTAAAGCTTCAAACTGATTCTTTCTCTTTGCCTAACAAAAAATTGATCAGTGACAATATTGTTAGAAATAAAGTCTTTAGCTCTAACACAAATTATTGATTTATTTTATTAAACCTACTAGTCGCTTTTAAATTGACGAGAAAAATGTCAGCTCATGTCAACTATCTAGCCGACCTTAGCAGTTTAGCTGTTTCCCTTCTGGCGATTGTTGTCTTGAAAGTAGGCCGATAGGAGAACGTTTTTTCTTTATTTGTTCGCACGTGTACATTTAGATTTTATTATGAAATATCTTTTGAAGAATGTAAGGTATATCTTTATGACAATTTTTGTGGGGATATAACAGAAGGGGAAAGTGAATGATATTAAATTGTAGTCTTTACACTATGCACAGGGGATTGTCATGAGTTCTCTCCCTTTCTATATCCCTTCTATAGTATACAGTGTATGTATATATGGAAAGGGAGACAACTTGTGTCACAAGTTCTCTCCCTTTCTATATCCCTTCTATAGTATACAATGTATGTAGATATGGAAAGGGAGACAACTTGTGTCACAAGTTCTCTCCCTTTATATATCCCTTCTATAGTATACAATGTAATATGTAGATATGGAAAGGGAGACAACTTGTGACAATATCCTGTGACACTATGCAAGTGATCAAACTGACATTTACTTTGCTGCAATTTCAGACTCAAGTGGTTAGTATAAAAGTTGAAAAACTTACACAAATTCTGCCGTTTGCTTTTTAATGTTGAACGAGAAACCATCACATCTGCACATAGTCTCTGATACATGTAGTTACATATCTGAACATTTCAACTCGTCCATGCATGATTAGTTCTTAGTTCCGTTGTTTGTTTTCTTTCTGTGTTCCGTTAGAGAATTTTTCGGCGTAGCTGTATAATATTGATTTTGACCTACATTTTAGACCTATCAAATGTTGTATATGAAGCGCATTGTTTAAATAGGCAACTATGATTGGTTCATATTTTAAGTGGGGAGGCACCAAACGGGGTGTCTCGAAAAGATACTTCACTTTACCGTAACATAACCCTCTGGCAAAATCACAGTTCTGAAATAGGGCGATTCTTTAGACATCATTCTATCTACGCAATTCATCTGCTCTAAAAGATATTTCTTGTTTGATGTGACATAATTTCATCTGAAAAATATTATAAGCTGATCCTTATAGTCAATCGTCTCACATAAGATCATTTTACTAGTGTTTGAATCTCTGCATGGTTTGTCATCATTCTAACAGATTTCCTTTACTGAAAGAATTAACAAAAACTACTCTTGTTTCCTTTTCTATAATTTTTTTATTTCTCTTACTACTACAAAATAGACTGGTACTATGACTCCCTAAACTATTTGATATGTTTTATGTATTCTCTGTTTTTAATGTTGATGATAATTTACTTAGTTTTCATTAGCTTTAACATCCGGATGATGAGATAGATTTTATATGGTTTGATTTTTCATTGGGTTTATGCCATTTTTCAACAACTTTTCAGTCATATACTGTAGCCCGGTTTACATAATTAGTTTTCCAGGAATTACTAATCAACCAGTACTTAATTGCTCTTCCGCAAGCAACTGACAACTTTTCCACATGTGAAGGACATGACTGTAGCCAATGTCATGGAAGAACATAACTTGCCCTACCCGGGAATCGAACCTGGATCTGCCCGATGGTCTAGTGCAATACCAACTTAGCTAGCCGGGCGGACTTATTTAGTTTGAAACCATCATACTTCTGGTATATTAGAAGTGAGAAAACATTCTTACGGTATATGAGAAGCAAGGTCAAAATTAAGAAAGTGCTTGTTCGCTGTTTCCGTACCTACTGTGTCAATTTGCTCAATATTTAATGGTGTTGTGTCGATAAAGAGAAATTTAGTTGAACAATCACTTACAAGAAATATTGAAAGCATTGCTCACCAGACCTACCAACTTCACTAAGTGGGATCAGGACACTGCTTGCTAACTATGACTTTTTTTAGATACAGTCTGCTTGTGTCTAATAAGTAATATGTATTGTGATGCTGAAAGCCTGGAGAATTTTCTGTGTATCAAAGGTTGAGATTATCAGGACCAGTATTTCGAGGGTTCAGCGCAAGACTATACTAACTCCTAAGTATTTATATAGGAGTTAGGATAGTCTTGCACCGAACCTTCGATTTGCAGACTGAAGAAAGCTCTCTGACTTACCTCTTGCTTGTAACTTATGCACTTAACTCAAGTCATCGAATGACTCAATGAAATTATAACTTTGTAATTTCATAACACACTGTTGCTAAATCCTATATGTTGTGGAATATTTTATAGGATCAGATGATGCGGCCCCTCCATATATACCCTCTCAGTACCTGGGATCTAGACAGGACGAGCCTGTGAAACACCCTACTGGTATCTATGGTCACAGAGATGCTAAGGATGCTTTGTCTACAATAGATGAACAATCTGTGAAGGTAATGTCATGAAAATGTTGATGAATTATTAACTACATGCTTACTTGTCTGTTTGTGGCTAGTTTAGAAATAAGCATAAGCAATTTTGTACTGTACATTTTAACACAAATAATTTCAGAATTTCAGAAACTTCTATTGGCATTTATTATCTTGAATATAGACAGTTCTGTTTTGTACAGTTGCTAAAATAATGGGCTTAGTTTGCCCAGCTTAACTTACAAGTATGGCTGTCCTGTTTAGATATTCAAGATTCATCTCTCCATCTTCAAATTAGTTCATGATAAAATTTTCCAATTTTTTTATTTTCTTAATATGTTTTGTAATACCATCATGATAGGGCCTATAAGTGGCTGCTGGGTGCCATTGGCTGTTATTCATTTTCATCTGCTAAATTGTGCAGTGAAATTAGTTTTCAGAGTGTCGAGGTTTTGGCGCAAAAATATTGTAACATGGGTAGGGTAAAGTTGCAGATACAATAGATACGCGCTGAGCCCTAAATGTATATCCGAAACTCTACTTGATGAGCAGTTATAAGTTTTAAATACTTTGTTTAAGGTTTATCTGCTTGGTAAAATAATGTTTTTGACAACAATTTCAGCAAAAACTCGAGGATATATTTTCTAGAAAGGTACTAGAAAGCTCATAGCTGCATTAAATATATTACATGTATATTATATTTATATAATACATTAGTGTATACATGTATATATATATATAGAATATGAAATATTTATACTACAATTAGTTTGTCTTGTCAGCTTACTCGTACATTTTGTTCATATATTTCTGTGCTGCCATGTACGGATATTTATGAATGTGTTAGGAAAATACGGACCATGCACAATACGGACTGGACAATATTGACCACATATATGGACAAAACAGACTGTGGATTTGGACAATACGGACCATGCACAATACGGACCATGCACAATACGGACCATGCACAATACGGACCATGCACAATACGGACCATGCACAATACGGACCATGCACAATACGGACTGGACAATACGGACCATGCACAATACGGACTGGACAATATTGACCACATATATGGGCAAAACAGACTGTGGATTTGCACAATACGGACCATTCACAATACGGACTGGACAATATTGACCACATATATGGACAAAACAGACTGTGGATTTGCACAATACGGACCATGCACAATACGGACTGGACAATATTGACCACATATATGGGCAAAACAGGCTGTGGATTTGCACAATACGGACCATTCACAATACGGACTGGACAATATTGACCACATATATGGACAAAACATACTGTGGATTTGGACAATACAGACCATTCACAATATGGACTGGACAATATTGACCACATATATGGGCAAAACAGACTGTGGATTTGCACAATACGGACCATGCACAATACGGACTGGACAATATTGACCACATATATGGGCAAAACAGGCTGTGGATTTGCACAATACGGACCATTCACAATACGGACTGGACAATATTGACCACATATATGGACAAAACATACTGTGGATTTGGACAATACGGACCATGCACAATATGGACTGGACAATATTGACCACATATATGGACAAAACAGACTGTGGATTTGAAAAAATACAGACCATTCACAATACAGACTGGACAATATTGACCACATATATGGACACAATAGACTGTGGATTTGGACAATACGGACCATGCACAATATGGACTGGCCAATATTGACCACATTTATATGGACAAAGCAGACTGTGGATTTGGACAATACTGACCATGTGATAGGGGCAATACTGAATACAAATATAGCAATATATCCGTAGTTTAATCCATCATATTTACATCTAATTGTCATAGAAAACAAGTGGAATGAAAAGAAATTGATATTTAACACAATGAGGGCTGTAGAGACTTATTGAATATTCATTAGAGTTTTAATAGCACAATCTAGTTTAGTCCAGGGGTTCCATTTGACCCTTGACTTGACCCTTTGACCCCTGGATTTTCCAAGAGGCCACATTTTGACCCTTAGGATTCTGGCTGGAAGGGTCAAATTTTCTCTTAATTATATATATTTTGGCCATAAAATGGTAACATCTGGTCAAAAATTATCAAAATGAGCCTTGAGATTTAGCACCTAGTGGAACCCCTGTTAGTCTGAATTAATCCTGAATTGAGCGCAATACTGGAATAACTTTCTTATGTTATATATAATGTCAGTGTTTTTTTTATGTATATTGGTAAACCAGTTACAATTTTAGTGTTAAAACCTTAATAGAATTGTTTAGAGCATAGTTTCTGTTTTAACTGGTTAATTTTACATAGATCGTGAAACACGGTCGCAACTTATATTAGTCACTCTTGATGACTCATTGCTGGGTTACTAACCAATACTCGCCCCAAATTCAGGAATTCAGTTCATGATCAAATCACGCTCAACAAGGGACTCAAACTCATGATAACCCTTTGGATCAGGAATTGGGTGCTTACCCTCGATCCCTGTGCCTCACCTTAAGAGCTTGATGTGCTTTATACAAGACAGGGTGCAGTCTTTACTATAAAGTAGTAAGCTGAGTTATTGCATTTCTGTCAAGTTTCGAATTATCTTATTGATATGAAAATATTGGTACAAAACAGTGTATTTAGCTCCAACAGTTAATTTTGATATGACTAAAGTTTCAATGAAAAGTTTCCCCCTAGTGTTCTAATTGGCCGTATCACCTTTGTGCAAAGTTTTATACCTATCACTCATCTTTACTATGTTTGTATGTGTGTGTGTGTTTCTCTATAATTCTATACATTAGTAATTACTGTTAACACTGTTGTTGTGTACTACTGTAATCATTGTAGCTATAACTATAACATTATACTGAGTCTGTGATCATCGTTTAAAGAAAACTTGTAAATGAACTGTACGTCTCTGTCCAAGATGTTATAGAAAGTAACGAAGTAACTCTGCACTCAAATTTCAGTACTTGCCCGCAAGTTTTAGCACCTTCATTCGATATCAGTACTCACACTCAAATATAGTCCTACTACTCAAATTTTAGTACTCATCCTCAATTTGAGTTCTCACACCCTCACTCAGTAACAGTACTCACACTTAAATTTTAGTGCTCATACTCAATATCAGTACAAATTTAGTACTCACACTGAAATTTAGTACTACATGTAACACTCAGAATTTAGCTCCCTCACTCAATATCAGTACTCACACTCAAAATCTAGCCCCTCAGTCAATATCAGTACTCACACTCAAAATATAGCCCCTCACTCAATATCAGTACTCACACTCAAAATCTAGCCCCTCAGTCAATATCAGTACTCACACTCAAAATCTAGCCCCTCAGTCAATATCAGTACTCACACTCAAAATATAGCCCCTCACTCAATATCAGTACTCACACTCAAAATCTAGCCCCTCAGTCAATATCAGTACTCACACTGGAATCAATACTACATGTAACACTCAGAATTTAGCTCCTTCACTCAATATCAGTACTCACACTGGAATTTTTGTACTTATACACTAAAAATTTAGCTCCCTTATTCAATATTAGTACTCGCACTCAAATTTTAGTGCTCACACTCAGTCCAGCACTCAGGAAGTGGGTTACATATGCTACTCAATACTCAAATATGTACATTCTGACACAACCACAGTTGAGTAAAATGTGAGCTTTTCATTTTCAGTTCCAAGTAAAAATAGAAATACAATGTACACCCATATACAGGGCCCTGGCTTTCCCTTCACAGTCGATAATGAGACCTCTATTACTGTAGACACATTTCTGTTAAAATGTTATCATTGTTATAGATGCTTCCACTAAATGCTTAATTTCTTAAAGCAATTTTATGTATGATAGGGAGTAAAAGATAAGGGAGGGATCAGTGTTTACGATGTATGTAGTTGTATATTTTGAAAAATGAATTTTTGCATTATACAATTTTCATGGGTGTGCATTATTTAGTCATCTCTTTTCAGTTGTTTTTCATTGTGGTTACGTTTATATTCAAGCATTGCTCACAGATTTATATTTAATGGTAATTGTATGAATGACATTTACCTTACTAAATATTAGTGAAGTCAATGAACTTTCGAATATTCGTTTGTGTATCTGAATATTCGAATACTGATTCAGTATTCGAATCGATATGAAAGAAATTTTCAATATAAAAGCTGAATGCAATATTATCTTACGTGTGAAAATGATACCTCTAGGTGTTAATACATGTCATGTGGTATGTAAGGGGTCCTAAGGAGAAATGACACTCTGGTGATGATACTTAGACCCTACCATTGACCAAGTATTACAACTTGAGTGATCAAATCTAAACACAATTGTTAACATAAAGAAAGATTTGTAGCGGATCTGTGGTCCAATGGTAAAATGCTAGACTTGTAATCCAGGGATCGCTGGTTCGATTCCCCGCTCCATCACTGACCGTACTAACAGTCTTTCGGACGAGACTTTAAAAACCGAGGTCCCGTGTATGATGCTTTACATCGAGCACGTAAAAGAACCAGGGGTGCTTCTGGAACTGGGGTATCTTCTGTATCATGCACTATCCTCCAAAAATCTAATATGACTAACATTCTTCTGGAGGCGTCGCCCATGTGGGAAACCGGTGGCGACGATAAATAAAAGCATATACAAATAAAGAAAGATATTTTGATTTTCTTTCACTTTCATAAACAAGTTTCAATAGATTAGATAGAGTAGATTTATTTGAGTAATAGTGTACAAATAAAACATGGTAAAAATAAACATGACACTATTTTTATTTGTCGGTAACCAATGTTTTCCTGAAAATCAAGCATGTGCTATGTACATAATTTTTTTATGCTTGAAGGATAGCAATGATAAACAAATGATTGGTTCTATGTCTTATGTCAAGGGTCAGCATTTGTCAAAGTTCAAAGGTCAATGTCTTTGAAAGCTGCTATTTTTTCTCGGTATATTTTTTCCTGAAAGTACGTATCCTGTAGGTTCTTTTGCCTCTGACCCAAGTTGGTAGCTATGATATATTGATAGCCATAGAGCTTCAGTTTTTTACATTTTATGATTCTAGGATGAGAGAGAAAAGGCATTCTCTGTTAGTGGAGGAAGCTTACGTGATGCCACTGGTAGTGATAAACGCAGCACTGTCACCACGGATACTGGTTACCAGACAGCCACGGTAAGGTCAAGGTCACCAGTAAGTCAGCGTGATGACCTTGACATTGTCGGTCAATCTTCTGAGCGCATAGAGAGACCAGGATTTAAAACAAGAGAAGAATACCAAAGAGATTTTGAGCAACGTGAAAAGGAATTAAAGGTAACTTTGGTAAAACTACAGTTAAATAACAATAATTACTCTGTCTGAAACATTATGCTTGCTTCAGTTTTGAAGGATGATTACATGAACCGACTGAAACATTAAGTTAACTTGCTTAAGGTTCTAGTATATTTTCTCAGTTTCTTACATAATTGTAGGATGTGAGTTAGATTGTGAGACAGAGTCCACCTTTACTTGTAAATTCAAAGCTGTCATACAATATATTTTTTTATTTATATGTATTTCCCATTTTTAAGAATGATTTAACTTGGGTACAAATTCTTTTTAAGTTTGTTTCAATTTTTTCATACTGAATTTGCAATTGAATAACTTGTAACTGTTTGTTCATTGCCACAGGCATTGTTGTCTAGAAGACAACCAATAGATACCCATAGAGAATCCCTGGGTACCAGTACAAGATCTGATCCTGGCGGTATGCTTGATGAGCCTGGAACCAACTGGGAGTATAGAATGTCTGATCAGAATGAATTTCAGAGACTTGAACCTGAACCAGCCTATCCACAGGAACGACTTAGACACAGCAGGTCGAAGTCGGACACGGACCTTGTTGCATTGTCACCCACTGAAAGTCAGAGATACTCTTCTCCCATGCAACCTGGTAAGCCTGTTACAACATGCTAGATGTATATTCTTTCTGGATAATCTTCAATTATTTCCAAACAACTCTTAAATTTTCACATGATAAAAATTTAGTATTCACTTATATCATGTTCTGATACAGCAATATGGCTGTTGGAAGGGAGGTAACTCCAATCCAGAGTTGTCTTTATTGTTAGATTCTTGCAGGGATTGTCTCCCTTATCAGTGGTTTATAAACTCTGCCACCACTTGTAAATATATCCTGCCAGATTTGGAAAAAAATTATGTATTTTCAAGTCAAACTAGACAAATCATTTTAGAACAAATAATGACCCATAGATGTGGAGGATCTTACATGAGTTGTCATGTTATGAGCCCCGCTGTAGTGTACGATTTCCAACCTCTTCTTTATGTGATTTCCAGAAAACGTCACAAATCTGTTGTGGCTCGAAATTGAGACTACACTATTTTATGCCATGACAGATTGATCACTTTTTGTCTTACTGGTGTCGTGTTGATATCGTACGACAATCGTTCACACAGCATTCTTACAAAAAATGACATGTCGTGGATGCCAAATATTTTCTGCCTCCTCTTCTGCCTTTCCTGTTGTGAAAGCATCTAAAATTTCATGTTTGTTATATATATTTCTGAAGTAAATACTGAATTGTTCAATAACACAATTTGCAGATTTGTTTTCACCAGATTGGTGTCATAAAATGAATATTCTATTGTTATAAATGTCAATGTAACAAGAGTGTTCCTAATTTCTGTTTCTATGACTGAGTTTTTTATTCTTCTGACAATAATCAGTTTTCAGGATCACGATCAAGATCAAATATAGGATCTTTCAAACCTTGTGAAAATTGTTATTCAAAGCTAAGAATATTTACATACTGTGACATATATGAACATTCTGCAAAAAATTTGAGACATTAAATTCAAATGTAGTGCTTATTAAGAAAAAGATGGAATTTTTTTTTGGAAAATTAATCCTGATATACTCTGGATCAGTTTCGGTCATAAATATAATAAATTAATTTCTCGATATCATGGTGAAGTTTAGTATGTTTTCACGATGTTAATTAGAAGATTTTTAGGTTTGTTGTGTATGTTTGTGAGAAGTACTGGAAAAAGTGTTCAATTGCTTCATGAAAAAGGCAAATATTTTTATGCATCAAGTTGATCCAGATCCGTTGATCCTTTGTGAACACGTGACCAGAGCAGTTTTATATTCACTGACAAAGCTTTGTATGGACTTTAAGAATGCTTCAGCACTTTTCTTGAACAGTCTAGAGTTTAGCCCCAGAATTTCCATCAGTACTGATCTGAGCCATTATCATATCTCCTGAATCACCGTGAAGTCAATTAGGGGTCAACATGGCTAGATTCACAGCATGCAACCAATTACTTTCTCATCACCATCTGATAAGCCCAAACTATAAACAACTGACAAGGTTTCTCAATGTTTGTGGTATGTAGGTATATCACAAGGCGGAAAGTTTGGGATTGTCTTTTTATGTCCCCACTCTTTAAGGGGACATACAGATTGGTCCTTGTTTATTGGTACATCTACACACGATTTTGTGTTACCCCCCCCCCCCTCCCCCCCGTGTAGTTTAGATTACCCACTCACTGATCGAGCTTATGTGGTAAGTTTCAATTATTTGAATTCATGGTCAGCTATTTGAATAATTATACAAAATTGAAAGCAAATCTCTAACTACAAAAATCAATAAAACGTTAATTACACTGTAGGTGTGGTTGTTTGTGTTGCCTTTTTGATGCTTAACATGTTTATTTATATATCATTTGCTGTTTTTTTTCAATGTATGCTTGGAAAATGTATAAATATAAGCATAACTAAAGGAATGAGGTAATTTGAAATTGATATCATCCTACCTCTCAGTAATATGAAACAGGGGGTAACTTGAAACAGGGGTAGTTTGAAATCACTACACCATTATGTACATGTATATAGTATATGTAAGAAATTTTATAAATAAAGCATACATTTTAATTATTGTCAAGTAGTAAAAGAACTGCAGCCATTTGTATATAACTTGGATAAGTTGTCCACAAGTTTTCTTTCACATCTAAATTAATGCATTCATTAGTAGTAATTATTTGATAAATATTGACCAATCAATAACCATTTTGACTAAATTAAACCAAACCAAAGATTTAATGAGCTTCGTAAAATTGGCTGCAGACATACTTATTGTCTTCATTTCAATAAAACATATACAGTAAAACCTCACAAAAAGACCATCTCGATAATAAGACCACCTCAAAATTAAGAACAGAATTTTTAAGTCCATATCCACTGTTTTGCTATGTATTCAACCTCAATATTTCGACCACCCAAAGGTGGTCGTATTATTGAGGTTTTACTGTATGGTGATTTATATGAAGGTTAAAATATTTTTGTTTCAAGAATACTGAACATATATTCTTTCTCCAAATAAACGTTAGTCTGCATGATGACACTTAGAATTTTAAGAAAATTATAAGTTAAATGATGGTTATTATTCACAATTAATATTTTTTTATAAAAAACAAATGACAGAACTAGTTGAATATACTATATGTTCACTGCCTCTATCTAGATGTATTCACTACTACCAACTAGCCATCAGTATTATTTCTAATCTGATAAGAGAGATCAGTAACATACCATGAAGAAATAAGGGCTATTAAGGGTCACACCAGGGTTAGAATTACAAACCTATGCAGAGCAATTAATTAGATAAACATGTCGCTTATTTCTAGGATTTCTTGGTAAATGTGGGGCTAAACTCTAGACTGTGAAAATAAATGTCATTTTATGTCCATGTTTATCTTGGAATATGCATATGTTAATAAATAAATCCTACAGATTATTTTCTCATATTGAATTTTATTTTCACATAAATTTGATAATTACCAAATTATTGCATTAATTTCAGGTACACGATTCTTGGAGTTATCTACCCAGCCATCGCCAATATATCATCAAGATTCCTTGACATATCCATCTCGAAGTGCCCCTAGAAATGTTCCAGAGGAATTACCCAGAGTTCCTATCGAAAGGGAGCAGAGACAGCCCCACCCAGCACAGGAATTACCTAAAGTATATGACAGAAGGTAAGGGCATAAATTATTTTATGATCCATTACATTGAATAGAATATGATGTTGCTCTGATCCTAAATATTTGCATACTATCTCTTGTATTTTACTTTGTATTTATTGTTTAATTTGGGTAAAGTTTTAAGGAGTGTGTGTCTAAATCATCATGTAATCAGTTTCAGTTAGGTCTGAATATTTAAAAAACTAATTATTGTCAGTTGGATAAGTTGACAGATATTTAAGAAAATATATTTAAGCTGATCTACAATGGGAAATAAATTTATTAAAAAAAATATAATGCAAGTTTTTTGACAGAATTATCTGTCTTCTTTTTGCTGCCTTCCATACGCTATAAAATAAGAAAATTTTATTTGGGAAAATTGTGTGCATACTATTATAGCTTCCAGGTCATTACTTAAGAAACGGTATCATATTTATTAGCTTGCCAGAGTCATATTGCCAGAACTTGATATACATGTACATGTAATTAAACAAACAAATCAGATGTGGATCTTTACCAGATTAAGCTGCCTGAGTGGTATAGGGTCATGCTGGCTCTCTTGTTTCTTAAAAGTGAGGTATAGTGCTGTTAGATTGACCGCGAACAGGTGCAAGAACTTTCAGCACTGATCCATGCCAATTTAGGTAAGGAAAATTAATGCTCTCGGGCGTAGAGCTATGACTGCTGTTGGATTACTTTTCTATAAAAACACAATCTCAGCGTTTTCTCCGTCAAGCTAACAGACAAACACTAACATTTCAATACACCTATTAGAAAATGTAATGGACCAGGTAATATATTGATATGTTTGCAATTAAAAAAAACTCACTATACATCATTAATAACTTCCTTCCAGACCAGTTCCAACTGCAACAGAGTTGCCAGCGGAAAGACAGACCGAGACTAGGGACAATCCTGTCAGACCTTTAGAGCCTGTAGAACCTTCAGTACGACCTTTAGAGCCTGGTGATAGATATCAAGGTCAAAGGTCTGCGGACGCTCTTGGTCCTGTTGACCTTGGGGCTGACCCTAGAAAATTGGGAGCTAATAGAAGAATGCCTGGGGAATCATCCGATAGAGGTAGAGCCAAATCCCCATCTCTGGCTAGACAGAAGGTAATGATCTTTTATCTCAAACAACCATGCCCTGTCTGTATTACTGTAGCTAGTGTTGGATTTATTGCATTCATAGTTCTAAATTTATATGATTGCTAAATGAGCCGACTTAATGTTGTATTGTATACATAGCTTTTTCCTTTTAAAATGTTAAACCTGAGTTTGAAACTAATGTGATTCATAAGATTCTTGAGATGGCACAATTAAAATACAAAACATGTTATTTGTACTGATTATTTCAGTATACATTCAAACCTGTCTATAAAGACCACCCATGGGAACAGCAAAATGTGGTCTTTGTTTACAGGTGGTCTCTATTAACAGATTAAATATCATTGAAAATGGTCTGATGGGAGATAAAATTGGTGGTCTTTGCAGACATGTTTTGCAATAGTGGTCTTTGTTCGCAGGTGGTCTTTAACACAGGTTTGACTGTATTAAGTTATTTCATCCACAAGGAAAATGTATTCACTCACACGTGTTTGGTCAGTTGGAGTAAATACATCAGTCATAGACTGCCATCAACGTCAAATCACAGCTATCATAGAATCTAACCCTAGCAGAACATAATATGTTTGACAATTCTACTTATATTTCAGGAAATGGAGCAAGAGTTAGATAAGCTGAACAAACAGTTGTCTGCTGAAGTGTAAGTGTAAAATATTGTTTTTTATGTCAAATTGGTTTGGTATATGGTGCAGGACTTCCAGTCTTTGTACATATTATGAATTCAGAGTGATTTGCTTTCTGTTATAATTTGAGTCATTTAATCTCTACTTTGGATGTCATTTGCTTTAAGTTACTGCAGTGATCACAAACAGTTTTCTGTTTTGACTGTCTGTCCCAGATTGAAACATCATTTTCTCCTTAGTCCATTTTAAAATTCCCAGCATTTGATTGGACCAGTTCATACGGACAGACAGATCTGGTAAGGGACATTTAGAAAAAGCCGTACTAAACATGGTTATGTTTGAAAGAACAACACAATTGATGATGTTATTACAACAGCCATAAATAAATTGTATCAATGGTGTAAGAATTGTTTGTGTATAAACTTTTTTTGTAATACAGAGACCAAATTCAAGACAAGGAATCTCATGATGATGAGCAGTTTGAAGATAACTTTCCCCCAAGTAAAAAAGCCCAAGTTCTACGTGAAGTTCTTGAACAAGAATATGATGATCGTTTGCCACCAAATATTAATGATATGTGGACGAGATTTAAGGAAAGAAAAGAACACTCAATGACCGAGAGCAGTCTAAATAGTACGAGACTTGATGCTCTATCTGGACTACTGCAGAACCCCACACAACACAGTATGAAATCATTCACTGAAGAGAAGAAAGAAAGAACAGAAAGGCAGAAACTTGAGGAACGTGAGAAAGTTGAGAAATTAAGAGAAGAGAAATTTAGAGAACGTGAACTTGAGAAAAAGAAAAATGCTGAAAAGGCAGCTGAACAAAGAAGTTTGAAGAGGCAGGAATTGAGACAGAGGCATGGTCTGAGTGAAGAGGAAAGTAATGGAAGTTATTCTGAGATACTGCTTGAAAATGAAAGAAAGAAGTCTGCTAGGAGAGAGGAAAGGGCAGAAAAGAGACAGAACAGAGAAAGGGAAAGGTCACCGAAAAAGAGGCAAAGTGGAGATGGGAAAGAGAAAAGGGTTAAAGACAGAACCAGAAACACTAAAGATGAAGCATCAGAGACTGATATTAGAGCTAGAAATGTGTCTAGTAAACATAGTGACACAATGGACACTTTATTCTCTATTCCTGAAGATGCTAGTTTTGAACAGTCACCAACAAAAGCAGAATCAGAAATGAAGTCTAGGCAAAGGAGACAACGGCATGTAATTGATCCATTAATGAAAAAATTACGTGATAAGATAAAAATGCAGAGAGTCAAAATTGATAAAGAGAGGAGAAAAGAACTTCAGCGCGTTGAAAAACTGAAGAAATTAGAGATGCTTCTGAATGCAAAGAGAAAAGGGAAGCTGTCCGATAAAGCAATAGATGTGGAATTACATGATGTATCCTCTACCACTACTGCTAGTCAGTCAGAAAGTTCACATTTAACTGAATCCACATTGACTGGAGTGTCCACAGGATTAGACTCTGACGCTTCCACACTGGACTCTACAACATTGAAGGATAGTACCATTGACAGTTATATCAAATTGCAGGTTAAGAGGTATCCTGATGAATATCGACAGGAGAGTCCTTCCAGGAAGGAATCCCAGAGTCCATCCAGGAAGGAATCCCGGAGTCCATCTAGGAAGGAATACCGAAGTCCAACAAAAAGGTATGTGGAGTCAGATTCAACAGAATCTTCAGACTTCAGTAACATAATTGTTGAGAGAATCCCAGAAAAGAAATCTGAAAGAAAGAGTAAAGATAAAAAATCTGGATCCAAAGGCAAGAAGTATAAAGTTGATGAGTATGGTAATAAAATACGTAAAGGAAAGAAGGATAAACAGAATGATGTATTTGGTGTAGAATTTACTGAAAATGATATTCAAAATCAAATAAAGAGATATGAAAAGTATTTGACACCAGAGAAGCAGAGACAGATGAGGGTGGAGAGTTACTTAGCAACAGATAAACGTAGAATGCAGGATGCAAGTACAATGTATCCATCACCAGTAACAATAAGTCCTCCCTCAAGGAGACGAATGCGTGAAGTTTTAATGAAATCTGAAGCCATTCAAACAAGTCCTTCGATTAGATCTTCCAGTCCAACACACGCTTACGATGAAGTGCCTGTTGCTCCTGTACCGTATATGACTGCACATGGCCAAAAGACGTCCAGAAGGCGTCCATCGCCTTCCCCAACTAGATCTAAACAGACATCATTCTCGACATCACCTCCACGACGCAGCTCAAAGTCACCTGGCAGGAAGTCATCTCGGTCACCCGCAGCTCATAGACGACGGAATAGTCCTCAGATTACTAGGAAACAGGCGCAGTCTCCAATATGGAAACCGGAGTCTGAAATACCATCACCACCACCAGATAACAGTATGTTTACGCCTGAAGGAGATGAAAATATGCATCCATCATCACAGGAGAAGAAAGATGGTGAGTGTTTCTTAGAATCAATTCAAAATACAAACACCATCTTAATAATGTTATCTAGACATTATTTATTCTGCTTCATTGAATACAGTCAAACATTTATTGAAAATATGTTTGATGTCTTTTGAAATAAATTGTCATACAGAATGACAAACATTCAATTCACTCTGTGCAGCATTGAAATAAGCACAGAAGATTTTTTTAATATTTCCCAAAGCATGGGATTACATGTTTTAGCTAGAGTATATTTTTTATCCTGTTAACTTAAACATGCACTGATAATGTTAAGTATTATGATCTTTGTAACGAGTAACAGAATACCAATACAGTAAAACCTCACTTAAAGACCACCTCTGTAATAAGACCACCTCAAAATTAAGAAAACAAGTTTCAAATCCATTTCACTATTTTGCTCTTCATTCAACCTTAAAAATAAGACCACCTCAATAATAAGACCAACTTTCATGGGTCCCAAGGGTGGTCACATTATTGAGGTTTTACTGTATTGCAGTTTACATTGTGAAAGTGCAAGTTTTATATGTAAAGTCTCATAATGTGTGTCTTTCAACCAATTTACTTGAATTCTGGCGTGTACTATTTTCAGCTGAGTCATGGTTTATTTCTATGAAACCTTCCCAGCCATGGCGGCAACCACTGAAGGAACGTCAAGCCTTTTCTGTTAGACAAGAGAGATGGGAACCGAAAACAGTATCCCAGTCTACATGGAAAGACATCATACATGGTGATGTCCTAAAAGACAAAACTGATCCAAATGATGTATCCAGGGATACAAAATTTGACCTTGACACTGAAGGTCATCTAATCGGAGAAGAAACACTGTCGGAAAGTGAGGATGATTTGGATATTAGCCGATCGAAACCTCTGTCCAAAATGACATTACAGGTATAGAATGATAACTTATTGATATGCATTTTCATACATCAGAGGTTCTGACAGGGAACAAGTAATTCTACCAATGTCTTGGTTCTGGCTGCGTGAAACAAACTGTGATTTTTCTTATGTCAAATACATGTACTTCATTTCTTGTATTATGCAATATGGCTGCATATCAGTTCGAGTCGGACAGATTATATTTCCTGGAAACTGCACCTAGTTAGACCTCTGAACTGAACTTGAGAATGCGGACCTATAGAGGAACTATGGTCTAGTTAGTATGACATGGACTGCTTAATCTTTGAATTTCTGATCTCTTCATGTAAAACCAGTTTTAGTTTATCACAAGCAAAATCAATGGGTTTGAATAATAGTAAATAAGTAAGCGGTAAGTCTATGTTTCATTTCGAAGAATATTAAGTTGGAACAGTTTTGATCTGAACAGTGAATTTTAAAATAATCAGAGTTTGTGAAAGACGAAGACTATTAAGATTTCTTCTTTAAATAAATCTGTTGTATTGTTTTGCAGGAAGCTTTTCAGGCACAGAAAGCTTCTGCGATATCACGTTTGAGGGAGAGACAGAAACGTTTGAATCTTGCGGCTGAACAGAGGAAAATGGAGGTATATTTGAAGATGGAGAGAGATCGGTTGTTTCAGGAAGAAAGGAAGAAGGAGGCTAACCCAGATGCACATCCATATAGTGGTAGGCTTTGTCTTGATCAAAGAACTTATCCCTTCAGTGGGTTAGATTTCATGGTTTCGTATAAACTAGTGAATGTTTAGTTATGAACGTTTTGTCAGTACTGAGAGTTGGTATCTATGACAACAATGGAACAGCCCTGTATTCACAATATATCTCGTGTCTTCACTTGCTGTCAAATTTGAAAATTAACATAAATTATTTGAGATTGTCCTCAAATGCTTTTGACACTCGTACATTTGAGGTTGGTCTGTTTAATATTTGATACCTGAGAGAATACAGATTTTTGTAAAAAATTTGCTTTTTTGAGTTTGTGGGAAATACTCGAACCGAGATTTTTGGTGAAAACTGGACCAGACTGATGATTTGATACAAATCTGTCTTTGATGAGCATATAGGTGTTGTAAATGTTGATTCATGTACTATGAGTTGCACTTTACAATGAATTACTTTGGAGTGTATTGGCTGGCAGAAATGATAAGTGTCGAAAGTAGAATTACAGTCGGACCTCATTTATTTGAATTCATTAGGTCTGAAATTTCATTTTGAATTATACATGGTTTTGAATAGCCCATTTCAATTTGGCATGCATAAGTAGATATATTGGGATCTGATATTTATTTTGGATGATGCCAAGTATTCACATAGAAGGTTGTCAAATAAACTAGGTCTGACTGTATATACAAAAGAGAAAATGGAGTGCTGTGTTTTTGTGACTTTTAAGAAATGTCTCAAAATACCCAACATGTTGCTACAAATTCTTTAACAACAAACATAGACTTATATGAACTGATGATTTATCCATATTTTATAGATCAACTACATAAGCCATCTAGAAGAGTAATATCCAAAGAGGAAATGAAAGAAATTACAGAGAAGTATGTTTGTAACATTATTATATATCGTTGTATCAGGTTGTCTCAGTCGTATTATTTACATCAGTATTCAAGTTGCCTATAATGTATAATCACTCCTTACCTTTTACGTAATTCTGTCCCCATTTAGGATGATGCCATATTATATTTATCCAAGCTTTCAACCAAGCATTGATCTTTATTAAAAGTAAGCCAGTAAAGCATCGTAAACGGGACCTAGTGGTGGAGCGGGGGATCGAACATGCGACCCCTGGAATACTAGTCTAGCGCGTTACCACTGGACCACGGATCCGCTATGCATTACAAGACTGATGTTTGTTTCTTATATACCGAGGGTTTGGTGACAAACTATTGTAATTGTCTTTTACTTATAGTAAGCTACAATAGTTTTGTGTCAAATGCTTGATATCTAGTTAATTTAGTATTAATGTGATACTGATGCGTATATATACAGTCGGACCTTGTTCATTCGAAATCATTAGGTCCGAATTTTTTTTTATTTCAAATAAACACTTGGGTTCGAATAGCCCATTTCAAATCGACGTGCCTAAGAAGATACATCACTAATTGATATTTATTTCTGATGATACCAAGTATTCGGATAGAAGGTTGTCCAATAGACAAGGTCTGACTGTACATTAATTTGTCTTGAAGAGATGGGAGTTCCATTTCAAGTTGTGCTGTCTAAATAAAAGAAAGTTGTACATAATATATCTGAGTAAGAAATGTTATATTGGATGTATTACAGAAAATACAAAAAGTTACCCGAAGTTCTTGAACGACAGAAAAGACAGAAGAAAGAACAAGAACATTCCTTAAACAGGATCAAGGCTAGATTATTCAATAGAGTATGTATACTTTTATGTGATCATAATTTCGGTGTTTGAAGTTTGTAGCATTGAATTTGTGTAGTGGTCCTTTTCCTAGATTACATATTAATTATTAAGTTCTGTCCAAAAAACATGGACACCAGGGGTGGGGCCATGTTCCATATATGTATGGAAAATATAAATGACATGCTAAGTGGATTTTGATCAAACCTAGACCAATTTAATGGCACATAAGTCTAATTCAGCCAAAATGTAGTGTAATTAGGAGAGAGATAAAAGGTCTATCATGGCCCCTGATGGCTAGTTGCCAGAACTTTGAGTCTCGATTTCTATCGGAGGAACAAGTCAGTCTTTGGATTTTATCATTTTATTTATTTATTTGATAGATTTGTTTTTATTTCTTGTTTGATAACTTGTACATTATACTTTCAGAAAGTACAGAAGAATGTTTTAGTGAAAGCAGAGAAATGGGGAAGATAGTGTATGCTCATGTCCGTCGCTGCATTTGTGATATTAAACATATTTGTCTCGAACACTGTATTAGCCCTATTGTTTACAATGATTAATCTCACTTCATTGATCTGTGTATCCAGTAGCTCTGTGTCTGTATACAAGTATTTGATGATATTTTGTACTTTATTCAGTAGCATTATGATTACTAGTAATGAGCTTGGAAAATCTATCTATTGGAAAATGGCAAAGTCGAAGAATAATTTATTCTCATTGGGATATATGGAAGCAAATGGTTTTGAAAATGAATAATTTTGACTTTTTTATTATGACTGATCTAAAAAATCTGAAAAATTGTATTTTTTTTTATATCTGTATGCCTAACTTGTACAGATATGTTGTATTTCTTGAAAATTTACATTTTCCAAAGATCTCTTTGTAACAGTGTTTGGATTAGAGAGTTATATAGAATTAGATTTTTGTGTTTCTTTGGTTAACACCGTATCTTGAATGTACAACTTGCTGATTATCGACATGTCTGTTTAGTTAATTCATGTATGTTTGAGTGATTAAGATTAAAGTATTCACCACTCGTGCATTAAACAAAGTGTAAAATTTATTAAGATATATTTTTGTACTGAGAACTTTTGTTTTAATTAATTTCAGCTTGATTTTGTATGCGACATGTGCTTGTTGTATATAATAACTATGTACATGTACTGAGGTATAAGCTGCAAAAGTTGAAGTCTTAAATAATCTTCACCTGTGAAACACTCGGTGTAATCATATTTTATCATATAAACACACAAATTCATCATATTCACACTTACAAATGATACCTAATAAAACCATCATGGCTTTTCAAAAGAAAAGTTATGAAATGTATCCAAGTATATAACGTACGCCTGACAGAGATGGTCAAGGCACGCTTGTAATTAGGAATGTCAACGAATATTTGGATATTGGAATATTTGTACGTCCAAATATTTGAATACTGATTCGGCAATCGAATATTGATAAAATATATTTTTCCATTATAAAAGCTGAATGCAAGTGTATTTAATATCAATGATGGGCATTATCGCATTGAATGACATTTTACGCGTGAAAATTATATCTACATGTGTTGAAATGTCATGTTGTATATTCGGGGCACGAGAGATATAACACTCAGGTGATGACACTTAGGCCCTGAAATTAAGTTATCGCGGGGATTTTTAAAACTTGAGTGATCAGTTTAAAACACATTGATAAGTATAAAGTTAAATTACGAATTTCAAATGTATTATTAATAAATAATAAGGTCGAATGTTCAAATATTCGAATAAACGTTCGGAAGGTTGATTGAATATTCAAATACCGAAATTGCCATACGTCAACATCCCTTCTTGTAATATTTCATTATGTCTTAATGATTTGAGATGTGTAGTTTTACCCCAGTTGAGCATTTAAAGTCTTATAGTGCCACTAGTTCATTTTACTGCTCGTACAACCATTTTAACATGCCATTCTAAATGCTGCATACTATGCTGAGTTAAGTTTTCTACTGAATGTTTCCATATTTTAATGAACCACTCGTTCATTTAAGCATTCAGTTTACTATAAAGCAGTTGAGTGATGCATGCATTTTTCTGTTTGATGATAGTTCTCCGATATTGATGTGTAAGAATGTCTCTATATGTGCAGCAAATTTTTTTATGAAACATTAGATATTTATTTGTTCGAGGAGATTTGACAAGAAGGAATGACATGTAAACCAGTCTGTGATATATGATGTATGTTTTTATTTTAATATATGTACATAAACATGTGCTATTGATAAAGTATATTTTCTGTACTTAATGTATATGTGCTTTTAAAATTACCACAATGTACAACTAGACACGTAGGTCGTACTCTTATGTATCTGTAAATTGTTTGAAATCATGCAAGACTGTAGAATTCTGTTCATGTGTATGTGTATTTCAATAACTCTGCAACCTTATACTTTTTCATATTCAGGTGTGTAAATTTAACTTTTTAAGAGTCGCCCAAAGAAAGATATAACTGTTGTTTGACTTGTAGATTTCAAATGATAAGAGGTTGGCAAAAAGTTTTTTGGAATTTTATGCATTATATAACTAGTCTTGAACACTTAAACCTGGGATGGCAGAAAAGTGGTTCATGAAAGATATCGGGCATGAGAATTTTCCGCGGATTTGATGCTTGCAAGGGCCGTTTTGGAGACAATTTAAGCCATCTTGAAAGCCAGGAGCTTCAGCGGCCCCCCTCGACCCCTTGCCGAATTGTGTATGTTGCTAAAATCTTTTTTTCAGAAGATATTTTATTTAAATTTGATATACAGTCGAACCTCATTTATTTGACAACCTATCTGAATACTTGGTATCATACAAAATGAATATCAGGTTTGTCTTCTTAGGCCCCTGGAATTGAAATGGGCTATTCGAAACCATGTAAAATAAAATTTCGGATCCGATGAATTCGAATGAACAAGGTCCGACTGTAATATAGAAATCCTGTTTAAATTAAGATACAAACTTGAATTCTGTCTTGTTAGAATTGTGACAATAATACACATTTACAGTAGAATATTATATTATCTGTGTAAGTATATGTATACTTAGTGAGTACTCATGTAGGACTTTTAACTTATTTGTGAAACTAGCATTATATTTTTTTCCTTAAAATAAAACATGAAAACCAAAATGATAGAGTTTGTTTTGTAAGCACAATAAACATACAGTTGAACTTGTATCAGTTGTTATTTAAATTCAACAGACACCTGTCTTAAGCAGCCAATAATATATGTCCCAAATGGATATTTTTAATAATTAAATATGCCTCCACTAAACTGACACCTGTCTTAAGCAGCTAACATATATGGGTCCCAAATGGATATTTTTAATAATTATATATGCCTTCATTAAACAGACACCTGTCTTAAGCAGCTAACATAAAATGGGTCCCAAATGGATATTTTTAATAATTATATATGCCTCCATTAAACAGACACCTGTCTTAAGCAGCTAACATATATGGGTCCCAAATGGATATTTTTAATAATTATATATGCCTCCATTAAACAGACACCTGTCTTAAGCAGCCAACTTATGTGGGTCCTAAATGGCTCTTTTATTTATTAAATATGCCTCCATTAAACAGACACCTGTCTTAAGCAGCCAACTTATGTGGGTCCTAAATGGCTCTTTTATTAATTAAATATGCCTCCATTAAACAGACACCTGTCTTAAGCAGCCAACTTATGTGGGTCCTAAATGGCTCTTTTATTAATTATATATGCCTCCATTAAACAGACACCTGTCTTAAGCAGCCAACTTATGTGGGTCCTAAATGGCTCTTTTACTAATTAAATATGCCTCCATTAAACAGACACCTATCTTAAGCAGCCAACTTATATGGGTCCTAAATGGCTCTTTTATTAATTAAATATGCCTCCATTAAACAGACACCTGTCTTAAGCAGCCAACTTATATGGGTCCTAAATGGCTCTTTTACTAATTAAATATGCCTCCATTAAACAGACACCTGTCTTAAGCAGCCAACATATATGGGTCCCAAATGGATATTTTTACTAATTCAATATGCCTCCATTAAACAGACACCTGTCTTAAGCAGCCAACTTATATGGGTCCCAAATGGATATTTTTAATTATTATATATGCCTCCATTAAACAGACACCTGTCTTAAGCAGCTAACATATATGGGTCCCAAATGGATATTTTTAATTATTATATATGCCTCCATTAAACAGACACCTGTCTTAAGCAGCCAACTTATATGGGTCCCAAATGGATATTCTTAATAATTATATATGCCTCCATTAAACAGACACCTGTCTTAAGCAGTCAACTTATATGGGTCTCGAATGGATATTTTTACTAATTCAATATGCCTCTGAAGAGCTATCTCACCATTGCATATTGTGAGTATCTTTCAGTTTCCTATGTTATGCCTATTTGTTCCAAAGTACTGAGGAATATTTTGATACTTGACATACCCTGTTTCAATTATTCGCTAGACATTGTTGTCACAAATGGTATTGCCGACTGTTGTCAAAATTTAAAAAATAGTCGGTCTTTGGAAACGATGTGATATAAATAGCACCATGGTAAGAACTGGTATATAAACACATATCTAAGCATTCAAACAGAGGTATAGGACAAA
Source organism: Mactromeris polynyma (assembly GCA_032209605.1). Taxonomy (NCBI): domain Eukaryota; kingdom Metazoa; phylum Mollusca; class Bivalvia; order Venerida; family Mactridae; genus Mactromeris; species Mactromeris polynyma. The sequence continues at coordinate 8,736,991 of JASFXZ010000012.1, forward strand.
CAATGTAAATGTGTCAAACTGGCCTATTTACTGCCTAGACCTATTATTGAATAAATTGTCACGGTTCGATGATTTTCGCGATTTCAGACCGGTTTTGACGATAACAATAAAATGCACGTGCAAATCGTGAGTGGCGTGTAACAAAATTACACAATGTGAACTATTATACTCTATCGATTCACACAACCAAAAAACACAAAATGGGACGGCTGTCGTTACAAGAAAGGGGAATGGCCGTCGTGCTGATAAACGCCGGCGTAACACAAGCTGAAGTAAGTGTCAACACATTTTACTATTTTCATATATTTTGTTTACAATTAAAAAAAGGTACGTGACGTCCATGAGTCGACGCGTACATGCCGTCATCAACGCCCAGGGGGGCCACACCCGGTATTAAGACGACTGTTGAGAAACGATTATTATGATTTTGCATTTTTGAAATTTCACACTCTGTTGAACAGTGGTTTGTTTTTGTGTTAAGAATGAAATGTTATACTATAAAATGAATTGAAATATGATAACACATGTCTTGGCTGCATCCTTTCCAAATTTAAGCAAAAAGTATGGAACGGTTACTGAGATATATGCCTTTATGCATATGCACAGTTATAAGTGCCTCCAATTGTATCCATGAAATACAACGAATGATAAGCATGAATAATTTGTCTTTCAAACTTCACCTACTTTATGCAAATCGTCAAGAATTGGCGAAGTTATCTTCAGAAATGCATCAAAATGCGCACATGGTAAAAACCTAAGACATGAGGACGGCAAAAACACATGATTTCGTCCGAATTATCGATCGTTTCAGCTAGATTGACAGGAGTTCGAAGCTATGATGTCTAGATATGCAGTCTAGTACTAACTGGGCTGGCTAGAGAGACTAAACATATTATAAACCACATGATCTCAAAGGGACTGTGAAAATCTCTGCTTTGATTTTGAGGTTTGCAGATAAGGTCTCTCTCAAGGACAACCATGTCTTATCATTTTGTTGTGTCCTTACATTGATTTACAAAAATTGGTCACGAAATGTTATCATATTTTGAACTAGATTTCGATTAAAGCGGTGTACCTTCATACACGTGTGTGTCCGATTTTACGTCAATAATATGTTACGTCAGACGATATGTTTTTACATTCAGAAATCCTACTTTAGACGAAAAGGTGTCTATTAATTAGATAAAAGTTTTTCAACAGGCACTGCAGAAAACAGATCCTATGTAATTATAGGTTATAGATCTAACCAAATATTGCTAATGAGAGTTTACATTTTTTTTAAAATTGAAGGACTTAGCGTAAGAAGGGGACAAATCCAAGGTTAACTCAAAATTTAGGGATTTCTGTGTGTACAGTAGAACCTCACTTAAAGACCACCTCTATAAGAAGACCAGTTTTCGAGGGTCCCAAAACTCGTCTTAAATCATTATTGAGGTTTTATTGTATTTCCTCGTCATCTTAATATTGACTTGATCATGAGTGAGATCCCAAGACATCACTAACGAAGTAATGATGCCACAAAACCCCTGCTAAGTATGTAATAAAACTTAAACGCTTATCATGCATAAGCGATTTTACACGAAGAAAGCATGCATAGTTGATAAATCATTTTGACAGCATTTGCACAGGCCTTGAAGACTCTGTACAAGCTGCTGTATTGATGGCAGTTCTGTTGGTTGAAAGGTGTGAGATCGACAAAGGGTACGTATTTGCTACACAGTCTTCATTCTTATACATACCTTGTAACTCTTGACTTCATTCTCACACATACCTTGTAGCTCTTGACTTCATTCTCACACATACCTTGTAACTCTTGACTTCATTCTCACACATACTTTGTAGCTCTTGACTTCATTCTCACACATACCTTGTAACTCTTGACTTCATTCTCACACATACCTTGTAACTCTTAACTTCATTCTCACACATACCTTGTAACTCTTAACTTCATTCTCACACATACCTTGTAACTCTTGACTTCATTCTTACACATACCTTGTAGCTCTTAACTTCATTCTCACACATACCTTGTAACTCTTGACTTCATTCTCACACATACCTTGTAGCTCTTAACTTCATTCTCACACATACCCTGTAGCTCTTAACTTCATTCTCACACATACCTTGTAACTCTTAACTTCATTCTCACACATACCTTGTAGCTCATAACTTCATTCTCACACATACTTTGTAGCTCTTGACTTCATTCTCACACATACCTTGTAACTCTTAACTTCATTCTCACACATACCTTGTAGCTCTTGACTTCATTCTCACACATACCTTGTAACTCTTGACTTCATTCTTATACATACCTTGTAGCTCTTGACTTCATTCTCACACATACCTTGTAGCTCATAACTTCATTCTTACACATACCTTGTAGCTCATAACTTCATTCTCACACATACCTTGTAACTCTTGACTTCATTCTTATACATACCTTGTAGCTCTTAACTTCATTCTTATACATACCTTGTAACTCTTGACTTCATTCTCACACATACCTTGTAGCTCTTGACTTCATTCTCACACATACCCTGTAGCTCTTAACTTCATTCTCACACATACCTTGTAACTCTTAACTTCATTCTCACACATACCTTGTAACTCTTAACTTCATTCTCACACATACCTTGTAGCTCATGACTTCATTCTTACACATACCTTGTAACTCTTGACTTCATTCTCACACATACTTTGTAGCTCTTGACTTCATTCTCACACATACCTTGTAACTCTTAACTTCATTCTTACACATACCTTGTAGCTCTTGACTTCATTCTCACACATACCTTGTAGCTCTTAACTTCATTCTCACACATACCTTGTAACTCTTAACTTCATTCTCACACATACCTTGTAGCTCTTAACTTCATTCTCACACATACCTTGTAGCTCTTGACTTCATTCTCACACATACCTTGTAACTCTTAACTTCATTCTCACACATACCTTGTAGCTCATGACTTCATTCTTACACATACCTTGTAACTCTTGACTTCATTCTCACACATACCTTGTAGCTCATAACTTCATTCTCACACATACCTTGTAACTCTTGACTTCATTCTCACACATACCTTGTAACTCTTGACTTCATTCTTACACATACCTTGTAACTCTTGACTTCATTCTTATACATACCTTGTAGCTCTTAACTTCATTCTCACACATACCTTGTAGCTCATAACTTCATTCTCACACATACCTTGTAACTCTTGACTTCATTCTCACACATACCTTGTAACTCTTGACTTCATTCTCACACATACCTTGTAGCTCTTGACTTCATTCTCACACATACCTTGTAGCTCATAACTTCATTCTTACACATACCTTGTAGCTCTTGACTTCATTCTCACACATACCTTGTAACTCTTGACTTCATTCTCACACATACCTTGTAGCTCTTGACTTCATTCTCACACATACCTTGTAGCTCATAACTTCATTCTTACACATACCTTGTAGCTCATAACTTCATTCTCACACATACCTTGTAACTCTTGACTTCATTCTTATACATACCTTGTAGCTCTTAACTTCATTCTTACACATACCTTGTAACTCTTGACTTCATTCTCACACATACCTTGTAACTCTTGACTTCATTCTCACACATACCTTGTAACTCTTGACTTCATTCTTACACATACCTTGTAGCTCTTAACTTCATTCTTACACATACCTTGTAACTCTTGACTTCATTCTCACACATACCTTGTAGCTCTTGACTTCATTCTTACACATGCCTTGTAACTCTTGACTTCATTCTTACACATACCTTGTAGCTCTTGACTTCATTCTTACACATACCTTGTAACTCTTGACTTCATTCTCACACATACCTTGTAGCTCTTGACTTCATTCTTATACATACCTTGTAGCTCTTGACTTCATTCTCACACATACCTTGTAACTCTTGACTTCATTCTCACACATACCTTGTAGCTCTTGACTTCATTCTTATACATACCTTGTAACTCTTGACTTCATTCTCACACATACCTTGTAGCTCTTGACTTCATTCTTATACATACCTTGTAGCTCTTGACTTCATTCTTATACATACCTTGTAGCTCTTAACTTCATTCTTACACATACCTTGTAACTCTTGACTTCATTCTTATACATACCTTGTAGCTCTTAACTTCATTCTTACACATACCTTGTAACTCTTGACTTCATTCTCACACATACCTTGTAGCTCTTGACTTCATTCTTATACATACCTTGTAGCTCTTGACTTCATTCTTACACATGCCTTGTAGCTCTTGACTTCATTCTCACACATACCTTGTAGCTCTTGACTTCATTCTTACACATGCCTTGTAACTCTTGACTTCATTCTCACACATACCTTGTAGCTCTTGACTTCATTCTTACACATGCCTTGTAGCTCTTGACTTCATTCTTACACATGCCTTGTAACTCTTGACTTCATTCTCACACATACCTTGTAGCTCTTGACTTCATTCTTACACATGCCTTGTAGCTCTTGACTTCATTCTCACACATACTTTGTAACTCTTGACTTCATTCTCACACATACCTTGTAGCTCTTGACTTCATTCTTACACATGCCTTGTAGCTCTTGACTTCATTCTCACACATACCTTGTAGCTCTTGACTTCATTCTTACACATGCCTTGTAACTCTTGACTTCATTCTCACACATACCTTGTAGCTCTTGACTTCATTCTTACACATGCCTTGTAGCTCTTGACTTCATTCTCACACATACTTTGTAACTCTTGACTTCATTCTCACACATACCTTGTAGCTCTTGACTTCATTCTTATACATACCTTGTAGCTCTTGACTTCATTCTCACACATACCTTGTAACTCTTGACTTCATTCTTACACATACCTTGTAGCTCTTGACTTCATTCTTATACATACTTTGTAGCTCTTGACTTCATTCTCACACATACCTTGTAACTCTTGACTTCATTCTTACACATACCTTGTAGCTCTTGACTTCATTCTTACACATACCTTGTAGCTCTTGACTTCATTCTTACACATATCCTGTAGCTCTTGACTTCATTCTTACACATACCTTGTAGCTCTTGACTTCATTCTTACACATATCCTGTAGCTCTTGACTTCATTCTCACACATACTTTGTAACTCTTGACTTCATTCTCACACATACCTTGTAGCTCTTGACTTCATTCTTATACATACCTTGTAGCTCTTAACTTCATTCTCACACATACCTTGTAACTCTTGACTTCATTCTCACACATACCCTGTAGCTCTTGACTTCATTCTTACACATACCTTGTAGCTCTTAACTTCATTCTTACACATACCTTGTAGCTCTTGACTTCATTCTTACACATACCTTGTAGCTCTTGACTTCATTCTCACACATACTTTGTAACTCTTGACTTCATTCTCACACATACCTTGTAGCTCTTGACTTCATTCTCACACATACCTTGTAGCTCTTGACTTCATTCTTATACATACCTTGTAGCTCTTGACTTCATTCTTACACATGCCTTGTAGCTCTTGACTTCATTCTTACACATACCCTGTAGCTCTTGACTTCATTCTTACACATACCTTGTAACTCTTGACTTCATTCTTACACATACCTTGTAGCTCAAAACTACATTCTTACACATACCTTGTAGCTCTTAACTACATTCTTACACATACCTTGTAGCTCTTGACTTCATTCTTACACATACCTTGTAGCTCATAACTACATTCTTATACATACCTTGTATCTCATAACTACATTCTTACACATACCTTGTAGCTCTTGACTTCATTCTTACACATACCTTGTAGCTCTTGACTTCATTCTTACACATACCTTGTAGCTCTTGACTTCATTCTTACACATACCTTGTAACTCTTGACTTCATTCTTATACATACCTTGTAACTCTTAACTTCATTCTTACACATACCTTGTAGCTCTTAACTTCATTCTTACACATACCTTGTAACTCATAACTTCATTCTTACACATACCTTGTAACTCTTAACTTCATTCTTACACATACCTTGTAGCTCTTAACTTCATTCTTACACATACCTTGTAACTCTTGACTTCATTCTTATACATACCTTGTAGCTCTTAACTTCATTCTCACACATACCTTGTAGCTCATAACTTCATTCTTACACATACCTTGTAGCTCTTAACTTCATTCTTACACATACCTTGTAGCTCTTAACTACATTCTTACACATACCTTGTAGCTCTTAACTTCATTCTTACACATACCTTGTAGCTCTTGACTACATTCTTACACATACCTTGTAGCTCTTAACTTCATTCTTACACATACCTTGTAGCTCTTAACTACATTCTTACACATACCTTGTAGCTCTTAACTACATTCTTACACATACCTTGTAGCTCTTAACTACATTCTTACACATACCTTGTAGCTCTTAACTTCATTCTTACACATACCTTGTAGCTCTTAACTACATTCTTACACATGCCTTGTAGCTCTTAACTTCATTCTCACACATACCCTGTAGCTCTTAACTTCATTCTTACACATACCTTGTAGCTCTTAACTTCATTCTCACACATACCCTGTAGCTCTTAACTTCATTCTTACACATACCTTGTAGCTCTTAACTTCATTCTTACACATACCTTGTAGCTCTTAACTTCATTCTTACACATACCCTGTAGCTCTTAACTTCATTCTTACACATACCTTGTAGCTCTTAACTTCATTCTTACACATACCTTGTAACTCTTAACTTCATTCTTACACATACCCTGTAGCTCTTAACTTCATTCTCACACATACCCTGTAGCTCTTAACTTCATTCTCACACATGCCTTGTAGCTCTTAACTTCATTCTCACACATACCCTGTAGCTCTTAACTTCATTCTCACACATACCCTGTAGCTCTTAACTTCATTCTCACACATACCCTGTAGCTCTTAACTTCATTCTTACACATACCTTGTAGCTCTTAACTTCATTCTTGCGCAAAAGCACTTCTTAAGACCATTCTTGTACAAATGAACTTCTTAGAAACTGTTTATGACTTAATTAACTTGTTTTGACTTAAGTGTCTTGTTGCTCCGTCGTGTTTTGTTTTTAATACGTTAATGATGCTGTGTTATTTGATGTCCTCGTCTTTAGCATTTCGGTATTGTTTTGTGTACCTCCCTGTGTGTGCCTCGTCCCTTATTCTTAGATTTGGCCATAGAAGTTCTGATTTGTGAATGTGGCCCATCTTCTCTGCTACATAATTATATTCATGACGTGACTATTTTCTGATACTATTATAGCTACAAGCAGTACTCTGGTCACTGGCATCAAGGCCACTCATATGTAGGTCTTGCGTCGACTGGTCCATGAGGGTCATTGTTATTTAAATTCTAGGTTTGTCACGAAGTTGTTATCTGCATCACATGACCATGTTGAGATTGTATATATTTGTCAGTGCTGCCAAGTTTCGTCAGCAGTTGTGTAGAAGTAATAGAGTTCACCATGTCTCCTCTAACTCTCGCTGTGTTTGTGGCATTAGGAGGTAAACCACTAATTTTTAATTTCGCACGTTCATTTTGAAGAAAGAGTACTTTTAAAGCGTTTCTTTCGACTTTGGAACCCGCTCTGTATTCGATATCATGTTTGCAATTAGAAGAATAATAATACTTAGACCATCACTGGTTCTGAAATTGTCGGTGTTTGTTTTGAAGAGTTCTGATAATTTTTAAGAGTTAAAATATTAAATTAAAATTGAAAAACCGGGTTTCTGTTGTTGTAGATTTTATTTTTACCGTTTGAGTCTTATTTCTATTTACACGAATTTCATTTAAACAGTTAGTCCTTCATATTATATAGGTTATTCTTTCCGTCTTTGATTCAGTTAACTTCGGTTGAAAATATGAAATGTTTAGCCTGTATCATTGACCGGCCATAGACCCATTGTAGTCTTCAATATGTTTCTTGAAAGCATTCTTCAATCAATTGGTCAGTGATTACTATTTCGATATTTGTTTTCAAATGGTAACGCATGAATCAAATGGATGTGGTTATTGCCCCATTAGTGGAAACAGCTTTATTGTCATTGCCTGAAATACGTATGTTATTAGACAACATTTAAATGGCACTCATTAATCGTTGTATCTCTCTTCGTGGTCACCTGAGTATTATGAATACATAGAATGTCAATTAAGTCTTGAAAATACCAGGACGATTATTCGAAATTCAGATATTGCCTAAATTTTATTGAACATTTTCATTTTTTCTATTTTAGCCGCTGTATTTGCGCAGGACTGTGACCCAGCTAACTGTCCAGCATGCGACCACGGAAGTCCATTCTGTGACCATCATGGTGTTTGCCATTGCAACAATCATGGTAATAATTTAAATCGTAATTATTATATAGTCGTAACTCCAGGTTATTACAATGACCGGTCCGTCTCGGATTCGATAGATCGTGTGTTCGAGGTCTGCTAGGACTGAGCTTTAAGTTGTTAAACCTATGTTTGGCACTATAAAGGTAGTACAAGGACTTGTTTGTCCGATGTAAGGTATGTGTGACTGGGTGTGGTATTAAGTCACGTGTCTACGGCGTGGTAAAATAGTGTTGCAGCACATTGCGCGCTACATGTATTGAGCCAAAATGCATCGAAATGTTTATTATATCAAATTATGAAGAGTTGTATGTATATAAGATTCAAAAACTCGTTTTCCGGCCAAAATGGAGATTTCGAGTTTTTGAAGTTTAAATTGTATTAACATAACATTCCAATATAGCATTATTATTATACAAATTCAAATGTACTCATTCAATTGGCTTTTAATTAACAAAAGTAATCAAGGTATTAATGTAATAAATGATTCGTAAGTGTTGCTAGGTTACACAATATACAGTCGGCCACTCAAAGAGCTCTATGTGATATTTTTATTTTAATTGCCATATACACGACGGTATTCATATTTTATCTTTCAGTTCGTCAAGCCGCCTGTGACCCAGCTAACTGTCCAGCATGTGACCACGGAAGTCCATTCTGTGATCATCATGATGTTTGCCATTGCAACAATCATGGTAATAATTTAAATCGTTATTATTATATACATGTAGTCGTAACTCCAGGTTATTACAATGACCGGTCCGTCTCGCGTTCGATAGATCGTGGGTTCGAGCTCTGCTAGGAAAGAACTAAAAGTTGTTAAACCTGTGGTTGGCACTATAAAGGTAGAACTAGGACTGGTTTGCCCGGTGTAAGGTTTTGTGTGACTGGGTGTGGTATCAAGGCACGTGTATACCGCGCAGTAACACAGTGTGGCAGCACATTTGGTGCTACATGTCAATACTATTCGTGATTCACTCTAAATGCCCTAGTCTGTCGATGCGCCATAACACAACGTTGAAAACTGTACTTGGTCAACCATAAAACAGTTATTCCCATTGACCGAGTAACTAAGCCCTTGGATTATTTCATTTTCTGTCGTTTTACACATGCAATCCCGGCGAACCCAATGACGTCACGTCATAAGTATAAACTGAACTCGCCTCGCATACATGTCTCTGTACTCCGACTTTTACACGCGTCGTTCGTAACAGATTGTACCTGAACATACTATCAACCAGACGATTCACATCAACTTATGGTTTTACATACTGATTTTGAGCTCAAAATGTCCAATGTATCGTAATCGTATAGTTTTCTTATTTGTTAAATATTATTTTAATTTAATCAAAATAAAATGTGCGCCTCTTAAACCCTTACTTAGCCTATACCAATATAAATCTAGGTTTAGCGTCCTCGTGCGGGTAGGTTTTGGGCAGCCTGATAAAAAACAAATTTGAAGATGTCAATAATCCTCGGTACTGATTGTCAATGAACCAATAAAAATACTTTATTATTTTCTGTGGCAATATATGCATTACGCTTTACAAAAGTCATATTTTAAAGAAAACGCAAAAGTGTACAGGTATCCAGCAAAATTGCATCGAAATCTTTATTTTGTCAAATTACGAAGTGTTGTTTATATATAAAACATCCTACAAGTGCAAAATACATCTGTAATCCGCTAGAGTTTAATAGTAAAAGACTTGTTTCCCGGCCAAAATGGAGATTTCGAGTTTGTGGAGTTTAAATTGTATTAACACAACATTCCAATGAAGCATTAGGCTACCAATAAACAAATTCAAACGTACTCATTCAATTGGCTTTTAATTAACAAAAGTAATCAAGGTATTAATGTAATAAATGTTTCGTAAGTGTTGCTATGTTACATAATATACAGTCCCACTCAAAGAGCTCTATGTGATATTTGTATTTTAATTGCAATATACACGACGGTATTCATATTTTATCTTTCAGTTCGTCAAGCCGCCTGTGACCCAGCTAACTGTCCAGCATGCGACCACGGAAGTCCATTCTGTGATCATCATGATGTTTGCCATTGCAACAATCATGGTAATAATTTAAGTCGTAATTATTATATACATGTAGTCGTAACTCCAGGTTATTACAATGACCGGTCCGTCTCGCGTTCGATAGATCGTGGGTTCGAGCTCTGCTAGGACCGAACTAAAAGTTGTTAAACCTATGTTTGGCACTATAAAGGCAGTACTAGGACTTCTTTGTCCGATGTAAGGTATGTCTGACTGGAGATGGTATTAAGTCACGTGCCTACGGCGTGGTAACACAGTGTTACAGCACATTGCGTGCTACATGTATCGATCCAAAATGCATCGAAATGTTTAATATGACAAATTATGAAGAGTTGTATATATATAAGACATCCTACAAGTGCAAAATACATTTGTATTCGGATAGAGATTAAAATTCAAAAACTTGATTTCCGGCCAAATTGGAGATTTTGAGTTTTTGAAATTAAAATTGTTTTTACACGACGGTATTAATATTTTTTCTTTCAGTTCGTCAAGCCGCCTGTGACCCAGCTAACTGTCCAGCATGCGACCACGGAAGTCCATTTTGTGATCATCATGATGTTTGCCATTGCAACAATCATGGTAATAATTTAAATCGAAATTATTATATAGTCGTAACTCCAGGTTATTACATGATCGATCCGTTTCGCGTTCGATAGATCGTGGGTTCGAGCTCTGCTAGGACCGAACTAAAAGTTGTTAAACCTATGTTTGGCACTATAAAGGTAGTACAAGGACTTGTTTGTCCGATGTAAGGTATGTGTGACTGGGTGTGGTATTAAGTCACGTGTCTACGGCGTGGTAAAATAGTGTTGCAGCACAATGCGCGCTATATGTATCGAGCCAAAATGCATCGAAATGTTTATTATGTCAACTTATTAAGAGTTGTATATATATATAAGACATCCTACAAGTGCCAAATACATCTGCATTCCGATAGAGATTAAAATTCAAAAACTTGTTTTCCGGCCAAACGAGAGATTTCGAGTTTTTGAAGTTAATATTGTATTAACACAACTTCCAATGAATCATTACCAATAAACACATTCAAACGTAGTCATTCAATGTGCAATTAATTAACAAAAGTAATCAACGTATGAATACAATTAAAGATGCGTAAGTGTTTATATTACACAATATTACAGTCCTACAAACGGCTATATGATATTTATAATATAATTGCCACATTCAAGACTGTATTCATATTTTTAATTCAGTTCGTCAAGCCGCCTGTGACCCAGCTAACTGTCCAGCATGCGACCACGGAAGTCCATTCTGTGATCATCATGATGTTTGCCATTGCAACAATCATGGTAATAATTTAAATCGTCATTATTATATAGTCGTAAACCCAGGTTATTACCATGACCGGTCCGTCTCGGGGTCGATATATCGTGGGTTCGAGCTCTGCTAGGAAAGAACTAAAAGTTGTTTAACCTATGTTTGGTACTATAAAGGTAGTACAGGGACTAGTTTGTCCGATGTACGGTATGTGTGACTGGGTGTGGTATTAAGTCACGTGTCTACCGCGTGGTAACACAGTGTTGCAGCACATTTGGTGCTACATGTCATTACTATTCGTGATTCGCTCTAAATGCCCTAGTCTGTCGATGCGCCATAACACAACGTTGAAAACTGTACTTGGTCAACCATCAAACAGTTATTCCCATTGACCGAGTAACTAAGCCCTTGGATTATTTCATTTTATGTCGTTTTACACATGCAAATCCCGGCGAACCCAATGACGTCGTGTCATAAGTATAAACTTAACATACTATCAACCAGGCGATTCACATCAACTTATAGTTGTACATACTGATTTTATGCTCAAAATGTCCAATGTATCGTAATCGTATAGTTTTCTTAATTGTTAAACATTATTTTAATTTAATCAAAATAAAATGTGCACCTCTTAAACCCTTACTCAGCCTATACCAATATAAATCTAGATTCAGCGTCCTCGGGCGGGTAGGTTTTGTGCAGCCTGATAAAAAACAAATTTGAAGATGTCAAAAATCCCCGCTACTGATTGTTAATGAACCAATAAAAAGACTTTATTATTTTCTGTGGCAATATTCGCATTACGCTTTAGAAAGGTCATATTTTAAAGAAACCGCAAAATTGTACAGGTATCGAGCGAAAATGCATCGAAATGTTTATTATGTCAAATTATGAAGTGTTGTAGGACATCATACAAGTGCAAAATACATCTGTTACCCGCTTGAGTTTAAAAGTCAAAGACTTGCTTCCCGGTCAAAATGGAGATTTCGAGTTTGTGAAGTTTAAATTGTATTAACACAACATTCCAATATAGCATTATTAATATACAAATTCAAATGTACTCATTCAATTGGCTTTTAATTAACAAAAGTAATCAAGGTATTAATGTAATAAATGATGCGTAAGTGTTGCTATGTTACACAATATACAGTCCCACTCAAAGAGCTCTATGTGATATTTTTATTTTAATTGCCATATACACGACGGTATTAATATTTTATCTTTCAGTTCGTCAAGCCGCCTGTGACCCAGCTAACTGTCCAGCATGCGACCACGGAAGTCCATTCTGTGATCATCATGATGTTTGCCATTGCAACAATCATGGTAATAATTTAAATCGTAATTATTATGTAGTCGTAACTCCAGATTATTACAATGACCGGTCCGTCTCGCGTTCGATAGATCGTGGGTTCGAGCTCTGCTAGGCAAGAACTAAAAGTTGTTAAACCTATGTTTGGCACTATAAAGGTAGTACAAGGACTTGTTTGTCCGATGTAAGGTATGTCTGACTGGGTGTGGTATCAAGTCACGTGTCTACCGCGTGGTAACACAGTGTTGCAGCACATTGCGTGCTACATGTATTGAGCCAAAATGCATCGAAATGTTTATTATGTGAAATTATGAAGAGTTGTATATAATTATATAAGATTCAAAAACTCGTTTTCCGGCAAAATTGAGATTTCGAGTTTTTGAAATTAAAATTGTTTTAACACAACATTCCAATGTATCATTACCAATATACAAATTCAAACATAGTCATTCAATGTGCAATTAATTAACAAAAGTAATTAACGTATTAATAAAATTAAAGATGCGTAAGTGTTTCTATATTACACAATATTACAGTCCCACACACAGCTATATTATATTTTTATTATAATTGCCACATTCAAGACTGTATCCATCTTTTTATTTCAGTTCGTCAAGCCGCCTGTGACCCAGCTGCCTGCCCAGCATGCGACCACGGAAGTCCATTCTGTGACCATCATGATGTTTGCCATTGCAACAATCATGGTAATAATTAAAATTGTAATAATTATATAGTCATAACTCCAGGTTATTACAATGACCGGTCTGTCTCGCGTTCGATAGATCCTGGGTTCGAGCTCTGCTAGGAAAGAACTAAAAGTTGTTTAACCTATGTTTGGTACTATAAAGGTAGTACAAGGACTAGTTTGTCCGATGTAAGGTATGTGTGACTGGGTGTGGTATCAAGGCACGTGTCTACCGCGTGGTAACACAGTGTGGCAGCACATTTGGTGCTACATGACAATACCATTCGTGATTCGCTCTAAATGCCCTAGTCTGTCGATGCGCCGTAACACAACGTTGAAAACTGTAATTGGTCAACCATAAAACAGTTATTCCCATTTACCGAGTAACTAAGCCCTTGGATTATTTCATTTGCTGTCGTTTTACACATGCAAATCCCGGCGAACCCAATGACGACACGTCATAAGTATAAACTGAACATACTATCAACCAGACGATTCACATCAACTTATAGTTTTACAGACTGCTTTTATGCTCAAAATGTCCAATGTATCGTAATCGTATAGTTTTCTTATTTGTTAAATATTATTTTAATTTAATCAAAATAAAATGTGCGCCTCTTAAACCCTTACTTAACCTTTATCATTATACATCTAGGTTTAGCGTCCTCGGGCGGGTAGGTTTTGGGCAGCCTGATAAAAAACAAATTTGAAGATGTCAAAAATCCTCGGTACTTGATTGTTAATGAACCAATAAAAATACTTTAATATTTTCTATGGCAATATTGGCATTACACTTTTGAAAGGTCATATTTTAAAGAAAAAGCAAAAGTGTACAGGTATCGAGCGAAAATGCATCGAAATGTTTATTATGTCAAATTATGAAGTGTTGTAGGACATCCTACAAGTGCAAAATACATCTGTAACCCGCAGGAGTTTAAAAGTCAAAGACTTGCTTCCCGGTCAAAATGGAGATTTCGAGTTTGTGAAGTTTAAATTGTATTAACACAACATTTCAATATAGCATTATTAATATACAAATTCAAACGTAGTCATTCAATTGGCTTTTAATTAACACAAGTAATCAAGGTATTAATGTAATAAATGACTCGTAAGTGTTGCTATGTTACACAATATACAGTCTGCCACTCAAAGAGCTCTATGTGATATTTTTATTTTAATTGCCTAATACACACGACGGTATTCATCTTTTTTCTTTCAGTTCGTCAAGCCGCCTGTGACCCAGCTAACTGTCCAGCATGCGACCACGGAAGTCCATTCTGTGATCATCATGATGTTTGCCATTGCAACAATCATGGTAATAATTTAAATCGTAATTATTATATAGTCGTAACTCCAGGTTATTACAATGACCGGTCCGTCTCGCGTTCGATAGATCGTGGGTTCGAGCTCTGCTAGGCAAGAACTAAAAGTTGTTTAACCTATGTTTGGCACTATAAAGGCAGTACTAGGGACTTGTGTGTCCGATGTAAGGTATGTGTGACTGGGTGTGGTATTAAGTCACGTGTCTACCGCGTTGTAACACAGTGTTGCAGCACATTGGGTGCTTCATGTATTGAGCCAAAATGCATCGAAATGTTTATTATATGAAATTATGAAGAGTTGTACATAATTATATAAGATTCAAAAACTCGTTTTCCGGCCAAAATGGAGATTTCGAGTTTTTGAAGTTAAAATTGTATTAACACAACATTCCAATGTATCATTCCCAATATACAAATTCAAACGTAGTCATTCAATTGGCTTTTAATTAACAAACGGTATCAATGTATGAATAAAATTGGAGATGCGTAAGTGTTTCTATGTTACACAATATTACAGTCCCACACACAACTATGTGATACTTATATTATAATTGCCTAATACAAGACTTTATTCATCTTTTATTTCAGTTCGTCAAGCCGCCTGTGACCCAGCTGCCTGCCCAGCATGCGACCACGGAAGTCCATTCTGTGATCATCATGATGTTTGCCATTGCAACAATCATGGTAATAATTTAAATCGTAATTATTTAATAGTCGTAACTCCAGGTTATTACCATGCCCGGTTCGTCTCGGGTTCTGCTAGGTAAGAACTAAAAGTTGTTTAACCTATGTTTGGCACAATAAAGGTAGTACTAGGACTGGTTTGCCCAGTGTAATTTTTTTGTGACTGGTGAAATATCAAGTCCTGGTCTATGGCGTGGTAACACAGTGTGGCAGCACATTTGGTGCTACATGTCAATACTATTCACTATAAATGCCCTAGTCTGTCGATGCACCATAACACAACTTGAAAACTTTAAACGGTCAACCATAAAACAGTTCTTTCCATTGACCGAGTAACTTGGCCCTTGGATTATTTCATTTGCTGTCGTTTTACACATGCATATATCCCGGCGGACCCAATCACATCAAGTCTTAAGTATAAACTGACCATACTATCAACCAGACGATAGCTGTCAATCCCATTAAGCGCAATGACTACTCATCATATGTATAGAATAACGTTACATAAAATGATGTGAGTAATCTGCTTTTCGGTGGACACGAATATTATCACGTAGCTTCCACCTACAACTGTATTCATATTTTTTCTTTCAGTTCGTCAAGCCGACTGTGACCCAGCTAACTGTCCAGCATGCGACCACGGAAGTCCATTCTGTGATCATCATGGTGTTTGCCATTGCAACAATCATGGTAATTATTTAAATCGTAATTATTAATTAGTCGTAACTCCAGGTTTTTACCATGATCAGTTCGTCTCGGGTGTGATAGATTGTGGGTTCGAGCCCTGGTTGCAACGTACTTAAAGTTGTTAAATCTACGCTTGTTATTATAAAGGTAGTACTAGGATTGAGTTGCTCGGAGTCAGATTTATGTGAATGGATGCAGTAAATCAGAACGAAATGGCGTCGCGTCATGTCTGTGTAGAATGAATATTATAAAGAGAGTAAGGGCTTCAGTTAAACTTATTAATTTTACATCGATTGTGAAACAAGTTCTTACAACTTATACTATTCACTCTCGATGACTGCTTCCTGATTACCAACCAGTATTCATGCCCAATTCAGGTATTGCGAAGTTCGTGATCAAACAATGCTCTATATGGGGCTCTAACTCACGACCTTCGGTTAAACATTACACTAATCAAAATAAACTAATTAACCCATAGAATAGATTTTTTATTAGTGTGTTCAAATGCTGAATACTGATGGATTATCTATCCCAATATTATATGTATTTCAAAATGTGATAGGCCAAATTATTGATAAATTGGTTGATAATGGACGTCACTGTATATCCAATGATACCTGTTTTCAGACGACCATTATCTAATCGCACATGAAATACTTAGTACATACAGTAAAACCTCACTTTAAGACCACCTCAATAATAAGACCACCACACAATTAGCAAGTCCATTTTCACAATTTTGCTCTTTATTCAACCTCCATATTAAGACCTGTTTTCAAGGGTCCCTAAGGTGGTCTTATTATCGAGGTTTCACTGTACATGTAATTATGTGCCATGATAATTGATAATGATGTTCTTGTTGATTATTCAATGCAAAGCTCCAGTTTTGAATTTTTATATATGATTTTGAACGCTAATATATCTTGAAAAACACAATGGCCAGCATTTTGGTCCTAACAAAGGACTACCTTAATCTTTCATAAAATTAAAAAAAAATTACAATTCACTTATGTGATTTTTTTCCGGCGCATTAATATGCGTTTATCTTTAATTACGGGACTTTCGTTTTCCTAGACCCGGGACATGTAATCGTAGCCACTTCTGAACAGGATAAAGGTAGAATGACCAACTGGAAGTGTTTACGTGCACATATTAATTATAATGTAGTATATTTTTTAAAAATCTACGGATACGTTAAGTGCTGGTGAAGAGACTTTGTTGAGTACTGATTACACGTTTTTACTTCAGGTCCAATCGTCCGCCAAATTAAAATCACTGCTTGAATGACACCGATTGCTCAGGAATCATCATTACTGTGTACATAATGGTTAAATATATTCAGATTAATGTGTTTCACTGTATTCATATCATTTTTAATAAATAAATGACTCGATTTCGATTTTGTTGTACATTGTAGTTTTTCACTACGATCAAGTTGAATTACTTTGTAGCGGTTTTCATCCTTATACCTCGCTCGAACGCTGATCTGTAGGTCATGTGATTGAAGCCCCGGCCAGTGGTATGATCTACTGTGACATATTTTAACTGAAGATAACCAACCCGAGCCAATTGTCCACTACCTCTTGACGATGATGTTTGTGGAGAAGTTGTCAGCTGCTTTTGGATTAGCAGGCTAGTACGGTTTTGTAACTTAGGAGCACTGGTTAGGTCAACCGATATAACTGAAATACTACTGAAAAACTGCTTCAAACCCAATATGAAAATTCTTGTACCACCATGATACCATTGTATCGCGAGGTACAGTTGCCGCCTGATTACAGATAGATGTAGGAAAATGTACCCAACATAAAATGCAAAGAAACAAAACAAGCACATTCTGAGTATCTGACGATCAGCACACGAGTCACAAAGATACGTCTGCACAAAAAAATGTGTCATTTCACTATAATGTCAAAAGCGCATACATGCTATTTATAATCTTCAGTACATTATGTTGAAGTGATCTGAAGAATGAACCTGATTTGGATAGTATGGGGCATTCTTCTGCCACCAGTTAACTATATAATTAACTAGAAAATTAAGTAGTTAACTAGATGAGTTTCATGTCCTGGAACTTAGGTCTTTGATTTTCCCCATCTTGTCTTGCCCATAATAGCTTCTCTTCATTGCTCTGCCATATGGTATGTCATTTAATGTACATTTGACTGGTTTCTCAGGTCAATCTATGTTCTGCAAGCATTACCACATTTCCTCCCGTTTGATGTATAAATGACCTCTCAAATCTCAAAATTTTGTGTAACAAAAAATCAGAAAACTTGTTAATCAGTGTTACTTTTAAGGCCACAACCCCTGATAGATAATTATCTCCCCTGATAGAGGTCATACAACCCCTACCAGGAAAGGTCATTACTTATCTCTTAACAACAACAACGATACAATGTTTGGATTGAAGCAACAATTTAATGACTTATTGACTGCCACATGCATGGTGAAGAATTAAATACATGTATATGGCATGAGACCAAGCCTAAGATATACACTGCGTATAACATACAAACATGCATCTACCCACTCGTATTTCAAAGTAATCATTGATTTAACATACAGACTAAATTACTACAAACGATAATCAATGATCAAAAAGACAATATTTCATACTTCCTCATATCTCATCACTTTACACATACAAACTTGATAACACTAGGCGAAAGGTTCTAGTAAAACAAATGTGAATGGAAAAAAACTCATAGAAATCATTCTATGGTAAAATTTACTATCTTTTAAATAATTTCCTCTTAGCGAAAACCAATACAGTCAAATATGTTTTCAAGGACTAAAAAAGTTGAAGATTGAAAAAGTTCATATCTTGAAAACTCGCCATAGTTTAATATTCAACTAGCTGTGAAGAAAAAAAAGGCAAACTTACAATGATATTAAGGGACAGACCAGAACAACACCGTGTTGATCAATACAAAATTGCAAAAAAAAATAACTAAACATTTCTGTAAATAATGCTTAAAAACGTGTATCAAGTTCTGAATACCAGTTCCACGAATGAAAAAAAAAACGAACAATAAAAACTCCGCAAATTACATTATTCGTCAGTCTTTTTACCAAATATACTTTCATTCCTCAACAGATTTATGATATTAGAGAGTAACTATTCAAATACATAATATGAAAAGCGCTATTAAAGATATTTGAGACATTTGACAGGGGAAGTAACTGCAAAACTAAGATGAAAATTTGAACATTCTATTCACAATTACCCCCCTTTGTTTCCTCAAAATATTTACATGAGCATAAACCCCGACAAATGTTCAACATTATAGAATCAAAAACTATTTTTAATCATTAAAAAAACTAAAATTTAAGAAAATAGCAATACACATATTTGTGATCATCTTCTAATTTGCTGAATAGAACTTTTTTGAATTTTACAAGAAAACCTTTATCTTAAAATAATACAAGTTTTAAGAAAAAAATATAGCACACAAAAACACATACATATATATTGCACATTTAGCATTTAAGTAAATTTTTTATATCATTCACTTCCCTATAACGACAAAAAACTCAGATGTCATGACAACAAAGATGTCTCATCCATCACGTGAATTCCCACAGAAAAATAAACAAGGACTAGATTAGCAAAACAAGAAAAATAACCAAGTAATTAAAATTACCATCATTTCAAGCAATATTTGTATTATGTATAACTTCGTCTATGAATACAAAAAACATAATAAGAGAATAAACATCATATTAAATTGCTTTTTCAAAATAACGATTTTTATGGGCCACTTAAGTTATGAAAGGGAGATCATCAGAAAAGTTGAGAACAAAGGGAGATCACCACAGAATAGAACTTACGTTATGCTTATTACTCATTCATTACTATTTTTTTAATGTGTTCATATTGTACTATCAACTTAACTTAAAACACACAAGGCAAACACAGTACATCTACAGGCGATATGGTGTGCACATTTCATAGCAAAAATGTCATTCATCTATCCAGCCACACACAATATAACTTAATGATACACTGTTGTATTTATTAACCTAACTGAACACAGGAATTGTCCACACATAATGCAAAACTTTCTACATCTTATACAAATATAACATTTCATCATCAAATGACAAGCATTTCTAATACAGTTATGAATTTTTCTACATATGAAATGACTGAAAAATGATCGAATTAATATCAAAATAAAAAACAATCTTTCACCAGGATACCCAGCTATGAATTATCGGACAAAAAGCGACAACAACAACATGGACACATACTCATACTTTCTATCACAGGATATCCACTGCATATTCTTTAGTCTAGGTAACTATTCTATCTAAATACTGTAAGTAGTATTTCTTTATTTCTAAAAAAATCGAAAATAATTTTAGAGGTTACAAAACAATACGGTAATATCAGATTAGTTTGGTGAGGTTAATATGTTATGAATTTATCAGATTGTGTCACAAGGTTACATGTTCGATCGTTTCTACTTTCAGACTTGTTGTAAAATTTAACATAATAGATAGCGAGCATTCCTTTTTGCGAATATAACAATCTCTCGAAAATAGCAAAATTTAATCCCTCACGAAATTTTTCGATTTCACAGTATCTGAGCTTGACAGTTAACCCTGGCTGTTTTTCTATGAAATATCTTTCAGCAGTAACTATCATATTACATAGTAATCTTCTCTCCATATCTGAAGACACTTACACAAATAAATACTCAAAATTGATGAATGAAGTTTTATCGCTAATCTCGAATCCAAAGACTTGCAGAATAACAATTTATTAGAATTAAATTCCACAGAATATCCCGAAAAATATTCACTCCAAACCAATATTTCAGCTCAAAAAAGCCTTTTCCACAAAGAAGAATATAAATTTCCCGGTTTCATGTACAGTCGCCATACTACTGTAGTTTTCCTCCATTTTTCATTAGAATAGGCTTTCAAACCCAAATATCATTTTAGAGTGAATCTGTTATTGAAGATATAACACATAATTGTTTGATGTAAAATGAATTAATGAATCATTGCACTTCACAGCTACCCCTGAACCAAACATAAATAACAAAAGGATTCTACACATCAAAAACAAAACTTATATCTAAATACACATGATCTCAAAGCCACTATGAATATAATTGTACACTGAGAAATGTATATGAAAAATTATTTCGCAGGATAAATTCAGCAATACATTTTTTGTTCACTCACATTTTACAATTAACACCATAACGTGATGCTCATATTCAAATTAAAAAGAAAACAATGTCCTGTTTGACAAAGCAACAAAGCAAATAAATAAAGCCGAGTTTTTACAATATAATGCCATCCTACTAAAGTAGAACTTACAAGTAAAATATGGTAAAAAATGGCAGACAGCCAGTCCCCACTTTGTGAAAAGATTACGTAAAAAAATCCACTAACCATGAATATAAACTATAATATGTGCTGTATAAATAAAAAAGATGAATAATAATGTATAATGAGGTTATTATTCAAGATAAACTCATCACAACCTGAAGTAAAATATTTTTTCAGCAGAGACGGGGGCTATAACTTGAGTAAGCACATAGGTCAAAAGGGCCATAGCTCCCTGTTTTTCTTTCTTATCAATCCTGTTTAATAAACAAAACAACCTGAATCCAGCCAGATATTTACAGATGAAATAAAAATCACAACACTATGATGTATAATAAATTCAAGGATATGTTTGCACAACAATTAAATCGTTAAAATAACATTTCTTTTCGTAACCATACTGTTAAGAGTATTATATAATGTAACATATTTCTTCGTTCGTGTTCTTCACAACAAAATCTAACAAGATTGTCCACATTCTTTGATTACTCAGCCATCACACAAATTCAAATTCAAGCTAACTTTCTTTATTTATAAATTAACATTTTGAATGTCCCATATAAGTTGCAGTTCAACAAAATCTTTCATCCCTGGTTAATTTGATAAATACAGCACTTTAATACAAAAATTATATATAAAAACAAATGCGATAATATTTTACTAATATGGGGCAATAGTTTACTGATTTGGGTAATACATGTAGTTACTAATGAAGGCAAAGTAAGGCATGTAGATTATTGTAAGAAATGATGAGATAAAGCGTGTAAGTTACTTAATCAAATACTTTTTCCAGTGATCATATTTCATAGAATAATTCAATCAAAAGCAAATTAAGGAAAATCCCTATTTTTAAATATTAAAACCAATGTTACCGTGATTGGTTACCATGGATGTGTTCCCTAAAGTAGTCAATCAAACAGATGCCTTCACCAATTATTCGAAAAAGAAGGCAACGAAGCAAGAAGAAAAAAATTCGAACCTTAAATGAAAAAATTGAAACTTCTTCAGAAGCCACCATAACAAACTGATATTATGAAATTAGACTTTGCTTCTTTCAATATGTTTAATCACAGGTCATCACTATAAACATTAAAAAGTCTGAAAAATGGAACTCATTCGAGACCACAAAATCTAACATTTATCACGTCCACTCCAGGTGAAACCCTTTTAACTAAAACATTTACCAAAAAAAATCTCTTCACGAAAAACCTCTGTAAAAAGGAAATTTCTCAAATGACGTTTTAAAGAGGTCAGAAAAAGAATCAGTTAAAAAGGGTTCCATAGAGTAAGAATTTCTTTTTTTAAACCAATTTTTTTTGTTATAAATGTCCAAGATATGAATTTTAAAAAAAACACACAACATAAATGACTTCCAATTCAAACAGTGTAAAATTCTGAGCTTAGCTAAGCAAGAATTTAAATAATTTGCCAAGGTAGATATAAAATCCTCAAAGCAATTCATTCATAGTTTGTAGTAGAATGGTTTGAATATAATTGGCCTGCTTACCGATAATTATATTTCATAAAACAATTAAAAAGTAATATATGGCAAAATATTCATTCTGGTTAAAATTTAAAAAAAAACATTTTCTCTGTTAAATGTGGGCTAAATACAATATATCTGCTTTTATTTTCTATATGTACTGGAATAAAACGTGAATATGTAAGAATAGTACTTAAAATTAGCAACAATATTACCAGCAAAACTGTTAAACACTTCCCTAAAACATCTGCACAAAAATGGCTTCAACAATTGTATAGCAATGATCAGTGTGATAAAGTGAGCGTCTTAAAGCACCATAACCTGGTTAAAATAGCAAGAAAAAAATGACTTGATGGATAAAACAGCAAGACAGCATGAAGTATGACCTGCTTCTTGGTACAATGACATAATAGTAAGTTTACACATGCATGTAAAAATATTGCCAATAATTATGCTCGCTACTGCATTTGCTCATTATGCTCTTAATCACTCCGTAAACAGTTCTGTCGGTACTGGCAAATACATGATGACGATTCTTAATTAATATGTATAAGTAGAAATATTAAAAATTCTCGTATTTAACAAACACATATGAAATTTATTTCTAACAACCATTATTATGCAACTGCACACTAAATGTCACTTCCTGGTGTCCTGGATTTCTTTGTGAAATGATATCTACGCCGAATGCTCTAAATCAGGGTAAAAACTTTACTAATAACAAGAAATGTTCACAATATACAAGCAAGTTCATTGAATGTGTTCTCTCTACTACAAACTATGGTAAAATAATTCTGTTAAACTAATCCTACATCTTCCAGTCTCGTCCAGGGCACTGAAATAATTTACATTCTTCTTACATATTCCAGGTAGGTGCAGGTTGCTAAATCTGGATAGGTTCCGACCACTAAATCTGGATAGGTTCAGACCACTAAATCTAGGCAGGTTTATACCACTAAATCTTGACTGATTCTAACTCCACAAAATTCATATACATGCACGTTCAGCAAGTCTGTGCTGGTGCAGAATACATTATTCAGACACAGATTCAGGTTCTGATCACAAGTCTGAGGAGAACTTCAGTACAACAGATCCTGGGAAAAGTTCAGGAAGAAAGATACCCATATAGATCAGTTCCAAGATCCCAAATTGATTCAGATTTAACATCCCTAGATCCTTTCAGTCGACAGTATTCAATATGTGACAATATAATTCATAAGCAAAGTCCAGTGCTTGGGATGAAACACATTAGGCAATAGTTGCTAAGTTAAAAGGTGAGAGAACTGCCACCATATTCGTAAAAGGTCCACCCAAACGATTTAAAAAAATAAAATTTGAACACAATTTATTAAGTGTCTAACTATTGTCTACTCGGCACTAATACAGATCTTTCTTCATCTTCATATCATTTCTTTTCCATTCAGGTAAATGTTTAAAGGTTTCACAAGACATTCCAAATATATCTTCAAACTCTTCCTTTGATATATGTAACTGAAGGAAAGAAAAAAATACCAAATAAGTAAACGGAAATCATAGGACTGAAGGATCCACACATTTGCAGTTTCCTGAAAAAAACTGACAAGATATACTGTATATTGTGATTTTGAATTCTAAGCTTTCAGCTGGGATTTGAAGGTCAATAAATAAACAAGAGGGCCATGATGGCCCTGAATTTGCTCATCCGAGCACCTGAAATGTTTGGAATTATCGTCCAGTGTCATAGGGTGAAACATTTCTTGAAGTAGTGAATCACACAAGTTGAACAATCTTGTTGAGGGCCGCCAAAGGAACATTTAGGTGAAATTATTTCAAAATTAGTCATGTAGTTTTTGACAAGAAGATTTTTGTACTTTCGACTATAATATATACAGAAAGTGGCTCCACCCCCTGGCAGCCATGTTTTCTGACAAATCTAAATAACTTGAACAATCTTGTTAGAAGGTCACCTAACGAGCATTCATGTAAAATTATATTGACATTGGGCCAGTAGTTTTTGACAGGACGGCTTTTGAAGTTTTAACTGTTATATGTATACATATAGGAAAAGTGGCTCCGTCCCCTGGTGGCCACATTTTTTTGCAGAATCCAACTAATTTGAACAATCTTGGTAGAGGGTCACCCAAGGAAAGCTTTGTGCTCAGGTGAGCTCAAAACCTATCACACACCTATCACACACAGTGATGATCTGCTGGACTAGATTCACTGCCTAAAACATCAAATTTGACACTTTCCTCGAGGTGACAGACAACTAATAAGCAAATATTTATCAAGGGACACAACTCCATCATTATTCAAGGGAGACAACTTATAAAATAATTAAACACACAAATACTCACTTCTAACTGATCTCTATCAACATCTTTTGGTAAGTCAAAGTTGGAGATTTTCAGTCTTTCATAGTCATACACCTTAAACAAAACATAATAAAATTTTCAAATAAAATCAAGAACCAAAATCATTCAGTAACAATCCAGAACTCCAGGGAGTGATAATAAACAACACAAGTTTTTATTAGCAAGTCTGACCTCAAAGAGCCTATAATCCTAGAAGGACAATTAACCTGAACAGTTCTACAAGGGGTGTCATGATATATCAGTATATTGGGATATATTGCGATATGCTGCCTAATTGTATTGTACCACAATACAACATGAATGTACCAGTTTTTTAAGGTACATTTTTCTGCCGTCTGCTAGAAACTTACTGACTACGAACTAAAAAATATATGAAATCATCTAGTCATGAAAAATTCAGCCAAAAACTAAAATTAAATTGATAACAGTTTATTTTAGTTTAATAAAATGTAAACTTCTGGTCATGAAAACCTGATATCTAATTAGAATCTACTAGTCAAAACTGAAATGAGATCCTAGACTGTTTTAGCTTTTGCATGTTTATTTTTGCAACATATTTGAAGAGTTTGAGTTTTCAAGAAGAAAAAAGCCACAGTCATAACTAAGGTTAAAGAAGCAATATATTGTGGTACACATTGCTAAAGTATTGCAATATATCCTGGTACACTTCAGGTATATATCGTGACATCCATAATTCTTAGTGACTTATCACACTCATATTCAAACATTTGTAGAATATTGTACACACACTGGTCTAGCCTTCTTATGATTTGAAATCTACCAAATGACCTTGAACTTGCAGTCATAATATAACTTTGACCTTGCAATATTTACATAAAATGACCTTTAACCATTATGTCATAATCAAAGTACTCACAGGTGGCTTTGACTCTGTGTGCCATGAACTCTTCTGGAAAGTCATCAACGACACGCCTGGTTGGTCAAATATTGTACTAGTTACCTAGGGAATGAAATATTGAAAATTCATATCAATGCTTGGTTACCAATATCAATATGTTAGTAATCACCTTGGAAACCCAAAACATACAAACATTTGTGACACTACTCCAAATCTGAAGCCAGTCATAAATAGCAGGGTACACAACAAATAGTGTTAGTGGAATAGATAGTTCCTAAATTTACAATATTTACCTCCCTTGTTCTGAATAGTTGGCCATATTGACAGGCAAATCTCCTTAAAGTTTGTAGGGAATATAATGTAAATGATGATAAAATAATCAGATATATAAAATAAAACTTATTGATTATGCTCATGTGGGCATATGGCTCAGAAATTTAAAGAAAAAGTGGTTGTCAAATGCAAATTATTTCGGTATTTTCTCAAATATCACATATTAGGGAATAACTCCCTTTAGTGCTTATCAGTTTTGCCTATCAAAATGGCTGAAGATTAAGAACAAGGGAGGTAAATATAGTAGATGTAGGAACTATCTATACAGTAATTTCATATGTGGAATACCATATCCTTGATGATAGTGCGTGTATGGTATCTAACATTCATGAATCAAAGACAAAATGATGATGTCACATGAACAAGTCAGTCACTTCTGACTTCACTCGCAGGCTTAAAAACATTTAGATTCTTCAATACTGGAAACTATTCCAGGTTTCCAGGCAGAAAATTTCAATGTCATCAGTAGTGAAGGAAAATTTCAATTTTCGAGACATTCAACAAATCATTTTTTGTCAAATGTTGCAGACTTTTTGTAAAACATAGAAGAAGAAAAGGTTTCACTTCAAAGCTTTCAAGTATCACCAGATAGAAACTTGTGCAGAAATTGTCTTCAATACAAATACACAAAAATATTCTTGTTAAATGTCGTAGAGAATCAGTTTCATTATAGTTATACCAGTAGCCTTTTTCACAGACCAGGGTCATGTGACTATGGTCATGTGACCTGTGTAGCCATGCATAGCAACAACAAAAGTTGTAGCAAAAAGTGAGAAAATCTAACGGGTATTCTAAGCATCATGAAAACACAGATGTATGTAAATGACTAAGGTCCAAGTATAATAAGATTGAAGTGAAATGGTGCATACTTTACTAGTCTCGGTGTTAATAGTTGAAGTCGAAACTCTAGTATCTCTACCAGATGACATATCTAGATCATACACTCTCTGAAAACAATAATTATACAGAAAACATGCATGAATAATGAATGATAAAATGATTGATATTTGGGCTTTTAAATGTTTGAAACAGTGCATTAGCTATGTTCGGTGGTCAATGAACCTGGACAGTTCTCCATTGTTTCCACCAATACAACATTGTCCCAGATTGCAACCATTACTCTGCAAAATGTATGCACAAATCACAATTTATTCAGCCTAGTATGAGTGACACTTGAGCGTACAAATGGATTTAATGCATACTGAGCACAGAGTATCCGTTGACATGCACTGTCTTTAATATTTGAGTATGGATTTAAGGAGCAGTGAACGTACGGAGTGCCCAGTTTAAGTTATCCTAGGCCGTGTTATGTTGATGACTAAAGCTTCTCATCATCTGAGAGACTGACTAAGTACATTACATCTCTTTCAATCTATCTAAAGTATACGATCTTCCTCAAAGTAAGCCATATGCTTAGTGTTTTTGTGCTGATTTTAATCAAACTACTTATCTTTTATCTAGATTTAATCCAAGAGGAAATAGATTCATAACAATATAAAACTTAACATAGAACCCAGAAGACGCATATTTTTTAACATTAATAAATGACTCAATACAATAAATTCAAATAACAAAATGGTGATAAAAATTCCTTGCTGTCTAAGTTACCTCCCCTGACGGTACTACAGTTTTTAAGTCAGCATTTAAACAAAGGTCTTGAACAAAGTTACAATGAAACAATTGAATAAATTCTATTATGAACTCATAAATATATATATATTTGTCATCTCTAACATCTCTAAAATCTTGACATATACGTTTGTAGAGAATTTATCCATTAAATATCATTGAAACACCAATATAACATGTCTGATGCACGTCAAAGAATGCAACCGAATCTCCAGAGCGCTGTAATAAAACACAATCTGGATGATAAAGTTAAAACATTAATTGATTTTCTTTCTGAACTTTATGTTTCTGTAAACAATGAAAAGTTTCCTCTACGAAAAATTGATGGAGGGCATATTCGAGCATTGGGACTCGCAACAATAATACAGCTGTCAAATAAAACAAAACTAGGTACTTGTACTTGCCTCAGATACATTTTATTTTTGCATTAACGAGGTAAACTTGGAGATAACAAGACAGGAACCATGTGGTATGACTTGATGGAGAATGCCAATGACAAAAATGACAGTAATGGTACTGTTACACTGTTAGTACAGCCAGCAAGAGGAGATCTATGACACTTACAACACGAGAACAACACACAACATAGTCATGCTGTATCATGATAATTTGCTATTAAAAATACACACACATTGAAAACAAGAGATGTTTGTAAAACATTATGCCCCCACTGTGACCTTGACCTTTGACCCCCCTGACCCCAAAATCAATATGGTTCCTCTGCTACCCAAGATGAATGTGTGGACCAAGTTTGAGGATGATAGATAAAGGGGTTCTTGAGTTATTGATCGGAAACGAAAAGGTTACAGACGGACGGACGGATGGACAGACCGACATGTGCAAACCAATATGCCCTCTTTTCTTCAAAGGGGGGCATAAATAGAATTTTCATAACAAAATATAACCCTAACCATCATATATGATATATTTATATTTTTGTTTTATCTTTTTTTATTTCCAAAAGGCTGATAGCCCATGAGGACAAAACAAAGCATACTGACAGAACAGTGGTACAGTACATGTGTATATAATAACATAATAAATGTAAATATTTGATAATGATAATTTTTTCATTTCAAATTTACAAAAATGTAATACCCATCGAAAATTAAACTTGGAAGTCACGGATAGTAAAATCTCATTGAAAGATAAATTCATGGATCAGTTTTTAAGTTTCCTTCAAATACCAGACCGCCTCATAACTAGGACTGACTATTTTCAGAACCAATGTTTGTCATATTATTGAGGATACACATTACTTTTGAATGAATAATAAATAAACCATTAACCAATTAACTGTAATTGTAGAAGTTAATTCATTGGGAATTCATATTATGAACATGTGAACAAAGCTGAATAAATAATAAGCAGTATGATTTCCAATAATTGTGCTCATTTGTGACCAATGAACGTGAGCATATCACTACTGTTGCGCTTCAGTTCTGTCAAGGTTACACTGATAAAATGCATCTGTTTCATAATGGAACGATCCAATTTTGATTACTGGAACTATCCACTTGCAATCTCCAGGGTGAGCAGGAGGGTGGTATCAAAATATAGTCAAAACAAGACACAGACATGGAATTATAGGAAAAACAGGATTACATTGCTTATATAATGTTCAGGTCAGTAAATTCACAAATATTAATGACCAATATTGATTGTGAACCACATCTGCTCTAACTGTCATTTAACTCAGCTTAAATTTCTGCTAATTTTTCCCACTTCAAGGCCAAAAATCATTTTAATATCCCATTTTTACAGACAAAATCACAGTCCCCCAAGTATACATTCAAGCACTTACATAATCCAGATCAAGCGGTCCTCCGTATATACCGGACACCGGTAATGTCGCCGCACGAGGAGCCAAACCATAACCAGGCTTCGGAGCTGAAACAACAACAAAATTCCAAGAGGTATTTGAGCATTCCAACTAGTATTAAGCAGTGTAGAGTAACTGTCAGTGAACTGGTCAGCTTTTTAAATACATGGTGGTACAGGTTGTAGGGCCAGTAAAATCCATTCAATAATAGGCATCAATATTGTAGCAGTAGTCCACAAAATTCTGGAGCACCCCTCACATACTGTTTTATAAAGCAACTAATAGTCATTAGGGAGTCTTTGTAATAATTAACCTATCACTAGGTTTTTCTATAAAATGCTATAATATTATAAACAAGAGAGCCAAGATGACCCAATATCACTCACCTGACATAAAATTTATCAAGACAATGATTTGATGCAAAATTTGGCTCCAAGACTGTACACAGAAGATTTTCTATTATTTGACCTGGTGACCTAGTTTTATCCCCAAGTTACCAAGTTTCAATTTTGACCTAGGGTTCATCAAGACAACCATTCTGACCAAGATTCATGAAGATTGGGTACAAATATGGCCTCCATTGTGTACACAAGTAATCGTTGACAGACAACAGATGCCAGTCGACAGACAGACAACAGACAATTGTTGATCGCAATAGCTTGCGCTCAGGTGAGCTAAAATCATAGATATATTACCAGGTAAATGTCCTCCATGTATTGCGATAGTTCTATAACCAGCTCTAATATCACAGTCATCCCATGACCTTCTTGTACGATCAAGAAATCTTGATGGTGCTGAAAATACAGGCAATAATATAACTATCACTCATATGTCAAACCATTTATCAAGCTAGCCAATAGTAAAATAGGTTTGAAACATGTGTTCTATATAAGTGCACATTACCAATGCAATTAACAGCTGATGCATAATTTTAAAAGAATAAAATAAATGTATATGCCATTTCATTTCCAACATGTTTCAAATGGAGAAACTATCAACTTTAAAGCAATATAATGAACATTTTTTCTGAGGAAACAATTTTGATTTTATCAAGAAATTCACATAATTTTGTATGCCTAGTAATGTACAAGGAATGCAATACTAAAAGGGTTACATTATCAATTGAAAAATACGAAAAGTAATGTACTAAATAGGGGCCACTCACATGCAAACATAGGACTCTGATATCTGGTTTGATATTTGGGTTCATACGCAGCATTTGGTACCCGGGAAGACTTCCAGGGATCCAGGGGTTTCATGGGTGCCTGTTTAGCTACCTCAAGCTCATTGTATATAACCTTCCCTATTCCCGATTCATCTTTGAACTTCCTAAGTTCTTCAATTTCTCGTTTTATTTTTGGATCTTCAAATACCTGGTCCTCTTCATCATCTTCCTCTCCCCGGCTTTTTCTTCTCTGTCGTACTATAAGATAACATAAAGTATTACATTATCATATTAGTATTATCATAACTACAAGATAACAAAGTATTAAATTATCATATTACAGTAATATTACTATAAATAAACATAATTTAAATTATTTATTTATCATTTATACCATTAAATTAGTATTTACCATTAAATTAGTATGTTTTACCAATTCATTTACCATTTATACCAACAAATTAGTATTTTTTACCAATTCATTTACCATTTTTACCAATAAATTAGTCTTTTTAAACAATTCATTTACCATTTTTACCAATAAATTAGTCTTTTTAAACAATTCATTTAGCATTTATACCAACAAATTAATATTTTTCACCCATTGATTGATAGTTTTACCAAAACGTTATTGTTTACACAAATTAATTTATAGGTGACGTCAATTGATTGATATTACATGTATACATTGAATATAGCTTGTACCAATTAATACAAAGTTGATACCAATTAATTTAAGCCTGGCCGATTCTTATTAGAGTCAATATCAAGTAAGCATAATAGGCAGAACCTGCAGTGGTATCTTATACGAGATCAGCTAGGACCTATGGCTAGATTCATACCCACGACCCCCTTAAAGTTCAAGCGTTACACAATATATTTACTCAAACATTCAACAATTATAAAGTATGGAAGTCAAAGTTGATTGTGCTATAAAAATATACTGTATGGAAATTTATTTACTACTATACATGTAGTAAGATTTTCAACTCAATAACTTGTCATTTACAAAAAACATTAGATGCAACATATATGAACTTTAAGTATGGTTTTATACAGACAACCCTGGCTTACATTCACAAAGCAGACAAAATGTTACAATATTTAACTACATTTACTGGTCCATTCTTGTATAAACCTAAGATAACCAATCTACTGTATGTATTATTTACAAGACTGGAGAACTCTCCTTTTGAAGTCTCAGCTACACCTGAACTATTGGTATCTTCTTACATTTAAGTAGAGCACATCAAAAAGTTTATCTATGTATTAGAAACTTGTAAAATTGAAATAAAAGGTTAAACTGGAAAGATTAACAAGGATTTAAAAGTTAAAACACTTAAGCTGTAAAGATAAATAGAGGAAATCGCACGACTGGTAATAGATTAGTGAATACAGTAAAACCTCTATAATAACACACACCACCCTTGGAACCCTTGAAAACTTATTAAGGCGGTCTTAATATTGAGGTTGAATAAAGAACAAAGAAGGGAAAATGAACTTGAAGTGTGTGCGTAATTTTGAGGAAGTCTTATTATTTAGGTGGCCTTTAAGTGAGGTTTTACTGTATATACAACAAATTTTACGAAATCGATATCAACTAGCCATTGGCAAATCAATCAGTACGTCACTACACAACTGAAACATGTATACATGTATTGAATTTTTTGAGCCATTAAGTACAAATATAGTTGTTCACTATTAAAGTCAAACAAAGTCAAGTTTGATGAATAGATGACTGTATGGTATTAATATTCATAAACTTCTCTGCCCAACGCTCTAAACAAGTATGTTAGTTATAACTTAATTAAATGACTTCATATATTTCATTTAGTTTAAATCCGATTAAATATATGTATGTTGTATAAGCCTTCAGCAAATTTCATCAATAGACTGACTAAATCAACATTCACAGCTCAACACACAGTTTGTTTCACAGGACTCAATTTCCCACGTTGATATTAACGGATCAATACAAAACAGATCAAGTCAATCGTTAATTAAGATGATTTATTGAAAGTTAATTAAGATGATTTATTGAAAGTTAATTAAGATGATTTATTGAAAGTTAATTAAGATGATTTATTGAAAGCGTATTTGCTTGGAATATTGAATATTCCATCCATTAAGAAAATACTTTGGCAGAGTTATAATTATTGTTGTCTGTCATGAACTACTGTTAATGGGTAGAATAAAATATATGTAGAAAATACTAGATCTCTATCAGTTTTACCGAGGCATCATTTATTTAAATGAACTATTGGGTTTAAGTTTTATTTTAAGTAATCAGAGGTAAAAATAATGGACCTGAAGCCATTATGTGGACAAAGGTGATAACCATGTCACAGAGCACCAGCCAATCAGAGACATCCTATTAAAATATCGTCAAGTTTGATTATGGTATGCACACAGAAATTCATTCCCAAATGACGCAAACATAACATTATAGAATTCCAGGCAGCCAAACGCACATTAAGTGACAAAATAATGCAAAATGCTTATCTACACCCAACCATTTTTGTCACAAT
Organism: Mactromeris polynyma; assembly: GCA_032209605.1. Classification (NCBI taxonomy): domain Eukaryota; kingdom Metazoa; phylum Mollusca; class Bivalvia; order Venerida; family Mactridae; genus Mactromeris; species Mactromeris polynyma. Next base: position 8,770,887 of record JASFXZ010000012.1, read on the forward strand.
AATTTGTCACCTTATTTCTAGAACCCCATAACCCTGTATGTAACTATTCTCTACAGGAGGGTAAAACTTTAAAGTTGTTTTTCTCAAAAAGACGGAAAACAAGTTATGGGGTTCTGCAAATAATGCGACGATTTTATAGTAACCATTTTACATTATCAAGTATCAATATACATCAGTCAGCAGAACTACCTTTATGTTCCTAGATTTTCAACCAATGCTGAAAAAGCTCTCCTACAAGTTAACTGAAACATTCCAAACATAAACCAAACATGAAGGAACAATGGCTTATAACCAGATTTATCCCTCGCTGGTGTTTTTGCCATTGACCATTGCAAGGCTGTATTAATATTTTCACCCATCATTTAATGCTGTTCTACTATTATTATCAATCATTTAATGCTGTTCTACTATTATCACCCATCATTTAATGCTGTTCTACTATTTTCACCCATCATTTAATGCTGTTCTACTATTTTCACCCATCATTTAATGCTGTTCTTCTATTATCACCCATCATTTAATGCTGTTCTATTATTTTCACCCATCATTTAATGCTGTTCTTCTATTATCACCCATCATTTAATGCTGTTCTACTAGTATCACCCATCATTTAATGCTGTTCTTCTAATATCACCCGTCATTTAATGCTGTTCTTCTAGTATCACCCATCATTTAATGCTGTTCTACTAGTATCACCCATCATTTAATGCTGTTCTTCTATTATCACCTATCATTTAATGCTGTTCTACTAGTATCACCCATCATTTAATGCTGTGACTCCATTTTGACTTTGTATAAGTATGCGTAAATGTTCATGTCTCGGTGCTTTTGGGTTGGCAGTGTACTTTATATTAGCAGCATTGCCTCCTCGACTTTTTACATTAACTTCCAGGAATGTTTAAAATGAATATCATAAATTAATCTGGGAGACTAACTTTCATGCCTAAATAATAATAATAGTAAAATAAGAGAAAAAATATAAAATGTATAACAACGTACAAATTTCTGGAAGTAACGCCGCGGGCGACGGAGGAGCTGGCCAATCATCTCGCTCAATCTTGGCAATCTCTCTTGGTGGTGGAGGTTTACCACCTGGGAATGTGCTCATACGCACAGGTTCTGAGCTCTTTTTAATGCCAGTGACAGCGCCACCAGAACCTGCCGCTGGTGACGTACTTCTTCGTGTCTTCACCACGGTCTTACCTTGAGCTGAAAGTCAACAATAAGGTTATCATTGATACGATAATATATTTAAACGAACAACTCTTCAAATTGATTCACTGAAACAATGGCTAAAGCTGTTTGCTAAGTGAGTGATTGTTCAGGGCACTAGATGGCTTTCAGGGACTAATCTCCATACCCACATATGGGGGGGGGGGGTTTGGTTCTTTTCAAGATGAAAAGGCGAATTTCAAGCCAGACTTATATGATCATTTTTAACTTTTAGTTTATTTACCAGTTTTAATCAATAAGGACAAATATACAGCATTTCCTAACTAATGTCTCTAAATGTTTAAAGAAATGTGAATTAACACCAACTAATCGTATAAGAATATTCTTTCGTTTCTGAGGGGAATTTTTAATGGAAAAGGGGGACAAAAACGTTGTATTTTAAATAGGGAATCAGGTACCCATGATTGGCCCCAAATAAGACCAACGAGTGCCCTGTTGTTAGCAAGTCCTTTACTCGTTGAGACAATTACAGAAAAGTAATGGCATGATGTCTTTCTTAACAGAAATGGCAGAATTCTCTTTTCAAAATCATTTGCAAGGGTAAAAAACATCAATATTATGAGGAATATAATAATACTTTGAAATCTTTGAAATGTAAGAAACACTCATTGTTTATTGCTTTAATGGCAAAAAGTGATAAAAATAATTTAGAGAAGTCAGTCCTAAATTACAACGGCGGTATCATACAAGCTTATAATACCTACACATTGGTACAAAGAGAGGCAAGTTCAATCAATCACAAACAGGGCATCATTCTAGACACAGACAATACCCCATCACCATAAATGGATAATGTACATGTACTTCATAAACTGCTAAGAACAATACACAGAGAACCAGGCAAACCAATATGTAACATAACAAGAGTATGACAGATCATACATGTAAATCACTCTGCATACAGATAGCCAAAAGACATGAACATACACTGTCCTCAAAGAATTGTTCTCAAAAAGTTGACCAGAACACACACAAATGCAATGTATTATTGTAGATAATTAAAAAAAAGCGACAAAATGTGTAAAAATTTCAATACCAGCCTTTACACAAACAAACAGCTTCACTGGATATATCAGTCCATACAAAGGAATCATTGGGTACCAATCCCTATACAAGCACAGGAAGTCATAAGAAAACCAGTCCATATAATAGCAAACAGTGGATCTCGAAAACCATTCAATGTACTTCTATGTATACAGTGGAACTCGAAACCAGTCCATGTACTAGTACGTACACAGTGGAACTCGAAACCAGTCCAAGTACTAGTACGTACACAGTGGAACTCGAAACAAGTCCATGTACTAGTACTCGAAACCAGTCCATGTACTAGTACGTACACAGTGGAACTCGAAACCAGTCCATGTACCAGTACTCGAAACCAGTCCATGTACTAGTACTTGCACAGTGGAACACGAAACCAGTCCATGTACTAGTACGTAACACAGTGGAACTCGAAACCAGGCCATGTAATAGTACGTACACAGAGGAACTCGAAACCAGTCCAAGTACTAGTATGTACACAGTGAAACTCGAAACCAGTCCATGAACTAGTACATACACAGTGGAACTCGAAACCAGTCCATGTACTAGTACTCGAAACCAGTCCATGTACTAGTACATACACAGTGGAACTCGAAACCAGTCCATGTACAAGTACTCGAAACCAGTCCATGTACTAGTACATACACAGTGGAACTCGAAACCAGTCCATGTACTAGTATGTACACAGTGGAACTCGAAACCAGTCCAAGTACTAGTACTTACACAGTGGAACTCGAAACTAGTCCATGTACTAGTACGTACACAGTGTACACAGTATAACTGGAACCAGACTATACTAGCACACCATAATTAGATTAGAAATGTGTCCCCACTAAGTATAATTAATGCTAAGATATTTCAAAATCCTAAAATAGATAGTTCTGGGCCAGACATGAATTTGGGAACATGAACAAAGTTCAATCCTGCACTGTGATCTTTGAGCTATGGACATAGTTTTTGCATGCAACATGTCGTCATATTATTGAGATCATTTGTTATAGTTTTTTTCAAAATCCCACAAAAAAACAACAAACTTCTTGACCGGACACGAAAAACCATATTCACTATAATGGTAGTTTACATTGGAAAATGAATTAAGTTAAATCCTACTCTGTGACCTTGCCTTTTAGACATGGACAGCATTGTTGTATGGGACACATCATGTTATTATGGTGACCATTTTTGCAAAGTTAATTCAAAGTCCCACTTTAGACAACGAAGTTCAATCCTGCACCGTGACCTATGCGCTAAGGACAAAGTTTTTGACATGTTATTGTGATCATTTCAGCCAAGTCATTTCAAAATCCCATAAAAGACTAGATACGAATAACCATATTCACTATAGGAGACAACAATACAGAAACAGTCCATTCACATTAAACACACAGGGCTTCATTCAATGCAGACAATTACTTTTACAGACAGATAACTTTGCGGACTAGTTCAAGCTGAGAGCATGACAACAAATTCATGTCACACTTGACACACCTATTGTGACACAACACTTGACATGCAAGCTGTTGTACACAACAATTGACACACCTGATATGACAACACTTGACATGCAAGCTGTTGTACACAACAATTGACACACCTGATATGACAACACTTGACATGCAAGCTGTTGTACACAACAATTGACACACCTGATGTGACAACACTTGACATGCAAGCTGTTGTACACAACAATTGACACACCTGATGTGACAACACTTGACATGCAAGCTGCTGTACACAACAATTGACACACCTGATGTGACAACACTTGACAAGCAAGCTGTTGTACACAACAATTGACACACCTGATGTGACAACACTTGACAAGCAAGCTGCTGTACACAACAATTGACACACCTGATGTGACAACACTTGACAAGCAAGCTGTTGTACACAACAATTGACACACCTGATGTGACAACACTTGACATGCAAGCTGTTGTACACAACAATTGACACACCTGATATGACAACACTTGAAATGCAAGCTGTTGTACACAACAATTGACACACCTGATATGACAACACTTGACATGCAAGCTGTTGTACACAACAATTGACACACCTGATATGACAACACTTGACCAGCAAGCTGTTGTACACAACAATTGACACACCTGATGTGACAACACTTGACATGCAAGCTGTTGTACACAACAATTGACACACCTGATGTGACAACACTTGACAAGCAAGCTGTTGTTAACAACACTGCCGGCGACATACTGTTGGGACCCACTACGTCTGGGTTCAAAGACCCAAGTGCAGTTTTAATGCACTACGTTCGGGTTATTGAGCACAAGGCAGTTTAATCCAACACAATCCAGTAAGTGACCACAGGGCAGTCTGAAACCACAACAGCCTAGTTAAGTGGCTCTACGGCATTTTTTATCCACACCTCTCAGCTGATAATTCATTTATATACATTGAATCTGTTAAAACATTAAGATACCTACACACAGCAGAACAATATTTTCACCAAGCACCACCTGACAAACATACTAAGTACATTCACAAAATGGACAAAAAATGATATTCACACTCAACATCATTTCTGACAAAAGGAACAATTTTCAGCACAAGAATTCACATTTGACCTTGACTTACCTAATGACATCATTCCGCCTGAAATGAAAACCAATCAACATGCGTAAAAAATAAAAACAATAAATAAACATCACAAACAAAAAATAAAGACAAAAACAGTGAAAGGAAAGCAGCCAAGATTATTAATATTACTGTTGTTATATTGTTATAATGAAATCTGAAACGACAGAGGTACAACGGCCCCATATCATTATACTAATATGATGCTTCTACATTTGTATAAGCAGGTCAGGTTTTTGATGGATCACAGTTATTTGAGCAAAACTATGGAGGATAATCAAATATGACACTTTAGCATAATGATTTTAAATGAAGACAATCAATTTCAGACAGTAAGATTTTTTAGTGATCCAATTTATTTTAACCAAGTTCTGGTTGTCACAGCAACTAATTTTTAGATATTTTTTTATCAGGTAAGTTCATTTGAGCATATTTGGGTCAAGTACAATGCAAGTGTCATTCCTTTAAAATTGGCCCTAAAAACTTAATATTTTTTAAGCAATCGTTATCAATCAGGGTTGCACGAAAACCTATCCCAACGCAAACCCCAGTCTCCATTAGAGGGAGGTAAAAAAGGGGGATATAGTATGCTGTAACATTCCACATATTCACAAACATCAAAACAAGATATTTTAAATAACAATTATTCTATGAAACCTTTCTAAAATACAAAAATAAAGTTAATTTGTGTAATTTAAAATGCAACATTTACCATTCATTTTATTATTGGCTTGATAGTTATTACATCACAAACAATTCTGCTGAGTTAGGGAATTTAACATATTTTCACCAGGATATCCATACATCTAATCAGGGTCCCTGGGTTACTAACCAGTACAAATCGCTCATCAGTAAATGACAATGTCGAACCTCAGATGGAGCAGAGGTTGGGATCTACTTTGGATGTATTATCCACAAGAGATTGTCATGAGTTCTCTCTCTTTATCCCTTTATGAGTTATCTCCCTTTATTCCTTCTAGATTTCTCTCCCTTTATCCCTTCTAGATTTCTCTCCCTTTATCCCTTCCAGATTTCTCTCCCTTTATCCCTTCTAGATTTCTCTCCCTTTATCACTTCTAGATTTCTCTCCCTTTATCCCTTCCAGATTTCTCTCCCTTTAACCCTTCTATAGTACAAGGAGTGTAATGCTTTTCACACCTGACCTTTTTCCACGGCCGATATCGAGCTTCAAACATCAAAATATATCCATGAAATACAACAAATTCAGCATGAATTATTTATCTTTCAAATGACGCCTACTTTATGCAAATCCGTCAAGAATTGGCAAAGTTCTCTTCAGAAATGCATTAAAATGCGCTCATGTCAATTTGCTTTAGCACCCAAAGACGTAAAAGACTATAGAAGGGATAAAGGGAGAGAACTTGTGACAATCTCCTGTGGTATTATCTTCAAACCAATTGTCACGGTCTAGCCATTATAATTCTACTGGTATTGAACTAACACACACGAAAGCCGACTACGAGGTTTCGAGAGATATCAGTGGCAGCCGAATGCAACACTTTGATATTCCAGGCTTATAAAGTTCAAGGAAAAAAACAATCAGAAATTGGAATAAGATTATGAAATTACTATGATGAACTGAATGCAAATTAGTATGCAACAAAATGCGAAATAAAAATTTAATGTAAAAAGAAAAGATTTCTATAAACATGCAAATCTATCAACAATTGAGTGAATGTTCGTGAAGTCTCAAGTCTGTAAGTATAAACCCCTTTAAACTAGCTCTAGGGATGTGAATTGGAGATCAACCTCACGCAAATTAATTCAAAATCAAAATTGGACTGTTTCATTGAAAGAAAGCTTATAAAATTGAAATACATACTGGAATGATGGTCGAAGTGAATTTTTTTTTAGAAATTACCGGTACCGGTAGGCATTGGAACCAAACGAAGGCTCCATAGATTACAATTTAAAGATTCACTTTGAAACTAAAACTATTACGAAGCATAATTAAGGCTTTCTGGATTAAACCGATTCTGCTTTTATTTTTGACATGTAAACCTCAAGCAGCCACTAAAAAGGGTTTTATTCAATTTTACTTCATTTGCAGTTTTGTTTTCATTGGGTTTAAAGCAATATTTAAACTTTCTTTTCAGTTAAATATGGTTGTCAGTTTTCCTGCAATTAATTATCAACCAGAACTAATGTGACCTTCCACAAACAGGTGACAACTTCTCCACATGAATCAGAGGTGGAGGACAAATGACCACAGCCAAATGTCACAGGAGGAAATGACCTGCCCTGCCCAGGAATTTAATTCAGACCTCCAAATGACAGCCCAGTGCTCCACCAAGAGATCTAACAGGGAAGGCATTGCATCTGCTCACAAAAGCAAATCTTTTCAGATCAATTATCTGCTTGGCCTAGGCTAATTTTGATTGAACTTTATATTTTTCCCCTGATTTTCTAAGACTTTTAATTTCCTGACCTACTAGGTGGCGATCCAATCTTCAGCAAGGGTTTGGCTGTATCAATAATGCGGGTTTTATATTTTGTAATCATACAAAGATTAAATTAAATTTAAAAAAAAAAAAATGAAAAAAAATGAATACAGCAATTTCTACACAACAACTGAAAGACTAAAGAAGGAACAAAGTCTTACAAAAAAAATAAGCATCACAAATATGTCATTTTAAATTTGATAATGAGCAAGTTGTATACCTTTCTTTGTCTTCAGAAAACTTGGTGGATCTTTCGAATATGAGAAGTTCGCTAAAATATAAAATTACACCAACAAATAATATATGACTGTGTAATGCAAGATTATTTCATTATACCCAATAAGTCTTATCTTCATCATCAAAAAGCCATCTTTCACATTATCTTCTCATACAACGATATAACTTACATTGAAATATAATACCAACATTCAAATATACACTGCCATCCAAAAGTTTCTTCACACTTGAATATTTTGAATTTCGTTACTTTTTCTTACAGAATTTCAAATAAAAACATGTATGACCATGAAGTAAAATTATGCATCCCACTTCTGTGATGGATAGTTAAGAATCAACAACTCGCACATCTCGACAGCAGCATCAATCGGCCTGCATTCGAAACCAATGTATGTGTTTAACTGATTGATCTTACACAGAAAATACATTAATTGCAATGGGAAATTGTCAAAGTGTGAAGGAACTTTTGGAGTGTAGTGTAGAGTTCCAGAATGTAGATATAACGAACATATTTTAAATCCCTGACATACATTTTGCATTGAGATAATAATGAATATAGCAAACATAAGTGATATAAAGAACAGTTTTTCAAGGTCCCAAGGACATTCCTTATTAAGACATTTTACTGTATAAGCTTACATCAAACAACGGGTACATTTCATTTTTGATTGCGAAATGAATAGACAGTTGTACATGTATTCTTTTACATTTATATAAGTACTCACCTGGTCTTGTAAACTGGTTAACATTATTTTTAGCCTTCGGTTCCGACAGTGCTCGTCCTCTACTGAGATAATTCTGTGAGCCAGCTTTAAGATAACTCTGATTATAAAATTTCCCATAATTCATCTCCCGTTTCTTTTCGTATGAAGAATCCTGTAATATACGGAACATCATATTTCATAACAATAAATAATTATTTTCAGCAAAACAATTAAAACATATCGTTAAAACTCAATGGCAAGAAAGTGCCTTTATTGCAAGTTTAATGGCGTAGAATACTTGAAATTATGACTTATCAGCACTGGCAACAATTTGGGGGAAGTGAAAAAAATAGGAAATATGGAGTTGAGTTCAGCCAAGTTATACCTATACTGTTCTGTGTTATTTATACAATCAGAACTATTATACTATTTACCACATATGGTTATTTCTTTTCTCTTATAGCAATGTTTGCTGAAGTATTTACGGCCAGAAACAATGTTTTACCAGAACTTAGATCAATGAACACTTTGAAAATATGGTATATGCTTGGCTACAATGTCTCTGCTTATTGAACCTATCACTGCTTTGCCCCTCGTGAGGGATGGAGAGGGGGGTCTAATAAAACCAAGACTGACTGGGGATTGAAAAAAAAAAGCAGCAATTGTTGCCTTACATCCCTGGCCCCTGGGGCGCCAAGTTTCGTCAAATCCCCACATACAGAAATGTTGTAGCATTAAACATATCAAAACTGAAATTATAATATCTTCATTCCATTTCAATGATGGCTGACTCTCACTCAACTTGTCAAAAAGTCCATCTGGGAATTATCCACAGTCCCATTGGGGCAAAACATTGATAGGTGCATCAAATATATCACCAGTAGTAATTACATCATTGGAAAGGAAGCAATCAATGATAAATGATATATTTTATTCATTCACCAGATGGTAGAATCAATAGATAGGTTCTGACAACCATTATTCACAAACAAAACAGAAATGTTTCACTCAGCTCTATGAAAGTTAAAAAAACAAGGACTTTTTGGTTTGTTTCTGTACACGTCTAGCTAGGTCACATTAAAAACAATACTAGTTTAACTGTCTCTCTGTAACCCAGCTTCAAGTGATGATGGATTGATTACAGGCAGGTATGTATTTATTAAAAGAAGTATTCATATTAAAAAGTTTTTATATTGCAAAACTATTCCAACTTAAAGATAGAAAAATTTTGCATAATGGAATGTCTTTCGATACAATATGTTTTCTGGAGCCAAATTAACGATGTTAACTTAAATGAGTGTAACATCAAAATAAATAACTTTTTCTGAAAACTTGAAGCTGTTGATTATTTATTGATCATTTTTTTCCATTTCCTGAATAATTTCTGAACATTGAGTTAGAATAGTGTTGCATTGAGCCCTCAAGTCCTTTGATCAAGACTAAAACAAAATAATTCCCGCCATGGACCAATACATGGTTTGGAGCGAAGTAGATTTGGTGGGTCACAGTTAGGGAGACAGCTAACAATATTATTAATTATACTAATACAATATAGAAATACACAAAAATCAATAAAGTGCATTAAAAAATAACAACAATAAATATGTGAGGGTTTCTAGTGCAAAACGCTTGTAACTCAATTCTTGTTAATTAAAGAAGAAACAAAAGCTTTGTACCAAACCCTCAAGATTTCAGAGTTCTCAACAACATGGATACAACATGATACACCAACACAACTAATTATAATCATTACAATATACAACATACATAAAATTTATCTACAAACATTATCATAATGACAAAAATAAAAGAAATTTAAAAACGTCAAAGGATAAAGTATGTGCCATACTGAATTGTGCAATGAATTTGCTTATACATGTAGTCTGAGACACTCCCCCTGCTACATGTAGTACTTATATACATGCAGTTTATTCATGCAAGAGTGGAATTTCATACCACTGTCAATCATTTGATGAAACAGTCTATCATCAAATACATACTTTTAAGAAAACCGCACAAATATAGAATAAAGATTCAAGCTTTTCATCATCTAAGTCAACAGAATTATCAAAATCAAGAGACAAATACTCTTGAGTAATATAAAGGCATGAAATGATACTTAGTTATCTAACAATGACTGTGAAACAAATAGTTAAACAGTTATAAATAGTTATACAAATTATCAGTAATGACAGATTCCCGAGTTACTATCCAGAACTAATTCCCCAAATTCAAAAAGTGTGAAGTTCACAATCAAATCCAGCTCAATACCAGGATTAAACTCACGACCTTCAGACCGGGTGTCAGGTGTGCGACACTACCCTTCGACCATTATGCACCAAAGTGGTGTTTGAACTGGGTGGTGCCTTAATTCAATTTATAGTTTAAGTCATATTATTCATTATCAAAAAGATTGAACAATCAAGGTATAAAAGCATAACAAATAATACAATGTATGGTAAACAACAGTGCAAGCTTTTGAGGTAGAACAACAACATGACAGACATAAGTAATAGGCTGAAAAAATTGTCAAAACAAGTCTATCTGATACTTGAGTTATGTGCGAATAAACTTGTTTGACTTTCACGCATCAATTTGTTACCTGACAATAGAGCAATTGAATGAAAAAATGCAATAAAAATAGCAAATAACATCAGAGATGGTATCAGTACATTAATCATTATGACACATTAAGAGAATGATTGGGTTATATAACTGATACAACAATCACTTCCTCCACAATCCTCCTGTTATACATTTTGGTGGCAATGACCTAGTATTCATGTTCAGTACATTAATCTACCCAATTCCAGAAATAACTTAATTATCAGCAATTCACAACAGACTGGTTTTAATGTCTTGGCAAGCATTTTTGACATAGTTAGGTGTCTTAGTTTTCTGGAAAACACTGGTACCAGTCTGAGACATAGAGGTTTAGAAAATCCTGTTGTCATGTTTGAAATATAGACTGGTTTTCGAAGGAATCAATGAGGTCTGGAAATCCTGATTTTACCCTGTGCTGCAAAGGTCTATGTCTGAAATAGACTGGTTTCTGACTGAGTCAATGAGGTCTGGAAATCCTGATTTTACCCTGTGCTGCAAAGGTCTATGTCTGAAATAGTCTGGTTTTCTAAGGAGTCAATGAGGTCTGGAAATCCTGATTTTACCCTGTGCTGCAAAGGTCTATGTCTGAAATAGACTTGTTTCTGACCGAGTCACTGAAGTCTAGAAGGTAACAATGACAAAGCTATATGTCACAGGGAATAGGACAGGGAACAACTGATTCCAGACTGTGTTTTGTATGTAATAATGGATTGATTTCAGACATAGCTCACCAAAATATATATAGCCTTTGCTTTGTCTATTGTGAATACAAAACACTTAAGAAATGTTTCTAAGATGATAACATAGACATCATGCCAGTACAGATATATAAAACAAGAATTTGTGTCTAAACTAACTTTACAAACAAAAGATCCATATACAATCAATGTATCCACAAAACATATTTACAGATAAAATTTCAACTTTAAGGAAACAGAGATCTTTCAACACAGAGAGACTAAAACAGTTCATTTAACCTGTTCAGTGTTCAATAAGACAATCCAATGTTGCTAGAAAACAGGAAAATTTCAGCTATCCAAGGTTTGAGTTAAATAAAGAACAAAGAAGCGCATCAATAGCGTTATTGTTTACCATACTCTAGTTTTTCAAGTACAAGCACAATTTAGATACTATATGCCAAACAGGTATTATCCATGTACATAAACAGAAGACAATAAGCAGTTATATTCAGTTCTACCTTAGAGTTGTAATTTCACGCCATTTATCAATAGAATATCAATTATCTTGTACAGCAGTCAGTTGATCAAACTGGTATTCCTATAAGACCAACTGACCATGTCCCCATATCAATAAGAGGTGGAAGAGGCGCGAGTGGGCGTAATATCTCCAGTCAAATTGTCACTACACACGTGTAATCTGGATGTCGAACCTTTGACATCATGACTTGCAGACCAGTGCTTCACTGTCCTATTGAGATATAGAGGGTTTTGAATTTTACCAGGTGCAGTTGATGATAATAATGGAAAGCATTCCCTCATCCAAGCTTTAGTGCTTGATGAATGGTATAACAAGCAAAATGCTGAGGCCAAGCATGTATAATTATATCATTCCTTTCCAGACCTTCTCAACAATCTCATCCAGGAAGGTGAGCAACAGAAGAAAAAGGCAGCACAACCTCAAACTCAGACATCTTCATCAACAGATAAAAGGGAACTGGGCCTCAAGAGAGCCAATATTGAACTTAGATGGCCATGATGCATTATCCAGAGTCTGTTCCTTTATAGCAAACCCTAACCCAAAGCCAATCAGGGAAGCAACAACGAGCCAATAGAAATGGTTGCTCTAAAGGTGCATGCAAGACAGTGAGGGTGCCGACTGCAATAACCAGAGTAGAAAGTGAGCGAGCAGAAAGAGAGCAGTAATGAAGTGCATAAGGCAACAGCCACTCAACCCGGAGATTGTGGGTTCAAACTCAGTAAAGGTCACCACCAAATCTCTTTATATTTGAGAAATAATTTTCCAGAAAGTTCCAGGAGGCCACTCAAGTGTAAGTCAAACAAGCACATGATTTTGTCACATTTTTATAAATAAATGTGTGTACATGTATATATAAGCAGAAGAACGAGTAGACTAGAAAACAACCAAGAACGATTTACCACAAAAACAGCCATTGTCTGTAAACAATAAGTCTCAACTCATCATCTAACTGATAACAAGCATTATGCTTTTTTTTCGGTGCATTAACCAAGTTAATAACTTTCAGAATTACTGTACAACAAACACTGTTTGTAATGTCTTCAATTCCATGCCTTCTTGTAATAAATAATCTAATTGAATGCTCAAGTCTTGTAACAGATCCTTTTAGCAGACAATAAACACTATATTATGCCTTTAATCACAATTTGTTAAGCAGAATCTGTAGTTGTCATAACTATTTTGATGTTTTATGTAACGAAAATTAACCCTCACAAAAATGCCGATTTGCAATGATAGAGACTTGTTGAAGGATTCATTACAACCGGATACAATTCTGGCATTCCATTATCCACCCTCCAAAATCTGATGATGGATTGATATGACCATACTTCTAAACAAATCCAGTGAAGTTTGGTTACATTATAACCCAGCAAATATTTGGCAAAGTACCGACAAACAAACCCTGCCGGAAATTAACTACAGATATTTCCAGCATACAGTAATCATACCACTACAGTAATAAATGTTATTGCTCACAATTAAATGGTTTACAATCATTGATTGAGCTGTCAATTGGGGGAGGCTTCTGAGAAGGAGGCTGAATTTATGGCCGAAACTGATTGCAGCAAACAGTGATTTCAATTTAACATGCTGAAATATTTGCACACAGCTATTTTACACTCAGGAGGGAGGATTTGAGCTAAAATTGTTGTCTGAAAAATTAAGAATAATCAACAGAATAGGCTATTTAAATTATCATTGATATAAAAAAAGAAGTAAACTAGAAATGTGTCCATAGGACACAGATGCCCCCACTTGCAGCCTTTGTCACAAAAGCAAATGCTATTATTCTGCTCATAGTTTGTGAATGGGTATCCAAATTACCAAGTGAACAACTGTACTGATTATGGTGATAAGTCAAGGGCCATAACTTTGCACTTACTGGACACAGGCAAACACGAAACCCCAGGTGCACAACTATACAGGTTGGTGAACATTCCTGTACAGTTTGGCGAGTGTAGCTGATATACTGTTGGAGATATGCGTGACACAAAATTGCATACTCTGTATGCTATGTTTTCAATAAATCAAGTGCCATAACTTTCCACTTACTGAGCTCACCGAATTATGAATCCACAGGTGCACAACTACAATGCTGGTGAACATTCCAACAAAGTTTAATGACTCTGGCTCATATACTTTTGGAGATATGAGTGACACAAGATTGCATACTCAGTAGGCTATATTTTAACTAAGTCAAGGGCCATAACTTTGCACTTACTGGGAACAGCCAAACATGAAACCCTAAAGTGCACAACTTCACAGTCATGCTGGTGAACATTCCTGTAAAGTTTAATGACTCTGGCTCATATAGTTTTGGAGATATGAGTGACACCAGATTGCATACTCTGTAGGCTACATTTTAACTAAGTCAAGGGCCATAACTTTGCACTAATTGGGCACAGCCAAACATGAAACCCCAGGTGCACAACTTCACATACTGGTGAACATTCCTGTAAAGTTTAATGACTCTGGCTCATATAGTTTTGGAGATATGAGTGACACGAGATTTTGTGACGGACGGAAGGACAGACAGACAAGGGCAAATCTATATGCCCCCCCTTTCAGAGTGGGGGCATAAAAACCAACATGGTCACCCCCTTTGAGACCACGGGGTATTCAGCAGCCAACTGGCCTTTCAGTGCATACAATAGGCTCACCAGTGTTACCTGGTTCATTTCAGAACTCTGGTTGCTGAGAATTGCAATGGCAATTCCAGATGAGGACAGAAAGTGGGTATTCTCAAAAAACACAACAGTATCTTCTACATTCTCTGATTTCCCAACAATTTATATGACTTGTGACTATAATGATGCTCAATATATGTAAACTAAATGAATGAACAATAACAGATGACTAAGAAGTGGCCTTTATGGTCAAGTGGCCATGATTGCTGACCTCAAATCGCTTGTCCTCAATGCTGTGGGTTCCAATGCCACCCAAATTGGCTATATTTTGCCAGTTTTGATTCAATTAGGAGGTGACTGAGTTGCCAATATGAAATGAACATTTAGTGAATGTAAATAACATTTAAGACCTGATACAACACCATGGCATTTCATTACGAGTACAGAACAAAATAGGTCGAATTCCTTTCAGTGTTCATAAATGATTTATGCTTGGAGATAAATGAATGCTTTAAATATGACTAATACAGTATATAAGACAACATCAGTGTGTTTTTGTAGGTTTTAAGTCAGATGAACACAATACTGTCAAGTTTTTGATGGTGTATGAAGATAGGCAGTGCAAATAAGAGAATAATGTTAAGTACATCATTCCCATGTCTGTTGGATTGCATTGTTTAAGACTTAACCTTCCTCCAATTTTCACCCCCCCCCCCCCCCTTTTAAATACAATTGTCCTCAATCCCGCAATTTTGTTTTCAATTGCAACTTAATTTCAATTTGTTCATTGTCCCTTATTTTGTGCAATACTATACATACCATATATAATCATAACCTGAGGCATTAAAGTAATGACAGAAGGGCAGATTTTAGCATTAGCAATTTTCTAACTATATCCCCCCCCCCCCCTCCCATTATAGTTTGTTTCTAACCCCTTCCCATTCCAGTAACTGTGCTCTGTGTTACTGTTGCTCACTTCTACACCTGGCAAGGAAGTGGAATCCACATCAATGGGGTGATTTCCTTCGGCAAGTCACTGCAAGCAGACACAGATACTAGTCTCCAGGTTACATTATCATTGGGTCTTTTACTTCTCATATACAAACCTCAACACAATATTTAACATTTTGTACACCCACACTCAGACAAAAAGACCACGATCAAGCTAAGACAAAACCTTATTATATATTTCTAAGCAGACCAGCTAAAAATACAACGGAGATTATTAATAAACAATATCCTGCAACTAACAGGCCACACATCTTTCAACATTGCATATTTCTAAAGCCAAGCCAAGGCATAAATAAAACCTCCAGGTAAAACTGTGAATGAAAATGTTTATGGTGATAAACATGCTGAAAGTATCTGTTCGTTCTCACTTCTCCAAACATATGGCAACAATAAAGATACACAGGATGCCTTAGTATTATGTTGAAGGCCCTAATATATCGGGTAATCCTATCTGAAATACAATACAAGTAAGTGCCTTCCACCCAGACATGATTATGTTCTCATGAATGTTTCAAGGCTGTACTCCTATACTCACCCATCATTAATGTTTGAGTCTAAATGTCTCTTTGCCTTGGTATTTGTTTACTTGTTTGTACATATTTTCATCCCTTCTTCATCTTTCAGCTTGACCATGTCAAGGGTTCAGTGCAAGACTATCCTAACTCCTATATAAATACATAGGAGTTAGTATAGTCTTGCACTGAACCCTCGAATTGTGCTGTGTATGTGATATTTCCACCTCAATTTCATTTGTTGTTATAAAATCAATCATTATGAAAAAGCCTCACTGACACCCAGTTTAATATTTTTGGCAGTAATTTTAGTTGTATAATGGTAGCATCTGTGTCATTGAAATTACATTCCAAAGAAAATGCTTTACGTCATTACTAAGTAGGACAGCATATTACCTGGAGTTTGTCACATATGCAGTTTGAAACCCAAGTCTGATCTCTATAATGATTAGACTCAAGATTGTAAATAGTCTTTTGTCCCCACTTATCATTCCATTTTATTGAACATTAGAGGCAGAACAGGTTAGTTCCAGCTTGATGCCAATAAAGATGACTCTGCGAACATAAATACTCTTCAAAACTGGCCTTATATATAATACCCTGCAATAACAAACATGAGGATAACATGACAGACACAAGAACTGACTTGGACAGACACCTGATTACTAGACATAAGGCGTGAACTTTAACTGTCAGAATCAATTAAAGATGCAGCTCAACTAGACATACCTAAGACTATTGAAGCACCAATGTTTAGAATATCAGGACTAATAACCAGTGACAGCTGAACCAGATATTGTTTTGTTCCTAATATTCAAACAAGGTCAAGTGAATGTAGAATTATGTTACCAATGCAGGCTGACAACTAATCCACTATAAAAACGTACCAAAACTTCAGCATAGACTTTAATTAAAACATAAGAAAACTAAAGATTTCTAGCACAAAAATTGTGGCTTAATGTCCACTGCAAAAAACACTGCATAAATTTTTCTATGTGTTCCCACGTGTCAGATTACCCGGTACCTGACCCATTCCCAAAGCCAAATATATGGGGTTTATCCCAATCAGAAAAAAAATCCCAATCAGAAGCACCTACGAAAAATCGTCTTTTGGAGCAACCTGGTATATCTTCCCAATTTATCTAGGGTCTTTTTCCCAAAATGGACAGAAAGAAGCCCGAATAATTATTTGAGTGCCATAAGATTCTTCTAATACATTTAACATGCAAAAGCCGTGGCAGTATTCAAAGGATTAGTTTAACTCTCAAGACTGTCATGATAAAAGGAACATTCATCAGAATGCACAATTGTATTGTATTCATTTTGTTAGGAGGCTGTGTTTCTATGGTGCAGCCTGGCCAAACAATCTCCCCAAAAACTCTAGAACACAGAACTGCAGCCAAAATCAATCAATCACAGACAAGATTCTACTTAGTCAACCAAAAGACCAAGTACACTCAATAGGTCTGGCATATGGTAATTAATATGAATTACTCATTCAGCAAACATGATCAATGATGAGTCTCCAAATAGTTCCTCTCACAGACTTAAAGATGTAGAACTGCAATAAACACCAATAGCCCAAGGCATCATGCTATTATACTTAGTATAAACATTACTTAAAGCATTCTGTAGATAAGTGGTCACTTAAGGTAAACAGTGGAATATTGTGCAATGAATATAAGCCACTGATTTCAATATAATTGCCAGCACTGAAAACCACTGGTTGCACTTTACTGTCAAGATGACTGTCGTATCTTACTTCATTAGTAATTTCTCCTTAAACCATATGAGTTAAAATCAGAATTCTCAAATTGTCAAAGGCAGCGGTTCCACCTCTTTTATTGTAAATTTCAAAAAACCCACTCCATTTATCTAAATAGTGGCAACAGACCTTTCTTTGTAATTAAATGACATCATTGCCCCCAGAAGATTTAGGAATGTGTTACAATGATGTACATAGTTACAGCAATAATCACAATCATGCTCTCTCCGCTCTCCTATGAGTAATTGTTCAGTAAACCAATAAGCACTTGATTTTATGTACAATCTTACAATAAAGATACCATGTTACACCCTAACAAATGGCATTGATGATGGAGAGCATAAGGCTGTCTCCAGAACAGAACCAGGAAGCTTCTTAAAACACACACACACACACTAAATTTCAAACAAATAGTGCATGCAAGGCAAGGCAACATCATACTGTTTACATTTATTTTTTTGAAAACAACAAAAAGCCAATTTATTGGATGACATGTTCTCCGAAATTAAAAGCAGAACCGGAATAAAAAAATACCTAAGACCTTTTTGTAGTTTTGATTGCAGACTGTCTGAGTTGCAATTTAGAAATTTGGAAATGCGCTTTCTCCAATGGTACAATGAGGAGGATGAAAAATTGGACTGTAAAAGTATTGTTAATGCTTTGAAAACATTTAAATACACTGATTTCTGCCTGTGTAAAATGAATTCCCTTCAAATGACAGCTGAATATAGACCAGGGCTAAGAAATAATCCATTGTTTGAAAATCTAATGGTGGCCTTCATTGAATACACTTTAAATATACAGGTAATGGAATGATGGGGCTTTAAAACCAGCTTATACTTCATTTTGCACCCAGCAATTATTCTCCCAGTTTGATGGCAACATCTGATAATATCTAGTCATAAGTATTCTTACATCCTGGAATTTTTACAAGTGATCCCCACCTGGCTTGTGTGAAGTAACATAATTGAACTAATCAAAGTACTGAGGGTAACATCAAACAAATTACCTCACGTAATTCATGTGGCACACTGTAATCTAATTATGTCACATTTTTACAAAACCTCATCCATACTGTTTATCTAATCTTAGATATAAGTTAATTAAGACTGACCTATTTTCCCCCCACAAGAAAAACAAGGCTGATTCACTTGTAAAGAATCTGTTGTTACAGAAACCATTGAGCAAAATGAGATCATATAAGATTGGCTGCAACCTAAAACCAGGTTAAAATCACAGTGGCGTGTTTGCCACTGACTATTTTCTTTTGCTTTAGTCACTGTTGAAATGTGTTTATATTTTTTTTACATCTCCTTGTCACAGTTGTGTGTCACAGCACAGTGCCTTTTGTTTGTTTGTTTCATCGGGTTTAACGCCGTTTCTCAACAATATTTCAGTTATATACAGCGGCCGGTTCACCTAACCAGTTTTTCCTGGACTGAATTCTTACCAGTACTAACTTACCCTTCCACAAGGAGCCGGCAACTTCTCCACATGTGGAGGAAAATCAACATTTTTTGTCAAATTTTCATGGAAGGGTATGACCTGCCACGACCGGGAATCTAACCCAGATCGCCAGGTTACAAGTCCAGCACACTAACCATTGGACCACGGCCGCGGCTCACAGTGCCTTTTGTATGTAGAATTTCCTGCTCAAATTCAACACACATACACTGTAACAGAACAGTACAACCAATCATGAATCTTGGAACCACCATGGCATTATAATGCAATACCTAAATCAGAAGACATCTAATTATGGGAATCATGGATACTCCAGTAGTACCTGCAGCATTCGACTCATTCATCATCACTGAATGAATAATTATGAGAACATGTCTTATCTATAGATTAGCATATGAGCCAGATTTATCATACATGACAACTAACCAGTAGGATAGTAATCTTTCCTTCATCAAGGTCATTTATACCGAATATATAATCAAGTTAAAGATTTTCATAAAGTGCAAGATTCCAAACCTTGAACAATTATTATGTTCTAGCGCTTTTAATAAATGACTTACAGCCATAGAACTGTTATGCATACAAAGCCATTATACGTTTTTTTGTCCCAATTAGAGAAATTTTCTATCGATAAAGTTAATCACTTGGTTGTTCTTCTGCAAGTATTTGCCAAAACCCCATATGTTGAATAACATACCATGCTATTTCATTCAACAGATTCCCACATAGAACATATGTCTCACCCAGTTTTGAACTCACAATTTCCAGACTGTCATATCCTGTACCAACCAAATTAACTGACAGGACGATCTTGTTTGTCAAAATCTTTTCAACGAAAGCTTTTTTTTTCGTTATTCTAGAATGAATTTGTATGTACGTTCAGTGGTACACATGCATTACAGGATATTTGATATAGTGTTAGTTGCCAAATGAACTTCATATGAACTGAAGAAGCAGTCAATGTTGTGTTGGATGAGTAAACACATCTGTTGTAATATATATAAATGCAGGATGTCTACCCATATTTTATCATCTAAGAAAAATACAATGTCAGACATTTGATCCCACATCAAAACATTTGACCGACTGAGTTTTCACACATACCCAGCCTTTGAATTTGCTCTGGTCCAATGGCAAGGAGAGGACAGAGATCATCTCAGTACATCCAGGAAATAAAACTTCATTCAAACTTTAAATCATCCAAAACAAATGCAGAAAATGTCTGCTAAAAAGCTTCCTGAAGTAGTATAAGACTGCATAATAATTTTGATGACTACATTATATACTGTTGGGTAGGTAACTGTATGTTCTTCCATGACAATTTGACGGAGGAAAATCCATCCGAAGTCATTTGTCCCAAATGACCTCTGAACCCTTACTTATATGGAGACGTTGTCAGTTGCTTGTGGAGGAGCATGTAAAAGTACTGGTTGGTAACACAGGAGCATTGGCTAGGTCAACTGATTAGTATTTAACTGGAAAACTGTTGAGGAATGGTGTAAAGCCCTTAACAAACAAACAAATCAGCACAAACTGTTTCAACTCAGTTCTGGTAAAGAAGCAAAAAACGGTAGCCAGACACAACATCTTTGATATACCAAACACATTAACATAATTTAATGCATTGTAAGCAATAAATTAAAACTACCCAGTGGTCAAAACTGTCATTGTCAACTCTTCACTACACAGCACTATCATAGCTTCTAAAATTAACCATTTTCAAACATACAACAATTAACAAAAATACAGAAAAACGAACAGGAAAACGTGTCAACAGCATCCATCCTAAAATATGTACCCAAGCAAATTTAACTTGAAGATCAGCATATCTCTGATCTTTTCTACTGACAGTAATACTCATCTAATGCATGCATTAAACATAATAATTATCACATTTAAGTATATGCCAGTTATGCATAGATCAGCATGAACTAGACCATTAATATTTCACATACAACAGACCTTCAAAGACTAATTTATGACAGTAAATATCATTATTAACATCAAGAGACTGAATGACATTCCAAGTGAGTTAAATCCGTCTTGCATTATCATGAAACTAACCATCAAATACAGACATCTAACATTTTCTTGTTTGACATTTCTACAAAGCCGTTGCTAATGGGATATACAAAATGTATGATTTTCTTTTTGCATATTGTACATTTGACTGCACACGGTCATAATACTTCTTGCATCAAAAAACAATCTGAATAAAGACATGCTTTATGAAATGCCAAGTTCTTTCGCCCAGTGACATCAAATTCATCATCTTTATAACTAAAGTAAATAAAATTATTGATGTAATGTAGGCTCTCTGAGTCAAGAACACTATGCACACTTTTTCCACAGAAAAACAAGAAGTTTAAAATGAAGGTTTTGTGCCGATTGATTTTAACTCAAGTTTTGTTGAAGAAATAAAAGCAACAGATTTGTGCCAAACCCTCAGAATGATACAATGTATGGTCTTATGGAACGATAAATACTCAAGGTGCTGAACCCAATGATGGAGCATATGTGGAAATGTACACCCACATGGTACAAGACAACCAAAGCTGCCATGAAACCAGTCAGGGGAGTAAGATATTCCAATGCAAAGGAACTTGAAGGATGAGCATTAGTCAGATTGCAATCAAAACCATGGAAAACAATATATTTCTTGTACTGGCCACATCACAGTCTCACCAACTGCTTACATTATAAGAAGACATCACAGGAAGCCAATGCAATTAACACAATGCTATTATAACATAATCAGACAAATAGGAACATTTTACAACCATTTTATTGGTTGCAATATTACTTCATCTGTAAGTATAAGATACCATTATTACAACTCCATGTGCACATTACAGAGTGAACAGCTGATGAATTGAGATAGAATGGCATCAATACACAAAGGAAGTCTGTGAAGACCTAGTAAATGTGATCAATAATCTCAGAGTTAGAACAAACTGACCCAGTTCACTCAAGAGCTCCCCCCCCCCAAGAGTGTAAACGTGTCATCTGCCACATCACTGACTGATGGACCAAAATCACTGTGGCTCACGGAGAAGCGTTCTGAGTTAGACTTAGTGCTCTTCCAAATAAAGATCAAACAAGATTTGCACACTGGATATTGTTAAACGCTTCAGGACTATCCTGTTGTTTTGCATTTAGTTACTTAAAGAGTATCATACACAGTTATGGTAAAAGTCAATTCCAATCATTGAGGATAATTATTAGTTGAAATTCCATCAGCAGCAGTAATGCCCAGGACTCTTAAGGGGCTCTAGCAACCCAAAGACCCTCGGCTTGGAACAAGTTGTCTTGAAATCAAAGAAGCTATAATTAACAACCATCATATATTTTTTGTAATATACAGTAAACCAAATTTTTTTTCCACTTTTTGAAAACGCACACTGACAAAGAAAGGAGGATTAGATTGAACAATTTCAAAGATGGATACCATTTGGCATACCTTAATCATAAACAAACTATTCAAACAAAAGCATGATGCTTATATTCACTTTAAATGGTTTTCATTTCAAGGAGAGAGCAATGTAATGCTTCAATACAAGCAACAAAAGTCTTAACTTCCACCAATGATTGCGGAACTAATGAGCAACTGGCCTCATATGATACTCATGCCAATACCCATTCTAAATCCCCTCCATTCATTCGTTCATTCATTATAATCACATCATAAAACTTCCACTTATAGATTCTGAAGCAAATATTCATTCACCTGAGCTATACATTAGTCTACTTACACTATTCATACAATTCTTTCCTTTGAAATAAAACACCAAAGTCACAATGACACACAGATACTTTCATCAATTAATGAACCCAGAATAAAAAGAGAGAAAATTGCAATAAAACTAATGGTTTACAAGAAAATGCAATTACTCAATGATTATGCTTTTTATGGGTGTGCTTTTCTGCAGATATAACAATAATCCTTATGTCATACACAGATCAAAGGCTCATTGTGAAACTGGTGTAACACGAAATATTAACAACATGCAAGTTATTGTTAAATGGCACCAACATCTTTAAACAATGTGATGAAAATACGCTTTTGGAAACAACACTATTAGACTACCTAGTCATTCTTCATTGATTCAGACATACTTTCATGCCAGGTACCATGTGATAATTATCATAGATAACAGTGCCATAATGATGCAAGTCCTTGTTGCGTTGTTAGGGCAACCAGCCATGAACATGTCATAGATTCACCATCCTTGTTTCCATAGAGCAATCAGTCGTGATTGTGTCCAGTTTTTATCAGTCCCTTTTATTCATAGGTTATTTCGCCATTGAATGGTCCTGGATTTGCCACCCCTTGTTTCCACAGAGCTAGCAATCTTATACAGCCATATCATGGATTTGCCACCCCTTGTTTCCGCCTTGAACATGTCCTAGACTAGACCCTTGGTTCAGCCATAGAAATGTCCTAGATTTGCTAGCCTTTATTTCCATTGGGGTAGGATTGTACTGAATTGGTTATCAGTAGTGTCCTTTAGGCGATTTGCCATGGATGTGCCTTAGATTTTCCAGCCAAAAGTAATCAACAATAACCTGGTTTTCTTTGAAAATCTGGCCAATAATGATTTGCAATGGCTTCAAAGGTATGTACAAATTGTGGCGTTAGGGAAACAATATGTATGGCAAAGACTTTTTAATTGCAATTAAATAACGAATTAACAAACTAACATCAAACTCAACCATGAAAATATACACACATTGAAGTCAAAAACAAAATGTATGCAAGAATGATTAAATAAATCAAAATGTGTAGGTAAGGATTCAAAGTGGATAGCTTTCAAAAAGTTCAAAGACATGTGGATCTTGGATGATCATAGAAATTTCATCAATATATTGGTTCTATTGGGCCCTTAATCCTATCAAAAGGCTTCCAAATTCAAATGAAATTAATATTTCCTATGAACAAAGGAAGAACAAAGAAAGTGTGAAACTCCGTGCTACACTGGGTATCTAACGCTCTTCCTCTCTATATGCACACATCAATAAGGAAACAACAGCTTAATTTTGAATAATGAAGAATGTATACATATACTAAATGCAACTAGATTGTAACTATTTAAGCTATCTGTAAACAACACAGTATAAGATGTTTGACAGAAAGTGATATTTGAATCTGAAGTAAAGCCAATGTTCAGCCGCCCACATCGCCACTTAAAATTGCATTTTTTTATAATCGACACAAAACAGTGCAAGTCATGCAGATACATTTACATCTGAATTTTTTGCGCAAACATGAAATTCTTCCGAAAAACAACAGCAGATGCAACTTCTGCACCATTTTTTGTTGGGTTAAATTTGGTGCAATGCAATTAATACAAGCAGCAAAAAGGCGAACAAAGACATTTAACATTATCTTCAAACACCATAAGCCAATGCAAAACCTTACAAACAACACATATGAGACATCATGACTTAACAGCAAGTGCAGGGAATGAGATGGCAGAATTATCTGAACTTGATAAGAAAATGATTTACATAAGGTATTGCATTACAATGATAGAATGAAATTCAGTAACAATATCAGCAAACTGTGCAAGAACATACAAACTCAGAGATTAAGGAGGATTGCTCATTGTTTCCAAGGCAGTAATGTGCAGCACATGGGCAACACAATCTGATGATAATAATGTATAATGCAGCATTTGCTTACTATTGAATTGTTGATGTATACAAACACAAAATTGTTTGATATAAAGTGTCGATACAATATGATAGAACAATGGTGGCACTATTCAAATCAAAGAGCTGACAATCCCCGGACAGCCTCAAAATAAAATGAGTTTAACACTGAAGAGCATGCATTAGGCCAAAACAAAAACAAATTGTTTTTCCCCCTCCCACTATCTAACTTGCCCTATTAAACCCAAGATGTATTATCACAAACATAAAATGTGATACTTTTCTTCAGTAAATTTGGTTTTGGTTCTAATTTAATTGACAGGAATTCTTTCATCTCAGTTTGTTTTCATTTCCAAATCAAATTGATGGTACAGTATACAGATTAATATGACCTGGGCATCTATGATTGCTGAAAGTGGCGATGTTACTAATATGCTGAAGGAACAAACTGAAATATTAAGTATTAAAAGTATTATACGTTTATATATTTGTAAATGTACCTATAATCAAAAAAGATTTGAAAGAGATCAATTATTTAGGTATTTCCCGAACCATCCACAATAATGAGTTTTCGGGCAACAAAGATAATTTTAAGGTTGGCCAGACAGTTGACATTTGAAGCTTTTAAGTTACAAGAAATATGACTGATCATAAAATAGAATATGTATGATCATACAACAGCGTGCCATACTATGTTTCCTCAAATTCAATATCTACTTCTCTGCTGTTATATTGTGATAACAAATAATACCTATCATAAAACTTGAGGTTGATACCCCACCCCAGCAAGGTGTATGTTTTCCTTATGTATATGTATCTTGAACTTTGAACTAATTTATACCAGGGTATATAGATATCTCAATTTATCCTGAGTACTTGATTTGACTTACGAGGTGTGGTCATGCAATCTTTTGGGTTCAGACCCACAACCCGTAGGTTAAGTGGTATACACATTATCCACTTCACTATCAGCTCTCCTCTACATTCTCTGTGAGGATTACACTTCAAACCAGGTGTCAAGGTCACTGGTTTAATGTCCAATTCACAAGCTTTCAGTTGTTGGTAACTTTTTAGCACAGGTCCAAAACAGAACACTGACTTAGGCTTAATTACAACAGCAAGTAATAAGTACACTACAGTTCAACAAATGACATCGAAAACCTAACAACGCCTCTAAAGCTATAACAAGTAATGCTTACAAGTAAAATGTGGGTATATTCAAAATCAGACAAAAATTGTAGAAAAGAAAACAATAAATTTAAATGACTATCACAACAATATATGGTGAAACACAATATAGTAAGCTGATAGTGAGGCACATATTTCACTGACCTGTACCTGGCTGGAGGAATGCCAAAGACGTCCTGGCATACACATCCCTGCCAGGGCATGAACCATACACTGTCAGGCAAAAAAACAGAAGCTATAAACTGTCTTAAAAATTACCATTTTTTAAAACATAGATAAGAATTAAATTCAACCATAAAAATTGATAATGACAGCTAGTAACAATTTGTTTTATGTCTTAAAAAGTAAGCAACTCATTATATTCGCAAGCAGTAAGTATTCAAACATTTATCGTAGCTATAGTTACGAAAATGTTCAACAATTTTAAACACAGTTCTGCAAAAGAGTACAAATTTTCTCTCAGCAAATCATAGCAAACACATATCCTTGTGATCCGAAACATTGTATGGGACCATCAAGGCTTTGTCAATGTATAGCAATTTAATTATCAGTAATTCCAACCAATATGTCACACGTACCCTGGAAGTCCTAAAATTTACATGCACAAAAAGTAGAAAAATGTCTCTTAATTTTTGTAAGACTTCTTACTCTCTAATGTATGAATACTACCTTTCCTCTGAAACATGTGGCAGACAAAAAAGGCCACCAAAAAAACCCTCATTTTTTCACAATCTACCAAAGCTTGGTACTTGGGACATTTCTTCAGGCCATACATGTCTTACATATGTATACAATAAAATACATTTTGAAAAGTTAACATAAATATCAAAATAAACTATTTCTAAAATAATAAAAAAACAATAAAAATAAACAGTTGATAGTTACAAAGAACATACAGTCGAACCTCGTTCATTAGAATTCATCGAGTTCAAAATTTTATTTTGAATAATACATTATTTTGAATAGCCGAATAACCCATTCCAATTTGACGTTCCTAAGACTATACATTGGAACTTGATATTTATTTCAATGATACCTAGTATTTGAATAGAAGGTTGTCGAATAAACGAAGTCTGACTGAATATAGTCTGACTGAATATAACCTGTAAGGCAATAAAATGTTTGCAGTAATATAACAGTAACTCCTGAAAGTTTATAAGAGCTGCAACAAAAATAAACACTAAACCAAAGAGGTAAATTGACTTTAAACAAATGTAAATTTGCCAAAGCATTCATAGAGCCAATGGCAAAACAAATATATTGCAAATACTTGTAGGTGAGAGCAATGATGTCAGAACATATCAATTTATAGAAACTAAAATAATGTATCAATAAGACAAAGAGATACCCCCAAGCATATACCAGCATTATATGTATTCTTCATAATAAACAAGGGGCAACGACTCTTGGGAATTTTTGGCCAATCAGTGGATATACATAGTGATTTGTTAACATCATCAATACAAATGACGAACAAGGATATTCCCTGACTGCTGACATGAATGTGTAACACTCAGCATGAAAGTGAAATTGCTATCAACAATTATAGTCAGAATTTCACAGCAGATTGCCAATGAATCAAGTTATCACATCCCAGTTCCTTTCATGTTATTGTATTTCAACGAGTCTAGAATAAAACCAATAATTAATGCTGATACATGATAAATGTATCAACAGGCAAACAAACAATAATGATTTTCAGCAAAAACCAGTATCACTGCACCACTTTATCAATATTCATTTCGTAGTAAGTTTCATACTATTGATAAAATAAAGTTAATTATCTTATAAAAGATCCATAGAAAGCAAGCTGATGTGTAGCATATACAAACAATTAAATACCTGTAGCCTCAACCCACATATTTACAACCACACCTTCAATGATTACTGTACACTGTCAGAATTATGCCAAGGTTGAGTCATTTATATCAATATCAAAAGTTATCATAACATATACAATAATCAAATAATGATCAAATGATGAAACACATTGGGAGCATTGCTATTTTTTATGAATGGTTAAGTGGCTTCACAGTAAGGACTAATTGACCGATTGCAGAGCTCATTAGGCACCACAGGAATGCTGCCGTTGATGTTGTCATCAAGAAAATAAAATTGTCAAGCCAGCCATTATAAGCATGTGGAATGTCCTTTTCTTATCTGTAAGGACCATTCATAAAATAAATCAATGAAATTTTACAAACTCCAAGCCAAATTGATGTGTGATTTCAGTAAAATCACACAACTTTGCTCAAATATTTTCCAAACCATTCTTAAACATTTCTAGGCGGAGTCAACTTAGAGATGTTTTGACCCCTAATTATTTTAGCCCTCTTATTAATATCTATGAAAACCTTGGCAGAAATCTGATAGAAATGTATGAATATAATGTAGAACATACCGATCTTGTACGTAATGATGAACTATTTAGGGTTGAAAAGGATTTCAATGAGACATTCGAGGCAGTTGGACTAGATGAGCGAAACTGCAACAAAATAATCATGCATGCAATATAGTTTATGCGAGAAAAAATATCACAATAAAAAGGTTAGCACATGCAAACTAGGGTAGATACAGCCCACATCAAAAGTATTTCTCAATCCCACAAGCAAAAGCTGAGACGCATGCAGTCCGAGTTTTGCACGATGTAGATGGTGTAAAGAAAGAGCAACCCTTTGTGGTAGTGGTGGAGTCTAACAAAAGAGTTTTCCAATAGTAATTTTGTCATGTAACGAAGGCGGTCAAGTGGCTTAAACAGTGTTTCTAGGTTACAAACAGAACAGGCGTGTTCATCCGCAAACAACTGACAACTTCTAAACATGAAACATAGGTAGAAGAAAAGTGACTATGGAAGTAACTTCTAAACATGAATCAAAGGTAGATGACAAGTGACTTTGGAAGTAACTTCTAAACCTGTAGCATAGGTAGAAGACAAGTGACTTTGGAAGTAACTTCTAAACATGTAGCATAGGTAGAAGACAAGTGACTTTGGAAGTAACTTCTAAACATGAATCATAGGTAGAAGACAAGTGACTTTGGAATTAACTTCTAAACATGTAGCACAGGTAGAAGACAAGTGACTTTGGAAGTGACTTCTAAACATGAATCATATCATAGGTAGAACAAGTGACTTTGGAAGTGACTTCTAAACATGAATCATATCAATTAGGTAGAACAAGTGACTTTGGAAGTTAACATCTAAACATGAATCATATCATAGGTAGAACAAGTGACTTTGGAAGTAACTTCTAAACATGATTCACAGGTAGAAGACAAGTGACTTTGGAAGTAACTTCTAAACATGAGTCACAGGTAGAAGAAAAGTGACTATGGAAGTAACTTCTAAACATGAATCAAAGGTAGATGACAAGTGACTTTGGAAGTAACTTCTAAACCTGTAGCATAGGTAGAAGACAAGTGACTTTGGAAGTAACTTCTAAACATGTAGCATAGGTAGAAGACAAGTGACTTTGGAAGTAACTTCTAAACATGAATCATAGGTAGAAGACAAGTGACTTTGGAATTAACTTCTAAACATGTAGCACAGGTAGAAGACAAGTGACTTTGGAAGTGACTTCTAAACATGAATCATAGGTAGAAGACAAGTGACTTTGGAATTAACTTCTAAACATGTAGCACAGGTAGAAGACAAGTGACTTTGGAAGTGACTTCTAAACATGAATCATATCATAGGTAGAACAAGTGACTTTGGAAGTGACTTCTAAACATGAATCATATCAATTAGGTAGAACAAGTGACTTTGGAAGTTAACATCTAAACATGAATCATATCATAGGTAGAACAAGTGACTTTGGAAGTAACTTCTAAACATGAGTCACAGGTAGAAGACAAGTGACTTTGGAAGTAACTTCTAAACATGAGTCACAGGTAGAAGACAAGTGACTTAGGAAGTAACTTCTAAACATGATTCCAATGTAGAAGACAAGTGACTTTGGAATTTATGGAAGTTATCACCTCCAGTTACACTGTTATGGAGAACA
This sequence comes from Mactromeris polynyma, assembly GCA_032209605.1. Lineage (NCBI taxonomy): Eukaryota > Metazoa > Mollusca > Bivalvia > Venerida > Mactridae > Mactromeris > Mactromeris polynyma. The sequence continues at coordinate 8,801,210 of JASFXZ010000012.1, forward strand.
TATATCTCACCAGGAGTTGGAACCTACAACCTCCAGATTGACAAGCAAGTGCTCTCCCAATTAAGATAACTTGATCCACTCATTAAAACTATCAAAAACAAGGTAACCAAATGCTAAACAAGCTATCAGTATTCAGCCTGATATTTCCAGTGTATATTTATGTTTGAAGGGACAATGGGATACTACAAAGGAAACTTATGAACTTCAGGAAGATGGCCAATGAAGCAATGTGAATACTACGTCCAGAAAATAAATAAATTGAACCACAATGTTAACATTGCAAATCACTATGATACATGTAAAGTTGATCATGACATTAATATAAGATTTAAGAGAAATGCATTTTGTACATTTGTAGATCTCTGATGCAGTAACCCAGAAATCACCGTAGCATATCCAATAAAATTCACTGTAATGAAGTAATGAAATGGCTTTTACCACTCTGAATTAATCTTTTGATATTTTTCATTGACTGCAAACTCTGACATGACAAATGAACTAAAAATCTAGCTTCATATGGAATGTAATATTATTAGATATATTGGAATGTTAATGAACTGGTTTGTACTTGCGGCATCACACATAACATACGGTGAGCTGTATCTACCCTGCAACTGATTAATGCTAAAAACAAGAATACCAGTAAAATACTGTACAGCTGTGTTCCAATTGTTTGAATGTTAACTATCTCATAAAGACAAGCAGAAATTTAAATACCGTATTTGTTTTTATTACTGCACTTCCCTGTAAGATACCCCCTCATATTTCTGAGAACTGACCTAGGTAGAAACATACTTTTTATAGTACAAACATTGTGCACTCTAAATTAAGCAAACACGGTTGTCATGTCTTATGATTTTGCTCACAAGTGCACACAATAGGACAAGGCAAAACATGTACAGCTAAAAGTTGACTGACACAACACTCATACAGTATTAAATACACTCAAGGTTGACGGTTTGCAAAGTGCTGGCTTTATCAATCGGGACAAATACGGTATATAGAGGCAATAGAAGCAAAAGAAGCCATTTTATGCATCTATTTATATGCTGCTTAATTTAGTGCAGGAAGTAGGTCACAAATTTTGTCTCCAGCAGAAAAGTATCTGATCCGAGCTCTTTGGTCGCAAGTAAATTTAAAGGAAAGAAATAAATATATACCCTTAAACACTAAACAAACCTTAGAGTACACAACTGGAACACACGGTACATATCAAGGCTTTGGCACAAAACTATTGTAACTCAGTTATGGAAACGAAACAGGCACAATAAGTTTGAACTAAACCCTTGATATACAGTCAAACTTAACTATAAAGACCCTGAAAGCAATTGATCATTTCAATATTTAATCAGACCAATAATTTCCTATGATGAGAATTCTTGCCAGGGACTGAATCCGTCAAGCATTGGGCCCCTCCAAATTCGAACAAATTGACTAGCAAAAATCAAATGCTTCATTCAAACGAATTTTATAATCGACCAAGAACACAAAACAGAAAATAATGGCCTTCATTTATTTTATTTAAGTTTGACTGTTGCACTTTACTGGATTCATGTAACATAACCAAATATCAGAAGTAAACTATAGAAAACACCAACCAACCAGCAAAGCTCCCATAACTCTCACATACAGCCCATGTGACAAATAGTCAAACCTGCTTCATAATGAGTTAATTCATAGCACATCATATTATGTGCTCCAATACTAGTATTTAATGGCATAAAATGCTCACTCCCCATTTACATAAATTCAGTAACTAATCATGTGAATTGAATTTTTGGCTCATCTATAAACATTTCTAACACTTATTCCGGCCCTCACAATGGTTATTTGCATAATTATCATTGAACAAAACAGATAATGGAACAATCTACATGATATGCAGATCTACCACAATACAAGAAATCAAGCAATTAAGTGCCAATACAGCAGACAAAATAGAAATTTAATCTAACTGACTATATTCAATACCAGTTACCTTTCTTCTGGATATACCAAGAGGTTACAGAGCAAACATAAGGAAACTACTGAACTTGAATTTAATCACAATTTCTCATACAAGCAGGTTTGTCTATTATATTCACAAACAAAAATTGTACTGTAGACAATAATACAGGGAGTCAAAAAATAATAATTTCTACCCAAAAATAAAAAGGTACGAAAAAGTTCATTCACCAGATTGTTTTTACATAGTAATTGTGTAAAGGTCAAAGAAGGATAATATAATCTAATAGAAATAAAAAACAACAACATTACATAGACTAAGTGTGCAAAGTGAAAGAATGTATCTATCACACTCAGATGAAAGCATTTCTAAATGTCTTCCACTAAGTACAGCACAGCATGAATCACACTGATGATAGATTAAATGAAAAAACGCAAGTCCAGGGTCTTCAGAAATTTGTAGATTTCAGAAAAGATAATCCCACTAACAGCCGGCATTGAAAACAGGTCTTACCATTTTAAAATAATTAGAGACAAAAAAAATCAAAACCAACAGGCTTGAAGAATCAGCCAAATTCATTCACATCCACATTGAACAAATTGAACAAGGCCATCCTTACAGACTTAACTGTTAGTGGTACCTCTACACAGACCATTATAAGGAAAAGGATCAGTATGCTTGATGTAGTTATAAATATTTTCTAGCATGCTACTGTAAATTAATGTGGCAAATGATACGAAAACATTTTCAATGGAAGAGCCAAAAGCCATCCGAGTCAAGACCAATTTTGGTTGGTCATCTGAGGTACCACAAACAAACATTGTTTAATGATGGCCTAATATTCACTTTTTGCAATGACTCAAACAAAGGATGCAAAAAAGAAACATGTCACCATCCCTGCTCTCACAATTCACTATACTGGTCACATGGTAAACAAAGCAAGAGACAAGAAGGACAACACAAACCCAGGTGTAGACAACACAAACCCAGGTGTAGACAACATAAACCCAGGTGAAGACAACACAAACCCAGGTGTAGACAACATAAACCCAGGTGTAGACTTACTTGCTGTTCTGAAGCATAAGCTTCATCGTCACTTACGTCTGTGTGGTCATCATCACCTGAAATATACATAAAACATCTTATACTTTTATATAAAGGTTATACTAAAACAGGGTTCTTAACACAGGAGTCCAAAACCATGCTTTTGGGAAATGTTGCAGTTCTTCAATGCAATTTCAAAGAAATGCTTCCAGAAACAGGAGTCTTAGGATTTTCGTAATCACAGCAAGTTGTTTAACCTCCTCAAGTGCCTTATGTTTTGTTGTTCCCCCCCCCCCCCGGAGGTCAGTGTGGGGAGGCACTGTCTTATGTATGTGGCGTTCCCTTTAGCAACTTATTCTCTCTCTTCTATACAAGGAAGTGTAGACAAGTTAAATACAAACAATTAACCAATTCTTATACTGCTGCATAGGGACCATGAGATGATCAAACATTTCAAAGTTTTTATCTTAAGAACTCCTTTTTTCCTGGAAATTGAACAATAGGGTGCATTCACACAACAAAATAATGTCCACTAACACATAGGCTTATATACAGATGGACAGTATCACATGGAAGTCATTGATGGCTCCATGGACACACCTTTCTCATACAACATTGTACAGACATTATTGATATACTTTTCACAGATAAGAATGATTAATCAGCATCAGTCATGTCTAGAAGATGATCACTGCACGATGTGTTATCTTCACTAATACATCAAAACAGAAATATGCTGATGGATAAGAAGATGTCTGTCTTTCTTGTAAACCTCAGTTCTTCTAGTAAGCAAGTAAACTAAATAAGGATGCCTTCAAAAGAAAGCCATTGGAAGATTTTGGGCTTAGTAGCTTTTGTCCTCAACATATAAAACAACCTTTTTGTGGTTTTTCCCCTAATCCTGCAGTAATAAACCCACAATGTAGTATATGCTGTTAACATTTTCCTCATATTGCAATGGAAACAAAGACAGGATTTAACGCCTGACTGAACTTCTATAGATCTAAAATCAAATTTTGTTTGTACCCCTGGAAAAAACTGATTTTAGCGAATTCCTGATTACGTCTATTGTAAGGCCATCCTTAAAAGATGTTTGCTTGGCTTAACCCTACCAAGCAAAATTTAGGTTGGTAGGTATGAAGGTAAACAACTTTTTATTTATTTTTATACCCCCCCCCCAAATTGGGTACCTCAATGGTTTTTTTGAAAATGGATATTTTCAGGAGTAGGTAGGGTTATGCCAAACAATTCTTTAGTGATGGCCTATCACTCAATATGTTGCCAAACAACAAACGAGGCCCCTGTCTTCTTCATTCTCTGTCTCTTATCACAGACCTACACGATCACTACATCTTATATCAGTTCTGAGTTAAAGCATACTCCACACACAAACAAAAGCTTTCTTTTTTGCTAGAACAATGAACCCAGAAAAAATATTCACCCTGTTTTTACCTAACTGTTTTTTAACAAATCTGTTTCACATGAGAATACACCAAGAAGACAAACAAATTAAACTACTAATAAAAACCGACAGGCAGGAGTGAAATGACCCCATTTCTAGAATACAGTCATACATTACAACATAGCCTACAGGTCTAAACATCTGCAAAATGAATAAAATGAAGGCACTCAGGTAAAAGATTATTTAAACTGGGGAATGGCAGAGCGTTCCTTAGACATAATTCTTACAATGTACTTGATGGTTCATAGCAAGCATGGAATGTCGAATGTACCAAGTCTGTATGTAGAAGAAATCCATCAAGGTAAGCTGGCAATCAAAAAATATCAGAATGTTAGCCAGATAATGTATCCATTTAAATATAGCCAAGAGCAGGCTAGCTTATATACAGGCATATATCATGTGCTAACCATTTATTTAATATTATGGATTACAAGAATCTTTCACTGTCTTCCGATGCTAATAGAAATATCTGGCTCGAGGGTTGCTGATTTAGCTTCCCATATTATCACCCACACAGAAAACCGAGGGGCCAAATATTTCTTTTTGCACCCAAAGTGACAGCCAGGGACAGATTCCTTTTCTTGCATACCTAATTAAATAAAACACACAGGACTACCAGTTTAAGGACTTTTTCTTTAAAAGTAGCAATGAACGTAAAATTCATTATAACATCATGCATTTAGGAAGCTGTCTTGAGTGCTGCTTTCAAGGTATTTCCACACTGAATCAAAACATACATCCATAATGCAGTAAACATAACTTTTATTCACCCTGATTTTTTCTACCGCTTGAAACATGACAACTAGAGCCCAATAAATCTATGGCAGGATATATCTGATGGGGAATGATAACTTAATTAAACCCAAGAGTAGAATCAATGTAAGGATAATAGGAACAGGTCATTGACTTTGTGTCACAGTGACACATGTATGGTGAGCCTACGCTCAAGGTAATTAAGCCACACAACAACATGGGCAATAAAACTGATGTTGCTACACTAACCTAGTTCTATTTTATTGCTTTAAGCATTCCATGAGGCCCACATACATTCACATGGTGTAATATTAATTTACTTCACAATTTTGCAGCAGTTATCAAACCTCTATCATGAATTAACTCTAAACATCTGGATACAAACATGACCTCTAATTTTCATGATTCTAATTACCTACTTTTCAGATTTTCAAGGTGACTCATCTCATAAAACTACACAGAAACACATAGAAGACATTTTGCTAATCTGAAATCAGACACAGATGCTTATGTATGAGGTACATTCATACTACATCTACACGATTTGGAACAAGGATTCACCCACTCTCAAGTAGTAGAGTATTACTTGAGATTAAACGATATAGAACCTGTCAAAAAGCTGACAGCATGTGACCACATTCAGGTTAACTATTTTACCATGCAATTTTAAATACCAAAGTCGTAAGTTTTGTAAAATTCTGATTCTAGGAAATGGCAGAGCAAAACACAGACACTCATAAACTAAAATCTACCAAAACACATGTACCAACATTGGAAACACCATTTCATAAATCAACAACACTGACACTTCAAGGCAAACAAATCTAAAGTACTCAAACGAATGAGATTCCACATAATTGACAGTAATGGATTTATCTTAGAAGGTAAGTGTTTCTACCAAAACATCATTTTCTATGGAAGGATATAAACAGGATAGTATATACATGTAACACAACAACAGATATACATGTGGTATTATACAGAAGGAAACCCTGGAGATAGTATAGTAACAGGTCACCATGTGGGAGATCTTCATAAGGGGAGGTAAGTGATGTTCAAAACTATAAATGGACTGGTCCCCCCTCCCGACTGATTGTTTACCTTCAAGTTTAGAGAGTATAATATATACACAATCATATGGGTACCAGTCTAAACTAAGAACAGTGCAATGATGAAGTACTAAAAATTACATAAGATATCTTAATCCATGTACCATTTTTTGCAAAGAATTACTTGAATATTTAAATCTATATATAAGGGGTACATAAACATCAGAATACTATAATAAGGGGTAACATTACAGACATTAAATTAATACATGTACTGGCGCAAACGTGAACACTGAATGTGTGAAACAGTTCTGGGTTCTTGGGAACTCCTTATTTTGAATCCCTAACTCAAATTTGTTCTTGGGACACCTACTTTTACCTGCCGTCACGGACATATAAACCATGGATTCGATCGTAACAGGCTGGTGTATGTCTTTAGACTTGTTTGAACTCTCCGTAGCAGTGAGATTTTCTTCTGAGATCTAACAATCGGAACACCTTGTACAATTCTACGAAAATGTTCCTCAATAATGAGTGAGGCGTTCTTCAGTAAGAATGAATGAGCGTTGTTTAATCGGATGAAATTTCTATTTAAATCCACGATCCTTACCAAGCGCGCGCTATGGAGCGGGTTAAATATTTCTTCTTATCATTTCACCGATATCAGCCTGTTTCAAATCCATGGTTTATAAGTCTGTGCTGCCGTTAATTAAAATCACAAAAAAATATTCTGAAACCTTCCTACATCTATCTTAAATACTAGTAGTAGTAAGACTGCTTTCGATTACTGGGTAAAACTAGAACCCTCCTGAAATCCATACAACCAATCTACCAGAAATGTAATCAAATACTAATACATTAGTATTAAAGAAATGATCTAGGGTACTCGAATGTCACAATGTCAATAAACAATACGAAATTTCTCTGGACAATTGCATGTATTACTGTCTAATTGATGAGTATTGATCAGTTAGTCAGACATTCAGGCTTAATCAGAGTGCACTGTTAGTTCTAGACTAGCCAGAGAAGTGCCTAATGTATTATACTACACACATAGCATTAGCAACCAATTTATTCCATTCGATAACAATTCTGCTGTTTGAGGAGTCTGCTATAAAATAATGGAACCCTGGTTAAATTGAGAGTTTTCCACAGTTAATAGGAGAAAAAACGTATGAGCAAATCATGTCAATCTATAATTTTCAATGTCTAATTATAATGATTAGCAACTTCACTTTTCTAGTTTTCTGTCTTTACAGAATGATATTGTAGTGTTTACTCAGACAGCATGCCTGCCTTATAGTTATAATATGAAAGATCACAAAATGAGTGATATATTAGCCAGCCAGAGGATGCTTCTCTGAAAAGTAAGCAAAACTAGGAAAAATGGGGCCAATTTGGCATTGGGATGACCCAGCCCCATATCTGGCCACAAGAGACAACTAGAAAGCCCTGCAGACACAGACTTAAAGAGACAAGCACATCATACTGATGTCTTATAATAACTTCTGTTGACAAAAATAATGCCAAGGGCTGTTCAAGGACAAACAAACAACTGCTATTGGCTTTGTTTCCATATTGCAGGGATGTCAGTAAGAGCCTGGAGCCGGTAAAATTACCCAGTAACTTGAGCATTATCACCTGGCTACTTTTCTTGTATGAATCATCACAATTAAAGGGAGTACCCCCAGACTACTTTTGACAATTTTCCTGCAAATTCAAGAATGAGTGACACACCTTATATTGTAACATGGTCATTCTCCTATGTCATGTGGCCAGTCTTCTGTTTACGATCTGCCAATATGCCAATCACAGAATCAACATATTCCAAATTGATTAATACTGACCGGCAGTTGATGCCAAAAATAACATCAGTGAGGACATTTCATGAAATACAGACACGAGAGCAATAAATGGACCTAAGGCTGTTGGTCTTTATTATCTGTGAATCACTAACACCAAATAAAAGTTACTGGTTATTTTCATGGCAGAAATATTTGCAGAGCAATCAATGGAATGGTCCGAATCTGAGCCATAATTGCTATTCTCATTGTTGCTTTCATGGTCATAATAAGAGGTTTACAGAATAATAAATGATAATAACTGTTGACCACTTCTCTTAGGTTTAAGGATTTAGCAAAATGTAAGTTAATGATCATAGTAAACAGATCATAGAATAGGGTTTCCTCGCTGTTTTTTTGCGAACAAACAAGTTTGCATTTTAGTTTAAACCTTGGTAATTACCAAAGACAGATGAGTGTTGCGGTCAAGGGCCATAACTATGCACTTACTGGGTGGTTCCAAACATGAAACCACAAGGTTTTGTGACAGACAGACAGACAAGGAAAAATCTAATATAATTATGCCCCACTATATGCTCCTCACTAAAACGCCAACCCTTACAGTCCCTACCATTCCCTTCTAGAAGTGACTTTCAATTTACTGGTTAAAAACAGCAAAAAGGCCCACAGTAGGAATAATATCTAAGAATACAATATTGAATACGTGGTCGGCACTTGAATCATTCTGCGAGCACAAAAATTAACAAAGATCTCAGTAGTTATTCCAAAGAAATTGGTTTCAGAAAAAAAGACTAAAGCAAGAAGATAGAAAACAAACCATTCTAAGATGCCAAATTGACTTTCTAGAGAAGGTTTTTGTTTGCCATACAATGAGTTTGATGGATAATGAAAATTTTCTCTCATTCATAGCCATCCATCTTTGTCAGTTATGTAAATCAGACTTGGACCATATTATAAATCTAAATGAAATGACTGGAATCTATATAGGAGTGCACCAGATTCGGTACTTACCAAACTCATGTTTCTATAGACACAGTTATGGCGGTTTCATTGCCTTACATTCAGTCACACTTATGAATTCAAGAAGAACACGAGTTTCGAAAAGCTATACAAACACAGAAACAATTGCATAGAAAGTGGATACCGACACATGTTTGCTGCTTACATTATCATTGGAATTCTACTTTCTTTGATTCTCCTAGTTGTTCCTTATGGTCGGCCAGGCCATTTGGCATTCCTTGCGCCTCTGTTCCCTTACGTATGTACCCTTGAACCTCCTCAAGTGCCTTATGTTTTATGGATTGTTGTTTTTCCGGAGGTCTGTGTGGGGAGGCCCTGTCTTATGTTTGTTGCACATTATTCTCTTTCTAAGAAACTGAGCTCCATATATAACAGTATTGCGGATGCAGACAATGATTAAGCAACAACAATAGCTCTTCTTTTTTCAAAACAGATGCAATTAAATCTCCACATTTGACATTTATGATTCAGGACAAGTAAAGGTTAATTCTGTCATAAATGATAAAATCAGAGCAGGGAGGCAACACTAGCACCATCAGACATATTTTTATAAAAATGTTAAATTATTATACTTACTAAATTTGCTACTTCCTCCGCTCATCTGTCTACCGGTTCCAGTACTCAGAATTCCGTTAGGAGCCGGAGTGGATGTTGCCTGTGGCACATGATAAAGATCTCTATTTTTCACAGGAGTAAATGGTTCATGATCACCGTTCATTTTTAAAGTTGATCTAGGACTAGAATCGTCTTGACGAATTTCTGAGACATTTAAATCATCTAATTTTTCAGGCACATTTTCTTTTTCTGGTTCGATAAAGTCCACCTCATAAGTTCGTTTTGGTTTTGGAGGAGATTCCATTTGTTTGACTTTTTCCATAGTTACTTCCTCCAAACCATTATTTTCACCATTAACTCCTTGTGATGCAGAAGTAGGAATTGTCTCCCTTTCTTCTATCTGCATATGACCTTGACCTTTGTTCTGAGAATCTGTGCTAGGTGATCTGGATGACCTTGACCCTTTTGAGCCCCGTTTCTTGGGTGACTTCTTTGCTTCTTTTTTTGGTGATGGGCCTTGTTCGCCGTTGGTCTCACGACGCTTGGCACCCTTAGCTTGACCTTGACCTGAAATGTTATTCAAAAGTATGAACACAAAAACATATACATTTGTATTCCATTATTGATGGCATTCTGTATATGGCTCTTGCAGATTAAATCATTAATATCTGCTCAGTTTGCAAACTGTTGTAGCCTAATCAGCAATGAGTTATTTATAGTAATGTATTGCATGTGATGTCTGCCCAGTCTTTATTATTCAAAGTGGTATAAAACATCAATAATACACTTGCATGACAGCTGCAAAGGACATTAATACATCTGCAAGGATTATTTGTCTGTTACTGAACAGGTTACTAAGTTTGCAGAGGTCCCCAAACGTGTTGGACAGCCAAACAAGTCTGGTAAAAATCATCTGGGTCTGGTCAAAATTAATTGGGACTGGTAAAAAATGGAAATTTGACAATAAACAAACAATGAATCTTTTCGGACTGGTAATGGATTATGGAAGGCTCTATTAGGGGATTATTAGGTGTTTGGGGATACTTCGAGTTCAATGCGATTTTTAAACAACTTGATTTGACCCTTCAAAATGTAATGCCAATAAAATAAGCAAAACACTTAAGCAATAGATTAAATACACAGGAGATGAAATTAAGTAAATGAATACATTATGAATTGAGGGCACTGGGTTACTGTCACAATAGGTCAATGTATCAAAGTGAGATTTTGTAACAGATAGTTGTTTATGGATTTATCTTCAATTTCTCCCAATTGTTCTTCACAACAAATGAGACTTCTCATGTTTAAAGGATAACCCTAAATTATTCAACACAATGTATGGTTTCACATTTCAGGAGATTGTCTCATAGCCTTTGGTGTATGACAGAGCAATCAACAAATTTATCCAGCTATCATTTCTGTGAAATTCAAGACACTTATCATTAAATATCTAGATATAGTGTCACACTATCTCATCTTTATAAACACTATCAAACTTCACACACAAAACTCAGGATGAGTTGAACTTAGAGAACCCAAATGAAGGGTTATACCATAGAAGCCATAATAAGCAATGGAAACAAACTTGAATGGTTATAAATTATGCATTGTATGCTATAAATTTCATTATAATCTCTACTTTTATCAATATTTTTACAATTTTTTGAATATTTTGATTATCAAACTGTTCAGTCAGAGTCAGACTGTTTTGCAAATCATAGAGTGGATGATGATGGTCCTAAGGTCGCTCTACCGAGTCGCAGCTCAACCTGTGAGGCATAAAACACAGTTGAAAACTAGCTCCACCCACTAGCGGCCAAATCAGGATGGCTTTAACTATTTTAAAAGGATCACCAAATTCAACATACTTTCACATGTAGGAGTGTTTGTTTTAGACATGTTTTGAAGATTCCTCTATTTTTAGCTCTGGTGTCCCTATTTGCACTCGAGCATTTGAAAAAATTTGAAGAGGGACTCAGTGTCCAAGAAACACTCATACCTAGTTTCATTAACTTCCATTGAATGGTTTCAGAAGAAAGGTCGCTTGAAGTAAATTGACAACAGAAACAACCCACAACATTCACATTTTCACTGTTTAATGGTTACTGAGTCATTTTAACGGTTTTCCGTTTTTAAATGAAATATTTCTACAATACAACATAAATTGGAGTCCATTTAATGATTGAGTTGATCTGGACTATTGGTATAAAACTGTATACAAACAGAGCAAAATAAAAACTAGCACACAAGTCCGTGAGACAACTGGACACAATAACTGTCTTATTTCATACCATTTTAATACCAAAAATATTACACTTAGCATCAATAAGCGTGATTTTACTTTGGCAATTACTTTTTCACAAAAGATGTCACGATAGTAAGGAAGTGACGAAGAATGCAACAGACATGGAGTGTGACCTCCCCTGTGACCTTCACCTTGGAGATACATATCTCACCATGCTAAATATTTATGTAAAGAGTTTCATTGGAATCTGTTGAACAGAGTTAAAGTCATAGCCCAGATATATGAAGTGTTTCTGGATGGACCATGGTTAACATACGGACTGAAAGCCAAGTTACTACAAGCCTCCCTTTGGGATCATTACAGATGGCATGTTAAATTCTGTATCATGTATTATTCCTCCGCCTGAGGTATTAAACCAAGGTTTCAGCAAGGCCATTATTATATGACTGGTTTGCTTACATTGCCATCTGGATTCTTCAGAGGTCTGACAGAGTACCTAGATACCAGCCCTGCATTCAGTTACAGCTTACAGATGCAAATGTTACGAAACTGTTATGTTATGTATCCCTGACCCACCTTATCACATTCACTGCACACGGTAACCAAATCATAAACGTTATGAAACGTTAACCGCAAACACCTTGTATCCCTGACCCACCGTATCACATTCACTGCACACGGGAACCAAATTACAAATGTTATGAAACGTTAACCCCAAACACCTTTACTGAACGCAGGGCTGATGACCAGAAAATAACCTACAGTGGGCAAGTATGATGCACTAGAATATCAAGTGAAAATCAAACACACATTTTTCTGTAGCCTAACATCATTAACATTCATTAAAGTGCTAGGTGACCGAGGTTTGCACAGTAACATTGAGGATATGTCACTGTATGTAATTATCAACACACCACAGGTCTTGTCAGGTGTCTAACATCTTGCAATTATCTGTGACATTCATGTCACACAATAAACAAAAATTGTCAAGGAGAATTTTGCTCAGTTATTGCAAAACACATAATTTAGCCTTCACTTTACATGAGGTCATGATACCACACGTTTTTACAGTGTCTAAACATATATTGAAGCAAGTGTTCAATTCCTGAACAAATAAACAGAATGCAAGTATAAATATACAGAGCTACCACATCAGACCAATTAGGGTTTTTCTCTCACTTTTTGGGAGATGGGGCAGGGCTGGACAAGGAAAAACAAATTCATGACAAAGTATACATGTATTTCTTCTTACAAACCTTGCGCCCATATTACCTTGGACACAGAAGAGGGGGCAAAATGTATACTTTTCATATAGGGAATTTCGACCCAATTTTGGCTCCAAATAAGCCCTGGCAACATGGGTTCAGTGCAAGACTATTGTAACTCCAATATAAATACATAGAAGTTATGATAGTCAGGCGTTGAACTCTCGATACACATTATGTGGACGCACGTTCTTACTACAGGAACACTGATAATGTTGCTTACAAGAGGGGAAATGTTACACTGTGTATCTTTAAAATAACAGTGAAACACCAACAAATGCCTTACAACATACTTGTACAAATATCAGGTAGATGGTTTTAACACAAGTATCAAGTGTTTGAGGAAAACTATTGCAATGATTTTTTTACCAAAACTGAGTGACAGTCAGCGAGGCTTGCACACCTGTGATATATGATTCATCGTATAATAAACATTTGAATTGAAAAGAAAATTAAAAAGTGAAAGACTTTACTCCAATAGGGAAACAATTTTCTAGCAATGACATGGTAAGGAGAAAAATGCCTAATTCTTGTGAATTACTAACCTCAATAGAAAATTATTTACAGCAATCTATACTTATTACACTTCAATTCATCACAGCAAAAACATACTGCATAATCAATTTGATATTTTTAACCAGCACTAATTAAGTCTTGCGCAGAGGTCAAACATTTCTACTAAAATATTGTTGTCCACCCCTGTCAAGCAGCTTGAGGAAGAGGTTGGGAGGCACTCTAACCAACTGATCCAACGTGGATCTATAAATTTCATTACCAGAAATATAATCAATAATTATGCTTCTGACCAAAATAAACATTTGGTACATGCATGATTTTATCTCAAATTATAGGTTTGGCACAAAACTGTTGTAAAAATCGCTTCTGTTATCAGGGGATCCATTAGGGACTGAATCCCAAATTACTGGCTTTTTAGAAAATTCCAGGGGACAAAAAGGATGGCAACTCCAGGGTCAAATGGAACCCCTTATTACCAAAATAAAGTTATATTGGTCCTGCTCTAAACACTCAGAAAATGATTGTATAACTGTTTGCAACTTTGCATGCATGATGATTCATAAAATAATTTCACGTCAACTTTTGAAGAGAGAGTACAAAATTATACACCACTAGTCACCATTAAATGTATATTCAACAGCAATTTGGTGCAATTTTGTCTGCATTTTCAAGGTCAACAAATGCAAATTTTCACGTTCTGTATTTGTCAACTCATTTAGTTGCATAATTATAATTTTCCAAGTGCATCAACGCTTTAATATTTGTTTTAACACTTCGAAAGTTATTGAACCACTTAAATTTGTAATAAATCCCCCTGACGGCCTGAGGATGATTCATATTATTGTCTAGTGTATGTTGAATGCTGGGACACATAAAAAATTAAAACCCTCCAGATTGCCTGTTGAGATTTAATCAATGTTTACTTACCTGTTCAGAAGTTTAGATATATAAACTCTAGGTGAATACTCCTGTCAAAATATTATCTAAATTATGTAGATAAGTATTGTTATGTAAATACCTTTATCGATAGAAACACACATTTTTGTAATGAAATTTACTCATTAATAAACTTATATCAGCTTAAATTTCATACTCTGGACGAAAGAACGACACACTTATCATTGGGGGAAGTGAAGTCAATTTTGAGTCCTTAAATAGCTTCAAAAGGTTGTTTCAAGGTTTTTTCGACTCAGCATGGCTTTGCTTCGTTGTCTATCCTTGTACTGTAAACCAATCAAATCTTACGTTAACTACCAAGGCATTTCCCTTCAACGGAACAACGTTTGTAACCTTGACGCGATAACCTTACGATAAAAGGTATGTTACCTTAACGAAATCCAACGAATTTCGGTGAATAAACCAAAATCCATTTTGGATTTGGAGTGACCTAGCAGTGCAGCAATCGTGACATCTCAGCATTTTTTTATGATGCACAACAAATCTTAACCTTCAAGATGCACGGCGACCATCTTTTTTCAAAATATTTCTTGTTTTATATTGGAGAAGGTTTTCCTTTAACCACAAAACTTGAAATTACTTAATCAAAAAGGAATTCAAGAATTCAAGGCGTAAATCCACTACATTACTGAAAAAGCCTTGATTCTGGCCAATTCCATTTCCTGTATTATAAGCGATCTGTCTGTCTGGTCACTAAGGCCTGTCAAATACACCCCAGTCAGGAATCATACATTGTATGCTAGGGAGCAAGAGGGTCGTTTCAAAATCATTCAGAAATAACTCAGATACCATAACAAACTGAACAGTATATATACAGGGGTGAAAGTAAAACTACTATCTCTGTGAATCAAAGTGAGATCCACTTTATTTTCACTTTCACCCCTCAATGTGTACAGGTCAAATCTCAGTGTCACCCTGAAATTTGACCATCAGATTAAATGGTCTTGTGGCTTTACCCCAGCAGGATAACCATTTGAAGAATTCAACTGGAAAAGTCAAATAAACTTGTACACTTTACCATATAGTTACACTATGTTTCATGAAAACAAATCCTATTACTTTAAAGTGGATTTCAAATCTCGTGTGAAAGTTGATCCAGCTTAGGTAAGCATTATGACAGAATTACGGCGAGCTAATATAGCTTTAAGTATACATTTGTATATAATAGAAAAGCTATATCTATACAATTTATACACCGTATATACATTACATGGATCAGTAGATTCATTGATATATTGTAACACCACCTTTCAGAGAAGGCAGTACCCGTATTGTATAAAGACAAAAAATGTATCATATTAAATTAACATTTTACAGGCAAGTTTGCAGTTAACATCAGAACTTTCAAGGAACATTAATTCAGCAGTACATATATTAATCATTTCATGTATCATCTATCAGTCATTTACAGGCAAGTTTGCAGTTAACATCAGAACATTCAAGGAACATTAATTCAGCAGTACATTTACTAATCATTTCATTTATCATCTATCAGTCATTTATAAATGTGTGGCAGAAATGGTCCTGATTTTCTACAAGTTTCTACTCAAAAGTTACTTCACAGCCAGCTTTCTCCCCCAGACCGACAGATACAAAATGGCAATTGAGATACCACAGTTCTCTGCGACGAATCTTGAGGGGAGGCATACACAGCTTACATGTGAGTGTCATTCAGCCAGTGACCCTCGGATTCACTAAAACCTAAGCCAGTCTCTACAAGACCAAACAAGCATTTCGTTCTTCATTTATTGTCCAGAGCATTTCCAAAATCTTTAATAAAACCTATACTGTGTATTTTTTATCTGACATTTCACCGCATTCGGTGAATCCCCACAGGAATTTCAGTTGAAATTTCTGCATAATAAACCCCTAAATATGCAATATGTATACATACATAGCCATGAAGAACTAGAATGTTATGGGGTCTGCCATGAAAAACAGAAAACAATGTACATATTACCTTGGCGTATAGATATATCGCAAGAACTCGAAAATTTAACATCCAAACACAAATCTGATGAACACAATAGGTCGTGTACACTGAACTAATTTTTCGCTTTTAACTGTAACAGTTCCATGTAAACATTCTCCTATTTTGTTGAATCAGCAAACAAACAAACATACAAAGCAATGTACAGTCCATTAATATATGTCAAAAAATCCTAATTTTAAGATTAAATAAAATCGCAAAAGAACAAAAGTTTTCCAAATTCCTCAACAGCCATCAATAATTTAGATGTGGGCAGCTTGACGTTTGCTTTTGTCCTCATTAACAGCTGTTGACAGGAATATAACGATCTCTGAATATAATTCCAAATTTTAAACCAACGAGAACAATATATATTCAATCAACCAATCAGTACTTAATGTACCAGTATGCATTATTGAACTTAAATCCGTTGTACAATATATAAGGCACAAACGATCCAATCAGAAACGAGTAAATCTAACAAATACCCAATTAATTTGACAGGGTACCTATTGAACAATAATGAATGAGAATGGACTGTTTGTGTCACAAATACATTTAAATGGGTAGATTGTACTCTTATCTAAGTAAATCTTGACATACACAAGTTTTCGGGTCAAAGATCTTACGATGAAGCAAACTTAAACCGTTGTTTTAATCAATTAATGGAATAGCATTAGCATAAGAAATAGCATTAGCATAAGAAGTAAAGAACACACAAAAACGTTAATTCATTTTTTTGGGCAAAATCTTAGGTCAATATATTTAAACACCTGAACAAACCAGTTATCAAAATGCATGGAGAAGCAATCACATACAATAATATGCAAATGTTCAACGGCACAAATACTAGACCTCAATCAGTACAGTTACAGCTGTTACCATTTTTTCAAAATCTGCTCACCGACCAAGGTTTTTTCAGCAGGGATAGCAAAAATGGGGTGATGAGCAGACAGTCAAATGCAATTTAAGTTTAACTGTCGACTCAAATTATATTTTCTTCAAAGTAACAACAACAAGGCAGTTATTGAGCAACAAAATGTAGGACTAAGTTCTTATTTTTTTCATGTGATAACCTACTGGGCAATTGATGCTCTTGTAAACTGAAATGTTGCATGTTTTTCTAACCATTAGTACTTAACCCCCACATATATTGTGGGTACTCATTCTTGTAACCATATTTTGTTGAAGTTACATAGAAGGACTCCTAATTTTTCTAAAACCTTCTCAAAGACGCCCATTTTGGAATCCTAGTGAAAACCCTATTATATGTTTAAGCAACTTTTTAACCTCAGTTTATAAATCTAGGATTCCATTTGACCCTGGAATTGACCACTTGAACTCTTGAATTTCCAAAATGAAACATTTTGACCCTTTAAGGATCCTGGCTGAAGGGTCAATTTTTCTCTAAATTATATGTATTTTGGGTATAAAATGGTAAAATCCAGTCTAAAATTATCAAAATGACCCTTGAGACCTAGTGGAACCCCTGATAAATGAAATTTTCCAGAAACATGTTAAATACTAATAAAGTAATAACTCATTAATAAAGAAAAGTAACTCGTAAACTGAACAACAATATAATATAAAGGTCACAATTTAAATTTGCAATTCTGTTTTAGATGTTAGTGAGTCATTTGTAATAAATTAATCTTATCAAATGAAACATGAAACAAACCGCCATCAACAAAAACAAGCAAGGATGGTTACTGCAGGACATTGACACAACAGAACAACCCGGATATATTGAACACACTGCACATGCGATGCATTAAGAAGAAACAATATTAATCGTTCGAAGATTCCAATTTCATCTGACCCAGCTGATGAATTAATCCTAAAATCTATAATAACATCACGATCAAGCCCTACTGGGTTTCTGCAAGTTTGTAAGCAGCCATTCCTTTGGTTTTATTGACTTCTTCAATGTTATCAACAGAACAATCAATAATTGCATCAAGCATGTGTTGCATCAACATCAGGTTTATTGTAACTCTTTAGTGGGTGGGGTATGAGGAAAACACAGCAATATAAACATCTCAATACATTCCATTCAATGAATACAGCTCTTGTACTAAATTACTTATTATTACTGAGTTATTTGTGATGGGAATATCAGACGCTACCTTGGGAATAACTGTTGTATAAATAAACAGAAGTCTTGTATAACACTTATCTGGGTATGTTCACCAGCAACCAAAACAATGATCCAAGATGAAAGGTCAGTGACCAGGATCAGTCTCCTACTCCTTAGTCCTGAAGGAATTCCATCAGAAGGAACCGTTTTCCCTTAAGTTATAATGGCATGTATATAGAAATACTGCAACATCTTTGATAATGCTTAACTGCATATAAATTCTCACAGTCACACAGGACGTTCCAAAGGGCTTATGTCACCATTGCCTGCAACAGCTGCATTCAAATTTTGGAAATGTATTGCTGACCTACGACCAGTTATTGTTACTTCAGTGCTAGGCACTGGCATCGTAGGGGTTTAAGGCTCAAACCTCATCAGGTTCACTAAATAAAACAAATTATTTTAGCAGTATGAGTAAACTCATTGTCATGAAGTGACCACAAAGGCTTACCATTTTAAGCAGTAGAAAATATTTCTTAACTTGTTTTTCAGAAAAAATAATGTTTCTAAAAATGTATGAGTACCTATATATGTCATTTTAACATACAACAGTACAGTAGGAGTCCCCAGGACCAGCATTATTATGGTGTTTAAGCATGTTACAGTGCAACAACATTGATTGATGCATAAAACATGAACCGCACGCGATAGCAGATATTAATGAATCTAAAATCGTTAGATCCCATACAGAATATTCTGACACTGGGGCAAATTTCTTGATTCAGCAGTATTTGAATCTTATCAACAGATAAAATTGCAGAACTCAATAAAAAATCAATGAGCATAGTCTGATAAGAATTCAGCTTCAGTACCATATTTAAAACTATTTTGCACAAGAATATCAAAACGCTATACACCATAATAAAATAATAACATATCCTTTACACTGCAAAAAAATTAGCTGTGTATTATTTAAGTGAACAGGTCTATTTAGTACCAACAGGGAAAACAAGTTCTTACAACTCATACTAGTCAAGGTTACTTCCTAGGTTAGTAACCATTACTTAACGACTAACCTGTCTGCAAGAAAAATTTGAGGATTACTTTCAGTTCATGATCAATCCCAACTGAATGTGGGGCTCGAGATCGTGATAAACATTCGACATCAGGAGTCAGCTTCTACCCTTCAAACACTATGCCTCCTTAAGATTGTTGCAATGCAATACCTTTTCTTGTTATATGCTAATTTTGGACAAAAACAGTGAGACCCTTGAATTTGGGACCCCCTCTAGATCTAGAATCAGATATGGACAACCCTATTTTGCAAAATCTCAGGGTGGGGGGGTTTGGACCCCTCTTGATCCACGCATAGCAAGGCAAACTTTTAATTTTCACCATTCCACAGTGCCTGGACAACAGACATTGAAGTGTATACACAGTGCCCGGGCATCAGACATTTATGTGTAGTGTATACACAGTGCCCGGGCATCAGACATTAATGTGTAGTGTATACACAGTGCCCGGGCATCAGACATTAATGTGTAGTGTATACACAGTGCCCGGGCATCAGACATTTATGTGTAGTGTATACACAGTGCCCGGGCATCAGACATTTATGTGTAGTGTATACACAGTGCCCGGACATCAGACATTTATGTGTGTAAGACACATTCCTGCACTCAACAACAGCAGTTTAACATCTGCTGAACATGGAATGTAGGCTGGGTGTGAATGGGAGCCATCAATAATTAAGTCCATATGTTGGCCGCATACCAAATGTGTGTACAAATGATCACACACGATAACCAGACAATCTTATTATTACAGAAAAGAATAAATACATCCTTGGTATGTTATCATACTGTTGTTTATGTTAGATAACTTGATTTTCATGTATCATTTAATTAACCAACCAGTAAGTAGTGGCCTTGTAGATATCATAATATTCCAATGATACTGGACACAACCAGCCACAATGTCCTCATCAGCTTTATCAAATACATAAAATTGCCATAACTTTATTTATTTACACATACAAAACAAGAAATATCTTGAAACAAGATGGTCGGCGCAATTTGAAGGTTAAGATGTGTT
Organism: Mactromeris polynyma; assembly: GCA_032209605.1. Taxonomy (NCBI): domain Eukaryota; kingdom Metazoa; phylum Mollusca; class Bivalvia; order Venerida; family Mactridae; genus Mactromeris; species Mactromeris polynyma. The sequence goes on from JASFXZ010000012.1 coordinate 8,821,963, forward strand.
GTGCAACATAACTGATATGCAAATAGCATAACCAAAAAAAGAAACCAGTTCTGTAATGCCCTAAGTCTAAAAGAGATTTTTGCAAATTGTTTTATTTTGAAATTAAATTAACTCAAAAGAAGGAGTTGGTAACTCAGTCATGGTGAATGTCTTCAAAGATTTGTCAGACATTCGGTCTGACAACCTTGGACAACTTGTCAGAATGAATGCAAACTTGTCAGACCAAAAACATGCTGTAAAAAATTACAAATGGAATATGGATACTTCTTTGCAGATAATATGTATGTATTATGTTAAAGTAACAATACAGTAACCTGTTACATAGTAGGTTTATTATTATGCTTGAAAGTTGAAATAAGTTTAGCATATGCATTTGGGAAGGGGATCAGTATCAGTAACAATATCACAATTAATATATATTTTCATTTTGAGTTTAGTCTCATTGATAAATACAAGGAAGTGAAATTATAATTAACTTTAACATTCACTCCCGAAAGGCATTTTTGACAAAACAATCAAAGTTAAGAAGTGCGAAAGGCTAGCTAATGTGTAGAAAAAGTGTAAGAAAATCACGTTGTATATAAACAGCAGCGGAAGTTGTAAAACCCGTTCCATCCGTACCATTTCAGACAAATGGACCAACAGAAGCCATCTACATCGCACCTGGCCATTTTTTATCAGTCAGGTCTGAGTGTCTGTGGGGTATTCGCCATGTCAGACTGGGTAACTTGGCTGCTAGTATATGGTGCAGTTTTCATTAAACAATTCTGGCCAGCAGTCTCCTTGAATATTAAAGTTTTCTTTAAGACAGAAAATGTAATCCAGTACCCAAGGCACTATTAATTCTGAATTACTAGAGCAGACTGGACAACTTTTGGTTATATATATATAATCATATTCACTTAAAGAACCTATGTGCACAGTTTGGGTCACAGATGTTTGAAGCATTGAAGGGTTGGGAACAAACCTTTTTATTGTACCTCAGACTTGGTAAAGAAACTCAATCAATTACAACAGTTTTGCCCTAAACCCTTAATATGCCCTCTGATTAATTTACTACAAGTCATTATAGCAAACAGATGTTAGATTTCCATAGGAATTGCTCCAAATCTAATTTAATACTTTATGGAGTTTAGCTAGATATGACAGAATCCTCCATAAACTAATATTAACAGATGCGATAATTCTTACCTAATTCAATATAACTTTTCACAAGGAAATAAAACAATTAAAAACTCAGATCTTTATAGAGATGCACATGCTTTGGAATAAAATATACAGAATCCACAGCAATGTGTTTTCTTTGATCATTTATCCTCTTCACACATTTCATAGCCAGTAAGGGGAACTTATAAAAAGGAGACTCAATCAACATGAAGGGACAGGGCATCATATATTCATCATTGTGGTGCTACTTTTTCAGACTAAGATCCGCCTAGATGGTATTAAGTCCTGCATAAAAACATTCCACCTGCCATCCATTATGTTAGAAAAACAAGACATAGATACTCATGGCACCAACAACCACACATGTATGTTTCAAGCACCTGTCTTGAGCAGTAATTTACGAAAAAAGATAATAATCTAGGGTAATGTCTGGGCCAAAACCATCAGTGATAACCCTTTGGGTTGTGCGAATTCTGAGAGGTACAATATATTCTACTTTATTTACTACACAATGCAGTGCTTGTTAAAGTAACACTTACCGAGACAATTAGTAGCATAAGGAACTTTGTATTCATAAAAAGATAGTAACAATTAAAACAGAAATACGAAATGCTACATGTTACTTGTACAACAAATTTTAATCCAACAGTACGTATTATTTATTTAATTTTATTAGTATTAATGGTTGTGCCTAATTTTGTTAGAAATACGTGTTTACAATACATATATAAACATTATTGTATGTATGCATAGATCTAAATTGTAAATTTGACTCTAGAATTGTCAGAATTTTCTAAAGTTCCGATGCGCTTTCCGATTAACGGTACCCACAGCAACGTTACAGAGACAAGGTTAGCTTCATATGATGGTACACAGAAGTAAAAAATTAATCACGATGTATATAATTCTTGTATGAAATTCCCTCTTCATCTGTTAAAAGAAGAACTTCCCAGTGGTTCCACTTGGTGCCGCATCTCAAGGGTCATTTTGATAATGTTTGACCGGATCTTACCATTTTATAGCCAGAATACCTATGATTTAGAGAAAAATTGACACTTCAGCCAGAATCCTGGGGGTCAAAATGTGGCTTTTTGGAAAAACCAGGGATCAAAGTGTCAACTCCAGGGTCAACTGGAATCCCTGATTCCTCTACCTATAGGTTCCTGTCTAGGGCACTGATGGCACTTACTGGTGGAAATATCAAAGGACCCAATGAGCCAAACTTCGGTTATCTATAGTAGATTTTTAAAGATAAAAATGTCTGAAAATGTTAGTAAGTAACACTGTGACAGTTGTTACCAAATGTCTGTAAATTATGGATGATTCCAGTGAAGTTGTCAAACAAAGTTAGTGGAAGATTCCAATGGAATTCCTGGTATTCTTGTTACTGATAATGCAAGCATCATTCAATGACGCCATCTTGAATTCATTTGCCAACTCAAGACGAGTCGATATCATCCGTACTCTGGTAAAAAACTAAAACTATTGACAAACACAGTTAAATAATGCAGTCAATGGCATTGTCAAGGTAATTTTCACACATACGGAGGCTGTCATCTTGCTAACCCAAGTAACAACTGACCTATTTATAATCACTGAAGTGTGAAAGTCGCCGGCGCGAGCTACAAGTGTTTAGTTACATCATTTAAGTCGAGTAAATATGCTTACCCATTTTAATCCTTTAAAATGCGATCAAATATATCCTTGAAAATGAATAATGACTCCGAAAATCATCACAGAATCTCAGCAGAAATCATCTGAGCGTGGCTAACACCAACATCCTTGTGTTTTTACCTATACACTCTATCGAAAATGTGTGCTAATTGGATAGGTGAATCCATTTAAGATGAAAGGGGAAGCAGATCGGAAAGTCACGACGATACGTGGTAAAGCAGGCTTTTGCCTGCGGTGTGTCTCGATAGTTGGAATTAACAGCGAATAAGAACACATAAGCGTTAAAAAATTACAACAAATCGGAAATTTGTCTCGTTTTGTACGATCATCAAGTGAACGTACTGTATGACAATTTTCCCGTGAACCAATAATGGTCGGGGCTAAACCATATCCTGTTTTGATTGGCCGTAGTCTCCGCCTATTTTCCCACAATCCATTACGCAGCGTACACATGAAATGGTCATTGAAAACAATTTTTAAGTAGACTCTATTACCCTCATAGGATGATCCTGGAATTTACAATTGGTTTAATATGTATTTCAATTGGAACTATTGGATATATGTACTATAAATACAGGTAAGAATCGTAGATATAGAATAAGGTAAGAACTATATGAATTAAGATTTATTTTTTGCGGCGCAATAAATATATTGTAAATAGATCATCGTACACGTGACTTTAATATCAAATTGATTCAGCATAATAATCTTATATATTCATTTAAAGTTCTTCATATTATTGTATGAGAACGACTTTCATCTGTTACCAAAAAGGATAATAATGGTACAAGATTAGATGAAAAACAATAAATCGATAAATTGCTGTCGCTGAAATTCGTCTGTTTAGATCCAACACGATTTTTCCAAATCGGGCTATGTATTCATCACGGACATATGTCCGTAGTGTACATGTATGCACATTGCTTCTTTGGACTGGTCATTCACACCGTGTGAGAAGTAATTTAGACACGCTGTTTCGAGTTCATGGTCAGTTCGATTGGACATGTGTCAAAATGCGAGGTCAGCGAAAATATTTATTTTTTTTACATTTAAAGTTACCACGTTTGTCGATCAACGAACGAGTACTTTATCTGACTATTGTGCCTTTTAACATTATTTTCTCTTTAAGAGCCATTTAAAAACAATATTGTTCTTGTTCTTTCCAAATGGTACTTTGAAAATGAACTTAAAGAACGAAAACGGGTTATAATACAAATGTCAGTCTATTGTACATACATGTAGTTAACTTAATATACGAATTATTCTCTGAGTTTGACATAATGTTGTTTGAAGACTCTAAACTCACGCTTGTGTTATGTAGTTTGAGAAATTTTGTCAAAAATTATATCGTATATACCCGTATCTAGTATACCCCTAGATAGTCACGACATCTGAAATTTAATAGCACGGTTTCATGCCCCATTTCTTCAAACAAACACATTCAGCATGTGTTATCAATGGTTTCAATCTACAAGAGATATATACCGTGCACATAATTTAAGTTTAATGGTTTAGTGCGGATTAATTAACCGCGAACGTATGCATATACATATATATCTACTAATCAAAACTGCTAACGCACTACTTTGGTAATGCTATTTTATATCATTAAGTACTACATGTAGTAATAGTGAATGGAACGTGTGTTTTTAGTGTTCATATAAACAGAGTTCAATAACAAATTCATAAACAAATATTAACAGGAAAGAGCTACTGCTTGCGATGTGAGGTAGGGGTCAAAAACGAAAAAGTGAGAAAAAGTTATGGTATTCAATATCTGGTATGGACAGTCCACTAGTCCAAAATATTAGACGTGTACTTGCCCATTTAATCATAACCGGAAAATGTCAAATTGTGAAATAAGGTATGTAGGGTCTTATTTATAGGACTAGTATGTCCACCCCTTGCATTGATGACCGCTGTACATCTTCGTCGCATAGAGTTAATGTTCTTGTGAATAACTCTCATGGGAATGTATTGCCATTCCTCCATCAAGGCTGCCTCAAGTTGCTGCAGATTATGTGGCTGCACTAGACGTTGCCTAACCCGCATATTGAGCTCGTCTCATACACGCTAAATAGGGCACACATCTGCCGTGCGTTCGGTTAAGGCTAACACTCGCACGAGTAAGAAACTGTGCACGCATTTTGCCAAAAAGTACGCGCCCTTCGCTAGCTACCTTGGAGATGCTCGAGCGAGTGGGTGCACAGTGGGCGCGTACTTTTTGGCAAACAGAGCGTTCGGTTGCAAAATGCATGCACAGTTTCTTACTCGTGCGAGTGTTAGCCTTAACCGAACGCACGGCTGGTGACACCGAAAGCCAGGGGTTGTTACACGTTCCTGTGGTGCACGTGGTAAGTCCTGCACGTTTCCTATAACGTAAAACGTAAACATTGCATAACGTTTTATGGTCAAGGAAATACACAATAAGCATTTGTTTTTACAATGAAACGGCACTAATCTGCTCTGCGATATTTCTCCCAAAGTATTGAGATGCTGGTATGCGCACAACCTAGCCGACAAGCGACTTCACGTTGGTTGATGTCAGCCGATCGCTATGCCCCGGTTTTCAACACTCAGTCTCACAATTTTAAATTGCAGTGTTACATTTTCAAGTACACAAGTTGAATAGGCTATCGATATTGTGTCAACATGGCTATTACTTAGCTGACAGATGCACACGTTTCACGTGCTCTAGAATGGCGTCTTCGTCACTTAGGTCATTTTTGCATTGACCTTTAGAGGATTCGTGAAAAATGTTTCGCGTCTTACAATGGCATCTCAATTAAAACCTTATATAATGTTTTGTATTTTTATTGATTTGCGTCGCCGGAATCTAATAATAAGTAATAAGTGATAATTAGTGTGGTGCGTTGGAAGTTTTGATTAGTATTTTCCTGGACCTCTACGTATCAAAATAGGTGTATTGAAATTAACTTTTAGTTGGCTCATTTTTAATGTTATTGTAGAATGTATGTATATAGATAAGACGAAAATCAAGATTAAATCACATCAAAATAGGTGTATTGAAATGTTCGTGATGTGAAAAACTCGTGGTATCGCTACTGCATTTCATTTATTACCTGTTTATCATGTGAAAAAAAAATTCACATGGTTCCGATGTTCGTATAATAATCACCGAGTACAGTAACACCTCAATAACAAGACCACCTTTGGGACTCTTATAAAATGGTCTACTGATTGAGGTGGTCTTAATATTGAGGCTGAATAAAGAGCAAAACAGTGAAAATGGACTTGAACATTGTGTTCTTAATTTCGAGGTGGACTTATTATTAAGGTGGTCTTTATGTGATGTTTTACTGTATTTGTTCTTGATACCGTATATATTTGCTGGAACAATGTCACTGTGCGGCCGGAACGCACTTTCAATATTGCTTTCCGGAGAGGACAAATTCCTAATGTACATTAATATACTGTATGCACTCATGTACATGCGTACGAATATCAGTACAATGGATTACTGCATATGTTGTAGCGATTATCTTTTTACTCCAGAATAGCAAATAAAATCCAGCCACCGAAGGATGTGGTTATTCTTTACCAAGTAGGACGAGGTCCCCGGGCGCCGAGTTTTTCTCCGTTCCCAATGAAATTAGAGACATTTCTGCGAATGACACAGATTCCGTACATAGTGAGTACCATCCAACTGGCTTGTTGTAAAGCTGTTATTGTCGTGATATAACTCCTTTCTGTTAACACATTTGTTCAGTTCCAGTGTCATACTTTCATTTACACAACTGTTTCTAGTACTGTTAGGTCTAGTTTGAACATTTAAGTCAAAATGGCAGATTTTCTAAAAAAGGTCGCGACGATCTCAGTAATCCGGTAAATACGTACTATACTAGCAGAGAGTGTTTTTTCGTGTTACGTGATGAAGCTTGCTTAGATAATGCTTTACAACGATGGCATTTATCTACTTCCCACTGTAACAGATTTTCATTTAATATCACTAATATCAGATGATCTATATTGCCTATATAAGGTGTGGCTTCTAGCTGAACATTACACAAGGCAATCGTAACTACTCGGCGGTATCCGGCAGAGCTCGGAATACATACTTATTTATATCTCCGAGGTGTTCCGAGTGTACACAAGGCTGAGGCTGGAGACTGTCATATGTACAGCAATCTAAAAGCAATACGGTACAGCTCGGCTGTCTTCAGATGTGGTACTAAGAATGTATGGGTAACTTTTGATTCAGGGTTAGGAAAATACGATAAAATTAATTATACATGTTTACGGAGAAAATGTGTATTAACACAATTTGTAGATCATTTTAAATACATGTTCCGAATGAAACATGGACGGAAGCTACGGTCTTTTGCCTTTAGCGTTCTGCTCGTTTGCCTATAGCCAGTACCGATACACCCACATCTATTTACCCGCCTACAGTCTTCCATTGTTGCATTCCCTTGAAAATGTTGTTTTCTTTGTATAGAAAACGTCTTCCTAATGAGATTGGAAGTACAAAATCATGGTTGTAATACAAGTTGAAGGACGTTGTTTCTCCACAAATTGAAACAAGAAATATCTTGAACAAAGATGATCGGCGCAATTTGAAAATTAAGATTTGTTGTGCAACATAAAACCATACCGAGATGTTAAGATTGCTATGCACTCAAGATCCATAATGGATTTCGGTAAATTCACCGAAATTCGGTGGATTTCGGTAAGGTAACGTACCCTTGATCGAAAGATAAACGATTCCGCGTCAAGGTTACGAACGTTGCCAACTGGATTTCGGTAAGGTAACGTACCATTCGATAAGGCCTATATACGAGTATGTGTTTACCAAACCCAAGAAAACATTTACTCGTTTATTGATATGTATTTTGTCGTCCGAAGCAAAGTAATGAACACTGTTATTGAAATGGTGTTAATTTGCTTGCTTCAGATCGCGCCGACCATCTTTTTTCAAGATATTTCTTGTTTTAAAATCCACTTCGAGACTATGTTTGAAATGTGCCGCTCAGCGTTCATCAGGATGTTTAAAGTAGTTTGTAAGTAACACATTAAGTAAAATAGTATCAGAGTAGTATTAATTACCACCATGAACAAAGCTATCCGAACTCGAAACAGTGGACTAAGACGTGGTAACGTCAGGAACATTTAGGTACACAGACAGGTGCTTTCTGTGTTTCAGTGTAGATACGGAAATCTCAAGATGGTGAATTCGTGTTTTAATTTGAATTTTTTTAAGTTTCCGTGTTGTTGTCATGGTAATATTTTCCAGCTCTAACGTCATTTGAAAAAAATAATTATTCAACACGAAGTAGGCCTTTAACCATACCGGTGGTAATTATGTCAATATGCGGTAATTGAATCGTCCGAATTCAAGTTTCTTAATCGGATTACCAGACACACTGTTCCAGGACTGACAGTACAGAACAGACAACTACTTCCATGTGATATGATTGATCAGAAGAGAAACATAACCGACATTATACAGTTGAATTCATTTACTTTAGTTTGTTTCGTAAACAATCTGGATCTGTGTACTAAAAAGCTCCCAACCTACGAGTCACTTCTTTTCCAAACTGTGAATGTCTAAATGGCAAGGCACAATGTGCTTCAGTTATGAAATACCGTCGAAATAAAATCTAAAGTCAAAGGGAAATAACTCATACATTGACTGTTGCTTAAGATGGGACTGCTACAGAAATGACGAACTTGTACGAACTACAGGACCATCAATTCTCTAACCTTGTCGCCTGGTAGACCGGAAAGCAGTCCGACGTACACATGCTTTACTCAAACCTAATCTGTTTCACCGGAGCGATTGACACTAGTTCGTTTCCGGTATTTAATGATTCGTCTATCAAGCACGCGTTCGCGATGAATACACCCTGTCCAAAGGGGCCTCGTGCCGTCGGTTGTAGCACCCCTCCGAATAATACCCGCCTATAGCTTAACACTGAGAGGATGTACATACTCATACCGCTTAAAGCGCATGCGTTTGTTTAACTAATGATTCAATAAAAATATCCTCAGACCGATGTGCACTCTTGCGGGACTAAAAGGGTATCAGACTTTGATGCAAAGTCGGTGTCGAGGACTACGCCCCGCTAGTGTAACATTACATTTTGACCTCATGAAAAATTACTCGTAAGCGTTATTTTTCTGCCGACAAAATAGACACAGATTCATGTTTCAATATTGAATTTGCTATTTTCAACGCTAGGTCTAATTGTGTCAAATATGTGTTTCCAAGCAATATAGAAATGAAATTTACGATGAAGTTAAGAATGTGTGAGAAAACGATGATCATGACAATGACTGAAAAGCTGTTTGTGGACTTGCTCAAATAATATGTGCATGGCGTCTTCCTCATATATTAACGCAATTATATCTATTATAACGCTTCTAGGGAGCGTAACGCGGAGAGAGCATTAAACATCTCGATGCACTAGCTCATACGACACACATAGAACTTTCAGCTGGTAAATATATACACACATGTATGACAAGCATAAGAAAGACCATGTTTGCTGCATGGATGAGAACTTATCGGATGTTGGCTTGGTAACATAATCTCCGTACACAATTTTTTATACGACATTTAACAAAGAATGTGTGTTTGTTTACTAATTAAAAGTTTCATGTTTGTAAATACATTCACTTGTAATTTATACTGGGAATGACTGGTTATTTCTGTAAGATGATATGATGGATGGTGACTGACGATATGTACACGATAGGCCTCCTATCGGTATTGTTGACCTTGCCTGTAATCAAAGTACTGAAAGTGCACGAAGTTTATTGAGCTATGATTTGGGATGGGGAGCATGTACAGATTCAACATCTCATGACGCTTATCTCCCCTAGCGTTACTATAATCACTTCCTTCACGAATGTCAAGTGATGATGTATACTTGAATAAAATGACGGTTGCACCTGCCAAACACAGTTGTTAATTTATAATGATATGTTTTTTCGTTTAATTGTGTGCATTATAATTAGTCTTATTTCTCTGAAGTTTTACCAGAACAATATCGATATTTAATGTATACAATCAAAATGTAAAAAACACGAAATGACAAAATACCTGACATTCTGACTTTCGGTCCTTTAGTACTGTCTTTCAAACTGTACGTCTGGAGATGAAGAGGCAAGTAATTTCTTGTTATCCTGACTTTCTAAATATAGTCGCTTTGTGTATTTATTTATTTTCAAAGAATGACCATGCTGCCCGGTTCTCAAGCAAAGGTAAAACACCATGGATTGAGTTTAATGGTAAGACAGTTCCAGACTCGCAGATGGCTATCGAATTTCTGAAAAAGAAGTTAGGGCTCGATGTGGATCTTCACTTGACGGAGGAAGAAAAGTCCATCGGCAGAGCTTTCCTGAAACTAACAGAAGAGAACTTATACTGGTAACACAAGTGTATGAATTTCTAATCTAGATTACTGATAAGATATTTTCATTTCATATTACAAATGTATACATCTATATAATTGCGGTCGATTTACCGGGTCCTTTTTTGTGGTACTCCGGAAGTTAAGACGAAACGGGATTTGATTCTCGTATGATTCTAGTGCTCTTAAAATGTTTGAACGCAAATCTCTTCTTGTATTTATATACTGAGTATGACATATAGTCCAGTCCCTGAGGACGTCCCGTGTGCAAAAAATGTCCACGGATAAGTTTTATATCAATGTAAAGCTGAATGTTTGTAGTTTCGAAAAAAATTGGGTAGACACGTGACATCATGGTACGTTTTGAGAAATCCAAGATGGCGGCCAACTTCATAATGACCCCACCCACTTTGAAAAGATGTAGATTCATTGTTATTGGAAAGACACTTGAAAAAAGTATGGTATTTTGTGGACAATTGATTACACCAATATTATAAATAGTAAATATACTGATCGCTGCACTGTATCAGCGGTGAGATGTAAAAATTGTAACCCCATGATGAACTTTCGCTAATTTTCCCGCCTTTTTTTTATTGCTTTTTTAAAAAAAATCCAGAAAACATAGAATATGTTCATAAATTGGCATATTTTTACAAGGTCCAACATCCCAGTGATTGTTTATTACAATTTACAAAGAAAGATATTCGTTTGCATACATATTTCACCCGCAACTCAAGAAATCGGTGTTTTTTTCAAATATTTGGCGGCCAAGATCTTGGATTTCTCAAAACGTACCATGATGTCACGTGTCTACCCAATTTTTTTGGAAACTTCAAACATTCAGCTTTACATTGATATAAAACTTATCCGTGGACCTTTTCTGCACACGGGACGTCCTCAGGGACTGGACTAATATGTTATGTTGTATTGCGGGACGTAAATAAGCTGGCTGAAGTTTGTTTGTTTCATACATACGAAATACCGAAAGTGTATGTAGCGATACGTGTTTAAACCGTGAAAAGTTTCTATTTTAATTAACGCACTACGTCATCAGATGATACTTACCATTTTGACTACATGGCCTATCAGTTCATTCGTTAATGATATGTTAATTGGTGGGACTTAAGGCAGAGCAGAGTACGATCTGATTGGTTAACTTATTCCGGGAAATATTTTCGAAATGCCGACTATTTTCATTTGAACACCAGACCAATCAGAGGGCTTGTTTGCTAACAGCCCACATTATGTTGAGGCCAAACTTCAAACACGGAAGTTGATACAGTATATTATATTGCTACGCAAAATTTGATTTAGAAAGTTATAGTTTTGTGAAAAAAAGGACTCCGTTTGCTAAAAATGGACTCCTATCTTACTTTTTGAAGTCCGTCAGTAAAGCGTCCGATTCTGTAGCGGGTACAAAGTAAAGAGCGACGACATTGCCTATGTGTTCAATACCATGGACTTATATAGTAGTCTGTGAGAAAGGGCAAGCATCAAACAGTCGGGTACAATTATGATGTATTGATAGTCTACAATTTCTGTTGAAGTTTAATTTGTTGCTCATGTGCCTGTGCGATATCAGTCATTCATTAGTGTCCAATCTGTTCAGTACATGTGTACTTAAATCCTCCATTACAGGACCATGTGCATTGAAATGTTCGGTGAAAACTTAGAACCCGTGAAAACAGTCATACCATACAGGGGATTGAAACTGTGGACTACGGTGAAGTTACTACGCTGGGCTATCGGCAGAGAGACATGGGGGCATGGGATAGGTCGTCACACGACTGACGAGGTGTGGGACATCGCGGTGAAGGATATGAATGCTTTATCGACGTATCTAGGTGTGTAAGCATAGGTTTGATACTTCGCTAGAAAGTCTTTATATATTCACATGGAGTAATCTTGGTATTGTCAATTTTTTTTTAAAATATACTTTTCCTGATACTCCAGTAGCATATTCATTACTTTTTAACACACCCGGATTGTGAATGAATTCCTATATACGTTCTTATGACCTGTTCACTACGCTCTCATATGCAGTTCATTTTCTGAATATGATGAAACAATTGCCGGTACATAACCTTCTATCCGAATAGTATCGTCTGAAATAAATATCAGTTCCCGATGTATCTTTTTATGCCAAATTGAGATGGACTATTCGAAATGAAATTTTGGACCCGATGAATTGGAATGAACGACATGTCGGACTGTAGGTCGCTGTCTTTTCTACTAATGGAAATTGCACACATATATAAATGACCATGAATCAAATTAATTTAAAAAAAGGATAAGCAAAGGAAAATGCAGTATAAAACAAACATGTAAACATAATGAATGGAACACCCCTCGTATTTCACACAAAATATGTGCAAGCTATGTGTAGACAAAAATAAAATAAATTAGCAGAATTGAGATGTATATTAGATAATTGGTTTAGGTGTTTCTCGTTGTCCTCTTTCTTTCGCTGTCAGACACACATTTATACACGTGTGTTTTCCACCTAGGTGTGAAGAAGTTTATGTTCGGAGATAAGCCATCAGAGGTTGACTGTGCCATATTTGGCATGATTGCTCAAATCTTCTGGCATATGCCTGGTTCTAAACATCAGGTTTATTTAAAAGGTAAGTTTCTTCTACTTCATTCAGTCCTTCTAGTTGGTCAATAATAATGTATCTAGAAATGCTGGAATACTTTGGGATGAGAATACTACACGATTATTCTTACACAGTAAAATGGCCATAGTGTGATGGTTTTATGCGGAAAACGCCATTATAGTGTTTTGGTTCGTACATTTTGAACTACAACATGTCGGATCTCTTGTCATGGTCAAACATTATTAAAAGTTAATATTTCTCATGAAAATGTGATAAAGTCGCCGTTGGGAGCAAAAAGTGAATTCTATGGTTAAGTTACCAGTGTTAAATAGTGTATTCTATGCTAATGTCTCCTGTTATATATCGCTATTCTAGAAATAGTTATAGTGTATTCCATAACAAATTTGCCATTGTCTTATTCTATCATGTGATCAGAATGCCTTTGTGTTACATCACCAATAGTGTTTGATAAAATTTTCAATGAATAATTATTATCAGTAAATTTTCATTGTTTTAATATGAATATATTCCAAAATTACCGTTATTCCAAACTATAATATGATCTTATTGTTATTATTCCATGTTCAATTCTAAGTGTTATATTTTCAGACAATTTGCCAAATTTGATAGATTATCTTCACCGAATGAAAGCCGAGTTTTGGCCGGACTGGGACAGTGTCATACTCGAAGGGTCATCATACAAAAATGACCATGGTCAATTGTATTCTCAAGATAAATTTAAATCTTCTACTCAGGAAAAAAATGGGGATCCCTGACTGTTCCTCGTGAGTGATTACTTTTTTAAGAGGCATGTTGTGTTGCGGTTTTTGGGGGAGAGGTATTATGATTTTTGACGCAGCGGTTCTGTGCAGCAGACGACAATCCAGTGATCCTGTGTTCCTTACCTGTAATAGATAGTTCCCACATTTACAATATTTACCTCCCTTGTTCTGAATAGTCGGCCATATTGATAGGCATTTTTTTCTTAAAGTTCATAGGGAATATAATGTAAACGATGCTAAAATAAAGTCAGGTGTATATAAATAACTTATTCATTATGCTCATGTGGGCAGATAGTTCAGAAAGTTGAAGAAAAGGTGCTTGTCACATGCAAATTCTCTTGGTATTTTCTCAATTTGTCACGTAGGCCTACTTGGGAATTACTCATTTAAGTCCTTATCAGTTTTGCTTATCGAAATGGCTGATGATTAAGGACAAGGGAGGTAAATATTGTAGATGTGGGAACTATCTATTGTTTATTGATCAGTAAGAAAGTGACACTTTCTTCTATTAGTCAGTAATGAAATACATTTACGTAAGGCAAATTCATTTTAACTACGATTCAGAGAACATAATCAGCACCTTTGGATTGAACTTTCAAGATGGCTTCATCCTTATTCTAGCTAATTAGTGTTACATGTATTGTTGTTTAACACAAACCAAGTTAACTACACTCAAACACATTTCTAATCGGTCATCCCACTTTTCTGCATTTATAATTTTGATAGAAATTTTTACTGGTCGCCTTTTTTGTACAATCATGTGTGAATTTTGCATTTCAAAGTATTGTGACATGGGTAAAACTAAGCTAATTTATATTTCTCTGTATTTACTTTGAAAAGTATGATAATATAATAGAGACTAATTAGAAAAGCAGTTAAGAGTAGAGTGAATTTGTATTAATTCCATTACGACAAACCTCTTATTCTCTTGAGAACTACATTATTCTTTACAAATGTTTGCGTTGTCAGACAAAATCATTTTCAATGTGTATACTTAAAATAGATGTGCTTATTGATTTTTCTCTGTACATTTAATTAGCGCAGGTGACGTCTGCAGGAGTATCCATTATCAGGTATAATTATTGTGTGGAACATCTCAAATAACAGAAGTTCCTGAGAATATCACGTTTGGTTTTATGTGTTTTCATTCTTATAATTTAGTGTAATATATGTGGTATTATTACACTACGATGCATAACAATGTATTTCTTTGGTCAGTATAACATTTGGTTGGGAATGGGTTAAATAATATTCAATATTATTCTAGATTATTATATATTTATCAAGAGACTACTTGAAATACCTACTGTTACATTTGATTCCTAATGTTTTGTAAACCACCAGGTATATATTTACCTTTAAAGAATCTCGTATGATCGTTTCAATTAGCTTTGTTACTCAATTATAGGTTCATTGTATTAATAAGCTGCAGCCAATTGTACAAAACTGGATAACCATTCGGTTTGGTTAAAATAAACCAAAAATTGATTTGATTGGTTGAAATGTGATTTGGCCAAGTAACGAGCCAATCAAATTAATTGATATAACAGGTAACCTCATGTTAAAGTTAACCTATGTTTATACAATTGGCTACTGTAGCGGCCACATTTAGAATGTTCAGTTAAATTTTAAATGAATCTCACCTTAGTACCTTAGTACCGTTTTGATGCTCATGTCAATTTTAATGTTATGCCTTAAAAGACTCGTGCTCGTAAATTTATAAAATATAAGCCCAACCTAAAAACAGGTTTAGGTGTGGTCAAACACTTGGTCATTTTGTCAAATCTTACAAAACAATTTATTGACCCTTGGAAACGTATTTTTATACCTTATTTTGTACGAAAACTGGCCAGAATGTTTGTATATGAATGAGTATAGGCCAAGCTACAACTTTCTCTCAGTTGCTCCGATGAGCGGTACATGGCCATCTTTGCCCTTTTGTTGTATTATTGTTATATATTTTGCCGATAGTACATATGTATTTAAACTTAAATGTATAACTCAAATTCGCTATTTCTTTCATTATCATGTTTACCTTAATATCGATTATAGGGGTGTTGTATACAACTTATTCACCCGTTCAATATTGAAAATATGACTTAAACAACATTCCCACCCTATACCCAATATTATGGATAAATCGATAATGAATGCCTTATCGAATTGGGTTTATATATTCTATCATTATTTTGTATGTTATTGATATATTTGTTTAACAGTTATTAGGTCATTCCAATACTCAAATATATCCAATGTATTTGTTATGGTGTATATACATGTACATGTATAATTCATGCTCATTCAGTGATATTGTACATATATACTTCTACATGGTATAAATAAAATTATTTTGTGTTAATCTAGTGTCAGTGTAGTCTATTTGTCATTTATTGAGTTTTAGAGATACATGTAGTAACAGAAATATTTCTACGGAAAAAGGAATGGTCACATTTTACACGAATCAACTCCGTTTTGCTCAATGTTTGAGGTATGGCAGGATTGCTCCCCTTTATTTCTGACTAACCAAGAAGTAAAAATGAAAAATGACGCGACTGCGATTAAACATAGTATGCTAATATAACTTGATGAAATAATTAAGATAGAGTTACGTATTCCTGCGCTTACCGTACAAATACTAGTACCCTTTTTAACGATACAACGATGTGCACAAATTATGGGTTAGAATAGTCAACCGTGAATGACCCTTTTGTGTCGTTGTGCTATTTTAAAACTCTTTAGTGTGTATACTGCGTTTAGACTTTCGCCTGATCGTTGTCCTGTATCCGACAGCTTCCCTCGTTCAGTATGGGAACATCTTTGAAGTATTATCGTTAATCAGTGCCGACAACAAAATAAATATCTGTGATATAATTGCAATTTTAAAACGTATTTAAAACCATTGCTTCCCCTCGCTGAGTCTCTATTGTGCTTCCCCTCGCTGAGTCTCTATTGTGCTTCCCCTCGCTGAGTCTCTATTGTGCTTCCCCTCGCTGAGTCTCTATTGTGCTTCCTCTCGCTGAGTCTCTATTGTGCTTCCTCTCGCTGAGTCTCTATTGTGCTTCCCCTCGCTGAGTCTCTATTGTGCTTCCCCTCGCTGAGTCTCTATTGTGCTTCCCCTCGCTGAGTCTCTATTGTGCTTCCCCTCGCTGAGTCTCTATTGTGCTTCCTCTCGCTGAGTCTCTATTGTGCTTCCTCTCGCTGAGTCTCTATTGTGCTTCCCCTCGCTGAGTCTCTATTGTGCTTCCCCTCACTGAGTCTCTATTGTGCTTCCCCTCGCTGAGTCTCTATTGTGCTTCCCCTCACTGAGTCTCTATTGTGCTTCCCCTCACTGAGTCTCTATTGTGCTTCCCCTCGCTGAGTCTCTATTGTGCTTCCCCTCACTGAGTCTCTATTGTGCTTCCCCTCACTGAGTCTCTATTGTGCTTCCCCTCACTGAGTCTCTATTGTGCTTCCCCTCACTGAGTCTCTATTGTGCTTCCCCTCACTGAGTCTCTATTGTGCTTCCTCTCGCTGAGTCTCTATTGTGCTTCCCCTCGCTGAGTCTCTATTGTGCTTCCCCTCGCTGAGTCTCTATTGTGCTTCCCCTCGCTGAGTCTCTATTGTGCTTCCCCTCTCTGAGTCTCTATTGTGCTTCCTCTCTCTGAGTCTCTATTGTGCTTCCTCTCGCTGAGTCTCTATTGTGCTTCCCCTCTCTGAGTCTCTATTGTGCTTCCTCTCGCTGAGTCTCTATTGTGCTTCCTCTCTCTGAGTCTCTATTGTGCTTCCCCTCTCTGAGTCTCTATTGTGCTTCCTCTCTCTGAGTCTCTATTGTGCTTCCTCTCGCTGAGTCTCTATTGTGCTTCCCCTCTCTGAGTCTCTATTGTGCTTCCCCTCTCTGAGTCTCTATTGTGCTTCCCCTCGCTGAGTCTCTATTGTGCTTCCTCTCGCTGAGTCTCTATTGTGCTTCCCCTCGCTGAGTCTCTATTGTGCTTCCTCTCGCTGAGTCTCTATTGTGCTTCCTCTCGCTGTGTCTCTATTGTGCTTCCTCTCGCTGAGTCTCTATTGTGCTTCCTCTCGCTGAGTCTCTATTGTGCTTCCTCTCGCTGAGTCTCTATTGTGCTTCCTCTCGCTGAGTCTCTATTGTGCTTCCTCTCGCTGAGTCTCTATTGTGCTTCCCCTCGCTAAGTCTCTATTGTGCTTCCCCTCGCTGAGTCTCTATTGTGCTTCCCCTCGCTGAGTCTCTATTGTGCTTCTCCTCGCTGAGTCTCTATTGTGCTTCCCCTCGCTGAGTCTCTATTGTGCTTCCCCTCGCTGAGTCTCTATTGTGCTTCCCCTCGCTGAGTCTCTATTGTGCTTCCCCTCGCTGAGTCTCTATTGTGCTTCCCCTCGCTGAGTCTCTATTGTGCTTCCCCTCGCTGAGTCTCTATTGTGCTTCCCCTCGCTGAGTCTCTATTGTGCTTCCTCTCGCTGAGTCTCTATTGTACACCCAGTTTAATTTCTTATGTCATGTTCAGATAATATTTTAAGCACGTTACGCAAGGTTTGAGCTAAACTGCTCATTTTTTCTAACATAAAAAACCCCAGCAATATTCTGAATTTCGAAGGCCTGTGCTTGACAATTTCCAATAATCCCACTGTTAGCAATTTAAAAAGCGTCCCCAAGAACCAGCAAATGCATGACTCTGGTCACGCATGTGTAAAAATGAAACTCCATATACCAATGCAGAGATAACAAGAAATATCTTGTAAAAAGATGGTCGGCGCAATTTGAAGATTAAGATGTGTTGTGCAACATAAAAAAAATGCCGTGATGTTACGATTGCTGGTCACTCCAGATCCAAAATGGATTTCAGTAAATTCACCGAAATTCAGTGGATTTCGTTAAGGTAACGTACCCTTTATCGAAAGTTGAACTAATCCGCGTCAAGGTTACAAACGTTGTTCGGTTGAAGAAAAAATGCCTTGGTGGTTAACGTGAGATTTGATTAGTTCACACAACACTGATATGCAAATAACAAAGCCTAACAACTACGGAATGTTTACGTCCTAATTTTAAGACAAGTTCTGGGAAAGTTCTAAGTAATTTCTTGCCTGAAATAATAGTGTACGCTCAATTACTATGCGTTATGAAACAATAACCTACGGCAGTAATCTCGAAATTATCCAATATTCAAAAATCTGTCAAGTTGACTAGATGTTTTCATGCAGAAAAGGCTATATATATGTTTCCTATACATAAATTCAATAGTTAGATGTGTTCAGAGCAGACGAAGCAATAGATGTACAATTTAGATGTGTCGGTGCGGAATAGGCAATGTTATCTTAACAATGGGAGAACATCCCTGAAAAAGTATACTCTTTTTATCGACTTTGTGGTCACTTTCGATCGATACTTAGTCTTGCAAATGTAGAATCTTCTGAAATGATTCTTCAAAAATGGGATTTAGAAAGCGTGATGATTTTAAAACTGAGCCATAACACGCTTGAGCTATCATATTTGGGCATGGTCGCCATTTTGCGTCAGTTGTGATGCACAGGCCTGCTAATATGTATGTCACGTGTCAAACACTAGATGAACAACCATGGTGTACATCAAAACACAAGTTTATCTGCCTGAGGTCAATCCTGCCATAACGAGCACCAAGGTTGATAAAGCACATTCCGTGGCTTGTTTACACATGAAATCCACGACATGCACTGACAAGGCCATTTCTCTCTGACCGATTTTAGTGATGTCATATTATTCTATATTCATTACAGTGAAACCTCGTTAATAAGACCACCATTGGTTCTGAAGAGAGTTGGTCTCATTATTTAGATGATTTGAATATTGTGTTAAAATAGGGAAGGAAAAGTGAAACATGGTCCATGAAAATACGGTCTTATAAATGAGATGGTCTTAATTTTGAGGTCACCTTCCTGTGAGGTTTGACTGTATGTTAAAATTGAGTTTACTCCCTGTCGCAAAAACCTCTCCTCACATAAAATTAGGATATAAATTGCGCATGGAGTGACGTTTGCCCCCATCTAATGTTACGATATACAGTACCAATCATGCACGTAGTCCGTTTTACGCTGTGATTGTGTAAGGATGGTCCGGTGTATTTGTTTTTTATCAAGTCAAACGGCTTCAGACCACTAGAACAACTATTTATAGTTTAGATACCGAGATGATAACGTCAACGTTTATTACAAGAATAACTCTGCCGAACTTGACGCCTTTTGTTAAAAGAGTTGTCTCCCTTTCACTGTTCTTTGAAATCTGTGTTTTAAATATATTTTGTTTTGATGACGCTTTGTGTTTTTATATTTTATTTTCAAATGAAAACAAAATCTCAGCATGTTGGTAGCAGTAGGTATTAATAGTAATGCTTTTAATCCATCTTGCGATAGTAACCATGATTACATGTTACTCATTAATCGAAGCTAAACACTCGCTTTCTATATATTTTAATTGAGTTTGACGGTAGGTAGGTACTTGATATATTTATTGTTATGGTCAGGTTTCAGTTACTAAATCGCAGTCCAGATAAAATTTCGCCACTCGGACACCTTAACATTTGGTAGGGGGGGGGGGGGGCATTTATAGATAGGGTTATGCCAATCAACCATTTTTTAAGGATGGCCTTAGGATGAATTGGGGTATTTTGCTGTGGAAATGTCAAAGATCATATCTCTCAACAGCATCAATAGAGTTGGTGTATATATATTTTCTTCATACTGTATGCAGGGTTAATATCGTGTTCTCTTGTAAAACGTTCCTTTCATAAATCTTTACTGTGAAATGTATGGAATCTTCGAGGTACAAGTCCAGTCGTTTTCGTCGTTATCAATTCGAAAGATAGTAAACTGATATTCCCTTAAAAAAATGAATATTTCATTTCATTGTAATGAAATACCAAAACAAGTCGAGTAACGTTTTAAGGGATCTCCGTAGCACCGATGATATGGCGGTGTTTTGTTTTTTTGTTCAATTTCAGTGATTCATTGACTGGTTTGAATCAGTAAGTTAGTTAGAAACAATGGCTGACATATTCCGGATTTTATATCATCATAGAAAACGCTCAGTCGTTCTGGTGGTTCATTGATATCACGAGAAGCGCCTAGTCTGTCAACCCAGTTTCAGTTACAGTATTCATT
Source organism: Mactromeris polynyma (assembly GCA_032209605.1). NCBI lineage: Eukaryota > Metazoa > Mollusca > Bivalvia > Venerida > Mactridae > Mactromeris > Mactromeris polynyma. Next base: position 8,842,678 of record JASFXZ010000012.1, read on the forward strand.
TCAGTTAAGACTAGGGATGTCAACGAATATTCGGATTTTCGAATATTCTTTTGTACGTCCGAATATTCGAATACTGATTCGGCATTCGAATATTCGATAAAATATATATTTTCAATATAAAAGCTGAATGCAAGTGCTAAATTTCAATGATGGGTATTATCGCATTGAATGGCATATCTACAGGTGTTAATTGACATGTCATGTTGTATATTTGGGGGCAAGATATAACATTCTGGTGATGACACTTAGGCCCTGAAAATATTAGTAATCGTGGGGATTTTTATAACTTAAGCTATCAGTTTAAAACACAGAATTGATAGGCATAAAGTTAACGTTCGAATTTCAAATGTATTATTATTAAATAAGAAGGTCGAATGTTCGAATATTCGTTGGGAAGGTTGACAGAATTTTCAAATACCAAATTGCCATTCGTTGACATCCCTAGTTAACACTATACTTTGATGTTTCTCTCGTACCATAAGCATGTGTCCGGGGAGGTCCTGTTGTATTAATATGACATTTCCTTCGATTTTCTGTTGTGTTTACTAAATATTGGAGTATATTATCGGTTACAGCATGGAGTCAATATCGATAACATATTTACCTCCCTTGTCCTTTGCTGTCGGCCATTTTGGTAGGCAAAACTGATAAGCCCTTATAAGGGTAATTTCCAATAATGTGATAATTGAGAAAATACCAAGAGAATTTGCATGTGACAACCACTTTTTCTTCAACTTACTGAGCCAAATACCCACAGGAGCATAATTAATAAGTTATTTTTTATTTATCAGATTAGTTTTATCATCGTTTACATTATATTCCCTATAAACTTAAAGGAAATTTGCCTATCAAAATGGCCGACAATTCAGAACAAAGGAGGTAAATATTGTAGATGTGGGAACTATGTAATAGTTAACCATTTTTGACAGGTATCATTTTCGCGTGGAAGGGGAGACAATCCAATTTAGAGGAAATGGCTTTAACAGATCTCCTAATCAAGGGAGATCATTCTTGATATTTATCCAGGAAAGCTGCACATGAGAACGGTATGTTCCACTTTGCTATCAACTGTCTGACGATTAAAAAGATAATGTAACGAGTCATCACCAGGTAAACTGAAATTTGTAATTGGATATAAGATAACAAGAAAAAGACATGTTTGCCTGTAAGTAAAACCATCTAACAACCGTTTCCATGGGCACTGTTCTGATGGGAATCTGGATGTACCTGCAATTTAAGAACATGTTTTCTAGTTTTGGTGAGTACGTGTATACTTAACAAAACTTATAAGTGTGCAGGTATAAATATGACCCTATCTTAGTCAATATTTGTCTGAACTTGCTGAAATTTTCAACAAATATAGCGTAGATATATGGCATATTATTTTATTTATATTATGTCATAAATCCACAGATTGAACAAATAAAATCAATAAATGGGATGATGCGAAAAAAATCAGTACTGCAGCGCCCACCCTGACTCAATGCACTGTGTTATTTAAATCGATAAATTCGACACGAGAATCACGATTTACATGTTGTCAATTGCCAATATACAAAAAAATGTGTAGAAAATGTTAATCAATAAAAAAGTTATTCGACATTAAAAAAAGTGCACATTTATAAGTTTTGTTAAGTGAATATTATTATAACGATTTATATGGTACTATACTGGTATACATAAACTCATAAATGGATTGTAGGGACGGGGATTCAATGAGGTCTAGACTCTTCTAGTGGCAGCATGATTGACTCCTGGGCTCGGGATAATAACGGATACTTACACTCAAGTCACAACATATAGATGGCCCTGTGGCTCAGTGGTTTACGCTGCTGACCACAAATCCGAAAGTCGTGGGTTCGAAGAAATGCTTTTCCGTGTTTCCCACCTAACATAGTACTGGCATGTAACCAGGAAAGTACTGGGAATATTCCAGGAAAGTACTGGGAAGATTCCAGGAAAGTACTGGGAAGATTCCAGGAAAGTACTGGTTAGAGGCCAGGAAAATGGTAACTGTACGATGGGTCTCATTGGCACTGTGGAGTGACCGTATTTGGCTTCAAAAATTGTCTGTTTGACATATACTGCTCTACTGGCAGGTAAATTCCCCCCTTCGGTTTCAAAAAGTCTATTTATGGTGTGCAGGGGACATACTGGGTCGACCAAAATACCATAAAGTGCATTATAAAATGTGCTCGGCGACGGGCGACCTCATAAACACAGTAATACTACTAATACTAAGTCACAAAATTTGCTCTTATTTGTCTGATAGTGACTCATATTGGGTGTGAAATAGGTACAGTATGATGCATGTTTATTGAGCGCTGTATATTCTTTGTGGTCAATTTTCTAAGAGATTTGAGTGTGATGTAAGCTGAGGGAGTAATTATTAAGTCTAAGTGTGGAGTGTGACACTCATACCCAATAATTACCCCCATATCTCATAATTACACTCAAATCTCAAATAAAATGGATCAAAAAGAGTATTTAGCACTCATTTGACATTTTTATGTGACTCTCGAATATCCACATTCAGACTAATTAGAGTAAATGTTGTGATTTGAATGCTGTGTGTAGGCTGTGTGTAGGCTGTGTGTAGGCTGTGTGTAGGCTGTGTGTAGGCTGTGTGTAGGCTGTGTGTAGGCTGTGTGTAGGCTGTGTGTAGGCTGTGTGTAGGCTGTGTGTAGGCTGTGTGTAGGCTGTGTGTAGGCTGTGTGTAGGCTGTGTGTAGGCTGTGTGTAGGCTGTGTGTAGGCTGTGTGTAGGCTGTGTGTAGGCTGTGTGTAGGCTGTGTGTAGGATGTGTGTAGGCTGTGTGTAGGCTGTGTGTAGGCTGTGTGTAGGCTGTGTGTAGGCTGTGTGTAGGCATCGTTTAGTATCATGGGTTCTGATCCTTATGTCGTGAAATGGAATTCCGCCTGCGTTGGGTGAAGTGGAACCACAAACTTGACAACCCATGAGTTAGAAACATCCGGGAAGCTGCTATTTAGAGTGATTAATATAACTTGTTAACATATTTATGAGATTTTATATCACATAAACATACATGATCAGGTGGTGATTATCTCTAGCTATTTTCTAGGTAATAGGAAGTTCACAGGAGGACAATTTGATAGAACAACCGACCTTCTGTCCTCACAATTGAAGTAAGTACGGACTCCGGTTAGTGCCACAATGACTATCGTGTTTCGCGCTTGGGCCGCGTGTGTCGATTTAGTGACGTGCGTCGCTTCGCATGTCGTGTGCGATGATGCGTCATTCCTGTGTTCAATTGTCGTTCGTCGTATCACATGTCGTGAGTCATATTGTGTGTCGCTTCGCACGTCATGTGTCGTATCGAATCGCTTCCTATGTTGTGTGTCGCGGTCAATACGCCTTTCATTGTGGCACTAACCGGATTCCGTAAGTAAGCGACTGTAACCACTCGGCCATGCGTGAACTTGTTCCACAATCGATGTGACATTATACTAAACTAATGCAATATTGTGAATATACTTACGGCATGCATAAATGCTGTCATTTCTGCTGGCTCAATCATACCGTCGGCTGAAATATGTACATATGGTTAGACACACGTTGTTGGCAAAACGACTGTCCTCGACATGTTACGATAGACCTCGCGCATTTGATCGCTTATCCTCGCGATAAAATGCACAATTAATTAATAAAGGCTAGACCTACAGAACAATGTCTATGCATTTCCCAAACGTGTGGTGTTACTAGAAAATAAATCGTGTTGCGGGAAAACGCAACAACGTTTGGCGAGTACAAATTAAATACTACAGTCTCAAAATACGTGTACAATGTAAATGACTGAAGGTTCTATATCTGGTCCAGAACATCTGAATTGAATACCTTAATAAATGGAGGCTTAGAATTCAAAAAAGCCTAATTGGTTCGAGGACATTAATACTTGTGTCAGATTACTTTAATATATGGTGCCAGAGGGGTTTTTAATGCCTTTAAACAACGATATCAGTGCACTCGTAAATATTTGAAACAATTCCAGAAATTTGCATTCATAGACTCCAAGGTGAGAGATGAAGTTCACCAATGGCACTCGCCAGAAAACATAATCAATATGGACAGATATATTTATTTGCACAAAAAGACTCCATGTAAGGTGCCCGTAGACCTTAATTAGTGGTGCCAGTAGACTTGGAATCAGTGGTGTCATTAAATTAAGACTTTTATCAGTGATGCCAGAGGACTTTAATCTGTGGTGCCAGAGGACTTTAATCTGTGGTGCCAGAGGACTTTAATCAGTGGTGCCAGAAGACTTTAATCAGTGGTGCCAGAAGACTTTAATCAGTGGTGCCAGAAGACTTTAATCAGTGGTGCCAGAAGACTTTAATCAGTGGTGCCAGAATAGTTTAATCAGTGGTGCCGGAGGAATTTAATCAGTGGTGCCAGCATATTTTAATATGTGGTGCCAGAAGACTTTAATCAGTGGTGCCAGAGGAATTTAATCAGTGGTGCCAGCATATTTTAATATGTGGTGCCAGAAGACTTTAATCAGTGGTGCCAGAATACTTCAATTAGTGGTGCCAGAATACTTCAATCAGTGGTACAAGAAGACTTTAATCAGTGGTGCCAGAATACTTCAATCAGTGGTGCCAGCATACTTCAATCAGTGGTACAAGAAGACTTTAATCAGTGGTGCCAGAATACTTCAATCAGTGGTGCCAGAATACTTCAATCAGTGGTGCCAGAATACTTTAATCAGTGGTGCCAGAATACTTCAATCAGTGGTACAAGAAGACTTTAATCAGTGGTGCCAGAATACTTCAATCAGTGGTGCCAGAATACTTCAATCAGTGGTACAAGAAGACTTTAATCAGTGGTGCCAGAATACTTCAATTAGTGGTACAAGAAGACTTTAATCAGTGGTGCCAGACGACTTTAATCAGTGGTGCCAGAATACTTCAATTAGTGGTGCCAGAATACTTCAATTAGTGGTACAAGAAGACTTTAATATGTGGTGCCAGAAGACTTTAATCAGTGGTGCCAGAATACTTCAATTAGTGGTGCCAGAATACTTTAATCATTGGTGCCAGAATACTTCAATCAGTGGTACAAGAGGACTTTAATCAGTGGTGCCAGAAGACTTAAATCAGTGGTACAAGAGGACTTTAATCAGTGGTGCCAGAAGACTTTAATCAGTGGTGCCAGACGACTTTAATGAGTGGTGCCAGAAGACTTAAATTAGTGGTGCCAGAAGACTTAAATCAGTGGTGCCAGACGACTTTAATCAGTGGTGCCAGAAGACTTCAATCAGTGATACCAGAAGACTTTAATCAGTGGTGCCAAAAGACTTCAATCAGTGGTGCCAGAAGACTTCAATTAGTGGTGCCAGACGACTTTAATCAGTGGTGCCAGACGACTTTAATCAGTGGTGCCAGAATAGTTTAATCAGTGGTGCCGGAGGAATTTAATCAGTGGTGCCAGCATATTTTAATATGTGGTGCCAGAAGACTTTAATCAGTGGTGCCAGAGGAATTTAATCAGTGGTGCCAGCATATTTTAATATGTGGTGCCAGAAGACTTTAATCAGTGGTGCCAGAATACTTCAATTAGTGGTACAAGAAGACTTTAATCAGTGGTGCCAGAATACTTCAATCAGTGGTGCCAGAATACTTCAATCAGTGGTACAAGAAGACTTTAATCAGTGGTGCCAGAATACTTCAATCAGTGGTGCCAGCATACTTCAATCAGTGGTACAAGAAGACTTTAATCAGTGGTGCCAGAATACTTCAATCAGCGGTGCATGAATATTTTAATCAGTGGTGCCAGAAGACTTTCATCAGTGGTGCATGACTATTTTAATCAGTGGTGCCAGAAGACTTTAGTCAGTGGTACCAGAAGACTTTAGTCAGCGGTGCATGACTATTTTAATCAGTGGTGCCAGAATACTTTAATCAGCGGTGCATGAATATTTTAATCAGTGGTGCCAGAAGACTTTCATCAGTGGTGCATGACTATTTTAATAAGTGGTGCCAGAAGACTTTAGTCAGCGGTGCCAGAAGACTTTAGTCAGTGGTGCATGACTATTTTAATCAGTGGGGCCAGAATACTTTAATCAGCGGTGCATGAATATTTTAATCAGTGGTGCCAGAAGACTTTAGTCAGCGGTGCCAGAAGACTTTAGTCAGCGGTGCATGAATATTTTAATCAGTGGTACCAGAAGACTTTAGTCAGCGGTGCATGACTATTTTAATCAGTGGTACCAGAAGACTTTAGTCAGCGGTGCATGAATATTTTAATCAGTGGTGCCAGAAGACTTTAGTCAGCGGTGCATGAATATTTTAATCAGTGGTGCCAGAAGACTTAAGTCAGCGGTGCATGAATATTTTAATCAGTGGTGCCAGAAGACTTTAGTCAGCGGTGCATGAATATTTTAATCAGTGGTGCCAGAAGACTTTAGTCAGCGGTGCATGACTATTTTAATCAGTGGTGCCAGAAGACTTTAATCAGCGGTGCATGAATATTTTAATCAGTGGTACCAGAAGACTATAGTCAGTGGTGCATGAATATTTTAATCAGTGGTGCCAGAAGACTATAGTCAGTGGTGCCAGATGACTGCCATCAGTGGTGCCAGACGATTTAATCAATGGTGCCAGAGGATTTTAATCAGCGGTGTGGTGTCAGAAGATTTGATCGGCGGAACCAAAATAATTAATAAATTGCACCGGATTCTTTTTATTAATGGAGCCAAAACCTTTTAATTAATAAGGACTGATGACTTTAATTCATGGCTAAAAAACTTCTTAACGGTGCCAGTTGTGCCAGAAGACTTTAATCGGTCGTACCAATAGAACCAGGGGATTTTAATTCATGGTGCCAGAAGACTGTAACCAATGGCGACAAGCAACTTTAATCAGTGGTTCTAAAATACTAATTGGTTTTAAATGAACACCATCGGTGCAACACACGTTAACCCTAAAATAAGTACTAGCGCAATACAGTACCTATCCCATCAATTGTACAATATTATGTGATTCTGATAGATGTATGTTACTCTCCGATACCTTGGTGAATGGAACGGTAGTGGAATCAAAGCGCTGTGTGGAGCATAGATGTATGACTGCAGTTTCGAACAATCGGTTACAGGGGGAGTAACTCGTAACTTACTTGGGTTCTTGTCGAATGTAACGATTTGGACTGCAACATCGATTAGACAGAGTTGGTGATCCCCGTCAAGATCAAGGTTATTGAAGAAAGCATGTGCAGTGTCATGGTGATCGTGGTAATTGGCGATCCAATTTGATGTGAAGTCATGGTAGTTTAGACAGGAATCGTCTGCAACAAAGAAATCCAATTATTATAATAACTGAATCACGATGTAACATTTCTGCTAATTTTGTTCTTTCGCGACCAATGTCTGACCAAGCACAGTTTAACGATGGCATCGTCCCATGAATGCATTCCCGCAAGATGTGCAACGTTTGGATGCTCAAACAATACGAAGAAATCGCAAAACCAAAATGATATCAAATTGTGGAAAGTTTTGTTTATCGAGTTTAGTTTATACTTATAGATACTGCAAGAAAACATTTTATAGTTCTACTTACTAGATAAATTCCAGTTGATAAGCAATTCTTGGTTAAGTTCGTCCAGTTCTAAAATACCATCACCATTCGTATCTGTCTGACTAAATACTTCCGCGGCAATCTGGTCCACTGTCCAACATAATTTGTTGGCTCTGAAACACAATGGAGAACAAGTATGACAATAGAAGAGCGCCGCTGTACGATTTCCTACCGCTTCTTAATTTAAGTGACGGAACGTTACCAAAGCCCTCAGTCAGCTTTTTTTTGGTGAGGAAAACAATGACAGTCAAAATTTGTATTGCAGTTGTAAGACGTGATATAAGAAGCATACATATTTGGAAAAATCATAAAAATGTGCATCCAATCAAGAAGGTCACAGTTTTACCGAGAATTTATAATAGGGGCGAAGTTAGCTGTTGGAGAAACAACTGCTGCAACATCAGTAATACCGCTACTTTTGCCAGAAGTAGACAATATGCAAAATGGTATAGTACTTTTCTAAATTGTTCAACAAATGATAACAATCTGTTATTTTTCTAAATTCTCAAACATCATATAGGAAGTAACACAAAACCTTGGCGGTTATGTTAGTGTCCATGTAAAATTAGCTTGACTGGATAGAAAATGACGCCTGCGCTCAATGGTTAGTCGTTGAGCAGTAATCAGTATTTCTACAAGTACCGTTTGCAGTAAGAGCAGTGATACTGTTTCTTCTGCTGTATGTTCATGCATGGTGATATTTATGTTTGTATGAGCTAAAGGAATTGAGATGTCATGATGCAGATGCTTTTATAGATATGCACCCGTTTTACTAAGTTAAAGCAAAATTTCGCGTTCTTCCTGAGCAGTCCGTGTTCTTTTGTACTGCTCCTACTGCCAACCTCACTCCAATGAAACTAAACCTGCTTCACTGACAAGTTGTTAATGAGGACTACACTCTAATGACACTTTACGGACATGGTTAGTTCAAACACTTGCTGATTGATAATCGTATAATTCAAGATGAAGATAATACACATCAAAGCATTACTAGTAATTCTACAGCTGCCATTTCCTGTTTTTAAATGGTCGATTGAAAGACAAGATTTTTTATTTGGGTTTCGCCATTTATCAACATTCTTTTCGGTCAATGGCGGTCAGTCGAACTATACAGCTTTCCTGGAATAACTTGTCAACCAGTACTAACATGCCATTCTGTAAGCAGCTGGCAACTTCTTCACATGAATCAGAGGTGGAGGACAAACGATCGTAACAAAATGTCACGGAAGGACTAGGCCTACCCCCGCCCGGGAATAGACTGACCCGGCCCTCCCGAGTGGCAGCCCTGTGCTCCATCCTGAAAAAAGGCTAAAATGAATTCAGCAATTTATAAGCACCCATACCCTATCCACTGTAGCTTCACACTTAACTTACCCGTGAACGTAGGCTACAACAACAGCAAGAAGAATGACGAATTTCATTTTTGTGACTGAAATGAAAATTCAATACACGTTTATTCATGAATATTGAAATAATTGTGAGCCCTTTATGAGACATTGGCACTGACATTTTGGAATAAATCGCATTAAAACACTAAAATAAAACTATAAAAATAGAAATAAATGAAAATCAGTTTACGATATTAATTATTAGAATGTCACGTTAATTACAATGTCTGTAGTTCTATTCTTATTCAAATTTTATAATTAATGGCAACTGATTATTATTAATTTATATCCATTTATTAATTACTTATATTATAAGATATAAATATTTATTGAGTAAATACTTATAACTAATTATTATCAATTAAGATAATTAAATTTGTTACAAAGTTTTGAATTTAAAGTTATTTTGCAATGAAACGGTAAATAGAGGAGCAAAGATGTTACCTAGACGAGAGACCAGCAACCAATGTGCGCATGTGTCCACAAAGATAGCGAGGTCATGTATAAATCAAGGACACATAATGAACCAATCTGTGTGTGGTCTGATTTCCATAAAGAGAAATCTGTTAAAATCGTGATGTTAAGACGTGGTGTCCCAGACATGTGTTACTTAATTAATAGAACTACATGTAGATCTACATATAAAAGTGCATTGTTTTTTCTTTCGTTGGTATGATTTTTTTTTGTATTACTAAGAGTTACTATCGTGCTTTACTGGAATTGATATGTGGTGGACTTATCACTGTTTCAGTGTTTTCACTATTATATTTCTTCTCCGATGATTCAGGCATCTTACATTAGATATGTCTCAATTCCATGGAAATATATTTTTTACCACGTGTCCGTACAAACACCGTACGTGCGACCAAACCTTCTAGTTAATATACAAGTACAGTTCAACTTGTCTAGAGCAGCCCTCTCTTGAGCAACAACCTTTCTTCAACAGCAGTATCATTTTTCTTGTAGTAAGATCAATCTAACCTCTCTAGAGCAACGACCTCTCAATAACAGACAGCGTCTTTCAAAGGGGTGTTGCTATGGAGATGTGGTATTCTGTATTAATGCAGATTATTTCGACTTCTTTCTGCGAATGTTAACTTAAATCAAAAATATTGAGGGACATTTTACCATTTCCCCTCGCAATTTTGATTACTTGACTTTGTATTGAGGACATTAAAACGGAATCTCAGTATTCACTTATCGTGCAATACTAACCTAAATTCGCACCCAATTTAGATTAGCCAGATATTTAAGTTCGACATGATAAGCTGAAACTCGCCCTTGACTGATTTTATGAATATAATTATGTTAACAGAAAAAAACGCAATAATAAGACCATCCTTTTGACCATTGAACACTTATCTAAATATTGAGGTTGAACAAAGAGCAAAACGGTGAAAATGAACTTGTGTTCGTAATTTTGGGGTGGTCTTATTATTGAGGTGGTGTTAAAGGTTTTGTTTTATATAACAATATATAGTTAAAGCTAAATATGTAGCGAGATTTTAGATATGAGTTTTTGTTTTTATTAAATACAAACAGACAAAAACGATAACATTAATGTATGATAAAAACAGTAATCATTAACAATTCAAAACAATAAAACAAAATTATTATGCAAGATAAATGTCACATGAATTCATGAGAATCCGTAAAATGTCCATCATTTTTTATACTGATAATTGTATTATTAACGGCCTTCATGAGTTTTGCATTAACTACATGTATATGGTAAAATCATCATTATGGATCCATTGCAAGTCACGAATAGCTTCCAGTCACATCGCTCATATATTTCAATGTATTTAATTGACAATAATACAGATTTTTCGTGTATTTACAGGTATATAACATTTAAAAACTATTCCACCATAATATAACTTTTCTGATAAAATCGAACTTGTCGCGAGGACGCTTACACCGTTTTTCCAGCGTTCGACAGCACTATACTAGTGTAGTAAGTTAACATACGTCAACGCCGCCTGAGTTCATTCACCCCGGAATCAATAGTCGCTTGCGCAAAGAGTTCACGGGTTCATGACTCTTGAACCCACGCAAAACATTCACTGCTTTAGTTTGCCTTTATGAGATTTTGACCAGCTATTAAGTCATTCATACCAACATTACATGTATTACATTTGTTATTAAGCTATATACCTTTTTTTGCGTAACCGGGCCGTTGGGTTCATTAAGAAGTTCAAAGTTCGTACGTTTTCTGGTCACGTAAATTGTATACTATTACTTAGGGTTCAAATGTGAATAGTCAATGTACTGTCGTGATAAATATATCACAACACGGTTCAGTGTACGGTGGTGCCACCTTCAGGAATAGGACCTCTTTGATAGCGGACATTCATGTTTTTGCAGTATATACTAGATTTTTATGAGTACAGTAAAACCTCGTTAATAAGACCACCATTGGGACCCTTGAAAACTGGTCTTCTGATTGAGGTGGTATTGATATTGAGGTTGAATAAAGAACATAACATTGAAATGGACTTGAAAAATTGTGTTCTTAATATCGCGGTGGTTTTATTATTGAGGTGGTCTTAATATCGTGGTGGTCTTAATATTGAGGTGGTCTTAATATCGTGGTGGTCTTAATATCGTGGTGGTCTTAATATCGTGGTGGTCTTAATATCGTGGTGGTCTTAATATCGCGGTGGTCCTAATATTGAGGTGGTCTTAATATCTTGGTGGTCTTAATATTGAGGTGGTCTTAATATCTTGGTGGTCTTAATATCTTGGTGGTCTTAATATTGAGATGGTCTTAATATCTTGGTGGTCTTAATATTGAGGTGGTCTTTAAGTGGGGGTTTACTGTCTGTGGTAACTTTGTATCGTCTTTGTAGATAATGAAATGATCACAGGGAATGTCTTATCTAATAAATCTGTGTCGTGTAGTAAACGTCCATGCATCTCAACAATAGTGTACATAGGGCGTATGTTTCAAAATGACCAGTAATGAAAGATCGACTTGCTTTTAAAACCATGTCCAACTATAATGAGCCAAGTTGTTCAAAACAGGATTGCTTTTATATTGTTGCCAGTCATCTCATTGTTCAACCAATATTTGAAATTTCTCAATCGAGCTAGGCTGTCCAAAGCAGTGTTGCCTGTAGAATATGTGGTAACGCAATTAGCATAATATTATGAACATAAACTTATATACTTTTGGAGTCAATACCAGGAGAGGAAAGGTAATTTAGAGTTCGGAAATAATTCTACACAAAGTTCATGGGAATTATTTGAAAGACAATATAATGGTAACAGTTGATACACAGTTGTATCCTTTAATTATTCAACCAGCGTATTTAATAAGGTGTTTGGCCCCGTGCTGTAAGGAAAATATAAGCAAAGTTCAACAAAAGGTCATCATTAGTAAAATATTTCTAATTATGACTTACAGCACGTACTTGTCACTACACCACCGGTGAATTGCTTGTATTCTCGGGACACATTTATGAACTCGCACACGTCTTCATATTCTAAATATTTCAATAATTATTTATGATATACCACTGGAACAGCTGTCGGTGTTGCTAGAGATGCTGTTATCAGCAGCACTGATGATGAAAGTAATGCTTTTGTTGCAACTGACTACATGTCGATGATGAATCATGTTAATAATGGTAACATCGTTAAGTAATTATGTTGTTGTCACTAGACGTGTTCTTGCTGTAGTAACTATGCTGCTGATGATGACGATTATGTTGTTGTCTTTAGATGTGTTCTTGTTGTAGTAACTATGCTGCAGATGATGACGATTTTGCTCGTGTTGCTGGATGTGTTCTTGCTGTAGTAACTTGCTAGATGTGTTCTTGCTGTAGTAACTATGGTGCTGCTGATGATGACGATTATGTTGTTGTCACTTGATGTGTTCTTGTTGTAGTAACTATGCTGCTGATGATGACGATTATGTTGTTGTCACTAGATGTGTTCTTGCTGTAGTTACTATGGTGTCGCTGATGATGACGATAATGTTGTTGTTGCTAGAAGTGTTCTTGCTGTAGTAACTATGCTGCTGATGATGACGATTATGTTGTTGTCACTGTTGATGATGCTGATGGTGATATAATTATACATACCTCTGAACCATAACATAACACGTTCATATGGAACTTATCTCTCCTTTGTCTGACCCTGGTCTGATGCTTATCACTGATCTTTCAGATTATCCGATCTTCATAAATATAAATTCGATGGCAACTTAACAGGGCCGTAAATTGCCTCCCCTGGAAGTGGAGGCACCCCGCCGAGTGGAGCGAGGCGAAAAAAAATTTGGACCCTTTTTAGACAAAAAATGATTTTTTTTTCAGCCCGCAATAGGAGGCAACTGCCTACATGCCTCCATGTAATTTACGGCCCTGCTTAATGAAAGTTTCACAAGTTTTGTTGCAAGCTGTACTAAGCATGTAGAGGACATAACAGCGCACAAGTTCGAACGGGGATTTTTTTATCAAATTTGGCGCACCGACATTACATGTTAATCAATGAGTGCATTGATATAAGCATTTGCGATGAAGTCATTTTAATTATTTGTGACCCCAATTATTATCTAGCAGGGGAGTTTGAAAATATATCTACAAGGTGACCATGGGTTGAAGGAAGAAATCAGACTGGTTTGCTGAAGGGGTCTGTGCGCTTCCAATCACAACATGAAAACTCAATGTTGCAAAATGCCATCAGAATGAAACACAACAATTTCCTCTGTAACAAATAGCATATAGACAATTAAACGGCGTATCTGAAACACGCAAAACAATAGAGGTCGCCAGAAACCTGTAAGGGAGAACACTCTAATATGTCTGTTTTCAAATTCTGAAAAGCTCTCGACAATCCTTCCAGACGGATAAAACATTACCAAGATATGAACTGAGGTCTTCCGGATGTCTGCGTGGGGAGGTATTGTCTTGTGTATATGGCGTTCCCTGTGGTTACGTATTCTCTCTGTTTTGATTCCGACAAGAGCACCCAAAATTTCCAGCGAAAGCATCACCCTTAATCGAGGAAAAATACCCAAAAAAATCAAAACTCAACGTTTCCTAACCAGTATTCAAACATATTTACCCTGAAGTTCAGTTTCACACTAGTGTAATTGGCAAAGAAAATCAACCTTCATATAAAACTTCTTAGAAAGTTTCTTTGATCGAAAACAATACAATGTCTTGCGTCAATAACGCAAGCTTCATCTCAATTTGAGCAAAATAACACCGAAATGTATGTGATAATTTAATCTAAAACAAAACAACGGAACGTATTTCGATTTGAAACAAAGGGAGAACACTCTGACGCATTTCTAACGAAATCTGACAATCGTAATGACACAACGCCGCTATTCATGATTTTAAGGTTTTTCATTACATTATTGTTTACAAAGCGCGAAATATGATATTCTCTTATTTAAAAGTGGTTTAGTTGATCGTAAAACACGCTAACAACTTTGCGGACATTGCCTTCTTCATACAATGATATCTTCATACAGATAATATAGCGTTATAGCCCACTCCTCAGATTTCAGTGTACATACGGTCATATGCCTTATTTAAACCTAGGATTGGTATTGTCATATCGCAAATATACTTTGGTATTAATACTAAGTTTTCAATAATATGTTTGTTTTCAAATTCTGAATAGCTATCGACAATCCTTCCAGACGGACAAAAGATATGAACTGATTCCGACGACTAACCCTAACGTAGCTAGTCGGAACGTAACAATGAAAACAAATGGCCTCTGAGACAATTTTGTCAATTTTCGGGAAATAAATGCATCTACCCGCCCCGAAAGGAAGCATGGATGACCCGGCGGTACTTATTTTTAGTAATCTATGAATACAGTCAACTCTCGTTTCACTGGCATTCGTTACAACTGGATATTCGTTTAATGACACAAATCTGGTGGGAATGAATCTGTACGTTCGGACATTGACACAATTCAATCATGTATAACGCCTTATTCAATACAATGACATAAATTCAGGGAACAAACATGGTTGTTATAACGAGAGTTGACTGTACCATCAAAACGACATGTGGATGTTAGACTAACATGACTGGGTCATCTCATAGGAACCCACTGAACACCAACGCCTCAGACGACGCAATATCTCGCTTTATTTACTGGATGGTAACGAAGTATTTACTTAGAATGCTTCTGTGAAACCTTAATAATGAGTACACCACTTGTTCTGGCGAGAGTCGCTCTTATTAATAAGGTGGTCTGTTTATTGAAGTAAAATATAGAAGGAAGTCTGGGAGCAGATCAGTGAAAATGCGGTCTTATCAAAACCGGGGTCTTAATTTTGAAGTGGTCTTTGAAAAAAAATCTAGAGCCCTGAATGGGTGTTTTCATTTAAATCAAGTTTCAAAACGCAACAATCTGACGGCGCTTCATATAATTATTACATACATGTATAGTTGTGCGTTTTTAAATGATAGTAGTATATATAGTGTACATTAGGTGAAATGATTTAGGTAAGAACAACTGATGTTCTGTATTCGGACAGCGTCATTGTTTAATTGATATTAATTGTGTTAAAGTGTCTATATCGTGATAATTAACCGTGTAACATGATAAAATCCCCAAAATTTGTAGATAAAGAATATATCAAAATGTCAAACGAACGATATAACACAGTTGCATTGTCACAGTGTCGTGGGTCAAATATATGTGGTTTGAGAATTACTCTAATTGTTTAATTTCAGCATCTTTTGATGGTTCATTTTATCTTGTCATCATGTCATCATTCAGGTCAAATGTCCGAACCGTATCCATACGTCTGTGCGCAGAAACTTAGTATCGGCCTTCCATGTGCCTCTGTTCCTTAACGTATGTACCATTTAAACTCCTCAAGTGCCTTATGTTTTTATGGATTGTTGTTTTCCCGGAGGTCTGCGTGGGGAGGCACTGTCTTATGTATGTGGCGTTCCATGTAGCTACTTATTCTCTCTCTTTTAAAGGAATGATGTGCATTTAGAATAACCACTTTAAACAAGGTATGATGACTTGATGTTGTTGAAGAGATGTTCGGTGGCTACGTGCTCCTGTAAGTCTTTCCTGTTTGTTGTACAGCATCTGACGCAGTTTCTCAATCTGTAGGTGTTAGTATACGTTATCAAAATATCTAAAATGTCTGTTTTGACACAATTGTACACGTAGATATCACAATAGGCTTCATGTGCAATTTTATTACAATGTAGTCCTCAAACAACAATAATGCATTTTTCGGCGCACCGTACTAACATGGTTTTGCTATTGTTTGCATATCAGTGTTGTGTAAACCAATCAAATCTTACGTTAACCACCAAGGCAATTTCTCTTCAACCGAACAACGTTTGTAACATTGACGCGGATTGGTTAACCTTTCGACAAAGGGTACGTTACCTTACCGAAATCCACTGAAATTCGGTGAATTTACTGAAATCCATTTTGGATCTGGAGTGACCAGCATCTCGGCATTTTTTTATGTAGCGCAGCGAATCTTAACCTTCGAATTGCGACGACCATCTTTTTTCAAGATATTTCTTGTTTTATATTTATAAATTATTAACATGATCCTTAATTGGTACAGCTTTCCCTTCGACACGTGTTTGACCTGCATGATGTTACGTTAAGTACACGTATGATACATACACTATTTCTAACCCAACGCTATGACCAAAATTGATAGCAAGAGATATTCTAAACAGATTTTCTCTTATTTCCGCTTGGCCTAGTTTCATCTATTTCCTCCAATGAGTCAACATTCTCAACGGTCCTGAGATTCCTTAGATATAGGTCATTGCTTCAAATTACAATTCTTCTGACGTCAATGCGCCAGTCCAGGTCAATTCAGTGGATCACTGGGTCAATGATTTGCCCCAATTTTGTGTGATATACGAGCACTGACTCAAGCGTAAGTGTTTGTACTATGACGTGTACGCGTATAGTGTGTCCATTCTTATTTTATCACTGTATTGAAACATGTACAGCGTAACTTTTGTAGTGAGATTGTTTAAAGGTGATACGAGTAATGTTAACTACCAAATGACATACACGTGTCAACTTTTTATAGAACTTATGTACTGAATTTATATGTATAAAATGAAATGTTTTATATAAGAGTAGTACTTATGAACTATAATTTTTGACCCCAGGGCCCGTATACACAAGCGTTTTAAAGATGTAGTATCTGGCTCAACTGAACATAAAATGTATCCGTTAAAATATAATGAAAACGAAATGCTTGTAAATTTATTTTTTGCAATTTTAAAGTCCAAGTCAGAGATTAAGTCTTAAAACATTTGTGAATACGGACCCAGGTCTTACTCTGCAACTTTTCGGGGCCATTTTAAAATATTTTATGTGAAAATGAAAGGATAAGTTTCACAACATGACCATTAATATATGTAGTAGGAGAGGGTGAGATACTTTAAGCTGCCAAGTTTCGTGTAATTGTTATTTTAATTAAATTTTATGTTGGCTATTTGTATAGTCTTCTGTGATCCATTTGTAAATCGGTCGCCAAGTGATCTGCCTATCCCAGGAAAGCATATTAAGTTTGAAACATATTCCGTTTTTTCAAGATCTTTAACAGTTTTCTATTTAAACAATCAAACAAATCAATTACACATCAATACAAGCCATGTTGGTCAGCACATTTCCATTTCATCACGGACGGTGACATATGAAATTGTTAGTTTTTATGACACTATCAATAGGCGGAATCAGGATGGACGTATCCGATGCGCGATGAGGCCGGACGCAAACATAAAAGGTGCATCAGGATGGGGCACACTAGTGAAGTGGCTAACGTTAATTACCTACCGAGCCGTTGTCAATACTACACCCCACCAAGCGGTATAAAGAAAGGATTAAATTGGTTCAGGGAACACTACATGCACAAGACACTGACTCCCCACACAGATCCCAGGGAAACATCAGCATGAACTGATACAAAACATAAAGAGCTGAGGAGGTCTAAGGGCAAAACCGTATTATCGATTGTCTGACTTATTATCAAAAACAAGCCAGAGGAGTATAAGGGGACAATGGGGAAGGGGATCCGCTATAGCATAGCTTAGAGAGCAAGTAGGCCACAGACGAAAGGGGGCAATAAACACGATTCTCATATCTTAAAGCCTATAAGATAGGTTATGCTCATCCTTTGTTCATTTGTTTACCCGTAAACAATCACGAAAACTATACTTTATCCACTTAAAACAATAAATAGGAATTATTACAGAATACATTTATAATGCATTTCTCTGTATTTGTCGAAAAAAGACGTTTGTATTATCATAAAAAAAATTTTTTTTAACAAGCGGGTGTTTTTTACTAGTTTTGTCTTTTAGTAATATGATTAAACAAGATTGTTTAAAATGATTATACATGGCAATGGTTCTTTTTAACGATGTTTTAGACTATGTAACAACAATACTGGATGAAGCCCATTAACTTTTTTAGGTTCAGATAATCCAGATACATGTTTTATGTCTCCTACGGCCCTCTACTTGCGGGACAAGCAAAATGTAACATTCGGGACAACAACCAACGTCATGTATACATGCGACTAAATTGAATAAATAACTCCAAATAGTTAAAATGATCATTTACACGGATAACTAAATATTTACACAAAATTATTTATCAATTGTTGAACAGGAACCACTAATTAATTAATTTCACGAAAGTTCATCCGCGGAGCAATACTGGATTTCACATCACAATTATAAGCGACAGGCCCGTTTTACACTTTGTGTTCGCGTATCACATGCACTACCGTGAAGTTCAGATGTCATTAGTTCAACGTACGAGCGATTGCTCCGTCTCTGTTGTATTTTGAACTTACCCATCGATTAGAAATAATAAGGTTACTGGGCGACAGCCTTGAAAAAGTTACAATGATCGTCTCGACCACATTCAACTCAGTAAGCTAAAACCTACGTCATCAACCGATGCCGAAGTTCACCATGGGTAGGGTATAAAACAGTTCTAAGTCCCCAACTTCAGCACTTCAATATTTAGAAACCGTCTGACTAACATTGAGTAATAGTTTACATATACTTGATAACAATTTTTTATCGTATTTACGGTTCACTTCAAGTTTTGTATTGATAATGGATGCATTTGTTTGGCTTGTGTTTGCAACCATTTTGTTGTTGATTAGCCTGGTTCAATCCCGACGAAAGCAGACGACACTCGAAGGCCGTTTGCCACCAGGTTCCATGGGATTGCCATTTATCGGGAAAACCATCGAATTCGCCAGAAAAAAGGTATAGTTTTTTTATACCTTTATAATTCGAAACCGGTGCAAAAATAACTATCTTGTTAAACGCCGTCGGATAGAAATCGGTTTCTTTACAACAAATACTGTTAAGTTATTAAAACTGGCATTTAATATCACATTTGTCAGTGAACACAACACCTAACGAACGCTATCACACCAACAGTATCATCAGTATCATAATCGTCATTATCACAGGAAGAGCTGCTATAATTGTATCCGCTATATTCTATTTTGTATCGATTGAGTGTGTTTTGATGATAAAGGCAAATTCTGTTCGTGAAGTAGAAAATGTGAGAGCATTGCCCGTCTGGTCATTCACCCCAACCTCTGTATAGAAAGATCGATCGACTGTGGGTGAATGTCCTCCCTGTTAGGAGAGATACTCGCTTTATACCACATACGCCTTTGTGTTTTATACAAGATGACGTTAAGTTACGTACATTTCTGTCAGTTGCTTTGAGTTTAGAAGTTCACAGTTATGCATTTCGATGTAGATATTTTCTGTCATTTCGACTGGATTTTCTCAATTTTTATTTAATAATATTTCGAGTTTAGTGTATATATTTATACAATCGTATACAAAACGTGGATACTAATTTCAGGTATGTCGACCTTTTCTCTAACACACATAATTTATTAATAAAAGTGAAACGTTTTTGTTATGAATTATACAGCGCTGTCATGATGGTTAACTATTTTAAGAACGTCGTGCTATTGTGAATCACGTTATTATTTAGCTTTTTGCTCTGTGAAATGTTTTTAGTATGAAACCAGATGTCAAAGTTCGCCAGTTGAGTTGATATATTTCATTATAAATGTACTAGGTTCTCAAAAACATGTTTTTCGATTTTCTAATTATGGCGTTGTTCGCTGAAAATTAAACACACAGTCTCTATTTATAACTGATTCAGATTTTGACACAGCATAAATGTAATTCGGTTGGTCACAGGTTTGGGTAATCAGTCGAAGTGGATAAATTATTGATCAGCATAAATGTGTTTCCAATTTGGCGGCCATACTGCCCTAGTAAAAATACGAAACTGCGCGTCCAGTAAAAAACAACATTGTTTCATACTACGCACAAGCCGTCGCCATTTATCATGTCATATGACAAAAAAAATCACTTCATCCTCAATGTGTTTTCGATAACAAATACATGTATTTATTAGTCATTTACGTTACATCAAACTTGTGATCAGTGCGTGCTAGACACGGGACAGATAAACAAGTCATATTGTTCAAGGCTATTAAAAGTACGATAAAATAAGTGTGCCAAGCCTTATCTTATCAAATATTGACATAACGTACGGGACATTATCAGGGAGAGTTATTTAAGGACAAATTGACATTTATTTTGAACTTTGTATCACCGAATTTTGATGTTATTGTAACCATAACAACGACATGCGAATTATTGACCACTCACCAGACGATGTGCTGGAGTATTACGACGTTTTTCCACAGACTTTCAGTTACGTGAGGTGGTCAGTCGACTTAACCAGCGTTCCCGGGTTGCCAACCAGTACTAACTTATCTCTCCAGCTACTGAAAACTTCCCCTAAACATTTGAGGTTGAGGTCAACTTTTCTAGGATATTTTATCTCCGATCAACTTGTCACGGAGACTATAAGCCATTCCTGGGGTTCGAACTACAACGCTCATGTCATCTGACAAATTGCTGATTTAGCATTTTCACACTTTTTGACATATTAAACTCAATATAGGGCGTTGACCTATTATAAAATTCAATGTCTTGTTGTATCAGTATTTCAGAAGCATAAACTTTCACGTGAATACATTATTTATGTACACATATGGGGTCAAACTCCTTGTCAGTTGTTTAGAAATATCCATATGTGCTAAAAGAAATCGTTAAGTCGTACTCTGATCCAGGAATTCAGAATAATTGATTCCCTTGGTGTTTAAGACAATACTTAAACGGAATGCTGGACACCTGCACGTGTGTATCGGGGTTTAGCAATAATTTGATGTTGGTAGCTCTTGCAGGATACAACCGTGTCGTCGTATCGTTAGCTGTTTCCTTAATGTTCAATCTTACTTATTTTGATAATCTATTCTCTGTATTTGCAGGTTGAATTTTTCCGTGAGGGGCATAATCGATTCGGCAGAATATTTAAAACCCGTCTGTTCGGAACATCTGTAATCCGGGTTTACGGCGCAGATAACATCCGCACAATTATTCATGGCGAGAACAAGATCGTCAAGTCCTCGTATCCGACCTCTGTACGAAAACTTCTCGGGGACCAGTCAATCACAATGAGTCATGGAGAAGTTCATAAGACGAACAAGCGACATCTCATGAAGTATTTATGCCCCGAGTTCTTTGCGAACCATACTCCAGTTATGGCCCGTCTCATTGCTGACCGTATTGATTCATGGAGCCAGAAGCCAGCTATTGACTTGTATGGCGAGACCAAGAAACTATTTGTAGAACTTTCTGCCAGATTTCTTATCAACATCGGCATTGACGAGGACAACATCACAAAACTGACGGAACAACTGGATATCTTCACGGAAAATATATTTTGCCTTCCTGTCAACATTCCCGGGTTTGGATTCTACAAAGTAAGTTCAAGCCTCCATTTTAGGTGGATTGTTGATGTCTTCTTTTGTAAATCATGCCCGAGGTTTGAGTGTGGCTATCCTTAAATAAAAGTTCAATTTATTTGATATAATTTAGTATTGCGAAAATGATCCTTTGAAATGCTAAATTATAATTTCATTATATTTGTTATTGAGCAATAGATCATCCGTAGAGGATGTAGCATGTACGTGTATATAACGAGGAAGTACCAGTTTATTTCTGGGTGTGAATTTTCTTTATGTTAAACAATTTATAAAAACATAGTTACTATTATTATATAGCATGTGTTTTGCAATATGTATTTTTCTATTTGAAGCAATGTACATGTACTCTTCGATTTGAAGAAACACAGCCTTAAGATTTCTATGTTTATTGCAGGCATTGAAAGCAAAGGAAGCTATGAGAAAAATAATCGCTGATTCTATAAACCAGTCTGAAAACAACAACTCATGTGGCGAACTGTCGTCTGTCATGCAACGTTTGATTGAAGACCCTGAACAAGCTGGTCAGGCCGAAGTTCTGGTGGACACCATAATTGACCTATTTTTTTCTGGAGGACAAACTGTCGCATCTGCTGGATGCTCATTGGCGTATAAATTGTGTACTCATTCTGATGTTCGAGAAAGGGTACAAGACGACATCAATAATCAATGTCTGTCAGACGAGCAAGGGGCGATTTGTAATAATGACGTCACAAAAATGACGTATGTAAATGCTGTTGTGAAGGAAACATTGCGACTTGCGCCGCCAGTTGGTGGAGGCTATAGAACTGTGCTGGAAACATTTGAACTTGACGTAAGTTTATTTTCCTTCACTGTTTCAAGCAATCAAGAATTTCATATTATTAATACTTCAAGACAAATAATATATCCATTTAATCCGTGTTCTGTGGCATAAGTGATCTGTACATATCTTGATCTTTCTATCGTTTAAATTGAAACAATAAAATTGAATAAATTACACTTTTAATCAAGTGATTTCCGTTATTGCGCTCAACGTGAGTTAAAAGAATCTGGCATTTTAATTGTATTTTCAGAGCAGACGACAGCGTAATTAATGAAACAATACTTAACATTATTCATGATCTTATCTTTCAGGGTTACACAATCCCCAAAGGATGGTCTGTTGTATTCAGTATTCGGGAAACCCAGTTGGAAGAAAAGTCATTTGGTGACGCTGATAGTTTCATTCCGGACCGATGGCTAAACACGGAAGTGGCTAATGATCGGTATTCGTTTCTTCCGTTTGGAGCCGGAAGCCGTATTTGTCCCGGTCAGGCGTACGCAAAAATGATTTTAAAACTATTTGCTGTGGAGTTTACACGAGCCTGTACACCAACAATATTGAAAGACAGTGACTTTGTTTTATTTCCAAGCCCTAAACCCAGGGAACAAATTCGAGTTCATATTGAAATAAAATAAGCATGTGTTTGTTTTATATTTTAACCGAAGATCTCATGTTTTGTTTCCGATTTGTGTCAAGAACAATTCCCGACTGAAAAGCCTCTTCGATTTTTTTTCGATAAAGAACTTTCAACAGTGATGTGCCAATTGTAACCATAACTATTTGTATAATTAGATTTTGAATTCTTGCCAAAGAATAGGTGGCGGTGTCTAATTCTATGTTAAATGAATCGAATAAACAAAAGTTGTTTATTGCAAGTGAATATGCGCATAATACGTCAACTTGTTCAAGAACGAAACTTTTTTTTAATTTTACGCACATTGATGTAAAGTCTGCACATTTTCGATCTTTTCTGTCATATTTATTTATCATTCTTAATCAATTTATTTCTGTGATAACTCTGTGATATTGTACATACCATTTATTTATTTTATTCATTCCGCTATGTGTTTATAGTTACATTAGTGTACTTTTCCTATTCAATTGTATATAGGGATCATAATATTATGTTACGAACGTCTTGGTATAAACAATGTCATGTGACGAATAACCATGACCAATTAGAAACAGTTGTGGAATCACGTGACGTTATTTTTTCTAGATGCATCATCAACATTGTTTTTGTTCCCATTTGTATGTTCATTGCTCACAGGATCAGTGGTCAGTGAGCGGAGTGCAATATCTTTGTATGGTAAAAACGGGTTTATTGAAAATGCAGTCGACAGAACGGTGGGTGATTATAACGTCAGGTAGGCTCGGTAGAGTGCATTGTGCGTATGGGTTCCTTGTCTTCTTTTTTCAATGCGGAGAATGACTACCGGTGATAAAATATAGTCATAATAGACATGCTTTCATTTTTAACATTATATGAATAGATCTGCATAAGTGTATGTCGTAACTTTTTCCATGCACTGGAACATGAGCACGTGACATTTTTCTCGACATTTTATTGTTTGATAATGGTGGTAGGCGTATTTGTATAAGCGTTAAAACTGTATTATAACTTCATCCACATTTTATAAGATGCTCACCCACTATCAACCATCTTAATTATTCATTAGATGATTGCATTATTTAAAATCACATGCAAGTTTTAGTAACATGAGTGTTGGCAACTTTTCTAGTCAATCACAATTATATTTGAAACGGTAACACGTTTTCTTTCAATGTACATTCTACTTTTTATTTGTGCCTAATGCTTTTGTTAGAACTTATTAATGAAGAAGTGCTTGATAGTTTGTGCCATATTTGTTTTATTGAAATATCAATCTGTCAAAATATAATTGTGCATTCGAAATATTTCAAAATGTTCATATTACCTGCTTCGATTGACTCCTGCATAAAGCAAAGCACATGCCATACTATGTAGATAAATCAAGGTTGTATTTGTGTGTATAAGTGCAATCTAACATGTAATACAATATTTTATACACGATTTGTAACCTAGCTAAATAGTACCTGAATTTAGACCAACAGTTGTTTCAAACTTAATAGAAAGTACCATTGGTGTGTACACGATTTATATTGCTCAATACTTTACAACACATGTTTTCATCGGCCGACTTTACAACCGTTCTTACGTAATTAAAACGGAGTAAAATTGCGGTGTTTATTTATATAACAAGTGCACTAAGTGTATATCTATTACTAGCAAGTGCTAATTCTTAATCAAACCTTAGGTTGAATGAATACCCTTTTCTGCCATTATTTCGATTTTTATTATACACAGTATCTAGTGAATTCATTGTGCCATGTATGTATTTATAGAATACTTTTTACAATTGCTTCCTTGTATGCATGTTTCTGTATGACTATGCTAAAATTAATTGTTATGCTATCTTAAGATTTTCATATTTCTGTGTATTCGAGTTTCGTATGATGATTGTGTGCCTGTGTATATGTAATGCATTGTCAAGTGAATTCGTTGTGCCATACGAAATGAAGATTTGAAATAATAAATATTTGAAAAACGATATTGATTTATGTTGTTAATTTTTACTGCAAACATGTTGAAGATTAACATAAACAGGAGCACACTAATAAAAAGTTCTTACATGTATGAAGTTTATTGGCAAGTCTGATTGCATCTTTTGACGAGACATTTTCAAGTGTTGGATATGAAATGTGAATATTTATTATTTCATTACATTGGTTTTCCTGCTGTTTAGTATGATTAATCCCCTGTCATTCCAAAAACAATAACAAGAAGGGCGTAGTAGTAAACAGTTCTTACATGTACCATGTTAAACAGGTCTGGGTATATTTCCATTGGCCAATTTGTTCGACATTAATTATTAATTATTTCATTATATTGGCTTTCCTGCTACTTGAATGAGTTACTCCCCTTTATTACCAGAAAGTAACACAAGAACAGCGGAATAATCAACAGTTGTTATATTTATCAATTATATCTCATCATCATGTATCAATAAAATCATATACAATGGAGCATTTCATATACAAACGCAATAAAACATACGGTCATTCAAGCATGAGTTATAAGAGACCAGTATACACATTATGTATGTATAAATAGAGTTAAAATATTATCATTTATCTCTACCATTTGGAAGCTACCAAAAGTTGGAACAAAGTTCTATTACAATAATCCTAAGTATCAGGGCATAGATTAATGAATCCACCCACATACAAATATAGCATAGCAGTTGACTAAAGTGATTAGAAGACATGAAACTTACATTGTAATATACAATTTTAATTTAGTACGAACATTATTTAAAAGATCATAGGAAATGACGTGTTAGAAATATTTAAGTAAAATATATATATTCTTATATTCAAAACCAATATCAAACTTATAAATGTTTATACCTTAACACGAATCAATGAATTTAGATCAATGTAAATCTTCGTACAAGTTACCAAATTTCCACACACCATTTCCTGATCTCTAAAAGTGATTAAAATTAGTGAAAATAAATGTCTAAAAAATCTATTTTAAACAGTTTTTTATTTCTTTAGTTTTAAGAATCATAAAAAAGTATTTAGTGGTGATATTTAACAACTCTCATTGAGGAGAATAAATATGAGTTTATCCTGGTCAGACAGACTTTCAACATTACTATCCCACATCAACATTATTTAACACAACGTTCACTTACATATTCATTTTTAAACATATCGTGAGTCCCGAGTTTATTTCTTTTTTTCTTTTCTTTCAATACAACTTTTTTTATTAGCATCGTCACGTTAGTATAAGTGTTTCGAGTTATTTCTACCTGTAACAGAAGTCCCAACATCACTCTGAACATTTGTTCTCCATTTCTCCATACGTAGTCACACTTATTCGTTGGAGCTTGTACAACTTCATCACAGACGTGTTAATACAGATGCATGAATCAATTTATTTTAATCTAACAAATCATATCCCTCATATGATTTTTAACTTGAAATTGACAGTTTTAACAGTTATCATTGCTTTTATTATATAACAAAATGCAAATACTTAGCGTTAATCCTATTGACATCCATGCATTTAATCCAATGTCACTACTGTACTACATACACCAATGGCTCACGTAAGGAGGATGCCAAGCAAACTCACCTTAAATATGCTGTATATTTACCTGTACCCTTGAATAACCGTTATACATGTATAATATTGTGCAGGTCTTGTTGGATCTTTTGACGAGCCATTTTAATGGACGTGAAATTCTTCTTTGTATTATTTAGTACATCCGTTTCTCAGCTTTAATCAACTCCTCTATTAAGTCTAAACTGTGGCCGAAACATGCAGTTTCTTGTTATGTTTAATTGTTGTGCAAACATACGCTGTTTCTCTCTATTCACTGTTTAGTTTATATTCTCTCTTCATTTTAGCATCATAGCTCCAAATTCCACTCCTTTGTTTTATTTTATACTATGTCCCATTTCTCCTATTTAACCTTTTTTTACATGTATACCACTTTCCATACTGTATAAGGACAAGTGTGGGGAACCCTATTTTATGAATGTGTCCCTCCCTGTGTTATCCCTTACTACTTTATTCTTTCCGTTTGAAAATTGGACACTCGTACAAGGTCCTTCTCCAACCTCAAACAGTTATCTTAATTCGACTATTTCTGATACATACTTTCATATTTGTACTTGATTAAATTTAAAAATCTTGTTGTTGGCTCCAGAAAAATGGCATCCATGTCTGAATGAACAATATTGGTAAGTGCGCTGAATTCATGGTCAGAATTCATCATTGGCAGTGGCTACTTATAAAAAAATATCTAAAAAAATAATACCACTGGATATAAAATGAGCGGGTTTTTATGAACCAATTAACAACTTGAATTTGGAATGTTCTGATGCAGTAATGACTATAAACTAATCAGTCACTTTCATGTTCTGATGCAGTAATGATTATAAACTAATCAGTCACTTGTATTTGGAATGTTCTAATGATACTGATAAGCTACATATAATATGGGATACTCTACTCTTGTTCTATATAAGGTACATACACAATCCAAAACCAACGCCAGCATTGGTATGTATGCTGGGTTGATTCACTATTCGCTCCTTCTCGTTCGTCATAGATCTGGGTTAACCGGACCGTGAACTAGATAGACGAGGGGTGAATGACCTTTACAGAATATTCACGCTAAATACATACTCTGTGATCATATTTTACGTAACATAAACTTCCATGATTAAGTGTTATATTATAAATGTCATTAACTAAAAAAATATATATTTTCAGCGGTATAAAATGTCTTTGTTTATTGTATGAGATTTTACTTTTTGATATTATTTGAGATTTTACTTTTTGATATTATTTTATGACTAAGTGTCACATGGTGTCACACAGCTGTTATTTATATGAAATACATTGCCTTCTGAGTACATATTTTAAAATAATTACTCCCCAACTTCTCTGTCGGCGGGACATAAAGATGTATCTGGCTCATCTGAACATAACATATTTGAATCCAGTATTGTTGTGACATTGGCTAAAACATCTCTAATAAGACCCATTGCAATGTATAACCGATTGAAAATATATTTTTTACCATAATTCATTACTAACTGACAAAACTTGTAAAATAGCCTGATTAATTGTTATATAAAAACAGGATCAAAACATTATGAGTTCATTCTTTGTTAATGCATGTGTATTGATGTTTTAACTATAGGAAATATATGTTTCATGTTTTGTTTTATAAATGTAAACAAATGAACAAAACATGAGCATACTAGTTATCGTCTTGTTATGAATATTTGTAAATTTTATGTCTTAGTATCAACCATCTGTTTCATTGAAACATAAATGATTTTGCACGACCCTGCATCATGCTAAAACTATGATGCTGGGTCGTGCATTAAAGATCCTAATCGTACGCCATATTATTCGTCATTTATTCAAACAGTCCACAGCGCTTATCTCACTCATTGGAACATTGTAAAGGGAAACTAACGTGAAGGGAATGACATTTTTATTGACGATGCATATTAATATTTTATGCGTGATATTCGATAGCTTAAAACAGACAAATACACGGCTCCCTCTGGTTTTTGGTGTTGGTCGATAAAAGAGCAAATGATTTTAGTTGCTAATAAGCGGCAGTGAACGAATGTGGTAAACAAGAAATACCTTGAAAAAAGATGGTCGGCGCAAGTTGAAGGTTAAGATTTGTTGAGCAACATAAAATAGTGCCGAGATGTTACGATTGGTGGTCACTCCAGATCCAAAATAGATTTCGGCAAATTCACCGAAATTGAGTGGTAATGAAGAGTACCATTTATCGAAAGGTTAACCAATCCGCGTCAAGGTTACAAATCTTTTTCGGTTGAAGAGAAATTGCCTTGGTGGTTAACGTAAAATTTGACTCAACACTGATATGCAAATAACAAAACCATGTTAGTACGGATGTGCCGAAAAAAGAAAGGTCAGTTGAATTTCTTCTTTATTTAACACTTTCATTACTTACGGATAAGGCAGTTCTACTCAGCAATGCTTATAAATACAAGGGAAATAACTCGTACGGGAGGGCGTTTACATGCAACACGCAGTTATACGTCCTCGCTGATCATGCATTAGTATTTCGAAACATATAATTGCATTCCAATAATTTTAAACACGTTGGTATCACTTATCATTATGTATAAACATGCTGTATCTACCGCCTTTATTTAATCGGGAAGTATACATAAAATGTTACATTAACTTTTAATTGGATATGTTATAGCGTGCGTCACAATTAATGACTGCTGTTTTACTTTATATGTAATAATATAGAATGACATAAACACAAAGCACAATATGGCACCAGGAAAGTACTAGTAAGCCAGTAAATAAAGAAATAAGCTGTGTTTTGTTAGAATACCATTTCAGATGGACCAAAACAGTCAATTGTACATCAAATATCATAAAAGTAGAAATTTATGTGACAAATCACCAATCCGTGCAATTAACGCTTATCAGCATCTTTTTCTTAGCCATGTGATACGCACCTTCGCAGTATTCTGGTAGACGGTTACCCTGGTAGCATTGACAGCCGACAACGTTCACAATAAGCGTCAACTATCTGGAATTCACACTCACGTGCACATCGTCATCGTCACATTCAGTTATAAAGATTAAAGAAAATAAATCGACCGTTTAAAACGGCTAATAGATGAGATATCAGGTCATAACAACTAACGAATTGGTCAGTATACTCCTTAACACAGCTTTGATAACATTTCCACATTACCTTGAGCATCGAAGTAATGAGGCGCGGTTTTTAGAGGTAGGAAAAATAGAACAGGGAAAGTAAGGATGCCGTTTCTTATACGTAGGAAAATTAGTCCCTATATTTAGATGGGTAGGGTGACCTGACAGTGCTAGCTTTGCTAAACAAAATGGCGTCCATGCGGAACAGTGTCGTCTGGTCTGGTGGGCGCCATTTGTAGCTAGCGAGGATTTTTTAGATAGCTTCATATTCTACCTCAGCTAACCTTTCTCGCTTACTTCCCTTACCTCTACAAAACGTATCTCAGATATAAGAAAGCAATACAAAGCGAGTGGCAAGGGTGAAGGTCGGACTCCTAACGAGATTGATAATGCGTGTTCCGATTGAACTGAGGCGAAAACATGTTTTAAAATGATAAAGCAGAAGTCGAGCAGGAAATGCCACATTTCAAAATGCACAGATCAAATAGGTAAAGAAGACACGCTAATGTATACAGTGTACATACATATGTAAACAATCACAAAAGGATCACAAAATACATTCGCGCTAACACAGGTAACTCGTTTAGTTACAAAACGGAAACTTGTATGTAACGAGTTGCCAGCTTGGCCACAGAGACGAATGGTACCGTCCCACAGCACTTTTGTGTACTTTGTGACATAATTACCGTTCGAAAAAAAAAACAAGCAAAGCACGCCCTCTGAAACAACACTATACTTTATTTTG
This sequence comes from Mactromeris polynyma, assembly GCA_032209605.1. Lineage (NCBI taxonomy): Eukaryota > Metazoa > Mollusca > Bivalvia > Venerida > Mactridae > Mactromeris > Mactromeris polynyma. The sequence goes on from JASFXZ010000012.1 coordinate 8,873,341, forward strand.
CTGACATCTTGGCGATTAAATGCGCAATATCGACTGTAGTCAGTGAGAATATTTCAATTTTTAGTTGATTAGCAAATACAATGTTATAAAATGAAGTCAAACAGGAAATGCCATATACAATGGACATGCCCAAACCAAATGCGCAAGGGTTTTGAGGTTCAATAAGCGACGTATGAAATCTAGTGAGGATCAGAATCATTGAGCAAATGACATTTTAATTTTTTCGGCGCGGCCGTACTTACATAGTTTTGCTATTTGCATATCAGTGTTGTGTAAACCTATCAAATCTTACGTTAACCACCAAGGCAATTTCTCTTCCACCGAACAACATTTGTAATATTGATGCGGATTGGTTTAGATTTTGATAAGGGTACTTTACTTTACAGAAATCCACTGAATTTCGGTGAATTTACCGAAATCCATTTTGAATCTGGAGTGACCAGCAAACAGAACATCTCGGCATTTTATATGTTGTACAACATATCCTAACCTTCATATTACGCTGACAATATTTTTGTTTTTAATATGCATTCATAAAAAACAACACACTTTCTAAAATACTCGTGTATTTATTTATGCCATGTCTTTGTTTATAAAAAATATGTATGTTATACATTTACCTTTGTATATAAAATCACGGACATATAAACCAGATAGTTACTTAAGAACTCTTCAACTACTGTAACTGTCATAAGCATTTTAAACTTATGATATTTGGTGTATGTATCAAGATCATCCGATAGTTAATACTAGATAATCAACAGCTCATTTTTTTCTAAAAAAATGGGAAATATTAAATACAGTCTAGAGGTTAGCCCCAGAATTTCCATCAGAACTGATCTGAGCCATTATCATAGCTCCTGAATCACCGTGAAGTCAATTATGGGTCAGTATGGCTAGATTCACAGCATGCAACCAATTCATTTCTGATCACCTTCTGATAAGCCAAAATATAAACAATTGACGACGTTTTTTCAAAGTATGTGGTTTGTAAATTTCATGGTGGAAAGTTTGGGATCATCTTTTTATGCCCCCACTCTTTCAGGGGGACATATATAGATTGGCCCTTGTTTGTTGGCAGATCTAAACTCGATTTCATTTTACCCCCCGTGTAGTTTACATTAACCCTCACTGACTCGAACTTTTGTGGTAATTTTCAATTGTTTGAAATCTTGGTCAGTTATTTGAATAAAAATGATGAAATATTCAAAATTGAAAGCTAATCTCAAACTACAAAAATCAATAAAAAATAAATGTTAATTACACTGCAGTTAAGGTTGTTGGTGTTGCTGCTATCGTTGTCGTTCATGCTGCTGAAGTTGTTTTCTTGTTGTTTTGATGCTTATCATTATTACTTATATCATTAACTGTTTTTTTTTCAATGTATGCTTGGAAAATGTATATAGATAAGCATAGATAAGGGAATGAGGTAATTTGACATTGATTTCATCCTACCTCCCAGTAACATGAAAGTGATTTTAAGTTACCAGGGGGTAACTTGAAACAGGGGTGGTTTGAAATCACTACACCATTATGTACATGTATATAGTGTATGTATGAAATTTGATAAATAAAGCAAACATTATATTATAGAGAAAAAACTGCAGCTTTTTGTATATAACTTGGATAAGTTGTCCCCCGGTTTTCTTTCACATCTAAATTAATGCATTCTTTAATAGTAATTATTTGATAAATATTGCCCAATCAATAATCATTTTGACTAAATTAAACAAAACCAAAGATTTAACAAGGTTTATAAAATTGGCTGCAGACGTACAACACTTATTGTCTAAATTTCAATAAAACATATATCATGATTTAAATGAATATTTTATATTATATTATTTTTGTACCAATAATACTGACCATATATTTTTTCTCCAAAAAAACGTAAGTCTGAATAATGACACTTGATTTTAAGAAAATTATATGTTTAACGATGGTTATTATACACAAATATAATTTTATTTTTTTTGACAGAACTAGTTGACATACCCAACAATATCGCTTATCAGATAAATCAAGTCGATGCAGATCGATATCGATGGGGCTTTTGGTCAGTAGTCAATTTGTCTGCCGGTAGTTTCCGTAAGTGATCGTAAATTTTCCGATGCTCACCGATTGATAACTGGTATAACACATTAACTTGTAGCCTCGGGCTATCTTAGATCTATGTATCCGATAAACGGTCAAAACATTATATTTTATGATCATAAAGAAGAAAAACTATTGGAGTTTGATTTTGTTGATGAAACCTTGGACCAATATATATGAGCCGTTCTCCAGGAAAACGGGGTTTAATGACAAAATTTTAGATTTTCAGTTTTTACAATTTCTGTTGACCCAGATATTAAGAACCTTTAAAACAAATTGAAAAGCATTAAAATTGATATTCATTTTATAAGTATTCTATTTTTTTTCTGCAAAAGAGAAATCATTCCGTGAATAATTGCACACGTAATACTCAAAGTATACAATTTACTTCAATATCGTATCTTCAACGTAAAGACCGAAGCTCGATTTTTTGCAAAACTTATCGTTCATGTCTCTTCATAATTATTACTAGTTATTTATTATATATATAATTGCTTTGCTCAGTATTTGAAATGATATTATTCAATCCTTAAAATGGCAGTACCAGCCATTAGTATAGTCAACGACGTAAACGGTAGAAAAACTAAACCATAAAACTAGAATATAAAGTTTTACATGAATGATTAACTATTATCAACTATTTCTGCATGGTTCCAATATTGGGCTTCTGCACTGTTCAATTTCATGCAAATGTCTAAAGATGTTTTCACACAGGAGTAAATTTGCACATAGCAATTTTTTAAACGTCATCACAAAATTTATGTGTTGGAGTCCATCAAATTAAATGGTAATAATGAGCCTATACTTGCTCTTTATTATGACAGAAATCACCACAAATAGCCTTTATTTTGCCAAATTGCAACGTTTATGAAATATTTATTTTCATTAAAGCTTGCTAGAAAGCCTATTAGTTACAGCTGTATAGGTCGTTTCTCTTTTATGAACTTGGCAACTGTTGCCAATTTTGGTGCTGAATATTTCTGTATTATGTTTATATCACAGTAGGCTTGTTCTGTATAAAAGGTGTTGTTGCAGATGTGACCCTTTTTATTGTCAAGTTGTGTTTTCATGTGGCAGTATTTTGCAGCCATTACATCAAATGTTCATTAATAGAGAACTGGTGTCATGTGTGTAAGTTAGGCTGTATACATATTGTTGATTACACAACTACACTTGATGCTGATCAATCCTATGAAGTTTAGCTGAAATCCAACCACCAGTGTTGGAGCTGAAGCGCGGAAAGCTTTAAGTGGACAGACTGACAGGCATACACCGAAGACAAAAACAATATGTCTTTATCGGAGAGGAAGACAAAATAACTGCACATGTGGAAAGGGGAACTTCAAATACATATACAACACAAGAAATGCATTGATGCAAAGCATCCAAGGGCGCCGCAAAACTGGTGCACAATGTTTTGGAATAGCGTAATGGCGGAAAAATGTTTTGGAATAGTCCATTTTCACACTATCATTGGCGTGTATTTCCTTTTAACACCGTAACTTGCATAAATATCCACGTTACAAGTACCAATGTGTTAATATTGATATAAGTAAATTGAAAATGAAGTTTTTTATAATAAATTATTTTTATTTTATCTTCGACACCTAACACACATGCTGTTTATGTAGAATCCGATATTTAAGGTTACCATATGGAGTACACCAAGCACCAGAGGTAATGCAATGTGCCATGTCACAAATGATTGAATACATAGAGGGTGTTGCAGTTATTATGGATGATATTTTGGTGACAGGAAAAACTATTGAAGAGTATGACACGCGTCTTGAAATGGTGCAAAAGAGTATAATTTGAAACTGAACAAGTCAAAATGTTTGTTTAGCCAGACAGCGCCTCTGGTCCAATAATTGTCAACAATGTTGATGATTTTACACTATCTAACTGACAAAATAACCTGGGACCAATATTTCTCCAAGAAATAAAATCTAGTTATGTGTATCCGTGCAGAATGTAAAGCAAGACGTAAATGTTAAAACAACAAGACCTCCCTAACATTCTTAAAAAACTTGTTTTAAAAAACCTGACTTTGCTTTTAAACAATTGTTTGCAGAATGACTGTCGATTCAACTGTTAAATTAAGGAATATGAGACGTAATCAGCTTTTTTCGACGCAGCCGTACTAAAATGGCTTTGCTTTATTATTGAAAGTGTTGTGTAAACCAAATCAAGTCTTACGTTAACCGCTAAACCAAATAAGCTTCATCAGAACAACGTATGTAACCTTGACGCCGATTGGTTAACCGTCAGTTAAGGCCTTCATAGTTGTTTACCAAAACCATTTTATTCTTCCGACGCTTAGAGTAATGAACCCAATTTGGTGTTATGTTTGCAAAGAAAACATTATGACCACGTCAGAGGCGTTATTCTCTTTAAAGTAAACATGACAATATTGTATGAAAACCAAATGAGCATAATAGCTTTGCGTCAGAAAGCAGATCTACGGTGCATTTCAGAATTCATCTAATGAGTAGTGTTGTTACTCATCCCATGGGAAATTGCCCGGCGTTGGAATTAATAAGACATTCTTATTTTTATGTACAATTTACGAACATTTGTATTGTTTTAATCAAATAAATCGATATGTAAAAAATGTCATATCACAACTGATACAATAAGTACTAATGAACTATATTCTGTCTATGACTAATCGCACAACGGTGTTTTTAAACTCATATTGGCGCGTCAGCCTTGTAAAAATATTTTGTTTTTAATATGAAAACTTATGCTAAAAAATGACTTACTGTTTACTGCCATTAGTGCCATGTTTATCAGCAGGTTTTCTGGGGGCCCAGAATAAACATGAAACAAGAGAGTTCGCATTTTTTCCGGCCCAATTACACTATTTTCAATGTGAATATGAGTGGTTACATATACATTTGTGAATGCAAATTCCCCCGCCAAAATATTTTAAAAAATCAAATATTTTTTAATAACTCGAAAGGTAACCAATGACAGTTTGTTATTCTACCTATGCTTTTAAGATCATTTGAAACATAAAAAAGTTATAGCCAAAAATGTCAACTGCTCCCTCTATATTCTATAGTGTCACTGAAGCCATTTTGAGCGCTTTCGCACTTATCGGAAAAGTGAAATTCTTGTTCATGGGAGGTCGTTGGTTCCTAGGTGCCGGACTATGTCCACAATAATACTAGAAGGGGCATTCGGTCTGTTCCCCCACCCTAATATTTGAAAAAAGTCCCTTCAAATGAATGATCAAGTCGAGCAGGAAATGCCACATACAACATGCACTACCTTAATTTGTCCGTTTATACTTGACTATTTGTATGAAAATAGAAAAACGATGGCCCAACTGTATATAATAGTATGAAACCTTTCAGATCATATCAATAAATTTATTCATACCATCTGAACTTTGGCGTTTAATTAAACTATACAAAATTAATACTTCAATTTGGTCGAGTTACTCGTTTTTCATGTATTTCAGCATGACAATAACACGTTAGTCCCAAGAATTGTATTAAAAAATAATCATTAAACGGGGAATGTCATTTTTACAAATGATCAATATATCTTGATCGTACGAGGAACACTGTTGCTGGTTCGCAATTGCCCGAATGGTTTACATCACTCTAAGTATACCATGCTAAGTTGAGAGGGACGTCATGCAATATTTACATTATTTGGCCACCTTCATTGATCAAAATAGGTAAATCAAGTAACAAGTATTTAGGTCTTTGCTTACATTAAATAAATTTCACATAAAGTATATGGCTTAAGCGTCTCATTGCTATCATTCTCGACCGGTTGGTCTACTCGAATTACCTCCATATTCATCGTCTCAAGAAAATAGTACATGTAAAGTTCTCTGATTTTATTACAGATTTAATGAGTATAATGGCTGATTTGTCAGGGATTATTTGTGTCATTTTTGGCGATTGAGTTTACCCGAATAGTAGCGTATTAATTTCTAATACGATAATATGGAAAACGTGCAGTCTTGCCTTGGAGCGCCTCCTAGGACCATCAGTCCTTTGATTATAAAACTGCATGCCTGAACGACCTTATGTTTGTGGTATTAACCAACCACAGTCGAGTAAACAGACAGTTTTGAAAATATAAGTGTGTAGTTCATTTCTATACTTTTATTAGGGAGTTGCCCAAATATTGTTTTGATTAAACCGGAAGTTCTGACTATATGTCATAAAGAAATATTAATTTGTCATTGTGGTTAAGTTGTAGGGGACGTGATGTTAGGGAATAAAAAATTTACGGTATTATTGGTAATCTTGATTGTCATAATCATATGTGTTGTACACATCGGACCAGGAACAAAAGAAACAAATAAGCTTATTCCACAAGCGATGATGAATAGTCAGGATGTCATTTCTACAGCGAAGATGTTTAATGATAAAAATCGACAAGGAAGAACAATCATGTCTTAAGAAGAAGCTTTGCGTATCTATCCATGCAAGGACTACAGGAATCTTCCATCAGCAACGAAATCTAGTATTAAACTTGTAGATTCCGTCATAAATAAGTATAATCTTGGAGATAAAATACGTGTATTGGTGCAACTCAAAAACGGCTATGGGAAACGCATAAATGAAGGATGGCATCTTATTATTTCGACGATGTCTAACAGTTCGTTTGGGGCATATTCCACAGGTGTGGTCACTGATCATCTTGATGGCACATACTTGGTAGAATTTGAAGCGTTATGGACCGGAATATCAGTTATTAATGTGGTTATTGACTACGCCAGAGAAGCTATTGCTGCATCATATAGACTGAGACATATGTATCTGACACTGCATTCAATTATGGGAACATATACGAATGGTAAGTACAAAGAAACCGTACTTTGTCATCCTGATGCAAAACGGTTAATTGAAGAAGCAAACTACAAAGATGTGTGTAATTTTACCTCGTTGAACTCCGGACATCAGTGGTATTGTGGGAGTCCAATAAATTCTCATCTTCAGTGCAAAGATTGGCATCTTACAGATCCTTCCGATGTTACACCAAAATTTCCACTGACAGATTGCGAGAATTTGGCTTTATTGGGAGTACATAAGAAAATTCAACAAAATCTGTCAGTAAAAGTATATGCATCAAATGCAGAGATGTCGACATCGGACGAAATTGTAATATTACCAGAACAGTCATGTGTAAAATACAACACTACTCACTTATGGTACAATACTGGAAGGACTGGATTCTTCTATAGAGAACAATGGATTTTACGACATTGTCAAGGAGTTGATGTCAAAACCATTCCAAGGTGTTTGAAGGACAAGACTGTCTATTTGATCGGGGATTCCACTCTTCGACAATGGTATGTTGATATTATGCGCCGTTTTAAATGTATTCAATACACTGAATCCTGGACAACTGCTAAATGGTTCCAATTGTCAGCATGCTTGAATGAGGACTATAACTTCACTACAATATATGAGACTCATAATTTTCCTTTCCAAGCACGCGTGTCAGAAAAGACCATGCCTGGAAAACTAGAATCGGTAACAAAAAAGTTGGACAAGATCCCTTCAAACCAAAAAGCCATTGTTGTAATCTGTATATACACGCATTTGAGTAAATATCATCAGCGATATTTCAGAGAAAAAATGCTGAAACTTCGAGAAGGAGTGGAACAACTGATTAAACGAAATTCGTTAGCAAAAGTGTTGCTTAAAATGCCACACACATTTACTACAATATCTCCTAATGGAGGAAAAAATGATGTAAGTGGATATGTTTTCATTGATGTTATGAAAGATGTATTCAAAGGAATGTATGACAAAATTATATGCTTGGATAACAGAGATGCAACCACTGCAGTTAATTCAGAACGCTTACACCCAGACGACTTTATTGTTCGTGGAATGGTAAATCAAATGTTCAGTTATGTGTGTGAGTAAGGTTGACAACTGTTAATTGTCTGAGTGACGGTGAGAGACAGTTTAGTGAATTGACGGACAATTACGTGAGTGTGTGATGATGAAATGCATATACGTAGTTGAGTGACGTTTACAGACAATTACATGTGTGATTAACGTTGACAAAAACAATTACGTCTGTAAGTGTCGATGACAGACAATTACAGAATATTGACAACAGACAAAACTATAGAAATTTGTCATTCATGTTTTCATACGTACTCATTATACTCCTAGGCATTGAATAAGATCAAACTATATAAAAACAACTTACACTCGTTTTATTTACATACGATGGATGTCTAAATCGTGTCTTAAAGTTATATTACTATCTAAATAATTTATACATCAAATATGCTATCCAGAGACACTATATTCATGACAAAACTGTTAGTTCACTTTCCATTTATAGTGTTTGTGGTCAAGACTGATGGAAACTGTATGTGACTGTTCATTTTAGTAATTACACTACAACTTCAGGCATTCTCATATATGCTTTAAAACTTATTTTGTTATTCATTCTGGTAATAAATATACGAGGGGGGGGGGGGGGGTCCAGAAATAACCGGATTGTAGCTGTATTTTTTTTCGGCGCAACCGTACTAACATGTTTTTGCTATTTGCATATCAGTGTTGTGCAGAATTCTCATCATCCGATAATCGATGCCTATATAGAACTATGAAGGATTTTAGCTTTATATTAGTATAACCTTTTATCCGTTAAAGATATCAAACAAATGCAAACGGTTTTGTAATGTTTCAATATTCCCCATAAAGGTAAAATGAAATCGAGTTTAGATCTGCCAACAAACAAGGGCCAATCTATATATGTCCCCCTGAAAGAGTGGGGGCATAAAAAGATGATCCCAAACTTTCCACCATGAAATTTACAAAGCACATACATTGAAAAAAACTCGTCAGTTGCTTATATTTTGGCTTATCAGAAGGTGATCAGAAATGAATTGGCTACATGCTGTGAATCTAGCCATACTGACCCCTAATTGACTTCACGGTGATTCAGGAGATATGATAATGGCTCAGATCAGTTCTGATGGAAAGTCTGGGGCTAAACTCTAGACTGAATATATTTAATTCCTTCTTATTAATTGATTATGTTACTAGTTACCAGGGATACAACAAGAAGTATTAACGAAAACATCCGATTAAGAAACAAATATGACATATACGAGGGGCATTTCAAAAGTAATGCAACTGATTATCGTGCGGCCTCGTCTTGCACGGGATTTTCGTGAAAATCGTACCGATGTAGCGATACATCAATTCCCTACACATATATACCAAATTAACAGGTGTACACGCAGTATTATCGCTAATACAGTGATAAAAGCAACATATAGTCATTGACACTATAGTAAAATGGTCGGCAAGAAAAGTGTAAAGGCAGCTGAAATTCGAGGTTATGTAAAGACTCGATGCCAGCTTGGCGTATCAGCGAAGGAGATTTTTGACGAATTGTGTTGTTCATGGACAGAATGAAGTGTCGTATGCCACCGTCACGAGGTGGATTAAAAAGTTTAAAAGCGGTTGTGTCTCCATTAATGATGCACCAAAATCGGGACGTCCTTGTAGTGCTACTTCTAACACTATGGTTAAAAAGTATGTGATGTGGTTAAGTCTGACACCAGACTAACTGTTCATCGGATAGCTAGTATAGTTGGTATTTCAGCAAGCGTATTCCGCATTGTAAAACGTCATTTAAAAATGAGACGTATTACAGCTAGATGGATCCCTCATTTGTTGTTAGACAAGCAAAAGCGTGTCCGAATTGAAACTGCCAGAAAACTGCTTAAAATGTTTCCAAAATATCAAAGAAAGCAGTTTTCTGACATTATTACTGGAGATGAGACATGGGTACATTTTTTCAAGCCTACCAGAAAAATTAACAACAAAATATGGGCTACCAAAATCTGTCGCCGCCCCTCAATTGCCAAAATATTGATCAGTGCTAAGAAAGCAATGTTTGTTATTTTCTTTGATATCCGTGGTCCTATTATGCAATTGGTTGTACCAAATAGAAAATCTGTGACTGGTATATTTTATAAAGAAAAAGTGTTGAAGAAACTTAAAAAACAATGTTTCAAACGTCGCCCACACGCTGGCTTTAAGCACCTATCTCTGTTGCATGACAACGCCCCTGCGCATAAGTCTGCTATTGTGACCTCGTTTTTGAACAAGGAAAGGGTTCGAGTTCTTCCACATGCACCATATTCCCCCAACCTAGCCCCGTGTGACTATTTCTTTTTCCCTAAACTGAAAAAAAACATTTAGCTGGTAGACGGTATAGGTCCCGACAGGCCCTGGGGTCCGCTGTTTATCAGTGTATGCTGGGTATACCTGAACATGAGTATGAAGATGCCTTTAAGAACTGGATTAAACGTTTGAAACTTTGTGTACGTAACAAGGGGGATTACTTTGAGGGTATGACGCGTAAATAATTTAAAATCTATCAAACGCGCGCTTTATATTACCCAAGTTGCATTACTTTTGAAACGCCCCTCGTATATGTTGATTTGATAGCAAACATCACTACATGCGCGTCGCTGTACGATTTCAAACCTCTTCTTTAAGTGACGTCATTTCCAGAAAACGTCACATGTGACGTCACCATGTACTGACAGTAAGCAGTATTTTGCCCCATGTGGCAATATGAAAACGAAGTGACCATATGGAGTAAATATTCTTTCCTGCTTGCAAATAGTGTCATCACGTGTTTTCTTGAAATGGCGTCACTTACAGAAGAGGTTGTGCATCCCATATGGATATTTAAACTTTTCTTGTACACTGTCCATGCAATCAGACTTAGAACAGAATCCTTAGCAGAGGTGATTGCAATCAGATTGCTGTTTAAGTAAGTCTTCTAATTAAGGCCATCCTAAAAAACTGTGTGTTTGGCATAACCCTATGCAGAAAACTTTTGGTGTAGGTAGGTTAGTCATTTAGTTTTTATTTATCACTGTTTATGATCACACAAGTTCACCTATCAGTTCATAGCCAAAAAACATTTTCCCACTCATACCTCATAATATTTATGAGTAGGGGCCATTTTCAGGAGTATATTGTAGGGATAAGCCAAACAAAATTTGTTTAAGGATAGTCTATGGGAAAATATGGTAGAAATCAATATCATTATTATATGGTTATATATATCATTTATAATAAAGCAACTAATTTATTATTATCATGCAGAGAAACAATTTAAATGTCATTTTTCTGACAAAAGTGAAATCCTAATGGATCAAAAGTAGAGTAGCATACGTCTGCCACCTCTTAACTACATTATTAACTAGAAAATTTTAAGAAACTAGTTAACTACATAATTAGCATCATAAGTATCATGATAAATTCTCATCCCAGATAAATATTTCAATAGAATAATTGTCTAATATTGCCCACAACTGCCACCACCAACCCACTTAATCCCCTAAATTATTCTGGACTGACATTCTATTTTAGATAGATTAGTACTTGTACATAAGTAAATATTGTAATATCTGATGCAAAGTACCACACTTTAGGTTAGTGGTTAATACTATAACAGAAGAATTCAGGCATTTCAATAAATTTATTGACATACATCTGTACATGTACATTCTACTCTGTAGAATAAATAACACATAGTTAAAGATGATCGTAAAATATTTGGACAGGCTTCATCCAGTGTTGTTGATTCATTGGCCAAGACATCTTTAATAGGAATAATTGCAATGAAATACTGATACAGATATATTGTATTATCATATTACTCATAGATAAAACTTGTGAAAAATACCCCTTGTTAAATAAACTGGAAGTTTTTTTCGACACATAGAGAGGAATACATTTATGTATTCATTGATCAGACAATGTTTATTTGATGTTTTATACAAAAAATATTATATGACACATATTTTTCATTTTTCTTTCAGTAAAAATGAACCAAAAATTAGCATAATATAACTTTAAAAAGAGACATTAAGTTGTTACAGGGAAAGCCACATACACAATTCAATATCTCCCCACACAGACCCAAGCAACAGTTGACAAAACAGGCACTGAGGAGGTGCTGATTAATCAGCAACTGTTGTTGCCATTTAAATCTTGCGGAAACAATTTTATGACAAATATTTAAGAAGTTAGGCTTGTTTTACTTCTCAAGTGTATCATCATAGCTTGGAAGGCATTCCCCTTGATGAACACTCATTCTTCAACATGAATAGCTCAACGTTTAACATATCAGACAAATAGTTTACTTAACTAATACAGTGACAAACTCAAGGTGTATTGAATCTAAGATTCATCACAGGAGGAAAGCTCATTATTGGTGTATTATTGTGAGACTGAAATGAATCGTTCTGAACGGAACCGAATGTGTCGTCCATTCTGACTTCCCGACGAGTTGGTCGTTCCTGTCGCAGCTGTTGTATGTGCTTCAACACGGCCTTTGCTTCCTCTCTCGTCTGTAAACAGAAATATATATCAATTTAGTGCAACCTCTTCCTAGCACCCTCTCTTGAGTAACAACTTAATAAAAACAATATCAATTTCTTATTAAATATTTATGGCCAATTTAACCTCCAAAGAGCAACATCAGTCGAAATTTTTACATTGACAGATAGGGCCTGACGAGTATTTTATCATATTCACAAACACTAATGTTAAAACAAGAGATGTTTGTAAAACATTATGCCCCCCCTGTGACCTTGACCCCAAATCAATAGGATTCCTCTGCTACCCAAGATGAATGTGTGGACCAAGTTTGAGGATGATAGGTCAAGGGGTTCTTGAGTTATTGATAGGAAACGAAAAGGTTACCGACCGACCGACATACCAACCGACCGTCATGTGAAAACCAATATGCCCTCTTCTTTGAAGGGGGGGCATAATAAAGACCTTGACACTGGATTTGTGTCAATACAATCAATGCTATTGGAAACTGAACATGATATAGGGATTAGATGGTAAGTGATGGCTGTAATAAAGGTGACATTTACCTCTGTATATTCAGAACAGATCTGAGCAGCTTGGTATGCAGCATCTAGATGTTCATGCTTCACATAATAATTGGCAAGATAAATATATGCTTCACTCAGTCCCTCATAACTGTATGATTTTCCAAGCTGAAACACACAAAATTAGATAGAAATGTAAGGTAGAACTTGTACAAATATAAAATGGTGTCATCTAAATGAACGAATACTGAATGATAAATGAAACTACATTTCTAATGGAGATATTTTTATCTTGTTGATATACTAATTTGCATTTAGATACCAAGGTGAGCCAGGAACACTGGCACTGTGTAGCCCTGGGATGTTCTTGTGCCGTGAAGATGACAACTATGTGAGAATATATAATTATGTACTTACCCCTAAAGCATTAGCTTCATTCACAAATTCATTGTAAGCTCCTGCAGCCTGATCTTCTTCACCAAGTCTGGCATGTAGTCTGCAATTATTTAGTCATTTATAAAATAATATGTATGCATTTAAATACTGCCAAATCACCCTTTCCCTTATAACTTATTTAAAGTTGATAATTCCACAGTCCACTTTTTCTCCAAATAGTGAATCGCTACGACGACCACTTTTACCAATGTAAAATATGGTACCAATGCACTGTGATATTGATGATAATGTGCAATGGTTGAGTTTAATATGGTTACCGAAATCAATTAAATAATGTCAACACAGGGGAATGAAGTATCTAAAATCCCCAATTTTTACCTACAAATACAACTGTAAAATTAAATAGAACCCACTGAAAAGTAAATATAGGATTGACCTTAAAATACAGGAAAAAATAGGAAAATATAAGAAACTTGACGCCTAACTATGATTCACTATCGGACTCATATGAGTAAATGTTGTGATTTGAGAGTAAGTATTTGTTATAATCCCGGGCCCTGCTCTTCCTCTACAGAACAGGTAATCTCAAGCTATTTAAGAAAGCCTCATAGAACTCTGAAATTCATATTATGTAAAAAGGGTTTTTAATGATTATTATAAATAAGTTTTGGAAAAGCTGCCCCATCTTCGGGGAAATTACAATCGGACCTCATTCATGCGAATTCATCAGGTCTGAAATTTGATTTTGAATAATACATGATTTCGAATAACGTATTACAATTTGATGTGTCTAAGAAGATGCACCAGGACATGATATTCATTGCGGATGATACCAAGTATTCGGATAAAAGGTTGTCGAATAAACGAGGTCCATCAGTAGTTTCACAAATTTATTGCTTACTTAGCAAGTTTGAGTAATGCTGCTCCTTCTATATCTCCAACTCTGTGAGCTTTCCAGAAACATTTCTTTGCTTCCTGAAGTCTGTCCAACTTCTCATAAGCTTCCCCCAGTCCCATTATCATTCTCGAATCATTCGGTCTTGAAAAGAATAACAGATATACATTGTATAGATATAGCTTGAAAGACTATTAAATGGAAAGTTAATTGTTTTCATAAAAATACATATACACAGCCTATGTAGTAGTCTCCCTTTAAATGTGTACAGCTTGATTGGTATTGTTCGGAGTTTTATGCCACTTTTCAACAATATTTCAGTTTACATACAGCAGTCAGTGTTCCTGTGATACCAATCTGCACTAACCTGTCATGCTCAAGCAACTGTCAACTTCTCCACATCAGTCAAACATGCATGTATTGTCTTCGATCAAACTGTTAGTCAGAACATGTGCTTCACCTGGGTTTTGAACCTATTTAAGATTGGCATTCAAGTACCCTGACTGAGCTTATCAGGCAGGCTTTTACTGCTAGGAAGGGTATAAATATCTTGCCACAATTATTTTATGCCTCATTCAATCTTACTCAACATCATAATCTCTAGCAAAGCTTATCATATTTGAAAAATAACTAGATGAATAAATAACCAAATCAGTTTTGTGTACTTACCTCAATCTTTGTGCATTTCTGTAATAATACAAGCTGTAATATGGCATCTTTAATATTTCATAGGTTTGTCCCAGACCATACCATGCTCTATAATCTCTTTTATTCACCTCTGAAACAGAAACATCTCAATGTTTAATGCAGACAAAAGGTTTAAAACTTATGGTCATCAAATTGTACGTAGTCAAATGGCCATAGGTAGGATTTGTAGCTCGACTATGATATAAGTCTAGTCTAGAAACCCTAGAAACCAGAAGGGTAACAGTCGAGTCCGGCTATTTGTTGAGGAGACTAAGGTAAGGCCAAAAAAAATAATAAGTGTGGTTCCAGTTACATGCCTGCAAAAATAGGGTAGGTAGGTAGGCTTTTTTTTTTTGGTTTTTGGTTATTAACAACTATAATTTAGTGTCGTTGTCGTGGCATGCAACAGAGTTTTATATGGGACCCACTTTTACGAATTTCTTTTTTTTGAAATTTAATAAAAAAGTTAGGGTCGGCAGGAAAAATATAGGGTCGGTCGGGAAAGGGGAACCACACTTATTTTTTTGTTTTGGCCTAAAAGGAAAAGGATGATGCTGTACAGACTTGTTATATGGTGTTTTTAAGAGATCTACAAAATTAATACGAACAACATACAAATGTAAGAACATTTCATTATATCGCATACATAAACAAGATAAGATTTCAACACATGCAGTACCAGATAGTGTTCCAGCTAAGTAGCCATGTTAAGTAATCAATTTGCTACATATACCAGTAGAATATAACTGATCTATCAAGCAGTTTAATTGGAGGCTGAAACTGTTTTCTTTTACAAGAAATAGAGATTATGTTATTACAGGGAACGCCACATACACAGACAAGGCAGCAACAGTTTACAAAACATTAGGGCACTGAGAAGGTGCAAGGGTAAACATGTATGGTAATAGAAGTGCAAGGAATGGTCTGTGCAACACATATGACATATAAGCTGACACTAGAAAGTATTCTAAGAGAAAGAATTCGACTCAACCAACCTAGAGCCTGTCTGTACGCCTGAATGGCAGCATTTGTATTTTTCATCTCCATATACTCATGTCCCATTAATGTCCATGCTGACAGGTAGAGTGGATTCAATTTTATAGATCTCTGGAAATATAATACTGCTTTCTCATGTTGGGACCTCAAGGAGTAATAATTACCTAAAAGAAACAAAAGAAAAGTTTTATTGGAACATTAATCTCTTCAGATATTCTACAAAATCTCTACTGTTTATATGTTAATAAGATTAATAAGATTTCATGGCATAACCAGAATTTTATATCTGGTTTCATATCATTATAGCTCTAAATATTGATGACTTCATTGCCATTCTTCAAATATGCACATAGCAAACATTTTAGCATTAAATCTAAAAAATTGGCTATAGACGACTCCTAATTTTTTATCAATTAAAAAGACGAAGTTTAACCTTTCCCCTATGGCCAAGTAAAATTAATTACTGAATTATCGTACCAATCCTCAATTTTGATGTCACATTGAAGTTTTTTTTCTTATTTTTCTTAAGAAAGACTGAAGGCCTAGCCAAACAAGAGTCAGTGACACAATGAATAATTTTCATGAACTACCAAAACACACCTGCATTTAAAAAATACAAAATATCTTATCAATTAAAAATATATTGCAGGCTTTCCAGCAGTATATACCAAAAAACTAGTCAATGATAAAAAGTAAGAACAATTGAAAGGAAATATGTTTGCAGCTTTTTAAAAAAATTTATTACCATACACCAAGGCAATTGGATCATTTAGTTGACATGTTATTTGTTTCCGCAGCCAGTTGCAGGTATCACTGAAGCATAGGCCAACCTTTTCAGTCATCAGTTGAGAAGGTTGGACTATGCACTAATCATACCAGACCACCAGATCACATTTTCAGCAAAGGAGCCAGTCAACTAAACATCCTCTTTTCTTCTTCAGCAAGGAAATCTACAAAACCATGTTTAAAAACTTCTAGACCTTATCCAACATACTACTGTGCTGATGGAAAAGTAGAAATACAAGGAGCTGTTTTGGAAAAGTAGGAAAAAAAGGGGCTGTTTCAAAAAAATAGGAACGCTTGAAAGCCTGTGTATTGCTATCCACTATAACAGCACAAATAAACTTCATAAATAAAAGTAATGTAAACGGGACGTAATACCCATACCTATCACACAGCACGTCTCTACTCGATATTTATCAATATCGCAGCATTTATGTGCCAGATGTGCAAGATCATGTCGCATCTCCTTCACATACAGCAGGTTACTAAGTATGTCCATATCCTCCAGTCTGTATGGATCTAATTTCTTCAACTCATTGAATGAATTTAAGGCAGCATCAACATCTGTAATACAGATTCATTATTGAGATGTTACACTCATAACAGCCATGCGTTCAGAAAAAGTATTTGTGGCTCACGTTTCATAACATTTTGCAATTTGGTTCCCTGTTAGCAGTCAATGTGATACGGTGGGCCAGTGATACAGAACTAAATGTGAGCGACTGTCAGCTGTAACTAAACGCACGGCAGATTCCTTGAGTGAGTGCCCAACTTTATTGGAACAAAAGATCCATTCCCCTTTGATTTAATATCTGACCTGAAGAATTTTTACCAGATAAGTGAGTCAACCTATATGTTCCGTGACATAATCACAATATTTCATAATAATACAAAAGAGAATGATCTAATATATATAAAGAGAAAATTTGTACAAAATCAAAGCAAACGCTCTATGCCCATGGAATATTTTGCCCATTTTGCATAAATCTATTGAAAGTGTACAACTATAATGTCACGTTCCGTCCAAAGGCGGGGTTTACTGAATGTTGTATCGCAGTTACTACAGCATTAACCAATGGAAGTAAATGCCCAGTTGCGGATTTTATGCAAATATCCACTGGAGAAGTGTCATTTAGCGGTGCAGTTCATCATTCAGGGCAAAGTGATTTATGTTTTAATCGAAGCGAAGTCACGGCCGATTGGGAGACAGAATAATCAGCAGTATGTTATGTAGGACTAATTAGGTGATTTCGTAAAATCTAGTACCTGCGAATTCAAGGTGACTTACAATAACAGAAAAATAACAGAATACAATACAAGTACAGGTAAAGTAAGACATACCTCTCATGTTATGATATGCAACCGCTATGCGAGCAACAATGTAAGTACTTTTATGAAAACCATTTTCTTCCATATCTTGATAAATCTTCAATGCTTCCTCGTTCAGCTGCAATTCCAGGTATACCAGAGCCACAAAAAACTGCTTTATCCAACAGCTAGGAAGTCTCAAAGACAATAACTGGAAATCAAAAATGATCACGGCTGTATAAATATACATTTTTTCATAGCTAACCAAACAAGGAACTGTTTGTAATATACATGTGTACCCATAATAGTGTGTAAGATGTAAATGGTATGTAAGGAACTGACAAAGATTTTATCAATTTATTTATTTCTAATAGATATTTTATAAATTATTTATATTAATTATTTATGGAAATATTTCAATCGTTTTGAAAACCAGTAAACCGAAATCCTTTTAAATGGTTAACCGAACAGTTACAAACATTTATGGTCGAAACAGTAGTCACGGGACAAGCTATCTTTGAACACATTAAAATTGCTTTCTTTAAATATGTGTTAATATAACAACTGTTATCATGTAATACACTTACCATTTCTCTGTCAGTTATAAGGGGGACAAGTTCCTGCCAAGTACCCCAATGTAACGGCTCCTTCTCGATAGCTTCAAGTAAAACTTCTAAAGAATCTTTCAACAGATCGAGTTTTTTAAGAACAACACCATACCTACAAAAAGGACAAATGAGTGCCGCTGTACGCTTTCCAACCTCTTCTATAAGTGACGTCATTTCCAGAAATCGTCACATGTGACGTCACAATGTACTGACAGTAAGCAATATTTGCCCCATATGGCAATATGAAAACAAAGTGACCATATGGAGTAAATATTGTTTCCTGCTTGCAAATAGTGACATCAATGTGGAGTTTTCTGGAAAAGATGTTACTAAAAGAAGAGGTTGGAATTCCAACAGCAGCGCTCAAATACTCATCACTTGAGCTCATGTTTTCACACTTACAAATATTAAACATATATCAGGAAGAAAATAAACGAAATAGTGATATAAACCACAAAATCTACACCCTCATCACAATTCCTGTTTGCAGAACATGCTTGATGTTCCTTTAAGATATTTTTTTAATAATAACATTAATTATTGTTATTGATTATTTTGTCATAATTTAATATGATAATACTATTAATTTCATTACTTTATATAAGTAATGGAGACCTCTTCATGTTCAGGTAACTGGATCTGCATTTTTGTTTGTCTTGCGAATAGGTCTTCAAGACGAAATAATATTTATAACAGTTGTATTAGTGAAGGATAGTATAAGAAAACAACTTGGTCTGTGGACACAGGTTTTTATGAGTGTTTCTATAATGAGACGTTTGCAAGCAGATGTTGGTACATCTTTACTTACAAGTAGAGTGAGTACCCATCCAGTTCTTTGTTGGCATATTTTTTGCTCAGTTCAATTCGTAATGTTTTCAGGTGTTCATTTTCCAGGTGATCAGGGGGTCCTGTAAAAATGTGAAACATATTCTGAAAATTTTGAAGTAACAATTCTGAAGGCCAATTTTCTCTTACATAAAAATCTCGAAGATTTCTAAAAATGTTCATTGTCACATAGAAGCAAGGACTTTAACTTGAAAAATCTGACAAATAATAGTCTCTTACCAATTGAATCAGATGCCTTGTCCAATTTCCTCTTCTCATCAGCCAGATAGCGAGAATACATGTACAAAAAGTAACATTTTGGACTGATACAGTCTTTCAGGAAGAATGCAGCTCTGTCATATTCCTTCAGGTCAAAGTATGACGTGGCGAGACTAAACTGGTCATATTCCAGAAGGAATCTCTGCAATTTTGAACAGAAGAGTGAGAGACAAACTAAAATAAAGTCTATATTCCATCACAGCAAATTTTACTTGATGAAGACTATTCGAAACATCAAAATCACTTGACGAATCAGTAGATCCTGTGATTTTCCTTACACAATACCAACTAAGCCAAGGGCCATTACTATCAGATAAAAGTCTTGGGTTGCTTTCAATTTGATCTAAATGTATGCATCACACATTTTGTTAAGAAGGTGAACAACAATCAAGATCAACATACCAGTAATTATATAAAGGTAACCTGCATACTGTTACACATTTGATTTTAAGAATACATGTAAATTGACAATATGGCACTGCTGCAACCATTGGAATATTTTTCTGAACTGGCTTTGACTATTCTATTATCTGCTGGTGGCTTGTTTAAATTCTAATGATAAAACTCAAAGACCTGATATAAATTACCTCATCTTCTTCAAACTGAAGTACTGCCTGTAACTGTTGTTTGTCTGCATACTTGCTCAAAGCCAAGGACAATTCAGCACACCTAGAAAAAAAATCCACAATCATACCTTTTTCAGTCCATTTTGGGAAAAAGACCCTAGATAAATTTGGAAAACTTTAATTGCTTCAACTCCAATTTTGGGAATTTTCATATAGTTAAAGAACATACTTTTTATATCTAAATTTATTTTTTTGGTAGTGCAAAACCCATCAAAAAGAAAGTCAAAACGAACCTAAACATGAAGACCCATTAAATGATATTCGGGCAAGTGAATACGGGCAAGTCGAAATTGCAAACTGTCCGCCCGAATGGGCAAGTCCTTTGAAAAATTATTGTGAAGGCTGCACCTAACAGAAACCCTGCAAATGATCATAAATCCACCCGTGTGATATATTTCTGTGAAACTAAAGTTAATGGATGCACAGACATATAAACCGGCATGGATTCACAAAAGGCTGATATTGGTGAAATGATAAGAAGAAATAATTTACCCACAATCCTTAGCACACAATTTACCCACAATCCTTGCACTTAGTAAGTATCATGGATTTGATTCCAAATTTCATCCAATTAAATGACGCTCGTTTAGTCTTACAATTCAGTATTGAACAAAAAATGCATACAAGCAAACAACAAGATAAACACAAAATATACAAATACCATCAAACATGAGGATTACAGTGACAGCCTTCAAGACAATTGTTTTGAAGGACTTGCACATTCGGGCCGACAGCTTGCAATTTCCACTTGCCCGAATTCACTTTCACTTGCCCGAATAAGATTAACACCACCGTCAAAATGACGAAGACACATGATGTTTTGATGGATGTTTTGATTTGTTTAATTGGAAACGAAGACTGGTAACAACAGTTGAAGAAAAAGTGCTGTTACACAAACAAAAGTGACAGCTTGGATAAAAGCTAGTCAGACCGGACCACGAACACGACTTGCCCGTTCAGGCAGACACAATGGATTTTTTACTTGTCCGACGGTAAATTTACTTGTCCCAGGCTTCGGGCAAGTGGGTTATCGTGAAGACTGCATGGTTCAAAATGTCAAATTCTTTAGATTTAGAAACAAGATGGCGGACATTGCCAATTTTTTTACTGCTAATCGGAACACCTCGCTCATTATTGTGGATCATTTTCATAGAATTGTAGGTGGGGGTTCCGATCGTTTGATCTCGGAAGAAAATCTCACAGCTGCAGAGAGTTCAATAACATCTAAATACATATACCAGCCTGTTTCGAAACAATGGTTTATATTTCCATGACTAATGTTTTAATATACAGTTACACAGTATATCGAATGTATGCACCAGGGACAAGGCTAGTTTGTAACCATAATAAAAGTTCAACTTTAGAAATGTGTCTGAAAAAAGAATAGTCCCAGCAGAATGTATAATCTAAATTCTAATATAGTTATATCATTGGTTCGCATCATTCATGTGCAACATAGACCTGATACGCAGGTAAAACTGATAAAGGTCTACCCTATACGGAAACAATCTGCATTGACTGTCATGGGGATAAGGAAAAAACCCAGCACGACCATCATGCTGAAGGCCACGGCCTCAAAGTCACTATCTACTTTTAAACTGACGCACATAATATACGATAATATAATATTCACTAAATAATCGTATATGGCTATGGTAATATCAGAAACTAGGACCGCACCTGTTATCTCAAATTGTTTATTGACAGGTAATTATGAAAAATAACACGTAGTATTTAAATATCTATCCGAAATAGATTTTAGACGAGCACTATGCAACTAGATGACAAAAACGAATGCTCAGAAAAAACGTAATGGAACGGGGAAATATCTATAGATACCATTTTGCGCTGTGCATTAAACGACGAGACGAGAATTCTCTATTAGCTTTCACCAGATCGCCTTTAATGCGAGCCAAGTCCCAAGTTTTAACATCAGCCATTTTCCCGGTCCGTAGTAATTATTATGATAACGTAAATAATATGCTAACACCGATAGCTTGAGAGCGTTCTCGGCAACCAAGACTTCCGGATTTTTACCACACATTTGTAGATTTAGGAATAATTATTGCTTTCATCATGTTCATAAAGTCCAAGCCGTTAGCTTTAAAGAGTAGTTCGTCTTTAATCTGCAACAACTTAACTGTACTGAATAATGCCGCGAAAGGTTCATTAAATTATGCGGTTATTCATAAATATTTGATAAATATGGTGTGTTCTTCTACTGACGGCTCGCAAGTCGCGCACAAACAAGTTATATTCAAAGAACCCTCAGCAACACAACAGGGGACTTCAATGATAATGCAGGTAAGGACAACAAATTTGTTCACCCCTTCCTGTTGCAAAGTGACATGGTGGTCTATTGGTAGAGTGCCATATATATTCCTGAGCTGAAGCTGTGAATTTGAAGGGCTTTGTCTCTAATCCAGCCTTACCCGGTATGTGTGAGATTCTACTCAATCCTGAATATTTTTTTCCAACAGGACCTTTAAGCATTGTGCTGCGCCATGCCTCAATAACCTTGTGTCATTCTGCCCCTTTTATCAGTTTCATTATGCCATGTGTCAAGAAGCGCCCTTTTCACAGTCTGACTGCATACCCTTTATCAAAATTATGTAATCAGGCCTTTTTCTCTTCATTTTGGGAAAATGGTCGCTTCAGTAGACATTTTTTTGAAGGTGCTTCCGATCAGGAAAACCCCCCATATATTTGGCTTTGGGAATAGGTCAGATAGACTGACCCATGTGAACTAAAGAAAAAGGCCTGGTAATCCAGTTAATTTGACACTACACTAATCTTATAATTAGTCAGTGTATCATATGGTTCCCACTTTTATGTGGCGGCACATTCGTTTTCCTAAGCATTCAAATAACAATGGAAGCCGGGACCAGTGGGAACCATTACTTTGTCCCATCTTTGACATTGACACGCAGTAGCAGATCCACTGTAAACTGAAGCCAGGAAACGTTTTAACAAATTGTATAGGTAGACGTTAATGTGTTGTTTCTGACAACTTGCAGAACAATTAAGTAAAAGCGAATAGCACCTTTGCAGGATGAATTCAATGGAAGGTCGTGTCAGGCAGTATTTAAAGACATAAAGGAGCCGGGCGTTTGATTTAGACCAGTTAGATTTAGGTGTGTTCTCAAAATAGCTGTGTTTGTTTAGACACTTTCATTTTCATATTTTCAAAATATACAACTGATTGCACTAAGTTGCTGAATTTTTTATCTTTGTCTAAATATATGCATACGGTAATGTACACTGCCTATTCTTATCTTGTATTTTTACTGTTTACCTCTATTAAAAATGCCTTCAAAAAACTTCAGAAATTATTAATATAACAAAAACAAACATCAGTAAAGTGTAGTTCATTACAATCACACAAACAAAACACAGAATCTGGGGTATGTATGACAACATCAAATTTTAACGGCATGGTTGCTTTCATTGACACTTTACTGAATGACACATAATGTAGAAAACAATGGTTTATGAAGTCGAAAAATATTATGGTAAACAAAAACAAGTTATGTTTAAAATATATCTGTATAGAAGTACTTAATTGAATTGTAACAATGTGCAAAATGCAGACCTCGAACTTTTCCTGCTATTAGGGTGAAGGAAGACTCACAGTGCCCTTCTAGTATTATGTTTGATATAGATGGACACCTAGGTAGAACCATCAACCTTAACCAAGCCAGCTGGTTAGCTTCCTAACATATAAATTCTATGTCACAGGTGGGATTCTAACCCACAGCACTAAGGGGCAAGTAAATTGAAGTCGGCAACCTTAACCACATTGAAGCTCCGTAGACCACTCAAAAACACAATACATTTGTATTTACAAATTAATAATGTGGATAAATGTGAGGTAAATCAACAGTTACAGATCTTAGACTCTGCTGACTTCTTAAGACGCCATGTAAAATTTGATAATAAAGTTACTGACCCAGGGGTGTCACTTATTTTCCAATTTGCAGGGAAATCATGAAAAGTAGGCAGGGTCTGGGATGATACTCCCCTTCATTATGATCACTCATACAAGAAAAGTAGCCGGGTGATGATGTTTAAGTTACCGGGTAGTTTTTCCGACTCCCAGCTCTTATTGACACCCCTGCTTACCAAAGACAGGAATGGCTTATACCATGAACAGAAAAGTGCCTGTAATCCGTGATGAACAGATGCAAAAAAACATCATTATAGCCTTAGTTTGTATAAATAATTGTGTATGTTTGAATCCATAAAGAATAGATTAATTAAAAAAATAATGAGTATTTTCATGAAACTTTGCACTGAAAACCACATGATGAGTTGTAGTATGTAACATAATTTTCATTTGCTATATTACATTCAAGATGACCTTGCAGCACAAAGTACTCACACAGTTTTCAGCAGAATTTCAGCTAGGAAACTTCAACCAAAAATAATCCTCATTTATAAATTGTGACAGTGTTTGACTAACTATTTCATTCTGTTTTGGTTCAAGATTGCCTACTTTCATCTGTATTGGAATTTGTCAAAATTATGTAAAAAAGCAGTTTTGGGGGGTATTTAGCCCCGCATACGTGTCTTTGTACTCCGACTTTTACACACGTCGTTCGTAACAGCGACAGTATAGAGACGTGACGTCCGTGGCTGGACTAGGGGGTATTAATCACCTTCAGTGATCAGGGATTTCCCCGACTCCCTTTCTTTCAACGGACTCCCATTTTCAACTTACTTCGCATCCCTGGGACCCCTAAAATAAACTTTTATCAAGTATAAACTGCATAAATGGGACTCAAATATACCAAGAACCCATTTTTATCAAACACGAGGGTCCACGGATCCCTAGCTGAAAAATCCTAGGGAAAACCCCGAGTGATAGCTCTAGTTACATTTAATTGTGTTACATGTTATCATTTTTGTTCTTTTCTTTGATATAATTTTATGTTTTACTTCAGACAAAATGGTTGAATCTAAAAAATGGAAGATCCGTTTTGATCCTGACATCATTGAAAGGAATTCAGGTATGCTCACTGCGATATTATTCCAGTGAGGTATTGATTTAATCTCAAATACTATTGTTTTATGGATTGTCATTTAAGTAGCAAATCCCTTGTTTATTTAATATTTTATACGGAATTTATGCAGGCAATTTTAGACAATGATTTGTTTGATCTAAATGCTTTGATATTTGCTCATTAATTCAAATGGCTGCTGCTTGAATAATTTATGTTTCATGCTGAATATAAAATAATAATAAATATGAATATATATATTCATATATTGAGTTACATTAGGTTCTTGTCAAATGTTTGAAAATTGTGTTTATTTTTTTTTATAATAAATTGGCTTTTTTTGTTTTTTCTGCTGTTCTATGTTTAATGTTGTTTTAATTAGAAATTATGTGAAAGGATTGAGGAACGTTTTATTATGTCTAGTTAATATAGCTTTCTTTTTGTTTACAAATATTACCTGTCATTAAATTACTTAATTGTGAAACATAAATCGATATCTGCGAATACCCATTCGCCTGAAGCCTGCAGGAAGTGAAATCAGTTTCTGACAAGAGAATATTGTTAAAATAGCTCTATAAGAATATAGTGTAAGGCAGTGAGGTATGGCAACATACAATATTCAGGCCAGTGCTACAGAATTTTATTGTGAAATATTGATAGTTAAAAGATTTATTAGTTGTATGCAAGAATTGAGGTGGGGAGACATAGTAATGTTGTGCTTTCTGTCTAGACATCTGTCTGGATGTCTGTCTGTCTGGATGTCATAAAGTTTGTCTGTGTTTCTCCTAAACCACTAGTTAGATTTCAATGAAACTTCACATCAGTTACTGGTACAGAGCCTAGATTTGCATATTGTTAGTATGTTTTGGTCAGATTTTTTTTTGACAGTTATAACCCTTTTGTGATGAAAATCAAACAAATTTGGCGATGTCCCAGCTTTTCCTGTCCAACCCCTGATTGGATTTCAGTGAAATTTTACGATAGTGATTCTGCGTGTGCATATTGTGAACAATTGTTTTTGTTGAGTTATTTCCCTTTGATACAGATGAAAAATCGACTAATTTTGCAATGTCCTTGCTTTTCATTTATAATATCTGACCATTTGACAAAGTATTAAAAAAAATTAACGTGTGTGTGTCATAATATATGTCACAATAGCTGGGGGTGTTGGGCAGGGAGACAATAACAAGCTCTAGTTTCCAATTGACAAAAGCTTTTTACTAAGGATTGGACAAAAATAAATATTTTGTACCTGTTTAACATTTCTAATTGAACTTGAAGTAAGAACTCATCTGTCAATACAGAGTGACATGTCAAACCTCAGGTAGATTGTAGGATGTACTTGTGATTTGTATCAAGTCTGTATTAAATTTTCTCTATTAATGTATAAAATACAGTTGCTAGGTAATATTTGTTTCTGCAAATTATGTTATGATTTTTATTAATTTAACTACTGTATTGTATTGATAGTTGATCTTTTTGACAATTAGATGCAATAATGACTTTAAAAAAACGTTGTCCAAGTCGGCCACAATACATTATTTGTTTGCATGCAGTTCGATACACATAGTGCAGTACAGGTAATTTGGTAGGATCAATAGGTCAATTATTTGTACAGACATGTCTCAAATAGAGAAAATCAAAATGATAGGTCTACCTGCATAAAAGAGCCAAAACAATGAACCTGGGCCGATGTTGGTGCTTAGTTGGTAGTACCACAAATGTACATGACAAAAATGACAGCCTAGTTTAACATATTCTATTTGTATTTGCGTTTATTTATCATCGCCACCTGTTTCCCATATGGGCGACGCCTCCCGAAGAATGTTAGTCATATTAGATTTTTGGAGGATAGTGCATGATACAGGAGATGCCCCAGTTCCAGAAGCACCCCTGGTTCTTTTACATGCTAGATGTAAAGCATCATACACGGGAACTCGGTTTTTAAAGTCTCGTCCGAAAGACTGTAGTATGGTCAGTGATGGAGCGGGGAATCGAACCTGCGATCCCTGGATTACTAGTCCAGCGCGTAACCACTGGACTACAGATCTGCAACATATTCTAACATGTGCCTCTGCTATATATCCTGAGGCTTGATACAAAGAACAGTGTTGACTGAGATGTTCTTTAAGCAATAACATAAACGTGTCAAATGCTATTTTTTCAGATGTTTGAATATGATGGGTCTGCTATGATATACTGGCATGCTTTAGGAGATGTGTCTAATGCTGAATCAGTTGGTTTGTAAACTTTTATTGCGCTTTAGATTACACTGAAAGGTACTGAACTGTAGCTAATTATAGGCCTAACTACTTGCTATACAGCAGTTTTTAAACACAAATAACATAAATTCATCTGCAGTATGCTTCATTTTCAATTGAAGAGATTTGTATAACTACAGTGAACTCTATTTGGCTCAGACTTTTCAGTAAACACTGGATCCCTTCTTCCCTATACCGAAAAAAATATAAATCTTAAAATGGGGAAAAGTACTTGAAATTTTTGGCATGTTCTGTATGAACCATGGACTGTTTTTGTGGACTTGGTACAACATTTAAATAATATGCATATTAAAGATTTGTAGACTACATTAAACTGTAGTCAGTGCTTATTTACCTCATTATGGTCAGCCAATGAAAACAGGTTTTGGAAAATATTGACCATTGGTTTACACAATAACAGTTTTTGTACACAAGTTTGAATACATCAAAATATGCTAATAAATAATATATTGTGATTACATGTACCTATTTTGTTTAGTGTAATTTCCTTGGGGTTCTCGAAGTCATACCTTAATTTGCTTAGAAGATGATGTTTTGAAATAACAGTGAGATATATGTATTTGTATTTAACTATTTTTGTATTGTATTTGTTCATAATATCACAATGTTAAAATTTTGTTATTATATTAACAACTAGGCGTAAACAATATTCTGCATGGTTTGTATGTCTGTTATATCTTGTGATATTTTTCCTATTTATTACATGTTCATCTTATTGTCTACAGGATATTGTTTTGATGTTTCAGAAAATAGCAATTTTGGACGTGGTATTGCCGCTGTTGGTGATAGTCTAGTTTGTGTTGGTAAGTATATACATGTACATTATAGCTTCAAGGGTCTATTGAATATAATGATATGGGACATAATACGATAACAGTTTCAGTAGATTAATGGGATGATAGTTGAGCTTGTTTTCAATTTGCCACACATTGTTGATAATTCCATCTGAAATAAAGTAAATTGTAAAAACTGTTTCTACAGATCCATACTAATATCCGAAACGATTGTGTCTTAGTTCAAAATTCTGGAATTATAAAGTTTGTTGTGGTTTTGTTTAAGAATGCCAATAAGGATGAAAGCAAATGGGTTGTTGATAGATAGAAATAGTCTCTGGTCAATAAGATGGCAACAATCTCAAATATTTATATTCGCATATATTTTTATTCCAGGTTCCACTGTCCACTATTAGGTACCATTTGTTTAATGATTGTCCATGCAGGTACGCTGACCATCCTGCTTAAATCACTCCAATGACCACTGCCACTAAAATCCCATGAAAAGGTGCATTGAATTAGCAGTCTGTGTGCCAAGTGACACAGTGGTCAATCCAAGACTGTCTCCTAAGGAGGTTCATCTTCCAAATAATATTTTGTCCCAAGCAGGGAAGTCTCCGTAGAAATGATGAGCTCAAAAAGGGTGTCTCACACTGAAGGCTTTGTCGTGAAGCAATCATATTTATATTTTATTCTTTTGTTGCAGGTACACAACAAGGTAGCATTCTTGTGTTTGACATTCCACCAAAAGGCACTAATGTCACTGTAGTCAGTACATGCCAAGGTAAGTTTTTTGATTTCTTGGGTATTGCACTAACTATTATAACTGCCCCTTTTCTAATCTAGTTACAATAGTGTTACGACAAACCCTGATAAATTGCTTTTATTGTCCAACCACAAATAGTCTACTCCTTGAATTATACCACTGTTATTCATGTGAACACAAATTTAGAACCTCATAAAAATTCGGGATTGTACAAATACAGGCTTCTCTAGCTGTGTGATATGATGTGATAGTGAAAGGCTGTTTGGTATCACATCAATTGTTTTTCAATGGTGTTGTATCTGGATATAGATTTCATAATTATAAAAATCATGGACTATAATACAAGTTTCATCAAGGAGTTGTATCATAGATTGGGATTTATCGATAATAATACTTCCTGCTCAGTATAAAAATACCATACCCATAAGTGGTTACTCTGAAAATCAACAAAAAATGCAAAAAAACAGCAAAAATGATCCTATTGTTGATCATGCACCTTTCATCTGGCGCAGTCATCAATCAACTGAGCTGCCATCAATACAGCAGGTTGTATGAGGTACTGCCATCAATACAGCAGGATGTATGAGGTACTGCCATCAATACAGCAGGTTGTATGAGGTACTGCCATCAATACAGCAGGTTGTATGAGGTACTGCCATCAATACAGCAGGTTGTATGAGGTTATCAATGGTTTCTTATTGTAGGCCACAAAAGTGCCGTGTGTCACTTGGCCAGTGAAGGAGATGTGCTAGTCAGTGGCGACGAAGACGGACATATCCTTGTCTGGAAAGCTTTAGGTACCAGCGTCACACAATCACTGAAGATACCAGGAAATGGGTGAGAATTATGTTAATATATATTGCTTATTTGCACTGGTCAGGCTCACTTGTAAATGTTTGGCTACAATATTCATGTTGGAGACCACTATTATGACGGTAATAAAATTATTTGCTTGTTTTAAATTTACAAACCTGAATACAACATGACTGGTCAGGCACTGACTATAGGACCAGTGCAAAACGTGTGTGGTTGTAATGTTCAAGTAAAAAAAGTAGGTGGTCATTTGTCCATTTGATAAAATATTTTCTGAACTGTAGAAATATGTATATATCATTTCAGACGAATCAGACAGTAGTGAGGGATTTTTGTCTTAATACTATACCTTGACCTTGCAGTTCCCGACAGTGAAAAGGATTGGCCCCTTTTGATAGTGATTTATGTTTGGTCCCTATTTGATAGTGAAATATTTTGTACCTTTATAGCTCATCTGTTTTGAAAATGAAAAGCTATAGTTATAGCTTGATCATTGGCGTCATCTGCGTCGACACTTTCGTCCTCAAATGCTAAGTTCAGTAAAACCTCACTTAAAGACCACCTCAATAATAAGACCACCTTGAAATTAAGAACGCAATTTTCAAGTCCATTTTAACTGTTTTGCTCGTTATACAACCTCACTAAGAAGACCACCTCAATAAGAAGACCAGTTTCAATAGTCCCAAAGGTGGTCGTATTATTGAGGTTTAACTGTATTGCTTTAGCTTAGTTTCAGAGACAGTTTAAGTCTCAATGGTAATGTAACCCACAGATGAGCTTCTGTGTCCGTTTGCAATGCTCTTGTTAATATTAGTGACCAATTTATATGTTCAGTCAAAAAAGAAAGTATGCATGGCGCATTTTGCTGTTACTTTGTAACCAATTAAATTATATTGAGATTAAGTGTGTTGTAATATTTTCAGTGAGCCGTGCAGTAGTATAGGTATGTGGAAAGGTATTATTGTCGCTGCGTATGGTGATGGCCAGATAAGTGTATATGATAGTGCTAGTGGTAGACGTGGTGCTAATGTCAATGCTCATGCTAGATGGATTAATGCCATAGACATTGCCATGGAAACTGGATTGGTGAGTGTGAGCTATATTTATTACCAAAGTGGTAGAGTGTCTGACACCTTATCCAAAGGTCGTGAGTTTGAATCCTGTCTTGGGCGACATAAAACCTCAAAATCTCTCAGTTTGCATGGAATGCTGGAAAGTAACCCAGAAAGCCGTCATTACGAGTGTTTGAAATAGGTATACTTCACTTGTTTCACGATCAATGTATAATGAATAAGTTCAAACTAATGTTTATTCACTTTATCTACCATACTTCTATGTTGATGAAGAATGATCATATACATTATTTCAAATGATGCCTAATTAATAAGTATTAATATCAGAAAAATTTATGATGCTATTTCAATTTCTTATACAGACCAATATTATGAATCACCCTGCATAAATATAGAATTTCCTGATTGGTTGATACACATAGTAATTATCATTACATTATAAACTGATTACTGTATAACAGGAATATATCGCATGTCGAAAAGTTTGTGAATTGCCGATTCCAGACGTTTTGCGTGCGAAGATGTTTGCGAATCGCTGAAATCACTGAATTCATAATATATACAATCGTAAAAATTGCTATTAGATAATTGAAGTACGTATTATTGACGTGTAAATGGAGAAGAAGTGGAAATTTACGCTAGGGAAAATGTTTGCGAATTTTGTGCATTTGCGTAATTCGCCAACTTTACCACCTTGCAAACTTAACCACTTTTACAGTATATTGTATTGTTATACAAAGCTTCCTTGCAATTGAATGACTCATATACAGTAAAACCTTGCTTAAAGACCACCTCAATAATAAGACCAAATAAAAATTAGGACCACACTTTTCAAGCCCATTTTGACTGTTCCACTCTTTATTCAACCTCAATATTAAAACTACCTCAATATTAAGACCAGTTTTCAAGGGTCCCAATGGTGGTCTTATTATTGAGGTTTTACTGTACATTTATGAGGACAATGCTTTGTTTAAAATAGCTCACTAAACAATGTTTGGTAAAAATATATACAGTCATACAGGAGTGTGGTTGTCATCTTCAGTAATTGCTCTAGTGTACAAATGTATAATTGTATACTTGCAGGTTGTTTCTGTGAGTGAGGATTCCTTTGTAAGAGTGTGGCAACTAGTTCCAGGAAATCTACCATCTGTAAGATGTGTTTGTATAAACAAATTGTATACCATTATAAACTCTTTATTTTTCTGGAAGGAAGGTGGGGAAGAAGTTTTTTTAAGTCCGCCTGCAGTGAGCTCGATATAGTTGCCACAATGGCAGTTCGGTGTATGTATGTGCGTGTGCGCGTCCATAACTCTGTCATTTATTGGGGGATTTTCAACTAGTTGGCACAAATGTTCACTATGATGAGACGATGTGTTGTGCACAAGACCCGTGTCTGTAGCTCAAAGGTCAAGGTCACTCTTAGAGGTCAAGTGTCAATTTTTTTTGTTTAAAACATCTTGTCCGGAATACATCGCTGTCATTTAATGGGAGATTTTCAAATTACTTGGCTCTAATGCTCACCATGCTGAGACGGTGTCTCGTGCATAAGACCCGTGTCGGAAGCTCAAAGGTCAAGGTCAAACTTTTGATTTTGTCCAGGCCATTACTCTGTCACTTATAGGGCGATTTTCACATCTCACATGTTTATGAGACGGTGTGTTGCACAAGACCAGTGCCTGTCAATCAAAGGTCAAGGTCACACTTTTAATTTTGCCCAGACCATTACTCTGTCATTTATAGGGGGATTTTCAAGTTATAAATGTTTACCATGATGAGACAGTGTGTTGCACAAGACCTGTGTCTGTAAATCAAAGGTTAATGTAAGAAAATGGGTCTAAAACATCTTGTCAGGACCATTACACTGTCATTCATCGGAGGAGGATTTAAATTACTTAGCACAAATGTTCACCTTGATGAGTCAATGTGTCGCATGCAAGACCCGTAGCCCTAAGTTTAAAACTTGGAATGTAAAAATTGGTTTTAATAGATATACATCATTATATAACATATTCTCTTCATCTCTTGACAATCTAGTTTAAATTGACATATTTCGATTGTTGGAAAGAAGACTGGGAGCTCGATTTCGATCTTGTGTGATCAATATTGTTAAGAATTAAAGATTAAATTGTCTTTAAATTGAGCTTAGAATTTGTTATCTATTTGTTATGTTTTAGACATAGATTGTATCTTATTTAATTGATATTTTTTCATACTTGACGTTTGATATAGATATTTGTAATATTGTCTGTTTAATTTAACATTCAAGCCTTTGATGTCTGGGACATGATTCACTGTAACCTCTTTATCCCTGATACTGTCAACCAAATCAATACTTTTTGGATAATTTTCAGATTGAGTTCAAGTTTGGTGATTGTGTAACGGACCAGCAACTTGTCGGAGCCCAGTTCATACATCCTGCAGGAAGAGGCTTCTGTGTGGCGGGTTATGATAGTTCCGATTTGAACTTTTTCATTCAATCTTGAGTTGCTGTTAGTCTATCTCTGTGACAGATATTTTAAGGGAACTTAAGGGACTTGTCAGGGTTTTGTTATGTTTTTTCTTTGTTTTGCATTCAGAAGCACTCCTTGCTTTTCTAATTTTGAGTTCTATTCTTAACTGCGGGAACAGCATTGAAAACAGAAGGCAGTAACAATATTTTGCACTGAACAAGATGTATTTTTTTATCAATTTTTGAAATAAATCAGTATTTTTTTTTTTTTTTTTTTTTGTCATGTTGTGAACTTTCATTATTGTTGAAGAATTTTTTTGATTTACTAATGTTTTCTGTCTTGTGTTTATTTTAAGGTAAAATAGATGTTTTATGAGAACTTATAGTGGAATGGGTAAGGTAGGAAAATACTGCCCTGGTCATTAGCATTGTGAATTTCTCAAATTTGTAATTAAAAAACCCCAAAGACTCCTTGTTCATTTGTCATGCATGACATATCAATTTGAACATCTCTGGTGCTTTCAATGTCCGAGAAAACATTTTATTATCACACTGCATTGTAAAAACAGAATATCAACGCCATTTGTATGCTTGTGTTGCTTCTTTTAAATACTTCCTGGTTTCGTAATTCTTCATACTTCCTGGTTCTTTGAACAAGTTTGTACACCGGTCAAAGAAGATAACCCATTATGTTGTATTTTGAGAATCTTTACAACAGATTTTGACAGGTTAACATTCACTGCTTTCGATAGTTCAATTCGTTTGAATCATAACTTCTACAGCGTATTACAATCAAATCCACAGAAGATTCGTCAGGTAGCATTTTTACCAGTATATTTTTTTAATTAGTTGTTAAAAATTGTAATGATACGAAATACCGTTGCATTGCTCTTGTTGGCTGTTAACTCTATGTTAACTGGTAATAAATAATCTGCAAGTCCCATGTTCATTAATTAGGCCAAGGTAAATCAACTGCTTTATTTAACATTCCAGTCTACACCTTACATTTCATGCTGCCTCAATTTATTCTCTTTACGTATAGAAAAAAGTAGAGGGCATCACCAATTTTGAGGTAGTGACATATCAAGGGAGTGATAAATAAAAAAATATCCTGTCCCCCTTTCAAGAAAATATTGGATGATATGAATTCAGCAAAATGATTCATCTTGGCCTTTAGTTCATCATTAAAAATGGCTTATTTACAGGACTCATAATACATAAAGTTTAATAGGAGTGTTAATGTTGTGAAATTTTCTGTGCATTTTTTGTCTTTTTCATAAAGACTATGTTTGCAAAAAGTGAGATTTATTTTTTAAATTTGTAATGTGGTCAAAATGAAGCTGTAATGTACTCCATTAATAAAAGGGAATATTATGAATAAGGAATATTTTCTATAAGGAGTGCACGCTAATTTATATTGAATATCATTTGAAAACACATATCAAGGTTGGAAACTTTTTTATGAATCTCGATTCATGATCCAGTTTTTATTTCTTATGTAATGATTTATTTTTGCTGAATGTTCAGTAGGAAAAAATTAATTGTCTTGTTATTCGAGATAATATTTTTATTAAGTTAATGTTTTGGTATGTTATAAATGTTGTACGTATAATTATGAGCTTTAAACATTGTGTGCATAATGTGTTCTCAAAACTTTCATGTCGCCAAATTATATGTTGTAATACCTTGTATTTGATATCAAATTTATTGTCCAGACTGTTGAGGATGAGATTAGGGGTTTGTAGTGAATTATCTCCCTTAGAAAACATTACCAATACTCGAGACTTTTTCATGAAATACAATGTAGTTATATTACAGTAAAACCTCACTTTAAGACCACCTCAATAATTAGACCACCTCAAAATTAAGAACACAGGTTTCAAGTCCATTTTCACTGTTTTGCTCTTCATTCAATCTCAATATTAAGACCACCTCAATACGAAGACCAGTTATCTGGAGTCCAAATGGTGGTCTTATTATTGAGGTCTTATTGTGTGTTTGTTTAATGAACCAATTAGGGGAAAGCAGTAAGTAGTGCCATCAATTGGTCAGTTCAGAAGTATTCTCAATACTTATTTTGATTTCCCGATATATTGATATACTAGTAGTGAAATTATTCGATTAACGATTGGAAACATTCATTGATTAATGCACTATATTGTTTATACCTGCTGACATGGAACTTTAATGGGTAAATCATTTTTCATTGTAATTGCCTGTCGGTCTTACCTAGTATATGTGCTGGGATAGATAGGTTTATGTTTGCTGCGTTTAATCCATCCCGTAAAAGTTGTTCATCCAACTGCTTACTGATAATTTGGCAGATTTTGATCAAACTTTACATTCACTCGATATGTTTTGTAAGAAAATGTTCACTTGAAATGTGAATTTGCGAGTTGGTTCATTCCTGAAAGCAAAAAAATCTGTACTGGTACCTTATTTACAGTTGCATATATACATTAAAACCTCACTTGAAGACCACCTCAATAATTAGACCACCTCAAAATTAAGAACACAGTTTTTAAGTCCATTTTCACTGTTCTGCTCTTTATTCAACCTCAATATTAAGACCACCTCAATAAGACCAGTTTTTAAGGGTCCCAAGGGTGGTCTTATTATTGAGGTTTTACTGTACGTTGTATAATGTTAATTTAAGTGAATGAACCAATTATCGAGAGAATACCGAATAATCTTTTGGTGCTTTGTGAAACAAATGTCATTTTGCTATAGAAAATGATAGCTTG
This sequence comes from Mactromeris polynyma, assembly GCA_032209605.1. Taxonomy (NCBI): domain Eukaryota; kingdom Metazoa; phylum Mollusca; class Bivalvia; order Venerida; family Mactridae; genus Mactromeris; species Mactromeris polynyma. The sequence goes on from JASFXZ010000012.1 coordinate 8,909,605, forward strand.
CGTAATCTTGATATGTATTCTTGGTTTTGTGTATGTATATCTTTGCACATATGACATTTATTTAATGATGGCAATTATGATTATTGTATACACTTTGTTTGTTAGGTATTGATTAGTATAAATTTGTTTAGTACAGAAATATATGATGTATACTTCGTATTGTAAGTCTATTTAAATGTAAATTGTATAATATATGTAATGTTGATATTGTTATCTATAATACATGTATTCATTTGTATTACCTTACTACCATGAAACCTTTCAAAACTGAATCCTTTATATACCGAACTACTGTCTATACCAAGCACTTTTGTAATAAACAAATAAAAAGGGTTCGAGGGTTTCCCCCAATTTACAATAATTGCCACTAATTGACAACTGCGGCTCTTTTAATTCCATACTCTGGTCTGTGTCTGTCTCCAATTAAGTGTTCAATGTATTTCAACATTAGTTAAAGGTCAATTCTCCACACTAACCATGTTAGCAATTGCTCTATAAACATCGCAAGTTACGCCAACTCAGAGTTAAAGAGGTAGACAAGGAAAGAAAAGTTGATGCAAAAAAATCGGGTGGATATAGGTTTTGAATTTTCCCTCGTCAACTTGTTCTTGTACACTTTGACATAACTTCTTTAATTGTCTATATTTGCGTAATGAAAACAGACCAACAAGTTATTTCTATACAAAAGCGAAACAATGTATGCAAAATACACCTTGAGACACCTGAAATATATACCCATGAGTCGATAAAGGAACAAACTAAGTTCTGGAAAAACCGAGCACCTGTGAAAAGCGAACAATCGACCCAGTCCGGAAGAGGTTCAGTTTAGACAGGTTTCATTGTACCCTGGTGTGAAATGCTTCTGAGATAGTAATATAATTTCATGATTAATCCATGCTACTGAGACAGCGTGATACAATTTGTTAATTCCAGATAACATGCCTTAAACTTTTGTCACACACTGAAATGATTGCTAGCTTTTCATCTGAATCTCATTTACTAAACAGGCATGTTTACCGAAATTTTCTGAATGTATTTACATTTAGTTCAAGTTCTCTGTCAGACTGTCCATAGTTTTCTGTCCAGTGCCGGGTACAACTAGTTGTATTACAAAATGAACCAAAGTATGATAGTTGCATGAGGGGGGGGTCCGAGTTTATTGGTAAAAGAACTCATTTTCACTTTTCGCCCGACTTAATAGATAGTATTTATTATTGTACATATGTCATACATATGCCTGTCACTACATCAAATTATTCATTGCTGACAAGTCAGTTTATTCATCAGAATGCCTATATAATGTACGTCTCGTGGCTTCTGTATCATGTAGAAATTGTGTCCATTCAGCTAAATTTGATCCCTGGAATTAATTCTTTCAAGCACCTTATTTTCAGCACGGGTAAAACATTTTTCCACTTGTTGATCATGAACTTAGAAGGTATATTTATATGTAGCAGATGTAGACATTTTGTTGTTGTTGTTGTCCCCGTTTGTCACATGACGCCCAATTCCCCTACACTGTACACTGACATTTCTATCCTTTAGTGCAATTGTTTTATTTTGTGACAAAAAAAACAAAACTGAATAAAAAAGTAATACTATCTGTAGTCAAGTTATATTTTGTTTTTTGACCCCAGCATTTATTCAGCTTTAAATAAAGCACAGAGATTGTCACAAGGTATTTCCCTTTATTCCTTCTAAAGTTGTCCTCCTTTATTATATACAATGAAGTCCTATATGGACTTATCGCATGTGTTACTAAATATAGTAACAAATTTGCACTGTTCATAAACGTATACGAACAACGCGAGCCCAATATCTATGATCATGAGCCCTGGTGTGGCGAATATCGGATATTTGGCATACTTCCGTAGTGCCTAACATTGATATTTGGTATACTTCTGGTGTGACATCATTGTTTAGCGCGGGAAACGACGACGTTCGGAAACGAAACATTGAACAGACGGTTGGGATTTAGACGTCAATGTTTGTATTTTAAATTTGTCAAAATCCATGTGATAGACTTTTAAGAATTTCAAGTTGCAATTTTATACCTATAGATCTAGACAAGTTGATTCTAAATCATTTCTAAAATGTTAAATTATTTCCAATACATTATTCAACTTGTTTACTTGAATACCATTGTTTTGTTTTCTGATAACAATAAGCAATTCTTCGCTGGAGTCAAACGTATGCGTTAAAAAGGTTATAAATGGGACTGGTGCCAATATCTCTCCTAGTATGCCAATTTCGACGTAAGGCACACCAGTCCCATATGATAACCTCTAAATATACTATAGCAGTGATAAAGGGGGAGAACTCTAAAAGGGATAAAGGGAAAGAACAACTTCATGTGTGCTCGAGATTCTGACTAGTAAATTTTGACAGGTCAATAACTCTATACTATATCTACAACTCGGTAAACAACAACAATTTCTTGATTTGTATCAATACTTCAAAATCGCTATCAATATCAGATTGACTCATTTCAATTGATAAACTTTCTATATCATTTTTATTGATTACATCCCTAGTTGGGAATTTTGAAACAAATAAGGAAAGGCAGATGAAGATTTCTTGTTTATACCATAAGAAAGCAAAATACACAAAACCAATACGCATAAAATATGTAAATAAAATTTAACAGTCAACAATTTTTCTATTTGAATAATCATTCAGAACTATGTGCTTCAAGTTCAGTAGCTTTTCAATTTGCCACAAGAATAAAAATACTTAACAAAATTGTCTCTTCACCAAAAGCCTGCTATCTCCAATCTTTGCTGAAACAATTGAAATACGTTCAAAAAAGGGAATTCATCGCTTGCAATTATAATATTGATATATCAAGTCAAATATATCGAAGATATATCAATATCTATTTATATAGAAAATTAAGATTGAAAGGTAAATCTGTGCACCATTGTCAATGTTGAAGTGAATTAACAATCATTTTACTTTGCTAACAAATCCTGTCCAGAACACTTTCCTTCAAAAGATCCAATATAGCAGAATTTCGTGTATCATCCGTTCATTTCAATTGTTTGTATGTCTTAATACTGGCACAGTGAGGCAACAAGTTGGAAATTGAAGTCCAAAATAAAACCGAGTCACAAAAAATTCCGCAGGTGCACAACTACACGTGCTGGTGAACATTCCTGTAAAGTTTTGTGAGTCTCACTAATATACTAATGGAGATACGTACGACACAAGATTTTGTGACGGACGGACAGACGTGTCTTATTGATCATCCATCTCATCTTCATCGTCGTCTTCACTCTCTTCTGAAGTAACATCTTCATCGTCTGCTTGAGACAAACACTTGGAACAATTGCACGTGAATAAATAATTTTCCCTAAAATAGAAGACAATTTATGTAAAATGGTAAAATATATGAAGCAAAGTTCAATAAATACCAAATTATCCAGACATTAGTTCAATAAGAACCATTTCCTTGAAGTTAACTTTGACCTTGAAGAAATTCCTAACCTTGCAGTGACCTTGACATTGACCGTACACAACATTTTAACAATTGACCAGTATTTCAGTTAACAACAAGCCATTCTGTGTTATTGTGATGCTTAGCATATATTTACAGAAGACCGACTTCAACCAAGGCACGTTATTATTTTGGCGCTAAAACTGACCTTGACCCTGACATACTGATACCATGTCCGATGAAAGCACAATAACCTCATCACCTACAAATGCTACAGAAAATCAGTTTATATGTCCACTGTTTGTGCTTCTAATAGCATCTCTTCAATCAAATTGATTAAATTTAACACTCACTTCAATATTTTTTGTCTCGTGTGTCGACTTCTCTCTATTTCACAGCCATCCAGGTAACTTATACAAATCTCCTGAAATATTCAAAGTGTAAGAATACAAAGGAGAAGAATGATAGTACATGTACTGAAGAACAGGGAAAACCTAAGTTATCATTCATATAAAACTTCTTGATCTAGATCAGTTTCAGTCTAAAGTACAATTGATTAATTTCTCAACAAACTGGTAAAGTTTTAAATGTGCTCATAATGTTAATAAGAAGATATTTAGGTATAGATAGTTCCCACATCTACAATATTTACCTACCTTGTTCTTAATGATCAGCTATTTTGATAGGCAAAACTGATAAGCACTTACAGGAGTAATTCCCAAATATGTGATAATTGAGAAAATACCAACCACTTGTAATTCAACTTTCTGAGTCATCTCCACACATGAGCATACTGAACAAGTCATTTTTTTATAAATCTGATTACTCTATCATCATTTACATTATATTCCCTATAAACTTTAAGGAAATTTGCCTATCAATATGGCCGACATTTCAGAACAAGGGAGATAAATATTGTAAATGCGGGAACTATCTATAGAACAAGGGAGGTAAATATTGTAAATGTGGGAACTATCTATAGAACAAGGGAGGTAAATATTGTAAATGCGGGAACTATCTATAGAACAAGGGAGGTAAATATTGTAAATGAGGGAACTATCTATAGAACAAGGGAGGTAAATATTGTAAATGTGGGAACTATCTATTGTTTTCATCATTCAGAGGAAGTACTGTATAAAGTATTCAACTGCTTCAAACATAGCATATATATTTTCTATATAGTTCTGGAACAATCTGATCCAGATCAGGAGATCTTTCGGGGCCAGGTACTAGATGTCAATTACCATAAATTACCTGTTCTGGTTCAATATCTTCTAAAGCAACCAATGACAATGTATGGTTCTCCTTTAAGAATTGTATTTCAGCATTAGGAACACAGCTGTGGTTACCTGCAAATGACAAATAAATATTTAAAGAGAACAGACATTGTGATTTTCATGAGGCCAGTGACCAGTTATTTTTCACTGTACCATGCCTAACTCTCAGATCAATGGTCGCAAGTTTAAACATCTTTATTTTACATCGATTGCGAAACAAATTCTTACAACTGATACTAATCACTCTCGATGGCTGCCTCCTGACTACCAACCAGTACTCGTGCCAAATGTAGGGATTGTGAAGTTTGTGATCAAACCGTGCACAGCGCATGGCTCGAACTCACGACCGACTGATCAGGAGTCAGACGCTCTACCCCTCGACCACTGCGCCTCCTCTGTCACAAGTTTGAATCCCACATTGTGTGAGGTTGAACTGTGTGAACTTCAGAGTCTCACTAGGATTTGAAAACAGGAGTCCAAAACCATATTTTTGGAAAAAAAGGTTTCCACCATGCAATTTCAAAGAAATGTTGCCAGAAACCAGAGTCCCAGGGAAAAAATAGGAGTCCAAAAAGCCTAATTGCTGTCTATAGAGAACCCTGAACTCCTCACTTCCTGAAGGCGCAAGTACTGGTTAGCAACATAGGGAGCCTTCATCTAGAGTGATCAAATGTAGTGACATGTTTCACAATCATTGTAAATCATCAATTTAAACTGTTTATACAGACATTAACTTAAGTTTGTCAATATTTGGACAATCATGTATACAAGAAGACTTTATCAACAAGACTGCTTTCAAATTAGAATACTCCTAAAATCATGAAAAAAACAGACAAACTTACTACATCCATTACAAAGAAATTATTAAAAATCAGAAATGCTTTATAGCATTTTGATAAATGTTTGAAAGTTAACATAGGTACATTCATTAAATCATGTAAATTTTATATAAACAAATAGATTATAAATGAACCTAATTAAATTGTTGTCAAGTCCAGAACTGTCCCACTCTGTTTATACCAGTCCTGATTCGTCTACAACAAGGATCACTCTGCATTACACCAGTCTTGATTTGTCTAGAGTCAGTCTGGCCCTGCTTTACACCAGTTCTGATTTATCTACAACCAGTCCCGCTCTGTTTTACAACCAGTCCTGAATAGTCTAGAACAAGTCTGGCTTTGTTTTACGCCAATCCTGATTTGTTTAGAACCAGTCCCGCTCTGCAGTACACAAATCCTGATTAGACTTACACCACATAAAGTCTAGAACCAGTCCACTCTGTTTTACACTAGTCCTGATTTGTCCAGAGCCCGTCTTGGTCTGTTTTACACCAGTCCTGAATGGTCTAGAACCAGTCCACTCTGTTTTACACTAGTCCTGATTTGTCCAGAGCCCGTCTTGGTCTGTTTTACACCAGTCCTGAATGGTCTAGAACCAGTCTGGCGCTGTTTTACACCAGTCCTGATTTGTCCAGAGCCCGTCTTGGTCTGTTTTACACCAGTCCTGAATGGTCTAGAACCAGTCTGGCGCTGTTTTACACTAGTCCTGATTTGTCCAGAGCCCGTCTGTTTTACACCAGTCCTGAATGGTCTAGAACCAGTCTGGCGCTGTTTTACACCAGTCCTGAATGGTCTAGAACCAGTCTGTCTGTTTTACTCAAGTCCTGATGATGTTAATAACATATACTTACATGCACTCTGTGTCTTATACAGTCCAACACCTTCACAGTTCAAGAATGTGTCAGATACTGAAATATGAATAAGATTTTCCAAGGTCAAAATATCCAAACTTCTTGAATAGCAATACTGACTATTTGCCTACAAATGTGCATAATTTATCGTGACATTTTTGTATAATTATATGTACCATGATATGGCCCAGTGTGGATTGGAGAATTGCAGCCATGTCAGTTAAAATATATGAGATGTTGACTAGACTGGAAATCTCACCAAAAGTAGACACATAAGGTAGTAAAATCATATTTAACTAGAATGCGTCCATAGGACACAGATGCCCCCACTTGCAGCCTTTGTCACAAAAGCAAATGCTTTTATTCTGCTCATAGTTTGTGAATGGATATCAAAATTACTAAGTGAACAACTGTACTGATTATGGTGATAAGTCAAGGGCCATAACTTTGCACTTACTGGGCGTAACCATACATGAAACCCCAGGTGCACAACTATACAGGTTGGTGAACATTCATGTAAAGTCTTATGACTCTGGCTCATATATTTTTGGAGATATGAGTGATGCAAGATTGCATACTCTGTAGGCTATGTTTTAACTAAGTCAAGGGCGATATCTGTGCATTTACTGGGCACAGCCAAACATGAAATCCCAGGTGCACAACTACCCATGGTGGTGAACATTCCTGTAAAGTTGTATGACTCTTGCTCATATTCTTTTGGAGATATGAGTGACACAAGATTTTGTGACGGACGGAAGGACGGACGGACAAGGGCAAATCTATATGCCCCCCCTTTTCAGAGTGGGGACATAAAAATTGAACAAAAACCTCATCAAATACTGTTAGTTAATGTCTTGACTGAATTTATCATTGACTAAAACTGTCGGTATACCTTTATCTAAATCTTCGTATAATTGATCTATATATTTATCTAGCTGCTGTTTCTCTTCAGCAGGCAGTTGTAACTTTTCACAATTCTTTACCCAGACACTGATGGAACTGAAATGACATGAACAGATAAAAATAGAGAGGGTTGTCCAAGAATTATGTAGAGGGTTGTCCAAGAATTATGTAGAGGGTTGTCCAAGAATTATGTAGAGGGTTGTCCAAGAATTATGTAGAGGGTTGTCCAAGAATTATGTAGAGGGTTGTCCAAGAATTATGTAGAGGGTTGTCCAAGAGTTATGTAGAGGGTTGTCCAAGAATTATGAAGATGCTTGCTATAATGTGTTCATACATGGATTTTCATTAAAGTTTTCCTAGAACAAGCATTTATATTCAATAGAAAGAAATGTTGAATCTGTTTACAGAGACTTTATCAAAACTGGGTTTTACCTTGAACCAATGCCTTGCTGGTTGGTACCCATCAAAGCAAACATAGACCGGAAACCATCCCCAGTAAGCCACTGAAATAAAACATGACATTTGTTTAAATTTACCGTATACATTTATTGTAATATGACTCAGGTATCAAACAAGAGTACCGCAAACAGATACAGATCCAGAAGCTTGTCTGCATGTAACATTAGGGCTTATACTTTTTAAGTAACAGAGTTAATTGTAAGGCCATCCTTTGAAAATTGTTCATTTACGGCTAGGTGACCCGGAATTTTAACAGTGGGTAGGTAGGTTTTTTTGTAGTTACGTACTGTAATGGCTAAATGACCAAAATAATTTTTTTCATTGCTGAACCTGAAAAAATAAATGGGAGTCGCGACATTTTACATGAGCGGTTGCAAACTGCAAACAAACAATTTTTGAAGGATGGCCTCATATTTAACCTTTTACAGCAACGGCCAAGCTACTACAATAGCTCCTTGTTTTATATAGTAGATAAGCTAACTTAACAGCTGAAGAGACAGTAAGATAAGTGTTGCTACAAGTTCTGACTGCTGTGCTGATGATATAGCTAATGTCATTTGTCCTACCATTCTAGTTCAGCGTGAAAGTGAAAAGTTAGTTCTGGTTGGAACACCCCCCATGTAACTGCAAGAGTCATGGTTCATACAGAACTTCCTAAAAAAAATCGAGGGCTTTTCATGTACTTTTTCTCCATTTTCAAGGACTAAAATTGTTGATTTTTTGGTATAGAGAAGAAAGTCTCCAGTGTATTTTTCAAGTTTATCTCCCTGAGATGACCATCTCTGCAGCCCGGACAAAATTACAGTGTGAGAATTACTTTAAGAGGGCATAAAACATGTTGACTACCGTACTGTATAACTATACTATTGCCACACAGCAGTAGGCCCTATCAAACACAGCTGTTATTTTTTGTCATTTTTTCATCATTGTTGGTATGTTTGTTATTTTTTGTCATTTTTTCTATTTGCAGCAGAAAAATTAAAGGGCATTGTCCCAAATTTTTTTTTTTTTTTTCAAAATTCAAGTACTTTTCAAGGAGCTTTTGGTTGTTACAAATTCAAGTACTTTTTCAAGGAGTAGGCATCAAATTCAAGCATTTTTCAAGACCTGTACGAGCCTTGAAAGAGAATAAAAATACACTAAGGTAAATAACAGATTTTGTCTTCAGAAAGTTCCATACAGTCAGTATGATGAAGTTTTACCTGTTGTACTCTCTCATCATACATGGCTTCAGTGACCAAACATCTCAATAACTCAAGTTGTCCCTGAATAAAGAACAAATCAAACATGAACTCAGGTCATTTCTGTAGTATACATAAAGTTTTCTAGAATAATTAATTAAAAAAATGAATACAGAAAAATGTCATTGTTCAGGGTTTGACAACAAAGTGACATTCAAATATCCAATTACAGCATTTAATTGACATCTTCACAATGATTGTGTAGTGCTACTTGTATCCAATATTGCAATCCTACACTCAGTCGTAACGCAAGAATCTTTCAAGAAGCAGTGAAATATGGCAATTATTGGCGAGACATACGTAAATAAACTTTCACTTATTGCAGTTTTCAACATATCACATTCCTACAGACTGGTAAAGATCATGGAAATTTGACAATAAACACCAAAGAAAAATTAATATCCAGTCTGGTGATAACAGACTCCCTTTTGCACACTCCCTGATTCGACTTCTTTTCATACAGAACTTACTACAATTTTTCATAGACCAGCTATTCTGAAAATAAGTTGATGGGTTGACAATAACACTCAATATATTTTTAAAACCCTTTGACTGGCAATCTGCGGGTCGTAGGTTTGAACCTCAGGTGAGGCAAAGGTTCTCCATAACAATTGGACTCCAGACAATACATACTAGGTCACTAGTGCCCCACCCCTCATGCATATAGGGCTGTTGTTGGCATCAACACAGATCAGTACGAGTTCGTAACACTGGAACACTGGTTAGGTCAACGGATTGCAGTACATGACTGAAATACTGTAGAAAAACAACATAAATCTCAAGCACAATCAACCAACTAAATTTTAAACTTTCAGCCAACCTGAAACTCCTGACCAAGCAGTTTGTGTATCGCTTGTTCCTCCTCATTCACTGTAGCTTGCACAAACTGACTGAAGTCACTTAGTAATGACGCTGGATCAGAAACCTGTAATAAATAAACCTTTCTGTTGAAATTGTATAATACATGTTTACTGCTGGCAGAAAAATGTGTTAGACTGGCAACAATAATGGAAGATATCCCAAGAGTTCTCGTTTGGTGTAAAACTGAAATACAGCTTCCAAATGGAGTTAAAAGATTTTTATCAATTCATGACCTTTGGTGAGTTGTGTATTCTACTTTTTGATGTAGAATGGAGCACAGGAGATTGTCACAAGTTCTCTCCCTTTATCTTTCCTATATACATATACTACAGAAGGGATAAAGGGAGATAACTCTAGAAGGGATATAGGGAGAGAACTTGTGACAATCTCCTGCGGAATGGAGACAGTTTGATCTAGAGATAAAAGAATTTATTTATTATACATTGCTTGTGAAACAAGCTATTAGAACTGATACAAATCACTCTGTCTCTAGACGACTCCTTCCTAGGTCTTCAAGTAGTACTCATACCTAATTCAGGGATTGTGAAGTTTATCTGTTAGAGGAAACCTTATTGGTCGTACAAGAGCTTTGTAGCTCATGCTACTTGTTGATCATATGTGACATTAAATAATGCTTCTTTATATCTTAATCGTTATGGAAATTCCAACTCATGACCTATAGATCAGGAGTCAGGCGCTGTACTCCTTGACCACAATGCCTTTGACCACAGGAGATTGTTAAGAGTTCTCTCCACTTCTATACTCGTTCTGCTGTATATGTATAGAATGAGATAGTAGGGAGAACTTGTGACAATCTCCCGTGCCTTTGACACTCACACATTTTCCAAATCTGTGAGTGGTGGTCATTTGCTTGTTCAAGAGGAAGCCAATACTGGTAAAAACCCATTGACAAAACCAAATGACTACCAAACATTTCAGAAACACGGAGCATAGGATAAAACCGTGTGTAATATGACAACATATTTATGTGGGAACAGTAACAGCACAGTTCCTGATGACATTGTACCTGTTTAACCATGGCGATCATTTTCAACAGCAACTTGATACTAGCACTCTCAGGAGGAAAATGTATATTACGCCATGCATCAAGAACTTTGTCAATTGGATGATCAGAATCTTCCTTCGATGATCCAGTACATAAACATTTGTGATACTTCTCCACAGCATTTTGAAAGCACTCGACATTGCAATATATCATCTGAAAAAGAATTGCTAATACTGTTGAGATACAGTCTAGATGATTATCCTGTTTTACAGATTGTTAATAGTGTTTAAAACAAGGTACCGTTATTTACATTTGGACAAAAAAATATGACTACAGAAGGAAACTGGTAAAAAATAGATTCTACAAAGTCTGCGGAAAAATACATACTTTAGTATTTGGGGAATAGGGCTGAATATTGGCCCCAAATTTGCCATACAAAAGGGCTGTGCACAGATACTGAGGGAGACCAGGGTTCCTGACCCCCTCCTGAGAATTTAGCAAATTCTAGGGATTCCGAAGGCCGGCTTAGATCCACTGCCTTACCAGGAGTTTGACCCCCTGATGTAAATTGCTGGATTTGTGCATGCTATGTATCATATTTCGCATGATTTTACTGTAGAAACTTACACCACACTGTGGACAGGTAACCATCTGATCCTGCCTGACACCACAGCATTCCGGATGAGGTATAACCAGGCTAGGATTCTCTGTCAGTCTCCGTGCCATCGACTCAGCACTCTCCAATGACCGAAGACAGTATTCACATGCTGTGTATTTGTAAAATTCATTCCAGGCAAACTGACAACTGACTAGTGGTGCTTCATCTAATATAACATCTCCCTTCTGTATGTGTTTCTTTGCAAACAATGAGCGTCCCTGAATAAAGAAAATGTTCAGCTTTCATCTAGAATGCAGAAACAGGATGAAAATTAGAAACTTCTGAGTAAAGTCAAAGAGCTTACCAATATGTAACTCAATTTAGCGGAAAAGGGTCAACTCGGCCCACTTACAATCTTTTAAGTGCAATGAAAATGCTTGTTCAAGTTATGTATCAGTCATTCCATAAAAAACGTACATTTGGTTGAATATCAGAAATAAAACTTCAAACTTGCAAAACTTTAATTCCAACAATTTAATTAATCAAACATATCATTATTAAGTAAGAAACACATCATTGTTTTTATTGTTCTAAGCATATTTAGCAAATACGATCAGTTTTTTACATGGTATGGCTAAAAAATGTCACCTCCGTTACAATTATTCTATCCTCAGAAAATAATTATCTAGATATTTTTGATCGAAATGACTTTCTAATACAAACAAGTTACAGTTATATTAAGACCTATTAGTAAAAAAGGCGCAAAAGTATAGATATGAAATCATTAAATCTTCAAAATGTAGTAGAAAATCAGAAACAGATAAAAAACATAGCAGTTTATACCTGTCTGAAATGTAGATTTCGAGATTACAAATTTCTTGTCAAGTGTATATGTTGCATTCTGTCGGGGTTCAATATTTATGGAATGAATATGCGTTAATTGCGAATACTTTTTTGTATTTTTACCAATTTGTCTGAAGTAACGGAACTTACTTTGTGTAACGGAAATGACACTGTGTAACGGAGTTGACAATTTAATTGAATGACTTTGCTGGGAGACGTAAGCATCAATTCATTAATTACAACATACTTCGTTGTATACATAAAATAAAAAAGTACAATTTTGTGTTTGACACATTATAATTTTAACAATTAGAAAGCAACAAAAGACAAATAACATTGGTCATCAAATAGTGCAAATAATTCTGTCTTCGATCAATGTTCAAAGATTTAATTCCTCTTCAATGAGTTCCCATACTTTGGGAGGAATTTGACAATGTCTTGAAGTAATTGACTCAGGCTGTTGGTCGAGAAGTGTTACAATTTTGTCAATTGTGTACCAACACTGATCCTCTATTAGTGGCCAGAAGTATCGGTTGCGTCCGATCCTGTGCATAACCTGAAATATTGAGTTGTATATGCATTACAGGAGTCAATTCGAAAGCAGCAGACTTTTAACTGTACTTACGTCTTTGTTCTGGTTACATCAATGCGACCATTGAGTTAAATTAGACATAAAGCACATTTGTCTTCGGGGGGCGTAAAAATGCCATATATTAGTTTTTTTTATTTGTTTGTATTACACTAATGTAGAGATGTAATTTCAAGCAGAGATGATGCCGGGCAAATTGACGTCTACTTTAATAGACAAACAGGTAACTAACAAAGATTTACATCCGGGCAATGTTGATTTGTAAGCATGTTATATAAAATTAGTGGTCATTGAATATTGACATTATTGAACTTGTTGCCTAATTTAATAAAGGCTCGCCATGCTTTTTATCATTTTTTATGTTATCAATATTTGACAACTAGTCATATATACATGTATAATATCCTTTGTGTAAGCATTCTCAATGCATAGTTCAAACGAGTCCAACGAGTGGTAGTTTACCTTTATATCCATATCTTCTTCATCTATACCTAATATTACACCAGGATATGGAATTCCATCATAGGTAACGACAACATACTTTCCAATCAAGCTCTCGTCCACGCATGTGACACTTTTCAGCTGAACAAATAAACACAATCATTCACGTTATATGCACTAAGATACAGATTCAATTGATAGTACTTGATGTAAAAATAAGATCTTTACGCCTTCTATTGTATCTACGTAAGTCGTTTCGATCAAGTAAATAAAACAAAATTGGTACATGTACTACTAGTACTAGTATCATTATCAAACTCAGAATATTCAATTTAAAGTACATAGTTCATATAAACAGAAGCCATTAAACTATTACACCATTGCTGTAATTTATTTTGTAAGGCCTGTATAAACTGATATTATATAAATAATATAATACCTCAGTTGTAACAATGCCTTTTGCATCTGATACTGCTGGTGTCTGTTGTTTGTGGATAGTAGGCACAGTTACGTCTCCGTCTAAGATCTGACTGGGTGATGACGGTTCTGTTGGTATGTGATTATCCACGCCTGACAGAGTAGCCTATAAAAGTATAAGCACAAATTTACCCACAAGCACACATGCATCTATTAAAGTCGGTTTGTTTGTTTATTTGTTTTTATAACGCTGACCCTCAAAGATATTTTAATTATAAACGGCGGCAAGTTTTCCAAACCATGTTTCCTGGAAAGTACTGTCGTCAGTACTACTAAATACCCTTCCACAAGCCGGTTACTTAACCACATACAAGGAAAATACTATTTTTATTGAGGAGTCGGACCTACCGCAACAATAGTTGCAGCCAATATAAGTACGCTTTTACCTCTCCTGGCAATGTAACTGGAAATTGAACGTCAACCGGTTGAAAGCATCCGCACACAGATGGGTAAGTACAGTAGCAGGACAGGACTCGGCAGGATATTTCACCACGTTTGCGTGTAGTCAGCTGCAAAATAAAATATACACAAACAATAAATAACCCAATACAGGTTGCAATTAACATCAATTATCTGAACGTGTGTACGCGTACTAATTAAAATTAATATTATTGTGTATCCTTTCAAGGGCGGATTGGAAGGGTGATGGATCCGGCGGACACCCCAACATAATTTCGCAACATAGGTAATTTGTTTATCTAGATGAAATATTGGTTGAAATGTGCATTTGTTTCGCTCACTTTCCTCCCATAGATACAACACATGATAAATATATGGTTTACAAGATCAAGTTATTAGTTGTCGAATTTACACCAAATAACCAGAAATCTTGCCGGACATGCATTTTGTGGTATCTTATAAGTTACACGTGGTAATCAATAATTAATATCTACCTGGTGAAGTTTCATTGTGTTTTTCACTGGCTTTAGTGATGATGGAATGTGGCTTTCTATGTTCAGAATTGACTGTTCTTCGACGTAAAACATCTTCACGGAGCTCTGTTCTTCAACACAAGCAATTAAATCTTTTCCACATGTTATGTCCTTGCGGTACGTATTCACTTGCTTGTCTGCCGCCCTTTTAACCGCCGCTCCAACACCATCTGCTGCCCCTTTACCATGAGCCGCTTCCAGGAAGTTCCAGGTTGATGATGTACAGCCGTACTCGAACACATAGCTACACCATAGACAGAAATTGTCTTTGTTTCGGTATTGTGTGGTAGGTCCATCACTTACAAAGTGTATCACTGAGAAGCTGTATTTATCTTTCAGGTATTTAATGACAGGGTCTATGTGTGCCCATATAGCTGCAGGCCCGTGCTTTAAACAGTCAGATACCGTGCAGAATGACATCTTGTTATCTCCAATATATGCAACACCAGTGTGTAAACTTATTTGTTGCTTTGAAGCACCAAAATGGACACTTTGTATTTCACTGGCGTATTTAGTGTTGTAATTTTCAGAAAAGTCAATGTGCATGATGATTTCTTCATGAGATATTTGCTGGTGTAAGTACTTCAGAGTTTTGTACTGATGTTTAATGTTAAACACGTGACGACAGGCTCTTGTTAGTTCTGCATTTAGCTCTTCTGCTAGTGTTTCTTTTGTGCCCTGTATTTGATCTTTGACTGTTTTGTTTACTACTTTTGGCTTTCCATCCTTTTCCTTGTCGATTCGCTTGTTCTTCCACATCCTCCACACCACTTGTTTACCATCTGTGTCATGACATCTCAGATTTTTACCCCGGCACTGGTCACATTCTCTATACATACACTCTTTGTTCTCTTGGTTACAGACAATATCGTTCATCAGTACATTTATATCTTTTGTATGTATCATATTCTCTTTGTAACTTGTATCAATTTTGTAGTAGAGATTTTCATGCACTTTACATAGACAAGTGTCTCGATCCTTTTCTGTCGGTTTCACAATCCAGAACGGCCGCAGTTTGCAAAACATACTGTATGACATTTTGTTATTCTCACTTTCGTATTTCTTGTGTAGAGTTTTCAGATCTCCATTCATCAAACGTTTCTGCATTTTAACCCCGTGTCTAGTAATGGTTGCTTGCTTGTCAGATGTTATCCTTGAGTTGTCATCTCTCTCAATAAATGTCTTCACTTTCATTTTCATTTGTACTTTAATTCCAGCGGGGCGAATTCTTCTGTCCTTGTTATACATGTACCTCCGTGATATCCCCAGAACACTTCTAGCATAAGCCCCGAGACCATACTTTTTCAGTACTCTCTTTCCAACGATGATATTGGAAACCATTCTTTTCTCTAGTCGGCTATTACTACGCTGATACCATTTTCTTACATTCATAATCAATGTTTTGTACAAGTGATAGGATTTCGGATTCAAATCTCTATCAACCGGTTCGGTTGTCTCGTGTCTTTGTCTGTTTCGGTAGTATTTCTTCTTGTACTTTTCCATTAGCTTTTGTTGACATTTTAATTTGACTTTTAGTTTCTCGTTCAATCTGTAGCATGCAGACTTTTGTTTATTTTTCCTCTTCTTGTGGGATATCACCATGGCAACTCGCCGGGCCTCCTGTTCAATTGGTCTAGGTACGTCAAGTCTATCTTGTGGTGAAGTTGGTGGTGTTAGCGCTAGCGACACCGCTGCGGTGACCATTCTTTTTCTATCTCTGTGATCCTGGCTGTTTTGTTTCCAGTTATGCCGCCGTTTACGTTGTTCTCTAGGAGTCAAGTCCTTTATCATTTTCACAACGCCTCTCTTCTTTTTATCATTGTATCTCTCCCTGTCTTTTACCTTGTGCTCTTCATACTTCATCATGTTTTCTTTCAGACGTTGACGGTATGCTCGCATCCGCTCTTTCGCTGATTTTCCCATTTTTAATCAAGACTTTGCGTAGTTTTATATTATCTTTTATGTCAGCTATTTGGTCAGCGCAGTTGCACACTGCTGTAGCCCAGCCAGGAAGTTGTAAGTGTCGAGGAATACTTAACAACGTTACTTGATGCTTTTCATGGTATGCTAACAGTTTATCCATGGAATCTAAAACGAACTTCGCAACTGAAATGTTTTAAAAAATATCAGAACGTTTAAATACATAGTAAAGAAAGATCGATTTTATTAAAACTGAAAAATAGTAAAATAACACAATATTGTATGTCTCGTTTTGAGTGACTATTATCAAATATTATAAGTACTATGCTATATGTTATATAACGAAAAGAAAACCCTCGCGAATTACTATATATATATACAGTGCTGGTGCTTTATACTACATTAAACAAGCAATAATATCATAATAGTTCTAAATGTAGATCTTTATTGAAGTATTGTAATGATATTTTCTATTTTAACACAAATGCAGCTTTGGTACATTAAAACTATATTTTAACTTTTCTACTAATAAAGAACACATTAATGGCTATGATTTCAAAAAAAATAGATACAACTGAAGCAATATTGATTTCGGCGTATATAATAGAATATCGTCATTTCCGTTACAATTTTTTTACAATACCGTCGTAATGGAAATGATTGTAACGGAACTGACGATTTTGAACATTTTTGTTAGATTTTCTGATGAGTTTTAAATGTAATGTTTACACAGTGTTACAACGGACAGATGCAGCGACTTTACACATAACTACTGCTTAATATAGATTATATTAATATATGTGCGGGCGATAGAGCACGAACGGTAATGATGCAAAATAGGAATACGGACAGTAAAACAGCAACTTACCTGCAAGTTTTTCTTCCGTACTCATTCTGCTGCTACAGCGGCCATTGCTTTTGAATTTTCGCGCCACGAAACTTGTGTATTACGTCACGGGTTTTTGTGCGCAAACGGGAGGTAATAACGAAAAACGTTTAAATAGCAGTTGTAACGGAAATGATTGTAAATTGCGGGACATACGAAATAGTACACACAGAAGTTAAAATTGATGTATGAACTAAGTATATACATTGTTTTTAATTAAATTGGAATATATTCATTTCAAAACAATACATGGTTTAGAAAATTAGAGGTAAATCGCTCTAAAAATTTAATGGGACGTGCACAAACCGGACACAGGGACAGAGCATTTTATCTACTTTGAGCATATTGTCAGGAACATTTTTTATGCGTTAACTACAGAAATACTAAAGTGATCGATTGTAGGTCCTTAAGTACCATATAATATATCAATATTTCGGTTAAAATAAATGATATAAACACAAATATCGGAATCAACGCACAGGGACATACCATGTACGTTTTTTATAGAATGACTGGTATACCAATATTATGAAATAAATTTTAAAGGTTTTCGTATCGTCTTCTTTGTTTCAAATCTATAAAGAATAAAATAATGATACTATGTGGAAGAAATACCTGTCATAATTGTTTTTGAGTGAAAACGGCTTGACAAGCATGTTCAAATTATAACAGATACCAAAATACATTTCAAAGGGAAATTTCCTCTCCATTGAGCTGGAAGTTTCCAATGCACCGCGAATCTTCAATGTATTGTACAGGGAATATTCAATGATGTTTTCAACTTACATTTAATTGGTTTTAACTTAAATATTAATGATCAATGTATCAAAGTTCAACACTTAAAAGGTTCATATATATCGTCTCAATTATTGGGCCGAGTTGGACCAGGCCGAGTTGGTAAGTGGGCCGAGTAGGACCGGGCCGAGATTGTAAGTGGGCCGAGTTGACCCTGAATCAATTTAGCGTTTCATTGAGGACAAGAGTCTCCAGTTTAGCTCAGATTTTCGTTTTATGTCTTTCTTTAATGTATTGAACGACCTGTCACGAACATTGGTGTCGCGAAATCTAGTGACAGCTCTTTATTCAGTCACCATTATAATATGTCACTGCATAAAAATCAGTATTTGATACAAACAAAGCATTTCATGGTTTATGTAAATGAGATCGACCTTAAACGGGACGTACCTTCTTACTATCCGTATTTATTATTTCCACGCAGGATCCCATGGGCGCAGCCATTTTGTTTTGTTCATTTAGTGAGGGGTCATATCAACGTTATTTTTTAACTTGTTTAGTAGTACGCATTTGCCACAAAGTACGCTGTTCTCGTGAGATTTCTGTCAGACGATTGGTCTGGAATCGGAAATTAACATTTCTGTCTGCAATTATGTAACCAAATATCCAGCTGTCTGTAGTCATTCAGTGATGCGTATTTTTATCTAAGAATCATTATTCAATGAGAGAAGGTTGATCTATTCTGTATTTCTGCACGGACCTATGTATATAGGTCCGTGATTTCTGACATGAAGCAAGATATGTATTTATTTTTTTATGACTGGAGGAGGATATAATGATGTTGGCATACCTGTACCAAATACTGGGTAATTTATATAGACTCAATAAAAACCAAACTATTTGACATTCTTTATTAAACAAAAATTAACCCATTTCACACAAGTTAATCAAACATTTAACAGAAAAATCAATTACAACAAAAATACATATTACCTTTGAACAGACATGTATTTCCAAATACTGCATAAAAAATACAAAAGCACAAGACAAAATATGTCTCCAAAGTTTACATAACGAAAACACATTTCTAATTCACTAGTTTCCTTAATCTCAAGGTTTAACACAAAACAACTTTATCTGCATTTGTATTTTTAATAAGAAACAAGTCAATAATTAGTTAGCTTTGTTGTTCATTCATTTGTCAGACTTTGTCTTTTTTCAAAAAAAATCAGGAATATACGGCAACTAGTTAACCTTACCAATTTTCAATTTTCCTGGAATTAATTATCAACCATTACTAAATTGCACTTCCGCATGCAACTGACAACTTCTCCACATGTGGAGGACATGACCGTAGCCAATGTCACGGAAGAACATAACATGCCCCACCCCGGAATCGAACCCGGATCAGCCAGGCGACAGTCTAGCGCTCTACAATGTTGAATCAGGATGACCAATAGATTGTTCCAAATCAACCATGTGCTGACAGTACGGGGTTATAATTGTATGTTTAATTATTAATATATTTCATACACTACATCATTATTAATTGCAGGATTGTTATCCATTTGTTTCTGTGGGAATAGCCAAACAATATTTTTTAAATTTTCAGAAAATATACACTTATGCCTCCCTTGGCCGAGTGGTTAAAGTATCTGCCTTGGGAGCAGGAGGTCGAGGTTCGAATCCCAATAGAGTAGGGGTCCGTTCTGATATAGTCGATTGGTGAGGTGCCAGCTTATTAAATATTGGTTACTGGTGCCTTACTGCCTGGTACCTGGCATTAAAGGATAGGAATCAGGAAGTAAATATGTTCAGAAAGTATGTGTCTCATAAGTCAGAAATGGCTGTCCCTTTAAGTAGGGGCAACACAATAATAAGTAACACACTTTTTATAATATCTCTGATGCTAAAGTATCGGTTTTTCGAAAAAATTATATACATGTACATAATAAATACCTAATAAGACATATAAAGGATGCATGAACACTGTAGGGATGGTAGGTCTCCAGATGATAATCATACAATTACTATCACAAAGTTTGAACAAACAGCACTGCAATGCTATGTACATGAATACATCAGGCATGAGAATGCAAAATTTCAAAATTAGCTGAAAATTCGGCAAAGGGGTCCAGGGGGGCCCTGAAACTCCTTGCTTTTCAGCATCTAAGATGGTTTAAATTGTCTCAAATACGGCCCTTGCCAGCATCAAATCCGCAGATTTCCTTGAATCTGTGGAAAATTCTCATGCCCGATACAAACAAACTATTTTCATACATAAAAAATGTATATACCACAATAATGATATTGTACAAGTATTTAACATTTCAACAAACAAATAGACAAAACATATAAGCCTAATTTAAAACTACATGTAGTAATGGTTCCATATGACACAGACGCCTCCACTTCACTCAATCCGGGACATCTGCTGTTACTAAATAAATGCAATTGAAGACCACAGGAGATTATTACAAGTTCTCTACCTTCAAGAGTTATCTCTCTTTATCCCTTCTAGAGTTATCTCTCTTTATCCCTTCTAGAGTTATCTCTCTTTATCTCTTCTGTAGTACATGTATATACTATGTACAGGATAAAGGGAGAGAACTAGTGACAATGACCATGTTGGACCTCTTATTGAAGAGAAATGCATATAGAGGCTCGTCTCAGAACCAAGCTTAAGTCAATGACATAAAATTCAGACAGTATTACGATATTTTCTGTTGAAATGTTTCACAGAGATTTTACAAAATCAGAAATTTTTTAAAAGTGACAAAGAATAATATTAAAACACGAGATATTCTGAATGAACCAACAAACAATTACAAAGATACATGTATATACTCATATACAAATGTACTAATACACCCCACTATGAATGGGACTAATTACCGCTATACTTTGAGGTAGTTTCCACATGTAATATTACACAGTGCAAGCTAATCATATACTGATCTAAATTTCGTACGAGTCCATTTGTGCTGACTAAACATTAACATGAAATTTGACTAGGATCAGAAGTTATATAAACCAAGTCAAAAGAAATTGTGCATGGGATAATATGGACATGTTCGATACCATGGGGCCTATAAATGGTACCAACTGAAAGATAATTTTAATTTCTATCTGGTGGAATACTTTTTGTTATTTGTATTGCATCAAATGTTTGGTTACAAAAAACAGCGAAACCCACCACGAACACTGTCTTTTTTTACTAAACATATATATAATATATATATACACATGTTTATTTTTATCAGATATACAATGAACACAACGGCCTCATGTTTAGGATAATCCTATTGTTTGGGGATACCCCTAAAACTCTTATTATATGACTTGATCATTCTTGGGTATTTTTCATTGCTACATTTTAGTACACAACTAAATTCCAACAGAATTTAAGCTCCCAAGTAGCCAGGTTACTTTTTAGAATCAGAAGTTCATGGCGTTCTTTCAACAGTGTTTCAGTTACGGATGGCAGTCACTTTACCGTACCAGTGTTCCTGGGTTACCAACCAGTACTACTACAAATTTATTCTGAAAGCAACTGAAAACACATGAATCAGAGAGAACACACTTGCGATGCATTATCTTAAGTCAAATTTAAGTGGCTTTTAGAGGATCCAAATACATGCGGGAGTTACCGAACAGAGGACTAACCTACAGTAGATTTCATTTTTTCTGGCACAATATGTAGGGAAGTAACATTACTGCAACAAAGCTTTAACTAACACAAATATGTACTTTTCAGATCCTTCTTAACAAGTGGAGTATTGCAACATTTTACACACAAAAACTTAAGCTTTACAAGCCAAACATCTAAGAGCAATCCAACATGTTGTTCACAAGCATTAACTATCTGGAAGAACACAAAATCTCATAACTTGACAGTAGTCGATTCTACATCACAAAAACTTTTTCGCATTTTTCAATATGGAAAGCTTCTCTGCTTCGGGGACACAATACTTTGCCTTCATTCTGCATGGCCATGTCTTCCAATGCCTGAAAACATAGAAAGAGAAGAGACTGCAATACTTCAACTTCATACAGCATCTGGCACAAATTCAGATAAAAACATTCAGTGAGGCTCTGGTATGCATAATAACATTACATAACACCTCCTAGCAGGCCTCAGAGAATATGGGTTTACAAAGGTTGCAATCTAGCAGAATGAAACGTTTTTAGGGTGATATCTGTGAAAGATGAAGAGCAAAAAAAGGCTCATTTTGACCATCTAATTTGATGGATCAATGTGACCCAGACAGAGCAGCAGTGCAACCGCCAACGCAAGGACGACTGGATCACAAGTACACTAGATGATATATTCAAGAAGCATCATAAGCCTGCAAATTTCACAAGTGAATAGTACAATATAAAAGTAGTATTAATTGCTCCTAAAACGATGCAGCAAACTGCAGAGCGTGCAGACATGATATACCATCATGTCCATGCATCTGAACGACTTAATGCATTTTCCAAATCAATGAACATAGTCACAAACTCACTTGTAGTGAAAATTGAATTGAATTTTTCTACACTTGAATTCCTTGTGGAATCATTTTTACCGTAGTATTAAACCACATTCTGCTCCGTGCACATTCAGAAAACACAGGAGAAATATAAATGTGTCCCCTAATGTTAAGAGATAAGTGGGGCATGTAATAGATTAAATATTTTACACTTTTTAGGATAAAAGGGGTTCCATTTGACCTAGGAGTTGACTTTTGACCCCTGGAATTTCCAAAAGTCATGTTTTTTACCTTTAAGATTCTGGCTGCAGGGTAAATTTTGGCTATAAAAAGGTAAAATCCTGTTAAAAATTATCCAAATGACCTTCGAGATTCAGCCTTGTGGAACCCCTGTATATTTCAGGATCACTATTGAATTGGTCTTTTACCGGGTGCAAAACTTGTTCCCGCATACCAAAAAAAACCCAGACCATCCTACTGTGTACTTGGATACATGTCCATGCCAAAGTGACAAAGGTAATAAATACTTACATTACAACCATAAACATAACCATTAGGTAACATCATGGGTGGGTTGTGCTCATTCAGGGCTTGGCCAGAAATATGGCAGATCAGTTTAGAATTGGCGCAATGAGCATACGGTAGATGTTGGCCAAGTTTGTTCAGGTTTCTACTGCACACGGGGCACTCTGCATTCTTGCTGTTACCCTCAGCCTTGTAACAGTATCTGGTGTTAGTTAAGGTTGAAATTTTTATATTTTTTCAACAGAGATTCAGTAATATAATTTTTTTTTTCTTTAGTAATATAATGGTCGTTAGTTGACCGAAAACCAAAACTCAAAACTAGAATGGCCGCAAATTTCAACAGATCAATAATATCCACACATCAATAAAATAAAAAATAAAACTTTGAAATGTTATGTTATGATTTTTGTTGACAATGGTCTTTAAAGGATACGGTGTCTTCAGTGCTGATAAGCCAGCTTGTAAAGTTACAGTGAACACAGAGGCATTGTTTAATTGATGAAGCTTGAAATTTTCATATCTGAACTGGCTCACTAAATCTGCCCAACGTTCTTGGTCCAATAATTCCTGCAATTATACAAACAAAATTTCAAGTTGCAATGCCAATGGTTCTAGTTTTCCCCTCTTATACCTTGAGAAACTGTAAATCAAGGGTTCAGTGCAAGACTATAGCAACTTCTATATAAATAGGATTACGATAGTCTTGCATTGAACCCTCGAAATGGTAATATAGAACAACTTCTTCAGAACAATACCCAGAGGTTTCCCATGGATTTTTCAAATAGGGGTCCAAGGACTCCTACATTTGCAAATTTGGGAGTGTCTGATAAATTTTGGGGGTCCAGAGAGAATGTTTTTGGCTGCGACATTTTTTTTCATCACCCATTGTGATCATTGCAAGGTGCAAGTACTGAGGCAATATTGGGTGAAAGTAATTACAACAAAGGCATTCAAATCATGAAAAGTGCCGATTTGCCAAAATGGGCTTATCAGGTGCTTGTGGGTCCCGCGGATACACAACTGTTTATAAATGTAGGTCTTCGGTCTGAAAATTGCATCACATATGCAGAAAACGCACGTCCAAGGAAATCCCTGTATACACACCTTGGGAGTAGCAATTTAAGGCTGTTGCTGGGAGGATGTTGCTCCAGAGAGGTTAAACTGGTAATAAATATTTATTTAGGGAAAAGTGATGATGTTGTTGAAGAGAGATTGTTGTTTAAAAGAAATATAAGCTGCCACAACTAGAATTTACTGTACAAGAAGACATTTACTGGAATCCAAAAGTTTTCGAATTCAGACTTTTTGTGAGATAAAATGTTTGCAAATCACTTAAATAGATATTGTTATTGTTGCAATAGTAATGTATATCAAGATTTTATTCTGAGTATGAGGAAAATTATGCTGGCAGATACATTCTCAACATTCTTCATGTAGAGAACTTTCCCCCTTATTGAGTATTGCTCGAAGTTGAGAAAAATACAAATATGTACATCATTACCTTATAAGGAGATATCTGCGTATCAGGAGAGAAAGCCAACAATCCCATAACTCTTTGTACTTCACACATGTGACAGTCCTCCGACAGGTTACTGAAATACTTTCTGGCATGCCTGTTGAATATAATCAATCACTCAATCACCAGTATATACATACAACATTGTAGTTCGTTAGTTTTTATACTTAAGTTTTGGTTAAAACTTATTCATTCTACATTGATTGAAAACAAGTAATTACAACGTATATAAATCACTCTTGATGACTTCTGCCTGGGTTACAAACCAGACAGTAGTACCGACCCCTGAATTAGGGATTGTTATATCAGCATTTCAACCTCCGCCCAAGGTGGGCTTCAGACCAACAACATTTGGGTTAAGGAGTCAGGTGCTCTACCCCTAAACCAATTTGCCTCCAAACCAGTATGCATACAGCCCTGTGTTCAGTTACGGCTAACAGTTACGAAATGTTAACCGCAAACACCTTTACTGAACACATGGCTGGTATGAGATTAGGGGCCTGTCATTACACATGTATATAAACATTTAATCAACAAATTCAGACAAATATAACATTGAAACATGAAAAGCCCGAGTCATTTTATCACATTACATTTACATCCTTTTCAGAACAAGTTAAAATGACCTGTTCTCGGAACAGATAATCCAGGATTATCCGTAAAAACTTAAAACTTTGAAGCAAATACATGTATGGCATTGTAAGGAATTATTAATCTTATGCAAATTGGTCAGCCAATAAACGAAAAAGTACCTGGCTTAAAATATTTGTGTAATCTGTTAAATGGCTTCTAGGAATCACTGAATCTTTTAGTTTATTCATTGGCTTCATACAGTCTGACCTCGTTCATTCGAATTCATTGCGTCCAAAATTTCATTTAAAATAATACATAGTTTCGAATAGCCCATTTCAATTTGACGTGCCTAAGAAGATAGATTGGGACTGGATATTTATTTTGGATGATAACGAGTATTCGGATAGAAGGTTGTCAAATCAACGAGGTCTGACAGTAGTTCTTTATTGTTAACTTACCTGACAGCATCAATACGACAATTGCTTCTTATCATCTCAACAAACTCTTGTTGGCGTAATTTAAACTCCAATGAACTCTGAAATTGTTACCATAAGTTCAGATATATCAATGAAGATTATTTTTTTACGGATAAGTCACTTTTCATAATGTTTAAATAATGAAACAGCCTCTCTGAGGGAAATAAATTCACTTTTCAAATATTAAATTCATCTTGGTTTTACAATAATTCACCACATGTTTGGTTCTAAGCAAGATGAGAACCAAACGTGACCGTCTCTGAGATTTTTTACCCAAATACACTGAGCCTCGTTTCTGAGAAAAACGCAATAAAGATGATGTATGTTTTCACATTATGACATCATGTTTTCACATTAATTCCAACAGCTAGTTGAAACATTTCAGTAAAAGATTTATGATGCAGCAGCGAGCAGAAGCAAAACAATTAGCGGTAAACATTGAGAATGCCCCTTTTCTTAAGGAAAAGAATAATATACATTTATTTGTAAAATATATTTGTATATAAAATTCCAACAATTAACAGACCATAATTACCGAGAACTGATGGTCACTTGGCTGGTTATCAATCTTTAAAATGTCATTTTGCAAATAAAGATTGTGAATAAGTATGGTGAAAATCAGATGAAAATTATGCACAAGGCTAATCCGGTGAATTTTGGATAATTCAACTTTCATTATTTCAAGGGCCATAACTCCACAGTTCTTCAGGTGATTTTGCTGGTTAACAAACTAGGGCTTGATATTATACCAATAAATATAATAACCAAATATGGTGAAGATCCAATAAAAACTATTTGAGTTAGAGAGCGGACATCACCAAGGACACTGCCCGCAAAGGGAGATTCCGTGATACGTCTTGTCATGAGTGTATAAAAATCAGAAGACACATCTTCTCCTTACCCTTAATTTCCGCAATTTAGATTTGTTCTCATAGCACCAATTGAGACACGGGGCTGTTTCATGAGTAATTAAAGATTCCTCGATGGCCTTTGATGTCATAAACAAATCTATGTTAGTCAGGTCCTAAAACGATAAATGTGAATTATAAAATTAAATTATGTATATATGATCGCACTGTTGTTCAAGATAGTAACAATTTCAATCAATGCTGACACAAAATACAGTTAAACACAGTCAACCAATAGAATGCTCCGAAACTAACTATATGTTCACAAGCAATTATTAATTGCAAATAACATCCATGATTAGCAAACGATTAAAACTTTAAAGCTGCCTTTACATTTTTTCAAACATATGCATTGCACAAACTGTGGCTGCTAATGAGAAAAATATATAAAAATTGTAGAGAAGTCTTTGAATTATAAGTAATGTTACCATAATTTCAGTTCAATGAATTTAAACAAGAAATATCTTTAAACTAGAATGCGTTCATATGACACAGATGCCCCCACTTGCAGCCTTTGTCACAAAAGCAAATGCTATTTTTCTACTCATAGTTTGTGAATGGGTATCAAAATTACCAAGTGAACAACTGTACTGATTATGGTGATAAGTCAAGGGTCATAACTTTGCAATTACTGGGCACAGCCAAACATGAAACCCCAGGTGCACAACTATTCAGGTTGGTGAACATTCCTGTACAGTTTGGTGAGTGTAGCTGATATACTGTTTGAGATATGTGTGACACAAAATTGCATGCTCTGTATGCTATATTTTCAATAAATCAAGGGCCATAACTTTGCACTTACTGGACTCATCGAATTATGAATCCCCAGGTGCAATATAACACATGCTGGTGAACATTCCTGTAAAGTCTTATAACTCTGGCTCATATACTTTTGGAGATATGAGTGACATAAGATTGCATACTATGTAGGCTATATTTTAACTAAGTCAAGGGCCATAACTTTGCAATTACTGGGCACAGCCAAACATGAAACCCCAGGTAAAGTTTAATGACTCCGGCTCATATTGTTTTAGAGATATGAGTGACACAAGATTTTGTGACGGACAGACAGACAGACAAGGGCAAATCTACATGCCCCCCCCCCTTTTCAGAGTGGGGGATTAAATAAAAAATGGTGTAGACAGAATGATGTCTTCCGTAATGTTAAATGAAATAAAAAAAAATGCGAAAAGTTGAAAAATAAATCCTTACAAAAATTAACTCAGATATATACTTTAATCATGGACCTGTCTTATGAGGGTCATTTTATACATGCTTAAACATATTTCTACTTCCAGCAAAATTCCAACTGCTAGCGAA
Organism: Mactromeris polynyma; assembly: GCA_032209605.1. NCBI lineage: Eukaryota > Metazoa > Mollusca > Bivalvia > Venerida > Mactridae > Mactromeris > Mactromeris polynyma. The sequence goes on from JASFXZ010000012.1 coordinate 8,937,692, forward strand.
CGCACATCTTACGAAAACACCGTTTGGTGCCTCTTGGGTGAACGAAAAACCCTGTTTGGTGCCTCTTGGGTGAAAATATGATTGGTCAGATTTTAAAAAGCCCGCTTCGAGGACAACATTTGGTTGGTAAAAATGATGGTCAAAATCAATATGTATAAAATATACAGGTACGTCGAAATATACAAGAGAACACTGAATCCAGTTGCCTATATAGACTTTTGTAGAAATTTTGTTTCTTACACTATGTAGATAACGAAAACAGAATGAAGTAATTAATGCCTTACCTCAATATCTGAATGCTGGGCCAGTTTTAATGCAGTGTTGTAATAACCAGCACGCAGAAAATATTCCACTAACATTCTATCTAACCGTTTTTTCTGCCACAATGGTCGTGTATGCTCCTGCAGATGTTCGGCCTCTTTTAAATGATCCACCCGTCTTTTTATCATCCTCGCTGTATCTAACTCTTCATTTATACTCTCGTCAGCCTAAATATACAGTAAAACGTGAATAATAAGGCCAATATACAAATATACAGTAAAACGTGAATAATAAGGCCAATATACAAATATACAGTACAACGTGAATAATAAGGCCAATATACAAATATACAGTACAACGTGAATAATAAGGCCAATATACAAATATACAGTACAACGTGAATAATAAGGCCAATATACAAATATACAGTAAAACGTGAATAATAAGGCCAATATACAAATATACAGTAAAACGTGAATAATAAGGCCAATATACAAATATACAGTACAACGTGAATAATAAGGCCAATATACAAATATACAGTACAACGTGAATAATAAGGCCAATATACAAATATACAGTAAAACGTGAATAATAAGGCCAATATACAAATATACAGTAAAACGTGAATAATAAGGCCAATATACAAATATACAGTAAAACGTGAATTATAAGGCCAATATACAAATATACAGTAAAACGTGAATAATAAGGCCAATATACAAATATACAGTAAAACGTGAATAATAAGGCCAATATACAAATATACAGTGAAACCTGAATAATAAGGCCAATATACAAATATACAGTAAAACATGAATAATAAGGCCAATATACAAATATACAGTAAAACGTGAATAATAAGGTCAACATACAAATATACAGTAAAACGTGAATAATAAGGCCAATATACAACTATACAGTGAAACCTGAATAATAAGGCCAATATACAAATATACAGTAAAACGTGAATAATAAGGTCAACATACAAATATACAGTAAAACGTGAATAATAAGGTCAATATACAAATATACAGTAAAACGTGAATAATAAGGCCAACATACAAATATACAGTAAAACGTGAATAATAAGGCCAACATACAAATATACAGTAAAACGTGAATAATAAGGTCAACATACAAATATACAGTAAAACGTGAATAATAAGGCCAACATACAAATATACAGTGAAACCTGAATAATAAGGCCAACATACAAATATACAGTAAAACGTGAATAATAAGGCCAACATACAAATATACAGTGAAACCTGAATAATAAGGCCAATATACAAATATACAGTAAAACGTGAATAATAAGGCCAATATACAACTATACAGTAAAACGTGAATAATAAGGCCAACATACAAATATACAGTAAAACGTGAATAATAAGGCCAACATACAAATATACAGTGAAACCTGAATAATAAGGCCAATATACAAATATACAGTAAAACCTGAATAATAAGGCCAATATACAAATATACAGTGAAACCTCAACAACAAGGCCATCACTGATTCTGAAGAAATAGGGTTGCATCGATACAGTTATCTCTAAGTTCGGTTTCGAGTACTATTCTTACGGTTTTCAATTATTCGGTTTGGTTAAATAAATATATGACATACATAAAATTCTCAATAACTGATAGATTAACAGCTATAAGTATACTTCCAACTAGAAGGTAAGTAGAGGAAAGAACATAATGTGCTATTGTAAAGCAAAGTACAGCAATTACTAGAATTAGAACTTAAATGTCCCTACATAAAAATAAACTGTTCTAACAACTATTTAACTGAAAAATAATGAGTGATTGGTAAAAAACAGCCATGTATACTAAACACTGTACATTGATGTATCGAACCAAATAATCGCTAGACAGTATTGAAAAATTGACTGAGCCAAAACTGCTGAAAATAACCAAATTTAAGTTAACCGTTGCAGCTCTAGAAGAAAATCGGTCTTAATTGTGAGGTGGTTATATATAGATCTGAATTATGGTAGAAAAATGTCCATGACAAAAAAAGTGCTATCTTGTTGATGAGGAAGTCTTAATTCTGAGGAGGACCTGAAAGTTCGGTTTTACTGCTAGCCAGCTTAGTGCAAACTTTGGACCAAGTCAATGTGTGACAGGAGTAAAGCTGAACATATAAAATATATATTTCACTGATAATCAAACAAAAGGCTAAAGCAGCTAAGTTCATGCAATTAATATAAGTACAAGGAACAGTAATTATAACTACCGACTAGACATTTTATGCTAGTTTTATGGACAACAATAATAGGTTTTCAGTCCAGGTCTTGCGTGTAAAATTAATATGTAACCACCAGAGACAGAATATGATATATAGATAAAAAGAGATAAATAAGATTACTAAATACCTTTCTTTTTAGTAATTTTAATTTTTCCACCATATTGTCCAGAGCTTTTGTGACTTCTCCAATCGTGACTTGCGGTTTTTGTAAGCATACTTCCAACTCTCCGCCCGCACCTTGCAATTTAGAAATTTCTCGATCGATTGTTTTCTGAGCAGAACGAAATTTCTTATTCAACAGTTCGTAAGGAACCTGAAAGAAAAATTTGTATAACCACTTATTATCAGTCATGGGTAAGACAGAAGGATTTCCCCTCGATCAATCCACCGATATATTGTGGGTATAGCACAAAATCATTGTAATGTAGCGGATCCATGGTCCAGTGGTAAAACGCTGGATTTGTAATCCAGGGATCACTAGTTCGATTCCCCGCTCCATCACTGACCGTACTTAGTCTTTCGGACGAGACTTTAAAAACCGAGGTCCCGTGTTTGATGCTTTACATCGAGCATGTAAAAGAACCAGGGGTGCTTCTGGAACTGGGGCATCTTCTGTATCATGCACTATCCTCCAAAAATCTAATATGACTAACATTCTTCTGGAGGCGTCGCCCATATGGGAAACCGGTGGCGACGATAAATAAACGCAAATACAAAAAAAATCAAAAATCATTGTAATTCTGTTTTTGTATGGAAGCAGTTATGTACAATAGGTAAGTGCATAGTACCAAACTGTCCGTATTAGAAAGCATAACTGTCAAACATCATAGGTTAAACAAGGAAGGTTCCTGACTTCAGGTTATAACTTCGTTGTTACTCCGATCAAGATCTGGTGGCTGTAAACTTTCTATTTAAGTTTCATTAAGGATGCTCAGGAAATCAGTAATTTATCAGTACATGATGTGTTAAATTTTAAAATGTCGAAAACAGGACAACTTTGCTAATGCAAGCGCTATAACTAACTTCAGTGAATGTGGAGCAATTATATCCATTATCAGTATAATAATATCATCATAATCTAGTTCTATGATATATTTTTTGCCACTTGCCATAACTGAGTTTCCAGATGCATGTACATATTGCTTAAATTTTTTAGTATTTTATTAATCTTCTTTTACAGTAATTGTTAAAGTTCAAAATACGGAGCATTATGGCATTATGGTCCAACTGAGGAAAACCTGACAGTATGATAAAAAAGAGCAATGGATATAAAATCATCAAGTTCCGAAGCTGCAATATACATGTTTAGCTTGTTGTGCAGAAAGGAAGCACTGGCATGGTAAATAACAAGAGTGATCTTGATTGTGGACATCGATGCAGTATGTTTCTGTGACATATATATTACTTAAAATTAAAGATCCTATTTCGTGGTGACAATATATAATGATATTGCTTTTAATTATTTTATTATTTAAGGAACCCTATTATATTGCGAATACACATTTATGTTGTGTATGTGTTCTCAATTTGTTGATACTGTCAATAAATTTCCTTAACAACAATAAGTTTCCAAAATATCACCTACAATTCTGAAATATCTGATTATAAGGTATTCGGTCAATTATACCATTTTTGTTAGCCATCTGACAAACTAAAATAACGTTGAGACAACCCCTCAACTTCTTCTTCTATATTTTTGCTCGACCATTCAAACAAGTTTACCGAAATTAAAGCATGTAGAAGCAGAGATTAAACGGAGTCCTACATGTTTATGTAAATGTAATGATCTAAAACAGCAATAACATAAATATACAACAAATAATTTCAAAACCTTCAATGTGGGGTGTTCGAGAGCCTTGATGTCCGCCATATTTGTTTACAAAATAAAGACTGCGGAATATATATTTTTATTTTCGCCCGTTATAGAATTTTCATTTTTGTGAAGTTTAAAAGTAAATTGTACGTTTTGTGGGAATAAATAATATTTTTTGGTAAATAAAATCAAGTTTAAAAAAGTCTCGAAAAATCTCGCTCGCGAACGCGACTACAAAATTTGTGGAGAGTTCAAGTGAATAGCGCGAGGAATCCCGCGGCAAGTTCACAAATTTTGAGTGTCGGCAACGGCTGTGTGTTATATTGTACACTGTCACCAATCGCACAAGATTCACACAGTTGAGGTGATTTAAATTTGATGTATTTGTAAATGATTTAACCTGATTCGTTTGTGGTATGTGCAGTTTCCGTAAACAAAGGATGTCATCTTTGGTCCACGTGAAATCTAGACTGTTTTCGACACCTTCCCATGATTAGTGTTCACTTTCTTATGTATTTATGTCGTCAGCATTGCATGTGAAATCAATGTCCAAACATGGGGTAGTAAATACTAAGCTCTAAACAGTGCCTTGAGTTGCAGGGTGTTAGCTTTTAAGCCTGTACGACAATGTTCAATGTCCCTGTTTGTTTATGTTGTGCAAATGATTGAATCACCTACGAGAACACTGACATGACTTATTTCCATTAGTTGTTGCATTAACAGTAGATGGTGTTCTGTCACTGACAACTTATTTGCCAGTGGCTTATGCTTGCATTCAAATTGTAATTTGTATCGTGCAGAATACGCATTAAGATTAGTCCTCAAAAGAGTAATGAAACCTACATGCGTAAACATTCCACTTGCCGACTTAGTAATTTTAAATGATTGATAATATTGTATTATTTTAACACTATGCTAATGTTTGACTCAGTGGCAACAGTTGGTGTATTTTTAAACTAGATGTTGGGCCAAGAAAATATGTGGTTCAGATAACTCAACTGGTTCTAACTTCTATTTTGATCAGCCGACCCTAGCAGTTTTTCTGCATGGTACGAATTTATGTGAGTACAAAACATTATCGAGACGATGACAATATTGCAGTTGTAAGTTGCATTCCTTAAACATGGTGGCAAAGTGTAATTCGGTTCTATGAACAATTAAGTGATGCGGTTGTTGTACCTTACTTTGGTTGTTTTAGTGACTCCTTGTGTATGTTTTAAGTGTCCTGGGTAGATGAAGTCTGAAAATGATGGTACTATTGAATTGTTTTAGGAATTGGACCATACGGCTGTAACTGTTTCCTGGTATACCAATATATAACAATACAAGAAAAAGCATATTGTACTGCGGTACCATTTTCCCAAACTGCTTTTGATCGACTTAAGTAATTCTACGGACATGCTGATGCGTAATGTGAACTGTAATTGCTGTAAAACTAACATTTTGCTTGTTTATTGTCAAATATAACCAAATAAATAATGTTGATAATTGTCCCTAACTGACACATAATCCAATTACAGAAATAGGTGTAAACAAAACTTATTCTCCACTAATTATTGTTGCGTGGTTAAGAAGTACACCCCAGTTGTATGGTAAGTGGACAGTAGTTGTCCGTATTTTAGTAGTCCTTTGCAGCAACGTATGATATGAAAGTTAAGAGTGTTTCCTCGCGAACGATTTATTATTAGTGATTCTGATATTACGGATGAGGTTCCAAACTTGAATAGTATTCGGATAACTTTCAAATTTGGACATTTGTTTATTTAGAGCTTTCAAACAATAAAATGGTCTTGTTTGTAGAACATGACTGGGATTTAATATGCACTTAATTAGATTATTTAAAGCGTGTCTTTCATTTTTCAGAACAATATCATAATAAACCAATTACGGTCATTATTTAATTTTTGAGGGAATTGACTAAATCATAGTTAGTAATGTTACAATTAATGGCAGAATGTGTGAATGTTTTCATTTTGTGAACGTTACGTAACAAGCATAAGCAGGGTTGACATATTTTTAATTTACTACAACTTTAAAATACTGGCCCTATGATTATTTTTCACAGTTACGACCAACTGTTGATTTTGTACATACATTCTTGTCTGCACTGTTTCTCAGCAATCACTGATTTAAATTTAATTTAATCCAGCACTCGTATGCAGTGTTCTGTTCATGGCAACTTTAATGCATAACAAATATGATACCCGCCGGGCCGGTCAAAATGTCTGTAAATATCTCGTACTTGTAAATAATTAATGAGGTGAAATCCAGCCTCTTGATTGGCTGCATGACTTACACCTCATGCAATACGGAAATTGCCGAACAGTTACGAATGAAATCACGGTTCTGAGCGATCCAATGAGATCGTGGCATTGAAATTGCCCTTTTTTCAATGGTCACTGCCATTTTGTCGAATTTGATGATAGCTCTTCACCACAAAGGAGATTCCTTCTATTTTGTTATCGTCCATTTCATTGGTCAAGAGATAATAATGAATATTCATGCATGACAAAGTTTCGCTAGTCAATTTGCCCAGGGTGTCATACATGTTTTGAATAGCCTTGGTACCGAGGATGTGATACATTAAAATTGCATGTCCATCAGTGCATTTAAAACACTGTAAAAAATTAAATTATCAATTGATCATTGGGGAGGGATATAAGTATGAGATTTGTGTTATTTTTTCCTGACATTACGGTAAACTAAATTTTACTGTATGTGTACTCTTTGAAAGATATCAGTGTCTTTAATAGCACACATAATAGATACTGTTTAAGGATATAAGCGATAGCCTTGTAATGGTTTGCTGCACAACCTTGATGACAGCAAACAGTTAGTTTCTGAAGTAAATTTAGTTTTGTCCTGTATTTGGTTGAAATTAACCCACAACCTTGCTTGCAATGAATCGCTTATCATTTTGACGTGTCATCACGGCAACTTTCAAATGTCCGAAGTCATTTGAATTACTTCTTTGCATGTTTTAAGTTTAATAATGCCTACACTGAGAGCTACTGAATGTGAAGAAACAACTGGTGTACATATGACAGGACGGATTCTCAAAATGTGGACAACTGCCAAGGAAAAATACCAATAAGAAAACAACTATCAGGAATGTCTTCAATGGGGACCGTTGCATAACCAGGCTCAAGTTGGCATACGAAATACCGGAATACCCCGTCAACTTTACATAGAAAAATCAAAACGTTTAACATAGAAAAATAAAGACATAATAAACCTGTAAATTAATCCATTGTTGGAAGTGTTGTATCACACTTCACAGTGATTTTTTTTGTTCAATTTTACTGCCGAATTTCGGCTGTTTCCCAAAGCAAAAAAGCCTGCATTTTTCCCAAACAAGAGCACTTTGAGACCAAGGGGGAAAAGTAATAATACATCCAGCAAAAGCAGAAAATTAAAACATTTGTAAGTAAAACATTGAACCATGCTCCTATTTTCCCAAATTTGGGACTTATCGTGCATTTTTCCCCAATTGCAAAGGCACAGGCAGTAAAAATTTTTTTTCAAAAAATCAATATTATTGTGTGTGTGTATTACTATTAGTCGTAGCTTAATTCAATAGTACCGCTGGTACGTAATGTCGCACTCCAGATTTTATCATGTACTTAGTCGGAAATCGAAAGTGATCGCATGGCTGTTTATGTAAAAATCTTGACATAAACGCGCATTTTGAATTATTGTAATTGATGTCTTGCGATGCTTGAGTAAATATCGAAAGAATTAAACGTGGTTAATAAGAATAAATACACGTTTTCTACGTCGTCCTCAGCAAGTGGGCAATGCCAGTGCGAGCCCTGGGTAAACAGTTTAGATTTATTTATTGGCAATTCAAAGACGGTTAACAGTTGATACAAACTTAATAAGAAATTGAGGAAAACATGCCGATGTAGTTTCACTTAAAAAGGACAATTGATTTTTAAAAAATTTAATGATCGATGTTTCAGCAATCTTCATCAAAAGATGTTTGTTGGTTGGTAAATAAATGAAACAGCAAGGATAGTATATAAATTATTAATACATGAGTGCGGCGAGACATTACGCACGAGCGGTACTACTAAATAAATATCAACTACGACTAATTCATTTGTACAATATTATTTAGCTGCTTTACGGTATCATATGATACAACACTTCAACAATGGATTATTTTACAAGTTTATTATTGTCTTTACATATTGGTTTTTCTATGTAAAATTTATGGGTATTTCGGTAGTATTCTGGTATTTCGGTTAGTCGTGTGACCAGTCTCTAGCTATACAGTTGTTGCTCTGCACCAAGATAATGGTTATGTCTCTAGCTACACAACTGTCAGCATTATACTTGCACCAAAAAACTAAATATTTCGATTATCGATAATGATTTTTCAAACTGATCCGATAATCCATTATCCATCACTACTTTATTATCATACATGATCATTGTCACCAGAATTTGTCAATGCTAGAACTGTTTGTTCTTTTGGCCCAAGGCTGACTTCGCTCAATTTAAATTTACATCATATTTTTGTGACTTGCTTTTTTATGAGAATTTGTTCGAAATTTCCTAATGTCTTCTACCCTCCATTCTATCTACAGCAAACTGCCTTAGTTGTAACTTTGAAAAGGGAGTTAATTGCAGCATATTGTTTTCCTGTTGCACTAACATTGTCTCCCTTGATTAATCATTTGATCGTTTTTCTCCGATATTCTACTTCAGTAAACATGCTGTCATTGAACTGAATTATTTTTCCTACAGACAGTTATGTTTCTATTTACTGATACTATATAATCTGATAAATACTACTACTGCTGTAATTTAGTGAACATGAAATGTTTTATTCTCGAGAAGTTAAGGTATTGCATAGAAGCTCAGAATTGTCTAGACGTGAGAAGCTTGCTTTTTGTGTTGTATACAAGAAATACAAGTAAATTGTTGTGGCTTCCTTATGTAAGGCCAAGATTAAAGAAGTGTTAGATTGCTGCCCAACTAGTCGCCAAAAATGCTGCGCTCCCAAAAGAATTGGGTACCTTGAAGGAATTTGCAAGCCTCCTACTGAAATCTTTAAAACCTGGAATCTAATTTTTGGGAAAACATTTTAAACCTTCAGTTTTTTCTGAAAAACCTGTAATTCACTCTCTATTTTACTCTCAGTTTGCCACATTTTGCGAGCAATGCATATTACATTTTTTTTGTACTGTTCACTGTGAAACCTGTAATGCTATGTTACTAGTTGCACCATTTTGATTATTTGTGAAGGCTGTCGCTGATCGCCCAGGCAGGATTCTGTCGGTCTCGTGGCGGCGGGCACACTGCTGGCCTGTCTCAGCACCATTTATCCATCAAATTAGATGGTCAAAACTTTCATAAAAAACTTTATTTTCTTAGATGGCTGCAAGAGGGCCTGGCTTTTGATATTTACAGTAAATGTCAATTTTAAAAGCTGCTTGCAAAAGGACAGATGTGTGCTGTTTGTGGTTTTATCACATAGGTGGTTTATGAGCACCGGTTCAGCTACACAGATTTACCAGATGGTCTCACAAGGCAAGTATCTGGAGTGCTGTCTGTAATGCAAGGTGGCCTGTATTGTAGTTAGACATCAAAGGTTGTATCATTTTACAAAATATCTTCTTTCAAGGCCTTCAGTAGTCTCATTTTCATTGAGATATCATAGATGATAGGGGGATAATATCTCCACATTTCACATGCTTCCCGCTTTAATTCCCATTGTTCTTGTTTATCATACATCATGTACAAAGATATACTTAACACTGCATATTTTGCTGTCAGTCATATCATGAGTGTGTTTATAGAAGCGTGCTATTTTTTGCTGTATGAATGTCTGTTTTGTCGTTAACAAATAGAAATGATGTACAATTGCATATTTTATCATATGATTAACTGGTTGTAGTGGTAAACACATACATCTCGGGGATAATACATGGTGTTTGACATAGTTTAAAGTGGGGTTTTCATTGAGATTGTCTCATTCGGATAAGGGCGCCCTCTCCAAATCTATTTACAATCGGGGAGTAGGCATCATATGTCGTATACAACTAAGTACCTTGTTAGAAGTTGATAAGTTTAAATTTATTTATATATATGCTTGTTGTTGGTCATTTGTTGAATCAACAGTTTCTTAATATATATAAGTTACTTTTAATTTCCTGATTCCTTTTAAATTTGACTTGAGTGATGTGAACTTTTTGAAATTAAGTATTTAATATGAGTTTATATTTGATTTCTAAGCACACCAATCTAGTGGTCAAGGGGAGGGGCAAAAGTGGTCATCCAAAACATTTTTTTGAAAATAAAGTAAGCATTTTAAGCTACTAAAGCAATGAAAATGATGAAAGAGAAAATATTTTGTACGTATTTAAAAAGAAGGGTGTGGATTCACTCCTGTTCATTGTACCTGCGTTCTTTCTAAGCACTTAAATAGGGGCATACATGGTTTAGTTGTTAAGTTCGCTGACTTCAAATTACTGCCCCTTACCCATGCGGGTTCAAATACCACCCAGAATGTAGAATTTGTAACATAGGCTTACAGATGGTTTGTGGTTCTACCTATGTGTCTGTCTGGGGTATTTTTCTACCCTAGCTGCTGGAAAAGCAGGAAAGATAATACTCTGGAAATATCCAAAATTCTGGCTTTAAGGGTCCAGTTACTCCCCTTGCTAAATTGGTAGTTCATCTAAAAAACAAAGTCAGAACCGGCTTCAATCTAAGTCTGTCTCATGTTTACATTACTCTTTGATGACACCTCCGTGTTTACTAAAGATTATGTACAAAAACATTGCTTTTAAGGATATTTGATGGTGCAGATGTGAGAAAGGGTGCTAAAGATGTTTAAAAGCAACAAATAGTCATGATGGAAAAGTCTAGCTGAAATGCACAAAAAGGTTTCAAGTTATGTAAAATAAAAGCATATCAAATAAAAGCATATCAAATAGATAGCATCATTTACAGTTATTTGCCAATATTTTGTTCCTCCTATCTAATATGCATCATTCAGATTGAGTACTCATGTCGGTCTTGGACACAGGAGCTGAAGTCTTCTCACAAAATACAGCCATTGCAGATATTGGCTATTCTACACAGAAGCCCTTGACATGAAAACTTCTAATTCCTCAGTTTGTTTATTTTCTTGGCTTGTTACTCGACCTATTACGATGACGCACACCCCCCAGTGTTCTCAGGATTGTCTTTCTTGGATCTATTATCACCCATGAATATTCACGGCATGGTCTTGGTTGCTTGTTTGACTAAAAGCCCTATTACACACAAAAAAACCACTGAAATATTCCGCGGAAGACCAAAATAATCTGCTATGTTGTGTCTTGTTTACGGTATCATAAATATTTACCATCGTGTGGATGATTTTCCATTAAATTGTAGACTTGTCCTACTTGCTTGACGAAATAATCAATGATACTGTTACATGTAGATTTTATGCGTTTACGCATTCTTCATAATTATGCACATGCAGGTTAACAGCTCATACATTTGTGTTTGTCATTGATTTTGGTCTGTTTGTGGTGTGTTTGCCTCTCATGTACATACAGAACCGATGATCAATAGCCATAGTGCCATTCTGTAATATTGCAAGAATGTTAGCTTAATACATTACAGACGGTTCCCTGTCACAATCGGTACTACAGTTTCTTCAATTGATCACCTTTGCACTCTGTGCTTGTTCAATTATGTCTTTAATGGATAGGTCTATATTTTATGGTCAATATGTGATTGCAAATATTGCTGTTTATTTATTCGACCAGTTTATCACTGGAAAATCAGCTGTCCCAGAAAGTTCCATACGTTTGGTGTTCCAGCATTTTACTATTGAATAATTCTTCTTGGTGGGGGAAATAGGGCTGATAGTCTGTGCTAATACAGGGGAATCTAGGGCCCTGTTAGATCAGTGCAGTAACAGTATTTTAGGTCTAGCATCTGCATCACAAACATTGCAAAAAAAACTACGGTACTCTTTTTATGTGTCTACCCGCACTGTTCATGTTTATTACAAATAAGAAAAAAATGACCAATCAATAAGCAAGGAGACAAAAGCAGACTTATGTTTCCTGGATAATTATAATAGTGATTTCCTGCAAAAAATGACAGACTTGTTGTATTAACTTTTGTACAATTATTCGACTGTCTTCTAAGACCAAACAACAATCATCAGACAGCAGGAAATAGCGAAATACAAGTTTTAGACCATTAAATTTAAAGGCAGTATATGTTTTTATGTTCACAGTGAAACAAAAGCTGAAATACCAAGTATGGGGTTTCACTAGGTGCTGAATCTCGAGGGTTATTTTGATAATTTTTCGACAGGATTTTACCATTTTAAAGCCAAAATCCTTTTGATTTAGAGAAAAATTTAACACTTCGGTCAGAATCTATCGAGACAAATTGTGGCTTTTTGGAAAGTCCAGGGGTCAAAAGATCAACACCAGGGTCAAATGGAACCCCTGAAAGTGCTGTGAAACCTCGATACATGTAATAAAACCACCATTCGTTCTGACGAAAGTTAGTTCTAGTTGTTAGTAATTAGATTGGTTCTGAAGAAAGTTAGTTTTAGTTGTTAGTAATTAGATTGGTTCTGACGAAAGTTAGTTTTAGTTGTTAGTAATTAGATTGGTTCTGACGAAAGTTAGTTCTAGTTGTTAGTAATTAGATTGGTTCTGAAGAAAGTTAGTTCTAGTTGTTAGTAATTAGATTGGTTCTGAAGAAAGTTAGTATTAGTTGCTAGTAATTACAGGTTGGTTCTGAAGAAAGTTAGTATTAGTTGTTAGTAATTACAGATTGGTTCTGAAGAAAGTTAGTATTAGTTGTTAGTAATTACAGATTGGTTCTGAAGAAAGTTAGTTCTAGTTGTTAGTAATTAGATTGATTCTGAAGAAAGTTAGTTTTAGTTGTTAGTAATTACAGATTGGTTCTGATGAAAGTTAGTTCTAGTTGTTAGTAATTAGATTGATTCTGAAGAAAGTTAGTTTTAGTTGTTAGTAATTACAGATTGGTTCTGATGAAAGTTAGTTTTAGTTGTTAGTAATTAGATTGGTTCTGACAAAAGTTAGTTTTAGTTGTTAGTAATTAGATTGGTTCTGATGAAAGTTAGTTTTAGTTGTTAGTAATTAGATTGGTTCTGAGGAAAGTTAGTATTAGTTGTTAGTAATTACAGGTTGGTTCTGAAGAAAGTTAGTTTTTAGTTGTTAGTAATTACAGATTGGTTCTGAAGAAAGTTAGTATTAGTTGTTAGTAATTACAGAATGGTTCTGAAGAAAGTTAGTTTTAGTTGTTAGTAATTACAGAACGGTTCTGAAGAAAGTTAGTTTTAGTTGTAAGTAATTACAGATTGGTTCTGAAGAAAGTTAGTTTTAGTTGTTAGTAATTACAGATTGGTTCTGAAGAAAGTTAGTTTTAGTTGTTAGTAATAAGGAGACTCCTAATTAATTCAGTAGTGCACTGAATGGTAGGAAGGGATAAATTCCTATGAATTTTAGTGTCAAAATATTTAGGAACATAATAATAAATATTATATAGTCCTTATATTTCAAGTGTTCTTATACAGAGTAATTATGGTATACTTTTTTATGGGGACTTCTAATTAATTTTAGAAGTGAATTTAAAAGTAGGAAGGGAAAAATGTCCGAATATTTAAGGACTCAAAATTAATATTATCTGTGTTTTCCTGAAATTGAGGGTGTCCCAATACATACAGAGTAATTACGGTATGTCGCAACAACGCGGCGTTTTTACCAGCTCTTATAAAGTACATGCGTAATGACTGGTACATGAATGTTTAAACACTGACATGTTGTATGTTGTATGTGAACGGTTAAACTTTAATTTATGGTTTATACAAACATTTATACCTACATGTACACGGAGGATTTGTTACGCATATTTACTGAACCAATGAATATAGTTCTTTAGATAGGAGTTTGCTGTAAAATCAGCTTAATCAAATAGTTTATCTTTTTTTCTTGTTTGTGCAAGTTTATGTGTGTTTTAATTAAATCATTCAAGGTCATTCTTTACTAGTTTTCTTGGTAAAATCTTACTACCTAGTATTTTAAAATGAAAATTAGTCCTTGAAAAAATAAACAGGTTGGTGGTATGTGCGTAAAGGTCGCCAAATTTATTCACTGAAAAATGGTGTCAGTGCTTTGTAGTTTAGATAAGCATGTTGAACTCTACGCTGACTGCGCATGGTTTTCATACATGGTTTTCCTGTGTGTGTTACACATGTATATATTGTTATTATCCACGCATTCTTGACAGTTGAATAATAAGTTAACCTGATAAAATTCTAGCTAAATATCGTCTTCAAAGGGAAGATAACCCTACTTGCTCATTGTTAGGTTTGTATGTAGTTTAATGATGCGTTTTAATGGGTTGTCTGACTGCATTTTGAGATGTATATAATTATGATTGTTGCAAAGCATGTATGGCATTCTTTTGTCTAACCTGCTGGGGGTAGAGTTAGAAAGCTGTTGATCAAAGTTATGTCGTTATTTTTTGGTGAGGACAGACTTTGTCTTAATTTTTTCAGAGCTATAGCCCATTTGGGCAAGTCGCTCAGCCAAACCACTAGCCCAAAATCATGTTTACAATGCCAAACATATATTGCACAAAATCGTAGAAAGACGAAAGTTAGTTAGTTACAATTATGTTTATATATAATTTTTTGAAGTTGTGGATGGATTTTATTTTTCTATACAGTCAAACCTCACCTAACGACCACCTCATTAATAAGACCACCTCATTAATAAGACCACCTCAAAATTGAGACCACAATTTTTGAATCCATCTTGACTGTTTAGCTCTTTATTCAACATCAATATTAAGACCACCTCAATAATAAGACCAAGATTTTAAAAGTCCCAATGGTGGTCTTATTATTGAGGGTTTTACTGTACTTACAAAAATAGTAGATTCACTAAAAATAAGCATTTGTCCTTTGGGCTGGCACTCTGGAATTTCTGCTACTAGCCCCGGGCTTCAGGCTAGATGGTTACTGGGAAGTCTGTGAGGGCAGAACTGTTGGGTGTGTTTGGAGATGGGCCTTGCCTAGTCTTAGTACTTGCAATAATATGGCTCGATGATGTTTTAAATTGATGCATGATTTTTAACAGTATCAGTAATGTTAAAATGCTGCTGTTAAGGCAATGTAAGGGTGAAGTATTATGTATGATTACACAACTTGTCTGTACATGGTCAACCATAGTTCCTTAACAAAATACACCATGTAGTATTATATTGTGTCAGCATCACCTATCAAATGGCATTAGAAGTACTATAACATCCCTGTCCAGGAAAGTAAATGAGAGAGAATAAGTTGCTACAGGGAACGCCACATACATAAGACAGTGCCTTCCCACACAGATTTCCGGGAAAACAACAATCCTTAAAACATAAGGCACTTGAGGAGGTTAAAGGGTACATACCCCTATGATCATGATTATAACATTTAAACTGGTTTGATTGCTATGTTCTAATATCAAAGATGTATAAAGTGTTCAAACTCAATATTTTAAATTATTAAACGTTGATTTGTGAATTGCTATGGATAAATAATTCAAGGATCGTTATCTACCCATTTCAAGAACCAAATTGCCACCACCTCCTAAGAAATATTTTGTGATTAGTCTGTATATTTGAAATACCTTGTGCTTTCCTCATAATATCTGTATTTTTAATTCTCAATGTGGAAAATAGGTTTTCTTTTTATTTGTAGACATGTTCTAACTTATTTACTTGGCATGGATGGAGTTTGTTGTATATTTGCAATAATTGATTTTTTTGGAAGTTTTGAATCTTACGGTAACTTTGAAAAACAGTTCATGTATGTATAACACAGATATTTCAATAGCTCCATGTGATTTATTAGGGCCATGTACTTAACATTGACCACTGATGACCCACTCAAAAATACACATGTATGGCCAGTTGTATTCATTGATTTGACCTTACCATGTCCAGTAATAATATTGGGTTGACTTCACAACTTTGACCTGAGGCCAAAGAATTTAATGTTTCATATGGTATGCAGTGGATACAGGTTTAGATACTAGTGTTTAACAATTGAAACATCTCTGCATTTTCTCACTTTTTGTACAGCAATGGTTGGTTGTATTCACAAACCCAGGGATTTCCCTGATGCAGAAAGCTTGAGTCTCTGACTCCCTTTTCTTTCTAGGGACTCCCATTTTCAACTTACTGTGCATCCCTGAGACCCCTAAAATAAATTTTGTCAAGTATAAACTGCATATCTGTGACCCTATAATTTAATAAGGACCCCCAATTTATCAAACATGAGGGTCCAAGGACCCCTATCTGGAAAATACTAGGGAAAACCCTGCAAACCTTAGGTGTTGTCCTCCAAATGTAGCCTCAATGTGCTCCTTTCTTCTATGTTCAACATATTATTTTATTGCGCTTGGAGATCGAGAACATTATACCGGGTAGTTAAACTATTCTCTGCATTTCTTGGCCTGCATAAATTTCCTTTCTGTTTGCAGTTGGTTGTAACACTAAGCGTTGCCAAAATTACTTGAAGTTTTAGCCGTGCATCATTCATTGACCCCTTAAGTTGAAATAGGGGTCACAAAAAGGCTATCATGGTGCAGTTAGGTTTATGTGTCAGTGTTGTGGCTGTCTGTTTAAAATATGTTATTAATGCATGTTCAATATGAGACAATATTTGGTGTTTGAAAGCTGCCTTTCTACACCAAATGAAAATGTATCTATGTCTGTTTAAAATATGTTATTAATGCATGTTCAATATGAGACAATATTTGGTGTTTGAAAGCTGCCTTTCTACACCAAATGAAAATGTATCTATGTCTGTTTAAAATATGTTATTAATGCATGTTCAATATGAGACAATATTTGGTGTTTGCAAGTTGCCTTTCTACACCAAATGAAAATGTTTCTATGAGAGTCCTGAATGATTTCTGTTCAGGACAAAATATAATATTTGTAAAATATTGGCATGAATCTGTTTGCATATTAACCTGTCTTTACAGACCACTGTGGGGAAACTTTTAAACTAGAGTCCTACTTGAAAATAATCAACAAGTCTATTGAAGGTATACTGTTTATATTGCTTAGCACAGATGAAGAAAAGTCATTGTAAGTGAAGTATTCTTCGGGTTCTACGGTCCAACCTGTGTTAATGGCAGCCACCTGCTTAGACCATTCCAAATTCTCCAATAAATCACTCCAAATGGCTGAGAATAGTGGCTGTGTGTAAGCCGCCAATGACCACTACTGAGCTTTCGTCATTCATCACCGAACTGCAAACAGTGCAGTCAATCCGAAAGACCGTCGGACCTCGGACCTGACTGGTAAAATTTGAAGAGGACCGATGAAATTTACAATTACAATGGCCCTCCTGGCCGGTAGATTCCCCGTGAACAAAAATAGCCATATCTTGACTGGATATTTCAATACGCCCAATAACTGTCTTCAACGATTTTCATTGGTTTATAGCAAGTTATTGATTAGACTAACCAAATTTAACTTAATATAATAGCATATTTGACGATTTTGGTCAGTATTAATTTCCGGGCCAGTAATATTCTGTCCGGGCCAGTAATAATTCTTAGTTTACCTGTCCTCAGGTCCAGTAATATTTCTGTGTCTTTCGCATAGACTTTTGTCATTGAATTTGATATATATGAGAGCTTTTAAAACCAAGGTGGCAAACTTGGGGAAAAAAATTGAAAAATAAATAGAAATATTGGACAACACTTTTTTTGCAAATATTTATATCTACTGCTATTGTTGTGTCGCTTATTTTTAGTAGACAAGAAAGTCATATTCTGTCTGTTACAGTAAATGTTCATAGTGCCAATACAGATAAAACATTTTTACGCTGGTGTGAACTTCAAAAGCGCAGATTTTTGTTGTTGTCGATTTTTGTTGTTGTCGTCGGCCGGCAGTTAACAGGTTGTACAGTAGTTTTTAGTGATATTTAAGCTAGCGATAGCCTTTGAACTATTTACAGAAGAAAATTGGTATCAGATTATGCTAACTTTGGGGATTACTGATTACTGTCGGGCACATAAAGGTCACAGTGATATCCCTAAAAACAAGGTCATGACCCCTGCGCATCTGTTGCTAATGCTTCATGTCAAGTGGTGTAGATGCAGACAGCAAGAGGCAGTATAATATTTATCTTGCATGTGGCGTATATTCCTTAACCTGCATCAAAATTCTGAACTGTTTTAAAAAAATTCTTGCATATCAAAATGTTTGTATCTTGTATTACATTACAAAATATCTTTGCCACCTGTCTGCTAATATCTTCCTCAGCTGTCAATGCTGTATTCTTCTTGTTTTATTGACACTAGTTCCTGCTTGTAAAATTCCCAATAATTTCTCATGTTGAACATATATCTATGAAAATCTGCATTTCGTGTTTACTGGTAAGTGAAGTTACCACCTTTATTGATCTACTGATCAAACATGAACCTTTCCTAACATTTGTTGATACAAAGTGTAATACTGTATTACAATACCTGAACACAGGTAAAATACGAGCCAGTTCTATTTATAGGCCAGTCATTGAGGACAGTGTATACATGAGAGCGCCCTGTGCTATGCACACTCATAGCTCTAAGATCATATCTTTAGGCTAGATATCATAAACCTCTAGCTGTTGTTTACTGTATAAACTGCATAGTTAAGATTTTAAAATTGTTGACAAGCTATGTTAGTTTCACATGTACATTAGGTTGAATCAATGTATAGTACCATATTTACTGTCCTACAAGAGTACGAGAGAGATAACAGGTTCTGGTAGATTCGTGTAAATACATGAATTAAGATTAAATACATTTGGATATAATATGTTTGTGTATATATATATATCATGTTTCATTTATTCAGTCAAGTCATTGTTAATTTTTCTATGTATAGGGTTGAGCGTTATTTTCCTCTACTGGGTAAAAAAGTGTTCATACATTGTTGACACGACAGTCTTACTCAGGAAATTGGCATTTACAATAAAGAAAGTGTGCAGACTTGGCAATATTTTTAATGATTATATAATAATCTGTTGCTTAATATGCTTAAGTTTGGTCTTGCTTTTATTTTATTTTTAAATATTCAATTAGAAATTGATAATCATGAATGGTGTGTATAATACAACGGTTTGGCGCTAAGGTTTTGAAACCCTTTGGCATGGTCACAGAGATGATAGTTTCGAGCCAAGTCCTGCATTCCTACATAATATGCGTCTTCTATCTAGACAATGTGGCAATAGATTTTTAATGTCGTTAAATTTTTTAAAGCATGTTTCAATTAAAAGAGATGATCTTCCCAGATGCCATATTTCCCTGTATTCAATTAATATTGGTGAAGACATACAAGCATTTTATTTTTTCCTGACTTTTAATATTAATTAAATACATATTTCATGGCCTTTCGTGTGAAGCTGGACTAGGGATCAATGACTGCCCCATATAACCTTAAAAGGGATGCCAGTAGGGTCTGTTGATTTTATTGTGTGAATGATGGTCTGTAGGTTCCATATTGTGATATTGTATTATATTCATAAACAGTAAAATATGTGATGCAAGGATTTCTTTTTATGCAATTTCTACAATAAATTTTATTTATAAAAATAGAACATTTTAACTAAACTTATGCAAAATTCAATCAACTTAAAAATATTTTTGGCAGTCTAGACTTGTAATCCATAAGTACTGGGATTGTTTAAAAATAAACGAAAATAATCCTCATATTTTAAGCCATTAGTTATGTTTCACACATGTATAAATTTAATGCTCGAGGCAATTTCTGCCTCTTACAGCTGGTTAAATTCTATTTTGTTTTGTGCAATTTTATGTGTCTGCAGATATATTTATATATGGCTGTGTGTATATATAATGTACTGGCATCCTTTATGACTTCAATAATCGGTGTCTGGCCAGTGTCGATGTTGCATCTACGACTGTTATACCAGAGAAAAATAGACAGAGCAGAGAATTTCCCTATCGTCTACAAAATATACATGTACACGGAGGTTTGTCTAGCCTACTGTGTTGGTATATATATTAGAAAACAAGTAATCGCTTATTCACTTGACTGGGCTAACTTGTTATGTTTAAAGCTTGTTTTTATACATGGATATATTGTGAACTAGATTAAATCCAAGGGCGGTCTCTGCTATATATTTTGTATTGTAGCCATATATATTGTGTGTAATCAATATTTGTTATGGAATGAATGGTTCGATAACATTCTATGTTCTAAGGGGAATGTACACTGTCCTTTGGTAGGAATATTTGTTAATCGGTTTATCAAAAAAACATATAACTTTTATTCAAAGATTGACTGTGTGTATTCACTACATGGCGGATTTGGATAAAGTGTTATGTTAAGTGTAGGTATATATAGGTCATGTTATGTTCTCCCCTGTCTGTTAGGTTTAAGTGAGCGCTGTGGTGGGTGAATATTTGCTATGAAGGAAGTGAAGATATGCGTGAGTGATTCCAGCAGCTTTGCTTTGATTGTGACGAAATTGTCAGTTATTGATGCGCTCGGATGTACATGAACGCTGTGCTGTGTAATTATTGAAAAATGTGGCCGTCTAGCTGAATGGTCGTTTTCTTTGTTGGGTTGCAATATTGATAATATCCAATATCACGACGGTTGAAACATACATGTATGCAAGGACTTGAAAATATTGGCTATGTTTCATTCATGTACAGTGATTACAAAAGCTCGACTATTGATCTTACAAACCTGAAATATATTGGCGGGGTTTTCAATTAAATTCTTAGATGGTTGCCGAGTACTTTAGTACATGATTATTTCATTGTGCAGTGACATATTTTGTGTGTATTTGAAAACTAGTGGGAGTTGTGTGTTTGATTTAAGTGAATAAGTTTGATCATTTTGTGTGATAATTCGGTGTGTATTCCATGTTTCGAGTTGACTCGGTGGGAATTAATTAACAAGGTTTGATATTTGAAAATTACTGCCTGTTTTATTAAAATAATCATAGAAAGTTTTTATGTAAATTTCAACTAACTTCACACATTTGTTGTTATGGTTTAATAGAATCACTAGATTTGTCATTATAGTGTTGAATTAACGATTATTTATGTCAATAAGGCCATACAATGTCCATTATTTGGTGTACTTATAAGGGTTTCAAGGTTCTGTGTATCAGTGAGAAGTAAACGATCGTCATTATTGCAGTCTGAAGGATTGTGTATGTTCTATATATATATAATATCGCGCTGTATTGTAATTCCAACTTACGTCAATGTCTCTTCATGTTTTGGGTTGTAAAGGTAAAAAATAATGGTTTTGTTGTTTCTTGTTGCTAGTTCTCAGGAATCTATTCCTTTTGGGCTTAATTATTTCTGCACTCCGATTTAAATTTCTCAAATGACTTCCTTTCTTGTTTAAAATTCAGTGTGAAATAGCATTACACCAAAATAGCACATTAACATAATATTTGCGTTGAAGAGGTGTAAAAATTTAAATATTTTAAATTCTTATTTTACCCGTCAAAATAAGGAAAGTTTAGAAATGAGACGAGTTTCAAGTAAAAAAGCAGTTTAAGTAAATTAATTACCCTAGGATGTATACTCCTCAAAAAAAGTTAAGGACATTATATTTTTGCATTCCTTAAGTTGAAATTTCTTAATCCTAGATGTATTTACCACTAAAGTTTCTAGTCAGGCATTAGCACATAATTCACCTGAACACAGTGTTTTACATGCACGGGGAGCAATAGTGTTAAATTGAAGTTGACAAATAAAATTGGCAATGAATATCAGGGGTTCCTTTGACCCCTAGAATTTCAAAAAAGCCCCATTTTGACCCTAATGATTCTGACTGAAGGACCATTTTTTTCTCTAAATTATAGGTATTTGGCTAATACAGTAGTAACACTCAAGTCAAGAATTATCAAAACAACCCTTGAGATTCAGCCCCTAGTGGAGCCCCTGAATCTTCTGTTTGATTGTAATATCCTTACCTTTTTTTGAGGAGTTTACTTTCTGCTGCAGAAATGGTGTTGTAAACTGCTTTCAAGCCCGCTGCAATTGAGATTGATTGTACATTTAGTACAACTAACTTTAACACTTTGAAGGAAACTTTGTGGCTTGATTAACTTGTAATTAATGTAGGTGTTGTGTTACTAGCTATTGGTGCTAAAAGCATATCTGTAACATCATGGCTTCGACATTTGTGGGTTTAATGATATTTTCATCATATTCGGTCAGTAAATTAAGTAATTTAATGAGGTGATTGATATGTGAAATAATATTTGACGTGTGTAATGCTATTGTTAACATTGCGCTAGTTTTCAGTGTTTTGGCATTGTTACGCAAGTTTACTTCTGTGTCCTTGGAAGTTCAATGTGATATTTTGTTACCGAAATATATCTTTTGATAAAGTCTGGATAAACTGAAAAAATGACAAAGGCTTTACAATGTTTGTCATGATGTCACAACAATATTTCTATATGTTTTATTGAACATTTCTTTCAATGCAGTACAGATATAAATTGTATGAGTGTTTTTTGAAGAAATTTCTAGGTCTGTTTGAATGTGTAACTGGTAGTGCAATTTGGAAACAGTTTCGTGTGTGTAGCTTAAGTGACAGACTCTGACTTGGTCCTTGGACCCTCTAATAGAAGTATGCTTATATTTGAGTACATAAAATAGCGTTTTCTTCTGATTGCTTAAACTAAGAACTATTGCGACACAGGTTACTAGGGCCTCACAGGGTTTTCCCTTGGATTTTTCAGTAGGTGGTCCTTGGACCCTCATGTTTGACAAATTGGAGGTCCTTAGTAAATTTGCAGGGTCCCAGATATGCAGTTTATGCTTGACAAAAATTTATTTTAGGGGTGCCAGGGATGCACAGTAAATTGAAAATGAGAGTCCCTAGAAAGAAAAGGGAGTCAGGGACCTCAAGATTTCTGCGTTGGGGAAATCCATGGCCTCACTCGGGAACGAACCAGCAATGTTTGGAAGGCCAGGAAGTCTGGTCAGGACTGATGTAACAATTGTCTCTAGAGATGTTGAAAACATACGACCATGAGCCCATGAGGGTTGTGTCTGAAAGCTAGAAGGGATAAAAAATGCAACCTTTGTAAATTTGAACAGGTCCAAATGCCACTTTAACTGGTAGTTTTGGCCAGCAGCCAGCTCTCATTGACAACTCTGTGAAGACATGAATAGAATGGTTGTACTAGGAGGAATACACTTGAATGAAAATAAAATGAAGGCTTTAAATATAATTGCCGAAAATTGGAGAAATCAAGAGTTATTTTTACTTGAAATTTTGATACAGTTTTCAATATTATGATTTTTTTTTTACTCTAGAAATGATAAAAACGAGGTTAAGTAAAAGTATGTAGCATTTGAATAGGATTATTATATTGTCCCAAGTTTGTTTACAGCCCTTTGATAAATGATAGACTTACCACTTGTATCGTGTTACATGCATTAAACATGTTAATTGTTGATATTATTGATTATTTAATATTTACCTGTTTTGAGTGTACACTGTAATACTTGATTGAGCTTGTTGTCCTTAATTGATTATTGATTTAATACACTGTATTAACTCTCTGAGAAATTTATTGATAATAGTCCCTGTTAACAAAACAATACAAACATTGTACTAAGGTGGTATCGGTTATTTTTATGTACTCTCGTGTGTTCTGCTGTTAAAACTTTTTGTTAGAATACATGTACAGTTGTCAAGTACTTTCGTATTCTACTGTTAGAATACATGTACAGTGTGCAGTACTTACTTCATGTTAACATTATGTATGAAATGGTTTGTGTGGGATTGAAAAGGTACCGGCTGTGTCCATATCCTAGAAATTGAATTCTGCTACAGTGATACATGTACAAAAGTAGTGGACCTCTGCTTTGGTATTTACGGTAACAGCTTGATTAGAACAGCTTATATCCTGCATTCAAATAGTATCGGGCCACTTCCACATGAAGTACTCTACTTATACAATATGCGTTTTACGGTAGTTGATGGTAACATGAAAATTGATTGTTCAGTATTCATAATTTATTAGGACTTGGTTGCCTACAATTGCGCATCACAAATGTGCTTGCATCAATTTATATAATTGTTATTGTAAGTTTGGTAATTGAAATATTTTGTTCGCTCATTTCTAGGCCGTCCTAAAAACTTGCTTGGCATAACCCCAAACAGCACAATGAAGGCGGGCAGGAGGACTTCAAAGTGACATATATGGAATAATGATAATTCCGTGAGTAATGTTACACAATAGGACATTGGTCTAATTATATAACATGTTGTGTAGTGTCCTTATTACTTGCCTAACTCAGTGAAAGTCACTCAAAACATTTTCAATGCATGATAATAACTTTAACTTAATGAGGTACCTTTCCCAAGTACAGGGCCTTATTACTTGCCTAACTCAGTGAAAGTCACTCAAAACATTTTCAATGCATGATAATAACTTTAACTTAATGAGGTACCTTTCCCAAGTACAGGGGCTTATTCACAACGATTTTAAGACTGGATCTCAGACTTAGAGTTAGACTTCAAAATGTTGAAATTTTCTGTTTTGCTTATACATTGTTAAATATGACAGTATAGATCTTAAAAAACTTGGTAAAAGTGTACAGTGAGTGACAACAATTATTCAGACAAGATTTCGTTCTTTTAGATTCAATGTCTAAGTCTGAGATTTAGTCAACGGACGTTGCTCGCTGTACCCTGCGCTGTATTTCTCGTTGAATAATTGCCAGGGCCATTTGTCACCATTTTGGGTATGGGTCCAGGTAGGGCGTGATTGGGAAAATTAGGGTCCTAACTGTCTGAATAGGGAAAGATTTTGCGTAACATTTATTGAACAAAATATTGCCTCAAGACATCTGTATACTCCAAGAGAATACTTCTTAAATGTCCAGTTTAAAACTTATCGGTAATCAATGCTCAATTTCCATTTTACCCCTTGCCGATTTTAAGAATTTTCATAGATTGATTGATTCCATACTATTTGCAATTGGGAATTGGTCCCTTCATATCACTGCACTCAACTTTATAAGGGAAAGAAGTTAGCACTTCAGCTTCTTTATTCAGAATTTCTTGTCCAGTGAAATTTATTTGTTAGCTAGATGTTACTACATCATCTTCGGGTAGTATTAAAATACAAACATTTTATGTGTGGTTTATACATAATGAGTGACTATCCAAATATAGCGTGTTAATGATATATGGCAACCTAATTACTTTATTAACCCAGGGCAATTTATTTAATGTAGCTCTTGGCAAGAAAAATATATATCTGTTTCCTTAAACATGACAATTACATAATTATATGGGAACACGTTTGCATTATAACAGTGATCATTGGATGTGACATTCAGAATTTTGAGGTCTTCTGTATTTCACTGGTCCTACCCATATGGCGCTGGTCTTATACTATCATTTAGGCCTGTGTGTTTTGACACATAAAGCCAAATATCAAAAAAGCAAAAATGGCTTTTTTGCCTGTTTTGGACTTTAAGTTCCGGTTCTATCACTGTCCAATATGTTATTGATGCAGCATTTTTGTCCAGTCCAGTTGACACAATGGTAATGACACCATACTGAACACAGGAAATTTTTTTATCATAGCATGACTGGTTAAATTTTCTCTGCAATAGAATTAAAGTTCCCCAATTAGGAGAACAAAACTGATAATTACCCTTAACTGAGCAAGGAGAAGGTATTTTTCGATGCAGCCATACTAACATGGCTTTGCTATATCAGTGTTGTGTAAACCAATCAATTCTTACGTTAACCACTAAACCAACTTCTCTTCAACTAAACAACCACTAAACCAACTTCTCTTCAACTAAACAACCACTAAACCAACTTCTCTTCAACTAAACGTTTGTAACCTTGACATGAATTGGGTTACCTTTTCATAAGGGGTGCATTACCTTACCAAAATCAACTGAATTTCAGTGATTTTAACGAAATCCATTTTGGAGATCTTGAGTCGCCAGCAATTGTAACATCTCAACATTTTTTTTATGTTGCACAACAAATCTTACCCTGCAAATTGCACTGACCATCTTTTATAAAGATATTGCTTGTTTTTCTCTTTAAAAGTCTAGTACAGGTATAATCCCTAAATTCTGAGAAATATCCTTGATATACAGTTTCCCAAACCTGTCTGACAGCCAGACATATGTAAAGAAATATTTTTTGGTCTTGTTAAATACTTGCACTATCTGATGCACTCTGGATTTAAAGATGCTCAGAGCAGGGTTGTACATACGCTATGATATCCTGACAATGTGGTTATAAATAGTATCATAGTTTGTGAATGAATACTTGGCATTTATTGGAGGAGATACGGTATTTTCTTTCAGTAAATATACATGAGTTTAAAGATGGTGTAGATTACCATTAAAAATCAATAAGTGTTGTCTAACAAAGAAAACGTTGTGTAACTCGACAGGACATTAAACCGGTAAATAGTTCACTGTTGAACACACATGTTGGCTGATTACTGCCGTTAGCTGATTACTGTCCCGCTAGTTCAATAAAGTCACAAAAATGTCCTGTGATGTACACAGGTTTCTCTACATTTTCTTCTGTTACCTGGTTGTGATATAAGCATCGAGTTTAAGATTAGCCCCATTTTCCCCTCAATGAATAAGGCCAACAGTAAGGACACATTATGTTGCTGTCTCCTTTACCTACCTGCCCAAATTGCTGTACTTCAAAACAGTTAATTGTTATCTTGATCAAAAACATTTATGTTAAACACTTACTTTTAAGGAGTGTTTTTTCAAAACAAAATGCCCGCCTTCCCAATTTCACAAAGCTGGTTCAGAATTTGTAAACACAGACTTTTTAAAGTGTGGCCTAATGGGGTGTGTACATGAGGGGAAATAGAATTAATGTTCCACTATGATTGCAAGGTGTTCTTGGGTGCAGGGTAACCTGATAGTGAACTGGCGTTTATGTATTAACTTGCCATGGTTTGATGCACAAAAGTCATGCGGCTTAACGCACACTTGCTCATAAAATGGACTGTTAGTTATGTAGGAAGTATTTATGCCGCTATCTTTGTGAAATAAAACTACTGAATTAATTAAGTTTTCATCACATATTTATTCATATGTAGTGAAGTGGTTTAAGTTTATGCGGGACCTGTTTTGTTATTGTTTGATAAAGAGTGTACTTTTGTAATCTGAATGTACAAGTTTAGTTGGGCTATTTTTATCAATGATCTCCAGTTAGATTTGACTGCGTTTAATTCTTTTATATCAGTGGGTGATATATTTTTGGATTAATGTACATGACTATCGTGTATGCTGTGGAATTATTGCAAGTGTATGTATTGTATATATGATCTGTAACTTGATGTGAATTTTTGTTACTGAGAATGGAATGTTATTCAGCTGCGTTCAGGCTGGATATTCTCTATAAATCTGGCATAGGCTGTGGTATTTCAAATACATGTGTATAACAAGAAGCTATGGAATCCACGCTAAATGAAAGCAGTGATGTGTAATCTTGTTCTATATGAACTTGTTCATTGTTTTTCCAGCGTAGCCTTGTGATATTATTGATAACCAGAACACATGATTATAAAGTGTAGTGTGGCCAAAGTTTTTACTATGTGGGAAAACACAAAAGCTTTTTTGTGTGTCAGTTTAATTACCTGGATTATGAAACCTTTTATGTATTGGGTTATGGTTATTTTGAATGAAAAAAGTATTTGATTGAAGAAAGGCGTCTTTGTCCGAGGTTAAATACTAGGAATATTTTTAGCATTTTCTGTTGTCTGTAAAAGTTAATTTTGTCTGCATACTGTTTCAGCCTTATGTTTAATTACAGCTGAACATTTTATTTCTTAAAGCCATGTGATTTTTAAAGTTAATTGTAAGATAGTTTTTGAAGGTTTTTGTTTCTTTCTTTTTTTAGAATCAGGAGTGTATAATTATATATAGGTGACTTGTTATTTTGTCTGTCCTTTGGAATGGGTAATTGATCTATGATCCTTTTAGGCCTAGTAAAAATATATGTGTGGTTCTGGTGACTTGGCCAAATGTATATTATACTGGTCTTAAGGTTGAAATATATGTTGCACTGTAGATTGCAAGGTTGGTAAATTGTTTTGAATCTGTTACGGAATTGTCATTGCAATAAGGTGACCTTTGAAGTAAGCCTGCTCTTAAATACAGTAAAACCTCAATAGTAAGACCACCTTTGGGACTCTTGAAAACTGGTCTCCTTATTTAAGTGGTCTTAATATTGAGGTTAAATGAAGAGCAAAACATTTGAAAATTGTGTTCGTAATATTGAGGTGGTCTTATTATTGAGGGGGCTTCAAGTGAGGTTTCAATTTTAAAGTAATTTTATATAGTACAATCCACTTAGTTACTACTTTTTAACTATTTTCAAAAGGGAGTCTGATCTAACATGGGTCTATGCCCCATCTTCATTGTTACCCCTACTACTGCACGGGGGTCTTCTTTTTTAGGGGACCAGTTAAAATTTTGTGTTGTTGCAATAAGAATGTTTGTTGTTCAGAATACATGAAAAATTGTCAAGAGTTGTCGTGGAAAAATTAAAGAGTAGTCAGGTCTTGATAACATCCCAGTTATTTTTTATTTGGCCTAAAAAAAATAACTTGCGTAAAAATAACTCTCCTTGCTGATTCTGCTCTTCGATTCCGTTACGTTCATAACGAAGGCTGAACACGTTCAAAAATTGGTTCTATCTTAGTAGGGATAAACTTTAACCTGACCCCTGATGATGAATTTTACTGGTATTGAAATAATTTGTTACATTTGTGTCAATTTAATTGTAAGCTGCAGGCTAAGTAATCGAAATAGTTGTACAGATTTTTATCCAGTTTTATTTTAATTATTATGTACATGCAACATGTTAGCTAAATGCATGACAAATCAACACATATTTTCTCCAAAAAAAAAGGGTTTCAAAAGTAATTAAATTTAAATTTAAAGAAGCATGGTTGGTAACAAATTGTGCGTTTTTAAATGTACTGAGTATATGTAAACGTATTAAACGTATATATATATGGCTATATTCCTGCAGATTTGTCAATACTGCAATGTACGCACATCTATGTGTTATGTTCGTATATATATCTGTATGATATCCTCGCTACGTTTGTTGTTGATTTGGTGCAGACGTACTTCATGTACATTATGTATCTAGCGTCTGCTAAAATCGACATTTGTACGTTATATATTACTGCGATATTATTTCTCTCGTCAGAATACTCCCTTGATGTTATACAGTTTTATGTATTGTCTAAATTGTTGCTATTTTAATATTCATTTGTTGATTCCCGTCTGCTTTCAGGATCTGAGAAGGATGTAGTTTTGAGGGATGTCCGTCGCATCCTGACATCAACCATCATTGTTATTCACTTGTTGATTCATCGTTTATCCGCCCACCCCTACCCGTATCCACCCGATAGTGTTAGGACAGGTGAGTAGAAGTATTTGGTTAAGTACTCGCTCAAAAGCGATGTGCGGCTGAGACAGCCTTTTTCTTGATGAAGGATGTTTTAATGTATTTGTTCTTTTTGAAGGCTAATTAAGCCAAGCCATTGATTCTGAGTGCATATTTCATTAAAGAATATGATTCCTGGTATTGTGGAAACTTGTGTTTAAAGGTCACCTTGCTCTTAAATACTTGCAGGGTTTTCCCTTGGATTTTTCAACTTAGGGGTCCTTGGACACTCGTGTTTTATAAATTTTGGGGTCCTTAGTAAATTTGTTGGGTCCCAGATATGCTGTTATACTTGACAAAAAAATTATTTTAGGGGTCCCAGGGATGCACAGTAAATGGGAGTCAGTCCCTAGAAAGAAAAGGGAGTCAGGGTCTCAAGATTTTTGTGTCAGGGAAATAGCTGTACTTGAATTTAACGGGAATTATATGTAGTACAGCTGCACCTGTTTTGCGAGTCCATCCACTTAATTACTATGTTTACACATTTTCAAAAGGGGAGTCTGATCTAACATAAGGCTAAGCCCCATCTTCATTGTGAGACCGCTTCAGCACTGGGGGTCATTCTGGCTTAGGGGACTAATTCAGAATTTTGTGTTGAGTGTCTTTCTGGTATATTTAGGTTTGTGTGTACATTTGGCCGAGTCTGTCTGGCTAGCTAAGTTAGTAGAGCACTAGACTGCCAGTCTTTATGTTATAGATTCGTACCCGTATGAAACGTAAGTTCTCTGTGACGGTTGGAGTGCAGAGGACATATTCAAAGTTCCTAGCCCTCTACCTCTGTTGGGCAGTTGTCAGGTGGTTGTGTATGAACAAGTTAGTACCAGTTGGTAAAACAGCAGCACTGGTTAGGTCAAGTGACCATTGTACATAACTGAAAGACCGTCGAAAAAGTGTTTCATGACTCCTACGGAATAACAATTTGGTGACTATTCTTTCAGTCCAGCGTCGTTGTTCTGCGTCTGCTCTGCATTTACGGGTCGCTAAACAATGAGAAAAGCTTTTTGGAAAGGTGTCAAGTATTTTGATATTTGTGCTATACATATCCTAATTATCTCTTATGGAAATGAACTGTAATTTTAAAATTTATTGTCACAAAAATAATTTCAAATTCTTCCAGTTAAATCGAGGGTTCAAGGTTTAGATACTATAAAAGTTACACTGAATTTGTAATTCAATAACAAAATTTATTATAGTTCTTTAAACATAACTAATTTCAAATTCAAAAATACTTGTTTTTATTGTATATGACCATATTTGGACGTCTTTATCTCTGATTCAGAGTTAAGTTTTACCTTGACTTGTATATACATAACTAGCAGACGCACTATCATGTATATTGACCCGGTTGACTGCTATGTACTGTAAGTACTATCAGTAGTAAGTTAAAACTCGATAGCAGACGACAATAGTGCTAACTTATTATTGGGTTTTATCTTGCTTTTCTCCTCGGCTATGAGCTTGTTACACCGATATTACACTGAACTGATACCACCCAGTCCGACACTGTGTTAAAGTATTGATCACCTTGCCAGTAATGTTATAACAGTTGTATTAATGTAAATAAACACAAGACATTATCTATTTCGGGGAGCGAAAACTGGTTTTGGTGGTATCGATGTGGATTGACTGTACATGCTGATGATATCCATCGAGTCTTATCTCGGCTCAAAACATGCGATAAATGCCCCATTGTCGAGCGTAGTCGTTAATAAATATGTGTCAGACGGATTTTACTTGATGTAGATATTCGGTATATTTTGTTACAAATATGTGAGAATAGATGATACAGACTGCTGTATGTTGCATTGAGTCACCTAGGCCGAAGTGTATTTAGCCAGAAATTGTCTTTGTTTTGCCGTCCTGTTCCAGCCAGTCAAAAATTACAGGGCCGCAAAAAATTGTATTGGCCTTAAGTTGTGAATGTCTTGATGACAAGAAATATATGTAAACAACAACTTGCGAAAGGGGTTATTTGTTAATGTCTACCCCCGCCTGCCCAGATTCACAGTAGGCTTGAAGACGGTAAACAAATACTTCTTTATATGCAGCCACGCTCTCAAGTGTTATGCAGGATGTTTAGTATTGTCGTCTGCTTAACTGGGTGATTATTTCACCCATTATTTGCTTGCCATTGAATAAGATATAATACTTGCCCGCATGTATATATATCAACTACTTTATACCGTGTCTGCCATGTGATCATTGTATCCTATGTAGTGCACTTAACAAATACCTCCTGTACTCGAAGATAACGGTACATGGGATTATCATTGTCATTATTGTTACAACAAACAACTTATACAATGAAGATTACGTTAAATGAGATTTGATTGCGATTGCTACTATATTATCGTTAAATATTTTCAGATCGGCTTGGGAGAAGATAAAAAAAACTCAAGCTAAATATAGTTCATGTGAGACTATTGTATGCAACTGGGCATGTTTAAAATTAGTTTTAAACGGGTTAAATAAGCAGCCCTTGAAAAATTCTTCATTCATGGTGCCCTGACCTGCAAATTTTGACTTATTTTGATTTCTTTTTAGATGTTTTAGACACGCAAAATTCGTGCCTTGGGGTCAAAACATTTAGTGGGGGTCAATTTCAGTGGATTGGTTAGGATATCGCTAACAATTAATTTGCTTTATGTGATTGTATGTTCAAAATATGATCATGATTTATGATTTTATAAAGAAAGTCTTCCTTATGAAATGAACTCAATAACCCATTAACTGAATTTTCTTCTGTTGAAATATTCTTTTGAACTTTACATCAGTCTAGCTTACGCATGTTTGGTTAAGCATTTTGTTATTTAATCCTTATCGTTGAGTTTAATACCGCTCCTTAATTTTGACATACATTTTGTATGTTTTATCAAAGTTGTATATTACTGTATGCGATTTACTTTAAAGGTGCTCCACCACGATAGGTGATAGTATCTAAGTAGCTGCCAGTCCTAGTTTCATACTTCTCTGTCACTGCATTAGAGCCAGCCTGGCCAGCTCAGTTGGTAGAGTGCTCGACTGTTGTCGGCAGATTCATGTTCGATTCTTTGGTTGGGTCAGAAACGGCATAAAACTTCAAAACAAAATCCACTACAGGGATTTCCCTGACGCAAAAATCTTGAGTCCCTGGCTCCATTTCTGTCTAGGGACTTCCATTTTCAACTTACTGTGCAACCCTGGGACCCCTAAAATAAACTTTTGTCAAGTATAAACTGCATATCTGGAACCTTACAAATTTATTAAGGACCCCCAATTTATCAAACATGTAGGTCAAAGGATCCCAAGCTGAAAAATCCTATGTATAACCCTGCACTAAATTTGAAAGTTTTAATTAGTAGTCACGTATTCAAGATAGATTTAAGGTATCTCACTTCACAACCAAAGTTAGTCATTCCCCTTTAATACCAGTCGCTCCACCTGTCATAAACTGAAATCAAGCACAAAGTGACTGTCCCTATACATGTATAAAACCTCAAATCATGTATAAAATTTGTGATAAGTTATTTACACATAATACCTGAGCATTGTACTGTGAAAGTGTATGGTATGTGCGATGAGTGCATATATAGGAGGGTTGTTTCATGATTTGTGGTGACCAATCCCAGGTAGGGGATGTCCCAAATTGTCTTGGCTCATTAAAATATTGTCTACACTCTATTTTCACTGGACAATTAGGATGTATTTATATAATTATATATATTCGCAACTTTAATTTGACCAAATTGTCGGGGGGGAAAACCTTTAAAATTACACTTATTTAATCATTTAACCATATTTGTACACTTAAACTGACAAAAAAATCTACCAACCGAATTTTCCTTGTCGCCATTATTTGGAACCTGCATACTTGAATAGCAATGGGATATATTACCTGTGTAAGCAAGTTGTCATGTGGGATTTTAAGTAAACAGTACAATTGAAATGAGATTAAAAAATTGGCTGCTGTCTCGAATATCTTGGAAGAAACTGCTCAAACCCCATCTATCTAAATGGTGACAATTCTGCTAAAGGGGGATTGTGGTTCAAACCCACAAGCCAACCACAACTTATCTTCCAAATGCGTGACATTGTTTCAATTGGTTGAGTCATTTGAATAACAAATTACAATAATTGGTCATCGGTTACGTTTTAGCAGTTTTATTGTCCGTTATCTTAGGTATTCGAAGTGTGAAAACATAATTTATACATTATACTGTTGATAGTAATTATTTATTGTAAATTTTTCAATACAGACACAACACTGAACTTGGCACATTGTTCAAGCATGTTTTATATTCCGTGATCCATGGACAGCCAGGTGCAATGAGCTGTATGTAGATCTACTATAGAGTTGCCATCACAGATTGTCATGTTTTTGTTTATAAAATAAACACTATCAATTGTATGGAAAATATAAACACCCCTCATTGTGTAGTTTGGGTTTTGACCCTTAGAAGCTCAGCTTAGAGACACATTAAATATCGGTGTTTCTCTTGACAAAATACTAACAGTGTGCAGTACTGTAAACACTTCCTATTAAGTGGTTTGTGTTGGATTGAAAAGGACAAGAACATACCTGACCTAGATTTTGAAATACTGTCTGTTTTTCGATGCATAACAATTATCTCATGTACAGTAAGTAGCGGATCTGTGGTCCAGTGGTAATGCGCTGGACTAGTAATCCAGGGATCGCAGGTTCGAATCCTCGCTCCACCACTGACAATACTAACAGTCTTTCGGCCGAGACTTTGAAAAACCGAGTTCCTGTGTATGATACTTTATAGCCCCGCATACATGTCTCTGTACTCCGACTTTTACACGCGTCGTTCGTAACAGAGCCACGCACAAGCCTATAGTAAAAACCTGGGATTATGCCGCATGATTTTAACGGCACTATTATGGCGTCTTTATTATCGACCGAACATACTTTTGAGGGTGCGGAAAAACTGTAGCAATCTTTCACGAGTAGAAGCACACGAAAATCGAATTTCTAGCGCATCTGAGTGCCTCACAATCACTTCGACAAGAAGACAGGGGTCAAATGTTTATGACTGCAAACATTGTCGCTAAAATATCTGTCAATCAAACGTAACTCCGCCCACGGTGCGCAAGTAAACTATTCACCTTACAAACTGTATGTTGACATTCGCGCTCTCGCCAATTTCGCCCGTCAAAGTAGCAATACAAGATGGATTTTAACGTTGAAACAAATTTTGATCGAATTCGTGATATATATTATCACTTTAAGTATTGGCTCAAGAAGGAGCAAATAATAGCAAGATTGACAATGATCTTAGTAGGGTAATAACTATGTGCGCACCGCCTCCATAGCAACTCTCTCATCTTCTTATTTAACAGGTTGTTGATTCACTATTTTTTTTACAAAACAAGTCGTATCCATGAAAATATTGTGTCGAAAAGACAAATAAATCAACGAAAAGCTACAATTTTATGTCGTACAGTTTTTTATTGAACGCAAAGCATATATCTGTTCACGAAAATAATAGTAAATGCAGTGGAAAGACCGGCGGTGTCCAACTTCTATTTACTTTTGTGAATGGTTTAGCAGGACGTTGTACAGCGACAGTATAGAGATGTGACGTCCGTGGCTGGACTAGATACTTTACATCGGGCACGTAAAAGAACTGAGTGTGCTTCTGGAACAGGGGCATCTTCTGTATCATGCACTATCTTCCAAAAATCTAGTGTCGACCATATGACGATAAATAAATGCAAAACAAAACAAAAAAACCAGTTAGGACTACTATCGAACAGCAGTCATAGCAATTAGCCACAATTCAATCTTAACTTTATGTATTCTGCTCAACCGATTCCATCAGTTTCCACCAGGTTGCTGCATAAATCCTTACTCTGTCAGTCTGTGACAAATACCTATTGTATAATCAGGGGCGTAGCTAGGCAAGCAATCTATATGAAGATCTTGGTATGCTTCCCTAGAAATTAGTCATATTAGAACGTTTGTGGTGTAATTTTATGGCATATTCATAAGCATTATAGTAAAATTAGTGTTAAATATTATACATTAAGAAGACGAATATCTCCCAGTGTGCAATAAATGCTTAACATTATTGCATTCGTAAGAGTTTTTATTTTTCTATTTCTGATGGCTGTACGCAACTTTGTATTTTGCATAAAGGTAGCTAGTAGCTACACACCTGATACTGTGTACATGATGTTATAGTTAAAAGTTACGACATATTGATTACCATGACTGTACAAATATAATAAACAGGAGAAGTTTAAATACAACAACAATTCATTTTCGTATACATTCAGATAAGTGTTAGCTGGTTCTCACTTGGGATATAATATTGAGAGTTTGTACTCAGCATAAGGCTTGTGTACAGGTAAAATAGACCAGTCTTGTCCTATCAAATAATCACATTACTTGTGCAGAAGACATACAGTTGTAAATGTCATTTTAAGTCATGCAGTCTTCTTAGTATGAAAAAGTCTGTTAAAAACAGTAGCATTCCCCCCCCCCCCCCACGATTGTCTCATAGTATTTATGTTATACATAATGTGAAAATACAGACCTATGTTTACAGAGTTATTGTGAGCTATGACTTGCTTTGTGTATGATATTCTATAAAATAATGTCTGCTGTATCTCTTGGATCATTTTGCTTCTCCCTTGGTTCTCATGTACCGACTGTATAATACGGATTGTCTGGCTATCACAATTTTTTTCTGCTGGATTCTGCTGTGACTTGACTGGGCGTCATATTCTGTCTCGTTCTGTCCGAGGAAATTATCTTTATACAATCCCTTTTTACATTTTCTACGAAGTGTTTTCCAATGTATGCTGTCACTGGAATTACATTGAACTTCTGCTGGCCTGATCTACCATGTTAGATGATAATTTTAGCTAACTTTGATCTGAAGGCAGGGGTGTCACTTAATTCTTAAAGTAGCAGTTAAGTCGCAAAAAGTAAGCGGGAGTCTGGGGGTACTTCCCTACATTATAATCATACAAACTACAACAGAAGCTGGGTGATGATGCTTAAGTTACTGGGTAATTTTACTGGATCCCACCTGGTATTGACACCCCTGCGAAGGGTCAATTTGAGGGTTCGGTGCAAGACTATATGAACTGCTATATAAATACATAGGAGTTAGTATAATCTTGCGCTGAACCCTCGAAATTTTGGTGTCGCTCCTCCCAACTGTCCACATTTCTTCCGAAAGACTTTAAAACTGCTGGTTGTATTCAACCTAAGTTGGCAGCATGTGTCCTGTTCTGGTAGGGATTCAATATTGTACAAGAGACCGAGCCTTTTTGAAAGGACCGGAGCCCTTTTCATGTTACAACAATTTTCATTTTTACGACTTCTCCAGAGCTGCATGATGGTATTTAAACAAATTTAACAGGAATCATACTCTAGTAGACTGGATTTAGAATTGCACTAGTTAGGGATAGTCCTTATCCTCTTATACCCCTCTTATACAGTCATGTATATATAGTTCATACAGTTTAAAACAAGCTTTAACAAACAACAGCAGAATGATAAGTGTTACAGGTTTCTTGTCTATTTCTTGAATTTTCTATTTGAATTTATTTGACTTTGATCACTTCCTATACTGGTAAAGAATTTAGTGTTTGGTGCATAACTAATGTAAGTCAATCAGTTGGGGGTTACAATGTCAGGTGCTATACAGTAAAAACTCAATAATAAGACCACCCATGGTACCCTTGAGAACTGGTGAATTGAGGTGGTCTTAATGAATAAAGAGCAAAACAGAGAAAATGGACTTGTGTTCTTAATTTCAAGGTGGTCTTATCAGGGGTTCCATTTGACCCTTGGTTTGACCCTTTAACCCCTTGAATTTCAAAAAAGTCATATTTTGACCCTCAGGATTCTGGCTGAAAGGTCAAATTTTCTCTAGAATATCTAAAATACAGGTATTTTGGCTATAAAATGATTAAATCTGGTCTAAAATTATCAACATGACTCTTAAGATTCAGCAACTAGTGGCACCCCTGCTTATTATTGGGAGGGTCTTTTAAGTGGGGTTTTACTGTAGTTGAGTGACACACCCTCATAATGGAAATCACTCAAACAGTTTTGTGACTTGATATCAATATGGAGAAACTAACTTGTTAGCTTACCAGTCCTCAGACAGGAGTTTCCCAACTCTTCATCCGAGACTTCAACACATCAATTTGTTCTTCCCCAAACAACCAAGAGCTTCACAATTTGGGTAGATCTTACTCTGTTTGACTAACAGCTGCAGCCCTGCATTTAGTTACGGCTATCAGTGGTGAACGTTTTGTATTTATCCCTTGCCCACCATAGCACATTGGCTGCACACAGGAACCAAATTGCAAAACGATTGGGCTGATAGTCGAAACTGAACGCAGGGCAGTAACAGTGATAAATTTATTTCAGCTGTATTGTAAGTTCTAGACTGTGGCATGTTTTTGAAAGTTGGTAGCCAGATTTCATATATCAGTAATTAATCTGATAAACTTACTGCAATTTTATTATAAAATTGGCTATTTTGTGAAGATAGGGTAACATTTTATGAGCAAGACTGGAGTTTGTTAGCCAATAGCTTCCTGGTAGTCCATGGTTCCTTGGTAACACACTAGCAGCTAAGTCTTCAATTCGAAGTCTTGTTTGAGTAAATGCATTCCTCTGTCTTGTTTCAGATTGTAGTTTCGTTGGTTGGTTTGAAGCAGATTCAGATTCTGGTTTACATAAAGCTGTAAGTGGAGGCCACTCCACGATACATGGAAAACGGCAAAACGTTTCAGCCTGTGAAGAGACCTCGACTAGACGTACCTGCCACAAGTATGTATATATATAATATGAATGTATCATTAATGGAAACAATGTTATACTTTTTCATTCTTCGATGCACTCTTACCTGATTGCGATTTTTTTTTAATTTAGGCAGAGTTATGGCACATTGAAATTTAGTGTGTGATGTAAATCTTGTAAACTAATGGTTGGATCTGCGTTCTGTTGGACATGGTTATAGCTATCTTGTAAAATGTCCTTAAGTTCTTATTTTTGATTGATGCTGTATCGGGAGAAATGCCCTTCTATCAAAACAAGCTTACAATCTCGTTTGCTGTGTAAATTGCCTAGGTGTCATTTCCAATTGGCTGGGTCTGCTAGATTCCCAAGTATGAAACTTCCTACATAACATGCCCCAGTTTACAAAAACTATATAATACTTCCTCTGTAAGCAAGCACACTGCCCTACTATTATACTTCGCAAAAGTGCTCTGGCCGAGATTGTGGAATGTTACAAGGTTTATTCATTGAGTCGATATGAAAATTAAGAAGAGCATTCTGTTTACAAAGACCGACTATTAAGAGCAAATTTTAAAAAAAAATTCACCTCGAAGGACGAGGATTTTTTTTATTGAATTTTAGTTCCTGGTTTCAATGTTTTGTTATGTGCTCAAGAAAGCATTTTGCATGATTAATTCTCAGGCAATATTAAGATTGTTAAATTCGCGATGAAATGCTTGCACTGTGTAATTTAGTTGCAGAAATTTCCTGAGCTATCGAATTAGTTGGCTGTTAAAAAAATCAAATCATGTTATGTCAGGAAATATCTGGTGTTATTATATGAAGTTACAGTGAAATGTCGGAGGGAAACAGCCAGTTATACTGCTTGATTCTCATGCAATTAGCCATCGTTGAAGATCTTGCTAGAATAGTTGTACCTATAGATGGTCATTGCCGTCCTATTTTCTCGTAGCTTCAACAATTTTATATTGTCCGCAAGAAACAATGGATGATCTGGTAAGCCTAGCATCCGATGCTTGGGTTTCAATTTTCAAGTGTAAAATTGCAAGAAATTCTTGTTAACAAAAAATGTTAATTAGTAAGTATGAGTAATACTTCAAGGTACAGGGGTAATCATTTTATTTTGTTGCTAATTCAAAATTAAGCGTCATGATATTATACTCATAAATATATGCATTGTTTCAGTGGCAATACGTGGACCAATACCGAATGGGCCCATGCATCCACGGCCCCTGATAGCCCTCCTTGATGGAAGGGACTGTTCCGTGGAGATGCCCATTTTGAAAGATGTTGCTACTGTTGCATTTTGTGATGCTCAGTCCACATCTGAAATACACGAAAAGGTTTGTTTAGAAATTTTAGAATATTTCATACACTTAAGTCACATACATTGCTAAATGTAACTCGGTCAACTGGGCGTTTCTTGCGTCAAACCCAGCCGTTTTTTCCCTAGGATTTTTCAGCTAGGGGTCCTTGGGCCTTTAGGGTTAGGGTTTTTCCCAATTTATCTTGTCTTTTTCCCAAAATGGACAGAAAAATGCCTGCTGATTATTTATGATGAAATGGTTGATATTGAATCAATTTATATTCTGAGAGTTTTTCGTCAAGGATATATGATCAGTCTAAAATTTGAAGTGTCTTCCTACCTACATGCCAAAAATGCTAAGCACCAAATAATTGTATTGACCATTGCCTTGGCACCTACTGGACCTAACAAAGCAGGGTCCGAGGACTTCAAACAAACTTTTCATTGTGACCTGATCTATCTTATTGTTTCCGTACAGGTGTTAAACGAGGCAGTAGGAGCATTGATGTGGCATTCAATAACCTTGACCAAAGAAGACTTAGAGAAGTTTAAAAGTTTACGTGTTATAGTACGGATAGGAAGTGGCTATGATAATGTTGATGTTAAAGCTGCTGGGGAATTTGGTATGATATTCTTGTGTTATTTTATTTCTGAAAAATCTTTAATCCTTGAATAAATTATGTAACTTAGGTCTATATATTTATGCCAATATTTTATCTGTATTTTGATACATGATTTTATAGGACAGCGTACGTTTCAGTTTACTTCCCAAAGGGAGCCATAGAGTTACCGTACTGTCCGTCTGAGCAGTGATGTCACTTCATGTCAGAGCTACAACGTCTTAACAATTTCAGGGATATTAATGAAATTCGTGATCTTAAGAATGCTTGCAAAAGTCTGTATGTTCATGGGCATTAGTCGCATACTGTTGACATATTGTTATATAATGCAGTAATTTATGATGCAGCCTCTCTGTTTGCATTAACCTTTAGTCTGTTTGTTTTTTCTGTGTCTTTATCTTTCCATTAAAATGCCTGGTTGTAGCTAATAAGACAGATTGTCAGTTACCAGGCACATGTAACTTTAATATACTTTCAACCTGTTAAATAGTCTAGTCACCATGACTTTACTGAGATGCTGTTTCAAGGGAGAGAATTCAATAATTGGTATTCATTTAGTTGGTTTAACCTTCAAGAGTAATTTCCCTTGTCAAATATTGGATGGTGTTGAAATATCATGATCACTTCACACTTAAGGCAAAAACTTGGAAGACAGCAGCCAAATCATACATGTAAATGGTTATTAGTTGTGTATCATTTGAAAGTTGGAATAAATTTTGTTAATTTTATTTGTAAGATATTGCTGGTTCATGCCTGATAATAAGTGCTACGTGCTTCACTTTGTGAACATTAAAAAATTCTAGTATGAGCGTGGCTTTGCCTTATATACAGGCATGCGAATCTTCTGCCAATGTGCAGATTTGCGATAAATTTATTTAACCGTCGGTCATCATTTTTGAGATCCATGTAAATGATGAGAAAGTTCAAGGATGGGGTGGGGGGGTAACCACATGATGACCATATTGTAGCTTTTGTCTAGCCCGGATGTTGAGTGCTATTGTTTAGACGGCGTATTCTGTTGTTAGTATAGGATTTCTGCCTTTTTTCTTTGCCATTCTCATCCCTGTGTATATTATATTGTAGTTATGTTCACCTCGGTATAACTTTACATGTTGGTACTCTGCATTTTGCTTATTCTGCTGTTATACAGGTATAGCTGTGTGTAATGTGCCGGGATACGGTGTCGAGGAAGTGGCTGACTCGACTATTTGTTTGATACTGAACTTGTATAGAAGAACATACTGGCTTGCAAATATGATTCGTGAAGGAAAGAAAGTCAGTGGACCGGAATCACTACGTGAAGCCGCGTCTGGTTCGGCGAGAATTCGGGGAGATACTCTTGGAATTGTGGGTCTCGGACGTGTCGGATCTGCTGTGGCTCTTAGAGCTAAAGTCTTTGGGTTTAATGTCATATTTTATGATCCATACTTAGCTGATGGAGTAGAAAAATCATTAGGTAAGTTTTCGTGTTCAGTACATTGCAGCAATGTGATTGAGTACCGACGGGCACGATTGATTCAGTAACACAGGGATTATGACTCATGAATTAGTAAAAATTGCCCTAATTGAAATCCCTGACACATTAGCTGCCACACTTGCTCAGTAATCTTCAAAAACCTCTGAGAATGTATAAAGCTACAAGGGTATGACTGCAGCAATACCAGAGTTATAGCTCTTGAATTGTTCTATATTGCATTATTTCGCATTATTTCGCATTATTCCTTGACTTATCCAAACTTCATGAAATATTCAGGAGAAAAACACAAATTTTAACGTGTATTACTGCTATTCTTATGGTTTTCACAAATTTATCATGTAGTATTGCCATTTTTATGGTGAAACCAAAATTTATCATGTATTACATGTACTGCCATTTTTATGGTGAAACCAAAATTTATCATGTATTACAATTGTTCTTCAGGTATCACACGGGTATATACGCTGCAAGATCTTCTGTTTCAAAGTGACTGTGTCTCTTTGCATTGCAATTTAAACGAGCATAACCATCATTTAATCAACGATTATACGATCAAACAAATGAGACCCGGTAAGTCGTCACGTAAGTTCCACATTCATACTGTTATACTTTGTTATACTTCTGCTTCTAAATGCTGTAGGCAACTCACCAGGTTGAGTGCGCTTGTCAACCAAACCCTGCAGGGTTCTAAATCTGGGTGTATGATGTCGCGAGACAATTTGTCCGTAGATAATATACGTACAGGGCTCAACATTAACTTTTTGTACTACTGGATAATATACGTACAAAGTTGTTTTTGCTCTTACTTTTGTTTCATGTGTGGAAGTTGTCCGTGGCTTGCGGGGGATTAGGTATGTACTGGTTGGTAATCCAGGAATGCTGAATAGGTAAAGGTACCGTCTTGCATGACTGAATTTTTTTTTTGAAAAACGGCAATGGGGAAAGGTGCTTGAAGAGCAGTATTAGAATATTATATATAGAGCTAGTTTTACATGAATGAATGTGAAAAAGTGTTGGATCATCACGTTTGACACATCTGGTAACGTTACTGTTCGTGTGATCAGGAAAAAATGTATGGAGGAGAAATATGTTTTTAACCAGAAGTTTCGCTGGCTTTTGCAAAATCATGTCAAATGTGTTTATTAATCGATCAAATTGATCAAGAAATGTGCAGTATAATGGTCTATGATACCAACATGATTGGATGAAGGTTGTTTAAACATATTCAAATGCACTGCAGTTCTTAGACATGATTTTTATTAAATGGTGGCCTTTCAAATTTGTCAAAAATTAGGTGAAGAGATTGCCATGTTTGACTAGACTGCATCAGGGTTTCTCAATTACATGGTAGTTATGCCTGTCTTATTTTGACTGTGCCAACTGTTTTGAAAATTGTGGCAAGCACTTGAGCTTACGAACCTGCAACCTTTTTATCGCTAATTCTGTATCTGACTGATAACGTGATATGTTTTGAATTTTTTTTCTTTCCTAATTTCATTTAGGAGCTTTCCTTGTGAATACGGCGCGTGGAGGCTTGGTAGATGAACACGCGCTAGCAGCAGCATTAAAGGACGGTCGAGTACGAGCTGCCGCACTAGATGTACACGAGAACGAACCATTTGTATTGTCACAAAGTAAGTTAGTTTTGTGAAGAATATTGTTTTCGTTATTTAGGGTCGAAAATATTCTTGTAGGTTTCATTTTGCTGAGTTAGGATTCTAGTAATTTATTCTGTGATTTAATTGGCTAAATGTTTCATTATTTTCTAGTAATTTGCTGAAACGTCTGTGCATTTATCAGTGTCATGAAGGTATGATTTCCATTGTAAATAACTTTGACATCATGTGTTGCTTGAAGTGGTCATACGCTTTCACCCTTAACTAGGCCTGAAATGTATCCGATTCCTGTAACGTTACCCTAATTTCTGCCCCATGGTGGCA
Organism: Mactromeris polynyma; assembly: GCA_032209605.1. NCBI lineage: Eukaryota > Metazoa > Mollusca > Bivalvia > Venerida > Mactridae > Mactromeris > Mactromeris polynyma. Next base: position 8,981,642 of record JASFXZ010000012.1, read on the forward strand.
ATTATTTTACAGCTAAAAATTCTGAAAACATTTTGCACTTTTAAGTTAGTGGTATTTCACTTGTATCTTTTCTTGGTAGCAAAAAGCTTCTTGGTGTAACGTAATATGGTCGATGTAACACAGCAAATTATAATAGCCTAAAAAGTCTCTGGTGAAGAAAAGATGTGAAAAATTGTATTCATAAACATTTCTTGGTCTAGGTTTGGAAATGATCTTCATCCCGACACTAATGTAATAAATATACACAGAAATCTGTTTCTACTGACTTGTTTCCACATTTTTTAGCAAACTGAAATATTTCACGTCTTCTATTACTGCCTCTTTGATGAAAATTTGACAACATCTGTATTATTTTATTTCCAGGTCCATTAAAGGACAGCCCTAACTTGATCTGCACCCCACATTCATCATTCTACAGCGAGCAAAGTTTGACAGAATTGCGAGAAATGGCCGCTGGAGAAATACGACGAGCTGTTGTTGGAAGAATCCCCGACAGTTTACGGAATTGTGTCAACAAAGAATACTTTCCCAATACTAAATTATCTGGTATGTACTTATTTTGGAATAAATATTGTATAAGTATTGCTATGCATTTATTGATTTATTCATTGATTCATTTAGAAATTATTTCATATATATTCATATCTATTTCCTCAAATTAAAAAATCTTAAACCGATTAACAGAAAATCTTATTTAGTTTTATGGCATTCATTTAATGTAGCTCTATTCTGTTATTTGAATAAGAGGACATACTCTACCTGTGAAATAGTGTATTTTGATTCTTCTGATGTCAAATGTTTGAATATTAGGATGGAAGATCCCTGAAAAATATTGTATGTAACCGATGATTTATGTGTATTTTAGCTGCTGGCAGTATGCGTTATGCCTTCCCCGGCTACCCTGAAAGTATGAATGGTGGAGGCTACCCGTTCCCGAATCCCGCAGCAGCAGCGGCAGCCGCCGCCAGTCTGGGTGTTCATTCAACAACAATGGACGCACACCCGCCAGTCTCACACAGCACTCCTCATTCAACGCCTCATTCGACACTGCCCGAGTCAAAGCCAGAAAGCTCGGAGGTTCACTAATTCTGATTTCTCATGCCCCCTCACCATTATCATTGGTTTCATGTACATTACGAATAAAATACATCGTGACAGGATGGTCATGAACAAGCCCACAGATTCGTCATTCTCCATTTTTGTAATAGAAACATAACTTTGCTGACTTCGGCATAAGTAGGGAGAACGATTGGGACGATAATACTTCAGTGCCGAAAGACATACAATAGTGCTGGCATTCATTCACTACCGTGTTTATCATAAAACTTGTGTCATTGTGAAAATAATATGGTATTCTACTTTTGAAAAAGTGTCCTGTTGTCTCTTCTTGTATTTGCAAAAAATAATCTTTTTGAGAAAGCGTTTACGTTTTTTTTCTTTTGTGTTTCAAATCTTTCTACTTGTTGATGATTTTACACACACAATTGCGACGATGGCATATATGTGTTATTTTTTCATCTTGCACTATGACCATAGTTGAACAATGGTATGTATATATGTTTTAGATATTGTTTATGCATAAAACTGACTGTGCCTAATTATGTGTAACTGTCAGTGACTTGGAGTGTAAGGCAGCCTCTTACTTTCCAGATTGATGCGATATCGTGTCTGGTTTTCTAGCCGTAAAGTATTGTTCTTATGTCAATGTTTATGTAATTGTTGACATATTCTGAGATATTTTTTGTGTGAATGGATTGAAAAAATGTATGGCTTTAAATTTGTAATTGATATTTTTTTCGACAGTTATGTATTGTCTGTGAAACACATTTTGTTGCACACTTAGTTAGAACTAACTGGTGGTAATAATGTAATAGACTTAAAACCTATCGTTGATACTCTGCATTATATTAAAACTAATGGATTTGTTTCCAAGTCCATACAAGAATAGAAGGCTATGAGATTTGAATTTGCCTGTATGTATATCTCAATAGAAAACTGCATAAATTTGTAGCGCAATTGTAAGGGTTGTTTCAAATGAATGAGTTGTTTATTCATCAAAGGGGACATAAACTTAGTTATGTTAATAAATACCGAATTAAGACCTGAAATAGCTGGGGACCATTGTTATTTCTATAACAGGTGACATACTAAAATTGTTTAAGTTGTCGCAGATTATGTCCTACTAACTATAGCCCAACTACCTATAACATACGCCAAGCATATCCTCTGTATTACTCTCATCCTTGACTAGGGATTTTTATCATTCAACTGCTTCATTATCCATTTATGTAGGGACTCCGCTGTTATTTGAAAATAGCAATTTTACAGAGCATTGGGGAGTTTTTTCTTACAATATTATAAACTTAAGGATCAGGTTTTGATCAGGCATCTTGGTTTGTGGAGCATTTTACGTCCTGTCTATACCTTTATCTTCATGAAACTTTTATGTATCGTCAAAAAATAAATTTAGTCGCGAAATTCATGTGCAACATAGTATACTAGTTAGAAAGATACTGTTTTAGAATATATGTGTTTTGTCTTATTTGTAGGATATTATGCTAAGTTTTTTTGTAACATGAAATGTTCTACATTGTCCGATGTTTTGCAAAAACGATGGAATAGAAATAAATTTAGAGTACAAAATATTTAACTGTTGGATTTTATCACATTTAACATTATAATATAAAACTAATGTTATAAATTTCTTTTCACTATCACCGATTATGACATAAAAAATTCTGTTTTAGTAATGTACATATATCATTCATGTATTGGCATAATCTTATTTTCTCACTACATGTGCCCTCAGATATACCTCCCCACTAAGCCCATTTGCACATTGGTTGATCTTGATGAAAATGGAAAAAAAATATATCTTAGCCTGGATTTTTGATTTGGCAGATTTTGATCAAACTTGGATAGGAATTCTAGAATAAAGACACAACTGGAGTTACTTCCCTTATTTTACTGTAAACATGCAAAATCGACAGTGCTGAAAGTAGGGAGGTCATCGTTGGTTATTTAATTTGTTGATTAAGGATCTCAATTACATAAAACAATTGTGTTAATCTTTATAACCTACTAACTTATTTCATCTTAATACTAAAGCTTATTGGTTACTCTTTGTATATCCTTCGTTATAAACATTTTGACGTTTTAGCAGGAAAATGGTAGAATATTCGAGTTATTTCAATGTCTCATTTCGTTTAGTTGTAACTGTATTATATATTAAAAAATGTTCAGTCTTGTTTCACTGTTACTTGTTCATATATTTTTACGCTTCATTTATTTTTAATTCTTTAAAATGGTGCAAGTAAGCCAGTCAGAAATAATCTGCAGATCCGGCTCAGGATGGCAAAAGGTATAGATTACAAAACGAGTCAATGTTTCCAGAAAGTGCTGTCAGTATGTTCAGAACTTTGATTTACTTTTTGCAGATTAAGCAAATGTTTCAGAATATTAAACCGGCTTAAGTCATGTCTCGCTCACTGTCAAGATCATAAACAGAGGCATTCATTTCCAATAGTATTTGCTAAGGTTTTTGCCCACTGTTTCAAGCTATTAATATGCATATCGTAAGCTGTTCTTAGTGATTTAAGAAGTTTGGTGTAATCCGTCACTGAATTTAACATTTCATTTCAAACATTTTAAAGTCAGCTTGTCGCACTGAAGTTTTTTTTGGAATTATTTTATTATTAGTGTAACAACACATTCTCTCTCTGTTGACCTTGACTCTAATACAATTTTTGTATTGGAGTTAAATATTTGTCTTATGACTGCTGTGTTTAAAAATTGCCAAAATTTATCAAAACTAAATGTGAGCCCAAAACTGAATCTTGGTTTTTATTTGTAATAGGGTCCAAGTAATGGAGTTTTTGACATTCTCCTGTTTCCATGACAACTTTTTATACAAACAATTTTTTAAGAGAAGTTGCGTTTATTTCTGTTCGGTCACACATGTCAAGTAGTTTTAGGCTTACTATTTTGTTGCTAAATGGTTAGGCACAAAATGTCCTTTTAAGTATCATATAAGTTGAATTCCTATGTTTATTTTGCATACATTTTCTCTCTTCTTGAATTCGACACAATCAGAAAGCGTTGTCCAAAACTGTATTTTCCTTTGTTTTCACACTTAACTTGCCCCACCCACCCTTCTTTGAGTTTTCTTTCAATAAGTTTTCTTGTAAATATTTTGGCCAGTTGGTTTCACATGTTGGGCTATCATTTTTTGCAAATAAACCAGTTATTTGTTTTCATTGTTCAGATATTACTAGCACATGTTTTGTCTGTGTATAGAACTGGTGACATTTATACTCTTCAGACATCTATGTGTTGTTACAGACATTACTATAATACTTTTCTGTGTACATGTGTATTTTGTATATTTTTTGTATTTTTGTGTACTTGTAGTTAAGTGGTGCTATTTTTTTCATGAATATTTGAGGCAGCATGTGTTAGTAAATCATCAGATTCTTACCATAAATTCTGCCATTTCTGTGTAACCGTGTCAATGAATTGAGTACTGGTCAATGATGCTTAGTCAAGTATTATGATCGACGTTTGTGAAAGAGCAGCTAGTAAAGTCCTTGATGCGTCCTGATTTCTGACTAGCTCATGTTGGCTAGTTGCAAGATTCATGAACATTCTGGCACAAGTCACTTGCCTCTCTTTACAAGCAATGTGATTTTATTCATCATTCCAGCGATTTGTCATGAATTCTTAGTATAAGTGGAGAAATCACTACACACTGTATGGCAATGTAACAGAATTGATGTATATGGACGAAGTTTCTGTATAGGCGAAATTCTGTGAGTTGTTTTCGTAAGAAACTGATGATGTATGTACACAGTGTTAGCACCATTAACTGTAGTAGTACGATTTGTGGTATGTATGATTTATTCCCATGCGTTAACATACAGATGATTATGGACTAGATCAGTTGAATATTGTTTCTCATTTTCTTATCCGTTATACTTTACCGCGAGCCGATGTATTTCTTGACGTTGATCGGTGGGTAGTGATTCGTTGATGCATCTAATGTATGTCGGCTTCCTGAGAGGCTTGATTAGATGGGAATCAAACATTATGAATCAAAATGTAAGGCTCGTACCCTTTAATTTTTTTGTAATTTTGTTTTGTGGGTAAAGGGCTGGTGTGAAAATTGGGTAAGTACTGTTTGAAACATACAGTAAACATATCTATGTCTGGCATTTGTCTACATAAAATAATGACAACTTTAGGAACTTTCTCGGATCCTATTTGATTATTTCTTTACACAAGTTGAAATGATATTCCTGTATTCTTGTTGAATGTATGACTGTGAAGTGGGTATCTCCGTATTTCAGTGGAGGCAATGTACCTTCTAATGTCCCACCAATACTGAGTAAACTGTCTATGTGGTCTCAATTTATTGAATGTGAACTTTTTAATCTGTTTGGTATTATGTTTATTGTATTTTTACAAAGTAGAGGCTTGATAAATATCAGTAAGTTTTCTTGAAATATTTTCCTGAAATGTTTCATTCTGAATCGGGCCAAATGAAGATAGAATTGGTATTTGCTAGGATCAAGCTTGTGTCATTAAGACATGAACTGAACTATTCACAGCAGATAGTTAACTTCCGCGGCAAAAGTTAACTTCTGCGGCAAAATACTGTTTGGAGACATTTGTAACTGTGACGATATATATGTGAAACTACGGCAATCATTTTGGTGGCGTTGACTAGAATATGACTAGGTATTGCAGGCTTCGAGTTGTATCATGTTTTCTCAAAGTTGTGTTTTGTCGCACGTAAGTTTAGTGATGTAGTGGAATGTAGCTTCTGGTGACCGAGAAATAAAAATTCTCTAAGGGCGTTACGAGCCGGACAAGCAGTGCCATGTATGATTTCTATGATAAAAATGGACAGATTATAGATTGGGAAAATATATGATACGGCTCGTAACTGTTTATATTCATGGTCGGCATAAATATGCAGTATACTTGTTTTCATATAGTTGTACATGTGTTTTTGATGCCATTTATATGTGTATGTGTGTTATATACGATGTGTATTACTTGAATGTGTAGGTTGTAGTAACATTTTTGCGACAGCAGGTTCGAGACCAAATGTATGTACATCTGATCATCATATCATATTGCTGAAAATGACGTTGGAATTATTTCAATAAACATTTGTACAAAGTTAAGTGTTTTGGCTTGTCATTTATCATTTATTTGTAACTGTGTTGTTGGTGTCAGGCGTGGGTTTTTGGAAACCTTCATGGCCCAGTTAGTTCAGTTAATGGAGCACTATACCGGCAGTCAGGAGGTCATGGGTTCACACCTGTAGTGAAGTTAGTATTCTGACAACTTTAGTAAAGACATTTATACTCGACCTTGACTGATGTGAGAGTTATTGGTTGTGGAAGATCTGTTAAATCACTGGTTGGTATCCCTAGGCTTCCTTTTCATGCACTGAAGTCGGCTGTATTATAGAAAACCCGTTGAAAAATGAGCAAAATTGACACATCAACAAATACTGTAGATGTAGTTGACTGCTGGCAAAGTGAACGGACCATAGTATATGTAAAGGATAGACAATGCAACAAGATTTGCTGCCCGACTTAGACCACATGGACTGTTGTATATACTATAGACGGTAGAAATAGAGGTTGCTGATTGGATGTTAGCCTTCCTAGTTGGTAGAAATAGAGGTTGCTGATTGGATGTTAGCTTTCCTCATTGGTAGAAATAGAGGTGATACAACACTCGCCCATATGGGATATCCCGGTGGCGAGGGTAAATAAACTCAATTCCACTCAACAACAAAGTTATTTGCTGACGACAGCATGCTATACAAGGTAATTTGACAGGAGACAACTTTAAGATGACCTTTCCGCACTTGAAAAGTGGGAGAACACTTGGCAGATGAGTTTCAACCCACTGAAATGCTACGTCATAGGGATAGCTCCACCACGGAAGAAAATATCTGACACCCAGTACCTACTCCATGGCCACATCCTTGAAGTTGTTGACGCCAGCAAGTACCTTGGAGTTACGATCACAGATGATCAACACATAAGCAACATAACTGGCAAGGCCAATCGGACTCTTGGGTTCCTATGCAGAAATATAAAGGAGTACACACCACCAGTCAAGGAAGCTACTTACAAGGCCATGGTCAGACCTATTATAGAGAATGCCTTAACTGTCCGGGACCCACAAAAGCAGGCCCTCACAAAATCCATTGAACAGGTACAGCGCCAAGCAGCACGCTTTGTTTGCAACGACTACTCATCAAGGACTCCTGGGTGTGTCTCCAACATGATAAAAGACATCAACTGGATGTCTCTAGGGCAACGTCGTAGGCATAGCAGGCTGTAAATGATGTACAAGATACAGAATGACCTTGTAGACATCAGCGCCCACATGTATCTTCGCAAGGGTGACACATGCTCCACAGACTTTACCAGGAATGTATGCAAACTCCTTCTTCCCTAGGACAGTACGAGATTGGAAACTCCTTCCAACTAGAGTTTTATCAGCCGCTACACTGGATGCATTCAGATCGCTTCTGACAGTGTACGCTGCCACCTATCACTAGAGAAATACAACTTTGTATATAATTTTAAATTAAAAAGGTTCGCTGCCACCATGCAAAGTCTCGTTGAGTTTATTACGCTCTATTAAGAGCCCAGCTCAGTATATGGAAGAAGAAGAAGAAATAGAGGTTGCTGATTGGATGTGATCTTTTCTCATTGGTAGACATAGAGGTTGCTGATTGGATGTGAACATTCCTCATTTCTGGAAATAGAGTTGCTGATTGGATGTGAGCATTCCTGATTCAGGAAGATTTAGAATGGATGTATATTCATGACCTATTTTGTGGATCTATTTTGTTACCCAGTAACTTATATTCAGATTTTTTTTCGAATAAAAACACTTTTGCTACACAGGCATGGAAAAATATCAAATTTCGATGAATGACGATTTTTACGACGTACACGCTTCATCTTGAAACTTAATCAAGGGAAGTAATTTCTCTAACTACATTTACACAATAAGTTGTAGGAGTTACCTCCCGTAAAAAGGCATTTCATTTATATGTCAACTTAGCTATATGAGAATCTTGTAAATCCTTTGCATGCGTAAATATTATACAACCCAATAAATGCGTCTGGTTACAAATAATGATTAACCAGCTCCTAACAAAATGAGTGAAAATCGTCGCTAGTACCGCCAGCACGCGATTAAATACTTGTCTATTTAGATATATTTCCGTGCTAGCATGTAGCGCACAATAAGCATCTAGCTTTAGGTCTAAATAACAAGTCTTGTAATAGGCGACGTCCATTTCATTATCTCGAAAAATTGTAGGTCCTTCACAATCGGTTGCGACTGGAACACACGATAATGGTCCCTGATTGCGAGTACAAAGTTGAAACGACTTATGATAACGTAGTCGTTGCTGTTCCAATTGCCGCGGAAAGTTATTTCCCTTTACTTTATTAAGCAGACGACAAGTAAAATTACTGCGCGCAAGAGTGCATTTCCAAACTAAAGGTATTTTACTTTAATACATGCGTCAGAATACGTAAATGTTTGTTTACTCTTCAATTTTCATTACTTTATATTAACATTAACATTTAAAAGTATTTGTTGCGCGATTGTTGGCGCTGTTGCCAAGGCGCTACTTTGCGCGCCATTTAACGTCGTCTGCGGCGTAATGAGGTCATGATTATCGCGCTGTAACCAATGAAAAGTTCTGCACGGATCATTTAATAGTTTCAATAATAGTTAAGATCTATTAACTCTGATACATGCTTTATTGTAAAATGACAAGTTTAAATGACTGTATACATTAAGCATTTACGTGGTAGAAGATCTAACGATCTAACGACGCTAAGTTGTAGATAAGCAATAATAACAACGGATAGAAATCGCTGTGGGGAAATAAATAACAGAACTTAATATAATTTGGAAGTGAATATGGCAAGGGGTAGGAGACATGTCCCTCCGTCGACAGAAGTAGGGATCTGGGTGAGATATATTTATTATAATGAAGGCTAGGTTTGATCATTTTCATTTTATGTATTTCTGAATATAATTGCGCTAAATCTCATGCATTTTTTTCCGTATGTAATTCCGGAGGTTTGAGGACAATGAAAATAAAAAGGGAAACGTGTTTGAATATACATAATATACTTAAACTGAGTCGATAACTATTGTGTGTTTTTTTCAAAACGGAAACAATTGAAAATTTTCACCTCATTATTCTGAATGGATTTCATGTAGGCATACATGTCCTTTTTAGAGATTGGTCGTATTGTTAGCCTCTGTGTTATATTCAATGAAACTAACATATTATTTTCATTTATTTATCGAAAACAACAAACGAAATTCTTTTGAAATACAATGATAAAAATGAATCATCAGGGAATCGTATGTATACAATAATTTAACAAAACGATCACTTGAACTTGAAAGCCTTTTTCATTTGTTTTGAGAATATTTACACAGTAGGCCTTATTGCATTGTTGATTAAGATTCTAGTTGCCATATTGTCTAGGTTAAGAATTCAATGTAATAAACTGTAGATCTACTGTGATTTTTATTTCTTATTCTTGAAAAAGGCTTGTGGCCGAATTGTATCATTAAGTGAACTTTTATGAAATTCTTTTGAAATAGACATACACACGTCATTAGGAAACAAAAGTTGAAAGTCTGGACTGCTATTGCTGGTCTGTACTTACTTTTCGTACAAAGTCACAAAAGAGCTGTTTTTTTTCTAATTATTAACATTGTAGTTAATTTAGAAATAAGCGGTGAATGTACTCGCTATATTTTCGTAAATTTCATAAAAGCTTGAGCAATTGAAAGGTGCATGACTACTCCAATACCCCTATATGAACAATGACAGGTATTTAACGTTATGACTTAATCAAACATGTGTATTATAAAATGACTACAAATCTTTAATCCATATTTTCTAAACTTAAATCTTCAAAATAATCTCTTGATAATAGCCTTGTTATTAAAAACGTACCCTTGATAGCCTACCTGCTATTATCTGCTAAAATTGTCTTTCATAAGATAGCAGTTTGATTAAACCGACAGAATACCAAACAAAAGATTCGAGTATTTATGGCCACAATACGAGTGACATTGCTGTACAAAGACTTGAAAGAGGAGTGAAAGTTCTGTGTGTCATTCAGTGGTAGTCGAAGTCGATATTCTTCACTTAACGTATATTTATATAAGTTATGTTTATTTGAAATATCAACTGTACTTATTAGTACTAATAAGCAAAACACTCATATTTACTGTTTATTCTTAGATTCCTTGTAAACGCAACTACCGACTGGCGCTGTATGTAAAGGCTACAAACTCATATTAGCTTAATACTGCAATTAGAATAAGTTAAAAGTATCTATGGACTTTATTTGATCTATAATTAAAGATGCACTCCAAAAATGACGTCGTAGTCAATTTATATCCAATCCAATATGATGAATATACAAATTGATTATGTTACACTGTGAATTGTACATTTTTCTTCCGAATTACAAGTTGTAAGAAGGCTTTCCAAACCGAATTTCAATTCAGAATTTTAATTTTCGTTAAATATACTAACGATTACAAGTTTTCAAGATTGTGCATTCAAAGTTACACGTGAACTAAAACCTTTAGAAAATGCTAAATAACATGACAGACGGTCGGACATTTTATTTTCAACACAATAAGGATATAAAACCCACGAGGACATACCATTAGCATACGTATACAAGGAAGAACTATAAGACCATACAGGGAATTCGCTCTTAAAACGGTTAATAGTAGTAATAATAATAATCTTTATTTATTGAAGGTAACTCATAAGGTTCATAAAGGTCTTGTAAGATGGCATTTATATTTCTGGAGATTGTTCTTAACATATTATTTCATAGCAGATCTATACATTACACTGTATCAGACTGATAAAGAGGGACTGGTTGTTCTCATATAACTATTTGATGGTTTTAAAAACCCAGTGCCAATAAATCTATATCTTACATTGTGACTCGTGTCAATATATATCATTCTAGCTTGGCCGCAACCCAGCAGAAAGTACGTGTGCATGATACACATGCTTGATCGAACTAGCCAATATAGTACGCCAGAACTGGCAAACTGCTTTGATCCCTTTTGTTATTTACGCCTTATTTATTCTATATATCAAGTACGAAACACGGTATTACAACTTATTTAAATGACGTTCGAAGACTGCTTCCCGCGCTTCTTACCAAAAACTCACGCCTACCTCAGGGATTGTGGTCCAACCAATCCTAAGACGGGATTCGAACTCGCGACTTTTGGATTAGATTCAGCCCCTTAAATTTATACCTCGACCACTACGACTCCCTTTTTGTTAATATCAACTACATTATAATTATAACACAAGGCATTACGCCACTTTTTTGGTTAAACGTACATGTACTTTAGTTAATGTCACCGTGACTTTCTTCAAATGTAAATTGATTTCAGACTGTCGCGATCTGGATCGATCTTCCATTGTGTCAGAAATATTCTGTTTTACCCATAAATTAATTGTCAACAACATTGATCAAATACAACAAAGCTCGTAAATTATTGCTGAAAGAAAAGGTAAAAAATCAATGTCTTTACATTCATACTTGAATAGAGTATACATACAAAACGCCAATCAGGAAATGGAAAGATCTTGTTCATTTCCTTTATCGACGTTCTCCAGGATTTTTTATATTTTCAGCTTCGGTATATGTGGTCGGTACGACACATTCTGAAATATCTATTCAATTAGGCAGCGACTCTTCCATTGTCGGAAATGGCTGTATTCCATACCACGCGCCAAATTCTAACATTGACCTCATTCGCGATGCGAAGTAACGCCGCTATGTGCACCGTGTGACACACTACGCGGCACGGCATTCAGTCATTCGGAGACGTTGGAAGTAGGATTTTCCTTTAAATTACGTGTTTTGAAACCAGAGACATATTCAGTGCAATCTCTGCAGTGCAGCTCCCCTTTGAGCAACAACCTCTCTTTAACACAATTATCAACATTCATGTTGTAAAATATTCTACGAATATAACTTCTCTAGAACAACCTAGCTCTGATCAACAACTGAAATTTGCATCTCCAAAAGGGTGTTTCGCTCGAGCCGTTGCACTGTTTATTCAATATTAACATCAGTCGAGGGTTCAGTGCAAGACTATACTAACTTTTATATAATTACATAGGAGTTAGGATAGTCTTGCGCTGAACCCTCGAGCTTCTGGAAACTTGTCGTTCAAACTGCAACTTCGTTGTATCAAAGAACCAATGTTACTGTTGAATAAATAAACTGATTCACACAAAATGTCTTCTTTCTTTAGCACTAAAAAAAATCACCGTCTTACTGTCGATGTACCTCTTGTTCCTGAACATCTAATAAAAAGTAATGGACCTAAGATTGCTGAAGTGAAATAACCATAAATGCTATTCATTATAATTCATTTATAAGGGCGTTCCTATCAACGTCTTACTGTATGGGTGTCCAAAAAAACTGGTTTGACTGTATAACTATATCGACTTCTAAGTGGCGATCTGCGTGATAAAATACCTACCAAAATGCAGTTAGCTTCCTATATTTTAAGAAAACTCTTTGGATTACTAATAATCCATTTACAGTCCTCAAACATATCTCCTCGAAGGGGTAGCGAATATTTTGAACTCAAACTAAACGACAGAAAAGTGGTGATTGTACACCTTCATAATCGATACATATTTGTTTAGTCACTTTCACTCTCGATAAGCCATCTCTAGTTGTTTGAATAGCTTTATTTGTCAATTTCATTACAGTCGGTTTTACACATACTTTTAACTTTATTACTTAAAACTGGTTCAATCGGCACATTCACGTTTGAAGTGCTGCCTACTTGATTTAAGAAAGCAAAAGGTATCGATACCAGATCGAGTAATTTAAGAAGTCTTTCTTGAACATGTTCATCTGTAACGGTTATTGAAGTCATATCTGTTATATACTGCTTCGTAAGAATTGACAGCCATATAAATCATGTCATATATTATTTATAACACAGATATGACATAAAACACTCGGTTGATAAAGAATGATATTAACTTACTTTTGTCTGCCTATGAGTTAACGTATATACATGGTTTTAAATGTGTCTATGAGATGTATACATGTACGTCACTTAGAACTTAGAGCTCACACGTACACTCCGATTGCTATGAAGTGAAAGAATGTTGAATACATAACATTTGAAATAAATGACTTCAGGCAAATCACTGTGTATGATATTGCCTAGTATCCGAGATTGTAACGTTTGGTTCCTTGTCCGCAGCATATAATACATCAGGTTGTATACTCACTGAGGCAAGCAGTATACCACTTATTGTCGTCAACATGTCTTCAGCTTCCAACAAACAATAACGTAACATCAGTTGTTTTCCAGGGCAAAATCATAGATCTATATGGTTTTCATTTTTTATATTTCTTCAGTTTCAGCATCGTGGCTCACACTCGGCAGGTGCGATACAGAGAAACGATGCCACTAGTACCGGATCTATGTTAGCCGCGCCTTTCAGGACAGGTTCAGCACAAGTTCCAAAGCCACCACCAACGGTGTTTAACACAAAATCTGATGTAAGTATTACAGTGATTATCATTTTTCTAAGTAGGTCTACACTCACTTATTAAAATATCAACTCTCAACAGTCCAGGAGACATTTAGTATAGGCAAATGCTTGGTCAGATACTCATTGACAATTTGCAGTCCACAATACGTTGACAAGTTCAATCGTAGGTTGCAAACGATTGCGCATGCTATCGTCGTTGCTTACAAGAACGCTTGACAATGTAGCGAAACTAACCGTATCAATGTAATAATCATATTTGCAGTACCATGCAAAAAGATAATTTGGATCAACTATGATATGCAAGAATTTGAACAATTTTGATGAGAGAGTTCAGGAAAATACAAAATACATAAAATAATGGTATTTCACTGCGTTGGTAAGTGAAAAGACTCTCTCTCTCTTTCAGTAACACACTAGTATAAATAATTATACTTCAAATGTAGTATAAATACTAACGTCCTTGGCGATGGGTCTTGGCTAAAGTTGACTAAATGGATGCACCGGCCGGTTACAATTTATTTTCAAAATAGTCATCCTCAAGATGTACGTTTGAATCAACTAAACCCATTTCTTCTGGACAAGTCGAGCCGGGGTTTGAGACAATTTGTATTCCACGTTTCCCAGCAATTAATGGCAACCGCCATTTTTATCAGATAAAATAGACGGAAAAACAGAACAAGTGCACTTAATATCGATCAATGCGATTTATCATAATCTTACTATATAAAACACCCCATTAATAAAGTGTATTTGAAATCTTTTCCGATCGGTAAATATCCGAGTGTTTTTAGGCTATCAACGTTAGCTAATCGCCGAACGCGGCGGTCCACTTTTTCTTCAATTTTCTTAAACCACTTAAATGCATATTTCAACACGCATGTTATCTCACGGATATAGTTGTGTTCAAATAAATCTGTTCAAGTTAACAGTTTTAGTAAGCGTTCTTATTCTTCCTGAGGGCTTTATCGAGGACGAAGTTTTCACCGGTTTGTTCTTGTCTTTCATATCACGGATGTCTCGCTCTACGATGTTTTCCAGATTGTATTGCGATACAAATGGGTTAATCAGGAATTATGATATTTTCCAAAAGTTTCATTCGAACGTTGTGGGTATCGCCGAATAAATACATTTGCAGTTAAATGTTTGCTCCAAAAAGGTTAATGCCACCCTAAATGAACCTTGTTTCGCACATTCTGCACCTCTTACTGCCATCTTCTACAGTTCGAGTTATTAAATTTCATTTTAAGTCATAAAAAATCGGCATAATCGGGTATTGCCTACGTATGTTTTATATAACAAAGCAATTACAAAGTTTTTCACTACTCAGGGATATATTTGCTTGAAAATATCATTGCCGTTGTGGTGAAGAAGATCGACAGAAACGAAACAAGAAATATGTTGAAAAAAGATGATCGGCGCAATTTGAAGGTTAATATGTCTTGTGCAACATAAAAAAATGCCGAGATGTTACGATTGCTGATCAATGCAGATCCAAAATAGATTTCGGTAAATCCACCGAAATTCAGTGGATGTACCCTGTATCCAAAGGTTAACCAATCCGCGTCAAGGTTACACACGTTGTTCGGTTGAAGAGAAATTGCCTTGGTGGCTAAAGTAAGATTTGATTGGTTTACACAACACTGATATATATGCAATAAGCAAAACCATGTTGCCGAAAGAAATGATTCTGTAGCTACTATACAAAGACACAGTTTTTTTTAAATAACCGTCATCTAAGTAAAATACGAGTAGCAAGGAATGTCAACAACGCAAGAATCCCAATGAATGCATCACATTTATACATGTCAAGTTCAGATTTACATTGTTGACTGGAACGGACACTAGGTTCGGGGTACTTCAAGTGGTATGAGAAATGTTTATGTGCATTTTACTGACATCATTTAGATCAATGTTGTTGTTTTGACACAAAAAACCCAAGTTTATCCACCGATGCGCTCTAAATCTGGCGGAATGGGGAGCCGAAAATTCACGAGTGAGTATGGCGACAAGGGAACATTAATTAATATTGTGTTCATGTTTTATCTCTCCGATAGATCGCTAATTGTCACAACGGTTAAGCTTTAAGTAATCTTATATCAATACAATTGGCGATGTACAACGTATTGAGTTGAAGATAGCATTTAAGAGCATAAATAAATAGATAACCCCCCTTTTGACAATGATGTCTACAAATTGCGAACATAGTTTTTTTGGCGATAAGTGACGGAAGACGTCGCAAGTACCCCGGTTGCCAAGGCTCAATTTGAGTGTTGTCACAATCATACATAATAAGACAAGAATGAAGACAAGTGTTTCCTTTTAGGAAATAGTTGCCGTACTTGTTTTATCGGTGTGTTGTCGATGTTATTCACTTGGAATTATGCTTATAAACACGATTCATTGATTAGCGACTTCAGTGTTTTGATAAACGGATTGAATTTGAAAGCATAACCTAGGATAGCGTGAAAATTTCATGTAAATTCTGTCCTGAATAAATTCATATCAACTAGAATATCAATAATCTGAACACAGATTTACATTGATTAACTTACTTGGATTACACTGCATGGATTTTAAGTGAAATCGTTGGGGAAAACGATTTATTTAGCGAAAAAAAGGCAATACAGACGATTTGTGTCTCCTTCTGAAGAGTACCTTCAAACATGGCTTATTTCTGGAACGACCGTCCTAATTCCGGGAGACATCCGGTAATTGGAGGCCATCGCAGCTGTGCAGTTTGTTCTTTGCGCTACCATTTGCTTGTTTGCTCTAGCTTTCAGGAAACGTACTCGGGATAAAATTGCATTTATAATAACATATATTTTAATAAAAAAAATAATTTTAAAATACATTTTTTTATTTTTATCATAATCAATTAATTATATAATTTAGTTGAGGTTTCTATGTCTGACAAGTATATCGTATATTTCCATAGAAACGGCAGGAAACAACGACTAGTAAACAGATGTATTTCGTATGGTCTGCAATCGATCGCCATAGACAAAAATGTCATGGTAATAGAATTGTTCGATAATCATTAACACTTGGATGATTCTATGGACGGAATATTTTTACATTTAACTCTTGTGTTCTTTTTATTCACAGAAGAATTACCGAGAAACAAACAGATTCTCCGAGCATGACAATAGAAACGCTTTCCAAGACCACGGAATATATTTTGGTGATGTAAGTCGACATTTTCTCCATATCAAAAAGCACTCAGGCTGGTTTGAAATCCTGTATTTCAAAATACGTTTTTTCTTCTTCTAAAGCACATACCAGTATCACAAATACGCATTATTTTGGCATTTTAACACTAGGTGTAACTAATCTTCATTTAAGTGTCATATTAATAAAGCCAACTGTTAATGGATAATTTCCCGGAAATAAAAGTTGTAAATGGAATACATGCCTACCTTTTCGTCTTGGTTTTGATGAAAGCAAAATGCTGCATATGTATACACAAGTCTCCAAAATACCATGTCCATATTAAGAGAATATTTATTAAGAATTTAATTTAAAATTTATGAAATATTATGAGGTTATTTGGCGTTAGTTTAAATAATAGTTTGGAACGATGTTTTAACTTTTTGAGTTGTGTGCCAACTACAGTACGTCATACTATAAAATGAGCCACGACGTTAAGCCGAATGAATAAGACTAGTGGTCGATTTTATACAAGTTTGAATGTATGGAATTTGTAGGAGTACTCAGTACCATGCGTACGTCCGCAATGGATGTACAGATTTGGGGACAAACGGGTAAGAATAATACACCAACCCGACGATCTGAGGCGCATGTGGTCTTGATCGAGTTGACCACTTTAGAATAGATGGCAATGGCTTTAAAATAGTATTTGAGTGCACTGTGATACAAAATAGGAGTTAGACAATGGCTTGATTTCTGACCATGGGTGATCACTGACATAAGAAATTACTTGGTTTCTGACCATGATTGATCGCTGTCATAACAATAGCTTGGGATTCTGTGAGTGGCCACCGACATGACTTAATTTATGATTTGGAGTGGTCATTGTCATGACAAAAGCTTGGTTCTGGACTGTGAGTTATCACTGACATGACAATGGTTTGGTTCTGGACTGCAAGTTATCACTTGGTTCTTGATTGCGAGTAATCACTGACATGACAATGGTTTGATTCTGGACTGTGATTTATCACTTGGTTCTTGATTGTGAGTTATCACTGACATGACAATGGTTTAGTTCTGGACTGTGAGTTATCACTGACAAGACAATGGTTTGGTTCTGGACTGTGAGTTATCACTGACATGACAATGGTTTGGTTCTGGACTGTGAGTTATCACTGACAAGACAATGGTTTGGTTCTGGACTGTGAGTTATCACTGACATGACAATAGCTTGGTTCTGGACTGAGAGTTATCACCGACATGACAATGGTTTGGTTCTGGACTGAGAGTTATCACCGACATGACAATGGTTTGGTTCTGGACTGAGAGTTATCACTGACATGACAATAGCTTGGTTCTGGACTGAGAGTTATCACCGACATGACAATGGTTTGGTTCTTGACTGTGCATGATCACTAGCAAGCCGATCACTTGATAACTGATAAATGACATGACAATGGCTTGGTTCTTGACTGTAAGTGATCTGACACGACAGTGGCTTGTAGATTTGTTGACTGTCAATGATAACTTCCATGACTTGATTTCTGATTGATTACTGACATAACAATGACTTCACTACGGTCACAATTGTCACCTGCTGATGGTGCTCATGATCTCTTGATAATTAGATTTAGATATAGCGTACGCATCCAAAATTGCATGACATCGATTCCTATCACAAGTGCACTTAGAAATGACAATAGCTTAGTGAGGCACATCAAACGACAATTCCTATCATGTTCAAGAACATTATGTGTATAACAAGTTGATATAATAATTATGTAAAATCCTAGATTTGGGTTGGTTTCTGAAATACACTGTAGTCTAGTTATTCATCTGCACTTTTATGCAACTGGCAAAAAGGAAATTTATATTGTGCATGGATGCCGGCATAATTAGCAAGTCGGTAGGTACACGGTAGGCTAACGGATGCACTTGCCTCCTTCAATACATTTCAGGTACCTAAAATTGTTTAGACAAATTGTAGCATCATTTATTTCCTGGTGAAAATGCTTCCCTTTTTGTGGTTTTGGGTAAATTTTGTGAAATTATTTTCAAGTGAAATAAAGTTAAATGTTTTCTTTGAAGAATATATATAAGATTGCATAATAAAAATATGATGGCAAGTAACATGCACAGACTAAGTCAAGTGACCAGTGAAAATACATTGGTTACAGATTTGTAATGTTGGTGGTAAAAACTGGTCTTAGGTTATAAATCTGAGCTTGAAGACCAGTCTCAAAACTAAAGTCTCTGATTGGTTATTTCTGAGCACAGTCTAAAAATTGACCAATGGCGAGGCTGCATTCTGAAACTGGCATTCAGGCTCACAATTAACCATGGGTCCAAGAAACATGGTTCATATTTCATATAAGGGCATATGCGTGCATCCAGCAATTTACATCGGGGGAAGGGGAGGAGCTCATGGTAAGGCAGGAGATATCTAAATCAGTCTTTGGAATCCTTAGATTTTTGCCAAAATCTCAGAGGGGGGGGGGGGGGGGCAGGATCCCCAGTACCCCCTCTGGTTCCGCACATGGCACACACTAAGTAATTAAAATATTGAGCATATAGAAGCATTCATAGTGAAATATCTATATTGCAATTATGGCAGGAATTTCAACAAAAGATCAATATTGGTAGAATGAATTCATCGATTACAATAGGGTGTATAGATTAATCCTAATGGTTCACCTCGTGCCAACCAAATTATACACATTTTATAGATAAGAATGGCTTAAAATACCTTACACATGTATTAAAAAATTTAGTTATTTGTAGTTTGTAATCCAATATCTTGTGTGGCCATTTAACAGTTGTATATACAAAAATATTACAGCAAACAAATTGTTGAAACTTACTCAAACTTTGGTAGCAAAGGCGCGTTAAACTTTAAACTATTAAACATACAGTTTGAAAAGAAATAATTTCTCATATACCAACTGGTATTGAATGAAAAATACAGTAAATCTGGAGCATAAATAACATAAATACCCTTTCGACAAGATTTTTAAAAGGGTTAATGGTACAAATCACACCTTTCAATAGATTATATTTGGAGCATTATCTGCCATTATAAATGAACAAGGTTTGAACCTAAGCATTTCAGGAATTCATGTATTATTTCACACAAAAATAGACAATGGGTCTTAGATTGCTTGAAAGATTTAGACTATAAGCTGTTCAGCTGGTAAAATATTTATTGAACAATTGCTGATGACTAAAAATTCCAATTTTGGTAAATACCATACAAAGGGAAAATAATTTCAGTCATCAGCATGATGTTCAGTTATTTTAAAGTCGGCCATAAACAAGCAGAAGTATTTGGATTCAGTGCTTTGATTATTTCTGGCCCTTGGGGATCATAAAAAGGGCTGAAAGGGGACACTTAGCTGATGCTATGGGAGGTGGGTGCATTGTTTCACACAATCAGACTGCAATAAAACCAGAGTTGGCTTTTTCCTGACTAAATATATTAATATTACATACTTCTTAATGGCCATATTACAATTATTTGGCCCTTTTAGTACAATTACGGTAGTTTTACATCTCTATGTACACCATTTTTCTACTTAATTATAGATTATGGCAAGTGCCCTTATGACAAATTTTAAGGTTATGTGAAAATCTTAAGGATAAATTTTAGTTGAGATTTAAACTAAGTCTCACAGTTACCAAACCTTTGAGATTGATCTCTTTCTGCCTGGATAAAAGCTTCAAGGTCAGTCTGGGACAAAACTCTGATGAATAAGTAACCATAAGAACGGGTAATGCAGATCCCAGATCCTTTCCTACAGTAAGCGGGTAATAAACGACCAGCTATTTCGTATATTTAAGCCTTACCGCTTAAGTACATAAAATATGAAAAAAAACACAACTACCGTAAACTTTGTACCTTATATCAAACGTTTAGTGCAAAACTATTGTAAGACAGTTTTGATTAAGAATCTTTTACAATAGTTTTGCTTCAATCCCAGGATTTATTGATCAATAGTCAATATATCAATATGCTTCAATATGCATTCAAGTACTTCAATCAATTCATAACTTCAATTCAAAAACTCATTAATTTTATTAAATTGAAGCGTGCAAAAAATATAAATGCCGGCAACCCATTGAATGAACATTTCTGTACCATTTGAGAAAAAACATATCAAGAGTTTAGTGCAAAAAACTTGTAACTGCTTCTGTACTAAGATTGAGATACAATTGTTTTGCGCCTTAGCCTTCATATTTAAGCATAAATGCATGAAAAGAGACTTTTTCTCTCTAGATTTTGTCCTATAGTTTGTTAAAACACACTTCAGCAAATCTTGTTCATATAACTGGAGTTATCTCCCTCTACATGTATTTGGCAAATTCTTACTGTAGGTAACAACAGAAAGCTTAAGAAACAAATTTATTTTGAAATGAACCGACCCACCAGGTGTTTTAGAAGAGCCTAGTGCACATAAAATTATTCAATTAGGCCATCCTTAAAATATTGTTTGTTTGCGGTTACACAATCCAGAATTTAACAGTGGGTTAGTAGGTAAGGTTTTGTACTGTTATGGCTAAATGACCAAAAAAAAATTTTTCATCAATGAACCTGAAAAAAAATTGAGTCTCAGCATTTTTTCATGAGTCGGTCGCATACCTGCAAACATACAAATTTTTAAGGATGGTCTTACTGTATGGAAACACTTCTATCACACTTTTTTGAGTGTTACATAGTGAAAAAAACCTGTTAAATTAAGTTGAAGTAGTTTGATGCCCAACTCGTAAACAAACAAAAAATATTTCACTTTCATAATGAAGTTAGTATAATCAAGCAATATTGACATGGCAAGCTTACCAATAGATACTTCCAACATTTATAATAGTTATCTCCCTTGTTCAGAATTGTCGGCCATATTGTCAGGCAAATTTCCTTAAAGTTTATAGGGAATATAATGTAAATGATGATAAACTAATCAGATATAAAAAAATAACTTATTCATTACGCTCATGTGGACAGTTGGCTCAGTAAGTTGAATAAAGTGGTTGTCACATGCAAATTCCTCTTGGCATTTTCTCAATTATCACATATTTGGAAATAACTCCTATAAGTGCTTATTAATTTTCTCTATCAAAATAGCTGATGATTAAGAACAAGGGAAGTAAATATTGTAGATGTGGGAACTATCAATATACAAATAATTTAAATGTATAGATGGTCCCAAGGAAATCTCCAAATCAAAGGTCAATTGTAATTTTTTTATCTTAGCTTATGAATCATTTTTGCTGCACATACAATAAATTTATCATGCATTTTTATTTCAGGGACAAAATACGAGACAACTAGGTCGTAACTTGATAGATCCTCATCTCAGATTACATAACACAGGCAAAGAATATTTGAAACACAATGGACGTGAACCAACAAATTTTGATTATCATTCAACGTACAACAAGTCATACCATGGCCGAGATACTGAAGAACCACCCAAATATCGTCGATTTTCAAAATCTCTGCCTCCTGCAGACCTGGGAAAAGTTTCCTTGACAACAAAGACAACCGATTGGTTACCAACTGTAAAAGCAGAGCATAAAACAAGCACGCAGGTATTGGCAGTGAGCCAAGAACCGTTTTTAAAGCACAATCCCTGGCAATACTCGTATCATTCAAAAAGGAACGTCTACCCACCATACGAGCGAAGATCTGAACCAGTAATAGACAATATGTTTAACAGATATGGGGCGGCTTTTAATTCTAGTTCGAACTTTAATTCAACCGGCTTTACCGGACTTAGTTCAATGGAAACCGGATGTAGTTAAGAATGTTTTGTAGAAAATGTGTGACAATAATGTGTTTCTTTGTACTATGTGAAAATAAGTTAACCAAACTACATATGCTTTTGTTAAACTGTAAGTTATTAATGTGATAATTATAAAACATATAGTTACATCTGTTTTCAAGAAAAAAAATCAAAACTATACTACTGGTTATTTTTATTATATTACAGAGTATAGATAATCTGTTGCCTTTCTGTGTATATATACATTTCCAACAAGTATCCAAAATTCATTACATGGGAATTTATTTCCCACTTTATAATTAAACTCAAACACAAAGGAAACTTACACTGAAAAACTACAATCAGTATATATAACTCGGAGATCTTTTAAAAATTAATGCTTGATTCTGCTGACTTTACACACCAACAGTTGATACAACATATCCGGGTCATGCTTGAGCTGACTGATGATGTAAATCAAATATATTCGCACTCATTACACCATACTAAAAGTAGACATATTCTTATCTACCGGCTGTTACCACAGCAGACTGAGGGTAGATGCCGACACCTGATCTACAGGTCTTGGGTTAGAGTCCCGATATTCACAATCACTGAATTCTAGGGGTTAGTGGCAGAATCTATCATCTTCTTTATAAATGTATATGGAGATAGCTGGTTCTGGCACCAACACCTAGAATTATGTGCGAGCACTGGTCAGAAAACCAAGAAGCTGTCATCCAAAGTGATTGATATACATAGTAATCACATGGTTCACAACCGATAATACTGGACAAAATGAATGGTCTCACTCTTAATCAGTATATTATGCTCCCTCATAATTGCAGAAGTAAACAGTCAATGATACAATTTAGCTGCAAATTTGTTTAATTACTGATTCAAAGACAATTCACACTTAGAAAATTCATCAATAACAGAACACATATCATTTATACATAATTCTATTATTTTGAGAGAAACAAATACACAAAAGATTTTATTCTGAATCGGTTTAAATCAATGTGAACACATACAAGTACTTACTAATATATCAGTTACGTATGAATGTATGAAGGTCATTGGTTAAACAGCAAAGAAACTGATTCTATGTTTGGATGCGATGCTTTTTCCAAGAAAAGAACTATAGTCAGACCTTGTTCATGTGACTTCATCGTTCGAATAATACATAATTTCAAATAGCCCATTTCAATTTGATGAAGAAATATCGGGACCCGATATTAATTTCAGATGATACGAAGTATTCGGATTGAAGGTTGTCGAATAAACGAGATCAGACAGTGTAAAGATATAAACAATTTTGCTTATATGAAATACATAAAACATGGTGTTTTAATGAAACACATCATAAGTATACAGTTGTGCAATTGTAATACATTTAACCTTGAAATAGAAAATCCGAGTTCGAGTAATTATGATTTCTTTCAGTCTTGGCATTTTATTTTTTACGTATTTTACTAGCCAAAGTTCTTCCATTTGTTTGGAGTAATTTACTTCTGAGACGCTTTCCTCTATCAGTAAGTCCCGGGTCGTTCGGTTCAGTAAAAGACCGAATCTCAAATTTCATAACAACATTTTGAAGATCTGTCGGGGCACCGTCATTCACAAAGCTACAAATTCTCAACAACCAGTCATAACTGAGGCACGCTTTACCTTCTGTTTCAAAATCCAGACTGGTTCTCATGTTCTCTTTTATTTCCGATATTCTTTTCACCACATTTTCAAACTTGTCAATATCTCGTGCAACGATGCCTTCAAATTCATCCGACTCATCGGTGTCCATAGATGAATTATTTTGTTGCCTCGACAAACTGCCGGCGGCACGAGGTCCACAGGAGTTCGATATAATAGAACTACAAATGTCATCATTGTCTGCTTCATTGGGCTCGTCGGTGTCATCCAACCTATCCCTGAGATCAGTAATGTAAGTGTCAGGACTTATAATGTGCTGGATAGTACAATGACGAAACTGTTCCCCGTCCGCTTTTAACTGCTGCATCAGTTTAGATTCCATGGAAGACCAACCAGGCCTAGCACTATTCTGTGAATTATTTCCAATGTCATCAGAATCTTCAAGTAAATCACTAACAACATTTGTATCACCATCCTGAGTAAACGATTCATGATGATGATGTTCAATGGCATGATGGGATTCTTGACTATTTGTCAAATCTTTCGCCTTCCAACGTTGACTCAATGTTATGAATGGTTGTCCCACTTTGGTCCGAAAGTCTGGGTTGTATGCAAGACCTAAAACAAGCAGAGCCGCATTATTTTCCCACAAATAGGACAAACATTATACTGAATATAATAAACAGATATATGCTTATTGCACCTATGTTCTCATTTTCAACAATTGTTAGCCAAAACAAATAAGCACTATTTTTCAAACATTGGAATTCCTCATTCTCAGACATGAATTCATACAATATGTATAAACATTGCTATTGTATATGCACAATATATTGAGGGTTCAGTGCAAGACTAGCGTAACTCCTATATAAACCCTCAATATAATGTTATTGTATTGATTGATGCAAATATTGAAATGAAATAGATCGTGAAATTCATAAAAAATCCTTTATACATATGTCTTTAAATTGGTCACAAAAACAATTTTCCAACACCAGATTTTGAAATGAAAGTTCTTTTTGTGATCAGGGGGATATGTGTCTTTTAAATGCAAGCAAAAAGTAAATTTCGATAAATTTTGCCATAAGCGCCAAAATCACAGACCCTTGCTCATATACTTCACTATAAAATGTAACAACACTAACTTTGGCTAATCACAAACATTTCCTTTAGTGAAACATCTGAAATCACAGATTCTGGAAGTTTTTGACTTACAAAAATATCAACATTTACAATAGTACATTTGGCCTAATTTCTTTATGGTAAGAAATTCTGAAAGTCCGATTCAATAATCTCTTACCCAAAATATGTACGTAACTTTTTTCTGCATGTTACACAAAACAAAATATTCATTAGGCATGGGATATTAATTAATATGAGTGCCGCAGTACGATTTCCAACATCTTCTTTAAGTGACATAATTTCCAGAATATGTCACATGTGACGTCACCATTTACTGACAGTAAGCAATATTTGCCCCATATGGCAATATGAAAAAAAGGTGACCATATGGAGTAAATTGTGTTTCCTGCTTGCAAATAGTGTCATCACATTTTGTGTTTTCTTGAAATGACGTCACTTACAGAAGAGGTTGTAAATCACATAGCAGCGGTCATATATTTTAATCTACGCTGAACATTTTTTATTTACCATGTTTAATAGTGGACATATTTGAGAATTTTAAGAATTCACAAAATTTATCAGCCAGCATAATTTTTTTGTTCACAGAAGTACATTTTTATATACTTGACTAACCAACAATAACAATACTCATTTCAGAGATTCACCAACAGTTCTTAGGCCTAAAAAAAAATAATCTGTGTTTCGGGTAACCCGACCCTACCTGTTGAAAAACCCCGACCCTAGAGTTTTTTATGACCCTGGAGAATTTTTTTTTCAATTTTTAATTGTTTTTGAAAAAAAAAACCCTACCTAGCATTTTTGAGACCGTTACCCTAAACACAGATATTATTTTTTTTGGCCTTATAGCAAAATGTCTGAAATCACCGATCTGCTCCTTTGTGACACGAAAAAATATCCACTTATACGGTACATACACATGTAAATTCTTACCCTTACGCATTGACTTTCCAAAGTCAATTTTTTGAGTGATTCGACTGCTAATACATTCAGACACCATACGATTATCAGCCCTACAAGGGAAGTAACTCTTGTCTTATTTATCAATAACCAAATAACATCAGTTTGTAACAAAAAATAAACTACATGGAAGATAAACAAAATAAATGACAACAAAATATATAGATAGAAATCTCATGTTCACCTTGGTGCACTGGTTTGGTCAACTGACCACTATATATGCCTCTTTCATATCAATTTATGCTCCAACAAATTCGTGCCCCTCAAAAATCAGTATTTTTGAACTGCCCGCTAGCTATATTTGACCTAATTACAGTCAAGTCATAACAAACAGCCAGGTTAGCACCTAGTCCAAATATTTACACGTTAAACGCTTTGTTTCACCTTTAATACAAATCATCTGGCATTGCGAATTTTTCATTTATTGTCTCGATGACCATATTAAGTGCTGTAATTCCCTGAAAAAATGTTGTTTTGCAAATTGTTTAGTTTTTAGTGACCTACGAATATCCCTGCATTCAGAAATGTTAATAATTCAATTTCGCCCAGATATGTCATTTGGGCCAAACGTCTCGGAGAATGACAAATATGTTAACAATACATTAAATACATGACCAACGGTCTTACTTCCTCAATTTGATTTGCTCCGAAAACTGCATTCTATTCTTCATGTGTTGAATCCAATCTGTCCAAACAAACAATGGTCGAGCTGAAGATATAAACAGTAATTGTTACCTGGTATGTACATGTTCTGTTTCAATAGGCGCTGTAATGTTTGCTAGGAATTCTCAACCAATTTTGGACCAAAAGTGCCAATGAGTCGCATCATACGGTTACCATTTTCCTGGAGACTAACCAGTACTTTCATGGAGTCTAACCAGTACATTCCTGGAGTCTAACAAGTACTTTCATGGAGTTTAACCAGTACTTTCCTGGCATCGAACCAGTACTTTCTAGGAGTCTTACTAGTACTCTCTGGAGGCTTACCAGTACTTCTCTGGCAAACACTTTAAAGCATTTCTGTTTTTACCAGTCTGGACGAGGGATCTAACCCACAACCTTCAGATTCATAGTGAGCAACTATAACCACAAAGCCACTGAGCCGACCTTCCAGCCCAATGGATTAGTGCAAGGACTACATAAATGACTTATACATTATATGGACAATTTCGTAACAAAACCTGTATTAGTGTCAGGAGTTATGATGTTGAGTATTTCCCAATAAAATTTTGACTTCACAAACTACGCACTTTCTTGCAAGTGCTTTTGAATTATGGAATTAAATAAACAAAAAAATGTTTATAAGTAACACAAAGCAATAGAAAGTAGATTTGTGACTCACAGCATTCTGATATTTCTTGAAGAGATTTTGTACACTCTGACAACAACCTGTAATTATAATACATGTAAACATGATAGTAAATTCCTGTTATTTTGCTATATGCTTCCTAGGAATAAACATTTTTAGGGGTTCCATTTGACCCTGTAGTTGATCCTTTGACCCTGGAACTTCTGAATGCCATATTCTGACCTTTAGGATTTTGGCTGAAGGGTCAATTTGCTCTAAATTATAGGTTTTTTGACCATAAAATGGTAAAAACCATTCAGCATCTAGTGGAACCACGGATTTTAATGAATGCAATCTATTGAAAATTAGAAGTGCCATAATACTATAAAAATGTCCATAGGACACAGGTGCCCCCATTATATCACCTATTCAAGGCCCATAACTCCATTCTCCTTGGGTGAAGGGGGAGGTAATATACTTGCTGCACAACTTAAGCAACTTCACATGCTGATACGAGCGCTGCTATGGGATTTACAACCTCTTCTGTAAGTGACGTCTTTTCAAGAAAACGCAACATGTGATGTCACTTTTTACAAGCAGGAAACTATATTTACTATATATTTTGTTTTCATATTGCCATATGGGGCAAATATTGCTTTCTGTCAGTACATGGATACATCACATGTGACGTTTTTTGGAAATGACGTCACTTAAAGAAGAGGTTGGAAATCGTACAGTGGCGCTCATATACATTCCTGTAAAGTTTGAAGACTGTAGGTACCGGTACAACAGTTCAGGAGATATGACTGGCACGAGTTTTGTGACGGGCAAGGGGTAAATCTAAGAGTCACCACCACAATGTGTGGGGGCAAAAATGAAACTCAAATTGATAAAGTGCCACTTACATCTCATTTGAATCATTCAATCCAAAAAACATTTTCATAAAGATAACAATGTAAGCCATGGCCGTGTTCTCCCAATCACTTATTCTTCTGCATGAAAAATTGAGTCTTTGCCGTGTTGGGACTGCCATACCTTTATACAGATTCATGACATACCCGTGGAATTCAGCTGTAAAATAAACACAAAAATCTACATTAAATACAATGAATACATAAGTGTCATTTTACAGCATTTAAAAATGGCATTTTTAGATGATAATACTACATTATTGTAATGAAATTTAGCATACATGTTGCATAAACGTGAAATTATATCACATAGTCACACTTTTCTTGTATCCCTTTGTAAGTCGACGAGTTTGAGAAACTGGCAGGGACATTCTTACTGTCATCATCATAAAATACTATCAACTCAGAGTTCGTTTTTATCATTATCCATCATAGTAGAATCAACTGTTATAAGGGGTGGAGTTCATAATCGGATGTAACTGCAGAATTGTTTGACCCGTTCCTATGGTAACTCTATTCCTATAAAAAATATGACGTGATAATATGTTACCAGTACCTGGCAAGTCCAATTGAAGGATATATTTTTGTAAAAGCTCTTCCAATGGAAAATCAGGAAAATCTGTCAATTTCAGATAGAAAGCAATATTGCCAGCATTGTATCGGAGTTGGTCGAGGGAAGGCGCCACACCCTGAAATAAAATGTATCACTTTAATAGCACCATCTTTAACTCCTTGTTTCAAAAAATGGAAGACTTCTAGTTAAACAAATTAATAACTCAACACAAATTTCAAGATTTGGACAGCACAAGTTCTCCTGAACAGCCCTCTCCTGAGCAGCCGTCTCCTGACCAGCCCTTTCCTGAGCAGCCGTCTCCTGAGCAGCAGCCGTCTCCTGAGCAGCAGCCCTCTCCTGAGCAGCAGCCCTCTCCTGAGCAGCAGCCCTCTCCTGAGCAGCAGCCCTCTCCTGAGCAGCAGTCCTCTCCTGAGCAGCAGCCCTCTCCTGAGCAGCACAGCCCTCTCCTGAACAGCCCTCTCCTGAGCAGCAGTCTCCTGAGCAGCCGTCTCCTGAGCAGCAGCCCTCTCCTGAACAGCCGTCTCCTGAGCAGCCGTCTCCTGAGCAGCAGCCCTCTCCTGAACAGCCGTCTCCTGAGCAGCCGTCTCCTGAGCAGCAGCCCTCTCCTGAACAGCTGTCTCCTGAGCAGCAGCCCTCTCCTGAGCAGCAGCCCTCTCCTGAGCAGCACAGCCCTCTCCTGAGCAGCACAGCCCTCTCCTGAACAGCCGTCTCCTGAGCAGCCGTCTCCTGAGCAGCCGTCTCCTGAGCAGCAGCCCTCTCCTGAGCAGCAGCCCTCTCCTGAGCAGCAGCCCTCTCCTGAGCAGCAGCCCTCTCCTGAGCAGCAGCCCTCTCCTGAGCAGCAGCCCTCTCCTGAGCAGCAGCCCTCTCCTGAGCAGCCCTCTCTTGAACAGCCGTCTCCTGAGCAGCCCTCTCTTGAACAGCCGTCTCCTGAGCAGCCATCTCTTGAGCAGCCGTCTCCTGAGCAGCCGTCTCCTGAGCAGCCGTCTCCTGAGCAGCCGTCTCCTGAGCAGCCGTCTCCTGAGCAGCCCTCTCCTGAGCAGCCCTCTCCTGAGCAGCCCTCTCCTGAGCAGCCATCTCTTGAGCAGCCGTCTCCTGAGCAGCCGTCTCCTGAGCAGCCCTCTCCTGATCAGCCATCTCTTGAGCAGCCCTCTCCTGAGCAGTCGTCTCTTGAGCAGCCCTCTCCTGAGCAGCCATCTCCTGAGCAGCCCTCTCCTGAGCAGCCCTCTCCTGAGCAGCCCTCTCCTGAGCAGCCCTCTCTTGAGCCTCAACCTCTTTACAACAACATTGTCAACTTAACCTCACTTAAACTTTACTACCTCTGAACACCAGCCGACATCTGTCCTGCAGGGTGTTCCTCTGGACACCAGCCGACATCTGACCTACAGGGTGTTCCTCTGGACACCAGCCGACATCTGACCTACAGGGTGTTCCTCTGGACACCAGCCGACATCTGACCTACAGGCTGTTCCTCTGGACACCAGCCGACATCTGTCCTACAGGGTGTTCCTCTGGACAGGTCACACTGTACTATCAACTCATGTATTATCCGTTATTGTTAAATTGTAAATATACTTAGGTCATTAACCAAAAATTGTCTGCTTCAAAACATGACATAATGAAGAATGCTTCTTTAATTCACTAACATAATTTCCTAAACTTATTCAATCATGAAATATGAGTTATTGGTCCATAGTTTCAATACTTTTTGAACACTATTTTAAACATTGATAACAGTTGGTTGCTTCTAACATCATGTACAAAACGAAGCCTAACTAAAACAATGGTGTTAAGTATATATTGAAAAGTTGTTTTATATTTGGTGTAACAAGTTCTTGTGATACGTATGTAAAAGTTCTCCTCACCATGCCAAAACACTTCCAATCATTCAGATAAAACTTCATATCATCATCCAGTAATGCGAATGTATCCAAATAAGGAACAGTTTTCTCCTTCACCCACCTACAATGGAACAAAGGTACCAGCTGTTATGTTACAGGTACCAGCTGTTATGTTACAGGTACCAGCTGTTATGTTACAGGTACCAGCTGTTATGTTACAGGTACCAGCTGCTATGTTACAGGTACCAGCTGTTATGTTACAGGTACCAGCTGCTATGTTACAGGTACCAGCTGTTATGTTACAGGTACCAGCTGTTATGTTACAGGTACCAGCTGTTATGTTACAGGTACCAGCTGTTATGTTACAGGTACCAGCTGTTATGTTACAGGTACCAGCTGCTATGTTACAGGTACCAGCTGTTATGTTACAGGTACCAGCTGTTATGTTACTTTGTCTTATTATCAGGCACCAACACTCGTAACAAATGAAAGATGTTACAGGTGTCTTAGTAAAGCCTAGGTCAGAATGAAACCAGGTTCACAACGAAAACTTGGGGGATTTCGTGAGGTTTTGGTGAGATAGTCGTGCGAAATTCGTACGAAATCAACTAATTGCGTGAAAATATTACAAATTTGCATGAGTATCGCAAGACTGTTGCAGGACAGTTGCACGAGTGTATCACACCAGTCTCAAGACATGTTCACGTGATAATGAGTCCCTGCAACTGTCGTATGACAGACCTGCGACATAACCTCGAAATTTTTTGTTTTCTATGTCTGTTCCTGTCGTGAAAGCGTCTAAACTTTCATTTGGCCACTTCCACAACATTGTACATGTCGTATGAAATACCACGACAGAAAAATGTATACAACAAAACCATTGTGGGTTTCATTGTGACCTAGGCTTAAACAATAGCCAATATCTCATCTACCGTAGATCCCAATCTGTTAAATTTATTGTAAACATCTCAGCACAATTCAAACTTCTCATGAACACAGAAGCCCAAAAGGAGTCAAAATAACAGCATTATCCTGTAAATTATACAAGTATAGAGCTTTCATCAACAGAAACGATATTGATGTATCAATGATATTTTCCCATCGATCTACTATTGATAAATAGTTTAAAAACCGATATTTGTGCATAATAAATACATGTCTTAAAACGACGAAAATTCACTCAAAACAAACATGGAAGCTGATGCACACTCAAAATGCTTTGTCTTAAACTTTGTCGTATCAAAAGTGCTCAAGGAAAAATAAATAATGGACGATTATTATTATTTTTCTTATTTATTTATACTTCATAATAATGAGGAAACAAGATGGTCAGCATGTAAAAGACATAACTGAAAGAGAAAATACATGAAATCATGCACTGCAAGCATGTATGTAGCATTTTAGTAAAGGATACTTGATATATCGCTGATATTTCTCATCCGATATATCAATATCGTCGATATGCATTTTGCCAAATCTATGACAGCTCTAAAATTATATGCTATACGAGTTTAAGCCCAAACAGAAAATATCACAGATAACAGTTTAATTACCTGAGAAGGTCAGACCCTGTAGTCAAAGGGTTTGTATACATTAACCCTATCCAACATATCGACAAAGTGCTCGACATTCGAACTTTCTCTATGTTAGTAAAGTTCACATCTTTCTGCAAGATATAATAATCTATTTTATATAACTACATTTTTATTTTTTTTCTGAAACAAGGGTATAAGGAGTAAATGCAACAACATAATATTATGTGTTAGATTCCCATTAATAAGTCAATATAAGGGAGGTAAATCTTGTAAGCTTTATGCACAATCTTATACGCAGTGATCTCCCTTTATAGTGAAATGACTCAGTTGGAGTACTACTTAGTGTGTAACATGTGTTTTCAATAAACGATAGAAATTATACCTGAGTTAACAATATGTATGTGTCACATAGCAGTATGGCTGATTGTATTGGAAGTGACCAAGCCTATCTACAGTTTAATCTGAGAAAACCGAATTGTGAGAAAACCAAAATTTGACTAAACCGATCCAACATTTTGGTCTCGATAATATTCTCCTTTATTCCAATGTATCTACTTCTGACAATACAGAAATCCGAGAATTCCAAATATTGAATGGTAAGTTTGGCCCAAAGTATATAATTGTGCATTAATTATACTCTAAATAAGTACAATCAATGAGTTGATGTGTGATGACCGTGACCCGTGAACAATTGCTGCAGCCAATGATCACATTGATTACATCGTTCACTAAATACTATATAATAGAGAGAATACGTAACTACAGGGAACGCCACATACACAAGACAGTGCCTCCCCAAGCAGACCTCCGGAAAAACAACAATCCACAAAACATAAGGCACTTAAGGAGGTCAAACGGTACACATATTAAGGAACAGAGGCACAAGGTATGGCCCGGCAGACCACAAGGAATAACTAGGAGAAGTAACGTTTCATCATATAATTGTACAAAACAGTTTTAAACATTCTTTTGATTTTCAAGGCAGACAAAAGATATCAAAAGGCTTACGGTAAAACTAATCTATTTATACATATATATATATTAAGATACACCTGTTTACTTTCACCCCTCCAAAACTACACAACATAATCTAATAATATAGAAAATGGAGGACTAGTTGAAAATTTAAACTCACCCGATATCTCCCCCATCTTTCTTCTTCCTCGTTCTCTTCATAATCCCACACAGTCGCCGTAATGCTAGTGGCAGTGAGTGGATTATCTCCCTCATAAAACTCTTCATTTTGGAGGGCTCGAAGATTTTGATCACGTTCCTGAAAATAAAACATAAAAAATTGCCGAGATGTTACGATTGCCAAAATGGATTTTGGTAAATTCGCCCAAATTCAGTGGATTTTGGTAAGGTAACGTACTCCTTATCGAAAGGTTAACCAATCCATGTCAAGGTTACAAACATTGTTCGGTTGAAGAGAAGTTGGTTTAGTGGTAAACATAAGATTTGTTTCCACTACACTGATATGCAAATAGCAAAGCCATGTTAGTACAGCTGCACCGAAAAATAATTCCCCAGTAATTCTTTGAATTCATATGGATTGTGAAACATGTAATTACAACATATAACAATCACTTGCAATGACTGTCTCTTAACCAGCATTTGTGTACATTTTTTTTTTTCATCGGGTTTAACGCCGTTTCTCAACGATATTTCAGTTATATACGGCGGCCGGTTCACCTAACTAGTTTTTCCTGGACTGAATTCTTACCAGTACTAACTTACCCTTCCACAAGGAGCTGGCAACTTCTCCACATGTGGAGGAAAATCAACATTTTTGTCAAATTTTCATGGAAGGGTATGACCTGCCACGACCGGGAATCGAACCCGGATCGCCGGGTTACAAGTCCAGCGCACTAACCACTGGCCCACATTTTTGTGTACAAGTAAGGAAGCAAGAAGAAGAATCTTGAAACAGTTTACCATTTGTTTTTCAGCAGATTTTGTAGATGGTCCAACATTTCTCGCACGAGATTTTGGTCCCAATACATCCTTAATTTTAGGTCTTTTAGTAGTGCTAAGAAATAAATCCCTGAAATGTATTATAGTACAGGATATTACATGTGTGGTTATAAATCACAAATTTTACAGAACAAGTTTTCTTTTAATGATATAAATCAACCTTTGACAAAGTGCTGCAAATACATTAGCATATCTAATTAATTACCATCTGAGTTTATTATGATACATATATATGTACAGTTGGACCTCCTTCATTTGAATTCATAAGGTCCGAAATTTCATTTTGAATAAAACATGGTTTTGAATGGCCTATTTTAATTCGACATGCCTGTAGAAAAAGATAGACTGGGACCTGATATTTATTTTGGATAATACCAAGTATTTGGATAAAAGGTTGTCGAATAAACCAGGTCCGACTGTACATCCAAATTTTCATGAGACCAGACAAATTTTTACCAGACATGTCCGGCATAATTGCTAAAACTCTAAAACTTGTTCAGAAGAACTAAAAAACACTCTGGAAAGGTATATAATTCAAATAAACAGAATGAAGCGAGTACAAAATGATGTTTACCAACAGCATATGTTTCCATATCTTTATTCTAACATAGTTGCGCTGGACAGATGTTATTCTGTTCGCATTAGTTATTTCTCTTCTTTAACAGGTAATTTTAACTTCCTTAATGCCGCACATTAACTCCCAAATATCCTTTTAATTATGAATGGACTCTTCCTAGTTCAAGCATGGACTGATCCATTATCAAAACGTAGTATGTAGTGGAACAGCATATAGCCCATATGTTTAGAGAAGCAAACAAGAGGTACATGAAGACCAGACACTCTACAGGCTACATTGTGAACATGGACCTTTGATAAGCACAGCTCTGGACAAGACGATTTTCATAGTTATTCCCTACATAACTCTATAGAAAACATGTGACCCCAGTGCGGGCGGGGTTCTAACCCCAAGGGCATACTTTGGCTGAGCAACTTGCACAAACCAGCTAGTGCTCTTGAAAAAATAATGCAAAGCTGGCATCTGTCATTTGTTCCATTACATCTGTATTTCTTTGTTATTCAAAATAACGATAAATGGGAGAATGAAAATGAGATTTGAGCATGGACACAGTTCTCGATGTTTATCCATGTTTACCAAAACCCTGGTTTTGAAATAAACAAGAAATTTACCTCTGTCTTTCAAACTTGACCCCTGTCTGTTGTGCAATACTATCTGAAAATGCCACATTGAGCTTGCGAAGGTAACTTGCCCATAGTTGAAATACAACATCCTGAAATGCAAAACAGTGCAGTTTATTAGCAAATTTTGATAACTCAGACAAGACGAAAATTATAAAAAAAAGTTTTATTTACAATTGTTCTAGTTCTGTCCGAGTTATAAACTTTAATAACATTTTTAATTTTCTGTGAAATAACTATGTTTTATTAACACATAATTTCAAGTTATTTCACAGAAAATAAAATCTCATTTGTTTGTTTGAGTGAGTGATTATTATGAACAAGGCCACATTGGATGGAAAAAATAGTCCGTTTGGTCACATGGACATCTGATATCGATTTACGTAAGGCCACATTGGATGGAAAAAATAGTCTGTTTGGTCACATGGACATCTGATATTGATTTACGTAAGGCAACATTGGATGGAAAAAAATAGTCTGTCTGGTCACATGGACATCTGATATAGAGTTACGTAAGGCCACATTGGATGGAAAAAAATAGTCCGTCTGGTCACATGGACATCTGATATTGATTTACGTAAGGCCACCTTGGATGGAAAAAAATAGTCCGTCTGGTCACATGGACATCTGATACAGAGTTACATAAGGCCACCTTGGATGGAAAAAAATAGTCTGTCTGGTCACATGGACATCTGATATAGATTTACGTAAGGCCACATTAGATGGAAAAAATAGTCCGTCTGGTCACATGGACATCTGATATAGAGTTACGAAACGTGATTTGGTGTCACAGATCAATAAAAATATACGGCATTGTGCAACTGGATAGAAAAAGATGCAGGTTGAAAAATCAATAATACGACGCTTGTAACTCCAAAAAAGTCTTGATGATGAACGTATGAACATTGGTCAATATGAGGGCATATAGATACAGGGTCTTAAGCATGACTGAGGTTAATTACTTGTAAGTCACCAGACACCCACATGTACGTGTTATATTAATTTTCCATACTGGCCATTGGATTACATTATAAGCTAAATGTCAAATGTGCGCATTATTAATCAGACTCCTTGTTTGATTTGTAATGGAGACTACACTCAAAGGTTGCCTTTCTCATATCAACGCAGGTTTCTGACTTCAATTGAAGAGTAATCAATTTGTAAACAAGCAACTTCAAGTCAGCAGGTGACTCATAATCATCCACGAAAAAAACTACAACAAATTAATTACATTAATAAGCTCATCTCCCAATACATCTCAATCTCAGCTAAATCTCAGCTCAAATAGTGTCTCAAATCGGTGAGATTAGTCTCTTCGGAGTCCATACTCAAAATTGGTATTAAATATTGAAAACAATGAGATGATAATTTCTAAGAAAATGTTCAAGCATTCGAAAATGAAATTTGTCTTAAACTTTGACTTGAGCAAAATCTCAATTTGAGCTGAGATTTCTATTCAAGATGTTTTGTGAGATTGGGGCCTGAACCCAGTTTCTGGATTTTAAGAAGTAGTAGCATGTATTTCCATAGCAACTAAGAACTTCCCAATATGAATCTGAGGAGCAGGTGATGTTTGGAAACACTACTCACTAAAGAATCTAGAAAATGCATCGAGTTTTATTTAAAAAAATAAACTGAATTTGAATTCTCATATTTACAGACTAAAAAACATAACCTGATAGGATTTAAACAATAAGTGCCTACCTCGAGTTCTTTTTCAGCACCTAACTTAATCAACGCTGCTACTTGATGTTTCATTATCATTGAGTATGCCTCATACACGCTCCATGGTCTACCTTCATTTACTCCTGCAATAAGAATTGAGTTTTCCATCTTTTTCACCACATGTATAGTGCTGTTACATTGACCGCGAACAGGTGTATGAACTTTTAGGACCGATCCATGTCAATTTAGGTAAGGAAATGTTGTTGTGCTAATGCTAAACTGATGTTTGGATTACTTTTCTATCAAAATAGCTTTTTCTCTCGAACTTCCCTCCTTGTCCGGTCTTGGTCGATATTTAATGACTGATTGAAAGAATTTGGCCATGAAGAGTGGTAAACATGCACCAGTGATGTGCATATCATTATACTGAGAAGCATACAATATGTGTTGTTATATACACCTCTATTTTGGCGTGATTAAACAGCTGAAGTTGACTCTAATTACGACAATGTTGGTTCTTATGTTTTAGTGGATGTTTCAATAACATTGGTCACTGCTAGGTGAGAAAATCTTCTATTTCTGACTAAATATTTCAAAACAATGAGTTGTAAACGCATAGTTAAAAGGTCAGACATGCAACTAAATGAATGAATAGCGGTCTATGCAAGATGGAGGAATGTAGCATATGAAATACGTTGTGATATACATAAATATATGTAGCAACCAATTTTCACAGTAATTTTGGTCTCATTATTCACTTTTATTGATTCAATAATAATATCTAGACAGAAATTAAAAATCAGTCAATACATTAGTATGACATAAATATCAAATGATACGTTGTGTGAATATATGTACAGATCTGTAAACTAAAGCATACATATTATGCAACTCTGTCTGTCTCCATACAATTTTCATCAAGAGAGGGACCACTGTACTTATAAGTAAAAGTGTCAGTCTACAAACCTCCCTTTTTCTTTCTCGCTTGTGCCTCCCCTCGTATAAGTCCAGTTCTGCGAGCAATTCCAAAATCTTCCTCTTCAACCATCGTGACACGTACATCCTACAAATGTACATGTTTTTTCACAATGTATTGGTTTTATATTCAAACAAAAAAGGCAAAGAAAATTAATCTTAAAATAGCAGCAGTTCCTCACATATCTCTTTTTAACATATATTCACACTGAAAAGATAATTAAATGGATAAACAAGGTTTCAATATGTTGTAATTGTAGGACTAGAATGATCACAAATTCCACAACTACCAATCAATAAAGAAATAATTTTGGTAATATTTTCAACTGTTTTTATAGTCGCTATTGTAAGTACATATTTTTCCCACTCTGAATGTAAAAATTCTGGTTTCATTAAGCCAAATATTGACAAAGTTTCAAGACAAGATTTTCTCTCGCAAGCAGTTTATATATAGCAATTGTTGATTAATTAATCAATACATACTTTAATTTTATTCTTAAAATTTTGCTGAAATTTCTAGACTTTTTCCCGATTTCTAAGTTTAACATGCACAAATTCCCAATTTGAAGGGTATGGGTCATCTTCCCAAAATAGTCAAAATAAGCCCTGAAGTTAAAACATACCTGTGACTGTGTATTACAAGTACTACAGAAATAATGGCCCTCATGTTCCTCGAAGTCTGTTTCTCCACAAACCATACACTCAGGCATGGTTACCAATCAATGTCAGTACAAATGTCTACAGCACCTTAAATACATACAAGTTTCAAGTTTATTTACATATTCTGCATAAGGCCCGAACAGGGCAGCATTAGCAACAATACATTTTACATACAACGAATACAAGATTGTCACATTACAAAATAGGGAACTACTATACATTACATATATACATGTACATTTATATACGTAGAAGCAACAGTACAAACGCAACAACAGAAATAAACAAGACATATTCATGCATATGAGAATGTTACATAGTCCATTCACTCACTAAGTTATTGTATGATATTGAATGCACAGACTGAAAACAAGAAGACAAGTCACATAGGAACAACTAAAAAGTCTAAATTAAAACACATTCATTAGAAATATCATAGTTTGCTTAAAATAAAATGATACTGATTTACATGATCTCATGGAGTACACTATAGGCTAGCAGTGTATTAATCTATAGCAAGGAATGGCCCAGACAAAAAGACATTGGGTCAAACGATTTTTTGTATTTGTCTCCAGACACTCTAGGTAATGTTTATCTACTGTCATTTGACTGGCCACTTTTCGTCATTTGT
Organism: Mactromeris polynyma; assembly: GCA_032209605.1. NCBI lineage: Eukaryota > Metazoa > Mollusca > Bivalvia > Venerida > Mactridae > Mactromeris > Mactromeris polynyma. Next base: position 9,021,185 of record JASFXZ010000012.1, read on the forward strand.
CTTCAGTATTAACAGCAATAATTGAATATTTTATTTAAATACTGCTAGCGTTACATATAGAGCACCATTTTACAATGTTCAAATTATTCAACTTTAAATTCCGTTCCTAGTATTTTAAAACATATTTGTTTAGGCCCTCTAGTTCTACTTACATACATGTGCAATCTGTGTTTGAACGCTGTTTATGCGTGAATAAATTCATGTTAAAATTAAATATTCATAAATATCGACTGAAATGGCAAGTTCATATATAAATAATTATAATTGCTAATTATTAATATATATGTATGTGACTGTTGGGATTATAAACCCAATTGAACCAAAACCTTTTTTTAAAAAGTTGATCTATATCCCTTATTATTATTCCTCTATCTTCTAATAAGTTCTATACTTTTTTATTCACATTAATAAAATTTACACCACTATACAGAAAATTTACGAGTACATTCAGTGATTTTTTTGTTCAATTTTACTGCCGAAATTCGGCTGGTTCCCCTAGCAAAAACGCCTCCACTTTCCCCAAAAAAATGTCACTTTTCACTAAAAAGTAAAAAAATACATTTATAAGTAAAATAACCATGCTCTTATTACCCCAAATTTGGGACTTATCACCCCGATTTTCCCAATTGAAAAGGCACAGGAGGCGTCAAACATCAATTATTTTCAGGAGGTGACCAGTCTCTTATCACTATCAGGATACAGCAGGTAAATGAATAAGATGTCTATGCCTATGGGGTAATGGAATAACAGGTGTATGATACATAATAACATTTATAATACAAAGTAACACGGACCTATATTATATAGGTCTGTGAAAGTAAGCATGACTTGACAAGGCTCTTTGAAATGTATCATAATTTCACAAAATATGGGTATGACTTCACGAATGGGGGTGTACAACTTACCCAATGCGACAAATGCGGCGGTACGGGGTACCCTCCGAGTAGTTCTACAAATATAACTCCTAGCATTGTATTCTTAACGTTTTACCTTCATTTTGATGTTTTTTACATTTTTCGTTTTCTGTCAATGCTTGACAATGAAGGTAAAATATGAAAGATAAAAAAACAAATATTGAAAAATGAAGGTAAACGTGAAGGAACTAGCATAGTTGTCTAATTGTTTGGACTACCCTCCGAGATGACCAATTTTGGTGGGAACGGCTTGATTTGTGTCTAATACAAAGATGTCGAGTTTAAATGCTTTAAGTAGAGTACCAAATCAAAATTTACTTCCGGGATTTATATAAAAAAATGTGTGATAGTTCAAACAATCCACTATAAAACAGAAAAACAAGAGTAACAACAAACTCACATGTGGTTTACAATTTGTCCGCCATTTTGTTCAAAGTCACGTGACAGTCTTATATCCGGTACTAGAACGTGAAAATATAAACTCTCAACCCTGTGATAATGTTATCAACGGGGATTAGGTGAGATTTTTTTTCTATATTCAGTTTCCTTGATAAATTTGCGTTTTAACTGATTATACTGATGATCTTAATTTAGCGTTGGTCTGCTGTTTTCTTTATGTATTTCACAATTTATAAAGATAGAATGATGGTCTGGTGTAAATCGCGGAACTCATATTATACGGAATTCGCGGAAATATTGACGCATGTTTTCATGCATGTAGTATTCATATGTGTGTTCAAATAATATATTACATTTATTGTTTGCCGTATTAAAGTACATGAAAGAATAGATTCTGTATCATTTGATTCCAATTTTGTCGAAAAATGTTCGAAAAGAAGTAAAATGATGAATCCGTGTGTTCCGTCAAAAAATAATCGTCTGTACTAAAAATAAAAAATTGATACGAAATGTTCAGACTAAAATTTGGGCGTGTAGCAATGCACATACTTATTTACCTTTTACCATTGATGTCTATACTGTAATCTATACTTCGATACTAAAATTATCACTATACATGTGAACATAATAATGTTATTGTTGATTAATTAAGATTGAAAAATAGTGAATATTCATGATGATATTTGAACATGTTTAAAGATAAAAGATAAGCTTTATTTAACATCGCATATGATTAACAGGTAACAATAGGGACAAATTTTCAGACTGGTATCCCGATTTAACACTTTCGGTTATCCGTTTGACAAGTAATTTCAGCGAACCAGTTGGGATTGAACTAAAAAAAAACATAAAAAATTACAATGTTTACTTTGAAAATCGGTAGATCGCGGCTCCTGGCCGGGAGAGCGCGAGTTGGCTGTCAAATCTAGGAGTCTTCCGTGGGTGGAAATCGGGAGAGAGCACATGTATGTTTCCGGGTAACAGAAAATAGGCCTTATTCATCAATTTCATGCATCGTCATGCGTATGTTAATTTTATTTCTTGAATAATTAATGAAATTTGAAGTTCATGAACTGTCATGAAAACTTAACGGCTTGAAGTGTTTGTGAACAATTCACTCCCAGGAAGTTCAAGAGATCTTCATGAAACATTCGGGCCAAGTTTTAAACTTTTGCAGGTACACAGGGGAGCAAAGCAGGACAATCCTGGTCCTCTTGTCTAATATTTAATGTAAATTGCTATCAGGCCTTTCACCAAGAGCTTTTCTCCACCCTCTATGATTTAAATTTGTCTTTTTTGTATTTTATGTAATGTTTCTTTATTGCATTATGAAGACCAATGATTTTTTTAAATTATCCACTTCAGCAAAACTGATAAAAATTGTCAAAATCTGCTCGAGTGCCAACTATGAAAACTTTGAATCACCTTTTATGCATTAAATTGGTTTGTTAATTACATAATTATGTCTGTGTTTACAAGAACGTGCAGAAATGTACGAAGTGTGTAGTGAATTTCTACTGAAATAGAAATTAGTGATTTATACAAATCAGCCATTTCTTCAATTTAAATTAAGTTTTAACTTTATTACCAGTGTATATTTTAGTATCATTTATAAAGTACTTGGCATGTACATATAAGTTTCATATTGATAATATATTCATAAGTAAATAATTCCTGTAGTTTACTTAAACTCACAGATTTCTTTGTATTATTTCAATATAATACATGTATTAAAGTATGTAATTATTTGAGACAAAATCATACTAATTTTGATGTGGTTTGGAACTTCCATAGATCTGTAAAAAGTGTTATTCTTTGTCAACTCAGTGTATTATCAGTGATTTTCTTGTAATCTAGACGTACATACTGTTTATATTTGGTAACATCTGTTGTACATTGTTTGCAGATGCGACTAGCAGCGTAGAAGTGGGGCTTTATGTTGTTTCACGTTAAGAGACCAGTTCCCAATTGCAAATAGTTTGTTTTTCCCATTCCAAACCTGGTAAATTCTGGAAATCAACATGGCATGGTAGAGGGCGCTGGTGGTGGAAGACGTGTTTTCTGGAGAAAGGAAAATTTTAATTGAACTTTTATGATTTTATGACTTTTTAGGTGGTTTTTAATTGGTAAAAGTGGTAACTTTTTAAAGAATTGATTGTATATTTTAAGTATGTGCGAACTTTTATAGCTATAGTGCCTTTTAAGACTTGCAAAATGAATTGTTTTTAACGGCTCTGTCTCGTGGTGCGTACGACGCCATCTTGAATTTTAACGGAAATTTTTAGTTTATATCGTTCTTGAAGACATGAACATAAATATTTTTACTTGAATACAACAGCTTAATAATTCTGTGGGCTTTGTGTCACACAGGAAGGCTCGACTTCGTTCTCATGAGGGTATTTTCCCTTGATAAAAGTGATTGACATTTTGTACCTGGTGTAATTCCCACCTATATCATTGTAAAAATTTTGGTTATTGAAAACCTGATAGTAATATGGCATCTGTAGCTCAGCAACACACAACCCAACCCATATCAGAGGTCCATATCACCAACTATGTACTGAATTTTGACAAACTCCTTGCCAAGAAACTGGCAGCGGCCAGAAGAGTAGCCAATATCAGTATCGAGTCCAAGGATGGGGGCCTGGTCATCGAGGCAGACGCAGCTACATACGAGCTATATAAGATGGCCTGCTTGAGGCATTATCACATTCTACACGACGCAGATGGGGATGCGGTTGCCAACTTCACAGATCTCAAAGACAAGAAGGGTAATATTGCCCAGGTTACGGTTCGTGTCTCACATGGTTCTTCCTCAACCTACACCCTGAATTTTTATAATACTACGTGCCGCTGTCTCGTGAACGGTAAAAGCCAGAACATATTCATTGAGAAGGATCTTTTAGAGATACAGAAATTCTTTCTGCATGCCAAAGGCGAAACTCAGACTGATATCAGTCATATAAACAAACTGCTAGAACAGGAAATTACCGCCATCCAGAGTGCGCGTTCGATGCCAGTCTCTTCTTCTTCTTCTTCCCATTCTTCTTCCCATTCCGAGTCCTCCAATACATTTGATACTTGCTTCGGCTGCAAGCGGGTCTGTAAATCCAGGGGCACTTTCTGTACTATCGGGCAACACTGGGTTCACTACAAGTGTGAGAAACTTTCTAAGGCCGAAATTAATGGCTTAAACACAAAAACGAATGATGATAATTATACATGTAAATTTTGCAAAAATAATGGGATACGTTCCATTGAAGCCCCTAAAAGGTCCTCTACAAGTGACATATTGCCTGCTGTGGAGGCAAAGAAACCAAAGAACACTTTATGTATTACACACATTCCAGATATTCAACGGGTAAATAACTCTAACTCTGCGGCTCAGGATTTGCTCCGGGAAGAAATTAATGTAGAAGCGTGCGAGGACCTGACTTGTGGCAGTTGCGACATGTACATACCTCCTAACAAACTAGAAAATTGTGAGAAATGCACAAACAACTTCCATCAGAAATGTATACTGTCAGAAAATAGTGTAACAATCTGTTTCTCATGTAGGGCGAATGAGGACCAAAATCGTATTGATGACGAAGTTACGTCGGTGAAGGAGACACTCAAATCCAATTCGCACAATGAACATTGTTGCGGTAAACTATCTGAACTGCGGCAGAAGGAGTCCAGGCTCTCTAAATGGGAAGGTGAATTAAAACTGAAAGAGAAGAAAGTAGAAGATAGTCATAAAGAAAAAGTTAGGCTCGAAACACATATCAAAAAAGTTGAAAATAGGAACATTGAAATGCAAAACATTATTCAAACACTTACAACTAGGCTTGAAAACTTAGAAGTGTCGAGTAAAAATACGTCAAATCCAAAAATGTCAAGTGATCAGGGCGCTAATCTTTCCGGCAATGATAATATTGCAGGTTATTTTACAAACCAATGTAAGGAAATACACGATCGTGTGAGTGGGATAGTATTCTCCCAGATCAAGAAACAGCTAGATATTCTAGAAAATAATCTCAGTAAGGAGAGTGAGCTTGAGGAGAAGACTCCAGAGGTGGACAGGGACACTGCCACAAGACTCACAGGGCAAGCGGTATACTTCCACCAGCGTGCACCACAGACAGAGCGGAGAAGTGGACAGGGTCTTAACACACCAAGGCACACACAACCTGGACCGGTACACCGCCCAGCACCACGAACTGTTCCCCCACCTATGCCTAAGGTCCAGCACATACCACAAGCATCGGCCGTGGGAGGCACAGTGGCAGGACAGGGTCCTGTGCGGGGTGCGACACCAGTACTGGTACAACCAGCCGTGCCTAGTCAGCACCCGACTGTCTGCGGTCCTCCTCTGCCGCCTTTTCGTCGTGCCAGCCTTCCCAGTCCCCAGTTATAAACAGTGAAGATCACGTGTTGCTGCGAGTGGCCTCGTATAATTGCAAAAATGTAAAAACATCCACTTATGCTATAAATGAACTTCTGGAGAATTTTGATATAATACTTTTACAAGAACATTGGCTGTTTGAAGCGCAAATTTGTATGTTAGGTGATATTAGCTCCCGTTGTAATTTTGCGGGAAAAGGTGTTGATTTCAAAAATCCGTTGCCTCCAATACAGTTACCAAGAGGTTATGGGGGTGTTGCTATTTTATGGAAAAACAAGTTGAATAAATTTATTAGGACATTGCCAGATGGCTCAGAAAGAATACAATGTGTTGAACTAGGTGCAACGAATAATAGGTTGAAAAAGACACTTTTCGTATCTGTATACTTTCCGTGTAAAGGCTATGTTACGAGTAAAGATGACTTCTGTGAGTGCATTGATGAACTAAATGAAATCATATTGAAATACATAAATTCACATTTTATAGTGGTAGGGACTGATTTAAACGAGGACTTAAATAAGGTAGATAATGGTCACAGAGGAATGAAAATACAGAAACTTATTTTAGACTTTAAACTTCATTATGAGTGTGTGGGGCCAACATTCGTGCATCCGAACGGTAGTTGTAAAACGGAGATAGACTATTTCTTTATCTGTGGGAAAACAGCGAACATTATAGAGAATAAAACCATCGTGGATATTATTTCGAATGTTTCCGATCACTATCCAATTTCTTTAACGTTAAAGTGTAACCTTACATGTGATAAGTCTAATGGTAGGATCCCGAATACACCGATTACGTCGCGGGTCAACTGGGATAAAATCGACAAGGAACAATACATGCATAGAGTAATCTCAAATTTAAACGACATGAATTTTAACTTCAGTAACTTGCAGACCGCTGGGGATGTTACGGATGCGGCCCAACGTATTACAGAGGTCATGTTCAGCGCTAGCGCTGCTCTTACTAAGAAGAAAAAGAACTCGAGGGCTTCAAAACCTAAATTGAAAGTCTGGAATAGTAACATATCTAATTCATTGAAGAATCTAAGGTTAGCATATAAGAATTGGGCGAAAGCTGGAAAAGTTACAGATCAACACGACAATTTATATAATATTAAGAAACAGTGTAAAGTTGAATTTAGAAAACATTGCAGGATAGCGGTAGCAAGGAGACTCTCTGCTGAAAGGAACGAAATTATGTCAACTAGAACTAGGGATACAAAACTATTTTATAAATTGATCAACCGACAACGGGGTGCTAGCAGGTCTATGATCGATGACTTATACGTAGGTGAATCTTGCTTCTCGGGCCAAGAAGGTGTAATTGAGGGGTTTAAAACCCATTTTGAGAATTTAGCTAAAGAATCTGTAGACAATGGGTTCGACAGTGAATATCATGAATTGGTCGAAGAAGAGGTGAAAGTGATGGAATCTATGATCGAACCAGGCAACACAAAAGCGGTAACCTTCGAGGAAGTCAAAACAGCCTTGAAAACAATACATAGAGGCAAGTCCCCCGATATTTACGGGCTGAACATTGAACACATCTTGTATGGTGGTGACATATTACAGAAAGATATATTGTCAGTAATCAACGCTGTTTTTAAACAACAGAATATTCCAGCCTGTCTTAAACTTGGAGTTGTCTCCCCGGTTTTTAAGAATAAGGGTCATCCCTCAGATGCGTCTAATTATCGAGGCATCACCGTTCTACCAGTTATCTGCAAGGTTATAGAAACCGTCATTCGTAATAGGATACAGACCCATATATTATCGATGCAAAACAGCACACAGAGAGGGTTCACTGCGGGTTCCTCCCCACTGAATGCTGCATATCTTCTTGAAGAATTTTACAGGGAGTGTACAGACCAGAAAAAAACCGCTAACGTTATCATGCTCGACGCGAAAGCTGCATTCGATGTTGTCTGTCATTCGCATCTTCTAAGAAGACTTTATCATGCTGGGGTCACCGATGGGCACTGGTCCCTTATCAAGTCGCTACATGAACAAGCGTCGAGTGTGGTAAAGATGGCCGGCACTACAAGTCAACCCTTCAATATACAGCAAGGGGTCCGACAAGGTGGTATTCTCTCCACTGATCTCTACAAACTCTACGTAAACCCTTTACTCAACCAGTATACCGACTGTGGCTTAGGAGCCAGGATTGGAACGATATTGAATAACAACTGTGCCTGCGCTGATGATGTCTGCATTATGTGTACATCTCCTGATAATACACAGTTGCTAGTAAATATGGCACATACTTTTGCCACTGAAGAACGATATTTGTTGCAACCAAAGAAAACCGTGTCTATAACGGTTAGGCCAACCAAATCTACAAAAGTCAAAACTAACGTGTTCCAGTTGGGAGGTAGCACCCTTGCTGACGTTGAATCTGCAATGCATTTAGGAATAAACAGAAAGGGGTCAATCAAGGAAACCGCTGAAGACAACGTAGAGCGTAATATTTCTAAGGCCAGGCGTGCGTTATATAGTCTTCTGGGAGCCGGGTTGCACGGGCAGAACGGTTTGGATCCTGCGACGTCGCTAAACTTATACAGAGTTTATATTTTACCTATTTTAACATATGGACTTGAGATAATTTTACCTAGAGTTAAACTTATAGAGAAACTTGAATCATTTCACAAAAAGACTCTCAAACAATTGTTATCACTCCCCAGTAATGCTGCAGACCCATGTGTATATATCCTGACTGGGCTGTTACCAGGGCAGGCCATAGTGGACCTGAAGATATTAACATTCTTTAACAACATTTGCAACCAGGGTGAAGATAGTTTAGAGAGACAAATTTTTAGTAGACAGTTTAATGTTAAGCGCTGGAAATCAAATTCATGGGCGAAACATATACAACCGCTTCTCACCAAATACGATCTGGGAGATGTCGAGACATACTTAGACAACGCGCTGAGTAAACAACGCTGGAAACGGAATATACAAACGGTCGTGGTTGGTAGCTGGAAGGCGAAGATAGAACGCCAAGCGGCCCTATATTCTTCCCTGAAATACATGAACTGCACATTCACACAAGGGAAACTACACCCTATACTGCAAGCTCAGTGCGATTCTACACGGGAGACCACCCGACTGCCAGCACGGCTGCGAGTGCTTTCCGGCACATACAACCTACAAGTGAATAGAGCCAGGTTCAACCAGAACGCCGTCAGCCCTCTGTGCCCACTATGCGGTGCCGAGAACGAAACGCTTGACCATTTCTTGCTAAGGTGTATCAGCCTACAGATAGTGCGTGACCCTATAATAGATAACATTTTTGACACATTAAGAGAGAACAATGTTAAGTGTGTTTCGAACGCAGAAGAGCTAGTGAACCTTATAGTAGACTTTTCGGCAATATTACCAAGTTATTTACATAATGATACCTGTGGTAGAGAAATCGAATTTCAAGCTAGAAGATTGATATACAATTTGCACGCTATGAGATACAGAGTTTATAAACGAATGAAGTAGAGCCTTCCTGTATGGTCACTTGCTAGTAATACGTGATCTCAGTAACTTTATTAAAAACCTGATAACAAGAGTGGAATGTAACCGTGCTAATACATACATATGTACTTTAAGCGTAAATAGACAGTTCAGTTCAGTTCTTTTCAATTATTCATGGTGTTGGATTTACGTGTATAGTGTGGAATATATATATATAGAATATTGTGAAGAAGTAACCCAGGAGAGACACTGCTGGGGTTCGTCATTACTGGCGGTAAAGAAACAACAACAACAACATGGCATAAAATGGAAATTTTTCGATTAAAATTTTGAAAAAATATCATCTAGTCATCATGGACATTACTAGAGCTGTCATTGAGTCAGATCTTTGCATATTGACGACATTGATATATATATCTAAAGGCAAATATCGACGACATATGCATATATATCAATCATATTTTTTATAATTCTTTTAATGGACTATTAACTACTATTTTTCTGTATGTTTATGTGTGGATACTCTAGGCCTACATAGTTAAATATTTTACTTGTATTTATATGATAACAAGATACCATTTAAGTAATTTATCTATATTTTTAACTTCACAGTATATAATATGTTGCCGACATTGGGAATGCACTATCCAACGGCCAACTACAATGTGATGTCACCCTATTTTGATACCTTTTTAGACTGCCCACATTCTCCTGTATTTTCCCGCCAAAATTTCAATATTTGCAAGTATGTATCGAATATCGATCGACAGAAAAAATCATTGATATATCAATATCGATTGTATGAGAAAAAGTAAATTTTGCTCAATAAATGTTACTTAAAACTTTCCAATTTAGATAGTTGTGACGCTTATTTGCCCAATCACACAGGACCCTTTTCCAAAATGATGAAAAAACGACCCATTAAGTAGGTCAAGCAAGTGTGAGTGCATGTAGTTCAGCTTAAGTCAGTTCTTTTTGTATTGATTTGCTGATATACTGACAACAGACTTCCATTTGTTATAGAGTTTTACAATTGCCTTAGAGGTCTGATGCTGGTTCCTATGATAGTTACCTCACTGTAATTAGTGTATTGTGTGGCTTCTTTAACACAACATCTACCCATTTCAAACATTTTCTGTGATACTTCTTACTTGATCACCTATTAATCGGGCTAACTGTCAACTAATATGGCAGTACCTCGAGGATTGAAAGCAGTGATCTTCTGATCAAACTGTTTGAATCACATCTATTTTAGTGCAGTGATTCGTGCCAGAAGACTGTATATTAAATTTCAATTTGAAAAACTTTTGCTGGGCTGGCGAGATTTTAGATTTTTGTGTAGTGTAATTGTCCGCTGTATGGTGTTTAGCCTGCTATGCACTAAATTCACTCTACAGTCTACTGGGTCCTGGCCTTTGTGTTATTGTATTTCTCAAGCCGAAAACCAGCAGTACATTTGTATCTAAAAATAGCATGTAACAAAATGTTTCAGAGTAAGTGGAGCAGATCAATACTGTTAAATGTAAATTGTATCTTAGGATATGGTGACCTCTATTGACCTGCAGACAGGTTGAAATTACTCAACAATAACATTGTTTTGACCTACTTTTGAATCAACTGATTTATCGTTAAACTTAAAGGTACTGTTTACTCTATTGTTATGCTTTCTGAAATGTGTGAGATTGTGAGTAGTCTTGTTAAAGCTATTTGTAGTTTGTCTCAATGTTAAGATATTCGTACCCTGTGACATTATCCGTGTATATTTTTTAGGAGTGGTCTGAGTAAAAGTTGAGTGGTTTGGATATAATCGACACAACATACATGATAAAAATCAGCTGTCACCATCTGATCACCTTAAAGGTAATTCTTTTAATTACAAAATACATGTATGTCTGATGTTGTATATTTGTAATGATGTTAGGAAATTAAAATATACATTTTTCATCATTTCCTAATCTATGTATAGTTGACTCATCTATTGGTAAGAATGAATCTGTGTTGTTTAGAAGACTGTAGCATATTAGTTTCATTTAAATGCTTTGACCTGGCGGTAATGTCTTGAATTAAGAAACCCTATAAGATAAATGATTGAGTATCTGGTAAATAGATGCTGAGTGTACAACAGGAACTTTTCATTTGAGTGAAAAGGATGGTGAAAGGGCTTGAAATTAATTGAACTAGTCTATCTGTTGTTTATTTCAAAATACAATTAAGGTGTCCACTATTAGAGTTACAATTTATTGATCGGTGATTCATCACATGTGGTCCCGTAAATACAGGGTTTATTCTTGGAAGATGACCCATACCCTTCAAATTGGGAATTTTTGCGCCCTTATTAATCTTAGAAATTGGGGGAAAAGTCGAGGAAAAACAACAAAATTTTACGAATAAAATTAAAGGATGTAGTATTTAATTAATCATCAGTTGCTATATATATAAACTTCCTGTTAGAGAAAAGCCTCTTACTTTGTCAATTTATAGCTTAATTGAACCAAACAATTTTCTTTAGATTTATTGGGAATTTTTGCATTCAAATTGTGACAAATATATACAGGCACTTTTTGTCATTGGGAATATAGCTGAATAACGGCTATAAACACAACTGAAAATAAACCCTCTAATAATATTAGGGATGTCGACGAATATTCGAATATTCGTTTGTATGTCCAAATATTTTCGAATACTGATTCAGCATTCGATTATTCGATAAAATATATATTTTCAATATAAAAGCTGAATGCAAGTGTATTAAATTTCAATGATGGGCATTATCTCATTGAATGGCATTTTATTCGTGAAAATATTATCTACAGGTGTTAATTGACATGTCATGTTGTATATTTGGGGGCAAGAGAGATATAGCACTCTGGTGATGCCCTGAAATTATTAGTAATTGCGGGGACTGTTACAACTTGAGTGAGCAGTTTAAAAAGTTTAACTTCGGATTTCAAATGTATTTTATTAAATAAGAAGGTCGAATGTTCGAATATTCGTATGGAAGGTTGACAGAATATTCGAATTCCAAAATTGCCATTCGTTGACATCCCTAAATAGTATTAAACATAATGGCTCAATATCTTCCTCATTACATCATTGACATGCAGTATTGGCTCAATATGTTGATCTAACATGTGGTAAAACTTGAAACATTGGCTTAGATTTATACCTTGCAAGCAGTTTGACTCAAATTTAATTTACAGTGTGATATTTGATGAGTGGTCTCGCCCTTGAAGTATTCGCAATTTGCAGTTTGGTTGCCATGAACACTTCCTTGTCAGTTTGTTCCATTTACCACATATTTCCATAAATCAATAACTTGTGATTAACTTATTATTCACTCCCCAAAAGGCCTTTTTGGCGACACAATCAAAGTATAGAAGGGTGTTAAGAAATGTAGAAAAATAATCGGTGTGCGTTAGAAAATCACATTGTACAAGCTGTTGTAAAACCTGCTCCACTCGGTACCGCATTGAGCATACGGACAGACACACAGCTGTTTCTTATCGGTCAGGTCCGACTGTCCGATGGGTATTTAATTTGCCATGACTAGTTTCTTTCATTGAATAATTTTGTAAGCCCTTGAATTGAGATGAATAGTAATTACATATTGACTGTCTCAGGCGTCGTGATAGTTGCTGGACTGTCCTACATGCCAGACATAATTCAAACAGGTCCATTTGCTTTTTACAAGGTGCTGGACTAAATGTCCTGCAAGTTAACTAGCTACCATGTATTTGAAAGAAGGAATTATCAGAACAAATTTCTTTTGCTTAGACAATAATTGTAATTTTCTCGACTGAATGAATCTTGAAACAGTTTTGGGAAACCTGCAGTGTCTTTAAGTTTGTCCGTCTTTCTTAGTTTTTAAATGATTTAAGGGATTCCAGAGAAACTTGCCTCATCTATTATGTATGTTGAAAAGATTTGTGTAAGCAAGAGATAGATTTGTCACTTGAAAGTCACAGACATGATTGTTAACTGCGGCTATTTCATATCCCCAATACCTGATACATGAATACTAAGGGCACTTGTTTGGCCATTTTTGGGGGTCATTTCCTTACTACAGTTAAACTTTGGTAACTCGAGGACGCTGGGGTCCGTCGGAAAAGCTCGAGTTAACCGGTGTTTCGAGTGACCCGAGGTTTCCATCATGTCCCATCAGTGTTTTTTTATGAATTGTTTATTTTCATAGTTTGTCACACGTGTACCAGTTGTTTCATATTTTTTTCATAATTTCATATTTCTATTCGCTATCTTTCCTCATTAAAATAAAAGTAAAGACAAATTATTAATAAGAGTTGTACAGTTTACAGAATGAACTTTCAAATTAAGTTGTTTTATTGCTTATTTGTTTTGATTTTGTAAATTACTTTAGTGTGATGGAAGGAAATGTATCTATAGCTAAACTACATTTAGTAATACAGTTGGACCATGTTTAATGGACAACTTTCTATCCGAATACTTGGTATCATCTGAAATAAATATCAGGTCCGGATGTATCTTCTTTGGCAAGTCATTTTGAAATGGGCTATTCGAAACCATGTATTACTCGAAATAAACTTCAAACCCGATTCATTCCAATGAACAAGGTTAGACTGTATATGTTTACCCAACCTGTATGCCCACACAGTTTTTAAAAGCGTGGGCTATAGAGGAGGAAACAAGGATATTGGCACATTCTGAACGACTCTGACATGACCAGATGAACATATGTGTTCGTCAGATTCTATCAATAATGCTATTTATGGAAAAATAGACGAGTTTTTGCTCCAAATCAGTCATGGCGAATACCCATCGGTCAGTCGGACCTGACCGATAAAAACCGACCAGGTCCGATACAGAATGTCTGTGCGTCGGTCCGTATGTCCGACACGGAACGGTACGGGTCGTACGGGTTTTATAACATCCATTGCTGTTTACACAATGCGGTCTTCTTACGCGCACCAATTGTCTGTACTTTCGCTTGTCTTTCGGACATTTGAACTTTGATTGTGTCGTCAAAAAAGGCATTTCAGAAGTGAATGTGAAAGTAAATAATAATTTTTAACTGTTATTTAACGAAATACGCCAATTATTTGCACATTTGTGTTTGATTTGTTTACTTTCACTTTGAAATGAGCGGTAATTTTCGGCCCGTAATTTTTAACAACATGTTTTCGGACCGACAAGTTTGCATTCGGTCCGACAAGTTTTCCAAGGTTGTCAGACCAAATGACTGACAAGTCTTGGAAGTCATTCGCCATGACTGCCAAATTATGTCTGCTGATACATTGTCTTGATCTTCCTCTAAGGAAGTTAATAAGGCACCCGCTCACAAGTGAAAGACTTCCTTTTTAGGGAGATGCTTGCTGTTATATTTCATATTATGACAGTCTGAGAAAATTGTGTAATTGGAATTATTTTTAGCAACTGTGGTACAGAAATGAAATGATCTGCTTGTTATTACTTTAAATTGTATCCATGCTTTATCCATTAAGTTATTTTTCCGATAGCAAACAGCTTTCTCATTATTAAATATATAAAAATAGAACTTGTTGTCCAACAATTTTTCAGAGGAATTATCAGAAATGCTTCCAGGAGGCAGGCCTTGTTCCCCATATGTATATAGTGGAAACTATAAACAACATCTCCTCTTAAACCACTAAATGGATTTTGACCAAACTTCACAGGATATATGCCATTGAAGTTTACATAAATTTGTTTATTGAATAAGAAATTACCAGAAAAATTCTTCCACCCAGTTTTCACCATTGCGGATTACTAGGAAATGATGGTAATGTCATTACTTAGTCATTTTATGGTATTTTTAGAATGTCTATATATAATTATTTTTACAACTATCCTGGAATAAGAGCATTCTATTTCTGTCTGTAGAATGACCTTTATAGACCAGTTGTTTTTTAATCTTGAAGATATATGATGTGTAAATGTAATTGCTATTGTCTAAAGTTGCTGTGTAGACTATAGGTCTATTTTAACTCCATTAGAGATGTTGTGAAACACTGGTATATTTGCTGAATAATGTTTGAAATGCTTTTTGTTTTAAGTGTACAAGTATATATCGCAACCAGTGATTAATTGATATAGTGTTAAGGACATTAATTCACTTGTTTCGATATGGTTAAAAGTACATATACATGGGGTAATTGTATTCAAGTGTGTAGGATAGTATTAAAGTAATTATTAGGTTATCTGCCTTTCCTTATCACAGATAAGGAGAAACAGAGGATTTTTTATTTTATTTTATATTTCCGAAAAATTACTGTACAAAAAAATGTGTATTTCCCTGACACTGCATTGAAAAGTTTCTTTCTGGTCTCATGAGAAAAGAAATGCTGAGGCAGCGTAAAAAATAATAGATGAGAGGACGATAATCCAGTCATTCATTTATTATGGCCTCATAAATGATGATGTACTTTAAAGTCCTTGCATGTATGCACAATTTGTTTATTATGGTGGAAATCTATTACAAATGTATTAACCTTCTCTTCTTTCTTCAGCTTATAGTATACCAGGTCTCAAGGACTGGGTACATAATAGTTATTCATATAAGTTGCTCTTCACAATTTACAGATTTGTTTGAATATTTATGAGTGCCTGGAAAATATGACTGGACAACATCACTATATACATGTTAAAGGAGATCATCATGAGTTCTTTCCCTTTATACCTTCTATTGCATATACTAGATATATATATTATAGAAGGGATAAAGGGAGAGAACTAGAAACAATCTCATAGGATACATTTTGTTTGCTTTTGACCTGAGGGGGTTCAACATTCGGACTCATTTAAGGCTTATGTAAATAATTGTGTTTTTTTCTACAAGGAGGAACAGTATACCATACTTTATAACATTTGAACTTTGAGGTTGTCAGCCAATGAAAACATGTTTTGCACAATATTGACCAATAGACATTGTACACACAATAACGGTTTTCTGGACTAATTTTGAGTCGATAATGCGAACCTTTAGAGTTTACGGTATAGGTTAGTCATGATGTTTTCCTGATAAAATACTGGCAGTGTGCAGTGATGTTTTGTAGAAACATTACCTTGAGTGCCCCAACAATATCCTGTTGTGCACTAGCGTGATAATAAAGAATTTTTGGATGAGTCTATACAAATCTTAGGGTGTGCATTTTTTCTTCGAAATAACAAGGACTCAATATAAACTAAGGATGTAAATGATTAACGGGTTAATTGTTGGAACATGCAGTTATCAGTTAGTAAATCACTAACCGGTTAATCGTTTATTTTTTATGAAAAAATCCACTTTTTTTTGGAAAAAAATCTCGCAAGATATCCATAGTCACACTCTATAAATTTTGTCCCTGAAAGGTGTGAAAACACAGCTTAAGGGGGCAAAATTAATAATTTGCAACTAACAGTTTGGCATGCGTTTGCTACAAATATTTATTGAAAAAGTCAGTTAATTGTCGTTTATTTCAAATGACAGACGGAAACCTCATTTGAGTGTTCGATTTAAATAGACAGATAAATAATGTTGTTATTGTACTGAACTTGGTGTTTTAACACTGTTGTATTCAAATAGATTGTAACTGTCTGTAAAATTAAATGTCATTTGGATTTCTCTACTATTTATCATATTGTTACGTTCGAAATAAAAAGAAAATGATGTTTTATTAAAAGTAATTGAAATGATTGATATTTATATTGTTTTTGTGATTTATGTTCAGTATTTAGCAGAAATAAAACACTCTGAACATAACTATGACTCAATATAAACTAAGGATGTGAATGATTAACGGGTTAATTGTTGGAACATGCAGTTATCAGTTAGTAAATCACTAACCGGTTAATCGTTTATTTTTTATGAAAAAATCCACTTTTTTTTTTTTTGGAAAAAAATCTCGCAAGATATCCATAGTCACACTCTATAAATTTTGTCCCTGAAAGGTGTGAAAACGCAGCTTAAGGGGGCAAAATTAATAATTTGCAACTAACAGTTTGGCATGCGTTTGCTACAAATATTTATTGAAAAAGTCAGTTAATTGTGGTTTATTTCAAATGACAGACGGAAACCTCATTTGAGTGTTCGATTTAAATAGACAGATAAATAATGTTGTTATTGTACTGAACTTGGTGTTTTAACACTGTTGTATTCAAATAGATTGTAACTGTCTGTAAAATTAAATGTCATTTGGATTTCTCTACTATTTATCATATTGTTACGTTCGAAATAAAAAGAAAATGATGTTTTATTAAAAGTAATTGAAATGATTGATATTTATATTGTTTTTGTGATTTATGTTCAGTATTTAGCAGAAATAAAACACTCTGAACATAACTATGACTCAATATAAACTAAGGATGTGAATGATTAACGGGTTAATTGTTGGAACATGCAGTTATCAGTTAGTAAATCACTAACCGGTTAATCGTTTATTTTTTATGAAAAAATCCACTTTTTTTTTTTTTGGAAAAAAATCTCGCAAGATATCCATAGTCACACTCTATAAATTTTGTCCCTGAAAGGTGTGAAAACGCAGCTTAAGGGGGCAAAATTAATAATTTGCAACTAACAGTTTGGCATGCGTTTGCTACAAATATTTATTGAAAAAGTCAGTTAATTGTGGTTTATTTCAAATGACAGACGGAAACCTCATTTGAGTGTTCGATTTAAATAGACAGATAAATAATGTTGTTATTGTACTGAACTTGGTGTTTTAACACTGTTGTATTCAAATAGATTGTAACTGTCTGTAAAATTAAATGTCATTTGGATTTCTCTACTATTTATCATATTGTTACGTTCGAAATAAAAAGAAAATGATGTTTTATTAAAAGTAATTGAAATGATTGATATTTATATTGTTTTTGTGATTTATGTTCAGTATTTAGCAGAAATAAAACACTCTGAACATAACTATGACTCAATATAAACTAAGGATGTGAATGATTAACGGGTTAATTGTTGGAACATGCAGTTATCAGTTAGTAAATCACTAACCGGTTAATCGTTTATTTTTTATGAAAAAATCCACTTTTTTTTTTTTTGGAAAAAAATCTCGCAAGATATCCATAGTCACACTCTATAAATTTTGTCCCTGAAAGGTGTGAAAACGCAGCTTAAGGGGGCAAAATTAATAATTTGCAACTAACAGTTTGGCATGCGTTTGCTACAAATATTTATTGAAAAAGTCAGTTAATTGTGGTTTATTTCAAATGACAGACGGAAACCTCATTTGAGTGTTCGATTTAAATAGACAGATAAATAATGTTGTTATTGTACTGAACTTGGTGTTTTAACACTGTTGTATTCAAATAGATTGTAACTGTCTGTAAAATTAAATGTCATTTGGATTTCTCTACTATTTATCATATTGTTACGTTCGAAATAAAAAGAAAATGATGTTTTATTAAAAGTAATTGAAATGATTGATATTTATATTGTTTTTGTGATTTATGTTCAGTATTTAGCAGAAATAAAACACTCTGAACATAACTATGACTCAATATAAACTAAGGATGTGAATGATTAACGGGTTAATTGTTGGAACATGCAGTTATCAGTGTCATAGTAAAAATATACACGGCAAAATACGAAACATGTTAAGAATGTCATGTTTGATTAACCAGTTAACTGTTAAATCATAACAGGTAAGAAAATATGATTATTAAATTATGCGCAGCAAAAAAGCTGCTGACTATTTAGAGAGATTTAGACTACAGTTTCACACCAAGTGGTTCATGGCGATAGCGGCCGACGGAACTGGTGAACGGTTGGAGAAATCAGCTTCTGGTGACGAAAAACAATATGATTTATTTGTCATGGCCACGGTATATTCTCAAATATTGTTGGGGTGCATCTAATATAGCAGTAGTGTTAAATAGGACATAATATGCCATATGGTATTTATATATGTCATTTGATTCTGGTCATTGCATTAAAATAATGTTTGGTCAGTACTGTAGAACTCAACACAATGCTGGTGTATTAGAAATTGTCCTGGGGCAATTGGGCGGGCAGCGTCCAGTAAGTTGTCTGATCAATAATTTTAGAAGTCACTCGGGAGTTATTGCCCTTTGATTATAGAAATTACCTTAAAAAGATTGTACGATCAATTACTTTAGAAGCACTTGTTCAATCATCACCAAATTTGGTCAGAATGTGTATGGGCATAATGTCTGGGACAAGTTTGACAACCAGCCTTATTGCTCTAGTCACTCGGGAGTTATCTACCTTTAATAATTGAAATTACCTTACTTGTTTTCACACTCCAGTGACCTAACCGTAGAACGGGCGTATTTTGTATTATTCTTCTCACCCTTACCAACATACTAATTTTCTACTCGCCCTTAACAACGGTCACCAATGGTCAGTGGTATGTAATTGGTTATTGACTGACTGTTGCTGGAAACTGTTAACTCAGCACACAGCTTTTCCTTGTATTAAACCTCAATTTACACATTTATTTAGGTCAACATATTGGCAGGTTTGTCACTAATATGGTCGATATTTGGTCCAGATGACAATGGCAAGCTTTGTCCCAAACATGCAACATGCTAAAGAACTTCACCTGATTGAATGAGCCGTTTGTAAAGTCCAGGCTCTTTATGGTACTTGAGTAACAACTGCCTGTGGATATTTTAGCATAGATACTTTGTAAGGGCATGACGATATGCTTAGTTATTACCTTACGATACAATACTTATTGTGAAAGTTGTTAATGTACAGAAGACACCATATTAACTACGAATGCTCCATGATATATGTATTAACAGGGATTCCACTAGGTGCAAGGATCATTTTGATAACTTTTGACTGGAGTTTACCATTTTATAGCCAAAATACCTATAATTTAGAGAATAATTGACCATTCAGCCAGAATCCTTAGGGTCAAAATGTGGCTTTTTGGAAATTCCAGGGGTCAAAGGGTCAAATCAAGGGTCAAATGGAACCCTTGATTAATGCATGTTTTAATAAATATAGTATAGCAATCACCAGCTATAAGTATGCAGAATTCAAAAGAATACATTACGTTTATATTAACTGAGTTATTGTAAGAATAAATAGTACAAGAGGCAATAGAAATGTATTAATCATTGTGGCGCTCTACACGTATGGGTTCGATTCCCGGTTGCGGCAGGTCATACCCTTCCATGAAAATTTGATAAAAATGTTGATTTTCCTCCTCATGTGGAGAAGTTGCCAGCTCCTTGTGGAAGGGTAAGTTAGTACTGGTTAGATTTCAGTCCAGGAAAACTGGTTAGGTGAACCGGCCGCCGTATATAACTGAAATATCGTTGAGAAACGGCGTTAAACCCGGTGAAACAAACAAACAAACTACATGTATGTAATCCACTCATTTCTGAAGGCTTTGGTTAAAGTGTTTAGACACTGGAAAGTTGCGCTGCTAACAGCATGGCAAGGTTCAAACCGATGACCTCTCAAGTAGTTCTTGATATAATGGTATAGACAAAAAGCACAGGGAGCAAGATAAGGGCTGTATGGGGGACGTGCCAAAGTCTCGATATTATTTTCCTATAAATATTCAGTATCAGTGATGTGATGTTCCCTGTAACAAATAATACGACTGTATTCGTAAAATGACCAGTGTCTAATGCATGCATATTCACAAAATGTGTAACATAAACATGTGGTGGTATTATGTTGGTTCCAAAACAGGGACTTAACTAGTTTTGCTGAGTATAGAAACATTATATAAGACAGCGTTTCTGGTACCATGTATTTATGAAATGATGTTGTGTAGTCATACACATAAAACAAAGATTTAATCCTTTAGATAATATTCTGTCTTTATTATATTGCAGTAGCGAATATTGTATACATGTATAATAAAAGGTGTCGACACAGAATTCAGCTAACCAAGTGAACTTATGGTTTGACAGTTACTATGGCCTTATAGGGTCATCTGACAGTAACATTATAACGTGGGAAGAAATATATTGTAAATGTCAACCATACATGTGTGTATCTATACTGACGAGAAAAAGAAACGCCTCATTGTACGATATTTTGTTAGCTGTGATTCAAAATTAGAAAAGAACAACTCAAGTCGCAAATTTGATCATTTAAGAGAATTGATGATTAATTAGACAGCATTTCATGGTCACATTATGCTTCAGATCTTGAATCTCAAATGACTGGTCAGAGCAATTTCACTGACACAATCTGTAGCGCGTGTGGCCTCCTCTACTGGCAACCACAGCAGCAAGACGTCGCCCCTTGAAACCACACAAGTTATGTAGCAGATACTGTGGGATACTGGCCCACTCCTGGTGGAGCGCTGCTGTCAGTTCCTGATCGTTGATGTCTCGTAAGAACTAGACCGCAGTAGGGCATGCGGCAGCTAATTCCCCATTCTCTAAGCCGATTTCTGACTGTATGTCGACTAATAGGGCGTCCATGGTTACCTATCGCTAAACATGACGTGGATTCAGTCATCCCAAATCTGACGTATGTAATTATCCTGCCAAACTGACGTTACACTCTGACAAGTCGAATGAGACATAATATTGTCGAACGAGAGACGTTAAAATGTCTAGCGACTTGTTCTTGCGTTCGCCCACATTCAAGCATGGCCAAAACTCGGGCTCTCTTCAAAAGTAACCTCGGCATTATCAGAAACTGAATAATTGTCAGAAAAACTCTGAAAATATGGTTGTATATCGACTAACACATGTACCTGTGTAAAATTCACCCGATAAAACCACATGGTTGACACCCACGGATTGCACAAGTAAATTGTGAGCAATTACATGGATGTAACAATGGGCTGAATAAAATTGTACGAGTTTCGATTGGTTGGATTTGTCAGTCAGAGTGCATTTTCTGACGTTTCCCCCTTAATTTAAACTTGGTAACAAAATTAATGCCAATTTTCGATAAGGTGTTTCTTTTTCTCGTCAGTATATACTATAGTATGACCAGAATGAACTCCATTGACGGGAGTTGCCTTTGTGTACAAGCAACTTAAGTACCTGAATGCATATTTACTGTGCACGAGATGACCCACTCGTCATTGATTGATCCTTGATATGTAAACTGAACGTGATAATAACAGCTGGATTCTGTATGTTTGGAGAGAGAGGTTTAAGGCTCGGAACTGTACACTACTGTTGACTTGAGCTCTATGCTGAATAAAGTTATGTTATGTAAACGTAAAATGGATGTTTGTGGTACTTGTGGTATGTGCTGCTAATAATGACAACAAGGAGATGAAAGTACGCCACTATGACATTATTTGTCATGCTGAAATAGTTCCGGTGATGTCTGGTAATCAAATTCCTTTTATAAAAACTTCTAGGAATGGTTTGCATTGCATCGGAGTGTGAAAGCAAAACAGGATTGGCGTTCCTGTGAATAAATCGCCTATCCTTGTCTTGACAGTTCAGGGATATTGACATTGTTTGATATTGACTGTACATGGCCTATAGGTCAGTTTATTGATTGCTCCCAGTATGTTGTCCTGTTCTGTGAGGATGGAGTGTTAAATGAGAAGTCACCTAGTACGCAGAATACCTAATACTACATAGTGTGAACTTATACTCCCAGTTCAATACAGTTTATGGACAAATCTGGAAGCTGAGGATTTGCCAACTCAGTTGATTACACCTGACTGACCTACATAAGACCTTGACTGACCTACATATGACCTACTTATGACCTGATGACCAAATTATCCAATGTTTTTGTAGTGACTTTACAAAAATTGTTGTTCTACATGTATGGTTGATGCCTAACTCAGTATAGAACTGATAAATTATTTAATGGCATTGTTGGGAATTTTGTAATTTGACTGATGGAGATGCTTTACTTTTAGCCAAGGCATTTCTGTATATTGATTTAGACTAGCCAATATACTCCTGGTATTTCAATGGTTCGTGTCACTCAGTTCTGATAAAGATGCAGTAACTAAGGTTTTTTCCCCTTTAGGGGATTCATGGTGGCAGAGAATTCTGAGAGGGGAACATAGAGACACTATAGAAAAAGCTGGGGTAAATAATTTACAAATTTCTGTTTCCAAACATTTTATTTCAGTGGTACCTTACAAACATGTATCATGGGATACTTGTTATATCAATGTTTTTGGTTTTCTCACTGAAAATATTTACAATGCTGTAAGAAGAAAATTTGACCCAGAATAGGAGGAAAATGTATACTTTTCAGGAAGGGGAACGGATCCCAATTTCAACCCCAAATAGGCTTGAAAAAAAGTGATAATGTTGTTATTATGATTACTTAACAGTAAGTGATAATATCATAAAGAAAGTTTGTCACATGCCATGAAATATATAGCTTGATATGAAATTGATAAAAATCATAAAATATGGAAATAAGGATGAAACTAAACGCTCATTATGTAAATTGCCATACGTCAGCAGCTATTGAATAGATATTTTAGCAAGTCAAATTTTAAACAGTAACATCTGGTTATGTAAGAATTATTATGATAAAATATTAATGAAATATACATCGTAATATAGTCAACTGGTGTGAGAACTTTTTATTAAGAAATTATTTCAACTTATTTGACAAATAAAAAGAAAAACAATAAGGAACTAACAGGATTTCCATGTCTGTCATTGTTTGACAACGAGACAGTGACCGGGATTGAGCAATAATGACACCCTCCTTTAGAATGTATTAAAACATCACAAGTTCCCAGTACCACAAAAAATTGAAATACTTTTGACCTTAAAATATTACATTTGTTTTACAGCGGCGATATTTGATTCTTTCAATATAATTTAGTTTACATTTGGACAAACTTAACAAAAATGTGTATTGACTTTGATAAAATGTTAAACAGAACGTGTGGGTCAGAAAATACTGGCATTTGGTAGCTGCATCATCTGGAGGCTTGCAGTAGTTTATTGATAGTGAAAATCAGGCCTCTGCGTGATTTGATATCGAAACACAAAAATCACCAATAATCTATTTGCATGCAGGACCCATGTCCCTGGCTCAAAGGTCAAGGTCACTATTGCAGGTCAAATATAAAAAACAGGAGTCTAAAACAAGACTATAACACTGCCAGTTATTTAGGGATTTTCAAATTGCCTGTTACAAATATTCACCATGATGAGACGGAGTGTCGCGTGCAAGACCCATGTCCCTAGTTCAAAGGTCAAGGTCACACTTGGAGATCCAACATCAAAAATTGGTCTAAAAAATCTTGTCCGGCCAATAACACTGTCATTTATTGAGGGATTTTCAAATTGCTCTTTTATAGTTGTATAAATGGTTCCGGTCTGTTGCATAAGTAGGTCACAGGAGCTAAAAATAGATTTCAAAAGTTAATATTTTAACTTTTATTGAACCCATACCTATTTACTGGCACATTAATCGAATTCAGTCAGAATGGCAGTGTACTCAGGTGAGCGATATAGGGCCATCATGGCCCTCTTTTTTGGTTATTCTCCCAATTTACATTGTCACAGCATTATTTTCTGTGACAGCGAGACCTCTCTACTCAGTTCACAATCGTGTAATCATTAGCACATGTTTACTGTCACAGTATTTGGACATGAACAAGTTGTTACAAATTATTCACGAACATGCTACGGATGAAAGCTGATATTAGTTGTGGTATAGAGTTATAAAGCAGAGGGTGGTTGTGAAGGTATTGGAATATTGTCCGATGCTAAAGCCCAAAGGAGAGTGTCAAATCAACAAAGCCACGTATATTTTTTTTAATCCATCCTAATACTTGGAGTAGCACCAAAGTTCTTTTTGACAAGTATCCGTTTCCGTGTCTTTTTTATTGTCAATAGTTGGAGTTGGTATGACTTAAGTCACTTCTGTAGCCACAAAAAAGGAAGAAATATACATTTTTCTAGCTGTGTGGAATGACTAGAGAATATCGGTCAGTGAAAATCTGATTTTTACTTTTGTTAAAAATTTGTCCTTGGTGAAACCCATTTGAAAGGGAATGCTTTTTATTGTAGAAGAAAATGCTCTAGAAACTGATGTCTGCTTTGTTCGATTGCAAAGCTTATGTTGATATAACCGGATAGCTAACAGACACTCCATGTTTTCCATTTATTGAATTGGTATGTGTATTATTGTATTCTATAGTTGTTTGTTTGCACAGTTAAGCTATTTTCATTTCTATGGAATATCAAACAATTTAATATGTTTGTTGTGGTCTAATTCAGGGACATAATAGGACGGTTTATATCATATTAATTAAACCCGGATGAAATTTGTGTTTAGAGCACCGTGGGTAAATGAGCTAGGTTGGAATTGAAATGAATTCCGAGTATATGTTAGGTCAATTTGAAACCCGACACCTGTTGTTGAGAATTTTTTTTTATTTCAACAGATTACTTTTTCAAGACCAGTTTCATAAACATAAATTTATTCTGTATTTATATTAATTGCATAATTCTTATTCTCTCTTGTTTGTGGAACGAAAATGAATCTGTGTGATTTGAACTTTAAAAAATACTTTTTTATCAGATTTTATCATTGGTATTGTCAGTAATAAAAAGCTCATGTGAATAAATTTTCTTTTTTAAAAATTAAAACTTCACCTTAATACTGGATAAATGTTTGCCAAACTTAGGGTCATGATTGCAAAATCCTTGGCCCCTATTATATTGATACATAGCGCTTATCTCTATGCCAGTGCCATAGTGTTCATAGTTTAAAATAGGCGCAAGATGAAGAAAATTGAAATAATTGGATATAAATAATAATTGGTATGAAAAACGTGTTTCATTAGTAGTTTTGAAGGACTGTGTTCCTTTGTTTGTATTTGTCTGACAGTTTATTGATTATGATTTTACGATATTGTCTCCAGATCTAGAACATATTTCTTTGTCTGGATGTTGAACTTATAGGCAAAAATACCTGTCTGTTTGTGTCCTCTTTGATTCTCCTAGATTCCTTATGGAAGGTCAGATAGTTTCTTGCTCCTCTGTTCCCTTGCATGTGTGCCCTTGAGCCTCCTCAAGTGCCTTATGTTTAATGGAATGTTGTTTTCCCGGAGGTCTGTGTGGGGAGGCACTGTCTTATGTATGTGGCATTCCCTGTAGCAACTTCTTCTCTCTGTTTTGTATGTTGAAGTATCTGTGTAGTATAGTTGATTGCTGTAAGTGTCAGTTGCACTTTCTGTTGTGTTTGTGGGGATATTGGGTTCGAATACCACTTCAGTTGATACATTTTCTTCTATATTGTGGTAATATTGATTGTCCGATAGAATCAAGCACTAGCCCACGATCATTTCAATATTTTATGTATTCAAATTATTTGGTGCCCTGTTATGAGCAACAACCTCTCTTCAACAGTTGAAATTTACCTCTGCCAAAGGATGGTGCTCTGTTAAACTATATCAGCTTATAGCAATGCAATAAGATTTCGGTTGAAACGTGTACAAATAGTCCCCATCTTGAGATACAACCCGTGCGACTTCTTTCTCTGGGGATACCTAAAGTCAGTTGTATACAGACCTAATCCTGTGGACACAAATATGCTATTGAAGAATATCAGACGAGAAATTAAAAAAATCAGTCAGGAAATGTGTGGTAATGTTATTAACAATTTCATAGTACGAGTAAAACAAGGAAAGGTGATGAAAGGCCGTCATTTGGAGAACGTCATTAATTATTAAAACGACGTCGGAGACATATTCAGGTAGTTATAAGAAAAAAAATGTAAATAGTTCATTGATCAATATATTTAACTCAAATTGTTACCATAAAAACTTTCATATTTGCTCTACAATTATACAAAGTTTAGTATGTTTATCTTGTAACAAATGAAAGTTATTGCGGTATGAAAGTGTTACCATTCTTTTCGGACACCCTGTATTAGGTTTAACGCACATATGATAGATTGTCTGAATTAAATAAATGAGCAAATACATCAATTGTCATGTTCTTAGAATTATTAAAGTACAGTTTGTTCACCATGTCCTGCTTTTAAGGCATCTGACCTATTTAAGGCAGTAAAATTAACAACAAAAAATCTCTGATGTTGCATATCCTGTTCCACTTCATCGATTACATTCTAATTGCAGTGGGAGGTGCAGTGGTTGAGGTGTTACAGAGCTCCTGACTCCTGATCTGAAGGTAGTGAGTACGAGCCCTGAAATTTTGCGCAAATACTGGTTGGTAGCCAGGAAGCGGTCATCGAGTGTGATTAGTATAAGTTGTAAGAACTTGTTTCACAATCGATGTAAAATGTTTATGCGTTTATGCATTTAATCTTTTTATCTTATTGCAAGTATGAAGTTCACTGCCCTGCGTTGTACTGTTGTAGGTCACTGTTACACTTATAAGCTTTATCTGTACATAAATAGATTATATAATCATACAGCAAGATGGACTGGTGCACTATATAGTCTGACCTGTTTGTTTATTTATAATAGTTATCTCTTGATAAATATCATCTCCTTTTTGCAAATCAAAAAATATTTAGGTCATAAAGAATGTTGGTGTTCTATTTATGGTTGAATTCTGTTTTTTGACATCAGTTATATGCTGGGTTCCAACTTGCCTTATTCTTCTGCATCAGTGAAGGACGGTCTACCCTATAATAAAACCACTGCCGGGTGAGAGGGTGGTGAAAAACTCCCCGCTATATATGAGTTACATTCTTTATCTGTTAGTTGTAACCACAGTCACCACACGAAAATGTTTATAGATTTAAGGAAGGATTTTCATTTTGAATGAATTTTCAAATCATAGACCCACATTTGTATGCCATTACTTTTCTTCACACCTCGCTTTCAGCAATTCGTCCAATCAGCAGCCTCTATTTCAACTGTCCATTTTGAAAATTAAATGCCCTAGAAGTTGCTGTGGACTGAGTGGGATGGACAATCTCATGACTTTTATCTACTACACATGACAACGTGCTTACAGTCTTGCCTGTTGGTTGTTGTTTAACTCATTTCTTAAAACAGGAGCCGAAGTGTAAAAATGGAAGCATAATTATATTTACCTTTCCAATGTGAGAAGTTGCCTCGATTTAACCTCCCAGTACATGAGTACCAAGTTTTCTGTCAGTGCTTGATCTATGTCAACAAGTGCGCTATATTGATCAAACATTTATATTCATTGTACCATTGAGGCGAATATTAAATAGGTTTGTAATAAATGCCGGTAGCAGCCCTTTGAAAAAGTATAAATATTCTTCAGATTATTAATTTAAGAGTGATCTGTCACAGGTTGTTAAAGAACAAAAATAACACACATACATATTACGTAAGTTTGATATCAACCTGAATATAATAACTGTGTTAAAATATGCAACATTCTGCAGACAGAAACTTACTTTAAAGATAATAATTATGTGCCTTACTTATTCATGTAAGAGACAACTTCTAAACTTTTACCCGACATAATGCTTCCCCTATATTTGGGCCTATTATAACAGTGGAAATAATGCTTCCCCTATATTTGGGCCTATTATAACAGTGGAAATAATGCTTCCCCTATATTTGAGCCTATTATTACAGTGGAAATAATGCTTCCCCTATATTTGAGCCTATTATAACAGTGGAAATAATGCTTCCCCTATATTGGAGCCTATTATAACAGTGGAAATAATGCTTCCCCTATATTGGAGCCTATTATAACAGTGGAAATAATGCTTCCCCTATATTGGAGCCTATTATTACAGTGGAAATAATGCTTCCCCTATATTGGAGTCTATTATTACAGTGGAAATAATGCTTCCCCTATATTTGAGCCTATTATTACAGTGGAAATAATGCTTCCCCTATATTGGAGCCTATTATTACAGTGGAAATAATGCTTCCCCTATATTGGAGCCTATTATTACAGTGGAAATAATGCTTCCCCTATATTGGAGCCTATTATTATAGTGGAAATAATGCTTCCCCTATATTGGAGTCTATTATTACAGTGGAAATAATGCTTCCCCTATATTGGAGCCTATTATTACAGTGGAAATAATGCTTCCCCTATATTGGAGCCTATTATTACAGTGGAAATAATGCTTCCCCTATATTGGAGCCTATTATTATAGTGGAAATAATGCTTCCCCTATATTGGAGTCTATTATTACAGTGGAAATAATGCTTCCCCTATATTGGAGTCTATTATTACAGTGGAAATAATGCTTCCCCTATATTGGAGCCTATTATTACAGTGGAAATAATGCTTCCCCTATATTGGAGTCTATTATTACAGTGGAAATAATGCTTCCCCTATATTGGAGCCTATTATAACAGTGGAAATAATGCTTCCCCTATATTGGAGCCTATTATTACAGTGGAAATAATGCTTCCCCTATATTGGAGCCTATTATTACAGTGGAAATAATGCTTCCCCTATATTGGAGCCTATTATTACAGTGGAAATAATGCTTCCCCTATATTTGAGCCTATTATTACAGTGGAAATAATGCTTCCCCTATATTGGAGCCTATTATTACAGTGGAAATAATGCTTCCCCTATATTGGAGCCTATTATAACAGTGGAAATAATGCTTCCCCTATATTGGAGTCTATTATTACAGTGGAAATAATGCTTCCCCTATATTGGAGTCTATTATTACAGTGGAAACAATGCTTCCCCTATATTGGAGCCTATTATTACAGTGGAAATAATGCTTCCCCTATATTGGAGCCTATTATCACAGTGGAAATAATGCTTCCCCTATATTGGAGCCTATTATCACAGTGGAAATAATGCTTCCCCTATATTGGAGTCTATTATTACAGTGGAAATAATGCTTCCCCTATATTGGAGTCTATTATTACAGTGGAAATAATGCTTCCCCTATATTGGAGTCTATTATTACAGTGGAAATAATGCTTCCCCTATATTGGAGCCTATTATTATAGTGGAAATAATGCTTCCCCTATATTGGAGCCTATTATTACAGTGGAAATAATGCTTCCCCTATATTGGAGTCTATTATTACAGTGGAAATAATGCTTCCCCTATATTGGAGCCTATTATTATAGTGGAAATAATGCTTCCCCTATATTGGAGCCTATTATTACAGTGGAAATAATGCTTCCCCTATATTGGAGCCTATTATAACAGTGGAAATCATGCTTCCCCTATATTGGAGCCTATTATTACAGTGGAAATAATGCTTCCCCTATATTGGAGCCTATTATTACAGTGGAAATAATGCTTCCCCCATATTGGAGCCTATTATTACAGTGGAAATAATGCTTCCCCTATATTGGAGCCTATTATTACAGTGGAAATAATGCTTCCCCTATATTGGAGCCTATTATTACAGTGGAAATAATGCTTCCCCTATATTGGAGCCTATTATAACAGTGGAAATAATGCTTCCCCTATATTGGAGCCTATTATAACAGTGGAAATAATGCTTCCCCTATATTGGAGCCTATTATAACAGTGGAAATAATGCTTCCCCTATATTGGAGCCTATTATTACAGTGGAAATAATGCTTCCCCTATATTGGAGCCTATTATTACAGTGGAAATAATGCTTCCCCTATATTGGAGCCTATTATTACAGTGGAAATAATGCTTCCCCTATATTGGAGCCTATTATTATAGTGGAAATAATGCTTCCCCTATATTTGAGTCTATTATTACAGTGGAAATAATGCTTCCCCTATATTGGAGTCTATTATTACAGTGGAAATAATGCTTCCCCTATATTGGAGCCTATTATTACAGTGGAAATAATGCTTCCCCTATATTTGAGCCTATTATTACAGTGGAAATAATGCTTCCCCCATATTGGAGTCTATTATTACAGTGGAAATAATGCTTCCCCTATATTGGAGCCTATTATTACAGTGGAAATAATGCTTCCCCCATATTGGAGTCTATTATTACAGTGGAAATAATGCTTCCCCTATATTGGAGCCTATTATTACAGTGGAAATAATGCTTCCCCCATATTGGAGTCTATTATTACAGTGGAAATAATGTCCCCCTATATTGGAGCCTATTATTACAGTGGAAATAATGCTTCCCCCATATTGGAGTCTATTATTACAGTGGAAATAATGCTTCCCCTATATTGGAGCCTATTATTACAGTGGAAATAATGCTTCCCCCATATTGGAGTCTATTATTACAGTGGAAATAATGCTTCCCCCATATTGGAGCCTATTATAACAGTGGAAATAATGCTTCCCCTATATTGGAGCCTATTATTACAGTGGAAATAATGCTTCCCCTATATTGGAGCCTATTATAACAGTGGAAATAATGCTTCCCCTATATTGGAGCCTATTATTACAGTGGAAATAATGCTTCCCCTATATTGGAGCCTATTATTACAGTGGAAATAATGCTTCCCCTATATTGGAGCCTATTATTACAGTGGAAATAATGCTTCCCCTATATTGGAGCCTATTATTACAGTGGAAATAATGCTTCCCCTATATTGGAGCCTATTATTACAGTGGAAATAATGCTTCCCTATATTGGAGCCTATTATTACAGTGGAAATAATGCTTCCCCTATATTGGAGCCTATTATTACAGTGGAAATAATGCTTCCCCTATATTGGAGCCTATTATTACAGTGGAAATAATGCTTCCCCTATATTGGAGCCTATTATTACAGTGGAAATAATGCTTCCCCTATATTGGAGCCTATTATTACAGTGGAAATAATGCTTCCCCTATATTGGAGCCTATTATTACAGTGGAAATAATGCTTCCCCTATATTGGAGCCTATTATAACAGTGGAAATGATGCTTCCCCTATATTGGAGCCTATTATTACAGTGGAAATAATGCTTCCCCTATATTGGAGCCTATTATTACAGTGGAAATAATGCTTCCCCTATATTGGAGCCTATTATTATAGTGGAAATAATGCTTCCCCTATATTTGAGTCTATTATTACAGTGGAAATAATGCTTCCCCTATATTGGAGTCTATTATTACAGTGGAAATAATGCTTCCCCTATATTGGAGCCTATTATTACAGTGGAAATAATGCTTCCCCTATATTGGAGCCTATTATTACAGTGGAAATAATGCTTCCCCTATATTGGAGCCTATTATTACAGTGGAAATAATGCTTCCCCTATATTGGAGCCTATTATTACAGTGGAAACAATGCTTCCCCTATATTGGAGCCTATTATTACAGTGGAAATAATGCTTCCCCTATATTGGAGCCTATTATTACAGTGGAAATAATGCTTCCCCTATATTGGAGCCTATTATTACAGTGGAAATAATGCTTCCCCTATATTGGAGCCTATTATTATAGTGGAAATAATGCTTCCCCTATATTTGAGTCTATTATTACAGTGGAAATAATGCTTCCCCTATATTGGAGCCTATTATTACAGTGGAAATAATGCTTCCCCTATATTGGAGCCTATTATTACAGTGGAAATAATGCTTCCCCTATATTGGAGCCTATTATTACAGTGGAAATAATGCTTCCCCTATATTGGAGCCTATTATAACAGTGGAAATAATGCTTCCCCTATATTTGAGCCTATTATTACAGTGGAAATAATGCTTCCCCTATATTGGAGTCTATTATTACAGTGGAAATAATGCTTCCCCTATATTGGAGCCTATTATTACAGTGGAAATAATGCTTCCCTATATTTGAGCCTATTATTACAGTGGAAATAATGCTTCCCCTATATTGGAGTCTATTATTACAGTGGAAATAATGCTTCCCCTATATTGGAGTCTATTATTACAGTGGAAATAATGCTTCCCCTATATTTGAGCCTATTATTACAGTGGAAATAATGCTTCCCCTATATTGGAGCCTATTATCACAGTGGAAATAATGCTTCCCCTATATTGGAGCCTATTATTAGAGTGGAAATAATGCTTCCCCTATATTGGAGTCTATTATTACAGTGGAAATAATGCTTCCCCTATATTGGAGCCTATTATTACAGTGGAAATAATGCTTCCCCTATATTGGAGCCTATTATTACAGTGGAAATAATGCTTCCCCTATATTGGAGCCTATTATCACAGTGGAAATAATGCTTCCCCTATATTGGAGCCTATTATTAGAGTGGAAATAATGCTTCCCCTATATTGGAGCCTATTATTACAGTGGAAATAATGCTTCCCCTATATTGGAGCCTATTATTACAGTGGAAATAATGCTTCCCCTATATTGGAGCCTATTATTACAGTGGAAATAATGCTTCCCCTATATTTGAGCCTATTATTACAGTGGAAATAATGCTTCCCCTATATTGGAGCCTATTATTACAGTGGAAATAATGCTTCCCCTATATTGGAGCCTATTATTAGAGTGGAAATAATGCTTCCCCTATATTGGAGCCTATTATTACAGTGGAAATAATGCTTCCCCTATATTGGAGCCTATTATTACAGTGGAAATAATGCTTCCCCTATATTGGAGCCTATTATTACAGTGGAAATAATGCTTCCCCTATATTGGAGCCTATTATTACAGTGGAAATAATGCTTCCCCTATATTGGAGCCTATTATTACAGTGGAAATAATGCTTCCCCTATATTGGAGCCTATTATTACAGTGGAAATAATGCTTCCCCTATATTGGAGCCTATTATTACAGTGGAAATAATGCTTCCCCTATATTGGAGCCTATTATTACAGTGGAAATAATGCTTCCCCTATATTGGAGCCTATTATTACAGTGGAAATAATGCTTCCCCTATATTGGAGCCTATTATTACAGTGGAAATAATGCTTCCCCTATATTGGAGCCTATTATTACAGTGGAAATAATGCTTCCCCTATATTGGAGCCTATTATTACAGTGGAAATAATGCTTCCCCTATATTGGAGCCTATTATTACAGTGGAAATAATGCTTCCCCTATATTGGAGCCTATTATTACAGTGGAAATAATGCTTCCCCTATATTGGAGCCTATTATTACAGTGGAAATAATGCTTCCCCTATATTGGAGCCTATTATTACAGTGGAAATAATGCTTCCCCTATATTGGAGCCTATTATTACAGTGGAAATAATGCTTCCCCTATATTGGAGCCTATTATTACAGTGGAAATAATGCTTCCCCTATATTGGAGCCTATTATTACAGTGGAAATAATGCTTCCCCTATATTGGAGCCTATTATTACAGTGGAAATAATGCTTCCCCTATATTGGAGCCTATTATTACAGTGGAAATAATGCTTCCCCTATATTGGAGCCTATTATTACAGTGGAAATAATGCTTCCCCTATATTGGAGCCTATTATTACAGTGGAAATAATGCTTCCCCTATATTGGAGCCTATTATTACAGTGGAAATAATGCTTCCCCTATATTGGAGCCTATTATTACAGTGGAAATAATGCTTCCCCTATATTGGAGCCTATTATTACAGTGGAAATAATGCTTCCCCTATATTGGAGCCTATTATTACAGTGGAAATAATGCTTCCCCTATATTGGAGCCTATTATTACAGTGGAAATAATGCTTCCCCTATATTGGAGCCTATTATTACAGTGGAAATAATGCTTCCCCTATATTGGAGCCTATTATTACAGTGGAAATAATGCTTCCCCTATATTGGAGCCTATTATTACAGTGGAAATAATGCTTCCCCTATATTGGAGCCTATTATTACAGTGGAAATAATGCTTCCCCTATATTGGAGTCTATTATTACAGTGGAAATAATGCTTCCCCTATATTGGAGTCTATTATTACAGTGGAAATAATGCTTCCCCTATATTGGAGCCTATTATTACAGTGGAAATAATGCTTCCCCTATATTGGAGCCTATTATTACAGTGGAAATAATGCTTCCCCTATATTGGAGCCTATTATTACAGTGGAAATAATGCTTCCCCTATATTGGAGCCTATTATTACAGTGGAAATAATGCTTCCCCTATATTGGAGTCTATTATTACAGTGGAAATAATGCTTCCCCTATATTGGAGCCTATTATTACAGTGGAAATAATGCTTCCCTATATTTGAGCCTATTATTACAGTGGAAATAATGCTTCCCCTATATTGGAGTCTATTATTACAGTGGAAATAATGCTTCCCCTATATTGGAGTCTATTATTACAGTGGAAATAATGCTTCCCCTATATTTGAGCCTATTATTACAGTGGAAATAATGCTTCCCCTATATTGAGCCTATTATCACAGTGGAAATAATGCTTCCCCTATATTGGAGCCTATTATTAGAGTGGAAATAATGCTTCCCCTATATTGGAGTCTATTATTACAGTGGAAATAATGCTTCCCCTATATTGGAGCCTATTATTACAGTGGAAATAATGCTTCCCCTATATTGGAGCCTATTATTACAGTGGAAATAATGCTTCCCCTATATTGGAGTCTATTATTACAGTGGAAATAATGCTTCCCCTATATTGGAGTCTATTATTACAGTGGAAATAATGCTTCCCCTATATTGGAGTCTATTATTACAGTGGAAATAATGCTTCCCCTATATTGGAGTCTATTATTACAGTGGAAATAATGCTTCCCCTATATTGGAGTCTATTATTACAGTGGAAATAATGCTTCCCCTATATTGGAGTCTATTA
This sequence comes from Mactromeris polynyma, assembly GCA_032209605.1. Lineage (NCBI taxonomy): Eukaryota > Metazoa > Mollusca > Bivalvia > Venerida > Mactridae > Mactromeris > Mactromeris polynyma. The sequence goes on from JASFXZ010000012.1 coordinate 9,056,806, forward strand.
TTACAGTGGAAATAATGCTTCCCCTATATTGGAGCCTATTATTACAGTGGAAATAATGCTTCCCCTATATTGGAGTCTATTATTACAGTGGAAATAATGCTTCCCCTATATTGGAGCCTATTATTACAGTGGAAATAATGCTTCCCCTATATTGGAGTCTATTATTACAGTGGAAATAATGCTTCCCCTATATTGGAGTCTATTATTACAGTGGAAATAATGCTTCCCCTATATTGGAGTCTATTATTACAGTGGAAATAATGCTTCCCCTATATTGGAGTCTATTATTACAGTGGAAATAATGCTTCCCCTATATTGGAGCCTATTATTACAGTGGAAATAATGCTTCCCCTATATTGGAGTCTATTATTACAGTGGAAATAATGCTTCCCCTATATTGGAGCCTATTATTGCAGTGGAAATAATGCTTCCCCTATATTGGAGCCTATTATTACAGTGGAAATAATGCTTCCCCTATATTGGAGCCTATTATTATAGTGGAAATAATGCTTCCCCTATATTGGAGCCTATTATTACAGTGGAAACAATGCTTCCCCTATATTGGAGCCTATTATAACAGTGGAAATAATGCTTCCCCTATATTGGAGTCTATTATTACAGTGGAAATAATGCTTCCCCTATATTGGAGCCTATTATTACAGTGGAAATAATGCTTCCCCTATATTGGAGCCTATTATTACAGTGGAAATAATGCTTCCCCTATATTGGAGCCTATTATCACAGTGGAAATAATGCTTCCCCTATATTGGAGCCTATTATTAGAGTGGAAATAATGCTTCCCCTATATTGGAGCCTATTATTACAGTGGAAATAATGCTTCCCCTATATTGGAGTCTATTATTACAGTGGAAATAATGCTTCCCCTATATTGGAGCCTATTATTACAGTGGTAATAATGCTTCCCCTATATTTGAGCCTATTATTACAGTGGAAATAATGCTTCCCCTATATTGGAGTCTATTATTACAGTGGAAATAATGCTTCCCCTATATTTGAGCCTATTATTACAGTGGAAATAATGCTTCCCCTATATTTGAGTCTATTATTACAGTGGAAATAATGCTTCCCCTATATTGGAGCCTATTATAACAGTGGAAATAATGCTTCCCCTATATTGGAGCCTATTATCACAGAGGAAATGATGCTTCCCCTATATTGGAGTCTATTATTACAGTGGAAATAATGCTTCCCCTATATTGGAGCCTATTATTACAGTGGAAATAATGCTTCCCCTATATTGGAGCCTATTATTACAGTGGAAATAATGCTTCCCCTATATTGGAGTCTATTATTACAGTGGAAATAATGCTTCCCCTATATTGGAGCCTATTATAACAGTGGAAATAATGCTTCCCCTATATTGGAGCCTATTATTACAGTGGAAATAATGCTTCCCCTATATTGGAGCCTATTATTATAGTGGAAATAATGCTTCCCCTATATTGGAGCCTATTATTACAGTGGAAATAATGCTTCCCCTATATTGGAGCCTATTATTACAGTGGAAATAATGCTTCCCCTATATTGGAGCCTATTATTATAGTGGAAATAATGCTTCCCCTATATTGGAGCCTATTATTAGAGTGGAAATAATGCTTCCCCTATATTGGAGCCTATTATTAGAGTGGAAATAATGCTTCCCTATATTTGAGCCTATTATTACAGTGGAAATAATGCTTCCCTATATTTGAGCCTATTATTACAGTGGAAATAATGCTTCCCCTATATTGGAGCCTATTATTACAGTGGAAATAATGCTTCCCCTATATTTGAGCCTATTATTAGAGTGGAAATAATGCTTCCCTATATTTGAGCCTATTATTACAGTGGAAATAATGCTTCCCCTATATTGGAGTCTATTATAACAGTGGAAATAATGCTTCCCCTTTATTTAAGCCTATTATTACAGTGGAAATAATGCTTCCCCTATATTGGAGCCTATTATTACAGTGGAAATAATGCTTCCCCCATATTGGAGTCTATTATTACAGTGGAAATAATGCTTCCCCTATATTGGAGCCTATTATTATAGTGGAAATAATGCTTCCCCTATATTTGAGCCTATTATTACAGTGGAAATAATGCTTCCCCTATATTGGAGCCTATTATTATAGTGGAAATAATGCTTCCCCTATATTGGAGCCTATTATTACAGTGGAAATAATGCTTCCCCTATATTGGAGTCTATTATTACAGTGGAAATAATGCTTCCCCTATATTGGAGCCTATTATTACAGTGGAAATAATGCTTCCCCTATATTGGAGTCTATTATTACAGTGGAAATAATGCTTCCCCTATATTGGAGCCTATTATTACAGTGGAAATAATGCTTCCCCTATATTGGAGCCTATTATTACAGTGGAAATAATGCTTCCCCTATATTGGAGCCTATTATTACAGTGGAAATAATGCTTCCCCTATATTGGAGCCTATTATTACAGTGGAAATAATGCTTCCCCTATATTGGAGCCTATTATTACAGTGGAAATAATGCTTCCCCTATATTGGAGTCTATTATTACAGTGGAAATAATGCTTCCCCTATATTTGAGCCTATTATTACAGTGGAAATAATGCTTCCCCTATATTGGAGCCTATTATAACAGTGGTTTTAGCTCACCTAGCTGAGCACTTGTGTGCTCATGATGAGGTTATGTGATTGCACTGTGTCTTTTGTCCATCGTCTTGTCAACTTTAAAAAAATCTTCTTGTCATAAGCAACTGACCCTTATTTTATATATTTTTATACAAATGTTCCTTGGGTGAACATCTACCATCATTGTTCAAATTATTTGACATTCATCAAAAACATGACTGCCAGAGGACAGAGCCACTTCTCCAAAATGAATATACAAATGTAGTGGAAACGTAAAAATCTTCATAAATTGTCAAAGACCACTGGCCCAAATTTTGATATAATATATTTCATACAAATGGATTGACCAAAAAACATGGCCACCAGGGAATGGAGCCATTTTGTCTTTATGTATAAAGCTGAAAGTTAAAGAATGTTCTTGACCCAAAATGTGCTGACCCAATTTCAATATACTTTCACCTAAATGTCCCTTCGGTGGACCTATTATTATTGTAACCAAGATTGCTAAAATTATTGACAATAGATAAAAAAACATGCTGCTAGGGGTTGGGGCAAAGCCACTTTTTATGTACATGTATGTATTGGATAGGTCATCTCCTAAACTGCCTTGCAGATTTTGATTGAACTTGTCCAGAATGATCATTAGGTGGTCCCGTTTCAAGGTAATATAAATGGTGTTGGTCTGCTGCATATGTAGGTCACGGGAGCTAAAAATAGATTTTACAAAGCAAAAGTTCAGAACTTTTCATGCCCTAAAACATAAGGCCAGTAAAGCTTTCATATTTGGTTTGAAGTAGTCTCTAATATTTAGCTCAACTTTGTGCTCATAGTGAGCTTTTAAGATCATTGGATGTCTGTCGTCATTTGTAAACATTTATCACTGTATGGAGTTTGTCCAAACTTCACCTTGGGTGGATCTTTCAAAGCTGCATACATCGTTCTTGAGCTTTGATATTTGGTGTGTAGCATAATCTAGTACTCCTCTTACAAGAGTGCATACATTTTGAAGTTCCGTCAAAAAACATGGCTGTAAGTGGTGGGCCCTTGTTCCTTTATATATGTCTATAGTAGAAACTATATATAAACAACATTTTCTCCTCAACCATGGAATAGATTTTGACCAAATTTTGGACATGATCCTTGGGGGTCTTCTTTTAAAGTTATATGAATGGTTCCGGTCTGTTACATAAGTAGGTCACAGGAGCTAAAAATAGATTTCAAAAGTGAACATTTTAACATTTTATTGAATCTTTACCTTTTTATTGGCACATTAGTCTAATTCAGTCAGAGTGGCAGTGTACTCAGGTGAGCGATATAGGGCCATGATGGCCCTCTTGTTAAATGACCTGCCACAAATGTTCAACAAATAGAATAACATGTCACGTAAGACCAGTTGCCTATCTTGAAAATTGGGTCACATTTGAAGTTGTTGTGTCTGAACTGTTGATATTCATGCAAACAACAATTTTGAAGAAACATAGATACACTTTTTTGGCATATTGGTCTAACTCTAAATGGCAGCGTACTCAGGTGAGCGATATTATAGGGCCATCCCCCTCTGGTTTTTGTTCATCCTATTTGGGGCTGAAATTGTGCACCATTCCCCTCTATGAAAAAATTATTTTTGAGCATTGCTGATGTTTCAGAAATATTGAACTAAAGGTGGGTTGTGTATGATAATGTATTGATTTTTTGCTTCTACAGTATATCATAATAATTATTACTGAAGATACAAATTGAGTAAGGACTAAGGTGATTCAGTTCATTTTGGGTTTGACCATTGTTCAGGGAAATGTTTCAATGTTTGAACAATTTCATCAAATTGATCAATGGTGATGGTTGACCGGTCAAAACACTTCTATCACAGATTTCTAGAACCTGAGGGCAATGATATGAAAGCATTCTGGAAAAGTGCTTGTTGTATTTAAAAATAAGAGCAAAAAACAGTAAAAAGTCGGGAATTTTGTTTTTTCTTGACACAATATTATTGTGTGCTTTAAAAAAAACTCACTTTAAACAGATAATAAATAGTGGCTTTTATTCAGAGCATTTATTGGCAAATCGCAGCATAATACAGATTATTAATCAACTAAATTATGAGGATAGTACAAGGAAAATAATCCGCAATCAAGACCATTATGCCGATATACAACCTGTTTACACATTCATCATATCATACAAAATAACAGCCATCTTTACCTAGTTTTGTTGTATATTTGATCCCTGGATGTCAAGCGGATCATTTTCTATGAGTAATTTTATATTGGATCACTAGTGTAAAGGCAGATTAATTTTATATTTATTAAGTTGACTGAATACATGATACTGCTGTATAATATAACTGTGACTGGATTGGAGCTATCTATTTAGTGTGGTGAAGATATCTGTATTGAACCCTTCTGAAAACTGGTTTGGTTAGCTGATCGACTCATGTTGAAAATGGCGTTAAACTTCAATTAAACAAATAAAAGTTAGAAAAGGTAGAAGAGGCCTAATATTTTGGAGTCGGTTAGTTCAATGTCAAAGTGAAAATGAACTGGAGACTTAAATGGGATTCATAACTGGAAAATGCTTGGGCCTATAGTCATAAGTCTTAATACTATGGGTGTCTTTGGTCTGCAGATGACCCTGTCTTTCGTGGCTCTCTATACTTCAACTTACCATTGACAGGCTATGCTGGGGCCATAAGTACTTTAAGAACAGCCTTTGTTTCTTTCCCATCAGTCTTTAAGTACCAAGATAGTCTAAAAGATTTAAATTGTTTGCATGCAATTATGAAAAAGTGTACTAATCGGATCTGTTTGCACTATGCTTTTCTATTCAAAAACAAAGTCAATTCATAGAAAATCTTTGTAGACACAATTTTGACCCAATCTCGATGAAACTTCCTCAGAATGTTTTCTTCAACAAAGTCTTGGTTATGTTTGATACTGTGTCAGTTAGGGTTAAAAAGTAGGTCAAAAGGTCAAATCATAGAAAATGCTTGTGGACCTCTACAGGCTATGTTGTCAACCTGAACTACATGCAACTTTATCAGGTTGTCTGTCTAAATGAAGCGCAAGTCCTGTGTCTACTGTGTCACATGGGGCACAAACTTGATTAAACGGCTAAATCTTAAAAATCCTTGTTGACACTCTACAGGCTACATTTTCAAACCGATCTACATAAAGTTCATTCAAATGTTTTTCTTAAGGAAATACAAGTCAAGAATAGTACTGGGTCACATGGGGTCAAAAACTAGGTCATTGGTCAAGTGTTTCATTCTCTTATCGAGGATTGTAATGATACACATTTGAAATATTGCCACCAAATGCTGAGTAATTGGATGACACATTTTGAAATACCCGGTATACGCAGATTCCACAATGACAGCTGCTGTATGAATTATTAGCCTTAAATTACTACACATTTATAGGAATAATTTTGGCATGTTATCATATGTTCGATTTATTTTGATTTCTGCCATTTTACATCAATTTCACAGTGGTATTTTTTCTATGACAGTATTATGTGATTATATACACATTATGTGACTGTGCATAGAGAGTAGCAGTTCTCTGTGCTCAGTCGCATAATATTTATTGACACATGTTTACTGTCATACTTTAAGGACACAAGCGAGTCATTGTAAGCGTCTTGCTATAATCGGCTAAGGACACATGTGGAATAGCCTGTCTAAGAATTAAAAATATCAGTTGGGTGATTGTGAAGGTATGTGAATAAGCCCCCCCCCCCCTCAATGCTAAAGGACTTAAGGAGAGTAGGTCAGAGGGGTCAAATTACAGGAAATCTTTTTGACCTGAGCAACATGAAATATCATCAAACTGTTTGTGTTAATTCTATGCGCATCATGTTCCATACTGAGTAATGTAGGGTCAAAAACAATCCAAAAAATTCCTTGTAGACTCCCGAGACTTTCTGGGTACTCAGGTGAGCAATGTTGGGCCATACTTGCCTTCTTGTTATATAATTCAGCTTCTGTGACTGAAATTTTCATAAACTGACTGGAATTAACCTGTCTGTTACACTGACTGTCATCATGGCTGCTCCTTAAAAAGCAACTTGTTTATAGCTGAGAGAATATTAAGCATTTACTGTATTGTATATTGGACACAGAGTGCAATGACATTATTGGTAGAAAATATTGATTTTTATCTGCTGTCGAGAAGTATAATAGTGTAGTTAAGTACAGAAGCACTAACTGGTCATTTCTATCAGGATTCTCCAGACAGTTAGTTGTTATGAAACTGATTTAATAACTGAATTTTACATTTTGTGTTGATGTAATGCACTTTATTACTGTGTTTAAGCTTTATACATTGACAGTGTCTTGACTGTTAGTGTGTATATATGGTAGCTTTATATACCGGGAAGTGGTATTATAGCTTGGATAGTTTTATCATATATGGACTATTTTGGTGAAGAGCATGTTAGTGTGTGTATGCAGTAGCTTTCTGTACCGGGAAGTGGTATTAAACGTGGGATAGTTTTATCATATATGGACTATTTTGGTGAAGAGCAGAAAGATATAGAAGTGATGGCTTTTAAAAATTATTATAAAGGTAAATTGGATAATATGTGTTTATTGTCATGTAATCTTGTTGGACAATGAGTGTTTATTGTCATGTAATCTTGTTGGACAATGAGTGATTATTGTCATGTAATCTTGTTGGACAATGAGTGATTATTGTCATGTAATCTTGTTGGACAATGAGTAATTATTGTCATGTAATCTTGTTGGACAATGAGTGTTTATTGTCATGTTATCTTGTTGGACAATGAGTATTTATTGTCATGTAATCTTGTTGGACAATGAGTGTTTATTGTCATGTAATCTTGTTGGACAATGAGTGTTTATTGTCATGTAATCTTGTTGGACAATGAGTGTTTATTGTCATGTAATCTTGTTGGACAATGAGTGTTTATTGTCATGTAATCTTGTTGGACAATGAGTGTGTATTGTCATGTAATCTTGTTGGTTAATGTGTGTGTATTGTCATGTAATCTTGTTGGTCAATGTGTGTTTATTGTCATGTTATCTTGCTGGACAACAAGTATTTATTGTCATGTAATCTTGTTGGACAATGAGTGTTTATTGTCATGTTATCTTGCTGGACAACAAGTATTTATTGTCATGTAATCTTGTTGGACAATGAGTATTTATTGTCGTGTAATCTTGTTGGTTAATATGTGTGTATTGTCATGTAATCTTGTTGGTTAATGTGTGTGTATTGTCATGTAATCTTGTTGGTTAATGTGTGTGTATTGTCATGTAATCTTGTTGATCAATGAGTATTTATTGTCATGTTATCTTGTTGGTCAATGTGTATTTATTTTCATGTTATCTTGTTGGTCAATGAGTATTTATTGTCATGTTATCTTGCTGGACAATGAGTATTTATTGTCATGTAATCTTGTTGGTTAATGTGTGTGTATTGTCATGTAATCTTGTTGGTCAATGAGTATTTATTTTCATGTTATCTTCTTGGTCAATGAGTATTTATTGTCATGTTATCTTGCTAGACAATGAGTATTTATTGTCATGTTATCTTGCTAGACAATGAGTATTTATTGTCATGTTATCTTGCTAGACAATGAGTATTTATTGTCATGTTATCTTGCTAGACAATGAGTATTTATTGTCATGTTATCTTGTTAGACAATGAGTATTTATTGTCATGTAATCTTGTTGGACAATGAGTATTTATTGTCATGTTATCTTGTTGGTTAATGTGTGTCTATTGTCATGTAATCTTGTTGGTCAATGAGTATTTATTGTCATGTTATCTTGTTGTACAATGAGTATTTATTGTCATGTTATCTTGCTGGACAATGAGTATTTATTGTCATGTTATCTTGCTGGACAATGAGTATTTATTGTCATGTTATCTTGTTGGTTAATGTGTGTATATTGTCATGTAATCTTGTTGGTCAATGAGTATTTATTGTCATATTATCTTGTTGGTCAATGTGTGTGTATTGTCATGTTATCTTGTTGGTCAATGTGTGTGTATTGTCGTGTTATCTTGTTGGTCAATGTGTGTGTATTGTCGTGTTATCTTGTTGGACAATGAGTATTTATTGTCATGTTATCTTGTTGGTCAATGTGTGTGTATTGTTGTGTTATCTTGTTGGACAATGAGTATTTATTGTCATGTTATCTTGTTGTTCAATGTGTGTGTATTGTCGTGTTATCTTGTTGGTCAATGTGTGTGTATTGTCATGTTATCTTGTTGATCAATGAGTATTTATTGTCATGTTATCTTGTTGGTCAATGTGTGTGTATTGTCATGTTATCTTGTTGGTCAATGTGTGTGTATTGTCATGTTATCTTGTTGATCAATGAGTTTGTATTGTCATGTTATCTTGTTGATCAATGTGTGTGTATTATCTTGTTGATGAATGAGGGTATTTACATGTCGTATTTTTTAACAGTTCATGTGTATTGTCATGTAATCTTGTTGGGAAATCGATATTTCGCAAGTGAAATAACAACTCACGTGCTTGTGATGTCACAACAAAACAAGCGTAACGTAGTCGCGCTCAAATGATGTTGACATTGTTAAATATTTATTTTGTGCAAAGTATGATAATTTATTTCATTGAAAATTAATGTCTTGTTAATTCGAATATGATATGTGACATAATCATTTGAACTCGTATCTTGTGGCTAATAAATTATTATAAAAAGAAAATTGTCGGAACTACTGTTTGACGTGTCAGCTTTTGTTTACCAATTCATTGTGTGTATTGACATCCTATATTGTTGGACAAGATATGTGTACCAACAGATATCCTGTATTCATTGTGTGTATTGACATCTTATATTGTTGGACACTAGTTATGTGTACCAACAGATATCTTGTATTTGTTGGTTTTGTACTGACAGGATACCTTGTTGGAGGTTGGTTGTGTACTGACATGATACCTTGTTGGAGATTGGTTGTGTACTGACAGTATACCTTGTTGGAGGTTGGTTGTGTACTGACATGATACCTTGTTGGAGGTTGGTTGTGTACTGACATGACACTTTGTATTTGTTGTGTGTACTGACATGATACCTTATATTTGTTGTGTGTACTGACAGGATACCTTGTTGGAGGTTGGTTGTGTACTGACAGTATACCTTGTTGGAGGTTGGTTGTGTACTGACATGATACCTTGTATTTGTTGTGTGTACTGACAGTATACCTTGTTGGAGGTTGGTTGTGTACTGACATGATACCTTGTTGGAGGTTGGTTGTGTACTGACAGTATACCTTGTTGGAGGTTGGTTGTGTACTGACAGTATACCTTGTTGGAGGTTGGTTGTGTACTGACATGATACCTTGTTGGAAGTTGGTTGTGTACTGACATAATACCTTGTATTTTTGGTGTACTGACAGTATACCTTGTTGGAGGTTGGTTGTGTACTGACATAATACCTTGTTGGAGATTGGTTGTGTACTGACAGGATACCTTGTTGGAGGTTGGTTGTGTACTGACATGATACCTTGTTGGAGGTTGGTTGTGTACTGACATGATACCTTGTTGGAGGTTGGTTGTGTACTGACATGATACCTTGTTGGAGGTTGGTTGTGTACTGATATGATACCTTGTATTTGTTGTGTGTACTGACAGTATACCTTGTTGGAGGTTGGTTGTGTACTGACATGATACCTTGTTGGAGATTGGTTGTGTACTGACATGATACCTTGTTGGAGGTTGGTTGTGTACTGACATGATACCTTGTTAGAGGTTGGTTGTGTACTGACATGATACCTTGTTGGAGATTGGTTGTGTACTGACGGGATACCTTGTTGGAGGTTGGTTGTGTACTGACATGATACCTTGTTAGAGAGTGTATATTTGTACTAACATTTCGTACATTTGATATTCTGAATCTATTCAAAGGAGTCCTCCATGGTCAATTGGTTATGGTTACTATTTTCAAATCATGTGTCCCTCACTGCTGAAGATTTGAATCCCACCTGGGATATATAATTTGTAAGTGAGGAAGGCATCCAGGTGAGGTGGCCTACAGAAGTTTAGTGGTTCCACCCTGATGTTTGATCATGTCTGTATTGTTTTGTATGGTTACCTCATTGGAAGCTGTCATATAATTGTTTTTTATTTTTTGGAGAATGGTTGTAAAAGCGAAAACTTGTGCACAATGAGTGAGTGTTCTCAACTAATTTGAATCCACAATATTAGTTGGGCAATATTCACCTGGCACTAGTGATTATACAGTATTTATGGTTTGTGAAAGTTTCGATGTATAATTATCACTTGTCCGCTCTATGAGAACCGCAACTGCCTATGAAGAGAGGGAAGAAAATAAATGCCACAAAAGTACTACCAGTTTGATTTTGTCATATAATACTAATTTGTGCATATCATTCCCTGTATTATCTGTTAAATGACATGGTGTGGGATAAGGTGACCATTTGTTTGGTTTAAAGTAGGGATGTCAACGAATAGCAAATCAGGTTTTCAGGAATATTCGATCGACACAACTTAGACAAAATTATTAAAAAAATAATATTTCATATACCGAAGTTCCTTACGTGCTGTGTGTATTCTACTTTTGTTTTCACCGGAAGTTAAGACTCTGACGAATGAAATTATTGCAGTTAACATATCATCTTCTGAATGCCAAAATTCGTGTTTATGAATATCTTTGTGAAGTGTTTATATGTTCTGTTTTCGTCAATTGTTCATTAGTTTGCAAATAAAGCATGAATTGGATGATATGACCTACGTGAAAAATTAGTATGTAAATTATGTTGTTTCCCGTTACCCCATTTTTTCGGCATGTTTCTTTTCTCAATTACATTTTTGATCTTCCTTAATTAAAAAGCGAGTCGTTAACTCAAGTCCCTGTCGATGGTTTTAACTGCCTACTTTTTACACCTTTCGTCAACAACAAAATTACCGACAATTAAACACCTACTTTCTTCTATTTGAGACTATGGACTATCTAACTGTTAAAAACGGTCAGTAATTAACGGATTATCGATTATATTAGCACCCCCAATATACACAATGACACTTTTACAAGCGCGTATATTTCAACACCAACAACAACATCCTTTATTACTCTCATATTATCTTACACAAATCGGGGTAGGCAATAAATAAACAAACAACAATTTTATTTTCATCAATTTTTTTATTAAGTATATTTTCCGAATATTCGAATATTGAAACAGGATTCGAATATTCGAAGATAAAACGAATATTCGAATATTCGTTGACATCCCTAGTTTAAAGCAATATGTACTTAAAATTATGCATAGGTTTAAATGTAAAAGTTATCTTTGTAAGGTGTGTGACATTTTGTTTGCTCTCAATATTAACTCCCATATAGTATAATATATTGGTTTTTATTTTGCGCCACATTGAAGTGGGAAATTAGTCCTCTACTGAGGTATACGTGACTATTGGTTAATAAAACAAGCAGTGAATGTTCAGCCATATGGTGAATGTAGCAGTTAAGTATGGAGGCAAAATGCTTAGTCTAACCATGCTATATGAATAAATTACAATTAAATTTCGTCGTCTGCTTAACGTTTACCTTACTTGTTGCATGAGACAGAAGAAAGGGATTACCAGAAGGGTTGTTTTTTGGGAAATAGAAACTTAACTGCAAATTTTGGAAAATAATTCCAATAAAGTGTCTCGACATTTATGTTAACGAAATGGAAATGTCCCATAATTGTATTTGACCGGATTTCTGTTTGTACTTTAACAAAGCGTTGTTATCTCGACCCAGACTTCTCAGATTACTTCGGATTTCTGTACTTTATTGCTCTGAAATCAATAACATCTCACAAGCTTAGTGATGTATGAGCTTTCTGACTGGCAGATAGAAAGTTTTGCATTTCCTGAATTGCCTTTTCAGGATAAGTAGGTTGATTGGATTAAATTTGGGTTTACCAAGTCTATCTGTTGGTTGATACTTTAAATGAAATAGATCAATGTTTATTCTACTAGGTCACTCGGGTTAACAAAGTCACTTAAGGCTGGTTTATTGACTGTGTAAGCATTTTACATTTGTGAAGGAAATGTCGGAGTGAAGTTAAAGAACTCAAAACAGAATTTTTCCAAGTGTTTGATTGTCTTTTTGGAAAAATTTCTTCCAGTCTTATAAAACAGTCAGAACGTATTCAGTGAACACAAAAATAATTTTTGTGCTTCGTATGGAGGCAATTAGATTTACACTTGTCTGTCCGTCTGTCACACGATCTTGTTCAAATTCCACGACCAGCCAAATCACCACAGGATCCTTAATGGGTTAGGATGGCATTCCTTATTCTTTAGGTATTTAGACTGAACTGAATATTGTGTGCAAATTGATTACAACCACTTATAAATGCTTTTGATTGATTGTGGTTGAAAACAAGGACATATTGGTTGACAATGTCAAGTTGGTACAGAACTGTATTTGAGATGGGTTGTTGATTGTGTGCAACTTACTTACAATCAATAAATGCTTTTGATTGATTGTGGTTGAAAACAATGTCATATTGGAATGGTATTTTAAGATCGGTTGTTGTTGAAAACAAGGCTATATTGGTTGATGATGTCAAGTTGGTACAGAACGATATTTTAAGATCAGTTGTTGTTGAAAACAAGTATATATTGGTCGACGATGTCAAGTTTGTATTGAACGGTATTTTAAGATCAGTTGTTGTTGAAAACAAGGCTATATTGGTAGATGATGTCAAGTTTGTATAGAACGGTATTTTAAGATCGGTTGTTGTTGAAAACAAGTATATATTGGTCGACGATGTCAAGTTTGTATAGAACGGTATTTTAAGATCGGTTGTTGTTGAAAACAAGGATATATTGGTAGATTATGTCAAGTTTGTATAGAACGGTATTTTAAGATCGGTTGTTGTTGAAAACAAGGATATATTGGTAGATTATGTCAAGTTTGTATAGAACGGTATTTTAAGATTGGTTGTTGTTGAAAACAAGGATATATTGGTTGATGATGTCAAGTTTGTATAGAACGGTATTTTAAGATTGGTTGTTGTTGAAAACAAGTATATATTGGTTGATGATGTCAAGTTTGTATAGAACGGTATTTTAAGATTGGTTGTTGTTGAAAACAAGGATATATTGGTTGATGATGTCATGTTGGCACAGAACAGTATTTTTAAGATCGGTTGTTGTTGAAAACAAGGATATATTGGTTGATGATGTCATGTTGGCACAGAACAGTATTTTTAAGATCGGTTGTTGTTGAAAACAAGGATATATTGGTTGATGATGTCAAGTTTGTATAGAACGGTATTTTAAGATCGGTTGTTGTTGAAAACAAGGATATATTGGTAGATGATGTCAAGTTTGTACAGAACGGTATTTTAAGATTGGTTGTTGTTGAAAACAAGGATATATTGGTTGATGATGTCATGTTGGCACAGAACAGTATTTTAAGATTGGTTGTTGTTGAAAACAAGTATATATTGGTTGACAATGTCCGGATTTCAGCTTGAGGGAGTGGAGGATAGACTTCTGTTTCAGGTCTATTATGTCATTATAGCTGGTTGAAACATTTTCACTTAAACAAGGTTAAGGTACTTTCATTGACCTCTGATCAATGAGAAAGTATTATAAAATAAGGGAGGCAAGACAGATTCCTATATTCCCACATTGTAACATGATTGTACAATAAGAGTGATACATAAAGGGCATGGAATAGCTTGAAAGTTGAAAGTTGTCTGCCAATCTTTGCCAGAATGGTATTAGTTTTTGACACCAAAAGCATCTGTGTATTACAGCAAAATCTCCAAGTAAAACCCTTCCAAAATGGTGTAAAAATGCCCAAAATGCATTTTCTTCCAGGGGCTTTGCTCCCTGGTCCCACTTGCCACCTAAAGCTGCGGCCGTGGTCAAGTGGTTAGTGTGCTGGACTTGTAACCCGGCGATCTGGGTTCGATTCCCAGTCGCAGCAGGTCATACCCTTCCATGAAAATTTGACAATGTCGATTTTCCTCCACATGTGGCTCCTTATGGAAGGGTAAGTTAGTACTGGTAAGTATTCAGTCCAGGAAAAACTGGTTAGGTGAACCGGCCGCCGTATAACTGAAATATCGTTGAGAAACGGCGTTTAACCCGATGAAACAAACAAACTTGCCACCTAACCTCTCGTCTTGAAAAAATGTTTCCTCTTTTCGGCTCTAATGGATCAATCACACTCCTTGTACAAGAGCAATTGTAAATATTAATGATAGTTTAACAACCACTTTTTATATCCTGTTGTGTAAATGCATTTCAAACAACGAAATTTTGGGATTGGTATTTGAAATTTTCTATATTGTAGGTATCTGCCTGTGTGTGTAAATTGTTTATTGACACATTTAGAGAGAGAGTTTGTTAAAAGTTCGAAATATGATATATCAAATGCTGGGTTTTGTATAGTCTGCTTCTTTTAATTGCCATATCCTTAAAGGATTTTTTTAATAATAATACAGCGAAACCTCAATAATAAGACCACCCTTTGGACCCTTGAAAACTGGTCTTCTTTTTGAGGTGGTCTTAATATTGAGGTTTAATTAAGTGCTAAACTGTGAAATGGACTTGTAAATTGTGTTCTTACTTTTGAAGTGGTCTTCTTATTGGGGTGGTCTTGATATTGAGGTGGTCTACGATTTACTGTATGATGTGTGAAACATATGCTTGTTCTCGTTTCAGCAATTATCAGAATGAGTGACTACACGTCCACCGTGGATCCCCAATTTTGGGAGGCACAAGTTCGATCCTTCAGCAGCTCTCCCGTTCAGTCCAATGAGCCAACATCCAGCACACCAGACCTGTCTGTAAGTTCATTTTCTTTAGCATGAAAATATTTATGTCAGAATACTTTAAAGTTATCATTTGTTCTACTTGAGTTCTAAATTGCAATAAATATATAATTAGATAACATTTGACTGGCCACTGTCAATCACACTCCATAGGTTACATTTTGTATCTTATCTACATGAGACTTGATCAAAATGTTTGCCTGAATCAAATCTAGGTCAAAATTGAAACTGGGTCATCTGAGGTCAAAAACTAGGTCACATGATCAAATGATGGATAATCCTTGTGGATTCTCGTGAGGCTGCGTTTTCTACCGGAACTACATAAAACTTTATCAGAATGTTTGTCTTAATAAAATACAAGTCCAGTTTGGTACAGGGTAATGTTGGGTCAAAAAGTAGGTCACAAGGTCAAATCAATGAAAATCCTCTTGGACTCTCTTGAGGCTAACATGGCAATGTACTCAGGTGAGCTATATAGGGCCACCATGGCCCTCTTGTTTTACTCTTCCGTTGTTGGAAGCTGTTTATACTGTAGGCCCCTTTAGTGATGTAAGATTGTAAGCTTTTTGTGATACACAGGAGTTCAATGTGACCCTGGAGGTGACCTTTTGACCCCTGGAATTACCAAAAAAAACCACATTTTGACCCGAAGAATTTTGGTTGAAGGGTAAACTTTTCTGAATTACTGATAATTTGACTATAAAATGGATAAATCTGGTAAAAAGTCATTGAAGTAACCCTAGAGATTTAGCACCTTGTGGAACCTCTGACGCACAATTTTGTGTTTTTCAACGTTTTCACTTGCCTGCTATTTGTAATATAAAACCATGTGGAGTCTTGGGCTACCAAATTAAATCTGAATTGTGAATCTGACCACATTATACTTCTATAAGTCTAATTTACCTGTGAAGTGTGTAAAATTATATATTTCTGGCTTATTCCAATATAATTGATGATTATTTAATGACATGTTACAAATAACATCTACCCTGAGGGCTTTATAACTTCCTAATACATAGTAAGATGTGATAATTTGTTAACTTACTGAAGTATTCGACTGCTAAAATATATGGGTTACTATTTATTTATTTATTTATATGTGGTTTTATGGCGCATCGACAGCTTCGGTCATTTAGCGCGCAAGGAATGTAAAAAACATGTGAAACTAAAAAGGTTTACGACATATACTTGTATATGTTAAATTGGTGTAAATATAGTGGGTAAAAATTTGGATTATTATGGTACGAATATATTTTTATGTACCAGGGTGAGCGAGGCAATCCTCATTCACCGGAATTATATTACTATAATATGATTATTAGATATATATTTATGTGCTTGGATTTGAAATACCTTACTAAAAGAAATGATTGGCGGTCATTATTGGTGATCTTTGATATTGACATGACCCAGATTTGATGGAATCAGCGCTGACTGTTAATATAGTATACTGTGAGTACAACTCAAAAATGTAAACAAAGAAAGACAACTCAAACAAAATATAGTATTGAGTACCCAATAGTTGTTTCCCTTTGAACACTGTCGTATGTATATATATATATATATATATATAGCCAGGTATAACACAGCTCTTTGGGTCAATCCTATCCAGTCTGCATATCCGTTTATGATCTTAACAGTGATCCATTATGATTCAAAAATGAATAACGATATACTTTACTATAAACGACTTTGCCATTTTGACAATTAAATTCCATGGTTCTGACGAATCTTATGACACTTGCTGTAAAGCTATCATCACAGATCGGCATATATTCCCTTTTAATTGAAATATACATCCCATCATTGACTAAAGCATTGAGCAGTCTATTGGAAATGACGTTAATCTTTATTTCCATACAATATTAGTACAGTACTTAGTACATAAGTGAGAAAAAAAGAAGTTAATTTGCTTTTCGATTTTGAGAGCAATATCTTCATCCATCCTGGTAAGTGTATTGCCATAAGTGTGACTTAAGTTTGATAACTGTTACCATAGCATATTTGAGGTGTGAAAACAAAAGTAAACTATTTGCTTATATATATTCTATTCAGAATGTTCTTTTGTGTAGTTAATATATTGCTTTATTAAGCTGTACAGTGCATAGATGAGACTGAAATAAAGAAATATATAGTTTTATATATTTTGAAAATCAAAACGAAACTGTCATGAAGAAATTAAGCGTATTCATCTTCAAAGCGCTGGAAATACGAAAAGATATTTAATTAAAATTGTATTATGAATATATCAAACAAAACGGTATGGTAATGACTGATAACATAGTATATATACGCGTATTTATATGTATTATTATTTCATACACATGTTTTTTCGCTATCGCATGTATGTTTTATTACATAGTCATTTTCAGTTTGTTCTTCAACTATAACGTTATATGTGTAATAGTGTTCCTTCTCCGTCTCATAGATATATGTTTGTATATATGTATATATTTGTTTGTCCTCATGGGCCATATGGCTTACTGGACTTAAATGAAAATAAAACCATTAAAACCACTATACATGTATAAGTGAAAAATGAAATTGATTTTACTTTCACCCTGTGGCACATCAAAACTGATTGGTTTGTGTTAAAATTTAATTATCTCTTTCTTTTATCCGCCTCGATTACGTGATTGTGGATCATTGACATTGATGTGTTATTGATAAATCTATAAAACATTTGAATATTTTTGGCTTAAAAAAATGAATGTTGATTTATCTTTAAGGGAAGTAACTGATGACATTGTTTGCAGTTATTATGTATGGATTATTTCCCTTTTATAACCAATAGTGCTGTTACAAGTGTATAGGCTGTTTCAGGACCAAACTGTCAATTTGGGTAAGAAAGTGTGCTCATTCGTAAAATTATAACATTTGTTTAGTCTTCTACTTTCATGGCTTTTACATCGCAAGCACAAGGAGAAACACAAACATCTCCGTACATTGAAATGTATCGGGCCAGTAAATATATTCATGTGTTCACGGTTGATATAACTGCAGTTATACAGCATGTCGTGCCAAAAGGAAATTTGTTCTTTATTTTGCAAATTTAGTTCAGCCCTTTTTTAAACTGTTCCCGTTCGGTTAGAAAGGGTCAGGTATGTGTGTTATAATTACCCGACAACTGAAGGAGATAACATGCGGTACAAAAGTTGGCTGTGTGATCTCTGAATACCCTGCACTTAAACTCTCCAATACAGCAGTTCAATTACGATAGCGAGACAGATATATTGGGAGTTATAACGACCTTGAATACAGGGTCATTGTCCTATGTTGTTTGTCATCTTGAACTTCACTCTGCGTAAGGACAGTAACTTTATACATGCGGTTACTGTCATCCATTCTGTTTACCCAGTTTAAAGATGTGTCTGGCTCATCTGAACATAAAATGTTTGAATTGGCTTTTCCCAGTATTGTTGTTACATTGGCTAAAACATCCTAATAAGAGCGATTGCAATGTAAAACCGATTGAAAAAATCTTTTTTTATCATATTACTTACAGTCAAAACGGTAAAATAGTCTGATTGTTAAAAAAAATGGAAGTTTCTTTTAATTTTATGATGTACAAACATCTTTCTTCAACAAATATGGATTAATTAATACATTACGAATTCATTCTTTATAAATGCATGTTTACTGATGTTTTAACCATAGGAAATGTATTTTTCATGTTTGGTTAATTAAACAAATGAACAAAAAATGTGCATAGTGTAACATTAAAGTGTGTGTGAAAGATTTGTTTAAAAGATCAGGAAAGCAGTGACAGCCATAGAGAGCTTAGCATTGCGAAATTTCTTCTGACTTTCAAATTGTTACTTTCAAATATCTTGCGCATGGTTTCAAATTGTATGTGATAAAACCCCATCTTGTCTGACATTTAAATTCAAGTTAATAATCCTCATTAACTGTTGCTTTGATCATATCTACCTTTTCGAGTGAACGATTTTGTGTAGAAAGACTTATAATGTCTACTACTCGAGTATGACGTTTTGCCTGTTGTCATAGTAACACTTCTATTATTTATTCTGAACTTGACTATACATCGTAGTTTTTGTCAACCAAGAGATCGATAGGGTTAAGCTAATAAAAACACATAAAATTGTAGATATTTTTCTCATCTTCAAGGCTTAAGAGAAAATTGTAGATATTTTTCTCATCTTCAAGGCTTAAGAGTAGCAAATGACCTAGCTTCAGTGAAAATCGAAGCTTTTAACGATGCCTGCGATAGTCTGGTTACAAACAAGAAATAATTAAGTCATTTTCTCTTCTCAGACAATGTCTTTTTAATTAAGGCATTGAACTTAGACCAAGTTACTTATTTCATTGAACCAAGGGTCATTGTAATACAGGAAATCATTTACAGTAAAACCTCACTTAAAGACCACCTCAATAATAAGACCACCTCAAAGTTAAGAATACAATTTTCAAGTCCATTTTCACTGTTTTGCTCTTTATTCAACCTCAAAATTAAGACCACCTCAATAAGAAGATCAGTTTTCAAGGGTCCCAATGGTGGTCTGATTATCGAGGTTTTACTGTATTTTATTTATCAGGACTAAAAAGAAACCAGTGAAGCTGAATTATCATTAAAAAGTAAAATAATTTCATGTGTGATTTTTTTTTTTTAAATGAGGATATCATGCCACAATAACATCTACCAGTAATTGTAATGTTAAATTTAACTGTAATGCTGCTTTATGTACGCTATGCTGTTCAAATATTTTTTTCTCATAAATATTTTAATCTGGTTGGTGGAAAGTTTGATGTTTCCATTTCTTAGTATGTTGATAGTGTTTAGGTCGGGCATTGTGCTCTAGAGTTGTGACTCCTAATCCAATAGGTGGTGAGTTCAAGTACTTCCTTTTAATAGTCACTGAATTTAGTGCAAATACTGGTAAGGTTCTGAGCAACCTTACTCTTTTCCGTACAAACATTTGTTGGTTCGCTCTTTCCTTCATTCGTTCCTTCATTCGTTCCTTCATTCATTCCTTCATTCGTTCGTTCCTTCATTCGTTCCTTCATTCATTCCTTCATTTGTTCATTCATTCATTCATTCATTCAATCAATCAATCAATCAATCAATCAATCAATCAATCAATCAATCAATCAATCATTCATAAATTCAATCAATCATTCATAAATTCAATCAATCAATCATTCATTCATAAATTCAATCAATCAATCATTCATTCATTCATTCAATCAGTCAATCATTCAATCACAAATTCACAAATTCACAAGGTTAGTATGTTACACTAATACTTACCATTGCGAGGAAAGTCAGACCGAAGGGTTAATTATGTCAGAAGGTGATTTGAGTGCATGGACTCAAATTTTGTGGTTTTTTGGTAGTACAAATTTTACAATGTACCAAGGTTATGCATGATTTATCCAGTATAAATCTCAGTTCGTTCAACCACAAACATATGGCAGTGGATTCTTGCATATCCCACATAATCTTACTGCACTGTTTCATACAGCAGTTGCGCTCTGCTACGCTTTTATCGGCAATGACATTTGGTATTTGTTTTAATGACTTGTACAAAGAATCATTTGCACTTTTAGAAATTGTGTTTTTAAGTACTTCTGAGATCATCATTTTAATACTTGATTTGGAGTGTAGTTTTTAATTAGACTGCTAGTTTTAAATTAGGAAATAGGGTGTTTGGAGTTACCTGCCTTTAATAACTTCCTTGAATTTATGTGTTGACGTCATGATGTGCGTCAGTGAATTCCATCTGATTGAATTATTGTTGCAATGTTTATTATCAGTTCAATCTAAGTTGTCTGAAGAATACACACCGAGTATTATGAAGAATTTATTTTATTTCAAACATTGCCAAATTACACTTAGAGGATTTCTGTGAGAAACATAATGGCATTAATTGCTCTGTATCATCCTCGTTAATTATTCTGTGTCACCGAGATGCTGCAACAGTATTTGCTAATCAATGCTGTTTACAGGCTTGCAGGGCATTCAGGGATTTCTAACTGATGTATTCTGTATTTTGATTTTGAATGTTTTGCAAAAGAGATCTTAAAATTCTGACAGCGAATATTGGCAAAAAATAAAACTTCCGTTGTTGATGAACAGGATTGCTTTCAAGTAAATTGATTAAAATTCTGTTTGACTTGCTAACCGTATTCTAGACTGAGATTTTTACGCTTGTAGTAAATATGATTTATTTATTTCTGAAAGTG
This sequence comes from Mactromeris polynyma, assembly GCA_032209605.1. NCBI lineage: Eukaryota > Metazoa > Mollusca > Bivalvia > Venerida > Mactridae > Mactromeris > Mactromeris polynyma. The sequence continues at coordinate 9,078,418 of JASFXZ010000012.1, forward strand.
TCCTTTAGAAGACACTCAGGGCCCTAATGCTTCATTTTCTGGGAATGAAGCCAGGACTTTCTGAATCGTGGAACTTATTGTGGCAGACAACCCATTAGTTGCATTGTTTAAACCTCTGACCTTCCGTAAGCCATCTTGTTATTTCTTACTTACAAACCCTACATTCTGGGTAGGATGACTGTGTGTGCGTACTTACACACCTAGCCCAGCATACGTGTCTCTGTACTCCGACTTTTACACGCGTCTTCGTTACAAAACAAGTCGTATCCATGAAAATCTTGTGTTGAAAAGACAAATAAATCAACGAAAAGCTACAATTTTCTGTCGTACAGTTTTTTATTGCATGCAAAGCATATATCTGTTCACGAAAATAAGAGTAAATGCAGTGGAAAGACCGACGGTGTCCAACTTCTATTTACTTTTGTGAATGGTTTAGCAGGACATTGTACAGCGACAGTATAGAGATGTGACGTCCGTGGCTGGACTATTACACACCCAACCAGGGAAGTGGCCTTAAGTATGAGAAAGATTTGAAAGACAGAATCAGAAGAGCTTGATAGTTTAAAAGGGGAGTAAAATGAGATGAACAATACTCAGTGTATACCCATGATACTTAGACAAGTGTGAATATGGGTCATCTCCGGTTGAAAACTGGGTCATTAGGTCAAATTTTAGAAAAAAAAATTGTTTTAAAGTTTCTTATTCCTTTCATAAATTCAACAGTTTACTCCAATCATCATGAAACTTAATCATGTATTTGTCTGCATAATATCATAGACAGTTGTGAATATGGACTCAGGCCAAAAACTAGGTCACTACGTCAAATTTTAGGAAAACATTTTACATTAAAGAATTATTCCTTTCATATATTCAACAGTTTTAATCCAATCTTTATGAAACCTTGTCAGAATATGTGTGTGCATTATATCCTACACAAATGTAAATATGGGTCATCTCAGGTCAAAAATAAGGTCACTAGGTCAAATCTTATAAAACCTTGTTTACACTCTTCATTAAACTTGGTCAGAATATTTGACAGAATGAAATTTATTTTACACACATGCATGAATGCACGCACTCCTCTATAAACATACATACTACTGCAAAATTGCCTTTGTCAAAATGAGACATGTAGCGTAAATGCGGTTTTCACATTTAAACGCCTTGTTATTTACTTGACATTAGTTGTAAATAAATTGTTAGGTTGTCGGCCAATGAAAATATGTTTTTGAAATAAACTGACCAATAGACATCATGCAGCCGGTAATGATATTCTCAGTGAATGCTTTACTGACAGGAAGTCATTGAGAATTCTGTCATTGTGTACTCAATGTCTATTGGTCAATAGTTTCCAAAACATGTTTTCATTGGCTGATCACCAGTCCTCTCAATGTTGTTACAAACTGCTCTCAAATAAATGCAAATGCACTTCAGGAAAATTTAGGTACTAAAATAACACAGCGTGTTTTCTAGGTAGAATGTATGAGTCATGTTGTACTTATATAAACTTTCTTCCACTGGGAATGTTTAACATGACTGTGTTGATCATTTAATTGATTTAGCTTACGAAAATGAATCTGATGCTGGTATATAATGGAGATTATTGTTATGCCTGCAGCAGATAAACGGCTGTGCTAACATTTGATTCTGTTGGGCTTATACCAGTAATAGACAAACTCTTATCTCTGAAACTCATTAGCAGTGTTGTTTTCCAAAATTAATTAATTGCTGTAATTAAGTGAAGTTTAAATAATGAACAAATCTTTACTGATCTTTAGACATTATGTTTAGGGTTCAAGTATTTATGATTACATTATCAAATCTAGGGATGTCAATAAATATTCGAATATTTGAACATTTGTATATTCGTTCATACGTCCGAATATTTGAATACTGATTTGGCATTCGAATATTTGATAAAAAAACATATTTTCAATATAAAAGCTGACTGCCAGTGTATTAAATTTCAATGATGGCCTGTCAACATCGAATCGAATGATGTGTTATATTTGACCATATATTCAAATTTAAAAATTGCCTTTTTGTTGACATTCCTTATAAAAACATTGAGCTTTGGAACACCATGGTTACAACAACATTAACGTCAACAACTGTCACCATGACAACAACAAAAGCGTCACCATGACAGCAACAAAAGCAACCACAACCAAAACCTCAACTGCTAGTATTCGTTAGAGAGTGGCTGTTGTCAGTGTCTGAACCCTCTGGCGAAAATAGAATGGATGGAAGAAGAATTCATTTTAGTTATGATATTCCCTAGATGTTACTCATTTTATTCAACCATATTAATTGGATTCTGATTTGTCTGTGGGCATATTTATTCCATATGGTGTCACTGTACTCTGTGATACTCTTGTTGTTCTGGGAATTAAGCGCAGCTAAACTCGAAACCCAATGTCTCACAGAAATTGACATAGATCTGACTGCGAAGTTCATACGCCTGTAAAAAATTGAGCAGAGTTCATTGAACAACTGATTTACGAATTGTCGAGGGTATTCTATCTGTTTGATTTTATTTATTTTCTCCAAGCAGCTTACGTTCAATCCTTGTTTTTGTTTTGTGATTCTCTTTTTTCTGCTAATGTTGTTTCTTGACCTCGAAGTTAATACTACAGAAGTAAGTATCGATTGTTATTGACTTCAACAAAGTCTGTCACCAATAATTAAAATTATATCTTCAATGCTAATCTTAATGTCCTAAAAGATAATATTTCCTGACAGGTTGGCTTTTAAGTCAGTTGAAATTACAGCTGTGACTCCTTGCTCTACTGTTTGGGTAATACAGTCTCGTACTTCACCCAGAGCCGGGGTAATACAGTCTCGTACTTCACTCAGAGCCGGGGTAATACAGTCTCGTACTTCACCCAGAGCCGGGGTAATACAGTCTCGTACTTCACCCAGAGCCGGGGTAATACAGTCTCGTACTTCACCCAGAGCCGGGGTAATACAGTCTCGTACTTCACTCAGAGCCGGGGTAATACAGTCTCGTACTTCACCCAGAGCTGGGGTAATACAGTCTCGTACTTCACCCAGAGCTGGGGTAATACAGTCTCGTACTTCACCCAGAGCCGGGGTAATACAGTCTCGTACTTCACCCAGAGCCGGGGTAATACAGTCTCGTACTTCACCCAGAGCCGGGGTAATACAGTCTCGTACTTCACCCAGAGCCGGGGTATTACAGTCTCGTACTTCACCCAGAGCCGGGGTAATACAGTCTCGTACTTCACCCAGAGCCGGGGTAATACAGTCTCGTACTTCACCCAGAGCCGGGGTAATACAGTCTCTTACTTCACTCAGAGCCGGGGTAATACAGTCTCGTACTTCACCCAGAGCCGGGGTAATACAGTCTCGTACTTCACCCAGAGCCGGGGTAATACAGTCTCGTACTTCACTCAGAGCCGGGGTAATACAGTCTTGTACTTCACCCAGAGCCGGGGTAATACAGTCTCGTACTTCACTCAGAGCCGGGGTAATACAGTCTCGTACTTCACTCAGAGCCGGGGTAATACTGTCTCGTACTTCACCCAGAGCCGGGGTAATACAGTCTCGTACTTCACCTAGAGCCGTACAATATGTTTCCACAGTCCAACATCAAGTGTGTAAAGCTTAATATTGTACTGGTAGCAGTAAAATTTCCCAGTACATTTGTATGATCACAAATTTGATATGTGCTTTGTGCTAGATAAAATGTATGTTATGAAAGTCCCATTTTTATAAATTGGATTTTCGATTTCCTCGATCGTGAGTTTTGTTCTGTTTGTTTAAGCATGTAACAGGTGGCTGATAATCTTTGTAGTGTTGTGACAGATGTTTTTTTTCATTACGACTATATTTGATACTGTCAAAGATATAGCCTTACTTAGGGATCAGTTATTATAGTAGATCGCTATTTGTTTTATGTAAAGAAGAGCACTGTGACCAAAGAACAGGTTTAGTGATCGTGCTATGCAAAACTGTTAGTAATGTTGGTAAAAGAATCAATGAATTCATGCAAAACGTTGCAATTTGGTAGCTGTAATAAAAATATCATAAAAATATACGATAAAAATAATAACGCCTCCTTGTCTTCCCTTACCATATCTGAGATTAGGACTTCTTGGTCTTCAGGAAATCTCCTTATATTGTTCCAGATACAAGTATACGTCTGGTGATATTAAGATTAGCAAGGTCAAGGTAAAAATAGATAGGTTGGTTTGTTTACTCCTAAATATAGCAAGCAGCATTGTGCAAGGTGTCATCTAGGGTAGAAATGACCTTTCGGAATTTATTTGCATGAACAAATATTTGAGTGATAATTTTTTTTTTCAAATTCAACATATATATATATGGATGAGCTGTGTAGGAAGGTGATAAATGAAAAACTAGAAAAATGACCATGGACTGCCAGCTTTCACAGGTCGAATACCGATGCCTGGTATAACCATGTCTTAATCTCTAATTATAATATGTTATCTTATAAACACCCTGGTCCTATTTTATTTACCATGTTTATGGTACCTTTAAAAGAAAGTTAAATCAGATAAGGACAGTAAATTTAGAAAAAGTATAATTCACTGTTGGAAGTCATTCCAAAGAAACATACCAGTAGTAATTTACACAATTTTAGATGAGGTTGTAAAAATACTCGATCATTATAGGCTTGTGACTAAAGTTGTTGCTTTATACTCTTATTTTTACAAAAAAGTAAGTTAAGGCTTAATACAGTAAAACTTCGAAACTTCGAACTGCCATCGGAACCAGCAGTTAGTTTGAGCCATCTATTGTCCGAGACATCTATGGTATACGTGTATATGTACAAACTCACTGGCCCGGGTACAAGTGTACTAAGCATGCTGAACACTAGGCATTTATGTGTTGTTTGTGTTTTCATACTGAATTCAGGTCGCTCAATAGTGATATCATTATTCATAAAGATAATAATTCAAAAAGAAATTAGAGGAAAACAGATTTGTGACATTAGTGTATGTATATAGTACAACCGTCAAGTAATTATCTCAACATGCGAATAACGTGTGACGCCAATCCTTCCCATCAACAATACGGTCAATGAAAGGTGTGAATTATTGTATCTATTATGAACAATGGGATGATTTGGTAGCTAGGGAACGCAAATCATGTGATCTACTGTTAGATAATACGAAATAAGAAGGGATTTCGTCGGAGCTTAAGAACCTGTTCAAGGTATCTATACTGTGTTCGAGCCAAAACTGTTTAAGGTTTCGAAGTTTGACTGTACTTTTGTTAAAAAAACATGTATGATAATTAAAGGGACTTGTTCAATTCATTAACTTTAAATGTTCATGTTCCAATCCGTGCGAAATGATAAAACTTCTTTTTTCAATTAAAGGCTGTCATGTTGTCTCTATGATTTCAATGCATTATTCAATGCCACTGGCAGACAGCAAAGCTGGTCTATCGGCATTTGTAGAAAGAAGCATATAGACTTGTTTTTCTCTCTCAACCCACATTGAAAAACTTAATGGGGACAGGCGAAACTTTGAGTAATCAGTACCTTTGAATGAAATTGAATTTAAGTTTTTGTTGAATGTTAATGTTGTGTGCCATTCTCGCGGTCGATGGTTTTGAATAGATTATTATGAAAGGAAATTATTGTCCTTTAGCATACAAAACACAGATATAATTTAAAAAAGATTATGTTTTATTTATTTCAATTTAGCAGCGTCATTCATGTGTATATAAAAACATACATACCGTAAGCATGCTAGATGTGGAAATTATAAACCCACCCATTGAAATGTCAGATTTAGGTCATAGCAAACAAAATCCTTTATCCGTCCTTTGAAGCTTTACCATACTCCTGACATTTTACAATAACTTTTCATCTGTAAGAATAAATCACTTTTAATGGGCCCAAGTGTCATTTCTGTTAAATATGAAAAAAGCTTGTTTGATTGAAGTTGAGTCTATTAATGTCCGCTCAATTGCAATGTCAGTGACCTGAACAACATTAGGACTCTTTAATTGACTCTAAATTTGTTAAACAAATAGTGGCTTAGTTATTTTGTAGAACACTTGCTCCAATGAAATTGATTGGTAAAAATGAATTGTCCTAAAGGAAGGGGTTGCCACAAATTTGTGCAATGTTTGTAACAATGCAACAACTAAACATTTGATTCAGTAATTATAGGAATAATATGATTGCTAAAAACACCATTTCCTTTCTTGTTTTGTAAACATTGTTTCATTCTGTAGAATAGCTGCAGTTACCTAATGCTTCAGAAGAATAGCTGCAATTATGTATGCTTCAGGAGAATAGCTGCAGTTACCTAATGCTTCAGGAGAATAGCTGCAGTTACCTAATGCTTCAGAAGAATAGCTGCAGTTACCTAATGCTTCTGGAGAATAGCTGCAGTTACCTAATGCTTCTGTAGAATAGCTGCAGTTACCTAATGCTTCCGGAGAATAGCTGCAGTTACCTAATGCTTCCGGAGAATAGCTGCAGTTACCTAATGCTTCAGTAGAATAGCTGCAGTTACCTAATGCTTCCGGAGAATAGCTGCAGTTACCTAATGCTTCCGGAGAATAGCTGCAGTTACCTAATGCTTCCGGAGAATAGCTGCAGTTACCTAATGCTTCCGGAGAATAGCTGCAGTTACCTAATGCTTCCGGAGAATAGCTGCAGTTACCTAATGCTTACGGAGAATAGCTGCAGTTACCTAATGCATCGGGAGAATAGCTGCAGTTACCTAATGCTTCCGGAGAATAGCTGCAGTTACCTAATGCTTCCGGAGAATAGCTGCAGTTACCTAATGCTTCCGGAGAATAGCTGCAGTTACATATGCTTCCGGAGAATAGCTGCAGTTACATATGCTGACGGAGAATAGCTGCAGTTACATATGCTGACGGAGAATAGCTGCAGTTACATATGCTGACGGAGAATAGCTGCAGTTACATATGCTGACGGAGAATAGCTGCAATTTGCATTAATAGTCATAACATTTTGCAAACATGTACAAAACCCCATTGTGTTATAGAAAAATAGAAGGTTTCATCTCAGACAAAGAAGGAAAATATAGTTTTCCGTGACATAACTCGACTGTACTTGAAATTGTTCTCTGTTTGTTTTTCATTGCATGACACAAGTAGGAATGGGTGTCATATATTGAATGAAATGAATTTTGATATGGAAATTGCAAATTTGCTTGCATGCCAAATTCTATTTGTTCACAATGCTGGAATAACTGCATGGAATCAATTTCTGTTCACGATTCTGCATTATCCGTATGTCTTAAAAAGTAAATATGTTTTCAATGAAGACTAGATTGAACTGTCTGTTTCTGTCGAGGCTTCTACTCTTAAACATAGATTTCTGATGAGTCAATACACAATATTGGGTCTTTTCACATAAATGTATACCAATGTAAACCAAATATCTATCATTCTCTTCAGTGGTGAAGGTATAGTAAGATAGTAAGCTGTGTTAGTACATTACGAGGTTTCATTTTTTCGGCTATTTGCATATCAGTGTTGTGTAAACCAATCAAATCTTACGTTAGCCACCAAGGCAATTTCTTTTCAACCGAACAACGTTTGTAAGCTTGACGTGGATTGGTTGACCTTTCGATAAAGGGTACGTTACCTTACCGAAATCCACTGAATATAGTTGAATTAAGCGAAATCCATTTTAGATCTGGAGTGACCTGAGCAATCACGTAACATCTCAGCATTTTTTTTATGATGCACAAAACATTGTAAACTTCAAATTGCGCCGACCATCTTTTTTCAAGATATTTCTTGTTTACTGTGTTCACTGGTCAAATGAAACATATTTCTGGTGTTGTTTTAGTCGAATTACTGTGTTCTGCTGTTTGCATGGGAATCGTAGTAGGCATGCGAAGATTAGCTTGAGGAAGGATTTTCCCTGTGAATATCTTGTTTCTGCAGATGCTACTTATATCTCATGCTGTGTTGTTCTTCTGTTTTGCTGAGATTTGACTTTTCATTGTATTTAGAATTAAAAAATGATCAGACCTGTTTGGGTAGCTCAGTTTGTAGCTTTATACGACTGTGCAGCCAATGTAGAGTTGATGGTATGAACCCTGTGTGAGGCATGTCTGTCTTCCCGGACAATTTGTCTAAAGATTAATGTACTCAAACTTACTAAGTCTTGTCTTTCATCTGTTATACATTTCTCTTAAATGTTGCCACTCATAGTTTGTTTTTATTTACTTGAGAATGGTAGTAATCAAATTGCAATGAAAAGATGTTTTGGAAAATACCATATATTAGGCCTAATTATCGCTGCAAAACGCCGATCTAGGGCGTAGTTTTAGGTCCAAAAAAGGCAAATTTCAATTGCCCCAAAATTGTATAAATGGTACCAAGCTTTTGTCTGAATGAAGAAATGATTAATAAAGACAACGCAAACTATTTTTGATATCAAAATGCGCTGATTACAATAAATATATCACATGTTGTTAGCACCTCCTTGTTGAACACATTGGTAAGCGTGTCAGCACAATGATTGATGTCTAGTAAGTTGGCACGATGTTTGATGTCTAGTTGGCACGATGTTTGATGTCTAGTTGGTACCATGTTTGATCTCTAGTTGGTACCATGTTTGATGTCTAGTTGGTACCATGTTTGATGTCTAGTTGGCACAATTTTGATGTCTAGTTGGTACCATGTTTGATGTCTAGTTGGTACCATGTTTGATGTCTAGTTGGTACCATGTTTGATCTCTAGTTGTTACCATGTTTGATGTCTAGTTGGTACCATGTTTGATGTCTAGTTGGTACCATGTTTGATCTCTAGTTGGTACCATGTTTGATGTCTAGTTGGTACCATGTTTGATGTCTAGTTGGCACAATTTTGATGTCTAGTTGTTTCCATGTTTGATGTCTAGTTGGTACCATGTTTGATGTCTAGTTGGCACGATGTTTTATGTCTAGTTGGTACCATGTTTGATGTCTAGTTGGTACCATGTTTGATGTCTAGTTGGTACCATGTTTGATGTCTAGTTGGTACCATGTTTGATCTCTAGTTGGTACCATGTTTGATGTCTAGTTGGTACCATGTTTGATGTCTAGTTGGTACCATGTTTGATGTCTAGTTGGTACCATGTTTGATGTCTAGTTGGTACCATGTTTGATGTCTAGTTGGTACCATGTTTGATATCTAGTTGGCACAATGTTTGATGTCTAGTTGGTACCATGTTTGATGTCTAGTTGGTACCATGTTTGATGTCTAGTTGGCACAATGTTTGATGTCTAGTTGGTACCATGTTTGATGTCTAGTCAGCACAATGTTTGATGTCTAGTTGGTACCATGTTTGATGTCTAGTCAGCATGATATTTGATGTCTTGTCGGCACAATATTTGATGTCTAATTTGATGTCTAGTCGGCACGATATTTGATGTCTAGTCGACACAATGTTTGATGTCTAGTCGACACAATGTTTGATGCCTAGTTGGCACAATGTTTGATGTCTAGTCGACACAATGTTTGATGTCTAGTCGACACAATGTTTGATGTCTAGACGGCACGATGTTTGATGTCTAGTCGACACAATATTTGATGTCTAGTCGGCACGATGTTTGATGTCTAGTCGGCACAATGTTTGATGTCTAGTCGGCACAATGTTTGATGTCTAGTCGACACAATGTTTGATGTCTAGTCGGCACAATGGTTGATGTCTAGTCGGCACAATGGTTGATGTCTAGTCGGCACGATGTTTGATGTCTAGTCGGCACAATGGTTGATGTCTAGTCGGCACAATGGTTGATGTCTAGTCGGCACAATGGTTGATGTCTAGTCGGCACAATGGTTGATGTCTAGTCGGCACAATGGTTGATGTCTAGTCGGCACAATGGTTGATGTCTAGTCGGCACAATGGTTGATGTCTAGTCGGCACGATGTTTGATGTCTAGTCGGCACAATGTTTGATGTCTAGTCGACACAATGTTTGATGTCTAGTCGGCACAATGTTTGATGTCTAGACGGCACAATGTTTGATGTCTAGTCGGCACAATGTTTGATGTCTAGTTTGCACAATGTTTGATGTCTAGTTATAGTCGGCACAATGTTTGATGTCTAGTCGGCACAATGTTTGATATCTAGACGGCACGATGTTTGATGTCTTGTCGACACAATGTTTGATGTGACACGTATCTAAAACTTTGTTCTCACAGGCTTCAAAGGCGCTGCATCTTAATTTCCAAGACGGACACTCGATTTGTCAATGATTTACATTTAATATGAATTTGTTAAATTAGCATGAAAATTTATGTTTTATGAGACGGATGTAATAAATATGAGCGGGTGTGGTGTAAAACCTATGTAGGTCATTGCGTGTTTCACACTTAATCCATCCAATCACTTTTACATGATGGATTCTTCTTTTGTTCTGGTGAATGTCTGATAAATTATGACGAATATGAAAATATAATTCTGAAATAATGTGCTTGGAAAATTAAGCCTGCTGGCTATTTAGAAAGATTACACATCAGTGTTGCACCAATTCTTGTGTAGATTCGGCAGTGTAATAGGATTATTGTTGAGGAAATGATTTCTGGTGAAGAAAACTGATTGGATTTTTTATGTTTCGGCCGAGGTACATTATCAGGAATTGTGGGTACGCATCTTTTAGAGTGGGAGCATTAAGTAGGACAAATACGGTATTGACTTGTAGACGTAGTGTTCACAATAATGGTATTCTCAACTAGTATTGATACATTTTTAATTAATATTTGTTTGCCTATAGCGTAATAGAAACAATGTTTATTTCTTGTCTTTGTTTGTTTATACATGTAGTGATTTAACGAGTATGTACATTTATTATGATATTTTGTTATAAATATTGTGGAATGTCAAATACAGCTTCAACGATTCAACTGTCAACTGATTCGATTTGATTTTTTTCCTTCAATTTCAAAGTGTCACCGCGCTCTAATGTCAAAGTGTCACCGCATCTTGTTGCGCGATTTGATTCCATGTTGCTTTTAGTATGCACATATGTGCCTTTCAGTTTCACATAATTATGTATATGTTACACTGTCGCCATTAGTGACAGATGGTAAAATGATTAAAAAGAATGGAAAAAGTGATGCATATAAACCGTAACATGTTGCTGTTTTGATAGATTTTTTGTTACATGTTATTGGTACACTTTAGTTCTTAATGAGGAGTCTGTACGTGTTTACCTATGGTATTCAGTATGGCTATATCCAACTCTCTGTTCCATGGAGGGTTTTGTTAAGACATTGATAGCTTGTTGCAGAATTTTATTACTGCAGTGGTTGTTATATAAGTCAATGTATTTTGAGAAATTTTAATTACTCCCGTAGTATTTCGTTGTTACGGTAAATGAGCTGCTAGATACAATAGCATATAGTCATCGTTTCTGTGTCATAAAACTGTGAGTAGATTATTGGTTACCAGTGATACTTGTATCAGATATTTTATTGGCTAGTATGCAGAAAGCTATGGAGTGCACTATGGAATGGCTGTCAAACGAGGTTTGTGAAGGATTTGCCAACTGTGATATTAGTACGCATAGTGAAAATAACCGACTTCAAAATTATGTACTGGATAAAAACACAAACAATTGCGTACCTTTTGCTGCCTCCATGAATGAAGATTCGGTTGAAAACTTCGTAATGGATCTTAGGTCGCCGTCATCTGAGAATATGTCACTTCACAACTGTTTACCGAATGATGTTAAATTTACGTCTGCAAAGAGCAATATAAATTTTGAGAGTTGGGATTCGGATGGAAACTGGTCAAGACAGTACTGCGTGGATGTAAATCCTTGTTCGGATATTGATAAAAAATACGGTCTCCCGGATTCAAGCACTATGGAAGTGTCCCATGTAAGTTCATATTGATTAATTTTAGGGGATTATAGTTACAGGTATGTCGGCATGGTTATCAGACTTCCGAGAAGCCAGCTAGGGGCCACAGTGTACCAAGGGGCCATGAATGTTATTCACCATGTAAAAATTACTTTCAAAAAATTCATTTCAGGGAAATATGCCAGTATGCTGGTGTTTGTTAACAGTCCTCTGAGGTTGGGGTCACGGTGTACAAAGCCGAGGGGGGGGGGCGGGGCATGAAAGTTATTGTGTCTGTGAAGATAATTTTTAAAATGAACAGATATAATGCATTGTGATGATAATAATGAAAACATTATTATTGATATTATGCATTGTTGTTAGTAATAATAAAAAGAATGATGTTCATAAGTGATATTGTAGATCACCTAACATAGACGTTGAAGATGCGCAAGTTTTCTGTAAATCGAACAATTACAGGTAAAAAAACTCTTGCAATTACATGTAGTCATCACAACCATTAAATATCTGATGTACTTTTCTACTGATTTTCGAAGGAAAATGAAACAATTAAAATATGCATTGCCATGGTGAAATTATCACAAATATTCTGACGTTCAAGTGTGACGTTCAACACTTGTCGTTTCACCTTTTATATTTATCACCTTTCATATAAATACCGTCTCCTGTGGTCTCCTGTAGCCGTGTGGTTAAGGCATCGCCCTTAGGAGCAGGAGGTTAAAGGTTTGAATCCCAGCAGGGGTCCGTTCAGATATGGCCGGTAGTTAGCTAGTTAAATAAAGGTCACCACTACCTGCCTGGTGCCTGGCATTTAAGGATAGGAATCGGGAAGTGAATGTGCTCAGAAATTCAGTGTCTCATAAGTCAGAAATGGCTGGCCCTTTAACTAGGGGTGACACTATAATAAAAAAACACTTCACTTTTAAACAGTAAAACCTCTGTAATAAGACCACCCTTGGGACCCTTGAAAACAGGTCTTAATATTGAGGTGGTCTTATATTGAGGTTGAATAAAGAGCATAACAGTTGAAATGGACTTGAAAATTGTGTTCTTAATATTGAGGTGGTCTCTTAAGTGAGGTTTTACTGTACATTTTTTGTCAAGCAAAATGTCCTAAATTGTGTCGCATAAAAATGCCTAACAAATTAATTAATTGAAATATACGCCATTCTAAGCTATACCTGTTTTGTAGTAAAATATTTCAACTCAAATTCGAAAATCATGTAAACCATAATACTATGCAGCTTCATTCGCGTAAGGCAATCCTTAAACAAAATTGTGGTGGATAGGAAAGATTGTTTAGGTACTCAATTTTTTATTTATTATTTTTTAATACAAATAATGCATATAATCCACAGATTTATTGCCTTGTGTGTTGTCTTGTTGATGTATACTAGTTACTAAATTTGGTCGGTAGGTCAGTCTGTCGGTCAGTCTGTCAGTCAGTCTGTCGGTCAGTCTGTCCGTAACTTTTTTGTTTCCAATCAATAACTAAAGAACCGCTTGACCTATCATCCTCACACTTGATCCACATATGCATCTATTGATTTTGGGATCATGGGGTCAAAGGTCAAGGTCACAGGAGGCATAATGTTTTACAAACATCTCTTGTTTACCTTGATTCTGCCAAGTTTGAACTTTAGATGTAGATTGCCATGTTGGTATTTATTTGAAAATAAGATTTTAGTTACAAAAATATGTAAAAAACAAGTAAATAACGATCTTGATTTCAACTAGGATATTTACTTTGTACTATCTAAGTCGTATAACGTGTTATAAAAAATGATGTGTACACATTGATATTTGTCTTACCTTTGGTAAAGATTTGAAATAGAATGTTCAGTTATTTTTATGGGTTTGTTTATATATCTTATGAGATCAGAATGCTAGACGTGTGTATAACGACAAATTAAACATATTTCAAGCGCTCTAAACCTAGCATGCAAAATATTACACAGCTGTTATTTTGATACAATGTAAATCTATTTAGAAATGAAAATAAATAAAATTTCACAGCGATGAGTAAACGTGCTTGAAATACGATATATGTTACAAAACAAAGCATGTGTGTGGTGTGATAATAGCTCTCATAGAAGATGATTCATGAGAACAGGTTGTTGAGCACAATAAGCAATTATCACTATTGGTTTTGCTATGTGCATATCAGTGTTGTGTACATTCAATTTCTATTCAACCCAACAATGTTTGTAACCTTGACATGGACTGATAAACCTTTCGATAAGAGGTACATTATTAAACCGAAATCCACTGAATTACGGTGAATTTTCTGAAATCCATTTTGGTTCTGGAGTGACCAGCAATTGTAACATTTCGGCATTTTTTTATGTTGCACTACAAATCCTAACCTTCAAATTGCGACGACCATCTTTTTTCAAGATATTTCTCGTTTAACTTGTGTCAAAGCATTAAATTTTATTCTTCATATTTTGAACATGTTAAATGGTGCACTGAATGTAAAAATGGTACACAAATGTAAAATGGTGCACTGAATGTAAAAATGGTACACAAATGTAAAAATGGTGCACTGAATGTAAAAATGGTACACAAATGTAAAATGGTACACTGAATGTAAAATGGTACACTGAATGTAAAATGGTACACTGAATGTAAAATGGTACACAAATGTAAAATGGTGCACTGAATGTAAAATGGTGCACTGAATGTAAAAATGGTACACAAATGTAAAATGGTGCACTGAATGTAAAATGGTGCACTGAATGTAAAAATGGTACACAAATGTAAAATGGTACACTGAATGTAAAATGGTGCACAAATGTAAAATGGTACACTGAATGTAAAAATGGTACACAAATGTAAAATGGTACACTGAATGTAAAATGGTGCACAAATGTAAAATGGTGCACAAATGTAAAATGGTACACTGAATGTAAAATGGTGCACAAATGTAAAATGGTGCACTGAATGTAAAAATGGTACACAAATGTAAAATGGTACACTGAATGTAAAATGGTACACAAATGTAAAATGGTACACTGAATGTAAAATGGTGCACAAATGTAAAATGGTGCACAAATGTAAAATGGTACACTGAATGTAAAATGGTGCACAAATGTAAAATGGTGCACTGAATGTAAAAATGGTACACAAATGTAAAATGGTACACTGAATGTAAAATGGTACACAAATGTAAAATGGTACACTGAATGTAAAATGGTGCACTGAATGTAAAATGGTGCACTGAATGTAAAATGGTACACTGAATGTAAAATGGTGCACTGAATGTAAAATGGTGCACTGAATGTAAAATGGTGCACTGAATGTAAAATGGTGCACTCCCTGAATGTAAAATGGTACACTGAATGTAAAATGGTGCACTCCCTGAATGTAAAATGGTACACTGAATGTAAAATGCATACATTTGAAGTCTCCCGATTTCCGCGGGAGGCTCCCGGTTTTGACAGCCAACTCACGCTCTCCCGGCCGGGAGCGGCAATCTCCCGATTTTCAAAGTTAACATCGTGAATTTTTATTATGGGGTATTTTATGAAATTACTTGTCAAACTGATAACCGAAAGTGTAAAATCGATATACCAGTCGGAAAATCACGTTTTTGGGGTTATATAGGCGCTCTCAACGCTCTAAACCATGAAATCAAGTGCTTGGTGACACTGATCAAAATACGATGCGACCTCGCTTGTTATGTGGTTTATTCAAGTTTCACAAGCTTCTATTGTATTCAGATATGACAATTGGCAATAAAATTGTTAATTGGCGACTCTATTTTAGGATGACCCCCAGATTACGAGTTAATTCGCAGAATATTGCTTTTGTCAACAGTTACTGATATATTCAGATATTCACTGTGCATGGCATCGCTTCTAATAATAGAACTTAGAATTCCGACGTAATGTTTATGTTTAAAAATAGGCAAATAGGATGCGATTTGGGAACGGTATGTACATTATTTGCTCATATGATGCAAGTATCAATAATTATCAACACGACCAGTCGGGCTAGTCAGCCAGGGAATGACTAGACCGAACCAGCTTTCAACCAGATAATGTTGTACGGACATGACTTAGTGTAGAACCCTGTTAAGAAAGAAAGTGTAATCATCTGGAATTTGTATACCAGTCGCTATATATAGCAATGAAACAAAATCTTCCTTCGGTAATCTTATCTTGACCTTGACATGAACAGATGACAAACTTGTTGTAATTTCCCAAAGCCTGTATGTAGATAAACAATCAAGACTGTGTATGTCTCTTATCAGCATACTGTAGGTAACTTAAATAGCACATGGAAATATTATGAAGTAATTTTAAAGAGTAAATCAAGTCTTGTCATCTATATTGGATTGTTTTGAGACATCATTCAAATACCATTAAGATATGTGATGACATTCATTAGGGAATAAAGCTTAAAAGTTCTTGGCTGATATTTTTCTATTTGCATCCATTAAAATATTCTGGGGAAAATACGTGGTATTACAACACCTTATATTAGTAACCTCAAAAATGAAATTACTGAAGAAGCCTAAAAAATAACAACCCTCCACTATAAGCAAAAAAAAACTACAGCCACATTTAGTGCTATTTCTACAGAGGATCCCTCACATGAGTGGTAGACTCTCTTCAACAACATGTGAAGGCTCAAAGGTCAAGGTCACAGGGGTCAATTGTTCACAAACCGTTTCCGATCAATAACTCGAGAACCCCTTGACCGATCATCCTCAAACTTGGTCCATACATTCATCTTGGGTAGCAGAGGAACCATATTGATTTTAGGGGTCACAGACCCAAAGGTCAAGGTCACAGGGGTCAATTGTTCACAAACTGTTTCCCATCAATAACTCCAGAACCTTTGACTTTTCTACCTCAGATTTGGTCCACATATTTATATTTGGGAGCAGAGAAACCCTATTGCATACACGAGATGAGCTGTTTCATTACCTACAGTTAAGGAACAACCTGTTGTTACTGTTTCCAATATGGCACTAATCAAACTACGCATCCACGAAACCCTTTTTTACCACAAAACATTTCCAGCATGTATATTTGTGTAGCATACTTTGAACTTGTATAAAATTTAACTCTGACAAAAAACCATGAGGGGCATTCATTATATGTTTAACAAACATCTCTTGTTAAAATCGAAAATAGCGCCTCCCAAATGCTGTTGCTCTCAAGAGGTCGCACTGTACCTTATCAAAGTTTTGAATTACAACTCGTCGTCAGGAACCTTCATTCCTGAATCAGTACGAAATCTCCTCACACCCTTGTATGAATAACAAGAAAAATCTTAAAAAAGATGGTTGGCGCAATTCGAAGGTTATGATTTGTTGTGACTTAAAAAAATGCTGAGATGTTAGGATTGCTGGTCACTCTAGATCCAAAATGGATTTCGGAACATTCAATGAAATTCGAAAGGTCAACCAACCCACACCAAGGTTACAAACGTTGTTCGGTTGAAGAGAAATTGCCTTGGTAGTTAACGTAAGATTTGATTGGTGTACACAACATTGATATGCAAATAGCAAAACCATGTTAGTATGGCTGCACATTGTTTTCTTTTTTCTATCTGATGAAGTGAAACGATTTTATAAACTAGATATAGTGCACAGCAATAACAAGTACTTAGTTTCAGAAAAATATCGGTGTATTATAATGCCTGGCAGATTTCACGCATGAGACTGTTTGTTAAACTCTCTACAAAGCTTTTTACTACCAATTCTGAGAACAAATAAATAAAATAGTTTTATTGTTGTTTTTCTGAAGGTAAATTTACATTAATGCACCTAATATAACCATTCATTATTTACGCATGTTTCTTTTTTTAAATCTAGAAATTAATGTAGATAAAATGGTTTCCAGGCTGATTCCTGTAAGATGCTAGATGTTTTATGATAGCTTACGGATAAAGAGTGGTAACGGGGTATTTAAATGGTTACGTTCTTTGTTTGATAAGCCATTCCCTAAGATTTGAATAAGTTCATGATTACCTGAAGATGAATTGGTTATTATGTAAGACTGCTTTCTCTTTTTAATTATTTCCAAGTGGTAAGTGTGTTGTACTAAAGTGCTAAGTCATAACACTTAAAACTGTTCGTGATTATGAATTAGACAAAAAACTATTGTCTGCAATTCAAAGTTCATGCACTCTCATTTTCAGTAAAACATATACAGTATAACCTGTCCGTAATGTCACCTGTTGATAACGACCCCTATGCCTAAACTGCGGTTGTCTTGTTTACATTAAATTATTAATTGCAATATGCTAAAGGGTAGCATACATGAACAATTTCAGCAATATTCTTGCTATGAAATATAGTGTCGTCTGTAATATATGACGGCAACCTTATTTATAAATCTACAAAAAGTAGACTTAGGATTTTGATGGAGCATACACGTTTTCTAGTAAATCAGGCTCTTTGCACTAGAGTTAATTTTGAAAAAGAAACACATGTATACAAAGATAATAATCAAATGTAACTCATGATATCAAGATTTTTTTTAAAGCCATACATTGAAGCGTTTATTCCAAAATAACAACAACAGAAACAAGGGGTGAGTATGGAAAATCTAGTTTTTTTATGTCTATATTGATGTAATTTAAAAAAAGCTAGTCTATTTTCTCTCCTTTCCAAACATACTTTTGTTTTTAAAAAAATACTTATCAGAATTTTGTGTGCATTTACCGAAATGTAAAACATAATCAAAAGTCATTATTCATGTACAGTGTATAGAGTTAATCTATAAATGTGTATATTGATAAACTTGTCAAAACACATGACAAGGCTATCGTCTAGGGGTATAATTTTTTACTGGTATGTTTTGTTTGTACCCCAGGGTTTAAGAGAAATACCCATATTTATACTAATCCGGAGTATGTCTAGGTAGTTTTAGAAATAAAAATGTCCAATTAGCAAACATGCAATTCTCACTATTAAACCTTGATAAATGGAGATAATCAAATGGAAACTTGAACATTGAAACTATTAGCTATACTGGATACATGTGTGACTGCTAAAATGTCATAATTGTTTCTCCAATTGCCAACTTTCTGGACATTTAAACCAGGGTTAGAGTTATCACTGATGCACAAGATATACGACTTGTATAGTTATTGCACAAAATAACTAATGGAAAAATACAGGTAACTTAATATGGAAATACAGTAGAAAATATGATAATATGTACACAGGGCAAGCAAATCCACAATTCAATTCAGCTATCTGCAGCCCAAGGCCTTCAGCGCTAACAGCGCTTTGATATTACTTTTATGTTCACTGAAGTATTGCACGACTATAAATTAATATATGTTTTATGACTTTGGTTAAGGAGCATTACAAAGTTATGGTTTGGTGAATTCTAGCTATGACTTTTTTTACATGTTTGTACAGATTTTGTGCATAATTATGATCTCAGACTTTTCCCACTGTTGCCTCATAAACATACATTCCATTGTTAATATCTTATACATGTATTGAGTGTTTGGGGAAAACTGTTGTAACTTAGTTTCACACAAGGTCTCTGATACAATAGCTTTGCATGAAACCAGAGATATAATATTATTCTCATGAAATATGAATTGTTCGTCCTGCTGTGTAATTTCACTTCAACTCTACTTCATTTTTGGCCATACCAATGAGAATAGAAAATCATTTCCTTGATGTGTAAAGATTAATGTTACAGTCTACTGAATTACGCCCATAAAAATGCCTGATTGAGAATAAAACATATTTTTTTCCAAAAATAGTGTAAATGTTGCTACAGCCGATTGAATAAGCAACCCGCCCATAACAATTATATGTTAGAATTGTTAGGGCGTGTACCATGAAACCTCTTGATGAGTGACATTTAAGGTCACTACACCTAGGGTATGTTATGTAGCATGAAATTACACCTAACCCCCTTATAGTATAGGTACTATACGGTAGGGCTGCAACAATACACGGTAGGGCTGCAACAATACACGGTAGGGCTGCAACAATACACGGTAGGGCTGCAACAATACACGGTAGGGATGCAACAATACACGGTTAGGGCTGCAACAATACACAGTATTGACCGGTAGTGGATTATTTAAGCCACACATTATTCAGGATAAATCTTCAGACTGGTACAATGCAAAACTTTGAAGTTCAGCAGTATATACCTGGTAGTTACAAGATTTGTTATACAAAATAGATCTGAATCCGACCTTTTTACATGTTTTGAGTTGATGCTTGCTTATTAGTTACATGCTGCATACCTGTACACTGAAGCTACCTTTTTTTCTCCTATGAAATAATGTGTAGATTTTAAAGTATCACATTTCAAACTTAAACTAACGTAAAGAGTTTTATCTTTGGTAGGACATTTTATCAGTGGAAATTGAGGTCATTTTAATATATTATTCACTTTAAAATGACCTTTTGTATTTTGTATAACGAGGACAGTGGGGAATAATTATCTTGGATTTCAATTCGATCGTTATGAATTTGTGTCTGTAATTAAAATTTATTTGTTGATTTCCTATGCATTCGTTCATTTACATCTTTTTTTAACATTCATTGCAATCTGTAATGAACAATTTGTCAAATTTTTTTTATATAGATTATCAAAATTTTATGAGTTTGATTAGAGGGTGTGGACGTTAAATAGGATATATACGGTCTATAATTCATGCAGTACAAGAACCCTAAATTTTACTACTATCGAGGGGGGGGGGGAATCCTTTCTTTTCAGAGGTTGTCTATAAATCTGAGGTTTAAATGTTACTTGTAGTGTTGATAGACTCAATACCATTTTACAAATCGATTGAAGATTAAATATATATATGAACATGGATTTAGTTTAAAGAAGCAGTACTTATTTTGACCAAATAGCATGTTCAAAGTTTATGACTTCTCCTTGAAGCTCTATAAAATCTTCTAAATTTTGAACATTAGGCCAGCCTTAAATAATTGTTTGTTTGCAGTACGCGACAACCTCATGAAAAAGACGCGACTCAATTAATTTTTCACCTTTTATTCCTTTTATATGAAAATGAGTGGATAAGCCACATAACACATAAAATGCATCAATACATATATGCACAAGTAGACTGTGAGCGAAGCCATTACAATACTAAACTAAACAAAACCTACCTACCTACCTACCTATCCACTCTAAATTCAAGGCTTCGTAACTGCGAACAAACAAGTTTTTAAGGATGGCCTTATACTATTTGTTTTGGGCCTTCCAAGTTAGTCTGGTTGGTATAGCATTGGGCTGTTACCCTGGGGATTCCTGGTTTGATTTTTGGTTCAAGACAGTGTGTTGTCTTAATTATATGTTATTTACATGAGAGTGTCAAAACTATACAGGACGACTATCATTGTGTAGCAATCACTAGCATATATTTTTTATTTTTTAGGGTCAAACCTCATCCATTTAATCACAATTTGTCCAAAATACACGGACACCTGGTCCCATTAAGTGTCATTATAGACAGGGTATACTGTACTCAGGTAGTAGCTCTTGTTCCTGTACAGGTAACAGTCACGACCTTTTTAACCTAAATACCTTTTCGGAGTAATATTTAATAAACAAGAAATATCTTGAAAAAGATGGTCGGTGCAATTTGAAGGTTAAGATTTGTTGTGCAACATAAAAACAATGCCAAGATGTTACGATTGCTGGTCACTCCAGATCCAAAATGGATTTCGGTAAATTCACAAGAATTCAGTGGATTTCGGTAAGGTAACGTACCTTTAATCGAAATGTTAACCAATCCGCGTCAAGGTTACAAACGTTTGTTGAGGTGAAGAGAAATTGCCTTGGTCATGGTTAACGTAAGATTTGATTGGTTTACACAACACTGATATGCAAATAGTAAAACCATGTTAGTACGGCTGCGCAGAAAAATATATGACCTGCTAGTGCGATGCATGTGTTCACAGAAACTATTTAATCATTAAACACATAGAAATGTGCCAAGTTTTGTTATATATAGCCTGACATGAAGGGTCGAACTGCATTAGTGGATTGTTTACGTCAGGCAGATCTGTGGTGTATGGATCAATATTCATAGTGTGTGAATGTATTATAATATACATGTATCCTACTTGTGTCAGGGTTACGGTATATACCTGCTGGTTTAAGAGCAAGTTTAAAACTTATGTAAACAAGTTTATATGCAAATTTCATAAGCTAGTATCAAGATTAATCATAAATTTATGTGGGACAATATGATGACCGTATTATACTGATAATGGGAATATACCTTTGCCTTTGCATTTAGTTATGTAAAACTGGCAGTCTATTCATGCTGTTGAGCAATCGAGTGTATTTACAAGTAACTAGTAGATATCCTGCTTGCTTTAAGGTGAACAGATACATAAAAAGTTTGTATTCTTGTTGTTCATTATCCGAATATTGTTGGATCGTTAATATTGGATGTTGTTCTGCTAGGGAGTGTAAGGTGACTGGGTTTTTCGTGTTATATTAGTCTCCTGAATTTGGTGTATCATGGAATACTCAATGGACTGGTTACCAAGTGAAGTTTGTGAGGATTTTGCCAATTGTGATATTAACACTGCTGAGGAATGTAACATAAATAAATCGTCTGATAGTGACTTAGTTGCTGAAAAATCGAGCAATGATCCGAGTATGTATCCAAATAGTGGCGTAGGTTACAGACCCGATCTGTATGGTGCTACCCAGTGTATGGACTTAGATCAAGGTCATAATAAACCTGAGGGATGGCCGGGTGCCAGTCAAGCTCAAAAATGCTGTGGTGATTTTAATCAAACTAATACCACACAACCGAGCTATGATGTACCTGATTCTAGTTCCAGAGATGATGTGAGTGTGTTTTCTTTATATCAAACCAGGATAGTATTCAAGTATGTGTGTTCCTGAACTAACACATGTAATAATTCTGTTTGAAACACACACAGGTGTTTGTCTTGCACATGACTTGTTTTAATTTTTGCTCATTTTTCTGTACAGGTGTTTAGATTTTTTGTTTTTCTGTGAACTTCAGACTCAGATTGTAATAATTTGAAGGTATAGCGGTTGAGCCCTGCATGATGCCTAAAGCCACCATTTCACCAAGGATTGTTTTGGTCCCGATAGTAACCGATCCTTTTTTTAGTCGATCGGCGAAAATAGTCGGGAACCTGCGAGCACTGTCGAGCACTACCCTATACCTTCGGGGGAAGATCTCGCACGATCGCCTCAGTCCTCCGAGGGTCGGGTACCGAAAAAGTGATCGGCTACTGTTTTTAAACATGTTGAAAAACAGTAGCCGATCAAAAGCCGTCGGCCCGTGGTCGTCTTGGTCGTCCGAGGGTCCCCTGAAGGTCCCCTTGTCTCGCCCGCCCTCTGGAGCTTTGCCGTGTACTCGCGCGTACTTTCGCATACTTGCGCCCCGGAAACGTGTCGATCGCGCGAGGAACGTCAGTGATTCGTCCCTCCGCCATGGTCCATTGGTCGGGACTCAATCGGGTAAAAAAAGGGGACAATTGGAGGCGATTCAGGACGACAATCGGGCCGATCAAAAAATTGATTCATCATGGACAATCTGGTCCAGATCGGGCCGATTGGAAAAAACAATCCTTGGTGAAATGTAGCCTTAAGTTGTTAGTTTGAATCCTACCTATGGGATGTTCCATATTCCTGAAATTTTGGCATGGTATTGATAAGAACCCTGGGACAAGTCATTGAGAGTGATATAGTAAAATTTGTATTTAGAACTTGTTTCACAATCAATATAACTATACATAAGTAATTGGAATTCGATTTGGTAAAGAAGTAATCGTTAGGATGGAGCCAGATGATGTCATGATTTGTGTTAAATTGTTCATTAGATCACTGTCTTGATTTCAGTGTTAAATGTTCATTAGATCTCTGTCGTGATTTTAGTGTTAGATTCTTCATTAGATCACTGTTGTGATTTTAGTGTTTGATTCTTCATTAGATCACTGTCGTGATTTCAGTGTTAAATTGTTCATTAGATCACTGTCGTGATTTCAGTGTTAAATTGTTCATTAGATCACAGTTATGATTTCAGTGTTAAATTGTTCATTAGATCACTGTCGTGATTTCAGTGTTAGATTCTTCATTAGATCACTGTCATGATTTCTGTGTTTGATTCTTCATTAGATCACTGTCATGATTTCAGTGTTTGATTCTTCATTAGATCACTGTCATGAGTTCAGTGTTTGATTCTTCATTAGATCACTGTCATGATTTCAGTGTTTGATTCTTCATTAGATCACTGTCATGAGTTCAGTGTTTGATTCTTCATTAGATCACTGTCATGATTTCAGTGTTTGATTCTTCATTAGATTACTATCATGATTTCAGTGTTAGATTCTTCATTAGATCACTATCATGATTTCAGTGTTTGATTCTTCATTAGATCACTATCATGATTTCAGTGTTTGATTCTTCATTAGATTACTATCATGATTTCAGTGTTTAATTCTTCATTAGATCACTGTTGTGATTTCAGTGTTTGATTCTTCATTAGATCACTGTCATGATTTCTGTGTTTGATTCTTCATTAGATCACTGTCATGATTTCAGTGTTTGATTCTTCATTAGATCACTATCATGATTTCAGTGTTTGATTCTTCATATGATCACTGTCATGATTTCAGTGATGATACTTCAGCTACTATGTTAGCTAAGGTCCGTGACCCTCACAAGATGAGCCATACAGTTACTGATACTTCAGCTACTATGTTAGCTAAGGTCCGTGACCCTCACAAGATGAGCCAAACAGTTACTGATACTTCAGCTACTATGTTAGCTAAGGTCCGTGACCCTCACAAGATGAGCCAAACAGTTACTGATACTTCAGCTACTATGTTAACTAAGGTCCGTGACCCTCACAAGATGAGCCATACAGTTACTGATACTTCAGCTACTATGTTAGCTAAGGTCCGTGACCCTCACAAGATGAGCCAAACAGTTACTGATACTTCAGCTACTATGTTAGCTAAGGTCCGTGACCTTCACAAGATGAGCCAAACAGTTTAATACTGATACTTCAGCTTCTATGTTAGCTAAGGTCTGTGACCTTCACAAGATGAGCCAAACAGTTACTGATACTTCAGCTTCAATGTTAGCTGTACATAAGGCGCCATTAAACTGCTGTCTGTCAGTAACAGTGATTTTATATCACATGGTTTAAACATGTCTGTTACTACAATTTGATAATGGAATGTGGGGATTGTGAGGTTAAATTTGTTTGTTCTTGTATAAATCATGAATTTTAGTCTTTAATTGACTAATGATAACTTTCCAGTGTAGTTTAGGCTGATTTTCACTGACAGACAGCAAAACTGCAAAACTACTTCACTTTATATGAAAACAAGAAATATCCTGAAAAAAGAGGGTCAGCGCAATTTTGAGGTAAAAATTGGCTGTGCAACATTAAAAAATGCCTAGACGTCCAGATCCAAAAAGAATTTCGGTTAGTTCACCGACTGATTTCGGTAAAGTAACGTACCCCTTATGGAAAGGTCAACCAATCCGCGTCAAGGTTACAAACTAAGATAAGTTAGTTTAGTGGTTAAGGTAAGATTTGATCGGTTTACACAACGATGATATGCAAATTGTAAAACCATGTTAGTACAGCTGCACCGAAAAAAACACATAACTTGGAGTAATACACTAAACTTTTTAAAAACAGTCGACTACTCCTGCAGTCAATGTGTTCACTATTTACATGTATTTACTGTTTAAAATGTCCCCATTTATAACAACCTTTGTCTAGTATCTTGCATGTCTACATGTGTATCCGATATAGCCATGACCTAGATGTTTGTTTACCTTTCAGCCATTAACTGACTTCTTTCTTTACATTTGTGAAGTCTACATTTAAGAAGCTTCTAAATTCTCATGTTGAGTGATATATTGCTTCATGTGTTCATGGGCCGATGTCATAGTCACTGATTTTAACAAATAATAAAGAAATATCGACATTAATTGTCAAAACGAATGTCACAATTACACGTTCACATTACGAGTGCGTTTAAGTTTTAAGAAATTTATCGATGTAAAGTAGAACAATTAAAGTCTATGTGACTATTTTACCAGTGTACGAAAATCTCTCCCCGGCGATTGAAAGAAATTTTTTTATAGTATGAAAAATTGTGGAGTGGGCGAGTTTTACCAATAGGCAAATATAGAATGAGGCATCGAGATTTTGAGGCTTTAAATGTGTCTTGGAAATCACTTTTCAATAGATAGAATTTGTTAGTAATGAAATTTACTGTCCAGTACAATTTATTATTTTTGCTTCAGTTTGAAAATTTAACCCTGAAAGTTGAATTACCACTCGTCATACAGGGTCTTGGTCTTTATAATTTTCCTTAACTTCATGTTTATAGTTGGAGCCTTTTTTTAATGTCGTAGATCAATTTTACCGATAGCGCCGTTTTGAACGAGGTCAAACCATGTATTAACGTATACACTGATATGAAAACGCAAATATCCCTGTAATTGATTTATTGAATAGCTAGCAAGCCAAAGTATTTTGATTGTGTAATGACGTCTGTAATATTACTTGTATAATGTTTAAACTTCTCATACCTAGTTAAACAAACTTCGATATTTTACAGTCATCATGTAGCCCGAGGTTCTGTCTTGAATGGCTGACTTGTGAAGTACGCTTTCTGCAAACACTTCTTTATGTTCCGCATAGAATTCGGCCCATTGGATCTTAAGTAAAATATTCTCTTTTTCTACATCTGCTGTAACCTGCAACCCATGAAAAATGTTTTTCTGAAAATATATTTGGTCACAAATTTGAAGGTGATTTTATGTGTTTTTATAACTCTACTTAAGACTCCTATCACTTCTTCTTCGTCACTTTCAAAACAAACGAGTGAAAAAAAACAAAGTGATGTAATACAGTGAAGCCTCACTTAAAGACCACCTTAATAACATGATCTCCTCAATTATAAGACCATCTCAAAATTAAGACCACCTCAATTATATGGCCATCTCAAATATTCAGAATACACTTTTCAAGTCCATTTGCACTGATTTGCAGTTTATGCAACCTCAGTATTAAGACCACCTCAATAAGAGGACCAGTTTTCAAGGGTCCAGCAGGTGGTCTTAGTATTAAGGTTTTACTGTACACTTCTGTTTATGGCAGAAAAGGTGGTGTGACTAGTTTGTATACAGGAGGCAAGCAAACATGCTTTTGATAAAATTCTTTTTTGTTAGTAAATTGTTGAATTTGTCGTATGTACATGTATAATGTTTGAGATAACACTGTTTTCCAAACCTGACGACCCAGCCATTTATTGCATTATTTAGTGTCACTCACAGGATGGGAAACTAAGATATTTTTAAGGTCAGCGTGAAGTTTGTAAAATCGTATTCTTACTTGACTACACATCATGATGTTAAAGATTATGGTGATGTATCATCATTACTGTGATGTATCACCTGGCTGAAAGCAAAAACAATCCATTATTTTAATGAACTATAGTAAATATATGCAAAAGACATGACGTTGTCTTTAATATTTCAATCTTATTTACGTTTTTTTGTGACGCCTTGAACAAATATCTAATATATGACACCTTACTGCACTCGAGTTTTTTTGCGCGCACAGTTCGTAGATGAGATGGCAGTGAGTGTGACAGTACCGATTATCATCGCAAGTTTCCACCGTGACCTTTAAATTCTGAATGGATTTTGACATATTTGGCTGCAAGTATCTGCTGCTAAGAGTTCTGATTTGACCTCTATTTGGGACTATTGGTTACAGTCCCTAGGTGGAAACAGTTTCATTTTCTTTGAACAACATCTCCGAAGCTTCTCGATGGAATTTAACCAAATTTGGTATCTTCCAGTGGTAATTAAGGATGTAAATGACACTAGTGATGGAAATGATACCCACCTCAGGAACCTATTACGCAATACAGATTTTCCTTCAGACTACTTCCACTTATTTTGTCATCTCTATTTAGTATTTTATACCACTCCATTCAATCAGGCGCTTCCATTTCCATTGGTTATTTCATATAGACAATGTTCATCGTTGTTCACAGGGTCTATTTTTAGCTGGATAGCTGATCTTGTGACATTGTACATAGTGTCTTTAGCTAGCTGTTAAATCAATTTAAACCCCCAGTATTTTTACTGACAGTTCTATGGCTGTAAGTCACTGTATGGTTATCATTCTATTTGTGTTTTATATGTATGTTAAATTTCCCTTTCCCATGTGCAATTCTTTCACTTGATATAGTGTTATTTTCCCTCCCCCCCTCCCCCGCCCCCTTTCGGCCTATTGTTAGCAGCTGTCTTGACTTGTCATGTGATGTATTCCACCCATTAAATTCATCCCCCCCCTGTTTGTCCTCATTAATTCTCCTAAGTTTTCCCTTATGGTCGGCCAGGCCATTGAGTCCTTGCACCCCTGTGATGTGCCATGAAGCAACTTATTAGTTTCTAATCAGTAAATCTTGAGATGATGGATTCAATTCATATTGGACACATGTTGTGATTTCATTTACAATCTTCCAATCTTTTGCAATTAATTTTGATAATATTAAAATCATTGTGCCAATCCCAAAATTGCCTTAATGGCACTTGTGGCATTGTGGAAACGTGATGACAATAACATTTGGAACAATTAAGTCATGCTTTTTAATCTTGATGGGAATCTGGTTTGAAAAGTATTGTTGATTTGTTGCAGAGAACTTCATGTGAGTGCAGATGTTACTGTTTCTTTTTATTTCACTGTAGAATTGTTTTGTGTTTAATACAGTATCTGTAACGAGGGAGTGGTAAACCATGACATCACATGTGCTTGATTTCATTATTCTGTTTGTGCATATAGATATGGTTTTTACTAGTAATTTTTCAAAGTTCTGAGAGGATTCGGAGAAACTTTGTTACATTAAGTGATGCCATTTTATTGCCTTTTCTCGGTGGGATGAGATATTCTGAAGAAATAATGCTAAGTCATTATAGTCTTACGTCACTGGCACGAGCGTCATTAAAGCTCTATTTATAACATATCTATTTTATTTTTGCTGGATGCTGAGCTATTTTATGGTTCCCTCTTATTGGTCGATGGAAGTGGTGGATTCGGAATCTCAAGCATGAACTAAGTTCAATGCCTTATGGTTTGTGCTGTTTTGCAACAATGGTGTCAAGGATACAGACAATATTATCAATCAAATGTTGAAGTTGTTATGCAAAATTTTGCGATGCAGAGTCGTGAGGGCTGATCAAAATGCACATAAAACAAGTGTGAAATGTGCACAATCCCATACATACCTGTAGGGAGGAGGATACTGTGATTTATAGCTTTAATGAATGCTTACATTTATGATGCTTCACTTATTTGATATAGTCAGCTATGTTGAGCAAAATAATCAGTATATTCATATGCTCAAAACGTAAACGTAATTTTTTTTTTTTTTTTTTTTTTTTTTTTAAATAAATTACGTTTACGTTTTGAGCATATGAATATACTGATTATTTTGCTCGTTTAAAGGTAGATATTTTCTATCAAAATATGCTGAGTACTAATTTTGAGAAAAAGTCATGTCTATGCCCTCATACAGACATGCTGAAAAACATTGCATTGTAACTTTTCTTAAAAGGTACCTGGAACTGTTAATTCAGTCCAAATCAGGTTTTTCCTGTGAAATACATGATCATAAAGTTCATATTGCATAAATCATAATCATTTGTGAAAAATCAATGTTTAAAATGTCAGAACTTTTCTAAGCTTTACATTTCTTTATTTGTTTGTTCACATTCAATAATGAACATGTTTGAATATGTTTGAACAGTTGGTTATATACTTATGCTGGTGTTTATTACAGGCTGAACATGATTAAGCATATTTGCAACAAAAGATACATTTTTAGTTCACCTGAGCACGAATTGCTTTAAGGATCGATGAATGTCCATCGTGCCTGGTCGTGCAACAACATTTTCTTTAAACAACATCTCCTCCTATACTATCAAATGGATTTTGTCCAAACTTCACAGGAATGATCCTTGGGTGGACCTCTTTCAAAGTTGCATAAATTGTTCCGGTCTGCTGCATAAATAGGTCACTGGAGCTAAAAATAGATTTTAAAAGTGTAAACTTAGAAAATCTTCTTGTCCAAAACCCTTAGGTCTAGAGCTTTGATATTTGGTGTGTAGCATTGTCTAGTGGTCCTCTTACAAGATTGCATAAATCATTAAAATCTTTCGAAAAACATGGCCGTCAGGGGGCGGGCCTTGTTTCCTATATGTATATAGTAGAAACTATAAACGTCATCTCCTCTTAAACCCCTGAATGGATTTTGACCATTCTTTACAGGAATGATCCTTAGGTGGTCCTCTTCCAAAGTTACATAGATAATTTTGGTCTGTTCATAAGTAGGTCACGGGGGCTAATAATATATTTTAGAAGTGAAACCTTTGAAAATCTTCTTGTGCAAAAATCGTAAGGTCTAGAGCTTTGATATTTGGAGTTAAGCATTGTCTAGTTGTCCTCTTAAAAGATTGCATAAATTGTTAAGTTCGGTAAAAAAACATGGCAGTGTATTCAGGTGAGCGATATAAGGGCTATCATGGCCCTCTTGTTATATTAAGTATTAGTTTTTTTCTGGAAAATTTTGCTTAGTGTTGTTGTAAAACATAATAACATCGACTGTGCAACAAAATAATGGTAATTTTTGGTTTCTTTATAGCTTAATTATTTATTTTCAATATATTGTCACTGAATTACCTCCCTTTATGAAAAAAGTTCAGGTTTTTTAAAATCATTTTATTTTACGTACGGTGGTTGGGCGGGCATCTGTAGTGTGCCTGTCGAGTGGCCAGCGATAATAATTTGTGTGTGTGTATTGTGTAGAGTGCGAGTGGATAATATGATGGATGATGCGATGAGCCGTCATATATACCCTGCGAGTCCCAGTGGGTTGTTGGCTAGACTCTGGCCGGGCCCCGACAAAGACCATGTTTAAATATGTTTGAAACATCATTGTTTTTAACCATGAAACATGATTGATGATGATCTTGTGTGATCGTGTTTGATCATGATGCCATTTAACGCACATGTTTCATTATGTTCCAACATGTTCATTACATGATCATAACATGTTTGACCATGACCAAAAATCATGTTAAAACATGTTAAAAACATACTTAAATATGTTCTGATCATGAAAGTTTCGAAAGGTTTGTGTTGAAGAACCATTGATATGGTTAAACCTTATTATCTTTGCAAGTCTATGTGCTTGTGTGTATTCACTTCTTATCTGTGTAATAATGGATTTTACTGAATATCGGGGATTTGCAAAACTTGAATAGGTTGATATCTCTTGATTCTGTAACATCCAGCAATAAACATATGGGCAATAACTTCTCTCATATGGTTGTTTTATATTTAAGTCAATATCCAGACTTCATCCATGAAGTAATTACTAAATGTATATCTTGTTTTATTCCTTACTATAATTTCATAAATCGTCATCATTTTGTAAAGTGCATATTTTTATTTGTCTCTGTTTCCAAATGGGGAAGTCTTCAGTTCGTTTCCAAATGGGGAAGTCTTCAGTTCGTTTCCAAATGGGGAAGTCTTCAGTTCGTTTCCAAATGGGGAAGTCTTCAGTTTGTCAATGAACATATTAATGTTCTCTTGAGAAACCTGCCAACACCGATTTGTTAATACATGTAATTTTGAAAGCCTTAGTCTGATGAACTTGCAGAATGACAACATTAAAACCCAAAGAAAACACCATATTAAAGTTGTTGCAGTAGAGTGAATCATCCTAGAAGGTGTGATATGTTTATATAGACACAGATTGAAATATTAAGATTTTCTCACGAACAAAGCTTTTTTTATACATTTTGTACATTTTGTTTTAAAAGTATAATATTATCGTGATTATGTAAAGTAAATACTTTCATTTCAGTGTTGTTGATATAAGAATTCATATTTCATAAGTTTGGATTTACTTGAGTTACAAAAACATCATACAAGCAAATGGTATTTCAGCTTAATGAACCTATCAATAGTTTGCTTGGGGGGGGGATGGCCCAGGTGAATCAGACAATTTGTCTTTTTTGTCTAAATCCCCACTTTGGGACATGCTAAATCCCTATTTCCGGGATCAATTTAAAATCCCTGAATCATTCGTCGTGTCGCATTCCTGCTTGTCACTTGTTTTCTATCTAAAATCCTAAAGTCTGTTAAACTATACTGTTCTTGAATTAATTCTTGGAATTGACGTTCTCTCATTGTGTTAATTAGTGGAACTGTCTCAGTGTAAATTGGAAGTAGATATTCTTTGACCTCATTTTCTCGGAAATACTGTCTTTACTAAGAAATGGCCGTGTCAGTTGACAAAATCTATGTTGTATTGGGGAAAACAATGACTATTGATCCGGTGAATGATCTGCTTTTAAGACGTTCCACTAGATCAGTGAACTACATACTCCTGGAATTAGGAGTGGCTCATGAAATATTGAACATCCAGGGGAAATAACCACATTGGTTCGGAAATTAGTAAGACTTTTAACTGAGACATCTTTGTAGCTAAGGACTTAATTGTTGGTTTAAAACTTTGTTTCAGGTTCAACAGTCATTGTAATGATTTGTTTATGTAATGTAGTTGAAACATTTTGTAAAGTATTTTAACACATCTTTGTCTGTCTGCCTGTCAATGCTTACAAATAGATACCTATGCAGTTATAGAAACAAAAGGATTTCTTTGATGACATTCATTCAGTAAGCTATTGTGGAGCTTTACTTTCTTTTATGTAGCTGAAGGTACAAAAGGGAGATCAAAGCCGTATAGACACAAGCAGGGCCGTAAATTGCCTCCCCTGGAATTTTTTGGACCCTTTTTAGACAAAAAATGATTTTTTTTCAGCCCGCAATAGGAGGCAACTGCCTACATGCCTCCATGTAATTTACGGCCCTGGACACAAGTAGTCAAACGTCTGTCCATCACAAAGTCTGGTCTGCTCCTCAAGTAATTCTGTTCTTCAGCACAGCCGTACTAACATGGTTTCGCTATTTGCATATTAGTTTGTATAAACCAATCAAATCTTAAGTTATTATAACCATTAAGGCAATTTCTCTTCAACCGAACAACGTTTGTAACCTTGAGGCGGATTGGTTAACCTTTCAATAAGGATAACGTTACCTTACAGAAATACACTTAATTTGGGTGTGTCGTCTTTCTTAAAATGGCTTTATCGTTTATTCGGAGTTTCTGTTTTTTAACGTCCTTCCTGCCGCTTCCCGTTATAAATATTTCCAAAAACGAAACACCACACAAACAACACCAATCAACCAAAGAATGTTGCCATGTAGGAGTTGCGGTTGTGTCCAAGGGTGTAGCCATATTGAAATTGACGAAAATACCTAATCGGAACGTCTAGGTGATCTACGCTCAAATAGAATATATGGAGCTCGACGGAGATCGACGAATATTCATAACTCTATACCAAAGTATTTTGCAGCCGACGATTTGATTGGCTACTCAAAGGTCACAAGAACATGACCTGTATTGTGCAGTCATCAGATCAAGTTAGCGTACAGTATAGGAGCGTGCGACTAGAGCTGATTTTAATGAGATTGGATCTGAAGTGACCAGCAATCGTAACATCTCGGCAATTTTTTTATGTTGCACAAAAAAATCTTAACCTTCAAATTGCGCTGACCATCTTTTTTTAAAGATATTTCTTGTTTTAAATGTTTACAATCATGACCACAGGAGCTTGTCTATATAAAACTATGCATATAAATAGGAAAAGGGAAAGAACTAGTGACAATCTCCTGTGTCCATTACATACATGTCTGTTTAAAAGGTTGTATTTATTTGAGTCTTGAGTGAGTTTATCAGTTTGGAAGGTGTAACACGTGTATGAACAGGCATTGACATTGGGGTTTTTGGCCATTCATTTCTGCTTCTTGTGTTTACTTGTATGTAGTGCTGATCCTATTAGCCATGAAATGTTTTTTTTCTTATTTTGATGCTGTTGATGTTTTCTTTTGCAACATCTTATCTGTTTATAGTATTCTCTTTCTGTTCTTTCTTTGGAATCCCATAAAGCCGTCTATTGATTTCACTTTGAACATTGAGCGAAAATCTTTATGTATACTTATGTATATGTCTGTTATCAGGAGAAATTTGCTAGATTTAAACACCTGACATTTCAAGTAAGCTGTTTGGATGGCATGTGCCTAATCTGTTGGATTTTGTGCCTTGTAAATCATAGCTCTTAATTCTCCATGTTTCTCTTGGATCAAGAAGAATTTAGGTCGTAGACAAAATATATTTTTTCTTAAATCACACCTCCGACCCATTAGATACCATACTAGCTTTGCACTTGCTATTTCTCCTACAGCAACTCTTATAAATATTTTCTTTTCATACTGTAAAAATAATACATTTTTGCAATGGATTAGTTTTTGCGGTTTTCATGAGTTTGTTATAATCGCGAAAAAATAAATGCTTGTTTGATATGGTTGTTTTAATTTTACGACAAAACAGACAGTAGAAACTCCTGAAACTTCAGAGCATTTAACCTCACGAAACAACCTAGGGTCTAATTCACAAACACTCAAAGTCTGAAACTCCAGAGCATTTAACCTCACGAAACAACCTAGGGTCTAATTCACAAACACTCAAAGTCTGAAACTCCAGAGCATTTAACCTCACGAAACAACCTAGGGTCTAATTCACAAACACTCAAAGTCTGAAACTCAAGAGCATTTAACCTCACGAAACAACCTAGGGTCTAATTCACAAACACTCAAAGTCTGAAACTCCAGAGCATTTAACCTCACGAAACAACCTAGGGTCTAATTCACAAACACTCAAAGTCTGAAACTCCAGAGCATTTAACCTCACGAAACAACCTAGGGTCTAATTCACAAACACTCAAAGTCTGAAACTCCAGAGCATTTAACCTCACGAAACAACCTAGGGTCTAATTCACAAACACTCAAAGTCTGAAACTCAAGAGCATTTAACCTCACGAAACAACCTAGGGTCTAATTCACAAACACTCAAAGTCTGAAACTCTAGAGCATTTAACCTCACAAAACAACCTAGGGTCTAATTCACAAACACTCAAAGTCTGAAACTCCAGAGCATTTAACCTCACGAAACAACCTAGGGTCTAATTCACAAACACTCGAAGTCTGAAACTCCAGAGCATTTAACCTCACGAAACAACCTAGGGTCTAATTCACAAACACTCAAAGTCTGAAACTCCAGAGCATTTAACCTCACAAAACAACCTAGGGTCTAATTCACAAACACTCAAAGTCTGAAACTCAAGACGTTTTCATGAAATGTGAACATATTAAAATTTGTCTGAATAATTGTTAGTTTCCTTCTGTACACTGTTGTCAATTTTTAATAAAATTATATTTTTAGAACAACATCGGAGCAATAAGAACATTTTACATTTCAAAGTCTAAGTCTGAGTTTCAGACTTACAATGTTTATGAATAAGACTCCTGGTAACTATTGACCTCACACATTTATTTTCCTGACCAAAGTAGGAAACATCGTTCAGATGTACCGACTACTTGGTCTTTAATTGTATGTTTGGTTGGCTTCTCTATTGAGGGTTTGGTGCAAGACTATCCTAACTCCTATGTATATGTATAGAAGTTAGGATAGCCTTGCACTTAACCCTCGCTATGATCTCACTTGTGTTGATGAAGTTATACTGCACATTTGATATTGTTGATAGCTTAGGTACCTCTGGAGACTTATATTCCTACATTTTACTCAATTACTATAATAGTTGATCATGATCAAACTGTATGCGTACTGTCACAAAGGATCTTGTTGTATATTTAATATCTGTCACAATCTATTAGTGAGAGTCTATAGAGGCATATTAGTAAATTAGTGTAGCAGTGATCATTATCTCTAATAGTGGAAACTATGAAGAATATTCTAAATTGTCAGGTAAAGCTTGGAGTTATTAACTGATTCGTACACTGGATGATATTTCTGCAGATTGATCATATGAAGGAGATATTAAGTTAAGTTGTTATTAGGGAACCCCACACACATAAGACAAAGCCGCCCCCAAAGACCCTCCCTCCCCGAAAACAGTCAAGTGCAATGGTAAACATTAATGGGAAATCGGGTGCATTGGGAATGCCAATCTGGCCGACCATAAAAGCAACTAAGCATAATTTAGGGGGACAATAATGAGGAAATATGTTTTGGCTCTATTTAATATAAATTAATCTTTTATACTTTCAGTTTAAAAAGCGAGAACAGAAACGAAGGCCCAAACCAAAGGATGGTTCAGTTCTTATGTGCCAAATTTGTGGTGACCGTGCTCTAGGTTACAATTTTGATGCTATCACATGCGAATCGTGCAAGGCATTCTTCAGGAGAAATGCACTTAAAACAAAGGTTAGTATGCATCCAGAAATGTTATCGATGGATCAGTCAGTTTTATTCTTATATGGTTATTTTCCAGATTTGAGAAGATTTGGCAGAGTTAAGTGCCCTTTGATTATTTTGGTGCTATTTCTAACGTACTGCTCATTGGATTTCGATGAAACTTTCCTGGAAGCTACCATTTACACTATTGTTAACAATTTATAGGTGATTAGTGACTTATATGTCTGATGGGCTTGGTGTCTGTTTGATTATTGTTATTATGTATTTGTAATTTATGTATACACATGTCACTGGAACAAACAATTTACTTACTTAATGACTTACTTATAAGAAAAAAAGCGCTCACGTCTCCTTTACTGTGACACATATGATGATGTCACTGCAAAACTATCTCCAAATTGCTGACATACAACACATGTTTCCACAAGAACCAGCGTGGAGGTGTGAATCACATTGTTTGATAGCTCTAGTCTTGTTAGAGTTCTGAAGTAATACGTTGATGACGAAATAGGTGCTATTTTGGAAACCCTAGGAGTACACTGGAATTTTAACAACCCTAATTTGAGTTTTCAATTTCTTGTTTAAACATACACTGATAAGTTCAAGAACAACATGTACAGTTTAGCTTCTAGGCAATGGATGTGCAGGAGTATTGTCCCATGCAAAAATGCATGAATGTGTCATGTGTTCACAGATTTTTCAACTATGTAACCAACCTGCCAAGGTCAACTTCCATCTTAAATCTATGTGTGTATGCATGATCGAAGGTT
The DNA here is from genome assembly GCA_032209605.1 of Mactromeris polynyma. Classification (NCBI taxonomy): domain Eukaryota; kingdom Metazoa; phylum Mollusca; class Bivalvia; order Venerida; family Mactridae; genus Mactromeris; species Mactromeris polynyma. Next base: position 9,115,398 of record JASFXZ010000012.1, read on the forward strand.
GTGTTTTGTTCGGTGTTATACTGTTTCGCAGGTGTTTTTGTCTATGCTGGTGTCAATTGTAACTTCAAGGAAACCTTTTTGCTGATTTGCTAGTTAAATACTTGGTTTTCAACCAGAAATCATAAGCCTGTTTGGTTATTTTATGTTAAAAGACTTGATGAAACAACAGACTTTCACTTACATAACTCTTCACTAATGTACACTACACATTTTTAGATTGGTCTGCATACATCTGTCAACAATTGTTTAAAAAACACCTGTGAAACAACATGGCAGAATTTCATGAATCTGCTGGAAGCTTCATGTGGCAACACTACAAAAATACAAGAAGGTGTTGCAATTGATTAACAACAACAACAAAAAATGGCCGACTTCCTTCGCTTATCAATGCATCTCATCTAAGCATCTCACCGCTTTGTGGAATATCACAAAATTTAAGCGAAAGGTTACTAGGGTTACATTCTACAAAAATACAATGAGGGCTGTGGAATCCTCAAAAATGGCTACCAGGGGACGGATTCCCTTTTCCTATATGTATAGAATGGGAACCTTCAAAAAAATTCTTGTCAAAAACTACCAACCCAATTATGATATAACAAATATTTGTTAGGTGTTCCAAGATCGTTCAAATTGTTTGAATTTGTCAAAGAACATTGCTGGCAGGGGGTAGAGTCATTTGTCCTATATGTGTGGAGTGAATTAAACTTCAAAATCTTCTTGTCAAAAACTCTAGGCCCAATTTTGATATAACTTCTAACAAATGATCCTTGGGTGACCCTCTACCAAGATTGTTCATGTCTCTTTGAATCATCAAAAAAACATGGCCACCAGGGGGTTGAGGGGCCGGATTCCCTTTTCTTATTTGTTTCTAGTGGAAACTACAAAATCTCCATATTAGAATCTTTACTTCAAGAAATTTTGCTCTCTGTGACACAGGATCATTATTCGAAACATTTCAGGCACCCAGGTGTGCGATTCATGCCAGGCCATCATGGCCCTATTGTCTATTTTATGTCCTGGTTCCTATTCCTCAGGTTCCTACTGTATGTCTTTGTTCATAATGTAACGGCCTAGCAACCGCTCATTTTGTTTTGCCTGCACATACAATTTTCCCAAAACGACAAAACATTCAAACTTAATTCAAACCGTTATAGACGTTTATACACCATGAACAAACCATAGTGAATCGTGTGCAAGCTCCGAATTATGGAGGAGCTTTTTTGTCAATTCAATCTTTGATTGGTTACTAACATAATGTCAAGGTCATTATAATTATTTTAGCTAATTGAGTATCTACTGTCAGGTCTCTCTCATTTACACGCCCTGATTTCTATGTTACAACCAAATTCACTCACATACTCCTGCAGATGTCATTCCAAGCTCAGGTATCACCCTGATTTCTATGTTACAACCAAATTCACTCACATACTCCTGCAGATGTCATTCCAAGCTCAGGTATCACCCTGATTTCTATGTTACAACCAAATTCACTCACATACTCCTGCAGATGTCATTCCAAGCTCAGGTATCACCCTGATTTCTATGTTACAACCAAATTCACTCACATACTCCTGCAGATGTCATTCCAAGCTCAGGTATCACCCTGATTTCTATGTTACAACCAAATTCACTCACATACTCCTGCAGATGTCATTCCAAGCTCAGGTATCACCCTGATTTCTATGTTACAACCAAATTCACTCACATACTCCTGCAGATGTCATTCCAAGCTCAGGTATCACCCTGATTTCTATGTTACAACCAAATTCACTCACATACTCCTGCAGATGTCATTCCAAGCTCAGGTATCACCCTGATTTCTATGTTACAACCAAATTCACTCACATACTCCTGCAGATGTCATTCCAAGCTCAGGTATCGGGTCGTAAAACATCTACACTCAGACACATACATTTAAGAAAATATTATGCTAGTAGTGTCTGCCCATAATGTTGTTCTATAGGAAGTATTTCAAAAACTTTACTAGCATTTGAGCCTGACCCTTGGAAACAAACTAATTTACACAGTAAGACTTAAATGTTGTCAGAAGTAGAGTGTGTTATTTTGGGGCCTCTGATTCTATAGCTTTATTGTAATGAGGGACTTGATCATTGTTAACTCTTAATTCGCTGACTTACTAGGGACGTGTGTCAATTCACCTGTCTAAAAATAGATAATATCTGTTGTGAATAATAAAGCAGGGGGTGATTATGAAAGTATCTGAATAAGCGCCCTGGTGCAATTTTACATAAGTCATCATTTATACAATGCATTGTTATAGAACACATAGTTACCTGTACACTGAACATAACATATAATCAATCAATTTAGTGTTATTTAAATTAGAACATATTCTTATGTAAATAACTGTGAATGACATAATCACATAATTATGATCATAGGTGCATATGAACTGTGGGCAAGGTTGAATGTAGTTTTGTAACAAAATTGTCAGATGATAATCATAATGTATGCTCATCTGAAGTCATTAAATCTCTGATTTATGTTGGGAAAGTTGTCAATCACCTGCTTGAGCTGGTTGGCACTGGTTCTGGAAACCTGCTGACTGTTGAGGTCTGAGGTGACCTATGTATGTAACTGATAACTCTCAATGCAAATCTAAAATTATTTTCCTCCGACTTTTGATTTGTCCGTTTTGTCTTATGTCTGCTTTCAGAAATAATATCAAACTGAAGGAGATGGATAAAATTCCATTTGTCAGATTTTTATGCACCCCCCCACCCCCCCCCCCCCCCTTCAAAAGAATAGCAAAGAGACATAAAGTGTTTCCCATGTTTGTACAATTGTTCGTTGTTCCGTGCGAAAAATTTATTTTCGATCAATACTCTTGAAACTAAAGATAAATTTCATTCATATGGGGCATTATTATAAGCAAAGTGTATTAAAATATAGGTGGAGTTCAATTTTGGTTACAATCAACGTATTTTTCTAGGAGTTATTGCCCCTTTTATATTCTGCTGGAAAGCCCGTACAGGGGTCATCTGTGACCAATGTTGTGGCGATGTGATTGATGTGTTTTATTGTCATTCACTCAGGATTTGCATTATTGTGATTGAGTTTACATAATTGTAACATAGACATGTTTATGGGTTCATGGTTATATCGGTCATTTATATAACTATGATTCTGGGTTCATGGTTATATCGGTTATTTATATAACTATGATTCTATAGTCTATATGACTTAGACCACATGAACTTCATGGACTGTGTATGTATGATATAGACGGCTGAAATAGTGGTCGCTGATTGGACGAATTGTAGCAGCGGTGCAATGAGGATGTCACTTTAAAATTTCGACATGATATCATTCACCTACATCTTGTTAAATACCTTGTATTAAGTGTTGGGCACAATGATCTATACCGTAAAATTAATTAAACATTTGCTCTTCCAAGCACTTGCGTAATAACTGATATGGTTAATCAGGGATTTCTCTGAAGCAGGAATCTGGAGTCCCTGACTCTCTTTTTCTTAGAGGGACTCCCATTTTCAACTTACTGTGCATCTCAAGGACCCCTACAATAAACTTTTGTCAAGTATAAAGTGGGTATCTGGGACCCTACAAATTTACTAAGGACCCCTAATGTATCAAACACGAGGGTCCAAAAATGTTTGGACCCCTAACTGAAAAATCCTAGGGAAAACATTGATTAATTAATTATTCATTCTTTTAGTATTGATTGTAATAGTTATTCAAATCAACACCAGATTTATTAATAGTTTGTCTTATTTTATTCACTCTAAACCATTTCAAACTGTCGCAGTTGACACACGCTAAGTTGTGCATAATCGTGCAATAACTTCTAATCGTGTAAACTTGTATCAGGACATACTTGTATGAACGTAATCTTCATTCAACATTCAAGATTAGCGCAATTTAATTTACATACTGTTTCATTAACCGTTGGTGTAGTGCGGTTTTATTAACCTCGAACATATGAATATATTACCTGAACCGTTACATTTCAAAATACTGGTGTATTGAAATGTTTGTGTTTGTCCGTAAGCTTGTCGGAGAAAGACCCGGTTCTGTTTTGATAGAAAAGTAATCCAGACAGCAGTTATAGCTTTACGCACGAGAAAATTTCCTTACCTAAATTGGCATGGATCGGTCCTGAAAGTTCATACACCTGCCGTGCGTTCGGTTAAGGCTAACACTCGCACGAGTTAAGAAACTGTGCACGCATTGCCAAAAAGTACGCGCCCTTCGCTAGCTACCTCGGAGATGCTTGAGCGAGTGGGTGCACAGTGGGCGCGTACTTTTTGGCAAACAGAGCGTTCGGTTGCAAAATGCGTGCCCAGTTTCTTCACTCGTGCGAGTGTTGGCCTTAACTGAACGCACGGCTGTTCGCAGTCAATCTAACAGCCCTATACAATAGATAAAGCAGTATAAGTAAATACAAGCAAGTTAAATTTATAATGCCAAAATGTGAATGCACACACTTGTAAAAGCACCATATAAAAGGGTAATACAAAATAGAATGTTATTGTGTATTAGCACGTCACAATATGTGTATTTACTTTCGGTAAAATTTACTTTTCGGTAAATACTTACTTTTCGGCAATTTCGATAATTAGTTCAAGTAGGCGTTATTAATTTTATTGTATATTTTTAAGATATTTTTATTACAGCTACCAAATTGCAACGTTACGCATGAATTCATTGATTCTTTTACCAACATTACTAACATTTTTGCAAAGCACGATCACTAAACCTGTGCTTTGGTCACAACGCTCTTCCTTACATAAAACAAATAGCGATCTACTTTAATAACTGATCCCTAAGTTAGGCTATATCTTTGACAGTATCAAATATAGTCGGCGCCCTCCCAGGGCGATGACTAATAAGCAAGGATGTTTTTGTGATTTAACTATATTTAAAGCGTTTTATTGTCACAAATGTGTAAATCATTCATCAAAAAGAAATTAAAATATGGTTGTAGTACTCATATTCCATAACTGATTAAGTTTAGGAAATTTTGTTTGATAATTAAAATATAATTATTTCTTTATAATGTCACAGCTGGTTGACGCCGACAATTTTTAGCTGTGTTTTTAATGGCGTAGAGTATATATCACACTGCACAATTGTATAATTTTGCCATGTCGGATATGATAGTTTAGAAATTGCTTGGATAATTTTGTAAACAGACATACAGTTTATACTCGTTGTGTCGACGACGTTAAACTTGACACTGCGGTTGTGTCGGAATATGTAACATGTAACATCTGATTTCTGGTGCTATATATTGTATAGGGAGAATGAATTATATGTCAACATTTCTATGTGAACAGTTTCAGCTATGTTGATATGATTGTTCTGGCCCCGAGTGTGCTTGATCATGCACACGTTGTGGCGATGTGATTGAAATTGAACCGTTGTCAACTGACGGTGAAAAGATAAACACTCATATCTCACCCACTGTTAGTGTGTTGACAGTTTGTACATGTACATATAATTTATAAGTACCATATTGAAGTTTGCAATCTAATTGATAACTTTTTCATCAATTATTGACCAATTTTACAATTAATTAAACGACAGTTTACAATTTAATTAAGTGAATGAAGTTATATTATGCGAATTATCACTTAAGTCAGTCAGTTTTACAATTCCTACACCAAAAAATCCCCACAAGTTTGACTATACTGCCATAACAGAAATGTAAACAATGAATAACATATAATGTAGATGCGTAAGAAATTAGTAAGTTTGCTAGTACTATGCGAAACTGATATGTTGACATTCAGATAAGTGAACGCTTATTGTCTGGTCCCTGCAATGTCGACAGAACGGGTTTCGACTGTATTATGAATTTCAGCTCAAATGATAATTGACATGATGTGACCTGTCAGTTTCTTCATAATTTCATATAGCACATTAAATGTTCTGATGTTCAAAAAACAAAAATTCCCAAGACTGCGGAAATAAGTACACTTTTAGAAAATCATCTTGGGGAAAAAATGTTATGAAGAAAATTAATTCCATAAATTATTCAGGGAAAATGTAATATGGTGATGAAAATGTTTAAATTCAGACACAGCTCACATATTGAAAATTGATTTTTTTGGAATATGTATGGTAATTATAATTATAGAAACAAGAAATATCTTGAAAAAAAGATGGTCGGCGCAATTTGAAGGTTAAGATTTGTTGAGCAACATAAAAAATGCCGAGATGTTATGATTGCTGCTCACTCCAAATCCAAAATGGATTTCGGTAAATTCACCGAAATTCTTAAGGTAAAGTACCCTTTATCGAAAGGTTAACCAATCCACGTCAAGGTTACAAACGTTATTCGGTTGAAGAGAAATTGCCTTGGTGGTTAACGTAAGATTTGATTGGTTTACACAACATTGATATGCAAGTGGCAAAACCATGTTAGTTGCTGCACCGAAAAAGAGTTTTAACATGAGCTATACTAATGTATTTGTTTTTTTTATATATTACAGGTATTCACATGTAGCTTTGAAGGGAACTGCAAACTTGATCAACACACTCGGAAATTCTGCTCTGGATGCCGGTTGAAGAAATGCTTAGATGTTGGCATGAAGAAGAATTGGATTCTCAGTAAGTCTTTCTATGAGCCGTGAAATGCTGTTGAGAAATAGTGCGCTCTTAAAATTCTGTACAAAAATTCTTGATCAATTGATCAATCAATCGATCATGTAATCAATCAATTAAGGTGCCGGTATATACACACTCTTTGTAATGATTAGTATGATATTATCCTAGTTTCAATTAATGGCCTTTGGATTTAGAAATGGTTTACTTGTTGATCTTTAAGCTTAATTCTATGGAAGAAAAACTAATGTTGAGGTTGACTACTGAAGCAATCAATGAAATTATGGATTGTTACTACAGTAAATACTGAGACACGTGATATGGTTTTAAAAGTGCATATACATGAGATACAGAAATTTATTTTGTTTACTCATGCGGTTATGTAGCGGTTATGTAGCGTTGATTTCCTGATTGTGTTCACAATTACTTGTTTGTGTACTTTTGTTGAGGAATGACAAGGACGGTGATATTTACATTAATATTCTGTAGACAGTAAAATGTGTGAACACGTTACAAAATATATTCAACGTAAGTCCTTCATCAAGTATACACACATATTTCTACACTACTTCTTTTACTGCAAATAATATTTAGTCTAGTCAAATATATACTGTTAAAATAATACCCTGAAGGTAATGTTTGTGCAGTTAAGAAATTGAAGATAGGCATATAACCCATCTTTGTGCAGATGACCTCTTTGAGTTTTGTCATGTAAGGTAAATACCTTGATTATGCTTGACTTTGTACGGGTAGTACTAGGACTCTGGTAAGTCTAGTGTTGGGTTTCTGAGAATGGGTATGTTAACTTGTCAGATTGTCTATGTCAGGGTATCGTGTCACTTGACTATGTCATGGTCACATGTCTATATTATGGTATCGTGTCACATGTCTATGTCTTGGTATTGTGTCACTTGTCTTTGTCATGGTATCATGTCACTTGTCTATGTCATGGTATTGTGTCACTTGTCTATGTCATGGTATCATGTCACTTGTCTATGTCATGGTATCATGTCACATGTCTATGTCATGGTATTGTGTCACATGTCTATGTCATGGTATCATGTCACTTGCATATGTCATGGTATTGTTGTGTCATGTCTATGTCATGGTATAGTGTCACATGTCTATGTCATGGTATTGTGTCACATATCTATGTCATGGTATCATGGCACATGTCTATGTCATGGTATCCGTGTGGCTGCACTGTGTCTGCTACAATGAAAAAAACAACAACATACAACCATAAAATCCAACACACACCAAGACTGGAACATGGAACATCATAAGGTATGACCTGTGATAGGGTCAAACCCACAAACCCTGGGTTAAGGGGCCACACCTTATTCCCAGCATTACCACTTCCCCTGTGCTCTATAGAACAATTTAACGATAATTAATCGACAGTTCAAAACTTTGCTCTGGGTTCGAACAATTTGGGACAGGTTTTACATATTTTCTAGAGGAAGAAGAAGTTTCTCCATTTTAACAACAGGTCAATTATATAGTTTTACACAATTTTAAGGAAAAATGGAATGAAACTCAAACTAATCTAGACAAAATTACTTATTTCATATGGAGCCAGTCATTTGCCTTTTTGTTTCAATGATATTGTAAATTTACTGCGTAAACAAAGCAGGTTCGTCTGAAGGGATAATATAATAGCCTGCTATCGATTTGTAGAATTCTGTGACATATTTATTGAATTGTGACTTGTATGAAGTTACATTACAGATATTTTAATACTGTTGCAGGAATTTCTCTGCCAAGCTTTGGCAGATTATATTGTCTTACTAAATTATTTTTTTCTGAGCAGGATGCCTTTAAGTTTTCCTTATCTCAGAGTGTGGTAACCATTATACATTTTGTCATCTTCCCTGAAACTAATTTGTCAGGCTTTCCCAGTCTTGATACAGGAATGTCGCTGGAAAAATACAACACAATATGTTGTGGTTTTTTTTGGAGGGGGGGGGGGCTTAAATTTGAGCCCTGTTTCCCCCTGAAAAGTATATATTTTCCCCCTGATATGATTTCATGGCATTGTATATATTTTTAGACTTGAAAACAAGAAACATTTGAATGTTTTAGTCATGTCTTATATTTCTTCTATTTATCTCTTCATCCATAACGTAAGTCTCTGGTCAGTGTCATAATTCTGGTGTATTTTCCTTCGAGAGGGAAAGAAGAAAGAACTGTAGTCAAAATATTTGTATGTTTTTTAGACGATGATCAATTGGCGAAGCGCCGTAAAAAGAGTTCCAGATCGGAAGATGGTTTATATTGTTCTCCTCCTGAGCAGAAACCCATGATGACGCCTCTGGCATCTCCGATGACGTACTTGCCACCTCACAAGGTGGATATGTATTCGCCGACGGCGAGTACTGGTAGCGAAAATGAGGTCAACTCGACAAGTTATATGTCAGACTCCACAGAAAACAGCAATATAAACAGCCCCTTGACCAGTACTCCGCCACAGTTACCGCTAATCAAGCACGAGGAAGAGGACGTGTGTGTACCACTATCCACAGAGATGGAAGAGAACATTGCTAACTTGGAGAAGGAATATAAACAAGTGTTTGACAGTGGCTATTCTGAACACCAAGCCAAACGAATGGTTGAAAAGCCTCATAGTGCTAATGACTTGTTTAATATGACTGATATATTCATTCGAAGGCTCATTAAGTTTGCCAAACATGTTCCAGAATTCAAAGCACTGAAACAAGAGGATCAGATATTTTTGTTGAAGGTAAGGACTTTGGATTGAAGCTTTTTGACATAGAATTATGTTCAGTGTCAAGTGTTTAAGAAGTTTAGTTTAAACGTACATATTTCCCACCGATTGTGAAACCAGTTCTGTATGTACATTTAAATGATGAACAATGTCTCTTCTTTGATCCATGTTTTCCTTGAGTTGTTTAGGATAAAATCTTATTCCTCTGGGCCACAGGGAAATCATTGAAATAAATGTTTGAGTAGCCGGCAAAACTTACGTGAGAAGGTTGATGAATTTAAGTTCACCATGTGCATGAGTATTAGGATCATTGAGTGTCCATCATCGTGTGTCATCCATCAGCATTTTCTACAAAATGACATCTCCTAAACTGCTTAATGGATTTTGTCGAAACTTCGCAGGAATGATCCTTTGGTGGGCCTCTTTCAAGTCTCATAAACAGTTCAGGCCTGCTAAAGGGTTAACTGAGAAAATTGCCTTGTCCAAACCATAAAGCCTAGCTAGAGCTATGCTATTTGATGTGTAGCATTGTCTAGTGGTCCTTCTACAAAGTTGTATTATTAAGTTCATGTAAAAAACATGGCTGCCAAGGGGCAGGGCCTTGTTCGCTATTTGTATATAGTGGAAACAATTTACGACATCCCATAAACCCCGAAATAGATTTTGACCTCTTTCAAAGCTGTGTAAATGGTTGCAGTCTGCTGCAAAAGTAGGTCACAAGTGCTAAAAATAGATTTTAAAAGTCAAAGCTTCGAAAATGTACTTGTCCAAAACCATAAGGTGTAGAGCTTTGATATTTGGTGTGTAGCATTGTCCTCTTCCAAGACTGTATAAAACTATAAACGACATCTCATCCTAAACTGCTAAGTGGAATTTGACTGAACCTAGAACAATTCATTGGCATATAATCCATGCCGCAGCAAAAATGGTGAATATGTATTGTTCATGGCTTGTTGTGTAGTGGGAAACCATCCTGATTATAAGATATCTACAATACCTTACTCTTTTTTGATACCCTTTGATTCTCTTCGAAACTCCCCCCCCCCCCCCCCCCCTCCCGGAAATAACTTCAAGCATGTTTTGTAACTGTCTTAGTTGGGAAAGGACGTTAGTAACTTGTGAACATGATCTTTGTTTACTGACTATAACTGTCCTTAGCATTATTGCAAATCGAGGTTTTAGTGGAAGACTGTAGTAACTCCTATGTATTTATATAGGAGTTACGATAGTCTTCCACTAAACTCTCGAAATGTAAACACAGAATAGACAAGGAAGTCAAGATTTCAATCTATTGTTGATACAAATCTCGGCATAATGTTAATAGCGTGTTTGTTTTTTGTCCTCCAGACATCAGATGCGGTAATAAGTAAAATGTCTCATCATGTCCCCCACCCTTTGTTGCAGGCACTTTATTGTAATGAATTGCAGTTGATTAAGAATGTACGCTAAGGTTTTCACATTTTCAAACCTGCAGACGCCGGAGTGTCTGCCTCCAGGCATGTAGTGCTCCTGTTCTTGTTTTTAGCACATTTGAGTTTAAAAATTTGCCCGTCAGAGGATTAAATATTTTGTAGCCGTTTTTAGAAAAAAAACTTTTAGACTGTTTGTAAAAGATCGATTGAACGATTGTGACCTAGTCATTACCCTGATCAGACAGGCTGGAAGTTTTGTTCAGACTTAAGTGTGACAATGTCTTGGCGTGAATGTGGCGTTCCCTGTAACACTTTAATCCTACCTTGCAATAGAGCTGTGTAACGTATATTTCTGTCTGATTGGGTTTCTCTGAGAAGTTTGTCCATCCTTTAGTCATATGGCATTAATATTGGATAAACAATTGACTTATTCTGCAATTGACTTCAATTAGGAGGAAAACTAGTTAGGGCAGCTGGTCACGGTATATAACTGAAATTCTGTTGAACAATGGTGTTAACTCCATCTATGCAGGGAAAGGCTGTGGTGATTATTGATCTATGATGTTGTTCAAATACTTGTTCAGATATGGGTTATCTTGTAAAAGCCTATCCCCTAGCATCAGTTGCTTGTTTCCTTTTGTAACTCACAAAAATCATATCCGCAGCACTCTGGCTATATGTTAAAATGATTGTTGTTCATAATTGTTTGTATTGCATAATTGTGATGCAAATGTCTGTTTGACTTATTCATTGTTGCATTGTTTTTTTTATGGCTAAGAATTTGTCCTAGAAACGTTCAGTCATTTGTCAGAGTGTGTTGATCTTTGTTTGTGATACATTTTTGTTAAACGTTGTCAATTTTTTTTTCTGCAGGGCGGCATCATGGAGATTTTAGTGTTGCGATCGGCGATGGGTTTCGATCCCACTAACCATGGGTGGAAGTTGAAACAAGCGCAGGACATGAAAGAGCATCAGCTGGATCCCACAATAATTAAGGAACAGTTGGGATCCGGTATGTACACAGAGCATGTGAAATTCGTGAAATCAATCCATCAACTAACATTAAGCAATAGTACAATCATGACTCTTATGTTTGTTATTGAAATATTTTCTCCAGACCGGCAGAATTTGAAATGTGTGGAAGCCGTCACCGAGGCTCAGGAAAAATACACTCTTTGGTTGAGATTATACTTAGAATCAATAATGTCAGTTTCAGAAGCCCAGTCGCTTTACCCCAAACTCCTTATGAAGCTGTTGGATGTACGAAACTTGGGCGAATCGAGCGCTCAGCTCGCCTCACACCTCGACATTACTAAGCTGGAGCCACTACTTATTGAGGTGTTTAGTTTGCAGAAGTAAGACCTAGGATTGTTGATTCGTTTGTAGCCATGGAAACCGATCTCTAAGCTCACGTTTTGTGACCTGCTATTTTCCGGGAATTTTACACTGAAATATGTGAGCAATGACATTTTATGTAATCATGGAGAAATTTCAGGATTCTTATTACCTCAATATTCAATATTCAGGTTTAAATTGTAATTTAAGCCTGGTTATGTTATCATACGTATATTGTCCCTTATTAAGGTTTTTAAATCTTCTACTGTTGTTTAGCGATTATTTCCCTGCAGATTCCCAATTGCCGATTGTGTTATTCTGACATGACATGGAAAAACTGGTCTCATATGGAAATTTGGAACAATGAACTCGGCGATCATTGAACTTAGTGAACATGTACTGAGCTTATTGAAAACTTGTGATGAAATAAGCCGAATTTGAATTATGGCCTATTAGGAGGAGTTCATCTTTTGTTACCGCCGTGCTGTGCAAATGTCTTGAAGTGGAACTACATTTGTAGATCATTATTAACATGACAGCATCAGAATATAAGAGACGGATTTATTGTTCAATCCTATTCGTTATATTCCTTGCTGGATGTTATCCAAAAATCTGCTACAAATTATCACGGAGATTGCTAAAGAAGTTTGACATGAATAGAAAGCAGCTTGTTTGAAATAATCCCATGTGACTAGAAGTTAATGCATAAAAAATGAGATGCTTCAATGAACCTTCGGGGGGCGAAGTCCTGTTACTCTTGACCTTTTGAGGAAGACGCGTTCTACGATTGTGTTGATCCATTTTCAAAAAATGTTTTTAACACAGTTTTCTGTGACTGATTGTGACTGATTGGTGCATTCTGGAAGAGGACCAAACACTGTGAAGAATGCTAATCTAGTAAAAATGGAAAACATTCTGTTGATGACAGTGCAACTAGTGGTCTGCATATAGTTATTTTGATGGGAGAAGAAGTGTGTGGAAATGCTTGAAATTGAAGACCATTGCACTGATGCCTCAACAATTCACTAGTAACGTGTACTCATACTTCAGGGTTGATGTATATTCTGTCTGATGAATTTTTATTGTGTTTTTCTTGCGTAATAGATTTCATCCCTGTCCATGTAATTTGTTCATGGAATCAATTAGAGTTCATGATTGTTTCATTAATTAACTAGAATATAAACAATAAACTCTTCAGATATACTGTAAAACCTCAATAATAAGACCATCCTTTGGACCCTTGAAAACTGGTCTAAATAATGAGGTGGTCTTAATATTGGGGTTAATATTTAGGAATACTAATGTAGAGCAAAGCAGTGAAAATGGACGTGTGTTTGTAATTTTGAGGTGGTCTTCAAGTGAGGTTAGTTTGTATGTATAAAAATATGATACTACCCATGATGCGACTTAGCACGAACATTTTGAAATATACTGGTCAGAAGTTCTAACCTACCTGCTTTATATCACATTGTTTCATAAAAACTACCAGACAAATCTTTCGGTGATTTTGATCTGGGTAAGCAATAACATGGCTAATTTCTAATGAATCGATCAATCAAAAAATGGATGCAATCATGTCAATATTATTGTCATCGATTCAGATCACTTTATCATAACGAGGGTTCAGTGCATGTCTATTCTAACTCCTATATAAATACATAGGAGTTAGGATAGTCTTGCGCTGAACCCTCGAAATTTATTAAGGTAAATGAAAATTTCTAAAAATACAAAACTAGCAGGATAGCTCTTTAGACCAGTATATATCTGTTGAGTTTATTTTTTATTTCTGAATGTTTATCATTATTCCCTGACCCCCTACAATCACAACATAATATATTATATCATTACAATGTTACTCCAGTGAAACTTAATATTGTGATTTGCAATTGGTGATATGTTGTTGTTGTTGTTATGTTGTTACATTATATTGGACAATGTGCTATTTTGTTCGTAAGATTATATTTTTAAATGAACGTTTTATCAGGTGATAGTGCTGTTGAGATTTGAGATCTCGGAATGACTTTGTTTCCCCGTACAAAATATGTGAGAGAATTTGTGTTTGTTGTGTTTGAAAGATAGGAAAGATGGGCTAGACGTTTGGTTGAGGAAAGATGACACCAGTTAGTGGTTTGTGTGACCGGTGACAGTTGTTCATGGTATGTTGTTGTGAATTGTGATGGGAGCAGGTGGGGGAAATGTTGTTAGTGGGTGAGGTCTGTAAGTGTAGTATTTATGTTGGCGAAGCTAATTGGTCAATGAGATGGTGGGGTTGTTAGTTTTTAGGCAAGAGTGGGTAGGGTAATATTGTTCAGGTTGAGAGCAAGTACTGAAGTTGTACTTGCTCTTGAAACGGAATATAAAGCTTCATCTTCATGTAGTATCACTGTGTAGAATTTATTTAGTGCTTTAAGACGAAACGTTTTGTGTGTATGCTAACAAGTAGAACGATTTAATGAAACAATGTTGAATTAGCTAATTAATCATTCTGTTCCTTAATTACATTGTCTGTCAGTTAAGTTGTATTTAGTCTAATATGTAAGCTTGGTCTTCATGGATCGACCACATATTTGTAACGGACAGGCATGCATGAGGAAAATTAGCAATTAAGCTGATCAAGTCGGTTTAAGTTTTAAAAATTCTGAATTTAATGAAATATATGGTGTTAATCTTGATTCTGTTAATCATATACTAAAGATATATTATGGGTAATTTGCAAAATCACTATGAAAATAATTGTTAACGGTGTATTAAATTGAATAGATAATAGAAGCATGAATATCAACTCATTGCTGCAGACAGATCCAAGCCATCATAAAATAAATATATAATTAAATGGTAAAATATGTAGTGTCTAGTCTAACTTCAAAAAGCATCATTGTCTATACATATAGCATACTATAGAAAGGGAGATAAATCTTCTTACAACCTCCTGTGGATACAGCTTCTTCACTGATTTGCGAGTACAACATGTTTTCTGTGCTGATCCATAATGTCACTGTAGATAAGCCAAAATCGATCACAGAATGACTTCTAAAAATTTCACTGTTGAAGTATTTGATTGGTATTGACAGAAACTGGTTAATTAGAGAGAATACCCGGGCATCTTACGTAGCAATAGTACTTATTTATAGACGGCATATCTTAAGTAAAGTTGACTTGGTGTAAATATAGATTTTACCAGTAACTTAAACGACTATTTCAGTACACACTGTTTCCAGTTTTAGGTACAAAACTGTTTATAGAGACATACCATGTACAGTGAAACCTCGATTATACGACCACCATTGGTTCCGAAGAAAGTCAAGTGTTAGTTGCGAAGTGGTCGGATTGTCAAGTTATAATATAGAAGAATAGTTCAAATCTGGTCCATCTCAATATACTCTTAAGGACTTGGGTCTTAATTTTGAGGTGGTCTTTATGTGTGGTTATTCTGTATTACAAATTGCCTAGAATGTACTTTGTACATATACTACCAATAACAGTAGTTTGTTGTTCTGTTTGCCACATGTTGTGTTTGTTGACAAGTTAATGGTCCATATTGTGTGAATGAGACATATTGTATAGATAAGATAAACATGTTCTGGTAAACATCTGCCCTACACAGGACGACTCCTCGAGCTACCTCCATGATCATAAAGTGCTTCTTATATTCTTTTCTTATTGGCTAGTAAACATTATGTTCACCAAAATTGCTGAGATGAGAATTTTCCACCAATCGTCTGGTTTCAGTTTTGTTACTCCAGCTGGCATAAATTAATTGATGAAAATCCATTAAGACAGTTCAGGTTAAGGGGGTTACCACGTGATGACCGTATTTCTGTGACACAGCAAGAAATTCAGTAGAGTTTTTTACTGACCCGCATGTTTTGTAGTGCTATTTTTAGACAGGTATTCCGTCATAGGTATAGGTTTCCCCGGTGTTTGTGTTTATTGCCCTTCTCATCCCTGATAATAATATGGAATATTTTAATTACTTGCAGCTAATAAACAACATAGGAAGTTATTTGTTTTGAGAATATTGTGCTTTCCAATACATTTCACTTTATTGTTGGGGATACCAATATTATTGCAAATTGCTAAGCAACCAAATGAATTTCTGCTCAGAATTCTTAATTTGGAAATTCAGAAGTGGTGCGAAAATCGATGAAAGACAATCATGATAGATCTCAATAATTTTTGGCTAAAAACTATTAAATTCTATGGTTTTAGTGTCTGGAAATACTTGTTGTCCAGTTCAGTGTACAACTGACTGATTTCTGACCAGAATCTTCATGGTATGCTCATGCTTTGTCAGAACAGAAACAGAATTATAGTGAATAGGTCACACTGATAAATGCACTTATTGAAGTTCATGTAAAAAATCAAAATATGTCCGGTGAAGATCTTTTATGTTTCTAATATGAGTATAGTTACCTTGTTGTTCAGACATTTAAATGTTCCCTTCAACCCATGACATAAAAATACACTAAGCAAGTGTGAAGCTATACTGGACTTGTCTCTAAATTAGTCTTACCTATATAGGTTAATTATTATCTTACTCGGACATTAAATACATCTTGGCATTGACCTAGATGTCGAATTTTAAGTGCTGCATGTTGAAGGGATGAGCCAAAGCATGTATTAAATGGTGTAAAAAAATACCTTGATGCATTGTATTATGACTGATAGTGATTTATTATGCAGATTCATAAAATAATTAGTATAGAGAGAGAACTGCACATGTCATCTTAAGTACATTTGTGACAAGTTAATGTTAGTTAGTTTAATTTTATGTCTCCTATGTAGAACATTAAAACAGTAATTTCGTCCGCGTCATGTTGTGTTGTGTAAGTAACTTTGCTTGATTTTTTTATGTTAACTCTTTCAGAATTCTGTTATATGCTACAATGGTTTGTGTTACTTAGAAATAAGATAAAATGAAATATTCTTCAAATATCATATTTACCCGACAGGCATTGGCTAAAGTTCTTTGTCTGAGTTAATAAGTTTATTAAATGCAGTAATAATGAACTCGTTTAAGCTTAATTAGTTATTGATTGATTTCAGGCCGTTTTTTAATTATTGTTTTGAAAATTAATGATCTCATTTTTTCTCTCTTTTTATTTGAATGAGTTCACACGGAGGAGGCTACAGCATGTGAAGCAGTTTATGTGATGAATAGCTTCAATTAATGATGAATAATTCGTAGGTTTGCCAAATCATGTTTGAAATTTTTTCGTTATTCATATATCTTATATATTGATTAACAGATTAGTAGCTGTATGGATTAGCCTTAAGATCCCTAACAGTTTAATGTTGTATTGATTTCCTCTACAAAGATTTAGAAATTGTTAGTGGCGTATAATAAATTCAAACACTCGTGGAGACGTGTTCCTATTTTCAATTGGTTTGTTAATTGAACAAACACTGTAGTGAAAGTGCCTGCGTTTTGTCATGCTGGCTGCTTTATGAATCATAAATAACTTGGGACGATTTTACTGTTAGAACTCACTTTTCAATGAAGGCAATAGTGTTTGAGGACAGTATACAAACGTGTTTGATGCTATTCTCTCGTTCACAACATGATGTCTATTGACGTCACTACTATATTTCAACAAGCTTCTGGTGAATCATCATTGTTATTTATTGATTGTAAGACTCTAAGATCTTAAACTGAATGCAACTAATAATGTGTGAATCTGGCTCTGATGAATAGTAGGACAAAGTCATGTATGTAGTATACAGACTGTAACGTGGGCCCTACTTTTCCCTACTTTTTTACCTGCTCCATACTTTTCCTACTTTTCCCTACTTTTTTACCTGCTCCATACTTTTTCTACATTTCCCTACTTTTTACCTGCTCCCTACTTTTTTATTTGCTCCCTACTTTTTCTACTTTTCACTACTGTTTTACCTGCTCCCTACTTTTCCCTACTTTTTTACCTGCTCCATACTTTTTCTACTTTTCCCTACTTTTTTACCTGCTCCCTACTTTTCCCTACTTTTTTATTTGCTCCCTACTTTTCCCTACTTTTTTATTTGCTCCCTACTTTTCCCTACTTTTTACCTGCTCCCTACTTTTTTATTTGCTCCCTACTTTTTCTACTTTTCACTACTGTTTTACCTGCTCCCTACTTTTCCCTACTTTTTTACCTGCTCCATACTTTTTCTACTTTTCCCTACTTTTTTACCTGCTCCCTACTTTTCCCTACTTTTTTACCTGCTTCCTACTTTTCTTGAAAGAGCCCTGCTAACCCAACTTTTTTATGCTTCACACGAGCACTGTACATGACGGGGGGGGGGGGGGGGGGGGTTATAAAACCAGTTTTGAGATCAATCTCAAGACAAACATCTTATTGATTGCTTCTGAGCTTGGAGTCTTAAAATTGACCAATGGCCAGGCTGCATTCTGAGATCCAGAAATACACTCACAATGTTAAACTCTATCTTGTTGTAACTGATTGTTAAATTATATTCTGTAAGGAAGTGCTGTTCATATTATAGGAGCAAATGATGTACGACAACAACTGGTTGCATCATTATAATTATTATAGCGGTCCTGGTCTTTTAGAGTTACCCGGTCCTGGTCTTTTAGAGTTACCCGTTAAAATGTTGTAATATTATATAAGATGTTGGCGATATCATCTGTATTGTTTTTGTTGTGTGTGATAGTGATTGTACCGGTGAAATTTTGTAATTTATTATTGTTATTTTAAAAAGAACATATATTTGACTGTTTTTTCGCAAAATACTGTAACTTTTGCTGGAGTAAGAACAGTTTTGCTCCCATTCCTCGTATAAAGATACAATTTACTGTTGAAGGCGATTGTTTGTTTCATCGGGTTTAACGCCGTTTCTCAACGATATTTCAGTTATATACGGCGGCCGGTTCACCTAACCAGTTCACCTCACCTGACCTCTCCTCTAATAGAGTATTTGTTGAAGGCGAAGTGAAACACTTGGCATTTTGAATTCTACTTCTAGCTTTGTGTTCTCAGTGCCCTTGATACATGTATATATTATACCTGTTATTAAGTCATGTTCACAGAATAACGCCTTACATAACGATTTAACTCAAGTCCTTATAGTACTCTACTTTCCTGTCTCATGTGAGCATGTTTGTTAGGTTATAGAAGGTGTGATACTATCTGACCTGTTCTGTGGACATTCTCGCAGTCTAGCAAGCTGTGTCAAGTTCGCACCATCAAGTACTGTATTTGTGGACGCTTTTATCATTGTCAGGCCAACATTAACAAGCAAGCTGTGTCAAGTTCACACCATCAAGTACTGTATTTGTGGACGCTTTCATCATTGTCTGGCCAACATTAACAAGCAAGCTGTGTCAAGTTCACCCCATCAAGTACTGTATTTGTGGACGCTTTCATCATTGTCAGGCCAACATTAACAAGCAAGCTGTGTCAAGTTCACACCATCAAGTACTGTATTTGTGAACGCTTTCATCATTGTCAGGTCAAAATTAACAAGCAAGCTGTGTCAAGTTCACACCATCAAGTACTGTATTTGTGGACACTTTCATCATTGTCAGGCCAAAATTAACAAGCAAGCTGTGTCAAGTTCACACCATCAAGTACTGTATTTGTGAACTGCACTAAGTAGGGTAGGCTGACTGCATACAAACACTTTTTTGATTTGGCCTAATGTAGAAAATTCATGGCGATGTACCTGTTATTATCGCCTTTCTGAGATTTGTGTAACTAATTCTTGTCAAAATGCTGGTACTTAATAATAATCATGAGTTTGATTCAAACTGGTAAAATTTGCTGTATTTAGGATATACGAGTTCTCAAAACATTTGTGAAAATTATTAACAACAATTTCCTGGGAATTGCTAACTGTGATAAATGCTATTTTGAAGATATGATAACAACAATTCCATGGTTTTGCATTTATTTAATTAAAAACAAACATTTTCAACTCATTTCGAGAGACAGATAGTATTCACTTGGAAATAAATAAATGTGAAAATGGTCAGATATTTAGTGAATAGTTTGTACAGGCAATGGTTTCCGACTGACATATCTACCGTATTCATTATCGACCTCTCCTCTAATAGAGAATTCTCACAATTCGGTCATATAATTTTGGTTTGTAGTTTTGGTATATTTTATTTTTGAGGCGGTTTTACCGTCTCATTGCTATCATCGTCAACCGGATGGTCTTCTCGAAGTACCGCCTTAATCATCGTCTCAAGAAAATAGTACAATGTAAAGTCCTCTGATTTTATTATAGATTTAATGAGTATAAAGTCTGATTTATCAGGGATATATCATTTGTGGAATGGCAGGAGTCTTGATATAAACGGCTTTTTCTCGATTATTTCATGTCATTTTTGGTGATTGAGTTTACCCGAATATTAATTTCTAATAAGATGATATGGAAAAAATGCCTTGGAAGCCCCTACCAGAACCTTCAGTCCTTTGATCTTTAGTTTAAATTCATGCAGCCTTTATGTGGTTTTGCTATATTAAGATCTCTTAAAAGTCTGAAGTATAAGATAACTAAAAAATCGGAGTGACTATAGACTTGCATTTAGTCATCATTATTGTATTGTTTCATGCAAATTTGTTTCTGCGTTTTACTTCAGTCTGCTCTTGCATGATCACTTGAGTATTTCTTTAGTAACTATTGGCAATATGGAAAACCGAAGACAAACGTTTGCAGCCCGTTTCCTATTATTTTAAAACTTCTTCAGGCAAACTTAACATTGTTTAATGGATAAAAACATATGTAGACGTTAATAATTATGTTTCAAACAATTTATTGTCTACAAAGTTAACACATTTTGTCAGAGAAATGATGTAACAAATAAACATCAATTTGCCAGAAGATTGCATGATGATTCGCATTATATCATAAATGAGTTAGCATACATGTTCTATCATGTATGTATTATAGTGCATGAAACACTGATGAATGAACTGATGCTGTAACATAGAATTGTCTAACAATGTTGGTTACTGCCCTTAAAGGTGGAAAAAGATACATGTATATCTTACACCAAAAATGTGAGAAACTGTTATCTTGTTACAATTATGTATGTATCTGTTGTATGGCGTACTCCAATCACATGCTGCAATATTACAGCAATTCTGATGAAAAAGAAATATTTGATATATTATAATACATGTATAATGAAGTACTTTTTCAGATTACAAATACTGTCATGGTATATACATGATGTTGATATTGATTTCGTCTTTGTTGACTATATTAGCCACCTATCTTTGTTGAAATGTTATCTTTAATTTTTATTGGTTGTTAAAGTATTGATTTTATTATATTACCCCTGAGTCTGGCGTTAATATGTTGAAAGATAAACTTGAGGCGCTATTTGTGTTGCTTATATATTACCGTAATGGTTCCAATAAGTGTGCTTGTTATTGGCTTGTTTCAGAATGCCATTGAGTGATTGTCATTCATTATGTAAAATTTTAACATTGATTATATAGTTTTATTTTTGTGCTTTTTATGTTATTTTTTAATGCATCAATTCAGATTTTGAATTAGAATATCAATTATTATAATCTTATTTTAATTAGATGCAGTGTTTTCCTTGTTCATATGTTACAAACGTTAGTTTATAATTACTGGTATGTGTTGAGTTACATTAAATAGTTTCTTTAATTAAGCTAGTAGTATATATAATTTCAATTGTTTTTGTTGTCTGAATTTACAAATTTCTGCATTTAAACTTCATATAATGTTATTATGTGTATTCCATATTTTGGCAAAGTTAATTTTACAACTGCAAATCTTTAAAACTTTATTTTAAATTTTTAATATACTTTTTTCTGCAAAAATCTTTATTTACTAATAAGCTTTTCTGAAAAAAATCTTAATTTACCAGACGTGTTAACATCTACTTTGTTGCTATAAAAATGAAACAAATTTTTTCTGAAAACGAAATTAACTTCCCAGAGTAGTTTTCACCCTTAAATTCCCCTATCAGCTGATTTCATTATTTTCCAGATTGAATTATAGCCCATATCAAATGTTTTAATGGAATGCCATATTTTAAGATCAGAGAAATCATGATTTTCATCAGTTAATTGACTTACACGGAATTGCAAATTGTGTTACTGGTTGTAACTGCCTGGTAACGAATCCAATGATTTAAATCAATATTTTGGAAAAGAACAGTTGGATCCATATTTTTGATTGCTAAATCTAGAGTTGGCGTTTTAACCATATCATTTGAATATAATACATTTTAATTTTTGGCGCACTATTTAGCAATCGGGCTGATGACTTTAATTGAAATAATTTAATCCATTTATCTCATTACTACGCTTGTCACACAAGTCACAACAAGCAAAACTGATTATCCCTTAGTGTTGCAAATTTCTGTGGCGTTTTGACGCTATTCCTTATTAAGAGAGTGTGGGATATTTTGTTATTTAGTTAATACGTGGTACCGTATATTCAGGGTTTCATATTGGATGTACAGTAAAACCTCCATAATGCGACCACCCTTAGGACCCTTGAAATCTGGTCTTAATATTGAGGTGGTCTTAATATTGAGGTTGAACAAACTGCAGAACAGTCAAAATGGACTTGAAAATTGTGGTCTTAATATTTAGGTTGATAAAAGAGCAGAACAGTCAAAATGGAATTGAAAATTGTGGTCTTAATATTTAGGTGGTCTTATTTTTAGGTGGTCTTTAAGTGAGGTTTTACTGTATTATGGTTAGATGTACCTGAAGGTCTGGAAATATGTAATAAATTGAACAAGCCCATGGGAATCTGAGACAAGCTTCATGTATGTATGTGTGCCTTGAATGCAGATAACATGACAAACGATATTTACTGTATCAGTTGCCATATTAATTAAGAATAACATGACCGCATATGTCTGTAATGACATGACAGTGGGTTTTTATTTCAATTCACATTCGCTTGAACACATCTGGTTCATTAGATCTTCTCTTTTTTTTTTTTTTGCTACTCATATAGAGTTTATTACCTGGGAAATCAATAAGTTGTAATTCCATAGAGTGTTTTCGTTATTAGCCATTTGCTGTTTTTTTTGCATGTTTACGGTGTTAATTGTCCTTTATCACAAACTTTCTTTAATTTTTTCTGTGTAATTAATTGTCAGGGGTGTGACTAGTTTCATATAAACCTTGATCAGCCAGAGATTGTCTGAAGTTCAAAGGCTGAGCACGGGAGTCATCAATCCCCAAGTCTGTTGTTTTGCTTTAATGGCGTAGATTGTAGACTTGACATAAATGAAATTCTTGAATTTAATTTAAACACCCAGAAACAGACACAGTATTTTAATGGGTTATATGTGTTTGGTTATATCAAGTGAGGCAGACGTGGTGGTTTTGCACTCATTTGTTCATGCTTGCTTATGGTTAAACAAAACAATATGCTGATTTATTTATGTACAAATTTCAACTGTTAGAGGCTAGGCAGTAATAAACAAACATTTATAAATGGTCAGGTAACAGAAAGACTTTCTCCCATACTAGATCGGGATTTCCCACATTACCACTGGGGCCGGAAATCTATTTTACCCCCTTGTGTAGGATCAGTCTCGTGACAATGACGTCATATAATGACCTCACGTAACACTGAATAATAACTTGAATGAATTTGTAAAATAATACGTTACAAAAAGCAAAAATCCCTCAAAACTTTTGTCAGTTTATTCAATTTCAAGCTTTAGTTTTTAAAAAAGGGTCGGCAAGAAAAAGAGTCATTCACTGGTTTAGTGTGCGGATGGAAATATCCGGCACTCCGGTAACTATTCGAGGGAACGAGGCCCTGCTAAAACAGTAACCCTCGTGCCAGATATTTCTATCCGTACTGGAAGCCATTGAAAGATCCTGTAAGTATATTGTCTGTTATATTAGAACGATGATTCTTGACATTCTTATTATGTTGATTGTTTACAAATAGTTACTTACGGTAATTTTTGTTTATTGATGTCATTTTGTATTACCATACACAAGATGGTTTTGACATACATTACATGTATGTAGATATTTACTTCTATATACCTTGATTATTGAATAGATTTTTATGAAACTTGTCTGAAATAATTTTCAACCTTTTGTCCTTAATGAGGACATGCTATACTGACAAGTTTTATGATGGACATATTTACTGATTACCTCCTGTAATCATTTTACATAATTTTTATCTATCGCACATTTCCTCTTGTTGTGCACTCATATTCTGATTTTTATTTTATTTATTTATATCAATTTTATCACCCTGCAAGTTTGACTATTTCTGTGAATAAATCTCCATAAGAATTAAGTTCACTTTATGCTTAAATAGTCACATTTAGTGCCAGTTGGCATTTTAAGAATGATTTTAGCATTCAAATAAATGAAATTTTAGATTTCTTTTTAATTAAGTTAAGTGTACTAAACACAAGTTATTTTTCTTTTTAAAGTATTTTTAAACAAAAATATGTGCTTTGAAGATTCAGCTGATTAGAATGTGTTGGAATGTGAATTTGCATAATATATTATCATTATGTTGGGGACATGCGGTCAAGGATAAAAGCCAGTATCATTTCTCTAAGGGAGATAATTTCGTTTTCACTGAGGTAATGACGGATTTGGTGGCATTTAGTGCTAATTAATATATGTCCTATAGCTATATTGATATTGTATTGAATATTACATGTATATTCATAATGTGCTTCATTTTTCATTCGTTGTTGCATTTCCATTGTTATGTACATCCTCATGTTGTTGGAGAGTCTTCATCGTATCATTACTTTGTCTTGACATTAAATCCTTTAGTATGTAGACTTGCTCAAACATTGGCACATTATAATTTGTTTTCATTAAAAATGGATATTGTAGAATGATAAAAATAGAGTTGTTTTCTTTTTTCCTGGTTGTTATAGTGCGGTTTTATTAACATTAATTAACCGCGAACGTATGAATATATCAGAGGGACCGTTGCATTTCAAATCAGGTGTGTTGAAATGTTTGTGTATGTCCGTAAGCTTGACAGAGAAAAAGCTGTAGTTGTGTTTTGATAGAAACGTAAAGTAAGCAGCAGTTATAGTCTTACGCACGAGAGCACTTCCTTACCTTAATTTGCATGGATCGGTCCTGGAAGTTCAAGCACCTACTTGCGGTCAATCTGGAACACACTATAATACGTTCATATACGGTCCCTTGATCAATGTAACAGCACTATAGCAATTTCAATTCATTGAACATTACTTGTTCTCATGGAGATTATCCCAAATTTACAATGTGACAATTTATTTCTTGTGATTTCACCCACTCAACATTTCCGTCTGTGATCTTACTTTTACTGCCATAACAGCACGATCTTAGTGTAAAAGCAGCTGTGTCTTCATTTCAGTGCAAATATTAGGGTACTTTGTAAGGGACAGCTGAGTTATGTTACATATATATGCAAATTGTCATAAAACAGACTTCATACGTACCTTATTATCACCCTGGCCACCATCTACAGAAAATACGGCATTTAGTATGGACATTTATTGACCAACGACTCAGTGTGGTAAGATATTGTCATTGAAAGAAGTGACAGGGTCAGTAAGAACGCCAGATCATTTAAGGTTCCTATAGCTTTGTGCTTTTTGGCCAATAATTTAAATGTTTCTTCAAACATTCAAGAAAAACCTACTTGGAGCAACTGTAGTATGTAAGGGCAAAATCTCATTACAAGAAATTTCAATGATTTGGTGCCACCACTGACTACATAGGTATTTTATATGACTATACTTTTACATAAAAAATAAATAAGTTTTTTAGCACACTCCAATACTTGTTTTCAAAATATCTCAATTGAATACCGTAAACACCATACTCTTCCGTTGACGGTGGCCATGGTGATTATACATGACAATACAGGGTAGCTAGCTCTACCCTTCCTTTGCAATGTTATTCCTTATAAGGAATGTGATTCCCTTGTTGCATTGTCCGCCTATGCCAGCAGCTCCAATTTAAACTGTTTATGTCAAAGATTACTTTCACACGTCCTTAATATTGTTCCGGTTTGTACAGTGCAGACCTTAACTTTTCAGAGCACTATTCCAATTGACCAAGTTGCTCAGCCAAACCACTAGCCTGAAATCATTCTTACTGGTCGGAACTTATATAACCCTAATTGATAAACAGCAGTAAGTCACAATTATGTATCTGTACAATTTGTTAACATTATGGATGAATCTGATTTTTCTCGATTTCCGAGAAAAGTAAACCCCTGGTCAGTTTGGACTGGCACCCGTGCATTTCTACACGCCCATAACTAAAGTTACAAGCCCTATACTTTGAGGGAAGACTTCCAGTGAAACAACATTGTTGAAGCAATTTGCTCTATATATCTGACATTTACCATGTCATTGATGTCAAGATATTTGAGTATATTTGCTACATACTATGTGGGTGTGTATTATCTCCATCGTAATACTATTAAATGTTATACTCATTAACTTACATCCTATGAAAACTCTTGAATTCTCGTAGAATAACAAGTTAGTACTGGTAGGAACACAAAACCACAGGTAAGGTGAACTGAGAGTAGTATATAAGTGCAAAAAGGCACCTCTGTGACTCAAAGGGGTCTGTAACAATTTCTACTTTCACTTTCACTTGTATACTGTAATATAATACAGTACAGTATACAAGTAAAAGTAGAAATTGTTACAGACCCCTTTGTTGAGACTGTGTGGAATCAGATTTATAACATTATCCAGGCCTAGACAGTGTTATTGTAATCTTGTTTTACCTATGTTGCTTACAGCTTGCAAAATTCAGCTTTAAAAAGTCATTTTATCAGCTTATTTTATGCAGTACGACCAAAAAAGACAAACATTTATACACTGCTAAATTTCGGATTGAACACAATTTGATGGACGAAAACAACAGGGTCACGTGTGTTAGTGGAAACAAATAAGATTTTATGCTTTCCCTGATGGGAGCTGTCTCCACAGAACTAAACATGTCTGCCAGATCTGACATCAAACCTGAGACATTTAGGTACAGATGTATATATTTTATTGGCATTACTCTCTTTATTGAGAGAAAATTTAAATAAAACCTAACTAAATATTTACAGAATTTTGAGAGCCTGGGTTTTCTGAATTAGACAGCAGGGTATTATATTGATGCTGAGGTAAGCAAATACATTAATATAATACGGTAGTCTGCTAGCATTATCAAGTATTCATGTTTGTCGACCTCTCTATCGGGTGACTAAAACCTATTTTCAGACAATGTTCTGGCTAATGACTGATTTATGTCATAAATTTGGCGTTAATCTAGATGAGTCTTCCCCCAGGAGATTACTTTTGTTAATGGGTATATTAATGTTTGACATTTCTTTTTTACTTCTTCTGTCTGAGTACCTTACTATCTGTTTCTAATGTTGTTCTTATGCAACTTCAGGGGCATAGCCAGGACTACAGGAATGTTTACCCACGCAATATACGGGGTAATATATTCCAATAGGCCGTGTAGGCGAAGGCGGAAAAACAAAATGGCCAAAACTCTAATAAGATATTTAATGCATACTTTGATGAAATTGTAAGTATAGTGACCGGAACGTAATATACCCCTAAACGCATTGCTGATGATCTAGCTACACACATTTTTTTCCCCGGGGGACCATGCCCCCGAACCCCCCCCCCAAAAAACTAGGCCTACACATCAATTTCAGTTAAGCTACGCCTGTGATCTAGGGGTCTGCGGACATGCTTGCTCCTTGGAGAAGTTCGACAGAAAGGAAATCCTGTTATGGCATAATTAGGCTTTTTAATTTTGAGAATCGTGTGTCCGCAACTACGTACTTTGCGTACAGGTAGCTACACGCCTGTACTTGTAGAATGTCGCCCTCCATGGGGTTACAGTTTCGCATGACACAAAATGAATAAAGTTTATGCCACATACATGTACATGCATGACAGTGGTCCGACGTGGCGACAGGAGTTACTTCGTTTTTCGCATCGGGTTTAAGGTTTCGCCTAGAACTATTATAAGTTCGTGATATGTAATGTTGTCTTTTGGGACAATGGAATAACGCCACTCTCGCGCCCTACCAAGCTTTGCAAACACGATTGTCAGCCGACCACAGCTAAAAGGAGGGGACTATGAAGCATCGTTGAAGTGTGTCCGTAACGGAACGGAACGTCGGACTTTAAAGGCAAACCCAAGCGTGGGATGACCTAAGTCTTTGACCTAGTTGTTCAAATGTATTAAGTCAAATTGACTTCTTTCTAAGCAACTACTGCTTTTTGAGCCGCTGGGAGTATTGTGCTTATTAGATATTATTTGATCAGTTCACCATGAAAAATTATCTGAGCGGAAAGAAACGATAAGGATGCACAACTACACTTGATGTTGCTCAATCCTATGAAGTTTGGCTGAAATCCAATCAGCAGTATTGGAGATGAAGCGCGGACATGCTAAAATTGGACAGAGGGACGGAAAGAGGGACGGACAGAGGGACGGACGGACGGAGGGATGGACGGAGGGATGGACGGACAGAGGGACGGGCGGAGGGACGGACAGAGGGACGGACAGAGGGACGGACAGAGGGACGGACAGAGGGACGGACGGACGGACAGACATACAGACGCCGAAGGCAAAAACAATGTGTTTCCCTCGGAGAGAGACATAACAAAACATCACTTACAGATGACTGCGATAATTTGCATACACTTTTTTCGCTAAGAACCGCGTCTATCGCGAAAACGTTACAATATGTATGAAACGCTGACCGTTAGAACGTGTGAACAATTTGTACATGTGGTATATGTAATCAACATTTTCTGGTAATTTTCGTAATCTTTTTTGTACTCTGGGTAATGAGTACCGGTGAACTACCTTTATTTATTGATTTGTTACTCTTATTTTAAGCAGTCAGCAGTGTATAGAGCAAGATGACTGCTTGTTTATTCCGTTTATCGAGTCTCACGTACGAGTCTGTATCACGATCTCACGCGTAGTTTTATTTTCTCACGCGATTTAAAGTATACTAATTTATAAGATGCGTTTCCGCGCATTCAAATCTTCTAGACTAACGTTTTCGTAACTGCATACAATATACGCATGAGATATGTTTTCTGTCCTACGTGTTTCTTGTGCGTTTTGGGTTCTTGGGTATTGATGATCTAAAGATAAAAGATACAGACTTAATACCCTCTACCTCAGCTTCCTCCAGGAAGAATTGATTAGTACAGGTTGGTAAACAAGGAACACTGGAACACATGAGGTAATCGAAGCAAATAACGGCGAATTACACCACTTGACATTAAAGCATCTACAGTACAGTAATGTACAGTAAAACCTCACTTAAAGAGAGAGAGAGAATACGTAACTACAGGGAATGCCACACACACAAGACAGTGCCTCCCCACGCAGACCCCCGGGAAAACAACAATCCACAAAACATATGGCACTAAAGGAATACACATGTTAAGGAACAGAGGCACAAGGAATGGCCCGACAGACCACAAGGAATAACTAGGGAAATCAAAGTGGACAGTAGTGATGGCAGGGGGGGGATTAATGTATTGAAAATATCACAGGACAAGTCAAGATAACTGGCCGCAATAGGCAAACAACCTGAACACTGTATAAAGTGACACAATTGCACATTCAAAACACAAACTGAAACAACAATCATACAGCGAATTACAGCCTTGGAACTGTCAGCAAAAAAACCCCTCAATAATGTATCTTTATTCAACCTCAAAATATAGACCACCTCAATAAGAAGACCAGTTTACAATGGTTTCAAAGGTGGTCTTATTATTGAGGCTTTACTGTATAACAAAATATAACGCTGAAGTTCAGCACATGTCGTTTAAATTATTACCAATGGCTTCTAGTTGGCGACCCCCCCCCCAAATCTGCTCGAAGGGAAACCGCCTTGTGGAACCCTATCGCACAATTAACATCAAAACGTTCTCAAGCAGCTCTGGTGTTGTCCTTGTAGACCAAAGTGCCATATGTTGCATTTCGTCATGCTTTCAACGATAGCATCTTATGTGTTTCATACTTAAAACAGTTTAATTGAGTGTGCAATGAACATACGAATGGCGTTAAATAAGCAGAACGCATGTATATACATGCCTTGTTATATTGTCTAACTAGGGACTGAAGAGTGACGGCTCAGCGAAAGTAATATTTACTTCTGTGAAAATTACCATTCACAGCGTAATGAAAGCCATAGCCTTTATATCATTAACTGAAAATTTCTGAGAAGAAATTGAATGAAAAGCAAAGACACCCAGAGATCATCTTAATACGCACCGGTTGATTAGAAATCAATTATTGTTCACTAATATCCGTATACCCATAATTGCAGATAATTGCGATTCGTAATCCCCGTCGAATAATCAATATATACTTTCCTGTTTAGTTACGAGAAAATTGAATGTATTTTGCGAACATTAAAATGACCACACAGGAATCCTGTGATGTACAGTTAAACCTCAATAATAAGACCACCCTGTGGGTCCTTGAAACCTGGTCTTCTTATTGAGGTGGTCTTAATATTAAGGTTGAATACAGTGAAATTTGACTTGAAAATCGTGTTCTCAAATATGAGGTGGTCCTATTATTGAGGTGGTCTTTATGTGAGGGTGTATGGTGCATATTACATGATTGATGGATTTATTAACTAATTTGAAAGACGCTCACGTTTTTCTTGTATCATCTGTTTTTATTGACATGTTTGACATCTACAACAAAACCGTTCACATGTACGTTATAAATTGTCGCTTTTCTAGTTTGGTAGTTTTAGATGGTGGGCGTCAGATTTTAAATTTGTAGCAAATTTTATCGATATAAATTTCATGTTTTACAGTGGAATAGAGGTGACATGCTTGAAATTATTTTTTATCTCGTTCCCACGACTTACTAACTCGTTCCCACGACATACTTAGTCGTGGGAACGAGATAAACATTAATTTCACATATGTCACCTCTATGCCTCTGTAATGTTCTGTCGCCGTAGCAATGTACATGTACCTGACAGTAAATAACACACATACTTGAGTTCACCAGAGAAAATTAACCTTACGAGATCAATGATCGTTCGAGACAGACTGAGGTCATTTACATGTATGTCTAAGATTGTATTGATTCGTAAACAAATGACGGTAATACTGTTTTTCAAGTAAACAGGCCTTGTCTGCTTGCTGATCATTGCTTAATGACCGTACCGTGCCCATGGTGTCGACCACGGTGCTACATTGTGCCAAGTTTCTCAGAGAAATAATTATATAAAAAAGTGTTTATTTATGATAATGTCACCCCCGGGGCCAGACATTTCTGACTTATAAGTCATTAACTTCCCGAGTCCTATTCTTTAATGCCAGACACCAGGCAGGTAAACACACGGTATCTATTATTTAACTAGCTGGCGGCTCACCAACCGACCATATCAGAACGGATCCCTACCGGGATTCGAACATTCGACCACCCACTCCCAAGGCGGATGCCTTAACCATTCGGCCGAGGGAGACGGTTATATACGAGAACATGTGAATGCATATGTGTCAGTGGGAGAAACTTACCGAAAGGGACAACAGGGGATTCCCCTTTCCTGTTTCCCGATCACGAAGTGTGTTACTATATTTAGATTTTTAATTCCCAAAACGTCTCTTTTCCGACGGTTTTAGAAAACTGTCTGGAGGGAATATTTTTGTTGCGCAGGAATTATTTTGACATTGGTTACAAACACTGGAAAGGCATATCTAAATTTTCATCGTTCAGAATATTTTTAAATTGTCTACTTTTTATTAAATCTGATGGTAAATTTTAAACAAAATTGTCAAATTCAAGAACTTTCTGATTAAGAAACTAGGCTTCTCAAGCTGGAATAAAAACAAACAAAATGTCTACACTAACTGGCTTCCAGATCATGACTCTTTTTAAGTTCACTGTCCATTATTGTACAATTTATTTTTGTTCGTGTGTGAATGCTTATTTGTTTGTGCATGTGTGAATGCTTGTTTGTTTGTGCATGTATGAATGCTTGTTTGTGCATGTGTGAATGTTTGTTTGTTTGTGCATGTGTGAATGCTTGTTTGTTTGTGCATGTATGAATGCTTGTTTGTTTGTGCATGTGTGAATGCTTGTTTATTTGTGCATGTGTGAATGCTTGTTTGTTTGTGCATGTGTGAATGCTTGTTTGTTTGTGCATGTGTGAATGCTTGTTTATTTGTGCATGTATGAATGCTTGTTTGTTTGTGCATGTGTGAATGCTTGTTTGTTTGTGCATGTGTGAATGCTTGTTTGTTTGTGGGCTTGTTTTGGTTGTTTATCTTGTTAATAGAAGGTCATATTGAAATTATTATTGTTAACTTTGATATGTTACCGGCTGAAAATAAAGAATTTATTTTTATTATTATTATTAAAAGTTTTTTCGTAATAATTCTTGGCCATGCAATTGATTTTTAAAACAAAGTCATTTTTGTTTATCTGCGCTAAGCAGCAAATGATTACTTGTCAGTGTAAACTCTGAAAGTGATGTTGCTGCGCACGTGCAAAGTAAGGAAAACTTTTGCCTGTTTGGACGCATGAATATGCCGGCGATTTTTAAAACACTTGCATAATCGTTATCCGCAATGAAATCGTGATAAACATCGTCGGTCTAATTCCAAAGAATCGCAAGTCCATTTTTTGAAAAAGATGAGTGTTGGGTATCGTTGGAATCCTCTTTTCAAGCTTTACAGAATGAGCTAATTTACAATCATATAGAACTTATAGTTTGAACGTAAAATGCAATTCCAATAGGGCGTAACTCGTTAAAAGTTAGAGCATTCCAAAACTTCAATCGCGTTTTTCTCGAAAGTAATGAAATACAACATACGCCCCTTTGGAATTAGACCGACGACATGTGTAACACTTACAACATATATACCAACAAAACAAATATCTAAAAAAAAGTGTAAAGGTTTCATTTTGGGTCAGTGTATGACTATTCTTTTACATAAAAATATAAATAAGTTTTTTAGCACCCTCCAACATTTGTAATTAAATACCGTAAAAACACCATACTCTTCCGTTGACGGTGGCGATGGTGATTATACATGACAATACAGGGTAGCTAGCTCTACCCTTCCTTTGCAATTTTATTCCCCCAATTCCTTATAAGGAATGTGATTCCCTTGTTGCATTGTCCGCCTATGCCAGCAGCTCCAATTCAAACTGTTTCTGTCTAAGATTACTTTCACACGTCCTTAATATTGTTCCGGTTTGTACAGTGCAGGCCTTAATTTTTCAGAGCACTATCCCAATTGACCAAGTTGCTCAGCCAAACAACTAGCCTGAAATCATTCTTACTGGTCGGAACTTATATAACCCTAATTGATAAACAGCAGTAAGTCACAATTATGTATCTGTACAACTTGTTAACACTATGGATGAATTTGATTTTTCTCGATTTCCGAGAAAAGTTAACCCCTGGTCAGTTTGGACTGGCACCCGTGCATTTCTACACGCCCATAACTAAAGTTACAAGCCCTATACTTTGGGGGAAGACTTCCAGTGAAACGACATTGTTGAAGCATTTTGCTCTATATATCTGACATTTACCATGTCATTGATGTCAAGATATTTGAGCGTAATTGCTACATACTTTGTGGGTGTGTATTATCTCCATCGTAATACTATTAAATGTTATACTCATTAATTTACATCCTATGAAAACTCTTGAATTCTCGTAGAATAACAAGTTAGTACTGGTTGGAACACAAAACCACAGGTAAGGTGAACTGAGAGTAGTATATAAGTGCAAAAAGGCACCTCTGACACTCAAAGGAGTCTGTAACAATTTCTACTTTCACTTTCACTTGTATACTGTAATATATATACAGTACAGTATACAAGTAATAGTAGAAATTGTTACAGACCCCTTTGTTGAGACTGTGTGGAATCAGATTTATAACATTATCCAAAACTTGTTTTACCTATGTTGCTTACAGCTTGCAAAATTCAGCTTTAAAAAGTCATTTTATCAGCTTATTTTATGCAGTACGACCAAAAAAGACAAACATTTATACACTGCTAAATTTCGGATTGAACACAATTTGATGGACGAAAACAACAGGGTCACGTGTGTTAGTGGAAACAAATAAGATTTTATGCTTTCCCTGATGGGAGCTGTCTCCACAGAACTAAACATGTCTGCCAGATCTGACATTAAACCTGAGACATTTAGGTACAGATGTATATATTTTATTGACATTACTCTCTTTATTGAGAGAAAATTTAAATAAAACCTAACTAAATATTTACAGAATTTTGAGAGCCTGGGTTTTCTGAATTAGACAGCAGGGTATTATATTGATGCTGAGGTAAGCAAATACATTAATATAATATGGTAGTCTGCTAGCATTATCAAGTATTCATGTTTGTCGACCTCTCTATCGGGTGACTAAAACCTATTTTCAGACAATGTTCTGGCTAATGACTGATTTATGTCATAAATTTGGCGTTAATCTAGATGAGTCTTCCCCCAGGAGATTACTTTTGTTAATGGGTATATTAATGTTTGACATTTCTTTTTTACTTCTTCTGTCTGAGTACCTTACTATCTATTTCTAATGTTGTTCTTATGCAACTTCAGGGGCATAGCCAGGACTACAGGAATGTTTACCAAAGCAATATACGAGGTCGTAGATTCCAATAGGCCTTGTAGGCGAAGGCGGAAAAACAAAATGGCCAAAACTCTAATAAGATATTTAATGCATACTTTGATGTTATCGTAAGTATAGTGACCGGAACGTAATATACTCCTAAACGCATTGCTGACAATCTAGCAACACATTTTTTTCCCGGGGGACCATGCCCCGAAACCCCCCCCCCCCAAAAAAAAACTAGGCCTGCACATCAATTCCAGCTAAGCTACGCCTGTGATCTAGGGGGTCTGCGGACATGCTTGCTCCTTGGAAAATTTCGACAGAAAGGAAATCCTGTTATGGCATAATTAGGCTTTTTAATTTTGAGAATCGTGTGTCCGCAACTACGTACTTTGCGTACAGGTAGCTACACGCCTGTACTTGTAGAATGTCGCCCTCCATGAGGTTACAGTTTCGCATGACACACAATGAATAAAGTCTATGCCACATACATGTACATGCATGACAGTGGCCCGACGTGGCGACAGGAGTTACTTCGTTTTTCGCATCGGGTTTAAGGTTTTTAGCCTAGAACTATTATAAGTTTGTGATATGTAATGTTGTCTTTTGGGACCATGGAATAACGCCACTTCCGCGCCCTATCAAGCTTTGCAAACATGATTGTCAGCCGACCACAGCTAAAAGGAGGGGACTATGAAGCATCGTTGAAGTGTGTCCGTAACGGAACGGAACGTCGGACTTTAAAGGCAAACCCAAGCGTCGGATGACCTAAGTCTTTGACCTAGTTGATCAAATGTATTAAGTCAAATTGACCTCTTTCTAAGCAACTACTGTTTTTGAGCCGCTGGGAGTATTGTGCTTATTAGATAGTGTTTGATTAGTTCACCATGAAAAATTATCTGAGCGGAAAGAAACGATAAGGATGCACAACTACACTTGATGTTGCTCAATCCTATGAAGTTTGGCTGAAATCCAATCAGCAGTATTGGAGATGAAGCGCGGACAAGCTAAAATTGTACGGATGTACGGATGGAGGGACGGACGGAGGGACGGACGGACGGATAGACGGAGGGAGGGACGGACGGACGGACGGACGGAGGGACGGACGGTCAGACAGATAGACATACAGACGCCGAAGGTAAAAACAATATGTTTCCCTCGGAGAGAGACATAACAAAACATCACTTACAGATGACTGCGATAATTTGCATACACTTTTTTCGCTAAGAACCGCGTCTATCGCGAAAACGTTACAATATGTATGAAACGCTGACCGTTAGAACGTGTGAACAATTTGTACATGTGGTATATGTAGTCAACATTTTCTGGTTTATTTTCGTAATCTTTTTTTTGTACTCTGGGTAATGAGTACCGGTGAACTACCTTTATTTATTTATTTGTTACTCTTATTTTAAGCAGTCAGCAGTGTATAGAGCAAGATGACTGCTTGTTTAATCCGTTTATCGAGTCTCATGTACGAGTCTGTATCACGATCTCACGCGTAGTTTTATTTTCTCACGCGATTTAAAGTATACTAATTTATAAGATGCGTTTCCGCGCATTCAAATCTTCTAGACTATAACGTTTTCGTAACTGCATACAATATACGCATCAGATCTGTTTGCTGTCTTACGTGTTTCTTGTGCGTTTTGGGTTCTTGGGTATTGATGATCTAAAGATAACAGATACAGACTTAATACCCTCTACCTCTGCTTCCTCGATGTTTGTTTCATCGGATTTAACGCCGTTTCTCAACGATATTTCAGTTATATACGGCGGCCAGTTCACCTAACCAGTTTTTTCTGGACTGAATTCTTACCAGTACTAACTTACCCTTCCACAAGGAGCCGGCAACTTCTCCACATGTGGAGGAAAACCGACATTTTTATCAAATTTTCATGGAAGGGTATGACCTGCCGCGACCGGGAATCGAACCCGGATCGCTGGGTTACAAGTCCAGCGCACTAACCACTGGACCCCGGCCGCGGCTCTGCTTCCACGAGGAAGAACTGATTAGTACAGGTTGGTAAATCAGGAACACTGGAACACATGAGGTAATCGAAGCAAATAACGGTGAATTATACCACTTGACATTAAAGCATCTACAGTACAGTAATGTACAGTAAAACCTCACTTAAATAGAGAGAGAGAGAGAATACGTAACTACAGGGAATGCCACACACACAAGACAGTGCCTCCCCACGCAGATGCCCGGGAAAACAACAATCCACAAAACATAAGGCACTTAAGGAGGTCAAAGGGTACACATGTTAAGGAACAGAGGCACAAGGGATGGCCCGGCAGACCACAATGAATAACTAGGGGAATCAAAGTGGAAAATGAAAGCAGGGAGGGATTAATGGATTGAAAATATCACAGGACAAGTCAAGATAACTGGCCGCAATAGGCCGAAAATTTGCAGGAAACAACCACCTCAATAATGTATCTTTATTCAACCTCAAAATATAGACCACCTCAATAAGAAGACCAGTTTACAATGGTTTCAAAGGTGGTCTTATTATAGAGGTTTTACGGTATAACAGAATATAACGCTGAAGTTCAGCACATGTCGTTTAAATTATTACCAATGGCTTCTAGTTGGCGACCCCCCCCCGTAATCTGCTCGAAGAGAAACCGCCTTGTGGAACCCTATCGCACAATTAACATCAAAACGTTCTCAAGCAGTTCTGGTGTTGTCCTTGTAGACCAAAGTGCCATATGTTGCATTTCGTCATGCTTTCAACGATAGCATCTTATGTGTTTCATACTTAAAACAGTTTAATTGAGTGTGCAATGAACATACGAATGGCGTTAAATAAGCAGAACGCCTGTATATACATGCCTTGTTATATTGTCAAACTAGGGACTGAAGAGTGACGGCTCAGCGAAAGTAATATTTACTTCTGTGAAAATTACCATTCACAGCGTAATGAAAGTCATAGCCTTTATATCATTAACTGAAAATTTCCGAGAAGAAATTGAATGAAACGCAAAGACACCCAGAGATCATCTTAATACGCACCGGTGGATTAGAAATCAATTATTGTTCACTAATATCCGTATACCCATAATTGCAGATAATTGCGATTCGTAATCCCCGTCGAATAATCAATATATACTTTCCTGTTTAGTTACGAGAAAATTGAATGTATTTTGTGACCATACAGGAATCCTGTGATGTACAGTAAAACCTCAATAATAAGACCACCCTGTGGCCCTTGAAACCTGGTCTTCTTATTGAGTTGGTCTTAATATTAAGGTTGAATACAGAGCAAAACAGTGAAAATGGACTTGAAAATCGTGTTCTTAAATATGAGGTGGTCCTATTATTGAGGTGGTCTTTATGTGAGGGTATACGGTGCATATTACATGATTGATGGATTTATTAACTAGTTTGAAAAACGCTCACGTTTTTCTTGTATCATCTGTTTTTATTGACAAGTTTCATGTCTACAACAAAACCGTTCACATGTACGACATAAACTGTCGCTTTTCTAGTTTGGTAG
Organism: Mactromeris polynyma; assembly: GCA_032209605.1. Taxonomy (NCBI): domain Eukaryota; kingdom Metazoa; phylum Mollusca; class Bivalvia; order Venerida; family Mactridae; genus Mactromeris; species Mactromeris polynyma. The sequence continues at coordinate 9,153,561 of JASFXZ010000012.1, forward strand.
TTTTAGATGCTGGGCGTCAGATTTTAAATTTGTAGGAAATTTTATCGATATAACTTTCATGTTCTACAGTGGAATAGAGGTGACATGCCTGAAATTATTTTTTATCTCGTTCCCACGACTTACTAACTCGTTCCCACGACATACTTAGTCGTGGGAACGAGATAAACATTAATTTCACATATGTCACCTCTATGCCTCTGTAATGTTCTGTCGCCGTAGCAATGTACATGTACCTGACAGTAAATATCACACACACTTGAGTTCACCAGAGAAAATTAACCTTCCGAGATCAATGATCGTTCGAGACAGAGTGAGGTCATTTACATGTATGTCTAAGATTGTATTGATTCGTATACAAATGACGGTAATACTGTTTTTCAAGTAAACAGGCCTTGTCTGCTTGCTGATCATTGCTTAATGACCGTACCGTGGCCATGGTGTCGACCACGGTGCTACATTGTGCCAAGTTTCTCAGAGAAATAATTATATAAAAGTGTTTATTTATGATAGTGTCACTCCCTATTTAAAGGGCCAGACATTTCTGACTTATAAGTCATTTACTTCCCGATTCCTATCCTTTAATGCCAGACACCAGGCAGGTAGGCACACGGTAACCATTATTTAACAAGCTGGCGGCTCACCAAACGACCATATCAGAACGGACCCCTACCGGGATTCGAACATTCGAGAGAGACGGTTTTCGAGAACATGTGTATGCATATATGTCAGTGGGAGAAACTTACCGAAAGGGACATCGGGGGATTCCCCTTTCCTATTGCCCGATCACGTAGTATGTTACTATATTTAGATTTTTAATTCCCGTACGGGAAGCAAAACGTCACTTTTTCGACAGTTTCAGAAAACTGTCTATCATATCTAAATTTTCACTGTTCAGAATATATTTAAATTGTCTACTTTTAATTGTAAATTTCAAATATTTTCTTATTTAGAAACTAGACTTCCCATGCTGGAAGTGTATAGGAAGTAGGATTTCTCAATAAGGAAGTTTTGTGCCGGGTGTTTGATCATTTCTTAAAACGTTATTCTGCCCGAGAAGTTCCGAATGCATATCCTGTTCGATACACAGGAACGACCCCGTATCATGCGATTCACACCAACACCCCGTCATTGTACAATCGTTTGGTGCAGCACAGTACGGCGGCGTGCTGTGAGTTTACGTGTCAACTTCTTCGACCGTTCTGTTACTCCTGTTCGTACAAAATGCTCTTCAACAAAGAGAGCTCATACAAATACAGGGTGTCCGTAAAGTAAGGTAAAACTTCCATACAGCAATGCCTTTTATTTATTACAAGATAAACATACTAAACTTTGTATAATTTAAGAGCAAAGATGAACGTTTTTATGGTGAGAATTTGAGGTAAATATATTGATACTACATGTACTTACATTTTTTTCTTACAGCTACCTGAATCTGTCTCTGTCGTTTTTTTAATAATTAAGACGTTCTCCAAGTGATGGCATTTCGAAGAACTATGATATTGTCAATAACATTACCACACATTTCCAGACTGATTCACTTTACATCTCGTCTAGACATTACCTTGTAAACTGGAAATGATTCTGGTTATTATATTACCGAGAAATAAGGCAAATGCAGGTGGTTTTATGAAAAAAAGATAAATCTGATACAACAATTACAGACAGTGTATACAATGTTTGACTGTTGTTTTATTGAAAAAGCCATCATAACGTGACATTCGCGGATGCTCTGATTAATGTACTGCTAAGGAATTACTTTTGCAATGGTATACGTATACGATTCCTCGGTAACACGATCTGAGGCGAGCAAGCCTTTGTCTCCTTCCAGCTGTGATCAATTAAATATGTATTTGGTAAAAATGCGCAAACTATAGTAATTTTGTTCAAGGGAGTCTTGGTTATCCTCTGCTTCCCTCATTTTTTCCATCGAGCATTCTCACCAATGGCAGTATGCGCAAGGAAATAATATCGGAAGTGCGGGGGTTGTAGACAATGGCTTTATTGTCCCGGACATTACTCAAGGTAACTACTCGCAGAATGCTGCGATCTCTCTGACTTGCAGCAGTAGCCAGGCTGTCAATGTGGAGGGTAATGCCTTGCGTAACTGGGAGCAGAAAGCAGAATATGTTCAAGTAGGCTGAAGTGTTTTTTTATGAATATGTTAGTAGATTGTAATTTGGAATAAGACGGACTTATTGTGCCGCTCTTCCTAGAATGGATTCAAAAGACAAATAAATCACTGCAGTTTATTCTCTGTTCGGTCATTCACATTTTTTACAATTAGCTTTACTTAACATACTCACGTAGATGGAATTCTCCACACGAACACATTATCAGTGTCCAAGAATCAAGTTTATTCACAGACCGCATGCTGATTTAGGTAAATGCTTTTTCCAATGTCTCGAAATAATTAAAGTCCACGCAGCGTATTTGGTTGGCGCGATGTAAAGAGTTCAAGCACGCTACTCCCTATTAAAGTAACCCGCTGTAATCTGAAGTCGATTTCATATAATCCCCCAGTAACTTAAACCAGGTTTTATATTAGATTAGGCTTAGCTTACCTATTCCAGATCGAGTTAATGTGATACTTTTCACAGGCGTAAAAATATGTTTGTTTCAGGTTTCCCGACCTACCCTATTTTTTTGCCCCGTTTTTCGCTCGAAAATAAAAAATCTCCAAAAAAGTGTTTTTACTTTTTTAACCGCGTCCCTTTTTTATGGCATGAAACCTGAAACAAACATATTTTGTTTAGATCTAAGTAAGCCGCGGCCGTGGTCCAGTGGTTAGTGCGCTGGACTTGTAACCCGGCGATGTGGGTTCGATTCCCGGTCGCGGTAGGTCATACCCTTCCATGAAAATTTGACAAAAATGTCGATTTTCCTCCACATGTGGAGAAGTTGCCGGCCCTTGTGGAAGGGTAAGTACTAACTGGTTAAGAATTCAGTCCAGGACAACTGGTTAGGTGAACCGGCCGCCGTATATAACTGAAATATCGTTGAGAAACGGCGTTAAACCCGATGAAACATTAGATCTAAGTAATCATGATAAGTTATCTGATTCAAAATTCCTGAAACATACACACTTGAAAGCTAGTCTCAAATTGCAGAAACATCAATAAAATGTTAATTACCCTTCTGTTATTATTGGTACCGTTCCTGCTTCTAATATTGTTTTCTTATTGTTGTTTTGATGTTTAACATTTTCATTTACAGTCGGATCTCGTTTATTTGACAACCTTCTATCCGAATACTCGGTATCATCCGAAACAAATATCAGTTCCGAGGACTATTCGAAATTATGTCTTGTTCGAAATAAAATTTCGTACCCGATGCATTCGCACGAACCAGGTCCGAATATAAATGGGTGGTCTGATGCCAAAGTGAACTAACCCACATTTTCATGAAGATTGAGTTATCTACTCCTTGTTACTGTTCAAAGAGGGATTTTTATATTGGTCTAGTTTCCAGCTTTCTAAGACGCCTATAGGAGGCGATCTTGAATAGATGTACTAACCCACATCTAGATGTTACTAAGTCTGACTGAACAAGGAACCAGTAGTTCACTTTGGCATGATTTCAAGTGAAGTATGCATGCCAAAATGAACTATCCCACAATATCCTCTGTTGTTTAAACTGCGAATAAATATCATTTGGAACTTAATATTAATTTATTGCTATATCACCAAATAACAGAATGAATACTTCATATGTTGTCTAGAAATTATCGTCTTTTGTGGGGACTTCAAAATACTTTGCAGTCAATTTTCTCAGAATGACATATGTGAGGCTTGGTTCGCGTTGGCATCAGACCTCCCATATCATAAGTTGTTGTTCTTTTCAATTCATGCTTGGAGAAAACTTGAAACTGGAATTGTCTGAAATCGCTTCACTGGTTCGCGACATTTGCCGCGGGTTAGAGTAAGGGTTCGAAATGCAGTCATTTCGGTCCATAGAAAATGTAACTCCCTATTTTATACCGTTTGAATTGTAGAATTAGCTATGTAAGTAACTCAGAACACTTCGGGTAATATATGGTTTCGAACATCGTGCAAATAATGCAGAGTGATAAGTTTTTGTCCAAATTGTGACGACCGTTACCGATGTAAACTTCAGATGTCTTTACAAAAGGTAATTTCACAATCCACGCCAGACAGGATAGACCAATTTCTTGAAGTGGATCTTATGTACACACCTACACTCACGCTTAGCGCTTTGATTCCATAAGCGATCGATGCTAAAGGAGAGTAGTACGTCCCGTACTGTAAGTATGGAAGGCATTAAACGAGAAGTTTCACATACATTCTTCAAACGAATAAACCGAAAGTTGATCACAAGATAAATATTGCTACACAAACATTTTTATTAATCATGCTAATTGTCATTCTAAAAGTCTTGGCCTATCTGTATTAAGTTCGACCCAGCATGGTGTAGTTATGGCGTATCTCGATGAGTTCTCAATTTTCACATAATCGAATGTATGGTTTATAAAAATATTTAGCAGATTCCTCAGTTTGATAAATGAACTGATTGTTTTGAAATAATAATCTCAAGTTTTCTCGAAGCTAAAATAGCGAAGCTAATTTTGTGTCTTAATTTGTCGAACGTTTGTTATTTCCCACAAATATCTAGATAATTTGATTATACTTGGCTGCAGTTAATATTATCAACTGTGTTTTCGGATAATTTATTTCGAAACTCTAAGTTCGAGTTTTACGACCTTTTAGCAATCGCTTACTTATATTTTGACGTAATTTTAGGACACTGCACATAACTTGTTGATTTTCATGTGGTGATTCTATGTAAAAGTCCTTAATCAAAATACAGTCGGACCTCGTTCATTCGAATTCATCGGTTCGAAATTTTGTTTCGAATAAGACATGGTTTTGATTAGCCCATTTAATTCTACGTGCATGCTAAGATAATCGGGGCCATATATTTATTTCGGATGATACCGAGTATTCGGATGGAAGGTTGTCGAATAAACGAGGTCCGACTTTACATTTTTCCTGCAGAATCTTCACGAGCATTGCTTGTTGGCGTACTTCAAAATTCGAGAACGTACCTGCCACGTGCCAGTAGAATTCTCGCAGGAAGAATAAGTTTTCAAGAATGCGTAAATCCTTCCTTTAAGCTAAGAAATGTCAGGAGATTGCCAGAGTTGCCCCCCCCCCCCCCCCTGTTAATGAAACACACATTATACCCATGCAATATACAAGTATACGTTTTAAACGGTACTTTGCTCACTGGCATTATTATTATATTATTTTGTAAATTTTGTATATTTGATGTAAAGTTTTGTAGTTAAATTAAAAAACTGATGATCTACTTTGTTCTGTTCTGTTCCATTATGTGAATAATTCTTCCAATATGTATGGGAAGTTGAAATTATGGAGTCCCTACGGTGACATAATCAGTTTGTTTCGTTTTTACTTTAAACTTGTTTAAATATAACAATGAATTGATACTTCGTTTTAACACATACATTTGTTTACTACAAAAAATGTAGATCGAATTCCAAATTTTAATGACATGTACTACATGAGATAAAAATATTGTGCAAGGTAACACAATACTGAAATAACAAGTAGCGAGAAAGCACAATACTAACATTACAACTGGCAAGGTAACACAATACTAACATTGCAACTGGCAACATAACACAATACTAACATTGCAAATGGCAAGGTAGCACAATACAGACATACTAACTGGCAATTTAACACAATACTAACATACCAACTGGCAAAGTAACACAACACTAACATTGCAAATGGCAAGGTAGCACAATACAGACATACTAACTGGCAATATAACACAATACTAACATACCAACTGGCAATATAACACAATACTAACATTGCAAATGGCAAGGTAGCACAATACAGACATACTAACTGGCAATATAACACAATACTAACATACCAACTGGCAATATAACACAATACTAACATACCAACTGGCAATATAACACAATACTAACATTGCAAATGGCAAGGTAGCACAATACAGACATACTAACTGGCAATATAACACAATACTAACATACCAACTGGCAAAGTAACACAATACAGACATAACAACTGGCAAGGTAACACAATACTTACATTACAACTGGCAAGATAACACAATACTAACATCAGAACTGGCAATGTAACACAATACAGACATATCAACTGGCAAGGTAACACAATACTAACATCGCAACTGGCAAGGTAACACAATACTAACATAACAACTGGTAAGATATCACAATACTAACATAACAACTGGCAAGGTAACACAATACTAACATAACAACTGGTAAGATATCACAGTACTAACATAACAACTGGCAAGGTAACACATTACTAAGATAATAACTGGCAAGGTACCACAATACTAAGATAACAACCGGCAATTTAACACAATACTAAGAATACAACTGGCAAGGTAACACAATACTAAGATAACAACTGGCAAGGTAACACACTACTAAGATAACAACTGGTAAGGTAACACAGTACTTAGATAACAACTGGCAAGGTAACACAATACTAAGATAACAACTGACAAGGAAACACAATACTAACATAACAACTGGCAAGGTAACACAATACTAACATAACAACTGGCAAGGTAACACAATACTAACATAACAACTGGCAAGGTAATACAATACTAACATAACAACTGGCAAGGTAACACAATACTAACTACTACAACTGCTTCTACTACTACTTCTTGTCTCTCCCTCATATTTTTATTCTGTAGTGCTTATCTCACTCTATCAAGAGTGTATTCGCGATCAGGCTAAAAACTGTACATGCGGGACTGAGGGCAGAGCAATGTCGTTATCACAATGTCACAGTTAATTATAATTGTGAATCATTAACAAATTGTCGAGCATTTTATAGAAAATGTATGAACAATTTAAATGGGTAAATTTTTGGCAAGTTTCGAAATAACATAAGGACGTTTGACATCATTTTGTTGATCAGTGAATCTTTGATGCGAATCGCAGTTTATTGTTATTTTTGGGGAGTAACTTTTTCCAAGACCCGAAGTGACTACATTTCATACCACGCAATGAATATTCTTATTATTATGGAATTTACGAAACAGTCGGGATAAAAACCAAATGGATCATAGCATAATCAACGGCAAATGGAGACGATCACTTTTAGACGCCACAGTGTATTGAGGAGTAGAAAACAACAACAGACCTGGAAGAAAGATCATAGATGTCAAGCGGCTTTAAGTTCATGTTGTCAAACAAAAGTTCACAATTGAGTTAAGGAATATATTTTGAGCTTACAAGATATCAACCAAAATGAAGAGAACGATGCTGAAAGGAAACTGGAAAGAGAGATTAAGTTGTTATAGGGAACGCCTAATACATATTAGACAAAAGCTCCCCACACAGAATACATGAAACAGGTGTCCTAGAAGACGATTAAAAAGACCGTTAGATTTTGCAAGAGAAATTACAAAGATACACGCATCAGATACATGGAAAGCTCGTGAGGAGAGAGCTAAAAGATGTGCTATGAAAGACGAGAGAAGTTACCTGGAAGATAGAACTTCAATGAGGAAGAAAACACTGCTAAAAACACGGTCTATAAGAGCATTAAAATACTGTGTGGACAATCAAAACAACCACCTGGAGTAAAAGATAAAAATGGCAAAATAATTACAAAGAACTGGCAGCACGACGGGTAGAGCACTTCAGAACTGTATTGAATGAGCCAGAGTTAATCGCAATTGAAGAAGCGCCCAAACATGATGATCTAGAAATATGCACAGATCCACTATGCAAAGTAGAGTTGACGAAAATAATAAAATCCATGAGATTAGGAAAGGCAGACGGCATTTATAAAATTCAAGCCGAACTGTTGAAGGCAGAACTGCAGCAGAAAAATGCACAATCACTTTAATGACATCTGGGAACAGGACAATATTCACAATGACTGGTCAAAATGCCTTAATGTGAAGTTACCAAAGAAAGACGATCTATGGAACTGCGATAACTTGAAAGGGACAACACTACACTCAATCCCTAATATAATATTAAGTCGCGTTATCTTGAACAACATTAATGAAGAACTAGATCAGACATTCAGTCGATTAGAAAAGGAAATGAAAGTATTGATCTGATCTTAGCATTGGAGAACATCATCGAGCAAAATGTGGAATAGAAAACAGCTTTATATATAAACTTCACAGATTTAAGAAAACATTTGCCAGCATAATATAGTGAGACTCTCTAGACAATATTTACATCATACGGAGTGCCCGACAAGACAGTGCCCTTATCAAGTGCTTCCACACAGACTTTGAATGTGCAGTGCTATTGAACAACAAAGCCACTGATTTGTTTGCTGTTAAATCTAAGGTAAGACAGGGTCGCATCATCTGACTCGTCTTATTCTTAGCAGCCATTTACTGGGTGATGAGAAATACCACTTCCAACGACCAGAAAAGAGGCTTCACATGGCCAATGTTCTCATTAATAGAAGACATTAACGTTGCTGACGATACACCTCTCCTGTCAACCATGCAAAATCGCAATGAGGAGAAGACAAGTCGTCCTATAAGCCACTTTGCAAGTCAAATAGGACTCCTGATGAATGAATAAAAACACAAGAAAATGCGGTTCAACTCTTTATCAAACAATATACATGTACTAGTTATGCAGGGTACAGAGATTGGGTAGGCATACTTCTTCAAAAGCCGACTTGTCTAAGCAAGAACATCATTCCAAAGATTACAGCCAATTTGGAAGTCCAATCAATACAGCCGAAAGACAAAAACAAGAATTTACAACAGCAACGTGAAATATGTCCTTACGTATGGGAATGAATATTGGAGGGTCACCAAATCTGACAGATCACTGCCAAGCTTCCATCATGGTTCCCATAGACGTATAGTTATATGTAGAAGTTTCTGGCAATGTGAATCTCGAACAAAGACCTACTAAACATGACCGAGTCCGCTGGCATAATTCGAAAAAAACAGTAGAGACTTTTGTGATGGCTGGAGACATGTTATCAGGATGCCATGATCAAACACCACGAAAGTAGCCCTTCGCTAGACTCCGCAAGGAAGCAGGCCAAGAGGAAGACCGAAGACAACCTGACGCAACTTACAATAGAGGCTGTACTCAAGAAGCTGGAAATAACCTGGTGAGACGAAGAAGCAAAGGTCAAACACCGCGACGATTGGAGCGAGGAGCATAAGTAAGTTATTATTGATACAAGCGTTGGTTGATTTCAGGTGATGATGTTAATACTTGATTCACCTTTGGAACACGTTCAAATGAGTATTTAAAATGTAACATATCTATGCAATTTGATAAGCATTGCAAGCAGAATGCGGTTGGTATATTAAAGAGGCTAATTATCAGTGAATATTATACCGTGTTTATACTCATTATCTTACAGTGAATGGAACTTGTTTCGTGTAATGTCTGTATAATGATGTTATCACTACTAATTAAATGCAATATTATTAATGTTACCTGTAGATATGCACCATACTATGTAGTTAAACCGGGTAATTATTCATTTATCAGGAATCAATATCTCAAAGTCCTAATAAGGCACATGAATATTATTATGCTGGTTATCTTGTTTTTTGTAATTTATAGACACAGATTCTGGACAATTAGTAGACACAACGGAGTAGATTCTTTTCTCATAGGATAGGCCTTGTTATAACTAACTTTCTATAAATATGCAATTTACGTACATGGTATGTAAGTGTCTAATTAGAAGTGAACCTTAATACTGAAAATAAAGTTATGTTTCTAACACAGTATGTTTCAACAAGTTTAATTGACAGTTTCTAAATCTCCTGAAAACATGGCAATATTTCCTTAATCTGAAATTATTGTTGAAAAAATAATCTCAGATTTTAAGAATGAAGTTAAAATCGAAGAAAATATTTATTTTATGATTAAGAAACTATGGTGGCATATTTGTGCCACCAGTTAACTACTTAATTAACTAGATAATTATGTGGTTATCACGTTAAAGAAACCAGATAACTACTTAATAAATTAGATAAGTATGTGGTTAACTAGGTAAGTATCGTGATAAATGTTCATACCAGATAAATATCTTAACACGAACACGAACTGATAACCACCTAATTATCTGTAGAACTGTTCTAAATAGAGTAAACTCCAATTCCACAAAGACGTAAGTATAAAAAGTTATTGACTCTTCAATCTTTAAACGTTTATTTCTCAAACTAATAAAATGTTACTTACGTCAGTGTAGAATTAAAGCGACAATATGATTCATTAAATGAATGCCTAGAACACTTTAATAAACTTATGCTATGTGTACTATTAATTAGTTCAAACGAGTCTTGCAGAGTTGAGTGAAGTTGGCGCGGCAATCGTACATCAACATTGAATACCGACCCAGATTGAATCCAGAGCTAGCAGTGACATCGTTATTCGACTAATATTTTTCAATACACATCTTTAAGCGAACTCAGAGCTAGCACTGACATCCACATTCGAAATGGGTCCGCGGCGAATACACATCTGGAGTCAAATAACGAGCCAGCTCTTAAATCGTTATTTTATTCGAGTTTTCAACATATTTGAATACAGACCTTCTAGCGAACACAGAGCTAGCACCGACATCAACAATCGAACATTACCGTGGCGAATACATACCTGGAGATGAATAGAGAGCTAGCTCGTACATCGTTAATCGAGTTTTCTAAATATTCTAATACAGACCTAGTAGCGAACCCAGAGCTAGCACCGACATCAACATTCGAACTTGACCGCGGCGAATACATGAATTCAATCTGGGTCGGTATTCAATGTTGATTGCCGCGCCAACATAACTGTTTTAAAGAACAAATTGCACGGAAGGGAAGTAACTCCTTCATTTTATGAACTTGTCTTAACAGGGTTGTTGAACATGTCGCGAGTGTGAATACGATCAGGTGTAATTTGTGCTGTTCGCATATGCCCCGGGGGCACACTATTGACTATGGGGACGTATAATCTTGTCTCCCAATATTAAAAAAACATATTATTGAACATAGAAATAAGTATAGTAAGGTCTATTTTTTGAAAGTTGTTTCAAGTTATTAAATGTTTATGTTTTGTTTTGTCCGTATTTGCCAGTGAATCAGGAGTATAGCGCATTTATGCATCTTACTCCGGTTGTAGTAATTGTATAAGAGTAAAAGTTGAGTTTGCCTGTGCCTGTGCAGAGTCGCATGTTTCTGTTCGTTTCTTTTAGAGACGAATAAACCAATGATGCGTGTAAATGGCCGCGCGCTCATTTTACGCCGCTGTCTGTTTTTCACGTATCCAAATTTAGGTAAATCGCCGTAAAATTTCGACACTTTTCGGCATTCTCCGCAATTCCGGCAATCTCCTAGACCATTAGGGACATCATTTGTATGGAAGGCCATTAGGGACATCATTTGTATGAAGGCCATTAGGGACATCATTTGTATGAAGGCCATTAGGGACATCATTTGTATGGAAGGCCATTAGGGACATCATTTTATGGAGGCCATTAGGGACATCATTTGTATGGAAGGCCATTAGGGAAATCATTTTTATGGAAGGCCATTAGAGACATCATTTTTATGGAAGGCCATTAGGGACATCAATTTTATGGTAGGCCATTAGGGACATCATTTTTATGGAAGGCCATTAGGGCATTTTTTTTATGGAAGGTCATTAGGGACATCATTTTTATGGAAGGCCATTAGGGACAACATTTGTATGGAAGGCCATTAGGGACATCATTTTATGGAGGCCATTAGGGACATCATTTGTATGGAAGGCCATTAGGGAAATCATTTTTATGGAAGGCCATTAGAGACATCATTTTTATGGAAGGCCATTAGGGACATCAATTTTATGGTAGGCCATTAGGGACATCATTTTTATGGAAGGCCATTAGGGCATTTTTTTATGGAAGGTCATTAGGGACATCATTTTTATGGAAGGCCATTAGGGACATCATTTTTAGGGTAGGCCGTTAGGGACATCATTTTTATGGAAGGTCATTAGGGACATCATTTTTATGGAAGGTCATTAGGGACATCATTTTTATGGAAGGCTATTAGGGACATCATTTTTATGGAAGGCCATTAGGGACATCATTTTATGGAAGGCCGTTAGGAACATCTTTTTTATTGAAGGTCATTAAAGAAATCATATTAATGGAGGACCAAAAGTTACATCTTTTTATGGAAGGTCATTAAAGAAATCATATAAAGGAGGACCAAAAGTTACATCTTTTTTATGGAAGGCCATTAGGAATATAATTTTTATGGTATACTAAAAGGGACATCATTTTTAAGGAATAATACTGGGGACATCAATTTTAACGGAATACTACAGGAGACATGACATTTATTGAAGGCCATTAGGAACATCATTTATATGGAATGTCATAAGAGGGATCATTTTTATAGAAGACTACCGAGTAAATCATTTTTATGGAAGACCAAAAGGGACATCGCTGTTATGGATGGCTGTGGAGAAAAATGTGAACTTCTCCCTCTATATTCGATAGTGATATATATAGTGTCGACTGGGGCCATTTTTAACGCGATATTGATGAACATGACTTCGTCTCGAAAAGACGATCATAAAATGCTTAGATCGACTATGAGTGATTCCTAATTGAAATTTCATACACTCTTAAATTGTAGTACACGCATTTAACATTATTTGGTAGCAATACTTCATGTCAAACTTTATATACTTTGATATAAAAATAGCATTTATGAACTTTACACAAAAATCACAATAATTGAGGCTCAGAAAATCAGAAATTTCTTGTTACGATGTACTAAGATAACAATTAACATTAATATGAATTCTGAAAACTAATTTGGGGTTAAGAGTTTTTACCATTTCTATTTCGATGCACAAATACATAATAATTGAGGAAGAATATTTTCAAACAGCACTGCAGTTCCAAGATTTTACTGTATGTTAAGTTCTTCTTTCTCCATGTGTACTTCCTTAAATTCTCCACGGCTGTTTTTAATAGTCAGCCAAACAATTCCTTGCTTCCCCATTCCCATACATGTTTGTCATTGCACATCCTCAATCCCCAATGCCTCGTAGGCTATTGTTTCCCTGTGGTCTGTGTGGGGAGGCACTGTTCTGTGTGTTTCGGTAGCCGCAGGTAACGTAGTGGATGCAACAATGATGCGCTGTTGACGATATAAGGACAATAGCACAGTTCTATTTGATAAGGCGTAAAAATATGTTTGTGTCAGGTTCCCCGACCTACCCTATTTTTTGCCCCGACCCTAGGCCATTTTTTCGCATGTTAACATTTTTTTTCTTTATGGTAAAATTTCTTCTTTTGGTAAAAATTCTTTATATCCATATTTCTGCCCAGTTATTAGACGCTGTACGAGTATTCCAACTATAGAGCATTATATTCACCTTGATTAAACATTATCCATGTTAAAAGGGAAAGGGGATTAGTCTTTTAACATACATGTATATTGATTTAACCTATGTTTAATTTGCTTCGTTTGAATACTAAAAAAAATCTCCAAATTTTTTTCCAACCTGCCTACCCTATTTTTGGGCATGAAACTTGAAACATGTTTTTAGGCCTAATCAAATTTAATAACATTGAAACAAAGTCACGATTTGTATCATGGACTGTAAGAAGTCAATGCGGAATTAATTCTGATTTCAACGCTAAAGTAATGCAGAAACTAATACAAACTGTCTTGGTTAACAAAGGAGAAGTAGAAAAACAGTGAAAAAAGAAGAGGGGCCATAAACAGAGAAAGGTCTGACGGACGGACGAAGAAAAATAAGAAAACAAACATTTCTTGTGTGAGATGAACAATTAGAACCATTAACCATTTGAGCGGTGCTGTAAGATTTCCAGCCTCTTCTTTAAGTGACGTCATTTCCATAGAACGTCACATATTATGACGTCACCATGTACTGACAGTAAGCAATATTTGTCCAATATAGCAATATAACAAAGTGACCATATGAAGTAAATATTGTTTCCTAGCAAATAGTGACATCACATGTTGCGTTTTCTTGAAATGATGTCACTCACAGAACAGAGTGAAAATCCCATAGCAGCGCTCATTTATTGATAGCAAATCGGCATATAAATACGCCTTAAGCCATTTACAATATCGGGAAAAAAGATGGCCTAGGCAAGCATAGGAGCATACAATTCTAACATATGATTACATGTATTATAAAAGAACAAGATATAGAAGAGCTTTTTTACTTGACTAATATATGTTTATGTGATAAACTTTCAAAACAAAATATCGTATTCGTTTATAACTATGATAACTATGAGCCAGAACATTGTTGCTGGTTTACGTAATTCTCACAGCTTGGTGTTCCGCCATGGACCATTGTAATGTTTGAAATAATTGTGCGCATTTGCCGTTGCTTTTACATGTATTGACTAATATCACTTATTGCAAATTAAAAATTAAGATTATGAAAGCTGATTGTATTTGAAGTTATTTTAAACACAGCCTTTCTTTTGTCAGTGTCTGCACTAAACTTGTATTACATTAACACTACGTGAGAGTCGTGCAAATGGATTCTATCATACGTGGATTAAGTTTTCATTTATATCATTTCGTTTATACATAGACCCTATTAAAACGTGTTTATGTTTTATTGTCTCGTGTATACATGTTAAATCTTTGTGTCAGGAAACGTTTTTATGTTCGTAGGAACATGCGACATAACATGGCGAAACACAAGAGCATTATTTAGTCATACGCGCATGCGCGTAAGGTCTGACCTATCTCACCAAATTGTTGGTCCACGACGGCTTGATAGAGGTTAGTGACATTTTTTTAAGAAATTATTTTATATTGATTTAAAGAATTGTAAATTACACGAACACTAAAGGATTTTAATTCCGAATTAAATTATTATTTTTTTATGAATAATAGTATAATTATTATGACAGACATTTCCATTTGGTGCGTGTGTAATTTCAACTATAAAACTTCAGTTTCGATTGAACTCAAATAGAGTATAATTCCAATCTTTCATCTTTACGAGGAGAACACGTTCGATTTTGAAAACAGTATAACAGCACAAAGGCAAACGAGTAAGCCAATTGCTTCTCTGTGAATTATTTTTTAATTGAATGGGTCTATAGACCAAAGTATTTTTTTCAGATAGCACGAAGTTTAAATTTTAAAATCGAGATTTAAAGACGTATTTTTTTCTAGACCATAAATTTTCTAAATAATCGAAACATATCTTGAAAGGAAAAATAGAAAATGTGTTAAATCTCACAGGAAAAATTGTTCAACTTTTCAAATTATTCTCTTTCATACTTTTTAAATATAGCCGCTTTAGAGTTTATAACAATTTACGTGAGTGAGATTCATTCTCTTAAACGTTGCAGTGTTTATTTCAATTAATCCTGAGTTCACTTCGCGGAAAAAACAGTATCGTACAAGACGTATGAACGTGACTTGGGGAGGTTCGTGTTCTCGGCGCCTAGTTTTGAAGGGTGCACCCACTTTGCTACAGCCTCAGGCACACAACCACTCTTTACAGATAATTTATACATTTATCCTCGCTTTTTTTCCAGAACTTATAACTTATTTTTCATATTTTTGAGAAAACAACTAAAAAGTGTTACCCCCCCTGTAGAGAATAGTTACATACAGGGTTATGGAATTGCATTTTATTTAAGTTGTGTGCATTCCAGAACAATATAGGTAGTACAGATAAAAATAGCTTGGAAAGACGGTTTCAACGATACAAAATACTTAAAAACGCCAAAAATTGAGTAACGGGGTTCTGGAAATAAGGCGACGTTTTTTTGAAAATAGTTTCACCATTTTGATATTCTCTATTCCACCATTTGAAATTATTCTAAGCTGCTTCGCCAGACAATGCGATTAAAGTCCTAATTGCTCTTAAGAAACACTTAAAAAAGTATATACCGTTATTTCTTTCTGTGATAATTTCTGATCTGCATCACATACTTGGAATAAATACACTTTCGTCAGTTTTAAACGAAGATGATACCTTTACTCTTTTCAACAGATTTCATATTTATCGCATGATTTTTTAAGATATTTACTGAACTATAGAGTTTTCTGTGAGCTTGCTAAGATGTTGCAGATTTACATTATTTTTCAAAAAGGATATCTGGAGCCAAGGGAGGCGCAGTGGTCGAGGGGTAGAGCGCCTGACTCCTGATCCGAAGGTCGTGAGTTCACAAACTTCAAAATCCCTCAATCTGGCGCGAGTACTGGTTGGTAGCCAGGAAGCAGTCATCGAGAGTGACTAGTATAAGTTGTAAGAACTTGTTTCACAATCGATGTAAAATAAATAAGTTTAAACTAAACTAAAATACTGGAGACAATGGAATTCATAGAATTTACTATTCCGTGCTTAGTTCGTTTTACTTTACTCCAGTACAACCCTTTTCAAATTTCATCGAGAGATTATCACTCTGAAGAGGGTAATTGGTAGATCTTTTACTGCGGGAAAATTGATAATATTGTTGAAGGGAGGTTTGTGTACAAGAGAGGACGACTCAGGAGAGATCGCAATATATTTTACGTACTTCAATAAACAGAATCAAAGACAAAGCCTTTTTTTATTGACAAATATTTATTATGGACAGAATCGTACAAATAATGACACTGCATTGTGTCTATTTTTGGCATTATTGTTCATGTAATACAAACACACATCTGTCTCATTGTAATGTCAGTACTGGTAATTGCTCAGAATTGTGTCACACATACTGGGTCAAGATTTGCTCTATGCAGATCCTTATATCCAGTTAGCGGTGGAATGTCACACTGACTGTCTGGTACAATGGGTGCCTATCCAAGTGTCCCATCCGAGTGCCGCATTCAAGTGACGCATCCAAGTTTCACATCCAAGTGTCACATCAAAGTGCCGAATCTGAGTGCCACATCCAACTGTCACATCCATGTGTCACATCCACGTGTCGCACCCAAGTGTCACATCCATGTGTCGCACCCAAGTGTCACATCCATGTGTCGCATCTAAGTGTCACAACCAAGTGTCGCATCCAAGTGTCGCATCCATGTGTCGCACCAAGTGTCACATCCATGTGTCGCATCCAAGTGTCACATCCAAGTGTCACGTCCATGTGTCGCATCCAAGTGTCACATCCAAGTGTCACATCCATGTGTTGCACCCAAGAACAACTTCCAAGTGTCACATCCATGTGTCGCATCCAAGTGTCACATCCAAGTGTCACATCCATGTGTCGCATCCAAGTGTCACATCCAAGTGTCACATCCATGTGTCGCATCCAAGTGTCACATCCAAGTGTCACATCCATGTGTTGCCCCCAAGAACAACTTCCAAGTATGGCATCCAAATGTCACATCCATGTGTCGCCTCCATGTGCCGAATCTAATATAGTGGTGTGGGGTTAGACGGCCGCCCGATAGCTCAGTCGATAGAGGGCCGTACTAGTGTTTAGGGGTAGTGGGTTCGAGCCCCACATCGGGCACACTTTTTCCCATTGATCTATTTCAGTAAGTTTAGAAAGCCAAAGTTGATGGCCCCTGCCGTCTCCTCACCAAACTTTATTCTAAGTTTATTACAACATCCCAGTTCTCACCACCGTCATCTACATGATGATCAGATGGACCATCTTCAGGTAAGTCTTCCCAGTCGGCAAATATGCCTAACTCCACATCATTTTCGTCTACTCGAATTGATTTAAAAACTTCGATGCATTCATCTATCACCTCGTCTTTCGTACGTTTGTGGTTTTTGAATAGTTTCTTATACCATTTCTTCTTCTTCGGCTTTTCCAATACCATCAAATCTACATACTCATTGGCTAGCATTGCACTCTGACATCTGGCTTGGTTTTCTATATCATGTTCTTTGACAACATTTTCGGCACTAAGCGAGGCGTAAACGCGAGTAACAACAACATCACCTTCACTATCGTTGTCATCATCATCAACAGCCTTTCTGCATATACAGCCACAACGCAGGAAATCTAAAAGATACGACCACTTTGTGTTGTGAGGATTTTTTCTACGTCCCATTGTCTTGCAGATATTTGTTTGAATAGTGACGTCAAGTTAATACCACGACAACGACGTCATGTGACCGTCCCACAATGCATTTGACGTCATGTTCTTCGTGAGAAGTGGCGTCCCGTTATATTCACTTGTCCATGCTTGAAGCGCAGCAGTTCTTGAGTAAAATTGCTTAACAATTATTTCATATATTATTGAATCGAGTTTGTTCTTGTGATTAACACACAAACTCTGGGGCATAATGGTATAAAAGAGTGAAGTACAAATAATAATTCGATTGTCGAGAAAATTCGCTCGAGTTATACAATTATATCTATGCGAATGAGTTGATGTTTGTAATGTAACATACCTTTATAGACAACCTAACTATAAGCTAAATTAAACGAGGTAGGAATTGCTGACTATTTGTTGCTATGTCGTCGGAAGACCATTCTCATTTTACACGAACCAATACTATTTCTCCGGAATGGGTTTATTAGTTGTGGTTTGCCGTTACATCACTTTCATTATTGTCTAAGGTTTGTTGCAATTTAAACAATACAGTTTTTAAATAAGATTTTAATAAAGACGTTGGTGTAACAGGAGTCATCTCTCGCTACGTTCTTAGCGAGACATTGTATCATTAAAATTGACTAGATTCAACCCGGGACAAACGAAAACATGAGCTAATTTTCTGAAATGACTATGAGTAAGAACGTTGAAGTTGAATGGTTTAGTCAAAACGTGCAATATAACCTCAATCGAATGGAATGGGGAGTACTCATGTGGAATTGCAGGCCTAGTTAGGACAAGTGAAGACAATGAACATTTCCACATGACGGACACGTCACATGTGTAATCATTATCTCAAGCGCCGATTACATCATGTTTTAACTGCTCGTAGGATGTTACCGTTGAACTTAACATAACTCAAGTCATATACATCAAAGGGTTTACAGACGATAATCAAACTATGTATGATGTATGCGTGAGGAAGTGTGGCTTGTTTTACAACATTTACAAGACAGTGTTCACGAGTAACGTATGAAATAAAACAGCTATTCTGCTATTTTGTTTCTTTTTTGGGATCTTGCGATAATGATTAATCAAATGTCGGGGCAGTCGTTTCAATTAAATTATGAAACGTCTAGAAAGTGGACTGTCATAAACTATAATTATATGAAAATTGAAATGTTAACTTCGATGTACGAATCTGACCTATTGTTCTTCTACCGTGGCCCTTAAGTGACATGCTAGACCTTTTTTATTTCGTTAAAACGAAAATGAAATAGATGGAGAATGTCACTAAAGGACTCCGTACATTTCCAATCAAGACTTTTAACGAATAAATCAGAAACAAACGCAATACTCTACGGTGAAGAACACAGCTATACCGAACTTGAAACATCCTATTATCCCACCACGTGTATATACGTTAACGTATAATGTAGTATGTTGTGTATGCATGCATATGAGTCATAACACGTGCTTGCAATTGTACTTGAACATAAATTCAATAATGACTGATATAATGAAACAACCAATCCATCACTGTAAGAATAAGACAAGAAATTTCTTTAAAAAAGATAAACGGCGTAGACGGAGTAATGCTTTGCAGAATGTTAAACAGAAATTTACTAAAACAAAAGAGTAAAAGTTCTCGCGTAGTTTGTTCAATTTTTTAACATGGACTGTCAGAAATTTGACAAACGAAATGTTATTTATTGCTATAGTTGTTGTATAAAGTTAGAAGGCACAAAGTTTGCTATAAATTGCGCAATCATCTATTAAGATTAATTTAAACATTCGTAACAAGATTCGCCCTATTCCGGAACTCTGATCTTTCAACGATAAACTACTGATAACTATAAAACTTAAAGAAATCGTGTAAATATTTGAAATAAAACATAAAAAATTATCATCTACTTAGTACGTTTCTTCTTGCATTAAGTTTTAATAAAGACTTGGTAAAAGGTGAATTATCTTTTCGAGACACCCCGTTTGGTGCCTTTCCGCTTAAAATATGAACCAATCAAATCGTCCGATTAGTTGCATATTAAAACACCGCGCTTCATATACAATTTTAGATTGGTCTAAAACGTAGGTCAAACTCTACGCCGAAAAAAACAATGAACCATTAGCTGCTTAAAACAACGCTAAACGGCGTTGGAAACGTTTACTCCGAGACGGCCATGTACGTTTTAGGTCAATGTCGTTCAGTTCAGAGATTTGGTTTGTAAATCGCTTTACAAAGTCGACTATATATATGTATAAAACTATTGTTTTGTTATCTAATGACTCTTTGTGCGGTGTTAATATTAATATGCTTAAAGACGAAACATAATTACATTTTTTTCCCTTTCTATTACAGAATGACATTTCTACGTGTGTTAATTCTCGTCTGCCCGTTGGTCACATGGTGCGCGCATGCGCAGATGACGGGTGGATCATGTAACGGTATGAATATGATGCAGGTTCGAGCTATAATAGTGCATGCGGTTGCCAGGGCCAGAGCTTCCCTGAACGCACAGAAACATCTCAATGAATACTTGAGCCGAACAGGTGCGTACATACTCCAATATATCCTCGATTTTTTTTGCAGTTTTTCGAACATAACGGAGATTTTTTGTGTGCACTTTTCCCAAAATTACGGACTGTTTTGGTATATAGCAAATGCTACCGAGAAAGAGGGAGACGGTAAAACGACAAGCATATATTGTACCTCATCTTATTTAAGTGTCATTCGGAAATCCTTGGCCAACTACGTCAAGTGCCTCGGATGTACGTTAGGCACTACTTTCGGAAATACCATTCGAATGCCATGAAAACAAGATGGCGGCATGAACGCTGGAGTGCTGATGAATGTAATATTTAAGCCATCTGAAGACTAAAATATGTGAGTTTTAACTAGAAATGACAACGATAATCCATCTCTTACGTGAATTTATCGAAGTTATTGAAATTATAAAGCTGTTTTACGAGAACTATTTCTTGACCTCACAAAATGTTGAGTTTTGCTACATAGTGCTCCGCCTTACATACACTAGAGGGTGTTATCCGAGTAACGAAGTGGTACGGAAATGCCCGAGAGCTGTCGAGAATGATTTAAGTGTATGAAAAGTTTCGATTCGCACAATGTGAGTTTTATTAAAAAATATCAATTACCCGAATATTCCTATATATCCGCAATGTGTTTTGAGTGCTTTTGTTCCATATATAAAACAATAATTGTCTACTATTACAGGTCATGACGAGGCGATGAACCCGACTCCATATATGCCTAAAACATACCATCAACATTACGCTGCCTTCTCCCATCTTAACCTACCTGCTTCAATACAAGTCGACTCTGGCTATATGGTTCAATTTGCTACTAAGGAGATTACTCAAGCGTAAGTTTTTAGCTAACAAGAGAACGAAGTGCTCACGATAAGCTCTTGTGATCTCCCTGTGTCCGTCGTCCATCGTCAACATTAATCTTGTTAACACAATAGTGGCCACGTTTTTAATTAGAACTTCATAAAACTTTGTCGGAATGTCTCTATTGAATCTAAGCCGTATTTGAAACTGGGTCACCTGGGGGTCAAAAACTAGGTCACTTAGTAAAATTGTAGGGACACATCGTTTTTATAGACGCCAGATATAATGATGATATTAATGTTAACCATCAGACTATACTGAGCAATGGTACCAGGTGAGTGATCCAGGGCCATATTGGCCCTATTGTTATCATGAGGTATACATCAAAATATCAAGTTTATTTTGACCGTATAATCGGTATCACTACAAATTTATATTTCGCCGCGTCGCCGATCTTTGGGTACAGGTTTGTAAGAAAGTGCAGTGTCGTTGCCACTATTCGTATGATTATAGGAAACTTAATGATCTGGCGCTCGGACTAGTCTTATCATTATTATAAATATTCATATCATTAAAAATGAAAATACTTTCTAACCACACTTATTTGTAAAGAAACGTCCATGGCCACGGTTAGTGTGTTTATTACCACTCCCATTCTTTACTTCGTACTCTGAGAGTCTGAGCGGAGAGGCCCTTATTCATGAATGCATCCTTTCCCTTTAGCTTCGTTTTCTCATTTGTGTTTTGATATATTCAATTGACATGTGTTGAGTTGTAAGAATAATGAACAGAACTGGTATGTGGTATGTATGCGAGATATTGCGTTGATGTCAATAAATTTTGAATATTTGTGATGACGTCACTCATTTACAGACTGGGTGTTGGGCCGGATGAAATCTACCGTTGTCCCGGTGTGAGGGAGATATGGCATGAGGTAATATCACCATTCTGTATCCGTCGTGACTCAATCTGTGATCAACACGCCAAGTATCGAACCATTGAT
Organism: Mactromeris polynyma; assembly: GCA_032209605.1. Classification (NCBI taxonomy): domain Eukaryota; kingdom Metazoa; phylum Mollusca; class Bivalvia; order Venerida; family Mactridae; genus Mactromeris; species Mactromeris polynyma. The sequence continues at coordinate 9,175,948 of JASFXZ010000012.1, forward strand.
GGATCCTGCAACAATCTACAAAAACCATTATGGGGACGTTCTAACCGACCTCACAGACGTCTGATAAAACCACATTATATGGACGGTACGAACATTTTTCATCCTGTTTAAAAGCCTAGAGTTACACAGTCCAGTACATTAAAATGATAACCGTACTTTATAATACTATCGTGTATTCAAAAATGTGGGCGTTTGAGTGGGTGCTGCTAAATGCATTAATAGAACTACTGTAAAACCTCACATAAAGACCACTTCAATAATAAGACCACCTCAAATATGGGACCACAGTTTTCAACTCCATTTTCACTGTTTTGCTCTTTATTTAACATCAATTTAAAGGTGCTGAACTCCAGATTGAAGAGCGAGCAAAAAAAAAGAAAATTGTAAACATTAACAAAATCTTGATATTGTTGCACGTAAAGCTCTAAAACATTCTTACTTTCTTTCATCATTACTTGCGAAACATTGTCATAGCGTAGTTTTTCGTATTTTTCCATCGAAAATTGTACTAGGGTTAGTCTACCCAGTAAATCTAAAAATAGAACCGTAAACATTGAGCTCATGCGCATTCGGAACGTCTCTGTCATTCAAACAATTCATCAGCGCAAAGAAAAGAATAAATGCAGTAAACAAGGTAGCTAAAAGTCACTTACTATTTATTTGCACGCAACGAAAATAAATAATCACTGAACAATTATCTCCTCGAAGTCAGTAGTGAATCACGTCATTGTGTATGTTTATATTGCAAATTGATCATGTGACTCGTGAGGTGCATGCTGGATGGGAACTCCGCGGTATTTTTAAACTGGAAAACCCCGATTGCTCGATATTACGATGGCGATTTAATTAGCCTAATTACTTTAAATGATTCAAATACTCACCATATACAGCTTTTATTTACGTTTATGATGATAAGACTACACATATTTTGCGGAATTGCAAAATACGAAGATTTGTTTTCAATCTGGAGTTCAGCACCTTTAAGACCACTTCAAGAGTCCAAAGGGTAGTCTTTTTATTGAGGTTTTACTTTATATAGGTATTGAACTTGTCGTAAACTTGTCGTATGCCAATAAAACAGTGCGATTTGTGACGCACCTAGCTCTCTAAACTGGATTCTTCATCATATAGAGCTTTTAGAAATGGGTTGGAAGGCACTTCTTGGTTAGTACCAAGCTTTTCACTGTGTTCTGAGTACTCCGTTTTACAAGACTTGGTGTCCAGTATAGACTTTACTTGTTATGACTGTATGGAATGACATCACCGAAGATATTCGTTCAATAAATTAAAAAAGATATACTTAGACATTCCTTTTAAATTTGCAATAACAAAAAACAATTGGACTATTTTTTCACTTTGTGAAATATTTGTGTGTATACATGTGATAGTGTATATTGCTTTTAATGTTGTTTCTTCAAGTTAAATATATATTTAGTGCATATTGTCTAAATTGTTAATATATTAGTTCTACATGTATGTAATATGTTTCTTATATAATCAATTCATTATAACTTTAAGAAATAATTGTAACTCTCACCAGTTGATTTATGGAAGGCCACATGGAAATAAGACGTGCTTTGTATTTCTTATAATTATATTCTTATAAATGTATCAATGTAAAGCTTACTGTCTTTTGTATTCACCTTCTGAAAATAAGGATATTATCATTATTATTATTTGAAAAACTTCAACTTTCAGATGTTGGCTTACCTCGACAGACAGGGATCACAGGGGAATATCTACCAAGTGCTCGTACTGTCAGTAACGTCGTTCACGACCAGGATCCTTGTTGCCCGATCGTTGACCAAGATATCAGCTTGTTTGTAATGCAATGGGGACAAATGTTGGACCATGATTTGTCTGACACAGCCATTGCCAAAAGTGCTAACGATGCTACGGTTATCTGTTGCAATCTTACCAAAGAGGTTCTGATGAAAAGGTCTGTTTAAGTATTGCTTATTCTTACAATCTGGTTAGCTCAGTCAGTAGAGCACTCCATTACCAATCTGAAAGTCAAAGGTTCGAATCCTGGTGAGATGTATGTTCTCTGTGACATTGTTTCTGAAGATATTACACCTCTGATTCATGTAGGAAGTTGTTGAGTGCTTGCGTAAGAACCTGTTGGTACAAGTTGGTTACCCAAGAATACTGGTTCGGTCATCTGACCACAGTACATAACATAAATACTGTAGAAAAACACAAAACATATTCAGCTAACGAGTGTTTCTTTTTCGGCGCAGCTGTACTAACATGGTTTTGCTATTTCATTGCATATCAGTGTTACGTAAACCAATCATTTCTTACGTTAGCCACTAAACCAACCTCTCTTCAACCGAACAACGTTTGTAACATTGACGCTGATTGGTTAACCTTTCGATAAGGGGTACGATACCTTATCGAAATCCACTGAATTTCGGGGAATTTACCAAAATCCATTTTGGATCTGGAGTGACCAGCAATCATAACATCTCGGCATTTTTTATGTTGCACAACAAATCTTAACCTTCAAATTGCGCCGATCATCTTTTTTCGAGATATTTCTTTTGTTTATACCATTGTTTGATTTGTAATAACCAAGTATGATACTATCCCCGTTTGCACACATACCGAGAAGTTGGTCGGGAATGTAGGCGTCGGCAACTCATATATCTAATTGTTAACTCTAAGTGTTTTCGTGATAAATCATAATCATGACATCATAAAATACCATAAAATATGACGTTAATCTTTCACCCTTCGGTATATCCCCTGTCGATTTGTACCAGCGTCAATTACTTAATGCATATGTAAATATATTCCAGTTAATAGAATAGAATGTCAATTGTATCTTATTTAATGTTAGTTCGAGCCAGCGTAGCGTAAATGATTATTTCAGAGTTTTATTTACTACTTTATTGTATGGAAAATCGGAGATAGTTCGTATTAAATTGAGTTCGAACAAGTAGTAACATCCATTTGATTGTATTTCGATCTCGAGTATGAAAACTCTTGGGAATGTGTTACCATATTCGATCCATTTGCTGAGCACAAAATATTAACAAAATGTGCACACAATTTGGCGACGAAATGCTGCAAGTAGGGTGGTTGGTTGGCAAAGTATGGACATTTTGTTTGTGTGTATTTTTAGGCCTGAATGTTTTCCAATCAGCATTGTACCTGGAGACAAGAGATTTGCTGAGTCTTGTATGAACTTTGTACGCTCTATAGCTGGACACAGTGACTCATGTGATATGGGTATGCATGTTTTCAATAACCTGTATTTCAGTCTTTGAAATTTTTTTAACAGCTTTAAGCGATATTTCCTGTACGTTTACATATTCGAGTATAAGCATACCTGTAACGTATTGCAGTGTACTTTCCGTATTTCGATGCCATACAGACCGCTCAATTGGGATGTTCATTAATGTTTGACTAGATTTCGTTATAGCGAAACAACGAAAAAAACAACGACATTAAGTAAGTATTATACGGAGCTTCTTACAGTGGTGGAGTTATTCTATTCAAGTTACTCTGGCTTAATAATAAGCACAGAAGCAAATATAACCGTTGTCATGCCAACTTTTCCGCATTAGGTGCGTGAAATAATTTATTTGAACGACATTTGGAGAAGCCTTTTGCAAGTAGTAACCCCTTCTGGAGATAATGATATCAGCATATAAAAGAAAACCGCGATTCATCGCTTGGTACTTCAGCATTCTCACAATAATTAAAAGAGTCATATATCGATATTTTGGTGCGAATGATAAGTACGATAATTTTCAGGACGAAGAAACCAACTGAACCAAGCAACGTCATTTTTAGACGCTTCATACCTGTACGGACACAATGACGAGGATGCTGGCAAGCTTCGAACTTTCCAAAATGGTATAGTTGCAAAATCGCTTTTTCTACACGAATAAAATACAATACAATTGAAAATACAGCGCAACCTCTCCAGAGCAGCGCTACTTAATAGTCACAAATTGTAGGACTATCTGTTGTTAAGAGAGTAGATTGTTGTTACTGGGAAAATGACACTTGTTTCTGAAGAGAGATTTTTGCTTAATAGAGGGCCGCTCTGGAGTGACGTCACTGTAGCAACGATATTTTTTTTTTTTTGAGGGGAGATATTTTTATTTTCCGCGTGAATAAGTATGTGTAGGTCGAGGACATCCCACTCCATACTTTTCTAAATAGAAGTTAGTATTTCATATAAGTAGTTTTCTAAGATTCCATGATTCAATAACGATATAGCAACGATATTAAATATGAAGTTATAGTGTCCATATGATAATTACAAAATATTCGTATTTTCTTTTTCTATTTTTTCACTTTTCGACTTATCCACTTTTCTGTCTATACCTATAACGCACATATCATGGACTTCGATAGAAAATTGAGACCATCTACGAAGGATAATTGAGCAACTTTGAGGTAAAGCTGGGTGTGCTAATTTTAAAACTACTGATTATTCGTTTATCTTTTCTTCAAGCCATTTCTTATTGGGTTATACTGTAGAACGAATGCTAATCAATGCTGTTCTTTCTGACAGGAAAATTACAAATGTCCAGCCAAGGATTGTTTCCCGCGGGTCTTGAGGATCAAACACATTGTGAATTACAGAATCCAGGAGATTATTGCATGAAATCAGGTACGCCGAACGAAAAATTGAGATTAAGTTGTTATGGGGAACGCCACATACACAAGACAATGCCTCCCCCAACAGGTTCCCGGGAAACAACATTTTTTAAAACATTAGGCACTAAGGAGGTGAAAGGGGAAACATGCATGGGAACAGGGGCGCAAGGAATGTTCTGGCCGACCAATAAATAAGTAAAACTATTGCGTTTTGTTTGATATCATGCGATAGTATATCCACGAAGTTTCATGAACGTCAATAATTTGATATATAAACAATAAATGCAATCGGATAAAAATCACTACAAAGTCAGCAATCCACAAATATATTTTCACAGTGTTTCCTGTATACAAACTCACCATTTGAATATTGTTATGTAGTCATCTTTCATCGATGCTGCCACCGTGCGGTTGCGTTTTGTATGATTCACTCCCTCCCTTGTTCAGAAGCAAATCAATACTGCATACGTATGATTAGCTATGCATAGATGGTTGTTCACTAGAAAGGTTTCATTCAATGTTTGCTCGAACTATAATGAAGACTCTGTAAAGAGGTTTGAAAATGTACAAAATGGCTGTCTGCCTTGTACATTATGATTATAATTCAATCATTACCATTTATTGAGGTAATCATCTCCAGATATATCAACATGATATGAGTGCCGTTTTACAATTTCCAACCTCTTCTTTAAGTGACAGTCAGCAATATTTGCCCCATATGGCAATATGAAAACGAAGTGACCATATGAAGTAAATATTGTTTCCTGCTTGCAAATATCCACTTCACATGTTGCATTTTCTTGAAATGATGTCACTCCCAGAAGAGGTTGTAAATCCCATAACAGCGCTCATATCTTGTTAATAAATATCAGCATTCTGGAAAACGTCTAAAACGATACAATACAAATACTACGGAAGAAGGAATGATTGATAATATTGGCAATGATGTTAATAGTTTTAATAAATTTGAATATTTATAGAGCTTTTGAATGCTGCACAAGAAATAATATTTCAACAAGAATAACAAATTTGTACGGATCAAGGGTTTTCAAGAGCTAACCCGACAGAGCATGTTATATACAGCCATATAGAATTTATATATAGACTGTGGCGCATAGTAGCAATCATGCAACAATGAGTAAACTACCAATCAGGTGGATGCAAGTTATGGTTAAAGTATCTGTAAACGCTTGTTATGATTTGCTTATAAATGGTATTTTGATACATTATGACTAATTTGTACACGCTTCAGACCAATTCTTATTTTGTTCTATGATGTTTTTAGAAATACGGGTACCAGTTTCCTAATGTACATCATCTAAAGGTTTCAATGTTTAACGCAAGAGTTAATTTCGAAAACTCCGTGTTTTTTTTAGGTGATTTCCGTATCCATGTGATGCCGGGGCTTACGGCCGTCCAAGTGCTGTTTCTAAGGGAACACAATCGTATTGCTGAACGATTGCACATGTTGAACCCTGTTATGTGTGACGAGGACGTGTATCAGGAAACCAGAAAAATCGTGATAGGCATTCTTCAACACATCACTTACTCCCAATGGCTGCCCCGTGTGATTGGTGAGACCCTTACCATGCAGATGGGACTAGCACCTTCGCCAATGGGCCATAACAACGCTTACGACCCCACCGTTGATCCGAGTGTGTCTAACGTTTTCGGCGTGGCTGCTTTCCGCTTCGGTCATACATTGCTTCGCAACACGGTCCTGTATATGAAAGGCCAGGGAATGCAAGTACGGAATGAAATGGCTTTTAACCGCCCTGCAATGATTTTCAGCGATGCCACAATGGGTTGCTCTTTCGTTGGTCTTGGCCTGTCTTTGCACTCTTCAAGTAAAGCGGATGCTAAAGTTGTTGACAGCGTAAGAAATAACTTGTTTTTGGACATGAATGGACGGAGCTTTGATTTGATCTCACTGAATATTCAAAGAGGGCGTGACCATGGTGTTCCTGGGTAAAGAACTTCGTCATACTTTTTATATGTCCTTTTGCTCTTATATCAAATTCCCAAAATGTTTTATTTTATATAAAGTATATCATTAAATAATAAGTGCATTATTGTCTGATCTATGTTCACCTCCAATTTGACAAAAGTTAGTAGAAAAGTGATTGCCGCTTCAATGGAGTTATAAAAATATTTACAAGTGTTCGCTTAATTATTTCGAATACAAACTGGGTGGGGAAACATGCTAATTTCGGAAATCAATTATCTCCCTTTAACAACTGTAAATACTTTTTGGTGAACTACTTAAGAAACACTTGATGTTTACTTTAAGTATGCTACCTAACGATCTATATCTAGAGAATAATTTCGTTTATCATATGTTTAAAACACTAGCTATTATATTTATAACACAGATATAATGAATGGAGAAAATACTGTGGACTCCCATATGCTATACATTTTGGTGCGGGACCTGGTGGACTTGTCCATCATTCAGCTGAGGATGCCAGAAAATTGTATTCCATATACAGGTAAGCATATAGTCCGAAAGTGACTTTACATATATCACCTTTTCTTGCCTTGGGTAAACATTTCCATATGCAACAAGAACGGCAAATATATAAAGATATGCATGAAGAGCATGCGTCAGTTCTACTATACATTTATTAGAGCATGCGTCAGTCCTGCTATACATTTATTAGAATATGCGTTAGTAATGCTATACATATTTTAGAGCATGCGTCAGTCCTGCTATACATTTATTAGAATATGCGTCAGTCCTGCGATACATTTATTAGGCATGCGTCAGTCCTGCTATACATTATTAAAACATGCGTCAGTCCACGAACATTCTAATAAAAAGTGGAACTCTTCTTCCAGGACATTACATAAATTACATTTATAAATGAGAAATAAGGTACTGTATTGAGGCTATGGGACGCTTAAATACATGGCATGGAATTTAGTGAAATCGAAAGCATGGAAAGAAGTAATTCCCCACTAGCATTGGTTGGTTACCCAGGACAACCAACAAAACATTTACTATAGTTAAACATGTCCAATTTATTATTTTCCAGACATCCCGATGACATAGATGTGTTTGCCGGGGGTTTGTCGGAGGAACCGGTTCAAGGAGGAGTTGTCGGTCCTTTGTTTGCTTGCATTATTGGTCAACAATTCTACGATCTCAAATATGGTGATCGCTTCTATTACGAAAATGCGGGCAACACTGGTTTTAATGCAAGTAAGTTAATTAGCCGATAATGAAATTAATAACTACTATTTTCTCAAGTAGGTTAAGCTTATTGAAACATCAAAATCGAGTTGCCTCCCTTGAACTATATATCATTTTCATAATTTTTAAAGTTCCGTTTTATTATTTACCATATCTACCATCACAGTTGTTTGTCTTGTGTATTGTAATATTTCGTCTGACTATGTTGTATGTATAAATATACATGTACTTACTCTCATAGAATATGTTAATACTATTATTGTATATATTGTATGATAAGTATTATACTTAAATCCAGACATTAACAAATCATTCTGTTCATGTTAAATGTCTGCGTCGAATTGTACTCACTAACTTGATTGAAAACCCTTACATTACGTCGCATTAGTCTACAACTTTTAATTCAACTATCTGTAATCCTGATTTTGACTGCGCATTATTAACAAACCAACAAAACTACCACTTTATCACTATGGTTACCAGTGATGAAGGAAAATAAACCCTTCATTTTAAACATTTAATTATTCTCTGTTATATGCAGAGGCTAACAAAGCAGTAATTAACCTTTTAAAGTACGTTCTGTACACAGTATGTGACGTCATTGCGTTTTTTAGCCCTATTATATGTACTTCGGACGGACAACATGATTTCGCTAAATATTCATACGCCTCAAAATCTCTGTGAATAAAACTTCGAGTAAAAGTTTTACGGCTGAATACTATATGCTCTAATTGATTACAGACTTTGAAACTTACCTTGTACATATAATTTTTTCAACGGTCGTTGTCGTATAAGTGTATTTGTCTGCCTCCATTTTGAAAGTAGTTCCTACCCAGCATACCTCGTGCGAAAGTAAACTATTCGTAACGCTGTCACATTAGTTAGCATTATTCACTCCATACTAACATATTTTGCAGTGCAAATCAATTCATTGAAGAAGATGACTCTAGCCAGTTTGATGTGCCGCCATTTTGAAATGCCTCATCTTCAAATGAACCCATTTAGGATGCCTGGTCCTATGTAAGTATCCGAATTTTCGGGAATTGTCAAACAACTCGGGTCAAACCAGTAAACAGTAGACATCTTGTAGCATGATAACAATTTGAATGTTTACTCAAACTTGAAGCTATAGTGTATGTCAAGAGAGAGGATATAAGTTGCTACAGGGTACGCCACATACATAAGACAGTACCTCCCCACACAGACCTCCAAGAAAACAACAATCCATAAAACATAAGGCAATTGAGGAGGCTCAATGTTCCCCTCTGTTCTGTTATACCGTGTACAACGCAACTTCTCCACAGTAGCACCCTATGGATGGCACAAGTTTTGGCTGTTGGATGAGAGAGGTTGAATGGAAATAATTATTATCCTTGAAACACGAACAATGTTATTTCTGTTGAAGAGAGGTGGATGTGCAGGAAAAGTCCACTTTGGAGAGGTTTTTCTGTATTGTCTTGCCTGTATGATAAGCCGGGGTGCTTGGACTATTTGCAGATTTAATTTGGCAATATAACGGCAATTATTAAAGAGATGTCGGACTTGGTATCAGTTGAATGATGCTGTAATTTCCTTTACATTTGACAAATAGTTACGTCACTTTTACACCGAAAAGTCTCCAATACAAATATATATACATTGTATTTATAAAATGCACACTATAAGTGAATCAAAATTTTGAGCGGTAATGTCTGCGATTCGGCGAAATGAATATTATTACATAGAAAAGTCAAATTGTAAAAAATATGTGCGCCTGAAAAAATTAGCTGATATGTCCCTTTATTTCTTATTCGCGAAACTCGCAAACATATCCACTTCACGAACATCACCAGTTATACAGTACTCAGAACTTTCTTTTAGCAAAGATGGTTTATAGCTATTAAGGAAGGTGACTACGTAAGCGACTTTGTCAGTAAATCGTTTCGAAATTGAGACACTATGGATCACCGAAATACATATTGGCAGCATGTTTGGAATATTTTCTTATAAAGTGATATTTATGAGCCTTTTACAGACAAATACTTCAGTAATGAGTTTTAAGGTTATCTAACCTGGGTTTTCGAAATCTAAACACATAAAATCACAATTATCCATTCTGGTACTGGTGCATTTGAAATTGATAAGAAATCAATTCAATTCGAAGTGCATTCTTGGCATTTGGAGAGCACTTTGATAGACATACGGTCACGTGACTGTGAGAATTTGCAAAGATAATGTCAAGAGCATGTAAATCAACAATTAGCATATTGTATATGAATTTATAGACATCATATGATCACTTTGAGAGGAAACCAGTGCGCAATAGACGGCTTGGATATAATCAGTTACTACAGAAAGGATGATTTTGAAGGGAGGACAATGCAGAAATGACAATGACCTATGATTCTAAGGGGTCTATAGGGAAGAATTTGTTAAGAAAAGTTGTTGGATCCTAGAAATTAGTATAACCAAAATAAGGGGCAGAACGCAATAGACAACATATTTTACCCAAACGAAAGGTGTAGTTTGATGTCACAAACAGAATGTATTGCTGAGAACTGTATTAAACTCATCAGATTGAGACCATATAGTGTGAGCAATATCAATACATATTTATATGAACTATGTGTTATGCTCGGAAGAGTTTCCTCCACCATCAGTCATGCTGCAATATAGTCTTTCGGAAATCAAGAAGTGAAAGTACAGTTCAGCCTTTCCAGAGAGACCCCTTCTTGTGCAATACGGTCTCTTTAATAACAGTATCAGTTTTTCAAGTTGTAAAGAGTTAAGATGTTACAGGGAACGCCACAATCACAAGACATTGCCTCCCCACACAGATCCCAGGGAAAGGTCAGCATACGAAACATTAGGAGTTGAGGTGTGAGCGCAAACAGCGGTGGGAATGGAAAAGTTAGGAATTTTCTGGCTGATTTTCAATAATCCGTCAATGACAAAAGTAGGGGACATAAAAGGGGAAAGGGATGGGATGAAGGGGACACATCACATGACAAGCTAAGGAAGAACGAAGGCCAGTTGGGAGGGAGAACACGAATATTATATCAGTACAAAGGTGTCTATAAAAGGCATAACAGGAAATAATAATCATAATAGCAAATAACAGTATTGGAACTGTCAGTAAAAATACATGGGGCTTACCTCACATTAACCGCTATATGGTCATTAATTTCCAACATATACACATAAATTGATTAAGTAGTTACCTTAATCATAAATTTATATATGATAAATTTACACGAAAATGACGTCAGGTCGCTATAGTGTAGTGGTTAGCATAACGGACCGGCAATCCGTAGACATGGGTTCGATTTCCGGTAGCGCCATTGACCGATTTTTCGTGTTTCTCAAACTTGACTTTATATACACATAAATTGATTAAGTAGGCAGTAACTAATACATAAAAGCTATTACCTGTTACGCACACAATAAAATACACACGGAAAATATATGAGTACTAAGTAAGCAAGCAAACTGATTTGAACCCAAAATGTCAGTTTTAGCATTTTCGCACGATCTGAGTTTAGCCGGCTGATTTAGTGAAGGGGGAGGGGATGAGCAGTTTTGGGATAAAATTTAAAGAAAAACTTAATTTATTACAGGAACCCCATGGTCAACTGTAACATGTTTGATGACATGGACTTGGTGTTATGGAGAAAACAATGAATGGTCAAGTACACGGACAGGTCACGGTAAAACACAAGATTCCATCCAGATGAGCATATGAAGCTGCCATGAAACGTGTACTGTACTCTGATTTGTCAATAAACTCCACCAATGATTAACGTGTTCCAAGCATTGTTGTGTTTTCTCTTTTTCGTCGCAGCCGTACTAACATGGTTTTGCTATTTGCATATCAGTGTTGTGTAAACCAATCAAATCTTACGTTAACCACCGAGGCAATTTCTTGTTTTCCTCTTCAACCGAACAATGTGTGTAACCTTGATGCGGATTGGTTACCCTTTCGATAAAAGGTACGTTACCTGGGGTGGTATTCACAAAGCATCTTAGATTTTTTCGTAAGAAATTTCGTAAACTTTAAGATTTATTTTAGCTAAGAGTAAAATATTTTTTATTCGTAAGTACTATTCAAGAAGCCTCGTAGGAAATATCTTAGATAAAATATTATCCTAAGTTTGAGAAATATCTTACGTTACAACTTTGTCCTAAGAAATTTCTTAACGTCGTTGCTATGTAAAAGTGGAATTTCCCAACCTAAAAATAGTAACGGAAGTAAACACAGCAGTACATATATAACAATCTCTATCCAGAGTTGTCGTTCCTGCATGTTTTAATAACATGTATATACATTAAAGAACAAGATACTTTCAATTTGCATAGATGTACCATACATTACATGGTCTTGAAGCAGCATTTCACTTAATTTACTCAACATTTTGTTTAATTTTGATATCATCAATATGTTATCAATAACAAAATTGATAGCGATACTTGCGATAATTTGACATGTATGCATTGTTTTAATGAAATAGTGTGTTATATGCAAGAATGAGACTTTAATAAAAGATATATATATATATATATATAAACATTCATTTAGGCAAGTACATGATGATCCATTTTAGAATGTACTTATCAATTACTTGGTTTTGTGTTGCTGTCAAGTTATGGCTTTTTGTACACTATAATTGTGTTGCCTGCTGTAATATAACCCAATAAAATGTGCTTTACTAGGGTGTACTAGGGAAAGTCTTTCAAATATAACTTTATTACAATTACCCAAGCATTGTTTACATGACACATGTTGCCTTAATAATTAATCAGACAGACAATGTTGAAATAATATTCTACTTAAATGATAATTCAGTTAATACTTATTAACTGTGCTAAAATATACAGCAATTGGATAAATGTTAATGTATCAAACTCAGTCTGGCTATTTTGGACTCATGTGTATAGTTTCCATTAAAGAGAATATTGTTTCCAGCATCCCTAGCTGAGTCAATGTTCATGCAAAATTATTTGCAATGTGAAATTACACCATTTCACAATTACTTGAAATGAAATTAGAATTACATCATTTTCAGGATAGAATATGAAAACATTGTACCAAATTGAATACGTAAATCAGAAATGTTTAGCACTCTAGTAAATGCAGATTTGGGATAAGATTCTGCAGCATAAATGTAATAGGGAGTGCATGATTCATTTCTTGTATCTTAATAAATGTGTTTTCTGTACTTTTTTAAACACCTAAAATAATATTTATGTTGGAAAATAATCAGGCTAGTCATGAATAATTATTTAATTTATGCTAAAATGTTACTGAATGGACATTTAATACACATATATACAGCTATAAAGTGACTGAAGTGACTCACAAAGTTGTGATTGTAATATCTTCTATCACACAGCATCCACAGTGACACTTCCATGGTTGATGGATGTGTAAATAAACAGCCTTGCAACAAATCTTTAAAGGATTATTTCAATACACATATTCAAGTGTACTGTTATTATAGTCTTCAAGTGGTCAATATATTGCTGATATTATAGTCTGGTAGTTGTACAATTAAGTCCATCTCAAATGCAGTTGGGCATTTTTTATTATGATAGCTAAATATTCCTAGTTTCAAGTGATTACAGAACAAATATAATTTTGTTCATGTGCAAGTAAATGTGGAGTGTTTAAATAATGATACCATTTTAATATATGATATACATGTTGCATACTTTTGGGGTGGGTGATAAGAAACTATAATATTTATGTTACATGTATGTGCAAAAATCACCAGTACTAATAAAATCAAAAACAAATCATTTCAGGATCCACATTTTTTATTCAGGTTACATACAACAATAAATCATGACATACATGCTCTGAATACAACTGATTTTTCATATTTTATGTTTTTTCCACAATTTCTACCAAAATCTCATGTGTGTTATATCAGCAACCAGATGATATGAGGTGATCAGAATAGAATGACACTGTATTGTTCCACATGTGCTAATAAATTGCTGACACAACTAAATACATATTACACAAACTTCAAAGTTTGAAACATCTTGCCTTTTAGTACACAGCTTTGTTTCACATGATGTTTATCATTGATGTTTCAGTTAATATTTTGCACCTTCATATCTTTATTGTGGCACTGTACAGTGAATCTCCTGTTACAGTCAACTGTTGAACCATGGATAGTTCTATACATCTCATACCGTAACATCAAAATGGTTCAAGTGAATCAGATGAAGTATTTCCTGAAAAGATATTTAAACAAATATATTTGTAATTTAGGCCGTAAAAGATTTGACAAAATTATAGAACATGTACAATATACATACTTAATGTTACCTATTAACTAAAACTAATATATTGAAAGTGGTTCATAAAACAATTCTTATCACATCTCTAAATAAATTTATGTTTTCTGACACATCAAAGAGCATGATTGTATTCCTGCACCGCCATCAGGTAAGAATGATCATGATTATGAGTACAACATCCATTCAAAGTACTCAAACCAACAAACATAAACTAATATGTATGCAGAAATACATTAATTAGTAAGCAAAAGATTACTTCCGCATCGCGAATACATGTGCCAAACACGCTGTTTATGACATTCAGTAAAAGCCTCATGTAGTCAAAGCATGTGGTAAAACGACTAACTATGACCAATGTAAGTCCTAAAAAGAAGTTTACTAGTACCTGTATCCAGTAATACAGTGTTACAAGACACAAACTTGGACGTGTTTTCGCCCCCTCGATTCGATTTTTTGACAGCTGATTCCCGTGCGGGTAATCAAGTAAAATATACAGATTTAATCTAAACGGAATCTTCGCATAAACATATTTGTAGAAGATATTAAACTTACCTTGCATACGTAGAGAGGTCCGGGAATAACCGTGTTTAAAATCACAGAATGTACCGTCGCCATTTTTAAGAAATTTCTCAAGTAGATAAGATACCTATAGACGTATTTTATTTATTGAAAAAATCTTAGATGAAAAACGGATATTTGAGACTAAAATGGGCTATTTAAGACCAAAATAATTCTAAGATGTTTTGTGAATAGCTCTTAAGAAATATTTTAAACTTAAGTCAAATTTTGTCATACTTGAGAATTTTCTAGCAGATAAGAGAAATATTTTTATCTAAGATGCTTTGTGAATACCACCCCTGATTGTACCGAAATCCATTTTGGATCTGCAATAATTACATCTGCGCATTTTATGTTCACAACAAAGCTTAACCTTCAAATTGCGCCGACCATCTTTTCTCTATATGAATGACAGGTGCAGGGCTAAATACCTTGAGTGTACCATCTTCAGTCTAATTGTCACTGAAAAGTATCGCCTCGTCCGGGATTCGAAGACTAACTCCAGATTGGCAGGCGAATGCTTTAACGATTGAAATCACCAGACGGGTTTACGTATTTAGAGTGGACAAACCACGTTGTTTGTGACGTCATTCTGTGTTACTGCAGACGACATTGTCTCCATTCTGACTTCAAGTAGATTTTACGACATAAAGCCCTATATACGCGGCAGGCTTCCATGCATTGTCCGAGAAACCTTCGACTTCAATTTTTTTCGAAAAACCGAAAAGCCCTAAAGCCGAATGTTTGGCTAAAAACTACGACGCAAATACATACTGCATAAATTATGTGCAAACAACTCCATGTTAAATATTTTATAAAGTTCAACAACTAATATATATTCACATCAATTATAGAGCACGTGTGTTTGTGCTTACGTGGTAATAACAAGTGTAATAGCATTAGGTCAACGGTGCACTGATCCATCTTCCATGACTACAAACTATTCAATGAGTTTAAATTTTGATGGAAAATGAATTACTCTAAGGCGTAAAAAATATGTTTGTTTCAGGTTTCCCGACCTACCCTATTTTTGCCCCGACCATAGAACATGTTTTCGCTTGTTAACATTTTTTTCTTTTTGGTAAAATTTCTTTGTGTGGATTTTTCAATAGGTTCAAATTTCTGTCCAGTTATTAGACGCTTTACGTGTTTTCCAGCTATAGAGCACTATATATATTCATCTTGATTAGACCGTATCCATGTTCAAAGGGAGGGGATTTGTCTTTTAACATATATTAATTTACATCTATGTTTAATTTGCTTCGTTCGAAATTTAAAAAAATCTAAAAAAAAAACATTTTCCAACCTAAACAAAACACAACATTATAGTTTCAACACTCCAAATTGTTGGACTGACAAATACCGGTATACATGTGGAAAAAAAGAAGACATCCGACATCGCCGACAATCGATTATAAACTACAATATTCGATTATAATCGAAAATCTTGACTTTTTTGGACATCTCTAAATTGTGCCTATCTATTTCTTCAAGCTATAGATCAAATCAAACATCTGCACTAGTACGTATATGTACATTCTTCAGTCAAATTCAAATATACGAAATAAACATACAAAAACAAAATAAATTTATGGAATGATAAAATGTTCTTATGATATAAGAGTAATGCAAAATCCCATAGATATTAAATGTAGTTACAAAGAGATAAATAAACTTGTAGAAATGAACTTAACTGACAGCATTATACTTTTACTAAAGAAACTAATTATTTCGATTATTTCCTATTCGATTATCGATAAAGGAATTTGTCCGATTATCCATTACTACTTTTCAGTATATCTTTCTCTATTTCACTTATGTCAACAGCTGTTGTTTCATCATCAATCATTCCAGGTATATCATGTAAACTACCTGATAATAAATTATCAGACAGTGCATTTGCATATGTACTACGGATTTCATTGTTGATTACAAAGGACGTGAAGTACAACGTCGTGTTGTTATTTGGAAGAATTATCAAGCATATATGTCATGGTTTATAAATATGACTCCAGTTGGAGATGTGTGGTTTCAGTCCAGGATAAAACCTCACAACAATTTGTTAAACTGAAATGCTTTTGGTAGCGATGAAATATTCAATTCCACTGCATTGCATTTATACATTATACTTCCTTGAACCACGACGGTTATTTAGAATACAGCAAACAAATGTCTTGCAAAACAAGAGTATATCACGACCAGTTTGTTTACGATATTGTCTGCTGCCTTTCGTCTCCATCTAATATATCATCGAATTCTCTGAGTTCTGGTTTAATTTCATTAGATCCTACCGACTTCCCTTAGCCAACATTCCTGGCTTCTTTAGTTAACCTCCTTGGTACCATCGATTTCCTTAGCAATCACCGACGTACTGGGTCACCAACGCCGTACCTAGCAACAACCGACTTCTTTAGTATATCTTCGTAATACTTCTCGAAGTGTAACTAGCCAAATTAAGGGTTCAGCAACTGATTCCTTAATCCGAGCCTTAAACTGCAGCAATCAATCACGACGGTTCGATGAGTTTTGTCTATGTGTTGTTTTAAGTGCTTCGAAGCAGATTCACAAAACAAAATGTTTCGGCATTACGCAACATAAACAGCCGTTTATTTTACATGACTAATGTTTTTTAAAACAAAAACGGAAATGAAATTGTCCAGATTTGGCTGCCAGTGTATTTAATATGGTAGCACATCAACTTGTAGCCTTGAACAAACACGATGCATAGATGTTGTGTAATGATTGCTTGATTCAGGGAAAGCTTTCCAATCAAGGGAAATATTATCGAGGCAGACATTGCTGCATTTGGACACGGAACATTCTGAAGGAGAATTTTACAGCAGGTTGCTATCTGGACTAAGTTATGAGTGGCAATTAATCAGTGGTGTATTTTAATAACGTAAAGAAAATGATAATTGGATACAAAGAGAGATAATACTGTTTTGATGAAGCACAAGGGAATTAATGAACAAAACTCGAGAAAAAAGACGTCCGAGATATTCGTTGTTGAGTTAGAAAGTTTACGTAGTTACTAAATAATTCAAAGCAAACTGTAATGTTTTTGTGATTATAATTTAGACATATATTTGGTCTAACCAATTCCTCCCGAATGAAATCGGTTTTGTTGCGTAGGCATAAACTTTCTTACATATCAAAATTAAGGTTCGACGAATGCTGCACTGTTAAGTTTGATATATGTGTGTGTTGACAGCGTTTGGTTTGAAATTTATTACGAAAATGGATGACAACAGGTGGGTTATTGCATTTTTTTACAATTATTCAATTGAAAAATCTAATTTATGATGATTTGCATGTTTATAATGACATTGTGGAATTTTGAAATGGAAGTCAAAACATTTTGTTTATTGAATTAAACTTTTACGAGTACACGAACGTCATTTGTAAACGAGGGTGTCTTAAAATAAAGAATGTAATAATTGATGACAATTATAAAGCGAAAATATTTTGGTACGAAGTGAACAACGTGAACTTAAGTGTCTTAGTTTAGAGGTGTTTTAAACACTGAAGGAAATATATGATATGATATCTATTGAAAGAAGTAGAGCTAATAAATTGGCACTAGCATGCAAATAGGAATCAAGAATGAATGTGTCTCGTTCCCTCGTGTTGTATGACTTAAAGGTACAAATGTATACATACATAAATGAGAAAAATAAATAATTCATGTACAATGCAATACAATCACTGAAAATAGTTCAGTGTATACATAGATAAAATGTCGAACAAAAAGATGTCACAATTTATTATAAAGACAAGCTTTTTTTCAATTAAGGTAATGATTATGACAACTCTGACAGTATCAAAGGGGATTTTGATATTATTGACGATGAAATATTGACAGAGACTTCGTTGAAGGTCAATGCAATCAATTAAAATATGTTGGATGGTGTAAGGCGTATTGCACTGTTCACACGTACTGGTATTACTGAACGTGAGTGACCAACTCACTATCGCGCAAGTATTACCCTTTCTCTGCGGACGGACCTGTAAGTGGCAAAGGGGGCATTCACCCATTAGTGGCTTCATAGAAATGGAGTTGTTTGTGAATGTTTGGTTGGATCCCATGTGACATAGGTATTAAGGGCAATGCTAGTGCTGGTGAAAATGCTAAATTGGCTTAATCTGATTATGAAATTCCATAAAATAAGTAAAAGGAGGTGCAGTGGTCGAGGGGTAGAGGGCCTGACTCCTAAAGGTTGTGAGTTCAAGCCCTGCGATGAGCGGAGTTTGATTACGAACTTCACAATCCATAACATTGGTGCGTGTACTAATTGGTAGACAGGAAACTGTCATTGAGAGTGATTAATATTTATAAGTTGTAAGAACTTGTTTCACAATCGATGTAAAATAATTAAGTTTAAACTTAGTTTTTACCTTCTTCCTGGCACTCCTGCTGCGATGTCGACATCAACAATTGACCCTTCCTCAAACGCACTGTAGCCACCCCACCTTAGCAACAGGTGCTCGTTGTAACTACGTTAGACAAGCGCTATACAAAATGGCGACCGACAATAATAAACGGAGTGTCTTCCAAGCGATTTTGCGTTGAATTATCGTTGTGATCAAACTTTGACTCTGCATATTACGCCTGTCTGTGTTACTGATAAGAAAGAAATACTCAAAACCGTCTGTGACAGACAAAAATTATCAAAGAAAAATCAACATCATAGCAAAGCGTCTTATTGGAATGAACATATTTTATACTACAGCCACAAATAAATGCACAAAATTGACATCTTTTGGATAATATAAGGATAATTTGTAATGTCTATTATGATTTGACATAAAAAATATTTGTTAAAAGTCCATGTGGTAAATATTTTGTTTTGAAATTGACAAAATAGTCTGTTTAATAAATAATTTAGAGAGTGGACAGACATTACAATATTAGGATTATTTCTCAAATCATCAATAAATCATTCAACACATATTTCTAGAATTTATGCCTTAAAGAAACAAGGCCAGTTCTGGCTCGGACAAATTATATAATATTATGCAATAGGCCTCAACAATATTGTCCCCTCTGTGCACTATCTAGATATCAATCTTGTCCAGACCCATAACCAGCATTTCTCTTTATCTGCCCCAGCTGGAATCCAATATACATCCAATCAGTGCTTCCTGTCACCATCTGACACATATATACAGTACAGTTATGAAGTGTCAAATATTTCTATAGACTTTTACTAAAATACCATTGATCAGGTCTGTGTTGAATGTTATAAAATGTGGTATATTATTTTAGAACTTAATTAATGATTTGTAGATGTGTCAATAATTAAAGCATACCTTTGCACATGCGTTAAACACAAATTTATATAAAGTTCTGTCAATAACAATTAACACTTATTATCACATGAAATAATGAAGACATCAGAACTTTTCTAACTCTTATAAATTACGTTTTCAAGACAGAAATAATAAACAGTGAGTAACCAATACCAGTAAATCACCTGTATTTTATTTTTTCACTAGTATTAACAAAAATAAAAATATTTTTTCTGCATATATGTTTATGGCTAAACTATCTTCTAATCTCAATAATTATTGATGTTATAATTGATTCTGGGCATTTTTTGTTTTACAAACTAGGCATTTATAACTAATTTATTAAGTAATGTCCACCCTAAGCAAATGGAATATTCAAATACTTACCCACGGACCTATACATATGGTGATTTACCTAAATGCTGGTAAAAGTCAAATATTGTAGTTTATCAAAATAACAATAATGTTCATTCAACACGCAGATATATTGTCCATATCAGACATTATATAAATTGCAACTTATTAAAACCAGAAGATGAGAAGGACAGTTTGGTGAAATAAACCTTCACTGCTTTCTAATTATTGATTCGAATGACATAATTAATCAAGAATTTAGATAATCAGTGTAAAATTGTTTAACAGTTTGTTGTTGCTTGCATATATGTATGTAAAACAAACATATTTTAAGTTGTTACATCTTGTTTCTTTATCTTCTAGGGTTATGCTTTTCATTAATGTCTAATGTCTGCCCCCTCCCAGTAAAGCCGATATAGATAAATATTTCAATGTTTCTAGTCTCTACGGATATCTGCTGTCCGAATAACACAATCCGTAGCTGAAACTTTTCACCATTGTCACATATTAACATACTATAATATAATAACAATGCTGTCATCATCAGAAATCTATTAAACCTTATTTTTTATCGCGCGATAATCTCTTCCTGTTTGTCTCAGGTTTGTCTAAGGTAAGCGAGCTGCTGGGGGTGTGTCGGAATCCCGTTATCTGATTGGCCAATCGGCCTGTCAATCAAATATCTGAGGAAGGGTCAATTAATTAACTCACACTCGAGCACTTTGAGACGAAACATAGTATTTGTTTTATACAATTACAATGAGTTACCATGGTTACACCTGCAAATTCATCGATCAAATTCGAGTGGATTAATTGAATTTGGCTATAAAACCAAAATAACATACATGTAGTCATAAGTTTGAATGTGTGACCACTATGACAACACACTTGCTTAAATATATGGTTTTATGACATGGGCAATACTTGACTCTGCGTCATTGTATGTGCGACTATTTGTATTAAAATTCTAAACATTAATAGAGAATTATAGTATAATTTTATATTCTTGATAGGGGTTTGAATGTTAGAACTTTATTTCATTAAATAAAATACGTCTCTGTTACTCAGCCTGAATGCTCTTCAGTCGCGTTTTAAGAAGTCGGGTCATTGTTCAGACGCCATGGAAATAGGGGCGTTGATGGATGATGTCCAATCAATTTGTCAGGGAGGCATAGGGATTGAGGGATTTATGAAAGAGAGATTAAGGGAATGCCTCATACAAAAGACAATTCCTCCCAAAACAGATCCCCAGGGAAAGTGACACTCAACAAAACAATAGGCACTGAGGAGGTGCAATGGTAAACATGTATGAGAATAAGGGTGCAGGGAAGGGTCTGGCCGACCATAAAAACAACTAAGGAGACTTTAGGGGGACAACTAGAGGGTAAGTTGAATGGGGGGTTAAATTAATAAGTCAATTTTGTTTTGTTTGAATGTGTCTCTGATGGATGTAATTTGTTTTCAAACGTGTGGGAACGATAGGGACCGCCATGTTCCAATGGGCTTAAATATTCTTAACGCAAAGCCCACGAACTTCCGACTATACTCGGTGCTCAATGCATTAATATCTATTGTAGATATAACACATATGCTCTAATTCTAGTACTAAAACTGTTCAATATATGCATGTATGATTTCCCTTGCTTAGAGTATACATTATGATGTTGTCCAGTAAACCTTACAATGTTTTACCACATTGAAACTGTCCTTGGCATTGAACTACAAATTCAACAATTGTATCAATGCTATCTAAAGATTTAACAAGAAATATCTTTATAAAAGATAAACGGCGTATATAAACAATATTTTATACTAATCAGTTAAAGTTTTCAATTGAAAACAATGAATAAATTATTACGATTAACAAATAATTATCCGCGGCGTAATTTGTTCAGGTTTTCTTTTACATGGGCTGTCCTCAGAAATTTGACAAACGAAATGTTATTGAATGCTATACATTGTTGAATATAATCAAAAGACACACACTTTGCAATAATTTTAAAGTAACAATAGAGCAATAGTTAAAACATTCGTGACAAAATTCGCCGCATTGTGGGACAGTGAGGTACGCCACGGGAAAAGAAGTATCTTTCAACGATAAATTAAAACCTTGTCATTCAAAGAAACCGTGTCCAATTTTGGTAGAAACGCTAACAAATATCATCATATATTCGTGCATTTAGTTTTAATAAAGACTTAATAGAGTGAATAACCTTTTTGTGACATCCCGTTTGGTGCATTTCCACCTTAAAATATGAACCAATCAAATCTTCTAATTTGTTGCATATTTAACAACCAGGTTCTTATACAACATTTGATTAGTCTGAAATGTAGTTCAAAAAATATAACGATTTTACAAATAATTTGTTTTGATTATTGTATCATTGATTCAAGCTGTGACTGATGACCTTGCTAAACGTGACAAGAGCACAGCACAGATGATCAAACTGACCGCAGAAATACCCATCCATAACACCTGTAAAACAAACCATAGCGCTCGACTTGGAAGTTATTAAAAGATTTCATGTATGATGTGTGTGATCATATTGGTGATAAAATAGGATTAATGGGCATTATTTGCATGTTGTATTCAAATCTCTCATATTTATGACGATTATTTCAGAAACATTTTGACCAGTATGAAGACGGAATGTTTTACGATCGCTGTCGTAATGGATATTTTCAATTCTAAATTGCTAAGTTGATAACTTATCAGAGACATCTCCGTGACGCCATATTGTTGTCGGAATACAATCTTCAAATTGAGTAGAGCTGATATTTTTTCTGCATATTTATGTAAAACATGGAATTCTCGATACAACACAGTTTGAAATATGACACCGGTGCCATCTGTGAATTTAATTCCAGCAGTGATTACAATGGTAACCGAGAACACAGTTGTGAAAACAACACGGTTATGATGAACGATACGGAGACGCTGATTAATCTGAATGCAAGATACGCTGCGACGATCCTTCCGTTTACAGTAATGTTAGGATTTTGTGGACTGATGGGGATTCTCGGTAATCTGCTGGTGTTTATCGTTTATGGATTTGGCAAACAGTTCCGGGAAAAGAAATATCGTCATTACGTGTTGACTTTGGCAGCAGTCGATTTGATTACTTGCGTGACCATGATTCCAGCGGAAATGGTCAAACATGTGAGTTATTTTAACTTCACGGAAGGAATCTTATGCAAGACCAAGTGTTTCTTTAATGTGTTTGCTGCCTCTGCTGCCGCGTATTGTTTGACATTGGTAGCAGTAGATCGATACATCATGACTTGTCACCCTTTATTTTTCTCCAAATTGCAAAAATATTCTTTTAGTATCGCATCGCGATTGTGCGTTGTATTAGTTTTCGCCGCCATTATGACATCATTTCCGGCCGCCATTCTCTGCGGAATAACAAAAACAAAGATGGCGGAAATTAATGGAGTAGATATTGACGTTTATCTGTGTGAAATCGAACCTCGCTATGAAAGAAATTTATTTCGATATCTTTATAGAATAGTCCTTGGCTCGCTTTTGATGATAACATTTGTTGTCATAATAATTTTGTACGCTCAAATTGGAAGAGCTGTTATGAAGTTTGTGCGGGTCCGTCACTCACAACGTAATGGAACAATTAGCATGGAAGATCTTACAAGTGGGGAGAAAACATCTTTAAATTGTCGTCCTAGATCACACACAGACTTACCTTGCAATTTAAAACTTCTGTTTGTGGTCACCATGATATTTATCGTGACCTACATTTTCTACTTTGGTTTGTCCTGGATTGATCAGACGAAACTTTCCCCAGTCGAATTCTTTTTCTTCTCAGTGGCGTTTCGATTGTATTTTATACATAGTGTTATTAATCCGTTGTTGTATATAAAAATGGACAGATACTTTAGGAAAAGATGTGTACACATTATGACGTCATTCCATCGCTCATCTCATGGTATAGACGATGTGTAAACTCACGATGGCTAAAATAGTATGTTGTATATTTGGCTATGCGCAAGAATTGGTATGTGAATACATCAACAGTGATCGAAATACGTGTATAACAATTTCCTCCACTGTTGTACACTTAACAAAACTTACAAGTGTGCACTTTTTTAATGTCGAATGACTTTTTATTGATTAACATTTCTAAACGAAAGTTTGTATATTGGCTATGTGTAGATTATGATACTCTGGTCGAACTTATCGATTTAAATAACACGGTGCATTGAGTCAGGATGTGCACACGCGCTATTGAACTCTTTTCAGTCAATAAGATCATCTTTAAGAGGGAGCTGCAGTTTTGATTTTTAACGCATGATCACATTTATTTATTTCATTTGTTTAATCCGTGGGTTTATGACATGCAATGATAACATATTATGTCAGGTATCTACGCTATATTTTTTTGAAAATTGCAGCAAGATCTGACTGATATTGACTGAGATACGGTCATATTTATACCTGCACGCCTATAAGTTTTGTTAAGTGTACACAACAGTGTGTACCATGAAAACCATTGCTTTAATTATCTGCGGCGCTCACGGGTTCACGTTCCGAACTGCCGTATGTACCGTATGTTTCTTCAGCGCAACCGTTCTTAGAATTGTATAACATTACATAGTTATTGCTTACAGTCGTTGAAATTATAACATTGTTGTCCGCTTGACTAAGCCTCAGACTGACTTCTTTTGGAGCGCTTTTGTATTAAAGGAAACTTGCAGTACATTTCTCGCCGTATGAAACGTATGAATTATGATGTTGTTTATATGTTGTTTTGTTTTCGTCGCTTGTCTTGATCGATGGTTGTCGGTTCCGATGAGAAACTTGCATTGACTTAATTCTGTATCATGCTTCTGGTCCGTTTGGCATCCATCCTATCTGTTGTCTAGATCTGTCTGGGGAAGTCCTGCTTTGTTAATGTGGCCTTCTCCAGACTTCATAAAAATGCATATAAATCGGCCTAGCTATACTTTTCAGCAGAAGGTCATTATATGTCTCAATTGTTTGTCACATTATTCTAATACGTATGTAAGTTTATAAACTGAAATTGGATGTTTTTTTGTGTATTCATTTGATAAAATACAAAATTAGTTATGTAGTGTTCTTTCAACGCACCAGATTTGTTGCATGAAAAACCGCAGCAAATGTCTGCAAGTTTTCGGTTTATATAATGAATTAGTTCTTAATATACATGTATGTACATTTTTGTTGTTGTTATAAAATGCATTTGATGCCGACGTGTGAACATAATAGTTCAGTTCACATCTATGACAAATACTCTCCCTGTAATTGCCTGGGTAGTATGACTTCCCAAATGTTATACGACTTACAGTATTCATTTCATTTTCATATTGTTCGTCTGTCATCGATTAGCTTTCATATAATGAGAAGGTTATAGTGTTACTATGAGTGACTCAGCGTACATTTGTCTAAATGATACTTAAAGCAACTTCAGGCGGATAAAAAGTAATATATCGATATTTAACATATTGCTTAAGCACTTTTTACGGAGGTATACATTTTGTATTTTCCATTCAAAACCAACCAAATCGCACTTTTCCATATTTATAAACAAAACATTATCTAACTAGAGTGTTTTTTTTCTGCACAGCCGTATTAACATGGCTTTGCTATTTGCATATCGGTGTTGTGTAAACCAATAAAATCTTACGTTAACCACTTAACAACTTCTTTTCAACCGAACAACGTTTGTTACCGTGATGCGGATTGGTTAACCTTTCGATAATGGGTACGTTACCTTACCGTAATCCGCTAAATGTCGGTAAATTACCGAAATCCATTTTGGATCTGGAGTGACCAGCAATCGTAACATCTCGGTAACATATCTTAATCTTTAAATTCCTCCGACCATCTTTTATCAAGATACATCTATTTCTTTTTTCTTCAGTTTTATCCGAAATCTGTATAACATATCTTTTAGAAATGTTTGCAGTCGTTATTGTCTGTACGATGTTGCCCACACCAACCAGAACTAAATGTACTGGCATCACATAAAAATCCTAATACAGAGTATGAACGTTTTCGTACGATCGTACGTCGATAAATGTTATAGTATTGCTTTAGTTAAACACGACACCTTAATCGTGCCCCTGTGTGTATCTAAATAACAGAAGCATGTTGTGTATGATTAATAGCGTTTTACATCACGAATATATTTGATACTTGCACGATACATTCTTTTGTCAGCTTTGAGTACGGTAAAACATGCAGCCACGTTGTTTTTGCAATTTTGAATCTGGTTAACAGATGGGATCAGTCGTGAGGGTCACAACCTATAGGAAAGTTGTCCTACGTAATTACATCATGTTGTAGAAACAGAAAGTATTAAGACTGTGGTTGTACGAGCCCATATCAAGACAGGGCTAGTTTCATAACACGCAGGACAGAGACCGGTTTATTGCGCTAACGAGACTCTAGTTGTACGAGCCCATATCAAGACTGGGTTTGTTTCATAACAAGCTGGACAGAGACCGGTTTATTGCGCTAATGAGACTCTAGTTGTACGAGCCCATATCAAAACAGGGTTAGTTTCATAACAAGCTGGACAGAGACAGGTTAATTGCGCTATTGATACTCTAGTTGTACGAGCCCATATCAAGACAAGGTTAATTTCATAATAAGCTGGACAGAGACCGGTTTATTACACTACAAAAACATGAGTGTAAGATCCATGGATATCTTTTTGTCTTTTAAAGTACACTGAATAAAAACGAACACAATAAAAAGCACATTTAAGATTTTAGATGCAGGCTTACTTTGTAGAGCAGGCAGATATAGTTTAAATATTACTTTCGGATCCTTAAAACAGAAAATCTCGAAATCTAACAGGTCATATGATCTATAAATTTTCTGATGAGCCTTCCACAAATAGCAAGCAACTTTTTTAAATGCAGAGTTTGTATGGGCAAATTTGATATGTTAGCTGGTTCTCAGCTTATCGATGATTCCTAAGGAAAGGAAAGTAAATACTCTACCGGTGTAGAATGTTTCGGATTTTTTCGTTGTTTGGAAACCAAATCCTATCGAAATACTGACCGAAATGAACATACAGCCAATGTTGTGGCTCGGGTTCCTGTTGTTTATAGTTGTGCAATATCTACAGCGAAACCTTTGCTGTGCCACCATTTATTTAGCAACAACATCTCTTCAGCGACACTATCAATTTGCTCTTTATAAAAAACTACTGCCAATTAAACTTCTCTAGAGGGACAATCTCTAGACAACAGTCCAGTCGGAAAAATGCACAAAAGTGTTTGCTCCAGAGAGGTCGCACTTTGCATTAGCATGGATCGAAAGTTCGTTCAGAGAGACGACATAAATAAGTATTGTATACGATTTCGTCCAATAAAATGCAGTTCAACATGAGTGTTGTCCGCTATTGCAATCAACTAATCGGTGTTCATGTTATTGTCCAGGAGTCCATTACATACCTAAACTCGAAGAGTATCATAGTGACAACTGACAATATTGAGCCTTGCTATATAACCACTGTATGGAGCTATAAAAGTTTAGGATAATGTGATTTCTGTTCTCCTTAAATTCATAGCACCATGCAAACGTTTGCGATGTCAACTTATGTCACATCTAGTTATTGTTCCCTTCAATACTATATTCATCAAGATGAATGCTAAAACAGGCTACATGCCTATAAATCATTATTACAATATTTTGACGATCACCGTTATGCCAGACATATGACACAAAACGCTAAAAGATTCTCAATCGAACTTTGCAGTCACTGATGAATCATACTTACAAACGTTACAACAGCTCATATTGAGAGTTTCCGATACAATGTCCTAATATCGTAAGGGTTACTTAAAACGGACACATGTATAACTTAAGTTGTCAAAAATATGATGGGCGAGGTGAAATTTTGTTACGGTGTACCGTAACAAGAATAGGCAGTAAGAAAATTGTACATGAAAAAGATAGAAGCCAGAAAGAAGGGGTAGTGAGCAGGAAAATGGTAGACTACAGCTGAAAGAGGCATGATGCAGGAGAAAGAGACTGGATGCAGGAAAAGGGGTAGAATGCAAGAAAATGGTATAATTAACGAAAAGGGATAGAAAGTGCGAAACAGGGATTTATTCCAGGAAGAATGGTAAAATGCAGGAAAATGGTATAATTCACGAAAAGGGATAGAAAATGCGAAACAGGGATTTATTCCAGGAAGAATAGTAGAATGCAGGAAAATGGTATAATTCACGGAAATGGATAGAAATTGCAAACAAGAGGTAAGCTGTGAAATAATTGATTATGTAACATTTAGCAGATATAATGTTCCTACATTTAAAAGCTCATTATACATACATCTTAATGTTCCTACATTTAAAAGCTCATTATACATACATCTTAATGTTCCAACATTTAAAAGCTCATTATACATACATCTTAATGTTCCAACATTTAAAAGCTCATTATACATACATCTTAATGTTCCTACATTTAAAAGCTCATTATACATACATCTTAATGTTCCAACATTTAAAAGCTCATTATACATACATCTTAATGTTCCTACATTTAAAAGCTCATTATACATACATCTTAATGTTCCTACATTTAAAAGCTCATTATACATACATCTCACTCACTAAACGTGTAATCAATTTAGGTTGAAACGTCTGCCATTCCTGGCTTCGAAGATCTGGCTAGTCAACTTTCATTCTGATGTCAGAAAAAAACACGTATTTTTTAATTGTATTCATGATGTCAATGCGGATAGCTATTTTCAAACAGACTGAAATAAGCACATGGAACCACTGGGACACTCGGATGTATTGTAAAAAGGCCGCACTTCAAGCTTTACATCATTCCGGACTCCAATGGTATCCTACGATTAACTTGATTAACGATGACTTGAGACAAAAACGTCTCATACCTACATTTCCATCGCATGGTTTACGTTAAATGCTGTTTTATTTTTCGGATTCAATATTTCTGCCGTACACACATGCCTTTGTACGTTTACCTGGCTACACCCCTGGCAGCGCCTTTGCCACTACGTTATTACCGAAACCTTTTTGAATTGTCCTCGTAAAAGCATCATTATGTCATAAACATTTTAGCATCATTATGTCATAAACATTTTATTATTTAAATTAACATTCGACAATGTATGTGATTATTAGACAATTTCGGAATAAAACTACCAAAATTACTGTATGTAATATGTATTATATTACAGTACATAATACTTAAAGTATAGAAACATTGTAACGAGTAAAACATGATTTTTCGGGTAAAAGTTTTTAAAAAAATAACCAAAAACATGGAAAAGTTTTGGAATTTGCCAATAACTGTCAAATTTTGCAATAAAACCACCAGAATTACTTTATGTAATATATACCATATAACCGTACATAAAACTTAAATATAGAAACATTGTACCGTGTGAAATGTGATTTTTGGAGTAAAACCGTAAAAAAATAACCAAAAACATGGGAATTTTGGAATTTGCCAATCACTATGTCAAAGTTTGCAATAAAAACTACCAGAATTACTGTATTAAATAGATATTATATTACAGAACAAAATAAAAGTATTTGCATCGTGTTAAATGTGATTTTTGGGGTAAAATCTTCCTCCGTATATTCTAATCCACTTGCCGTTATATTGATATCTGTGTCATCGAGTGGGTTTTTTCGTTGCTGATAGCTTTGATTAGTGATCATATCAGTGAGTTCACCTAATGAATTGATTGATTGTATCAGGGAAAGCTTTCCAATCAAGGGAAATATTAATGAAAGAGAGAGAATACGTAACTACAGGAAAAGCCACATACATAAGACAATGCCTCCCCACGCAGATCTCCGGAAAAAACAACAATCCTCAAAACATAAGGTACTAAAGGAGGTCAAACGGTACACATATTAAGGAACAGAGGCTCAAGGAATGGCCCAGACATTGCTGCATTTGGACACGGAACGTTCTGGAGGAGAATTTAACAGCAGGTTGCTATCTGGACTAAGCTATGAGTGGCTATTAATCAGTGGTGTATTTTAATAACGTAAAGAAAATGACAATTGGATACAAATGGAAATTAATACTGTTTTGATGAAGCACGAGGGAATTAATGAACACAATTTGAGAAAAACGACGTCCGAGATATTCATTGTTGAGTTAAAAAGTTTACGTAGTTACTAAATAATTCAAAGCAAACTGTAATGTTTTTGTGTTGTATTATTTCAATTATAATTTAGACATATATTTGGTCTAACCAATTTCGATCGAATGAAATCGGTTTTGTTGCGTAGGCATAAGATTTCTTACATAACAAAATTAAGTTTCGACGAAAGCTGCAGTGTTAAGTTTGATATATATGTGTGTTGACAGCGTTTGGTTCGAAATTTATTACGAAAATGGATTACAACAGGTGGGTTATTGCATTTTCCTTACAATTATTCAATTGAAAAATCTAATTTATGATGATTTGCATGTTTATAATGACATAGTGGAATTTTGAAATGGAAGTCAAAACATTCCAACACATTTTGTTTATTGAATTAAACTTTTACAAGTACAAGTACGACATTTGTAAACAAGGGAGTCTTAAAATAAAGAATGTAATAATTGATGACAATTATAAAGCAAAAATATTTTGGTACGAAAACTTGAACTTAAATGTGTTTTTAACGCTATAGGAAATGTATGATATGCTATCTATTTAAAGAAGAAGAACTAATAAATTGGCACTAGCATGCAAATAGGAATCATAATGAATGTGTCTCGTTCACTCGTGTTGTATGACTTAAAGGTACGAATGTATATAAATGAGAAAAATAAATAATTGATGTACAATGCAATACAATCACTGAAAAGAGTTCAGTGTATAAATAGATAAAATGTCGAAAAAAATATGTCACAATTTATTATGAAAACCAGCACTTTCTTCGATGAAGGATGATTATGACAACTCTGACAGTACTAAATATCAAAGAGATTTTGAAACTATTGACATTGATTTTTTTACAGGGACTTTGTTGGAGGTCAATACAATCAATACAAATATGTTGGATGGTGTCAGGCGTATTGCACTGTACATAATCTGGTGTTACTCTGGTAAGAAGCCATGAAGGGATTGAACGTGAGTGACCAACTCACTATCGCGCAATTATAACCCCTTCTCTGCGGACGAACCTGTAAGTGGGGAAGGGGGCATTCACCCATTAGTGGCTTCATAGAATGGAGTTGTGTGTGAATGTTTGGCTGGGTCCCATGTGACACAGGTATTAAGGGCAATGCTAGTGCTGATGAAAATGCTAAATTGACTTAATCTGATTATGAAATTCCTTAAACTGGTCTTGAGTGTTCAGTTTGTACCCAGTAAAAGGAGGTGCAGTGGTCGAGGGGTAGAGGGCATGACTCCTGAAGGTTGTGAGTTCAAGCCCTGCGATGAGCGGAGTTTGATTACGAACTTCACAATCCATAACATTGGTGCAAGTACTGGTTGGTAGCCAGGAAACTGTCATTGAGAGAGTGATTAATATAAGTTTTAAGAACTTGTTTCACAATCGATGTAAAATAATAAAGTTTAAATTAAGTTTTTACCTGCTTCCAGTCTTCCTGGCAATCCTGCTGCGATGTCGACATCAACAATTAATTAACTCATACTCGAGCACTTTGAGACGATGCATATTATTTGTTTTATACAATTACAATGAGTTACTATGGTTACACCTGCAAATTCATCGATCAAATTCGAGTGGATTAATTGAATTCCACTATAAAACCAAAATAACATACATGTAGTCATAAGTTGAATGTGTGACCACTATGATAACACACTTGCTTTAATATATGGTTTTATAACACGGACAATACTTGACTCTGTGTCATTGTATTTGTTGATATTTGTTTTATGATTTGAAACATTTATAGATAATTATGGTATAATTTCTATATTCTAGATGAGGGTTTGAAGGATAGGACTTCATTTCATTAAATAATCTACGTCTTAGATACTCAGCCTACATGCTCTTCAGTCGCGTTTTAAGAAGTTGGGACATTGTTCAGTCGCGATGGAAATTGGGGCGGTGATGGATGATGTCCAATCAATTTGTCAGGGAGGCACAAGGGTTGAGGGGCTTCTTAAAACATAGATTAAGTTGTTACAGATAATGACTCACACGTAAAACAATGCCTCCCCACACAGATCCCCGGGGAAAATAACATACTTCAAAACATAAGGCACTGAGGAGATGCAATGGTAAACTTGTATGAGAATAGGGATGCAAGGAATTGTCTGGCCGACCATAAAACAACTAAGGAGAATTTAAGGGGGACAAATAGGGAGAAAGTTTATATAGAGGTTTAAATTAATTAGTCAATGTTGTTTTGTTTTGTTGAAAAGTGACTCTGATGGATGTTATTTCTTTTTAAACTTGTGGGAACGTTAAGGTCCGCCATGTTCCAATGGGTTTAACAATTCTTAACGCAAAGCCCACAAACTTCCGACTATACTCTGTGCTCAATGCATTACTATCTATTGTAGATATTACACCTAATTACGCTCTTATTCCAGTCATAAAACTGTTCAATATACAAAATGTATGCATGTATGATTTCCCTTGCTATAGTGTACATTGTGTTGTTGTCCATTGATAAAATAGGATTAATGGACATTATTTGCATGTTGTATTCAAATCTCTCATATTTATGACGATTATTTCAGAAACATTTTGACCAGTATGATGACGGACTGTTTTACAATCGCTGTGGTAATGGATATTTTCAATTTAAATTGCTAAGTTGATAATTTATCAGAGACATCTCCGTGACGCCATATTGTTGTCGGAATACAATCTTCAAATTGTACAGAGCTGATATTTTTTCTCGATAAAATGCTCATTGAATCTATAATAAATCAGAGGAATGTACATGTACTATTTTCTTGAGACGAATGAATATGATTGGCGGTACTTTGAATAAACTTCCGGTTGATACGATTATAACAAAGAGACGCTAAAGCGCCATCAAAAATATAACGATTTTACAAGTAACAGTTTGTATGGATTATTCTATCATTATATCAAGTCCCATGTGATTTACATTTGACAAATTAGCTGTGACTGATGACCTTGTTAAACGTGACACGAGCACAGAAGATGGTCAAACTGACCACAGTGATACCCATCCATAACATCTGTTAAACAAGCCATAGCGCTCGACAGGAACGTTATTAACAGGTTTCATGTATGTTGCTTGTGATCATATTGGTGATAAAATGGGATTAATGGACATTATTTGCATGTTATATTCAAATCTCTCATATTTATGACGATTATTTCAGAAACATTTTGACCAGTATGAAAACAGAATGTTTTACGATCGCTGTGGTAATGGATATTTTCAATTTAAATTGCTAAGTTGATAACTTATCAGAGACATCTCCGTGACGCCATATTGTTGTCGGAATACAATCTTCAAATTGTGCAGAGCTGATATTTGTTCTGCATATTTATGTAAAACATGGAATACTCGATACAACGCAGTTTTAAATATGACGCCGGTGCCATCTGTGAATTTAATTCCAGCAATGATTTCAAAAGTAACAAAGAACACAGCTGTGAGAACAACACGGTTATGATGAACGATACAGAGACGCTGATTAAT
The DNA here is from genome assembly GCA_032209605.1 of Mactromeris polynyma. NCBI lineage: Eukaryota > Metazoa > Mollusca > Bivalvia > Venerida > Mactridae > Mactromeris > Mactromeris polynyma. Next base: position 9,209,871 of record JASFXZ010000012.1, read on the forward strand.
CTGAATGCAAGATACGCTGCGGCGATCCTTCCGTTTACAGTAATGTTAGGATTTTGTGGACTGATGGGGATTCTTGGTAATCTGCTGGTGTTTATCGTTTATGGATTTGGCAAACATTTCAGGGAAAAGAAATATCGTCATTACGTGTTGACTTTGGCAGCAGTCGATTTGATTACTTGCGTGACCATTATTCCAGCGGAAATGGTCGAGCATATGAGTTATTTTAACTTCAAGGAAGGAATCTTATGCAAGACCAAGTGTTTCTTTAATATATTTGCTGCCTCGGCTGCAGCGTATTGTTTGACATTGGTGGCAGTAGATCGATACATCATGACTTGTCACCCTTTATTTTTCTCCAAATTGCAAAAATATTCTTTTAGTATCGCATCGCGATTGTGCGTTGTATTAGTTTTCGCCGCCATTATGACATCATTTCCGGCCGCAATTCTCGGCGGAATAACAAAAACCAAGATGGCGGAAATTAATGGAATAGAAATTGACGTTTATCTTTGTTATATCGAACCTCGCTATGAAAGAAATTTATTTCGATATCTTTATAGAATATTTCTTGGCTCGATTTTGATGATAATTTTTGTTGTCATAATAATTCTGTACGCTCAAATTGGTAGAGCTGTTATTAAGTTTGTGCGGGTCCGTCACTCACAACGTAATGGAACAATTCGCATGGAAGATCTTAGTGGAGAGAAAACATCTTTAAATTGTCGTCGTAGATCACGCACAGACGTACCTTGCAATTTAAAACTTCTGTTTGTGGTCACCATGATATTTATCGTGACCTACATTTTCTACTTTGGTTTGTCCTTGATTGACCAGACGAAACTTTCCCCAGTCGAATTCTTTTTCTTCTCAGTGGCGTTACGATTGTATTTTATACATAGTGTTATTAATCCGTTGTTGTATATAACAATGGACAGATACTTTAGGAAAAGGTGTGTACACATTATGACGTCATTCCATCGCTCATCTCATAGTATAGACGATGTGTAAACTCACAATGGCTGAAAGTAGTATGTTGGATACCCGGCTATGCGCAAGAATTGATATGTGAAGATATCAATAGTATCCACTGATGTACATTTAACAATACCTATTAGTGTGCACATATATAATGTCGAATAACTTTTTTATTGATTAATATGTCTACACGTAATTTTGTATAATGGCTATTGGCTATGTGTAGATTATGATTCTCTGGTGGAATTTATCAATTTAAATAACACGATGCGTTGAGCCAGGGTGTGAAAACATGCTATTTGACCCTTTCCAATCATTCAGATGATCATCTTTATGAGGGGTTTGCGGTTTCGATTATTATCGCATCATCACATTTATTGATTTTATTTGTTTAATCCGTCGGTTTATGACATGCAATAATAATATATTGTTTCAGGTATCTACGCTATATGTTTTTGAAAATTGCCGCAATATCTGATAAATATTGACTGAGATACGGTCATATTTATACCTGCATGCTTATAAGTTATGTTAAGTATACACAATATATTGTACCATGAGAACGATTGCTTTATATGCGGCGCTTATTCGGGTTCACGTTCCGAACTGCCGGATGCACGGTATGTTTCTAAAGCGCAACCGTTCTTAGAATTGTATAACTGCTTACAGGCTTTGAAATTATAACATTGTTGTCCGCTTGATTAAGCCTCAGTCTGAACTCTTTTGGAGGTATGAGCGCTTTTGTATTAAAGGAAATTTGCATTACAATTCTCGCCGTATTTTTATGAAACGAATGAATTATGATGTTATCTGTATGTTGGTTTGTTTTTGTCGCTTGTTTTGATCGATGGTTGTCGGTTTCTGATGAGAGTACGCCGCTTGCATTTACTTAATTGTGTATCATGTTTCTGGTCTGTTTGTCATCCATCCTATCTGTTGTCTAGATCTGTCTGGGGATACTAACACCCTTGTAAAATGAAATTAAAATACTTTCCGGGTAGAATATGAAAATATTGTGCTAAATATAATATGTTATACATATACAGCACAGGATTCTGTGGCATAAACATAAAACACTAGAAGGGAGAGTGAATTACGGTGGCACAAAGGTGACATGTGTATGTTTTTATTTATCTCGTGCGCACGACATACTAAGTTGTGCGCACGACATAGTATCTCGTGCGCACGAGATAAATAAAAACATACACATGTCACCTCTGTGCCACCGTAGTGAATGAATCCTGTCATGTTTCTTAAATATGTTTACTGTGCTTTTTAAACACCCAAAATAACATTCTTGTTTATAAGTAGACAGTCTAGTCAGGTAGTAAAATGCTACTTGACAGTTGAAACACGTATTTACAACTAAAATATGATTGAAGTGACTGGTAATATCTTCTGTCACTTGAAGCATCCACCAAGTGAACCTCTTATGGTTAATGGATTTGTAAAGAAACAACATTGGCTTAAAACAAACCCTTAAAAGTTGAAGAGTACTGTTATAATAATTATAACGTGGTCACCATCTTGCTGTCACTACATACTGATACTTTGTACAGTTAAGTACCCACTAAGTACACCAAAATACCCTGATTTGTCATCGGGCAATATATTGATGAATGCTGTTCCTATAGTCTTCAGTGAATATATGAATTTGTTTATTTGCAAGTAAATGTTGAGTGTTTGTTTTGATACATAATATAATTGTTGCATACTTAAGATGAGAAGAATATGACTATGTCTTGCTAAGTGTTTGATTTACCCACAGTGGTTAACAACAGGTTTTAAAACACTACTTTGTTTATTATTAATTTTTCAGTACATTTTATAATTAAAAAAAAACGATTGTCGCGCCAATTTCACTCAACTCCACAATATTGTATCATAAGTCAAAAGTCACTATTTATAATTCGCAAAAGTCATATCTCCGTAAACATAAGTCAAAATGGCCCTCCAGGACTTCCATAGTAAACCGCTGTATTGGAACAGCTGATCTATCTATGGAACTGTAATTGATATGTTGCTGTAGAAATACTACTGTGTCAGTGAAGTTTTATGACAATTATAACGACGGCGTCGGTTTAGGACGAAGCCTACGACGACGACGACGTTCGGAAAGTTGTTTGAGGCACTAACATTTTCAAATTCTATCAAGAGTTGTCGCTTCCTGATACGCTCCAACAACCGGAACGAAAACTCTGAACGGAGGTTGGAAATTACTGAAAATTGTTATTTAATTACATTCCTTTGACATTATATATTATAAAAAATCACCGTTGAGCATTGAATATATCTGTAAGTGCATTGTACTCTTTATACTATCCAATTTTTAGAATATACTCTGGCACAAATCTTCGTAATACTGCTCAAAGTGTAACTAGTCAAATTAAAGGTGCAGCAACTGATTCCTTAATCCGAGTCTTAAACTGCAGGAATTAATCACGACGGTTCGATGAGTTTGTTCAATGTGTTGTTTAAAGTGCTTCGAAGTAGATTCACAAAACAAAATATTTCGGCGTTACGCAACATAAACAGCCGTTTATTTTACATGACTAATGTTTTATAAAAAAAAAACGAAAATGAAATTGTCCATATTGTATTATATATGGTAGCACATCAACTTGTAGCCTTAAACAATCACGATACATAAATGTTGTGTAATGATTGATTGATTCAGGGAACAATTTCTTTCATGGAATGAATTTGACAGTTTCCAAATTGAATTTAACTCTTGCCTGGCCACAATTGTATTTTTTTGAAAACGTGAACTGGTTAAAGGTTCTGAAAATCTATGTTTAACGTTCACTTTCGTTGAAGTGTGATGCACAGTTATATATCTATATAGTATGGAAGCATTGGAGGGCCATTTCGAGTTATATATATGGAGTTTTGATTTTTGAATTACGATTTGTGACATTTGACTGATGATACTACATTACTGCACATTTCAAGCACGGTGATGAATGGTAATGTATGGTGATCTAAGGGCACAGAGGAATCAAATGATGTAAGTTCTATTTCATTTGTACGAGTATTATAATGTGTACATATAATACTATATATAATACGTACATTGACAAACAGCTGGTCCCTTTCTGTTGTACTAAAGAGGTCATAACCAGTGGCTGCCTGTTTTGAATATGGTAGCAACTCAACTTGTAGCCTTGAACAAACACGATACACAGATGTTGTGTAATGTAAGTAAGTAAGTGAGTAAATTGTTTATTATAGTGACATGTGTACAACGTATTTACATATACAAATAATTTTATAGAGCTATAGACACCCGGCCCATTGGACCTATATGTCTCCTTAAATATGGATCATAAAATAGAGTATATATATTTATGCAAATTAAAAGCAAAACATGAATATGAGATCACAAAATTATAATGGAATCAAAATGTGATAAATAGATACACAGCTTGAGTAGTTTACGTACAATACAATACAATATCATTTTATTTCATAAACTAAACAAATTATTTGTCATAAATTAATTGTCGTCGTTAGAGGTATGCTTTTGTTAAAACTTTTATCACTTTATATTGGCAATTATTAATGAGAAAAACAAGTTTATCACTGACATTCATATGCATATATTCATTTGTAGATATTATATTGTGGAATGTAAGTGTCCTTAGATTAGTATATAGAGGACAGACAGTTAAAGAATGTGACTCGTCTTCGACAAAAGCCTTTCGGCACATATTACAAAGTCTTTGATGTGGTGCTTCCCCAATATATCGTCCAGTCTCTTTACGTAGCGGAAGAATATCGCATCTGAATTGAGAATATATTGAGCGCTCGATTCTTTTCAAGTTTAAAAGTAAATATTGTTCACAAGAAATCTCAGTTTTAAATGTTTTGTAAGTTCTTAATTTTGGCACCTTCTGGAATTCAGTTTTCCACACACTGGAATAATATTCAATTATTTTTTATTTAACCCAGTCCATGTTCAGCGCGTTTTTGATGGTAAAGTGGTTGAATAAGTCTAATTTTGTCATAATGGACTTAACATCAGAACACCAGTTTTGAGTTATATTTGCGTTTCGGTAATCATTATTAAACATTTGTTTGGTAATTCTGTTATCACTTAGTTTCACAAGTCTATTCCAATTTTGAAGTATACACAGCCATCTTCTTTAAGTACAAGGTAACCATCCTGTTTCACCGATAAGTGCTAGTGTTGGGGTAAAACTGTGAACGCCTAAGGAATAGCGAATTGACCGGTTTTGTACACTTTCAGCTGCATCAAAGTGTGTGTAGCCCGACACAGAAGCACTTTAATCTAATACAGGGACGACACATGCTTTGTATAACTTTTGAAACGTCTTAAATCCACAGTTTTTGAGGTGATGTATTTTAGAGATACCATTTCCCAATGCTCTTCCGGCACCTTTTAAGAGAGCCTCACAGCTATGTCTGAAGTCATTTTTTTCATGCAGTATAACTCCAAGGTACAGGGTGTCCCATAATTTATGTTACCATTTTAAATGGTAATATTTCTATATTGATGTTAATAACTCTTGAAATAAATTATACTACTAATTTGTATACATAATGAATTTTTATTTGATGCGCACAAAGTAAAAAAAGAATTTAAACTAAGACAAACTTTCTTGGGTTTACAATTACAGCACATGTTCAATAACGACGTCACTTCGTTTATTGAAATTACTAATTATAGCTTGGCCTGTTTCATTGTTTATCTGTCTGATTTCCCGCCTGATGTTCACCTTAAGTTCTTCCAGAGTTTTTGGGGATGGATTGTATGCCCTGGCCTTTGAGTATACCAACAGGTAAAAATCTAGTGGACTCAAACCTGGTGAGTGTGGTGGCCGCTCGTTGTTAGTCCAAAGCTTGTGACGACGCCATTATGAATATCAACTGACGTTATATGACGTCATTTCCTGTAATGTGACGTCAAATTTTCCCCATAATTTATTTTGTTAGAAACTTCAATCCACCAACGTTATGTTGATATATCTATCAATCAAGAGTATATGTTGTCAAATTATAAAATGACAGACATTTGAAATGGTAAAATATATTTTGAGACACCCTGTACTTGTATTGGTCCACTGTCTCCAAGTAGTTATCTCCAATTTGGAACTGGTAGTTACTTCGTTATTGTCTCCCTTTCCGAAAGTGCATTATTTTGGATTTATCACAGTTGATCAGGACTCGCCAACGTTTGCACCAATCATGCATCGTGTTGAGCATTGTCTGTTCAGATATGCCGTTATTCGTCTATTGATGAAAGCACTATACACTTACTCACACAAGAAAGCAAGCTGACACCTCTATAGTTCATTGGTAATCTCGTGTCACTAGATGGGTCCTTCAAAATTGGACAACTAATTGATTTCCTCCAGGATGAAGGTATAATGCTCGTGTCCATCACCAACTGAAATAACTGTTGTAACATCGCTATGACGCTCGGGAATTTCAACACATCGTACGGTATCATATCATATCCCGAGGCTGATTTGGATTTTGCTTCCATTACTACCCTGGTTATTTCTTCTATTGTTAAATTCATGTTCAAATGAGAGTTGGGTGTATATAGTGGAAGAGACATCTCCATTTCAATTAATTATTTATGAATTTTTTTCTGGTTGAAAATAATTTGTCGAAATCATGGTTATTTTCATCACAGTATAAATTTTCAAAATCACATTTCCATCGCTCGAACACTCTGTTTTCATCACATGGTCAACAATTTCAATTGGAATCGTTCTATTCTGTCTTGAACCCATTCTACGAATTTTATTTCAGAAGTCATTAGGGTTATTTGTTGACAAACCCTCTATTTCCATTGCAACTGATTCACGGTACTGTCGCTCTTCTTTTCTGAGTGTTTTGTCAAATAAAGATCGCGCAGTTATATACTCCCTACGTAGCGCATTTTTGACATTCCTTGACTTATTACATTTTAAAAATGCTCGTTCTTTATAGGTAATTTCATTTCAAAGTTGAGTTGAGTTTTCATTCCAAAACGGTTTTTTGTTCTTATATCGTTTACTTGCTCGTTTTGTAGCCTTGTATTTTGGCACATTATTGTTCATTTCATTTATCAATGTATCACAAAACGTTTCGTAAATCGAATCAATATCACACTGAGTCTCTGGGTTAATTTCAATACGAGTGATTATATCCAATGAAGCTTTTCTAGCAAGGTCGTTACACATGAAGTCCGGCGGAATTCTGTTAAGTTTAAATCGTGGTGGACATTCATCTTCATTATTGCTGCTTTCACAGTGCTTTAACATAGTAGTCACTTCAAATTCCATTAAAATCATACAGTGGTCAGGTAAACGCGTTTATACTCGCTATCATTTATTATGTTAAGATAATACTGATTCTACGTAATTCGTCTACCGCTATTTCACATCCGGTTGGTGGGGTATGGTACATATCATAGTTTACCTGTTATTTAAACGTTTAACAATGCTAAAAATACGAAACCCTCATTCATTAGGTAGAACTTTATCTTAAGAGTAAACAAGTTTACCTTTACTTATCTAGTCCTCTATTAACTCGGAGTTTATCTCTGTTGTATACACGCATGTTATTATTTTCTAATTGTAAGTAAACCGGACCTGACGTCACACCGCGCGTGTTTGTAAACAAACGCTCATGACAGAAGCTGTCAAGTTTATCGTTTGTTGTCTATCTTTTTATCTGGCTTGGAGAACATGTCATTCCATAGGTAATTGATGTATTATATATTTTTCTTTGTATGTACAGCCAAATTTAACTTTCATACAATTTTATAGTTTTATCAGCAGAATTCTGCCATAATTCTACAAGCTTATTCACATATCTTCTGCGACATTCCGCCGTTTACACTAATTACTGCGGCCGGCGGAATTCCGCAGATGCGGAATTGGGGGGTATATAAGGGCATGTTTTTACCATTTTCGGGAGTTCAGACAATGGTTGTTCACGTAAGAGCGTTATTATTTTCATTTGTTAAATTAATCAGATTAAGTTTGGTTATTTGTTTTTACTGAAATATTGACTTTGTTTGTAATGAGTTACTTGATACATTAGTGCATTTTATAACATTACGTTTATTGAGTGACATCTACTGTTACTTATTTAATATAATAAACAACGTTTACAGTATTGAAATTTATTCATGTGGTATTATAATTTATCCTTTTTATCTGATAAATTGTGTCATTGATCGGCTTCCAATTGACTAAGTATCGTGATCGTGACATTGTTTTCTGGTGGCAGCGGTTAAAATAATTTGTTTTGTAATTGTTTTCTTGTCTGTAGTGGGTGCAATATTTTCTTTTTAATTAAATATAGGGAACATTTAGATCCTTTATTTGGATGTCTTTAAGGATTAGATCTACTTATTGTAAACAGTCTGTTCTCAATTTTTTTATTTAATAACATAGACTATCTTTACAGTCAGTTTTATCATTATTGACTCTCTTTGCAAAGGTATTCCATGAATATGGAAAGGGTAGTTGAACGAACATTTACCATCAAGAAGAAGTTACAAACATAACTACATACACAACAGTACAGATTATAGCTCTGATAGCAGTAATGAAACAGAAATTGAAATGAGTCGGTCCCATTTAAATGCGCACTTAAAGATTAGTCGCAGAACAAGAAAAATAACCCAAACTTACCTGCATTTACTGGCAAAGAAACCTTGACAGTTTGGTTTAATAGATTTGAGGATGTTGGTAGGAGACAAAATTTGTCCAATGAGGAGAAATTGGACGAGTTACTGCCTAAATTACAAGGGGTAGCTGGAGACGTTGTGTACGATCAATTGTCTCAGCAGGTCAGATCAAATTATAGATCACTATGTAAGGAACTTTCGAGTAGATTCAGAATTGTTGAAACATCAAAAACATTCTGGAAGAAGTTTACTAACAGAAATCAAATACATGGGGAAACTGTTGAGGAATATGCTGCAGACATTAAAAGGCTGTATGATAAATTCCCATGCTAATAGAGATAATAATACAAGACAAGAGGATATTTTAAGGCGATTTCTGGATGGAAAATTTCCCTTTAGTAATGGCTGCGAGTTTAGCTGATATCAATGGAAGTCCAACAGCAAAGTCAAAATACTGAATCCATTCAAAAATACAGATTCTATTAATCAAGACACAAACATAGGCACAGCTGAATTTGTCACTGAACAGCCTATAACAATCTTAGAAAGTGAGAATGAAAATGATTTAAACAAATTCAATGCAGTCAGACGCCTGCAATTTGTACAAGAAACAAAGCAAACTGTAATGAGACAGATAAGTCATAGTGATAAAACAAACATTACACATAATAGCAGAAATATTACTGAGATATGCAAAGATATACCTGACCACTTACAATCGTTCTACACTGAGTCAAGCAAAGACAGAACTCATAGTGAAAAGTTACAATTGGGAAATTTATTGGGGTACAAAGATGTATTCTCTAAAGATGATACTGATCTAGGTAGAACAAAACTAGCAGAACACATAATTGATACGGGTGATGCGAAACCACTCAAACAACCGTTCCGTCGAGTGCCGTTAGCATATGCAGATGAAGAAAAGAAAGCAATTGATAAAATGCTCAATCAATGCATAATAAGGACATCAAATAGCCCATAGGCTAGTCCATTATTATTAACAAAGAAAAAAGATGGTAGTTTTAGACCTTGCATTGATTATAGACGCGTTAATAAAGTTACCACGTGCGATGCGTTTCCCATGCCAAAAGTTGATGAATGTATTGATGCATTGGAAGGCGCTACATCATTTAATACTCTTGATCTTCTATCGGGATATCATCAAGTTCCCGTACATGAGCGAGTATTTTGTACGAAATATGGTTGGTTCGAATTTTTAGTTACACCATTTGGAATGAAAAATAGTGGTGCAACGTTTCAAAGAGCTATGGATATAGGACTTCAAGGCCTACAATGGTACATATTTATCATTTATATTGATGATATAATCATTTTCGCTAAATCATTAAGTGAACATATAGAACGGTATTTGCTCGTCTAAGAGATGCAAATCTCAAGCTAAAGGCAAAGAAGTGTGATCTTTTAAAGTCAGAAGTTACATTTCTTGGACATAGAGTTAGTGCTAAAGGCATACGCCCTGACCCAAATAACATTGCAAAAGTACTAGAATGTCAAAGACCGAAAAACGCAACAGATGTAAGACAATTTCTTGGTTTATGCTCATATTATAGAAAATATGTACGACAATTCAGTTCAATAGCAAAGCTGTTAAATGACCTCACGAAAAATGATAGTTCATTAATTTGGAATAATGATTGCCAAATAGCATTTAATAGACTCAAAGGAGCTCTTACAAGTTCAGATATCATGGCACTACCGAATAGTAAAGACATATTCGTATTAGATGTTGATGCATGTGATTTCGGTATAGGAGCCGTGTTAAATCAGATACAAGATGGTAAAGAAAAAAAAATCGCATATGCGAGAATGTCGTTAAACAAAGCAGAGCATAATTATTGTGTTACTGAACGTGAATTGCTAGCTATACGATATTTTACGGAATATTTTAGGCATTATCTATTGGGTAGAGAATTCCGTGTAAGATCAGATCACTTTGCATTAAAGTACATGTTTAGTTTTGAATTACCAACAGGTAGAATTGCTAGATGGTTGGAACTATTATCTGAGTATAATTTCACAATAGAACATCGGAAATGTATCAAACATGTGAACAGTGATGGTATGTCGCGCTACCCAAACCCAAAATAGTGTATGTGCAACGTTGTATATACCGAAATAGCATTACAATGCGGACCTTGTGATAATTGTATAAAACGAGCTGAGCAAATGGTATCAAGCATGCTATATAAAAAATACAAACAGAATATTACAAACGCAAACAAGACCAATCAGATAAGGTCAATATTTGCTCAGGAAATGAAAACAGAGAACACAAGTGTGAAACATATACTCAAACACAAATGGTTATACTTACTAACTATAATTACATGGGCAAGTTCAGTTATGATGACAAATCTGACAGATATGGTCAGTAATTATAGCAAAATGGTTAAGACACATAGAGACTATGGCATAAGAACATTATACGGTAATGCAAAGTTAATTGCCAGCAGACAAATGATGCATTTAACAACTCATTTGAAAAGCATTTGTCATCACATCACTTGTGACGAAACAGGATTCATGGTAGATTTAATACCATGGTCAAATGGATATAGTATAAAAGATATACAAGAAATGCAGAAATCTGATCCAGATTTAGGACCAGATGATATAGATGGTTAGTAGATGGGAATAAACCCTCTATTAAAACTGTCAGTGCATCAAGCCAGACAGACAGTCTGGCATTATATTTTGTGTTGGGATGCACTAGAACTCAAGAATGGTATACTGTTCCGGAAATATGATAAGAAAAATGGAAACAGGGTCATTTCTACAAATGCTCACACCAAGTAGTTTGCAGAAAGACGTAATGCATCATATGCATGATAATATATTGGCTGGTCATCTTGGACAGAAGAAGACCAGGGAAAAAGTTCTTCAATGGTATTATTGGTTTGGAGTCAGAGAAGACATACATTTATGGATATTACAATGTGAAAATTGTGGAGCAAATAAACAGCCATCCACAAATCCAAAAGCACCACTTGGAAGTATACCAGTGGGAGCACCATTAGATAGATTATGTACAGATCTATTAGGACCATTTCCAATGACACCTAGGACAAATAGATACATACTTGTTGTAACTGACCATTTTAGTAAATGGGCCGAGATATTTGCTGTACCAGATCAAAGTGCTCAGATTACAGCAAGAGTAATATTAAACGAAGTAATTGCTAGATTTGGAGCACCATTAATTATTCACAGTGACAAGGGTGCTAACTATGAAAGCAAAATATTCATTGAACTCTGTAATATGCTGGAAATTAAGTTCCACTAAAAATCCAAAATGTAATGATCAAGCAGAAAGATTTATGAAAACACTTACTAGAATGATAAGATCGTATTTAAAATATGAACAAACAGACTGGGATTTAAATCTAGGTTGTTTAGCAGCAGCATATAGAGATACATCAAATGACAGTACTAAGCTAACACCTAGTCTTCTAATGTTAGACAGAGAAGTCCGATTACCAGCAGAAATAGCTTTTGGCAGCGGAATCTGTACTCAAGAAAGTATTGGATCTAATTGCGAATATGTTGAAAAACTTAAATTTAGATTACAAAAAGCCCACCATTATGTAGGGAAAACTTAAATAGTAATTCAAATCGTCAGAAAGATTTGTATGATGCAAAGATATAGCGTGGTATTTGCAAAATCCAAGGAAGGAAAATGTATGTCCCAAACTAGTTATGCCATATTCTGGTGACAGAAAAATTGAACAATCAGAATTACAAAGTACAATTTTCTAAATGTGGAAAATCACAAATTGTACATCATGACAAAGTAAAGTTATACAGGGGAGACAATCCACCTAAATGGATATCTAAACAAAAAGAGTTAATTTTAAATAACCCTGTATAGTAGAAATAATCTATGTTGATAATAATGACATTATCAGACTGTAAAAGTAAACACAGAGATGGGTATAATAAGTATAATCAAGGATAGTTATAGTGGTAATTATAAAAGTTTGTACAAGTATTTATTTATGTATATGTAAAAGTGGTATATACATGTATAATATATAAGTGGTATAAATATGATAATGCTTTTAAGAGCATAAATTATTGTTGAGTGAAGAAAATATGAATACATGTATATACAATTATGTATAGCAGTATAACAAAATTAATATGATATATGTGTATCAAAATGGCTAATAACATGTAAATATGAATATTACAGCATTGAAAAAAATCTGTATCAATGATCCTTTTCCCTACATGATATTAAGAAATTAACTGACCCAGCAGTTAAAATTTATTTTATTTTCTAACTTCAAGATGTTGGTCGGTAACACTAGACCTATTACAAAGACACCAGCAGTTAAACCTACAATGCCAACTTATTGTAGAGGCCGTGTGTACCGGTGTTTCCAATGTGACCAGAATCCTTATGAAGGGAAGAGGGCGAAAGGCCTACAACATTTCTACAGAAAACATGTAGCAATTGATAAAGTACCTTTCTATTGCAATATTTGCAAATTTATCACTATGTCAAAAAGTGAGTTACAAATTCACGTTAACAAACGCATATATTCCGCAACTGTTGATGCTATGTTGAGCAATGGTGAGTTTGTAAATGAACATGTCAGTTTGCTAAAAAAATTGAAACATTATATTGTTTCAGACTCAGATATAAGTAGATTATCTAAACAGGAAAGTGATGTCATTTTTTCTTCGAGGAAACGTGTTCATATATGTAATACGGGTAAAGTATTACAGGAGTACTGTTTGAAATTGTATGTAATACGGGTAAAGTATTACAGGTGTACTGTTTGAAATTGTATGTAATATGGGTTAAGTATTATAGGAGTACTGTTTGAAATTGTATGTAATACGGGTTAAGTATTACAGGAGTACTGTTTGAAATTGTATGTAATACGGGTTAAGTATTACAGAAGTACTGTTTGAAATTGTATGTAAAGCGGGTTAAGTATTACAGGTGTACTGTTTGAAATTGTATGTAATGCGGGTTAAGTATTACAGGAGTACTGTTTAAAATTGTATGCAATGCGGGTTAAGTATTACAGGTGTACTGTTTGAAATTGTATGTAATGCGGGTTAAGTATTACAGGAGTACTGTTTAAAATTGTATGTAATACGGGTTAAGTATTACAGGTGTACTGTTTGAAATTGTATGTAATGCGGGTTAAGTATTACAGGTGTACTGTTTGAAATTGTATGTAATGCGGGTTAAGTATTACAGGAGTACTGTTTAAAATTGTATGTAATACGGGTTAAGTATTACAGGTGTACTGTTTGAAATTGTATGTAATACGGGTGAAGTATTACAGAAGTACTGTTTGAAATTGTATGTAATACGGGTTAAGTATTACAGGAGTACTGTTTGAAATTGTATGTAATACGGGTTAAGTATTACAGAAGTACTGTTTGAAATTGTATGTAATACGGGTAAAGTATTACAGGTGTACTGTTTGAAATTGTATGTAATGCGGGTTAAGTATTACAGAAGTACTGTTTGAAATTGTATGTAATACGGGTAAAGTATTACAGGTGTACTGTTTGAAATTGTATGTAATGCGGGTTAAGTATTACAGGAGGACTGTTTGAAATTGTATGTAATACGGGTTAAGTATTACAGGAGTACTGCTTGAAATTATGTTTAATACGGGTAAAGTATTACAGGTGTAATAACAATTTGAGTAATTTATCAAATGGTATGGATAATACTAGTGATGTATTTGAGTTGTGTTAGTAAAATGTGTATTACTGTTGTACTAGTAATACCAGTGTTGTATCATTAGGTGTTTTAATAAATAGGTAATACGAGTTACGTATTACAGTAACAAATGGTAACAAGGCTGATACATTATACAGATATAACAACATATTTTATTAGACAAGTTTTGTAGTCCGTTCTGTATAAATTTGACTGATAACGTTATTGTTGTATTTAAAATGTACTTATTTGTATTGTTGAAATATAGGGGCACAGTCGTTCTATTGAAAGTGTGTCATTAAATTGACCATGCATAATATTATGTATACTTGTAATTCATATGTGTAATTGTTAAGGTAGCAAATGTTTAGTTTATGAATACTCAATGCACTTCTAGGCATAAGTGATTATTTCATGTTATGTAATGAATATTGTTAAACACATTTGCCAAAATTTATTGTCAGTGTAGTTAACTCATGTTATTGACTGACACGTTTAATAGTTTGTTATTTGTTAAAATCTGTTTCTTGTTAATATGTTGATTATTGATGAAGTGAATTTTATATATTCACTTGTTATTTTACATTGTATTGTTAGATGAGAGAAAGTATCGCACATTATAAATGGAATATATTATTCAGATGTTTAAATGTATGAAGTCAGAATGATAGCACAATATTTGCAAATATGGATTGTAATTAATGTTAAGTAGCTTGTTATTTAGGAACCTTTTGTTATTTTACCGTAAAGTATCTCATTTAAGCAGTGATTTAAGTTTGTTTTTGTTTTTGTGAGGACACAAATATTTAAAGGGGAGGGTAATGCAGGACCTCAGGTTTAATATTTGACTACCTACTCTACTGTTTATACACGCTACCATTTATCATGTAAAGATGATACTGATACTGGAGAACATGTCGTTCCATAGGTAATGGATGCATTATATATTTTTCTTTGTATGTACAGCCAAATTTAACTGAGTTTCATACAATTTTAGAGTTTTATCAGCAGAATTCTGTCAGAATTCTGCGAGCTTATTCACATATCTTCTGCGACATTCCGCCGTTTCCGCTAATTTCTGCGACCGGCGGAATTCCGCAGATGCGAAATTGGGGGGTATATGAGGGCATGTTTTTACCATTTTCGGGAGTTCAGACTAGGGTTTTTCACGAAAGGGCGTTATTATTTTCATTTGTTAAATTAATCAGATTAAGTTGGGCTATTTGTTTTTACTGAACTATTGACTTTGTTTGTAATGAGTTACTTGATACATTAGTGCATTTTATTACATTATGTCTATTGCGTGACATCTACTGTTACTTATTTAATATAATAAACAACGTTTACAGTATTGAAATGTATTCATGTGTTATTATAATTTATCCTTTTTATTTGATAAACTGTGTCATTGATTCCAATTAATTAAGTATCGTGATCGTGACAATATCTGTGTTATCGAGTGGGGTTTTTCGTTGCTGATAGCTTTGTTTAGTGATCATATCATGTCACTGAACTTCACCTAATGAATTGATTGATTTTATCAGAGAAAGCTTTCAAATAAAGGGAAATATTATCGAGGCAGACATTGCTGCATTTGGACACGGAACGTTCTGGGGGAGAATTTTACAGCAGGTTGCTATCTGGACTAAATTATGAGTGGCAATTAATCAGTGGTGTATTTTAATAACGTAAAGAAAATAATAATTGGATACAAAGGGAGATACTACTGTCGAGAAAAAAAACGTCCGAGATATTCATTGTTGAGTTAAAAAGTTTACGTAGTAACTAACTAATTCAAAGCAAACTGTAATGTTTTTATGTTGTATTATTTCAATTATAATTTAGACATATATTTGGTCTAATCAATTCCGCCCGAATGAAATAGGTTTTGTTGCGTAGGCATAAGCTTTCTTACATAACAAAATTAAGTTTCGACGAATGCTGCACTGTTAAGTTTGATATGTATGTGTGTTGACAGCGTTTGGTTTGAAATTTATTACGAAAATGGATGACAACAGGTGGGTTATTGCATTTTTCTTACAATTATTCAATTGAAAAATCCAATTTATGATGATTTGCATGTTTATAATGACATAGTGGAATTTTGAAATGAAATTCAAAACATTTTGTTTATTGAATTAAACTTAAACAAGAACACGTACGTCATTTGTAAACAAGGGAGTCTTAAAATAAAGAAACGTAATAATAGATGACAATTAAAAATCGAAAATATTTTGGTACGAAGTGAACTAAAACTTGAAATTAAATGTCTTAGTTTAGAGGTGTTTGAAATATATGATATGCTATCTATTCAAAGACGATTTCTATAGTTTTTTTCCTTTCAAAAAAAAGCCTTCATTTTTTCACACTTAATAGAAAAAAGTATTAGAAAACTAAAAATGGAAAGAAAACATTGGGTCACCGTGCTCGTTTTTAAGATAAAAGCTCGTGTTTTGACTATGTGTATCAATATTTTTTTGGGTTCTCTATGTTAAAATTTGCACATGACAGGATTCAATTTATACTCAAATATCACAACTATTTATTATTTTTACAGCAACATTTTCCTTTCTAATTTTTGGTAACAGGGTTGTTCTAATAATTTAGCATGATCAATATTTTAACGAAAGATATTATCAGAAATTAAAAACTTTTATTGACATTTGCATGCAGCAAAGATTAGTCTCATTTGGGCTACAAAAATACATTTTTAGAATTATCAGAAATTCCTTTTTTTTTATTTTGATACATGTTTTCGGTCTCTTCCTGTGTAACATATTGCAATAAAAAATGATGGGGTCACCGTGTTACTTTTTTTGTAAGATGGCATTGTATGAACCCTGTGCCAAGCAAAAATCAAGCAAATTCATTGATTAGACAACATTATAATCATCCTTTTTTTCCCCAAACACTTTTAAACATGCAGATATTAAGGTCAATGGAAACATCAAAGTTATTGTCAAATTGGAAATATTTATTAAGAAATTAAATATCTGGTGTCCTTGACCTTTACTTTCAATCTGGAATTGTGGTCATTTTTACCAAATCTATTGAAATATGACGAAAACATTGAAATGGCTAGTTCACGAAGGGTCAATATTTGCATGTTAATAAAAGCATGGAGAACAAACATCAAAAAAGAAAAGACAAATATAAGATATATTTCAATACGTCATCATGGCAACCCCAAAATGAAACATATAAAATGCTACTTTTCTGATTTATTTGATATAAAATTATTTCTTTTTAGTTGTTGCATAAATCGAATCCTTTACAATTATATGTTCAATGTTCTAGAGCAAAAACTTACTTCTATCTGTTTAAGATCTATGTTGCCATGGAAACCGATTTTATTCCGTTTTGAATCATTTACATTGAATATACAATTATGTATTTTCAGATATCAAAATACAATTTTTCAATATTTTATACCTACAAAACAGTTGTTACTGATTGCACTGCTTTGTTCATAGAAAAACTACATGTTTAACTGCTAAAAGCAAAATAATATCTGCATGGTACAAATACCATGTATAGTTAGCCTTGCATTTTTTGGCAAAAAATGTCTACTTTAAGAATTTACAAAATTACATCCTTGATAAAAACTGTGACCATGACTCTAATGCCTAACTAGACGTATATAAATAAACAATAATTCTCCAATTGCGTAATTGGAGAATTATTGTCTATTTATATTGTCTATAATATATACTATATATTTAAATCCTGAAAATTTCAAGTTGATATCTTGGCTATTTACAGAGTTATGACTATTTGGTTGTTACTAAGTAACATTGATTTCCTGCAATATCCGACTATTTCCATTCCAAATCTAGTAAACATTAGGATATAAAAAGCACATTTAAACAATAAACAAAACATATATAACTTCAAAGTAGTTTATTTGTATACCAACTGTTCTTATTGACATTTAACTGTAAAATAACAACTGATGTTTTTGTGGTTGCTTAACAACCAAGATAAAATGAAATTTTGACAACATTTGTCATAGACCTATATTTGCTTGAAACAGAATGGCAAATCAAGTCAAGAACCTTCTAAAAACATGCTGTATAGTGAATAAACCTCTTGAAGAGTATATTTTAGGTGTTTTCTGCAGAAATGATTTCAAGGTTACAACTGAACAAACAATTATACTTGCTAGTTTTCACACAATTCCCTTTTGCTTAAAAATGATTGCATTAATAAAGCGCAGGCATATTGTGCAATATCATACTAACTGAAGTGTCTTATGCATATATGTAAATGAATTACAATAACATTCAGAGAAAACACTGACCAGAACATATCTGTTTTCTTTTGTAGCTAAGCAACTATAAAATTAAGAAGTGAGCATTCACAGAAAACAATAGGCATGTTGTACAGGTACATCTACAATCTAAATAGTATATCTCTTCAGAAAGAATTACTGATTTACGAATAAGGTTTGCATGAGAAAAACACCAAAGTTAACAAATTTCAACATAAAAACAGTGACTTGCATTAAGTTTTGAATGAAGTTTCAATAAATGATGGGCAGTCACTTATTTTCCAACAAACAGTTAAAAAGCATACAATCCTCAAGCTTGACACAAAAATGTCTCAATCTAGTTATGTTCCATTTCATAAATATAATTTAATAATAACGTTAATTCATGAAATGCACAAACAACAACATTATAACAACCCTATACATTCATGTTTAGACTTAAGCTAAGTTTGTGCAAGGGCACTTTGTTTTAATTTTATGTTTAATATATATATAGTTATGAACTATTACACAACAATGATGGTATGAATGTTCTAAACAACTTTTAATGCATGTTGACAATGTATATGCTAGATAAATAATAAATCCAAGAATCATCTTCAGATCGAACAAACTCCCTTATATTGCCTGTCTGGGTCCAAGCCTTTAGGAATAACTTGAATCATGTTACATCACCAGGAGAGCACTTAAGTAACCGGAATTTCTGTCTGTCAGACATAAAGCATTTTTTGTAGGTTACCACTCTTGGTTTCCCGGCATTAAAAAAGTCGAAGCAACTCTTTGAATCGATTTTGCAGCATAACCCCTCTGCTTAATTTTTAACCATAGTGCCAACTTTGTGTGTCCGACAACCATGGTTGACATCTCAAATGTTGTGTGTAGCCCTTTAATCTAAAAACAATTATAACAATGAGATGTCCATGTAAATCATCAATTTGTTAAAAACAGCAATACAATGTACATGTACTTGTATAAAAACAATTTTTCATAATGACATCCAAAAGTATCATATCTAGCGTATGTGATGAAGATGAATTGATCATTAAACACACTACATAATGAATAGATTGTAAAACATCATTTCCACTTTCAGTTATAAAATAATAAACTTGACAATATACTGGTATACAAAAGTAATACATTGTATATACCTGTTAGAAATTCGCCATAATTCATACCATAATATGGTGTATTTGTTCTGACCACATAATATTGTTAAAGTGTACCTGACAGAAAACAAAGAAAATAATAAAAGCACATGGTTTCAAATACAACAAATATTCAACATTTTTAAAACTTTGGACATGATTATAACTTTTGTAAGCAAGAACATACTCATTACTTACTTACAAGTGTATATGGACTGAATAAAGTTATTACATTGAAGTGTATCTTTTTCAATATTAGTATTATAATTAACAGGCTAAATCAGGTTCAGTGATAATACCAACCTGGTTGTAATACCAGAACAAAATAATTTTATGATGCATAGACACCATGGCCAAATGTTAAGCATCTACCTTTGGAACGAGAGGGTGAGGGTTCAAATCCCAGTAAGCCATACAATAGTTAAATAATAAAGGTTATCGTTTCCCTATCCGCTTCATGCCTGTCATTAAAGGATAGGAATCGGATGTTAATGTGCTCAGAAAGAAGGTGTCATGGTAGTCAGAAATAACTGGCACTTTATATAGAGGTGATATTTCACTACATGGCTTGCCATAGTTGTTTGCAACCACTGGTGTCATTTATAAACTTTGCTATGCAGTTGCGCTTGCTGTTGTAAGCTAACCTAGCATTTACACCAACTGATACCTGCTTTTCAATATCAGAACTTGACTCAGATATAGAATCATACTCTGTATCTGTTATACTATCGCTACTTTCTATATTAAGCAGGTCTTGTAGTATGTAGATAATTGGGGAAATACAAACGTTCAGCATTCTGCAGCTATATGGATTCAGAATCAGAAATCAGAGATATTGTGAACGGAATGGTTCCCCCATTGAGTACACTTCAAAACAAATTCAAATTTAAGGCGGTCATCAAGTTGGTATCTTACTAAAACAAAAACTTAAACATGGCAATCAATTCACTTCCGGATTTAATTTGCATCCGAAACACGTATATTTCATAAATCAGACGAATTAAAAAAGTTTAAACGAAAGATTACTTACATAATGATGTTTGTTGAAACTGTCGTATGTAGTCCTTGTGTTGACATACACGAAACATGGCGAAATGAACATTTTTATCCACGGTAATCGTATCCAAGGTGACATTTCTCAGGGGAGATCACTACCGACAATCGGGCGACTTAATCGCAAGTATATCGTTTCCGTATGGTCTCACGAAAATATCGAATTAATGTTACAATAAGTTTATCAACATTCGTCCTACACTATCAAAAATAAATTAAGAAACGTTAAGTCTGATCCGATAGAGCGAGTTTACTTGTCAATTTGAATGGAATTTTACGTCACGTTTTCTCGATAACGTCATAACAGTGTGATTGTCCGAATTACTATTCCACTACGTCATTTTTTCAAAATCGTCTTTGAAGAAGAAGAGTTAAAAATTATCACTAGCATGTAAATAAGAATCAAGAATGAATAAATGCGTTCTCAACTAAAATTTAAAATTCTCACGAACAAAAAATCGCACTTTTTCTTTGATAAAACAGCAATATAGCATCTAAATGGAAAATATGCCAGTTTTGTCCCATACGGTAAAATCAGCCAATCGTTTTATTATGCATTAATATTTTTGATAATATGGCATCTTTTTGGAGCATTTATGCTATTTCCTTGTTAATATGTGTTTTCAGCATAAAAATGTTGTGTGTATGCTGGTTTTCAAAATACTGTGGACATCAGCATCCAAATATAAGGTAGATGCCAATAATCCCTATTTCTTGGATTTGGCATCCCAATTTCTTCTGGATGCTGAAATGCTAAATTTTCTGGATGCTGGCATCCCAAATCCTAATCATTGTCAATGCTGGTTCTCAGACACTATAGATGCTGGTTTCTGAAATTTCTGGATGCTGGCATCCCAAACTGTCTGGATGCTGGAATCCACAATTTTCTGGATGCTGGCATCCCAAACTTTCTGGATGCTGACATACCAAACTGCATGTATTCTAGCATCCACACTTTCCTGGATGCTGGTTTCTGCATCTGTATTGTGTAACTACAAACTACTGGGTACTTATGCTTATGGTAGCCACCTTATAATTTTGTGTACACCAATCTGGCATTCCAGATAAATTGTGGATGATGTTCATTTGATGCTAACAAAACAAAAAAATCATAAATTATTTATTGAAAAATCAATGACAGTCTATACAACAATCTGCATAGTGCAATGAAGCAAAACTGAAGTATTCACAATGTTTCGGACCACATGACAGCAACAATAGTTACAATGAACATAATAATAAATGCATTTTATTTCCCAATGATAATGTTTACATTTAAAAACTTTAAAAAGTTGTACAATGATTTTTTATAATGGCAATGTCTATATTCGTGTATGTACACCATACTGAGCTACGTCACTGTACAAGCTGTCCTTTTTAACTGTGAACAATTGTCAAATGAACTACAGTAGATCCTCACTTTAAGTTTAAGACCTCCTCAATAATAAGACCAGTTTTCAAGGGTCCCAAGAATGTTCTTATTATCGAGGTTTTACTGTACGTGAAAGGTCATGTTTGTCAATATACAAAAATGGATGCATGCAACTTTTGCCTGGGAAGCACCTCATCATTGGAGCATGATGCATGCACAACAACAAATACAAATGCAATTTATTGGTGTGAACATAATGTTGTATATTATAATAGCCATACCTTACACCTTTGATACAGACTTAAAGCTCAGTATGCTATTTAACAAACACATTCAATAGTATGTTAAGACAAGTACGACAGAACCGAGTTGTAAAGCATAATGCATTTTCCTAGAATACTAAAATGAAGTAGCTTAATTATCAAGGCTGCCCTTCATACCTTCAAAGCAAAAGGACAAATTCAGAATAGAACTAGATGGTTGTTTTTTAATACAACCATGTCTCCCAGATGGCAGCTTGTCAGTAATTATAATACTGATACAAGATGTAAGAATAAAATATCAAGCAAACAAGAAAGATAGTGTTTGATCAGTTCACCATGCACTGTATATGTATAAAAACATAAAAGGGCCATAACTCTAAAATTATCTGAGCGGAACGAAACGACAAGGATGCACATGTACACTTGATGCGTATTGTGAAATTTGGTTGAAATCCAAACAGCCGTATTTGAGATGAAGCGCGGACAAACTTCAACATGCACTATATATTAATAAAAACATCAATGGGCTATAACTCATTGAACAATTATCTGAACGGAACAAAACTACGAGGAGGATGCACAACTTCACTTGATGCTTGTCAATCCAAGAAGTGTGGCTGAAATCCAAGCAGCATTATTTGAGACGGACAAACTCCATATGTATAAAAACATCAAAGGGCCGTAACTCAGTGAAAAATTATCCGAGCGGAACAAAAAGACACTTAATGTTGATCAATCCTGTGAAGTTTGGCAGAGGAATACAAATTTCAAAGGGCCTAAACTCAGTGAAAAATTATCTAAGGGAACACAAAACGAAGATGCACAACTACACTTGATGTTGATCAATTCTATGAAGTTTGGCTGAAGTCCAACCAGCAGTATTGTAGATAAAGCGCGGACAAGCTAAAAGTGGACGCACAGACGGACAGACGTCGAGGGCAAAAACAGTATGTCTGACATACTTACATACGAACAAAACTGCAAAGCAAAAAAATGAACCAAAAAATATGACAGACGGCGGACACCAAGGAAGCTATTACATTACTTTAACCTGTCTGAAACTGACGAGCTAAAAAAACATATTTACGTCTTTTGATTTGCTTTTGGTTTCATTAACACATTTTATTAAGCAACGCTATACTCTTTTTGGCCAACAGTAGAGCTTTTCCCACAAGCACGAATAGACTATATATATATTCAAGAAGAAATGACAATTAATAAATGGTTGATGCCAATTTTTGATTGATGAAAATCGAATGATAGAATATTCGTTTGGAAGGTTGACTGAATATTTGAAAACCAAAAATGTTGACTACCATAATTTTGAGAATTTCTTTAAATAGGTCTCAAAATCAATCTACACAGAAGTGTTATTACAATGCATTACAAAAGTATCCATTTCGGATTTCATACAGAGTTAATTTAAACATTTATTGCAGCCATTCTGGATTCAGCCATTGTACCAATTTGAGTCCCAATTCCTCTTAATTAGATAAGACTTATATTTAAGTCTTTCAAAGTGATCAGTAGGGGTAGCTGAATGTGACTTTCTTGCATTTCTGATTTATATCTAGGCTTTGTTCAATGCTAGCTCTGGTATGGTTATGTTGACATATTATTTCATTTCTCTCACAGTTATAATTACATGGCCATCTCTGATTATGAATACACTCTCTGGATGCCTGTTTAGCTTTGCTTCGAACTTTCCTACCTGAAATGAATTAAGTATTGTTTAAGTACTTGATTTGTTTTATATACATAATTCTAGCATTGATAAATAGTTTACTTATTTCATGTCAGATATATTCTATGTGATTATTTCTGTTATTTTCCATACATACATTTATCAATATCATTCAAGCAGTATTGATCTAGTAACATTTAAAACATCCATTAATTGACCTCAACAAATTATCATGGACTCCCAAAATGACTGAGTTTGAGGGAAAACCCTGAACTTTTAAATATTTTAATTATTTCATGGTCAATAACTGCATCATAAATTGAATGGATAATTTTTTTTTTTCATATTTAAGCATACCTGCAATGTGGATCTGAACAAAGTGTTTTGGCACCATCTTTTGCTTATAATGTTAGTTGATGCATCATCAACAAATCAATTTGTCACAACTGATAATATAATTGCTTTCCTGTTGAATGGCATTTGCAGCGACATGGTTCAGTCCTAAAGAATACAACAAAAGGAATGCATTTTAATAATGTAAAATAATTTTATATTAAATTTCAAGAAAAACATGTGTCTGTTTCATGCAGCATGCAAAAGCAGTAAGTCAGTAGGTACGTAGTTTACTCTAATTATTTTATAACAAAATGTATAAATAGGGACCGAGATCTGTGATTTTGACACTCAGGATTTTTAGCTATACAACCTTTTGGATGGGAGTAAAAATGCAGGCTCTGACTTCGAACTTTAAAAGTATGTAAGAATTGGGGATAGCTCATTTTTAAATGAAAGGAACTGCAGCATTAGCCAGAAACCTGTCACAGCGTATATTTCTGTATGATGGATCTCGCTTAAGACTTTCAGAAAACCATATAAAAATATTTCTTGACTATGTAACGAGTGTAGATCTAATACCGTAGGAAAACAACTTGTTTACAATTATTTGATAAGAAGTGATATCCCTATTAACATAGTTTTATATAGATCTAGCTGAATTTGACATATTTTACACGAAATAAAACACTTAACTTGACCTAACAGGGGCGTACCTGGACAATTTTGAAGTGTACACCAAGTGTGAGCATCGTAGGTGTGAAACGCGTTGCTGCGAGTGGGCAGTAGGTGCGGGAGGGCCCCCCTCATGCCGGTGGGGGTTTGGGAAATTTTGAAAATTTCGAAAATTATTAGGCAAATGGTGCGTTTTCATGCTATATAATTATTGTTGAAGAATAAATTACAGTGTCAAACACCTTATATATTCGGACGAATTTGCCCATGAACCCATCCCCTAGCCCCTAATAATGCCAAAATAAACAAAATCCGGCCTCTTTGGCAATAGTCATTGCCAAGGTTTGGGTATTTTAATTGTATTTAATTAAGGTGCTTTGATATTAGCACAGACATATACATGTCTGTGATATTACTGCCCCGAATTCAAATGACATATACTGACTTTTACATATTTCCATAAAGATACGAATTTCCTTTCATTTGTAACAATATCAGTTCTTAAAATATTATTTATTCACTGTGTATTTTTTTTCAGGAAGAATGTATTATGTGGTTGAACAAGAGGTGTTCAATGACTTCAATGTTGAATGTTGATGAATACCAGTAAGGCTGTAAAGTGAGTAACAGTTGGTAAAATGTTGTGTAACAGTTTGTAAAATGTTGTGAAACAGTTTATGAGGAGAAATATTTGAAGCCACAATTGTTGTTATTATCCTGAATGTCACAAAAGGTAGTTATTTGAACCGGGATGTAAGAACAGACATACCAATGAAGCTAAGAAACTGAAAGGCGATACTTATACCAATTAAGTGATGATCATCATGAAGTATAGACGCACATGATTGTTAATTAAGCATTTGTGAGGCCTGTCCTTAATTCTTATAGCTTCAGGGTGATATATATCTGGAATGATTTACCAGAAGAAGTAGTTAATGCACCCACAATGAACTGCTTCAAGTCAACATTTAATACGTTATGGGGTACCCCAACAAGTTTGACGCTATATGTTAAAAATAAGTATAAAGACAGTAGAGTGTCCAAATTGAGTAATGTAAATAGTTTTAATATTGTGTTGAACAATACTAATAATTAGTGTAAAAACATATGTCTTGATTAGAGTCCTTATCAATATAGAGTCTTTATCAATATTGTTCTGATAAAGATGACTTTGTCAATATGCAATTGTTAAAATGTAAACTTAAGATGTTGAAGCAAAACAATAATAGTAAAATTTATCAATGTACTGATAATATTAAAATATATTGAAAAAACAACCGGAAGTTCTGTAAATTTAGTGGAAACAATACTAAAACGACCAAAGAAACATATAGTTTATTCAGCCCAGCTGTATCTGGTCTCTACATGACCTACATGATCTACATGACATAGACACAGTTTGTACTAAGATATTAGTGCATGGGAGTTTTGGAAGATCGATTGTGGAGTCCACAATTTGAAGGGATTTTAATCACACTTTGTACATATGATCAATATTAAATGTAGATGCGCTTGGTGTTTTCTTTCTTGAGTCAGTCCAAGTATTGCTGAGTGTTGCGTTCTTAAAATTTAGAATGAAATGTAGTTATGGACATGGAAATTTGTGATGTGCATAATGTCAAATGTCTTAGCAACACATGAAAATACTTTGATGAACTTTGGTTAAATATCTGAGGTTGAACTACATATTGACTTAGTGCAAAATAAATGTATTTATAGAAACTGAAATTTCTATGTTACATGCTGAAATATAGGATTATATGAAGACTCAAATATGACACCATTAAATTCAGCAAACCAGATATTTTCTGTGATGATTTCAGTAAATTACTACTATGATAAGAAACAACCAAAGATGGTTCATATTTTCAATTATTTGTTAAATCATTATATTGATAATTTATTCTTTTTTCAGAGAGCTTCCCTTTTAAACAAAGGGTACTATATGAAGTCTGGTTGCTCAAATGTTTGACCAATGCTGAAGAAAGAGGGACTTTAAAATTGTTGTAGATTCCAGACCAGACATGTAGCTGCAAGTGATGGAGAAAAATCACAAACAAGTGCTACCATTAATTTTGAAATCAAAAATCAATCTTGTTTAAATGTTATCTTTGATGTGGTATTCACTGGTTATATATGACCAAAAAAACATAGACTGCATTCAGTAATAGGTAGTATTTCATATAAATACAGTTCTATTTAGCTCACCTAAGCAGAAGCTCAGTTTAAGCTATCGTGATCACTCGCTGTCCATCATCGGTCTGGTCTGTCCATCCGCACTTATCTTATACATTTCTTCTCTGAAACCTCTTGGACAACTTTGACCAAAGTTCACAGAAATAATTGATATGTGTTCCCCTTCAAACGTATTCAATGAATTCCATTCGATGCAGAATTCTGTTTGCTATGGCAATAAGGAATAAACACAAAATATCTTCTTGTCAAAGACTTCTTCTAAGGCTGTTCAAATTACATGGATTCCCAAACAAACATGGACACAAGGGGACGGGTCCACTTATGCTATATGTATATATAGAGGAATAAAAAATCTTCTTTTAAAAAAATGGCACAATTTTGAAATAATATTTCCAATAAATGTTCCTTTGTTGACCCTCTACCAAGGTAGTTCAAATTGTGTGGTTTTAATTAAAAATAAGGCTGCCAGGTGGCTGGTCACTTTCTGGATATGTTTACATTATAGTCGTCATGATTATCCGGAAGTGGTCGTAATTAACTCGGGAATTGTTGTACACATAAGACGGTTTTTGAAGTCAAACCTATTTTAAACTTATTCTTCCACCGGCTTTCAGTAAAATTAGATATGGCATTCCACCAATCAAACTGGAAACTGGCACAAAAGGCTTTATCTCAGAATTCAATACATTTAACTGATGAAGAAAAACTTAAATTTGTTTTTTACAAATCATGCAGTCACTAATATTAGTGCCAAAATCTGTCCTGATGTTTTAAACAGTAGAAATGAGTACACATTGTTGAAAATAGGTTCAAAATATTGTAATAGTTGTGTGATAAATTTATTTTTTCATACAAGAAGCAGTTGTTATTCAATTCATCACCAGTCTGACTGGGGTGATAATTGATCTCTTCAGTCATTTTTCAATTATGCATTAGTACCCTTTGATACATTTTACACTAAAGATTTTATGTTTTACATATGTAGGTACATGTACATGTAGTTTGTATGTGCAATACTAATTTTGTATTTTTATTAACATGTGTATGTATGTTAATTGTTTAGTCTCTTATTACTCCACTTGAGTGGTGATATACGTGTTGTAAGTCATAATCATTGTTTGTAATAGTACAAAAAACTACAATATATATTGATGAGACTGAAATAGATAAATGGTTGTTCAAAAGTGGCTGTCACTCCATGCAGTTTGCATGTTAGTAAATTTATTATCAGTGAGCATAATGCTTTATGTTTGATACTAAGTAACAATTGATTGGAATTATATGTACTGGTATGTCACTATTTAGATGGATTCGACTGCTTATCATCTTTCATTTGTATTGCATCCAGATGCACAAGCACTGGAACAACAGTATATCAATACATGTAGAAGGTATATTTAGTAACTGAGTGTGTATTAAGTTGAGAATGAATGGTAAATGTAGCACCCAAATCTTGTGAAATACCAGTATTGTAATAGTTGAGCAGTCAGTGTGCTAATTAGTAGTAATTATTTTTTTATAGCATATGAAAATGGTGCACTTAAAAAATTCAATGACAGCATCCAAGTTCCTGCAATGACAGCATCCAAATGCCAGATTTCTAGGATGCAAGCATTTTTTTTTTTTGGATGAATGCCTCTAGTTACATAAGGCTATGTATGTATGTTTTTTATGTGCATGGCCTAATGACATTACCTTCAATAAATAATGTTTATTATTATTATTATCCAGCTCTATTGTATTCCAGCATCCAGGACAATTGGATACCAGCATCCGAAATAACTTGATTCTAGCATCCAGAACAAACGGATGCCAGCATCCAGAATATTGGGATGCCAGCATCCGAAATAATCGAAAGCCAGCATCTATATAATAAGGATGCAAGTATTTGAATTAGATGGATGCCAGTTTATCAAATATTTGGGTATCCAGCATCTATACCTATAAATGAAAAAAAAAAATTCATGTACAATGCGATACAATCACTTAAAATAGTTCAGTGTATAAATAGATATAATGTCAAAAACAACATGTCACAATTTATTATGAAAACCAGCACTTTCTTCGATGATGGATGATTATGACAACTCTGACAGTACTAAATATCAAAGAGAGTTTTGAAACTATTGACATTGAATTATTTACAGGGACTTTGTTGAAGGTCAATACAATCAATAAAAATATGTTGGATGGTGTCAGGCGTATTGTACTATACACAATCTGGTGTTACTCTGGTAAGAAGCCATGAAGGGGTTGAACGTGAGTGACCAACTCACTATCGCGCAATTATAAACACTTCTCTGCGGACGGACCTGTAAGTGGGGAAGGGCTTAAAGTGCTAAATTGGCTTAATCTGATTATGAAATTCCTTAAACTGGTCTTGAGTCTTCAGTTTGTATCAAGTAAAAGGAGGTGCAGTGGTCGAGGGGTAGAGAGCGTGACTCTTAAAGGTTGTGAGTTCAAGCCCTGCGATGAGCGGAGTTCGATTACGAACTTCACAATCCCCAAAATTGGTGCGTGTACTAATTGGTAGACAGGAAACTGTCATTGAGAGTGATTAATATTTATAAGTTTTAATAACTTGTTTCATAATCGATGTAAAAGAATAAAGATTAAATTAAGTTTTTACCTTCTTCCAGTCAAATTACAATGAGTTACCTTGGTTACACCTGCAAATTCATCGATCAAATTCGAGTGGATTAATTGAATTCCACTATAAAACCAAAATAACATACATGTAGTCATAAGTTGAATGTGTGACCACTATGATAACACACTTGCTTTAATATATGGTTTTATGACACGGACGATACTTGACTCTGTGTCATTGTATGTGCTAATATTTGTATTATGAATTGAAACATTTATAGATAATTATGGTATAATTTCTATATTCTTGATGAGGGTTTGAAGGATAGGACTTCATTTCATTAAATAATCTACGTCTCAAATACTCAGCCTGAATGCTCTTCAGTCGCGTTTTAAGAAGTTGGGACATTGTTCAGACGCCATGTAAATAGGGGCGGAGAAGGATGATGTCCAATCAATTTTATAAAACAGAGATTAAGTTGTTACAGATAATGACTCACACGTAAGACAATGCCTCCCCACACAGATCCCCGATGAAAATAACATACTTCAAAACATAAGGCACTGAGGAGATGCAATAGTAAACTTGTATGAGGATAGGGTTGCAAGGAATTGTCTGGCCGACCATAAAACAACTAAGGAGAATTTAAGGTGGACAAATAGGGAGAAAGTTTATATGGAGGGTTAAATTAATTAGTCAATGTTGTTTTGTTTTGTTGGAAAGTGACTCTGATGGATGTTATTTCTTTTTAAACGTGTGGAAACGTTAAGGTCCGCCATGTTCCAATGGGTTTAAATATTCTTAACGCAAAACCCACAAACTTCCGACTATACTCGGTGCTCAATACTATCTATTGTAGATATTACACCTAATTACGCTCTTATTCCAGTCATAAAACTGTTCAATATACAAAATGTATGCATGTATGATTTCCCTTGCTAGAGTGAACATTGTGTTGTTGTACATTGCTAAAATAGGATTAACGGACATTATTTGCATGTTATATTCAAATCTCTCATATGTATGACGATTATTTCAGAAACATTTTGACCACTATGAAGACGGAATGTTTTACGATCGCTGTGGTAATGGATATTTTCAATTTAAATTGCTAAGTTGATAACTCATCAGAGACATCTCCGTGACGCCATATTGTTGTCGGAATACAATCTTCAAATTGTGCAGAGCTGATATTTTTCTCGATAAAACGCAGTTTTAAATATGACACCGGTGCCTTTCTGTGAATTTAATTCCAGCAATGATTTCAATAGTAACCAAGAACACAGCTGTGAGAACAACACGGTTATGACGAACGATACAGAGACGCTGATTAATCTGAATGCAAGATACGCTGCGGCGATCCTTCCGTTTACAGTAATGTTAGGATTTTGTGGACTGATGGGGATTCTCGGTAATCTGCTGGTGTTTATCGTTTATGGATTTGGCAAACATTTCAGGGAAAAGAAATATCGTCATTACGTGTTGACTTTGGCAGCAGTCGATTTGATTACTTGCGTGACCGTTATTCCAGCGGAAATGGTCGAGCATATGAGTTATTTTAACTTCAAGGAAGGAATCTTATGCAAGACAAAGAGTTTCTTTAATATGTTTGCTGCCTCGGCTGCAGCGTATTGTTTGACATTGGTGGCAGTAGATCGATACATCATGACTTGTCACCCTTTATTTTCCTTGAAATTGCAAAAATATTCTTTTAGTATAGCATCGCGATTGTGCGTTGTATTAGTTTTCGCCGCCATTATGACATCATTTCCGGCCGTAATTATCTGCGGAATAACAAAAACCAAGATGCCGGGAATTAATGGAATATTTATTGACGTTTATATGTGTGATGTCGAACCTGGCTATGAAAGAACTTTATTACCTATTTATAAAATAGTTCTTGGCTCGATTTTGATGATAATTGTTGTTGTCATGATAATTCTGTACACTCAAATTGGTAGAGCTGTTATGAAGTTTGTGCGGGTCCGTCACTCACAATGTAATGGAACAATTAGCATGGAAGATCTTACAAGTGGAGAGAAAACATCTTTAAATTGTCGCCTAGACTTACCTAGCAATTTAAAACTTCTGTTTGTGGTCACCATGATATTTGTCGTGACCTACATTTTCTACTTTGGTTTGTCCTTTATTGACCAGACGAAATTTTCCCCAGTCGAATTCGTTTTCTTCTCAGTGGCTTTTCGATTGTATTTTATACATAGTGTTATTAATCCGTTGTTGTATATAAAAATGGACACATACTTTAGGAAAAGGTGTGTACACATTATGACGTCATTCCATCGCTCTTCTCATGGTATAGGCGATGTGTAAACTCACAATGGCTGAAAGTAGTATGTTGGATATTTGGCTATGCGCAGTGATCGTGAAGTATAACAATTTCCTCCACTGATGTACACTTAACAGAACCTATAAGTGTGCACTTTTTTAATGTCGAATAACTTTTTTATTGATTAATATGTCTACCCGCAATTGTGTATACTGGCTATTGGCTATCTGTAGATTATGATTCTCTGGTCGAATTTATCAATTTAAATAACACGATGTGTTCCGAACTGCCGGATGTACGGTATGTTTCTTAGAATCGAAAAACATTACAACAGTTATTGCTTACAGACGTTGAAATTATAACAATGTTGTCCGCTTGATTAAGCCTCAGACTGAATTATTTTGGAGGTATGAGCTCTTTTGTATTCAAGCAAACTTGCAGTACATTTCTCGCCGCATGAAACGAATGAATTATGATGTTGTTTGTATGTTGTTTTGTTTTCGTCGCTTGTTTTGATCGTTGGTTGTCGGTTTCTGATGAGAGTACGCCGCTTGCATTTACTTAATTGTGTATCATGTTTCTGGTCCGTTTGTCATCCACCTTATCTGTTGTTTAGATCTGTCTGGGGAAGTACTGCTTTGTTAATGTGGCCTTCTATACTATCTATACTTTTCAGCATAAGGTCATCATTTGTCTCAATTGTTTGTCACATTATTCGTATACGTTTGTAAGTTTATAAACTGAAATTGGATGTTATGTTGTGTATGCATTTAATAAAATACAAAATAAGTTATGTTGTGTTCTTTCAACGCACCTGATTTGTGGCATGAAAAACCGCAGCAAATGTCTGCAAGTTTTCGGTTTATAAAACAGAGAGAATACGTAACTACGGGGAACGCCACATACACAAGACAATACCTCCCCACGCAGACCTCAGGAAAAATAACAATCCACAAAACATAATGCACATATGAAGGAACAGAGGCACAAGGAATGGCCCAACAGACCATAAGGAATAATTAGGAGAATCAAAGTGGACAGTAAGGGAGGGGGAGGGGGAGGGGGAGGGGGAGGGGGAGGGGGAGGGGGGAATTAATGGATGGAAAAGCTCACAGGACAATTCAAGACAACTGGCCACAATAGGCCAAAATTGGGCAGGAAACACTCTGAACACTGTATAAAGTGACAGAATTGCATAGGGGAAAGGGAAACATAAAACATTCATAACACAAACAGAAACAACAATCATATAGCGAATTACAGCCTTGGAACTGTCAGTAAAAAATACTGGGGTTTAAATCGATTTAACAGCTAGCTAACCTCACACCTTATCGCTATATGGTCATTGATTTCCAACATACATGTATATACATAAATTGACTAAGTAGGCAGTAACTAATCATTAAAATAAACCAACCATCACGTATATATCAACAGACATACATTAACTAATCGAGCACGGAGGAACAAGCAGCCTAATGCCCCGATAACACATTCACGGATCGTCTTGCCGGATCCACTACGGATGGAAACTCACGGATGACCCCGGAAAAGACTATATCCGTGGTCCGCTACAGTTGACAACGGGGAGTGATACGGATTGCTACGGTTCGGTACGGTTTAGTACGGAATGACACGTGTCACGGCGTATGCACTGCGGATTGACAACGGTTCGCTACGATTTTAGTACGGGTTAGCACGAATTAGAACGGTCTGGCACGGATAAAAACGGACTCTCACGGAGCGCCACGGACCTGCCACGATAAGCAATTCGTATACATAAACTCCCGCGCTTGCGTGTTCATTCCACAACTTCAAAATGCCACCACGAAAGAGAGGAGCAGCAGTCAAGCGTCCAGCAAATGGGGTCAAGGCCCAGACAACCACACAGTCACGGTCTGGCTATAAGTGGATTCTGGAGAAGTTCTCCTTCCTCTCAAGACACATCTACAGGATACCCAGTCGGGCTGGAGTTGATGTAAGTTATCTTAATGTGTTTCTTATTATACACCCAGACGAAGTATTTGGGGGCTATATAGTGCGGCGTCTGGGGGTATTCATCACCTTCAGTGATATTTTTGGTCTTTTCCTTGAGTTGGGGTTTTCAAAATTCGAATTTTTAAGGTGTGTGGGCATGGGTTGGGGTGGATTTGGGTAGTGAGGGATGTGGAGGTGAATTAACTTATTTCTTTGTAAAAAATATGAGGGTAGCAAATTTCACAATATTTATTTTAGTTAAAATACAAGTGTGGTTGTAAAGGACGTGTAAAATGTTCGTTCCGTTTGTAAAAGCAATTTACTAAACATTTATCAGAGAATATTGATTTTTTCTATGTGTATTGAATACTAGTTTATATTGTAAATTTCAAGACGTTCTATTGGCATGCGCGCCTTACCATACATATTTGTTTAAAGAGGGGATAAATTCAAAATTTGCGCGATGCCGATCGCAAATTAAAAATTGAAACTTCAAATTGAACGTGTTTGGAATAAAAACTAACACATTTTGTTCTCTTTCTTCTGCTTCCAGCTTATGTCCAAAAACCGAGAGAAACACCCAGAGCAGACGCAGGACTCCTAGGACAGTGACGAGGAGGAAGAAGTTGGAGAGGACAAGCTCCCGGCCTCATCACCCGCAATGTCCTCCGCCAGTTGGGAAACAGACACATCAGCCGCCGCCAAGAGGAAAAGGAAGCCCAGCAGAGAGGAATCCACTGCCTTTCTCCAGCGCTTGGACGAACGCATTCAGCAGTCTAGTCAGATGCAGGAGAAGCTGTTCAAGCACATGTCAATGCCCACATACCCTAGAGCAGCAGAGCGGCACCAGTGGGCACAGTGGTTTGGTGCTGCAATTCCGGATATTGACGACTCTCTGTGGTCCGAGTTCCAGGCGGAGTCTCTACGCTTGGTTAATACCTTCAAGGGGCGCTCTAAGCGTGTGCAGCCAGCACATAATCCGTAATAAACTGTAGTGGACCGTAGTAAGTCGTATTATGCCGAGATGTCACGCAGTAACCCGTAGGAATCCTTGAGAAACCTTGTTAATCCCTACCTATCCCTAATAGAACGTAGTGCGATCGTGCTGATCCGTGACAAATCCGTAACAAACCGTATTGTATCCTTGGCTAATCCGTGATGTAACCGTACAAGTACGTAGTTCACCGTAACTAACCGTACCGATCCTTGGCGACTTGAGTCCGGGGATGTACTACGAATAAGTACGGTTTATTACGGACTACAACGGATTAGTACGTTCTAATACGGATCAGTAAGGATGTACTACGGTTGTCTGTCACGGATATACAAGTACTACTACGATTGACCCAGGATACAATACGGACAGCTACGGACCACTACAGATTGCCACGAATGATGCCGGATCGTATCCGTGGCTAATCCGGCGTCCGATCCGTGAATGTGTGACCGGGGCATTATACTGACCTTGTTCCCCGTAACTAAAATAGTAACATCAGAATAGAAGTAACCTTAAAATGTCAAATCAAAATGCGATTTAAAATAAAGTCAACTTGATAATGTGTTTACTAATTAAAAAATCTTAGATATTATTGATAGGGAAATTGAATTTATAACTAAAAGAAATATGTCTAATAAGAAAATAAAACACAAAAACACGACTGCACCCAACGAATATTAAGAAAAGTTTACTTGGTATTGTCAAATGACGTCATAAAATGTAAATCGCATTGTAGATAGAAAAGTTTTCTTGGTATGGTATAATAAACAATCATTGACGTCATACAATTTTAAATAATAATATAAAATATATAGTATACGCGGCGTAAGGGGACGTTATTTATACAAGACTGTGCCATATAACTGATAATATACAAGAGAAAAACAATTAAGTAAGTAGTTACAGAGAACATCACAAAACAACAAGAAACAAGGACAACACTAACGTAAATTCAAAAAAATATATGTATAAGACGACACAAAACATTCACAAATGGGCTGGTCGATAGTTTTAAGATACTCCATGGAACACTTCATGTTAATTCAAGAGCAAAAGTCAATGCCTACAAAGTCCCGAACATAATCCCCTAAGACATTGTGATCAGTAATGTCCTGCCGTACCAAGTACGGTTTAGAAATATAACTTCATTTAGTCTCAAAACATTAATGTCCGGCGTGCAGTAAAAATAGGTATGCAAATCTATCAAGTATTGATTTACTTAAAAATTTGTCTGCAGTTGTTCTCATTATGTCAGGATTATAACCCTTCCTTTTGAACTTGTTAATTAATTTCACAAATGACTGATCAAAGTAACAACTGTTATGAATTTTGCGAATTTCATATAATAAATCTCCATAAAATTTAGGTTTAGCAATTCCTGTCTCTAACATAGATTTTACACTAGTGCCATGTTTTAAGTTAATGTCGGTATATTTATGGCAAAACTTACGAATGAATTAGTACTTTTTTAGGACATTTTTGTTGTTGTTATAAAATGCATTTGATGTCGACGTGTGAACATAAAATTTCAGTTAACATTTATGACAAATACTCTCCATGTAATTGCCTTGGTAGCATGACTTCCCAAATGTTATACGACTTACAGTATTACCTCGTTTCATTTTGATATCATTCGTCTGCCTTCGTCTAGCTTTCATATAATGAGAAGGTTATAGTATTACTCTGTGTGAATCAGCGTATATTTGTCTAAATGATGCTGATCGCAACTTCAGACGGATAAAAAAGAAAATATCGACATTTAACATATTGCTTAAGCACTTTTTAGGGATGTATACATTTGGTATTTTCCATTAAAAACCAACCAAATCGCACCGTTTCCCTATTTTATAAATAAAACATTATCTAGTTAGAATGTTCTTTTTGACACAGCCGTACTAAAATG
The DNA here is from genome assembly GCA_032209605.1 of Mactromeris polynyma. Lineage (NCBI taxonomy): Eukaryota > Metazoa > Mollusca > Bivalvia > Venerida > Mactridae > Mactromeris > Mactromeris polynyma. Next base: position 9,246,955 of record JASFXZ010000012.1, read on the forward strand.
GCTTAGCTATTTGCATATCAGTGTTGTGTAAACCAATAAAATCTTACGTTAACCACTAAACCAACTTCATTTCAATCGAACAACGTTTGTAACCGTGACGCGGATTGGTCAACCTTTCGATAAAGGGAACATCATTCACTAAATGTCGGTGAATACCGAAATCCATGTTGAATCTACAGTGGCCAGCAATCGTAACATCTCAGCAACATATCTTAACCTTTAAATCGCTCCGACTATCTTTTGTCAAGATACATGTATTTCTTTTTTCTTCAGTTTTATCCGAAATCTGAATAATAGATCTTTTAGAAATGTTTGCAGTCGTTATTGTCTGTACGATGTTGCCCACACCAACCAGAACTAAATGTACTGGCATCGCATCAAAATCCTAATACAGAGTATGAAAGTTTTCGTACGATCGTACGTCGATAAATGTTATAGTATTGCTTTAGCTAAACACGACACCTTAATCGTGCCCCTGTGTGCTTCTAAATAACAGAAGCATGGTGTGTATGATTAATGCCTTTTACATCACGAATATACTAGATACTTGCACGATATATTCTTTTGTCAGCTTTGAGTACGGTAAAACATGTAGCCACGTTGTATTTGCAATTTTGAATCTGGTTAACAGATGAGATCAGTCATGAGGCTCACAACCTATGTGAAGGTATGCAATTCCATCAAGTTGTAAAAGCAGGAAGTATTGAGACTCTTGTTGTACGAGTCCATATCAAGACAATGTTAGTTTCATAACAAGATGGATAGAGACCGGTGTAATGCGCTATTGAGACTCTAGTTGTACAAGCCCATATCATGACAATGTTAGTTTCATAACAAGCTGGACAGAGACCGGTGCATCGCGCTATTGAGACTCTAGTTGTACGAGCCCATATCATGACAAAGTTAGTATCATAACAAGCTGGACAGAGACCGATATATTGCGCTACATAAACACGAGTGAAATATCCGTAGATATTTATTTTGTCTTTGCAATGAAATAAAAACCAACAAAATAACAAGCAAATTCTATATTTTAGATGAAGGCTTACCGTGTAGCTCGTTCAGCTAGTCATGTAGTTTAAATATAACTTACGGATCCTAAACAATCTTGAAATGTAACACGTCATAATTATGATCTATTCATTTCCTGATCAGCTTTCCACAAATATCAAGTCTGTATGGCCAAATTTCGATATGTTAGCTGGGTAAAAACTTTACTGGTGTTGGATGTTTCGAATATTTTCGTTGTTTTGAAACAAAATCCTATCGATTTTATAGGACCAGTCAAGATGGACCGAAATAAACATGTCGACAGTGCATTGACTAGGGTTTCCTGTTGTTGATATTTGTGCAATATCTTCAATGACACCTCTGCTGTGCCACCATTTATTTAGCAACATCACCTCTTTAGCATCCCTATTAAATTGCCCATGGTAATAATAACTGCCATTTTAACTCCTCAAGAGAAACAACCTCTATACAACAGTCAGAATAATCGCACAAAGGTGTTTCCTCCATAGAGGTTTCGCTGTGCATCAGCATTCATAGAAACTTCAGAGAGACGACACAAATTTGAGCCTTGCTATATAACCACTGTATGGAGCTTAAAGAAGTTTAGGATAAATTTATTTCTGTTCTCCTTAAATTCATAGCACCACGCAAACGTTCGCGATGTCAACTTATGTCGCATCTAGTTAGTGTTCCCTTCTATACTATCTTTATCAAGAGGAATACTAAAACAGGCTACAGACATATAAATCATTATTACAATATTTTGACGATCCCCGTAATGCCAGACATATGACACAAAACACTCAAAGATTCTCAATCGAACCTTGCAGTCACCGAATCATACTTACAATCGTTACAACAGCTCATATTGAGAGTTTCCGATACAATATCCTAATATCGTAAGGGTTATTTAGAACAAACACATGTGCCGTCGTATAACTTAAGTTGTCAAATAACATGATGGGCGAGGTGAAAATGTTTCGGTGTACCGTAACAAGAATAGGCAGTAAGAAAAGTGTACATGAAAAAGACAGAAGCAAGGAAGAAGAGGTAGTGACCAGGAAAATGGTAGACTGCAGCTGAAAGGGGCATGATGCAGGAGAAAGAGACTGGATTTAGGAAAAGGGGTAGGATGCAAGAAAATGATGTAATTTACGAAAATGGATTGAAAGTGCGAAACAGGGATGCATTCCAGGAAGAATGGTAGAATGCAGGAAAATGGTATAATTCACGAAAAGGGATAGAAAGTGCGAAACAGGGATGCATTCCATGAAGAATGGTAGAATGCAGGAAAATGGTATAATTCACGAAAAGGGATAGAAAGTGCGAAACAGGGATGCATTCAAGGAAAAGGGGTTGAATGCAGGAAAATGGTATAATTCACGAAAAGGGATAAAAAAGTGCGAAACAGGGATGCATTCCAGGAAGAATGGTAGAATGCAGGAAAATGCTATAATTAACGAAAAGGGATAGAAAGTGCGAAACAGGGATGCATTCCATGAAGAATGGTAGAATGCAGGAAAATGATATAATTTAGGAAAAATCCAAACAAACAAGAGATATATATTCCAGGAAGAAGGAGTAGAAGGAACAGAATTTGCACAAAGGCTAGTATGAAGGAAATGCGTTTGCGACCACCCGAGGTTTGGTTTGACTCAATACTGCGTCAGGTCACAAATGATGAGGCTGAGAGGAAACCTGAGCCGCAACCTCAATTAATGTAGCGTTACTGCAACACGCTGGCAATAACCTATTACTCATACCGCCATGTATTCACTGAACTTATAATGCAAATAGAGGTCTTATGTGAACCATTATATATTCATGAATGTGTCCAAATGATTGTAACGTGTATATATGTGTGTTAGGCGCAATAATAAAATGAACGATTCCTTTATGAATGATTATAATGTCAATATCGCCTGGGGTGTAAACTGTTAAATAATTGATTATGTAACATTTAGCAGATATAATGTTCTTACGTCTAAAAGCTTATTACACATACATCTTATTCACTAAATGTGTAATTAATTTAGGTGCAAACGTCTGAGTCAGTCATTTCTGGCTACTAAGATCAGGCCAGTCAACTTCCATTCTGATGTCAGAAAAAACACGTTTGTTTTAATTTTATTCATGATGTCAATGCGGATAGCTTTTTTCAAACAGACTGAAATAAACACATGGAACCACTTGGACACTGTGTGTCAACACTCGGATGAATTGTTAAAAGGTCGCACTTCAAGCTTACATCATTCCGGACTCCAATGGTATCCTACGATTAACTTGATTAACGATGACTTGAAACACGTGTAATCTGACTTTAGCACAAAACCTCTCATACCTACATTTCCATCGCATAGTTTACGTTAAATGCTGTTTTAATTTTCGGGGTCAATATTTCTGCCGTACATACATGCCTTTGTACGTTAACCTGGCTACCCCCTGGCATCGCCTTTGCCGTTACGTTTCTACAGAAACCTTTGTGAATTGTCCTCGTAAAAAGCATCATTATGTCATTGTCGAGAATGTCTGTGATTAGTAGGCAAGTGTTTACAATTATGGTAACTTCCAACAAGCAAAACATAACTACAGTGAAATGGTCGCACCAATAGTAATGTTCACTTGTTCAGTTACCAATCATTGCAAATGTCTTTTCATTCTTATATGTATTTCTAAATCTCGCCGTCTGTGAATATTCGAACGTCGGTATTCTTTCATCCCCGCGTCGAGAAATAATGAACTACCAATAGTACACTGTATACCATGACACATACTACGTTCGAGTCAGTCGTTGCAACAGTTACATCACGGAGGCCATGTTATGGATCATTTGTATCCATCCGTTATTTTGTACTATGACCCAACTCGGTGAAAGAAATTTAACATTGACAATGATAATAATAATAATGTAAAGACATTTAGGGGTCTATTTATTGACTTTATATTTGTTCGGGGTATCCTTTGAAAGTTATCTAAGTTCAAAGTTCTTGTCGACGATGTTATTGTACACTTATAAATCCAGTTCAGTCCATTTTATGGGAACACGTTTCATTATAATGTGCATTACAATAGTTTATACATCGTCATAGAAGCGAAGTGATCGGTAGACGAGTCTATGAATTGATCTCACAAAGGTCCAAATCGTCGCATTTCTTGACAATACCATATCTCCAGCGACGCGCTCTTTTGTCCAAAAATCTCGCTACAACTGCCAAATGTGCGTCTCATAACGGGTATTGCTATGGTCCGGTTGCTGTGTGTATGTTCTATGGTGCATTTCTTTTGAACAGTAAGTCGAGGGGTCAGTGCTAGACTATCGTAACTCCTATATAAAAACATTAGAGTTACGATAGTCTTGCGTTGAACCCCGTTAGTAGCTTTATTTTCTTTCTAGATTATATTGCCTCTCAGAATTAATCAATGATTTCATATTTCTTTAATAACTTCACTTGAATACAACGATATTGCGTGAATGTTTCCGAAAACAATAAATTAATAGCGATGCGACATGAGTGACATCATATCAATGCGTCGAAAGTTAATTAGGATACAATGATGATTAAAGTATTCTAATGAACAGCTAGTCTATGAAAGCAACTTCCTGACATAGGCTGATTGAATTCTGTTAATTAATAATGTTGTATGGATGTTCTAATATTGATATGAAGTAATCATGCAATGTCAGGATAAACTTCTTGTCTTATTTATAAACCAGTTCAGTATTTACGAGAACCACGAGACATTAGGGGCGGTGAATACCAGGAGGGGTCAGCAGGAACTACGAGACATTAGGGCAGTGAATACCACCAGGGGACAGCAGGAACTACGAGACATTATGGCAGTGAATACCACAAGCGGACAGCAGGAACCACGAGACATGAGGGCAGTGAATACCACAAGGGGACAGCAGGAACCACGAGAAATTAGGGACAGTGAATACCACCAGGGGACAGCAGGAACCACGAGACATGAGGGACAGTGAATACCACAAGAGGACAGCAGGAACCACGAGACATGAGGGCAGTGAATACCACAAGGGGACAGCAGGAACCACGAGAAATTAGGGACAGTGAATACCACAATGGGACAGCATGAACCAGGAGACATTAGGGACAGTGAATACCACAAGGGGACAGCAGGAACCACGAGACATTAGGGACAGTGAATACCATAAGTGGGCAACAGGAACCACGAAACATGAAGGCAGTGAATACCACAAGGGGACAGCAGGAACCATAATTGGATTTATCTGCTATTCGAATTATAGTTATCTAATCACAAAGCTCTGTATCTGGCTCATCAGAACCTAAAATGTTTTCATGGGCTCCATCAAGTATTGTTGTTACATAGTCTAAAACATCATTAATAAGAACCATTGCCATTAAAAACAATCTTGTTTTATCATATTACTTAGAGACAAAACTAGTAAAAGACACCCGCTTGATAAAAAAATGGCAGTTTTTTAAATTTTATGATAATTCAAATGTCGTTTTCGTCAGTTACAGAGAATTACATTATAAATGTATTCTGTGATAATGCATTTTTATTGAAGTTTTAACTAGATATTGTGTGTTTTTTATGATTGTTTAGATAAACAAATGAACAAAAAATGAGCATAATATATCTTTTATCACTTTGGAATACCAGTCAGTATTTAGCTAAACACGTGACAATAAAAACAATTCACATTTTGTGAAAGCGCACTTAATTTAGCAGACAATATCACGACGCGCAATTCATTATACTACCAGTGATGACAAATGTAACATGAAGTAAAATACCGCATCATTGCGTAAGACATTAATCATTTACGTTTATAATCAAGGACACATAAACACAACATGTTAGGTAATTGATCTCTGGATATAGCAAAGAGGAACGCCTGAATGCTCAGAGTCGTATAACGCAATTTTCGAACACTTCCTTAAATACCATTCGGAAAACCTAGGCCAACTACGTAAAGTAACGAAGTGGTACGGAAATATCCTAACATATTAAGCGATCCAGTTTGAACTTGGACAAAGCTAATTTCATACCACGTGCGTTAAACTATCCAGTTTGAACTTGGACAAAGCTTATTTCATACCATATGCGTTAAGCGATTCAGTTTGAACGTGGACAAAGCTTATTTCATACCATATGCGTGTCTTAGCAGATTTTATTTTTAAAATTAACGATAGTTTGGTAATTTGAAGAGGAATTAAAAGGTTGATGGTTAAAGCTTTACGTCTGGTACATATTTTTACTCAATGAACACAACAACTCACTATATTACACTCTTACTTGCCCGCCCGGTTAGCTAAGTTGGTCGTGTCACTCGGTGACATTTGGCGACAGTATATTGTCCTCTACCTCTGATTCACGTGGCGGAAGCTCTCAGCTACTTACGGAAGATAAATAAATTGGTACTGCGATTGATAATTAATTCCGTGAAAACAGGTGATGTCAACTGACAGCCGTGAAATGACTGAAATTAATTGTTGAAATGGTGTTAAACCCCAATAAAAAAATTAATTTTCGGAAAAGACCATTTATTATGGAAAATTTAGTAACATCATCAAAACAACAAAATGCAGAATATTTCAGTCTTTATTGTCATTTACTGATAGAGAATTTGAAAACATATATCCATAACACGACAGTATTTTACAATAAAATTTGTTTTTAATCTACAATACGTTAAATGTTTCGTTTTTACGAAATAATATTTTCGTTTTTACGAAATAATAATTCGCATTTACGAAATAATAATTTGTTTTAACGAAATAATAGTTAGTATTTAGTAAATGTATTGGAATGTCACTTCAGGGACTCCGTAGATATCAACATTCCTGAAGAACAGTGGCCAACTTATCTAACCATTCGAGAGAAGGGGTCTCTCGACAACATCCGACATTTGCATCTCACAGAGGGTGTTACTTTGGAGGGGATAGAGGGTAGTTATGTACCTGTAATAACTATTCCTACTGTACATGAGTAGGAACAAAAGTTGAAGCACTTATAAAATTATTTTGATAAATTTTAACACGTGATACAAGAAGACTTTAAATTCGACCTCGGATGAAATTGATATATTGGCGTTTGATGTGAATAAATAATGACGCATCGACGCTCAAAGTCATGTGACATTGGTATACGTTTCTTTATCAACGTTACGGTGTACGTGTTGATTTGTTATTTGTCGTCTGCATCTGATCTAAACTAGAGTGTAACTAAAATAGAGATATATCGTTGTCGTTTTAGTGCAAGGGACTATTACTGCCTTGATTTATACAAGGTAAATTATACTTAAGATTATTTTATGATCTAGAGTTTCGCTTTGATAAGTAAGGAAGTGTTTTCAATATATTGTTATAATCTTAAAGATGTATCTGGCTCATATGAACATAAAATATTTGAATTGACTTCATATTGTAGTTACATTGGCTAAACATCTCTAATAAGAACCATTGCAATGTATAACTGTTTGAAAATACTAACAGACGAAACTTGTAAAATAGCCTGATTTAAAAAAAACTGGAAGTTTAAAAAACATTATGATGTACATACATCTTTCTTCAACAAATACGGATCAATACATTATGAGTCCATTCTTTTTTAATGCATGTTTATTGCTGACTTAACTATAGGCGATATATTGTTCATGTTTGTTTAGGTAAACACATGAACAAATAATATTACTTTAAATGGTCAAATTTTCAAATGTGGAGTCATCTCCATATCACCTATTAAATTTTGTGCAAATGAAATGTGTTATATAAAGTTGCAACTTTGACGAGCATATGTTACCTAAATTTATATGAAACGATATGACATGATAAACTATGAAAATGAATCTTCATTTTCAAAAACATTAATATATCAATCATACAAGATAATTATACGCCAAAGAACACACCATGCTAAATGCTGACATTAAGATAGACACTCGCACAGAAAATGTTTTTTTGAACTTCCGGTACTTTTAGGAACTCTTATTTCAGTTTCAATTGAAATTCGGGAATTAATCTGCAGAAATTACATTTTCAAAAATCAAAGTGAACTTCAAAGCAAACCAATGACCTGAAAACATACAGCAAGGGTGTGGTGGTCGGGGAGCCCAGCATCTGACTCCTGATCCGAAAATTGTGAGTTGGAAACCCCTAGTTGAGCAAGGTTTAATCACGAACATAACAATACATGACTTTGGCGCAAGTACTGGATAGAAACTCAAAAACATCCATCGAGTGTGTTTGGTATAAGTAACTTGTTTCACAATCGATGTTAAATAACTTAAAACTAATAGCAAAACTTTATACGGCTTTAAGCGTAAAACAGTCAAAACGATCGCAAATAAACATTTGTTATGGATCATTTTTTTACTCTACTTTATTCCTTTTTCCCTTAGGAGGAGCGGTTACCGTTTAAAGCATTTCGAATGTTATTACGTCATTTTTGTTTCATGTTTTATACATATTCCCTTCAACAAATTCACAATAATCATTTGGCTAACCAATTTTGCAGCGACATTGAAGCCTTGCATCAACTGTCTCGTGTTATGAATTATGTTTACTTTCCATTTACTCGCTGACTTAGGACATAAACATATGTAGCAAAACATCAGAAACTGAAAATGTCACATTTATCATCATAAAATACACTGAGATCTCTTTGTTTACTTGGTGGTGATTATACACTAGCGATAAATAAGTCGCGCCGGTCCTTTTCAATTTTACAGTCAGCGAATCGTGTTTACATGTAAGCAAATATATAGCATATTAGTAATTCAATACAATGCCACTTATACATGAAGCTTCTCCCATTTATTCTTCATTTTATGACAAGTTTCATGTTAAGCGTATGTCAACGGTTTTACGAGGGATGGTCACAAATTATGTGAACTGGTCCTGTTAGAACATTTGAAAATTCTTCAAGCTATATCGTATATGTCAGCACTGTGCGTCCACGTAATCAACCGTAATAAATGTGAATCACCCCACGTCCATTAACACCGGCTCAAGTGATTAACAGATCGCCCTGGTCACCCCGTCAGGCTTTTATCTGCTCATCTCCGAGTTGTTTATGAACAAGTTTGAAAGCTGGTAGTGCTTATCAGCTACCTCCTGTACCGTTACTCACAAATCTCCTGCACCAACATATGATGTCACCATGTACTGACAGTGAGCAATATTTTCCTCATATGGCAAGTAGGAAACAATATGTACTCCATATTGTCACGTCGTTTTCATATTGCCATGTGATGCAAATATTGCTTACTGTCAGTACATGATGACGTCGCATGTGACATTTTCTGGAAATGACGTCACTTAAAGAAGAGGTTGGAAATCGTACAGCGCCGTTTAGATTATCCTGTCTGAATGCAGGCATCAAAATACACCATTCGATAAGCTCAATCAATGGACAGTTGAGAAGAGTTGATGTATTCCAAAATCGTAACACATTACTTTAAGTTTGATGCTTAATTTCGCAAACCTAAAGATAAATTCTTGTTTCAGATTATAAAACACGATGGGGAAATTCGTGACAGTCACGTTGGTTGTTGTTGTTCTTGCTGCGGGATGTACTGCGCAATGTATGTTGGGGTTTATACTTTCATTACGACGGGTCTTTCTTTATTTTAAAAAATTGAGTTGTACATGGGATCAAGAACACGACTCCGTTCAGTAAGGTCATTTTGTTTGAAACAAGGGTGTCGGTGGTGGCCTAACTTGTAGGGTTCCTATTGTGGTCGGCGGTCAGTGTTTGGAGACCCTTTCAACAACTTCGACGATAGGCGTATCAACCATGTATAAACTTTATCACGAATTTGTATCGTTATGAAGACAACTTAGTTAAAACACTGAAACGCATTTTCAAAAACGTGTCGTTCAGTCAGCGAAATTTGAATCTATATTTTTATATTAAAGTATTATTCAAGTATAATTAGCATATTTTCTCCTGAAGATGGCACATTGAAAGATTTTCTATTTTTAGTTCCAGGAATGCCCGGATTTCCAGGAATGCCCGGATTTCCAGGAATGCCAGGTATGGGGTTTCTCCAAAACATCATGTATAACGTGGGAGATATGTCAATGATGGGATCTAGAATGTACGAGGACGGTATGCAACGCTCCCAGAGTGGTAGACGATATGGACCAGGTGGTACGTCCTTCAGGACCAGGGATGGACAAGGTTACGCCTACAAGTAAGTCCTTGATTTCATTGTGGTTGTTTTGATGATGCGTGACGAATGTTTCTATGTCATTACTTCATTTGTTGTGTCATGCAAGCTTTTTAGTTTTTAATTCTGATACACATGTATACAGTAAAACCTCACTTAAAGAGCACCTTGATATCAACACCGTCGTATGTTGATGAACCAGTTTGTTTTATTCCCAAACTTTAACACTCACCTCTATGACCAACCTTTTTCACAACAAATAGTGGACTTATTATTGAGGTTTCATTGAACTAGGTTCTATTACAATTTTGTTCATATACAGTAAAATCTCACCTAAAGACCAACTCAAAATTAAGAACACAAGTTTCAAGACAGTTTTCACTGTTTTGCTTTCTATTCAACCTCAATATTAACTTATTAAGACCACCTCAATATGAAGACCACCTCAATATAAATACCACCTCAATATTAAGACCACCTCAATATCAATACCATTTCAATATTAAGACCACATCAATATCAATACTATCTCAATATTAAGACCACCTCAATATAAAGACCACTTCAATATCAAGACCACCTCAATACCATCTCAATATTAAGACCATCTCAATATAAATACCACCTCAATTTTAAGACCACCTCAATATCAATACAATCTCAATATTAAGACCACCTCAATATAAAGACCACCTCAATATCAAGACCATTTTTTAAGGGTCCCAAGGTGGTTTTATTTGGTCTTGTATCTCCTTTGCGTTTTGACTAAATGATCCATATGAATTGAAATATCATAAAATTCGGTGTAAGCTTGTCAAAATCACGCTCATCGTTTTAGAGTATGTGAGTGTATCTGAAGGTAACCAGTTGTGACTTCTTCAGTATCTTGTTTAGAATTCAAGTTATCTTATTTATCGAAGTACATTCCAATAATATGATTATGAGAAATGAACATACAGTAAAACCTCACTTAAGACCACCTCACTAATAAGACCACCTCTAAATTAAGACCAAAAAGTCCATTTTCACTGTTTTTTTTCTAAAACCAACCTCAGTCTTAAGACCACCTCAATATTAAGACTATTTTCAAGGGTTTCAAGGGTGGTCCTATTATTGAAGTTTTAGGGTAATTTCTTTCACCTTTTATCTCCTTATTTGTTTCACACCTGGTTTTTCAGCTCCCCTGATGGAAGATCCAGCTCATTTTCTTACAGTTATGGAAGCCCCGGCTCTACTGGATACCAGTACCAGTGGGGACCCGAAGGTTCATACTATCAAAGATGGTAGATACCGAGCCCTTTTCTCGAAAGCGTCATTCAAAATGTAGTTTAATTTAAGGCGAATAATCAGTAAATAAAATTAAGACACAAACTTCTTTATTGGTGTGTTGACGTTTTTAATGCATTCTTCAGACGACACACATATTGACACACATTGAGAAATACCCGAGGAATTTGAATTCAAGGGAAGTAACTCTATTGTATTGTTATTTTGAAATTGTGTATAGTCTCCCTTATATTCGAAGGCTTGTGTTTCTGTGGGAAACTTTGCAAATGTATTGAGTATATTCCCGTAAATTGTTACCAGAATAAAAGGAATGATTTTGTTATTTTGATTTACTCTTTGAGAACCTTGCCTCAGATGATTGAGTTATAATTCTTTATAATTAAAAAATGCCTTCTGAAACAGACGATCTTATTGTTATTGCATCATAATAACTTTTTATTTGTCACAAGCTGAAATACATTCTCATATACAGTCGGAACTCGTTCATTCGAATTTTCGAATAATACCTGGTTTCGAATAGTCCATTTCAATTCGACGTGCATAAGAAGATTCATCGGACCTGGTATTTATTTCGGATGATACCAAGTAATCGGATAGAAGGTTGTCGAATAGACGAGGACCAACGTTGAATATATTGGGAAGAAGTTATGGCTTGGTACAAAGCATAACCAGAATCATGAAAATAGAACGACACGAACAAGCAATAAGAGAATGAAGGCGATACAACGGTCCACGTTCTTGGAAGTGTCAGCAAAAATGCAAATTACTGTGTTTATGAGGACGACACTCGTACAGTTACTATCTTCTGGAACAGTCAGTAAAACTACTAGTGCTTAAACCTGTATAGCGGCACGCCAACACCGCACTGAACCGCCGTATACCAAAAGTCAAATGTTTACAAAAATATGTATCGAATGATCTAATGAATATTAACATACTCGTGGGACTTCAGAGGTCTAGTGGTTATGGTCGCTGACTTCAAATCACTTGCCACTCACTGCTGCGAGTTTGAAACCCACACGGGATATATAATTTGTAAGGTATATAGTTGGTTCTAACCCAGGTCATCCGGAAAATTGTGGAGCATTTACGTTGGCCAAACATTACCCATTGATGGTAGGCTTCCGACTGTAGGCGTCCCTTCTCATCCACAGCCATCTACAAATCCACTGTGCAGCCTTCGTAATTTTTCGAACTACCTGTCTCCTTTATTGACCTGACATTCCAATATCTTGGAGCAGCCCCCTCATGGATGTTGCTAGAAATCCCCTGCATTCAACCGGTGTGAAGTTAGCAGTAACAGCAATGCTGCTACTATTATTACTGTTAACTTCACACCAGTCTGCATTCATCTATTACAGGATAGTTCCTCATTGTCGATCCAACATTTTTTACATGGATGGGCTAGATCATCGTACACGTCGCTTTCTTTCGTTGATTTCGATCGTCTTTTAACATATTAACATTAAGTTGAACGATCACTGTCTTGCCAACACTTGAATATACAAGGATAATATCAGCGTTTTTATTCTTCATGTAACTCTTCTCTGCTTTGCAAGATAATTACTTTTGTAACACCATTTTATTGCATGATATCTAGGATTCAGACAGGTATACTCGTAATTGTTGTATTTATTTTTTCTCTTCTTTTTACTTTGACATAGACAAGGATGTCGTTTAACAAATAAAATGTTTTTTACCAGTTTATTAATGAATTGTGACTACATAATAAGTGAATACTGTTTCCACAAGACAACATCACATACTCATACCATATACATTGTAAGTAAATTTCCCCGAGTTACATAATATTTTACGCTTTTACTAAGCCCTGTCGCAAACATTTGTGTCATTCATTTGCATGCTCATATAATATAATAGTTTACTATGTATAGATGATTAGCTGTAGTGACAATGCTTAAATCGAAATAAAGCATTATACAGCTTACAGGTTTTTGCTAATGGTCGCAAAAGGGACTACGCTGTGCTGATGTGCATGATAGTTCACGTATTAAGTAAGTATTATAAAACATCATATTTCATATCACCCGCGAAATCTTGAATCATTTAAGTTTTAAAATGTGAAAAGTAAAACTCGCGCGCGCAAAAGTCAGTTTTGTATCATGTACATTGTATTCTGCGTTTCATTTGTCAGTATTTTTATAGTTGACGGATGATGTTTGGCATGTGTTGGTTACAATTGCATTGACGTTTATAAGCATCACATTAGTTATTGTATGTTTTGAGCATGTGCTCAACACGTGACGTCGGTTGATAAGTGTCGTCTAATCTGCTGTCAACAGTAACGTCCTTAAACGTCGCGGAAATGTCGTTTATATGTACAATGAGCAAAACACTCTAGTTTATGTTGTAAACAACTTGCACGTGAATACATACCGGTAAGTTGATATTTTTTCTAGCATTATTTTGCGTCTGTACAGAATACAAATATTTCTATGGATAATTCTAGCGTTACGCAATTATTGAATGTACGTTCGAAGTTATCATTAAACAAAAAATATTTTGAAAAATGATGTGTTGTTCAACATAAAAAAATGCCGTGATGTTACGATTGCTGGTCACTCAATATACAAAATTACGTTCACCGAAATTCAGTGGATTTCGGTAAGGTAACGTACCCATTATCGGAAGGTTAACCAATCCGCGCCAAGGTTACAAACCAAGAAATTGCCTTGGTGTTAAACGTAAGATTTGATTAGTTTACACAACACTGATATGAAAATAGCAAAACCATATTAGCACGGCTGCGCCGAAAAATAAAAGTATACCAATGTAACAATGTCAGAGAATTTACTGCACAGTTAAGAAAGTTAAGAAATATATTTTGATTGTGAAATTCTATTATACAAACGGCCACTGTGAAAATGATAGGCAATAACTTTTTGCAAATATTTTCATAATATTGATGACAATCCTCGTCATTTTTGTGCAGATGATTAAAAAACCAACCACAAATTTTGGAAAATGTCTAATTAAGTTTACAGCATGTAAAAACGAACACGATTGAACTTATATTCCCAGAAACCGTTGTTAGCGTCAAGGTCAAGGGAATTATGTGGTTAGCCTTTGTTTGTGATGAATATAAAGGTATGTATGATATGCATAATCCTGTATTCTCACCAAATATTACGCGTAAATTACTTTTCTGTTTGTTGTTTAACGAAACATATTTATTTTTGTTGACAGTATCACCATGACAACGACGCTGTTTTTAATCGTCTCGATTGCTTGTGTGGTTAATGTTGCTGGACAATGTAAGTTTGTTTTTTCCCGCTAATTAAGTTATTTTCGTGTTTTTCCCTGAAATATTGCTTTTGGCGAATGATATTCACAAACTCGTACATTTGATCGATCTAGAGCTATCGTGGCTGGTTCAGTTTTTCAAAAACTACCAAGAGCAATTCGAAGTTTGCCGCCATTTCTTCGCATCAATATCTTCATAACTCATTTTTATTTATCAATCACTCGGAGCAACTGCACTGAACGTGCTACCCGTACGTCTTAGTGTTTTAAAACCGCTCATGGTTCAACTGTGCTGAATCTGCTACCCTTATGTCTTGTATTTGAATACCACTCATGTGTATAATTAGGTTTAAAGTGATCTCAACCGAGCGTTTTTTATTCATTAAAAAGCTATTTCTTTACTAGCAAAGAAATCAAGCGATGATCGAAAATTATTCGTTGTTCAAGCCTGGTCAGTTCTATTCGAAATTTCAAAACGAGGCGGCATTAGCCTCTGGCGCACTGTATCTACGCTTACTATATTTGACTTCAGGGCCACTTCCGCAAAGTTTCTATGATAGTATGAGTCGATTGAATACCAACATGCAGACTATGAGGACAAACCTACAAGCTGCGGGACGGAGGATGGCCGCCAGGAGGGAAGCTGTTTTTGCCGAAAATTTTCTGTTAGCACAAAATGGCGCCGATTTTGGTGTGAATGGAAAGGTTTTTGTACCAGTCAATGGAGGACTTGGCTATGCTTACAAGTAAACATATTATTATTCTTTAGTAATCCCAAATGTACTTTAAAAAATGCTAATTCACATGTGTGTACATGTACATAGTTCTTGTATAAGTCAAATACCTCACGAACGAAGATAATTATCACAACTCCGAGATTAATTTCCAATATATACTCAATTTCTTAATCAACATCGAAATTGTTCATCGAATGGTGCTCTTAAAAACAATTAGCGAACCTTATGTGTTAATATAAGGTTACAGAATGTCTGAATTAATTCCATACAAATAGTTAGCCATTGTCCTCATATCAGTGGTATAAGCATAAATTAGTTACAAAGGGACTAAATTTGAAAGTGTCTATAAATTAATTATCATACCCATTGAACCTCTTACATATATTCGTACCGTCATAGGTTATGAAAAATAACCCTTTCTCTTTGAAATACATGTAGTGATAAAGTGTATTAATTCTAGACAATAATGACATTTTATAATTTTCTGTAATTGTTTACAAGGCTGTAACATAATGGTTTATAATTATGTTGATGTATTACTGCAAAATGCAGGTAATTTCCAAATACATGTACGTCATTAAATCCTTTCAAGCTATTAATTATTTTACATGGCTTACCACATGTCTCATAATTCGAACATTTATTTCTTGGTGATTGTTTAATTTTTGTGTGATATAAAATAAAGTAAGTGGAATTAAGTAGATCGTTATTAACCGGTTTCATTGTTTCCGGTCTTGCTCAGGGGTGGTGGAGGTGGCTATCATTAAGGAATACCACCCACAAGAGTGGCGGGTGGCTATAATTCAGGGGCAGTTCACTCAGAGGTGGCGGAGCCGGCTATCATTTAGATGCAGTTCCCTCAGAAATGTGAGAGACGGCTATCATTTAGAGGCAGTTTCTTCAGGAGTGGGGGAGGCGGCTATCATTTAGGGGCAGTTTCCTCAGAAGTGGGGGAGGCGGCTATCATTTAGGGGCAGTTTCCTCAGAAGTGGGGGGAGGCGGCTATCATTTAGAGGCAGTTTCCACAGGAGTAGGGGAGGCGGTTATCATTTAGGGGCAGTTTCCTCAGAAGTGAGGGAGGCGGTTATCATTTAGGGGCTGTTCCTTCAGGAGTGGTGGAGGCGGCTATCATTTAGAGGCAGTTTCCTCAGGAGTAGGGGAGACGGTTATCATTTAGGGGCAGTTTCCTCAGAAGTGGGGGTGGCGGCTATCATTTAGGGGCAGTTCCCTCAGGAGTGGGGAGGTTGCAATCATTCAAGGGCAGTTCCCTCAGGAGTGGGAGAAGCGGCTATTATTTAGGGGCATATCCCTCAGAAGTTGGGAGGCGGCTATCATCTAGTGACAGTTCCCTCAGTAGTGGGGGAAGCGGCCATCATTTAGGAGCGCCACCCTCAGGGGAAGTGATGGCGGCTATCATATACGGGCATCACCCTCAGAAGTGGGGGATGCGGCTATCATCTAGTGGCAGTTCCCTCAGTAGTGGGGGAGGCGGCTATTATTTAGGGGCAGATCCCTTAGAAGTGGGGGAGGTGGCTATCATCTAGTGGCAGTTCCCCCAGTAGTGGGGGAGGCGGCTATTATTTAGGGGCAGATCCCTCATAAGTGTGGGAGGCGGCTATCATCTAGTGACAGTTTCCTCAGTAGTGGGGGAGGCGGCTTTCATTTAGGACCGCCACCCTCAGGGGTAGTGATGGCGGCTATCATATACGGGCATCACCCTCAGAAGTGGAGGAGGCGGCTATCCTTTAGGAGCACCACCCTCTGGGGTAGTGATGGCGGCTATCATATACGGGCACCACCCTCAGTTGTGGGGAGCGACTATCATTAAGGGGCACCACCTTAACGGGTGAGGGGAGGTGGCTATTATTTAAGGGCTTTTGAGCTTTTACAGAAAGGCGAGATTCGAGTTTTGACACACAGGCGAGATTTGAGCTTTTGACATAAGGGCGAGATTTGAGCTTTTGACACAAGACCGAGATTTAAGCTTTTGACACAAAGGCGAGAACTGAGCCTTTGAAACAAAGGCGAGATCTGAGCTTAGACATAAAGGCGAGATCTGAGCTTTAAACACCAGGGCGAGATTTGAGCTCTGGTTTTATAATTTAGGACGCTGGTATTAACCCACTGTGTTCATTTTATTGGAGTTAGTCTTACATTTTTCTCAATATTTTCTTTTACAGTTCATCTGATGGCTCTTTTACGATGTATGTGATTGGTTCCAGTAATCCACCGCATGGCTTCATGCGCCATATTGGAATAAACGGGAACCAGATGTATAATTCATGGTGAAATCATTGGATTCCGGGCGTTCTTTGTTCAACTATATTATCATTACTCAAAATTTGAAATTAGACATTCGCATATGTTATTATAGACGTACGTTGCAGTTTCGTATTTTGGCAATGCGTACTACAACATGCATCAATTCATGCATAACAAGACAAGTGCCACAAACGCTTTACGCATGCGCACTAAACGTGCAATTTTGTGTACAAAGTATGCAAAGTCTCAAGTCAAGGTGACATTTACAAAAAAATCAGTGTGTTTTTACATGCGGAAACATATTTAGATGGGTTTTGCTAAATGATCGATCAGTGTTTAAATTGGTTAAATATATTGTTGAAAGACAAACACAACAACGATTGGAAAATGAAAGCTTATTTTTTTATATTTGGCTATAAAGTTCATTAAGAAAAACAATCGTGTCTCAATAAGTGCAAAACTGACATATTTGTATTAATATTTATTTACAATATGCTTCTTTCTAGGCTAGTGATTTCACTTTATATTCAATTTAAAAAAACAAACAAACGTACAATGGACGTTGTAAATGCATGTACACAGTGTATTTATCATTAAATATTTATTTCAATATTAAATAGTACGTCTTAGTTTTAATGATGATAATGACTTCTAAGCAAACATAACAGCGACTTTGTATCAAAACAACGAATTTCACGATTTTTTTTTCGTGTTGTTTGAATCGTACTTTATTGTGTTACTTGAATAACGTCATATGTTTGTTTGTCCCCTAAAACGTATTGTAATCCCGCTTATTTTCTTTTCCCCTTCCGTTCGCTTCATGTTCATGTTCTCATGTGATGTACTATATATTTGTACTTTGTATGTGATTGTATGACGATGTACATTGTACAAGTCAAAACAAATAAAATGTTCTGTTCTGTGTTGTAATTGTTATTTCGTTGTATATATTTTCTGATGCCCGATGTGTTTGATAAACGCACAGATGGTTGTATATATTTTCCCACACACTGCAGACGTACACATTGTGACAACGAGTTTACTTAGTCACAAAAATAATTAAGTATGTTTTCTGACCGTAAAATCCAATACATCTACACTCACTACCTATTTATTTCCATTAATCCAATTTGTATATTTTAATTCATTTCTCTTACACACAGCCTTTTGTTTTTAACCACAACGTTAACACAAAGTAAACCAATCAATAAAAGGATAACCAATCTGTGTCAAGGTTACAAACGTTGTTAGGTTGAAGAGAAGTTGGTTTAGGGGTTAACGTATGTTTTGATTGGTTTACACAACACTGATATGCAAACAGCAAAACCATGTTAGTACGGCTGCGCCGACAAATCTTTACCTTAGGCAACTTTACCCATGAAAAAGGGACGATGTCTCGCTACGGTAATCGGGAGTTTTTAATTTAGAAATGTTGTTTATACCAAAACAATTCACTACATGTATTTATTTACAAAGAGTGATTTCTCGCCGGAGCCGATAAATCTTATAATTAAACTATCAATTAAAGTATACTGGTAATGACAAAATCTAACAATTTTATAAATTTAATGCGATTTGATGTTTCGACTCTGACATCAACATACAGCTTTAACGCTTGGGGGTACTTAATAATATATGTAGTGTCAATATGCACAAAGATGGGTCTATAAATTATCAGGCATTTGTTTACAGTTATAAACAGTAAAAATGTCGACAAATGGAGAAAATATCTTAAAACGGATGTCAATCTCAGCATGTGCTCAATCTGGATGATGTGGGTGCTTTCTTGTCAAGTCGACCCTCCGAAAGATTACTTAAATAATGTCAATGTGATTTAGCCACAGTGTCTTAATTTAGTAAATATAGTAAAAAGTTACTGTGTTTATGAGGTGGACACTCGCCGCGTACATTTTTTCTAATGCACTTTATGGTATTTCGGTCGACCCGGTATGTCCCCCGCCCACCATAAAGAAACTTTTGGAAGCAAAAAGAGGGAACTTACCTGTCAGTATGGCTGTATAGGCCAAGCATACAATTTTGAACCCAAAGACGGTCACTGCACAGTGCCAATGAGATCCATCGTACAGTAATAATTTTCATGACATCCAACGAGCACTTTCCTGGAATCAAACCAGTACTTTAGGTGGGAAACACTGAAAAGTATTTCTGTTTTACCCGGCTGGACGAGGGATCGAACCCTAGACCTTTGAAATCGTAGTCAGCAGCGTTAACCACCGAGCCACAAGGCCAGTAAATGTAGTATCAACTGTCCAGCATCTTTTATAGGCGCGCCTGATTTCCTTGTCACGCCCAAACGAACACCATACTCATGCAGATGCTGACCTCCATCATTCAAAGTTCAGCCAGCAATTAATGCTGATCGTAAAGCCACCACAAATATGGAAAAAGTTCACTCGTAGAGGAATTTGCGTAATGGAGACCATGGTTTTGTTTTATGCATGCGTTTAAGTAGGGTAGATTTGACAAGAATTAACGAATACTATTAAATATCGATGATCTTCGACAATTTCCGGCGTATTTTGTGTACTTCCGGTAATCGTATATAAACGGGACCGGCAACTCGACTTTAGCGCTGAAAATGTTGTCGACCATTCCCGATGCCGGTCGCCATTTTGGAAACGCTAGCGGTAAATATATTAAAATCCGTGGTTAAAAAAAAAGTGAAAAATGCGCTTATTACTGCCTTTGTCTTGTTTATCATCCTGACAGTTTTTTTGTCCACGATAATTGATACTAATAAGGAGATTCAGACCGAAGTGTAGCATGATTTCAGTAGTTCTAGCGTGTTGACGTGGTCTGAAGGCAGTATTTTTACGTAGTTTTTAGGTAAGCAATTTTCCACATTTTACAAAGAATTTGTTTGTAAATGGTGTCTCTCTCACTGGTGCGGTCAATATTTGTCCACTAATTCTCATTATGAACTATCGGACATCATTATTATTCATTTAACTGCAATACATGTTCATGAATGGTTTGAGCATTAAAATATTGTGGATACTACTTCTTGTGCTCAAGTATTTCTTTGCATTATAAAAGGACTTTTATGTTATTTTGAGTCGTTCTGATACTGTGAAAGAATGGCAATTAAAGCCTGTTTACCAGTCATTTCGACCCTCTTACTGATATTTTGGCACATAATTGACATTAAAACATCATAAAATAATAAATAGTATACTGGGCTTGAACCCACGACTCCATAAACACACACTAGTACAGCGCTCTACCGGCTGAGCTAACTGGGCGGCCGTCTTATCTCACACCGCAACAATCTTCCCTTCAGGTATTTCAGGCTTAACCACCGTGGGCTGGCAAACACCGCTGCCAAGATTTAAGTAATTTAAGGGAAAACAGCACCCGATATGGGACTCGAACCCAATACCCCCTAAATACTAGAATGGTGCTCTACAGACTGAGCTTACCGAATGGCTAACTATCCACACACCACTACACTCCTCCCTCTTCCGGCATTTGAGGTTCAACCACCGTGGGCCTTCAAACACTGCTGCCATCATTTAAGTAATTCAAGGGGGAAAAGTGCACCCAATAATGGGGCTCGAAAAGCACACAGCAACGTACTGACCGGGGCTTTACGAATGATAACACAGAATGATCGCACCGCTACAGGTAACACTTTGACGTCGGTTGTCATATACCACGTTATCGACCACCATCAGTAACGTAGAGCTTTAAACGTCATGTTAAAGTCCTTCGAATGACTAATTAATAAAACCACACTGATTCATTTTGTAAACAACGTGCATATGAGTATATGTCTGGTAAGTTGATAATACTTATTTTCTGGAATTATTTGGAGTTTTTCTAAGGTATTGTGCTAAAAGGCGTGATGTATGATTATAGACGTGTTTATAACGTAAATCAGAAAAAGGAACTTAATGTATGATTGAGATAAGATCGAAGGTCAGATATTAATTGTGAAGTATTATAATAAGTTTATCACCGGTGTGAAAGATATGAAAATGAATTGTGCAAAATTTACCTTATTATCATATACTGAACTAATTTTCTACCGTGGAATCAAAACATGCACACGTACCTATTTTAATTAAAATTGATGTTCGTGTAACAAGTAAGTTATGAAACTAAATGAAATGCGTTTGATTTAATGTGATGCATGGCTGTATGATTGCTATACTGGTAAAAACTGCTAACCCGTCCGTAAGAGTTAACGTATTCTCTAACAAGTCACTGGATACACCTCAAGTTGATTTTAATTGCAGTAAACTATATTAATTAAGATTCTAATGAACTGAATAATTGAAAAAAGATCTATGTAAAGCTATTTAAATCGCGTTCATTGTTTCAGTTTACTTTGTCATAATGTAGTGTAGATTTTCCAAATAAAAATGTTGGGTCAGCTCTTTTGACCAGTATGTATTTTTTATCAATTTATATTTTCTTGTTTAAAAAAATAAACTTAAGAATATACAAGTATATTAATACATGTGATACTAGTTGGCAGTTCCAACGCTGTACGTAGTTAGATTTCAACATTTCTTCTATAGATAGGTACTTTGTGATAGTCAGTTTTGTTTTGTAATGTAGTTTAACGCCGGTTTTCATCAGTGTTTCAGTAAATTATGGCAATCATTTGACCTTACTAGTGTTCCTTGGTTTTCAACAGCACTTACCTGCTATTCCGCTAGCAACTTACAACTTTCCCGCTTAAATCCGTGGGATTATTTTCACTCATTTTGTCATAGGGAACATCAATCTCCTACGCAGTGATCTCCCCTTATAGTTATGCTCTACTGCAAGGGAGTTTGAGGGAACATACGTCTCCTCCAGGGTTAGAACCTACGACCTCTCGATAGATAGCTCCCACATCTACAATATTTACATCTCTTGTTCTTAATCATCAGCCATTTTGATAGGCAAAACTGATAAGCCCTTATAGGAGTATTTTCCAAATATGTGATGATTGAGAAAATACCAAGATAATTTGCATGTGACAAACACTTTTTCTTCAACTCATTGAGCCTATTTCCCACATGAGCATAATCAATAAGATAGTTTTTATATCTGATTAGTTAATCATCGTTTACATTATATTCCCTATAAACTTTGAGGAAATTTACCTATCAATATGACCGACAATTCAAAACAAGGGAGGTGAATATTGTAAATGTAGGAACTATCTATTGGCTGTCCAGTGCTCTACCGACTGAGCTAGCTAGCATGGTGGGCTGTTCATGTTGTGCTGTTTCTCCTTTTCCTAAAGTTTCATCTTACTACCTAGGGATCTGTTTGGGGACATGCTGTTCTGTGAACGTGACCTTTGGTCCTTACGCTACTCTTAATAACATTATAAACATTTGTAAAATTATGATTGTCATATAAATTTCTAATCAGGAAACATGGACTGGTAGCATCATATTCTAATGGTAAGGCGCAAAACATAATTTCAGAACGATATATTCAAGCCAACGATCTAACACAGATCGTAACATATGTTATAAATTACGTGTATAAATAAACGGAGAGTAAACACGATATAAATCATGTACTGTCTGTATACACTTGTCATCAGATGTTCTTAGAAAATATTTTGAAATGCAGTACTTAAGGTCAAGGACGCTTTGTGGTTTGTCATTGTTTGTAAACTTAAACATCTGCGCAGTTGAAATTTACATAAAATACATTTGCATACAAAAACTGTTATAGTGAACCCTCAATAAGACCAACATTCCTTCAGATGAAAGTCGGTCCTAGTTGGGAGTTTATCTGATTATCGACTTAAGGTAAGCCGTCTATCATTGGTTATGGTATTCCATCTCTAACGTTGGGTAATTTCTCTTCAATATATGCAGATTTCTGGGATAAATATCAAGAATGATCTCCCTTGATTATCGGCTTTGTTTAAGTCATTTCCTCTAACTAGGATTGCCTCCCTTTTCCACGAAAATGACACCTGCCAAACTTCTAAATTGCATAAAAATGTTAAATCTAATTTCACAGCAGTTGCAAGTTATTTAATATTCTAGGCAGTCATTCACTTTCTATTTTTTAAAAGGTCTTTTATTCAAAACTTCATTTTCCATAAATATATCATACATTTGAAAGAAATAAGAAAACTTGCAATTCCAGTTTCATCATGCGTTGGTAAAATTTAGGCAGCATTTTGTTCAAAATGAAATTTTGCAAAAACTAGACGGTAAATGTTACTGAACTGTCCAGTCCAAAAAAATGTGATTTGAATTTTTTTTAAAATACTGACTTTTCTTAAATTTGCAAGTCTCTTTAGTACACAGGTGGTTTCACTACATGAAAATACACGAAAATCATTGATGCAAAGCATCAAAGGTCGCCGCTAAAGAATTGAATGATATTTTGTTATTTACATTCTTTTGTACAAAAACATGTAAGTAAAGCATTACACTCCATTTTAGTAGTATCTCACACGTGAACAAAAAATATTAATCTGTTTACAGACCCAGTTCCAACTTCTCTGTATATAGCAAGCCTTTGCCGGGTCTTTGTTCACAAACATAATAATATTTAAAATTACATTCTTTGAATCTTTTACATAAATTCTCATTAAGTTTCTAAATAATTATCTCAGATTATCATGACACTCAAAATTTATCACAGGAACACATTTTCTTTTCTGATCCATACGTACGTAAACAATAAGCTTCGAATAAGCACTACTTTTATCTAAATATTTATTTCATACAGTTAACGCATCACTTCTATTTGTTATAAGTTGTTATGTAAAAGATTCAAAGAATGCAATTTTAAATATTATTGTTTTGCTTTATACAGAGAAGTTGGAACTGAGTCTATAAACAGATCAACTACTGTACTTGAATTTTACTTGATTGGTCCACTAAAGTGTCATGGTCACTAAACATGCAACCTAGTCAATAATCAAATAACAACCTCTAATTATAGGTACATGGTGACTAGAGTTCAACTATTTATGTGTGTTCATTTAGTAATGTTAATATCGCTAGTTCTGTCATGTGATTGAAGAAATGCTGGATTTCCGCAGGATTTTATTGTTTACATCACGTGAGAACTATTTTCAACTTTCTAAAAATAAACTTTCCGTAGACTGGTTTCAAATATTTTATCAGTCAAAATAGACCTTGACCATTTGAAATCGTGCACCACATGAGGGACAAAATAAACTTTCCGTAGACTGGTTTCAAATATATTATCAGTCAAAATAGACCTTGACCATTTGAAATCGTGCACCACATGAGGGAATAAATTAAAAGATTTAAAAAAATAAAATAAAAAAATAAAAAAATATTACAAATACTTGTTCTGTAAAACTTTATTGTCAGTGGGTAAAATTGTCTTAAATCGAATAATCTTGGAAAAGAAATTAAGTCACGTGCCCCTCCACGTTCC
This sequence comes from Mactromeris polynyma, assembly GCA_032209605.1. Lineage (NCBI taxonomy): Eukaryota > Metazoa > Mollusca > Bivalvia > Venerida > Mactridae > Mactromeris > Mactromeris polynyma. Next base: position 9,272,074 of record JASFXZ010000012.1, read on the forward strand.
ACGTACAAAAATATATCCCATTCCAGACAGTACGGCGACAATGAAGACATAAGAAAACAAATGTAACTTTCTATTTATCAATTATTCTTTAATGGCTACCATTTTTGCAAAGAAGAAAAAGGACCATTACTTATTTTTGTAACGGTGAAAAGTTATAAAGTTTTCAGATTTTATCCGCACCATTATAAAGATTGAAACAACAACTGTTTCATTTACCGCAGTCATTATGCCAATGATGGACGGCTTACCTTAAAACATGGCATGCTATGAAAATACAGTCCAATAAATGAGGTGGTCTTAGATTTCGATGTGTTCTATTAGTGAGATTTTACTCTACATGCAGTTAACGTTTATGTTTGTTTTTGTTGTCCATAAAATATTACATTATATTTGCATATAATACACCTTTCAGCGCACTATAATCATGGCAATTACACTGCTAGTAATCATCTCGGCGGCTTGTGTACTCAACGTTAATGGACAATGTAAGTACGTTATACTATATCTGTGAATGAAATTTTCCATTACGTATATTTATGTATGTTTGTTTCCTGTTTCGTGGTAATGAATATACATGCATTAGCATCCGTCTGACATTTTACTAGACACTTTACTTCAACCGTTTGTGGAGTCCGAATGTTCAATTTTGTTGGGAGTTTTACGTCGTTTTTCAATAGACGTGTGCATTGTTTTTGTTTTTAAAAGCTGTTTATGGTGTTTTTTCCAAAGAAAATGATGCTTTTGCCCTTTGTTTCCATTTCCATAAATGATGTATAGTTATGTGCATTTCTTATATACTAATACATGTATTACATTTTCAATATTTGCAAAATTATGTTTGTGTTGTGTTTTATTTTCTCTACGTACTCCCTCAAAATATTTCTCAAAAATTATTTTACTACACTTTTCCGGCGACATTGATGCCTTGCATCATATTTCACTTGTATTTAAGTCGTGTTTGTGCGGTCCGTTGGCCTGACCAGTGTTTCCGGGTTACCAACCAGTACTAATCTGTTCTTCCGCCAGCATCTGACAACTTTTCTACATGAATCGGACGAGGAAGATGAAATAATGGAAGACAAATAGCTTGTATTATCTTTAGTCAAAACGAGAACCTACGGTCCGTTCGGGATTCGAACCCATGGGTCTCCAGATTCGCAGTCGTCTGTTCAACCGATTGAGCTGAGCGGATGGCTCCGACCTTCTCCCCAGTCAATCTTGTTTGCTCAAACTGTTTAATATACATGTAGTACAAAAGCTCAGTAAAATACATGTTGTATTGGTTTCACGTTTGGAAACCATTTGATTTTTTGTTGGCAAAACGCCATCGGGTTTTAACATTTGGAATTCAATTTTTGTATACTTTCTAACTTTCAGGGCCACTTCCGCAAAGTTTCTATGATGATATGAATCGATTGAATAACGACATGCAGACTATGAGTACAAACCTTCAGAGGATGGCCGCCAGGAGGGAAGCCATCTTTGCCGAAAATGTTCCGTTAGCACAAAATGGCACGGAATTTGGTGGGAACGGGAAGATTTTCATAGCAGCCGACGGAGGCTTGGGATATGCTTACAGGTATGCATTACATTTTGCTGTAAGTTACACACAATGAAATGGTCACGTAGAACGTATAAGGTTCTTGTTTCTTCCGATACTGTATAGACCATACGTTAATATAGTTATAGCCTGATGAGGCAGTTCGAGCACCAACTATATTGACTATGTTTGATGATAAAATTCAGTCTGATCTGGTTACCTCTTCGAAAGTGGGGGTTATATATACTATAACATGTTTCCGAACAGTAACGATTGTTCAACCACAGAGTTAGCATGGTTGAACTATAGTCGATATTCGAAACACATCTATAGCGTTTTCAAACCTCCAAATTCTAAGAGTGTCTAGATTAACTTGACCATACATGAACTAGAGTTATTTCATCCAACCATATAGTCACCATAGTCAGTGATTAAACTACATCTCACTCACAATTATGATAATGTTGTTGTGGATGACGATAATAATAATACTGATATTTCGTCGACGTAGATTTATTTTATTATTCTGATTATGTTTCCAATGCAGGTCAACCTCTCGAGAGCAACATCCTTCGAAGGACACGCACTATTTAGTTATTGTTCAAAAGGCTGATGTTTGAGAGAGGTTAACTTCACTAATTCACTGTATATACGTTTTTGTATAATTCCTTTTCAGTTCAGCCGATGGTTCCTACACGATGTATGTGATTGGTTCCGGTAATCCTCCTAGTGGGTTCATGCACCATAATGGTCCGAACGGGAACCAGTATCGATCATGGTAAACACATCGGAATTTCCGGCAGATAGTCTTTCATTAACAGAAATTTAAATAACATAAATGTTGGAACTTGATCTACGAAAATATGCTGTTTGAACAAAGTTTTGTATTATGACATTAAAGATGTTCACTGTTTCACCGATATGACGTCTCGAATACCGTATTCATTGCGCATGCGCACTGCAAAGCTTAGTATTTTGACACTTTTTCGAAAACAAAACATAGTCAATATGTCAATTGAATGTCTAAATAATCCGGAATCGAACCCGAATCTGCCGGGTGACTGTCTTACGCTTTCTATAATTTGAGCTGGCCGAGCAAGCACGTTAATTAGTTTAAACATATTTTATTTACATACTATGAACATCATAATAATACAATACAATATATAACATTTTACAATAAACAAGTTTGTTCAGTAGTAATGTAAAAAGGATGGGACCGAAAGCCAAAGACTTATATAGGTCTTCTCCTGAAAGCACGTTAATTGTTACATTTGGTTATAAAAGACATATAGGTCTTCTCCTGAAAGCACGTTAATTGTTATATTTGGCTATAAAGGACATTAAGGACATGATGCTTTATAAACTACATATAAACAAAATTGATGGTAAAATATATAACTCCATTAAGAGTATATTCAGTACATAGTTCTTTTTCATCTGTACGTATTAATCAAACGGACTGGTTCGATTGAGCAAAAGGGGTGAAACAAGGATGTAGTTTGTCTCCGACCCTCTTTGCCATCTTTGTGAATGCTCTGGTCAAAGAAATCAACAACCTTAATCTTGGATTTAAAGTGATCGACACTTCAATATCGATGCTCCTGTACGCGAATGATATTGTATTGATTGCGGATTCAGAAAAAAATCTACAGACAATGCTCAACACGATGCATGATTGGTGCAAACGTTAGCGAGTCCTGATTAACTGTGATAAATCCAAAATAATGCACTTTCGGAAAGGGAGACAACAACGAAGTAACTACCAATTCCAAATAATAGGTAACTATTTTTTGTGACGAAATAAACTCGTTGTCACAATGTGTCCGTCTACACCGTGTGGAAAAATATATAATATGTACGTTTATCATACATAATATAATAATGCTTTTCAGAGTGAAAATATGATCTTCACAAGATCTGTCGGACCTAAATCCGTTTTGTGCATCGGCTAAAATATCGTGCTCGTTCAGATATGCCGTTATTCGTCTATTGATGAAAGCACTATACAACTTACTCACACAAGAAAGCAAGCTGACACCTCTATAGTTCATTGGTAATCTCGTGTCACTAGATGGGTCCTTCAAAATTGGACAAATAACTGATTTCCTCCAGGATGAAGGTATAATGCTCGTGTCCATCAACAACTGAAATAACTGTTGTAACATCGCTATGACGCTCGGGAATTTCAACACATCGTTCGGTATCATATCATATCCCGAGGCTGATTTGGATTTAGCTTTCATCACTACCCTGGTTATTTCTTCTATTGTTATATTCCTGTTCTGTTCAAATGGGGGTTGGGTGTATATAGTGGATCAGACATCTCCATTTCAATTAATTGTTTATGAATTTTATTCTGGTTGAAAAATTCCTCGTCGAAATCACGGTTATTTTCATCACAGTATAAATTTGCAAAATCACATTTCCATCGCTCGAACACTCTGTTTGCATCACATATTGTAAGACCATGCTCAACAATTTCAATTGGAATCGTTCTATTCTGTCTTGGACCTATTCTACGAATTTTATTCCAGAAGTCACTAGGGTTATTTGATGATAAATCCTCTATTTCCATTGCAACTGATTCACGGTACTGTCGCTCTTCTTTTCTGAGTGTTTTGTCAAATAAAGATCGCGCAGTTATATACTCCCTACGTAGCGCATTTTTGACATTCCTTGACTTATTACATTTTAAAAATGCTCGTTCTTTATAGGTAATTTCATTCCAAAGTTGAGTTGAGTTTTCATTCCAAAACTGTTTTTTGTTCTTATATCGTTTACTTGCTCGTTTTGTAGCCTTGTATTTTGGCACATTCTTGTTCATTTCATTTATCAATGTATCACAAAACGTTTCGTAAACCGAATCAATATCACACTGAGTCTCTCGATTAATTTCAATACGAGTGATTATATCCAATGAAGCTTTTCTAGCAAGGTCGTTACACATGAAGTCCGGCGGAATTCTGTTAAGTTTAAATCGTGGTGGACATTCATCTTCATTATTGCTGCTTTCACAGTGCTTTAACATCGTTATTTCCTAATTCGATCCTCTTAAACGGCAATAAATCATTTATCCCGTAATCAACACTTCATTCAGGAGAAATAAACAACAAAACACTGTCATGAATTTAGGAATACTCTCGCATTGAATATTCATATATGTGGTCACATCTAATACTAAAGAGAGCAATAACAATACTTAAATACAATTTGATAACGTTCATTCTAATTAATACAACACTGTTCAATGTTCACGCTAATTAATACATCACTATTCAATGTTCACTGTAATTAATACAACACTGTTCAACGTTCACTGTAATTAATACAACACTGTCGAATGAAGATATACATATAAAAAGACACATACATGAAGTGCGAACTGTTCAAACAATGTTCCTTATTATAATGTTTCATGTTACACTTATGTCTACTGCAGAATAGTCTCTAAATTAATAAAGTTCATTCTAATTTCATTAACACTTCCCTTGAAAAATACATTATGTTTGCCTGCTAATATTTAAATACATGAACTTGCAATTAGATTTCTTTCTGTTGTATAAAGCAAAATATTAAACAACAATTTGACATGAGTGGGTGAAAACTATCATGGGTGGGTGTACACAATATTCAACGACTGAGTGATGTATTAAACCTGGGATAAATACATTTAGTCACTTCAAATTCCGTTAAAATCATACAGTGGTCAAGTAAACGCGACCTTTCATCCAGTAATCCGTGCAGTCCATGTTGATCGACGATCGTTTGTGGTGATAATACATTAAAACAATTACAGAGCTTTAAACAATCGTGTGGTACACAAATGTAGTCGACCACTTATTTCCCTTTTCTTGATAACGACGTAAAATTGTTGCTTGTGACATCAAATCTACCATTTAGTACCCAGCACTTAGCTTTACAAAGGAATGCTAAGAATTCACGACCGTGTTGATAAGCAGTTTGGTCTAACATATGTCTGTCTTGCACTGAGTCTACGTCACAATTTACATCTGATAATGAACCTATGCGTGAATTGAAATCGCCGGTCAAAAATATAGTGTCACTGTCTCAATTCAAATACACTTGTGCTAATAAATGTGCGAAGAATCCTTTTGCGTCTCTTCCCCTGGTCGAGTTTTCAGGAGGCAGGTAACATGAGGAGACGACAAATTCATATTCACATAATTTGTTGACAAATTTAACCACTAATATTCCATCATATGTTTTATCTACCACTTCTATACCATATTCATCACAAATACAGTTTTTCACTAGAAGACCTACCCCACCTGAAGCTTTAGGTGCATTTCTGTGTAATTCCATTATGTTGAATCCAAACCATGTATAATTCGTTATGTTAATTACATCGTCTTTTCGTAACTGCGTTTCACAAAGTGATATAATGTCCGCGTTCACAGATTCTATGATACTTGTTCTAAGCGCATGATTATCACGTGTCCATCCACATACATTAAGGTGAGCTAACTTAATAGATCCATTGAGACGGGTAACATCCTATTTACGTTGATCTTGTTGCTGGGCACGGTGTATGATTCGTCCGTTTGCATTTACACGTAATGTACTGCTTTGTGGTAATTCTTTCGGAATGGCACGTGCGTTCATTTCAATGAGTCTTTCAATGTGCGACTTACAACTCTTGATGTAAACATTTTTGTACAAATCTAAGTCTCTGAGTGTCATTTTGTTCCATAGCACAAGCACTTTTTCTTCAACATTTTGAAAGCTTATTTTAAGTAATGTTGGTCGGTTTTCGAACCGCGTCGTGAGTCTTATTGCACCAGTGATTAGCACATTTGATGATACATCATTGCCTAAGGATGTGATTAAATTCTCCGCTACAGCCATTGGATCTTCCTCCTCCGTATATTCTAATCCACTTGCCGTTATAGTGATATTGCAGGACCTCAGGTTTAATATTTGACTACCTACTCTACTGTTTATACACGCTATCATTTATTATGTTAAGATAATACTGATTGTACGTAATTCGTCTACCGCTATTTCACATCCGGTGGGTGGGGTATGGTACATATCATAGTTTACCTGTTATTTAAACGTTTAACAATGCTAAAAATACGAAACCCTCATTCATTAGGTAGAACTTTATATTAAGAGTAAACAAGTTTACCTTTACTTATCTAGTCCTCTATTAACTCGGAGTTTATCTCTGTTGTATACACGCATGTTATTATTTTCTAATTGTAAGTAAACCGGACCTGACGTCACACCGCGCGTGTGCGTTGTTTGTAAACAAACGCTCATGACAGAAGCTGTCAAGTTTATCGTTTGTTGTCTATCTTTTTTTATGGCTTGGAGAACATGTCATTCCATAGGTAATTGATGTATTATATATTTTTCTTTGTATGTACAGCCAAATTTAACTGAGTTCCATACAATTTTATAGTTTTATCAGCAGAATTCTGCCATAATTCTACAAGCTTATTCACATATCTTCTGCGACATTCCGCCGTTTCCGCTAATTTCTGCGGCCGGCGGAATTCCGCAGATGCGGAATTGGGGGGTATATAAGGGCATGTTTTTTACCATTTTCGGGAGTTCAGACTAGGGTTTTTCACGAAAGGGCGTTATTATTTTCATTTGTTAAATTAATCAGATTAAGTTGGGCTATTTGTTTTTACTGAAATATTGACTTTGTTTGTAATGAGTTACTTGATACATTAGTGCATTTTATTGCATTACGTTTATTGAGTGACATCTACTGTTACTTATTTAATATAATAAACGACGTTTACAGTGTTGAAATTTATTCATGTGGTATTATAATTTATCCTTTTTATTTGATAAATTGTGTCATTGATCGGCCTCCAATTGATTAAGTATCGTGATCGTGACATTGTTTTCTGGTGACAGCGGTTAAAATAATTTGTTTTGTAATTGTTTTCTGGTCTGTAGTGGGTGCAATATTTTCTTTTTAATTAAATATAGGGAACATTTAGATCCTTTATTTGAATATTTTTAAGGATTAGATCTACTTATTGTAAACAGTCTGTTCTCATTTTTTTTATTTAATAACATAGACTATCTTTACAGTCAGTTTTATCATTATTGACTCTCTTTGCAAAGGTATTCCATGAATATGGAAAGAGAAGGTGAACGAACATTTACCATCAAGAAGAAGTTACAAACATAACTACATACATAACAGTACAGATTATAGCTCTGATAGCAGTAATGAAACAGAAATTGAAATGAGTCGGTCCCATTTAAATGCGCACTTAAAGATTAGTCGCAGAACAAGAAAAATAACCCAAACTTACCTGCATTTACTGGCAAAGAAACCTTGACAGTTTGGTTTAATAGATTTGAGGATGTTGGTAGGAGACAAAATTTGTCCAATGAGGAGAAATTGGACGAGTTACTGCCTAAATTACAAGGGGTAGCTGGAGACGTTGTGTACGATCAATTGTCTCAGCAGGTCAGATCAAATTATAGATCACTATGTAAGGAACTTTCGAGTAGATTCAGAATTGTTGAAACATCAAAAACATTCTGGAAGAAGTTTACTAACAGAAATCAAATACATGGGGAAACTGTTGAGGAATATGCTGCAGACATTAAAAGGCTGTATGATAAATTCCCATGCTAATAGAGATAATAATACAAGACAAGAGGATATTTTAAGGCGATTTCTGGATGGAAAATTTCCCTTTAGTAATGGCTGCGAGTTTAGCTGATATCAATGGAAGTCCAACAGCAAAGTCAAAATACTGAATCCATTCAAAAATACAGATTCTATTAATCAAGACACAAACATAGGCACAGCTGAATTTGTCACTGAACAGCCTATAACAATCTTAGAAAGTGAGAATGAAAATGATTTAAACAAATTCAATGCAGTCAGACGCCTGCAATTTGTACAAGAAACAAAGCAAACTGTAATGAGACAGATAAGTCATAGTGATAAAACAAACATTACACATAATAGCAGAAATATTACTGAGATATGCAAAGATATACCTGACCACTTACAATCGTTCTACACTGAGTCAAGCAAAGACAGAACTCATAGTGAAAAGTTACAATTGGGAAATTTATTGGGGTACAAAGATGTATTCTCTAAAGATGATACTGATCTAGGTAGAACAAAACTAGCAGAACACATAATTGATACGGGTGATGCGAAACCACTCAAACAACCGTTCCGTCGAGTGCCGTTAGCATATGCAGATGAAGAAAAGAAAGCAATTGATAAAATGCTCAATCAATGCATAATAAGGACATCAAATAGCCCATAGGCTAGTCCATTATTATTAACAAAGAAAAAAGATGGTAGTTTTAGACCTTGCATTGATTATAGACGCGTTAATAAAGTTACCACGTGCGATGCGTTTCCCATGCCAAAAGTTGATGAATGTATTGATGCATTGGAAGGCGCTACATCATTTAATACTCTTGATCTTCTATCGGGATATCATCAAGTTCCCGTACATGAGCGAGTATTTTGTACGAAATATGGTTGGTTCGAATTTTTAGTTACACCATTTGGAATGAAAAATAGTGGTGCAACGTTTCAAAGAGCTATGGAATTAGCACTTCAAGGCCTACAATGGTACATATTTATCATTTATATTGATGATATAATCATTTTCGCTAAATCATTAAGTGAACATATAGAACGGTATTTGCTCGTCTAAGAGATGCAAATCTCAAGCTAAAGGCAAAGAAGTGTGATCTTTTAAAGTCAGAAGTTACATTTCTTGGACATAGAGTTAGTGCTAAAGGCATACGCCCTGACCCAAATAACATTGCAAAAGTACTAGAATGTCAAAGACCGAAAAACGCAACAGATGTAAGACAATTTCTTGGTTTATGCTCATATTATAGAAAATATGTACGACAATTCAGTTCAATAGCAAAGCCGTTAAATGACCTCACGAAAAATGATAGTTCATTAATTTGGAATAATGATTGCCAAATAGCATTTAATAGACTCAAAGGAGCTCTTACAAGTCCAGATATCATGGCACTACCGAATAGTAAAGACATATTCGTATTAGATGTTGATGCATGTGATTTCGGTTTAGGAGCCGTGTTAAATCAGATACAAGATGGTAAAGAAAAAAAATCGCATATGCGAGAATGTCGTTAAACAAAGCAGAGCATAATTATTGTGTTACTGAACGTGAATTGCTAGCTATACGATATTTTACGGAATATTTTAGGCATTATCTATTGGGTAGAGAATTCCGTGTAAGATCAGATCACTTTGCATTAAAGTACATGTTTAGTTTTGAATTACCAACAGGTAGAATTGCTAGATGGTTGGAACTATTATCTGAGTATAATTTCACAATAGAACATCGGACATGTATCAAACATGTGAACAGTGATGGTATGTCGCGCTACCCAAACCCAAAATAGTGTATGTGCAACGTTGTATATACCGAAATAGCATTACAATGCGGACCTTGTGATAATTGTATAAAACGAGCTGAGCAAATGGTATCAAGCATGCTATATAAAAAATACAAACAGAATATTACAAACGCAAACAAGACCAATCAGATAAGGTCAATATTTGCTCAGGAAATGAAAACAGAGAACACAAGTGTGAAACATATACTCAAACACAAATGGTTATACTTACTAACTATAATTACATGGGCAAGTTCAGTTATGATGACAAATCTGACAGATATGGTCAGTAATTATAGCAAAATGGTTAAGACACATAGAGACTATGGCATAAGAACATTATACGGTAATGCAAAGTTAATTGCCAGCAGACAAATGATGCATTTAACAACTCATTTGAAAAGCATTTGTCATCACATCACTTGTGACGAAACAGGATTCATGGTAGATTTAATACCATGGTCAAATGGATATAGTATAAAAGATATACAAGAAATGCAGAAATCTGATCCAGATTTAGGACCAGATGATATAGATGGTTAGTAGATGGGAATAAACCCTCTATTAAAACTGTCAGTGCATCAAGCCAGACAGACAGTCTGGCATTATATTTTGTGTTGGGATGCACTAGAACTCAAGAATGGTATACTGTTCCGGAAATATGATAAGAAAAATGGAAACAGGGTCATTTCTACAAATGCTCACACCAAGTAGTTTGCAGAAAGACGTAATGCATCATATGCATGATAATATATTGGCTGGTCATCTTGGACAGAAGAAGACCAGGGAAAAAGTTCTTCAATGGTATTATTGGTTTGGAGTCAGAGAAGACATACATTTATGGATATTACAATGTGAAAATTGTGGAGCAAATAAACAGCCATCCACAAATCCAAAAGCACCACTTGGAAGTATACCAGTGGGAGCACCATTAGATAGATTATGTACAGATCTATTAGGACCATTTCCAATGACACCTAGGACAAATAGATACATACTTGTTGTAACTGACCATTTTAGTAAATGGACCGAGATATTTGCTGTACCAGATCAAAGTGCTCAGATTACAGCAAGAGTAATATTAAACGAAGTAATTGCTAGATTTGGAGCACCATTAATTGTTCACAGTGACAAGGGTGCTAACTATGAAAGCAAAATATTCATTGAACTCTGTAATATGCTGGAAATTAAGTTCCACTAAAAATCCAAAATGTAATGATCAAGCAGAAAGATTTATGAAAACACTTACTAGAATGATAAGATCGTATTTAAAATATGAACAAACAGACTGGGATTTAAATCTAGGTTGTTTAGCAGCAGCATATAGAGATACATCAAATGACAGTACTAAGCTAACACCTAGTCTTCTAATGTTAGACAGAGAAGTCCGATTACCAGCAGAAATAGCTTTTGGCAGCGGAATCTGTACTCAAGAAAGTATTGGATCTAATTGCGAATATGTTGAAAAACTTAAATTTAGATTACAGGAAGCCCACCATTATGTAGGGAAAACTTAAATAGTAATTCAAATCGTCAGAAAGATTTGTATGATGCAAAGATATAGCGTGGTATTTGCAAAATCCAAGGAAGGAAAATGTATGTCCCAAACTAGTTATGCCATATTCTGGTGACAGAAAAATTGAACAATCAGAATTACAAAGTACAATTTTCTAAATGTGGAAAATCACAAATTGTACATCATGACAAAGTAAAGTTATACAGGGGAGACAATCCACCTAAATGGATATCTAAACAAAAAGAGTTAATTTTAAATAACCCTGTATAGTAGAAATAATCTATGTTGATAATAATGACATTATCAGACTGTAAAAGTAAACACAGAGATGGGTATAATAAGTATAATCAAGGATAGTTATAGTGGTAATTATAAAAGTTTGTACAAGTATTTATTTATGTATATGTAAAAGTGGTATATACATGTATAATATATAAGTGGTATAAATATGATAATGCTTTTAAGAGCATAAATTATTGTAGAGTGAAGAAAATATGAATACATGTATATACAATTATGTATAGCAGTATAACAAAATTAATATGATATATGTGTATCAAAATGGCTAATAACATGTAAATATGAATATTACAGCATTGAAAAAAATCTGTATCAATGATCCTTTTCCCTACATGATATTAAGAAATTAACTGACCCAGCAGTTAAAATTTATTTTATTTTCTAACTTCAAGATGTTGGTCGGTAACACTAGACCTAATACAAAGACACCAGCAGTTAAACCTACAATGCCAACTTATTGTAGAGGCCGTGTGTACCGGTGTTTCCAATGTGACCAGAATCCTTATGAAGGGAAGAGGGCGAAAGGCCTACAACATTTCTACAGAAAACATGTAGCAATTGATAAAGTACCTTTCTATTGCAATATTTGCAAATTTATCACTATGTCAAAAAGTGAGTTACAAATTCACGTTAACAAACGCATATATTCCGCAACTGTTGATGCTATGTTGAGCAATGGTGAGTTTGTAAATGAACATGTCAGTTTGCTAAAAAAATTGAAACATTATATTGTTTCAGACTCAGATATAAGTAGATTATCTAAACAGGAAAGTGATGTCATTTTTTCTTCGAGGAAACGTGTTCATATATGTAATACGGGTAAAGTATTACAGGAGTACTGTTTGAAATTGTATGTAATACGGGTAAAGTATTACAGGTGTACTGTTTGAAATTGTATGTAATATGGGTTAAGTATTATAGGAGTACTGTTTGAAATTGTATGTAATACGGGTTAAGTATTACAGGAGTACTGTTTGAAATTGTATGTAATACGGGTTAAGTATTACAGAAGTACTGTTTGAAATTGTATGTAAAGCGGGTTAAGTATTACAGGTGTACTGTTTGAAATTGTATGTAATGCGGGTTAATTATTACAGGAGTACTGTTTAAAATTGTATGCAATGCGGGTTAAGTATTACAGGTGTACTGTTTGAAATTGTATGTAATGCGGGTTAAGTATTACAGGAGTACTGTTTAAAATTGTATGTAATACGGGTTAAGTATTACAGGTGTACTGTTTGAAATTGTATGTAATGCGGGTTAAGTATTACAGGTGTACTGTTTGAAATTGTATGTAATGCGGGTTAAGTATTACAGGAGTACTGTTTAAAATTGTATGTAATACGGGTTAAGTATTACAGGTGTACTGTTTGAAATTGTATGTAATACGGGTGAAGTATTACAGAAGTACTGTTTGAAATTGTATGTAATACGGGTTAAGTATTACAGGAGTACTGTTTGAAATTGTATGTAATACGGGTTAAGTATTACAGAAGTACTGTTTGAAATTGTATGTAATACGGGTAAAGTATTACAGGTGTACTGTTTGAAATTGTATGTAATGCGGGTTAAGTATTACAGAAGTTCTGTTTGAAATTGTATGTAATACGGGTAAAGTATTACAGGTGTACTGTTTGAAATTGTATGTAATGCGGGTTAAGTATTACAGGAGGACTGTTTGAAATTGTATGTAATACGGGTTAAGTATTACAGGAGTACTGCTTGAAATTATGTTTAATACGGGTAAAGTATTACAGGTGTAATAACAATTTGAGTAATTTATCAAATGGTATGGATAATACTAGTGATGTATTTGAGTTGTGTTAGTAAAATGTGTATTACTGTTGTACTAGTAATACCAGTGTTGTATCATTAGGTGTTTTAATAAATAGGTAATACGAGTTACGTATTACAGTAACAAATGGTAACAAGGCTGATACATTATACAGATATAACAACATATTTTATTAGACAAGTTTTGTAGTCCGTTCTGTATAAATTTGACTGATAACGTTATTGTTGTATTTAAAATGTACTTATTTGTATTGTTGAAATATAGGGGCACAGTCGTTCTATTGAAAGTGTGTCATTAAATTGACCATGCATAATATTATGTATACTTGTAATTCATATGTGTAATTGTTAAGGTAGCAAATGTTTAGTTTATGAATACTCAATGCACTTCTAGGCATAAGTGATTATTTCATGTTATGTAATGAATATTGTTAAACACATTTGCCAAAATTTATTGTCAGTGTAGTTAACTCATGTTATTGACTGACACGTTTAATAGTTTGTTATTTGTTAAAATCTGTTTCTTGTTAATATGTTGATTATTGATGAAGTGAATTTTATATATTCACTTGTTATTTTACATTGTATTGTTAGATGAGAGAAAGTATCGCACATTATAAATGGAATATATTATTCAGATGTTTAAATGTATGAAGTCAGAATGATAGCACAATATTTGCAAATATGGATTGTAATTAATGTTAAGTAGCTTGTTATTTAGGAACCTTTTGTTATTTTACCGTAAAGTATCTCATTTAAGCAGTGATTTAAGTTTGTTTTTGTTTTTGTGAGGACACAAATATTTAAAGGGGAGGGTAATGCAGGACCTCAGGTTTAATATTTGACTACCTACTCTACTGTTTATACACGCTACCATTTATCATGTAAAGATGATACTGATACTGGAGAACATGTCGTTCCATAGGTAATGGATGCATTATATATTTTTCTTTGTATGTACAGCCAAATTTAACTGAGTTTCATACAATTTTAGAGTTTTATCAGCAGAATTCTGTCAGAATTCTGCGAGCTTATTCACATATCTTCTGCGACATTCCGCCGTTTCCGCTAATTTCTGCGACCGGCGGAATTCCGCAGATGCGAAATTGGGGGGTATATGAGGGCATGTTTTTACCATTTTCGGGAGTTCAGACTAGGGTTTTTCACGAAAGGGCGTTATTATTTTCATTTGTTAAATTAATCAGATTAAGTTGGGCTATTTGTTTTTACTGAACTATTGACTTTGTTTGTAATGAGTTACTTGATACATTAGTGCATTTTATTACATTATGTCTATTGCGTGACATCTACTGTTACTTATTTAATATAATAAACAACGTTTACAGTATTGAAATGTATTCATGTGTTATTATAATTTATCCTTTTTATTTGATAAACTGTGTCATTGATTCCAATTAATTAAGTATCGTGATCGTGACAATATCTGTGTTATCGAGTGGGGTTTTTCGTTGCTGATAGCTTTGTTTAGTGATCATATCATGTCACTGAACTTCACCTAATGAATTGATTGATTTTATCAGAGAATGCTTTCAAATAAAGGGAAATATTATCGAGGCAGACATTGCTGCATTTGGACACGGAACGTTCTGGGGGAGAATTTTACAGCAGGTTGCTATCTGGACTAAATTATGAGTGGCAATTAATCAGTGGTGTATTTTAATAACGTAAAGAAAATAATAATTGGATACAAAGGGAGATACTACTGTCGAGAAAAAAAACGTCCGAGATATTCATTGTTGAGTTAAAAAGTTTACGTAGTAACTAACTAATTCAAAGCAAACTGTAATGTTTTTATTTTGTATTATTTCAATTATAATTTAGACATATATTTGGTCTAATCAATTCCGCCCGAATGAAATAGGTTTTGTTGCGTAGGCATAAGCTTTCTTACATAACAAAATTAAGTTTCGACGAATGCTGCACTGTTAAGTTTGATATGTATGTGTGTTGACAGCGTTTGGTTTGAAATTTATTACGAAAATGGATGACAACAGGTGGGTTATTGCATTTTTCTTACAATTATTCAATTGAAAAATCCAATTTATGATGATTTGCATGTTTATAATGACATAGTGGAATTTTGAAATGAAATTCAAAACATTTTGTTTATTGAATTAAACTTTAACAAGAACACGTACGTCATTTGTAAACAAGGGAGTCTTAAAATAAAGAAACGTAATAATAGATGACAATTAAAAATCGAAAATATTTTGGTACGAAGTGAACTAAAACTTGAAATTAAATGTCTTAGTTTAGAGGTGTTTGAAATATATGATATGCTATCTATTCAAAGACGATTTCTATAGTTTTTTTCCTTTCAAAAAAAAGCCTTCATTTTTTCACACTTAATAGAAAAAAGTATTAGAAAACTAAAAATGGAAAGAAAACATTGGGTCACCGTGCTCGTTTTTAAGATAAAAGCTCGTGTTTTGACTATGTGTATCAATATTTTTTTGGGTTCTCTATGTTAAAATTTGCACATGACAGGATTCAATTTATACTCAAATATCACAACTATTTATTATTTTTACAGCAACATTTTCCTTTCTAATTTTTGGTAACAGGGTTGTTCTAATAATTTAGCATGATCAATATTTTAACGAAAGATATTATCAGAAATTAAAAACTTTTATTGACATTTGCATGCAGCAAAGATTAGTCTCATTTGGGCTACAAAAATACATTTTTAGAATTATCAGAAATTCCTTTCATAATTTTTTTTTATTTTGATACATGTTTTCGGTCTCTTCCTGTGTAACATATTGCAATAAAAAATGATGGGGTCACCGTGTTACTTTTTTTGTAAGATGGCATTGTATGAACCCTGTGCCAAGCAAAAATCAAGCAAATTCATTGATTAGACAACATTATAATCATCCTTTTTTTCCCCAAACACTTTTAAACATGCAGATATTAAGGTCAATGGAAACATCAAAGTTATTGTCAAATTGGAAATATTTATTAAGAAATTAAATATCTGGTGTCCTTGACCTTTACTTTCAATCTGGAATTGTGGTCATTTTTACCAAATCTATTGAAATATGACGAAAACATTGAAATGGCTAGTTCACGAAGGGTCAATATTTGCATGTTAATAAAAGCATGGAGAACAAACATCAAAAAAGAAAAGACAAATATAAGATATATTTCAATACGTCATCATGGCAACCCCAAAATGAAACATATAAAATGCTACTTTTCTGATTTATTTGATATAAAATTATTTCTTTTTAGTTGTTGCATAAATCGAATCCTTTACAATTATATGTTCAATGTTCTAGAGCAAAAACTTACTTCTATCTGTTTAAGATCTATGTTGCCATGGAAACCGATTTTATTCCGTTTTGAATCATTTACATTGAATATACAATTATGTATTTTCAGATATCAAAATACAATTTTTCAATATTTTATACCTACAAAACAGTTGTTACTGATTGCACTGCTTTGTTCATAGAAAAACTACATGTTTAACTGCTAAAAGCAAAATAATATCTGCATGGTACAAATACCATGTATAGTTAGCCTTGCATTTTTTGGCAAAAAATGTCTACTTTAAGAATTTACAAAATTACATCCTTGATAAAAACTGTGACCATGACTCTAATGCCTAACTAGACGTATATAAATAAACAATAATTCTCCAATTGCGTAATTGGAGAATTATTGTCTATTTATATTGTCTATAATATATACTATATATTTAAATCCTGAAAATTTCAAGTTGATATCTTGGCTATTTACAGAGTTATGACTATTTGGTTGTTACTAAGTAACATTGATTTCCTGCAATATCCGACTATTTCCATTCCAAATCTAGTAAACATTAGGATATAAAAAGCACATTTAAACAATAAACAAAACATATATAACTTCAAAGTAGTTTATTTGTATACCAACTGTTCTTATTGACATTTAACTGTAAAATAACAACTGATGTTTTTGTGGTTGCTTAACAACCAAGATAAAATGAAATTTTGACAACATTTGTCATAGACCTATATTTGCTTGAAACAGAATGGCAAATCAAGTCAAGAACCTTCTAAAAACATGCTGTATAGTGAATAAACCTCTTGAAGAGTATATTTTAGGTGTTTTCTGCAGAAATGATTTCAAGGTTACAACTGAACAAACAATTATACTTGCTAGTTTTCACACAATTCCCTTTTGCTTAAAAATGATTGCATTAATAAAGCGCAGGCATATTGTGCAATATCATACTAACTGAAGTGTCTTATGCATATATGTAAATGAATTACAATAACATTCAGAGAAAACACTGACCAGAACATATCTGTTTTCTTTTGTAGCTAAGCAACTATAAAATTAAGAAGTGAGCATTCACAGAAAACAATAGGCATGTTGTACAGGTACATCTACAATCTAAATAGTATATCTCTTCAGAAAGAATTACTGATTTACGAATAAGGTTTGCATGAGAAAAACACCAAAGTTAACAAATTTCAACATAAAAACAGTGACTTGCATTAAGTTTTGAATGAAGTTTCAATAAATGATGGGCAGTCACTTATTTTCCAACAAACAGTTAAAAAGCATACAATCCTCAAGCTTGACACAAAAATGTCTCAATCTAGTTATGTTCCATTTCATAAATATAATTTAATAATAACGTTAATTCATGAAATGCACAAACAACAACATTATAACAACCCTATACATTCATGTTTAGACTTAAGCTAAGTTTGTGCAAGGGCACTTTGTTTTAATTTTATGTTTAATATATATATAGTTATGAACTATTACACAACAATGATGGTATGAATGTTCTAAACAACTTTTAATGCATGTTGACAATGTATATGCTAGATAAATAATAAATCCAAGAATCATCTTCAGATCGAACAAACTCCCTTATATTGCCTGTCTGGGTCCAAGCCTTTAGGAATAACTTGAATCATGTTACATCACCAGGAGAGCACTTAAGTAACCGGAATTTCTGTCTGTCAGACATAAAGCATTTTTTGTAGGTTACCACTCTTGGTTTCCCGGCATTAAAAAAGTCGAAGCAACTCTTTGAATCGATTTTGCAGCATAACCCCTCTGCTTAATTTTTAACCATAGTGCCAACTTTGTGTGTCCGACAACCATGGTTGACATCTCAAATGTTGTGTGTAGCCCTTTAATCTAAAAACAATTATAACAATGAGATGTCCATGTAAATCATCAATTTGTTAAAAACAGCAATACAATGTACATGTACTTGTATAAAAACAATTTTTCATAATGACATCCAAAAGTATCATATCTAGCGTATGTGATGAAGATGAATTGATCATTAAACACACTACATAATGAATAGATTGTAAAACATCATTTCCACTTTCAGTTATAAAATAATAAACTTGACAATATACTGGTATACAAAAGTAATACATTGTATATACCTGTTAGAAATTCGCCATAATTCATACCATAATATGGTGTATTTGTTCTGACCACATAATATTGTTAAAGTGTACCTGACAGAAAACAAAGAAAATAATAAAAGCACATGGTTTCAAATACAACAAATATTCAACATTTTTAAAACTTTGGACATGATTATAACTTTTGTAAGCAAGAACATACTCATTACTTACTTACAAGTGTATATGGACTGAATAAGGTTATTACATTGAAGTGTATCTTTTTCAATATTAGTATTATAATTAACAGGCTAAATCAGGTTCAGTGATAATACCAACCTGGTTGTAATACCAGAACAAAATAATTTTATGATGCATAGACACCATGGCCAAATGTTAAGCATCTACCTTTGGAACGAGAGGGTGAGGGTTCAAATCCCAGTAAGCCATACAATAGTTAAATAATAAAGGTTATCGTTTCCCTATCCGCTTCATGCCTGTCATTAAAGGATAGGAATCGGATGTTAATGTGCTCAGAAAGAAGGTGTCATGGTAGTCAGAAATAACTGGCACTTTATATAGAGGTGATATTTCACTACATGGCTTGCCATAGTTGTTTGCAACCACTGGTGTCATTTATAAACTTTGCTATGCAGTTGCGCTTGCTGTTGTAAGCTAACCTAGCATCTACACCAACTGATACCTGCTTTTCAATATCAGAACTTGACTCAGATATAGAATCATACTCTGTATCTGTTATACTATCGCTACTTTCTATATTAAGCAGGTCTTGTAGTATGTAGATAATTGGGGAAATACAAACGTTCAGCATTCTGCAGCTATATGGATTCAGAATCAGAAATCAGAGATATTGTGAACGGAATGGTTCCCCCATTGAGTACACTTCAAAACAAATTCAAATTTAAGGCGGTCATCAAGTTGGTATCTTACTAAAACAAAAACTTAAACATGGCAATCAATTCACTTCCGGATTTAATTTGCATCCGAAACACGTATATTTCATAAATCAGACGAATTAAAAAAGTTTAAACGAAAGATTACTTACATAATGATGTTTGTTGAAACTGTCGTATGTAGTCCTTGTGTTGACATACACGAAACATGGCGAAATGAACATTTTTATCCACGGTAATCGTATCCAAGGTGACATTTCTCAGGGGAGATCACTACCGACAATCGGGCGACTTAATCGCAAGTATATCGTTTCCGTATGGTCTCACGAAAATATCGAATTAATGTTACAATAAGTTTATCAACATTCGTCCTACACTATCAAAAATAAATTAAGAAACGTTAAGTCTGATCCGATAGAGCGAGTT
The DNA here is from genome assembly GCA_032209605.1 of Mactromeris polynyma. Taxonomy (NCBI): domain Eukaryota; kingdom Metazoa; phylum Mollusca; class Bivalvia; order Venerida; family Mactridae; genus Mactromeris; species Mactromeris polynyma. The sequence goes on from JASFXZ010000012.1 coordinate 9,292,351, forward strand.
TACTTGTCAATTTGAATGGAATTTTACGTCACGTTTTCTCGATAACGTCATAACAGTGTGATTGTCCGAATTACTATTCCACTACGTCATTTTTTCAAAATCGTCTTTGAAGAAGAAGAGTTAAAAATTATCACTAGCATGTAAATAAGAATCAAGAATGAATAAATGCGTTCTCAACTAAAATTTAAAATTCTCACGAACAAAAAATCGCACTTTTTCTTTGATAAAACAGCAATATAGCATCTAAATGGAAAATATGCCAGTTTTGTCCCATACGGTAAAATCAGCCAATCGTTTTATTATGCATTAATATTTTTGATAATATGGCATCTTTTTGGAGCATTTATGCTATTTCCTTGTTAATATGTGTTTTCAGCATAAAAATGTTGTGTGTATGCTGGTTTTCAAAATACTGTGGACATCAGCATCCAAATATAAGGTAGATGCCAATAATCCCTATTTCTTGGATTTGGCATCCCAATTTCTTCTGGATGCTGAAATGCTAAATTTTCTGGATGCTGGCATCCCAAATCCTAATCATTGTCAATGCTGGTTCTCAGACACTATAGATGCTGGTTTCTGAAATTTCTGGATGCTGGCATCCCAAACTGTCTGGATGCTGGAATCCACAATTTTCTGGATGCTGGCATCCCAAACTTTCTGGATGCTGACATACCAAACTGCATGTATTCTAGCATCCACACTTTCCTGGATGCTGGTTTCTGCATCTGTATTGTGTAACTACAAACTACTGGGTACTTATGCTTATGGTAGCCACCTTATAATTTTGTGTACACCAATCTGGCATTCCAGATAAATTGTGGATGATGTTCATTTGATGCTAACAAAACAAAAAAATCATAAATTATTTATTGAAAAATCAATGACAGTCTATACAACAATCTGCATAGTGCAATGAAGCAAAACTGAAGTATTCACAATGTTTCGGACCACATGACAGCAACAATAGTTACAATGAACATAATAATAAATGCATTTTATTTCCCAATGATAATGTTTACATTTAAAAACTTTAAAAAGTTGTACAATGATTTTTTATAATGGCAATGTCTATATTCGTGTATGTACACCATACTGAGCTACGTCACTGTACAAGCTGTCCTTTTTAACTGTGAACAATTGTCAAATGAACTACAGTAGATCCTCACTTTAAGTTTAAGACCTCCTCAATAATAAGACCAGTTTTCAAGGGTCCCAAGAATGTTCTTATTATCGAGGTTTTACTGTACGTGAAAGGTCATGTTTGTCAATATACAAAAATGGATGCATGCAACTTTTGCCTGGGAAGCACCTCATCATTGGAGCATGATGCATGCACAACAACAAATACAAATGCAATTTATTGGTGTGAACATAATGTTGTATATTATAATAGCCATACCTTACACCTTTGATACAGACTTAAAGCTCAGTATGCTATTTAACAAACACATTCAATAGTATGTTAAGACAAGTACGACAGAACCGAGTTGTAAAGCATAATGCATTTTCCTAGAATACTAAAATGAAGTAGCTTAATTATCAAGGCTGCCCTTCATACCTTCAAAGCAAAAGGACAAATTCAGAATAGAACTAGATGGTTGTTTTTTAATACAACCATGTCTCCCAGATGGCAGCTTGTCAGTAATTATAATACTGATACAAGATGTAAGAATAAAATATCAAGCAAACAAGAAAGATAGTGTTTGATCAGTTCACCATGCACTGTATATGTATAAAAACATAAAAGGGCCATAACTCTAAAATTATCTGAGCGGAACGAAACGACAAGGATGCACATGTACACTTGATGCGTATTGTGAAATTTGGTTGAAATCCAAACAGCCGTATTTGAGATGAAGCGCGGACAAACTTCAACATGCACTATATATTAATAAAAACATCAATGGGCTATAACTCATTGAACAATTATCTGAACGGAACAAAACTACGAGGAGGATGCACAACTTCACTTGATGCTTGTCAATCCAAGAAGTGTGGCTGAAATCCAAGCAGCATTATTTGAGACGGACAAACTCCATATGTATAAAAACATCAAAGGGCCGTAACTCAGTGAAAAATTATCCGAGCGGAACAAAAAGACACTTAATGTTGATCAATCCTGTGAAGTTTGGCAGAGGAATACAAATTTCAAAGGGCCTAAACTCAGTGAAAAATTATCTAAGGGAACACAAAACGAAGATGCACAACTACACTTGATGTTGATCAATTCTATGAAGTTTGGCTGAAGTCCAACCAGCAGTATTGTAGATAAAGCGCGGACAAGCTAAAAGTGGACGCACAGACGGACAGACGTCGAGGGCAAAAACAGTATGTCTGACATACTTACATACGAACAAAACTGCAAAGCAAAAAAATGAACCAAAAAATATGACAGACGGCGGACACCAAGGAAGCTATTACATTACTTTAACCTGTCTGAAACTGACGAGCTAAAAAAACATATTTACGTCTTTTGATTTGCTTTTGGTTTCATTAACACATTTTATTAAGCAACGCTATACTCTTTTTGGCCAACAGTAGAGCTTTTCCCACAAGCACGAATAGACTATATATATATTCAAGAAGAAATGACAATTAATAAATGGTTGATGCCAATTTTTGATTGATGAAAATCGAATGATAGAATATTCGTTTGGAAGGTTGACTGAATATTTGAAAACCAAAAATGTTGACTACCATAATTTTGAGAATTTCTTTAAATAGGTCTCAAAATCAATCTACACAGAAGTGTTATTACAATGCATTACAAAAGTATCCATTTCGGATTTCATACAGAGTTAATTTAAACATTTATTGCAGCCATTCTGGATTCAGCCATTGTACCAATTTGAGTCCCAATTCCTCTTAATTAGATAAGACTTATATTTAAGTCTTTCAAAGTGATCAGTAGGGGTAGCTGAATGTGACTTTCTTGCATTTCTGATTTATATCTAGGCTTTGTTCAATGCTAGCTCTGGTATGGTTATGTTGACATATTATTTCATTTCTCTCACAGTTATAATTACATGGCCATCTCTGATTATGAATACACTCTCTGGATGCCTGTTTAGCTTTGCTTCGAACTTTCCTACCTGAAATGAATTAAGTATTGTTTAAGTACTTGATTTGTTTTATATACATAATTCTAGCATTGATAAATAGTTTACTTATTTCATGTCAGATATATTCTATGTGATTATTTCTGTTATTTTCCATACATACATTTATCAATATCATTCAAGCAGTATTGATCTAGTAACATTTAAAACATCCATTAATTGACCTCAACAAATTATCATGGACTCCCAAAATGACTGAGTTTGAGGGAAAACCATGAACTTGTTAAATATTTTAATTATTTCATGGTCAATAACTGCATCATAAATTGAATGGATAATTTTTTTTTTTCATATTTAAGCATACCTGCAATGTGGATCTGAACAAAGTGTTTTGGCACCATCTTTTGCTTATAATGTTAGTTGATGCATCATCAACAAATCAATTTGTCACAACTGATAATATAATTGCTTTCCTGTTGAATGGCATTTGCAGCGACATGGTTCAGTCCTAAAGAATACAACAAAAGGAATGCATTTTAATAATGTAAAATAATTTTATATTAAATTTCAAGAAAAACATGTGTCTGTTTCATGCAGCATGCAAAAGCGGTTAAGTCAGTAGGTACGTAGTTTACTCTAATTATTTTATAACAAAATGTATAAATAGGGACCGAGATCTGTGATTTTGACACTCAGGATTTTTAGCTATACAACCTTTTGGATGGGAGTAAAAATGCAGGCTCTGACTTCGAACTTTAAAAGTATGTAAGAATTGGGGATAGCTCATTTTTAAATGAAAGGAACTGCAGCATTAGCCAGAAACCTGTCACAGCGTATATTTCTGTATGATGGATCTCGCTTAAGACTTTCAGAAAACCATATAAAAATATTTCTTGACTATGTAACGAGTGTAGATCTAATACCGTAGGAAAACAACTTGTTTACAATTATTTGATAAGAAGTGATATCCCTATTAACATAGTTTTATATAGATCTAGCTGAATTTTACACGAAATAAAACACTTAACTTGACCTAACAGGGGCGTACCTGGACAATTTTGAAGTGTACACCAAGTGTGAGCATCGTAGGTGTGAAACGCGTTGCTGCGAGTGGGCAGTAGGTGCGGGAGGGCCCCCCTCATGCCGGTGGGGGTTTGGGAAATTTTGAAAATTTCGAAAATTATTAGGCAAATGGTGCGTTTTCATGCTATATAATTATTGTTGAAGAATAAATTACAGTGTCAAACACCTTATATATTCGGACGAATTTGCCCATGAACCCATCCCCTAGCCCCTAATAATGCCAAAATAAACAAAATCCGGCCTCTTTGGCAATAGTCATTGCCAAGGTTTGGGTATTTTAATTGTATTTAATTAAGGTGCTTTGATATTAGCACAGACATATACATGTCTGTGATATTACTGCCCCGAATTCAAATGACATATACTGACTTTTACATATTTCCATAAAGATACGAATTTCCTTTCATTTGTAACAATATCAGTTCTTAAAATATTATTTATTCACTGTGTATTTTTTTTCAGGAAGAATGTATTATGTGGTTGAACAAGAGGTGTTCAATGACTTCAATGTTGAATGTTGATGAATACCAGTAAGGCTGTAAAGTGAGTAACAGTTGGTAAAATGTTGTGTAACAGTTTGTAAAATGTTGTGAAACAGTTTATGAGGAGAAATATTTGAAGCCACAATTGTTGTTATTATCCTGAATGTCACAAAAGGTAGTTATTTGAACCGGGATGTAAGAACAGACATACCAATGAAGCTAAGAAACTGAAAGGCGATACTTATACCAATTAAGTGATGATCATCATGAAGTATAGACGCACATGATTGTTAATTAAGCATTTGTGTGGCCTGTCCTTAATTCTTATAGCTTCAGGGTGATATATATCTGGAATGATTTACCAGAAGAAGTAGTTAATGCACCCACAATGAACTTCTTCAAGTCAACATTTAATACGTTATGGGGTACCCCAACAAGTTTGACGCTATATGTTAAAAATAAGTATAAAGACAGTAGAGTGTCCAAATTGAGTAATGTAAATAGTTTTAATATTGTGTTGAACAATACTAATAATTAGTGTAAAAACATATGTCTTGATTAGAGTCCTTATCAATATAGAGTCTTTATCAATATTGTTCTGATAAAGATGACTTTGTCAATATGCAATTGTTAAAATGTAAACTTAAGATGTTGAAGCAAAACAATAATAGTAAAATTTATCAATGTACTGATAATATTAAAATATATTGAAAAAACAACCGGAAGTTCTGTAAATTTAGTGGAAACAATACTAAAACGACCAAAGAAACATATAGTTTATTCAGCCCAGCTGTATCTGGTCTCTACATGACCTACATGATCTACATGACATAGACACAGTTTGTACTAAGATATTAGTGCATGGGAGTTTTGGAAGATCGATTGTGGAGTCCACAATTTGAAGGGATTTTAATCACACTTTGTACATATGATCAATATTAAATGTAGATGCGCTTGGTGTTTTCTTTCTTGAGTCAGTCCAAGTATTGCTGAGTGTTGCGTTCTTAAAATTTAGAATGAAATGTAGTTATGGACATGGAAATTTGTGATGTGCATAATGTCAAATGTCTTAGCAACACATGAAAATACTTTGATGAACTTTGGTTAAATATCTGAGGTTGAACTACATATTGACTTAGTGCAAAATAAATGTATTTATAGAAACTGAAATTTCTATGTTACATGCTGAAATATAGGATTATATGAAGACTCAAATATGACACCATTAAATTCAGCAAACCAGATATTTTCTGTGATGATTTCAGTAAATTACTACTATGATAAGAAACAACCAAAGATGGTTCATATTTTCAATTATTTGTTAAATCATTATATTGATAATTTATTCTTTTTTCAGAGAGCTTCCCTTTTAAACAAAGGGTACTATATGAAGTCTGGTTGCTCAAATGTTTGACCAATGCTGAAGAAAGAGGGACTTTAAAATTGTTGTAGATTCCAGACCAGACATGTAGCTGCAAGTGATGGAGAAAAATCACAAACAAGTGCTACCATTAATTTTGAAATCAAAAATCAATCTTGTTTAAATGTTATCTTTGATGTGGTATTCACTGGTTATATATGACCAAAAAAACATAGACTGCATTCAGTAATAGGTAGTATTTCATATAAATACAGTTCTATTTAGCTCACCTAAGCAGAAGCTCAGTTTAAGCTATCGTGATCACTCGCTGTCCATCATCGGTCTGGTCTGTCCATCCGCACTTATCTTATACATTTCTTCTCTGAAACCTCTTGGACAACTTTGACCAAAGTTCACAGAAATAATTGATATGTGTTCCCCTTCAAACGTATTCAATGAATTCCATTCGATGCAGAATTCTGTTTGCTATGGCAATAAGGAATAAACACAAAATATCTTCTTGTCAAAGACTTCTTCTAAGGCTGTTCAAATTACATGGATTCCCAAACAAACATGGCCACAAGGGGACGGGTCCACTTATGCTATATGTATATATAGAGGAATAAAAAATCTTCTTTTAAAAAAATGGCACAATTTTGAAATAATATTTCCAATAAATGTTCCTTTGTTGACCCTCTACCAAGGTAGTTCAAATTGTGTGGTTTTAATTAAAAATAAGGCTGCCAGGTGGCTGGTCACTTTCTGGATATGTTTACATTATAGTCGTCATGATTATCCGGAAGTGGTCGTAATTAACTCGGGAATTGTTGTACACATAAGACGGTTTTTGAAGTCAAACCTATTTTAAACTTATTCTTCCACCGGCTTTCAGTAAAATTAGATATGGCATTCCACCAATCAAACTGGAAACTGGCACAAAAGGCTTTATCTCAGAATTCAATACATTTAACTGATGAAGAAAAACTTAAATTTGTTTTTTACAAATCATGCAGTCACTAATATTAGTGCCAAAATCTGTCCTGATGTTTTAAACAGTAGAAATGAGTACACATTGTTGAAAATAGGTTCAAAATATTGTAATAGTTGTGTGATAAATTTATTTTTTCATACAAGAAGCAGTTGTTATTCAATTCATCACCAGTCTGACTGGGGTGATAATTGATCTCTTCAGTCATTTTTCAATTATGCATTAGTACCCTTTGATACATTTTACACTAAAGATTTTATGTTTTACATATGTAGGTACATGTACATGTAGTTTGTATGTGCAATACTAATTTTGTATTTTTATTAACATGTGTATGTATGTTAATTGTTTAGTCTCTTATTACTCCACTTGAGTGGTGATATACGTGTTGTAAGTCATAATCATTGTTTGTAATAGTACAAAAAACTACAATATATATTGATGAGACTGAAATAGATAAATGGTTGTTCAAAAGTGGCTGTCACTCCATGCAGTTTGCATGTTAGTAAATTTATTATCAGTGAGCATAATGCTTTATGTTTGATACTAAGTAACAATTGATTGGAATTATATGTACTGGTATGTCACTATTTAGATGGATTCGACTGCTTATCATCTTTCATTTGTATTGCATCCAGATGCACAAGCACTGGAACAACAGTATATCAATACATGTAGAAGGTATATTTAGTAACTGAGTGTGTATTAAGTTGAGAATGAATGGTAAATGTAGCACCCAAATCTTGTGAAATACCAGTATTGTAATAGTTGAGCAGTCAGTGTGCTAATTAGTAGTAATTATTTTTTTATAGCATATGAAAATGGTGCACTTAAAAAATTCAATGACAGCATCCAAGTTCCTGCAATGACAGCATCCAAATGCCAGATTTCTAGGATGCAAGCATTTTTTTTTTTTGGATGAATGCCTCTAGTTACATAAGGCTATGTATGTATGTTTTTTATGTGCATGGCCTAATGACATTACCTTCAATAAATAATGTTTATTATTATTATTATCCAGCTCTATTGTATTCCAGCATCCAGGACAATTGGATACCAGCATCCGCAATAACTTGATTAAAGCATCCAGAACAAACGGATACCAGCATCCAGAATATTGGGATGCCAGCATCTGAAATAACTTGATGCTAGCATCCAGAACAAATGGATGCCAGCATCCGAAATAACTTGATTCTAGCATCCAGAACAAACGGATGCCAGCATCCAGAATATTGGGATGCCAGCATCCGAAATAATCGAAAGCCAGCATCTATATAATAAGGATGCAAGTATTTGAATTAGACGGATGCCAGTTTATCAAATATTTGGGTATCCAGCATCTATACCTATAAATGAAAAAAAAAAATTCATGTACAATGCGATACAATCACTTAAAATAGTTCAGTGTATAAATAGATATAATGTCAAAAACAACATGTCACAATTTATTATGAAAACCAGCACTTTCTTCGATGATGGATGATTATGACAACTCTGACAGTACTAAATATCAAAGAGAGTTTTGAAACTATTGACATTGAATTATTTACAGGGACTTTGTTGAAGGTCAATACAATCAATAAAAATATGTTGGATGGTGTCAGGCGTATTGTACTATACACAATCTGGTGTTACTCTGGTAAGAAGCCATGAAGGGGTTGAACGTGAGTGACCAACTCACTATCGCGCAATTATAAACACTTCTCTGCGGACGGACCTGTAAGTGGGGAAGGGCTTAAAGTGCTAAATTGGCTTAATCTGATTATGAAATTCCTTAAACTGGTCTTGAGTCTTCAGTTTGTATCAAGTAAAAGGAGGTGCAGTGGTCGAGGGGTAGAGAGCGTGACTCTTAAAGGTTGTGAGTTCAAGCCCTGCGATGAGCGGAGTTTGATTACGAACTTCACAATCCCCAAAATTGGTGCGTGTACTAATTGGTAGACAGGAAACTGTCATTGAGAGTGATTAATATTTATAAGTTTTAAGAACTTGTTTCATAATCGATGTAAAAGAATAAAGATTAAATTAAGTTTTTACCTTCTTCCAGTCAAATTACAATGAGTTACCTTGGTTACACCTGCAAATTCATCGATCAAATTCGAGTGGATTAATTGAATTCCACTATAAAACCAAAATAACATACATGTAGTCATAAGTTGAATGTGTGACCACTATGATAACACACTTGCTTTAATATATGGTTTTATGACACGGACGATACTTGACTCTGTGTCATTGTATGTGCTAATATTTGTATTATGAATTGAAACATTTATAGATAATTATGGTATAATTTCTATATTCTTGATGAGGGTTTGAAGGATAGGACTTCATTTCATTAAATAATCTACGTCTCAAATACTCAGCCTGAATGCTCTTCAGTCGCGTTTTAAGAAGTTGGGACATTGTTCAGACGCCATGTAAATAGGGGCGGAGAAGGATGATGTCCAATCAATTTTATAAAAGAGAGATTAAGTTGTTACAAGTAATGACTCACACGTAAGACAATGCCTCCCCACACAGATCCCCGATGAAAATAACATACTTCAAAACATAAGGCACTGAGGAGATGCAATAGTAAACTTATAAGAGAATAGGTGGACAAATAGGGAGAAAGTTTATATGGAGGGTTAAATTAATTAGTCAATGTTGTTTTGTTTTGTTGGAAAGTGACTCTGATGGATGTTATTTCTTTTTAAACTTGTGGAAACGTTAAGGTCCGCCATGTTCCAATGGGTTTAAATATTCTTAACGCAAAACCCACAAACTTCCGACTATACTCGGTGCTCAATACTATCTATTGTAGATATTACACCTAATTACGCTCTTATTCCAGTCATAAAACTGTTCAATATACAAAATGTATGCATGTATGATTTCCCTTGCTAGAGTGAACATTGTGTTGTTGTACATTGCTAAAATAGGATTAACGGACATTATTTGCATGTTATATTCAAATCTCTCATATGTATGACGATTATTTCAGAAACATTTTGACCACTATGAAGACGGAATGTTTTACGATCGCTGTGGTAATGGATATTTTCAATTTAAATTGCTAAGTTGATAACTCATCAGAGACATCTCCGTGACGCCATATTGTTGTCGGAATACAATCTTCAAATTGTGCAGAGCTGATATTTTTCTCGATAAAACGCAGTTTTAAATATGACACCGGTGCCTTTCTGTGAATTTAATTCCAGCAATGATTTCAATAGTAACCAAGAACACAGCTGTGAGAACAACACGGTTATGACGAACGATACAGAGACGCTGATTAATCTGAATGCAAGATACGCTGCGGCGATCCTTCCGTTTACAGTTATGTTAGGATTTTGTGGACTGATGGGGATTCTCGGTAATCTGCTGGTGTTTATCGTTTATGGATTTGGCAAACATTTCAGGGAAAAGAAATATCGTCATTACGTGTTGACTTTGGCAGCAGTCGATTTGATTACTTGCGTGACCGTTATTCCAGCGGAAATGGTCGAGCATATGAGTTATTTTAACTTCAAGGAAGGAATCTTATGCAAGACAAAGAGTTTCTTTAATATGTTTGCTGCCTCGGCTGCAGCGTATTGTTTGACATTGGTGGCAGTAGATCGATACATCACGACTTGTCACCCTTTATTTTCCTTGAAATTGCAAAAATATTCTTTTAGTATAGCATCGCGATTGTGCGTTGTATTAGTTTTCGCCGCCATTATGACATCATTTCCGGCCGTAATTATCAGCGGAATAACAAAAACCAAGATGCCGGGAATTAATGGAATAGTTATTGACGTTTATATGTGTGATATCGAACCTGGCTATGAAAGAACTTTATTTCCTATTTATATAATAGTTCTTGGCTCGATTTTGATGATAATTGTTGTTGTCATGATAATTCTGTACACTCAAATTGGTAGAGCTGTTATGAAGTTTGTGCGGGTCCGTCACTCACAACGTAATGGAACAATTAGCATGGAAGATCTTACAAGTGGAGAGAAAACATCTTTAAATTATCGCCTAGACTTACCTAGCAATTTAAAACTTCTGTTTGTGGTCACCATGATATTTATCGTGACCTACATTTTCTACTTTGGTTTGTCCTTTATTGACCAGACGAAATTTTCCCCAGTCGAATTCTTTTTCTTCTCAGTGGCTTTTCGATTGTATTTTATACATAGTGTTATTAATCCGTTGTTGTATATAAAAATGGACACATACTTTAGGAAAAGGTGTGTACACATTATGACGTCATTCCATCGCTCTTCTCATGGTATAGGCGATGTGTAAACTCACAATGGCTGAAAGTAGTATGTTGGATATTTGGCTATGCGCAGTGATCGTGAAGTATAACAATTTCCTCCACTGATGTACACTTAACAGAACCTATAAGTGTGCCCTTTTTTAATGTCGAATAACTTTTTTATTGATTAATATGTCTACCCGCAATTGTGTATACTGGCTATTGGCTATCTGTAGATTATGATTCTCTGGTCGAATTTATCAATTTAAATAACACGATGTGTTCCGAACTGCCGGATGTACGGTATGTTTCTTAGAATCGAAAAACATTACAACAGTTATTGCTTGTACAGACGTTGAAATTATAACAATGTTGTCCGCTTGATTAAGCCTCAGACTGAATTATTTCGGAGGTATGAGCTCTTTTGTATTCAAGCAAACTTGCAGTACAATTCTCGCCGCATGAAACGAATGAATTATGATGTTGTTTGTATGTTGTTTTGTTTTCGTCGCTTGTTTTGATCGTTGGTTGTCGGTTTCTGATGAGAGTACGCCGCTTGCATTTACTTAATTGTGTATCATGTTTCTGGTCCGTTTGTCATCCACCTTATCTGTTGTTTAGATCTGTCTGGGGAAGTACTGCTTTGTTAATGTGGCCTTCTCCAGTCTACACTTTTAATGAACAATTATGCATATAAATCGTCCTATCTATACTTTTCAGCATAAGGTCATCATTTGTCTCAATTGTTTGTCACATTATTCGTATACGTTTGTAAGTTTATAAACTGAAATTGGATGTTATGTTGTGTATGCATTTAATAAAATACAAAATAAGTTATGTTGTGTTCTTTCAACGCATCAGATTTGTGGCATGAAAAACCGCAGCAAATGTCTGCAAGTTTTCGGTTTATAAAACAGAGAGAATACGTAACTACGGGGAACACCACATACACAAGACAATACCTCCCCACGCAGACCTCAGGAAAAATAACAATCCACAAGACATAATGCACATATGAAGGAACAGAGGCACAAGGAATGGCCCAACAGACCATAAGGAATAATTAGGAGAATCAAAGTGGACAGTAAGGGAGGGGGAGGGGGGAATTAATGGATGGAAAAGCTCACAGGACAATTCAAGACAACTGGCCACAATAGGCCAAAATTGGGCAGGAAACACTCTGAACACTGTATAAAGTGACAGAATTACATAGGGGAAAGGGAAACATAAAACATTCATAACACAAACAGAAACAACAATCATATAGCGAATTACAGCCTTGGAACTGTCAGTTAAAAAATACTGGGGTTTAAATCGATTTAACAGCTAGCTAACCTCACACCTTATCGCTATATGGTCATTGATTTCCAACATACATGTATATACATAAATTGACTAAGTAGGCAGTAACTAATCATTAAAATAAACCAACCATCACGTATATATCAACAGACATACATTAACTAATCGAGCACGGAGGAACAAGCAGCCTAATGCCCCGGTCACACATTCACGCATCGTCTTGCCGGATCCACTACGGATGGAAACTCACGGATGACCCCGGAAAAGAAGACTATATCCGTGGTCCGCTACGGATGCACCACGGTTTGACTACGGGTTTTGACGGATCAACCAAGGATAATGCAGAAATTGGGCTAGTTGACAACGGGGAGTGATACGGATTGCTACGGTTCGGTACGGTTTAGTACGGAATGACACGTGTCACGGCGTATGCACTGCGGATTAACAACGGTTCGCTACGATTTTAGTACGGGTTAGCACGAAATAGAACGGTCTGGCACGGATAAAAACGGACTCTCACGGAGCGCCACGGACCTGCCACGATAAGCAATCCGTAAACATAAACTCCCGCGCTTGCGTGTTCATTCCACAACTTCAAAATGCCACCACGAAAGAGAGGAGCAGCAGTCAAGCGTCCAGCAAATGGGGTCAAGGCCCAGACAACCACACAGTCACGGTCTGACTATAAGTGGATTCTGGAGAAGTTCTCCTTCCTCTCAAGACACATCTACAGGATACCCAGTCGGGCTGGAGTTGATGTAAGTTATCTTAATGTGTTTCTTATTATACACCCAGATACGAAGTATTTGGGGGCTATATAGTGCGGCGTCTGGGGGTATTCATCACCTTCAGTGATATTTTTGGTCTTTTCCTTGAGTTGGGGTTTTCAAAATTCGAATTTTTAAGGTGCGTGGGGATGGGTTGGTGTGGATTTGGGTAGTGAGGGATGTGGAGGTGAATTAACTTATTTCTTTGTATAAAAAATATGAGGGTAGCAAATTTCACAATATTTATTTTAGTTAAAATACATGTGTGGTTGTAAAGGACGTGTAAAATGTTCGTTCCGTTTGTAAAAGCAATTGTATTTTACTAAACATTTATCAGAGATTATTGATTTTTTCTATGTGTATTGAATACTAGTTTCCCCCATACATTCTATATTGTAAATTTCAAGACGTTCTATTGGCATGCGCGCCTTACCATACATATTTGTTTAAAGAGGGGATAAATTCAAAATTTGCGCGATGCCGATCGCAAATTTAAAATTGAAACTTCAAATTGAACGTGTTTGGAATAAAAACTAACACATTTTGTTCTCTTTCTTCTGCTTCCAGCTTATGTCCAAAAACCGGGAGAAACACCCAGAGCAGATGCAGGACTCCCAGGACAGTGACGAGGAGGAAGAAGTTGGAGAGGGCAAGCTCCCGGCCTCATCACCCGCAATGTCCTCCGCCAGTTGGGAGAGAGACACATCAGCCGCCGCCAAGAGGAAAAGGAAGCCCAGCAGAGAGGACTCCACTGCCTTTCTCCAGCGCTTGGACGAACGCATTCAGCAGTCTAGTCAGATGCAGGAGAAGCTGTTCAAGCACATGTCAATTCCCACATACCCTAGAGCAGCAGAGCGGCACCAGTGGGCACAGTGGTTTGGTGCTGCAATTCCGGATATTGACGACTCTCTGTGGTCCGAGTTCCAGGCGGAGTCTCTACGCTTGGTTAACACCTTCAAGGGGCGCTCTAAGCGTGTGCAGCCAGCACATAATCCGTAATAAACTGTAGTGGACCGTAGTAATTCGTATTATGCCGTGATGTCACGCAGTAACCCGTAGGAATCCTTGAGAAACCTTGTTAATCCCTACCTATCCCTAATAGAACGTAGTGCGATCGTGCTGATCCGTGACAAATCCGTAACAAACCGTATTGTATCCTTGGCTAATCCGTGATGTAACCGTACAAGTACGTAGTTCACCGTAACTAACCGTACCGATCCTTGGCGACTTGAGTCCGGGGATGTACTACGAATAAGTACGGTTTATTACGGACTACAACGGATTAGTACGTTCTAATACGGATCAGTAAGGATGTACTACGGTTGTCTGTCACGGATATACAAGTACTACTACGATTGACCCAGGATACAGATTGCCACGAATGATGCCGGATCGTATCCGTGGCTAATCCGGCGTCCGATCCGTGAATGTGTGACCGGGGCATTATACTGACCTTGTTCCCCGTAACTAAAATAGTAACATCAGAATAGAAGTAACCTTAAAATGTCAAATCAAAATGCAATTTAAAATAAAGTCAACTTGATAATGTGTTTACTAATTAAAAATTCTTAGATATTATTGATAGGGACATTGAATTTATAACTAAAAGAAATATCTCTAATAAGAAAATAAAACACAAAAACACGACTGCACCCAACGAGTATTAAGAAAAGTTTACTTGGTATTGTCAAATGACATCATAAAATGTAAATCGCATTGTAGATAGAAAAGTTTTCTTGGTATGGTATAATAAACAATCATTGACGTCATACAATTTTAATGACGTCATAAAAGATATAGTATACGCGGCGTAGGGGGACGTTATTTATACAAGACTGTGCCATATAACTGATAATATACAAGAGAAAAACAATTAAGTAAGTAGTTACAGAGAACATCACAAAACAACAAGAAACAAGGCCAACACTAACGTTAATTCAAAAAAATATATGTATAAGACGACACAAAACATTCACAAATGGGCTGGTCGATAGTTTTAAGATACTCCATGGAACACTTCATGTTAATTCAAGAGCAAAAGTCAATGCCTACAAAGTCCCGAACATAATCCCCTAAGACATTGTGATCAGTAATATCCTGCCGTACCAAGTACGGTTTAGAAATATAAGTTCATTTAGTCTCAAAACATTAGTGTCCGGCGTGCAGTAAAAATAGGTGTGCAAATCTATCAAGTATTGATTTACTTAAAAATTTATCTGCAGTTGTTCTCATTATGTCAGGATTATAACCCTTCCTTTTGAACTTGTTAATTAATTTCACAAATAACTGATCAAAGTAACAACTGTTATGAATTTTGCGAATTTTATATAATAAATCTCCATAAAATTTAGGTTTAGTAATTCCTGTCTCTAACATAGATTTTACACTAGTGCCATATTTTAAGTTAATGTCGGTATATTTATGGCAAAACTTACGAATGAATTAGTACTTTTTTAGTACATTTTTGTTGTTGTTATAAAATGCATTTGATGTCGACGTGTGAACATAAAATTTCAGTAAACATTTATGACAAATACTCTCCATGTAATTGCCTTGGTAGCATGACTTCCCAAATGTTATACGACTTACAGTATTACCTCGTTTCATTTTGATATCATTCGTCTGCCTTCGTCTAGCTTTCATATAATGAGAAGGTTATAGTGTTACTCTGTGTGAATCAGCGTATATTTGTCTAAATGATGCTGATCGCAACTTCAGACGGATAAAAAAGAAAATATCGACATTTAACATATTGCTTAAGCACTTTTTACGGATGTATACATTTGGTATTTTCCATTCAAAACCAACCAAATCGCACCGTTTCCCTTTTTTATAAATAAAACATTATCTAGTTAGAATGTTCTTTTTGACACAGCCGTACTAACATGGCTTAGCTATTTGCATATCAGTGTTGTGTAAACCAATAAAATCTTACGTTAACCACTAAACCAACTTCATTTCAATCGAACAACGTTTGTAACCGAGACGCGGATTGGTCAACCTTTCGATAAAGGGAACATCATTCACTAAATGTCGGTGAATACCGAAATCCATGTTGGATCTACAGTGACCAGCAATCGTAACATCTCAGCAACATATCTTAACCTTTAAATTGCTCCGACTATCTTTTGTCAAGATACATGTATTTCTTTTTTCTTCAGTTTTATCCGAAATCTGAATAACAGATCTTTTAGAAATGTTTGCAGTCGTTATTGTCTGTACGATGTTGCCCACACCAACCAGAACTAAATGTACTGGCATCGCATCAAAATCCTAATACAGAGTATGAAAGTTTTCGTACGATCGTACGTCGATAAATGTTATAGTATTGCTTTAGCTAAACACGACACCTTAATCGTGCCCCTGTGTGCTTCTAAATAACAGAAGCATGGTGTGTATGATTAATGCCTTTTACATCACGAGTATATTAGATACTTGCACGATATATTCTTTTGTCAGCTTTGAGTACGGTAAAACATGTAGCCACGTTGTATTTGCAATTTTGAATCTGGTTAACAGATGAGATCAGTCATGAGGCTCACAACCTATGTGAAGGTATGCAATTCCATCAAGTTGTAAAAGCAGGAAGTATTTAGACTCTTGTTGTACGAGTCCATATCAAGACAATGTTAGTTTCATAAGAAGATGGATAGAGACCGGTGTAATGCGCTATTGAGACTCTAGTTGTACAAGCCCATATCATGACAATGTTAGTTTCATAACAAGCTGAACAGAGACCGGTGCATCGCGCTATTGAGACTCTAGTTGTACGAGCCCATATCATGACAAAGTTAGTATCATAACAAGCTGGACAGAGACCGATATATTGCGCTACATAAACACGAGTGAAATATCCGTAGATATTTATTTGGTCTTTGCAATGAAATAAAAAACAACAAAATAACAAGCAAATTCAATATTTTAGATGAAGGCTTACCGTGTAGCTCGTTCAGCTAGTCATGTAGTTTAAACATAACTTACGGATCCTAAACAATCTTGAAATGTAACACGTCATAATTATGATCTATTCATTTCCTGATCAGCTTTCCACAAATATCATTTTTTTTCGAGGCAGAGTCTGTATGGCCAAATTTCGATATGTTAGCTGGGTAAAAACTTTACTGGTGTTGGATGTTTCGAATATTTTCGTTGTTTTGAAACAAAATCCTATCGATTTTATAGGACCAGTCAAGATGGACCGAAATAAACATGTCGACAGTGCATTGACTAGGGTTTCCTGTTGTTGATATTTGTGCAATATCTTCAATGACACCTCTGCTGTGCCACCATTTATTTAGCAACATCACCTCTTTAGCATCCCTATTAAATTGCCCATGGTAATAATAACTGCCATTTTAACTCCTCAAGAGAAACAACCTCTATACAACAGTCAGAATAATCGCACAAAGGTGTTTCCTCCATAGAGGTTTCGCTGTGCATCAGCATTCATAGAAACTTCAGAGAGACGACACAAATTTGAGCCTTGCTATATAACCACTGTATGGAGCTTAAAGAAGTTTAGGATAAATTGATTTCTGTTCTCCTTAAATTCATAGCACCACGCAAACGTTCGCGATGTCAACTTATGTCGCATCTAGTTAGTGTTCCCTTCTATACTATCTTTATCAAGAGGAATACTAAAACAGGCTACAGACATATAAATCATTATTACAATATTTTGACGATCCCCGTAATGCCAGACATATGACACAAAACACTCAAAGATTCTCAATCGAACCTTGCAGTCACCGAATCATACTTACAATCGTTACAACAGCTCATATTGAGAGTTTCCGATACAATATCCTAATATCGTAAGGGTTATTTAGAACAAACACATGTGCCGTCGTATAACTTAAGTTGTCAAATAACATGATGGGCGAGGTGAAAATGTTTCGGTGTACCGTAACAAGAATAGGCAGTAAGAAAAGTGTACATGAAAAAGACAGAAGCAAGGAAGAAGAGGTAGTGACCAGGAAAATGGTAGACTGCAGCTGAAAGGGGCATGATGCAGGAGAGAGAGACTGGATTTAGGAAAAGGGGTAGGATGCAAGAAAATGATGTAATTTACGAAAATGGATTGAAAGTGCGAAACAGGGATGCATTCCAGGAAGAATGGTAGAATGCAGGAAAATGGTATAATTCACGAAAAGGGATAGAAAGTGCGAAACAGGGATGCATTCAAGGAAAAGGGGTTGAATGCAGGAAAATGGTATAATTCACGAAAAGGGATAAAAAAGTGCGAAACAGGGATGCATTCCAGGAAGAATGGTAGAATGCAGGAAAATGGTATAATTAACGAAAAGGGATAGAAAGTGCGAAACAGGGATGCATTCCATGAAGAATGGTAGAATGCAGGAAAATGATATAATTTAGGAAAAATCCAAACAAGAGATATATATTCCAGGAAGAAGGAGTAGAAGGAACAGAATTTGCACAAAGGCTAGTATGAAGGAAATGCGTTTGCGACCACCCGAGGTTTGGTTTGACTCAATACTGCGTCAGGTCACAAATGATGAGGCTGAGAGGAAACCTGAGCCGCAACCTCAATTAATGTAGCGTTACTGCAACACGCTGGCAATAACCTATTACTCATACCGCCATGTATTCACTGAACTTATAATGCAAATAGAGGTCTTATGTGAACCATTATATATTCATGAATGTGTCCAAATGATTGTAACGTGTATATATGTGTGTTAGGCGCAATAATAAAATGAACGATTCCTTTATGAATGATTATAATGTCAATATCGCCTGGGGTGTAAACTGTTAAATAATTGATTATGTAACATTTAGCAGATATAATTTTCTTACGTCTAAAAGCTTATTACACATACATCTTATTCACTAAATGTGTAATTAATTTAAGTGCAAACGTCTGAGTCAGTCATTTCTGGCTACTAAGATCAGGCCAGTCAACTTCCATTCTGATGTCAGAAAAAACACGTTTGTTTTAATTTTATTCATGATGTCAATGCGGATAGCTTTTTTCAAACAGACTGAAATAAACACATGGAACCACTTGGACACTGTGTGTCAACACTCGGATGAATTGTTAAAAGGTCGCACTTCAAGCTTACATCATTCCGGACTCCAATGGTATCCTACGATTAACTTGATTAACGATGACTTGAAACACGTGTAATCTGACTTTAGCACAAAACCTCTCATACCTACATTTCCATCGCATAGTTTACGTTAAATGCTGTTTTAATTTTCGGGGTCAATATTTCTGCCGTACATACATGCCTTTGTACGTTAACCTGGCTACCCCCTGGCATCGCCTTTGCCGTTACGTTTCTACAGAAACCTTTGTGAATTGTCCTCGTAAAAAAGCATCATTATGTCATTGTCAAGAATGTCTGTGATTAGTAGGCAAGTGTTTACAATTATGGTAACTTCCAACAAGCAAAACATAACTACAGTGAAATGGTCGCACCAATAGTAATGTTCACTTGTTCAGTTACCAATCATTGCAAATGTCTTTTCATTCTTATATGTATTTCTAAATCTCGCCGTCTGTGAATATTCGAACGTCGGTATTCTTTCATCCCCGCGTCGAGAAATAATGAACTACCAATAGTACACTGTATACCATGACACATACTACGTTCGAGTTAGTCGTTGCAACAGTTACATCACGGAGGCCATGTTATGGATCATTTGTATCCATCCGTTATTTTGTACTATGACCCAACTCGGTGAAAGAAATTTAACATTGACAATGATAATAATAATAATGTAAAGACATTTAGGGGTCTATTTATTGACTTTATATTTGTTCGGGGTATCCTTTGAAAGTTATCTAAGTTCAAATTTCTTGTCGACGATGTTATTGTACACTTATAAATCCAGTTCAGTCCATTTTATGGGAACACGTTCCATTATAATGTGCATTACAATAGTTTATACATCGTCATAGAAGCGAAGTGATCGGTAGACGAGTCTATGAATTGATCTCACAAAGGTCCAAATCGTCGCATATCTTGACAATACCATATCTCCAGCGACGCGCTCTTTTGTCCAAAAATCTCGCTACAACTGCCAAATGTGCGTCTCATAACGGGTATTGCTATGGTCCGGTTGCTGTGTGTATGTTCTATGGTGCATTTCTTTTGAACAGTAAGTCGAGGGGTCAGTGCTAGACTATCGTAACTCCTATATAAAAACATTAGAGTTACGATAGTCTTGCGTTGAACCCCGTTAGTAGCTTTATTTTCTTTCTAGATTGTATTGCCTCTCAGAATTAATCAATGATTTCATATTTCTTTAATAACTTCACTTGAATACAACGATATTGCGTGAATGTTTCCGAAAACAATAAATTAATAGCGATGCGACATGAGTGACATCATATCAATGCGTCGAAAGTTAATTAGGATACAATGATGATTAAAGTATTCTAATGAACAGCTAGTCTATGAAAGCAACTTCCTGACATAGGCTGATTGAATTCTGTTAATTAATAATGTTGTATGGATGTTCTAATATTGATATGAAGTAATCATGCAATGTCAGGATAAACTTCTTGTCTTATTTACAAACCAGTTCAGTATTTGCGGGAACCACGACACATTAGGGGCAGTGAATACCAAGAGGAGACAGCAGGAACTACGAGACATTAGGGGCAGTGAATACCACAAGGGGACAGCGGGAACCACGAGACATGAGGGGCAGTAAATACCACAAGGGGACAGCGGGAACCACGAGACATGAGGAGAGTGAATACCACCAGGGGACAGCATGAACCACGAGACAAGAGGGGCAGTGAATACCACAAGGGAACAGCAGGAACCACGAGACATGAGGAGCGTGAATACCACAAGGGGACAGCAGGAACCACGAGACATGAGGGACTGTGAATACCACAAAGGGACAGCAGGAACCACGAGCCATGAGGGCAGTGAATGCCACCAGGGGACAGCAGGAACCACGATACATGAGGCGCAGTGAATACCACAAGGGGACAACAGTAACCACAAGACATGAGGAGAGTGAATAC
Organism: Mactromeris polynyma; assembly: GCA_032209605.1. NCBI lineage: Eukaryota > Metazoa > Mollusca > Bivalvia > Venerida > Mactridae > Mactromeris > Mactromeris polynyma. The sequence goes on from JASFXZ010000012.1 coordinate 9,313,628, forward strand.
CACAAGGGGACAGCCGGAACCACGAGACATGAGGGCAGTGAATACCACAAAGGGACAGCAGGAACCACGAGACATGAGGGACAGTGAATACCACAAAGGGACAGCAGGAACCACGAGACATGAGGGCAGTGAATACCACCAGGGGACAGCAGGAACCACGAGACATGAGGCGCAGTGAATACCACAAGGGGACAACAGTAACCACAAGACATGAGGAGAGTGAATACCACAAGGGGACAGCTGGAACCACGAGACATGAGGGCAGTGAATACCACAAGACGACAGCAGGAACCATAATTGGATATATCTGCTATTCGAATTATAGTTATCTAATCGCAAAGCTCTTTTCTGGCTCATCAGAACCTAAAATGTTTTCATGGGCTTCATCCAGTATTGTTGTTACATAGTCTAAAACATCATTAATAAGAACCATTGCCATTTAAAACAATCTTGTTTAATCATATTACTAAGAGACGAAACTAGTAAATGACACCCGCTTGATAAAAAACTGGCAGTTTTTTTTAATTTTATGATAATTCAAATGTCGTTTTCGTCAGTTACAGATAATTACATTATAAATGAATTCTGTGATAATGCATTTTTATTGAAGTTTTAACTAGATATTGTGTGTTTTTTATGATTGTTTAGATAAACAAATGAACAAAAAACCAGCATAATATATCTTTAATCACTTTGGAATACCAGTCAGTATTTAGCTAAACACGTGACAATAAAAACAATTCACATTTTGTGAAAGCGCACTTAATTTAGCAGACAATATCCCGACGCGCAATTCATTATACTACCAGTGATGGCAAATGTAACATGAAGTAAAATACCGCATCATTGCGTAAGACATTACTCATTTACGTTTATAATCAAGGACACATAAACACAACATGTTAGGTAATTGATCTCTGGATATAGCAAAGAGGAATTGTACAACGCAATTTTTGAACACTTCGGAAAACCTAGGCCAACTACGTAAAGTAACGAAGTGGTACGGAAATATCCTAACATATTAAGCGATCCAGTTTGAACTTGGGCAAAGCTTATTTCATACCATATGCGTTAAGCGATCCAGTTTGAACTTGGACAAAGCGGATTTCATACCATATGCGTTAAGCGATCCAGTTTGAACTTGGACAAAGCTTATTTCATACCATATGCGTGTCTTAGCAGATTTTATCTTTAAAATTTACGATATTTTGGTAATTTGAAGAGTAATTAAAAAGTTGATGGTTAAAACTTTACGTCTAGTAAATATTTTTACTCAATGAACACAACAACTCTCTATATTACACTCTTACTTGCCCGCCCGGTTAGCTAAGTTGGTCGTGTCACTCGGTGACATTTGGCGACATTATATTGTCCTCTACCTCTGATTCACGTGGCGGAAGCTCTCAGCTGCTTGCGAAAGATAAATAAATTGGTACTGCGGTTGATAATTAATTCCGTGAAAACTGGTGATGTCAACTGACAGCCGTGAATGACTGAAATTAAATGTTGAAATGGTGTTAAACCCCAATAAATAAATAAACACCTCAATTCACCAGCGAAACTTCTCTGAATGGTGGTCCCCTTTTGAATATCAACGTACCTGCAACATAGATATCTATGGAGCCCCTAAAGTGACATTCCATGTTTTGTTCGAGCGAAACTTTATTTTTGTTTTGTTTAAATCAAAGTATTATTTCTTATTTACGAAATCGTTTGTATTCTATGCTGGCTTTGCCATGATATTTTGGTTCAAATGTGGAATCTGGTCGAAAATAAGCTATAAGCAGTTTCTTGTACATGTACTACGACTTCTGTAGAATTAAAAGAAATGGTCCATTTATTATGGAAAATTTAGCAACAACACCAAAACAACAAACTTCAGAATATTTCAGTCTTTATATTGTCATTTACTGAAAGAGAATTTGAAAACATATATCCATAACACAAAAGTGTTTCACTATATAATTGGTTTTTAATCTGTAATACGTTAAATGTCTCGTTTAAACGAAATAATATTACGTTTTTACGAAATAATAATTCGTTTTTCCGAAATGTGTCGCTCGAAGAAAAGAATATGGAATGTCACTTTAGGGACTTCATAGATATCAACTTTTCTGTAGAACAGAGGCCAACTAATTCAACCTTTCGAAAGCAACCGTCTCTCGACTATACTCGACATTTGCATCTCCCAATGAAGCTTTGGAGGCGGTATAATGTAATTAATGCACTTGTAAGAGGGAACAAACTTTGAAGCACTTATAAAAATGCAAAATTATTTTGATAAATTTAAACACGTGATACAATAAGACTTTAAATTCGACCTCGGATGAAATTGACATATTGGCGTTTGATGTGAATAAATAATGACGCATCGACGCTCAAAGTCATGTGACATTGGTATACGTTTCTTTATCATTGTTACGTTACGTGTTGATTTGTTATTTGTCGTCTGCATCTGATCTAAACTAGAGTGTAAATTAAAGGAGAGATACATCTTTGTCGTGTTTGTTCAAGGGACTATTACTGCCTTGATTTATACAAGGTAAATTCTACTTAAGATTATTTTCTGATCTACAGTTTCGCTTTGATAAGTAAGGTAGTGTTTTCAATATATTGTTATAATCTTAAAGATGTATCTGGCTTATCTGAACATAAAATATTTCAATTGGCTTTATCTTGTAGTTACCTTGGCTAAACATCTCTAATAAGAACCATTGCAATGTATAACTGTTTGAAAATACTAACAGTCAAAACTTGTAAAATAGCCTGATTGTTAAAAAAATGGAAGTTTAAATTTTGTTTTATGATGTACAAACATCTTTCTTCAACAAATACGGATCAATACATTATGAGTCCATTCTTTTTTAATAAATGTTTATTGCTGATTTAACTATAGGCGATATATTTTTCATGTTTGTTTAGGTAAACACATGAACAAATAATATTACTTTAAATGGTCAAATTTTCAAATGTGGAGTCATCTCCATATCACCTATTAAATATTGTGCAAATGAAATGTGTTATGAAAAGTTGCAACTTTGACGAGCATATGTTACCAAAATTATATGAAACGATATGACATGAAAAACTTTGAAAATGAATCTTCATTTTCAAAAACATTATATCAATCATACAAGATAATTATACGCCAAAGAACACACCATGCTAAATGCTGACATTTAGATAGACACTCGCACAGAAAATGTTTTTATGAACTTCTGGTACTCTTAGGAACTCATATTTCAGTTTCAATTGAAATTCGGTAATTAATATGAAGAAAATACATTTTCAAATGGAAAAAAATCAAGGTGAACTTCATAGCAAATCAATGACCTGAAAACATACAGCAAGGATGTGGTGGTCGAGGAGCCCAGCATCTGACTCCAGATCCGAAAATTGTGAGCTGGAGCCCCTAGTTGAGCAAGGTTTGATCACGAACTTAATAATACATGATTTTGGCGCAAGTACTGGTTAGAAAACTCAAAAACATCCATCGAGTGTGTTTGGTATAGGTAACTTGTTTCACAATCGATGTTAAATAACTAAAAACTAATGTCAAAACTTTATATGGCTATAAGCGTGAAAAGGTCAAAACGATCGCAAATAAACATTTGTTATGGATCGTTTTTTTACTCTGCGTTATTCCCTTTTCCCTTTGTTCATTGGAGGTGCGGTTACCGTTTAAAGCATTTTAAATGCGAAGTTCAACAGAATAAAAATAACTGTGATGGGTTTAAAAAACTTATTATGCATATATGTTCTACGAAAACGTAACTTTTATGTATATTTTCTCTCGATTTAAAAACCTGTGCTAAACTATATATCCCTGAACAGATCTACTTAAACCCGTGGCAGTCGTGATGAAACTGCTTTTGCACTTTAGAAATTGTGTTCTGTAACAGGGGTCAATTTAGCGCGAAAAAATGTGAGTCAGTCAAATTTCAGCCACTTGAGGTTTTTGCGAGTATTTAAAAAAAGATGGGTTGAGTCAAATCCGAAGCACTAATCAACAAGCCCTTTCACTCACTGTACAGTGCGTTATTCACACAAACCATCGGCGGAACATCGAAATCCAAGATCTGATTCTTATTTGTTGACATCCTTGATCATCGCTAAATAAGCGTATTAGTTCTTATTTTGACCATTCCATGTTCAAATTGAAAGTATTTATGACGTAATGTGCCATAACTTCGGTGACATAGAGGTGACATGTGTGAACTTATTTATTTAAGTGGTGGCCACGCGATAACTACGTCGTAGGGACGAGATAGTTAAGTCAAGGCCACGAAATACTACGTAGTGGGAACGAGTTAGTAAATCGTGGCCACGAGATAAAATTAATTCCACACATGTCACCTCTATGTCACCGTATATAACAGTAAGTTTGTGCGATTTTAATGCCCCATAATTAACACAAGATGTATCAAATTATCGGCAGCAACTTCAAAGGCATTCGCCGACGGTCCTTGTGTTTATAATTTAGAGTTTGAATCCGTTATTTCTAGCGCCTGCTTAACATTAACAATATAATGTTTTACTCTTCGGTTGTTAGAAGCTGTTGATACAGTTGTTTACCGCCGACTTGGGCATGTCCTGAATAACATGTTCATGACCTGCTGGTAATATTTGTGTAAATATACATTTAATGCGTATGATGGGGCACCTTCGTGATGTAATGGAGCATTTATTTTGGATCTAACAAATGAGGTTATTTTGGGTATTCTATTACTGTCCGAAACAGAGGCATAGAAAAGACGTATATTAGGCCTCCAGCAGTTAGTCTGAATGTTATATTTACGATTTAACACCATCTGTATTACTGAGACACGGGTACTTTAACATAAATGAAGAGAATAATTTCCTAATGTTGAATGTATTTTCATCTTATGTGCATTGTATTTTTTATTAAAGGCTGTTTATGACATTTTTTTCCAAAGAAAAAGATGATTTTGCCCTTTGTTGTTATTTACATCGAGTATGTACATATGCATTTCTTACACAGTAATATTGCATGTTCAATAATTGCAAAATTCTGTTTGTGTTATTACGTCATTTTTGTTTATGTTTACTACATAATTATTACCTTCAAAAATTTATCAATACTCATTTGGCTTACCAATTTTCCAGCGACATTAAAGCCTTGCATCAACTGTCTCTTGTTATGAATTATGTTTACTTTCCATTTACTCGCTGACTTAGGACATAAACATGTAGCAAAACATCAGAAACTGATAAATATTTAATATTTTTACTCAATGAACACAACTACTCTCTATATTACACTCAATCAATTTACTGGCCCGCCCGGTTAGCTAAGTTGGTCGTGTCCCTCGGTGACATTTGGCGACAGTATATTGTCCTCTACCTCTGATTCACGTGGCGAAAGCTCTCAGCTGCTTGCGGAAGATAAATAAATTGGTACTGCGGTTGATAATTAATTCCGTGAAAACTGGTGATGTCAACTGACAGCCGTGAATGACTGAAATTAAATGTTGAAATGGTGTTAAACCCCAATAAATAAAAGAATAAACACCTCAATCCACCAGCGAAACTTCTCTGAAGGGCGGTCCCCTTTTGAATATCAACGTACCTGCAACATAGATATCTATGGAGCCCCTAAAGTGACATTCCATGTTTTGTTCGAGCGACACTTTATGTTTTGTTTCGTTTAAATCAAAGTATTATTTCTTATTTACGAATTAGTTTGTATTCTATGCTCGCTTTGTCATGATATTTTGGTTCAAATGTGGAATCTGGTCGAAAATGAGCTATTAGCATTTTCTTGTACTACGACTTCTGTAGAATTAACAGAAATGGTCAATTTTCGGAAAAGACCATTTATTATGGAAAATTTAGCAACAACACCAAAACAACAAACTTCAGAATATTTCAGGCTTTATATTGTCATTTACTGATAGATAATTTGAAAACATATATCCATAAAACAAAGCTTTTTACTATATAATTTGTTTTCAATCTGTAATACGTTAAATGTCTCGTTTAAACGAAATAATATTACGTTTTTACGAAATAATAATTCGTTTTTCCGAAATGTGTCGCTCGAAAAAAAGAATATGGAATGTCACTTTAGGGGCTTCATAGATATCAACTTTCATGTAGAACAGGGGCCAACTAATTCAACCTTTCGAAAGCAATCGTCTCTCGACAATACTCGACATTTGCATCTCCCAGTGTTGCTTTGGTTATTAATGCACCTTTAACAGAGAACAAACGTTGAAGCACTTATAAAAATGCAAAATTATTTTGATAAATTTTAACACGTGTTACAATAAGACTTTAAATTCGACCTCGGATGAAATTGATATATTTGGCGTTTGATGTGAATAAATAATGACGCATCGACGCTCAAAGTCATGTGACTTTGGTATACGTTTCTTTATCAACGTTACGTTACGTGTTGTTTTGTTATTTGTCGTCTGCATCTGATCTAAACAAGAGTGTAACTTAAAATAGAGATATATCTTTGTCGTTTTAGTGCAAGGGACTATTACTGCCTTGATTTATACAAGGTAAATTCTACTTAAGATTATTTTCTGATCTACAGTTTCGCTTTGATAAGTAAGGTAGTGTTTTCAATATATTGTTATAATCTTAAAGATGTATCTGGCTTATCTGAACATAAAATATTTGAATTGGCTTCATATTGTAGTTACATTGGCTAAACATCTCTAATAAGAACCATTGCAATGTATAACTGTTTGAAAATACTAACAGACAAAAAATGGAAGTTTAAATTTTGTTTTATGATTTACAAACATTTTTCTTCAACAAATACGGATCAATACATTATGAGTCCATTCTTTTTTAATTCATGTTTATTTCTGATTTAACTATAGGCGATATGTTTGTCATGTTTGTTTAGGTAAACACATGAACAAAATATGAGCATAATATTACTTTAAATGGTCAAATTTTCAAATGTGGAGTCATCTCCATATCACCTTTTAAATATTGTGCAAATGAAATGTGTTATATAAAGTTGCAACTTTGACGAGCATATGTTACCTAAATTTATATGAAACGATATGACATGAAAAACTTTGAAAATGAATCTTCATTTTCAAAAACATTATATCAATCATACAAGATAATTATACGCCAAATAACACACCATGCTAAATGCTGACATTAAGATAGACACTCGCACAGAAAAGGTGTTTTTGAACTTCCGCTACTCTTAGAAACTCATATTTCAGTTTCAATTGAAATTCGGTAATTAAACTGCAAAAATTACATTTTCAAAGAGAAAAAAATCAAGGTGAACTTCAAACCAAACCAATGACCTGAAAACATACAGCATGGGTGTGGTGGTCGAGGAGCCCAGCATCTGACTCCTGATCCGAAAATTGTGAGTTGGAACCCCTAGTTGAGCAAGGTTTGATCACGAACATAACAATACATGACTTTGGCGCAAGTACTGGATAGAAACTCAAAAACATCCATCGAGTGTGTTTGGTATAAGTAACTTGTTTCACAATCGATGTTAAATAACTTAAAACTAATGGCAAAACTTTATATGGCTATAAGCGTAAAACAGTCAAAACGATCGCAAATAAACATTTGTTATGGATCGTTTTTTTACTCTGCGTTATTCACTTTTCCCTTTGTTCATAGGAGGTGCGGTTACCGTTTAAAGCATTTCAAATGTTATTACGTCATTTTTGTTTCCTGTTTTCTACATATTCCCTTCAAAAAATTCACAATAATCATTTGGCTAACCAATTTTGCAGCGACATTGAAGCCTTGCATCAACTGTCTCGTGTTATGAATTATGTTTACTTTCCATTTACTCGCTGACTTAGGACATAAACATATGTAGCAAAACATCAGAAACTGAAAATGTCACATTTATCATCATAAAATACACTGAGATCTCTTTGTTTACTTGGTGGTGATTATACACTAGCGATAAATAAGTCGCGCCGGTCCTTTTCAATTTTACAGTCAGCGAATCGTGTTTACATGTAAGCAAATATATAGCATATTAGTAATTCAATACAATGCCACTTATACATGAAGCTTCTCCCATTTATTCTTCATTTTATGACAAGTTTCATGTTAAGCGTATGTCAACGGTTTTACGAGGGATGGTCACAAATTATGTGAACTGGTCCTGTTAGAACATTTGAAAATTCTTCAAGCTATATCGTATATGTCAGCACTGTGCGTCCACGTAATCAACCGTAATAAATGTGAATCACCCCACGTCCATTAACACCGGCTCAAGTGATCAACAGATCGCCCTGGTCACCCCGTCAGGCTTTTATCTGCTCATCTCCGAGTTGTTTATGAACAAGTTTGAAAGCTGGTAGTGCTTATCAGCTACCTCCTGTACCGTTACTCACAAATCCTCCTGCACCAACATATGATGTCACCATGTACTGACAGTGAGCAATATTTTCCTCATATGGCAAGTAGGAAACAATATGTACTCCATATTGTCACGTCGTTTTCATATTGCCATGTGATGCAAATATTTCTTACTGTCAGTACATGATGACGTCGCATGTGACATTTTCTGGAAATGACGTCACTTAAAGAAGAGGTTGGAAATCGTACAGCGCCGTTTAGATTATCCTGTCTGAATGCAGGCATCAAAATACACCATTCGATAAGCTCAATCAATGGACAGTTGAGAAGAGTTGATGTATTCCAAAATCGTAACACATTACTTTAAGTTTGATGCTTAATTTCGCAAACCTAAAGATAAATTCTTGTTTCAGATTATAAAACACGATGGGGAAATTCGTGACAGTCACGTTGGTTGTTGTTGTTCTTGCTGCGGGATGTACTGCGCAATGTATGTTGGGGTTTATACTTTCATTACGACGGGTCTTTCTTTATTTTAAAAAATTGAGTTGTACATGGGATCAAGAACACGACTCCGTTCAGTAAGGTCATTTTGTTTGAAACAAGGGTGTCGGTGGTGGCCTAACTTGTAGGGTTCCTATTGTGGTCGGCGGTCAGTGTTTGGAGACCCTTTCAACAACTTCGACGATAGGCGTATCAACCATGTATAAACTTTATCACGAATTTGTATCGTTATGAAGACAACTTAGTTAAAACACTGAAACGCATTTTCAAAAACGTGTCGTTCAGTCAGCGAAATTTGAATCTATATTTTTATATTAAAGTATTATTCAAGTATAATTAGCATATTTTCTCCTGAAGATGGCACATTGAAAGATTTTCTATTTTTAGTTCCAGGAATGCCCGGATTTCCAGGAATGCCCGGATTTCCAGGAATGCCAGGTATGGGGTTTCTCCAAAACATCATGTATAACGTGGGAGATATGTCAATGATGGGATCTAGAATGTACGAGGACGGTATGCGACGCTCCCAGAGTGGTAGACGATATGGACCAGGTGGTACGTCCTTCAGGACCAGGGATGGACAAGGTTACGCCTACAAGTAAGTCCTTGATTTCATTGTGGTTGTTTTGATGATGCGTGACGAATGTTTCTATGTCATTACTTCATTTGTTGTGTCATGCAAGCTTTTTAGTTTTTAATTCTGATACACATGTATACAGTAAAACCTCACTTAAAGAGCACCTTGATATCAACACCGTCGTATGTTGATGAACCAGTTTGTTTTATTCCCAAACTTTAACACTCACCTCTATGACCAACCTTTTTCACAACAAATAGTGGACTTATTATTGAGGTTTCATTGAACTGGGTTCTATTACAATTTTGTTCATATACAGTAAAATCTCACCTAAAGACCAACTCAAAATTAAGAACACAAGTTTCAAGACAGTTTTCACTGTTTTGCTTTCTATTCAACCTCAATATTAACTTATTAAGACCACCTCAATATGAAGACCACCTCAATATAAATACCACCTCAATATTAAGACCACCTCAATATCAATACCATTTCAATATTAAGACCACATCAATATCAATACTATCTCAATATTAAGACCACCTCAATATAAAGACCACTTCAATATCAAGACCACCTCAATACCATCTCAATATTAAGACCATCTCAATATAAATACAACCTCAATTTTAAGACCACCTCAATATCAATACAATCTCAATATTAAGACCACCTCAATATAAAGACCACCTCAATATCAAGACCATTTTTTAAGGGTCCCAAGGTGGTTTTATTTGGTCTTGTATCTCCTTTGCGTTTTGACTAAATGATCCATATGAATTGAAATATCATAAAATTCGGTGTAAGCTTGTCAAAATCACGCTCATCGTTTTAGAGTATGTGAGTGTATCTGAAGGTAACCAGTTGTGACTTCTTCAGTATCTTGTTTAGAATTCAAGTTATCTTATTTATCGAAGTACATTCCAATAATATGATTATGAGAAATGAACATACAGTAAAACCTCACTTAAGACCACCTCACTAATAAGACCACCTCTAAATTAAGACCAAAAAGTCCATTTTCACTGTTTTTTTTCTAAAACCAACCTCAGTCTTAAGACCACCTCAATATTAAGACTATTTTCAAGGGTTTCAAGGGTGGTCCTATTATTGAAGTTTTAGGGTAATTTCTTTCACCTTTTATCTCCTTATTTGTTTCACACCTGGTTTTTCAGCTCCCCTGATGGAAGATCCAGCTCATTTTCTTACAGTTATGGAAGCCCCGGCTCTACTGGATACCAGTACCAGTGGGGACCCGAAGGTTCATACTATCAAAGATGGTAGATACCGAGCCCTTTTCTCGAAAGCGTCATTCAAAATGTAGTTTAATTTAAGGCGAATAATCAGTAAATAAAATTAAGACACAAACTTCTTTATTGGTGTGTTGACGTTTTTAATGCATTCTTCAGACGACACACATATTGACACACATTGAGAAATACCCGAGGAATTTGAATTCAAGGGAAGTAACTCTATTGTATTGTTATTTTGAAATTGTGTATAGTCTCCCTTATATTCGAAGGCTTGTGTTTCTGTGGGAAACTTTGCAAATGTATTGAGTATATTCCCGTAAATTGTTACCAGAATAAAAGGAATGATTTTGTTATTTTGATTTACTCTTTGAGAACCTTGCCTCAGATGATTGAGTTATAATTCTTTATAATTAAAAAATGCCTTCTGAAACAGACGATCTTATTGTTATTGCATCATAATAACTTTTTATTTGTCACAAGCTGAAATACATTCTCATATACAGTCGGAACTCGTTCATTCGAATTTTCGAATAATACCTGGTTTCGAATAGTCCATTTCAATTCGACGTGCATAAGAAGATTCATCGGACCTGGTATTTATTTCGGATGATACCAAGTAATCGGATAGAAGGTTGTCGAATAGACGAGGACCAACGTTGAATATATTGGGAAGAAGTTATGGCTTGGTACAAAGCATAACCAGAATCATGAAAATAGAACGACACGAACAAGCAATAAGAGAATGAAGGCGATACAACGGTCCACGTTCTTGGAAGTGTCAGCAAAAATGCAAATTACTGTGTTTATGAGGACGACACTCGTACAGTTACTATCTTCTGGAACAGTCAGTAAAACTACTAGTGCTTAAACCTGTATAGCGGCACGCCAACACCGCACTGAACCGCCGTATACCAAAAGTCAAATGTTTACAAAAATATGTATCGAATGATCTAATGAATATTAACATACTCGTGGGACTTCAGAGGTCTAGTGGTTATGGTCGCTGACTTCAAATCACTTGCCACTCACTGCTGCGAGTTTGAAACCCACACGGGATATATAATTTGTAAGGTATATAGTTGGTTCTAACCCAGGTCATCCGGAAAATTGTGGAGCATTTACGTTGGCCAAACATTACCCATTGATGGTAGGCTTCCGACTGTAGGCGTCCCTTCTCATCCACAGCCATCTACAAATCCACTGTGCAGCCTTCGTAATTTTTCGAACTACCTGTCTCCTTAATTGACCTGACATTCCAATATCTTGGAGCAGCCCCCTCATGGATGTTGCTAGAAATCCCCTGCATTCAAGCGGTGTGAAGTTAGCAGTAACAGCAATGCTGCTACTATTATTACTGTTAACTTCACACCAGTCTGCATTCATCTATTACAGGATAGTTCCTCATTGTCGATCCAACATTTTTTACATGGATGGGCTAGATCATCGTACACGTCGCTTTCTTTCGTTGATTTCGATCGTCTTTTAACATATTAACATTAAGTTGAACGATCACTGTCTTGCCAACACTTGAATATACAAGGATAATATCAGCGTTTTTATTCTTCATGTAACTCTTCTCTGCTTTGCAAGATAATTACTTTTGTAACACCATTTTATTGCATGATATCTAGGATTCAGACAGGTATACTCGTAATTGTTGTATTTATTTTTTCTCTTCTTTTTACTTTGACATAGACAAGGATGTCGTTTAACAAATAAAATGTTTTTTACCAGTTTATTAATGAATTGTGACTACATAATAAGTGAATACTGTTTCCACAAGACAACATCACATACTCATACCATATACATTGTAAGTAAATTTCCCCGAGTTACATAATATTTTACGCTTTTACTAAGCCCTGTCGCAAACATTTGTGTCATTCATTTGCATGCTCATATAATATAATAGTTTACTATGTATAGATGATTAGCTGTAGTGACAATGCTTAAATCGAAATAAAGCATTATACAGCTTACAGGTTTTTGCTAATGGTCGCAAATGGGACTACGCTGTGCTGATGTGCATGATAGTTCACGTATTAAGTAAGTATTATAAAACATCATATTTCATATCACCCGCGAAATTTTGAATCATTTAAGTTTTAAAATGTGAAAAGTAAAACTCGCGCGCGCAAAAGTCAGTTTTGTATCATGTACATTGTATTCTGCGTTTCATTTGTCAGTATTTTTATAGTTGACGGATGATGTTTGGCATGTGTTGGTTACAATTGCATTGACGTTTATAAGCATCACATTAGTTATTGTATGTTTTGAGCATGTGCTCAACACGTGACGTCGGTTGATAAGTGTCGTCTAATCTGCTGTCAACAGTAACGTCCTTAAACGTCGCGGAAATGTCGTTTATATGTACAATGAGCAAAACACTCTAGTTTATGTTGTAAACAACTTGCACGTGAATACATACCGGTAAGTTGATATTTTTTCTAGCATTATTTTGCGTCTGTACAGAATACAAATATTTCTATGGATAATTCTAGCGTTACGCAATTATTGAATGTACGTTCGAAGTTATCATTAAACAAAAAATATTTTGAAAAATGATGTGTTGTTCAACATAAAAAAATGCCGTGATGTTACGATTGCTGGTCACTCAATATACAAAATTACGTTCACCGAAATTCAGTGGATTTCGGTAAGGTAACGTACCCATTATCGGAAGGTTAACCAATCCGCGCCAAGGTTACAAACCAAGAAATTGCCTTGGTGTTAAACATAAGATTTGATTAGTTTACACAACACTGATATGAAAATAGCAAAACCATATTAGCACGGCTGCGCCGAAAAATAAAAGTATACCAATGTAACAATGTCAGAGAATTTACTGCACAGTTAAGAAAGTTAAGAAATATATTTTGATTGTGAAATTCTATTATACAAACGGCCACTGTGAAAATGATAGGCAATAACTTTTTGCAAATATTTTCATAATATTGATGACAATCCTCGTCATTTTTGTGCAGATGATTAAAAAACCAACCACAAATTTTGGAAAATGTCTAATTAAGTTTACAGCATGTAAAAACGAACACGATTGAACTTATATTCCCAGAAACCGTTGTTAGCGTCAAGGTCAAGGGAATTATGTGGTTAGCCTTTGTTTGTGATGAATATAAAGGTATGTATGATATGCATAATCCTGTATTCTCACCAAATATTACGCGTAAATTACTTTTCTGTTTGTTGTTTAACGAAACATATTTATTTTTGTTGACAGTATCACCATGACAACGACGCTGTTTTTAATCGTCTCGATTGCTTGTGTGGTTAATGTTGCTGGACAATGTAAGTTTGTTTTTTCCCGCTAATTAAGTTATTTTCGTGTTTTTCCCTGAAATATTGCTTTTGGCGAATGATATTCACAAACTCGTACATTTGATCGATCTAGAGCTATCGTGGCTGGTTCAGTTTTTCAAAAACTACCAAGAGCAATTCGAAGTTTGCCGCCATTTCTTCGCATCAATATCTTCATAACTCATTTTTATTTATCAATCACTCGGAGCAACTGCACTGAACGTGCTACCCGTACGTCTTAGTGTTTTAAAACCGCTCATGGTTCAACTGTGCTGAATCTGCTACCCTTATGTCTTGTATTTGAATACCACTCATGTGTATAATTAGGTTTAAAGTGATCTCAACCGAGCGTTTTTTATTCATTAAAAAGCTATTTCTTTACTAGCAAAGAAATCAAGCGATGATCGAAAATTATTCGTTGTTCAAGCCTGGTCAGTTCTATTCGAAATTTCAAAACGAGGCGGCATTAGCCTCTGGCGCACTGTATCTACGCTTACTATATTTGACTTCAGGGCCACTTCCGCAAAGTTTCTATGATAGTATGAGTCGATTGAATACCAACATGCAGACTATGAGGACAAACCTACAAGCTGCGGGACGGAGGATGGCCGCCAGGAGGGAAGCTGTTTTTCCCGAAAATTTTCTGTTAGCACAAAATGGCGCAGATTTTGGTGTGAATGGAAAGGTTTTTGTACCAGTCAATGGAGGACTTGGCTATGCTTACAAGTAAACATATTATTATTCTTTAGTAATCCCAAATGTACTTTAAAAAATGCTAATTCACATGTGTGTACATGTACATAGTTCTTGTATAAGTCAAATACCTCACGAACGAAGATAATTATCACAACTCCGAGATTAATTTCCAATATATACTCAATTTCTTAATCAACATCGAAATTGTTCATCGAATGGTGCTCTTAAAAACAATTAGCGAACCTTATGTGTTAATATTAGGTTACAGAATGTCTGAATTAATTCCATACAAATAGTTAGCCATTGTCCTCATATCAGTGGTATAAGCATAAATTAGTTACAAAGGGACTAAATTTGAAAGTGTCTATAAATTAATTATCATACCCATTGAACCTCTTACATATATTCGTACCGTCATAGGTTATGAAAAATAACCCTTTCTCTTTGAAATACATGTAGTGATAAAGTGTATTAATTCTAGACAATAATGACATTTTATAATTTTCTGTAATTGTTTACAAGGCTGTAACATAATGGTTTATAATTATGTTGATGTATTACTGCAAAATGCAGGTTATTTCCAAATACATGTACGTCATTAAATCCTTTCAAGCTATTAATTATTTTACATGGCTTACCACATGTCTCATAATTCGAACATTTATTTCTTGGTGATTGTTTAATTTTTGTGTGATATAAAATAAAGTAAGTGGAATTAAGTAGATCGTTATTAACCGGTTTCATTGTTTCCGGTCTTGCTCAGGGGTGGTGGAGGTGGCTATCATTAAGGAATACCACCCACAAGAGTGGCGGGTGGCTATAATTCAGGGGCAGTTCACTCAGAGGTGGCGGAGCCGGCTATCATTTAGATGCAGTTCCCTCAGAAATGTGAGAGACGGCTATCATTTAGAGGCAGTTTCTTCAGGAGTGGGGGAGGCGGCTATCATTTAGGGGCAGTTTCCTCAGAAGTGGGGGAGGCGGCTATCATTTAGGGGCAGTTTCCTCAGAAGTGGGGGGAGGCGGCTATCATTTAGAGGCAGTTTCCACAGGAGTAGGGGAGGCGGTTATCATTTAGGGGCAGTTTCCTCAGAAGTGAGGGAGGCGGTTATCATTTAGGGGCTGTTCCATCAGGAGTGGTGGAGGCGGCTATCATTTAGAGGCAGTTTCCTCAGGAGTAGGGGAGACGGTTATCATTTAGGGGCAGTTTCCTCAGAAGTGGGGGTGGCGGCTATCATTTAGGGGCAGTTCCCTCAGGAGTGGGGAGGTTGCAATCATTCAAGGGCAGTTCCCTCAGGAGTGGGAGAAGCGGCTATTATTTAGGGGCATATCCCTCAGAAGTTGGGAGGCGGCTATCATCTAGTGACAGTTCCCTCAGTAGTGGGGGAAGCGGCCATCATTTAGGAGCGCCACCCTCAGGGGAAGTGATGGCGGCTATCATATACGGGCATCACCCTCAGAAGTGGGGGATGCGGCTATCATCTAGTGGCAGTTCCCTCAGTAGTGGGGGAGGCGGCTATTATTTAGGGGCAGATCCCTTAGAAGTGGGGGAGGTGGCTATCATCTAGTGGCAGTTCCCCCAGTAGTGGGGGAGGCGGCTATTATTTAGGGGCAGATCCCTCATAAGTGTGGGAGGCGGCTATCATCTAGTGACAGTTTCCTCAGTAGTGGGGGAGGCGGCTTTCATTTAGGACCGCCACCCTCAGGGGTAGTGATGGCGGCTATCATATACGGGCATCACCCTCAGAAGTGGAGGAGGCGGCTATCATTTAGGAGCACCACCCTCTGGGGTAGTGATGGCGGCTATCATATACGGGCACCACCCTCAGTTGTGGGGAGCGACTATCATTAAGGGGCACCACCTTAACGGGTGAGGGGAGGTGGCTATTATTTAAGGGCTTTTGAGCTTTTACAGAAAGGCGAGATTCGAGTTTTGACACACAGGCGAGATTTGAGCTTTTGACATAAGGGCGAGATTTGAGCTTTTGACACAAGACCGAGATTTAAGCTTTTGACACAAAGGCGAGAACTGAGCCTTTGAAACAAAGGCGAGATCTGAGCTTAGACATAAAGGCGAGATCTGAGCTTTAAACACCAGGGCGAGATTTGAGCTCTGGTTTTATAATTTAGGACGCTGGTATTAACCCACTGTGTTCATTTTATTGGAGTTAGTCTTACATTTTTCTCAATATTTTCTTTTACAGTTCATCTGATGGCTCTTTTACGATGTATGTGATTGGTTCCAGTAATCCACCGCATGGCTTCATGCGCCATATTGGAATAAACGGGAACCAGATGTATAATTCATGGTGAAATCATTGGATTCCGGGCGTTCTTTGTTCAACTATATTATCATTACTCAAAATTTGAAATTAGACATTCGCATATGTTATTATAGACGTACGTTGCAGTTTCGTATTTTGGCAATGCGTACTACAACATGCATCAATTCATGCATAACAAGACAAGTGCCACAAACGCTTTACGCATGCGCACTAAACGTGCAATTTTGTGTACAAAGTATGCAAAGTCTCAAGTCAAGGTGACATTTACAAAAAAATCAGTGTGTTTTTACATGCGGAAACATATTTAGATGGGTTTTGCTAAATGATCGATCAGTGTTTAAATTGGTTAAATATATTGTTGAAAGACAAACACAACAACGATTGGAAAATGAAAGCTTATTTTTTTATATTTGGCTATAAAGTTCATTAAGAAAAACAATCGTGTCTCAATAAGTGCAAAACTGACATATTTGTATTAATATTTATTTACAATATGCTTCTTTCTAGGCTAGTGATTTCACTTTATATTCAATTTAAAAAAACAAACAAACGTACAATGGACGTTGTAAATGCATGTACACAGTGTATTTATCATTAAATATTTATTTCAATATTAAATAGTACGTCTTAGTTTTAATGATGATAATGACTTCTAAGCAAACATAACAGCGACTTTGTATCAAAACAACGAATTTCACGATTTTTTTTTCGTGTTGCTTGAATCGTACTTTATTGTGTTACTTGAATAACGTCATATGTTTGTTTGTCCCCTAAAACGTATTGTAATCCCGCTTATTTTCTTTTCCCCTTCCGTTCGCTTCATGTTCATGTTCTCATGTGATGTACTATATATTTGTACTTTGTATGTGATTGTATGACGATGTACATTGTACAAGTCAAAACAAATAAAATGTTCTGTTCTGTGTTGTAATTGTTATTTCGTTGTATATATTTTCTGATGCCCGATGTGTTTGATAAACGCACAGATGGTTGTATATATTTTCCCACACACTGCAGACGTACACATTGTGACAACGAGTTTACTTAGTCACAAAAATAATTAAGTATGTTTTCTGACCGTAAAATCCAATACATCTACACTCACTACCTATTTATTTCCATTAATCCAATTTGTATATTTTAATTCATTTCTCTTACACACAGCCTTTTGTTTTTAACCACAACGTTAACACAAAGTAAACCAATCAATAAAAGGATAACCAATCTGTGTCAAGGTTACAAACGTTGTTAGGTTGAAGAGAAGTTGGTTTAGGGGTTAACGTATGTTTTGATTGGTTTACACAACACTGATATGCAAACAGCAAAACCATGTTAGTACGGCTGCGCCGACAAATCTTTACCTTAGGCAACTTTACCCATGAAAAAGGGACGATGTCTCGCTACGGTAATCGGGAGTTTTTAATTTAGAAATGTTGTTTATACCAAAACAATTCACTACATGTATTTATTTACAAAGAGTGATTTCTCGCCGGAGCCGATAAATCTTATAATTAAACTATCAATTAAAGTATACTGGTAATGACAAAATCTAACAATTTTATAAATTTAATGCGATTTGATGTTTCGACTCTGACATCAACATACAGCTTTAACGCTTGGGGGTACTTAATAATATATGTAGTGTCAATATGCACAAAGATGGGTCTATAAATTATCAGGCATTTGTTTACAGTTATAAACAGTAAAAATGTCGACAAATGGAGAAAATATCTTAAAACGGATGTCAATCTCAGCATGTGCTCAATCTGGATGATGTGGGTGCTTTCTTGTCAAGTCGACCCTCCGAAAGATTACTTAAATAATGTCAATGTGATTTAGCCACAGTGTCTTAATTTAGTAAATATAGTAAAAAGTTACTGTGTTTATGAGGTGGACACTCGCCGCGTACATTTTTTCTAATGCACTTTATGGTATTTCGGTCGACCCGGTATGTCCCCCGCCCACCATAAAGAAACTTTTGGAAGCAAAAAGAGGGAACTTACCTGTCAGTATGGCTGTATAGGCCAAGCATACAATTTTGAACCCAAAGACGGTCACTGCACAGTGCCAATGAGATCCATCGTACAGTAATAATTTTCATGACATCCAACGAGCACTTTCCTGGAATCAAACCAGTACTTTAGGTGGGAAACACTGAAAAGTATTTCTGTTTTACCCGGCTGGACGAGGGATCGAACCCTAGACCTTTGAAATCGTAGTCAGCAGCGTTAACCACCGAGCCACAAGGCCAGTAAATGTAGTATCAACTGTCCAGCATCTTTTATAGGCGCGCCTGATTTCCTTGTCACGCCCAAACGAACACCATACTCATGCAGATGCTGACCTCCATCATTCAAAGTTCAGCCAGCAATTAATGCTGATCGTAAAGCCACCACAAATATGGAAAAAGTTCACTCGTAGAGGAATTTGCGTAATTGGACATCATGGTTTTGTTTTATGCATGCGTTTAAGTAGGGTAGATTTGACAAGAATTAACGAATACTATTAAATATCGATGATCTTCGACAATTTCCGGCGTATTTTGTGTACTTCCGGTAATCGTATATAAACGGGACCGGCAACTCGACTTTAGCGCTGAAAATGTTGTCGACCATTCCCGATGCCGGTCGCCATTTTGGAAACGCTAGCGGTAAATATATTAAAATCCGTGGTTAAAAAAAAAGTGAAAAATGCGCTTATTACTGCCTTTGTCTTGTTTATCATCCTGACAGTTTTTTTGTCCACGATAATTGATACTAATAAGGAGATTCAGACCGAAGTGTAGCATGATTTCAGTAGTTCTAGCGTGTTGACGTGGTCTGAAGGCAGTATTTTTACGTAGTTTTTAGGTAAGCAATTTTCCACATTTTACAAAGAATTTGTTTGTAAATGGTGTCTCTCTCACTGGTGCGGTCAATATTTGTCCACTAATTCTCATTATGAACTATCGGACATCATTATTATTCATTTAACTGCAATACATGTTCATGAATGGTTTGAGCATTAAAATATTGTGGATACTACTTCTTGTGCTCAAGTATTTCTTTGCATTATAAAAGGACTTTTATGTTATTTTGAGTCGTTCTGATACTGTGAAAGAATGGCAATTAAAGCCTGTTTACCAGTCATTTCGACCCTCTTACTGATATTTTGGCACATAATTGACATTAAAACATCATAAAATAATAAATAGTATACTGGGCTTGAACCCACGACTCCATAAACACACACTAGTACAGCGCTCTACCGGCTGAGCTAACTGGGCGGCCGTCTTATCTCACACCGCAACAATCTTCCCTTCAGGTATTTCAGGCTTAACCACCGTGGGCTGGCAAACACCGCTGCCAAGATTTAAGTAATTTAAGGGAAAACAGCACCCGATATGGGACTCGAACCCAATACCCCCTAAATACTAGAATGGTGCTCTACAGACTGAGCTTACCGAATGGCTAACTATCCACACACCACTACACTCCTCCCTCTTCCGGCATTTGAGGTTCAACCACCGTGGGCCTTCAAACACTGCTGCCATCATTTAAGTAATTCAAGGGGGAAAAGTGCACCCAATAATGGGGCTCGAAAAGCACACAGCAACGTACTGACCGGGGCTTTACGAATGATAACACAGAATGATCGCACCGCTACAGGTAACACTTTGACGTCGGTTGTCATTTACCACGTTATCGACCACCATCAGTAACGTAGAGCTTTAAACGTCATGTTAAAGTCCTTCGAATGACTAATTAGTAAAACCACACTGATTCATTTTGTAAACAACGTGCATATGAGTATATGTCTGGTAAGTTGATAATACTTATTTTCTGGAATTATTTGGAGTTTTTCTAAGGTATTGTGCTAAAAGGCGTGATGTATGATTATAGACGTGTTTATAACGTAAATCAGAAAAAGGAACTTAATGTATGATTGAGATAAGATCGAAGGTCAGATATTAATTGTGAAGTATTATAATAAGTTTATCACCGGTGTGAAAGATATGAAAATGAATTGTGCAAAATTTACCTTATTATCATATACTGAACTAATTTTCTACCGTGGAATCAAAACATGCACACGTACCTATTTTAATTAAAATTGATGTTCGTGTAACAAGTAAGTTATGAAACTAAATGAAATGCGTTTGATTTAATGTGATGCATGGCTGTATGATTGCTATACTGGTAAAAACTGCTAACCCGTCCGTAAGAGTTAACGTATTCTCTAACAAGTCACTGGATACACCTCAAGTTGATTTTAATTGCAGTAAACTATATTAATTAAGATTCTAATGAACTGAATAATTGAAAAAAGATCTATGTAAAGCTATTTAAATCGCGTTCATTGTTTCAGTTTACTTTGTCATAATGTAGTGTAGATTTTCCAAATAAAAATGTTGGGTCAGCTCTTTTGACCAGTATGTATTTTTTATCAATTTATATTTTCTTGTTTAAAAAAATAAACTTAAGAATATACAAGTATATTAATACATGTGATACTAGTTGGCAGTTCCAACGCTGTACGTAGTTAGATTTCAACATTTCTTCTATAGATAGGTACTTTGTGATAGTCAGTTTTGTTTTGTAATGTAGTTTAACGCCGGTTTTCATCAGTGTTTCAGTAAATTATGGCAATCATTTGACCTTACTAGTGTTCCTTGGTTTTCAACAGCACTTACCTGCTATTCCGCTAGCAACTTACAACTTTCCCGCTTAAATCCGTGGGATTATTTTCACTCATTTTGTCATAGGGAACATCAATCTCCTACGCAGTGATCTCCCCTTATAGTTATGCTCTACTGCAAGGGAGTTTGAGGGAACATACGTCTCCTCCAGGGTTAGAACCTACGACCTCTCGATAGATAGCTCCCACATCTACAATATTTACATCTCTTGTTCTTAATCATCAGCCATTTTGATAGGCAAAACTGATAAGCCCTTATAGGAGTATTTTCCAAATATGTGATGATTGAGAAAATACCAAGATAATTTGCATGTGACAAACACTTTTTCTTCAACTCATTGAGCCTACTTCCCACATGAGCATAATCAATAAGTTAGTTTTTATATCTGATTAGTTAATCATCGTTTACATTATATTCCCTAAAAACTTTGAGGAAATTTACCTATCAATATGACCGACAATTCAAAACAAGGGAGGTGAATATTGTAAATGTAGGAACTATCTATTGGCTGTCCAGTGCTCTACCGACTGAGCTAGCTAGCATGGTGGGCTGTTCATGTTGTGCTGTTTCTCCTTTTCCTAAAGTTTCATCTTACTACCTAGGGATCTGTTTGGGGACATGCTGTTCTGTGAACGTGACCTTTGGTCCTTACGCTACTCTTAATAACATTATAAACATTTGTAAAATTATGATTGTCATATAAATTTCTAATCAGGAAACATGGACTGGTAGCATCATATTCTAATGGTAAGGCGCAAAACATAATTTCAGAACGATATATTCAAGCCAACGATCTAACACAGATCGTAACATATGTTATAAATTACGTGTATAAATAAACGGAGAGTAAACACGATATAAATCATGTACTGTCTGTATACACTTGTCATCAGATGTTCTTAGAAAATATTTTGAAATGCAGTACTTAAGGTCAAGGACGCTTTGTGGTTTGTCATTGTTTGTAAACTTAAACATCTGCGCAGTTGAAATTTACATAAAATACATTTGCATACAAAAACTGTTATAGTGAACCCTCAATAAGACCAACATTCCTTCAGATGAAAGTCGGTCCTAGTTGGGAGTTTATCTGATTATCGACTTAAGGTAAGCCGTCTATCATTGGTTATGGTATTCCATCTCTAACGTTGGGTAATTTCTCTTCAATATATGCAGATTTCTGGGATAAATATCAAGAATGATCTCCCTTGATTATCGGCTTTGTTTAAGTCATTTCCTCTAACTAGGATTGCCTCCCTTTTCCACGAAAATGACACCTGCCAAACTTCTAAATTGCATAAAAATGTTAAATCTAATTTCACAGCAGTTGCAAGTTATTTAATATTCTAGGCAGTCATTCACTTTCTATTTTTTAAAAGGTCTTTTATTCAAAACTTCATTTTCCATAAATATATCATACATTTGAAAGAAATAAGAAAACTTGCAATTCCAGTTTCATCATGCGTTGGTAAAATTTAGGCAGCATTTTGTTCAAAATGAAATTTTGCAAAAACTAGACGGTAAATGTTACTGAACTGTCCAGTCCAAAAAAATGTGATTTGAATTTTTTTAAAAATACTGACTTTTCTTAAATTTGCAAGTCTCTTTAGTACACAGGTGGTTTCACTACATGAAAATACACGAAAATCATTGATGCAAAGCATCAAAGGTCGACGCTAAAGAATTGAATGATATTTTGTTATTTACATTCTTTTGTACAAAAACATGTAAGTAAAGCATTACACTCCATTTTAGTAGTATCTAACACGTGAACAAAAAATATTAATCTGTTTACAGACCCAGTTCCAACTTCTCTGTATATAGCAAGCCTTTGCCGGGTCTTTGTTCACAAACATAATAATATTTAAAATTACATTCTTTGAATCTTTTACATAAATTCTCATTAAGTTTCTAAATAATTATCTCAGATTATCATGACACTCAAAATTTATCACAGGAACACATTTTCTTTTCTGATCCATACGTACGTAAACAATAAGCTTCGAATAAGCACTACTTTTATCTAAATATTTATTTCATACAGTTAACGCATCACTTCTATTTGTTATAAGTTGTTATGTAAAAGATTCAAAGAATGCAATTTTAAATATTATTGTTTTGCTTTATACAGAGAAGTTGGAACTGAGTCTATAAACAGATCAACTACTGTACTTGAATTTTACTTGATTGGTCCACTAAAGTGTCATGGTCACTAAACATGCAACCTAGTCAATAATCAAATAACAACCTCTAATTATAGGTACATGGTGACTAGAGTTCAACTATTTATGTGTGTTCATTTAGTAATGTTAATATCGCTAGTTCTGTCATGTGATTGAAGAAATGCTGGATTTCCGCAGGATTTTATTGTTTACATCACGTGAGAACTATTTTCAACTTTCTAAAAATAAACTTTCCGTAGACTGGTTTCAAATATTTTATCAGTCAAAATAGACCTTGACCATTTGAAATCGTGCACCACATGAGGGACAAAATAAACTTTCCGTAGACTGGTTTCAAATATATTATCAGTCAAAATAGACCTTGACCATTTGAAATCGTGCACCACATGAGGGAATAAATTAAAAGATTTAAAAAAATAAAATAAAAAAATATTACAAATACTTGTTCTGTAAAACTTTATTGTCAGTGGGTAAAATTGTCTTAAATCGAATAATCTTGGAAAAGAAATTAAGTCACGTGCCCCTCCACGTTCCACGTACAAAAATATATCCCATTCCAGACAGTACGGCGACAATGAAGAAATAAGAAAACAAATGTAACTTTCTATTTATCAATTATTCTTTAATGGCTACCATTTTTGCAAAGAAGAAAAAGGACCATTACTTATTTTTGTAACGGTGAAAAGTTATAAAGTTTTCAGATTTTATCCGCACCATTATAAAGATTGAAACAACAACTGTTTCATTTACCGCAGTCATTATGCCAATGATGGACGGCTTACCTTAAAACATGGCATGCTATGAAAATACAGTCCAATAAATGAGGTGGTCTTAGATTTCGATGTGTTCTATTAGTGAGATTTTACTCTACATGCAGTTAACGTTTATGTTTGTTTTTGTTGTCCATAAAATATTACATTATATTTGCATATAATACACCTTTCAGCGCACTATAATCATGGCAATTACACTGCTAGTAATCATCTCGGCGGCTTGTGTACTCAACGTTAATGGACAATGTAAGTACGTTATACTATATCTGTGAATGAAATTTTCCATTACGTATATTTATGTATGTTTGTTTCCTGTTTCGTGGTAATGAATATACATGCATTAGCATCCGTCTGACATTTTACTAGACACTTTACTTCAACCGTTTGTGGAGTCCGAATGTTCAATTTTGTTGGGAGTTTTACGTCGTTTTTCAATAGACGTGTGCATTGTTTTTGTTTTTAAAAGCTGTTTATGGTGTTTTTTCCAAAGAAAATGATGCTTTTGCCCTTTGTTTTCATTTCCATAAATGATGTATAGTTATGTGCATTTCTTATATACTAATACATGTATTACATTTTCAATATTTGCAAAATTATGTTTGTGTTGTGTTTTATTTTCTCTACGTACTCCCTCAAAATATTTCTCAAAAATTATTTTACTACACTTTTCCGGCGACATTGATGCCTTGCATCATATTTCACTTGTATTTAAGTCGTGTTTGTGCGGTCCGTTGGCCTGACCAGTGTTTCCGGGTTACCAACCAGTACTAATCTGTTCTTCCGCCAGCATCTGACAACTTTTCTACATGAATCGGACGAGGAAGATGAAATAATGGAAGACAAATAGCTTGTATTATCTTTAGTCAAAACGAGAACCTACGGTCCGTTCGGGATTCGAACCCATGGGTCTCCAGATTCGCAGTCGTCTGTTCAACCGATTGAGCTGAGCGGATGGCTCCGACCTTCTCCCCAGTCAATCTTGTTTGCTCAAACTGTTTAATATACATGTAGTACAAAAGCTCAGTAAAATACATGTTGTATTGGTTTCACGTTTGGAAACCATTTGATTTTTTGTTGGCAAAACGCCATCGGGTTTTAACATTTGGAATTCAATTTTTGTATACTTTCTAACTTTCAGGGCCACTTCCGCAAAGTTTCTATGATGATATGAATCAATTGAATAACGACATGCAGACTATGAGTACAAACCTTCAGAGGATGGCCGCCAGGAGGGAAGCCATCTTTGCCGAAAATGTTCCGTTAGCACAAAATGGCACGGAATTTGGTGGGAACGGGAAGATTTTCATAGCAGCCGACGGAGGCTTGGGATATGCTTACAGGTATGCATTACATTTTGCTGTAAGTTACACACAATGAAATGGTCACGTAGAACGTATAAGGTTCTTGTTTCTTCCGGTACTGTATAGACCATACGTTAATATAGTTATAGCCTGATGAGGCAGTTCGAGCACCAACTATATTGACTATGTTTGATGATAAAATTCAGTCTGATCTGGTTACCTCTTCGAAAGTGGGGGTTATATATACTATAACATGTTTCCGAACAGTAACGATTGTTCAACCACAGAGTTAGCATGGTTGAACTATAGTCGATATTCGAAACACATCTATAGCGTTTTCAATCCTCCAAATTCTAAGAGTGTCTAGATTAACTTGACCATACATGAACTAGACTGAGTTATTTCATCCAACCATATAGTCACCATAGTCAGTGATTAAACTACATCTCACTCACAATTATGATAATGTTGTTGTGGGTGACGATAATAATAATACTGATATTTCGTCGACGTAGATTTATTTTATTATTCTGATTATGTTTCCAATGCAGGTCAACCTCTCGAGAGCAACATCCTTCGAAGGACACGCACTATTTAGTTATTGTTCAAAAGGCTGATGTTTGAGAGAGGTTAACTTCACTAATTCACTGTATATACGTTTTTGTATAATTCCTTTTCAGTTCAGCCGATGGTTCCTACACGATGTATGTGATTGGTTCCGGTAATCCTCCTAGTGGGTTCATGCACCATAATGGTCCGAACGGGAACCAGTATCGATCATGGTAAACACATCGGAATTTCCGGCAGATAGTCTTTCATTAACAGAAATTTAAATAACATAAATGTTGGAACTTGATCTACGAAAATATGCTGTTTGAACAAAGTTTTGTATTATGACATTAAAGATGTTCACTGTTTCACCGATATGACGTCACGAATACCGTATTCATTGCGCATGCGCACTGCAAAGCTTAGTATTTTGACACTTTTTCGAAAACAAAACATAGTCAATATGTCAATTGAATGTCTAAATAATTTCGAGAATTATACAATTCTTAAGAAAAATACTTCAAAAGTGTATGAATAACGTGTAGATGGATATCTATATAACACACATGAGCTTTTGTCCTTACATAATTTATAACACCAATATGCTGGCAGTAGGGGTCGGGTTGAAACGTGCACTGTATATATGTCTAGCAAGTCCAATTATTTTCAGTTTAAACTTTGTATTTAAAAAAATTGTTTTGTGTACATGTATTCCTAGCAACAATAATTAAACATGCATTCTATAGGTATATAGTCTTAGCATTGTGTAAATAAATTATTTTTATTCTTTTCAATCTTTCGTTTTATTCATACTTTCAATACATATCATTAAAATTGTTCAGCATATTAGATGCAGCGAAAGCGGCCCGTGTTGAACTACTTGTCGCGATGTGAATTACGCTTTTTGAACATTGGGTCAAATGCATAGCATGGCATCTGAAAAGCAGCATAGATACTAAATGTATTGGGTTAAAGCCACAGGCCCAACAACCTGATACAGATGGTCAGACCCAATTGTCTAAGAAATTATAGCCATGGTTACATGTTTAACAAGAATTGGATGAATGCTCACTCAATATTACGACTAGTGATGGATAATCGGACACATTTCATAATCGATAATCGGATCGGTGTTAAAACTCATAATCGACAATCAAATCGGAAATAATCGAAATATATAGTGTTTTAGTGTAAGTATAATGCTGACAGTTAATTTAATTTATACAACTTTATTTGTCTATTTTTACTACATTGAACATCAATGTAATTTCACATTACAATTACACCATAAGATCGTTATATCATTCAATAAATATTGTTTTTGTATGTTAACTTTGTATATTTGTATTTGAATTTAAATCTGAGTTGATTACTTTAGAATTTGAATATAATCTTCAGTCAAAATTTCCGATTATAATCGATTATTGTAGTTCCTAATCGATTGTCGCAGACGTCGGATGTCCAGCCACGATTTTTCGATTATTTTTGATAATCGCGCCATCACTATTACGACGCACGCAAGCAGAATTATACAAATTTTGTGATTAATGAACAGTTTATGTAAGCATGACTTTGGTGGTTGAGAACTGCGTAAGAAGAATTTGTTATCAGTTTAGTTAATTTAAATAATGTGTAGAAAACGTTTGACAAGCCACTGACACAGAAGCAAAAACACTTTACAACACATTCGGAGTACCTTGTTATCTTCCTCAATATAACCTAGAATGATACGGTTTTGTTTGCTTGTTTTCATACGATTTTGCTCCGTTATTCAACAATTCTTCAATCATCCACGGCGGCCAGTTGACCTAATCAGTTTTCCTGGAATGATAATCATTAACCAGTACTAACTTCCGCAAGAACCTGACAAGTTCTCCACAAGTGGAGGGCATGGCCGTGGCCAATGTCACGCGAAGTACATAACCCGCCCAATCCGGAATCGAACCCGAATCTGCCGGGTGACTGTCTTACGCTTTCTATAATTTGAGCTGGCCGAGCAAGCACGTTAATTAGTTTAAACATATTTTATTTACATACTATGAACATCATAATAATACAATACAATATATAACATTTTACAATAAACAAGTTTGTTCAGTAGTAATGTGAAAAGGATGGGACCGAAAGCCAAAGACTTATATAGGTCTTCTCCTGAAAGCACGTTAATTGTTACATTTGGTTATAAAAGACATATAGGTCTTCTCCTGAAAGCACGTTAATTGTTATATTTGGCTATAAAGGACATTAAGGACATGATGCTTTATAAACTACATATAAACAAAATTGATGGTAAAATATATAACTCCATTAAGAGTATATTCAGTACATAGTTCTTTTTCATCTGTACGTATTAATCAAACGGACTGGTTCGATTGAGCAAAAGGGGTGAAACAAGGATGTAGTTTGTCTCCGACCCTCTTTGCCATCTTTGTGAATGCTCTGGTCAAAGAAATCAACAACCTTAATCTTGGATTTAAAGTGATCGACACTTCAATATCGATGCTCCTGTACGCGGATGATATTGTATTGATGGCGGATTCAAAAAAAAATCTACAGACAATGCTCAACACGATGCATGATTGGTGCAAACGTTAGCGAGTCCTGATTAACTGTGATAAATCCAAAATAATGCACTTTCGGAAAGGGAGACAACAACGAAGTAACTACCAATTCCAAATAATAGGTAACTACTTGGAGACTGTGGATTAATTTTGATAATATACACATTGGATTAAAGGAAATATATACTATTAGGTATTCAATGTAGATAATATTGGATTTACTTATTTTTTGTGACGAAATAAACTCGTTGTCACAATGTGTCCGTCTACACCGTGTGGAAAAATATATAATATGTACGTTTATCATACATAATATAATAATGCTTTTCAGAGTGAAAATATGATCTTCACAAGACCTGTCGGACCTAAATCCGTTTTGTGCATCGGCTAAAATATCGTGCTCGTTCAGATATGCCGTTATTCGTCTATTGATGAAAGCACTATACAACTTACTCACACAAGAAAGCAAGCTGACACCTCTATAGTTCATTGGTAATCTCGTGTCACTAGATGGGTCCTTCAAAATTGGACAAATAACTGATTTCCTCCAGGATGAAGGTATAATGCTCGTGTCCATCAACAACTGAAATAACTGTTGTAACATCGCTATGACGCTCGGGAATTTCAACACATCGTACGGTATCATATCATATCCCGAGGCTGATTTGGATTTAGCTTTCATCACTACCCTGGTTATTTCTTCTATTGTTATATTCCTGTTCTGTTCAAATGGGGGTTGGGTGTATATAGTGGATCAGACATCTCCATTTCAATTAATTGTTTATGAATTTTATTCTGGTTGAAAAATTCCTCGTCGAAATCACGGTTATTTTCATCACAGTATAAATTTGCAAAATCACATTTCCATCGCTCGAACACTCTGTTTGCATCACATATTGTAAGACCATGCTCAACAATTTCAATTGGAATCGTTCTATTCTGTCTTGGACCTATTCTACGAATTTTATTCCAGAAGTCACTAGAGTTATTTGATGATAAATCCTCTATTTCCATTGCAACTGATTCACGGTACTGTCGCTCTTCTTTTCTGAGTGTTTTGTCAAATAAAGATCGCGCAGTTATATACTCCCTACGTAGCGCATTTCTGACATTCCTTGACTTATTACATTTTAAAAATGCTCGTTCTTTATAGGTAATTTCATTCCAAAGTTGAGTTGAGTTTTCATTCCAAAACGGTTTTTTGTTCTTATACCGTTTACTTGCTCGTTTTGTAGCCTTGTATTTTGGCACATTCTTGTTCATTTCATTTATCAATGTATCACAAAACGTTTCGTAAACCGAATCAATATCACACTGAGTCTCTCGATTAATTTCAATACGAGTGATTATATCCAATGAAGCTTTTCTAGCAAGGTCGTTACACATGAAGTCCGGCGGAATTCTGTTAAGTTTAAATCGTGGTGGACATTCATCTTCATTATTGCTGCTTTCACAGTGCTTTAACATCGTTATTTCCTAATTCGATCCTCTTAAACGGCAATAAATCATTTATCCCGTAATCAACACTTCATTCAAGAGAAATAAACAACAAAACACTGTCATGAATTTAGGAATACTCTCGCATTGAATATTCATATATGTGGTCACATCTAATACTAAAGAGAGCAATAACAATACTTAAATACAATTTGATAACGTTCATTCTAATTAATACAACACTGTTCAATGTTCACGCTAATTAATACATCACTATTCAATGTTCACTGTAATTAATACAACACTGTTCAACGTTCACTGTAATTAATACAACACTGTCGAATGAAGATATACATATAAAAAGACACATACATGAAGTGCGAACTGTTCAAACAATGTTCCTTATTATAATGTTTCATGTTACACTTATGTCTACTGCAGAATAGTCTCTAAATTAATAAAGTTCATTCTAATTTCATTAACACTTCCCTTGAAAAATACATTATGTTTGCCTGCTAATATTTAAATACATGAACTTGCAATTAGATTTCTTTCTGTTGTATAAAGCAAACTATTAAACAACAATTTGACATGAGTGGGTGAAAACTATCATGGGTGGGTGTACACAATATTCAACGACTGAGTGATTTATTAAACCTGGGATAAATACATTTAGTCACTTCAAATTCCGTTAAAATCATACAGTGGTCAAGTAAACGCGACCTTTCATCCAGTAATCCGTGCAGTCCATGTTGATCGACGATCGTTTGTGGTGATAATACATTAAAACAATTACAGAGCTTTAAACAATCGTGTGGTACACAAATGTAGTCGACCACTTATTTCCCTTTTCTTGATAACGACGTAAAATTGTTGCTTGTGACATCAAATCTACCATTTAGTACCCAGCACTTAGCTTTACAAAGGAATGCTAAGAATTCACGACCGTGTTGATAAGCAGTTTGGTCTAACATATGTCTGTCTTGCACTGAGTCTACGTCACAATTTACATCTGATAATGAACCTATGCGTGAATTGAAATCGCCGGTCAAAAATATAGTGTCACTGTCTCAATTCAAATACACTTGTGCTAATAAATGTGCGAAGAATCCTTTTGCGTCTCTTCCCCTGGTCGAGTTTTCAGGAGGCAGGTAACATGAGGAGACGACAAATTCATATTCACATAATTTGTTGACAAATTTAACCACTAATATTCCATCATATGTTTTATCTACCACTTCTATACCATATTCATCACAAATACAGTTTTTCACTAGAAGACCTACCCCACCTGAAGCTTTAGGTGCATTTCTGTGTAATTCCATTATGTTGAATCCAAACCATGTATAATTCGTTATGTTAATTACATCGTCTTTTCGTAACTGCGTTTCACAAAGTGATATAATGTCCGCGTTCACAGATTCTATGATACTTGTTCTAAGCGCATGATTATCACGTGTCCATCCACATACATTAAGGTGAGCTAACTTAATAGATCCATTGAGACGGGTAACATCCTATTTACGTTGATCTTGTTTCTGGGCACGGTGTATGATTCGTCCGTTTGCATTTACACGTAATGTACTGCTTTGTGGTAATTCTTTCGGAATGGCACGTGCGTTCATTTCAATGAGTCTTTCAATGTGCGACTTACAACTCTTGATGTAAACATTTTTGTACAAATCTAAGTCTCTGAGTGTCATTTTGTTCCATAGCACAAGCACTTTTTCTTCAACATTTTGAAAGCTTATTTTAAGTAATGTTGGTCGGTTTTCGAACCGCGTCGTGAGTCTTATTGCACCAGTGATTAGCACATTTGATGATACATCATTGCCTAAGGATGTGATTAAATTCTCCGCTACAGTCATTGGGTCTTCCTCCTCCGTATATTCTAATCTACTTGCCGTTATAGTGATATCTGTGTCATCGAGTGTTTTTTTTGTTGCTGATAGCTTTGATTAGTGATCATTTGTAAATAAGGGAGTCTTAAAATAAAGAATGTAATAATTGATGACAATTAAAAAGCGAAAATTTATTGGTACGAAGCGAACGAAAACGTGAACTTAAATGCCTAAGTTCAAAGGTGTTTTAAACACCACCGTATATTCTGATCCACTTGCCGTTATAGTGATATCTCTGTCATCGAGTGGGTTTTTTCGTTGCTGATAGCTTTGATTAGTGATCATTTCATGTGACTGAACTTCACCTAATGAATTGGATTGTATCAGGGAAAGCTTTCCAATCAAGGGAAATATTATCGAGGCAGACATTGCTGCATTTGGACACGGAACGTTCTGGAGGAGAATTTAACAGCAGGTTGCTATCTGGACTAAGCTATGAGTGGCAATTAATCAGTGGTGTATTTTAATAACGTAAAGAAAATGACAATTGGATACAAATGGAAATTAATACTGTTTTGATGAAGCACGAGTGAATTAATGAACAAAATTCGAGAACAAAAACGTCCGAGATATTCATTGTTGAGTTTAAAAGTTTACGTAGTAACTAAATAATTCAAAGCAAACTGTAATGTTTTTGTGTTGTATTATTTCAATTATTATTTAGACATATATTTCGAATTTTTTTGCGTAGGCATAAGCTTTCTTACATAACAAAATTAAGTTTCGACGAATGCTGCACTGTTAAGTTTGATATATATGTGTGTTGACAGCGTTTGGTTTGAAATTTATTACGAAAATGGATGACAAAAGGTTATTGCATTTTTCTTACAATTCTTCAATTGAAAAATATAATTTATGATTGTTATGTTACTATGTCTCTAAGATGTGGAGATAATAATAAGAACTACAGAAGTGTTCTAACTATGATTTATTGTACTACTTTATTCTAAGAGTGTGGGTATCTAACTGACCTTCGGTTTTACACATCTTCCTGATCTTGTCACATAAAGATTTGAATTTGGGCTTGGGACGGATGTACAGAGTACGACCTTTCAATATGCTTGTCAACAACAACAGCTGGCTGTCATGTTTTATTGAGCTGTTCTATCCTAGCTGATTGACCTGTTTGAAGGGGGTTTAGGGGTTTACACTGTCTATCATAGTAACCTTTTCCCTTCATTTTTTCCTGCCTAATATTTTCCATAACCAAATCTGATGGAATTGTTTCGGGTTTTAGATTTTCTGCAGTTGTTGGAAGTATAGATCGCAACTGCCTACACATACTCAGCTGAGCTGGTGAATAACCTGACTTTAGGGGGGTGTTTCTGTATTCTAAAATACCTATTGTAATAATCAACAACTACTAAGTAGCTTTTGTTTTCCCACGTGAATAGATCAGTGCCTATAATTTGCCACGGGTAATTAGGAATCTCTGTAGGAATTAAAGGCTCTTTGGGATTGGAATTGCGGTGTGTCAAACAACTTAGCACCATTGTGGTTATGTCGGCTGAGATTCCAGACCAAAACATAACATCTTTGTAGACATTTTTCTACACCCATGTGACCTGAATGAACCAATTCAAGTATTTTTGACCTTATTGCTTTTGGCATTATGATTTTACTGCCCTTCATTATTAACCCATCAATACTGGTTAATTAATCTCTATAGTTCCAGTAAGCCAAAATCTGGGACGAACACTGATGTCTGGCTTCTGGCCAACCCTCAAGTATAGTCTGTTTTAATAAGACTAGTTGATCATCATGATCAGTCAGGTTTTTTTATCTCTTGTAATTTTCTGTCGGTGACAGGTAAATTCGAAGTAACCATGTGCATTTACACATCCATTCCCTCACATAACTCTGGGTATGTGTCATTAAGATATTTTCTACTTAATGTATCTGCAACTTGGATTTGTTTGCCTGAGTAGTGCTTTGGATATATATCATACCTCTGCAACTGGAGAAGCATACGTTGCAGTCGCGCGGGGGCGGAACTAAGAGGTTTCTTGAAAATAGATATTAATGGCAAATGATCAGTTTGCACATCAGCCTTTCGCCCATAGACAAAATGGTGAAACCTCCTGCACCCGAAAAGAATGGCATACATTTCCTTTTCGATCTGTGCATAGATAACCTCTGGTTTGGTTAAGGACTTTGACGCATATGCAGTAGGCCTGCCCTCTTGTAAGAGAGTAGCTCCAAGACCATATTTACTAGCATCAACTTGCAAGATTAGGGGTTTCTTGTGATCATAGTATGACAAAACTTGACCTGGCTGAGTGATGATCTCTTTAACTCTTTGAAATGCATCACGTTGGGGCTTTTCCCAGCAAAACTCAATATCTTTTGACATTAACTGTCGCATGGGGGCGGAAACCTCGGAAAGATTTGGTGCAAAGCGTGACAGATAATTGATTATGCAAAATATGGTTTCAAGCTCAGCCTTATTGGTTGGGGGTTGCATTTCTTTAATTGCTTTGACCTTGGTTGGGTCTGGTTTGAGTCCATCTGAAGTTAACAAGTGACCAAAGTACTCGACTCGACAATTGAACTGCTCCATTTAAACCTTCATAGCATTCATCAAGTTTACGCATGAATAAATCTCCACTACATACTAAACCAAATGGTAAACGGAGACAACGGTACCGACCATACATGGAATTGAATGTTGCAAGGAATGATGCTTCCTTATCAAGTTTCAGGGCCCAATATCCTGATCTAGCGTCCAGTTTTGTGAACAACTTGGTACCATTGAGCTTAGGCAGGATATCGTCAAGGGTTCTCATAGGGTAATGAGGACATTGGATAGCTTTATTTAAGTCCCGGGGGTCAAGACATATGCTAATGCTCCCGTTGCTTTGCTCCGCAACGACCATAGAGTTAACCCATTGTGTTGGCTCACTTACTTTAGTAATAACCCCTAATTTTTCCATACAGGACAGCTCATCTTTGACCTTTGTATGCTACAGGGACTCTCCTGGGTGGATGAACCACGGGTGTTAGTGTGGGGTCTACATGAATAGAACACTCCCCTTGAAATAACCCTATCCCTTTAACAACTTCGGAATGCTCCTCTAGTACTGACATCTTAGTCAGAGGTGTATGAGGAGATTTAGACTCTACTGAATATGTGAACCCAATTAAGCCAAAATCAATACATGATTGAAGTCCAAGCAATGGTATAGACCTAGTGTCCACTACATGAAATAGTACATTTCTAAGTTGACCAGTCCCAGGGTGATTACTCCTTAGCGTAATGCATCCCTTTAAATCTAGCTCATTTCCATTATAAGCTGATAACTTTGTCCTAGAAGTCTCTAGAACAGACCGGATACTTAGACTCTGAAATACCCTATATGGTAAAATTTTTTTTACTTGGCTCCCAGTATCAATTTTGAATTTTACAGATGTCTTGTTAAGACCTACCTCAAAATCCGCAAAAACCTGCCCATTTATTACCCTTGATTCTACACTATCAATGAAAATATTTTCATTGTTCGAATTTTCTAAATCTTTACTGTTGCTTAGAATCTCATTAACACTTGATTTGCACATGAATCCATAATGGTTCCATCTTCTGCACTTGAAGCATTGCTTCCCTTTAGCTGAGCAGAATTGTGTCTTGTCATGCAATTTTCCACACTTTTGACAGTTCCTCTGGTCATAATGAACATTGCCCTTGGCCCCTGTCTGTGTGCGCTTTGTTCCATTCTTCCCCTGGTCTGAGGAGTTATGACCAGCCTGGCCTGAGAAGTTGTGACCAGTATTCATTTCCTATGTTGCCAGTTCGATCCTCGTCACTGAACAGCATTGATTGAACTAGCTGCCTGATTCATTTCTCGCAACTGCTCTTGAGCGTATTCAAAAGATTGACACAGTTGATTGCTCTATCCAATGTTAATTTGTCACCTTCATTAATGAGTTTCTCTCTGATTTTCTGTGATTTCACGCCAAACACTAGTCTATCTCTAATCGTTTCATCTTTGTCCGTGAAATTGCACTCAACCGCAAGAAGACGTATCTTGGTGAGACATTGTTCGAATGATTGTTTACTTTGAATTTCATTGTTGAACTTGTACCTTGAAAATATCGGATTTATTTTTGGTTGAAGATGACGTTTGACTGCTTCATACATTGTGTCAAGACTCTTTCTCTGTTCAGCTGACAATCCGAGTGTCCCATAAATATCGGGTCCCTTTTCTCCCATCCATAGTAACAAGTATGTGATCGTCACATTCTCTTCCTTCCCTTCAAGTGGACCGGTAAAGATCAAGTAACAATGCTCTTGGAACTTTCTCCAGGCTTCCGGAAGGTTTGAACTTGTCCAGTTCATTGATGGTGTGGGTACACCATTTAAATCCATTGTGAAAATTGAAATTCAGACTGATTTCTTTTATAAAGAATCCTACACTTTGAATGTTCAAATTCACAAAATTTATTCCAAAGTTGCTGTGAGTTCAATAACTCCCTAATTCTGACACCATATTATGTTACTATGTCTCTAAGATGTGGAGATAATAATAAGAACTACAGAAGTGTTCTAACGATGATCTATTGTACTACTTTATTCTAAGAGTGTGGGTATCTAACTGACCCTGTGATAATGCATGCACAACTCTACCAGATTACCAGACACTATTACAATGATGACTTGCATGTTTATAATGACATAGTGGAATTTTGAAATGGAAGTCAAAACAGATTCTTTATAGAATTAAACTTTTACCAGTACACGTACATCATTTGTATACAAGGGAGTCTTAAAATAAAGAATTGATGACAATTATAAAATGAAAATTTATTGGTACGAAGCGAACGAAAACGTGAACTTAAATGCCTTAGTGCAGAGGTGTTTTAAACACTGAAGGAAATATATGATATGCTATCTATTTAAAGAAGAAGAGCTAATACATTAGCACTAGCATGTAAATAGGAATCAAGAATGAATGTGTCTTGTTCACTCGTGTTGTATGACTTAAAGGTACAAATGTATACATACATAAATGAAAAAAAAAATTCATGTCCAATGCGATACAATCACTGAAAAGTGTTCAGTGTATACATAGATAAAATATCGAAACAAATATGTCACTTTCTTCGATGAAGGTTATGATTATGACAACTCTGACAGTACTAAATATCAAAGAGAGTTTTGAAACTATTGACATTGCATTATTTACAGGGACTTTGTTGAAGGTCAATACAATCAATAAAAATATGTTGGATAGTGTCAGGCGTATTGCACTGTACACATTCTGGTGTTACTCTGGAAAGAAACCATGAAGGGGTTGAACGTGAGTGACCAACTCACTATCAAGCAATTATGACCCCTTCTCTGCGGACGGACCTGTAAGTGGGGAAGGGCTTAAAGTGCTAAATTGACTTAATCTGAATATGAAATTCCTTAAACTGGTCTTGAGTCTTCAGTTTGTATCAAGTAAAAGGAGGTGCAGTGGTCGAGGGGTAGAGAGCGTGACTCCTAAAGGTTGTGAGTTCAAGCCCTGCGATGAGCGGAGTTTGATTACGAATTTCACAATCCCCAAAATTGGTGCGTGTACTAATTGGTAGACAGGAAACTGTCATTGAGAGTGATTAATATTTATAAGTTTTAAGAACTTGTTTCATAATCGATGTAAAAGAATAAAGATTAAATTAAGTTTTTACCTTCTTCCAGTCAAATTACAATGATTTACCTTGGTTACACCTGGAAATTCATCGATCAAATTCGAGTGGATTAATTGAATTCCACTATAAAACCAAAATAACATACATGTAGTCATAAGTTGAATGTGTGACCACTATGATAACACACTTGCTTTAATATATGGTTTTATGACACGGACAATACTTGACTCTGTGTCATTGTATGTGCTAATATTTGTATTATGAATTGAAACATTTATAGATAATTATGGTATAATTTCTATATTCTTGATGAGGGTTTGAAGGATAGGACTTCATTTCATTAAATAATCTACGTCTCAAATACTCAGCCTGAATGCTCGTCAGTCGCGTTTTAAGAAGTTGGGACATTGTTCAGACGCCATGGAACTAGGGGTAGATGGATGATGTCCAATCAATTTGTCAGGGAGGCACAAGGATTGAGGGGCTTTATAAAAGAGAGATTAAGTTGTTACAGGTAATGACTCACAAGTAAGACAATGCCTCCCCACACAGACCCCCGGGGAAAATAACATACTTCAAAACATAAGGCACTGAGGAGATGCAATGGTAAACATGTATGAGGATAGGGTTGCAAGGAATTGTCTGGCCCCATTAAACAACTAAGGATAATTTAAGGGGGACAAATAGGGAGAAAGTTTATATGGAGGGTTAAATTAATTAATCAATGTTGTTTTGTTTTGTTGAAAAGTTACTCTGATGGATGTTATTTCTTTTTAAACTTGTTGGAACG
Organism: Mactromeris polynyma; assembly: GCA_032209605.1. Taxonomy (NCBI): domain Eukaryota; kingdom Metazoa; phylum Mollusca; class Bivalvia; order Venerida; family Mactridae; genus Mactromeris; species Mactromeris polynyma. The sequence goes on from JASFXZ010000012.1 coordinate 9,352,381, forward strand.
TTAAGGTCCGCCATGTTTCAATGGATTTAAATATTCTTAACGCAAAGCCCTCAAACTTCCGACTGTACTCGATGCTCAATGCATTAATATCTATTGTAGATATTACACCTAATTACGCTCTTATTCCAGTCACAAAAAGTTCAATATACAAAATGTATGCAAGTATGATTTCCCTTGCTAGAGTGTACATTGTGTTGTTGTCCATTAAATCCCCGAATATTTCAGCACATAGAAAATACCCTGGTATTGAACTACAAATTCAACAATTGCTTCAATGCTACCTAATGATTAAAATATATAACGATTTTACCAGTAACAGTTTGTATGGATTATTCTATCATTGTATCAAGTCCCATGTGTTTTACATTTGACAAATTAGCTGTGACCTATGACCTCGTTAAACGTGACTCGAGCACAGCAGATACCCATCCATAACACTTGTTAGACAAGCCAGAGCGCTCGTTAGGAACGGTATTAAAGGTTTCATGTATGTTGATTGTGATCGTATTGGTGATAAAATAGGATTAATGGACATTATTTGCATGTTATATTCAAATCTCTCATATTTATGACGATTATTTCAGAAACATTTTGACCAGTATGAAGACGGAATGTTTTACGATCGCTGTGGTAATGGATATTTTCAATTTAAATTGCTAAGTTGATAACTCATCAGAGACATCTCCGTGACGCCATATTGTTGTCGGAATACAATCTTCAAATTGTGCAGAGCTGATATTTTTTCTCGATAAAACGCAGTTTTAAATATGACACCGGTGCCTTTCTGTGAATTTAATTCCAGCAATGATTTCAATAGTAACCAAGAACACAGCTGTGAGAACAACACGGTTATGACGAACGATACAGAGACGCTGATTAATCTGAATGCAAGATACGCTGTGGCGATCCTTCCGTTTACAGTAATGTTAGGATTTTGTGGACTGATGGGGATTCTCGGTAATCTGCTGGTGTTTATCGTTTATGGATTTGGCAAACATTTCAGGGAAAAGAAATATCGTCATTACGTGTTGACTTTGGCAGCAGTCGATTTGATTACTTGCGTGACCGTTATTCCAGCGGAAATGGTCGAGCATATGAGTTATTTTAACTTCAAGGAAGGAATCTTATGCAAGACAAAGAGTTTCTTTAATATGTTTGCTGCCTCGGCTGCAGCGTATTGTTTGACAGTGGTGGCAGTAGATCGATACATCATGACTTGTCACCCTTTATTTTTCTCCAAATTGCAAAAATATTCTTTTAGTATAGCATCGCGATTGTGCGTTGTATCAGTTTTCGCCGCCATTATGATATCATTTCCGGCCCTAATTATCTGCGGAATAACAAAAACCAAGATGCCGGGAATTAATGGAATAGTTATTGACGTTTATATGTGTGATATCGAACCTGGCTATGAAAGAACTTTATTTCATCTTTATATAATAGTTCTTGGCTCGATTTTGATGATAATTGTTGTTGTCATGATAATTCTGTACACTCAAATTGGTAGAGCTGTTATGAAGTTTGTGCGGGTCCGTCACTCACAACGTAATGGAACAATTCGCATGGAAGATCTTACAAGTGGAGAGAAAACATCTTTAAATTGTCGTCGTAGATCACGCACAGACGTACCTTGCAATTTAAAACTTCTGTTTGTGGTCACCATGATATTTATCGTGACCTACATTTTCTACTTTGGTTTGTCCTTTATTGACCAGACGAAACTTTCCCCAGTCGAATTCCTTTTCTTCTCAGTGGCTTTTCGATTGTATTTTATACAAAGTGTTATTAATCCGTTGTTGTATATAAAAATGGACACATACTTTAGGAAAAGGTGTGTACACATTATGACGTCATTCCATCAATCTTCTCATAGTATAGACGATGTGTAAACTCAGAATGGCTGAAAGTAGTATGTTGGATATTTGGCTATGCGCAAGAATTGATATGTGAAAATATCAACAGTGATCGTGAAGTATAACAATTTCCTCCACTGATGTACACTTAACAGAACCTATAAGTGTGCACTTTTTTAATGTCGAATAACTTTTTTATTGATTAATATGTCTACCCGCAATTGTGTATACTGGCTATTGGCTATCTGTAGATTATGATTCTCTGGTCGAATTTATCAATTTAAATAACACGATGTGTTGAGTCAGTGTGTGCACACATGCTATTTGACCCTTTCCAATCATTCAGATCATCTTTAAGAGGGTGTTGCAGTTTTGATTTTTATCGGATTATCACATTTATTGATTGTATTTGTTTAATCCGTGGGTTTATGACATGAAATAATAAAAATATTGTGTCAGGTATCTACGCTATATTTGTTGAAAATTTACTTATATTGACCGAGGTACGGTCATATTTATACCTGCACACTTATCAGGTCACTCAAGTTTTGTTAAGTGCACACAATATCTTGTACCATGAGAACCATTGATTAATATGCGACGCTTTTTCGGGTTCACGTTCCGAACTGCCGGATGTACGGTATGTTTCTTAAGCGCAACCGTTCTTAGAATCGAAAAACATTACAACAGTTATTGCTTACAGACGTTGAAATTATAACATTGTTGTCCGCTTGATTAAGCCTCAGACTTAATTATTTTGGAGGTATGAGCTCTTTTGTATTCAAACAAAATTGCAGTACAATTCTCGCCGCATGAAACGAATGAATTATGATGTTGTTTGTATGTTGTTTTGTTTTCGTCGCTTGTTTTGATCGATGGTTGTCGGTTTCTGATGAGAGTACGCCGCTTGCATTTACTTAATTGTGTATCATGTTTCTGGTCCGTTTGACATCCACCTTATCTGTTGTTTAGATCTGTCTGGGGAAGTACTGCTTTGTTAATGAGGCCTTCTCCAGTCTACACTTTTAATGAACAATTATGCATATAAATCGTCCTATCTATACCTTTCAGCATAAGGTCATCATTTGTCTCAATTGTTTGTCACATTATTCTTATACGTTTGTAAATTTATAAACTGAAATTGGAAGTTATGTTGTGTATGCGTTTAATAAAATACAAATAAGTTATGTTGTGTTCTTTCAACGCACCAGATTTGTGGCATGAAAAACCGCAGTAAAAAATACTGGGGTTTAAATCGATTTAACAGCTAGCTAACCTCACACCTTATCGCTATATGGTCATTGATTTCCAACATACATGTATATACATAAATTGACTAAGTAGGCAGTAACTAATCATTAAAATAAACCAACCATCACGTATATATCAACAGACATACATTAAATAATCGAGCACGGAGGAACAAGCAGCCTAATGCCCCGGTCACACATTCACGGATCGTCTTGCCGGATCCACTACGGATGGAAACTCACGGATGACCCCGGAAAAGACTATATCCGTGGTCCGCTACGGATGCACCACGGTTTGACTACGGGTTTTGACGGATCAACCAAGGATAATGCAGAAATTGGGCTATTTGACAACGGGGAATGATACGGATTGCTACGGTTCGGTACGGTTCGGTACGGTTTAGTACGGAATGACACGTGTCACGGCGTATGTACTGCGGATTAACAACGGTTCGCAACGATTTTAGTACGGGTTAGCACGAATTAGAACGGTCTGGCACGGATAAAAACGGACTCTCACGGAGCGCCACGGACCTGCCACGATAAGCAATCCGTATACATAAACTCCCGCGCTTGCGTGTTCATTCCAAAACTTCAAAATGCCACCACGAAAGAGAGGAGCAGCAGTCAAGCGTCCAGCAAATGGGGTCAAGGCCCAGACAACCACACAGTCACGGTCTGACTATAAGTGGATTCTGGAGAAGTTCTCCTTCCTCTCAAGATACATCTACAGGATACCCAGTCGGGCTGGAGTTGATGTAAGTTATCTTAATGTGTTTCTTATTATACACCCAGATACGAAGTATTTGGGGGCTATATAGTGCGGCGTCTGGGGGTATTCATCACCTTCAGTGATATTTTTGGTCTTTTCCTTGAGTTGGGGTTTTCAAAATTCGAATTTTTAAGGTGTGTGGGGATGGGTTGGGGTGGATTTGGGTAGTGAGGGATGTGGAGGTGAATTAACTTATTTCTTTGTAAAAAATATGAGGGTAGCAAATTTCACAATATTTATTTTAGTTAAAATATAAGTGTGGTTGTAAAGGACGTGTAAAATGTTCGTTCCGTTTGTAAAAGCAATTGTATTTTACTAAACATTTATCAGAGAATATTGATTGTTTCTATGTGTATTGAATACTAGTTTCCCCCATACATTCTATATTGTAAATTTCAAGACGTTCTATTGGCATGCGCGCCTTACCATACATATTTGTTTAAAGAGGGGATAAATTCAAAATTTGCGCGATGCCGATCGCAAATTTAAAATTGAAACTTCAAATTGAACGTGTTTGGAATAAAAACTAACACATTTTGTTCTCTTTCTTCTGCTTCCAGCTTATGTCCAAAAACTGGGAGAAACACCCAGAGCAGACGCAGGACTCCCAGGACAGTGACGAAGAGGAAGAAGTTGGAGAGGACAAGCTCCCGGCCTCATCACCCGCAATGTCCTCCGCCAGTTGGGAAACAGACACATCAGCCGCCGCCAAGAGGAAAAGGAAGCCCAGCAGAGAGGACTCCACTGCCTTTCTCCAGCGCTTGGACGAACGCATTCAGCAGTCTAGTCAGATGCAGGAGAAGCTGTTCAAGCACATGTCAATGCCCACATACCCTAGAGCAGCAGAGCGGCACCAGTGGGCACAGTGGTTTGGTGCTGCAATTCCGGATATTGACGACTCTCTGTGGTCCGAGGTCCAGGCGGAGTCTCTACGCTTGGTTAACACCTTCAAGGGGCGCTCTAAGCGTGTGCAGCCAGCACATAATCCGTAATAAACTGTAGTGGACCGTAGTAAGTCGTATTATGCCGAGATGTCACGCAGTAACCCGTAGGAATCCTTGAGAAACCTTGTTAATCCCTACCTATCCCTAATAGAACGTAGTGCGATCGTGCTGATCCGTGACAAATCCGTAACAAACCGTATTGTATCCTTGGCCAATCCGTGATGTAACCGTACAAGTACGTAGTTCACCGTACAGATCCTTGGCGACTTGAGTCCGGGGATGTACTACGAATAAGTACGGTTTATTACGGACTACAACGGATTAGTACGTTCTAATACGGATCAGTAAGGATGTACTACGGTTGTTTGTCACGGATATACAAGTACTACTACGATTGACCCAGGATACAATACGGACAGCTACGGACCACTACAGATTGCCACGAATGATGCCGGATCGTATCCGTGGCTAATCCGGCGTCCGATCCGTGAATGTGTGACCGGGGCATTATACTGACCTTGTTCCCCGTAACTAAAATAGTAACATCAGAATAGAAGTAACCTTAAAATGTCAAATCAAAATGCAATTTAAAATAAAGTCAACTTGATAATGTGTTTACTAATTAAAAATTCTTAGATATTATTGATAGGGAAATTGAATTTATAACTAAAAGAAATATGTCTAATAAGAAAATAAAACACAAAAACACGACTGCACCCAACGAATATTAAGAAAAGTTTACTTGGTATTGTCAAATGACGTCTTAAAATGTAAATCGCATTGTAGATTGAAAAATTTCTTGGTATGGTATAATAAACAATCATTTACGTCATACAATTTTAATGACGTCATAAAAGATATAGTATACGCGGCGTAAGGGGACGTTATACAAGACTGTGCCATATAACTGATAATATACAAGAGAAAAACAATTAAGTAAGTAGTTACAGAGAACATCACAAAACAACAAGAAACAAGGACAACACTAACGTAAATTCAAAAATATATATGTATAAGACGACACAAAACATTCACAAATGGGCTGGTCGATAGTTTTAAGATACTCCATGGAACACTTCATGTTAATTCAAGAGCAAAAGTCAATGCCTACAAAGTCCCGAACATAATCCCCTAAGACATTGTGATCAGTAATATCCTGCCGTACCAAGTACGGTTTAGAAATATTACTTCATTTAGTCTCAAAACATTAGTGTCCGGCGTGCAGTAAAAATAGGTATGCAAATCTATCAAGTATTGATTTACTTAAAAAATTATCTGCAGTTGTTCTCATTATGTCAGGATTATAACCCTTCCTTTTGAACTTGTTAATTAATTTCACAAATAACTGATCAAAGTAACAACTGTTATGAATTTTGCGAATTTTATATAATAAATCTCCATAAAATTTAGGTTTAGTAATTCCTGTCTCTAACATAGATTTTACACTAGTGCCATATTTTAAGTTAATGTCGGTATATTTATGGCAAAACTTACGAATGAATTAGTACTTTTTTAGTACATTTTTGTTGTTGTTATAAAATGCATTTGATGTCGACGTGTGAACATAAAATTTCAGTAAACATTTATGACAAATACTCTCCATGTAATTGCCTTGGTAGCATGACTTCCCAAATGTTATACGACTTACAGTATTACCTCGTTTCATTTTGATATCATTCGTCTGCCTTCGTCTAGCTTTCATATAATGAGAAGGTTATAGTGTTACTCTGTGTGAATCAGCGTATATTTGTCTAAATGATGCTGATCGCAACTTCAGACGGATAAAAAAGAAAATATCGACATTTAACATATTGCTTAAGCACTTTTTACGGATGTATACATTTGGTATTTTCCATTAAAAACCAACCAAATCGCACCGTTTCCCTTTTTTATAAATAAAACATTATCTAGTTAGAATGTTCTTTTTGACACAGCCGTACTAACATGGCTTAGCTATTTGCATATCAGTGTTGTGTAAACCAATAAAATCTTACGTTAACCACTAAACCAACTTCATTTCAATCGAACAACGTTTGTAACCGAGACGCGGATTGGTCAACCTTTCGATAAAGGGAACATCATTCACTAAATGTCGGTGAATACCGAAATCCATGTTGGATCTACAGTGACCAGCAATCGTAACATCTCAGCAACATATCTTAACCTTTAAATTGCTCCGACTATTTTTTGTCAAGATACATGTATTTCTTTTTTCTTCAGTTTTATCCGAAATCTGAATAACAGATCTTTTAGAAATGTTTGCAGTCGTTATTGTCTGTACGATGTTGCCCACACCAACCAGAACTAAATGTACTGGCATCGCATCAAAATCCTAATACAGAGTATAAAAGTTTTCGTACGATCGTACGTCGATAAATGTTATAGTATTGCTTTAGCTAAACACGACACCTTAATCGTGCCCCTGTGTGCCTCTAAATAACAGAAGCATGGTGTGTATGATTAATGCCTTTTACATCACGAGTATATTAGATACTTGCACGATATATTCTTTTGTCAGCTTTGAGTACGGTAAAACATGTAGCCACGTTGTATTTGCAATTTTGAATCTGGTTAACAGATGAGATCAGTCATGAGGCTCACAACCTATGTGAAGGTATGCAATTCCATCAAGTTGTAAAAGCAGGAAGTATTGAGACTCTTGTTGTACGAGTCCATATCAAGACAATGTTAGTTTCATAAGAAGATGGATAGAGACCGGTGAAATGCGCTATTGAGACTCTAATTGTACAAGCCCATATCATGACAATGTTAGTTTCATAACAAGCTGGACAGAGACCGGTGCATCGCGCTATTGAGACTCTAGTTGTACGAGCCCATATCATGACAAAGTTAGTATCATAACAAGCTGGACAGAGACCGATATATTGCGCTACATGAACACGAGTGAAATATCCGTAGATATTTATTTTGTCTTTGCAATGAAATAAAAAACAACAAAATAACAAGCAAATTTAATATTTTAGATGAAGGCTTACCGTGTAGCTCGTTCAGCTAGTCATGTAGTTTAAACATAACTTACGGATCCTAAACAATCTTGAAATGTAACACGTCATTATTATGATCTATTCATTTCCTGATCAGCTTTCCACAAATATCAATTTTTTTCGAGGCAGAGTCTGTATGGCCAAATTTCGATATGTTAGCTGGGTAAAAACTTTACTGGTGTTGGATGTTTCGAATATTTTCGTTGTTTTGAAACAAAATCCTATCGATTTTATAGGACCAGTCAAGATGGACCGAAATAAACATGTCGACAGTGCATTGACTAGGGTTTCCTGTTGTTGATATTTGTGCAATATCTTCAATGACACCTCTGCTGTGCCACCATTTATTTAGCAACATCACCTCTTTAGCATCCCTATTAAATTGCCCATGGTAATAATAACTGCCATTTTAACTCCTCAAGAGAAACAACCTCTATACAACAGTCAGAATAATCGCACAAAGGTGTTTCCTCCATAGAGGTTTCGCTGTGCATCAGCATTCATAGAAACTTCAGAGAGACGACACAAATTTGAGCCTTGCTATATAACCACTGTATGGAGCTTAAAGAAGTTTAGGATAAATTGATTTCTGTTCTCCTTAAATTCATAGCACCACGCAAACGTTCGCGATGTCAACTTATGTCGCATCTAGTTAGTGTTCCCTTCTATACTATCTTTATCAAGAGGAATACTAAAACAGGCTACAGACATATAAATCATTATTACAATATTTTGACGATCCCCGTAATGCCAGACATATGACACAAAACACTCAAAGATTCTCAATCGAACCTTGCAGTCACCGAATCATACTTACAATCGTTACAACAGCTCATATTGAGAGTTTCCGATACAATATCCTAATATCGTAAGGGTTATTTAGAACAAACACATGTGCCGTCGTATAACTTAAGTTGTCAAATAACATGATGGGCGAGGTGAAAATGTTTCGGTGTACCGTAACAAGAATAGGCAGTAAGAAAAGTGTACATGAAAAAGACAGAAGCAAGGAAGAAGAGGTAGTGACCAGGAAAATGGTAGACTGCAGCTGAAAGGGGCATGATGCAGGAGAAAGAGACTGGATTTAGGAAAAGGGGTAGGATGCAAGAAAATGATGTAATTTACGAAAATGGATTGAAAGTGCGAAACAGGGATGCATTCCAGGAAGAATGGTAGAATGCAGGAAAATGGTATAATTCACGAAAAGGGATAGAAAGTGCGAAACAGGGATGCATTCAAGGAAAAGGGGTTGAATGCAGGAAAATGGTATAATTCACGAAAAGGGATAAAAAAGTGCGAAACAGGGATGCATTCCAGGAAGAATGGTAGAATGCAGGAAATTGGTATAATTAACGAAAAGGGATAGAAAGTGCGAAACAGGGATGCATTCCATGAAGAATGGTAGAATGCAGGAAAATGATATAATTTAGGAAAAATCCAAACAAGAGATATATATTCCAGGAAGAAGGAGTAGAAGGAACAGAATTTGCACAAAGGCTAGTATGAAGGAAATGCGTTTGCGACCACCCGAGGTTTGGTTTGACTCAATACTGCGTCAGGTCACAAATGATGAGGCTGAGAGGAAACCTGAGCCGCAACCTCAATTAATGTAGCGTTACTGCAACACGCTGGCAATAACCTATTACTCATACCGCCATGTATTCACTGAACTTATAATGCAAATAGAGGTCTTATGTGAACCATTATATATTCATGAATGTGTCCAAATGATTGTAACGTGTATATATGTGTGTTAGGCGCAATAATAAAATGAACGATTCCTTTATGAATGATTATAATGTCAATATCGCCTGGGGTGTAAACTGTTAAATAATTGATTATGTAACATTTAGCAGATATAATGTTCTTACGTCTAAAAGCTTATTACACATACATCTTATTCACTAAATGTGTAATTAATTTAGGTGCAAACGTCTGAGTCAGTCATTTCTGGCTACTAAGATCAGGCCAGTCAACTTCCATTCTGATGTCAGAAAAAACACGTTTGTTTTAATTTTATTCATGATGTCAATGCGGATAGCTTTTTTCAAACAGACTGAAATAAACACATGGAACCACTTGGACACTGTGTGTCAACACTCGGATGAATTGTTAAAAGGTCGCACTTCAAGCTTACATCATTCCGGACTCCAATGGTATCCTACGATTAACTTGATTAACGATGACTTGAAACACGTGTAATCTGACTTTAGCACAAAACCTCTCATACCTACATTTCCATCGCATAGTTTACGTTAAATGCTGTTTTAATTTTCGGGGTCAATATTTCTGCCGTACATACATGCCTTTGTACGTTAACCTGGCTACCCCCTGGCATCGCCTTTGCCGTTACGTTTCTACAGAAACCTTTGTGAATTGTCCTCGTAAAAAGCATCATTATGTCATTGTCGAGAATGTCTGTGATTAGTAGGCAAGTGTTTACAATTATGGTAACTTCCAACAAGCAAAACATAACTACAGTGAAATGGTCGCACCAATAGTAATGTTCACTTGTTCAGTTACCAATCATTGCAAATGTCTTTTCATTCTTATATGTATTTCTAAATCTCGCCGTCTGTGAATATTCGAACGTCGGTATTCTTTCATCCCCGGTCGAGAAATAATGAACTACCAATAGTACACTGTATACCATGACACATACTACGTTCGAGTCAGTCGTTGCAACAGTTACATCACGGAGGCCATGTTATGGATCATTTGTATCCATCCGTTATTTTGTACTATGACCCAACTCGGTGAAAGAAATTTAACATTGACAATGATAATAATAATAATGTAAAGACATTTAGGGGTCTATTTATTGACTTTATATTTGTTCGGGGTATCCTTTGAAAGTTATCTAAGTTCAAAGTTCTTGTCGACGATGTTATTGTACACTTATAAATCCAGTTCAGTCCATTTTATGGGAACACGTTCCATTATAATGTGCATTACAATAGTTTATACATCGTCATAGAAGCGAAGTGATCGGTAGACGAGTCTATGAATTGAATCGTCGCATTTCTTGACAATACCATATCTCCAGCGACGCGCTCTTTTGTCCAAAAATCTCGCTACAACTGCCAAATGTGCGTCTCATAACGGGTATTGCTATGGTCCGGTTGCTGTGTGTATGTTCTATGGTGCATTTCTTTTGAACAGTAAGTCGAGGGGTCAGTGCTAGACTATCGTAACTCCTATATAAAAACATTAGAGTTACGATAGTCTTGCGTTGAACCCCGTTAGTAGCTTTATTTTCTTTCTAGATTATATTGCCTCTCAGAATTAATCAATGATTTCATATTTCTTTAATAACTTCACTTGAATACAACGATATTGCGTGAATGTTTCCGAAAACAATAAATTAATAGCGATGCGACATGAGTGACATCATATCAATGCGTCGAAAGTTAATTAGGATACAATGATGATTAAAGTATTTTAATGAACAGCTAGTCTATGAAAGCAACTTCCTGACATAGGCTGATTGAATTCTGTTAATTAATAATGTTGTATGGATGTTCTAATATTGATATGAAGTAATCATGCAATGTCAGGATAAACTTCTTGTCTTATTTATAAACCAGTTCAGTATTTACGAGAACCACGAGACATTAGGGGCAGTGAATACCAGGAGGGGTCAGCAGGAACTACGAGACATTAGGGCAGTGAATACCACCAGGGGACAGCAGGAACTACGAGACATTATGGCAGTGAATACCACAAGCGGACAGCAGGAACCACGAGACATGAGGGCAGTGAATACCACAAGGGGACAGCAGGAACCACGAGAAATTAGGGACAGTGAATACCACCAGGGGACAGCAGGAACCACGAGACATGAGGGACAGTGAATACCACAAGAGGACAGCAGGAACTACGAGACATGAGGGCAGTGAATACCACAAGGGGACAGCAGGAACCACGAGAAATTAGGGACAGTGAATACCACCAGGGGACAGCAGGAACCACGAGACATGAGGGACAGTGAATACCACAAGGGGACAGCATGAACCACGAGACATTAGGGACAGTGAATACCACAATGGGACAGCATGAACCAGGAGACATTAGGGACAGTGAATACCACAAGGGGACAGCAGGAACCACGAGACATTAGGGACAGTGAATACCATAAGTGGGCAACAGGAACCACGAAACATGAAGGCAGTGAATACCACAAGGGGACAGCAGGAACCATAATTGGATATATCTGCTATTCGAATTATAGTTATCTAATCACAAAGCTCTGTATCTGGCTCTGTTTTCATGGGCTCCATCCAGTATTGTTGTTACATAGTCTAAAACATCATTAATAAGAACCATTGCCATTAAAACAATCTTGTTTTATCATAATACTAAGAGACAAAACTAGTAAAAGACACCCGCTTTATAAAAAACTGGCAGTTTTTTAAATTTTATGATAATTCAAATGTCGTTTTTGTCAGTTACAGAGAATTACATTATAAATGTATTCTGTGATAATTCATTTTTATTGAAGTTTTAACTAGATAGTGTGTGTTTTTTATGATTGTGTAGATAAACAAATGAACAAAAAATGAGCATAATATATCTTTTATCACTTTGGAATACCAGTCAGTATTTAGCTAAACACGTGACAATAAAAACAATTCACATTTTGTGAAAGCGCACTTAATTTAGCAGACAATATCACGACGCGCAATTCATTATACTACCAGTGATGACAAATGTAACATGAAGTAAAATACCGCATCATTGCGTAAGACATTAATCATTTACGTTTATAATCAAGGACACATAAACACAACATGTTAGGTAATTGATCTCTGGATATAGCAAAGAGGAACGCCTGAATGCTCAGAGTCGTATAACGCAATTTTCGAACACTTCCTTAAATACCATTCGGAAAACCTAGGCCAACTACGTAAAGTAACAAAGTGGTACGGAAATATCCTAACATATTAAGCGATCCAGTTTGAACTTGGACAAAGCTTATTTCATACCACGTGCGTTAAACTATCCAGTTTGAACTTGGACAAAGCTTATTTCATACCATATGCGTTAAGCGATCCAGTTTGAACGTGGACAAAGCTTATTTCATACCATATGCGTGTCTTAGCAGATTTTATTTTTAAAATTAACGATAGTTTGGTAATTTGGAGAGGAATTAAAAGGTTGATGGTTAAAGCTTTACGTCTAGTAAATATTTTTACTCAATGAACACAACAACTCACTATATTACACTCTTACTTGCCCGCCCGGTTAGCTAAGTTGGTCGTGTCACTCGGTGACATTTGGCGACAGTATATTGTCCTCTACCTCTGATTCACGTGGCGGAAGCTCTCAGCTGCTTACGGAAGATAAATAAATTGGTACTGCGATTGATAATTAATTCCGTGAAAACTGGTGATGTCAACTGACAGCCGTGAAATGACTGAAATTAAATGTTGAAATGGTGTTAAACCCCAATAAAAAAAATAATTTTCGGAAAAGACCATTTATTATGAAAATTTAGTAACATCATCAAAACAACAAAATGCAGAATATTTCAGTCTTTATTGTCATTTACTGATAGAGAATTTGAAAACATATATCCATAACACGACAGTATTTTACAATATAATTTGTTTTTAATCTACAATACGTTAAATGTTTCGTCTAAACGAAATAATATTTTCGTTTTTACGAAATAATAATTCGCATTTACGAAATAATAATTTGTTTTAACGAAATAATATTTAGTATTTAGTAAATGTATTGGAATGTCACTTCAGGGACTCCGTAGATATCAACATTCCTGAAGAACAGTGGCCAACTTATCTAACCATTCGAGAGAAGGGGTCTCTCGACAACATCCGACATTTGCATCTCTCAGAGGGTGTTACTTTGGCGGGGGTATACTGTAGTTATGTACCTGTAATAACTATTCCTACTGTACATGAGTAGGAACAAAAGTTGAAGCACTTATAAAAATGCAAAATTATTTTGATAAATTTTAACACGTGATACAATAAGACTTTAAATTCGACCTCGGATGAAATTGATATATTGGCGTTTGATGTGAATAAATAATGACGCATCGACGCTCAAAGTCATGTGACATTGGTATACGTTTCTTTATCAACGTTACGTTACGTGTTGTTTTGTTATTTGTCGTCTGCATCTGATCTAAACTAGAGTGTAACTTAAAATAGAGATATATCTTTGTCGTTTTAGTGCAAGGGACTATTACTGCCTTGATTTACACAAGGTAAATTGTACTTAAGATTATTTTATGATCTAGACTTTTGCTTTGATAAGTAAGGTAGTGTTTTCAATATATTGTTATAATCTTAAAGATGTATCTGGCTCATCTGAACATAACATATTTGAATTGGCTTCATATTGTAGTTACATTGGCTAAACATCTCTAATAAGAACCATTGCAATGTATAACTGTTTGAAAATACTAACAGACGAAACTTGTAAAATAGCCTGATTTAAAAAAAACTGGAAGTTTAAAAACATTATGATGTACATACATCTTTCTTCAACAAATACGGATCAATACATTATGAGTCCATTCTTTTTTAATGCATGTTTATTGCTGACTTAACTATAGGCGATATATTGTTCATGTTTGTTTAGGTAAACACATGAACAAATAATATTACTTTAAATGGTCAAATTTTCAAATGTGGTGTCATCTCCATATCACCTATTAAATTTTGTGCAAATGAAATGTGTTATATAAAGTTGCAACTTTGACGAGCATATGTTACCTAAATTTATATGAAACGATATGACATGATAAACTATGAAAATGAATCTTCATTTTCAAAAACATTAATATATCAATCATACAAGATAATTATACGCCAAAGAACACACCATGCTAAATGCTGACATTAAGATAGACACTCGCACAGAAAATGTTTTTTTTAACTTCCGGTAATTTTAGGAACTCTTATTTCAGTTTCAATTGAAATTCGGGAATTAATCTGCAGAAATTACATTTTCAAAAATCAAAGTGAACTTCAAAGCAAACCAATGACCTGAAAACATACAGCAAGGGTGTGGTGGTCGGGGAGCCCAGCATCTGACTCCTTATCCGAAAATTGTGAGTTGGAAACCCCTAGTTGAGCAAGGTTTAATCACGAACATAACAATACATGACTTTGGCGCAAGTACTGGATAGAAACTCAAAAACATCCATCGAGTGTGTTTGGTATAAGTAACTTGTTTCACAATCGATGTTAAATAACTTAAAACTAATGGCAAAACTTTATATGGCTATAAGCGTAAAACAGTCAAAACAATCGCAAATAAACATTTGTTATGGATCATTTTTTTACTCTACTTTATTCCTTTTTCCCTTAGGAGGAGCGGTTACCGTTTAAAGCATTTCAAATGTTATTACGTCATTTTTGTTTCATGTTTTATACATATTCCCTTCAAAAATTTCACAATAATCATTTGGCCAACCAATTTTGCAGCGACATTGAAGCCTTGCATCAACTGTCTCTTGTTATGAATTATGTTTACTTTCCATTTACTCGCTGACTTAGGACATAAACATGTAGCAAAACATCAGAAACTGAAAATGTCTCATTTATCATCATAAAATACACTGATATCTCTTTGTATCCTTGGTGGTGATTATACACTAGCGATAAATAAGTCCCGACTGTCTTTTTCAATTTTACAGTCAGCGAATCGTGTTTACATGTAAGCAAATTTATAGCATATTAGTAATTCAATGCAATGCCACTAATACATGAAGCTTCTCCCATTTATTCTTCCTTTTATGACAAGTTTCATGTTAAGCGTATGTCAACGGTTTTATGAGGGATGGTCACAAATTATGTGAACTGGTCCTGTTAGAACATTTGATAATTCTTGAAGCTATATCGTATGATATCAGCACGGTGCTTCCACGTTTAATCAACCGTAATAAATGTGAATCACCCCACGTCCATTAACACCGGCTCAAGTGATCAACAGATCGCCCTGGTCACCCTGTCAGGCTTTTATCTGCTCATCTCCGAGTTGTTTATGAACAAGTTTGAAAGCTGGTAGTGCTTATCAGCTAACTCCTGTACCGTTACTCACCAATCCTCCTGCACCAACATATGATGTCACCATGTACTGACAGTGAGCAATATTTGCCTCATATGGCAAGTAGGAAACAATATGTACTCCATATTGTCACGTCGTTTTCATATTGCCATATGAGGCAAATATTGCTTACAGTCAGTACATGATGACGTCACTTAAAGAAGAGGTTGGAAATCGTACAGCGCCGTATAGATTATCCTGTCTGACTGCAGGCATCAAAATACAGCATTCGGTAAGCTCAATCAATGGACAGTTGAGAAGAGTTGATGTATTCCAAAATCGTAACACATTACTTTAAGTTTGATGCTTAATTTCGCAAACCTAAAGATAAATTCTTGTTTCAGATTATAGAACACGATGGGGAAATTCGTGACAGTCACGTTGGTTGTTGTTGTTCTTGCTGCGGGATGTACTGCGCAATGTATGTTGGGGTTTATACTTGCATTACGACGGGTCTTTCGTTATTTATTGAGTTGTACATGGGATCAAGAACACGACCTCCGTTCAGTACGGTCATTTTGTTTGAAACAAGGGTGTCGGTGGTGGCCTAACTTGTATGGTTCCATTCGCGGTTGGCGGTCAGTGTTTGGAGACCCTTTCAACAACTTCGACGATAGGCGTAACAACCCTGTATAAACTGTATCACGAATTTGTATCTTTACGAAGACAATTAAGTTAAAACACTGAAACGAATTTTCAAAAACGTGTCGTTCAGTCAGCGTCATTTGAATCTATATTTTTATATTAAAGTATTATTCAAGTAT
The DNA here is from genome assembly GCA_032209605.1 of Mactromeris polynyma. Lineage (NCBI taxonomy): Eukaryota > Metazoa > Mollusca > Bivalvia > Venerida > Mactridae > Mactromeris > Mactromeris polynyma. The sequence continues at coordinate 9,369,048 of JASFXZ010000012.1, forward strand.
AATTAGCATATTTTCTCCTGAAGATGGCACATTGAAAGATTTTCTATTTTTAGTTCCAGGAATGCCCGGATTTCCAGGAATGCCCGGATTTCCAGGAATGCCAGGTATGGGGTTTTTCCAGAACATCATGTATAACGTGGGAGATATGTCAATGATGGGATCTAGAATGTACGAGGACGGCATGCGACGCTCCCAGAGTGGTAGACGATATGGACCAGGTGGTACGTCCTTCAGGACCAGGGATGGACAAGGTTACGCCTACAAGTAAGTCCTTGATTTCATTGTGGTTGTTTTGATGATGCGTGACGAATGTTTCTTTGTCGTTATTTCATTTCTTGTGTCACGCAAGCTATTTAATTTGATATATATGTATACAGTAAAACCTCACTTAAAGTGCACCTTGATATCAACACCGTCGTCGTATAAAAACGTATTTTGATAAACCTGTTTGTTTTATTCCCAAATTTTAACACTCACCTCTATGACCGACTTTTTTCACAACAAATGGTGGACTTATTATTGAGGTTTCATTGTACTAGGTTTTATCTGTTGACCAAAAGACCAGTTTTTAAGGGTCCCAAGGTGGTTTTATTTGGTCTTGTATCTCCTTTGCGTTTTGATTAAATGATCCATATGAATTGAAATATCATAAAATTCGATGTAAGCTTGTCAAAATCACGCTCATCGTTTTAGAGTATGTGAGTGTATCTGAAGGTAACCAGTTGTGACTTCTTCAGTATCTTGTTTAGAATTCAAGTTATCTTATTTATCGAAGTACATTTCAATAATATGATTATGAGAAATGAATGTACAGTAAAACCTCACTTAAGACCACCTCACTAGTAAGACCACCTCGAAATTAAGATTACACAATTTTAAAGTCCATATTCACTGTTTTTGTATAAAACCAACCTCAGTCTTAAGACCACCTCAATATTAAGACTATTTTCAAGGGTTCCAAGAGTGGTCCTATTATTGAAGTTTTAGTGTAATTTCTTTCACCTTTTATCTCCTTATTTGTTTCACATCTGGTTTTTCAGCTCCCCTGATGGAAGATCCAGCTCATTTTCTTACAGTTTTGGAAGCCCCGGCTCTACTGGATACCAGTACCAGTGGGGACCCGAAGGTTCATACTATCAAAGATGGTAGATACCGAGCCCTTTTCTAGAAAGCGTCATTCAAAATGTAGTTTAATATAAGGCGAATATTCAGTAAATAAAATTAAGACACAAACTTCTTTATTGGTGTTTTGACGTTTTTAATGCGTTCTACAGACGACATACATATTGACACACATTGAGAAATGCCCGAGGAATTTGAATTCAAGGGAAGTAACTCTATTGTATTGTTATTTTGAAATTGTGTATAGTCTCCCTTATATTCGAAGGCTTGTGTTTCTGTGGGAAACTTTGCAAATGTATTGAGTATATTCCCGTAAATTGTTACCAGAATAAAAGGAATTATTTTGTTATTTTGATTTACTCTTTGAGAACCTTGCCTCAGATGATTGAGTTATAATTCTTTATAATTAAAAAATGCCTTCTGAAACAGACGATCTTATTGTTATTGCATCATAATAATACATTCTCATATACAGTCGGACCTCGTTCATTCGAATTTTCGAATAATACCTGGTATCGAATAGTCCATTTCAATTCGACGTGCATAAGAAGATTCATCGGGACCTGGTATTTATTTCGGATGATACCAAGTAATCGGATAGAAGGTTGTCGAATAGACGAGGACCAACGTTGAATATATTGGGAAGAAGTTATGGCTTGGTACAAAGCATAACCAGAATCATGAAAATAGAACGACACGAACAAGCAATAAGAGAATTAAGGCGATACAACGGTCCACGTTCTTGGAAGTGTCAGCAAAAATGCAAATTACTGTGTTTATGAGGACGACACTCGTACAGTTACTATTTTCTGGAACAGTCAGTAAAACTACTAGTGCTTAAACCTGTATAGCGGCACGCCAACACCGCACTGAACCGCCGTATACCAAAAGTCAAATGTTTACAAAAATATGTATCGAATGATCTTATGAATACTAACATACTGGTGGGACTTCAGAGGTCTGGTGGTTATGATCGCTGACTTCAAATCACTTGCCCCTCAATGCTGCGAGTTTGAATCCCACAGGGGATATAGAATTTGTAAGGAATATAGTTGGTTCTAACCCAGGTCATCCTGGATATTGTGGAGCATTTACGTTGGCCAAACATTACCCATTGATGGTAGGCTTCCGACTGTAGGCGTCCCTTCTCATCCACAGCCATCTACAATTCCACTGTGCAGCCTTCGTAATTTTCCGAAATACCTGTCTCCTTAATTGACCTGACTTTCCAATGTCTTGGAGCAGCGTCCGCATGGATGTTGCTAGAAATTCCCTGCATTCAACCGGTGTGAAGTTAGCAGTAACAGCAATGCTGCTACTATTATTACTGTTAACTTCACACCGGTCTGCATTCATCTATTACAGGATAGTTCCTCATTGTCGATCCAACATTTTTACATGGATGGGCTAGATCATCGTACACCTCGCTTTCTTTCGTTGATTTCGATCTTCGTTAAAAAAATGAACATTGAGTTGAACGATCACTGTCTTGCCAACACTTGAATATACAAGGATAATATCAGCGTTTTTATTCTTCATGTAGCTCTTCTCTGCGTTGCAAGATAATTACTTTTGTAACACCATTTTATTGCATGATATCTAGGATTCAGACAGTTATAATTGTTGTATTTATTTTTTCTCTTCTTTTACTTTGACATAGACAAGTTTGTCGTTTAACAAACAAAATGTTTTTACCAGTTTATTAATGAATTATGACTACATAAGTTTTTAAATGTGAAAAGAAAAAATCACGCGCGCAAAAGAGTCAGTTTTGTATCATGTACATTGTATTCTGCGTATCAGTTGTCAGTATTTTTAGAGTTGACGGATGATGTTTGGCATGTGTAGGTTGCAATTGTTTTGACGTTTATAAGCATCACATTAGTTGTTGCATGTTTTGAGCAAAAATGCCGGCTGGTCGCCATTTTGGCTAACATTTCTGGTCATGGCTCAACACGTGACGTCGGTTGATAAGTGTCGTCTTATCTGCTGTCAACAGTAACGTACTTAAACGTCGAGGAAATGTCGTTTATATGTACAATGAGCAAAACACTCTAGTTTATGTTGTAAACAACTTGCACGTGAATACATACTGGTAAGTTGATATTTTTTCTAGCATTATTTTGCGTCTGTACAGAATACAAAAATATTTTTATGAATAATTCTAGCGTTACGCAATTATTGAAAAAAGATGTGTTGTTCAACATAAAAAAATGCCGTGATGTAACGATTGCTGGTCACTCAAGATACAAAATTACGTTCACCGAAATTCAGTGGATTTCGGTAAGGTAACGTACCCATTATCGGAAGGTTAACCAATCCGCGCCAAGGTTACAAACGTTGTTCGGTTGAAGAGAAATTGGCTTGGTGTTAAACGTAAGATTTGATTAGTTTACACAACACTGATATGAGAATAGCAAAACCATATTAGCACGGCTGCGCCGAAAAATAAAAGTATACCAATGTTACAATGTCAGAGAATTTACTGCACAGTTAAGAAAGTTAAGAAAGTTAAGAAAGATATTTTGATTGTGAAATTACATTATACAAACGGCCACTGTAAAAATGATAGGCAATAACTTTTTGCAAATATTTTCATAATATTGATGACAATCCTCGTCATTTTTGTGCAGATGATTAAAAAACCAACCACAATTTTTGGAAAATGTCTAATTAAGTTTACAGCATGTAAAAACGAACACGATTGAACCTATATTCCCAGAAACCGTTGTAAGCGTCAAGGTCAAGGAAACTATGTGGTTAGCCTTTGTTTGTGATGAATATAAAGGTATGTATGATATGCATAATCCTGTATTCTCACCAAATATTACGCGTAAATTACTTTTCTGTTTGTTGTTTAACGAAACATATTTATTTTTGTTGAATGTTTACATTTTAGGACAGTATCACCATGACAACGACGCTGTTTTTAATCGTCTCGATTGCTTGTGTGGTTAATGTTGCTGGACAATGTAAGTTGTTTTTTTTTCCGCTAATTAAGTTATTTTCGTGTTTTTCCCTGAAATATTGCTTTTGGCGAATGATATTCACAAACTCGTACATTTGATCGATCTAGAGCTATCGTGGCTGGTTCCGTTTTTCAAAAACTACCAAGAGCAATTCGAAGTTTGCCGCCATTTCTTCGCATTAATATCTTCATAACTCATTTTTATTTATCAATCACTCGGAGCAACTGCGCTGAACGTGCTACCCGTACGTATTAGTGTTTTAAAACCGCTCATGGTTCAACTGTGCTGAACCTGCTACCCTTAAGTCTTGTATTTGAATACCACTCATGTGTATAATTAGGTTTAAAGTGATCTCAACCGAGCGTTTTTTATTCATTAAAAAGCTATTTCTTTACTAGCAAAGAAATCAAGCGATGATCGAACAAATTATTCGTTGTTCAAGCCTGGTCAGTTCTATTCGAAATTTCAAAACGAGGAGGCATTAGCCTCTGGCGCACTGTATCTACGCTTACTATATTTGACTTCAGGGCCACTTCCGCAAAGTTTCTATGATAGTATGAGTCGATTGAATACCAACATGCAGACTATGAGGACAAACCTACAAGCTGCGGGACGGAGGATGGCCGCCAGGAGGGAAGCTGTTTTTGCCGAAAATTTTCTGTTAGCACAAAATGGCGCCGATTTTGGTGTGAATGGAAAGGTTTTTGTACCAGTCAATGGAGGACTGGGCTATGCTTACAAGTAAACATATTATTATTCTTTAGTAATCCCAAATGTACTTTAAAAGTTGCTTATTCACATGTGTGTACATAGTTCTTGTATAAGTCAAATACCTCACGAACGAAGATACTTATCACAACTCTGAGATTAATTTCCAATATATACTCAATTTCTTAATCAACATCGAAATTGTTTATCGAATGGTGCTCTTGAAAACGTTGATGAAAAGTTCACAATGTCTGAATTAAGTCCATAGAAATAGTTAGCAATTGTCCTCAATCTTTCATATCAGAAATTGTTCATCGAATGGTGCTCTTAAAAACAATTAGCGAACCTTATGTGTTAATATAAGGTTACAGAATGTCTGAATTAATTCCATACAAATAGTTAGCCATTGTCCTCATATCAGTGGTATAAGCATAAATTAGTTACAAAGGGACTAAATTTGAAAGTGTCTATAAATTAATTATCATACCCATTGAACCTCTTACATATATTCGTACCGTCATAGGTTATGAAAAATAACCCTTTCTCTTTGAAATGCATGTACATGTAGTGATAAAGTGTATTTACTTCTAGTCAATAATGACATTTTATAATTTTCTGTAATTGTTTACAAGGCTGTAACATAATGGTTTATAATTATGTTGATGTATTACTGCAAATTGCAGGTAATTTCCAAATACATGTACGTCATTAAATCCTTTCAAGCTATAAATTGTTTTACATGGCTTTCCACATGTCTCATAATTTGAACATTTATTTCTTGGTGATTGTTTAATTTTTGTGTGATATAAAATAAAGTAAGTGGAATTAAGCAGATCGTTATTAACCGGGTTCATTGTTTCCGGTCTTGCTCAGGGGTGGTGGAGGTGGCTATCATTAAGGAATACCACCCACAAGAGTGGCGGGTGGCCTTAATTCAGGGGCAGTTCCCTCAGAGCTGGCGGAGCCGGCTATCATTTAGATGCAGTTCCCTCAGAAATGTGGGAGGCGGCTATCATTTAGAGGCAGTTTCTTCAGGAGTGGGGGGGGGGGGCTATCATTTAGGGGCAGTTTCCTCAGAAGTGGGGGAGGCGGCTATCATTTAGGGGCAGTTTCCTCAGAAGTGAGGGGAGGCGGCTATCATTTAGAGGCAGTTTCCACAGGAGTAGGGGAGGCGGTTATCATTTAGGGGCAGTTTCCTCAGAAGTGAGGGAGGCGGTTATCATTTAGGGGCTGTTCCTTCAGGAGTGGTGGAGGCGGTTATCATTTAGAGGCAGTTTCCTCAGGAGTAGGGGAGACGGTTATCATTTAGGGGCAGTTTCCTCAGAAGTGGGGGAGGCGGCTATCATTTAGGGGCAGTTCCCTCAGGAGTGGGGAGGTTGCAATCATTCAAGGGCAGTTCCCTCAGGAGTGGGAGAAGCGGCTATTATTTAGGGGCAGATCCCTCAGAAGTTGGGAGGCGGCTATCATATACGGGCATCACCCTCAGAAGTGGGGGAGGCGGCTATCATTTAGGAGCACCACCCTCTGGGGTAGTGATGGCGGTTATCATATACGGGCATCACCCTCAGATGTGGGGAGCGACTATCATTAAGGGGCACCACCTTAACGGGTGAGGGGAGGTGGCTATTATTTAAGGGCTTTTGAGCTTTTACAGAAAGGCGAGATTCGAGTTTTGACACACAGGCGAGATTTGAGCTTTTGACATAAGGGCGAGATTTGCGCTTTTGACACAAGAGCGAGATTTAAGCTTTTGACACAAAGGCAAGAACTGAGCCTTTGAAACAAAGGCGAGATCTGAGCTTAGACATAAAGGCGAGATCTGAGCTTTAAACACCAGGGCGAGATTTGAGCTCTGGTTTTATAATTTAGGACGCTGGTATTAACCCACTGTGTTCATTATCATTGGAGTTAGTCTTACATTTTTCTAAATATTTTCTTTTACAGTTCATCTGATGGCTCTTTTACAATGTATGTGATTGGTTCCAGTAATCCACCGCATGGCTTCATGCGCCATATTGGAATAAACGGGAACCAGATGTCTAATTCATGGTGAAATCATTGGATTCCGGGCGTTCTTTGTTCAACTATATTGTCATTACCCAAAATTTGAAATTAGACAATCGCATATGTTATTATAGACGTACGTTGCAGTTTCGTATTTTGGCAATGCGTACTACAACATGCATCAATTCATGCATAACAAGACAAGTGCCACACACGCTTTACGCATGCGCACTAAACGTGCAATTTTCTGTACAAAGAATGCAAAGTCTCAAGTCAAGGTGACATTTACAAAAAAATCAGTGTGTTTTTACATGCGGAAACATATTTAGATGGGTTTTGCTAAATGATCGATCAGTGTGTAAATTGGTTAAATATATTGTTGAAAGACAAACACACCAACGATGGAAAATGAAAGCTTATTTTTTATATTTGGCTATAAAGGACATTAAGAAAACCAATCGTGTCTCAATAAGTGCAAAACTGACATATTTGTATTGATATTTATTTACAATATGCTTCTTTCTAGGCTAGTGATATGAAAACTTTACATTCAATTAAAAAATAAAAACAAACGTACAATGTACATTGTAAATGCATGTACACAGTGTATTCATCATTAAATATTTATTTCAATATTAAATATTACGTCTTAGTTTTAATGCAAAGAAACAGCGACTTTGTTTTAAAACAACGAATTTCACAGTTTTTTTCTTGTTGCTTGAATCTTACTTTGTTGTGATACTTGAATAACGTCATATGCTTTGTTTGTCCTCTAAAACTTGTTGTAATCCTCTTATTTCCTTTTCTCTTCCGTTCGTTTCATGTTCATGTTCTCATGTGATGTACTATATATTTGTACTTTGTATGTGATTGTATGACGATGTACATTGTACAAGTCAAAACAAATAAAATGTTCGGTTCTGTTCTGTGTTGTAATAGTTCTTTCGTTGTAAATATTTTCTGATGTCTGATGTGTTTGATAAACGCACAGATGGTTGTATATATTTCCCACACATTGCAGACGTACACATTGTGACAAGGAGTTTACTAAGTCACTAAAATAATTAAGTATGTTTTCTGACCGTAAAATCCAATACATCTACACTCAATACCTATTTATTTCCATTAATCCAATGTGTATATTTTCAAGACTAATTCATTTCTCTTACACACAGCCCTTTTTTAACCACAACGTTAACACAAAGTAAACCAATCAATAAAAGGATAACCAATCTGTGTCAAGGTTACAAACGTTGTTAGGTTGAAGAGAAGTTGGTTTAGGGGTTAACGTAAGTTTTGATTGGTTTACACAACACTGATATGCAAACAGCAAAACCATGTAAGTACGGCTGCGCCGACAAATCATTAACTTAGGCAACTTTAGTGTTTTCTGGCCGGAGCCGATAAATCTTATAATTAAACTATCAATTAAAGTATACTGATAATGACAAAATCTGACAATTTTATCAATTTAATGCGCTTTGATGTTTCGACTCTGACATCAACATACAGCTTTAACGCTTGGGGGTACTTAACAATATATGTAGTATCAATATGCACAAAGAGGTGTCTATAAATTATCAGGCATTTGTTTACAATTATAAACAGCAAAAATGTCGACAAATGGAAAAAATATCTTAAAACGGATGTCAATCTCAGCATGTGCTCAATCTGGATGATGTGGGTGCTTTCTTGTCAAGTCGACCCTCCGAAAGATTACTTAAATAATGTCAATGTGATTTAGCCACAGTGTCTTAATGTAGTAAATGTAGTTAACAGTTACTGTGTTTATGAGGTCGACACTCGCCGCGTACATTTTTCTTATGCACTTTATGGTATTTCGGTCGACCCGGTATGTCTCCCGCCCACCATAAAGAAACTTTTGGAAGCCGAAAGAGGGAATTTACCTGTCAGTATGGCTGTATAGGCCAAGTATACAATTGTGAACCCAAAAACGGTCACTGCACAGTGCCAATGAAATCCATCGTACAGTAATAATTTTCATGACATCCAACGAGTACTTTCCTGGAATCTAACCAGTACTTTAGGTGGGAAACACTGAAAAATATTTCTGTTTTACCCGGCTGGACGAGGGATCGAACCCTAGATCTTTGAATTCGTAGTCAGCAGCGTTAACCATTGACAGGGCCAGTAAATGTAGTATCAATTGTCCAGCATATTTCATAGGCGCGCCTGATTTCCATGTCACACCCAAACGAACAACCATACTCGTGCAGATGCTCACTTTCATTCAAAGTTCAGCCAGCAATTAATACTGGTCGTAAAGCCACCACAAATATGGAAAACGTTTACTCGTAGAGGAATTTGCGTAATTGAGACCATGGTCTTGTTTTATGCATGCGTTTAACTCGTAGTCGAATAATCCAATTCACAGTGTTTGCGTGGTTTGGAAAAAATCGTCTGGATCGAAACGACAAGTAGGGTAGATTTGTCAAGAATTAACGAATATTATTAAATATCGATGATCTTCGACAATTTCCGGTGTATTTTGTGTACTTCTGGTAATCAGGGACCGTATATAAACGGGACCGGCAACTCGACTTTAGCGCTGAAAATGTTGTCGGCCAATCGCGATGTCGGTCGCAATTTTGGAAACGCTAAAGGAAAATTTGACGTTACAAAAATATATTATTCTGTCTTGTATTATGATAGCATGCACATCTTATAATGTAAGTGTGTTTCAGTTTTGTTGTATTTTGAGGTGAGAATATTGCGGTTTTGACTAAATATCCGTGGTTAAAATACATGTGAAAAATACGCTTATTACTGCCTTTGTCTTGTTTTTTGTCCACAATAAATGATGCTAATAAGGAGATTCAGACCGAATAATAGAATGATTCCAGTAGTTCTAGCGTGTTTACGTGGTCTTAAGGCTGTATTTTTACACATTTAACAAAGAATTTGTTTGAAAATAGTGTCTCTCTCACTGGTGCGGTCAATATTGGTCCACTAATTACTCATTATGTACTATCGGACATTATTATTATTTGTATTACTGCAATACATATTCATGAATGCATTATATGAGGATTTTTGTGCTTATTTTGAGTCGATTTCGGTAAGGTAACGTACCCATTATCGGAGGGTTAACCAATCCGCGCCAAGGTTACAAACGTTGTTCGGTTGAAGAGAAATTGCCTTGGTGTTTAACGTAAGATTTGATTAGTTTACACAACACTGATATGAAAATAGCAAAATCATATTAGTACGACTGCGCCGAAAAATAAAAGTATTACAATGTAACAATGTCAGAGAATTTACTGCACAGTTAAGAAAGTTAAGAAAGATATTTTGATTGTGAAATTCTATTATACAAACGGCACCTGTGAAAATTATAGGCAATGACTGTTTGCAAATATTTTCATAATATTGAAGACAATCCTCGTCATTTGTGTGCAGATGATTGAAAAACCAACCACAAATTTTGGAAAATGTCTAATTAAGTTTACAGCATGTCAAAACAAACACGATTGAACTTATATTGCCAGAAACCGTTGTTAGCGTCAAGGTCAAGGCAATTATGTGGTTAGTCTATGTTTGTGATGAATATAAAGGTATGTATGATGTGCATTATCCTGTTTTCTCACCAAATATTACGCGTACATTACTTTTCTGTTTGTTGTTTTACGAAACATATTTATTTTTGTTGAATTTTTACATTTTAGGACAGTATCACCATGGCAACGACGCTGTTTTTAATCGTCTCGATTGCTTGTGTGGTTAATGTTGCTGGACAATGTAAGTTAATTTTTATTACGCTAATAAACTTATTTTCGTGTTATTCCCTGAAATATTGCTTTTGGCGAATGATATTCACAAACTCGTACACTTGATCGATCTAGAGCTATCTTGGCTGGTTCCGTTTTTCAAAAACTACCAAGAGCAATTTGAAATTTGCCGCCATGTCTTCGCATTAATATCTTCATAACTAAATTTTATTTATCAAACGCTCGGAGTCAACTGCGCTGTACGTCTTAGTGTTTTAAAACCACTCATGGTTCAACTGTGCTGAAACATGCTACCCGTACGTCTTAATGTTTTAAAACCACTCATGGTTCAACTGTTCTGAACCTGCTACCCGTACGTCATAGTTTTTTTAAAAACCACTCATGGTTCAACTGTGCTGAAACATGCTACCCGTACGTCTTAGTGTTTTAAAACCACTCATGGTTCAACTGTGCTGAACCTGCTACTGGTACGTCTTAGTGTTTTAAAACCACTCATGGTTCAACTGTTCTGAAACATGCTACCCTTACGTCTTGTATTTGAATACCACTCATGTGTATTACTAGGTTTAAAGTGATCTCAACCGAGCGTTTTTATTCATTAAAAGGCTATTTCTTTTACTAGCAAAGAAATCAAGCGATGATCGAAAATTATTCGTTGTTCAAGCCTGGCCAGTTCTATTTGAAATTTCAAAACGAGGTCGGCATTAGCCTCTGGCGCACTATATCTACGCTTACTATATTTGACTTCAGGGCGGCTTCCGCAAAGTTTCTTTGACAGTATGATTCGATTGAATACCAACATGCAGACTATGAGTACAAACCTACAAGCTGCGGGACGGAGGATGGCCGCCAGGAGGGAAGCTGTTTTTGCCGAAAATTTTCTGTTAACACAAAATGGCGCCGATTTTGGTGTGAATGGAAAGGATTTTGTACCAGTCATTGGAGGACTGGGCTATGCTTACAAGTAAACATATTATTGTTCGTTAGTAATCCCAAATGTACTTTAAAAGTTGCTAATTTACATGTGTGTACATAGTTTTTGTATAAGTCAAATACCTCACGAACGAAGATACGTATCACAACTCCGAGATTAAGTTCCAATATATGCTCAATTTCTTAAACAACATCGAAATTGTTTATCGAATGGTGCTCTTGAAAACGTTGATGAAAAGTTCACAATGTCTGAATTAAGTCCATAAAAATAGTTAGCAATTGTCGTCAATCTTTCATATCAGTGGTATAGGCATAACTTAGTTACAAAGGGACTAAATTTGAAAGTGTCTATAAATTAGTTCCCATACCCATTGAACCTCTTACATATATTCGTACCCTTTGTCTTTGAAATACATGTAGTGATAAAGTGTATTTATTTCTAGTCAATAATGACATTTTATAACTTTCTGTAATTGTAAATCGAGATTTGAGCTTTGGTTTTATAATTTTGGACGCTGGTATTAACCCACTGTCTTTGTGTTAATTTTATTGGAGTTAGTCTTACATGTTTCTAAATATTTTCTTTTACAGTTCCTCTGATGGCTCTTTTACGATGTATGTGATTGGTTCCAGTAATCCACCGCATGGCTTCATGCACCATGTTGGAATAAACGGGAACCAGATGTATAATTCATGGTGAAATCATTGGATTCCGGGCGTTCTATGTTCAACTATATGGTCATTACCCAAAATTTGAAATTAGACAATCGCTTATGATATTATAGACGTACGTTGCAGTTTCGTATTTTGGCAATGCGTACTACAACATGCATCAATTCATGCATAACAAGACAAGTGCCACACACGCTTTACGCATGCGCACTAAACGTGCAATGTTGTGTACAAAGTATGCAAAGTCTCAAGTCAAGGTGACATTTACAAAAAAATCAGTGTGTTTTTACATGCGGAAACATATTTAGATGGGTTTTGCTAAATGATCGATCAGTGTTTAAATAGGTTAAATATATTGTTGAAAGACAAACACACCAACGATGGAAAATGAAAGCTTATTTTTTATATTTGGCTATAAAGGACATTAAGAAAACCAATCGTGTCTCAATAAGTGCAAAACTGACATATATGTATTGATATTTATTTACAATATGCTTCTTTCTAGGCTAGTGATTTCACTTTACATTCAATTTAAAAAACAAAAACAAACGTACAATGGACGTTGTAAACGCATGTACACAGTGTATTTATCATTAAATATTTATTTCAATATTAAATAGTACGTCTTAGTTTTAATGATGATAATGACTTCTAAGCAAACGAAACAGCGACTTTGTATCAAAACAACGAATTTCACAGTTTTTGTTCGTGTTGCTTGAATCGTACTTTATTGTGTTACTTTAATAACGTCATATGTTTTTTTGTCCCCTAAAACGTGTTGTAATCCCGCTTATTTCTTTTCCCCTTCCGTTCGTTTCATGTTTATGTTCTCATGTGATGTACTATATATTTGTACTTTGTATGTGATTGTATGACGATGTACACTGTACAAGTCAAAACAAATAAAATGTTCTGTTCTGTGTTGTAATAGTTATTTCGATGTATACGTATATTTTCTGATGTCCGATGTGTTGATAAACGCACAGATGGTTGTATATATTTTCCCACACATTGCAGACGTACACATTGTGACAACGAGTTTACTTAGTCACAAAAAAATATTTAAGTATGTTTTCTGACCGTAAAATCCAATACATCTACACTCAATACCTATTTATTTCCATTAATCCAATGTGTATATTTTCAAGACTAATTCATTTCTCTTACACACAGCCTTTTGTTTTAAACCACAACGTTAACACAAAGTAAACAAATCAATAAAAGGATATTCAATCTGTGTCAAGGTTACAAACGTTGTTAGGTTGAAGAGAAGTTGGTTTAGGGGTTAACATAACTTTTGATTGGTTTACACAACACTGATATGCAAACAGCAAAATCATGTTAGTACGGCTGCGCCGACAAATCTTTACCTTAGGCAACTTTACCCATGAAAAAGGGACGATGTCTCGCCACGGTAATCGGGTGTTTTTAATTTACAAATTTACAAAGAGTGTTTTCTCGCCGGAGCCGATAAATCTTATAATTAAACTATCAATTAAAGTATACTGATAATGACAAAATCTGACACTTTTATCAATTTAATGCGCTTTGATGTTTCGACTCTGACATCAACATACAGCTTTAACGCTTGGGGGTACTTAATAATATATGTAGTGTCAATATGCAAAAAGAGGTGTCTATAAATTATAAGGCATTTGTTTACAGTTATAAACAACAAAAATGTCGACAAATGGAGAAAATATCTTAAAACGGATGTCAATCTCAGCATGTGCTCAATCTGGATGATGTGGGTGCTTTCTTGTCAAGTCGACCCTCCGAAAGATTACTTAAATAATGTCAATGTGATTTAGCCACAGTGTCTTAATGTAGTAAATGTAGTTAACAGTTACTGTGTTTATGAGGTCGACACTCGCCGCGTACATTTTGCTAATGTACTTTATGGTATTTCGGTCGACCTGGTATGTCCCCCGCCCACCATAAAGAAACTTTTGGAAGCCGAAAGAGGGAATTTACCTGTCAGTACAGCTGTATAGGTCAAGCATACAATTTTGAACCCAAAGACGGTCACTGCACAGTGCCAATGAGATCCATCGTACAGTATAATTTTCATGACATCCAACGAGTACCTTCCTGGAATCTAACCAGTACTTTAGGTGGGAAACACTGAAAACTATTTCTGTTTGACACGGCTGGACGAGGGATCGAACCCTAGATCTTTGAATTCCTAGTCAGCAGCGTTAACCAGTGACAGGGCCAGTAAATGTAGTATCAACTGTCCAGCATCTTTCATAGGCTCACCTGATTTCCATTGCACACCCAAACGAACACCCATACTCGTGCAGATGCTCACTTCCATCATTCAAAGTGCAGCCAGCAAATTAATACTGGTCGTAAAGCCACCACAAATATGGAAAACGTTTACTCGTAAAGGAATTTGCGTAATTGAGACCATGGTTTTGTTTTATGCATGCGTTTAACTCGTAGTCGAATAATCCAATTCACAGTGTTTGCGTGGTTTGGAAAAAATCGTCTGGATCTAAACGACAAGTAGGGTAGATTTGACAAGAATTAACGAATACTAGTAAATATCGATGATCTTCGACAATTTCCGGTGTATTTTGTGTACTTCCGGTAATCAGGGACCGTATATGAACGGGACCGGCAACTCGACTTTAGCGCTGAAGAGGTTGTCGGCCAATCGCGATGTCGGTCGCCATTTTGGAAAGGCTAAAGGAAAATTTGACGTTACAAAAATATATTATTCTGTCTTGTATTAAGAGTTTTAAACCCTGATAGCATGCAAATGTTATAATGTAAGTGTGTTTCAGTTTTGTTGTATTTTGAGGTGAAAATATTGCGGTTTTGACTAAATATCCGTGGTTAAAATACATGTGAAAAATACGCTTATTACTCTTGTTTTTTGTCCACAATAAATGATGCTAATAAGGAGATTCAGACCGAATTGTAGAATGATTCCAGTAGTTCTAGCGTGTTTACGTGGTCTGAAGGCAGTATTTTTTAATTTTTGGCGTATTTTTTAAGTAAGCAATTTTCCACATTTAACAAAGAATTTGTTTGTAAATGGTGTCTCTGTCACTGGAGCGGTCAATATTGGTCCACTAATTCTCATTATGCACTATCGGACATCATTATTATTTGTTTTACTGCAATACATATTCCTGAATGCATTATATGAGGATTTTTATGCTTATTTTGAGTCGTTCTGATACTGTGAAAGACTGGCAATTGTAGCCTATTTGTCAGTCATTTCGACCCTCTTACTGACCTTTTGGCACATATTTGACATTAAAACACCCTGAAGTAATAAAATGTATACTGAGCTTGAACCCACGACTCCATAAATACTAGTACAGCGCTCTACATGCTGAGCTAACTGGGCGGCCGTCTAATCCCACACTACAACTGTCTTCCCCCATTAGGCATTTGAGGCTCAACCACCGTGGGCCGTCAACACTGCCACCATTTAAGAAATTCACGTGGAAAAATTGCACCAAATTTTGGGATCGAAACCTATGACTCCCTAAACACTAGCGCAGCGCTCTGCCGACTGAGTTAACCATGCAGCTGTCCAACCCCACATAACAACACTCTTCCCCCATCAAGCATTTGAGCCTCAACCTCTGTGTGCCATCAAACACTGCTGCCACCATTTAAGAAATCTAAGGGGGAAAAGTGCATCCAATAATGGGGCTCGAAAAGCACACATCAACAACTGACCGGGGCTTTCCGAATGATAACACAGAATGATCGCACCACTACAGGTTACAATTTGACGTCGGTTGTCATCTACCACGTTATCGACCACCATCAGTAACGTAAAGCTTTAAACGTCACGCTAAAGTCATTCGAATGACTAATTATTAAAACCGCACTGATTCATTTTGTAAACAACGTGCATGTGAGTATATGTCTGGTAAGTTGATAATAATTTTCTGGAATTATTTTGAGATTTGTGTAATGTATAGTGCAAAAAGGCGTGATGTATGATATAGACGTGTTTATAACGTAAATCAGAACAAGGAACTTAATGTGTGATTGAGGTAAGATCGAAGGTCAGGTATTAATTGTGAAGTATTTTTATCACCGGTGTGAGGGAAATGAAAATGAATTGTGCAACATTTACCGTATTATCATATAGATCTACTTAACTAATTTTCGACCGTGGAATGAAAACATGCACACGTATACGTACTTACCTTAATTAAAATAGATGTTCGTGTAACAAGAAATTTATAAAATTAAATGAAATTCGTTTGATTTGATGTGATGCATGGCTGTATCATTGCTATACTGGTAAAAACTGCCAACCCGTCTGAATGATTTAATATATTATCTAACTAGCGACTGGATACATCTTCTGTTGATTTTTATTGCAGAAAGCTACATTTGTGTATATCAATTATGAATCTAATGAATTATTGAAAAAAGTCGGTGTTAAACTTTCATATCGCGTTCATCGTTTCCTATTAATTTGTCATAATATAGTGTAGATTCTTCAAGTACAAAAGGGCTGATCAGCTCTTTTGACCAGTATATATTTTAATCAATTTATGTTTTGTTGTTTAAAAAATAAACTGCAGGATCTATGAGTATATTACTGCGTATGATATCGCTGTACGTGGTTGGATGGCCACTTTTCTTCTATAGATAGGTACTTTGTGATAGTCAGTTTTTGTTTGAGTTTGAAATGTAGTTTTACGCCAGTTTTCAACAGTGTTTCAGTACAATATGGCGATCATTTAACCTCGCAAGTGTTCCTTGGTTACCAACCAGCACTTACCTGTCCTTCCGCTAGCAACTAACAACTTTCCCGCTTGTATCCGTGGTAGAGGACAAATGCCTTTGAATGCATTATCTTCACTCATTTTGTCATAGGGGACATACGTCTCATCCGTGGCTCGAACCAATGACCTCTCGATAGATAGCTCCAACATCTACAATATTTACCTCGCTTGTACTTAATCATCAGCCATTTTGAAAGGCAAAACTGATAAGCCCTTATAGGAGTAATTTCCAAATATGTGTTAATTTAGAAAATACCGAGAGAATTGGCATGTGACATCCACTTTTTCTTCAACTTATTGAGTCAACTGCCCACATGAGCATAACGACTAAGTTAGTTTTTATATCTGATTAGTTTATCATCGTTCACATTATAACCTATAAACTTTGAGGAAATTTGCCTATCAATATGGCCGACAAAGGGAAATCAGAATCAGAACAAGGGAAGTAAATATTGTAAATGTAGGAACTATATATTGGCTGTCCAGTGCTCTACCGACTGAGTTAGCTAGCAGAATGGGCTGTTCGGGTTGTGCTGTTTGTCCTTTCCGAAGTTTCATCTTACTACCTAGGGATCTTCTCGGGGACATGCTGTTCTGTGAACGTGACCTTTGGTCCTTACGCTACTCTTTATAACATTATAAACATTTGTAAAATTATGATTGTCATATAAATTTCTAATCAGGAAACCTGGACTGGTAGCATATTGTAATGGTAAGGCGCAAAACATAATTTCAGAACGATATAGTCAAACCAACGATCTAACACAGATCGTAACATATGTTATAAATTACGTGTATAAATAAACGGAGAGTAAAACACGATATAAATCATGTACTGTCTGCATACACTTGTCATCAGATGTTCTTAGAAAATATTTTGAAATGCAGTACTTAAGGTCAAGGACGCTTTGTGGTTTGTCATTGTTTGTAAACTTAAACATCTGCGCAGTTGAAATTTACATAAAATAAATGTGCATACAAAAGCTGTTAAAGTGAACCCTCAATAATACCAACATTCCTTCAGATGAAAGTCGGTCCTAGTTGGGAGTTTATCTGATTATCGACTTAAGGTAAGCCGTCTATCATTGGTTATGGTATTCTATCTCTAACGTTGGGTAATTTCTCTTCAATATATGCAGTTTTCTGGGATAAATATCAAGAATGATCTCCCTTGAGTATCGGCTTTGTTTAAGCCATAGCCATTGCCTCCCTTCCCCACGAAAATGACACCTGTCAAACTGGTCAATATTCAATAATTAATTAATTAACTAAACACAATTAAAATAAACTTCTAAATTGCATAAAAATGTTAAATCTAATTTCACAGCAGTTGCAAGTTATTTAATATTCTAGACAGTCATTCACTTTCTATTTTTTGTAAAAGGTCTTTTATTCAAAACTTCATTTTCCATAAATATCATACATTTGAAAGAAATAAAAAAACTTGCAATTCCAGTTTCATCATGCGTTGGTAAAATTTAGGCAGCATTCTGTTCAAAATGAAATTTTGCAAAAACTAGACGGTAACTGTTAATGAACTGTCCCGCCCAAAAAGTTTTCAGATTTTATCCGCATTATTATAAAGATTGAAACAGTTGTTGTTTCAATCTTTATAATAATGTTTTAACAACTGTTTCATTTACCGCAGACATTATGCCAATGATGGACGGCTTACCTTAAAACATGGCATGCTATGACAATATGGTCTGATCAGTGAGGTGGTCTTAGATCTCGATGTGTTTTACTGTACATGCAGTTAACGTTTATATTTGTTTTTGTTGTCCATAAAATATTATATTATATTTTGCATATAATACACCTTTCAGCGCACTATAATCATGGCAATTACACTGCTAGTAATCATCTCGGCGGCTTGTGTACTCAACGTTAATGGACAATGTAAGTACGTTATACTATATCTGTGAATGAAATTTTCCATTACGTATATTTATGTATGTTTGTTTCCTGTTCGTGGTTATGAATATACTTGCATTAACATCCGTCTGACATTTTACAAGACACTTTACTTCAATCGTTCGTGGAGTCCGAATGTTCAATTTTTACGTCGTTTTTCAACAGACGTTTGCATTGTTTTTGTTTTCAAAAGCTGTTTATGATGTTTTGTTCCAAAGAAAATGAAGATTTTGCCCCTTGTTTTTATTTCCATAAGCTTCACACCAACAACGTCACTTTTGTTTTAGTTTCTCTACGTGCTCCCTCTAAATATTTCTCAATAATTATTTTGCTACACTTTTCCGGCGACACTGATGCCTTGCATCAACTTTCTCTTGTATTTAAGTCGTGTTTGTACGATCCGTTGACCTGACCAGTATTTCTGGGTTACCAACCAGTACTAACCTGTTCTTCTGCCAGCATCTGACAACTTTCCTACATGAACCAGATGAGGAAGAGGAAATTAATGGAAGACAAATAACTTGTATTATCTTTAATCAAAACGAGAATCTACGATCCGTTCGGGTTTCGAACCCATGGCCTCCATATTCGCAGTTATCTGTTCTATCGTCTGAGCTGAGCGGACGGCTCCGACCTTTTCCCCAGTCAATCTTGTTTGCTCAAACCGATTAATGTAGCAAATAAGCTTAGAAAATACAAGTTGTATTGGTTTTACGTTTGGAAACCATTTGATTTTTGGTGTCAAAAAGCCATCGGGTTTTAACATTTGGAATTCAATTGTTGTATACACTCCAACGAAAATTTTCAGGGCCACTTCCGCAAAGTTTCTATGATGGTATGAATCAATTGAATAACAACATGCAGACTATGAGTACAAACCTTCAATCTATGGGACAGAGGATGGCCGCCAGGAGAGAAGCCATCTTTGCCGAAAATGTTCTATTGGCACAAAATGGCACGGACTTTGGTGGGAACGGGAAGATTTTCATAGCAGCCGACGGAGGCTTGGGCTATGCTTACAGGTATGCATTACAATTTGCTGTAAGTGACACACGAGGAAATAGTAATTCAGAACGTATTAGGATCTTGTTTCTTCCAGTACTGTATATATCATACGTTAATCCAAATGTCCCCGTTTGAAAGAAATCTTGTCCAGTTCTCAAAACCCCTTTAATCCGGACACCCCTTTAAACTGGACATTTTGTACGGTCCCGAACTCGTCCGGTTTAAAGGGGTTTCAGTGTACATTTAATCATCTGTTAATCATCTGTTCCTTCACTTTATTACTGATCTTTCAATCATACTTCCAATACCACTTTGGGGGCATTCGTCACTTACAGTGACAGCTTTTGTTTCTTTTTTTGTGATTTCCGAGTTTACATTGATGAAAATAAAGATTGATGTTTATAAGTTGTTATGTTTTTTGATTGTTTGTTAATCAACTGAAAATAAATTTCACGTAAAAAAAGTTCACGTAATATACACTGCCCTCCAAAAGCTCCTTCACACTTCGACAATTCCAATTGCAATTAATGTATTTATATTTTTGTGTAAAATGCAATAAATTGAAAATGCTGTTTGATACAGCAATCAGTTTCTGTAGAAGTATTTATACATTTATTATGAAACAAACTATCTTATTTTTTGTGTCAGATCAATCAGTTAATGCAAATGTTGGTTTTGGATGATGGCCGATCACTACTGCTGAGATGTGCAAATTGTAAATTCTTCACTTTCCATCACAACAGTGCGATGAAAATGTTTACTTCATGTCGTATTTGAAATTCCGCATGAAAAAGTTATGAAATTCAAAATATTCATGTGTGAAGAAACATTTGGATGGCAGTGTATTAAGGGACGATGCTGATGACAATTATGATGGTGTTGCTGTAGGTGATGATAATACTAATATGATATTTCGTCGACGAGGATTTATTTCATTATACTGATTGTGTTCGAGTGCAGGTCAACCTCTCGACAGCAACACCCTTCGAAGGACACGCACTATTTCGTTATTGTTCAAAAGGCTGTTGTTTGAGAGAGGTAAAATCACTAAGTCACTGTATATACGTTTTTGTATCATTTCTTTTCAGTTCAGCCGATGGTTCCTACACGATGTATGTGATTGGTTCCGGTAATCCTCCCAGAGGGTTCATGAACCATAATGGTCCGAACGGGAACCAGTATCGATCATGGTGAAAGCATCAGAATTTCCGGCAGATGTTCTTTCATTAACAGAAATTTAAATAACATAAATGTTGGAACTTGATCTTTTTGTATTATGACATTTAATATTTTCATTGTTTCACAGATATGACATCACGAATCTCGTATTCATTGCGCATGCGCACTGCAAAGCTTAGTATCTGGACTCTTTTCAAAAAAAAACCGTAGACAATATGTTAATTGAATGACTTTTATTAGACTTTCTAAAGAATTTCGACCTTTAAATAGTTCTTTAGAAAAATACTCACAAGTGAATGAATGAGTGTGTAGAATGATATCTATATAACGCATATGAGATTTTGTTCTTACATAATATATAGCACCAATATGCTGGCAGTAGGGGTCGGATTGAAACGTGTACTGTATATATGTCTAGCAAGTCCAATTCTTTTGAGTTTAAACTTTGTATTTAAAAAAAGTGTTTTGTGTACATGTATACCTAGCGACCATAATTAAACATTCACTTCTATAGTTATATAGTCTAAGCATTGTGTTAATAAATTATTTTTATTCTTGTCAATCTTGCGTTTTATTTATACTTTCAATACATATCAT
The DNA here is from genome assembly GCA_032209605.1 of Mactromeris polynyma. Lineage (NCBI taxonomy): Eukaryota > Metazoa > Mollusca > Bivalvia > Venerida > Mactridae > Mactromeris > Mactromeris polynyma. The sequence goes on from JASFXZ010000012.1 coordinate 9,390,666, forward strand.
TAAAAGTGTACAGCTTTTGTTAGATGCAGCGAAAGCGGCCTTACTTGTCGCGTTGTAAATTACACTTTTAGAACATTGGGTCAAATGCATAGCATCTGAAATGTAGCCTATATACTAAATGTATTGGGTTAAAGCCCAGGGCCAACAACCTGGTACAGATGGTCAGACCCAATTGTCTAAGAAATTATAGCCATGGTTGTTTACCAAGAATTGGATGAATGCTCACTCAGTATTACGACTAGTGATGGACAATTTGACAAATTTCATAATCGATTATCGGATCGGTTTGAAAACTCATAATCGACAATAAAATCGGAAATAATCGAAACATTTGGTTAATTTCATTTATACAACTTTATTTATCTCTTTGTACTACATAAACATCAATAAAGTTTTACATTACTCTTATACCATAACAATAACTATTGTTTTTTGCATGTTTACTTGACTGAATACATCGAAAACAATTCTATATAACTGTAAAATTTGAATGTATATCCGGGTTTATAACTTTAAAATTAGAATATGTATAATATAATTATATTGAAATAACACCTCAGATTTCCGATTATAATCGATTATTGTAGTTCATAATCGATTGTCGCAGACGATGGATGTCCAGCGACGATTTTTCGAGTATTTTCGATAATCGCGCCAGCACTATTACGACGCACGCAAGCAGAATTATACAAATTTGGTGATTAATGAACAGTTTATGTTAGCAGGACTTTGGTGGTTGACAACTGCGTAAGAAGAATTTGTTATCAATTTAGTTAATTTAATTAATGTGTAGAAAACGTTTGACAAGCTACTTACACAGAAGCAAAAACACTTTACAACACATTCGGAGTACCTTGTTATCTTCCTCAATATAACCTAGTATGACACGGTTTTGTTTGCTAGTTTTCATCCGATTTTGCTCCGTTTTTTCAACAATTCTTCAATCATCCACGGCGGCCAGTTGACCTAACCAGTTTTCCTGGAATTCTAATCATCAACCAGTACTAACTTGCCCTATCACAAGCACCTGAAAAGTTCTCCACAAGTGGATGACATGACCGTAGCCAATGACACGCGAAGTACATAACCCGCCCAATGCGGAATCGAATCAGAATCTGCCGGGTGACTGTCTTACGCTCTCTACAAACGGAGCTGGCCGAGCAGGCGCGAGTGTTACGGAAAATGCCGAATAGGTGCCATGCAGTAGTATATAAGAAAACAAAAAGTGCACGACGAAATAACCCGAGTTATTCCGATAGTAGAAAGATTCACTCAAGGAGTGTTGGTTCATCATACGTCAGTGCTACCCATACGGTTGCTAGTATATCGCGACCTCTCCAAAGCAGGAATATTTTATACAGTCGTTGAAGAGAGGCTGTACCTTAAGACAGGCGGTTGCTGAGATGGTCGACCTGGAGAGGTTGCACTGTTCTGTAAAATATGAAATAGTTCTCGTATAGGCTTGTTAAACAGCCCGATGTGTTTTAGCAACCACCGCTGAAATACAACAATATTCAATGTGAACAGATCATCTTCAGTAAAAGAACATAATTACATGTAATAAACAATTCCTGGTCACGGTGTCCATTCTCAAGAATAGTGTTTTTACAGACCATTCTCGTTTTCATCAATTCTCACCCCACCCTGATCACGTTGTTTACTTCAAGGTTAATTTATTTGACTTCTGATGAAGGCAATTACTGTTCATTCACCCTCACGTGTATACGAATCCACTATAGTCTGAAAACATAATGATGTGAATGTTGCATATAATTTGATTTCCTTCATGTTTTTCGTAGGATTTCAACCAAACACTGTGATCCATCAGATTTCATATTCGTTCCTAGAACAAACTACGTATTTGTGGTTAAACTTCCCGTAAATATAAAAACACAATAAAACGAGAAATATCTTGAAAAAGGATGGTCGTTGCAATTTGAAGGTTAAGATGTGTTGTGCAACATAAACAATGTTACGAGATGGTAAGATTGCTGGTCAATCCAGATCCAAAATCGATTTCGGTAATTTCACCGAATTTCAGTGGATATCGGTAGGGTAACGTACCCCTTATCGAAAGGTTAAAACCAATCAGCGTCAAGGTTACAAACGTATTTCGACTGAAGAGAAGTTGGTTTACTAGTTATCGTAAGATTTGATTGGTTTACACAACACTGATATGCAAATAGCAAAGCCATGTTAGCACGGCTACGCCGAAAAACACAATAAAAAATCGATTCGTTTAGTGAACCACAACCTTACGACGACAGTGTCTGGCACCGAAGTATCTCCGACTGTGTTATCCCTCGCACTTCCTCGGTGCCTCATGTTTTGTTTTCCCGGAGGTTCATGTGGGGAAGCATTGTCTTATGTATGTGGCGTTCCCAGTAACAACTTTCTATCTCTATACCTAATGCGCCACCGAGACAGGTCCCCGTCGAATTGTTCAGAGTTGTCTTCACTTTAGCAGTGGCCAAGGGTTCGAACCCCATTAAAATTTTGTGCAATGCAGTCGTATAAGCCACGTGGCGGGTACGTCTGTGGGACATGTAAGCAGTATGTAATTACCAAATGGGGCCCCGGGGTCGAGGGGTATGAACGATGACGTCATATCACCTTGCCCCTTACCGCTGCGGGTTCGAATCCTAACCGGGAGAACGTGTTTTTAGAAAGGTTTTTAGGAAGATATCAAGCAGGCTCACGGAAGGTCGGTCGTTTTAGCCACGTTCTACAAAGGGGTCTTCCACCATCCTAATAGCTGTAACAGTCACTGCTGGACCCTGGATGTTGATGAGAATGATAAATCCTCATTAAATGGTGAAAGATGTGAAAAGTAAAAATCAGATGTAATTTTGCATGTTGATATTCTGGGGATTGTCACTGCTATGACTGCAAGTGACTAATATCTATATTTTACACACATTGTGAAACATTAAGTCCGGTTTCTCGTTATCAAAATGTGATGCAACCAATCAGTTTATCGACTCGTGTATTATAAAGTAATATAACATGTTGCCCTTGATCAAGTACGTATATACACCACGGATTGACTAAATGCGATAACTTCAATATTGGATAAACACTGTAATTAAGAACATTATAGTTGTTGAACAAATATGGAGGCATACACAAGAATTGTTCGTTGTTTGTTGTTGTTGTCAACAGTATACGGTATGTTAGAGTTTTTTGTTTATTTTAATCTCGACTTTGATAAACATAAAAATAAATTAATATTAACACGATTCATATAATTTTACTGTTTTTTTATGGCAATCCATATTCGCGGTTCTGAGTCGTAAGAATCCCTGTACAGGTACAGGTCGGTAAAAAATCGGACCGGACTTTATACCCAACCCATGTCGAGGTCAAAGTTCAAGTTCGGGTGTAACGTCCAGTTTTGAGCTCAATTGGTAGAGTGCGGGAGGTCGTGGGTTCGAGCCTGGTCCGCGTCTTAAAAATGGTACTGATAGTTCGCTTGTTGGTCACTTACGTATTTAATGGGTAGAAAGCCCAGATAAGTATTTGTTTGTTGATACCTTGTTGGTACACTGTAACATGAGCTTTATATGGGATAACGCCGTGACGTCACGCGCACCTGTTATACGAATGTAAACATTGCTGGTGGGCAGAAAGTCGATATCCGGTTACAGCGCCATACTGTTTATAACGCTAAATTCGCTTTATCTAAATTGTTAATTCTTCAAGTTATGATTCAGTCTTTCATAGTTGTTGGTTGTACACACACGTGGGGAAAGGGTTCTAAGATTTCATGGCACAGAATTCCTAATGAGAAGAATTAAGAGCGAAGGAAACGGTAGCCTAGCTATCTGCCCATTAACAGGAAAAACTGGACCCGTCGGCTCATCAACATATGTAATGTCCGTCCCCTTATGTGTAATATTATCAAATGTGAATAAAAGTCATTTTAGAAAATATTTATGTACAATGGACAACCTTTATTTTATCCAGAAAGAAAGAAAAATCAATTTCATAGTTAATCATCTAACATAATTAGTTTATACTAGATCTACTGCAATTAGAAATGCAAAAAAATGTCATCTTTTTGATAATATAAGGATATTGTGTCTATTATAATCACCCAAAAGATTTTATAAGTTATGTCAATAGTCCATGTGGTAAAAATTATTTCTTAAAATTGACAATTACAGTCTTTAAAGCAAATAATTTATTGTGGGGACGGACATTACTATTAAGTGACAGACAATAATTTACACTATTAGGATTAGTTCCCAAATCTTCAATAAATCCTGCAACACATACTTCTCCAGAAATATTACGTATAAGATATCATGATAAATAAGAAACAGAGGCAGAAACAAGGCCAGTATTAGGTCGGACACTTATGTAATGTTATGCAATAAACAATAGTGTCCCCTGCGTGCACTATCAAGATATCAATCTTATTCAGACCCATAATCAGCATTTCACAGTGTCTGGCCGAGTGGGAGTCCAATGAGCTTTTGCTGTCAACATCAGTGGCATATATACAATTTAAGTTGAGAAGTGTCAATTGTAGCGGATCAGTGGTCCAGTGGTAAAACGCTGGACTTGTAATCCAGGGATCGCTGGTTCGATTCCCCGCTCCATCACTGACCGTACTAACAGTCTTTCGGACGAGACTTTAAAAACCGAGGTCCCGTGTATGATGCTTTACATCGAGCACGTAAAAGAACCAGGGGTGCTTCTGGAACTGGGGTATCTTCTGTATCATGCACTATCCTCCAAATCTAATATGACTAACATTCTTCCGGAGGCGTCGCCCATGTGGGAAACCGGTGGCGACGATAAATAAAAGCATATACAACAACAAGTGTCAATTATTATTATATGCTGATGGACGGAAGTTTACCAATGGGTAACGTCGTATAAAAACATTCAACTGGCTCCGTTTATGCACGGACCTGGTTAACGTTATGTTTTTTGTTTTCCCGGTGGCGAGGGTAAACTAACTCGACTCCACACGTTTATGTTTTAGACAGTTTAAAGAACAGAACTGTGAACACAAATATCAGCGTACAGCTGTCACAAATATATGTGGGCGAATTTAAAAAACTTGCCATAAATGTGATACATGTAATACCTGATGTACAAAGGCAAACAAACACATCCGATTGATGTGTATTTGCCATCGCATATGTTACAGAGCTTGTGAATTGTTACTTTAATCGTGAAATCACCAATGTTCGATTTGATATTCCCGCTATGAGGATGCATCTCATGAAATGCTCAGAAAATGACAAATTTGAACCGTTTCAAAAAGTTATGAAAATGCCGAAAATGTCTTGTAAAGAAGATAAGTCTCAAACAATAAAATACGTCTGTACATAGATAGATAGATTTATTTCAGCATAAGATACATATATACATGGTAATTAAGACAAATATGTTTCATTTATAATATAAAACACATGAGTAATATAAAAAACCATGCCACACACATCCGTACTAAGGATTACACAAAAAAGAGAAAATATCCCTTATTTCCATTGTGGTCCTTGTCATGGATGGTGTGACATAGAGAGGCATGAAACTTCTATCACAGGCAAAACATTGCAATTTTATCACAGACAATAATATTGAAAGACAATTATATTTTAAATAACATTGACTAGCTAATTATAATGCGAAGTAAAAACTATAAAAGAGCATAACTTCAGAATACTGCTGTTGATTTAAGAAATTACATGGAACTTTAACATAAAATACTTAAAAACACAGATACACCTGTATAGCATTATCAAATAAAAATAATTAGTTGTTTAGAAAGTGTCTTTTAATTGCAACTTTAAACCCACTGAGTGTATTGATATTTCTTATGAGTGGGGGTAGCCTGTTCCAGAGACTACATCCTATGTAGGAGAAGGACTTCAATCCAAAACCTTTTACTTTTGGGACAGAAAAAGATCCATTTTCTCTAAACCTAGTTTTATGAGAATGAATAGTATCTGTGAGGACAAAATTCTCTCCCATATAATCAGGGGCTAAACCATTTTTTATTTTAAAAACATGACATAAGGTTATTTGTTCCACTCTCTTATTCACTGGTAACCAGTTTAGGGATTTAAAATGTTCATTTTCAATATGTGATCTTTGTTCTAAGTTCAGGACAAAACGTATTAACTTGTTCTGTGTTATTTGGAGTTTATCTTTCCATATTTTGGCTATACCATGATACCAGAAACAACAGGAGTAATCAAAATGACACTGAATAAGGGCCATAACCAAAAGCTTCTTAGTATGTTGTGTTAGATAAAAACGTTTCCTATAAAGAAATTTTAACCTAGTATTAGCTTTCTTTATAACAGAACGGGCCATGGACTCACAAGATAAGTTTTGATCTAAAGTAGCACCTAGATATTTGACTGATGAAGTTTGTTCTATGACAGTGCCATTACAATTTATATTTAAAATGGGATCTGATCTTAACTTGGGCTTTGAACCAAACAATATAGACTCTGTTTTACCCAAGCGTAAAGACAATTTGTTATCAACTAACCACTGACTAACTAATTCAAGATCATCTGATAACTCCTTTTCAATAATTGACTTATTTTTACCTGCAACAAGTATACCAGAATCATCTGCATAAAGTAAAAGTTTGTTTTTGACAACCGCAGACATATCATTTACATAAATCAAAAATAGCAGTGGGCCTAAAATAGATCCTTGAGGAACACCACATGTAATATTGGAAGATGATGAAAAAATACCGTCAACACCCACAAGCTGTTGTCTATTTGATAAATATGATGTAAACCATCTGATAATATCGTGATGTAAATTACCGGATGTCATTAAAAATGTTGTAAGATGTGTGAAAACAAAATAAGCAGAATTGAGTTGTATCACGTGAGTTGTACAGGAATTTAGTCTAATTTATAACTGAGTCTTGGCTTTGTAGACATTGTCATTGGTAGAGAAGTTGACTGTGCACTGCCGAACAATGATAATATGCTTTATGTATTACGTAAAAATCTAGTACAGCGCAAGAATCCATTAGACTCCATTCAAACCAATACATTTCGCTAAGATTTATTCCCATACAATTTTATTGTTTATCAAATGACTACAAACTCTTTAAACCTAATGCCAGCCAAGACAAAGTTGATTGACAAACTGTTTAACATGTGATATATGTGTATTTATTTATCTACCGCTATGTCTTAATATGTGTATGTATGAATGACACTCAAATAAACGCTAAATATCTTTTAATGCTAAATGTAAAATTAAGATAAGGTAAATAAAAGCACAATTAAACATATCATGTTGTTGTCTTTGTTAGATATGTGTACATGCTAACAATTACTATTGATGCATTTCACACATAACACATTATTTACGCACATACACATACAGAAAAGTCAGTCATATTAAAAAATTATTTTCGGAAAACTCGCACATTTCAATATTTTAAATTGTTAGAAAGCTGGGTGCATTATCTTTCATTTATACCAACTTTATATGCACATAAATTGATTATTAAGAATTCTAATACCCACCGCCGTGTTTTCGAACCTAAACGAATTGAAAATAATTTGTCGTAAAATGTGCTCATTTTCAAAATCACATGCTGATGCAGAAAATTCACCGATTTTCAATATTTTTTTTAATTTTTGGAAACCTTTTATCTGGTATCGATTTGATGCACATATACATATACACATTTACATGTAAAAATGAGAATTGAAATATCTACGGCCGTGTTTTTCGAAACAAAACAGTTTGAAATTTATTTTACGAAAAAATGCCCATTTTCAGAGTCTAATTTGAAAACCAATCATCCTCTGATTTTCAATAGTTTTATGTCGTGGGAAAGCTAAGAGCATTACCTTTCAACTGATACCAAATTTATTATTGTATGTCAAATATTAAAGAATTAATGGCTACCGCCGTGTCTTTCATTCCATATTAGTTGTATAGTACTGCGCCGCCGCATTTTAACCTTTTGTCCACCAGTTAACTGCGCATGCGCGGAATATGATAGTTTTTGTTTACAAACACGATATCCCCTATAGAGCTAACCCGCTATTTATAGTATATATACTGGTTAAAAGAGCTAACCTGCTATTTATAGTATATATACTGGTTAAAAGAGCTAACCTGCTATTTATAGTATATATACTGGTCAAAAGAGCTAACCTGCCATTTATAGTATATATACTGGTCAAAAGAGCTAACCTGCTATATATAGTATATATACTGGTTAAAAGAGCTAACCTGCTATTTATAGTATATATACTGGTCAAAAGAGCTAACCTGCCATTTATAGTATATATACTGGTCAAAAGAGCTAACCTGCTATATATAGTATATATACTGGTCAAAAGAGCTAACCCGCTATTTATAGCATATATACTGGTCAAAAGAGCTAACCCGCTATTTATAATATATATACTGGTCAAAAGAGCTAACCCGCTATATATAGTATATATACTGGTCAAAAGAGCTAACCCGCTATATATAATATATATACTGGTCAAAAGAGCTAACCCGCTATTTATAATATATATACTGGTCAAAAGAGCTATACCCGCTATTTATAATAAATATACTGGTCAAAAGAGCTAACCTGCTATATATAGTATTATACTGGTCAAAAGAGCTAACCCGGTATATATAGTATATATACTGGTCAAAAGAGCTAACCCGGTATTGATAGTATATATACTGGTCAAAAGAGCTAACCTGCTATATATAGTATATATACTGGTCAAAAGAGCTAACCCGCTATATATAATATATATACTGGTCAAAAGAGCTAACCCGGTATTGATAGTATATATACTGGTCAAAGAGCTAACCCGCTATATATAGTATATATACTGGTCAAAAGAGCTAACCCGCCATTTATAGTATATATACTGGTCAAAAGAGCTAACCCGCTATATATAGTATATATACTGGTCAAAAGAGCTAACCCGCTATATATAGTATATATACTGGTCAAAGGAGCTAGCCCGTTATTGATAGTATATATACTGGTCAAAAGAGCTAACCCGCTATTTATAGTATATATACTGGTCATAAGAGCTAATCTGCCATTTATAGTATATATACTGGTCAAAAGAGTTAACCCGCTATTTATAGTATATATACTGGTCAAAAGAGCTAACCCGCTATTTATAGTATATATACTGGTCAAAAGAGCTAACCCGCTATATATAGTATATATACTGGTCAAAGGAGCTAGCCCGTTATTGATAGTATATATACTGGTCAAAAGAGCTAACCCGCTATTTATAGTATATATACTGGTCAAAAGAGCTATCCCGCTATTTATAGTATATATACTGGTCAAAAGAGCTAACCCGCTATATATAGTATATATACTGGTCAAAGGAGCTAGCCCGTTATTGATAGTATATATACTGGTCAAAAGAGCTAACCCGCTATTTATAGTATATATACTGGTCAAAAGAGCTAACCCGCTATTTATAGTATATATACTGGTCAAAAGAGCTAACCCGGTATTGATAGTATATATACTGGTCAAAAGAGTTAACCCGCAATATAAAGTATACATACTGGTCAAAAGAGCTAACCCGATATCTGTACTATGAGAATCCACTACATTATGATGAAGCGATCTGAAGCCATGAATATGATTTTGACAGATTGACATCAACGTTCGATGTTAAAATATTCAATTCATTGAGATCATGTATGTCATTCTCTGAAATTATTGGCCCAAATGACATATCTGGGCGAAATGGAGTCTTTAACATTTCTGAATGCAGGGATATTTGTAGGTGACTACAAATTTTTTTTTATTGCAAAACGACATATATTTCGTAAAGGAATCGAACTCAAAACTAATGGATAGAAAACAATTGACTGCAGTTCGCCTAGTCAGCGGGACACTAAATATTTACGGAACACAACAAGCGCTACATATATGATCACACCTTCTTTTAAACAATTCATTTTGGTTGCTTCTTTTACGCTGTAAATGTATTATTCGAACACCGCGAGTAATTAGCGTTCTATATTTTGTTTTGATATGGGTCGAACAACCTCTTCTGTAAGTGACGTCATTTCTAGAAAAACACAACATGTGATGTCACATTGCATGCAGGAAACAGTATTTACTCCATTATGATGGTCACTTCGTTTCATATTGCCATAATGGGCAAATATTGCCTACCGTCAGTACATGGTGACGTTTTATGGTAATGACGTCATTTAAAGAAGAGATTAGAAATCGTACAGCGGCGCTCATATATTCTATTACGAAGCTAATGTGTCCGTTATGTGGTTACCGTAGCTGTTCCAATATGTCCTTAAAACGTTCGTATGGAACAATTTCGAAGGCAAATAAAACGAATTTGCGTGAGGTTTAGGATTACTGCACTGAATGGTTGAGAAAATTAATGCAAATGCAGTCCCACCTCGTTCAATCGAAATCAACGGGTCCTAAGTTTTTATTTCGATTAATGCATGGTTTTGAATGGCCCATTTCAATTCGACGCGCATAAGAAGATACATAGGGACACGATATTTATTTTGGATGATGCCAAGTATTCGGATAGAGGATAAACGAGATGTGACTGTACATGTATATAATAAATGAACGTAAAATGTGTACTTTCAGGTGTAGCATTATGTGGCGACTGGTGTACTGATACTTTATATTGTACGGCTGGGTGTTGTGGTTATGATAACTCATATTGCTGCAGTGACTCGTGGTAAGTTTACTTACTTATTTTTACATCACATTGTTCTCAGATTTCATTATCACGAGTTCTCTCCCTTTATTCCGTCTGTAGTTCTCTCCCTTTTCGAGTTCTCTCCCTTTATCCCTTCTATAGTTCTCTCCCTTCTCAAGTTCTCTCACTTGATCACTTCTATAGTTGTACCATAATATATATACTATAGGATGGGATAAAGGGAGAGAACTCTTGAAGTGATAAAAGGTCAAAACTTGTGTTAATCTCCCGTGGTTTACATCGATAGTGAAACAAGTTCACATAAATATTAGTCTAATTACTGTCGATGAATATCTTAGGTTACCGACTAGTACACAAGAGATTGTAAAGTACGCTCAACGTGGGACTCAAACTCTCGACATTAGCATCAGAAATCGGGCTCTCTACGCCTCCCTTGGTAATTTTTACTCCAATTTTGCCAGTTTTTCATAACCAACTTTGGATGGTATTTAGTATCTGTCTAGTGTGCTTTAAATGTCAAGGGAAATCAACATTGTCTCAAATTTAGGCAAATCTTATTAATAATTAAAAAACATTATTATGCTCTAAATTCAAAGGAGAGTGTTTTGTGCACTATATAGGCCATATAATGGCCTTGGTTAATACAGTATCTACATTTTAACAACGTTAATTTTTCGAAGCTTTCGTACTCATATTGCTACACATAAAACGTTCGTTACAATTTAACTAAGCTTCTGTCTCAAACGTATAATGTCATATTCATTTTCCTCGGTCCACAAAAAAAAGAGTTTGGTTCATGGACTTAATGACTTAAACTATCTTTATTTCAGGGGAACTGGTAATATCGCTGGGTCTGTTGTTGGTGTAATAGTCTTCTGTGTGTTTGTTTCTTTGGTCGTCGTCTGCTGCCGTCGACGTTATAGACCGCCACCATACATCCATGTTGTCCCGGGAAATGCTTCAATCGCAGTAGTCTCCACACGTAAGACATTTTCGAATTAATTGATTTCGTTACTGAAGCCTACATTTTGCAACCAATAGACCATTCTGAGAACAATATTAAAACCGCTATACTCGTACAACCCTCAGTACCTCTGAAATAGTCAAATCAATAGCATATTATGTATTATTATTTACTTACTTAATTAATGGTTCATTGATAACTTTTTGAAGCATCTTCCACCCGCATATGTTAGATGTAAATGATCTTTTGTGTAACCATTGACATTTTCAATAAGCCTAAAATACAGAAGTTGTTTAATTAATAAGACAGAATCGCGAAAACATGTACATTTCATTTCAACCAGGAAGTTTTGTTTATTTTACATATTGTTTTCTATCAATCCATTCAAGCCCAAAGGTTCAAAGCTCAACGTTTTATGTCCTTGCCACTCACTGTTAATGACATTTTTTTTATTATTCATCTACATATTGACTTACATAATCAACACTTTATTTGAAACGATACATCTTAAGATAACCCAATGTGTTGAATTAGAAGATTTCCGTATGTTAAAGAATATTGTTGGGTTCACATTTCATTCATTTTTCTACATCCTTTAAAGTGGCATGACATTTTCTTCTTTTCTCAAATGGCTTATATGAGCGCCGCTGTACGATTTCCAACCTCTTCTTTAAGTGACGCCATTTCCAGAAAACGTCGCATATGACGTCATCACGTACTGACAGTAAGCAATATTTGCCCCATATGGCAATATGAAAACTAAGTGACCATATGGAATAAATATTGTTTCCTACTTGCAAATATTGACATCACGTGTTGCGATTTCTTGAAATGATGTCACTTACAGAAGAGGTTGTAAATCTAAAAGCAGCGCTCATAAGATGGCTTTAAATCACCAAAATTGCATTTCATTTACAAGAAAGATTTGTTATTGATTATATTATAATGCTCATCAGATGTTTGCAAACGCAGATAAATTCATATTGCCACTAAAATGTGTCAGACTCATGGGAACTATTTCTCTCGGCGTAAGGTGCTAACCACACTTATATTCAATACGTCACAAAATTAATTACGTCACAATTTAGGGTATGTAACTCGGTGTTATTTAGAATTAAAGTAATTTCCCCCTTACTTAACACAAGAAGTGACAGGATAAATTCCCCCGCCTTGCCTGATAAACTTTCTCATTCCATGTCACTAACCTATTATTCTCTATATAGTTTGATATTGGTGTGTTTCTAAACCGAAAGTAGCCGGTTTTAGACATCAAACGAAATAAGGAATTTCGTGACCATAATTAGCACAAGGAATGAAATAAGGTTTCAATAATCAGGAACGCTTCTAAAGTGTGATTTCATGTCAGAAAGCCTCACATTCAACAAATGTTTATGCTTAGAGTTCTTCAGAGACAGAAAAAGTTCTTCGAAGAATGTCAATCATCTAATTTGTTGGAAAGTATGTCATATTTAGCGAAATAAAAACACACGTTCAACGGCAAGAATGTCATTCCTCAGTAGTAAGTTCTTACATACATTAATAACATATACACGTGATGCCGCTTAAAACAGAGTGGACGTGAAATACATGTATGAAGAAATCCTTAATAAGCATTAAGCAATCAATCAAATTGGTTTGTTCATGTACGTGGTGACGTCACGTGTGACGTTTTCGGGAAATGACGTCACGTAAAGGAGAGGTAGGAAATCGGCGCTCATATACACGTAATGCCGCTTGAAACATAGTGAACGTGATATACGAAGAAATTCTTCAAAAGCATTAAGCAATCATTCAAGCTGTTTTTTGTTCGTGCTTATTGTATTTTGTTTTGAACCACTGTATTTATTTCATGTACCACAGAACACACGATGGCTACGAATTCCAATATGGCTGCTGGTGATGCTCCTCCAATGCAACAGCCATACCAAAAGCCGTACCAGCCGTACCCAGGACAATACCCACCTCAATATCCGGGACAACCCGGAATGCAGCAACCGCCACCATATATGCAACAATGATCAATGTGTAGACCTTTTAAAGACATGATATATGAATTAAAATGCAACAATTATGTGTGTTTGTAGTTAGTATGTCAGAGGAAAAAGTGAAAGGATGATGAAACGATGTTTGTGTGATTATAACTTATAAATGGATTACTACAAACAAGTGTCTATTTTCTTCCAAATAAAATTATAATGATTGTCCATGAACAACCATCAGTATTTACGCCATTCTTCGAGCATGACGTTATTTTAATAGTTCACGAAGTTTACACCCTACTCACAGGTGAATGTGCATCAGTGGCATTGTTACACCATGATGACTTGCGGTATAAAAGTAAAACAACAAATGGAAAGACATGTCCTAGGTGATACATTTATTATGAAGAGAATTTGGTTTACTGATTAACGTAAGATTTGAATGGTTTACACAACACTGATATGCAAATAGCAAAGCCATGTTAGCACGGCTGCGCCGAAAAACACAATAAAAAAATTCGATTCGTTTAGTGAACCACAGCCTTACGACGACAGCGTCTGGCACCGAAGTATCTCCGACTGTGTTTACCCTCGTACCTCCTCGGTGCCTCATGTTTTGTTTTCCCGGAGGTCCATGTGGGGAAGCATTATCGTATGTATATGGCGTACCCGGTAACAACTTACTATCTCTATACATAATGCGCCACCGAGACAGATCCGCGTCGAATTGCTCAGAGTTGTCTTCACTTCAACAGGGGCTAAGGGTTCGAACCCTATTAAGATTATGTGCAATACAGTCGTATAAGCCACGTGGCGGGTCCGTCTGTGGGACATGTAAGCAGTATATAATTACCAAAAGGGGTCCCGGGGTCGAGGGGTATGAACGATGACGTCATATCACTGGCCCCTTACCGCTGCGGGTTCGAATACCAACCGGGAGAACGAGTTTTTAGATAGGAAACTATCAAGCAGGCTCACGGAAGGTCGGTCGTTTTAGCCACGTTCTATAAAGGGGTCTTCCACCATCCAAATAGCTGGAACAGTCACTGCTGGACCCTGGATGTTGATGAGAATGATAAATCCTTATTAAATGGTGAAAGGTGTGAAAAGTAAATATCAGATGTAATTTTGCATGTTGATAGTCTAGGGATTGTCACTGCTATGACTGAAAGTGACTAATATCTATATGTTACACCATTTTGAAACAGTCCTCTGTTTCTCTTTATCAAAACCTGATGCAGCCAATCACTTTATCGGCCCGAATATTATAAAGGAAGATAAAATCTGCCCCTTGATCAAGTACGTATACACACCACGGATTGATTAAATACGATAACTTCAATATTTGATCACCACTTGTATTTAGAACATTATAGTTGTTGAACAAGTATGGAGAATTATACAAGAATTGTTCGCTTTTTGTTGTTGTTGTCAACAGTTTACGGTATGTTATTCTTTTTTGTTTATCTTAATCTCGACTTTTATAAACATTTAAATAAATTAACATTATATCCACCGAAAAACGATTCATATAATTGTACTGTTTTTTATGGCAACGCCCTGTCAGCTCAATTGGTAGAGTGTCTGTTTTGAGTGTGGGAGGTCATGGGTTCGATCCTTAACCGCGTCTTGAAAAATGATACTGATAGTTCGCTTGTTGTTCACTTAAAGTAATATTATGCTCATTTTGTTGATTTGTTTACCTAAATAAATATGAAACGTATATTTCCTACAGTTCTAAACATCAAAGAACATGCATTAACAAAGAATGAACCTATAATGTATTTATCCTTATGTGTTGAAGAAAGATGTTTGTACATCATACACTTCTAACAATCAGGCTATTTTTTCAAGTTTTGTCTGTTAGATATATGGTAAAAAAATATATTTTCAATCGGTTATACATTGCAATGGTTCTTATTAGACATGTTTTTTGCCAACAATACTGGATGAAACCATTTCAAACATTTATGTTCAGATAAGTCAGATACATTTTTAAGTATTTACACATGTACATGTACATGTATAGGGAAGAACTAAGAGATAACTAAAGTCAGATAAGTATTTGTTTGTTGATGCTTTGTTGGCTATACAAGAGTTTTGTAGCCAATCGACGTTAAATAATGTTTTCTTTTTATTCAACCTCAATATTAAGACCGTCTCAATATTAAGACCAAGGGTGCAGAGGGTGATCTTATAATTGAGGTTTTACTAGAATTTATATTATATAAACACATTTTGTTGTATACGGGGAAAATAATTAAGTGCGAGTGTGCTGAAATAATTTGCAATAAATATGACCATATACTGCTACATTGCCTCATAAAAACTTTTCTGTCACTAAATAACTCTAGGCATTAACAGGTGAACGTGACTTTATATTGACTAGCACATTTGCTAAGCACGTCAGTCAAGCATACTTTTGACCAACAAAGTATATCCCCTCAGATTATAGATACAATTAGGTTAAATTGATGAAAAGAAATACTTCACATGTTTAAAATACTAGCTTAACTTCGCAGTTCCTAATATGCAACAACAAAACTCAATGACTTCTCTTCAATAAAGAGTAACTTCTTAAGAGCGCACCTCTCTTAAACAATAGCCTCTCATCAACATAAGTATAAAATATCCCCGTTCTCAAAATGTGCTATAAATTTAACTTCGCTAAAGCAACAACCTCTTAACAACAGTCAAACTTCGCGTCTCCCGACAGGCTTCACTCTGCAGAGATTATTACACGCTCCTTGTTAGTACCTCTCCAAGTCTCTATCCAGAGTTGTGGCCCCTTCTTCGATTCTTTTTTATGCATGTAATTGGGAGCGTAGCAGGAATGATAACCATGATGTATGTTTGAGTGCACTAGTTTACTTCATATATATTTAATTCTATAATGCATCATTGTTAGTGACATACATGTGAGTGAATCTGATAGAGACAAAGTATACATTTGAAATAAAAGCATGGGCGATTAATATCATCGTCGTATATATCATTATGATGTATTTTGGTGCTTTATGGTCTGCAAAGGGTTTAAATGGGATGAAAATGGGATTTTGTCCATAACAACATCTTCTATAAATAAAGTATTGCAATAAATTTTGTAACAGCAATATTCGTCCGATCAAGTTGAATTACCATAATACATGTATATCATATCAGTATTTTTCAAAATCACATATCAGTCGGCTTGTGTCACGATAAACAACGTATCTGTGCCACTCATCACTATTTATAGTATATATACTGGACAAGAAGAAATGTAACTCCTCGGCAATTTCCGTATCGCATGAGGTGTGTGTCATGCGGCCAATCAAGCGACTGTATTCCACGTCATTAATTATTCAGAGTACTAGAATTTTACAGTCAGTTTGCCCAGGGTATCATGTATGTTATGAATAGCCTGGGTACCGAGGATGATATGAGCGCCGCTGTTTGAGTGCACTAGCTTGCTTACTGCAGAACTGGTACGAATACATACATGTATTACATGTTTCCACACAGACGCCATTAGAATATGATGTATGGATACAATGTCTGCTATCGATGAATCATTTACGTTGGATCATACTCTGGTTAACTTGGCAAACTCTGTATTACATTACTATGGACTATACGACTATGTTCGACAATCTCCGTTACTTTCTGGCAATATTCGTTAGTTTCATTATATTACAATATGAAAAGAAGAAGACGAACTCAGAATTGTTTGCAACGTGTTTTGTAGTTTTATACTTCTTCAGGCAAACTAAATTGAATACAAAACATAATAATATGACATGATAACGTCAAGGTTAACCTTGTACATTAATAATAATATGATAATTATGTAACAAATCTAGAAATTGCTATTAGAACAATATAAAAAGTTATATAAGAGAGAGAATACGTAACTACAGGGAAAGCCACATACATAAGAAAACGCCTCCCCACGCAGATCTCCGAAAAACAACAATCCACAAAACATAAGGCACTAAAGGAGGTCAAACGGTACACATATTAAGGAACTGAGGCGCAAGGAATGGCCCAGCAGACCACAATGAATAACTAGGAGAATCAAATTGGACAGTAAGGGAAGGGGAGTTGGGAATTAATGGATGGAAAAGATCACAGGACAAGTCAAGACAACTGGTCTTAATAGGCCATAAATGGGCAGGAAACAATCTGAACACTGTATAAAGTTACAGAATTGCATAGGGGAAAGGGAAATACAAAACACATTCATAACATAAACAGAAACAACAATCATATAGCGAATTACAGCCTTGGGACTGTCAGCAAAAAATACTGGGTTACATATCGAGGGGTTAGCGCCAGAATCTACCGTCTCCTTAATAAATAAATAATTAGTAATAAATATATATGGAGATAGCTGGTTCTGACTTAAACACCTCGATATATAATATGTTATGGTTATTATAATTATTATTACTATTATAATTATAGATGTATTAAATATCCGCCATTATAATATTAATATATTATATTATTAATAATGCATTATATGAAATACAATGTCATGTAGAGACCCAATCATATTCTACGCATGCGCAATGACATTGATTTTTCAAATCAATCACACGCCTATTCATATATCTTATCAAACTGTAAACAATGTGTGTATAGAAGTAATAAATAATTAATTAGATAAATCACCCACACAAGTTTCGTTGATAAAAGTATTCATGCGTATAGGGTTACGATGCATAATGCTATTTAGTAGCGGATCTGTGGTCCAGTTGTAACGCGCTGGACTAGTAATCCAGGGGACGCAGGTTCGATCCCCCATGACTCAACTATTTTGAATACGTGAGTTTTCCTGGGGCGATTGAACCAAGCAATCTGCTTGCTCATTAATGCGGAAGAAATTCAAATTGACGAACCTTCCGGACGATTATGGGATTATGCCGATGATTGAAGGACATTGACGGAGTTTGTCGGAGACTGTCATAAATTAACGATGTTTGATGGAAATGTGACCTACATGGGGCGGTACATTCTCGTGTCGATTCGTTTAAATTTATACATTCTAAATAACGTTGTAAATCTTTTTCGATTCTATAATACAGCATCTTAAGGGATGTACATGTACATGTAAGTGAATCTGATAGAAACAAAGTATTCAATTTAATGAATACATTTAAAAATAAAAGCGTGGGTGAATATTATTATCGTCGTAAGTGTGTATGTATATTATGATGTATTTAGGCGCTTTATAATCTAAAAATGTTAAAAATGGGATGTAAATGGCGTTTTGTCCATAACCACCTCCTCATAAACAACGAAGCGTGTGTGTTGTCACGTATATTAAATAATTCGACTTCAACTGTTACAAGTATTGCAATAAATTCTGTAACAGCAATATTCGTCCGATCCAGTTGAATTGAAATACCATAATTAGTGTACATGTACGTCATATCAGTATTTTTCAAAATCACATGTCAGTTGGCTTGTGTCATGATAAACAACGTATCGTGGTCAAAAGAGCAGTAACCCTCCATTTAAAGTATATGATTTTGACAGTTTGAAAGCGACGTTCGATGTTCGATTATTCAATTCAATGAGCTCATACATGGCGTACCTTTCTGCAATCTAAATCAACAGATTAGCATTTTTGATCAGTATAGATGGGAAGGGTTTGCCTTTATCGGTAGATGAACGATACGAAAAATAATTGAGATACTCGAAAGTACGTGATGAATTACGACAGGAGGGCCCGGGGCTATAACGGATACTTACACTCAGCACTCAACACTCAGCACTCGGCACTCAAATCACAAATTTACTCTTTTGAGTCTCATAGTGACTCATATTGAGTGTGAAAGTGAAAATGTTAAATGAGTGCTAAATATTATATGAGGCCAATTTGTTACAGATTTGAGTGTAATATGAGATCAAGGAGTAATGAACAAGTCTGAGCGTGGCACTCAAACCCAATACATTCTCCTATATCTTATAATTAGTTTTTTAATTACCATAAAATCTCAAAGAAAATGGACCAAAAAGAATATTCCTGATTTTCCACACTCCAAATTAGAGTGGCGAGTGGATGTATCCGATATTATCATGTGCCCTGGTTTATCCTGCACACACTAACGATAAAACATATCCTGTAAACAAATTAGATATAGACATATAAGGAGTCGAACTCAAAACTTATGGATAGAAAACAATTGACTGCAGTGCCCACAGTCCGCAATTAGGGGGGAAACTAAATATTTACGGAACACTACATCAAGCGCTTTATTCATGATCACACCTTCTTGTAAACAATTAATTTTGGTTATTTCTGTTACTCTGTAAATGTATTATTCTGCAGAATTAAATACGTTGTATCTGTTATGAAGCTAATGTGTCCGTTATGTGCTTACCGTAGCTGATCCGATATTTCATTAAAACGTTCGAATAGAAAAATTTCGAAGGCAGATAAAACGTGAGGTTAAGCATTTCTGCACTGAAAAAGACTCGTTCATTCGAATTTTCGTAGTTTTATTTCGATTAATACAAGGTTTCGAATAGCCCATTTCAATTTGACGTGCAAAAGAAGATACTACGGTATACTGTTTGTAATAAATGAACGTAAACATTTGTATTTTCAGGTGTAGCATTATGTGGTGACTGGTGTACGGATGATTTTAGTGATGACATATATTGTGTGTATGGGTGTTGTGGCTGGGATGACTCATATTGCTGCGATGACTCGTGGTAGGTTTAAACTTACTGAGTTTGACATTACATTGTTCTCACATTTATTGTCACGAGTTCTCTACCTTTATCCATTCTATAATCCATTTCCCTTCACGAGTTCTCTCCCTTTATCCATTCTATAGTTCATTTCCCTTCTCGAGTTCTCTCCTTTTATCTCTTCTATAGTTGTACTATGTATACATATACTAAAGGAAGAGAACTCTACAAGCGATAAAGGTTGAGAACGTGTGACAATCTGCCATGGTTTACATTGAGAGTGAAACAAGTTCAAACAAATAATAGGGTCTAATTAATGTCGATGAATATCTTAGGTTGCCTACTAGTACTCAAATCCCGCTCAACGTGTGACGCAAACTCATGAACAATGCATAAGAAATCGGGCTCTCTACGCCTCCCTTGGTTATTTTTACTCCTAATTGACCAGTTTTCCATAACAAACTTTGGATGGTATTTATTATCTGTTTGGTGTGCTTTAAATGTCAAGGGATATCAATATTGTCTCAAATTTAGGCAAATCTTATTAATAATTAAAGACACATCATGGAGAAATTTGCTGGATGTTTTTACGATGCAAAGATATTTACTGAACTTTATAGAGTCACTAAGACCAATACAAATGATGATATTATTATGTTTAATTGAAGGTTTCATTGTATTTTTGCAGTTTTCCTTCTACTTTCTTTTTCCATATACTTTATTATTAAAAAAGAAAAGTCATTGATATTTAAAATTCTATATTTGAAATTATAAAATAATAACACATTTTATGAAAATGTAAAAACGATAATGGGTCACCAAGTGCATTATGGGTATTTTTTTTCAACTTTCACTTTCCATATATATTACATTTGAAACATAATAAATCAATCTTTATCTTATATTCAAGTAAGGTTACCCATTATTTTATTTCATATTTTTATTCAGACAGTAACTCTCATATAGTATACCAAGTTGTAAGAAAATATAGTAAAATGGTATCGATGTTTCTATGTATTCATATGGAATATTCACGTTTTAATCTTCATTATCATAAAATCGAGCAAGGTGACCCGTCATTTTTATTTCATATTTTGGTTACACTGATAAAATTTACAAAGTTTAAAGGAATTCTCTCCGTTAGGAAAAATGGCCTTATTGTTGGATACGCCTTTGAACGCGGTTTTGTCTAATAAAAATGGAATTTCTAATGCTCTAAATTCATAGAACTTGTTAGATTGATTATGAATCAAGCAAAGTCCATAGCAAGCATTAAATCGTGAACTATATAGACTATATAATGGGCCTGGTTAATACAGTTTCAACATTCCAACAACGTTAATTATTTGAAGCTTTCTTACTCATATTGCTACACACAAAACGGGAATTAAAATTCAAATATGCTTCTGTCTCAAACGTACATTGTCATATTCATTTTCCTCGGTCTACAAAGAAACGGTTGGGTTCATGTACTTTATTTCAGGGGAAGTGGCAGTATCGCTGGGACAGTTGTTGGTATAATATTCTTCTGTGTGTTTGTTTCTTTGGTTGTCGCCTGCTGCCGTCGACGTTATAGACCGCCACCAATCATCCGTGCAGTCCCAGGAAATGCTTCAATCGCAGTAGTCTCCACACGTAAGACATTTTTCGCATTCATTGATTCTGTTACAGAAGCCTACATTTTGCTACCCACAGACTATTCTGAGAACAATATTAAAATCGCTATGCTCGTATAACCCTCATTACCTCTAAAACATACAATTTCATATTACGTATTATTATTTACTTACGAAATTAAGGGTTCATTGATAACTTTTTGAAGCATCTTCCACCCGCAGATGTTAAATGTTTCCATCCGTAGATGTTTTCATATTGCCATATGGGACAAATATTGCTTACAGTCAGTACGTGGTGACGTCACATGTGACGTTTTCGGGAAATAACGTCACGTAAAGAAGAGGTAGGAAATCGGCGCTCATATACACGTAATGCCGCTTGAAACATAGTGAACGTGATATACGAAGAAATTCTTCAAAAGCATTAAGCAATCATTCAATCTGTGTTTGTTCATGCTTAATGTATTTCGATTTGAACCTCTTTATTTATTTCATTTACCACAGAACACACGATGGCTACGAATTCCAATATGGCTGCTGGTTATGCTCCTCCAATGCAACAGCCATACCAAAAGGCGTACCAGCCGTACCCAGGACAATACCCACCTCAGTATCCGGGACAACTCGGAATGCAGCAACCGCCACCATATATGCAACAATGATCAATGTGTAGACCTTTTAAAGACATGATATATAAATAAAAATGCAATAATTATGTGTGTATGTAGTTAGTATGTCAGAGGAAAAAGTGAAATGATGATGAAACGATGTTTTGTGTGATTATAACTTATAAATTGATTACTACAAACAAGTGTCTATTTTCTTCCAAATAAAATTATAATGATTGTCCATGAACAACCATCAGTATTTACGCCATTCTTCAAGCATGACGTTATTTTAATATTTCACGAAGTTTACACCCTAGTACTCGCAGGTGGATGTGCATCAGTGTCATTGTAACACCATGATGACTTGCGGTATTAAAGTAAAACAACAAATGGAAAGACATGTCCTGGGTGATATATCTATCATAACGTAAGATTTGATTGGTATACACAACACTGATATGCAAATAGTAAAGCCATGTTAGTCTGGCTGCGCCGAAAAACACAATATAAAATCGATTCGTTTAGTGAACCACAACCTTACGACGACAGCGTCTGGCACCGAAGTATATCCACCTGTGTACCCTCGTAAGGAAGAACTAAGAGATAACTAAAGTCAGATAAGTATTTGTTTGTTGATGCTTTGTTGGCTATACAAGAGTTTTGTAGCCAAGCGACGATAAATAATGTTTTCTTCTTTATTCAACCTAAATATTAAGACCACCTCAATATTAAGACCGATTTTCAAGGGTGCAAAGAGTGATCTTATAATTGAGGTTTTACTAGAATTTATATTATATAAACACATTTTGTTGTATACGGGAAAAATAATGAAGTGCGAGTGTGCTGAAATAATTTGCAATAAATATGACCATATACTGCTACATTGCCTCATAGACACTTTTCTGTCACTGAACAACTCTAGGCATTAACCGGTGCACGTGACTTTTTCTTGACTAGCACATTTGCTTAACAGGTCAGTCAAGCGTACTATTGACCAACAACATTTTTCCCTTCAGAGTATAGATGCAATTATGTTAAATTGATGAAAAGAATTACTCCACATGTTTAAAATACTAGTTTAACTTCGTAGTTCCTGATATACAACAACAAAACTCGATGACTTCTCTTCAATACAGAGTTACTTCTTAACAACGCACCTCTTTTAAACAATAACTTCTCTTTAACAATAGTATAAAATATCCCCGTTCTGAAAATGTGCAATAAATTTAACTTCGCTAAAGCAACAACCTCTCAACAACAGTCAAACTCCGCGTCTCCCGACAGGCTTCGCTCTGCAGAGATTATTACACGCGCCTTGTTAGTACCTCTTCCAGTCTCTATCCAGAGTTGTGGCCCCTTCTTCGATTTTTATTTATGCATGTGATTGGGAGCGTAGCAGGAACGATAACCAATATGTATGTTTGAGTGCACTAGTTTACTTCATATATATTCAATTCTATAATGCATCACCGTGAGTGACATTCATGTGAGTGAATCTGATAGAAACAAAGTATTCAATTTAATGTATATATTTGAAAATAAAAGCGTGTGTGAATATTATTATCGTCGTTAGAAAAATAATTGAGATACTCGAAAGAACGTGATGAATTACGACAGCAGGGCCCGGGGCTATAACGGATACTTACACTCTGCACTCGGCACTCAAATCACAAAATTTACTCTTTTGAGTGTGATAGTGACTCATATTGAGTGTGATAGTATCTCATATTGAGTGTGATAGTGACTCATATTGAGTGTGAAAGTATCTCATATTGAGTGTGATAGTGACTCATATTGAGTGTGATAGTATCTCATATTGAGTGTGATAGTGACTCATATTGAGTGTGATAGTATCTCATATTGAGTGTGAAAGTATCTCATATTGAGTGTGATAGTATCTCATATTGAGTGTGATAGTGACTCATATTGAGTGTGATAGTATCTCATATTGAGTGTGAAAGAATCTCATATTGAGTGTGATAGTGACTCATATTGAGTGTGATAGTATCTCATATTGAGTGTGAAAGTATCTCATATTGAGTGTGATAGTATCTCATATTGAGTGTGAAAGTATCTCATATTGAGTGTGATAGTATCTCGTATTGAGTGTGATAGTATCTCATATTGAGTGTGATAGTATCTCATATTGAGTGTGATAGTATCTCGTATTGAGTGTGGTCGTATCTCATAATGAGTGCGATAGTATCTCATATTGAGTGTGAAAGTATCTCGTATTGAGTGTGATACTATCTCGTATTGAGTGTGATAGTATCTCATATTGAGTGTGATAGTATCTCGTATTGAGTGTGATCGTATCTCATAATGAGTGCGATAGTATCTCATATTGAGTGTGAAAGTATCTCGTATTGAGTGTGATAGTATCTCGTATTGAGTGTGATAGTATCTCATATTGAGTGTGATAGTGACTCATAGTGATTGTGAAAGTGAAAATGTTTAATGAGTGCTGAATATTATATGAGGCCAATTTTGTTACAGATTTGAGTGTAATATGAGATCAAGGAGTAATGATCAAGTCTGAGCGTGGCACTCAAACCCAATACATTCTCCTATATCTTATAATTAGTTTTTTAATTACCATAAAATCTCAAAGAGAATGGACCAAAAGGAATATTCAGCACTCACTTGACATATTCATGCCGCTGATTAACCACACTCCAAATTACGAGTGGATGTATCCGATATTATCATGTGCCCTGGTTTATCTTGCACACACTAACGATAAAACCTCTCCTGTAAACAAATTAGATATAGACATATAAGGAGTCGAACACAAAACTTATGGATAGAAAGACTACAGTGCCGCAATTAGGGGGGACACTAAATACTTACGGAACACTACATCAAGCGCTACATTTATGATCACACCTTCTTTTAGACAATTAATTTTGGTTGTTTCTGTTACTCTGTAAATGTATTATTCTGCAGAATTAAATACGTTGTATCTGTTATGAAGCTAATGTGTCCGTTATGCGGTTACCGTAGCTGATCCGGTATTTCCTTAAAACGTTCGAATAGAAAAATTTCGAAGGCAAATAAAACGAATTTGCGTGAGGTTAAGCATTTCTGCACTGAAAAAGACTCGGGTTCGTAGTTTTATTTCGATTAATACAAGGTTTCGAATAGCCCATTTCAATTTGACGTGCAAAAGAAGATACTACGGTATACTGTTTGTTAATAAATGAACGTAAACATTTGTATTTTCAGGTGTAGCATTATGTGGTGACTTCTGTACAAATGATTTATATTGTGTGTATGGGTGTTGTGGCTGGGATGACAATTATTGCTGCGGTGACTCGTGGTAGGTTTAAACTTACTGAGTTTGACATCACATTGTTCTCACATTTATTTTCACGAGTTCTCTACCTTTATCCATTCTATAGTTCATTTCCCTTCTCGAGTTCTCTCCTTTTATCTCTTCTATAGTTGTACTATTTATACATATACAAAAGGGAGAGAACTCTACAAGCGATAAAGGTTGAGAACGTGTGACAATCTCCCGTGGTTTACATTGAGAGTGAAACAAGTTCAAACAAATAATAGGGTATAATTAATGTCGATGAATATCGTAGGTTACCTACAAGTACTCGCACCAGATGATTATGAAGTTCGTGATCAAATCCCGCTCAACATGTGACGCAAACACATGAACAATGCATAAGAAATCGGGCTCTCTACGCCTCCCTTGGTAATTTTTACTCCTTATTGGCCAGTTTTCATAACAAACTTTGGATGGTATTCATAATGTGTTTGGTGTGCTTTAAATGTCAAGGGAAATCAATATTGTCTCAAATTTAGGCAAATCTTATTAATAATTAAAGACACATCATGGAGAAGTTAGCTTGGTTTTTTTACGATGCAAAGATATTTACTGAACTTTATAGAGTCACTAAGACCAATACAAATGATGATATTATTATGTTTAATTGAAGGTTTCATTATATTTTTGCAGTTTTCCTTCTACTTTCTTTTTCCATATACTTTATTATTAAAAAAGAAAAGTCTTTGATATTTAAAATTCTACATTTGAAATTATAAAATGATCTTCAATTAATATTTAAAACTAACACATTTTATGAAAATGTAAAAACGATAATGGGTCACCAAGTGCATTATGTTTTTTTCAACTTTCACTTTCCATATATATTACATTTTGAAACATAATAAATCAATCTTTATCTTATATTCAAGTAAGGTTACCCATTATTTTATTTCATATTTTTATTCAGACAGTAACTCTCATATAGTATACCAAGTTGTAAGAAAATCTCTGCTCTAGAAAAACTATAGTAAAATGGTATCGATTTTCTATATATTCATATGGAATATTCACGTTTTAATCTTCATTACCATAAAATCGAGCATAATGATCCGTCATTTCATATTTTTAGTTAGATACGTTACACTGATCAAATATACACAGTTTAAAGGAATTCTCTCCGTTAGAAAAATGGCCTTATTGTTGGATACGCCTTTAAACGCGGTTTTGTCTAATAAACATTGAATTTCTAATGCTCTAAATTCATAGAACTTGTTAGATTGATTATGAATCAAGCAAAGTCCACAGCAAGCATTAAATCGTGAACTATATAGGCTATATAATGGCCCTGGTTAATACAGTTTCAACATTTCAACAACGTTAATCTTTTGAAGCTTTCTTACTCATATTGCTACACACAAAACGGGCATTAAAATTCAAATATGCTTCTGTCTCAAACGTTCAATGTCATATTCATTTTCATCGGTCAACAAAGAAACGGTTGTGTTCATGGACTTAATGACTTTAACTATCTTTATTTCAGGGGAACTGGCAGTATCGCTGGGACAGTTGTTGGTATAATTGTCTTCTGTGTGTTTGTTTATTTGGTTGTCGCCTGCTGCCGTCGATGTTATAGGCCGCCACCAATTATCCATGCAGTCCCAGGAAATGCTTCAATCGCAGTAGTCTCCACACGTAAGACATGTTTCGCATTCATTGATTCTGTTACAGAAGCCTACATTTTGCTACCCACAGACTATTCTGAGAACAATATTAAAATCGCTATGCTCGTATAACCATCATTACCTCTAAAACATACAATTTCATATTACGTATTATTATTTACTTACGCAATTAATGGTTCATTGATAACTTTTTGAAGCATCTTCCACACGCAGATGTTAGATGTTTCCATCCGTAGATGTTTTCATATTGCCATATGGGGCAAATGTTGCTTAGAGTCAGTACGTGGTGGCGTCACATGTGACGTTTTCGGGAAATAACGTCACGTAAAGAAGAGGTAGGAAGTCGGAGCTCATATACATGTAATGCCGCTTGAAACATAGTGAACGTGATATACGAAGAAATTTTTCAAAAGCATTGAGCAATCAATCAAGCTGTTTTTTGCTCGTGCTTATTGTATTTCGATTTGAACATGTTTATTTATTTCATTTACCACAGAACACACGATGGCTACGAATTCCAATATGGCTGCTGGTTATGCTCCTCCAATGCAACAGCCATACCAAAAGGCGTACCAGCCGTAACCAGGACAATATCCACCTCAGTATCCGGGACAACCCGGAATGCAGCAACCGCCACCATATACGCAACAATGATCAATGTGTAAACATTTAAAGACATGATATCTAGATTTCAATGCAGTAATTATGTGTGTATGTACTTAGTATGTCAGAGGAAAAAGTTAAACGATGATGAAACGATGTTTTGTGTGATTATAACTTATAAATTGATTTCAACAAAAGTATTGTTTATTTTCTTCCAAATAAAATTATAATGATTGTCCATAAACAACCATCTGTATTAACGCCATTCTTCGAGCATGACGTTGTTTTAATATTTCACGAAGTCTACACCATAGTTCTCACAGGTGGGTGTACATCAGTGTCATTGTAACACTACGTTGACTTGTGGTAGTAAAGTAAAACAACAAATAGAACGACATGCCCTAGGTGATATATTTATTCCAATTTTTTTACTATGGCTATATTTTCTCAATAATTTCTGTAATTCGTTTCCTAAAGTTGTCAGTTACTTGCGGAAGTACAAGATGGCAGCAGTTGGTGACCCTGGATCACGTGTTATGGCATTTGTCTGCCACACATAACTGTAATACTGTTTAAAAACGGTATATAACACCAACACAACAAACAATGACCTGTTACCTGTACAGTGTGATCTCTGATTGGTTTCGTAAACCATTTTCTCTTTAGGGGGCTGTTACACTTCTATGATACGGTACGACTCCCTCGGATGTACGTCCGTCCACATCCGACAACAACTAGAAAGACATGTCCTAGGTGATACATTTATTATGAAGAGAAGTTGGTTTACTGATTAACGTAATATTTGATTGGTTTACACAACACTTATATGCAAATAGCAAAGTCATGTTAGCACGACTGCGCCGAAAAACACAATAAAAAAATTCGATTCGTTTAGTGAACCACAACCTTACGTCGACAGCGTCTGGCACCGAAGTAAATCCGACTGTGTGCCCTCGCACCTCCTCGGTGCCTCATGTCCTGTTTTTCCGGAGGTCCATGTGGGGAAGCATTGTCTTATGTATGTGGCGTTCCCGGTAACAACTTACTATCTTAATACATAATACACAACCGAGACAGGTCCCCGTTGATTTGTTCAGAGTTGTCTTCACTTCAGCAGGGGCCAGGGGTTCGAACCCCATTAAGATTCTGTGCAATGCTGTCGTATAAGCCACGTGGCGGTTCCGTCTGTGGGACATGTAAGCAGTATATAATTACCATAAGGGGCACCGGGGTCGAGGGGTATGAACGATGAGGTCATATCACTGGCCCCTTACCGCTGCGGGTTTGAATCCTAACCGGGAGAACGGGTTTTTAGATAGGAAGCTATCAAGCAGGCTCACGGAAGGTCGGTCGTTCTACCCACGTTCTACAAAGGGGTCTCCCACCATCCTAATAGCTGGAACATTCACTGCTGGACCCTGGATGTTGATGAGAATTATAAATCCTCATTAAATGGTGCAAGGTGTGGAAAGTAAAAATCAGATGTAATTTTGCATGTTGATATTCTGGGGATTGTCACTGCTATGACTGCGAGTGACTAACATCTATATTTTACACACATTTTGAAACATTACGTCCGGATTCTCTTTTTATCAAAAGCTGATACAACGAATCAGTTTATCGTCCCGTATATTATAAAGGAAGATAAAAATGTGGCCCTTGATCAAGTACATACACACACCACGGATGATTAAATACGATAACTTCAATATATGATCAACAATGTAATTTAGAACATTATAGTTGTTGAACAAGTATGGAGGCATACACAAGAATTGTTCGCTGTTTGTTGTTGTTGTCAACGGTATACGGTATGTTATGTTTTTTTGTTTATTTTAATCTCGACTTTTATAAACATTAAAATAAATTAATATTATAACCACCGATTCATATATTTGTACTGTTTTTTATGGCAACGCCCTGTCAGCTCAATTGGTTGAGTGTCTGTTTTGAGTGCGGGAGGTCGTGGGTTCGATCCTTAACCGCGTCTTGGTAAATGATACTGATAGTTCGCTTGTTGTTCACTTAAAGAAATATTATGCTCATTAATTATGCAAAAGTACGTACATTAATAATTATACTCTGGAACTTGAATGCGTAATGCATTATATTACAATATGAAAAGAAGAAGACGAACTCAGAATTGTATGCAAGGCGTTTCGAAGTTTTATTCTTCTTCAGGCAAACTAAATTGAATACAAAACAAAATCATATGACATGATAACGTCAAGGTTAACCTTGTACATTAATAATAACATAATAATTATGTAAGCGAACGTAAAAAATCTAGCATCATACACGGGACCTCTGTTTTTAAAGTCTCGTCCGAAAGACTGTTAGTACGGTCAGTGATTGAGCGGGGAATCGAACCAGCGATCCCTGGATTACAAGTACAGCGCGTTACCACTGGACCACGGATCCGCTTCAATAAGGAAAATGATTTATATGTCGACATTTATATGTCGACAATTTCGGCTATGTCGACGTGATTTCTCTGGCCCAAAGAGTGTTTTTACCTGTTTGTGTCGACATCCTCGTAACGTGATTGAAACTGAAAAAGTGTCAACTAACCGTGAAGAGATTAACAGTTTTATCTCGACCTATTGTTTGTGTCACAATTAGTTCGTTCGCAACTTGTAAAACTGATTTATAAAAGTAACATCGTAGTTTGCAATCTAATTGATAAGTGTCGCAGCGAATATTTTTTTTCATCTTTCAGTAAAACTGATAAATTCAGCCACTCGCCGTATATGATTAAATATTGTTGAAACAAGGACATTAAACCCGAAAAAAAACACGAAAAAACGAACATTCCTATATATTATGTCCGTGATATTATTTATTTAAAGTATATCAATTATCATGAGTCAGTTAGTTTTACAACATCTGCAGCAAAACTCACGAATGGTTAGTTTTAATACACCGCCATAGCAAAAATGCTTACATAACAAACGAGTAAGTTTACCCGTACTGGAATCGGATATATGTCGACGTATCTTATCAGGTCCCTATAATGTCGACATGAGGGCTCTCGACTGTAATACATATATATGGAGATAGCTGTTTCTGACTTAAACATCTCGATATATAATATGTTATGATTATAGATGTATTAAATATCAGCCATTATAATATCAATATATTATATTATTAACAATGCATTATATGAAATACAATGTCATTAAGAGACAGAATCATATTCTACGCATGCGCAATGACATGGTTGTTTCAAATCAATCACAAGCCTATTTATCTATCTTATCAAACTGTAAACAATGTGTGTATAGAAGTTGATAAATAATTAATTATATAAATTACCCATCCAAGTTTCGTTGATAAAAGTATTCATGCGTCGGGTTACGATGCTTAATGCTATTTAGTAGCGGATCTGTGGTCCAGTTGTAACGCGCTGGACTAGTAATCCAGGGGTCGCAGGTTCGATCCCCCGGTCCACCACTAACAATACGAACGGTCTTTCGGAAGAGACAAAAACCGAGGTCCCGTGTACGAGGCTTTACATCGGGCACGTAAAAGAACCAGGTTTTTTTCTGGAACTGGGGCATCTTCTGAGTCATGCACTATCCTTAAAAATCTAAAATGACTAACATTCTTCCGAACGCGTCGCCCATGGCAAACCGGTTGCGACGATAAATAAACGCAAATACAAAGCATAATGTGAGTTCCTTTCCTTAAACAAGACATAGTCCCGTTTTTGAAAGATCGACTCGACTATTTGAAATATGCGGGTTTTCCTGGGGGGTTGAACCCAGCCATCTGCTTGTTCATTACCGCGGAAATAATTCAGCCAGAAATTGACGAAACCTGAGGAAGACTAAGGGAATATTCCGACGATTGACGGAAATTGACGGAACTTGTCGGAGACTGTCGTAATTTAACGATGTTTAGGGACATACGTGTGAGTGAATCTGGTGTCAAACAAAGTAGCAAATTTTACGAATACATTTGAAAATAGAAGCATGGGTGAATAACATTACCGTCGTTAGTGTGTTGTCTTTATTTATGTATATGTATATTATGATGTATTTAGGCGCTTGATAGTTTGAAAATGTTTAAAATGGGATGTAAATGGGATTTTGTCCATAACATTCTCTTCAATAAACAACGAAGCCCGTGTGTTGTCACGTACATTGCATTATTCGACTTTAACTGTTACAAGTATTGCAATAAATTTTGTAATATATATCAAGTCGAATAGAAGTAAAACGATAATACATGTAGAGCTACATCATATCAGCATGTTTCAAAATCACATATCAGTTGGCTTGTGTAACGATAAACATCGTATCTGTGCCACTCATCATTATTTATAGTATATATACTGGTCAAAAGAGCTAACCCGATATGTGTACTATGAGATTCAATACGTTATGATGAAGCGATCTGAAGCCATGAATATGATTTTGACAGATTGACATCAACGTTCGATGTTAGATTATTCAATGCATTGAGATCATATATGGCGTACCTTACTGTAATCAACATAAGATATACGTGTACAATAATACAAGCGGGTCACCACTATAGATGGAAAGGGGTTTCCTTTATCGGTAGTTGAACGATACGTAAAATAATTGAGATAATTAATGTGTCCGTTATGCTGTTCTAATATTTCCTTAAAACGTTCGTATGGAACAAAAACGAAGGCAAATAAAACGAATTTGCGTGAGGTTTAGCATTTCTGCACTGACAATTAATGTAAATGCAGTCGGACCTCGTTCATTCGAAATCAACGGGTCCGAAGTTTTTATTTCGAATAATACATGGTTTCGAATGGCCCATTTCAATTCGACGCGCATAAGAAGATACAGAGGGACATGATATTTATTTTGGAAGTTGTCAAGTATTCGGATAGAAGGTTGTCGAATAAACGAGGTGAGATTGTTTTTAATAAATAAACGTAAAAATGTGTATTTTCAGGTGTAGCATTATGTGCTGACTTCTGTACGGATGATTTCGGTACCCTTTCATATTGTACGTATGGGTGCTGTGGCTTGGATGACTCATATTGCTGCAGTGACTCGTGGTAACTTTAAACTTACTTAGTTATTCATCAAGTATTAGTTATTGTCACGAGTTCTCTCCCTTTATCCCTTCTATAGTTCTCTCCCTTTATCGCTTCTATATTTCTCTCCCTTATCGAATTCTCTGTTTATCACTTCTATAGTTGTACTATAGGTACATATACTATCGGATGTGATAATGAGAGAGAACTCTTGAAGCGATAAATGGTGAAAACTTGTGACAATCTCCCGTGGTTTACATCGATAGTGAAACAAATCCAAACAAATAATAGGGTCTTATTACTGTCGATGGATGTCTAAGGTTTCCGACTAGTGCTCAAGAGATTGTGAAGAACGTGATCAAGTCCCGCTCAACGTAGGACTCAAACTCACGACCTTAGCATCAGAAATCGGGCTCTCTACGCCTCCCTTGGTAAATTTTACTCCAAATTGGCCAGTGTTTCATTACTAACTTTGGATGGTATTTATTCTGGTGTGCTTTAAATGTCAAGGGAAATCAATACTGTCTCAAATTTAGTCAAATCTGATTAATTATTAAAAACATTATTATGCTCTTAATTCAAAGGAGATAGTTTGTGTACTACATAGGCTATGTAATGGCCCTGGTTAATAAAGTATCTACATATTAACAACGTTAATTTTTCGAAGCTTTCGTACTCATATTGCTAAACATAAAACGTTCATTAAATTTAGCTATGCTTCTGTCTCAAACGTACAATGTCATAGTCAGACCACCCCTAAATTAAGAACACAATTTTCAAGTCCATTTTCACTGTTTTGCTCTTTATTCAACCTCAATATTAAGACCACCCCAATAAGAAGACCAGTTTCCAAGAGTCACAAAGGTGGTCTTATTATGGAGGTTTTACTGTACTTAATGACTTAAACTATATTTATGTCAGGGGAACTGGCAGTATCGCTGGGACTGTTGTTGGTATAATATTCTTCTGTGTGTTTATTGCTTTGGTTGTCACCTGCTGTCGTCGACGTTATAGACCGCTACCAATCGTCCATGCAATGCCTGGAAATGCTTCAATAGCAGTAGTCTCCACACGTAAGACAATTTTCACATTCATTGATTCTGTTACAGAAGCCTACAACCCATAGACCATTCTGAGATCAAAATTAAAACCGCTTTACTCGTACAACCCTCAATACCTCTAAAACATGCAATTCAATTTCATATTACGTATTATTATTTACTTACTGAATTAATGGTTCATTGATAACCCGCAGATGTTAGATGTTTCCACCCGTAGATGTTAGATGTAAATGCAATTTTGTGTAACCATGGACCTTTTACTAAACCTAAAATACAGAAGTTGTTTATTTAATAAGTCAGAATTGTGAGAATATGTACATTTTTATTCCAACCAGAAAGTTTTAATTATTTTACATATTGTTTTCTATCAATCCATTCAAGTCCAAAGGTTCAAAGTTCAAAGGTTAATTTCCTTGCCACTCACTTTTAATGACAATTATTCAATATTTATCTACATAATGCCTTACATAATCAACATTTTGTTTGAAATGATACAATTTAAGAAAATTTCCATTTGCTTAAGTTCATGTATATTGTTGTGTTCACATTTCTAGCATTTTTCTTCATCCTTTAAAGTGGCATGACATTTGGTTCCCTTTTCATTCCAACGTCTTTTGTAAGTGTCGTCATTTCAAGAAAATACAATAACTGATGTCACTATATGCAAGAAGGAAACAATATTTACTCCATACGGTCACATCGTTTTTATATTGTCATATGAGGCAAATATTGCTTACTGTAAGTACGTGGTGACGTTTTCTGGAAATGACATCACGTAAAAAAAGAAGAGGTAGGAAATCTTACATCGGCTCCAATTTAAACGTAATGCCGCATCATAGTTGACGTGATATACGAAGAATTCCTATTAAGCATTAAGCAATCAATCAAGTTGTTTTTGTTCATGCCTATTGTATTTCGTTTTGAACCACTGTATTTATTTCTTTTACCACAGAACACACGATGGCTACGAATTCCAATATGGCTGCTGGTTATGCTCCTCCAATGCAACAGCCATACCAAAAGCCGTACCCAGGACAATACCCACCTCAGTATCCGGGACAACCCGGAATGCAGCAACCGCCACCATATATGCAACAGTGATCAATGTGTAAACATTTAAAGACATGATATATAGAATTCAATGCAATAATTCGTATGTCAGACGAAAAAGTGAAATGATGATGAAACGATGTTTTGTGTGATTATAGCTTATAAATTGATTACTACAAACAAGTGTCTATTTTCTTGCAAATAATAATAATTATAATGATTGTCCATAAACAACCATCTGTATTTACGCCATTCTTCGAGCATGACGTTATTTTAATATTTCTTGAAGTTCACACCCTATTACTCACAGGTGGATGTGCATCAGTGGCATTGTAACACTATGATGACTTACGGTATTAAAGTAAAACAACAACTAGAAAGACATGTCCTACGTGATATATTTATTCCAATTTTGTTACTATGGCAATATTTTCTCAATAAAATTATGTTTCAAGATTGCTTTCGAATGGATATTTTCTTAAATCGTTTTTCGCGAAATAAATGTTTCTTCGATTTGATTATGGACATGCGCAGTCGCCTCCAGGTTGTACTCATTTATTGTAAATCCGAGTTTACGATCAAATGATCAGTGCCAGTTTTTGGCGTGATCTTGTTGACAATTGACGACCCATGCTTATTAGTCGTCAGCTCTTCAGTAAGGAGGTGTGATGGATTTAAAACCAGTTCCGGGGCTGGAATTGCGGGAGAAACTGTCTTTGTTACGCTACTCTCCACAGCGGAGATCGATCTTGGTTTGTTGGTCACGAGTGTCTTCGATGTTGATGGTGTGCTTTTTGGGCGGACATAAGTGAAGTTTTCATTGTAGGTCGTAGCAAAGTTGGTGCTATATCCAGTATTCAGGTCTCGGTGTTGAGATATGTGCCGAAATGGTTTCATCTTTTCAGCTTTAGCCCCTGATAAAAACATGAATAAAATAAAAGTTCATTAAAATGTCAAAAGGAAAGATGCGCTACTTTTGCTTTGTCAAAAAATGATGTGTGTCATGCATTGTATTTTGCACAACGTCTAATGAACTGGTTGCAGTGAAACGCAATTATGACAATTGCTGAAATATACAAGTGTATAAATCATGTCTAAATTCGCCATAATGTTATAGCAGAAAATTTCCCCTGACATACAGTATTTACATTCTCGACAGCTCTCGGGCATTTCCATACCACTTTGTTACTCGGATAACACCCTCTAGTGTATGTAAGGCGGAGAACTGTGTAGCAAAACTCAACATTTTGTGCGGTCAAGAAATAGTTCTCGTAAAACGGATTTATAATTTCAATTACTTCGATAAATTCACGTAAGAGATGGATTATCGTTGTCATTTTAGTTAAAAACATATTTCAGTCTTCATAAAGCTTCAATATTACATTCATCAGCACTCCAGCGTTCATGCCGCCATCTTGTTTTCATGACATTCGAACAGTATTTCCGAAAGTAGTGCCTAACGTACATCCGAGGCACTTGACGTAGTTGGCCGAGGATTTCCGAATGACAATATTTAGTGCATAGTCGGTGTTAAATTAAGTACATGTAGGTGACAATTTGACTTAACATTAGTTATCTAATGTCGGTTGTCCGCCTTCTGTAATTCATTTCCTCAAGTTGTCAGTTACTTGCGGAAGTGCAAGATGACAGTAGATGGTGACCCAGGAACACGTGTTATGGCATTTGTCTGCAACACACAACTGTAATACTGTTGAAAAACGGTTTATAGCACCAACACAACAAACAATGACCTTTTACCTGTAAAGTGTGATCTCTGATTTGTTTCGCAAACCATTTTCTCTTTAGGGGGCTGGTACACTTCTATGATACGGTACGACTCCCTCGGATGTACGTCCGACCACACCCGAAAGTCTTTTTTGTAAGTTGTCTGCTTCTCGAACGCTGTGTCACCATTATCATGTTTTATGATCGTGTTCTTGTTGTTCTGTTCTGGGTGGAAGGGTGTTGGAGGCACAATAATTTGTGGGTCCCGGAAATCGTGCTGGATGATTAGAAAGACCATTAAATCATTGCTAAAAGCACAGTAACACTTTGCAATTTGATCCGAGTGTTATTCAGATAATTTCCCCTCTGAATGCTTGCTGGAGCTAAAAGCGTTTTTAAGGACAATGCATTTGTGCATTTTTTCGAAGTATCATGATCAGATGACTATATACATTGGTCTCACTTTGTCCATATACATTTATGCACAATGCAAATGTGTTACTATATTTAGTAACATAATTATGCAATGATGTCAGACATCAAACCTCGGACGATTACAGGAGATACATGTATACTTTTAGTGTACATGTACGTAAATGCCGGATATGTAGTTATTATATGCACAAATATTTCCAAGGCTATTTGCGTGTGAAATCGCAGTGATTTAC
The DNA here is from genome assembly GCA_032209605.1 of Mactromeris polynyma. NCBI lineage: Eukaryota > Metazoa > Mollusca > Bivalvia > Venerida > Mactridae > Mactromeris > Mactromeris polynyma. Next base: position 9,428,297 of record JASFXZ010000012.1, read on the forward strand.
ATGTATGTGTTCGACGCCGTGAAATAGTATTCTACTAAATTTCTTATAGCGGTTCAATATCGAGCACTTTCACACATTTTTCATAGCGCACTTTTAAAAGTTTAACAGTTGTCCCCCTTTGTTAAAGTATTACAACAAGAGTTACATACCGTGTACAAACTATTGACCATCATTCCACCAACTGGCCGCTTGTATTTTGGTTTCTTTGCCCAGATAGGAAGCTCGTACTTCTTTACAGGCCATTTTTTGTAAGCAGTGTTGAATGTTGTGGTACCATCAAACTTTGCAGGTATGAAATGATTCGATTCTTGTGGCGGACACGGCTTAGGACGTTCATAACCAGTTGGCTTTTTGAAATCGGCCATTGCTGTTGATATGGCGTCAAACTGGATTCCAGAACGGTTCATACTTACTTTTGTCTTGCCTGTTAATAAATATAAAATTGTGTACAAAGTTTGATGTAGTTATAACGGTTCATACTTACTTACGTTTTGACTGTTAGGAAATAAAAACCATGTACAAAGTTTCATGGAGATATAACGGTTCATACCTATTTATGTCTTGACTGTTAGGAAATATGAAATCATGTACAAAGTTTGATGGAGATATAACGGTTTATACATATTTACGTCTTGACTATTAAGAAATATAAAATCATATACAAAGTTTGATGGAGATATACTGCTTAACAACTGTTTGATATTCAGCGAAGATTGGCACAACAACAACATTGCACTCGGCTAGCATAAATGATATTTTGTATTCACAAATTCGATCGTTTACCGGTAGGATTTGCTAATTAAATGTATGGTGATTGATAGATTTACAAAACAGACTGTAACGGAGATAAAAGTTGACACAAATATTAATTATGTTGACCTTTTTCAAAACTTTATTCAGGAAGCTTCCATTTGTGTTCATTTGTGTACATAAAAAACATGAAATATCTACTTTATATAGTTAAAACTTCAATAAATATGCATCATCACAGAAAACATTTTTAATGTATTTCTCTGTATTTGTCGAAAATATACGTTGGTTTTATCATAAAATTAAAAAAGCTGGTGTGTTTTACTAGTTTTATCTGTTAGTAATATAATTAAACAATATTGTTTTAAACGGTTATAGATGGCAAAGTTTTTATTGATGATGTTTTAGACTATGTAACAACAATACTGGATAAAGCCCAATAAAAAAGTTTAGGTTCCGATGAGCCAGATACATCTTTAAATTTGGAATGATTATTTAGTGATACAGTTATTTCGCAATAAGTGTAGCATGCCCTCGCTCTCCATCGGGCGCTGTCAAAGTAATGCGAAGGCATGCTACACTTATTTTATAATTCACACTAAAAAGGTAAGCATTACATTTCCCTTGAAATAGTTTGCAAAGGTATGGAACAACGTAAGTTTCACAATATATGTAGAAATGACTCACATAAATGTACATCTTTCGTTTTGCTGGTAAAGAAATCGTTATATTCAGTACGGCGTTCCATAGGATCAGTTGGGCGTTCTGTATTCTCTGCAGGAACGATAGGTACAGGTCTCTCAACATTTGCATGGTAGATGAAGTCGTCCTATAACAAATATGACCATAGTTAAGACGCGCCTTATCAGAATTGAGTCAGATAATAATAACATTATTCTGATGCGTTCCTAGTCAAATAAGTGTCGATAGATGTTTATTTAATTGGATATAAGTAACGGGAGGACATTGTCTCTGAAACAAGCTCTAGTATGTCCTGGGTCAATGCTTAACTGGTCAGCCGACGGTCTCAAAACTGCTTACAACTTTGCCAAATCTTTTTTGGAGTAATCATTGCATGGCCAACAATTGCTAGTACTTGATATGGTGTTACATTATAAAACGTTTACGAGCAAGGGTGGTGTTTACAACAGCTGAGGTGCGTTTTTAGAGGTAAGGGGAGTAAGCGATAAAAGTTAACCAATGTAGACAAGGTAGCCGTCTAAAAACGCTTGAACGCTTCACTAGCTCCAAAATGGCGCCCGCCAGACCAGACGACACTGTTCCGCATGGACGCCATTTTGTTTGGCGAAGCTAGCACTGTCAGATCAAGCAACCTATCTAAAGATAGGCGCTACTTTTCCTACGTTCAGGAATCGGCATCGCTACTTTCCCTACGTAGCGCTAGGTAGAATTCTATTTTGTCCTACCTCTAAAAAACGCGTCTCATTACATACCTGAGCAGTGCTCGTCTGAACTTCGTGTATACATGGTATCTCAATATTGTCTTTGGCCTTTATAGGACTCTGTTTACATTCGTGCATCAAAGCCACCTCGTAAGGAGGGTACGCGACCTAGAAGTAAACAATTACTTTACATGAGCTGAACAGAAAATAGTTTGCTGTACAGTTAAAGAATAAAAATGATAACAAGGTAGCTGTGTCGGGTATGAACACAGGAGATTATCACGAGTTCTCTCATTTTATCCGTTCTATCCCTTCTATAGTATGTATATTTAGAACTGTATTTACATGTACATGTATATATTATCCGTTCTAGAGTTCTCTCCCTTTATCCTTCCTATAGTATGTATATTTAGAACTGTATTTACATGTACATGTATATATTATCCGTTCTAGAGTTCTCTCCCTTTATACTTCCTATAGTATGTATATTTAGAACTGTATTTACATGTATATATATAAACTTTGTACTATAGAAGGGAAATAGAAAAGGAGAGAACTCGTGACAATCTCCTGTGGATACGGAGGGGTGAGAAACAAAGAGATGTTATGGAATTTACGATTTTGACTACATACAAATGTATGGCACAAATAACGTATTAAAAAGAATTTTGTGAGATATACTAAATACACATTTTTAATCCTTAAATATTTTTAATTACACATAATATGAAATCCAAGTTATAAAACCACCGCTGGTTCTAAGGAAAGTTTATCTTATCCACGAGGTGGTGTTTTATGAGGTTCAATCTATTAAATCACAGAGGTTCCTAGCAGCCTTACTTAAGATTCCGTACTTATCCAATAATCGATTAACTTCTTTTTCAACATCAAGATCGTACCGGTCATTAAGGTTTCATACAAATCTAGAGTACTGTTGGTGAGAATAAAAACATTTCAGATCGAATATTTACCGTGTAGATTGTGTCCGCGTCGAATGCCTGGTTACTGGAGGGGTGTATAACTTTGGCGTTCTCAACGTTCGGGCTTTTCGGTTTACTCATCACTGCTTTCTGCAATGTTGCAGTGGTAAAAAATTGAATGGAAAAACGTATGATTTCATCGAAAAAATTACCATTTCCAAATTTAATCCTCACAGTGAGAGCATAGCTTAATGGCAGGAGACAAACATGCGCTTTTAAAAATACAGTCGTTCATTCGAATTCATCAGGTCAAGGTCAAGTTTTATTTCGAATAATACAAGGTTTCGAATAGCCAATTTCAATTTGACGTCCCTAAAAAGATACAATTACATCGGGACCTAATATCTATTTCGGATGATACCAAGTATTCGGATAGAAGGTTGTTGGATAAACGAAATCTGACTGTAAGTTCAATTCATTTGCAAATAATAATCATAGTCAAACATAATTAAATTATAATTATAATAATGGATGTAATTTGTTGTAATTATATTAATCATCATTAGTAAGCGGCCTCCAGCTTGATTACACATAATTAATATAAAACAGAACTTTATTATCGATTTATTGTCGTCTTATTTCCACAACCCTGTTTTGGGCGATTTTGAGTAGGCCCTACTTGGTATCATTTAAACCGTCTTTCCACGCATTTTCTATCTGTAGGCTACTACCTATATTGTTTTGAAGTGCACATAACTTAAATAGAATGCAATTCCTTAACTCCGTATGTAACAATTCTCTCAAGAGAGTAAAACTTTAAAGTTGTTCTTCTCAAAAAGACGAAATATAATTTATGGGGTTCTGGAAATAATAATAACGACATTAATTTTCTGAGATGTATACAATGCGTCTATCACTGAAACCGTGTGGACATGTTACCTTCGGAAAATATTCCATTTTGTACGATGTGGTGTCATCAAAGGGGACGTTAGGGCGCTGTAGCTCTGACTTGGGTTTCTTAGGGGACAGCTGTTTTGGGGGCTGCAACGATATAAACAGTATTTTGCAGATAACATAATATTATATTGAAATAAGGTAGTTATGACGATTAGGCCTAGTTGTTTTTATTATTATGAAAATAGTTTCATTCCATATCGACGCCCAATTCCCAATTCATATATTTCGAAAACAAGAAATCTAAGAATTGGGATTACTTCCGGGTGTGCCAAATATCGACGATCTCCTACGCAGTGATCTCCCCTTATAGTTATCGAAGAGTTATTGCTGTACGGCTAGGGAAGATAACCGCTGCGTGGAGTTTGAAATATCGATATTTGGCATTACTTCTGGTGTGACGTCATTGTTTAGCGCGGGAAACGTCGACGTCCAGAAATGAAACATACGGCCGATGTTTAAATAGGTGATCTGCATGTTGGCATACTAGAATAGATATTGGCACTCGCGCTTATATCTCTCCTAGGAGCCTATGCCAATATCGCTGTAAGGCACACCTGGCCCCGATTTCCCGAAGCATCTCAATTTGAGCTAGATCTCAGCACAAAAAGTGTCTCAAATCGTTGAGATGTTCCTCATCTGATACCGGACTAAAAATCGGTATTACAAAACGAAAAAGAAGAGATGAGTTTTTTTCTCAATTTTTATTTCGAGAGATTCAAATGAGATTTGTCTCAACCTCAGTCTCTATTGTGTGCAAAATCTCATATTGAGCTGAGATTTTTATTTGAGATGCTTTGAGAGATCGGGGCCAGCCCTGTGCAGTAATCTCTAATTACAAGGTCAAATAGCATAGTGAAACTAATTGAATACTCACCGTATGGTACATGTAATCAACACCATAGGTTGACTTCCGCTCCATCTGAGCCCGGGACATCTCCTTAGAGGCAGCCACCTGACCGGGTTTCAAACTTTGTGGCCTTGGCTGCCATGGTCGGTCTTTAAAAGACTGAAAAATATGCCGAAGTTGCTACATGATTCAAAATCCGTCACGAGTATTAATAGCTTATAAGAAACAACAAGGAAAACGGCAGTAGCCACAAGGAGACACTATTTCTTATATCTTATATCATGGATCTCCTTATAATGAAGTTAAATGAAAATGCCGTCGGATTTGCACTTCTGTTCAAAGAAATAAATTTAAACAAAGAAAAATGGCGCTCTAAAGGAAAATGTAGTTTGCGTGCTTTTTAAGGCGGTCCATTTTCGAAGTTATACTGTATTGTAAATTACTTACTGTCTGGTATTCTGACGTGCAGATTGCCATCGGCTGAAGCTGCTCTCTTTTGTAAGCTTTCGGGCTAACGCCATAACTGAAAATAAATACTCTCCGTTATAAAATCCAAATTTTGATAGTGGTTCAATTTTGGGAAGCGCGATTTTTAAAAAAAAATGCGACAACTAGTCTACATAAACAGGAAACATAAACAACATTGATTTTAGACTTTTTTGTTTTAATTTATTGGAAATATTTTGAAGTTCTTGTAACTGAGTTAATAGTGCTCGGTGGAATGATTTTTTTGGTAAATCTGATGCCAGGCGCACTACCAATAGAGCTAACAGGGTTGGAAAATTATGACTATTAGAATCCGGCAAATATAAAACTTCAAATGTTCCTGATATGCATATTGAAGGTTAGAGAAATTAGTTATATGCATACATCTAGTTATAAGATTGTTTCATGGTAAGATAAGAGTTTTCTCCGTATCATGCATTTCTCTATCCTAGAAACAAGAGATACAAATATGGACCAGGATGTTTTAAGTTTCGTGAACAGTGTGTACTTCTGAACGATTCGAAGAAAAAGATGCGAGATAAATTACTAATTAAATGCTTATTGTCCAATTAAAATACATTCTGGTAAATATTTCAAACTTACAAACTTTACTGTGTAAAATAGCCGTTTCAACCAATATTTAGCTACGACATAAACGAATATTTGAATATTTAATTACGTAAAAATACAAGCTTACCATTGTGCACATCTTGGAACAAGTTGCGATGCCTTTGTCTGCATTTAATGGGCGTTTTTCGAAGATAAAAGTGATGAATAAACGAAACGCCGGCCGTTTACGGCGGAACCATCTTTTGTTTATGCGTTGCTATTGACGTTACCATTGTGACGTCAGTATTCATTGCGTACATGACGTTAACGAGGGAACGTCATTCAGTCAACGTTATTTGTGAATGGAACTTATCTGTGAGGTTATTGACGAATAGATTTATGCAATTAATAAATTTCCAATATTATTGTGTTGATAGTTAATTTAAATAATTACATCGAATTAGACACTGATGCATGAAATTTCAATACATGTACGCCGAGTGTCTTCCAAGCGATGTTGCGTTGATTTATCTTTGTGATCAAACTTTGACTCTGCATTTTACACCTGCCTGGTTTCCTGATAAGAAAGTAGTACTCAAAACCGTCTGTGACAGACCAAAAATGATCAAAGAAAAATCAACATCATAGCTAAGCGTCGTATTGGAATGGACATATTTTATACTACAGCCACAAACAATGCACTCAATTCACATCTTTTGGATAATTTGGATAGTTTGTAATGTCTATTATAATCTGACATCTGGGACCAATATATACGCAAAAATAGCAAAGACCTAAATACCATTTAGGTCTTTGGACACATTTTGTAATGTTCGCAATAAATGTAATTTTCTTCGTTTGAAGTTATGAATTAGAAGAAAATTTATTTCCCTTGATAAGAATTCTCCGGTAGGTGTCTCTCGTGTATTTGCACGAGATTTTGTGTAAGTATAAGTAAGTTTTGGCGCTAAAATGTCCATTCTGCTCTGGGAACGACCGACAGTTGTACGTCTTTTCTTTTTTGCTGAACCATGGATAATCCGCAACACACGGAAACCGGTATTGGTGATAATGCAAATTCTTCTGCTAATCTTCATGATAATTACGCGAGTTAATTATTGAACTACGTGGACAGAAAACTAAATGCATTGAGAGAAAGAGTGCGTGGAAATTCAAGGTCAGTGGCGTCTGAAGTGAAGTATATTGTATACTGAGCCAAACAAGTAACGATACATACTTAGATCATTTGTAAAATCTTAAAGCTTAAACTTGTGTTATATGTACTGTGATTACATGATTGCTTAAACGTATGACTGTTTTCACAGACCATTATCGATTATTGTAGAATATCGTGTTACTGGCAATAGAGATTTTTTATTTTTGCACGCACTGCACGGGAAACCCATGATGATGAACATGTATCGACATAAAAATATACGCATTGCACAGATATTGTACCTGTATTGTGAAAACATAGGCACAATTCAATATTTCTCTGGTGTAATTATGCCGAGACTGATTGCAAATCAACGCCTTATAGCCATTGGTATGCTACAAGCAAACTTACGTCACGCTGACGTCGCTGCTCACTTTGGAGTGTCTAGGTTGACTATAACCCGACGTTTAGGCCGTTATCATGCCCTTGGTTCTGTTCATGACCGTCCCCGTTCTGGTAGGCCCCGTGAAACGACTCCTGCACAGAACCGTCACATAAGGACGTCACACTTACGTGACCGGTTTCTTCCATCTACTGTTACTGCTGCTGTAACACATGGTCGTACAAACAACAGAATCAGTGCTCAAACAGTCCGAAACAGACTTGCCGAGCGTGGTATAAGAGCCAGACGTCCGTATCATGGGCCTATATTTACCCAACGTCATCGCGTCTTGAGACGTCAGTGGGCCACTGGACATTTGAATTGGACAAGAAATCAATGGAATACGGTAATGTTCACTGAAGAGTCGCGTTTTTGTTTGAGGCGAGGAGATGGACGTGCTAGAGTATACCGTAGGGTCGGTGAACGTTATGCTGACGTCTGTGTGCACGAGGTGGACCGTTACGGTGGTGGAAGTATCATGGTTTGGGGCGGAATATCCTACCAGAATCGCACTCCATTGGTTATTGTGCGTGGGAATCTAACGGGACAACGTTATCGAGACGAAATTTTAACACCAGTTGTCGTACCATTTCTTAACGCTAACGTGAACGTCGCGTTGTTCCAGCAAGACAATGCTAGGTGCCATACAGCACATGTATGCCGCAATTTTCTTACCAAACAAAACATTAATGTTCTAGATTGGCCTGCTTGTTCTCCAGATTTGTCCCCAATAGTACATCTTTGGGATGCCCTGGACCGTCGGATTAGACGTCGCAATCCCCAAACATTAGCGCAGTTGGAGTTTCTTTTGATTCAAGAATGGAATGCCATTCCACAGCGAGATATTCAAACACTTTTCAATTCTATGCGTAGACGATGCACTGCTGTAGTGAATGCACAGGGAGGTCACACCCGGTATTAACAAATTCCAGAACTTAACATTTTCATCAGTCCATTTTCTTATTGATTTTCAAAAAGTTTAAATGAAATTGAAGCATAATAATCAATTTAAATTATGTATCAAAGACCATATTTTCAAAATGCTTAAAAACATATTTATATTACTGACCCACGATAAAATTGTATCCAATTGATTTCATGTATCGTAACTTGTTTGGCTCAGTATATAAATAAAATCAGTATCGAGGCGCCAGTATAGAATTTTTTCAAAAAACTGCATAATTTCAACCAGTATTTTAACATATTTTTCTTGCAATGAAGTAGTTATAAAATGTATCATGACACGTGTACGATGTGTCATCAATCAAAAGACGCATGGTTATATTCAAAAAGCTTAAATATAAATATATCTTTATAAACAATGTTTAAACCCGTCAGATGAGGCGTATTCAACAGAAGGTCGAACGTACGTCTTGAAAGCATTAGACTTGGCGCTTGGGGGGCTAGATCGTATGTTTCGCCTGATGAAGGACATGGTCGAATTGGCTTTTTTGGTGATGTTATAATTTCTGTCCTACCATAAACTGTTAACACCAGTGAATAGACATCAGAACTCTTAGAAATACTCAACAGTGAGTAACCAATACCAACAAATCACCTGTATTTTCATTTTTTCACTAGTATTAACAAAAAATCATTTTTCTGCATATATGTTTATGGCTATACGATTTTTTAATCTCAATAGTAATTGATGTTATAATTGATTCTGGGCATTTTTAGTTTTCCAAAGTATGCCTTTATAACTAATTTATAAAGTAGTGTCCACCCTAAGCAAATGAAATATCCAAATACTTACTTAAATGCTGGTAAAAGTCCAATATTGTAATTTATCAAAATAATATAATGTTCATTCAACACGCAGATATATTGATCATATCAGACATTTATATAAATTGTAACTTATTAAAACCAGAAGATGAGAAGGATAGTGTTGCGAAATAAACCTTCATCGCTTTCTAATTATTGATTCGAATGACATAATTAAGCAGGAATTTAGCTAATCAGTGTAAGATTGTTTAACAGTATGTTGTTGCTCTTGCATATGTATGTAAAACAAACATATTTTAAGTTGTTACATTGTGTTTCTTCTTCTTCTAGGGCTATACTTTTCATTAATGTCTATTGTCTGCCCCCTCCCAGTAAAGCCGATATAAATAAATATTTCATTTTTTCTAGTCTCTCCGGATATCTGCTGTCCGAAGTACACAATCCGTAGCTGCATCTTTTCACCATTTTCACATACATCATAATACAATATAATCGCAATGCTATCATCATCAGAAATCTATTAAACCTTATTTTTTATCGCGCGGTAGGCCAATCCCTTCCTGTTTGTCTAAGGTTTGTCTAAGGTAAGCGAGCTGCTGGGGTGTGTGTCGAAATCCCGTTATCTGATTGGTCAATCGGCCTGTCAATCAAATATCTGAGGAAGGGTCAATTTTGACTTATTCAAGGGCCATGACTCTGGTGTTACTGGAGCAAATTTGCCTATTGTTAAACTTGAGCTAGATAGTTCGTGTTCATACTTAGTTACCTACATTCTCTGTAAGTTTCATGAAGATCGATAGAGAAATGTGGCTTGCAATGTTAAAAGTATGAATGGGAATATTCAATTGTTTTGCTATCCGGTTGACCTAAAATTCTATCAAACGGTTAAGCGGTTAATGGAACGAGAACAAAAACATTTATCATTAAAAAAAATTTTATACACAAATGATACAAGTATAATTTTATATACATATGCCAACTGTTTCTCACATGTAATCAAATATGCATTTCAATGAGACGTTTATGTAAATGTTGTTGTAAAAAAAGCAAATTACCGACATATGCCAATGCAAATATGCCAGCTGTAACGAAAACATAATCGATTATTCCTTCTTAATGAGTTGTTCATGTAAATTAATGTTAATTGAGTATATTTACAGATACATTTATAATTAATTTCACAGTTCATCGGTGTTGAATTTTCACACCTCTGGCAACAAGTATAACCATGTTTTGTCAATGATAATCGTTATCTTAACTGTGATAAATAATATCAACACCAGCAATACCCCTGCGAAAATTACCATTGCTGACCATGGTTAACCATGGTCTTTTTGAAAAATGCTTTAATCTTCAAATTACATTTTCCTCATCGTTTAAAATGACACTTCGATTGTTTTTCTTCATTCTTTGTTTAATGTGTGTTTCAGTAGTGGAACAGTGCCTTCTATCTGGTCCAAATGCATTATAAATCCTATTCCTAAATCCTCGTCTTTAGATCCTAGAGACCCACAAACTTATAGAGGTATATCACTTGCTTCTGCGGTTTATAAAATATATTGTACAATTCTGAATGATAGATTGAGCAAATGGGCCGAAAGTAATAATAAATTGGAAGATTAGCAGGGTGGGTTCAGGAAACAACGTAGTACAATTGATCAGATTTCAACACTTACTAATGTAATTGATACAAGAAAAAAACTGAAACAGTCCACTTTTGTTGCATTTATTGATTTCAAGAAAGCTTACGATTTTATCAATAGAGATAAACTATGGGAGAGGCTACTAAAATCGGGAATAGCTGGTAATATGTTAAATGCAATCAAATCACTATACTCGTCTGTAAGTTCTTGCGTAAAAGTGAATTCGTTTAGAACGGATTGGTTTGACGTTAATTCCGGTTTAAGACAAGGATGTATTTTATCACCACTGTTGTTTAATTTGTACATTAATGACTTAGCAATATATGTTAAAAGCTTGAATGTTGGAATTGAGTTAGCAAATGAAAAAATTTCAATTTTACTATACGCTGATGATATTGTTTTATTAGCTGAAAATGCTCATGATTTACAATTATTGTTGAATGCTTTAAATGATTGGTGTTTTCATAATGACATGACAGTTAATGGTTCAAAAAGTAATATAATGCATTTTCGCCCATCTTCTGTACACTGTACTGAAGATAGTTTTACTTGTGGTAATAGTACTTTGTCAATTGTTAGTAACTATACATACTTAGGTCTTGTTCTTGATCAACATCTAGATTATAATGTTACAGTAAATGCCGTTGCTCAGAGTGCTAGCCGCGCTTTAGGCCTTTTAATTGCTAAATGTAAAGTAGTTGGTGGTATGCCATATAACGTTTTTACAAAATTGTATGATTCTTTAGTTTGGCCAATCATTAATTATGGTTCAGCAATTTGGGGAGTTCGATCGTTCTCACGCATTAATAATGTTCAAAATCGTGCTATGAGATTTTTCTTGGGGGTAGGAAAGTACACGCCAAATGCAGCGTTGGCTGGGGAATTGGCGTGGGTGCCCCCTTCCATCCGTCAATGGAAATCTGTGGCAAGTTTCTGGGCAAGAATTTGTAATACTACAGAGTCAAGAATCAATAAGCGTGCAGCAATCTGGGCAAACGACAAATCAAGCAATAGCTGTAAAAATTGGATGTTCTTAGTAAAAAGACAATTGTGCAATTGTAATCTTTTGAATTTTATTTATTTAGATAAACATGTGCCAAAAAATATAATTTGTGATAATATTGTTGATAATTTAATGTCCGTTTACATCAATGAATGGAATGTATCGATCTCTAGGGTTGGCAGCAAATCCGGAAGAGGTCGCAATAAGTTAAGAAACTATTGTACATACAAAACAGTTTTTGAAGCCGAACCCTATTGTAAGCTAATTCTTCCACCAAGGCATAGGTCGGCTTTTAGTAAATTTAGATGTGGTGTTCCGCCAATTAGAATTGAAACTGGCAGATATGAAAATTTAAGTATATCTGATCGTAAATGTCCTTTCTGTGGTGAAATTGAGACAGAAATTCATGTTTTGTTTCATTGCAACTTATATAGTAGTATACGTACGCCCCTTTTACAGAAGGCTTCATCGCTTAATCCACATTTTAATAATCTTCCTGATGAAGAAAAACTGAAATTTGTATTTACCAATCAAACAGTCATTAGAATTTGTGCCAAAACCTGTCACGATATTTTAAATAGTAGAAAAATTTACCTATGTAAATAATGTCCAAATTATTTTTTATAGTTAATGTGTGATAAGTTTTATATTTATACCAGGAGCAGTTGTTAATCAGTTCATCTGCGGTCTGACCGGGATAATAAATGATATCTTAAGTGCATTAATACCTGTTTTGAAATTCAGTTTTGTTTTGTTTTTATTATCTGCGTTTAATTCGTTTTTACAATAAAGATATGATGATTTGCTTTATTTTCAAAATCCAATAAGCCTTGCAGCTCATGAGGACAACATATTTACAATAAAGATAAACGACTGCTCCTTGGTTTTATATACGAGATGTAGATAGTAGGTACGTGCAATATATATTTATATATTGTATGACATATTATTACGTTTTTAAGAATTATGTCATTATTTAAATGGTTAAATAATGTGTGCGTTTATTTTAATGTTAAACAAATATGTTTTTATGTAAATGTTTTCTTTTAAGTCTTACGATTATAGTTTAAAATTAAATATTTATGTTAACAGTTTTGCTATACGATAGTCTTATAATATATCGTATTCATTTTGTATAATTTTATGTATGAGGTGTATGCTTATAATTATAGTCTCTTATAATTCTTATTTGAATGGCTTTGTGCAATGTTTTATGTTTTTATAGCTTTTACTATATGTATATCTATGTTTTGTACAAAGATGAGACTTTAATAAATAAATATATATTTAAAGAATTTGCATTCAAACTAAAACACATTTATAAGGGTTTTCTTAGTATGTTGAATACATTCGCATTACCGCGACGAAACATTATACCTGCATGCATTCTTTATTTCAACTTTACCGAGTCTTAAGGAAAATTGAATTAATTCAAAATATTGAGTTATAAGCCACCATCATATTTGTGGTCCTTTCATACAAGTAATTTTGCAGTGTGATATGCATAATGTGTTAAATGTTGGTTGGTATTTGAGTATCGCTCTAACCTCGAATCTACCATAAAATCACGAATTATGACAATTTATCATCAGTTTCTGTATTTACAAAGGTAAATATATTGAAGGTCTTTTTTAAATTTGCTAAGTCGTGAACATGAGAAAATGCCTACTCCTGTTTGTACACATGTTCCCAAAACCACAAATACACAAAGTCGGATACAGGTGTTTCTATCACGACGTACGTGCCGTGTTAGCGCTTGCATATAGGAAATATCTGTTTCGCAATTCCAGGGAAACTTTTAAGACAAGTTATAATGCAGTATTTCTGAGTATGTCTGTATGAAGGCATTAACGTGCCTTTTTCAATATTATTTCTTAGTGTGCTTTGATAAAAAAGAAGACTATCTACCTTCAACCGTTTAATTGATATAGGCGTTGCAATGAAAAATCAAAATTCAATGAATACACAACTACATCCAGTCATGAATGTTAATTATCATCATAAACTTTTATTTATTTGTATTAATTATAGAAATACGAAAATATTACGATTCTTTAGAATTAGCACCGCTTATTACATGTATGGGTATGTCGCGACATTACTGAACATAAAACCTGACAAGCCATACACATGGTACGGTGTATTTTCAAAACGCTGTACTTGAAAAATATGCAACATAACTTCATTTCAAAAAGTTGTTTATAGAGGCAAATAATTAAATAATGTTCTCGTGTAAAAATTGAATTGTGATCTCTGTGCCAAATGGGCCATTTTTCGGCGCTCACAGCCAATTATACTATGTCAGATGATGATGAACACATTTATTTCAGGGAGCATACATAAACCTACTTGTTTAGGTGGTTAACAGTTAATACAGTTAATAAGGATGCTCCCTGATCATGTTCATTTTGGACATTAAAAAAGTCAACTTCTGCCAAATCAGCATGAAAGTTTTAATATCTACACTATTTCACAGAGTTTATGACAAAATGGCTTCTTATTCACTTGTGACAAGGGTTTTTACTGAAGGCTGACTGGGAGTAGGTACAGGAGGGGCTGTCCCCTGGAAATTAGTTAAAATGTTGGTACTTGTATGAATTGGTCGTTCTGAATTTTTAACAAAATAATACTAGTGCAATTCTCATTAACGAGTCCTCAAATTTTGGACCCCGAAATACATCAGAAGCCACCAATTCATACATATATGGCTAAAATTTTCCAGGGGAGATCCCCTTAAGGAAGGGGCATTTGTCCTCATGTTTGGCCCCCCAAGGATCCGGGCCTGCTAAGCTATAATGTATTCAAGCAATATCTTCTTGTACCTATTAAACAATGCAAGGCTAAAGAATGAGAAACACAATATTTTTTTTAAAAATTGAAATATATATTTATATTTAATTGTCTTCTAGCACAGTGATTACTTTAACACAAAACAATAGTTTTAGAAGAAAAAAAATATAACTTGACTGAGTACAAAACAATAAGACATTGAAACACATATAATCACAAAACATAGTCATACAGCACAAATGTTCTAAATGGTCACCTGAATACAGACACACTTTATATGAAGATAAGGAATAAATGCATGTCACATGTATGTCACAACACTTCTGCTCTCTAGTTTTAGAGGAGACTTTGTATCAACCAATCGTGGAGCAGATAGGACAAAACTGCAAACACATTAAATTACAAACTTATAATTCAGGCAATTTCAAAACAGGCAACCAAATAGAAAATTTCTCCAGTTTACACAATTTCATAAACACATTAAAACATATATATTTAAATGCAATAGAGATTGGTACTTTTGATACCAACAAAAGGGTAAAATACTCCATATATACCATTCTGCTCATTTTGTTAACTAATTGATTGACTGTAGTTTATAAATTGTTAATGAAATATATCAAATGAAAAATATGAGAAAATTAAACGCAAGCATGAACTACAAAAAGACTAGGCATATAAATAAACTTTTGATTATCTAATTAGTTAAACTTCAACAACAAACTGCCAATAAAGTCTCCCTGACTAGATTTTACAATGCTGTGTATTTTATTTGGGGGTGATTAAGAAATAATTATACTATACAATAGTCACTTGGATGGCTACACTTTATATAACCAAAAAGACGACCACCCAGGGAACATTCCAGTGAAGTTTGGTCAAAATTGGCTGAGCTATTTAGGTGGAGATGTTGCTTGAATGAAAAGTTAATATGGACAAACGCACGCACACACGATTGACAAAATCGCCTTGAAAGAACCTCTCAGACCTTTGGCTAGTAGAGCTAATAAAAATAACTAAGTATACAATTTCTATTTTAATAAGACTTTTAAGACTCCGATTGCTCAAATTGAGTTCAGCTTTGTATTTGTACTGCTGAAAGAATTCGGGTAAGAAAATCGTAAGATTAAAGAAACTCATATTGCAACAGCGTCTATGTCAGTGCTTAGCATAAGAATCAAAAGCAAATCAAAAACACATTTTATGCAAACTATGACTGAAGGGCAACACTATGAGGTTTTGAATTCAATGAATTCAATGAATTTTTTTCTTGAGTGTTTGGGTAGCCATGGTCCCGGGAACCACAAAATAGTCCTCA
Source organism: Mactromeris polynyma (assembly GCA_032209605.1). NCBI lineage: Eukaryota > Metazoa > Mollusca > Bivalvia > Venerida > Mactridae > Mactromeris > Mactromeris polynyma. The sequence goes on from JASFXZ010000012.1 coordinate 9,444,289, forward strand.
GCTTTTAAAAACATTTCACGAGGAAGCAGATGTGGCTGAAGCTGGTTTGCATGAGAAAGCTACAGGTCCTAGCAGACATTGTTCTTACAGAAATTAATGAAACTGGTTCAAACGTAGTGAAAGACAAGTACAGCAATACAAATAACACAAATACAACAATTAATACAAAAAGTTGGTTAAATATGTTAATGTGCTATGAAATCATCAGTGCAAAACAATTATAATGCTTGGTATTGTCTATTAGCATTTACAACAATTTTGCATTTAGTTCCTTCCTTATTAATGGTTAATTATCTATAATTATTTGCAATTATAATGACTAACAAATCAGACATGGATACAATCATGTAAATTACATGTGTAACGTTCTGAAATAAGTGCAAAGTGTATCTTATGGTGGTCAATTCGACATATTTACAATTTTTTTATAAAAAAAAATTAATACATAATTGACTACATCACACAGTATAATTCAGTAAAGTTAACAAGGGAATATATTATGCCTTCAAAGTTCTTAAACATAAAAACATTGGTATATATAGATGGCTGGTTTAAAGTTTGGTTCATTATTTTGGTGTACATTTCCAATAATATAAGCTCTTCATATGATGATAATAAAAACAGACTTGTAATATGAGCTCTTCAAATGAAGGAATAAAAAGAACAATAATAATGTAAGCTCTTCAAATTGAAAAAAAGATTGTACACAATATGATGATTACTTACATGAAAGGTTTTTTTCATCAGTTGACTGAGATAAATCAGTAGAATCCTGGTATTACACAAAGTGTGATAATGGAACAAAAATGACTGACCTTTCGTATGCAATATATAACAGGTGTTTGGATTGGATGAGGTGTCAGTGATGAAAATCCAAGGATAAAGGCATTAAATTGTAAATTGCAAATATCAAGAAGTCATGCATAATTTGCCAGATGTGGTTACTTGAAGACAACTTATCTGATTACAGTAATACATAGTATTAAATTAAATGCTGCCTCCCTATTTTGAGGTAATCAAAGAATTTAATATTGTTCGCTCTTCATCTGGAGATAATAACAGTACATATTAATATCTCTGCAATAAAAGATATTGATTCTTGTATGGCAAGCTCTTATACCTAATCTTTATGTCTAGTCTTAATTGGTATTGCATTGTAACTTAATATGAAGAAACATAAAAATTTAATGTTTTCCTAATATTATGTTATTAAAAAATCTTTATATTTAGGAAGTGAGGGTCACATTGTACATTAAATAATGGAATAGCAAGATGATAATGCATGTAAGTTCACAGAAAACAGCAAAATAACAAGATTTAGTCTACAAGTCCACTTCATGACTTGGTCACAGACAACAGAATAGTTACTTGTTTGAGTTAATAGGTTAGCAGGATACTAATATAAATCGACATCAGTGTTAGTAAATATCATGATGTTTACATTAAAAATTACACACTTCAAAATAATGGTCATACCACAATTATTCAAGGTAAGAATTGGCGAGGTTTTGTCTATGTGCTTTTACAGCAAGTTACCGTATGGTAATAGAATTAGGCAAAATAACAAAATAATATTTTGGCAGAAAACAACAAAAAAATTCAGGTAGCAAAATAACAAGATATCTATAGAACAGTAAAATAGCAAGACAAATAGACAGGAATATAACATGACATTCTTTATGACAGCAAATGTAACTGACAGTAATGACACCAAACACTAGCATGACAAACAATGGAAGTATAATAAAAGGTTTTGCTTATGTTGCAATTTAATATAAAGACAAGCGAAAAAAAAACAACAAAAAAAATAAATTAACAGTGGATGTTAAATGGATGTTAGACAAATTTTCAATGAAATAATGTATGCAAATATACACATATTTTAATATTATCAATTAACAAATAGTCATGTTCATTTTTCCCCCACAAAACATAATATTATATACATTTAATGAACCACAGGCAAGTACATAAAACACATAAATTCCCAAGTAGGTACAAAAATTTACAAATGCAGCAATTTAAAACATGATTTCATAACAATCAATAGAGCATAATACTTCCTAATAAGGAGATTGCACAAGATGAAACAAATGTTATCAATCAATGACAAACAAAAAAGATTTCTATGGTTACCTGTACCAATAATTATATAAAATAATGTGCATAGAACTGTTTAAATTTGCTGTAGTATTCAGATAATCAGATAATATAACTGATATTCAAATTGTATACAAACTGGCATATCTTTGTCCGCCACTGAAATGTTATGGAAACTAGACATATCGAGGGTTGACCATTGTCCTAAGTGGATATACACAAAGAGGAAGAAGTGACCATTTTGTGACCAGCTCTCAATATGCTTTAAATGCGATTTGATTGCAGATAATTCTAGGAAATCGGGATAATCCAGACATAGGCAATCTTGGTCACCTGTAGAAGTTGGATTGACTAGAAACAACATCATGGAATGGTTATAGTCAAATGTTACGACACAGCTCCTGGTTTTCTTAGGATGATTTATTTTTGGATTTTGATTTCAGAACAAAACAATTCAAGAATATCTAGAAAGTGCTACAAAACTAGCAAGTAAAGCTAAATGTCAAAATATATTGGAAGGGGTGATTCAAATTTGTGAGAAAATATGGTCAAGGCAGATAAGGAGATTGAAAAAAAGCATTTTGATAATTCCTTTGATCTAATATTATGAAATAAAATCTATTCTGATTGTTGTCACAAAAGTGTTATTTTAAACCTTTTACATAAGTGTTTTTTTGTCAAGTAATGTTTCCACAAACTGATGGATCAACCCTGAATTTTACAATTTTAATAAATTTTTCTCCAGCATCACAATCAACCCTCGAGTATTACCCTTTTCTACTATTTCAATAAATTTTCACCAACCTTCTGATCAAACCCAGAGTTTTTACTATTTCAATACTTGTTCACCAACTTTTGGATCGACCCCTGATTTAAGTGATCAGAAATAGGTTATAGTTAAATAATCAGTGTCCAGCAGCTGATTGACCAGTTTTAGATAATAAAACAACTAACAAATATGCATTGTGCAATAGCGTACACAGATTGAGTGTTTGGGATAAAATCAAATCAGTAAGCTTTGATACATATTATTTCCCCCTCAACCTTTGGCAACATATATAATAAGCCCCCATTGAGCGGAAGTTCATAGAAAGATACCGTTACATCTGCTCAGCTCTCATGTAGTCAATATTAAGCAAATGTTAAATGTCGCTGAACGTAATATTTTTTACAAATGGATATATTTCTTCTGATAAATATGATGGTAAGGAAATTAACAAATAAAATACTTATATGAGCTGCACCACGACAACACCTGTATTAGTGACGTTGGTTACGACGTCGAGTATTTCCCTATTTAAAGTTTTGACGTCATAAACTAAAGGCTTTGTCCGAAGATGTTTCGGAGGCTTAATTGAGATTTATAAAATAAAAAAAATATGGAAGTATTTATAAGTAGTGCATTATTTGCTTTATCCAATTTGAAGAGCAGAAGATTTTTTAAGAATGATTTACATACGCAACGTCATAATTTTGTAGCTTACTTTTGCAAAATGTACTTTACAACTGTTAGAAAATCATGTAAAATAATGAAAGTAGACTTTTTGGTCACTACATGATCCAACAAGGTTTTGTCAGGGGGCATCTCATATTTTTTTGATTTGAAAAAATGACAAGCACCAGACATGGTTCTTCTGGCTTTTTCTAAGGCAGAGACAGTAGTGCCATCAGTAATGTGCCATCTTTTATATTGGCATGGTCTAATTTCGCAGGTCGGTGTAGACTGCCAATACCGCAGAAATGAAACTGCTGCCAATATTTCCGCGTATAAAGTAAAACCCATTGAAAAATCACTCAAAAAAAGTAAGAAAAAGGCTGTATCAAATTTTGCGAAACAAGACTAAACTATTTGTCAAATTTGAGATATAAGTTCCAACTATGTATAAACGAGGTTTTTTTTCACAAAGAGTAAATAAGCTAGAAACAAGTTCAATGATAATGTATCAAATCATTTGGCAATGCGATGTAAATTTCATCTTGTAATGCAAATGCAAAACATTACTAGAAATAATTTATAAACAGATTTACACACAATTCAATTGTTACAACTACAGAAATAAATAAGTACTAACTTCATATACACTTATTCTAGCATACAATAATCTTATGAACATCACACTATACATGTATTTTCATTAAAATTTACGAAAAAACTACTCAAGAATACTGTCGGCATTTGATTGAAGCAACAATCACAAAGGTTTTACGGATTGTGTTAATGACTTGATGAATGCATAACCAAAAATTATTAACATTCAAGTACCCATGTAAATAATACCTGACCTATTGTTTTATTTGCAGTCGGCCACAAACTTTTACAGCACATTTGTGGATGAAATGAATATTTGATAACAGAAGTACACAATACATATACAAGCAGTTTCTTGACAAGCACAAACACTGACATTGTATCAAAGGTATGTTTCATCTCTAAATAATCCTTGAAGTATTATTCAATCAACCAGATTGGTGGCTTATACTGTAATAACAGAAAACATTTGAGCGCTGCTGTACGATTTCCAACCTCTTCTTAAAGTGACGTCATTTCCAGATATTCACCATATACTGACAGTAAGCAATATTTGCCCCATATGGCAATATGAAAACTAAGTGACCATATGGAGTAAATATTGTTTCCTGCTTGCAATTAGTGACATCACAATTTGAATTTTCTTGAAATGACATCACTTACAGAAGAGGTTGTAAATTCCATAGCAGTACTCATTTAATGTTTTTTTACAGTCAGTATCTTTCCCTGAAAATCAATTGCCACCAAAAACTGTCTTGCTTATTCCATTACAAGTGTGTAGATGAAATTCCAAGATATCACATTAGCTACGAATGTTGAAGTTAAAAACACAAAACATTGTTTTCGCCAACATTTCTATGTTTGAGGCAATGTTCTGCGGACATTTCTATGTTCCAGGCAATTTAACATAATGATATTTTTTCAAACTTATCATAAAATTAACAGATATTACTAGAATAAATACGTATTGAGCCAAAGACATGTATTGGTTACTAACATGTATATAGAAAACAAAAACGTACATCCTGTTATACAATCAATCCCTCTGTTATCTCACAACTTCCTGACACGTGTCAAGGTCTACAATTCTAGGTGTAAAGAACAAAACAAGAGGGCCATGATGGCCATTTACTACCCGACCCTATATTGCTCACCTGAGTACATTACCATTTTGGCTACAAGAGAGTCCAAGACAATTTTCAATGCTTTGACCTCATGACCTACTTTTTGACCCAACATGACCTAGTATAACACTGGACTTGCATTTCATTAAGACAAACATTCTGATCAAGTTTTATGTAGTTCAGGTAGAAAATGCAGCCTCCCGAGAATCCACAAGGATTTTCCCTCATTGATCTTGTGACCCTGTTTTTGACCTCAGATGACCCAGTTTCAACACTGGCCTAGATTTTTAAAGCCAAACATTGAGACAAAGGCTCATGTAGATAATGTAGTAAAACTGTGACTTCTGGAGTGTTAACAAGGTTTTACTATAATTGAACCTAGTGACCAAGTTTTTAAACCAAGATGACCCACTTTCTAACCTGACCTAGATTTTATTAATGCAAACATTTTGACCATGTCTCATATAAATCAAGTAAAAAAAGTGACATCTGGAGTGTTTACAAGGTTTTACTATAATTGGACCTAGTGACCTGGTTTTTAAGCCCACATGACCCAGTTTCGAATCCGCCTAGATTTTATTAAGGCAAACATTCTGACCATGTCTCATATAAATCAAGTAAAAAATGAGACCTCTGGAATGTTAACAATCTAAATTGTTGAAGACGGACACAGGGCGATTCCAATTTCTCACATTGAGCACCTTGTGCTCAGGTGAGCTAAAAATGACTCAAAAATGGTATCACGTCTGTTAGTAGCACATTAGTCAATATGTATAAAACTGGTTAATCAACTAATGAGAACTATCTTAAGAAATAAGCTTATGACATGAGAATATACAACGCCAGATCTTCTCAGAACGACATGTTTCCATAATACCATTGATGTTGCTCCTACTACCAGCATTGCAGTAAGAGAAATACTGTGTCCAAAGTGACATATATACACTAAACAGTAACTATAATTCCATGTATCATCAAACTTCCGTGAAATTGTTGACAAAACTCATACAGAGCTCCCTGTCCCTGAGATCGCCCCACCCACCATTAGGTTTAGGGTCCCGTAGTTTGAGGCCTGAATATCCCCCTATAGTCACAGTGTTAGGGAATAAATGATGCTTATTACCATCAATTAAGCTTTTTACACTGGCTTTCTTCACCTCTGGTTGACAATTCTTTCCCTTATGGTGAACACCACTGAAAAAACAATTACAATGTATTAATCTGATGGCTACAAGATGATGTCATAGCTCTGTATTAGGGGAAGTCGGTCAGAAAATGGTTTAGATTAAGGGTGAATGAGATTCTATATTATTGGTGTCATGTGGACATCCTTTCTATCCAAATACACAGTATACGAGGGGTGATCAATAAATACGCGGACTAATATGCATTGTATGAGGAAACTCATATTTAATATACTCAATATTTTATCTTATTTCTATGATATTATGAACTTGTGTCTTATTATACACACAAATAACTATTTTAAAGTCAATCGAAAATGTATACTAACGCTTCCGCAGTATATTAAATATGAGTTTCCACATACAACGCATTCAGAAGTTATAAGATAAGTCCACGTATTTATTGATCACCCCTCGTAATCCGAAATGAATATCAGGTCCGGATGTATCTTCTTATGCACGTCGAATTAGAATTGGCTATTCGAAACCATGTTATATTCGAAATAAAATTTTGGACCCGATGAATTAGAATGAACGAGGTCAGACTGTATATACTTAGAAATAATGTATCACTTTTGTAATAAATATATCTTCAATACAAGACAATTGGCTGAATAACTATGAAAAATCACTGTAAAATTGAGTTTAGTGGAATTTCTCCAGAATTGACCCTCTCCAAAAGCAAAAACCGCTCTACAACAAACAATATAAATTTTTCCTGTAGTAAGAAAATTTATTATCAATTTAACCTCTCTTGAGCAACAACCTCTCAACAATATAGTCGGACCTCACTTATTAAAAAAAAAAAACGTTCTATCCAAATACTCTGTATAATCCGACATATATATCTGGTCCCTATGTATCTTCTTATGCACGTTGAATTAGAATTGGCTATTCAAAACCATGTAATATTCGAAATAAAATTTTGGACCTGATGAATTAGAATGAGGTCCGACTGTATATTCTGAAATAATGTATCACTTTTGTAATAAATTTATATTCAACACTAGACAATTGGCTGAATAACTATGAAAATCACTGTAAAATTGAGTTTAGCGGAATTTCTCCAGATTTGACCCTCTCCAAAAGCAAAAAAACGCATTTCAACTAACAATATAAATTTTTCCTGTACATGTAATAAGAAAATTTACTATCAATTTAACCTCTCTTAAGCAACAACCTCTCAACAACAGACAAAATTTGGATCTCCTGAAGGTTGTTGTTCTAGAGAGGTGTCGCTGTATATTTACCATTCTCCCATATGAAACACCCGTGTAGCCTTCATCTTTAATACTCTCATCTGATTTGGTAAACATTTACTGCTAAGGTGCTGCAACGTCCAATCCCAATTATAGTCATCAAAAAGACAAAATTCCTGAAAAATATATTATCACAAAATGTTGCTTGATGCATTTTTTCTAGAATTGTCAACGAATATTCGGATATTCGAATATACATTTGTACATCCTAATATTCGAATACTGAATTGGTATTCGATAAAATATATTTTTTCAATATAAAAACTGAATGCAAGTGTATTTTATTTCAATGATGGTCATTATTGCATTGAATGATATTTTACGTGTGATAACAATATCTACAGGTGTTAATTTGACAAGAGAGATATAACACTCTTGTGATGACCCTTAGGCCCTGAAAATGTAAGTAATTGTGTTTCTTACATATGACTGTGTTGTGATCAGTTTAAAACACAAAATTGATAAGCATAAACTTCAACTTCGAATTTCAAATGTATTATTAATAAATAAGAAGGTCGAATGTTTGAATACTTGAATATTCGTTTGGAAGGTTGACCGAATATTTGAATACCAAAATTGCTATTCGTTGACATCCCTAATTTTTTCTAATAAAAAATAGAACACCCATAAAGCTGTACCATACTTTTAAGTCCTAATTCAGGACTAAAAGTTGCACACAGTATATTGTGTCTTGTTGGGGAACAATAGAGTCAAGTTATAAAACACCGTTTAAAGTGTAAAAGTTATGCTGGGATCACAAAACAGTATCGGGGATTTCCCTGACGCAGAAATCTTGAGTCCCTGACTCCCTTTTCTTTCTAGGGACTTCTGTGCATCCTCATAAAAGAGATTTTGAAGTAGATCACTAACTTGGAGATTTTCAATAGTATTTCAGTTCTGTATGATAGACATTAAGTTTCCTAAGTAATTTACAACTTCCACACATGAATCAGAAGGACAACTAATGACCTTGACTAACATGAGTTTTCAGAAGGCAAAGCGGGAGATTGATCCCCAAAAAGTGGGAGACTAAATCTTTTTCTTAGCTGAAATTTAGTCAACATGACTACCAACATATCAATATAAAGCTGTTAATGGTAAAATTTTGTGAAATAACCTGTGACCTCGGGGATCATCCCTAAAAAAAAGATGCGGCCAATTTACAAATTATTGCCAATTGTCATGGAATTTGTGAAGCTGTAATAAACAACATGACAAGTTGTATCTTGATCACTGTCACCAAGCGCTTATGGTTGAGAGGGTCTATATAACACCGAAAACATTGTGACCAAGCGCTTATGGATGAGAAGGTCTATATAGCACCGAAAGCACTGTCACCAAGCCATTATGGTTGAGAAGGTCTATATAGCACTATATAGTATTCATGATTTTTTGACTGGTATCCCAATTTTATTACTTCCCATAATCAGTTTGACACATAATTCTGTGAATCAGTCAGGAATTAACTAAAAAGTACCCTGTAACAAAAATTTACGATGTTTATAGTGATGTTTATCTTCAAAACTGGCAGATCTTGGCTCCCATCCTGGAAAGTGTGATAGGCCTATCAAATATGGGAGAACAAATATCTAACCCAACGTTCAAACCTACCACCTCCCGACTGACAGACAAGCACTCTACTGACTGAGCTAACCTGGCAGGATTTTTTAAATACAGTAAAACCTCACTTAAAGACCACCTCAATAATAAGACCACCTTGAAATTAAGAACACACTTTTCAAGTCCATTTTCACTGTTTTGCTCTTTATTCAACCTCAATAAGAAGACCATCTCAATAAAAAGACCAGTTTTTAAGGCTCCCAAGGGTGGTCGTAATATTGAAGTTTTACTGTAGAATGTTTCATGGTTGATCAAATTATTTGAAATGAACAACAAACCTTAGCACACTTTTTCATCTGTTTAAACAAATCAACAGTAAATGCCATGCCCATATTATGCCTGGAAGAAATCCAGTTAGCTACTTCAACCTGAAATACGAGTCAAACATAAAATTACAACTGAGGCATGAAAGTGATTTTAGTTTATTTGCATGTTATTAAATAAGCAACCTGACTTGTTAAACTTTTATAAAAGACAATATTCGCCCTAAAATTAAAAGCAACTTCAGCTTATCATGTAAATCATGTATAGATGATTTGTAATTGTAACAGTACATCAGCTACAGGCCTGACTTTTTCTACAGGCAACAAAGTGGTTAAAACAACAATAAAGTTCGAACTTGTTTACAATCTACTCCTGGTTTCCACTAGCATTCTTGATATTTACATAATCTAATGACATGATCATTAAATCACTTCACATCTCTGCAGGCATATATTGGTCCATGGCAATTAGCACAATTCATGAACAGCACTAAATTTCAGACAAATCCCGATATAAAAAAACTCCTGTATTGTAAGTGTATTTCAATTCGAACATACCTTATTTCGGGAATAATTCCCACAAAATAAAATGTTCCATGGATATAAGTGAACCAACAGTAGTTCAATATTTAGCTATAAGACAAGGGCACTGACAACTTTGTTACCTAGGCAAAATGAACATCAATATAAACAACATACCTTCCCGGCATTAGCAGGAAAGTTTTGCGTTTTGTCATAATTTCCAGCAGCAAGGATCTTACAATCTTTGCATTCTCTGAAAAGAAAAAGAAGTAGAATTTATTACAATTGTATCAAAGTTACATAAAAACATTACAAGCAGTCCAAGACATCTCTGAAACACGAGGTCCATGAGGATCTGATGCTCTGCTGGCTACACATTATGCACATGTACCTCTGATAAGCATTTTTCTGGACAAGACATTTTTCAAAGTTTCTTCCTATACATCGTCGGTACCCAGGTTGTTCATAACATATTGAGTGCTCAACGCAACACTGTCGTAACTCATATATAAAATACAAAGGAGTTACGACAGTGTTGCGTTGAGCCCTCGATATATGAAACCCTGGCCGAATTGATTGTAAAAATCTCGTACTCATGAATAATATATGTACATTGTGTATAATGCCATCTATAAATGACAGTGTTATGGTCCAGACAAGATATTTCAGACCCATTTTTGACGTTTGACCTCAAAGTGTGACCTTGACTTTAGGGCTACGGGTCTTGTGCGCGACACTCCATGTCATCATGATGAACATTTGTGCCAAGTAATCTGAAAATCCCCCAATAAGTAATGGTCTGTACAAAACAAATCTGGACATACACACTCGTGTTCTTCTTCAATTAATATTCAATAGAATTTTCAGTTAACCATTTAGCAAAATAATCAAATATTCCCATCCCTTGTTTGTGCACAATTCCAGTACATAATTATGTACGAATATCAACAAACTGATGAACTATGTTTCTTCTTGTTTTCTGAAAATGTTTGTAACGTCTCTCTTGACTTAGACACTGTTTACAACTCGAAGACAAGATGCTCAAATGTTAGCCGTGAAAATCTAGAATTCAGGGAAAAAAACAGCAACATGTGCATGGGGAAACTTATCAATAATTAATGAATTTAAATGTAATTCATGGGCACACAAGCCATATGTTGTCATGTAGGAGAAGAGTGACTGGAATTACGTTGTTGTGACAGAAGAGAGATACAAATGCTTTAAAATAGCATGATATTACATTTGTCTTAACAAATAACAAAACCTTTAACTTTACTTCAGACATTTAAAATGATTTAAGATGACAGTGACTGTCTTAATATAAAATGAATTGTTTCGTCCATACACTCACTGTCCGATTGTTTATATAAATGATTAATTTTGTGCAGTATAATTCATTAATTAAAATCCGCAAAAACAAGAAAATTGCCATGGAGATACAATAATTCTAAAAGAACAAAATAAATTTATTTCGTAATTTTCTTTCTTTGGGTTCGACATCATTTCTCAACACTATTTCTGTCATTTAATCCCATGACAGACAATGTGCCTGGGGTTTTAATCTGCATTATCCATCTTTTAAACAAGAAACTTTCAAGCATGAATCTGAGGTAAAGTACAAATAACTGCAGGAAGGACATAAACTGTTTGTTTGTTAGTTTTACACAGTTTTCCAACATTATTTCACCTGTTGACCTATAACCAGTGTACCTAGGCTACCATCTAGTACAAACCTGTTTTTCTTCATGTTACTGACAAAATCTCCACATGAAACAGAGATGGTAGACACATTTGGCACTGAAGGTTGCAGGTTAGATCCAATGCCATTTGTCCTCCACCCCCAATTCATAAGGAGAAGTTGTCAGTTGCTCTCAGAAGAGCACATAATAAGTACAGGTTGGTAACACAGGAGCATTGGTTAGGTTAGCTGATGGCAGAACTTGATTGAACTACTGCTGAAAAAAACTCCCAACACAATGGCCTCAGATCTAACATCTTCACTTCAACTTAAGTCACCACAGAGCACACAAGCCTTGCCAAGCATTTGATTCCATAACCTATTAGAAGATGAACACCCTCCTGCCTGAGCTTATTTGACAAGTAAACATAAACACTGGCTTAATGTTTGGAAATTACCCAATTAAGATGGTACTTAAACAAGACTAGAACTGATGGATGCTCCTAAAAGTTATCTATGAACCATACCAAGCCATTAATGTGAACATCTCCTGGTAAGTGAAGCTTCCCATTGAGGTCAGGGTTGGCAAAAAGACGGGAAATACTTGTATTTCCCAGAACGGCGGGAACTGATGGATTATTAAGTGACACAAAACACAGAGCATAGCCAAAGGCACTTCTTTACTAAAAAGTATGCTACAAACAAAGTAACAGTACATTATCTTGTACAAGTATAATAAATCCAATAACAGTCAAAAGTGTGAACAAAATTCACAAATCTCCGCTCTAAACATTCACTCTCTCAAAACATTTGCTTTTATTATGTACATGTACTATGATAATATGGTGAAACTTCTGATCCCCTGACAGTAAAACATGAAGCATAAATATCCTGTGTGGAATTTTAATGATATGGTAGACTTTGATGGTTCTATATTTTTGGTCATAATAGACTACATGTTGCTGAAATTTGGAGTATTTCCCAGTATTTCCAACTTTCTTAAATTAAAGAGTATTTCCCAGTAATACCGGGAATTACCACTGGTAAATACCGCACCGGTAAATACCATGCCAACCCTGATTGAGATTCACCGAATTCTGGTTGGTACTTGCTGAGGCAAAGCAGACACAAATGTAGCATGGAAGCACATACTAATGCAAGGACTGACAAAGTGGCAACTATATGCTCCTCCTTGGGGGAATCTACAAAGCAATGTACCATAATGCACAGATCAACAAAATATCAAACCCATCCAGTTAGCTCAGTTGGTAGCACCCTGGGCTGTCACCCTGGAGGTTCGGTTCGATTCCTGGGAGAGGGGAGCACAGTGTATAACCCGATGTGATAGAGGGAAGCATTCCAGACAGGTGAGTAGCGGTGTTCATTTTCTGACCAATAATTCGTAATTTCGAAGTTTCTGTGGGATCTTTTATCGTCCGAATGACGGTGAATGTCTAAATTTACTATAAAAACAGTACAAATCGATATCGTTATTGGGATATACACTGTTGGGAGTATGGCACTTGATCCTCTGACCTTGGTATACAACCTCAAACACTTGTGTGAAGTTTCAGGTAACTCAGTCTATGATAGTTGCAGATATATCACATAATGTGAAAATCTTTGACCAGGGTTTTCTACTTATAAAGGGGGGTAATTCTGTCAAAATGGCAGTCAGAGTTATGGAACATGGTTCCACAGGTTCTTCTTAAGACCCTGAACACTTGTATGAACTTTCAATCTAATACTACCAGTAGTTGCATAATATTTCACTTGTTGACCCGAACACAAATGCAGGGGCAGGTACAACAGCCCCTGGTTGGCACCCTTTTCTTCAAATAGTCAAGCTAACAAAGGTATAAACACAGTAAAACAAAAACAATTAACAGCAACAATATGGAAACAATCAACCGTGAAAAAAACGTGAAAATAATAATTGAAATTCAAACAAGAAGAAAACTTTGTAACAGCACTGATGTTACCTGCAGGTATCTTTTCAACAAAACGCTGTTAAGAATAAAAATCATGTGAAAATAAGTGCTGATAAAATCAAACAATTAAACAATGTGGACAGAGAAAAAATGAAGGGATGAATAGAGCTCTGTATAAATATTTGGTTGTGGCTTAAATATTGATTGGGAAGTTCAGTAATTAGAACAAGAGGGCTTACTATATCATTTCACCAAGTGAGTGATTTTTTTGGAAAATAATTTTACTGCCTTTTGGGAAAATATGGTAACGGTTGTTTTGCTTATAAATAAATGTGGCTGGTGTTTGCTATATATATGAGGTGATGACTAAGAGTAAAAATTCTTTTATAAAATGTTAAGTATACAAAAACCTGACTTAATTAAAAGAAATTCAGTCAGAGGGGGGAAAATGAACAAAGAATTGGGAACAAATGAAGATTTGTTTGGGAAGCAGGGGACACAGCCTAAAATTAACCCAAAAATTCACTGCAAGTATACATGCCGTTTTGGCTTTTTATTAGTGACCTTCTCAGCATCATTCATGTCAAAATCCATGTGGTAGATTTAGGAGATGTTGCTTATAAGTTCCACTACATGCACATAAGGAACAAGGCCCCACCCCTGGCAGCCATGTTTTTGACCAAACTAAATACTTTATACATTCTTGTTAGTCTTCAGGACCACAAGACAATGCTGCACACCAAATATCAAAGCTCTATAGGGCCTTATAGTTTTTGGTCAAGTAGATTTATGAAGTTTTCACTTTCCATCTATATAAATACCGGTAGCTATAATGTGTATTTCATGAAGGCAAAAACTCATATGAAGAGTTGATACATATACCGACCAGAGCAAAATGCATCAAATGTAAGGTTTACCATAATACGCACAATTAATTTCAATAAATCATGCCTGTTACTAAATATAGCATGAACATCTATCACTTATATCCTTTATTATAAGGCTATCCTTACAAAATTGTTTGTTTGTGGTTACGCAACTCGGAATTTTAACAGTGGGTAGGAAGGTAGGTTTTTTGTTGTTTTTTTTTAGTTTTGTACAGTAATGACTGACCTAACAAAATTTTTTTTAATTGATGAACCTAGAAAAATTAATTGAGTAGCAGCATTTTTTGATGAGTTGATCGCGTTTATGCGCACTTACAATTTTTTAAACAGTTTCAACTGAACTAAGTTTCACTTGCACAAGTCGTGCACAGGAATTCCACACCCCTGTATATACTCATCCTCGTAACCCAGGCTATTCATAACTTAAATGATACCCTGGGCAAACTGACTGTAAAAATATCGTACTAATGAACAATTAATGAGGTGAAATCAAGCTGCTTGATTGGCTGCATGGCACACACCTCATGCAATAAGGAAATTGCTGAGTTACGCATGAAATCGCTGATAGCTGTTCACAAAGGAGATTCCTTCTTTTTTGTTATCATCCATTTCATTGGTCGAGAAATGCTAATGAATATTCATGCATTACACTAGCCAATTTGCCCAGGGTACCATATATGTTATGAATAACCTGGGTACCGAGGACGAATATACTGAGCAAGACCTCTAACGCAACTTGTTAATTTTTTGTCCTTTCAATTTCATATGATATAGTAAATCAATTGTCTTGCTCCACTAGTAAATACTTTTTTAACTTTGAAGCATAGAGTCTGGCCCAAACAAATATCACTGTTTGCTTAACATAATGACGAATGAGAATACTCCAGATTAGGTAAGTTTATTGATGACTTAGGCTTCCATGTTATTTAACAATTTCAAGTACATAGTTAAGTATTGTAGAAACAAGGACAAAGGATGGAAAAAGCAATAATACAACCTACTAGAGTATAAACATAACGTACATGTTAGCATTGTGGTTAAACCTAGACTAAGTGTCAATTACATATAATGTATACTTAGTTTTACAATTGTATTTAAACGAGACAAAATATTTTGCTTCAATTACAAGTGCAGTATGACGTTTTATTCAATGAAGCATAGTGAATATAAATGTTTAATAAGACTCTCATTTTTGTTTGATAGAAATATAATACACGTATATCATAATTTATGACTTGATATATCAACATTATTATTAAATGTGACAGTCTATGAGATTTTTGGGCCACATGCACTGAGCCTCGTTTCTGAGAAAAACGCAATAAAGATGACACCATGTTTTCACATAATGACATCATGTTTTCACATTAATTGCAACAGCTAGTTGAAACATTCCGGTAACAGATTTATGATTCAGCAGCGAGCAGAGGCGAAACAATTATCGGTAAACATTGAGACTGCCCCTTTTCTTAAGGAAAAGAATAATATACATTTATTTGTAAAATATTTTTGTATCTGAAAACTTATTTACTGCATTAAATTTGTGAAACTCAAGAAATTTTTGAAGATCTAGTCTTGATAACCATATTAAAAGTGCTATGGTTTTGCAATAATTTTTCTTTTGTAGTGACCTACAAATATCCCTGCATTCAGAAATGTTAATAACTCAATTTTGCCCAGATATGTCATTTGAGCTAAAAATCTCAGAGAATGACACAAATATTAAAACTAAGAATGGGAATATTTGATTTTAACATAATCAATACACATACCTAGATTTGAAGTGTAAGCAAATATGACAGCTGTTTCTCACACGTATTAAATCGAGCGTCTTTAAAAATAATTTATGGGTCATTTCGAAATTTACGGACATCTGCTGTTAATGCAAATGTGTCAGCTGTTATGAACTTTTGAATATTTTATCTTTTATTCATTCTTAACTGTGTCGTTCAGGTAAATCAGTTTGAATATACAGTGTATCATCAGAATTGTGTGCTGCTATAGGTTTTCCAACCTCTTCTGTATTAAAGAGTGACATCATTTCCAGAAAACGCAACATGTGATGTTACTATTTGCAAGCAGGAAACAATATTTACTCCATAATTATGGTCACTTTGTTTTCATATTGCCATATAGGGCAAATATTGCTTACTGTCTGAACATGGTGACGTCACATATGACGTTTTCTGGAAATGACGTTACTTAGAGAAGAGGTTGGAAATCGTACAGCTGTGCTCGGATAGTCCTTAGAATACAAGAATACAATATATTTTGTAAATGGGCAAAGGCAATATACAACATGTCATTGCATTTTTAACCTATATAAGAAACACAAAACAATATCTAGAATTTGATACATAATATCAATGCAGTTAATATATTTGTCAATTAATTTTTTTTTATTCAAGTTAATTTTGATTTAAATTTAACCGGTTAGTGCTTTTACTAACTGATAATTGGACGTTCAGTTAACTGCTGAAATCCCTAGCTAAAAGTTAATTTCAAGAAATTTCATCTAGTCAAGACACACACATGTGATACTTATTAAGCTTTAATTACCTAAACACTAAAATGGCGTTTTGAATATGTCTTTTAACTACACATGTTTTGGACATTTTGCATTAAAAGCAATGGAACTTTCCCAGATGTTGCGTTAGAAGTTTTGTATACATTGTATTTAACACTCCAACTCTATTAGGCACACTCCCGCTATTTTTGAGAATGTACCTCGACCAAGAAACTGATAATTTTTCTTCACCAGAATCCATTTTGTCAACTGTAAACCAGTTACGACAGCGGAAATCACCACAAACATTGGTGTAAAACTGCTGTCTCATCTTTCTAAATAGCCAGAGGCCTTTTCCTTGCGCATAATGATAATTTAATAATGATATTTTCTTACCAGTCGTATTTTTATCAGACATTCACCAAGACAAAGAATAACCCATCATGTTCAACAGTTAATTGGATCAATCACGCGTGTGTGATGACCAATGTAGTTTTTACACCACATCCGGACTAATTTAAGGCATCCATCTCGTAAAACATTTCACGCCAATTTAACAAATATTAAATGTGCATCATAGACAAAATCTCTTCACAATGGTTGACCTTGGAAACTAAGATGTGGCGCTTTTGAATTCTGCGAGAAAATTTATTTTTCGACTTGCGACACAACAAACATTGTTGCCAACTACAGTAGATCTAATAAATCACGATGCGGCGCCTATGAAGTCTGCGAGTAGAATTTTTACTTGTGGCACTTAATAATCTTGGCTTAAAAGGTAAATATGCCAATACAAATCAGCTTTCAGACATTGAAAGACATATAGACAACTGAAATGCTTACATATGTAATTGATTAGTAGGTGCGAACAATATATGCTGGTATTATGCACATCCGGATATAGCAATATGGTTTGCATTGTCATTATACGTTAATTTTTTCATTCAAACAAAAGTTATGGTACGAATTTTACGATTTTTGGGCAATGGAAAAGTATCGAAATTTGTGTTTTTTCCAGATGCCAATACACTTGCAGGGTCAGTGTTTTACTGCATGCCAGGCACATTAAATAGAGCGTATATGATATGTGAACTGGACATGAATCAAAGCACTGTGTGACATCAAATATTTTGTTCTTACTTTAATTTCAGGTTTTGCATCATCTGTAGAACTGTTAACACATCTGGTGTGACGTAATAGTCTTCTTCAAGCAACAACACCAGTCCTTCATAGTTCTTCATCACAGTCACATTGTCAAATATATGATTTAACTGAAATATAAAAATGAGAGGAATATATAGCAAATTTATAATGGCAATTTCTGAAGATTTTTCTTTAAATTTAGGTACAAAAGTCCGACATAATTCTATGAAACCAGCGATATGCGTTATTTTCATGTTCTCACCAATCAGGTACCAATAGAGAAGGTAAGTATATATTTCTACATCAACTGTAATCAAAACTTGTCTTTTTAACTTGTTCTATAAACGTAGAGTTTTTTCCCCCGAAGGAGATAAGGAATTTCCTTATTTACAATCTTAGGAGCTTATATAATAGTGGTCACTAAATCCTGTTCAGTAACTCTGCGACAAAAACCACAGTGTCTTTTATGGTTTAAAAAGCTAATAAGACATTATCAAAGCTAACACTATCACACATTCTTGGACAATATCAATACAGTAAAACCTCACTTAAAGACCACTTCAATAATAGGACCCACCTCAAAAATAAGAAACCTATTTTCAAGTCCATTTTCACTGTTTTGCTCATTATTCAATATTAGGATCACTTCAATTTATAAGAAGACCAGTTTTCAAGGGTCTCAAGGGTGGTCTTATTATTGAGATGTTACTGTAATTTATACGGTAATTCACTGATCAATGTATTTTATATGAGCGCGGCTATGGGATTTCCAACCTCTTCTGTAAGTGACATCATTTCAAGTAAACGCAACATGTGATGACACTATTTTGCAAGCAGGAAACAATATTTACTCCATATGGTCACTTACCTTTCAAATTGCCATTTAATATTGCTTACTGTCAGTACATGGTGACGTCACATGGGACTAGGAAATGACGTCACTTATAGAAGAGGTTGAAAATCGTACAGCGGCGCTCATTTCATGCTCATGATTTACCACATAATAACAGTGTATTATTATCCAATAAACTCACATCAAAATTATCAAAGTTACAATGACATCACACAAATGACATCATACAAAATATTGAGACATTCAACAAGAATATAGTTGATGTAATTAACGAGTAAAACATAAAAAAGAACCAATATGAAGCATGAAGTAAACAGAATATTTGTTACTTCACCTTGTGAGCATAATAAATCGAGGGTTCTGCACAAGACTATCCTAACTCCCATGTATTTATATAGGAGTTAGTATAGTCTTGCACTGAACCCTCAATATCAGACTGACTGGTGAAAATAGTCCGTACGCTGCTCACTCAGTGAAATAACTTTCAACCTTACACCGAAACATACAAATATCCTCTATTTATTGTATTCAAAAGGTACCTCTGTGTGTTGTTGTCTAGTTTAAAAAAAAAGGTTTTGACTAGTGGCCATGAGACAGTAATGTTGACTTGAAAACAGCAAGACAGTAACAAGAGGTATATGGACAATTGATTATATTGTATTAACCACAGGTTTTCGGCATGCAAAATGTGCTCTTACACAGAGCCGGGTACCACCTTTCAAAATGGCAGCGTTCGTGTGAAAGGAAAAATGCGAGCTAAAAAATAGCGATCTCCGCGTCTGCATGTCGATTTGTAAGTTGTTTGATATTGCAATATACTTTTTTAAATGTTTCTTATTGAAATCTAAAGTTGTTCGTCAGGTGAATAGCGATTTATAGTAGTTTTGTTCTGAAAATACCGACTCGGTCTAACGGTAGGAAGTTGTCCGACCTAGCCATTCTTGATGTTTGACAATCAAAAAAAAGTATATTCTGATTGTGAAAAGTTTTTGAGCATAATACACTGTCGACATAAATCCCTTGTGTGTATTTTAAGACCTCAGTGATAAAAATCGGTTGAGAAATGGCTTTGAAAAGTATGTCAAAGCAAATGTGTGTATATATTTTCATTGTAAATACGTATGAAGTTGGACACCTTTATCTTACTACATTGTATAAGAACAGAGTGAAAAAAATATTTTCAATGCGGGTTTTAAATGTCATGGCTACTCACCGGCCACCTGTGGTATAACGACCTACTACAACCATAAGGTTTAATGTTCCACAGATTTTTAATTAGTTCAAACATTTAATCCAAGCACATCTCAGTTCAGGCCTTATAAGAGAGAAGAGTTTCAAATTATTTTAAGAAGTTGATCAATGTATTATTCTGTTTCAATGGTGTTTAACTCATTTTCTAAATATTAGTTGAGCAAACTGGGCCACAGTGTACAGTATTACATTGTATGATCAGGGTTTTCCCTAGGATTTTTCAGCTAGGGGTCCTCGGATCCTCATGCTTGACAACTTGGGGGTCCTTACTTAATTTGTAGGGTCCCAGATATATGCAGTTTATACTTGACAAAAGTTTATTTTAGGGGTCCAAGGTATGCACAGTAAAGTGGAAAATGGGAGTCCCTAGAAAGAAAAGGGAGTCAGGGAAATCCCTGGTATATGTTCATACATGTACCTTTCATATAGTAGGCCACAGAACTGAGTTATCCACTTGTAAATGTAAGCTCAAGTGTTATACAATGTAGTTAGAAAATTGAAACATTTTGCCCATGTTTAACTATAACATCAAGGACTATTTATTTTATATCATTTCAATCCACAGTAAACATTGATGAAACACTGGGTGGAATGAGCTACACAATCAATACTATGAAGTGTAAAAAACCCAATGTAGACTAATGGTCACAGTCATGTGGCCATTATAATACAAGAAACAGACTTTAGCTTTAATCTTATACTAAGGATCTTTTCTTTCTGAATACGTGATTTTGACAATGGAATGTTTCAAGGATTTTACAATTGTTTACACATAACACAATACTATCACAACTGTGGTAAAATCATCTCTGTGTATATACCACTTACTACAACAATGCTTGCATATTTTTATTTGTTAACTATACTGACCACAGGTGATATATAAACGTATTATATCATACATATTATAAAAAGATTTTAAATGTTTAGAGAATTTCATCTGCTTAAGTAATCATGACAGTGTATAAATGTAATAGCGATTTTTGACATTAGACCAGTACATGGCACTCTGACATTTTCATTGACTGCATTCATAAAAGATATTGTAAAGAAAGAATATCTCGGCATTTATTTCTTTTTCAAGACCACTTGTTGTAATTTGGTATATCTGGTGTAAAGATGAGTGTCTGTCTTCCAACCACAATAAGAAAACCCCAAAACTGATAATCGGAATTTAAAAAATTAAACTTGGTTTGAGAACACCTGACAAATGTGCAAACTGAACAAAATGAGAGGTTGAAACACTGTTTGGTTCTCTAAGATTACACTGCATACCCGAAACTCAAAATTTTCTGCCAGGAAGTGACACATAGAAAATGGTCATAAAACTTGTGTTTTGGGAATCCAACAATGTCATTTATGCTGAAGTTATGGTCTTAAACCATTTTTTTTACACTCACAGACAGATACATCCACCTCTGATACTGACAAGCATGAAAACTATGATATGACTGTTGTGTATTGTGAAGTACACCACACATGCACCTAAAGAGCATTACTATTTCAGTCAGAAGGCTTCTAGATAGAACCATTGACTGCAAATCATCTCTATGACTTTTTCATGAGAAAAAATTCTACCCCGATAAGACGATCTACCCCAGTGTTGTGTAGGGCAAGATTCTGGTCATAGACCGTAATCATGCCGCCAAGGAAGTTCCTAATGAATCAGGGATACATTCAGTAAAGATGTTTGAGGCAACGTTTCGTAACATTCGTAATTTGGTTCCCCGTGTGCAGTGAATGTAAAGCAGTGGGTCAGGGATACAAAACAAAACATTTTCGTAATGTTCGCAATTGTTAGCCGTAACTGAATGCAGGGAAGGTGAAGAGAACAATTAACACTAACTGCACACCATTCAGGAAGAGCACATAATATAAGCTCAATTATCATACAAGTATGGTGCTTATCTGAATCACTCTTTGATCTGTTTACAGGAAAAACAGTAATGATGGTTTAAAAGGATATGAGGCATGTAAGGCACGTACCCAAAACCTTCAGGATAAGTGGCCAAACCTTATCCAGTAAACTACCAGTCCCCTTACAGCATTTTGTAGACAAACACATGCTACTTTTATTTTTTCAGGTAGACCTTTATACACAGGTCAGACTGTACATGAAATTACCCTGGGCAGGACTTTGTTCAATACAAAGACATCAACAGACATGTTAGACAGTACATCAGACTGTTCCAGGCCTTGTTTCACTAACAATTATCCTGCTAAATTTGAAAATTCTGCCACATTTATGAAATCTGTTTGAAAAGATGGTTTTTTACAGCTAAGAATGTCAACTGGAAAAGCATGGTGAGGACTTGTATGAGTCAAAATCCCAATGCTGCATTCGGATTTCCTATAACGCAGCAAGTAACTGAAATATCACATGTTTAAGTTAGACTTGATCAACAATGAGAAATGCGAGCATAAATTTTGTAAGACTCTTGTTCTCTTGTTTGATCTTCTAGATAACTAACAACATGACACTGAAAAGTTGATCCCTAATAATCAGCAAATTTGAACTGATTTAATATACAAACACATAAATAAGCTATATGTATTGGTATTTGCTAATACTATCCCACTATGATAGAGTTAAGACTGTACAAACATGGCGCAGTATTACATATACTTATCAATGCTCCTTGCATAATACATGGGAAATTCTTTAAAAATCAAAGTGCTTTCATTATATGCGCCAGATCATGTTTTTTTGGAGAATTGAAAAAAAATTCCCAATACAAAGAGACCTTCAGTTTTTATAGAAAACATTATTCGAAGTTGGGTTTATGGTAAAATCTCGACCTTTTTGCAAAATCGGTGGACTTTTCTGAATTTTTTTTTGAAAATTAGGAGACAAATGGTGCGTTTTCATGCTATATAACTAAAGCGGAAGAGTAAGGTAATTTACAGTGTCAAACAACTGATATAGTGGTGCGAATTTGTCCATAGCCCCATCCCCCCTCAGCCTTGGAACTTTTTTTTCCCACTTTTTCTGACGAATTGTACCCATTGGTTTACGTGCGTATGCCTGGATATGCTCCTGCCAAAGACTGACCACTGATTGATAACTTACCTTCCAAAACCAATGATGTTTTGTTTGACAATATTTAGCTTCTCTGTAATGACCATATTTATCAGGATATGCAGCATTCTGGCACTTTGCTTTAACTGCCCTGAAAATGAAAGCAAGAAATTATAATCAAGTACATAGTTTGTGAATCATCATATATATTTAATGCTATTAAAAACGCAACTATATCACTTTAGCCTTCATTTTGTTCCAAGTATTCAATGCATTTTATTCATCATACTCCTGTACGTGGGGGGGTGGGGTGGGGGGGGTACATAACAACCAAGCCAGCAACATCATGAACTTAAAGCAACAAATCACTTACTCTTCTCTCTTCATATTTCTGGGACAATCCCGTGGATCTTCTCCGGGAAATGATTTTGGATGTACTTGTAATGAATGAGGAAAGTATATCTGCAACACCTGTAAAAAAAAGCAATAATATTAGTGTATTGCGATTTTTTAATTACGTACAGAAAAACCTCAATAATACGACCACCTTTGGGACCCTTGAAAACTGGTTGTCTTATTGAGGTGGTTTTAATATAGAGTTTGAACAGTCAAAATGAGCTCGAAAATCGAGGTTTCAATTTTGAGGTGGTCTTATTATTGAGGTGGTCTTTATGTGAGGTTTTACTGTATATTATGTAATGAAATGATTTCCGTACTTTGATGTGCTTCAATTACAACATTCTATTTAACAACTGTCCATACTAACTGATTCTTCCTGATACTGTCTTTGTATTAGAGGTGATATTTTCTGTATAATTAACATGAAGAACATACATGTTTTAATACAATGAACATACCTACAATCTCCAAAATAGAACTACTTAAAAATTCAATCTAATGGTAATTTATGTTTACATTTACAGTTATAATGTAATGTGAAAAAAATCTATTTAAAAATACATCTTAATATTGTGTGTGATACTGTACATGCGTATACATATGTCTTGAAATATCTTATTTTGAAAACATACAACATATTATGTACTCATATATTTTATATGTACATTTGTAAATGATTGGGTTTTTTGTTTTCCATATGACTGATTTGTATTATGGGCCGGAGGCCTAAATTACTCACAATGAATATTGTTATATATCTTGTAATGAAAATGACAGTTTCACGCATTTATAATCTGACAAGTTTGGATTGTTGGCACCACAGGGAGTAACTAAAAATAACATAAATTAAGCACTCCAACTCATATTTAATATAATGTTAACTAATAAAGAATAAGTAAATAAATATTGACCACTTACAGCACAAAAATCAATATCCCTGACAAGTTTGGTCAAAGCCTCGTTGTAAACATCATGGCTTATAATGAGCAGACTGGTCTCAATTTTCTTTGCTTCTTTTAAAGAGTCTAGGAGTATCTTGAGGTAATCCAGTCTATCATGAACTTGCACAACTATCACAACACTTTCTTGATTAAGTTTTAATCCAAACCTGTATAAGTTATGAATCTTTTGTTCCCTATTTATTCGTAAAATTTCAGTTTGAATTTGAGTCAAATTTTCATAATCAACTGAGCTGCTTATGGAGTCATCGCTACGATTGAAGAAATTCGGCTCGATAATAAACTGCGACTTATTATTCATTCTGTCTATGCTACTCAGTAATGCCTCTTTTGCCGATTTCCCTATCTGAACATGTGGCCCCTCTTTTTTATTCATTGACCCTTCAACATTGCCGTAACCAAATCCCTGATCTTCAGATGGTGATGGTTGAAAATTAACTAGTATATGCAAATTAAGTATAACAAACAAACACAGTACCACCATTAATAGCCATCTAAGCAACCGCCGCATTCTGGGGACCCTCATTGCGATCCCTACAACGTGTCAACCGAGATGAGAGGAGTAACAGTACCGAAAAGACTAATTCAAAATCGTGCCAGATTTAAGTTACCAGAAGTCGTGGCAACAATTTACTAATTTCCTTTTAATAATATTTGTCTTCATTATTTAAAACACAACTTCAAACTGCCGCCATGTTGCCGATAATCACCACAAACTCATTTACATCGGTGTACCGACAGTTGCAGCTTCTGGGCACTTGTAGGACAATTTTCTGAAAAAGAAACAGCATAAGAATGAACAAGAATATTTGAAAGGACAGCAAGATCAACTGCCTGAAATTAAGCTTGGGTGGGGGGATGTACTGTAAGAATGGATGATGTTAACACCATGAGAACAAAAATTGAAACAGAGGACAGAAAACGTAAAAAATACTTATAGTTGGAAGGAGGTAGTGGGATCGAAGTGTGTACATTTGGGGTGCTAATTAGACACAGTATGGAGTTACACACCATATAAATATAGATTAGAGGAAACAAGGGGAGATACTAAAAAAGTGAAATGGAAGTAACAAGTAAAGAAAAGTCAAGGTTTGTCATATAAAGGAGTTGGAAAATAAGGAGAGTTGGCCAGGAAGAAGGGGTGTTTATCATGGATACTATAAGAACTCTAAACTAACAGGATACTGATGTCTGCTACTCATCACAGGCAAATTCCCATGAGAGGTCAAATAGATCAAAATAAAGGTATGAATAAAAAATGAGAATTATGACATGAAACTTTCTGTGACAATTACAATATCTGACCCTAGTGACCTTGACCTTGGGAGTACCTGAACCTTATTGCTTAACGGAACATATCTGCTCCTAACCTTAAGACCTATCCCCAGGTGAAATATATTATGACATTTCCACCAAAGGGGGTCGGTCGGCACGTTAGGAAATGACCTAAAACAGACATCCAAGTCAAAATCAATCATACCATGTAATATCTTTAACAAGGGTTATAACTAAAACAAAAATATTTTTACCCCCGGTTCATTTAAGTGTCCGTAAACATTTTAATACTCCGCCAAATTCACATTCACAAGTACCTGCGTGTAGCTAATACAATACACTTCCAACAAACAATAACAATTTAGCAGTTCATCTCACCAAAAATCAACAATTCAACGTGAATTATCGAACAAAATATTGACATCCCAAATTAAAACACAAAACTTATGCTATACAAATATTGCCTTCAACAAACAAATGAATCACTTAATTAAATTAATTCACAGCTTTATATGTTTTCAATCAAACACTGGCAAGATAAGTCAAGCACAACAAAACATTTAAAGTAATATTTGCTCATTTTTTGTTCATTTGTTTACCTTATTAACAAACAAACAAAATATGTTTCCTATAGTAAAACTATCAATGAACATGTAGGCATTAACGAAGAATGAACTCATAATGTAATGATCCGTATTTGTTGAAGAAAAATGTTTGTACAGTGGAACCTCCCCAAACCGGACACTCTAAAAAAGCGAAATACTCCCAAAACCGGACATTTTTTGCGGTCCCGAATTTTCTTCTATTTTTATTGTATAAAAACACTCTGAAAACCGGAACCTCTGAACTCCGGAAACCAGACGAAAATTCAACTTAATTTGGTTCGATTTCTATATAATTTCATCTTCGAAATCCGGAACAACTTTCAGCTGCGCGTGTCATCATGATTAAACTTGCATTATGTTGACAATTTGTGTATGTTTACTTTAACAATTGGACATTACTACACAGGTGTGAAAATCACTTATTGTTGCCGGACGTCAGGTCTGATTAATGCTGATGGCAATTATTACTGATTGAACTTTTATCCGTTGATTTCAAACATACAATCTTGTGTGAAAACATATACAAAAAATGTTGTCATGAAGCAGGAATTATCACTTTTATGAGTCTTTCTTTTCATA
Source organism: Mactromeris polynyma (assembly GCA_032209605.1). Classification (NCBI taxonomy): domain Eukaryota; kingdom Metazoa; phylum Mollusca; class Bivalvia; order Venerida; family Mactridae; genus Mactromeris; species Mactromeris polynyma. The sequence continues at coordinate 9,471,475 of JASFXZ010000012.1, forward strand.
AAAAAAACCATTTTATTTCATGTGCATCACAAAGTAAAAGATATGAATTTCTTTAAGCTTGCTTGTACATTTTTAAAATAAAGGCAGTCATGTTTGTTACAAATGTGTACATTTTTTTTAAAATAAAAAAATATCATGTGGTTATACCATGTAAAATTCAAAAGGTGCAATTATTCAATGAAATAATGACCTGAACCTAGGTAAGAGTATAAAATAGCATCAAAATGACCAAACCCTCTACAAACCGGAAACCTCTGCAAACGGTCCCGAAGGTGTCCGGTTAAGGGAGGTTCCACTGTACATCATAAAATTTAAAAAAAAACGTTTTTTTTTAACAATCGGGGTATTTTACAAGTTTTGCCCGTTAGTAATATATTGGTAAAAAAATATATTTTCAATCAGTTGTACATTGCAATGGTTCTTATTAGAGATGTTTTAGCCAATGTAACAACAATACTGCATGAAGCCAATTCAAACATTTTATGTTCAGATGAGCCAGATACATCGTCAACATATTGAACATTAGGTAGTTAGATTAACTTGTACTTCAATAATCTAGGATTGGTTACAGACAATAAATGATAACTTAAATACTGCTAAAGCTCTTCATGTAGACAAATATCTTTTCTTATCAGAAATTCGACAGAAATTCGATTACTTGCATTAATCATTCACGCCAGAATTTTTTGTAACATCCACAAATATTTGAGAAAATCCAAGCCAGTTGGCCATCTTGGATGTGACACACTACAAGTCGATTCCTGTAGATTATTTGTGTGGAGTTTCATGTAAATCCTCCCAAGCTTTTAGAAGTAGTTTGCTTTTAAAGTTTTTGTTAACTGACAAACTGACCGACCAACAGAGTGACTCAAGTGTAACCCCCAAACTTTATTTGCAGGGGTATAACAGAACTTAAATGCATTAAATCAATACCTGTAGAATGTTATGTCCCATACCAGTGTTTCCTTCACTATCACAATACCCCTATATTACGTTATTATAACAATTTTTGCGAACTAATTCTGAATAGTTAATAAGTATTAAATAATTGCCACTTTACTTTTGAACAGTTTAAAAAGATTAAGCCTAAGATTATAGTATGTTGTCATGCCTCCCAAGTGTTACAATCTACAGTGTTATTTTTGTTGATTGTTTTTCTTTAAAGTTTATACTGGACTGTGTCATAATCCTTATACAATAGAAAAGTCTTCTTCATTAGAGTAATATCCACCAGAGGCTTCAACAGTTTTACCCAACAAGCAACAGGTCAACTTAAGACACAAAGTGACAGAATTTGAACTCATGGCTTTCATTTATCTTCTAGTACAGTCACCATTCTCTGGCATAATAACTGTTCGTCGCATTAGGGGGTGTGAGATAAAAAAGTGCATAGCACTATAGTAAATAGAATATAAATTATTATTAACATTTTTTTCCTTTTGGTAAAATTTCTTTGTAAGAACTTTTCTTTAGGTTCATATGTCTGCCCAGTTATTAGACACTTTACAAGTTTTCCAGCTAAAGAACGTTATATTCACCTTGATTAAACACTATCCATGTTAAAAGGGAAAGCGGATATGATTCTAACATTATATCCATTTAAATCTATGTTAAAATTGCTTTGTTTGAAAAAAATTCCGACCTTAGGTAACCTACCCTATATTTTTGGGGCATCAGCTACCTAAAACTAACAAAAAATGTTGGCCTAAATGATACATTATAATTGTCCCACTACTGACACTTGAATCACCTGACTAATCATACAATGGATCACTCAAATATTTAATCACACAATATTGCTAAATACAAACACTTCTGTCAACATATAGTTACTTTGGCTAATGTTTATATGAACAAACTGAATTTTGCAAACTTTGTATTAAAATAATTTACAAATATATAAACTGTTGATATACATACTTTCAATTTGGTATCATACGTCCTCTCAGTTAATACGTCTCGATTGTCTGTTTTAAATGGTTGAACTGCCTGCGTCCTCAGTTAATACGTCTCGATTGTTTGTTTTAAATGGTTGAACTGCGGAAAGCCTAGAGCTACCAGTCTAATGTATTTCACATTGCGATATCTGAAATGAATGCATAATTATCTCTCTCTACTACATCACAAACACAACCAGCTGACACACAACATCAAGCTGGGTATATATAGCATTACTTGTTTCATTTAAATGGTAAATAAACACACCTAGCGTTGGTGCTTCATCTTTATCTAGACAAAAATTTTGTCCTTTGAAATTTATTTATAAATTTTATTGTGTTCACGGTAAGCATATGATCCATCATTCTGAAGGTTTTCCATTCATAACATTGGGTAATTTCCCTTCAATATGATATGGTAACTAAACAAAAAATAAATTTCTAACTTATCAATAATTTATTTTAAATTTAATTTTGTAGAAAGTGCATGTTATTTAATATTCTAGACAACCATTCATGCAGTACTACATATTTTTAGAAGTTGTTTATATTGCAAACATTAAGGTTCATGTCAAGCGGATAAGCATTGCAAATGCAGCAATTGCTACAAATAATGCAACACAAATTTCTGGGAATTCAATACATTCTAACTCAAATCAGTTGCATAATATAAATGATAAGTGTATAACAAGAATAAATTGTGTGTTTAATATATGCCTTTGTGCACTACCATAGCTGTATAGGCCAAAATTATGTGACATTTCAGGTAAAAAAGGGTCCTTCACTAAAAATATATCCAACTTGTTATCATGAAAACATTTTAAGTTTAATATCATACCAACATTATTATCCATTATCATAGTAAGATGGTACGAGAACTTATTTATTCTAGATTTTATCAACAAAGTAGAAATTTGATGTCAAACTTGTTCGAATGTTGTCACTTAAGGCACCGCCATTTTTGTTTGTTGACATTTAAGAGTTAATCCAAGTGTTATAGACTTTCTTTTGTCTCTATTCACCTAGAATAGTGTTTCATTCATCAAAAAAAGTAATAGTAGAAATTATTTTTAAAGTTGTTATTTTTTTACATATTTTCTAAAAAGTCTGAACATTTTAAGTATTTTGGTTTTTAAATTACATTATTTGTCAATAACAAATAATCTACCTGTATCGATCTGCTCATTCAGACGAACATTTAGATATATAATAATCCATATTGCATAGTTATTTTACTTAGAAAATCAGTGAATTGTAATATGCAAAATCCGCTTTACATGAACCTTAACCCTTTCCCCCTTAATGCCGCGTTTCGACGCCTTTACCGCGCGCCACCTGATAACACATTTCGACGCATTTACACAGTGCCACCTAATACCGCATACGGACGCTTTTTCGGCCTGCCACATGTAGACGCATTCGGACGCGTCGGGAAATAAGAGGCCATAAATCATTCATAATGATCTGAAATCATATTTTTGGACATTCAATAGATAATATCTACCCTTAATCTGCCATATTACGTAATAAAACCATGGGGTTCCTTTTGAAGTTTTTGCGTAATTGGCCGATTAATAAACACAATTGAAGTCTCGATCACACGTGCTAATCGTGGGAAATACTATCAATATTATTGTTTCAAGCGGTCAAATCCGGATATTTCTGGTTCAGGGTTAATGTATGCAAGCGAGTTAAAAATAATCACCAATCAATAACCATAAAGATCACGTGTTGACCCTAAGTGAAAGGTCATAGCGCACCGCGTCTGCGCACACGCATAAGTCACAGGTCACTTCCGAGTTCAACACTCTACTGTAAACAACAATAATGTCTGATAGCGATAGCGAAAGCGATTTTGAGGGATTTAATCCTAGCGATATTGGGTCTGATATTGACTTAGATGTTTCTGATTTATCCATTAGCGATGTATCTGATGTTTCGTCAGTTGATATTCCCGACGACATTTTAGATGATGAATGGACGAATAATTTCTCCAATCTGCAGGTTCGTACTTGGCGTTTTCGTAATGTATTGTGTTACTGATAAATGACGTGCGATGAATGCTTCGTGTAAAACATCGTTGAACTTTAATTGTTTTTGTACTTAACATATTTATGAGAAACGATTATTTGATATCATCCGTTGAAATTACTTTGGTGAACAGAACATTTTATTCCATAAGTAGGCAAGGCAAATATTTTATTCATAATTTCTGAGTGTTGCATATATATCTCACTTATAACAAATTTTATATATGTTTTGTTGCATCATAAAAATTATTACAATGAGTTATCAGTTTATTGACAATCTGTTATTCTTATTTCAGTTTGATGAGTTCCAGCAGGCCCATGGTCCGGTGTTACCTGATGGGTTTGATGTGGATACTGCTAGTCCACTAGACTATTTCTGGCTTCTGATGAAACCAGATTTGTTTGTGGACATGGCCCGGTATACCAACCGCTATGCTCAGTGGCGACGTGAGCAAGATGGTGAAGTGGGTGCGCCTTGGAAAGACACTACCTATGAGGAGATGCGTGCTTTTATTGGAATAAACATTTTAATGGGAGTGAATCCATTGCCTGAATCTGACGATTACTGGTCTAGTGATAGGGCGTTAGGGAATGATTTAGTGCTGTCAACTATGACTTGTAACAGATATCAACAATTAAATAAGTATTTTCATGTTGCTGACCGTGCCACAGAACTTCCAAGGAATCATCCTAATTATGATCCATGTTGTAAGGTCCGTCCTGTTCTTGACCATGTTATTGATACATTCAGGGATACTTATGTAACATCAAGGGAAGTGTCTGTGGACGAGGCTATGGTGAGGTTTTCGGGGAGGCTGTCCATGAAGCAGTACATGCCAGCCAAACCGATAAAGCGCGGGATTAAAGTTTGGATGCTTTGTGATGCGAACAGTGCATATCTGTCCCGCTTTGAAATTTACTTGGGAAAACGAGGAAATGCTCCTGAGCATGGACTTGGTCATGATGTAGTGTCGCGGCTCACTGAGGGTATTCGTGGTACTCACCGTCATGTGTATTTTGACAATTTCTTTTGTGGGATACCACTAGTGACATCCTTGTTAGGAAATGGATTGTATAGTTGTGGGACAGTGCGGAGTAACAGAAAAGGATTTCCTCCAGAGCTGAAGAAGCCACGCACTCTGAAGAATCGTGGTGATTTTTCTATTCTCCAGAAAGGTGGCTCCCATCTTACAGCCACGGTATGGATGGACCGTAAACCTGTCCATACATTATCAACACTTAGTCAGCCAACATCTGTACTTGATGCGAGACGTCGTGTAGGAGCCAACCTGATTCAAGTTCAGCAACCACATTCTTTGTTCGCGTACAACAAGTTCATGGGAGGTGTGGACCTGCACGACCAGTACCGCATGAAGTACGATGTTGGAAGGAACTCCAAGCGTTGGTGGCGGTACCTCTTCTGGTTTTTTGTGAACTGTGCGATAGTTAACAGTTATATTATCTACAAGGAAATTTCCAAGCGCCAGACCAAGAAGAAGAGGTACCGTCACAAGGAGTTCAGGATTGAACTATTGAAGCTGCTAATTGGAGGTTATTCCAACAGGAAGAGAGGTCTAAGTGACCCAAATCATGGACATATTGCTCAAGAGAATGTTGGTGCACATATTCATATGAGACTGCCAGGAAAGCGAAGGAGGTGTTGGTACCACACCAAGGTTTTGAATGAAAGAACTGAGACAGTTTATGGTTGCACTGTGTGCAAGGTGCATTTGTGCAAGGATGGATGTCACAACAGATACCACAACATGTGAGCTGTCCAATCTGTGTTGTAGGTGAGAGTACTGGTTAGTTACCCAGGAAGCCGTCTTCAGTGTACATTGTAATTATTGTATCTTTATGTAAATAATATGTTTGAACAGTGGACAGTGAACACTTCATGGATTTAAATAATATATATGTATCATTGTGGTGTAGGTGTTATAATTTGTGTGTGTATAAATGTGTAGATATTGGATTATGTGGATCAACCAGAATTCGTACTTCAAGTAGGTGTCAGTTTGTATATAGTTTATGTTAATTTCTTCACTGTTCAAGATAATGTAATTATTTATTTGAAATTGTTTGTTGTTTGAACATTGATTTGTTATATGTTGTAATTTAAATTTCCAGTTTGATTTGTTGTATTTGTTCATTAAATGAAATGAACACTATATTTTGTAATTTCTTCTTCTTTTACTTATTTCACTGTTATTATTACAACTTTAATTAATACTAAAATTACACTGTCTGAAAGAAAAATATATTGGCTACAAACTTTACATTTACACTTTGGCTGTAGAAACAACACATATTATGCTACAATCAATTAAACTGACAGTGGTAGTGAATCATGAATTTCTTAAAAAACCTCCATTGGGACAGTGTACTGATATCAGTCCTTATCTATTGGTTAACTGTATGCTAATTAGCCATGCCTTAATTGGTGTGAACTACTGATAAGCCTACTTCCTTATGGGGGAAAGGGTTAAGGCAGTCTGAAAAAAGAGAGAGAATTTAATACAGGGAAGTCGCCACATAAAGATAGCTATCTCCCCACTGCGAAAGCAAAGTTAATAGCTAGGGTAGTTAAATTAACTTTAGTGTAACAAGGAATACACTAGAAAGTATGTGTTTACCTAGTGTGATCATTGTACTATAATTGGCAGCACAATCCAGGTTAAGAAATGGTCTGTGTAAGGCAGTGGATTCTCATGTATATCTTTACAACTTAATTAATGCATAACTTATACTGATAATTCATATGCATAAAATTGACCAAAAAAACTGACAAGCTGCAACAACCCTTAAAGATCAAAGGCAGAGTTATGGTTCTTGAACACTGCACTCAGGGTTTTTCCCTAGGATTATTCAGCTAGCGGTGTCCTTGAACCTTCGTGTTTGATAACTTGGGGGTCCTTAGGAAATTTGTAGGGTCCCTGTGAGATATGCAGTTTATACTCAAACAAAAGTTTATTTTAGGGTAACCCAGGGATACAGTGTGAGTAAGTTGAAAATGGAAGTCCCTAGTAAGAAAAGGGAGTCAGGGACTCAAGATTAAAGCATAAGCATAAAAGACAGATGTGTAATGAAGATTTAAGTGACAAGCCATTTCAATGTTTCAGCTGGTTCGATTCCCCGCTCCATCACTGACCGTACTAACAGTCTTTCGGACGAGACTTTAAAAACCGAGGTCCCTTGTATGATGCTTTACATCGAGCACGTAAAAGAACCAGGGGTGCTTCTGGAACTGGGGCATCTTCTGTATCATGCACTATCCTCCAAAAATCTAATATGACTGACATTCTTCTGGAGGCGTCGCCCATATGGGAAACCGGTGGCGACGATAAATAAACGCAAATTTAACCAATGTTATCCGATTAAAGAGGGTATTTTTTATACATATATCTGCCAATAATTTTTATAAAAGAAGATTTTATTTTTATTTATGATATTCATTTTATATTTTATTTATAAAGAAAAGTTATTTAACTGTTGCAATTTCCACATTTATGAATCTTAATCTAATTGCCAAAAATATCCATACAAGGACAATATTATTATTAACTATTGTGTAAATTATGTACACATTTTTTGCACAAACTTATTTGTAATAATCAGTAAATAAATATAAAGCAACTGCCCATGAAATTTAGGTAAAAAGAATATTGAGAAAAAACTTAAAGGTATCCAACTGTCTCCAGTGGCCGAGTGGTTAAGGCATCTGCCTTGGGAGCAGTAAAGTTTGAATCCCAGTCGGGGTCCGGTCTGTTATAATGGTTGATTGGTAAGCCACAAGCTGGGTAAATAAAAGTTATTATTTGCCTACCAGCCTTTATAGGATAGGAATCAGGAAGTAAAACATGCTTAGGAATGTGTCTCCTAACTGACAGAAATGGCTCATGGCCCTTTAAATCTAAGAGGTGACACTATATTAAATACAACACTGTACACTTTTATTAAATGTTGTTATCTCTAAGTCCATGTATATCATGCATTGAGCACATAAAATCATGTTGATGCTAATTATAAACTTGTGATGAATCAGGTGAAAATTGAATTAGACAAAACAAAATAATTACAAACACTGATTTATTCATAGGATACCTTTGTTTAAATTACCATCTCATTTTTAAAGCATGTCTGAGTTTTACCAACAGAGTGGACGTTGAATGAAACATATTAAACTACAGTAAAACCGCTTTAAGACCATCTTGAAATTAAGACCAACCAGGGATTTTCCTGATACAGAAATCTTGAGTCCCCAACTCCCTTTTCTTCCTAGGGACTCCCATTTTCAACTTACTGTGCATCCCTGGGACCCCTAAAAATAACTTTTGTCAAGTATAAACTGCATGCATATCTAGGACCCTACAAATTTACCAAGGACCCCCCAATTTATCGAACACGAGGATCCAAGTAACCCCTAGCTGAAAAATCCTAGTGAAAACCCTGACCACCTCAATACAAGATCATATTTCTAAGCAACATTTTTCTTCAGAACCAATGGTCTTATTACAGTATTGAGGTTGCACTGTAATGGCTATAGAATATAATTATGCAAGCTACAACAATGTCAGAATTACAATGTATTTGAATATATACTGAAGGAATCAAATATTTGGTTCAAATTGGGGGAGAAGCTGTTTGAATCAACAGTAGAAAAACTAAATAAACAATAAAGAGAATAAACTTGGGACCAATTGAACATCAGTTCACAGGCCTTTTTCAACCTATCCCATTCCCAATGCAAAATACGATCCATGAATGCTTTTCATAGAAAATAAAGAATAAACAGGCAATAAGCTAGATGGTCCAATTCACAGTTTACAATTTTTTTCTTACTAACATGGTTTTGCTATTTGCATATCAGTGTTGTGTAAACTAATCAAATCTTACGTTAACCACCTAGGCAATTTCTCTTCAACCGAACAACGTTTGTAACAGATTGGTTAGGTACGTAACCTTACCGAAATCCACTGAATTTCGGTGAATTTACTGAAATCCATTTTGGATCTGTAGTGACCAGCAATCATAACATCTCGGCAATTTTAATATTGCACAACAAATCTTAACCTTCAAAATTAGCGCCGACCATCTTTTCTTGTTAATGTTGATACAATTGTTTCATGATGACAATTTACTGTGAAAAAAAATGTTCAAGGACCCTTTTCCTGAAACCCCTAGAAAAATCCCTGCAGGGTAAAGCCAAACCTGGACTGTACAAAAATCAATCTGGTTCCCATGAGTCTACTAACAGTACACCATTATTTGTGTATATGTTTCAACCAACAGCTGGTTTCACTGTACACCTGCTATTGCAAAGCAGGAATTTTATTTAATTCATTTCACACCTAAGTCAAATCTATAAGGCTCAAAACACTCCATAAGCAATTTAACAGCACTTAAAATATGATCTTCGTGTTTATTTTCTGAGCAAGTACAAGTCGATATCCTGCATTTTATAACAATTAACCATTTGACAATGACAGTAATTTAGATCTACGCCATATCAGCATAATTTGATAAAGATACATGTCCATGGGTTCACAAGTGCATTATGAAGTATTAAATTTACAACACACATAGTTGAAACAGATCTTAACTTCTAATTTAACCAAAAACATGAAAATTTCATTTCCTGAATTTTCCAAATAAATTCATTAGCAACAATGACTATAGATAATTCCCACATCTACAATATTTACCTCTCTTGTTCATAATCATCAGTCACTTTCATAGGCAAAACTGATCAGCCCTTATATAAGTAATTTCCAAATACATGATAATTGAGAAAATACCAAGAGAATTATGCATGTGACAAACACTTTTTCTTCAACTAACTGAGGAAATTGCCCACATGACTGCATAATGAATAAGTTATTTTATAAATCTGATTTGATTTTATCTTCGTTTACATTATATTCCCTTTAAACTTTAAGGAAATTTGCCTATCAAAATGGCCCACAATTCAGAACATATGGGAGGTAAATATTGTAAATATGGGAACTATCTTTTGTTAATGACATAAATGGATGACACATTTTCGATATCTCAGCTTATATTAAACACCAGGCAAATTGTACCTCAGACCATCAATCAAGTCAATTTCCGTAATCATGATCTGCTATAAGTTTGGTCCCTTTAAGCTTGTATTAAACAAAAGTTGAATATTTCTATGCCGCATAGACTCAGGCATACATTTGTGAATTTCCAACCTCTGTAGGCCTTACCTGAGAAAATTCTATGTTAAAATGACCATACAAATCTCTTTTTGAAACTTCACTTCTGGTATAACCCACTACTAAAATGATGTCGCAATATAAACTTAAAAAGAAAACAAGTTTCCTTTTTGCTGGCAAAAATATCCAGTTTTCTTACCTAGTGTCAATTCCCATTCATTGAATAGGGCATATGATGTCCTCTAATGCTGTTGTTCCATTACTGGTTCACACCATGTTTCTGAGAATCCGTCTGTCAGAATCTTTAACTATTCCCAGTCCATCTTGAATTTCATAGGCAAGCAACTGGAAATAAACAAAACATGATGCAATACATTAAATTAATGACTCACTTAAACTATAGATCTTGGGCCATTTCTGAAAATTGAACAATTGCTCCCACAAGTCTGTTTTGCAATGTAGGAGTTACCAAATACGCTGTACTTTGGTAGAGGTCTTCATGAAAATGCTTTGATTAGAGTTTTAGCAAAAATGTAACTTATATACATAGAGGATATTGAATGAGTGTTGTTTTGTATTGAATTTATTGAACAAGTTGAATAAAATGATATGAAGAGAGCCTCTGGCGAGCTTCATATTCTTTTTATTGAACGAGTTCAATAAATTCAATACTAATCAACACAAATTTAATATTCTATTTATCACATACCCGACAAATAACGAGAAAATCCACATCCAAACTTGACCTCATTTATACAGACAACAGCGACGCGAAAGTAATTAGGCTATTGATTTAATGAGCCGAAAAAGTAGCCCGATTCACAAAAGCATTACTTCTAAAGTTATCCATATATCTATCAATATTTGAAAAATAAATGTATTTAACAACTCGCTAATATCAAACGTAACTGTAATACGTAAATTATAAGGAAAACCTTTCATCTCAAAATGTCATCGATAAATATGTTTAATGACGTCATCACATAAACAAGTATATGACGTCATTCAGTATACACGCGTTCAGTGAGTCTGTTCCATCTGTCTGACTCGAATCGCTATCAAGTGTGCGGAATCTAGTTAATTATAATTGATATAGGACTGAGCTCTTCTACAAAGATAAATATGTTGATTCAAGTTCCTGTGTACACTGATGACGTGTTGAATGTTGTCTGAAAGACGAATCGTTTGAGATGGAATAAACTTACTGAACTGGATATGTAGGTTGGGCGAATTTTGATGGACTTTCTAAGTAGATTCGTCATAACTTGCATGTGAACGGTAAATATTATCATATTTCTTTTGGTGTTTGCTGCAGTGTTCATGAGCATTCATATTTAATGCATTAAACGTAATCGATATGGATATTTTTTATTATTACTCGTTTTGTTTTATGTAAACAAGCATCGTATGGATTTTATTTAGGTTTTTCCGCTCATTTGCATATTATATGCACACTGTGCAATATGATATTTATTGCACAGTAGAAACATGCACGGGTATGTGATAAATGTATATATATATAGTTCTTGAAATTATGTCATTTGAGGACTTAGGTAATTGTTCTGAAATTTAACTAACTTTAGTTTTCCAACCCATCAAAATTTGTTCCTGCGTTTTGGTAAATACTGTGACAATGACATTTCTCAGATGTCATTTAAAAGTTTTCTTTATAATTTGACTTACTGCCCTAGGCTTTGGACAATTCGGATTTCTTCGACCAAGTTTTCTAGAAAATCAATGCCAGCAAGTTTTTGACCTGTATTACTGATCACAATCCCACTTTGTATCAACGAATTATAGACAGATATGACAGGCAACACATGACGAATGGACCATGGACATCGGGTGATGGTGAAAGCACCATTTGGCTGAGGTTTTAAGACTTATCATTAAATATATTACCAGTTTCAATACATAGTCTCCCAGTGGACGAAATTCATTTTTTCTGTATTGGGTCGATTATAAAACTCGATATTTAGTATATTCTGGTCAGTTTTTAAAAATCAGCAATGATTTTGTGAAAATGTATCTTTCAAACGCTCTCTTTTGCCACTCATGATTGCTTTAAATATTGGTGTCTGCTGGTCCCTGAAACCAGTTAGTAAACTTTGTTAAAGTTGATTGTTCAGTAATCAATTTCTATTCAATTATACAACACACTTCAAATTCTAGAGGAAGAATAATGCATATTTCATGAAACAGAAAGATTTAAACTTGAAAGTTTAAAGTACTGAAAAAGCAATTTCATCATTTTGTTTAGCTTAGAAAATCGAATTCCCTACTGAAAAAGATTTGAAAAAATCCATATATTTGTTTACTTTCACACGTCCTGCAATCAATGTAGTCATACTAGTTTTTGAATGTGAACACAAATTTCAAATTTGATTTATGATTTAAACAGTGTAACGCAATCTGCCCCCTAATTTATAGACCATAAAGACTTATTTAAGTTACAACTTTATATCTTAATTAGTAGTTCATCTTAAAAATTATATAGTAATATGTCCCAATAGGAGCTAGATATCACCGTGATGTCACATGCACCGGCTATAGAAATGTAAACATTGCTGGTGGGCAGAAAATCGGTATCCGGTTACAGCGCCATATTGTTTATAACGCTAATTTGCTTTATCTAAATTGTTAATTCTTTAAGTTATGATTCAGTCTTTCATAGTTGTTGGTTGTACTCACAAGCGGGGAAAGGGTTTATGATTTCATGGCACAGAATTCCTAATGAGAAGAATTAAGAGCGAAGGAAACGGTAGCTATCTGCCATTAACAGGAAAAACTGGACCCGTCGGCTCATCAACCTATGTTAATGTCCGTCCCCTTATGTATAATATTATTAAGTGTGAATAAAAGTCATTTAAGGAAATATTTATGTACATAGACAACCTTTATTTTGTCCAGAAAGAAAGAAAAATCAACTTCATAGTTAATCATCTAACATAATTATTTCATACCACTGCAACTAAAAAGGCAAAAATTTGTCATCTTTCTGGTGATATAAGGATATTGTGTCTATTATAATCATCCAAAATATTTTATATTATATATATGTCAAAAGTCCATGTGGTAAAAATTAATTCTTAAAATTGACAATTACAGTCTTTAAAGCAAATAATTTAGTGTGGGGACGGACATTACAAAATAGGGACAGACAATAATTTACACTATTAGGATTATTATCTTCAATAAATCCTGCAACACATACTTCTACAAATTCCAGAAATTAGACCAGTAATTGGGTTGGACAACTTATATAATGTTATGCAATAAACAATAGTGTCCCCGGCGTGCACTATCTAGATATCAATCTTATTCAGACCCCTAATCAGCATTTCACAGTGTCTGGCCCAGTGGGAGTCCAATATGTATCCAATCCGTTTTTTGCTGTCACCATCAGACACATATATACAAATTAAGTTGAGAAGTGTCAATTATTATTATATGCTGTTGGACAGAAGTTTACCAATGGGTAACGTGGTATAAAAACATTCAACTGGCTCCGTTTATGTTATGTTTTATGTTATCCCGGTGGCGAGGGTAAACAAACTCAACTCCACACGTTTATGTTTTAGACAGCTTAAAGAACAAAACTGTGTACACAAATATCAGCATACAGCTGTCACAAATATATGTGGGCGAATCTAAAAAACTTGCGATAAATTTGATACATGTAATACCTGATGTACAAAGGCAAACAAATTAACACATCTGATTGTTGTGTATTTGCCATTGCATATGTTACAAAACTTGTGAATTGTAACTTTAATCGTGAAATCACCAATGTTCGATTTGATATTCCCGCTATGAGGATGCATCTCATAAAATGCTAAAAAATGACAAATTTGAACCGTACGTTTCAAAAAGTTATGAAAATGCTGAAAATGTCTTGTAACTTTAGAAGATAAGTCTCCAACAATATAATACGTCAGTACATGTAAATTACCGGATGTCATTAAAAATGTTGTAAGATGTGTGAAAACAAAATAAACAGAATTGAGTTGTATCACGTGAGTTGTACAGGAATTTAGTCTAATTTAAAACTAAGTCTTGGCTTTGTAGACATTGTCATTGGTAGAGAAGTTGACTGTGCACTGCCGAACAATGATAATATATATGCTTTATGTATTACGTAAAAATCTAGGATAGCGCTAGCCAAGAATCCATTAGACTCCATTCAAACCAATACATTTCGCTAAGATTTATTCCCATACAATTTAATTGTTTATCAAATGACTACCAACTCTTTAAACCTAGCGCCAGCCAAGACAAAGTTGATTGACAAACTGTTTAACATGTGATATATGTGTATTTATTTATCTACCGCTATGTCTTAATATGTGTGTGTATGAATGACACTCAAATAAATGCTGAATATGTTTTAATGCTAAATGTAAAATTAAGATAAGGTAAATAAAAGCACAATTAAACATATCACGTTGTTGTCTTTGTTAGATATGTGTACATGTTAACAATTACTATTGATGCATTTCACACATAACACATTATTTATGCACATACACATACAGAAAAGTCCAAGTCATATCAAAATTTTTCGGAAAACTCGCACATTTCAATATTTTAAATTGTTAGAAAGCTGGCAGGGCCGTAAATTACATGGAGGCATGTAGGCAGTTGCCTCCTATTGCGGGCTGAAAAAAAAATCATTTTTTGTCTAAAAAGGGTCCAAAAATTGTTTCGTCTCGCTTCGCTCAGCGGGGTGCCTCCCATTCCAGGGGAGGCAATTTACGGCCCTGGCTGGGTGCATTATCTTTCATTTATACCAACTTTATGCACATTTATATATAAATTGATTAATACAAATTCTAATAACCACAGCCGTGTTTTCGAACCTAAACAAATTGAAAATAATTTGTTGTAAATGTGCTCATTTTCAAAGCCACATTCTGATGCATAAAATTCACTGATTTTCAATATTCTTTTTATTTTTGGAAACCTTTTATCTGGTATCGATTTGATGCACATTTTTAAAAATGAGAATTGAAATACCTACCGCCGTGTTTTTCGAACCAAAACAGTTTTATTTCACGGAAAAATGCCCATTTTCAGAGTCTAATTTGAAAACCAACACATCCTCTGATTTTCAATATTTTTATGTCGTGGGAAAGCTGGGAGCATTACCTTTCAATTGATACCAAATTCAATATTGTATGTCAAATAATAAATTAATTAATGGCTAACGCCATGTCTTTCATTCCATATTAGTTGTATAGTATGGCGCCGCCGCGTTTTACCCTTTTGCCCACCAGTTAACTGCGCATGCGCAGAATCGGATAGTTTTGTTTACAAACACGATATCCCCTATTAACACGGACAAAAGATGGATAAGTGATTGATCAAACTCCTGATTAGAAATTAACATATAATTTCAATTTTCATACTTTTGAAGCATTCATGAGTTTGAGTTTACATGGTGCATATACATTCCCTGAGATAATTTTATAATTTTTAAAAAGTATCTTATTTGTCTTATTTCACATGCCCACCACAATTTGCACAATGCCAAACATACAAGAAGTGTAGAAAACCTTAACTTGCCAAAAATTTGCAAAATTACCCAAGGACTCGATCTGTCTGACTAAAATAACCTAATGACATTGCAAACCTCTCTGCACAATCCAGAAGTCATAATTTATAATCATAACTAATTGGTTGTCCTTGCCAGAGTATTTCTTTCAGTTCAGTGCCTGGATAAAAAAACTCAGCAAAGGAGTTAACGGTCCCTGATAGACAGGACAACAAATCTGCATGCATTTTTGAATCCTGGAATGTACTCAATCTTTATGTTTCTAGCAAAAGTAGCAATACTGAATACCCATATTTATTACATTTGTAGTATCAGGAAAAGGCATTTCCAGCCTTATTTTTTTAAGTTAGTTAAATTTAAGTTCCCTTGAACGGCCCTAATCACCTTAGAGCCAAACAATTAAAGCTCAAAATCATGCAGAAACAGTGGAATTTTCGAATTTTCAGACCACACAGTAACAGGAGTATAAAGGGGAGGGGGGGGGGGGGGCAATAAGGAGCATTAATCTGGACAAATAAGGTAAAACAATCAACTGCCCTTTCTTTATATTTCATTGATAAATTGTTTAATTGTCAAAAGCTTGTATTTATATAAGTGTCCATTGAAAATACAGAAAAGATTTATTAATCAGCTCACTAGATGTACCACTGCTTAAAAATTAAACATGAATAAAAAAATGGACAATATTCAATTATATTGTCACATGTAAAATGGATCTTGTCATATTTTATTCATTCATAATAAAAAAATATTTGATGAATCAAACTTCCACAATAAAGTATATGCCTAAAAGGACAATACAAGATCAAAAATACAAGCAAAATCATGTTAATTCAATTGTTAGGTATCATATTAAACTTTTCCAAAGTTATTTCAACAAAAACAAAATTCTGTTCCATGCCATATAAAATACAGAAATTTGCCAACAACATAGATTTACCTATATATATACATCAATATAATCCACACTGAGTGAGGAAAATGAAAGAAGTCCGTTGTAAAAAAGAGAATTCTTCTCATCAAAACAATGGACAAACATGAAATGAATACAAAACCCCGAGTTTGTCTTGTTGAAAGATTTTGGCTTTGACAAGAGATGAGATTTTTATTGGAGAATCTGTCAGTCCAAATCAAACCAATGCATTTCTATTTTAATATCTGTCTACACTATTCAACCAATGAAGCACAAAATTAACAAAATCTGTTGGAAAACAGGACCATATGCCATTTATTGGTGTAAGTTCGGGAGGATTCATTGATGAAGAAAATTTCCTCCTATGAATAAATGATTTGTTTGGCACCTACATACAATAGCAATATCAGCATTCTCTACAAACACATGTATGATTGTTTCAGTTCCAGCAGTTAAAGAACTAAAAATACATTTTGCAGCAAAAATGTTGCTTTGTTTTATGGCCATGAGCACCTTGGGTCATTTAGTATGTATTGTGCTGACTGTATCTGATTGAAGCAGATGAAGTGCTGCCACACTGTGATACCACAACTTTATAGACATGTGACATGATACAACACCCAATCACATTAACCTCAGGGCCCTACAATGAGTCATTAATTCTTGCCTTTATAATGCTGATAATAGATAAGACAGCAACTGGCACCATTCATTTAGACTTCGATATATAGCAGCTGGGATTCAATACATACAAGTGAACCTTTTCTGAAGGCAAATTGGGAGATTGCACCTCAAAAAGTGGTAGATTGTGACTCACAATGGGAGATTTTTTTGCATAGCTGAAATTTGGTCAATATCATGTCTTCATCTGTATCATAAGCTGTATACAGCAATATTCTGCAAATTAACTCGGGGGTCATCCCTTTAATAGAGTCGCCAATTAACAGCTTTATTGCCAATTGACATATCTGAATACAATAGTAACGTGTGAAACTTGAATAAACAACATGACAAGCGAGGGTCGCAGCATATTTTGATCAGTGTCACCGAGCGCTTGATTCCATGGTTTGGGCATCTATATTACACCAAAAACGTGGTTTTCTGACTGGTATCCGGATTTTACAGTTTTGTTTATCAGTTTGACAGGTGATTTCAGCGAACCAGTCAGGAATAAACTAAAATATACCCCATAACAAAAATTTACAATGTTTACTTTGAAAATCAGGAGATCGCAGCTCCTTGCCGGAAGAGGGTGAGTTGGCTATCAAATCCAGGAGTCTTGCATGGAAATCGGGAGAGTCAACATGTATGCAATAGCATGCGTTGACCCTCCCCCGGTGAAATGCAGTTCATGAAATCATGAACTTTTCAAAACATTCATGAACAGTTCATGAACTGGTCTTCAACAGTTCTTCATTTGTGTTCATGAACTTTTGGACATGAACCGTCCTTGAATTATGTTCATGAACAGTTCATGAACAATTAAAGAATACTGCAAAGTCCTTGAAATGACCATGAACATTTGCCAGTGCAATCATATCCATTTCATGAACTATAATGTATTTAATGGTTCAATAAAAGTTCTTAACAGTTTCATAATGACATTTTCAAAATTATTCAGTTTACCAAATCTGTATCTATTTTAATGTAAAATGAAAGTTACAAGTCATAAATAGTAATGTACATGGATGGTTTGCTTTAAAGAGCTGTTGTGGTATGACCATCTTGACTAGGCTGTAAGAGCTCTGACAAAAAATCTCCATAACAAAGTTGTACATGTATATATCCCTCAGTACTTAGCAATGTATGGTGTACTTGATAGCTATACATAGAGTTAAACCATGTTCCTTGCACAGCCACTGATAGATTTTGTGGATTTCTGTTGAGTTAACTTGTCATGGACAGTTCAAGAATGCTGCATAAATTTTACATTATTTACTCATGATGAAATTGGAATTTGCAATTTTGTTATTTCTTTCAAAAGTATTATTTATTTATGGCAAATGAAGTTCATTGCAAAACATAAAAAATTGACACTGTTGCAATATTATGTCACTTCGAAGAGTTAAACAAACATTTTGTTAATATTTTGAATTATTTTAGTAAATTACCTCCCTTTATCAAAAATTACATATTTTTATTATTTTTTCCAATAAAAACACCATTAAAAAAATATATAGTGATAGTCTGCCTAGAATATAGTAACTTGCAACTGCTGTGAAATTAAATTTAAGAAACATTATACAATTTAGAAATCTATTTTAATTGTGTTTAGTTACCATATATATAGAAGGGAAAGGACAAGAATACTTCCGTAGCGGATCCGTGGTCCAGTGGTAAAACGCTGGACTTGTAATCCAGGGATCGCTGGTTCGATTCCCCGCTCCATCACTGACCGTACTAACAGTCTTTCGGACGAGACTTTAAAAACTGAGGTCCCGTGTATGATGCTTTATATCGAGCACGTAAAAGAACCAGGGGTGCTTCTGGAACTGGTGCATCTTCTGTATCATGCACTATCCTCCAAAAATCTAATATGACTAACATTCTTCTGGAGGCGTCGCCCATATGGGAAACCGGTGGCGACGATAAATAAACGCAAATACAAACAAGAATACTTCAACCATTGTATTGTATACCAACATACAATACTTTAACCAATGATGGCTAACCCTGAATAGTTCATAAACTGTTCATGTAATAAGCAACTTGAACGATTCATGTCCAGAACATGAAGTTAAAATGAGACTATGAAGTTGTATAGGAAAAAGTTCATGAACTGTTCATGAATTCTGTGTTCATGAACTGGTAATGAACTGAACATAAAATACTGGGTTGTTGAATAGTTCATGAACAGTTCAAGAATGTTTGGCAATGAAATGTGCATTAAAGATTCTTGATTGTACTTCATGGATTGTTCATGGACTGTTCATGAATCATATCCAATTCATGAACTAATAATATCATGAACATTTCAAGAATTAGTCTCATTTTAACTTCAAGGAGTTCCATGAATTGTTCATGAATTGTGAACATGAACTATGCATGAATATTTCATGAATAATTCATGAACTGTAACAGTTCATTTCACAGGGGCCTGCACTGGAGGCAAAAGGTGTACTATTTGTCAGACTCTAAGATTTCAGAAAAGAATATTACAAATAAAAAGTAAATCAGGCTCAGACTAGAAACATTTATTTCAAGCGATTCAAATTATAGTCTGCTTGTAAATTCTGCCCTAGTGACTATTTATTCACTGATTTGAACTAAAATTAACATGGGGTGGATTTGGGTACATTTGGGTTTTCCATGCGGCCGCTAAATATCACTCCTATCACCATAGCCTTATAGTCTGTTTCAATACAGTTCATCAGTACACCTTGTAGTTGTATCAGTCATGAAAGCTAGCATTTATGCAATTAAGTCTATCAACTTATATATATAAAATAACAACACTATTAACTAGATAAATCTAGAAATATACAAACTTTAACAAATGCAGTTGTTATTTGTTTAGGCAAGCAATGTGCTCATCTGGTTTTCATACAGCCGGTCATGTTTACAGTAATATGTCATGTTTACAGTAATAAGAATAACGCCTCTGTTGCGGTCAATGTTTTCTTTGCAAACATAGCATCAATGCGATACTTATGCTCATTACTTTGCTTTGGAAGAAGAAAGTACAAAGCAATATAAATGTCAATTACTCCTACTGACGTTACTATCATTATTTATGAGGTCAAAAACAGTATCTCGTCAGTTTTGGTGTGAACATTGTTTCTCTAGTTTTTGGCCACACATCACCCACGTTCGAACTATATCTGAATGATTTAAATGACAGTAAAATCATCATATGAGTGCAACATCATGCATTTTATTCCAGCCAGTACAGTTCACAATTATCAAACAAGGTTCCAAGTCAATTGCCAACTGTCCTCATGCACTGATAGTTATTCATTTTCTGACCGCAAAAGGTACATATTTCCAAAGGTAAAATCATTTGGTAAACATTCTTTTGCCTATAATGGTTGTTCTCTTTGGAATAGCTTACCACAGGAAGTAAGAGACACCAGTGTTCTGTCCTCTTTTAAGTCAAAGGTTAAATCCAACCTAATGTATCTTATGTCTGTATTATTTTAAGACGGTACCGCTCCGGTACCGTCTATAGTAGTGGCAATTTGAGAGGCATACAACAATTGGTTCCCATTTTCAAAACACGAAAAAGACTGAAAGCCGGTAACATGTCAAAAACGTCCATATCGGCCTAATTACTACGCAAACAAAATAGCTCCAAAGTTCACCGAACAAAATAATATCATAAACGTTTCAATAAAATGAAATGTTGAAAAGCTGACCTGCTAAAGTGGTTTGTGAACTAATTAGCTGTTTCTGTGGAGTTCAGATGGGGGTTTAAAGCCATGTATTAATACACACGAGTTTGTTTGGTGTCGGCCCAGTGCTTTTTCGCCCTCTTTATTCTATAGTAAAACTACAAGATTTGCACTGGAATTGTGAACTCCACAATATGGCCCCAGCTATTTGCAATATCTTAGTCTTCAAATACACAGTAAATCCACACTAAGAAAACACCACCACGACCTGGTAACTTTTCTGCTATCATTTAATGTATAGTACAGTATCTGTCAAAATTTTCAATACACAACAGCCGACACCGTTTACTGTTTTAGATTTATCGTAGAGACCATGTAGATATGGTCTCGTTGCGCACGACTACGAAAATTATCGGTGTCATCTTTCTGCGTACACCTCACTCTGTGCTTAGAAAATCAATTGGAAAAACCCCACTACAACAAGATAACTTATAACCTATGACAAGCTAGTGATATCATAACTTTATGCCTGGGTATACTGATTTTACTCTAAGTCTGTGCTGATATAATTTGATTGTCATTTTATAATTAAATATCCACAAATGTTACATAAAGGGTCTGATATCTTTGTTTTCATTTATTTACAATCGTGACAAACATTTCACTTGTTTTACAATTTTAAGGTTCTACCATTATTATTGACCATTTTTCTTTATTTCGGTTTGAAAATCTAGCATTTCTAGAAAAAGTCGGATTGAATTTTTTTTTTACTATTTTTCAATAAATGTTTATTCTTTTTCGCATTTCTGTCTCATGTTTTAGTTTTGTTTCATATTCCATGCAAACCAACTTACCTATTTACACATACTTTGATATTATAAAACTGTCTATAGTTACAAAACGGAAACTTGTATGCAACGAGTTGCCAGCTTGGCTACAGAGACGAGTGGTACCGTCCCACAGCACTTATGTGCTTTGATTATTTTAAGCCATTCTCATAACTAAAAATACTTAATTTCAAGATTTTTATTACAAACAGGTTATTTCTTAACAATCCAGTGCATTATATTGATCTCATAGTTGTCAATAGTCTAATATTTGTCTGTGATACATATTCCTTATTAGTTTAAACATATTTTATTTACATACTATGAAAAACATAATAATATACTAGACGCCATTAAAAAGGCAACTATTTGAACTAGGCGTCATTTTGTAGTACCAACTGTCAAAAGCGTGTTACAGTTAATTGTTCAAAACTTTATTAAACTCTGGACCAATTTATGTTATTTCATTATTGATTAATTTTATGAAATTATGTTTGGGAAATAAAGAATTAAGTTTTGCCTTAATTGTCATGTCCCTTTATCTATATGCATTTTTAATGGAGTTAAGTATACACTACAATATAAATACAATATTTTACATGAAACGAGTTTGTTCCAGTAGTTAATGTAAAAAGGATCAGACCGAAAGCCAATGACATACTTATTTTTATTTATTCAATGTCATGTCTTCCTATGTCACTACATGTATATTGTCAAGGATCACAATGGAAATAAGGGATTGATTATCCCTTTTTTTGTGTTATCCTTTTTCGTACAATGTATATGATATGGTTTTATGTTTATATAGTTATGAGAACTAAATCTATCTTAATCAGAGTATCTATCTAACATCTACTGAGCAACACCCTTTTGGAGATGCAAATTTTAGCCGTTTTTGACAGATTGTTGCTCAACATGGATTAAATTGATTATAAATTCTTACTTCAGAAAAAAATTAAACGAGAACAGATTACAGTTAGAAAGGTTGCACTGTTCTAACTTATGTATAATATATAAATTTTAGTGTATAAAGTAATTAATTCGCTTCTAAATTCTCATTTTCCATACAAATTTTATAATCCTTATAATGTATCATGACATTGTAAACAATTAATGCAGAGCAAGATGTGAATTGGGCTTATCATACAGTTTAGGCAGTAGTGTGATTATCTTTTTATGTCATACTAAATTCACTTTTAATACTAATTAGGGAGCTCATGTATTTAAGGACTCAATATCAAAGAGAACTGGATACAAGTATGATTTTTGGGGAATGTCTCTAATTAGTCTTAATTCATCCTTCTTTACAGCACAATAAGCCATTTTATAGGGCTGCTAGGCTACTTTATCTTATCAGAGTCCTGCAATCATTATTTTATGCCAGACTAAGTAAGTTAGTATGTATAATGTTTAATGGTAAGACAGTATCGATGTTTCTGTCATGAAAATTAACAATCATGCGTTTGGTGACAGCTGAAGATCTGAAATTTTTTAGTTAATTTTGACAACAGAGACTGACAAAATTCATTGATTTTCTTGAACGACTGAATAAACTTAAGGCAGAAATAACATAACTAGGGGAAACTTAAAAGACCAGTTGCCTTAAAGTATGTCTAATTTCAATAAAAATAAACTGATTTTCTAACCACACTCATCGTTTGTTTACAAAATCTACAGGAAATGCCGCATATGTGGCATACAATTAATATACCGTATTACAGGCATATAGTTGCCATATTTGTGGAGTAGACAGTTGCCACATTTATAATACTGTTTAAACATTTGAGTGGTATTCAGAATAACATACCTTGAGTCACCTTTAAGGAACTAGCTTCTCTCCTCAAGAAATGCGAACTCAATCAAGTTAGCTCGAAGCGAATCCTTCCTTTTATGAATACCTATCATCACTCGAAGGAGAAAAGGCATGTACCATTAGGGGATAATGGGCAATGATCTGTTTGAAACACTCTGCCTAATGTACATTATCCACAGATTGAACAGTCGTTACTCAATATACTATATTGAACTTAGCACATATTTAGCAACTTTGAATGGCAATGAAGAGGTGAAAATTATGTTCATTTTGCAATAAATAAACATCATGCTCACAGCTGCTTCTAGCACAAAGAATAGAAATGGTTAAAAATTCATTGTATAGATCACAACATGTGGCAAGTTGGGCCAGTTTAGATTGGGACCACATATTGGTAAGTCAGATACAAATTATTGATATATATACCGTATTGAGTATCAAAAGGTAAAAAATCCATGCAAATCAATAATACAACAACTTTCTGATAAGAATTACCAGACAAAATAGAAAAAGACCACATTATCGGGTAATAGAGAACCTGCTTTAATTGATGTACGCCTTGTATTACATTTTTTTAACACTAATCGACTTTTCATAATGGGCGACTTACGTTATTTCCCAGAGTAAGATAAGCTAGCAATATACAGTGATCACTGCAAATTGAATATGACTTCTTCAATTGTCAGTAGCAAATAACTGGAACAAATAAAATGCTTACTCTGATAAGAATTGTATAAGGAAAAACAACTTGCTTACTGAGTAATGTTATCACCTACGGTGGCATGGTGTCTTCTGAGTATTCAGGTTATAAACATCATCAAGAAAATCTGTTGCACCACACACATCACCAATTCTAGATTAAATTCTTTTTTCCAAGCCAACTATTTGTCCATTCAATAAAAAAAATGTACAACAATTAATATTTTCAGCCAACTGTTACAATCTTTGAATTTTCCAGCCAGTAATTCTTCAGCCAAAAAAAAAGCAACTTTAACCCAACTTGCGTTTTGTCAATTATTGAAATTTAGGGAAATTAAATGTGTCTAAGAAATTAAGGCAAAACAATGAAGATAACAAATATTGTGAAAATGTGCAGAGCATGCAGTGTATAATAAATCAAATCTAAAGGAAACAGGACAATTGTAGCTGTCAACATTGGGCATGACAAGATGTCATATTTTAATAAAGCTAATTAAGAATTGTTTGAGCTTACCGGTAGATGCTAATAAATCATACATCTTCATTTGAAAACAATGTAATCTTTCAGGTTTCATGACGGTTTAGAGAATCAACATTTAATGACAGTGAACTGAAGCCAATTAATATAAAATTGTAGCAATTAATGCAGATAATAAATTATATTTTACAAGACTTGGAGTATAGACAAACTGTCTAAATGGTTTTAATTTTTGTTTGTCATAAGATGATACACATGTTTTATTCTATTAATAACTCATTAAGAATAAATATGTGCTACTCAGTAATTATTTTGAAATAATTAGTGCAATCTTGTATCTTTAGCTTTCTTGACAATTAATGGTCACTGATAATTTTACGAGTATGAAATTTCACTGATATTTTTACATACAAATATAGCAGAAAAATATTGTCAAACTATATATACAGTTGAAGAAGACTGTGACTGTCGAATTTAACACTTCAATTAATTACCAGTATTTTCGGTAAAATCATCCATTACGAGGGGCATTCAATAAATTATGTCACTAATGGCCTTCCGTAGAAACCATGTTGCATAAGAGCACGGGAATTTCATGTAGTTGATTGCGGATGTTTATTTAATACACCTGTGAATATTTATTGTTGAATTATACACACTCATATTATAGTGGCTATACTGTGGATTCATTAATTTTCGTTGAACATTAAATTTCGTGGATTTCGTGGTTGAGCTTATCCACGAATTCAAGTACCCAACGAAAATTTTGTCTTACGATCGTATCCGAAAAGTCTATGTCCGAAAACTAGTACACTCCAGATAAACATCGCCGCTAACACGCGGTTACCTCCCGTGAATTGTGTCAGTTTATAAGCATGTTGGTGTATATATAATGTAAATATTTGATAACAATAAACTATTAATGCTTTTACTATTTATGTTTGTTATATATTCTTCGTCATTATTAAGTTGAGTAGTCAGTTCTGTGATGATGTTGTTGATCTGGTGTGCTATATTTAGCAGCTCTACTTCCAAGTACAGTACACGAATATTTTCATATCGTTGTGATCAGTGTGTTGGAAGTATAATCTCAACGTGTGAAATGTATCGTCGTTATAGCGTAATTATACAGTTTGTGACAGTTATAAAATAAGTGATAAAAAATAACAAACAATCACAGAGAGTTATAAGAAATTTAATTTGTTTTTCACATGTTATTAAATAATAATAGCAAAATAATAATATCATTAACGATCAATCATGATGAATGATGGTATCATTTTTACGCTGAATTAACACAATTCCAGTCACACTGTACAGTCACTTGTAATCATCACACAATAACAATCACTTTTAACAAAGTCCGGCTAACTGAAACCCCTTCACAACTAAATCTCGCCGATCTTCAAATTTCCCATGTGTAGTAATGATCCAATTGGCATGAATGGGTTTGAGCGTTGACATCTTCAGATCCACATTAGCCATGGTATCGTCATCTTCGTCAAATGCTGAGATAATCTTGGAAGTATACCAATCATGAAAGCAGTCCTTCAGACAATCCTTGTATTCCTTGTTGAGTGACAAATCTAAGGGCTGTAGACGATCCGTACAGCAAGCTGGAACGAACAATGGCGTAATCCCGTTTTCCTTCAACTTGGCGATAACTGTAGCACACTGATGAGCTATATCTACGTAGTCGTTGGCTGCTTGAAATGTACGAGCCTCTCTTGGTGATGCAGCATCTTCTGGATTCGGTAACCCCGGAGTTGACGGTAACCGTGTAACGACGTTACCGGACTTTAGCCACGACATCAACATAATTCTATATTTAGCTTGTGTGTAGACGATAGTTTGGTTTCTCAAAAGCGAGTGATTTCGAAGATGATTTGCATTAACTTTTATTGACTGATTGTTAATTCGTTTAGCGCCAGATTAACTGGTGCTTAATTGACATATTTAAATGACATGTGATGTAAACAATAGGTAGATAATTCTCAATATAATGTGTTAATTGACACTTGCATAGTGTGGCTAACTAAGGGAACGGGGCCACACGATGTAACATCGATAACAATGAAAGGTGAGAAAATACCTGTATATCTTTCGGGTCCGTGTCACTGTTTTCTAATTGACATATATATTTTATTTGTTTTGGACTTATAGACTACTTTTTTAATTTATGCTTCAAAAATCAAAAAACCACGAATTCAAGTACCCCACGAAATGCCCATTTTGACAAAACCACGAAATTTGGTACCAACGAAAATTAATGAATCCACAGTAGTTTAATGCTATAATGAAACCTGAATAAAAATTAGAAATCAAGGCTGACATTAAAGCCCGAGTTTCTTTGCGGGTATTTCCAAAAGAGATTTTTTCTGAATTGTGTCGCATACATGGTAGTTCTAGTGACATTAAGAACAGTTTTTCGCTGGGCTAAAAAAAATAAAGGGGGTCTATATAGCCTGCAAGACAGTAACCGTCCTGGTAGGCCTGTTGTTGCAACAACAAAGGGAAACATTGCTGCTGTTAGAGCTATGGTAGACAAAGATGGCTGATATGTTATTTCCCAGATAGCTATGATAGTCTAGGCATTTCAGAAGGGACCGTCCATCACATTCTGACTGACTGTTTGAAATTAAAGAAGCTTTGTGCTAGATGGAATCCCCACTCGTTGACACCAGACCAGAAGCGTTTTGATTGTGCCAAAAAACTGCGGGGTTGAAACTTGGGAGTTTTATTTTGAGCCCCAGCAACGCATTAATAACAAACAATGGCTTAGTAAAAGTCAGGCCAAATAAAAGCCCTAGTTAAGGTTTGAATGGCATATACAGCTTATTCATGACAATGCTTCAGCCCACAAAAGTAAAATTGTACAATCTTTCCTAGAACAAGAACATGTTATTCAGGTTGAACACCCACCTTTTCCCCCTGACCTTAAAGCCCCTGTGACTTTTACCTAGTGCCCTTGCTAAACGAAATACTCTCAGGTAAAGATCTGAACTGAACCAGTTCCTTGTAATAGGGCTTTATTATAAGTCACATAATTTTATAATCAGTGGGGTCATAAGGAGACATCTCTAGCTATTTTGAGAGGAGTTGGAAAAACCCCAAGTGGGTACCACAATAGAACCACCGACCTTCTGCACAAAGTATACATCCCACTGTGGGGTTCGAACACATGGAAGTCAGCAACCATCATTCCATTCGACCATGGAGGCCCCTCCCAACACTTAAAGTCATGCATCACGAGTGAGACATTGCGTTACATGTAGACATTAACGTTCCTCAAGATTCAAGATCCTTTCTCCAGCCTCTATCCATAAAAAAAATTGGATGAAACTATCAATTACTGATATTACTATAATGGCAGGCAAGATACAGATATTTATAGAAAATGTTAGCCAATAAAACATGTTATTTCTTCAAAACTATAGACAATTTCATCTAGATAAGATGCATCATTTCTTTTGGGATCTCTATGAAATACCAATATTTATTGTTGTTTTGTCCTGAACCATCTATTATTTAACATATTAAACATCAAAATGTAATATACAAACGCACTCAATTTTATCCAAGCTATGTGCCTGTGTGGTTTCTAAAGCAGAAATGTTGCACAGTAAAACCCTACAACAATGACCACTTAAAGGACTGCGTGTTTAGGACACACCTCATTAGTAGGGTGGTCTTGTTTGAGTGGGCTTAACGAGATTGAATATGTCGGTGATTTGTAGGGGTCTTCAGGTATTACTCAGGTGCCCAATGTGTCCACATATAATCATCATCATCAATGTCATCATCTACAACAATTATATACTTTCTTCTTAAACACTCTGAAGTAGTATAACAGATGAACGATGAATTACACTGTTCAACAATGCAAATGATTGTTAAATTTTTTTTGCACTTAGACCACAAATTCAAAAAATTCTACATGTATATAACATCTTTTTTTAGAAATTTTTAGTTTATGCAAAGAATACTCAACTTCTGGTAATAAAGATCATTTCATTTCATCAAGTCACCTGCAGCTACAATGTTCCTTAAACATATACTAAGTTCAATGTCTTTATGCCATCTAGAAAATGTGACATAGTCTGTATATATATAGCACTGGCTTTTACCTAATTTCTGTTGATGATGAGAAATTCAGAATTGCATATCAGTATTAAATAGCTATTTAAGACATTTTACAACAATATCTGAATAAAGAGGCTTAGCTAGGTGTGTGATGCTAAAGAGGATAAATTGTTGTCTGCCTATAATAAGCCCACTGGGCCAAGGGTAATTATCAACATACTTCATTGAGGTCTGTATAATGACAGTAAGCACCTTGCTTTTGACAATTCTTGCAGAGTGTCCTCCAATTATCAAATTTGTCTTGGTTGTTTTAGTGGGTACTGTTTAAGCATGTATACAAAGCCAACAAGAATGATCAAAGATACATTTAATATCAATTGTTGCAAATTTTATCAAAATTCTTTAGTCTTTCCTCCAGGATATTAATGAGGCATGGGGCTTAGCTCTGGTTCTGACCAAGTTTCATGCAGATCAGGTAAAAGATGTTACCTCTATAGTGTTAAAAATCTAAATTATTGACAACGGACAACAAACGCAAGGCGATCCCAGTGATCCCAAAATGATGATAAATGTCAAAGCAAATTTATTGCAATTACATGCAGTATCAGTCAGGTGCCAAATAACTTAAGCCAACCAGGGATTAGAGTATCCTGATAATTTACTGAAATAAAATATATCAATAAAGCCATCTGCTCAATGTTAGTCAGGACATTAAATTTTCATGAAGATATAAACAAAAGCCTAAACAATTCAATTAATACACACACATATACATGAAAATTTCCTAACTCTATATTACATGAAACATTTGGAAACCAATTACTACAAGTGGTTCAAAATTTCGCTAATTGTCCATGATTATTCATTTTTCAGGCCAAAGTGAATGGCTCCTTAAGTAGGACATCCAATTCATTCAACATATTTTCAGTGAAACACTAAAAAGTTGCCATTTGTTCCTATTAGTGTTTTTTGTATGCTTTAAGAGAGAATTTGTGCAACTTAAGCCGTCAATATCATACAAATATTGTGACAGTATTAACAATTCATATACGGTAGAACCTCACCTAAAGACCACCTCAATAATAAGACCACCTCAAAATTAAGACCACACTTTTCAAGTCCATTTTGGCTGTTTTGCTTTTTTACAACCTCAATATTAAGACCACCTCAATAAGAAGACCAGTTTTCAAGAGTCCCAAAGGTATTGCATGACTACATTTAAGATTTGAAAGTATATCCGGGTTTATAACTTAAAAATTTGAATATATAGATATAATAATATCAGAAAAATATACTTTACAATTCATCTAGCATGCTGTTCATATACAATACAAACATAATCACAGTGAAACCTCCATATTATATATATGACCGACAACTGTAACCTTAACAAACTTTGTCTAAGTCGTGAGGTGGACAGTAAGTGATGGATAATTGGATAAATTTCATAATCGATTATTGGATCAGTTTGAAAACTCGTAATCGATAATCGAATCGGAAATAATCAAAATATTTAACTTTTTAGTATAAGTATAATGCTGACAGTTTATTTCATTTATACAAATTTATTTATCTCTTTTTTAACTACATTTAACATCAATGCATGGTGTCTTACATTACTCTTACATCATAAGAAAATCCCATTATTCAATGAATAGAGGTGTTTTGTACAATTGTATTGCGTGACTACATTTAAGATTTGAAAGTATATCCGGGTTTATAACTTTAAAATTTGAATATATATAATACATGTATCATCTTATTGAATTAACACTTCTGTCAAAATTTCTGATTTTAATGGATTATTGTAGTTCATAATCGATTGTCGCCGACGTCGGATGTCTAGTGACGATTTTTCGATTATTTTCGATAATCACGCCATCACTAGTGGACATTTTCGTGTAATTAAGTTTAGTCATATTTTACATACAACTATGTTTCATTGTCAAACATTTAACACAGGCAGCTTAATTATCCCAAGTTATGCATGTCATTCAAATTGTTTATCATACCAATCTCATCTGATTTAGTTTGGACATCTATATTGTTTTCATGCCCCTCATTTCTTACATAATTTGACCTAGACATGAATATGATATTGTTCTAAAATGCCACAGGCTTCATTTAGTTTTCTGTCAAACTTATATAAGTCTATCAAACTTAGTTAATATGATATAATTATACTGTTATTTCATTGGTTAAATGTTGTTAAGGGTTCAGCCCTTTGTATTTTAGAAATAAAAGAACAGAACTACATCTAAACGATAAACTATACCAAAGTAATTATTCTAGGTGTTGCCTAAAATTCATCTGTTTCTGTTCTTTTATATGTTTATGTTTAAAATGGAACTGTTAATCGTCAATTGATTTCCATCACTCAAATAAATCTGGGCAATGACAAATGGACTTGTTACATCTTAAGTTTATATACATGTACATAATTGTACACTCTGTGTGACTGGGGGACTTGCTTTCAGTTAGGACTGTCGGCTGTTAAGAGCTAAACTCCCCAGAATCAACAACAACTGACGCCTCTGACCAGCTGTCGGTCACATATAAATGCAGATGTTTTTGAAATAAAAAATATATTTATGACACTTATTGGGACTATAACATTTACATTTTCGTCAAACAAGTAGTATCTAGCAGATAATATAAAAGCTTAATGATATCTCCCACAATTCATTACCCATTAACTGGAAGCTATGGTTGTATCAACCATGATGAACGGGTGATGATGTTTTCTTAATTGCTCCTATTAATAAGCAATTAACAACTGAGATCATAATGGTTACAGTTAGATTTACTTATTAATGAAGATCTACAGGGCTATCACAGAAGGTGATTAATACCCCACAATACCGCTTTGTCATACATGTTTTTGAAGAGGTCAAAGACAGCTGCCAGTCGGCCATTTTGAATGTGACTGAATAGTTTCATGAAAATCCTCCAAAAAATGCAGAAGCTAAAACTCCCAAGCTTTTGAGAAAATCCATGATGGCTCGCAGTCAGCGAAGTATGAAGAGAGACTTTCAATATATGTATAATAATCACTTGCCCAGTCTCAATCAGAGAATGGTGATTGTGCATGCAGACAGTTGCAAAGATTAATGAGTGCCCGAATTCAATGTTGTCTAATACTACCAGAGAGTCTATAGTTTGTCATGGACATAGAGCACCCAAACTTTAAGCATTTTTCCAGTAACAGGACCAATTGTCATGGTCAAATGCATCAGAATTGCCTTTTGCTTCATAAATCTTCAACCATTTTGAATTACTCTCATATTTCCATCAATGTGTTATGCGCTAAACAATGACTTCAAAACGAAAGTACTCCAAATATCGATATTTGTCATACCAGGTCACATGCCCATATATTGACCTCTCATTGTCTATATATGTTTAAATACAGTGCAAATTTGCAACTATATTTAGTATCATATGCAATGGTATATAATGATTGTCATGATGATCAGGACAGCTCTTACTATTTTGGTCAAGATGATTCATAAGATTGGGGGGCAAAAAGATAACAAGTAATATTTTTTCCTTACGAACATGCATCATGCTTCAATATGTGAAGTTCAACAATGCCAAAAATGCAAATAGCTAGACAATAAATTTGCTCTGCTTTTATGCTTCAGCAACACTTCTCTATAAATCTATAATAAATAGGCAATAATAGATTATTATACGCGATAACAACTAAATAGATCATATAACTGTTAAATTTAGCAATCATAGAAAAGCAGATATTCAAAGCCAATTAACAGAATCCAATACGGACATTAAATGTCGACATGCCCATTGTAACTCTGTACTGGACCAAAAGTTTCAAAGATATGTTACAATACAAATGTAATGATTTAGTTTACTTTGCTATTTACTTTGAAATGTGAACAAACAATTCTAGTAAACCAGAGTTGGTTTAAATGATTCTCTATTTTATCCCAATAGTGTACCAGGAAACTCATCTGCTTGCAGGCAGATATATCAAAGGTTTGGTGCAGAACTATAGAAATACAGTTTGGGTAAATATGCAGTTAAAACAGTTTGTTCTTCGCTCTCGAATGGCTTCAATATACCGTTGGAGTTCAGTCAGTGGTCTCATAATATCAAAGGCAAAGCAATGCTTTCACAATCTGCAAATATCACAAGGCGATAACAAGTGGACCAATGCACTGAAACTAAAGTTGTTTTGAAAGCCAGTTTTATGTTATCTTCAGAGCAGTCTTTGTTTACGCCCAAAAGCTTATGTAACTTTCATTTTACTCTAGTATAAACTTCTTACGAGCTTGATATTAGGTACTGTATAGCCGGTTCATAAACTTCTTACGAGCTTGATATTGGGTACTGTATAGCCGGTTGAATCTTCGGAGCAAAATGCTGGTGTTTTCAACAGTGTTTTGAATTAGGGAAGTAAATATCCATAAATCTCCAGAACGTAGTGTCTGTCTCAAAACTATACATGCATCAACAGAGAATTACGCTTACATAACTAGATGCCCAAGGGCAACATGTCGAGCCCGCCAATTGTCAAGCGATTAAGAGAATACAGTTATATATTGCTATACAGTGCATTATCTATTACAACCATTTTATACTTTTGACTTATAATTTTGATCTTGACCTTTGAGCTTTGCAGTCCCATCATGGTGAACATTATTGTCAAATAATTTTAAAATCTCCCAATAAATGATAGTGTAATATTCCGGACAAGAAGTTTTTGACACAATTTTTGGATGTTTGACCTCCATTCAATCGAGCTCACCACAAGCGGGCTCGACAAAAACTAGGACTATAATCAATGAATGGCAATCTTGATACAGTGGATCAGTTTATTTAAAAATTGTTTTGTTATAAGTTGATTTTTTAAAGACAGATCTCATAATTAAGTAGATAATTATATAATGTATGTCCCGATAATCTAGTTATATATATATAATAGATTTTTACAATATCTTAGTTTATAATAGCTAATGTATCATTTAGTTTTTACGAAATATGGGATTTCCTGGTGGCAAGGATAAACAAATTCAACCCACACCAGTTGATGATGGCCAAATCATTAAAATATAATATTTTTTGTATTTGCGATACATACTTATCGTTGCCACTGTTTGGCCGACGCCTCCGGAAGAATGTAAGTCATTTTAGATTATTTTTGGAGGATAATGCATGATACAGAAGATGCCCCAATTCCAGAAACACCCCTGGCTCTTTTACGTGCACTATGTAAAGCATCATACACGGGACCTCGGTTTTTGTCTCTTCTGAAAGACTGTTAGTATTGTTAATGGTGGAGCGGGAAATCAAACCTGCAACCCCTGCATTATTAGTCCAGTGCATTACCACTGCACTACAGATCTGCTACAAAAATATAATAATGTTGCATTCAACTTTTATATTGAAAATTTCTTTTTGTATTGAATATTCACATGCACAAATCAGTATTCAAATATTCAGACACACAAACAGATATATGAATATTTGAATATTTGTTGACTTCCCCAACAAAAACTTAACGAATCAGAATAATTCCATACCGCTGTAAGAACAAGAAATATAATCGTTGCTGGTATATTGTATATTTTCCGTATTCACTGCAGATGATACCTTATTGAGTTTGTATGTATAGATCAGGTTGAACAAAAAGTATGCAAAATAAAACTGTTTTCATTGTTCTATAAGTTCTAGATATCCTCTAGCTAACGATACATTCTGATCGGTTGATTATGTATACATGTTTATAACACCTGTACACAAACTGTATTATCAAGGGTTTAGATCAAGACTATTGTAACTCCTATAAAAATACATATGAGTTATGATGGTCCTGCTTTGAACCCTCGATATGCTCTTTATACCAATATTACAGTCAATATTTCAATGATGTTTGTTCATAATGTCATAGATTGTAAATCACTTTGATTTAAATCTTCTTACAAGGTATAATTGTTCAGAGTTTCAAACTTACTATGCAGCAGAAATGAAAAAACAACTCTCTCCTGAGGTGGATTTGGCTGATGTTCTTAGCTGATGTTAAGATAGATTTACGATCTTTCTCTATAATAAACCACTACATTATGCACCTGCAGTGGTAGGGGAATGTCATCAATATGTTCAGGAAAATAAAAGATGTTATTATAGAATCATTTATAAAAAGCTATCTTATATGCAATACGCCTGTGTATGAAATAAACATTGTAACAGTTTGTTACTTTACTCTTTATTCGTACCCTAGAGTTGCCTCCCTTTGAAATTTTGTAAGTTTTCTCCCTTTGAAAGCATTTTATTGTTTGCTTCCCTTGTTTCATTTATTGGCAATATAAACATAATATGGGAGGTGAGATTTAGAGCAACCAAGGCATTAATCGCCTTTAAGCCAAATTTATACCCTCGCCGTTAAAACTCGCTATGTAATACAGGATTTTTTCACTGAAACTTTTTAACTACAGAAAATAAATCATCCCATAAATATCAGCGTAACTAATTATATATAGATATACATAATGGTGTCAATATTAGTTTTTATCTGTTTTTATTAACCAGATTATTAAATTCAGGAATTTATGACGTCAAAGAAAAAATTAGCAATGTAAACTACATGTATAAAGAACAATTATATTAAGTAGATGCATCATAAACAGCTTGTTTTATTCTGTAGATATAGAGATATTACACACACAATACTACTTATTCGATCAAAGCTCTTGAGTTAAAAATGTTGTTATATTTATATAATTCGCATAATTATGGTTATCTGCATAATGGTGATAAGTATGGCGAAGCAAAACTATACACTGATAGTGATCAGCGAGAAACTTGTTATTGTTAAACATTAAATATATATCTCTTACCGACAGTGTTATGAGAATTTAACACCGTGACCCAATTGACATTCTATGGCCTACATAGCTCTCTGATATGGTTCTCAGTTAGGGAACTAAGTTTAAATGATTTGAACTACGTATGACCAGGTATTGGCAGTATGTTGAAATATACAGCTCACACATAAAACAATTCATCCATTGGGTCAGGGGCAGGCACTAAATCTAAACCCTAATCCCCCAGTCAGAGATCTTCAATGCCTCTACTTTTAATTCTACTGGACAAGATACGAATACCAATGTTTTAGAGCATAAAAAATGAACAATCTCACCCTTGCTGTAGGGCAAAACACTCTCACCCTTGCTGTATGGTAAAACCCTCTCACCCTTGCTGTAGGGCAAAACCCTCTCACCCTTGCTGTAGGGCAAAACCCTCTCACCTTGCTGTAGGGCACTCATTAATCTTTGCCACTCTCTTTGTGTACAATAGGCACTTTCGCACCCCTAGGGCATGTGATAAGTATTATAATTATACCCCTTGTTATTTTTCCTATTTGCTGGGAGCCCGTATGGCTAGCTCAATTGGTCGAGTGCTTAATGACTGACTGGGCAGATCTGGGTTCAATTCCCTAGTTGAGCAGGTTTTGTTCTTCCATGACATTGAATATACTACAAAATTGCACTTTTCATTCAACTTCAAACCATAACA
The DNA here is from genome assembly GCA_032209605.1 of Mactromeris polynyma. NCBI lineage: Eukaryota > Metazoa > Mollusca > Bivalvia > Venerida > Mactridae > Mactromeris > Mactromeris polynyma. The sequence continues at coordinate 9,507,858 of JASFXZ010000012.1, forward strand.
ATATATCAAATTCTGAATGATAGAGCAGATTAAGTGTGAAATTGAGTATTTCTATAAAGGGTTAACATTTTGAAAAAACAATTAGCTTGCAAATAATATTTTTTCCTCGCTACTGAACTTGTGTTGCTGATGTTATTGTCATTATGTGCAACAATTTTCTCCACTTAAACACAAGAACTTATGTAAAGGAATTGTGTGAGCAGGCCATACTTAAAAAAATTGTTCATTTGGAAAGAGGCTGGGTCGTTTGGTCAGTCCTGAACCAAAAGGCAATGAAACCCTTGAACATATACATGTATGTAAGAAGCTTTAATAAAATTAAAAGGATGAAACTGCATGGAACGATTTTTGTCCTATACAAGGACGTGCTGCTTGTGTTGCGTTATAGAATTTAAGATAGTTTTAAAGAGGTTTAATTGAACTGTTAAACATAAACATGTTTTTTTTACAGCATATTAAAGGTGTAATCAGTAAACTCTTATCAACTACCTACTCTCTAGACATCAAATCATATCTAGGTGCAAACAATAAGCTGTTTCAAAAACTGTGTATGAAAGGAATTACGTCACATAAATTTAAACATTTGAAACAGAGCCAGCCTAGTTAGCTCTATCAGTGGAGCACTAATTAACAGCCTATCTGCTGGTGATAGGATAGAACCCCGAGTGGGAGGTATGTTCCCTAACTGACAATTTAACAGATGATAATTTATCTGAACTTATTTGTCCTGACTACTTTTGATTTAAGAAGATAAGTTGTCAGTAGCTTGCAATACTGTATAACTCAGAGGTCACAGGTCAATTAAAATATAACTCTGTGTGACAGCCCACATAATCTGAAACCCCAGAATTCCCACTTCAATCATCAACAGTCCTCATGATTCAATATGACCTTATCAGGTGATATATAATACCAACCCTGCCATTATATCAGCAGTGAACACTTTGATAGGATTTATGAAGATTAAATGTCCAACCTGGTTCAACCTGATTCTGATAACTTTTACAGTTAATCAGCAACATGAATAGCAGTAAAACATTTATGTTTGAGTGAAAAATGTGTAATTTATTATACTGTTGGTGTATTGTTTACTAAAATATGATTGAAGGCAGTATAACATCAGAGAGGCTTTAAGAAGTCAAAGAGAAGAACGCCGGACTCCTGATACGAAAGTCGCGAGTTCAAACCCCACCTGGATTAAGATTGCACCAAAAGCTTCACAATCCCTGAATCAGGTAGGCATGAGAACTGGTTAGTCACTCAGGAGGCAGTTCCAATAGGGGATATCGTGTTTGTAAACAAAACTATCCGATTCCACGCATGCGCAGTTAACTGGTGGGCAAAAGGTTAAAAGGCGGCGGCGCAGTACTATACAACTAATAAAATTATGGAATGACAGACACGGCGGTAGCCATTAATTTCTTTAATATTTGACATACAATAATAAATTTGGTATCAATTGAAAGGTAATGCTCCCAGCTTTCCCACAACAAAAAAATATTGAAAATCAGAGGATGTTTTTTTAGACTCTGAAAATGGGCATTTTTCCGCGAAATAAATTTCAAACTGTTTTGTTTCGAAAAACACGGCCGTAGGTATTTCAATTCTCATTTTTACATATGTGCATCAAATCAATACCAGATAAAAGGTTTCCAAAAATATTGAAAATCGGTGCATTTTTTGGCATCAGAATGTGACTTTGAAAATGAGCACATTTTACGACAAATAATTTTCAATTCGTTCTAGGTTCGAAAAACACGGCGGTGGGTATTAGAATATGTATTAATCAATTTATGTGCATAAAGTTGGTACCAAATGAAAGATAATGCACCCAGCTTTCAAACAATGTAAAATATTAAAATGTGCGAGTTTTCCCAAAATAATATTTTAATATGACTTTGACTTTTCTGTATGTGCATAAATAATGTGTCATGTGTGAAATGCATCAATAGTAATTGTTAACATGTACACATATCTAACAAAGACAACAACGTGATATGTTTAATTGTGCTTTTATTTACCTTATCTTAATTTACATTTAGCATTAAAACATATTCAGCATTTATTTGAGTGTCATTCATACACACACATATTGGTGATTTCACAATTAAAGTTACAATGCACTAGTTCTGTAACATATGCGATGGCAAATACACAACAATCGGATGTGTTCGTTTGCCTTTGTACATCAGGTATTTAATTATCACATTTATCGCAAGTTTTTTAGATTCGCCCACATATATTTGTGACAGCTGTATGCTTATATTTGTGTTCACAGTTCTGTTCTTTAAACTGTCAAAAACATAAACGTGTGGAGTTGAGTTTGTTTACCCTCGCCACTGGGATTAAACAAAAACATAACATAAACATAAAGATAGCCAGTTGAATGTTTTTATACGATGTTACCCATTGGTAAACTTCTGTCCATCAGCATATAATAATAATTGTCACTTCTCAACTTTATTTGTATATATGCGACTGATGGTGACAGCAAAAACGGATTGGATGCATATTGGACTCCCACTGGGCCAGACACTGTGAAATGCTGATAAGGGGTCTGAATAAGATTGATATCTAGGTAGTGCACGCAGGGGACACTATTGTTTATTGCATAACATTACATAAGTTGTCCAACCCAATACTGGCCTTGTTTCTGCCTCTGTTTCTTATTTATCACGTTATCTTATACGTATAATTTCTGGAGAAGTATGTGTTGCAGGATTTATTGAAGATTTCAGAAATAATTCTTATAGTGTAAATTATTGTCTGTCCCTATTTTGCAATGTCTGTCCCCACACTAAATTATTTGCTTTAAAGACTGTAATTGTCAATTTAAAAAAATAAGTTTCACCACATGGACTTTTGACATATATTATAAAATCTTTTGGATGATTATAATAAACACAATATCCTTATATTATCAAAAAGATGACAATTTTTTCATTTTTAGTTGCAGTAGATCTAGTATAAAATAATTATGTTAGATGATTAACTATGAAGTTGATTTTTCTTTCTTTCAGGACAAAATAAAGGTTGTCCATGTACATAAATATTTCCTATAATGACTTTTATTCACACTTAATAATATTATGTATAAGGGGATGGACCGACAGGTCCAGTTTTTCCTGTTAATGGCAGATAGCTACCATTTCCTTCGCTCTTAATTCTTCTCATTAGGAATTCTGTGCCATGTAATCTTAGAACCCTTTCCCCACTTGTGTGTACAACCAACAACTATGAAAGACTGAATCATAACTTAAAGAATTAACAATTTAGATAAAGCGAATTAGCGTTATATACAATATGGCGCTGTAACCGGATATCGACTTTCTGCCCACCAGCAATGTTTACATTTGTATAACAGGTGCGCGTGAAGTCACGGCGTTATCCTCTATTGGTGATAGTTGTGATTTTCATAATAAAATTGTACCCTTTGCAGGGGCGAGAATGCTTAAATTGACCAAAAAGGTGGAAATCTTCACAAACACAATACATATACCCCATACCAGGGTTGGCAAAAAGAAGGGAAACCCAGAACAAAGGGAAATACTGGTAATTCCCGGGAAATACTGGTGATTCCCGGGAAATACTGTTGTCGTAAGTTTAACCTCTAGATTTGGTCCCTCTCTAGACCAGATTATTGATGGATTATTAGGTGACACAAAACACAGAGCATAGCCCACCTATATAGCCCTGTGTGGAATCTTTATGATATGATAGTCTCTCATGGTTCTACATTTTTGGTCATAATAGACTACATTTTGCTGAAATTTGGAGTACTTCCCAGAATTCCCCACTTTCTTAAATTAAAGAGTACGGGAAATACCGGGAATTACCACCGGTAAATACGGTATCGATAAATACCATGCCAACCCTTCCCTATACACATTTAAACAAATTACCATCGTCATACATATTATCTGACAGAATTACACAGACTTTATATTACAATGTATAACAACCAAAGAAGAAAATCAGCAGAAAAGAAGAAAATTCTTCATATAACCACAGAATATACAAAGCGTACTGTGAGTCATGTAAATGGACTGTTATACTGGTTGAAACAAATGGGATTATAAAGAATCAGAACAAATCTCCACTTTCAATAAAACCGAAATAAAAAGTTACCACTTATCTCATAGAACATGTACCATAAATACAGGTATGTAGCTATGTTTACTAATTTATTACATGACCTCTACACATCGGAACTCATAACTTTACTCAAATATTGTTGAAATGATTTAAAACGGGACACAACATATCAAGTATATCATTAAATAAGCCATAAATATTTCAAATTATACGATTATGACAATAGATATTGTGTATTCATGAGACACGTGCATATGCACAAGAACTTGGAATCATAAATAATGCAGAAAGATCACTGAACCAAAAAGTACTGAAACATTATTTTAAGGCTATTGTCATTAAATGATGCATAAAAAGACCATTTTAAGCCTTCAATCATTGCACACAAAGGTTTTGAGAACAATGATATATGGGCTCATGCTATTTCGACATTTATTGATCACCCAGGTGAAATGAATCATGTTATATCATAAAATAACATTAACTACCATGCCTCACAGATCATGGTAAGCCACGGTTGACCATGTTATGTTAAATGGCTGCAAACATGGTCTGTGACCATGGTTTTTCATGGTATATTACCATGGTGTGATCATTGATTTCCATGGTCGATTACCATGATAACTGGCTATGTTGATTAGCATTTAACATAACATGGTCAACCATGGCTAACCATGATCTGTGAGGCAATTTTAACAAAACATGGTCAACCATGGCTTTAAACAATGATTGGTCAAACCGGTTTGTCCACTACTTGCCCTGTCTGTGCTATACTTATACATGTCTGTTCAAACAATGGTGAAATCTGTTTTTCATCTCTTTTTCTAATTTTCCTTTTTATTTTGCTGTTTTTGCTTCGGTGGCATGAAATCAATCCAATAACACTGTTCTCTATTCAAAAATTATTCCAAACATCACTTTAATTTGCACTTTATTCTATAGAAAGAATACAGAATTACTGGTATAAGAATACCAGGCAGCATTTTAGTACAATCGCTTTTCTGTTTTTCAGCACAGTCGCTTTGTGCTCACCTTTGCTACTTGAGTCACTTAAAGTTAAATTTTGATGCAAATATTGAACAACTGAACTTTGTATGTGAACAGGATGCCGAGTTGTTCAAATCTTTCATAAGATGAATACATATATACTTAAATAGTGATATTATGGAAAGTCAATGGACAATTAATGGTCCTGTAATTGTGTTTTGATGTACATTTATTTACGTGTTTTATTAAATTTTATTGAACATATAATAAACTATTTGTACCACCATGCTATTTATATTGTTGAATATACTGATAAGTTCATATAAATGAATGGAAGCAGAATTTTAATAATTGGTTGTCTTTATTTGATTCTATTAACATGTGTTCAACAAATAATTCAAAATCTTCACCAATTTAAAACTACAGCTTATTCACTTATTTCAATATCGCACCAATCATCCTTTTTAAAGATATTTCCTATTCAATGTAGTCAAACTCTTAAGCAACCTAATTCTTAAGAGAAGAATTAAAGTAATATGACAAATAAATGTAAAACACAACAAAGAACTTTTGAGATCTTTGAAATTTGACCACCAAGTATTCAAACAGTATGTCCTGTATTATTGGCTCTTTGCCAATTTTACCATTTTCATTTTGTCACATACTACTGTGTGACAGACACGAAATCTGACATCAATCTACATTGTTCTTCAACTTCAATACATCTAAAATTCAGTACTACATTGTAAATTAAAGCAGAAACATTTTTCGAATCTAATAATTAAATAACATGGAACCTATTTACATCAAAATACGACCGATTTCTGCAGTAAAAATTGGATAATTTACGCAGTTTGACACAAATATCTCTCAACAGTTGAAAATAATTGCAAAATATATTCAGACATATATAAAGTTGTTACAGTCTTTAAAATCTCACTCCTCAATTCGTTGTAAATTATTTATGCTTAAGTGTATATTTCCCATTAATTTGCGATGCTGTTGCCGTATGCTGGTTGTTAATAAGTTTAATCCAGGATTTGGATGAAAATACAAGAAATGTTTCAGTTAATTTTATTTTTTTCACCATTATGACACCTGAAGTTCGAAATACCTAAATATGGTATGAATACATGTATTTATCGTCTTTCACTTTCAAACTTACATAAGTCAAGGACAAACATTAAAAGACTGAGACTCTGGAACTTCATTCAAGTTGATGCAGCTCAGAAACATATGGCTTTTATCATTTGTACATGCATATATTGTACATGAATCTATTATACATTGACAAAAAGAGATGTTTTACTGTAAACACTGTCTAGATCTTTATTGATATATCCCTCCTTTCATTTTCAATATTTACTTGCGTATACATACATACTTCCGTTTACGTCGGTCGCTTCATATGATATTTAATCATATCTGATATTAATGTAAATTCAAACACATTGGTTACTGACTTGATTTGCATTTAATTTCATGGGTTAATATATTTCAGTATTAATGCATTTAGATTTTTTTTAGTTTACATTATTGTATCAGGTCAATTTCTTACAAGTTTTAACTTCTTCCTCTTCCAAATATTGTGCAGGGCTCACCCTTGAGCATCGACACACGTGTATGTAAACAGGCCATAGTATGTAAGATGACAAATGGAGTTAAGTTATTTTTTTGACTTTGAGACTTTTCTAGCTTTTGGTGGACATATCGAACCAATGCCAAAAACAATTAAAAATCGAAAAAAATATTCTCCAGGGTCGTAAAAAACTCTAGGGTCGGGGTTTTTCAACAGGTAGGCCCAAACAATACACATAATCATGCGGCTAAAATCAAGGCTTATTGTATGCACTCTATAGTTTTCTTCAGTTTCTGACTAGAAACATACTAACTTGCTTACAAGTAAAACAACAACTGACAAGAAGCTATGCATTTCTGTTATTGTGTTAAACATTAATATTTAAAGATCATAAGGAAAAATGAAATCAATAACATGTACAGATGTGCCGCGCCCACTTCTCCCTAAAACCTGATCCTAGCTTGTTCCATGTATATTTACAATTATATAGCCGAACCAAATAACCTAACGAAAGAAAAGTAATCCGATAGAAACAAACCTGACAGACACTTGTATCATTGCAGCCACATTGACTGTATCGCTGACAGTTAATGAATTCAAATTTCATCAATAGAAATGTATACTTTGTTACATGTAAGTTTTTAAGGTAAATTATTATTTTTTCCCTTCACAATGCTGTAATTTCCCCCACAACCATTTCCCTGTAAGGGAAAAAAACACTGATATTAAATTTCCTAACACATGGGACTCATGATGGTGTTTTATTATTCCTTCATGATGGCTTTTAGAGAAGAATAGATGTATTTCTCACAAGGCAACTTCAACCTTGAGTTTTAATTAAAGAGAAGCAAACTGTAAACCATTTAGACAAATTTCCTCCGAGATATGCAGACAGTTCTATCCGGACATTTTGACAAATACCTAAGGACATTGAACCATGCACTAAAAACGATTAAGCTGACAAGAATAAATGAACAAATCTTCATGAATATTCAAATATAACACCATATGTCACAAAAATAATGGAAAGTTTTTCATTCATTATAATAATTCTTGTCTGCACAGAATACTGTCCCTGGGATAAAATGTAACACAATAAATTCAATGGTGATTACGGTTTTTAAAGAATTGTTCTGTAGAATTCAAGTTGTATACAATTGCAAATTAGTCGATAGTTCAGACTTCAATATATATTATTCGACAGCATGTTTTGCTGTATAGATGTTAACATTGGATGCATATAAATACTTAGTGTTGTAAATTCAGACTCCAAGTAGCAGATCCATAGTCCAGTGGTAACGCGCTGGATTAGTAATCCAGGAATCGCAGGTTCGATTTCCCGCTCCATCACTGACAGTACTAACAGTCTTTCGGAAGAGACTTTGAAAAACCGAGGTCCCGTGTACAATGCTTTACATCGAGCACGTAAAAGAACCAGGGGTGCTTCTGGAACTGGGGCATCTCCTGTATCATGCACTATCCTCCAAAAATCTAAAATGACTAACATTCTTCTGGAGGCGTTGCTCATATGAGAAACTGATGGCGACGATAAATAAACTCAAATACAAAAATCAGACTCCAATCACATAATCAATTTATAACAGAATTGATCATGAGAGGGTACAAAATCATGTACCGTCAAACTATCTCATCAGATGCATCAATATCATTGATATGCATTTTATCGTATCAAATATTTATCGTATCAAATATTTATCAATTATTCAATGACAGCTCTCTAATATTAACATATTGATTCAAAAAAATTCTGATTAGATCAAACTAACGAAAGCCCATATACTGACATAAATAAATCTGAAAATCGTGTAAACCATCAATAGGCAGCTCCTTTCGTCATATCGCAAGGGGTTCCATTTGACCCTGGAGTTGACCGTTTGACCCGTGGAATTTCCAAAAAGCTACATTTTGACTGAAGGGTCAATTTTTCTCTAAATTATAGGTATAGTATTAAACTTGGCTATCAAATAGTAAAATCCAGTCAAAAATTACCAAAATGACCCTTGAGATTCAGCACCTAGTGGAAGATCTGATCATATGAATCATATAGCACAAGGTGTGTTTCGATTGTATGAATTGGACAGAAATACATTTTAACAAAAATTACTTAGTATGTTGTGATTAAATACCAAGTCAACGTCGAAATTTTACAATTGTTTGAGTGTTCAAATTGTAATTTACATTTATTTCCCTAAACATTTTTGAAGCATGATCTCAAAAATCTTAGCAGTAGCACTAAGTGCTAAAACGAAACTGTTTTTTTTCTTTTGCAAATCAGCCAGTGTTTTTTCCCACCCTTTTGTGAATGGGGCCGGGGCCCGTAGAATTGGGAAAATAGCGTCAAATTGCCCATAATTGTCAATATCATAGTCTGCTTAAAATAAAAAGATACTGATTTACATGACCTTATGTAGTACACTATAGCAGTGTATTAATCTTTAGCATAGCAGTAGAAAATACTGTTAGATTGATCAACATTCATTTATAAACAAAAACCTGAAAATATTAAGTGGCCTGAATTGTGAATTATAAGCCTGCATTTTGTGAAAAAAAACATACTTTTGGTGATTGTGAATGGGGCCCAATTTCGGCCCCATTTGGGGCAAAAAAATCTCCCAATTTCAGCAGGAGACTCCCAGATTTTGACAGATCAATTACGCTCTCCAGGGCAGGAGTCACCATCGCCCGATTTTCGAAGTAAACACCGTAATTTTTTGTTATATGGGGTATTTTTTAGTTCATTCCCGGCTGCTTCGCTGAAATTACGAGTCAAAAACAAGATGGTCAGGTGGTAAAATGTGGATACCAGTACGAAAATCGTACAATACATACCATGTTTATGGGGTTACATAGACACTCTCAACCATGCAATTAAGCGCTTGGCGGCACTGATCAAAATATGAAACGACCCCCCACTTGTCATATTGTTAAACATGTTTCTATTGTATTCAGACATGACAATTGTGTATAAAATTGTTAATTGGTGACTTTTTTATATGGATGACCCGCAGATCATGAGTTAATTCGCAGAATATTACACAATATGGTTATAGACATATTGACTAAATTTCAGCCAACGAAATACCCCCCCTTTTCGAGGTGCAATCTCCCGATTTGTTTTCTGAAAAGGTTCACATGTATGAATCAGTAACTGTATAAACCAGACTAATGCTATTGTCCAATCAGATCACATTATGCAACTATGTGGGTTGCTTGACTTTAGCATATGGATGTAAACATTGTGTGATGAAAGGGATTAAACACATTTTTCAAACATAACACAAAACCCCAAACATATGGTCTTTATGATTACATATTTGATAATTGTTTATTTCTCAAATGAAATTTGCTGGGTTTATCCGACTATTAACTTAATAATTAAGACTGATTGTGTAGTTCAAGTGTTCTGCCCTAATTTCTAGTCAGCACATGCTATTTATCTTTTGATATGACCTTGCTTTGTCAGAAAATAACAAAGAAGGTAAACAAACACAAGGCGATGTCATATTTATAGGACTACACAGAATACAGCAACTAAACTATCACATTTACTTACAACCCAAGTTAGTACTTTAATAAGTTTATCAGAGAAATTAAAAACTGATCAGAAATCTTATATTGTGTGTCATTAAATGTGTCAAATATGTCTTGCAATCATGTAGTCCAAAATATAAGACGTTGACATGCCCAATTAACCAGAGACATTCATTATGTTGTTATTTTACATTTTACTTTCACTTAGCAGCTTCTAAACGGCCTATGCAATGTGATGTAGCATTTTCGAATATTTTCCAATTTGCGAATTATATCATTTATTGACGTAGAAACAGTTAAAAATACAGAAGAATGTTGTTTTGTACTGATAACTTGATGGAACCACCTTTAACACTTAATATTCGATAAAATGTAAAATCCTGTAATCTTTCCTACACATTGTCCACAACATGGAACAAATAATATATCATACGAAATCAACGTGGACGAAAGTTTTATACACATGTCATTTAGCCGCTTCAAATGATGCTGGAATCCGGGGTTTTCACCCACCAAATACTTCGTATAATCTTCGATTTTTATATTGACTGTGTTAGTTTACCAGGTATGTTGCACAGCCATTACGCCAAATCTCTGTGAAAATCTGCACTAGATGGAAACAAATGTACATTTTTATACACCTAGTGCATGGCATTGGGAATTCTTGACCTTATCCGGCATCTATAGAAAGCTTCAATTGAGCTATTGGAAATGTATTTTCCCTGCTGGTCTTGTTCAATAGTTCAAAATTAGTGGAAAGAGCGACACAGAATAATGTTGGAAAGTGCTACATGACATTGATAGGAAGCTGATAAGATCCTACATAACCGGACAATGTCAAAATGTGAAATAAATTATGTAGGGTGTTATTTATAGGACCAGCAATCACGGCACATGTATAAAAATTATGCTCCCTGAACGTGTAAGCGGTGTACTTACTACATACAAAAACTTTAAAAGTTAAAAATAACATTTTTCAACTGCTTAATTCATTATATTTATAGATTTTCATTCCAAACACATCACTCAACCTACAAAACAGCTGCAAATTCCACCAAACATGTGCAATTTGACTCGATTTAACATGTACAAAAATAAAGTTGGACGCCATTTTGTTACCAGTTAGCGGTGCATTTGGGGACATCTACTGTAGAAAAATGTTCTGTTGTGAACATTGTCTTTAAAAATTCGATGAGATGATGATTATTACTCTAAGTCTAACCAGGCTTCCAGAGTGTTAAAATTGTCTGCCTGTCCACCGATCATAAATGACTAGAATTACAAAATTTTGTAGTTTTGATAAGCATAGGGCATTGATAAAAGCATCAGTGTTTTCATTCAGTTATCATTTCTGTATTTCTCATATTGGTATTTTATTTCAGTAAACATTATCTTGTCGATTTACGGAGGTTTCGGTAAATGACAAGTTCGGTAAATTGATTTTAACGTTCATTTCGTTTGGAGGTTTCGGTAAATTGATTTTAACGTTAGTTTCTTTCGGAGGTTTCGGTAAAAAGATTTTTCGTTAACATTGAATAATGACATAGGCTTAATAATAGGATAGTGTGACCAAACAATGAAATTAAGTCAATTACCTACACAAGTAATCTCGTACCCTTTCTTTGGTCAACTCGTACCCTTTCTTTGGTCAACTCGTACCTATCCAAGTCAACTCGTACCCTTACTTTGGTCAACTCGTACCTATCCAAGTCAACTCGTACCCTTACTTTTGGTCAACTCGTACCTATCCAAGTCAACTCGTACCCTTACTTTGGTCAACTCGTACCTATCCAAGTCAAATCGTACCCTTACTTTGGTCAACTCGTACCTATCCAAGTCAAATCGTACCCTTTCTTTGGTCAACTGGTACCCTTTCTTTGGTCAACTGGTACCTATCCAAGTCAACTCGTACCCTTACTTTGGTCAACTCGTACCTATCCAAGTCAACTCGTACCCTTTCTTTGGTCAATTCGTACCTATCCAAGTCAACTCGTACCCGTAATTAATTATAATTAACACGTTGATTGCAGTTCAAAGCTAATGCCACCTGATAATCTGTGTTCAGCTTTAATTATACAAATACATGTTTGGTTGTTTGTTTTGTTTTATTTCTAGCATTAACTTTTAATTGAAAATGTGTTAACAACACTATTATATTAATTTACCGAAACATTCAATGTTAACCAAAAATATTTTTACCAAAACCTCCGAAAGAAACTAACGTTAAAAATCAATTTACCGAAACCTCCAAACGAAATGAACGTTAAAATCAATTTACCGAACTTGCTATTTACCGAACTTACTAGTATCCATCTTGTCTCTTGTTTCAACTTTGGGTATTTTACCTGGGTTTGTCTGTGTTTCTGGATTTGGGTATTTTACCTGGGTTTGTCTGTGTTTCTGGATTTGGGTATTTTACCTGGGTTTGTCTGTGTTTCTGGATTTAAGTATTTTACCTGGGTTTGTCTGTGTTTCTGGTTTTGGGTATTTTACCTGGGTTTGTCTGTGTTTCTGGATTTAAGTATTTTACCTGGGTTTGTCTGTGTTTCTGGTTTTGGGTATTTTACCTGGGTTTGTCCGTGTTTCTGGATTTGGGTATTTTACCTGGGTTTGTCTGTGTTTCTGGATTTGGGTATTTTACCTGGGTTTGTCTGTGTTTCTGGATTTGGGTATTTTACTTGGGTTTGTCTGTGTTTCTGGATTTGGGTATTTAACCTGGGTTTGTCTGTGTTTCTCAATGATATTGGTCTATAAGGAAACCCAGTAACCTTTAAGCAATGACATGGGGCGAAATGAACAAGGACGAAACCCCTTGAGTACGAAACAATAACACCTTTGCTTTTTCTATAATCAAATATTTAACGAAAATTTATAAATCCTGTGCAAGTGTATGGAATTAATTATACTGTTAATCACCAACCCTAACACTGGATTCAACAGTTTGAAGCTATCACGAGAAATAATTGTGAACCGGTGGCGATGAAGGGTGAAAATAAAGGTAAACAACGCTGATTTAACATTTAAATACTTCATGTTTACGGCAAAACACACAAGTTAAGATTGCAATGACAATTTTATTATAATTATCTTGTATTTATTTATCAGGAGAGCATATTTTTCGACGGTCATTTGGTCCTACATCATTTCAAAATTTACCGGACTTGGTCAATATGTACTGGTCGAGTCCAACGGCGTATTTCGGGAAGCCTGAGTCTAACACCGTTTTGTTACTGCAGCGTAGCAGAAGATAAGACATTTTTTAGAGATTTTTGAGCTGAAAGGAGGAATAGCCAAATGAAAATGATTGTTTACAGAAAATTTAAATGATAAAAATAGACTACAGTATTGAGAGGCCATAATTTCCTTAAAAAGCTCATTGTTCAGTTTGTTGTCACTTTGATGGATTCCACGGATTGCAGGAAATTTGGACATTGCACTATAAAAACTTCCCGTATGTAAATGACATTACGTAATAGATATTTGGAGTTCTCTGATTACACCGGTAACTAGTATACACCAGTAACAGGGTCATACTCATAGACTATACATGTATGTCTACTTCAACAAATAAACCCAGAAGTCGAAACTGTGCAGATCTTACAAGTCAATTCACAGACAACAGTCAAATCAATATTGCTTATTTGCAGGTAGTGTCTGCCATTTCTCCCGATTCAGACCATCCATATAAATGGGCCATGCCCCAAAACGTCGAGTACAAACGGGGACCCCGTAATTGTAATTTTGTTATAAATTTATCTGTTACTTTATACCGATGCATAGGAGTAATTTCTAAAAATAGTTCGATATAGTAACATCGATAGCAAACGTATGTGTTTCAATTAAAATATGACAGTAAAATAGTCCCAAAAGGAAGTAATATTTACGTAGAAATACACAAAAAGTAACATACCTATTTCAACTTCACCTGCCTGACAGTTCACGCAGTCCTAGTCATCAGAAGCTTGATCATTTGAGATGTTCAGACGCTTGCTAAAGTAAATTACCCCAAAGCGTTCAAAAGCACTAGAAGTATCACTATTCGAATGCCTAGTCTATATACCGCTTCAAATGAAAGGCCTGCTCATATTTATCAACAGTAAATGTTGAATATTGTTTTCATTGCGACGATCTGGTCATTATCCAAGGAAATATCAATGCTCAAGGTTATATCAATGTTGTAAACAATACAATGATACCATTCATGCAAAATAACGGACCTGGCACTTTCAAGCATGACAATGCAACGCCTCACAAGGTGCGTATAACTACACAATTCCTTGCTCAAAACAATGTTAACGTCTTGCCTTGTCCCGCTGTATCCCCAGACTTGAACCAAATAGAACACATATGGGATGAATCGGGTCGGAGAGCCAGGTCCGAGCAACAAATTGATACCATAAATGACCTCCGAAATGCACTTGTGTTAGAATGGCAACGTATTCCAAACGCGGTCATACAACGCTACGTAAATTAATGAGGCGACGTATTCTCGAATGCATTCGTAAAAATGGCGGTCACACTGGTTACTGATGCTTCTTATAAAATCACTTAGTCAGTACTTTCTTTTCTCCAAATGTTGTGTGATCTTCATTTCGACCCCTCTCCACTTAATTGTTGATAAAAAATATGCATTGTCTGATTTTTTCCCAGTAAATTACATAAACACATTGATATTGCATTGAAGCTTCAATGGAAATAAAATTAACGGTAACCCCGAATATACATTTATCAACAAAATATATACTTTTGAAATCGATGTAAAGTTTTCATTTTGGGTCAGTGTAGAAATTAATTTACATGTAGTTACATTGCATTAGCTAGTTATTTTTGTTTAACATATTCGTAGTTCTGTCTATGATATAGAAATATTCCAAGTGATCCCACATGCAAACAATATCATTGCCACGATCCTATGTATTTATCTCTAAAATGATTTTATAAGTAACCGTTCATTTGTGGGTTTAATACAGTAAAACCTTAATAATAAGACCACCATTGGGACTCTAGAAAACTGGTCGTCTTCTTGAGGTGGTCTTACTACTGAGTTTGAATAAAGAGCAAAACTGTGAAAATGGAATTCACAATTTTGTTCTTAATTTTGAGGTGGTCTTATTATTGAGGTGGTCTTTGTGTGAGGTTTTACCGTAAATACGAAAGTTCCAGAGCGCTAGTGGAACCCCACATACTGTCTGTATGTGGCCCTTGTGGTGTATCACACGCATTCATAAATAACGAAAATCTCGGACGTCTCTTGAAGAACTACGGAAAATGAATTCCCCAGCTACCCCAGTTTGTGAGGACTATTTTGCGACTTTTCCTACCCGATCATTTATTTATATACCGAGTGTATCAACTGAAGGAAGTTATTGAAAAATATCCACCCTTGTTATAGAAAAAATAAATGACTACATACTTCTACACAATTTATAAAGATCTGCAATTGTTATCTTTTGACAGTAGCATTATGATTAGACATTTGATGTAATCCCTTCTTCTCATTTATTAAGTTAATTTTGAATTACTACCTTCATAGTTATTAAATGTTTTCCAAATTTTGGCAGCATCTTATTATTGCACGCTTGCTGAATTCGCATCAGCAATGTAAACACAACGTGTTCCGCATGCATTTTTTCCTTTGGTGTCTGCTGACAAAAGTCATTTAGAAATATTTGGCGGGAATGTTTAGACTTTTCGTACTGTCATTCCCGTTTGCGCTGGATAATGTTGTTTGGCAAAATTTAAAAAGCAGTGGAAGTTAAAGAAAAATGCAATTTAGCAAAACAATATGGCTGTGTTTGGATACCACTTTGCTTATGTTGTGGCTAAGAAATACATTCGGAAATCCTCGGCCAACTACGTCTAGATGTTCGTAGAGTAACGAAGTGGTATGGAAATATCCGAGAGCTGTCGAGAATATATGAAACACTCTATGCGCATAAAATATTGGATTTGCTCGTACGTTTATTATGGATAGAACACGGATCATATGTATATTGAATGATCCGAAAATTAATTATACATGAGGTACGAATATATCCCATTTCAATATTATTGATCTGTATTGAAATTGTATTGTTCCTGATAAAACATTTGAACAAAAGCATAGCTATCTCCCGATCAGCTAATACGTTACGCTTCTTTTATTCGGAGGAATGTGCACACTCCGATTTGTGCAGTTTACTCATTGGATTCAATAATAATGGTATGTATAGACATATTTAGTCCATCACAGCCAAAAGCACCATCTGTCACATTCGTTTCAACCAGTTAAACGGGAAACAGAAAACGCAAATACCGCTATGGATAATTCAGAACTATCTGCAGTTTGTCTGACAATAGAGACAAATTATAATACGCGAAATATAATGTATTTGAACAATCACGTTTGACATTGACCATCCAAAGTGGTATCTTAACAATACAGCATATAGTACAGGTCTATGACGGAGGCACTTGCGCGCGATAGCCAACCGATAACAAACCGTACTGCTCTTCTATAGACCAAAAAGATAACACAGAAAAACTAGTACAACTTACAAAGAAAAACGATGATGATACTTGTCAATATCGTTCAATATTAATGAAACGAGCTAGTGATTCAAATCATTGTCCTGATAGATCTCTACGGCAACGAGATACCACGTGTCAATGAGGAAGTTACACTCGTTACGCACAAGCTAGACTGTTATGCTTTACAACATGAATGACAATGAATCAAAAGTATTGACTGATACCCTAACAAAGAGAAAGTGTTCAACGTAGCAAGACGAATCAGCAGAATTATAGATACAACAGCATCTCTCTCACACTCTTTATCAGATGAACTTGTTTAACTAAAATATAAAAAAAGCATTGTCATGCAAGATATAAATGAGTTGAAAAACTATTAAATCACTACAACGAGAGCTCAGCAATATGAAGAACTTAACAGCTAACCTATTGAAATCGACGAATGCACGACTCGCTTATCGCGTACATTTAAAAAAAAAATGAAACTCGAAGTGTAAGCTCTTAAAATACATGTGTAATTCGTTACGCGAAAGACCGAGTATTGTTGTCAAGAGAGATGAAGGATGTAACTCATCAAATCCAATTAACACTGATAAAGTAAAAGAAATGACAATAGTATACCTCATCACCATGTTCACGCATTGAGGAAGCACGCAAGGAACAAATTGTTTCAACATGTACCAGTGTTGCTCAGATTCCAGAAAGCCACGATTTACCTTAATTCATCATAATATGACATAAGCTGCAGAACGCATTAAATATAATAAGTAAATAGAGTTATGCATAAGCGGTAAACATAGTCACTGATACGCAATACCAATCGTGATACGTCTGAACAATGACACATCCAAGTTCATGTTACTCCAAAGAATGTGAACAAATATGTAACACATTCAAAATATTATAATGAAACAAGAAATATCTTGAAAAAAGATGGTAGACGCAATATGAAGGTTAATATTTGTTGTGCAAACATAAATATTTTTTCGAGATGTTACGATTGCTGGTCACTCCAGATACAAAACGGATTAGGGTAAATTCACCGAAATTCATTGGATTTCGGTAAGGTAACGTACCCTCTATCAAAAGGTTAATCAATTCGCGTCAAGGTTACACACGTTGTTCTGTTGAAGAGAAATTGCCTTGGTGGTTAACGTAAGATTTGATTGATGTACACAACACTAACAAGCAAATAGCAAAGCCATGTTAGCACGGCTGCGCCGAAAATGGCACCAACTGTGAAAACGAAGCTTCATCTGTCATTCACAAACAAAACTAAAATTTTGATAACAGAAATCTCCGATCATGATCACGTTCAAAATGACAACGAAGAACCAATATTTGATAGTGTTCATTTGCGCAAAACGAGGCGCTATTACGTCGGAGGAAGAGCCTCGAAATCGAACAGAACTGATATGGTAGAATGTTTTCGACGAAGGGGCATAATAGTCTGCTGTGAACCTTACAAGCTTGACGTCGAAGATGTACACCATTACCACTCTACGCCGCATATATACGGCATCTACGCCTTTAATACGGTATAGTGTACGCTCAATTTCCGGCATCTCCTGAAGATTTGCAATAAACGATTTACTGTGTTATGGAAATCTTTTTTAAAACTTTACGTTTTCGAACTAGCAATATAAGCGACAGATTATAAAACAGCAGCCAGCAGTCCTAGGGTCCTTCCAAAACCCTCGCGAAATGAAAAGGACCCGGTGTATACCTTTAACCACATTAAAACGATCATCCATTCGTTAAAATTCAGGAGATCAATTTTCGTTTCATAAATACATGCATACCTTTCATTTAATTCAGGTAATTGTATCCATGCTGTGTCGCTTGTAAAACAATGAAATCATTAAGCCGCAGTAAAGGCCGATTATACTTGGTTGTTATACATATGTTTTGTAACATTGTCAATACACTCACCTTACATTTAAACATGTGGTGAAATTAAAAGCTCTACGTTTGGATTTTGAAGTTTGATTAGCAAAAATAGATTGTAGTGCTTTTTATCCGATTTTATGGTGACTGCTCTAAATCGGTACGTATTGTTTTATTTAGCATGAATCCCAATGGAAATATATAATGGATGTCTTTCCTATGGTGTTTCATCTTCGTGCTCAATGCTGTTTACATAATTTGCAAAATAATTGCACATCTGCGTGATACACAGTACTTTCACATTGTTATGTATTGTATTGTTGAGTGTTTGCCGTATTAGTTTAGTCAATTGTCTTTTAAAAGATCAAGTAATGCTGGTTGGAACCATACAACCAAGTAAGTCAACGAACTATCGTGCGTGTCACTGAAATAATGAATACACGCTTAACAAAAGAAATAGTTTCCATTTGTTAAATCTCTTGATAAGATTCAGTTAAAAGTCGAAACCTCGAACTGCCGTCGGATCTAGCAATTAGCTCGAACCATATATTGTTCGTGGCATCTATGGTATACATGTGTACGTACGTGTCGCCAGTCTCAACATCAACAAACAAAAGAATATCAACTGATCAATCAAAGGTGTTAAGAACATTGTATTATTCGATCTATCTATGGTGTAAAATGAATGAAATGGTAGCTAGGGACCGCAAATTATGTTCGAGAGATCGACCTATCTCTGTTCAAGAGTTCTACTGTTATATAATATGAAATAAGAATGGATTTCGTCGGGACTTAACAACCTTTTCGAGGTATCTACTGTGTTCCAGCCAAAACTGTTCCAGGTTTCGAATTTCTACTGTATGTATACTGGATAAGGAATGTGTATATGTATATAAGGACTTGATCTGAGAGTCTATTAATGGGAGTTTTTCTATCGATTAAATTATTCATGTTGTTTTTTTTATCCTGAATCCCTCGGTGAGTATTGGTTTATTCGAAGTGTCACATGTGCATCAATAATAACGGTCAGTGCATAATATATATTTGTTAATGGTCGAGCATGTTTATATCTTGTTCACTAACCGTGTCATTTATGTACAGTTAACTTCGAGAAACAAACTTAATAGGAAGTGTCGAGCGAGGCAACTCGAATGTTTTACAAATTATGATATACAGGTAAACATTTACCCTTGTGATACATTTCGCGTTAAAATGATAAATCTTGTATAGTTATGATTTTAGTGTTACAAACCAGTATTCTCATAAAATGTAGGGATTGTGAAGTTCGTAATCAAGCCCCGCTCAAAGCTGGGTTCGAACGCGCGGACTACGAGTCAAGCATCATACCCTCAACCACTACCCATCCCTTGATAAATCATAAATATGTGGAAGATAATGTAGATTATTTAGGTCCAAATGAAGACTTTGCGTTCTAGTTTATAATCAAATATAGTCTTTGGTGAGCTTTTTCTCTTTTTGTATGAACGAGCTTACTATAGAATTCATGATCACGAATGTAATTTGTTAGTTATTTACACCATAAAGCAAAATACTCATAAAAGCAACGACCATCACTGTACGCAATCTGTTCACAGAACTTTAAAGACTGCGTCTGAACATTCGTCTTTCCCTTAGCTAAAATAATATACGTAAATAGATGCTGTTGTACTCCTGTGTCATTTACTCTGAAGATAAATGTGGTATGATTTTATATTGTCTCGCCATTATTACGTTTAAAAGGGGAAATACTTGGGATTATACTCAAATGATACCAGGTCCGGGATTACTTCCCTTTTACTGACATTACATATGTGGATTAATTAAAATATAGAATTAAAAATACACTGGAGTGGTAAAAATAAATAAAAACCTTTATAACATTTTGAATTATGTGGCGAGCATCAGACGTATATTCATAAACGTTTCACTCCGATGATGCCATCTTGATGTCTCTGTACAGATTAAAAAATTAACATACATCGTCTACGCATTATACATTTAAACAAAACATACATGCATGTGTAGGTACGCAACTGTACAATGTGACATTCTGTAATGTCAGCAAGATCATATCAATCACTTGATAATACCTAACCTTATGATAAATTCCAAGGTAAGATATTTTAAGAGGCTTTATGAATACGACTAACGACTACGAATATTGTACTCTTAGCTAAACATTCTTGCGGAATTTCTTACGAAAACCGTAGATGCTTGGTGTATATCACCCATGTTCTATAACAGTAGGCCTACACGTAATACTTCAGTAGTTTGTTTCGCAAATATCATTCATAATTCCATTAAACTCCTTTTAGCCAACCAATCTAATTATCCCAACTTAAATATATTGTTATACCCAAACGATAGAGTTTTACCCAAAACAATAAAGGTTGGGAAAGTGAGAACACACCATTGCCTTTAACGCATTAGTTGTCTAATTTATCGTTTATTTGGTACAAAATGTAGCCATCATCGG
This sequence comes from Mactromeris polynyma, assembly GCA_032209605.1. Lineage (NCBI taxonomy): Eukaryota > Metazoa > Mollusca > Bivalvia > Venerida > Mactridae > Mactromeris > Mactromeris polynyma. Next base: position 9,528,944 of record JASFXZ010000012.1, read on the forward strand.
TCAGACCTATGATGGGTCAAAAGTTATAAAATCTTGTTTAATCATCCAGTGTAACGCCATTTAATGATGAACGAATGCAGACTACTATATTTAACTGTATGAATATTGGAATCAGTATTTTGCAGCTAAAATGTCTTCCCCGCGTCGGCAATGTGAAATCAAACTACCAGATGATCTCGTAGAGAAAATGGAATCCGAACCGGGAGGTATAAAGCCAATCTTGTCCCGTATCGAGAAAGAATACGGAATGTCTACGAGCTACTCCTATATAGGAAAGAAGAACTACAAAATAATAGGACCAAATCCAGATATTTTGGAAATGGTAATTGAAACACTTCAGCAAAGGTAAGTCTATATATACTATTCAACAACAGTGCAACACCTTCAGATCCAACCTCCGTTCTTGAAGGAAAACTGTTCGACATCATCAAATTCCCTAAATAAAACGTACTACTCTCAATAGCCACAAACCCTCAACAACTGTCGCAGTTTACCTTCCCCGAAGGGTGATGCTATGAAGAGGTCGCGCCGCATTTCAAACTTCTTCAGTTAACTTAGATCTAGATATATTTGTTTGGTTTATGCCAATTTATGTATGTTGTTGCTAACTTTGATGCCAATTATGTAGGTATCTCAATCAAGCAGAAAAGAATTCGGACATTTCGGGGGAGATCGGCAGCTGTCGACGTGCTGTGTGGAAGTTTCAAGGCGATTACGCTGTCAAGGCAAGCCAGCTCTTCAGATCGGAAATAGAGGAGATAAATAAAATTAAGTCTGTCCACGTGCTATTTTCGCCGCTAAAAATGGAAATCACAGCCAGGTTTGTCTTCTCCGTCTTGCACCAAATAATCAGTTTGCAAGCGGATTTTATTAGATTTATGAATGGGAGTTGACTTTTAATGACCGTTGCTGGTTTGTTCAAACCATATGATCTGATGAAGACGCAGTTGCAAGGAAAACTGGCTAATTATACATGCACTTCAGAATTTTTAATTGTCAGTTGTATTTTCTATTCTGAACGTTTTAAACACGATTGGCCGATTTCATTAAAAGGGTATGACCGTTATCACTTTGACCGCAACTATAAAAGTAAAATATACCGTTCTAGACTGGTGTCGCGGTTTTACTAACGTTTCAAAAATAGGCAAATATTTAACATTATAGTTATGACGATGTAGAGCAAGTTAAGCCAATGGTTGAACACTTGCAAGAAGACATAAACGATCTGAAAGAAGCTAATATCGCGATTATGGGTTCACATACCGAGATTGTACGCCTTAGACAGTTTATACAACATAAACTCAAATTCGACCAGACGGTTGTCTGCATTTTGACCGAAGCTCAAGAACAATTGACAGTGTTTGCGAAAACCGATGACAATCTTCGGAGAGTAATGGACGAATGGGCCCGCAAACGCCAGCCAGGAAATGATCCATCTCATAGATCCGTATCACCAAGTTTTTCTTTCGTACGTATTGTAAAACATTAATATAGCATTCCAATTTATTAAAATTGGCCCCCTTGTTCACAAATGATCAACTGATTTAGAAGTTAATCCGGAAATATTTTTTACCATTTTCTTACCGCAATAGAATCATTTTTACACTTCTTTATACACCTTAACACTGCTTATAAACGAAAAGAAAAATGCCTAAATATCTTCCAATTACATTTGAGAAAACATCTAAAACATTTTTCTTGATAATTCAACAGCCATGTAGAGTTATTATATTTAAAAATAAGCAATCTGAAAAACCATTATGAAATTTGGTGCCCCCTGAAAATTAATACTGACCTCAGACTGATGAATCTAGAATTCAAGATGATTTTGTCATGTATAAGTCGACCAGTGAAATTTCTTCACAAAAACTGTTTTTAAGCAAACGTTTGGTACATCGATGAAACCATTGCGTATTCTTGCAGAGTAGCGTCTCACAGCATCCAAGATTTAAAAGCGAGATGAAGATACCGGGTGGAATCGTTAGAAAACTCGAAAAGCAACAAGAAGGAATATCTTGCATTCTTGGGAAAATAGAAAAAGAATTTGGATTAAAAGTGCAATACTCTAGAAAGAAACATCTTATAATATATGGTCCGCATCTAGACATATTAGAACTTGCCGCACAGACGCTTGTCCATCGTTATGTTATTAAAACACATCCAGAAAACGGCGTTTTAGGTCAATTGCAGGGTAAGAATGCAGTGTGGAAATTTACAGGAACTTACGCCAAAAAAGTAGTTCATCTTTTTGCGAAGGAAGTCCGTCGACTGCAGCGAGTCAGAACTGTTACTGTAAAATATACGCCATGCAAAGTAAACCCCACTTGTGTTGAAGTTCTGTGCAGTATTAGAGTAGTAGATATCGTGAAAAGGGAGGTTGAGAAAATTGTCGGTCTTGTTCATAATTTGTTTGAAAAGAATTGGGAAGTTCCTGATGATGACGAGGAAAAGGTGCGTGTTAAAAGAATTATTCAAGCAAAGAATGAATCCGAGGACATTTTGTGCGTATATGACGACATGACAAGGAAAGTATCAGTGTTTGGTAGGAATGAAATTTTGGTATTGCAAGCTATCGGCCAGATACAGAATAATAGTCGTAGACACACGAGAGACGAATTGATGCCTGATGAATATGTAAGACAATACGCACTTGTTATAAATACAAATGTACCACATTTGCACTTCTGTCGTTCATATATGGGCATTTAATTTTCCAGAACAGTTCTTATTGAAGTATATCGTTTAGTTGCTTCTACATTGAATAGATATTTTACAAGAGACATTTCTGACAATTTTTCTTTTAATCGACCCTCAGTTTTTGACCTGATATTCAAATGAGTATGACGCAGGCTAAATGTCCAAAGCTCAGTCCCCAGGCGTCTATATCTCCTCTTCGATGCTTTTGCTAATGGTACTACATCTAAGGTCATTCGCCATCAATGTCTGATTAAGTGGATGTGATTCATTAGAAATCGTTAGTTATTGAAACGCAGGTGCATTCAATTTTCGTAAACTTTACCATGTTTCACTAAATTGCTTCGAATACGACCTTGCATTCGGTTAGAGAAACGTATCACTGTCTAACCATAAACAAATTTGTTTGGCAGTAACTAGTATGAAATAGATAGCTTGTTTAGTTGAAGGGGACCTTGCAAAATGCTGCATAGACTGTTTTACATTTGGCAGACATGTCAAACAGTCCTTCATTTTTCTGGCCTGCTTTACCGGCAACTCCCGAATTGTAACTGAAACACTGTAAGACAGGCCTTACGATTCCACATCTCAGTGAATCCAGTTATATATAGTATATGCATTTTATTTTAACAGTGGAACATGTACCGTCAGTTATACCAGATAAAAATCTCCGATGAAGTCGTTAGGAAGTTGGAAAAAGTACCCGGAGGAATCATGCCAATGGTTCAAAGGATCGAGAAGGAATATGGAGTAAAAACGTTGTACCATCAGAAGAAACAAATGATTATTATAAGTCCATCAAAAGAAGTCTTGCAATTAGCCCAAGAGACTTTAGAAACACGATACATTAGAGACGAACTCAGTCATGACCCAGATGCTGAAAGGAATAAAACAGACGAACGCAGGGAAGAATCGAATGAAAGAAACAACGGTGGTACTGAGACAACACCATTCGACAATGAAGTTCATAAGTTGTATAATAAGTACACACCACTTAGATCACGGGGACACTCAAGGTCACCTACTAGGTCAGTGTTGAGATCGCCGTCCAGATCTCCTAACAGATCCCCTACGCGGACCACAAGAAGAGTTGTATTTGCCAATGGTTACTAGTTACTAAGCGTAATATTACTGTAATTGTAAGTGTACACAATTAATTTTTGAAACATTGAGAAATTGGAGGCGTTATTCGGAGAGAGCCGTTAGTGTTACCAAACTGAAGACGAATAATTTACTATAAACATATACATATTCACAAAATTTGAATACATTTATATTGATTATTATTTTGATTAGAATATTATTAATTTATCCAAGATAATACACTTTGATGTTGATTACCAATGATCATTCTCTGTTAGTTTCAGCATGTATGTATTTATTTGAAATGTGTTCCAATCGATGTACGTATAAGCCTTACATTTTTCCCTTAGGCCTACACAGTTAAGGAGTATATTAAGTGATATTGTGATAAAGCTTATGGAAATGTGGAAACTAACTTTATTTGGTTCAAAAAGAAATCTTCTGTGGTACATAACTCTCTGCACCAAGCTTCTACAATCAGTGCGTGTGATGTTTTTTCCGTTTTGAACTACTCTGCCACATGATCTTATTATAAAAACCAAACCTACAAATCCTATGCAGAATACTTTTATTAGAGAACAGGAACATTTCTTGCAGATATTCCGGAATTTGGATTCCGTTGTTGACCACTATACCATCTGGACATGTTCTGATATTCATGTGCATCTAACCTTTCTATTAGACAATATGTATGTTCAATAGGGGATGCCATTTACCTGTCAAGTTATTGGTATTCCTAAGGATACAGATCTGCTTTTGTAATGATATGACAGGGATTGCATGTTGGGTGTTTCATCAGATACACAGGCAGATAACATCGACTACTATATTTCGTGATAAGTCACGTTATGTAGATGATATCCTTCGTATAGACAATCTTTTCTTCGGTTCTATGATAAAGTGCATCTATCATAGAGAGCTGCAATTGAATAAACCCGGATCAGACGTTTCCGGAGGTTTTCTGGATTTAAACCTGTCCACTATCAATAATAGAGTTACTTCTAAAATCTATGATAAAAGAGATGATTTCGATTTTTGATATGGTGAAATATCCATACATCTTACGGGGTTTACATTTCAAAACTTATTCGTTTAGCAAGAGCTTGTACATCTGTGTATGACTTTAATGATCGCAGGCGTTTTATAACTAAGAAGCTCCTAAAACAGCGTTGCATATATGATAAGCTACGAGATTTGTTTACGTATGAGCTAGCTCTTGTCGAACTGTTAAGTTGTCCTCTCCAGTCTTAAATAAATACAAATGTACATCATTTACTCAAATAATCCATTATTCATTCCTTGGTATACTAGTAACAAAACTTCATAAAAAACAAGTTTTCTAACATTTGTTTTACTTGCTTTTATTTGGTAACAACACATTATCATTTAACATAATTATCATAAGGTTCATCATTACATACACTTGTAATTTTCTACCAGAAACGTATTATTTACCATTCTGGCAAATCCCCATATTTCAGAACAATAGTTCAATATGGGAAGTATAAATTTATCAAAGAACGAAAAAATATGACTTACAGATAAAGTGGGAAACTTGATCAAATACGACATTAGTTTAAAAAAATAATTCACAAGCTTGACCGTTAAGCGTTTCAAATGTTTTTTTTAAATGATCCCCCAGTAGAGAAAGTTATACCAAGATATGTAAAATGATCTACTATCTCTAGTTCTTGGTCGTTGTAAAAGAATTTCAAATAGTGTCTCAGGGGTCCCCCTTTCCTAAACACCATAGCTTTAGTTTTATTTACGTTCACAACTAAGTTACACTTGTGACAATTATCTTTCAAAGTATTTAAACCAAACTGTAAGCTATGTTCGTCCTCAGCGAATAAAACAATAACATGTGCATATTATAATAAAAATATCTTCAGTGTATCTAGTAGATCAAACGCTTTTGTATAATCTATAAAACAAACCAATAATTTCTTATTGTCATTCAAGAGATGTTTTGTTACACCATGTAATACGAACATGTTATCTATAGTCCTCATATGTTTTCGAAATCCCGCTTTCGCTTCCGTATAAACAAAATTCCATATTGCCACTGCTAGCGACAGTACAATAAAGTTTGATGATGGGTGGATTACAATCAAACATTTACGAAATTAAATCAGCATTTAACCTAATCTTAGCCATATGATTTCGCGAACAATACTATCGGTTTCACCAAACATGTTATCAACAGCATATAAAAATTATCTTAGAAGCACGTATTCAATATTTGTACGAAAGATGTTTACGAGTTTATCTATCCTAGTTTCTGATTGACAGCTTTATTGAACGACAGGGATTTATTCAATCTGATCGGGGTTTACTATTTTAAACCTATATTACAAACAGTGTAAATACAATTCATGAACATGAAATAATATAACGTAAAATACAATAAAAACCATTGAAATCGTAATGTCACTATGATTCACTATGGTTAAAATACTGAATTTTACAAAAATATGAATCATAGTTACTACATTTCACTCAGGAGGACTTTTCCCGTTTTGTCATCCCCAACGTTCCAATACAAATCTCGCGAGAATAATCTTCCTTGTTCAAATTGATGTAAATGTATTCTTGAGCTACATTGAATCATGCACTGTTTAATTATACCCATCAGAAAATTTGGGATTTATATTGACCGGAAGTGGTCAATATGGACTGGATCAACAACCGCATTTGTTATCTTGATCATTTGACTTCGTCTGCCCAATATGTACAATATTCGAGTGTATTTCCGTATGATGTTGTTGCTGCTGTGAGTTTAGTATATCTTCAATCATGATATCAACAAGTGTTTCAAAACAACCAGCAATGTCGGCACTGTTTGTGAGATCCACTTCAACATACGTCGTGAGTTTGTGCTCCTCTTGGAATAACTTAATTTTAGACTGTTCCACTTTTTGCGACGGATATGAATGTCTGTTGGTGTCAGAGATAGTTCCTTGTGTTGGAAAGTCTTTGCTGTTTAAGCCAACTAGGATAAGAGATATTCGTTTATTTCCGCTACAGTCCTTGAGGTCCAAGAACCTTTAATAAGAAAGAACAATATAGCATATAACAATACCGACATTGTTTCGTGCAGTTTTGAAACTGTGTGTGTTAGTTTAAATAAACCTCCTTATAAACACTTGTAGAACGACTTTTTATTAATTGCTTTGATGAAATAAAACGCATACGAACAAGTAAAATATTTCAGTATTATAATAAATGGGATCACTATCACGGTTAGCATGGCCCTTAAACAGCCCATGTCTTGCGTCTTCGATTAAGTTATCACAGACGAGATTTTTGACATCTGAATGCATTCGGATATTCTAAAAATACATTCCGATGCGGAACTTTTTCTTTTTTCAAAAATGCAATATTTTAAATAATCTTGTGATTTATTTGAAATATACTGTTTACTAACCAAGTACTGAGATCATCAAATGTACTTTGATTCATAACATCAAAACAAACGAGACATCCATCAGCTCCTCGATAATACGATGACGTCAGACTTCGAAAGCGTTCTTGTCCTGGAAGCGGAGTAATACATGTTAGAATTTTGTTGTTGAAATTTCCCCAAAAGGGGATCAATATAACGTCTGGTGCAAAAATCCACCCAAGCTCAATATTTCGGCCACACTATGCCTTTATCAAGAGCAAAGAACACAATATTACGCAATACCAATATACCATAGGCTTGTAAACTTGGAAATATTTAGCTCGAGTTGATTTTTACACCAGATAATACATGTTAGTATATAGTTCCGCATTGAAGTATAAAATTCTCCTGACACAAGAAATAATAAACATGTTCCCATGTTTTATCCGGGAAGTATATATTCACTGATAAAATAAAGGTAAAACTACATATTTATTGTTTCGAGTTTAACAACGCAAATATGTCTCACTTCACATCGCGCCCATTGTTGAACTACATTATTTATCAACTACGCCATACGCCTACTGTTACATTTTACACTGCATTTCATAATGGATTTGTCCGATATTTAATGCTTTTCTAAGGAAAGATAAGTGAGATATTTCATTTTCAATGACAATTTTGACCTGATGAAAATAAGCGAATTAGAATAGGTCGGCATCTGAGTTCAATCCACGTGACAACAAAACCTTTATCGATACTACATAGAGTGGGGAATAACGGATTCGTTATTTTCCAAAGAGAACATTTGTGACGTCATCAATGCGTACTCAATGGTCATGATAAATTTATGTTAATGGTGACTCATCCTGACCTACGCGCCGGGTTAGTGCTAGCATAGGAATTAACCGTATCGAACTCGTGTTTTACAGAATTAGAAAAAAATAGCATATCCTCCATTAGAATGTTAGCTCCGTCTTATGTAAAAACAGTTAAAAAACCTAGGAGATTAATGTAAGGTACACCGATATGAGAAGTCACCTGTACATGAGATACGTCTCTAGTAAGCGACGGAGGGAAGTGCCCTTACTGGTGACCTTGACATTTGAGGTGCATACCTGTGGTCCTAGGTTTACAAAAAACTTAAGTGTGTACTCAAATTAAGTTCAGTTTTTTTAAATAATGAGTATAAAGCAGGTTACTGCATTGAAACATTTGGAATATCTTAACAGCCTTCAGTTAAATATCATTTAACTTCTTTAAAAGTTCCTTTCTTATCATAACTGGCAGCATAATTTAAGAAAACCCAACATTGTGGCACTCACACAGCTGATATTGAACTCAACTCTACTCTCATCTATAGTTAAGTGACGGCAAATGCCAGTTTAAAATATTTTCTGAACTGTTGAAGAGATCAACATAAATTATTGTTCAATGAATACTCAATCATGAGAAACTCCAACAACTTTTTCGAAATTGGAAGAAATGGTTTGAAGTTGAATTTGAGTAGAAACTTAAGTTTTTCTGTGGGACTGACTCTCGCACTCAACACACCTTCCAATGATGCTTATACAGTGTGCATGGTTTTACTGTTTTCTTATGAATGATCTAAAAATATATAGCTGAAGTACGATATGTTTTTGACGGACGGACGGACGAAGTAGCTAACGTACAAACATACTATGTTAATACTGCCTCCCTTCGTCTGCTGTCAACCTATTCGCGTGTTGATGTCGTCAGTCACTGGTGAATGAATAGGTGGTTACAGCAAATCACGAACGGTACAGACCTCGAACAGATCTGGGTCGTTGGTAAATGTCAGTTATCTTTTATCCCAGGTCAGATGAGATGGATAAAGTTCAGACTTAGTTCAGACTAAGTTCAGACTAAGTCAAACGCGCAGTCTGTCTGGTAAGTTTCGGGTTAGAGAAATACGTATTGACACTTAAAGTCTATATGATATAAAAAGGAGACAGGGTGAATACTGGATTCTAGGACAGGTGAGCGTAAGCTTGGAATATATTAACAAGGTGTGCGCGCACTGTTTGGAAACCAAAAAAAGCAGTTATCTAACATGATCCATATATGCTACCAAAACCCGTTTCTAAAGCAATGTAAAATACAGTAAAACCTCAATAATAAGACCACCCTTGGGACCTTTTTATTAATATTAAGGTGGTATTAATATTGAGGTTGAATAAAGAGCGGAACAGTCCAAATGGACTTGAAAAATGTGGTCTTATTATTGAGGTGTTCTTATTATTGAGGTGGTCTTTTAGTTCGGTTTTACTGTAAATGAATCTCACCCATTGTGTCGTGAATTTGAAGGTTAATATGGCGGCCATTCCGTTCAATTCTCTTCTGCACGTATGCTTCTCTCCCAAGATCCATTTTTCCGATGAATTTTTTAAGCAATGTGGTCTTACCAACATGACTGTCGCCTATTATCACCAGCTTGTAATCTTTCTTAAATCCATTCATTTTGTCGTCTGCGTAATGACTGTATTTGACGTAATCATTTCGTGTGCACTGAAAAAACACTAATCAAATATTAAATATGAAATAGTTTTTTTTAGATTTGTCTCAAATCAAGTACACGTATTCTTACAACTTATACCAATCACTCTCAATGTCTGCTTCCTGGCTACCAAACATTACTAGCCTAGCGCCAAATTTAGTGATTCTGAAGTTCATGATCAAAACTCGGATCAGGAGTCAGGCACTTTACCCCACGACCGCTGCGTCTTCCTATAACTTAGTTATGGTGACATTGAACTTTGTTTCATAATATGACGACTCTCACAGCTTTACGCTACGGGAAGACCGTATGTCAGAACTAACCGACTTTCTGCAAGTCCCCTTGGTGTATTTCTTGGTTGCAATCATTCTGCCATAGATGAGGCTCGAAACAACAGTAGTTGAGGGAAGCAAGCTTTATATACTAGTAGTAGATATTAATTTATCACAGAAACATTTTATGGCTTAAATGGATGTGAAAGTCTGCAATCGGATTCCGAATATCATTATTGATTAACAATCTGGCATCTAGTGAATGTTTCTATACACCAAGATCTGGGTTCGAGCACCGCGCTGAGCGGGTGTTGATCGCGAACACTGAAACTGCCGACAGTGATAGTTAGACTATCAAGAGTTTGTATTATAAGTTGTAAACACTTGTTTCACAATGGGTGTAACATAAATCAGTTTAAACTAGGGACGATTCGGTATTCGAATATTAGAAAAAATACATAGTTTGATACAAAGACTGAATGCAAGAATATTAAATTTCAATGATGGGCATTATCGCAGTGAATGATATGTTACGCGTGAAAATAACATATACAGGTGTTAATTTACATGTTATGTTGTATATTTGGGGACAAGAGAGATATAAGACTCTGTTGATGCCCTGAAATTATTATTTACCGCTTGACTGATCAGTTTAAAACACATAATTGATAAGCATAAAGTTAAACTTCGAATTTCAAATGTATCTTATTACATAAGAAGGTAGGTTGTTCAAATATTCGAATATTCGTTCGGAAGGTTGACCGAATATTCGAATACCAAAATTGCCAATCGTTGACATCCCTAGTTTAAACTAAACTAATTCAACAGGGTGAACCTTTTCCTCGTATTAAATTTGTACGGAGTATACTTTTAAAAATAATGTTCGATACTCTATATATTTCATTCAAAAATAAGAGTGAACGAAGACGTACTGTAAATGAAAGCAGAGATTGTACATACCAATATATGGTTCACTTCAAATCAATTCCAAACAGGTACAACAATTACAACACAACAGCTGATTTAACTCATCTTGTGATCCTGAGTTTGTTAATAATTCGTCATTGAATGTATTGTTCAATCAACAATAAACGTTATTTTATCTTTCATGGTATTTAATTAGCGATAACTTCCTACCTCGCTATCAGTTGGTTATTATGATTGACTAAATATAAGTACTACGCCGTAAAGCCTCTAAACCCGGAACAAGTACATCATTTTAGTGATATTTTAAATAAGTTCGATTACCTAATGAGCTTTGTCATAGCTAGATTATTTTACTATATGCTGACAGCCTTGTATACATGAACGACGGAAAACGTCGAAGTGCTCCGATTACGACCTAAGTAAGATTTGTTTACCAATATATTTACATGGGCGATGTAATTTTCTATGTGTGAAATGACGCATTGAAAATAATTTTGTTTAAATTAAACACGTAGCCTACGCACTTATTCAATTAAAAGGGTTTTATCGTTCTATAACACATTATATGTTCCTCGCTACACGACCTCGTGGATTTAATTTTTTCGATTTGAAAGCAAAGCGTTAATAACTTTCAGAATAAAAGAAAATAATTGGCTTTTCGTTACAAAAGCATATTTAATTCGCGTCTATGAATAAGGTAGAGTCAATCAGTGTTGAATGTTAGTGTAAGTTTATTTGAACTTATAAAGAAAAGAGAGGGGGCGAGTGAGAGAGAGAGAGAGGGAGAGAGAGAGAGAGAGAGGGGGTGAGCAAGGGATAGACAGAGGGGAAAGAGGGAAAGGGATAGAGACGAAGAGAAAGGGTAACACATATTGGGAGAGAAGGAAACCATATAATAATAGTTGAGGGATAGAAGAGGGGGTGAGCAAGGGATAGACAGAGGGGGGAAAGAGGGAAAGGGATATAGACGAAGAGAAAGGGTAACACATATTGGGAGAGAAGGAAACCATATAATAATAGTTGAGGGATAGAAGAGGGGTGAGCAAGGGATAGACAGAGGGGAAAGAGGGAAAGGGATAGAGACGAAGAGAAAGGGTAACACATATTGGGAGAGAAGGAAACCATATAATAAAAGTTGAGGGATAGAAGAGGGGGTGAGCAAGGGATAGACAGAGGGGGAGAGAGAGAGGGGGGAGAGAGAGGGGGTGAGCAAGGGATAGACAGAGGGGGGAAGAGGGAAAGGGATAGAGACGAAGAGAAAGGGTAACACATATTGGGAGAGAAGGAAACCATATAATGATAGTTGAGGGATAGAAGAGGGGGTGAGCAAGGGATAGACAGAGGGGGAAAGAGGGAAAGGGATAGAGACGAAGAGAAAGGGTAACACATATTGAGAGAGAAGGAAACCATATAATAATAGTTGAGGGATAGAAGAGGGGGTGAGCAAGGGATAGACAGAGGGGGAGAGAGAGAGGGGGGAGAGAGAGGGGGTGAGCAAGGGATAGACAGAGGGGGGAAAGAGAGAAAGGGATAGAGACGAAGAGAAAGGGTAACACATATTGAGAGAGAAGGAAACCATATAATAATAGTTGAGGGATAGAAGAGGGGGTGAGCAAGGGATAGACAGAGGGGGAGAGAGAGGGGGGGAGAGAGAGGGGGTGAGCAAGGGATAGACAGAGGGGGGAAGAGGGAAAGGGATAGAGACGAAGAGAAAGGGTAACACATATTGGGAGAGAAGGAAACCATATAATGATAGTTGAGGGATAGAAGAGGGGGTGAGCAAGGGATAGACAGAGGGGGGAAAGAGGGAAAGGGTTAGAGACGAAGAGAAAGGGTAACACATATTGGGAGAGAAGGAAACCATATAATAATAGTTGAGGGATATAAGAGGGGGTGAGCAAGGGATAGACAGAGGGGGAGAGAGAGAGAGGGAGAGAGAGAGAGGGGGTGAACAAGGGATATACAGAGTGGGGGAAAGAGGGAAAGGGATAGAGACGAAGAGAAAGGGTAACACATATTGAGAGAGAAGGAAACCATATAATAATAGTTGAGGGATAGAAGAGGGAGAGAAAGGTTGGGGAGAGGGGTGTGACTAATTAGTGATATGGAAATGCGCTGTTCTACAGTCCGTTTTTATTTCACTTGAGAACGGTTGTAAACAAACTTTGAGGGGGCCAGCCAATGAAAACATGTTTTACAAATGATTGACTAATAGACATCGCGTTAACAGTACGCGATATTCTTAACTTATATTGAATCAATAGTAAAGTAAAACTTTTTTTTAATATGGTGTCACCCCCATTTCTGACTTATGAGACACCTACTTTCTGTGCACATTTACATCCCGATTCATATCCCTTAATGCCAGGCACCAGGCAGGTAGGCGCATGGTAACCATTATTTAACTAGCTAGCGGCTCACCAACCGGCCATATGAAAACGGCCCGCTACCGGGATTCGAACCTTCGACCTCCTGCTCCCAAGGCGTATGCCTTAAACACACAGCCATGGGAACGGTACTCTGAATGTATAGATAAAGTATGCCTATAGTATCAAGATCTCAGGTTACAACTGTTTGTTTAAATTTACATTATGGCTTGAATGTTGGATCAAAAGTTTGTTGAAAATAAAATCAAGTTGTTTCGAATGTTTAAAAAGTATTAAAAACATTGGATAAGTGACCGAGATAAGGCAGATCTAAGGCTTGTGTAGGATGATTTATTACACGAACTCATGATCGAAGTTTTAATTTCACCTTCTTGTTCTGTATTGAAGTTTACGAATGTGAAACTATAGAGTAAAATATGCTGTAAGTAAGATCTTTATGCGGATGACTTGACATTCCGCGCAAATGAGTCTTGTGTTTTTAACCTCTGGCGATATTGACAATATTGATGGTTTGAATAAACAACATACATCTGCAGAATTATTCGTCCTACATGGCTCATTTTTGAAAGATAAAAATGGCAGAGTTTATCAAAGCTTCTATTTTCTGATTTAAATTAATATTCCGTGTTGACAGTTATGTATGGTTTAACACTCTTAAAATCTTTAAAAAACATCGACTCTAGCCTAGTTTTGCTCTGTGCTTATTTAATGAACTGTCTGGGAAGACTGATGATCTGGAGTTAGAGTGCCAAACTCCTGATTGTCACGAGTGCTCTCCCTTTATCCCTTCTAGAGTTCTCTCCCTTTATCCCTTCTAGAGTTCTCTTCCCTTTATCCATTTTAGAGTTCTCTCCCTTTATCCATTCAACATGTGTAGTATATATACAATAAGACTCTAGAAAGAATAAAGGGGTAGCAATTTTGTTTTACTTAAACATTTTACACATATTAGTAACATTATATTATATTAATATATTATTATTATTATACGAAGAGATAAAAGGAGAGAACCCGTGACAATGACAATATTCTGTGGGCGGGAGTATTAGAGAGAAACCCAGGGTGCGGTTGTCTGAAGTGATTTACATTCTCCTGTGGGCGGGTGTATTAGAGAGAAACCCAGGGTGCGGTTGTCTGAAGTGATTTACATTCTCCTGTGGGCGGGAGTATTAGAGAGAAACCCAGGGTGTGGTTGTCTGAAGTGATTTACATTCTCCTGTGGACGGGAGTATTAGAGAGAAACCCAGGGTGCGGTTGTCTGAAGTGATTTACATTCTCCTGTGGACGGGAGTATTAGAGAGAAACCCAGGGTGTGGTTGTCTGAAGTGATTTACATTCTCCTGTGGACGGGAGTATTAGAGAGAAACCCAGGATGCGGTTGTCTGAAGTGATTTACATTCTCCTGTGGACGGGAGTATTAGAGAGAAACCCAGGGTGCGGTTGTCTGAAGTGATTTACATTCTCCTGTGGACGGGAGTATTAGAGAGAAACCCAGGGTGCGGTTGTCTGAAGTGATTTACATTCTCCTGTGGACGGGAGTATTAGAGAGAAACCCAGGGTGCGGTTGTCTGAAGTGATTTACATTCTCCTGTGGGCGGGAGTACTAGAGAGAAACCCAGGATGCGGTTGTCTGAAGTGATTTACATTCTCCTGTGGGCGGGAGTACTAGAGAGAAACCCAGGATGCGGTTGTCTGAAGTGATTTACATTCTCCTGTGGGCGGGAGTACTAGAGAGAAACCCAGGATGCGGTTGTCTGAAGTGATTTACATTCTCCTGTGGACGGGAGTACTAGAGAGAAACCCAGGATGCGGTTGTCTGAAGTGATTTACATTCTCCTGTGGGCGGGAGTACTAGAGAGAAACCCAGGATGCGGTTGTCTGAAGTGATTTACATTCTCCTGTGGGCGGGAGTACTAGAGAGAAACCCAGGATGCGGTTGTCTGAAGTGATTTACATTCTCCTGTGGACGGGAGTACTAGAGAGAAACCCAGGATGCGGTTGTCTGAAGTGATTTACATTCTCCTGTGGGCGGGAGTACTAGAGAGAAACCCAGGGTGCGGTTGTCTGAAGTGATTTACATTCTCCTGTGGGCGGGAGTACTAGAGAGAAACCCAGGGTGTGGTTGTCTGAAGTGATTTACATTCTCCTGTGGGCGGGAGTACTAGAGAGAAACCCAGGGTGCGGTTTTCTGAAGTGATTTACATTCTCCTGTGGGCGGGAGTACTAGAGAGAAACCCAGGATGCGGTTGTCTGAAGTGATTTACATTCTCCTGTGGACGGGAGTACTAGGATAAACCCAGGGTGCGGTTGTCTGAAGTGATTTACATTCTCCTGTGGGCGGGAGTACTAGAGAGAAACCAAGTGTGCGGTTGTATAAAGTGATTTATATAAGTTGTACTAACTGGTTTTGTAACATATGTAAAACATTTAATTGAAAACAAAACATCTGGTTTGATTTAACAAATGAAACAGAAAGCCCATGAAATGGCAACATAAACTTGCACAGAACCGATTGTCCAGCTCCGTTTTACACAAACTCCCATTTGCCATTTCAGGCTTACACTTGAATAATGAATATGTATAAATGTGCGTTTAAACATGCTCAACTTATTGATACAAACTTAAACTTGTCGTTTTAACCACCGAGCTCATTACATCTTGAAACGATTTATGTAATGCAATATGAAGATAATCTTGCAATTATACATCTGCTGTAAGCTACATGGTGTTAATTTCCTTTGGTTGACTACGTTACAGTAATATAGTTATATTGGAAGGTTACTGTGACCCAGCAAGTATTGTATGGTTTTAAACTAGAACATTGGTCCGCTTTGAGTGTGAGTCTGAGATTGAGTGTACGTGTTGAGTGCTGAGTGCCGAATATAACTGTTATAATACACCATTAAACTCAAAGTCTCAGATCACACTCAAACCTCAAAGTCTCAGATCATACTCAAACCTCAAAGTCTCAGATCACACTCAAACCTCAAAGTCTCAGATCACACTCAGACCTCAAAGTCTCAGATCACACTCAAACCTTAAAGTCTCAGATCACACTCAAACCTCAAAGTCTCAAATCACACTCAAACCTCAAAGTCTCAGATCATACTCAAACCTTAAAGTCTCAGATCACACTTAAACCTCAAAGTCTCAGATCACACTCAAACCTCAAAGTCTCAAATCACACTCAAACCTCAAAGTCTCAGATCACACTCAAACCTCAAAGTCTCAAATCACACTCAAACCTCAAAGTCTCAAATCACACTCAAACCTCAAAGTCTCAGATCACACTTAAACCTCAAAGTCTCAGATCACACTCAGACCTCAAAGTCTCAGATCACACTTAAACCTCAAAGTCTCAGATCACACTCAGACCTCAAAGTCTCAGATCACACTCAAACCTCAAAGTCTCAGATCACACTCAGACCTCAAAGTCTCAGATCACACTTAAACCTCAAAGTCTCAGATCACACTCAAACCTCAAAGTCTCAGATCACACTCAAACCTCAAAGTCTCAGATCACACTCAGACCTCAAAGAAAATAGATCATAGTTAACCAGTTCTCTCACTCAAACATACACACTTAAATTCAGCATTGTAAATTTTGAGTCCTGTGTTCTCAGTTATTTTTATAATCTCAGTAATCAGAGGAAATAATCACAAATTATAAAAATCAACAAATCAATGTCTGTAATTGTACAACTTACCTCTATTAATAGTTAAGTCCAAAGATGCAATACATAGTGATTTTAATGTCCTGAAACTATCACACGTATTTACATGTAAATAACATCAGGTATATACACGACGATTTAAAGTTTGTGTATTCTTTGTCTGGCATGTCAATATCACGATTTAAACTTCCGTTTGTTGTATTCATTAGCGTAGCTATAACTCAAATTCGCTATTTGTTTCATTATCGTGTTTACCCGATTATGTATTATAGGGGTGATGTATACAACCTATTCATCAATTCTTAATTGAAATTATGATTTAAACAACCTTCCCACCCTATAACCAATATAATGGATACATCGATAATGAAAGTCTTATCGAATTGGGGTTATACCTCTTCCCAAGGAGTATAAAGTAATCCTCATTATTTTCAGACATACTCTTTCCGTTTTCAAAGTTTAAAACCGCGACTTTTAAATTTATAAATATGTGTGTATGTCACTTCAGTTCTTTACATAATTATAATCATATACAGTAAAACCTCGCATAAAGACCACCTCAATGATAAGACCACCTCAATAATAGTACCACCTCAATAATAAGACCACCTTCATATTAAGAACACAATTTTTACTGTTTTTAACTGTGTTCACCTTTTTCACTGTTTTGCTCTTTATTCAACCTCAATAACAAGACCATCTCAATATCAAGACCATCTCAATATCAAGACCATCTCAATATCAAGACCATCTCAATATCAAGACCATCTCAATATCAAGACCATCTCAATATCAAGACCATCTCAATATCAAAACCATCTCAATATCAAGACCATCTCAATACCAAGACCATCTCAATATCAAGACCATCTCAATATCAAGACCATCTCAATATTAAGACCATCTCAATATCAAGACCATCTCAATATTAAGACCAGCTTTCAAGAGTCTCAAGGGTGGTCTTTTTATTGAGGTTTCAATCACGTATCCCTCATACTTCTCAGGGGCGTAACTAGTCGAAAATTAAGCGGATTCAATGATTTGAATACTAATATCATTCACTGAGATGTACGTATAGTTGGACACGGGGCATATTTTGAAAAAATGCCTTTTTATCTATTTCACTTTAAAAATGGTCCCATTCACATAATTAGTATAGATACGAGACGTATGTGTCTCTGATTGCCCCCTTATACTTAAATGACACATTTCAGAAAAATCGTGAGGTACAAACTCTCTATCTTAGATCCTCAGATTGTAAGCTAAATCTCCATGTACACAAACCAAGGCTAGATTTTACTCGAAAATCCCTGGACTACTCTTGGCCTATGCTATGAACATTAAATGCCTTCCAACGTTAATATATTTCTTGCTGGAAACGATCACTTGTGTAAAGTTATCAGCCTTCAAACAACCAAGTTGTACGATGTGTTTTAGAAAAGACAAAATTGTATGTATTTTATGCTGGCATCTTTCTTCAGCATGTGTGTGTATTCCTTGTACATACTTATTCTTGTTTCCTGTTGACATCTTGATGAAATTGTAATTTGTTGTTATGTGTATACTGTATTATGTAAATGCTTTTAAAAAAGAGGCTGGCAGCGAAGATTGGGACATTGCCTCACTGTGTTGTCTCTATAAATAAAGTCATTGTAATTATTACTATTACTATTATTATTATTATTATTATATTATTATTATTATTATTACTATTATTACTATTATTACTATTATTACTATTATTATTACTATTATTACTATTATTACTATTATTACTATTATCACTATTATTACTATTATTACTATTATTACTATTATTACTATTACTATTATTATAATAATATTATTATTATTATTATTATTACTATTATTACTTTTATTATTATTATTACTATTATTACTATTATTATTATTATAGTGTAGCTACACCCCAGCATGTGTGACTCTTAAATCGATATATGTGGTCACGTGACCTTTCAGATCGGCACGTAATCGTCGACACCATTCTTATCTAAAATTTATTTTGTCGTGATTAATGATTTAGTTTTCGATTGATAAACACGATTATGTCTGCAATAACGATTGATTTATCATTTTCTTATCAAGCGCTTTCTTAGAAGACTCGAATTTCACTTCCTACCATTGTTGAAGTAAGTGCTAATAAGCAATAAATCAAGCATTTGTTTAATCCAGGAAGACAAAATAAAACTATTGAGACATTAGAACCCGGATTTGTTAGCTCGAGCATGTATAGGTCGAGCCTACCATGTCCTTTTAGTTTCATAACTTTAAAGACCAATTTTCCCAAGTAAGGATGTATTCAATCCTAGCTCCCCCTTGTTTCCAACCCCTATATTATCCATGGTTGTTTTTGAAAGTCAGACAATTCCTTGGTTCCCCATTCCAATACATGTTTGCCCTTGCAACTCCTCAGCGCCAAATG
Source organism: Mactromeris polynyma (assembly GCA_032209605.1). Lineage (NCBI taxonomy): Eukaryota > Metazoa > Mollusca > Bivalvia > Venerida > Mactridae > Mactromeris > Mactromeris polynyma. Next base: position 9,548,327 of record JASFXZ010000012.1, read on the forward strand.
ATTCGTAGGCTGTTGTTGACCTGTAGTCTGTGTCAGGAGGTATTGTCCTGTGTATGTGGCTTAGATAGCTCGAACCCTATCTGTGACGTCCTCCACCACGCGCAATCAACTCAGTCGGTATCTATTAGAGCACCGCTCTGCCAATATGGAGGTCATAGGTTCGAACACTGAGTGAAGCAAATACTCTCCGTGACAATTTGACCGCAGATAATTCATCCAAAACAATTTACCCCCCCCCCTCTCTCTCTCTCCCCCCCCCCCCCCCCCTCTCTCTCTCTCTCTCTCTCTCCTTTAGAGACTTGGATTCATATGAGGAAGTTGATAATTGCTGACGAGTGAACAGTTTGTACTGGTTAGGCCAAATGTCCACTATACATTTCTGAAATACTGTCGAAAACGGCGCAAAACTTCAATTTACCCTTTAATTGATACACGTCACATGTATTCACAAATAAAGTATATTTTATAAAACAACCGTAATTAGCACCACCTAACCTGAGTTAAAAGTCAAGTGTTTATCGTATAGTGCAGGATTTTGATAAGGGTGTGTGTTCTTGATCCTCGAAGAAGCGAAAGGGGGTAGAAAAATGTTGAAAATACTTCGAATCATGCAATCTGACGATTCAATATGCACGATGCAATAAGGTATTTAAGTCGCACCCTCTAATGAAAGTCTGGGTATACGAATTGCTGCTTGCAGACTGTAAAGGTGTGCCACACCCATCGCACTACCCTGGTTACGGGTATGTGTAGGTGTAGTTAATATGTAGACAATGTACTGTATTGCTAGTAGTAAGTAAAAACTCTTGTCTCTTAAATGCACATCATCCTTAAACTGTCTGTAGTTAATATGTAGACAATACACTGTATTGCTAGTAGTGAGTAAAAACTCTTGTCTCTTAAACGCACATCATCCTTAAACTGTCTGTAGTTAATATGTAGACAATATACTGTATTGCTAGTAGTGAGTAAAAACTCTTGTCTCTTAAATGCACGTCATCCTTAAACTGTCTGTAGTTAATATGTAGACAATATACTGTATTGCTAGTAGTGAGTAAACATTCTTGTCTTTTAAATACACGTCATCCTTAAACTGTCTGTATTTAATATGTAGACAATGTACTGTATTGCTAGTAGTGAGTAAAACGTCTTGTCTCTTAAATGTCCTTAAACTGTCTGTAGTTAATATGTAGACAATGTACTGTATTGCTATTAGTGAGTAAAAATTATTGTCTCTTAAATGCACGTCATCCTTAAACTGTCTGTAATTAATATGTAGACAATGTACTGTATTGCTATTAGTGAGTAAACAAAATAAAAATTATTGGCTCTTAAATGCACGTCATCCTTAAACTGTCTGTAGTTAATAAGTAGACAATGTACTGTATTGCTAGTAGTGAGTAAAACATCTTGTCTCTTAAATGCACGTCATCCTTAAACTGTCTGTAGTTAATATGTAGACAATGTACTGTATTGCTAGTAGTGAGTAAAACATCTTGTCTCTTAAATACACGTCATCCTTAAACTGTCTGTAGTTAATATGTAGACAATGTACTGTATTGCTAGTAGTGAGTAAAACATCTTGTCTCTTAAACGCACATCATCCTTAAACTGTCTGTAGTTAATATGTAGACAATGTACTGTATTGCTAGTAGTAAGTAAAAACTCTTGTCTCTTGAATGCATGTCATCCTTAAACTGTCTGTAGTTAATATGTAGACAATGTACTGTATTGCTAGTAGTGAGTAAAACATCTTGTCTCTTAAATGTCCTTAAACTATCTGCTGTTTCGCATTACGTGCGACTCATACAAGTAAGAACATGTAATTGCAATTACACGTCGGATCAAACGATAACACATATGTTTCTTTACGACTGACATGTTGAACGTTTGTGGATGCGTCTTGATATGTTATGCAAAGTTTCGATTATGCAAATGTAGTTCTATAACAACGATTGGTTCCACTGTCGCCACGGCACAAGCGCCCGATGCATATAGGGAGAATATGCAAAAGTAAACAGAAAGAAACATCCTTTGTGTAAGAATGCGTATGTTTAATAGTAAAAATGACAATTCATTTTCCTTTTAAAACTTCCGTAAATTGATATTGTTTGAAACCCGAAATATTTCGTCTCGAAACTAGTCCCAGCCATTTTCATGTTGTGTTCCGTTTTTCTTTTGACGATAAAAAACATTTTAACCAGAACCTTCCAATAAACGGTTGACTTTCCGGCACGACTATATTGACATAGTGTGTGCGGCGCGTGTTTTGTGTGTGAATGGTCAAACGCCGTTTTAATCAGTAATTCCATTTTTCATCGGTAATTCAGTTATAAACGAGAGTGACAGGGTATAACTATCCTCCATACCAGTTAAAACGTGTTCTTGCGTAAGAAACTGTCAAACTTCCCGATGAAATTCACGCACTAAAAGTTTACCGGACTATCTTCAATTGACGAAACGTTATTTGTGATTATGTTTGCAAATCTAGAAACGCCAATTTTATTCAGCACGGGCATACAATAGTTCGTGTCCCCTCCCGATGTGTACCTCAGGGTACGTTTGGTATTGCTTTGTGTTCTAGTACGTTTGGTATTGCTTTGTGTTCTCGTACGTTTGGTATTGCTTTGTGTTCTAGTACGTTTGGTATTGCTTTGTGTTCTCGTACGTTTGGTATTGCTTTGTGTTGTCTTACGTTTGGTATTGCTTTGTGTTCTAGTACGTTTGGTATTGCTTTGTGTTCTCGTGCGTTTGGTATTGCTTTGTGTACTAGTACGTTTGGTATTGCTTTGTGTTCTCGTACGTTTGGTATTGCTTTGTGTTGTCTTACGTTTGGTATTGCTTTGTGTTCTAGTACGTTTGGTATTGCTTTGTGTTCTAGTACGTTTGGTATTGCTTTGTGTTCTAGTACGTTTGGTAATGCTTTGTGTTCTAGTACGTTTGGTATTGCTTTGTGTTCTAGTACGTTTGGTATTGCTTTGTGTTCTAGTACGTTTGGTATTGCTTTGTGTTCTCGTACGTTTGGTATTGCTTTGTGTTGTCTTACGTTTGGTATTGCTTTGTGTTCTAGTACGTTTGGTATTGCTTTGTGTTCTAGTACGTTTGGTATTGCTTTTTGTTCTCGTACGTTTGGTATTGCTTTGTGTTCTAGTACGTTTGGTATTGCTTTGTGTTCTAGTACGTTTGGTATTGATTTGTGTTCTCGTACGTTTGGTATTGCTTTGTGTTCTAGTACGCTTGGTATTGCTTTGTGTTCTCGTACGTTTGGTATTGCTTTGTGTTCTCGTACGTTTGGTATTGCTTTTTGTTCTCGTACGTTTGGTATTGCTTTGTGTTCTCGTACGTTTGATATTGCTTTGTGTTCTCGTACGTTTGGTATTGCTTTGTGTTCTCGTACGTTTGATATTGCTTTGTGTTCTCTTCCTCTGTCTTTTGTCCGGATTTGTCAAACGGTCTGCATAATTTCACTTTAAGTAAAAGTAACAATATCGAAAATATCAAAACAATTTATTGAACATTAACATCACATCGACATAATTGACGTAAACAACATATTTAGAGACAACAACTATCGACGCAAATGTTTCTCATATATTAGATTGTCTTTCTTAACCGCTCTCCATACATCCCGCCTCCTATCTCCATCATAACTTATAGCTGAAGATCGACAACTCTGAAATAAACATGACTGATATAAAACAAGTTCTTTAAACCAATCAATTTACGAGGAAGTTTGGTCAAATAACTATTGCAATCAATATTCACTGCGATGTATATGCATGTTTTTAATATGCAGCTTAACTTAATACCCCATTCCTTTTTGTATTTTTGATAAAATTGGCATGTGACTGTTTAATCGTCCGACCGGTTAACCGAACATGACATTCGTTCCGTGTTTTAAGATAGCTAAACCTATATTCTAACGTTAGTTCTAGTTCGGGTCGTTTACATCCCAAAATTGTTTATTATTATTTTAATGCCAAATAACTTCATTAAATGCTGTTTCAGCGAAACATGAGACTCGAGTTAACTAAGTATTAACTGTATTAGGAAATATCTGTAAAATTTAAACATACGCTATTCAGTATTAACGTTTTAATCCTCACCTCAATAAATAGTGCTGCCTTTTCCTCCCCATCCGCCTCCTCCGATACTTCCTTTACCATAGCCCAAACCTCCTCCTAGTCCGGCACCGCCCCAGCCGCCTCCTCCGATACCTCCTTTACCATAGCCCAAACCTCCTCCTAGTCCGGCACCGCCCCATCCACCTCCTCCGATACTTCCTTTACCATAGCCCGAACCTCCTCCTAGTCCGGCACCGCCCCAGCCGCCTCCTCCGATACCTCCTTTACCATAGCCCAAACCTCCTCCTAGTCCGGCACCGCCCCATCCACCTCCTCCGATACTTCCTTTACCATAGCCCGAACCTCCTCCTAGTCCGGCACCGCCCCATCCACCTCCTCCGATACTTCCTTTACCATAGCCCGAACCTCCTCCTAGTCCGGCACCGCCCCATCCGCCTCCTCCGATACTTCCTTTACCATAGCCCAAACCTCCTCCTAGTCCGGCACCGCCCCATCCGCCTCCTCCGATACTTCCTTTACCATAGCCCAAACCTCCTCCTAGTCCGGCACCGCCCCATCCGCCCCCTCCGATACTTCCTTTACCATAGCCCAAACCTCCTCCTAGTCCGGCACCGCCCCATCCGCCTTTGCCTCCACCTTAATTGTAAATTGTTTTTAAAAAATAATGTGAAAGGTGAAAACTAGAAGCGCGGTAAAATAAAAACAACTGTGTTATACTGGAAATTGGGTTAGCTTCCCAAAATCATCATGGCAATTTTCAACGATAGTATCCGGTTACACATTTGAATCTATAGCAATACTAACAGCAAATGACTTCTAAACTGCGAGTTAGTTTTAGCGATACAACTGTGAATTGGACTTTAGCAAATGTTGTACATACATCGTATATACATTTCTGTTCTGTGTTCCAAAAAATCCAGAAAGTTAAACAGATCAGAGGCTTAGGAGTCCAAGACTCTAAAACAATTATAGTCGAGACATGTTTGCTGAGTACCTTATGTTCTCCTCATTGTAATTACATGACTAATGGAGTAAATGAATGAATGAGTAAAACATTATAGAATCGCTAGTTTGAAATATTTACCGTAACCTCCTTTGCTACTTCTTTTTACGAAGTAAGATGCCTGGGCCACGGCTCCACAGGCCAACACTAAAGCTGCTATCTTAAGCATCATTCTGAAGACAGACAAGACAATCAAGCATAAAATAATGTGACAACTACCTCGGGCTGTTTAGGATTCAAGGTAATCACAGTTCGCTTCTACAACAACCCATTTGGACGACACGGTTGTTTTCGCACACAGCCAACTGAAAGCGTTTAATGGGTTTGCAAGTGTTATTGAGTCACGAGTCGTTCAGTTACCGTCGAACATTGCCGGATGTTTGCAAACGGTTGCCTTTACCGAACATTATGCTGTTCGGATAGGCCAAACACAGTTCGTATCCGAATGCATTGTACTTCAAATGAAATCAATCGGTGCGCAATTGTCTCCCGTTTCAAATTACAGCTATTTATGTACCAATACGGTGATAAGAGAGCTTGTAGAAGTATACCTGTCGTTGTATTTAAGAAGTAATGGCCACTATAATTGATTTCTTTTAACAAATATGTTTGTCAAGCTGAAGATTAGTTATATACTGAATATTGAGTTTGCTATTAGTAACCAAAACATTTCAATATTGTATAAAAGAATCTAAGATACAAAAATTAAAAAACAAAATATGCACATAATGCGATCCTATGATTCTATAGGTACTCTATAGCGCCCCCTTTGTTCTCAGTACAGTATAACTCATCAGAATGGTCCTTTCTTGACCAACAACCTCCCTTTAACAACATGTTTTCTTTTCCCGTAGTAAGATTTACTTCCGATTTATTCTCTCAGAGAAACGTTTATCGAAAGCGTTTATTTATAGATAACATACATAATTTTTATAATAATCAGGTGTTCCTACATTTGTATAAAATAAGATATTCTTTCACTAAACTTTAAAAAAAATCACGAATAGATAAGTGTAGCTTTTACCTATTAATAACCACGTTAAATATAAATACAAATGTATATACATATATTATTGTGTTTTAAGTTAAGAGCATTGAGTTTTCCTTGAATGTATTAATTCATGTTATGTTATAAACTTTCCAATAAAATTTCACTAATAAATTTATAGATACACGACTTCAAGTTATAACTAACAATCAATATTATCCGTATTTTTCCTTTCTATAAAGCTGTTGTAAACTTCGATAAAACTACATAAATTTGCTAAAATCACATAAAATGCAATAATAAAAAAATCATAGAAACATAAAGAAAACATTCACCTTACGATTCAATCAGATCCAGCTTACTGACCAGGTTGGAGACAGGGCTACTTAGTTATAGTGCACGGTGTCCTCCAGGTCAAAGGTTAATTGTCCACTAAACTAAAACACCTGTTGGTCAACCATGAGGCCCAAACACTGTAAAAATACCAGCGCATGATTCAGTAGGGGTATTTATGAACGTTTTATGAAACGTTTAGCCAAGTATAAACGTTACTTTCACTCAAATTGTACGGAATTAATTAATTAATTGATTCGAGTTTCATCCTTCATGCGCAGATTTTATGTCAAATGTAGTGTCCGTAGTTTAAGGCCTATAATCTGCGTCCCTGTTCGATTTTCATGCAGAGATTCAGAGCTTAAACTCATAGGAACAAAAAGCGTTACAAATCCGTGCATCATATATAAAACCGCTCGTACATTTCTGTGATGTGATGTACTGTAATGTACTAGCCTGTGCCGTGCTGTGCCGTTTCATATTAAGCTGGACTGCACTGCGCTGTGCTTCAGTGTACTGAAATGTGCTAGCCTGTACCGTGCTGTGCTGTTTCATACTAAGCTGGAATGCACTGCGCTGTGTTTCAGTGTACTGTAATATGCTAGCCTGTGCCGTGCTGTGCCGTTTCATTCTAAGCTGGACTGCACTGCGCTGTGCTGTGGTGTTCTGTAATATGCTAGTCTGCGCCGTTTCATTCGAATAAGTACTGCATTGCGCTTTAATGTACTGTACTGTAATGTGATTGCCTACGCCGTGATGTGCCGTTTCCTTCTTAGCTGGAATACACTGCGCTGTGCTTCGGTGTACTGTAATGTGCAAGCCTGCACCCTGCTGTGCGGTTTCATGCTAACCTGGACTTCACTGCGCTGTGGTGTGGTGTATTGTAATGTGTCAGTCTGCGCCGAGCTGTGCCGTTTCATACTTAGCTGGACTGCACTCCGCTGTGCTGTGGTGTACTGTAATATGCTGTCTGTGCCGTTTCATTCTAATCTGAACTGCACTGTGTTGTGCTGTTATGTTCTAGTCTACCGTGCTGTATCGTTTAATACTAAGCTGGACTATACTGCGCTGTGGTGTACTGTAATGTGCAAGTAAATGCCGTACTGTAATGTGCTAATCGTTTCATACTAAGCTGGACTGCACTGCGCTATGCTGTGGTGTACTGTAATGTGCTAGTTTTGCGCAGTGATGTGCTGTTACATACTAAACTGGACTGCACTGCACTGTGGTGTACAGTAATGCGCTAGTCTGTGCCGTGCTGTTTGCTGTTTCATTCTCAGTTGGACTGCACTGCGTTGTGCTGTGTTGTTCCGTAGATAATGCGCTGGTCGTGCTGTGTTGTAATGTAAAGTGCTATAGGCTAGTCAGAGCTACGCTGTGCTGGGACGTGCTGTGTTGTGATATTTACATTTTTCAGGGTTGCGCAGTGTTATTTTGTGGTGGTGTGCCGTGAATTGCTGTGCTGGGCTACACTGTGTTGGGCTACGCTGTGCTGGGCTACACTGTGCTGGGCTACGCTGTGCTAGGATGTTGTGTTTTGTACAGAGAATAGCTATGTTAGGTTCTGCTGTATTGCGATGTGCTGTTTATTTTCCATAAATGCATGAAACTGGCATTCCTACGCGGGTTATGTTTGATGAAATAGAACAGGGATATATGCATTCGAGACCCTACGGACATTACCTTATATCTTGCAGCAACTTTCACCAATTTCTTATGTACTGTTGGACTTGTTATATGTATGTTTATATCATAAAATCGATAAAGAAGTCCAGAATGATAGGTCGCATACACACTGTGTAGCCACTCTAAAAGCATAAGGATACAGGAAAAAGTACTTGTAAGCATAACACTCATTTACCTCAGAATAGTGGAAACGTATTTTATAAAAATATGTTTTCGACACAGGGCCTTTAAAGTCTTTAATATCAGCATAGGTACTCCGTCGCTGTCAGAATAGCAATAACTGGTCACTACTATGAACAACTAATGTGATTCACCGCCGCCTGTATGACAGAAATCCTTCAATGTGTCCAAAGTAATTGTGATTGACCATACATCATACCTTAATACCAAGTACTAACGATCTATAGTCACTCAACTGTTACTTTGAATAAGTACACTTCGCTCTTTATGTACATATAATTGTATATAGGTATAATATTCAGTTAATATTCTGTTCTCCGAAACGGGACACGATTCAGGTATTAAATGCGATTTAACGAGCCAACATTGCACGACCTTTTATCAACATTTGTCAAGGTGATACTATAATCTGTTCTTGTTTACACCCAACACGTGTCTAGCATGCTAAGTCTGAATGATCATTTATTACCACAATGATACTGTTGAATCAAAATTAGTTGAGAATATTGTTTAAAATTACTTGAGAACGGTTGTTAACACCCGTTTAGGTGGTCGACCAATGAAAACATGTCTTGCAAAATATTGACTAATAGACAAAATGTACACAATTACGGTATTCTTAACTAATTTTGAATCGATAGTAGATCGGTGAGGTGTGGTCTGTATACAAATATATGTGCCACCAGTTAGCATGATAGCGTTCGCGAATTAATTCGTGTTAACCACTTAATTATTACGATAATTATCTAGCTATCTAATTAATATTCGTGATAAATTTTCGGTAAGATAAATATCATGCAACTAGAAACAGGCTTGAAAGTGCCCAGAACTGCCACCTCTTACCTTTTTATGATGTATTACACTAGATTTAAGTGGTAACGCGAATCTTATCTAGTTGTCCACTTATTATGTTACTTAGAAACTCAAATTCGCGAATTTCACTTAAGATTCGTGTTACCACTTATTTATAAATGCAATTTTGGCTTCTAGATGCAAGTGGTAACACGAATCTTAAGTGAAATTCGCGAATTTTAGTTATTAAGTAACATAATAAGTGGTCAACTAGATAAGATACTAGAAGAATTTAAGAGACATTTTTTAATATCAAACAGACAATGAAAGTGTTTATACTCGTAACAAATATGCTGTTTCATAACCAAAACTTGCGACTTTGAAAATAGGGTTTCCGTGAAGTAGATACTATAGTCCAATATTTAATCAAAATATGTCTTATACATTTCTGCACATATCCTGAAAATCATTTTTATACAATTAAATGTTCTGCATATTATATCCCACTAGTAGCGTATAACGGTCTCATATGCATATTGTGGGTGCTGTATTCAATTAAATGTGCAATCAATTATCTTGCTCTGCGATGTTGCTTTTCACTGTATTTCACTTGCAACGACCTCCTATCTTTGATTGTCATTATAGATGCTTATATTTCTTTTTTGCACCTGTCCTTTTTCATTTCTCGGCTCTTTACCTAATAGTTTGTGAGGTAGTATACACTCCCGAGTCAGTAATTTTTATGCCCAAAAATCACCATCAAATAACATTGTTCATTGAATGCGCGCGTCTATTAGCTGTAGGACAAGCGATTTTAACTCATTTTTATCTGAATACTTTTTGTGGAAAACGCCAAATGATTGAACGACTGGATACAAGGAAGCCCACAATGTTCCAGTTTATAACGTGCAGTGTTCATAAATAGTGTCCCAGGTGTCAGACAGGTACTAATTTGAAAACAATAATACTGATCATATATTTGATAGACACTCTGGTAGCAAAAAAAATAACCAAGAAGAACTTGGGATATCATCAATTTTATTTGGAAACGACAAATCACATATGTACCAATTAATGACTGACAAATAAGAAGCTACATTTGTTCAGCTAATTTCACCAATTATTTTCATTGCAGCCACACATCGGAATATAGTCTAAAATGTCTACCTATTCTGAATATTATAGGGATAGATCTGGAATATAGCTCTACACAAGTTTTAATGACAAATCGTAATTTTCAAATAATGAGAAAGTTGAACAAAAGAAGATATGTCTGAGGCTGTTAAGAAACAAGACAAAAATCCTTCATAAACTCACAAAGTAGATACCAATTCATGACATGTATGTATTATGAGTATATAACTTCACAGTATGTAAGTATAATAACATTTTGTATGTACCAAAATACTGTAAATCACCACTTACTCTTCACTAAATTTATCAAATTCATTTCGCTGGGTATTCAAATCTTTCATAAATACTATAAAATGTGTTTCACAATCATGTCAAAATGTCATCTTAGGCTACTTATATATGTCAAAGTTTATATATTGTGCTGCAGCTCTAATTACAGACTTCACAAAATAATGAAAAGGGTAAACTTCGGCTGATTTTGTGAATTGATCAACGGTGCACTGATCAAACAAGCCATCCTGTATTTATGATATTGTGTTCCAAACTACGTCTCCGTGGAGGTTTGGACAACAGCATTAAATAATAATATTATATGAGCCATTTCCAACCTCTTCTTAAAGTGAAGTCATTTCCAGAAAACGTCACATGTGACGTTACCATGTTCTGGCAGTAAGCAATATTTGCCCCACATGGCAATATGAAAACGACGTGACCATGTGGAGTAAATATTGTTTCCAGCGTGCACATAGTGACATCACATGTGGCGTATCCTTGAAATGATGTCACTTACAGAAGAGGTTGGAAATCCCACAGCAGCGCTCATATTAGCATCAAAAGAAAAGCATCCAATTTTATAATGCTAAAAAGTTCTACCACAAAACAAAGATAGGAGCATTATGATTTCTACAGTTAACTTAAAAAGCTAAGACAATGTTTGTGAAACAGTGCACTGTCCATACAGAACAATTCACATCCAACAATGTCTGGATATACGCATCATTACTTGTGGAAAATATTCTATAAGAGAAACAACAGCACTTTCAATCCACAAACAGCCATAAACAATCTGCATCACAAGTTGATATATATGATCTCGAGATCACTGTCCCTCCTTCAATATAGTCTGGAGTTCATCGGTTTCTTGTAATTCCTGAAACAAGAGATACATGGAAATTAATACAGAACCAACCACAGAAACAAGTTTAAATGTAGATATTTGTTGACCATTTTAATGTACTTTATGAAAACATAAACAGCTTGATTCAATAAAAGGGAGATAATTCATAAGCTGATGTATCAGGTAGATTTAAGACATTCTAACATTATCATCAATGACAAAACTATAGGTAGCAAGACTTTCATTACACTAGAAATGGTATATTATATTTGACTTGAGTAATATTACAATTTGAAGTGTTCTTTAGAACAAATAATGTGGACATAAAATTTCAACCATTTTTCCCAATACTGCCGTCTTTAACCCCAGAAAGACCCTAGTTTTTTATATTTTTTATTGCTTTTAATGCCATTTTTCAACATTTTCAGTTATACATGGCAGTTATTTGACCTGACAAGCTCTCCTGGAATTAACTATCAACTACAGGGTGTTAAAAGAGTTTTTCACAAACTTTGAATTCAGATATAAACAGAAGAATACTTTGTACACTGGCTACATTTCGCATCATGAAAGATGCTGTTTTTTAAAGAATATTATTCATTTAGTACTCTCACACAGAAATAAACTACCAGTCCGTAGCAACAAAGATGGAAAGTGTATTTAGAAAAATATTAAAATTCCAACTTTGTGAATGAACTTTTTTAACACCCTATACATGTACATGTAGTAACTTGCCCCTCCGCAAGTAGCTGTGACAAAATATCCAACCATTTAATCACTCTTCTAGCCAGAAGATAGCAATCCTTATTAATAATATTTATTGAAGATATTTCCAACAAAGATAGGAACATATCAAACTCTTTTTAAAACTTCAATATTTTGACATAATTCATGAGTTTAGAGCTTGAAACTGCTTTAAATAGTCAAACCTACTTTGATAATATCCAGTCCACCAACAAGTTCTCCTTTCACGTATAACTGGGGATATGTCGGCCATTTTGAGTAGGTTTTAAGTCCCTGCCGTACTTCCTCGTCCGACAGAATATCGAACGTTTCATATTCAACACTGCAAACAAATCAAAGGGAACAATGCACAACAAGAAAATCCTTGAGTTTTCATTATATTGAAAGAATGTCAACCGTTTTGGTGTTTTTATGTAGTTTAAGAAATGTAATAGAAAGATGAGACAGTTATATACAACTTGAAAAAAACAAGCATTGCGGCGTGATTATGTCATAAATTAAAGTATATACATGAATATATTAAGATAGCCACAAAGTAAAATGTTATTTGGTTCCAACTGATAAACTAGATGCCGAAGAGCAACATGTCGAATTGTGGTTGAAAACATTAAATTTTCTTCATTTCAGAGCCTATGAAAAATAAGGCACAGACAGTTTCAAATAAATTAAAACATGCAACTGAGAAACTTCCATAGCTTTTGTAAAAGTGTAAAAGAATTTGACCAAAGCATAGATGTTCCACACATGACATAGTGCTCCTAATATAATTGATATGCTAAAATAATCTAAACACAAATAAAACATGTTTTTTTACCCAGTTTCGTTCAGTATGGCTATAGTTTGTTTACTGAATCCACATCTAGGACCCGTTCTGTCCCCTTTCATAAATAACGTAACTGAAGACGAGTTAATAAGACCCTTCAGCCTGCAACATACAAATACATTAATGTCACAGAAACATACATGAATTTTGACAACAATGGAACATGTATATAAAAGGTAAAGCCATTTTTACCCGACAGGGTGGTATTCGTTCAGCAAAGAGCTTTAAAAAACATGGAAATTATAAATAAAAAGAAAATTTTGAATAGTTTTGCATTTTTAATATCTCCCTTAATTTTCATATCTCTTCAACATGCTCACTGAAGTACACATTCAAGAACACATAGTATTCTCCTAAAAACCCGTCTGGAATCAAGAAGTCCAATATCTTGATCTATAGCAATACCAAGAAACACGGCTTTCAGTCACCTTCAGTCAGGGCCATGTAGTAACTATTCCAGCTTTTAGTGAGGACATAGGCCCAAGGCGGACACCTGGGTAGAACTAACAACCTTTTGTAAGCCAACTGAATGGCTTTCTCATAAATTCCACGTCCCGGTAGGGATTCAAACCCCAACAGTAAGGAATTTAATGACCATGATTACTCGCCCATGGAGGCCCCTATTTGACCCTATTTCAAAACCATAAAACATTTATTAGAAAACAAAATATCTTCCTACAATAAACACTGGGGCTAAATGATTTTATTGAATAAAACGATACAGGACAATTGCTATAGGCTTGTTAGGCTATTCATTTGCCTAAAATATACAAAAATGAACCATGCACTTAAACGGCTTACAGACTTTTCAACCCCAAGACTTTTCAACCCCACTTTTCAAATGAAGACTTTTCAACCCCAGGACTTTTCAACCCCTGATTTCAAGACTTTTCAACCCCTACCTGTTGAGACTTTTCAACCCCTAGTTTGAATATTTTCAACCCCTACATTTATCTTTCTCAACCCCTACATTTATCTTTCTCAACCCCTACTTTGAAGACTTTTCAACCCCTACTTTGAAGACTTTTCAACCCCTAATTATTTTTATTTTTTTATCATTTTCTATTTTATTAATTATACTGGTATCTAACAATTCACTTATTTCATGCGTAACTGTAATTCGTAAATAAAGGAAAACAATTCCTCTCAAAATGTCTCTAACGTCATTCAGTATACACGTGTTCAGCGTGTCCGTTCAATCTGGGACCAATATATACATGTTGGTCCCAGGTTGAATCTCTCTGACTCGGATTGCAATCAAGTGTACGGCATTTAATACATTTTGATTGATAAAGGACTGAGCTCCTCGTGCAAAGATAAATATAATTTTTAAAAGTTCCTGTGTAAACTGAAAATGTGTTGATAAGGTCTGAAACATGAATCATTTGAGATGGAATAAACTCACTTAATTGGATATGTACGTTTGAAGAATTTTTCTGAAAATGCTTAGTAAATCTGTCATATAAGTAACTTGCATGTTAACGGTAAATGTTACCATATGTATTTTTGTGTTTGCTGCAGTGTTCATGAAGGTTCTTATTTAATACATCAAAAGTGTTAATATTTTTCATCATTATTCGTTTTGTAAATTGTAAACAAGCAGCATATGAATTTCATTTAGGTTTTTCCGCTCATTTGCGTAGTATATGCGCACTGTGCAATATGATATTTACTGTTATTGTATCGTAGAAACATACACGGATATGTGATAACTCGTCTGAACAGATGGTCGGTTTTATTTGAAAATAAAACAATGATATTGCAAATATTTGATCGTTGCGTGCACGTCATATGATGCATGTTTTTGTCACTAATGGGTATAAGGCATATCATGTTCCTGAAAGAGATATTTGAATTTGAAACATAACTACTTATTTGTTATTCAGGTAATTAATACAAATGCCTTAACTTTAATAAAAACGACATTATTTATCTGTATGCGCGTTAAATTAGTCATGTACTGGAGATTAACATTTTTTCCTTTTGTAATGTTACACCACTTGAAACATAAACATGCATGTATATATATTTTGCGCATTAAACTACAACGAAAGGTATAGACAGTAGTAAATGTATGTTATTGTAAATCACAATTCGCAATTCGAAAATTGCATTCCTTTAATTTGTCATTATATTTTGTATACAAAGTGTTTCCGAGTCAATTTATGTGCCAGTTTGAATAAAAAGTGTTTGAATAGTTTGAATTGGTGAAGCAGTCTCAGCAAATTCCTGAGACTGCTTTACCAATAATACGTATTACCATTTCCTTACATGTATAGTGTCAAACTTTCGTTTCGTTTGAAATAAACATACTCCGTGAGGTCAAATGGTAACATAATGTGAGACTAGTTACGTGCAAGAGACTTGATGTTTTATTCTATTCTCTTGGCTATGTATTCATCCTTTTTTCCTTTCTATATGCTGTATATAGTATTCACTATTCTTCCTTTATGTATGTATATATTCATAAATAATTGTTAAACCATATATCTCCAGAAAATGGAGGCAATAAAGTTATGTATATATAAATAAATAATTTTTGAGTGTATAATAAGTGACAGCGTAATTAGACTGAATTAGAATAACAAATCACATCATCAATTAAATACCAATTAAATTCCACCTGCAGTTTTAGGCCTAATAAAATGTGATAGAATGACTGTGTGTATTTTGTGTGTATATATCTTTATTAGTATTCATTTTGGAATGTAAATAAACTTAAAAATTAAACTTAAACAACGTGATTGTCAACATTTTTCCAGGTAACAAATGTGATAATTGTCCAATTAAAAACATATTCCAGGGGTTGAAAAGTCTTGGTTTATTAGGGGTTGAAAAGTCTTGATTTTAACAGGGGTTGAAAAGTCTTAGGCTAATTAGGGGTTGAAAATGACAGTGGGGTTGAAAAGTCTTGGATATTTTACCATAGGGGTTGAAAAGTCTTGGGGTTGAAAAGTCTTGGGGTTGAAAAGTCTCGATACCACTTAAACCATATAGCCTACCTCTACCTCATAACGTTGACCCCGACTGCCATAATTCATTACCAAATCAGCCGGTCAAATGTCATACTAATGATAATGATATTATAATTACCTGTCATCAAGAGACATCTGCGTAGGTAATTGCGAGGTAAGCTCCCCAGACTCAGCAAGTTCTTTCACAATATCAAGTCCACCTAATAGTTCCCCTTTAGCATACAATTGTGGGAATGTCGGCCAGTTTGAGAATGTCTTCAAGCCTAAATCAACATTTAAACATTTTTTGTTTTACATTGTACTCCAACGGCATGTCATTTATGTATGCATGTCACATGACCTAACCAGTGCTCCTGTGTTACCAGTCAGAACTTACTAACCTGGGTTATTATTCCTTAAAAATTATAAGACTGAATCTCAGAATTGGACTTTAAAATATTAAATTGCTCCTACATTGTTACAACAGCCGAGATTTTAATAGAACTTGGCATAAGTGAACAGTGAGTAACAACAATTATTCAGACAAAATTTCATTTTTTATTGAATGAAAACAAAAGGCTAGTAAATATGCAAAAATTGTCATAAAAACTTCAGTCAGGTCCTATAAAAATTGCAGTATTGCACATCAACATAAACACCTGCGTACTGGGAATAACACATAATTAACATAACTGCACATAAAACTGGTCATTTGTAGTAATTTTACTACAGATGCGAATAGTAACAGCTACATATTGTAATAATAAAAATTTCAGATTCTATTTATTGCAGAATGAGATTACAGATAAATGAAAAGAACAAATACAAATAACAGCAACACAGCTAAAACTAAATAATAATCATTAATAATCAATTATGCAAATGTAGCATATCAAACTCAGTCACAGTCAAATCATGTGATATTATGACAAGTTAATTAACAGTTAGCATTAATGACTAATCTGCTATCAGTCTGAATTGCATTATACTGTACATAAATATGTACATGTATTAATAATTATGCACTGAAACAGTACCAAACATGTCACATTTAGTATCAATAAGGACATAGATTTTCTTTTATGTATGTAAGTGCTATCATACACAGAATATCATTAATGACTGATTTATTACATCCACTCTTTTAAGTTGCAACACATGTCCCTGCAATTTGTACAGATAAGAATGACTCACAGATTTGCTTGATGTATTTTTGAAGATTGATGAAACAAATAACAAATGGTAAAAGGGAAATAAAACTATCCGTTTCTTTATTCATTACAGGTAGACAAGTTTGGCTTTCCTCCATAGATACTGCCTAATGACTGCGTGATCATTACAATCATAATAGAAGCAAACAGTGACTAGGTCCAGGCATACTTATTTATGTCAGATAAGATTATGTAAAGAAATAAAATACCCTGTCTAACTTCTTCATCGGCAAGAATGTTGAAGGAGCCGAACTTTACGTTAGCATCGCTGAGAATCTGAATAATCTGTCGACTGAATCCTGCAAACAGAATTTATAGATAAGTTAAGAGGAATTAATGTACCAGAATACGGCTGGGATAATTTCTCGTATGTAATACCAGAATTATATCATTCATTTAAAAAGTATGGAAACTTTTGCATCTGAAATCATAACCAGTACTTTCCTCTCTGTACTCAGATGTCAGAATTTACTCTATTGCATCTGATATTGGTAATTTGTGTCCAATATGAATAACAATGTTTGTTGCGAGTTGAATATTCTTTGCAGTGTGAGTCTGAGACGGTGGTAAAATATTAATTATCACCATACTTTTTAGCTGGAGTAATTTGCACTCTATGTAAGATTTACTCGAAAATCTGGTACGATAGGATATCAAAATGTTGCATACTGCTAAGCATTTACTTAAGTATTTTTGTGAAAAAGAGACAGGGATGGATTTCAGTTAAGTTTTAAGTATTTGTTAAGAGATATTCACAAAGCATCTCAGACTTATTTTGGTATTAAATACCCTATTGCTGTCTTAAATATCTGTTATCAATTAAGAATTTTATCACTAATTAAGATACCTCTATGGGTATCTTATCTACTTGAAAATTATTGGCAGAATTCAGTCTTTGGTAAACAATAGCTGATGCAACAAAAAATATCATATTCAAGTTAACAGGACAAAATTTTCAATGAAATAAAATGTCAAACTACTAGTCTATGTTCATTTTGGTACATGCAATTACCTGGTTAAAATTAAACTAAATCTTTTTAAAATTACCATACATTATGCTAATTAATGCAAATGACACGTAATAGGTGCTTCGTCCCGGCAACCAGACATTTTACAAAGAGCAAGAAATTAAAACATATTAACACATTACCACATTTTGGTTCAGATGGTGATCCCTTCATAAATAACATAACATCCTCTGCATTGATAAGCCGTTTTAACTTGGTGTTCAAATCCTGTTAATAATATAAACAGAACATACAACAAGGTGATACCAGCCATTTTATACCATTCATGTATTTGAAGGTTTATAGCAGAGTTTTGGATTAGTATAAGAGATAAGAGACTTGTCTATTTCTTTCAGGATTTTAAAGTTGAACAAATCTTCCCTTCGAACACAATTACAGGAAAAGTAATATATTGAAAAGAATAAGGAAATGAGCGCTGCTGTAAGATTTCCAACCTCTTCTTTAAGTGACATCATTTCCAGAAAACGTCATGTGACAGTAAGCAATATTTGCCGCATATGGCAATATGAAAACGAAGTGACCATATGGAGTATATATTGTTTCCTGCTTACAGATAGTGACATCACATGTTGTGTTTTCTTGAAATGACGTCGCTTACAGAAGAGGTTGTAATTCCCATAGCAGCGCTCAAATCATAATTATACCTGGATCTGCTTCACAAGTTGCCTGGCATTTACAATTATTGGCTCACACAAAGAAATTTTATCCAACATTTACTGGTTTTGAATGCATGGTTGCTTGCAAACAAGTTTAACGTTTTATCAGAAACCTTGCAATGGCCACAGGACATGTATGACAGACGGTCCTTTAACTTTCAATAATCCTGTTATATGTTAATATTTTAATGGAAATAAATCGCAACATGTGATAATCAAACAGTCACGGAACGATCTGCATTTTTCACTAAAAAAGAAGAAAATTTAACTGTTTTTACAAATGCATTCAAGTTACGTAATTCCTAATTCTGATGAACCTATGCACATTAGTACAACATGTAAGTACATGTAAAATGGATACAAGGCAGTGACTCACTGAGAAATAGCAGCTTTTTTAAAACCTCAGTCCCAGGAACAACCAGGGGCCTTACTCATAAACACTGTAAGTCTGAAACTTAGACTTTACAATGTTGAATGTTCTTTTTGCTCCTATGTTGATTTAACAGAATAGACTTTAATAAAATTTGGCAAAAGTGTTAAGAGGGTAACAAGAATTAATCCAACAAAATTTCATTCATTTAGATGTTATGGAAACAAAATGATGGTTACATATTTTGCAAATTTAAAGTCTAAGTCTGAGATTCAGACTTCAAGTGTTTGTGAATAATGCCTCTGGAAATGTCTCAGACAGGTCACATGCATATCAGTAGAACATTACCTCTTTGGGTGGAGCAGGTACATCTGGCATGTTGACAACATCTTGGGATGCAAGTAATTTAACCTTTTTTGAAAGTTCTGCAGCATTTGCTCCATCTAACCTATCAACAGACTTTCCATTCTAAAATCAGACAAAAATTCATTAGTTACAGTTATGTTTAAACTTATGTACTCAGTACATTTAAAAACACCAATTTTTTACCAACGATACTTCATTAAAATTTATTTTATTACTTTTGAAACTCTTTTTTTATGAAAATACAAGTTGATTGTCATACAATTTAGCATACATGCTAAGTACACATGCAATAATACTGTGTCACATTCCTTTCTTGTATCCTAAAAGTCTGTCAATGAAAATTAAGAAATCCCATATTGTGCGTTATTAAATGTACTAAGTATTTTGTTTTACAATGATTGTGAAACAAATTCAAACATCAACGAAGGCATAATTCTAACTTTGGATTAGAAGCAAGATGCCTCACTTCTCAACAATATTCCCTAAAGATAATACGACTGCAACAGAACAAAGTCAACATGATTTCTTTTAACTATAATTTTAATAATATTCTTATATTAATTATCGTCTTAATTCTTATGAAATAAATGCCGATTGACTACATGCTGTACATAGAGAGGTTTAGTTGTGCATTATGATATTATCCATGATCTATAGAGACAACTAAAAAGTTGTCTGCTTGTTTCAAAGTAGTAATCAAAGTCAAAAGACTTCACCTAACATTCTTTTGAAAACAACAGTTTAAATATTTTGAGATTACAATGTTCATACCCGCAGAAATATGAAAGTTGGGACAGCAGAAATACTGAATTCTTCTGAAACTTCTGGCAGATCTTCAGCTTCTAACTGGAAACAAAGAAATTAGAGATAATCAATAAAATGTAATATACAATATCAAACACGTTCAAGTTATTTAGTTGATACAATGAGTTAAATGATACAGTGGTTCATTTTCTAAGTTTCTAATTGACTGGGGACAGTCAAGAATGTTAATAAAACAAACAAAACTTTATTATCAAAATTTTATTACAGGTTTGTCCTTGCAGAACATACCAGGCCACGGTCTCCCCAAACATCTTAAACCAAAATCTCAGCTCAATATTTAGATTTGTCTCAAATCTGACTAAGAATTTGAGCCGAAATCTCAATTTGAATCTCTTGAAAAAAAATTGAGAAAAATCTCATCTCAATTATTTTGTTTTGTGACATCGAATTTGAGTACGGTCTCAGATGAAAAAATCTCACTGATATGAGACAATATTTGAGCTGGGATTTTGGCTCAAATTGAGATGTTTCAGGAGATCGGGGCCAGGTACATGTAGTAAAATATATAGTAGGCCAAATAAAGTGTTTTAATGTCTTCTCTATTCCTCATGTGAACTTGAAACAATTTCTCATAAATTGAGGGTTTGGCTCAAAACTATTGCCACACTTTTCTTCAACAGGGTATCAATTTTTTTTTTACTTGCACTCAATATACATGTATCAAGATAAGAGTGGTATAGTCAGACTTGGGTAAAATATTAACTTCCTTATAGTAAATTGCCAGTTCTTGAAACCCTTAAAGATATTTTTAAAAGGTGCTTTGGTACTTATGCCTTTGTCTACATAGAAATACATGTTTTAGAGACACACTAGAATAATATTTCCAAGCCACATTGTTGACAAAGATGAAAACCTATAAAATTATACACTTTAATCTGACATTGTTGTTCAAGAGAATTATGTTTATAAGCTTTCCTGTGTTATGTGATTCATTAATTCTGTACCTGAAAAGTTCAAAGCTAGATGCAGGTGTTCACTTGAAGTTACTAAATTTAGCACAATAACAAACATCAGTTTTAATTCTGTCATGAAGACCATGTCAGTGAATGAAACTAGACACTTACTTTGAAGAAGGTCACTTTAGAACATTGTGAATCCTTTGCTAACTCCCCCAGAACATCATTCATTTGAACACATTGTGGGGCCCAAGTTGCAGCAAAATGAACCACACTTAAATTGCTGAAATGTAAATAATATGGTCCTATCAATATAAATAAATCCAAAATGTTCTCAGTTCAGAATTTGATTTTTTCCTGTCGGTCACTCAAGGTTAAATATTCCTCACTGGTAAAGAACTAATTCTAGCTTCTAAATGCTTCTACATGCTTCTACATAAAAGATATATACTCATGGCACTGAATATCGGTGCGCACTAAACACCGGTGGAAACCGAAAATGTCCAATTACTATGCTAGTTTTTGTCGCACATTTGTTCACATCGTATTCGTAGTTGTTAAGCATTTTTCAGGTCTTCAAGTTAAAAAAGTCATTTTGCAGGCAAAATATATTGTAAAACAATATACTAGTTCAGTATACCTCTTTTTTTATGATATGTGTTAGTTTTTAGCACCTTCGCTTGAATTGCAATTTTGAATCACAGTTTCACACTGTCACAAGTTTTTGGTTGAAATCTTAATGCATTGGTAATCAGGACAACCTGTCAGTGCTCGATATTAATTTTTGAGTCCACTTGATCAATCGGGCAAGTAGACCGGAAAACTACTTGTCCTGACCAATCTCAACCTCTTTTTGCTAAAATTCTTAAGTATAAATGATTTGTCACAATAGTAAATGTTATAAAACACAAATCATGCTTGTCCCGATTTGCCTTCAGAAAAGGTTCACATGTATGGACGGGGCCATTACAATTTGAGAGGGGTCTTTTTTTAAGGAAAATCACTTATTTCTTAAGTCTTATATGCATATATTAGAATAAGTACAGTACCCACTAGCCGTTCTTAAATCATTGATCTAACTTCTAAGCCGAAGTGTCGAAACTTCCACTTGCTAGCCCAATATATCTTCCAAACTAATTCCTTTGATCTGCCCGACGGTATTACGTCACAGAGAGCACAGTATTACGTCGCAGATAGCAGTATTGCCTGTCTTACATGTGCCTACTTGACCTTTGTCATTTGCCTCAGTTCACCGAGTTTTGAAGTTTTAAATATCAATAGCGGACTGTTTTACAGTTCAAGTGCTAAAAGTTAAAATTCTATAGCATTATTATTAGTAACAGTTAATGCTTTTATTGTGTGAACATGGCTTCTTATAGTGTCATTTTGATTCTTTGACACACAGAATATACGTGTGATGGATCGAAGTAAGAATTTTTCGTTTTTTTAATTCAAAATAGACGAGGGTGTAAATAAGGGGAGGGGCTTATTCAGTATGATGTAAACAAAATCTACAGCTCATTTTCTTTGACAGCACATCTGCTTCCCCAACTTTCAGTAAAATCTAAACAAATTGGACCAATGCAATTATATTATCTGGATCGTTTTCATTTGATTTTTCTTATTTTTTTAAGCATTACAGTATTTCGGATATATTTTTAGACGGCTTTTGTTTTGCTAGTGCCTTCAGATTTCACTTGTCCTGACCATAGTGTTGGTTGTCCCGGACAGTCGGACTACCGTTTATGTCGAGCCCTGCCTGTATATATCTTTTACAATGAAATTGCGACAACAGTGTAATATAAGTGAAGTCTCCCTTGGCCGAGTGGTTAAGGCATTCATTTTGGGAGTGGGAGATCCAAGATTAGAATCCCGGCAGGGGTCTGTTCTGATATGGCCGGTTGGTGAGCCGCCAGCTAGTTAAATAATGGTTACCGTGCGCCTACCTGTCTGGTGCCTGGCATTAAAAGGATAGGAATCGGGAAGTAAATGTGATCAGAAAGTAGGTGCCTCATATAACTTATTTATAAGTCAGAATTGGCTGGCCCTTTAAATAGGCGTGACACTATAATAAATAAACACTTTACTTTATAAGCATTTTGTCAGGTACAGCTAACAGTCGGATTTTTTTTTGTATTATTCCTTGCCAACCGTATCACATTGGCTGCACATGGGAACCAAATTGAAAAACGTTACGTAACAATAGCCTAAAATACCATTACTGAACGCATGCCTGTTGTGTTTCATGTTTATAAAGACTGGGACTTGATTTAACATGTACAGGTATACTGTTTTGATATATAATTGTTCTTTAAAGGAATAAATGTTAGAGATCATATGATTGTAATGACAAAATTATGTCTGCTTATTTCATGTCCGATTATTTCGAAACTATGCCATATCCGATTTCTAGTAAGGTTTAAGTTCGACTGATATATCAGGCAGCACAATTATTTACGAGGAAATGAAATGTATTTATAAAAGACGGTGCCAATTCACTACCAATATTTACTCAAACTATACCTTCCAGCTTCTTTAATTGCTGATCTAAAGCCAGCAACATCCTCGATTACTTTCAGTTCAGGCATTTTAATGGTGTGTGTAAATCCCAGTCTTTCCGGCAATTCCGGTAAATAATCTTTATGGTGTGGTCTCCCTTACTAAGTGTATATAGAGACAAGTAGAAAATTAAATGCTGGACTATGAAAGCTGAATTGCTGTAATTTGGTTTGTACTTTGGATGGCTGATATACATATTTAGAACGGTGCCCCTTAGGGCTACCGTATAAAATTCATTTTAAAACCACGAAGTGGATAGAATTCGTCCTTGTCATATATCTACATACAGACTGTATAACCAAGATATAAGATATCATTTCTATAAGGGGGGGGGGGGGGGTAAACTTAAATACACGTATAAGGAGAGTTCTAATTAGACAACTGCTGAGGAATGTTTTAAGTTCTACTGACAAACCACTTGCATCACAGGTACTAGAAACATAAAGTAATTTCACTTATAACATATCCGTGATTTAAAGAGAAAGAAAATGTAAACGATGAAGCTATAGCAGACATGCTAAGCAAACATGCACGATGTAATAACGACAAAATCATCGTGGTGTTGTTGTTTTATGGTTGGCGAAAATCTTAACGAGTTATCTAAGGGCTAACCTTTTGTATTTGACTGAAATCACAAATGACTCCACAAATTAGTTTTGCATCATCATACCCAGCACACTATAGGTGGTTAGGAATGTAGGTATCTATTTTTCATTTATTATTTATTTGTAGAAACGTTGTTGAATAAAGACATTTTTTAATTATGACTCGAGGAAATTCACGAAAACCACTACAAAATAGTCCATGCCGTTTTCGACGTCCAAACGATGCATATATCGACGCCTGATCACGGTAATGAGAAATACAACGTACATTACTTAAACCACTGACACCAATTAAGGGAAGTTTAAGCCAATGTCTAGTTTACTAATTAAAGAAAGAGTATAAATAGAATATGTCGTGGTTCGCAGACGCAACTGATTACAACTTAGGAAAATATATTGCTATTAAAATGCAGAGTGCAACAAAACTTATAAATGTAGATAACGTAATATGAACTCTGAGGAAGGATAGAGGAATGGTAGACAATTTGGGTATTCGATGGTGATTTAAGGATAGTTGGGTTCCTATCACACTTTCTGATACGTTACTTTGGATTTCACTGTCCCAGTGCTGCCCTCCTTGAAATTATGTAACAAAAATGGTCACTTTACAATTAAACTCTCCAACCATTTCCACTAAACTATTCCATTGTCCTTACACATCAACCGTCCTATTCAACAGTTTTCTGTCGTACAACTTCACTGACCGATCACAATGGTAAATCACACCCATCATTCGGATGTTTACCATTCCCGTCATATCAATCTACCCCCTTAAACTTGTTTCGTTTTCTGTCTCTCCATTGCCACACCTATCTACTGTTCTATCATTACCATATCGCTATCGACACTTCCACCATTGCCATGGCACCATATACTCCCCTACTATTGCCATAACACTATCCATCGTCTAACTATTGCCATCGGCTTCTTTCCCTGTCCTACCATTACCATCGAACCTTTCAACACTGTCCTTCCTATGCCATCTACTCATTTCACTACCACACCATTGCCTTCGAACTATCCCACGGTCTTATCATTGCTATCGAACCAGCCACTGTCGTTGTCATCGAAACATCCGGCTATCATACCATTACACTGTCCTACAATTGCCACCGAACCGTCCCTTTGTCCTACCTTTCAATCGAACCATTACACTGCATTACCATCGCCATCGAATCATTTCACTGTCCTGCCATTGCCATCGACTCAATACATTGTCTTACCATTGCCTTCTAACATTTCCACTGTCCTATTACTGCCATCGAACAATTACACTAGCCTACCATTGCCATCGAACCATTCGACTGTCCTGCCATTTCCATCGAACCGTTACACTAGCCTACCATTGCCATCGAACCATTCGACTGTCCTAACATTGGCATTGAACTATTCGACTGTCCTATCATTGTCACCGACCCATTTTACTGCACTACCAAGCGCAATCGGACGAAGTTGGACGTAATTACGGAATAGGAACAGACAACTCCCATCTGTTGTCGTGAGCTCTACGACAAAGCTTTGCGATTGGCTTACCTCCTTTTAATGAAAACCTCATAATAACAATATTCGTGCTAAATTTTACGACTTAAAATGACTTTATTTCATTGATTCGTTTTGAACGGCACCTCTCTACAACGACACAATTATTTAAAACAATCATTTTCTGACCATTATATGAATGAACCTAAATAAACACACATTATCGTAAATTCAGATGGTTATCATTTACTTTAATTGAACTTAGCTACGTGACTCTCGGCATGTCTTGTTGTTCATCAAGACAATTCGCTAAAAACAAGTTGACAACGACAAAGAAAGCATTTTGTTTGCCGATAATCTCTAATCGGCGAATGACGTGTACAAAACTCATTTCGAGACATCGAACTTATGTAATAACTACAGTACACTGGTCGCCTAGTAAACAGGGCAATATGTCGATGTTATTTTTCCCATTAAAGTAAATGGATGTATAACGATTTATTACTTTGGTCTGTTGCTCTAACAGCATGTTGTTAGCACTTTTGTTGAAAAAACAGTTTCAGTCTATTAGAAAACAATTTTATGTATTTACTGGCATGCCATCGCCAAGTGAAAACGTGCCGTCCATTCACAATTATTTGTAAAAAGAAGCGTGCTGTAGCATCGGACAAATGGATATATATTGTACTTCATGGATTGATAACAAGTACTTCTGATAAAATACACGGGCTGTGGTATAAATTGTTGGAATTGTGTGAACACTATTTGAATTAAGTATTCGCTTGAGTATATCAGTAATGACATAAACACTACCAATTGCTATTGGCTATCTAAACGCTGTTTTGATTTGTAGTTACCATGGTAACGAATGCTCAGGAGTGTTGATCACAAAATATAAACGACACTGTTATGTGCAGCTTTATTTAAAAAATCATAATAAACTTGATAGGAGTAGGAAGCGTTCTCTTTGTAGTGTGCATTTAAATTTGTTTAACTGAGTGAAAAATGTGAAATACCGGTAGTCTACATCGGAATTCAACATTAATTTGTCACCTCGGTGTGAGTGAAAATGCTGTAATTTAAGAGAATATGTTCAGTAAATATTACGTGTTACACCATTAAAATTGCCAATCAACATGGAAGATTAATTGCCACTCAACGCCACAAGCGAACATTTACTACCTTATGTTAATAGTCGTCGGAACATATCAACGTGTCGATGAGCAAATTATTTTTATTACGATTTACTAGATTTTTAATGGAAAATCCATTATGTCTACAGATGTGTGGCTAACACTCAGGAAATGGAAAACATAAAACAGTTTCAACCGAATTACTTTAGTTTGTTGTCACATGGTTGTTTTAGTAACTAAGCAACTGAGCAAACGTTAAAAACGTATTACGACGAATAACAAAGTTGGATCAATATACTATATAAAAAATATGCATTCAAATATTTGTGTGACAAGTGTATGTTTCATAAACACCATACAATAGTTAAAATGGGATGCGCCAGTTCTGTCACTTTCTCAAAACTATCAGATGAGCACAAGCATACGAAGGTCAGAGGAACTAATCCCGTAATACAAGTGACAATTGCAACAGAGAATACAATAAGTATCTCTAAAGATGTGACTAAACTAGTTAAAGATACATGGGGTCGTTTAATGAGTGATGTTCAGGGAAATGGATTACAAGTGTTTCTCAGAATATTTGAAACATACCCTCAAACAAAGAAATTATTTCACGTGGAAAATGTTCGTCTCTCGGAGATAGCACGAAATTCAACTATCAAACGTCATGGGACTAGATTCATGCAAGCAATAGGAGCAGCGATTGATAACTTTGAAGGTATTGACAGTGAAAACAGCCAACTGTCTAGATTGTTACTTCTGCTGGGTCGTCAGCATAGAAATTACGAAGGGTTTAAACCAGAATACTTTGAACTCTTTTATGACGCACTTATGTGGCAATGGGAAAGATTCTTAGGAGACGAATTTACTCCGGAAGTGGCTGACACGTGGAGTCGGGTGTTTGTTTATTTCATGGAAAAGTTAAAGGAAGGGTATCGCCAGTCGGAGGAAGGATAAGACTGACACGTATGTCAGAAAAACAGCCATGGTTCGCTAGTTAAATGACACTTCAATGTATTCGATGCGTTTTGGTTGAGTTTTGTAATTCAGAAACAGTGTAACAAGGCAGAACATGGTTTCACTGAAGTGTAGTGAAGTTGCTGACTTTAATCAAACCGAATTGATTGTAAGACTTAATGCTTAAAAAACTGGGAGCATTTAACTGCTTGGCAATATCAATTTATTATTGATTTCCTCGAAAATTAATAATGTTAAATTATCATTATGCCTAATGATTACTCTGTTGTTAACAAGCATGCCGTTTAAAAGAAACTATACGTGAATAAATCAGAAGTCAGTAATTAACTCGCAATAGATAGTTCCCACATCTACAATATTTACCTCCCTTGTTCTTAATCATCAGCCATTTTGATAGGCAAAACTGATAAGAAAATACCAGGAAAATTTGCACGTGACAACCACATTTTCTTCAACTGTCTGAGCCATCTGCACACATGAGCACAATGAATAAGTTATTTTTATATATCTGATTTTATTGTATCACCAATTACATTATATACCCTATAAACTTCAATATGACCGACTATTCAGAACAAGGGAGGTAAATATTGTAAATGTGGGATAAATATATTCCTGTGTTTTTTTCGTGACTTGACGACGTTAATATTTTTATTCAGGACATGTCGTCACTAGTTCTGCTACCACAAGTCGCCTCGTAATAAGTTATTTAGCTCGGTCTGCGAACTTTGTTCGGTTAACGATCTAAACTGAATTGGACACGTCATTTTTATGTACCCGTCTATACATTTCATACGTGTGTAACAGGAAAACGAACGAAAGACGTAGTGTTGTCGTAGCTGGGGCTCTTGGGAACTTATCAGTGCTTGAGTTTTTCATATCTAGTAAGCTCTTGTAAAAAATCTTAAATTCTTTCTAGCACGGGTAGAGAGTGTGTCCAGTAGATATTCAGTGTCGAGGTGGTATAAATATTCTGTACTTTGAATGTATGATTTATTGATTTTGTTTGCGATTCCAATGCCTGTGTTGCTATTCTGCTGCTTATCATTTAATACTTTACCGTATACCGGCGAGATTTAAGGAATGCTCAGGGAAATGGATTACTTGTGGTTATCGGAATATTTAAACAAGTCATCAAAGACAGAAATGATTTCACGTAGACATTGTTTTAGACCTTTGAATCGTCTGTTGTCGGTCATTTTCCTCGGCTCTGCAGATAGGTTCATTAACTGATTTTAAAAATGGCAAACACTATACAAAAAAATGTTTTTTTTACCTATATTGTCGTTGTAAAGCATATATGTCTTTATTGTATGAAACATGCTATGTATTTATTAGCTCCAAATTACCGTAGCGTGTTTTGTTCATTCAGAGACAATTTCAATGAAACATATTATTTGAGACAATTGGTTGTATTTCGAACACCAAACCAAACCAAACCAAATAAAAGCATACGCAAAATATAATATATATAATATAATATTACATTAATATGAGAATAAAACCCCAGACTTTAGCCACGTATATAATATTAACCATTAAATTGTCAAATCAAAATCGATTGTTAAAGCAAATAAAACATTTTAGTGTGATATATTTGATTCTTGATCGACGTTTTTTAATTTTGTTTGTTATATTTAATAAATATTTATAGAACATATAATATCGTTTGTACAAGTATTGCTTTTTAAATTTACATCCAAAACATCATTATCCCTGTACGTAGTTAGATTACAAAAGAGACGAATGGTGTTATGAGTGAAATAATGTTTTCAAGTAACAATTGATTTCTTATGCAAAATCTCAGAAAATCTTTTTGGTCAGGAAGGAAACGAATTTTAAACTACTATTCAGCAGTCTTTTAATAACAACGAATGAATAAGTCGATGGCTCTTAAAATGTACACAGTCACCCCACAAGCAAAATGCGAATAAAATATAAGCATAATAATAATAATAATAATAACGACTTTATTTAAAGAAACAACACAGTTGGGCAAGCCCAGTCCTCCCTGTGAGCCTCTATGAAATATACATGTTTACAACATAATGCTACAGGCAGGTATAGATACACAAACAATTAAAATTTTACCTGAAAAAACAACAACAAAAAAACAATGTATGAGATTATACATAAATATATATAACAACAGACATGACACTATTTACAATGTAACATTATGTGGCCCACCAGAGTAAAACCATGTGAGGTATGATCTTTTGAAAGTATTTAGGGTACTTGACTGGCGAATATTTTGTGGTATTTTGTTCCAGATTTTTGGTCCAGAATATGCAAAAGATTTTCTACAAAATTCAAGTCGGAGTTTTTTGAATGTATAGAGTGTTGCTTGAGTGTGATCTTAAAGATGTGTTATTTGTTTCATTAAACAAGTTACACATGTATTTAGGAAATATATTATTTATTGATTTATACACAAAAACAGCTTTTTTGTAGAGAATACGGTCTTGAATCTTCATCCATTTCAGTTCTTTAAATAAGGTATAATTTATTTGACAGTTCATCACTGCAGTTGCCCCAGATAGTACAGCAATAATCGAGGTGTGGCAAAATATAAGCATTGAAGAATACTTTTCTCATATGTATTGTAAGGAATTGTTTTATTCTCAAAAGCAGATACAGTAGAGAATTACATTTTTTAAGAATGTGTTCCACTTGGGTGTTCCAGTTTAACTTGTGGTCAACATATATACCTAATAACTTTTCAACTTCAGTAAAATCAATGTTTTGATTCTGTAGAAGCAGTTTATAATCATCACTTGTACAAAGTGTCTTGTGAATATTGTTTGATGGTGAGATAATCATTGCTTTTGTCTTTTGAGGGTTTGGTATCATCGAA
Organism: Mactromeris polynyma; assembly: GCA_032209605.1. Taxonomy (NCBI): domain Eukaryota; kingdom Metazoa; phylum Mollusca; class Bivalvia; order Venerida; family Mactridae; genus Mactromeris; species Mactromeris polynyma. The sequence goes on from JASFXZ010000012.1 coordinate 9,579,129, forward strand.
TGTCTCTGGCACCATTCATGGATAGTATCGAGGCTAGTTTGTAGTGTTTGACAGACAGTATTTATGGATATAAGCATATAAGGAAACAAAAAAGATAAGAGAGACAAGATACAAAATACAACTTATTAGATAGGCTCTATTAAATTGCACGCTCAAGTATACAGAATGAAACTAACAAAATAAATCAACAAGTCAAACAAATTAAACCAAATCAAGTCATTCATAGAAGAAGAAAATGTACAGTGACATTCACTGTAAGACAATTTGCTCATCAAACAAAAAAGGCTTTGTACATTTTCAGTAAAATTGCCATACAAGCAAAACCTTCGAAGATAAATTTGTTTTGCTCTTTTGCATCGAAACGAAACAATGCATATAGCCTGTGGTGTATGCAAATGTATTTTAACGAGATACTACAAATTAAACCGTTTTGAACTAAAATAATAATAAGTGTAGCGACTGTTTATAAGAGACGTATTTGAAACTGGCACAAAACCGTCGAATGATGTTTGTTTCCATTTTAAAGAAACTGAACCCTTTCAAATTAATTGAATGAAAGTTCACCCGTTGCGTAAATGCTATACGGGGCTATACATCCATGTGCTGCGCAGACTGGAAAGTTATCTTTGTGTTTAGAAATAATTAACTTTTGTGTGGGGCTGGTGTAAATTCTTACTTTTTTTAACGTTTTGTGAAGTCAGAATTCTGCGTAAGACCTGAGCATATTTATTAAGATGCCTGTATACGTGCGCGTTATTCTACGTCGTTTCATTGAGGTCTCATTAAGCGAACTGCTTCTTAATAGGACATTATATCTAGAAATTAGTAATTATTTGTTATCAATGTGGATCACGTTTTCCTGCTCATCAGGATACCTCACGTAAAACTGGTTTAATATACTTAACTTTGTCTTAATTATATCTTATGTGGCAATGATTGCGTACTTACGCGAGTCTTGAGAGAGGAACTCATTAACAAACCAATGTTTCCTGTGCGTTTTTTGCCGATTATGCAACATTTTATTGGACCAGGGCGATCTTGCTAAATGAGGATTCTCGTATGAAGATATCGATGTATGCAATCGTTATGGTCTTTGGTAAACCTTGTTTATAGCAATGAGATGATGGATGCTATATAAAACGTTCGCCTTTATATACGAGGACTCATTGCTTTCAATCCTGATGAATGGACTAAAACCAATGTGCAACCTCTCAAGGGTAACACCATTTGGGAGCCACATATAGAGGTTAAATTAGTTGGAAATGTCTAAGACGGAACATTTGATATTATTGTTGAAGAGAGGTTGTTGCTCTAGAGAAGTTAAATTGGTAGGGGAATGTCTATGACGGACAATTTCATGTTGTTGTTGAAGAGAGGTTGTTGCTCTAGAGAGATGAAATATGTTTGAAATGTCTATGACGGAAAATTTCATGTTGTTGTTGAAGAGAGGTTGTTGCTCTAGAGAGGTTAAATTGGTTAGAAATGTCTATGACACAATTTGTTATATTGTTGTTGAAGAGAGGTTGTTGCTCTAGAGAGGTTAAATTGGTAGAAATGTATATGACACAATTTGTTATATTGTTGTTGAAGAGAGGTTGTTGCACAAGAGAGGTTAAATTGGTTGGAAATGTCTATGTCCCAATTTTTTATATTGTTGTTGAAGAGAGGTTGTTGCTCTAGAGAGGTTAAATTGGTTGGAAAGTCTATGACAGAAAGTGTTATATTGTTGTTGAAGAGAGGTTGTTGCAAAAGAGAGGTTAAATTGGTTGGAAATGTCTATGACACAATTTTTATATTGTTGTTGAAGAGAGGTTGTTGCTCTAGAGAGGTTAAATTGGTTGGAAAGTCTATGACAGAAAGTGTTATATTGTTGTTGAAGAGAGGTTGTTGCACAAGAGAGGTTAATTGGTTGGAAATGTCTATGACACAATTTTTATATTGTTGTTGAAGAGAAGTTGTTGCACAAGAGAGGTTAAATTGGTTGGAAAGTCTATGACAGAAAGTGTTATATTGTTGTTGAAGAGAGGTTGTTGCACAAGAGAGGTTAATTGGTTGGAAATGTCTATGACACAATTTTTTGTATTGTTGTTGAAGAGAGGCTGTTGCTCTAAAGAGGTTAAATTGGTTGGAAAGTCTATGACAGAAAGTGTTATATTGTTGTTGAAGAGGGGTAGTTGCACAAGAGAGGTTATATTGGATGGAAATGTCTATGTCACAATTTTTGTATTGTTGTTGAAGAGAGGCTGTTGCTCTAGAGAGGTTAAATTGGTTGAAATGTCTATGACAGAAAGTGTTATATTGTTGTTGAGGAGAGGTTGTTGCAAAAGAGAGGTTACATTGGTTGGAAATGTCTTTAACAGAAAGAGTTATATTGTTGTTGAAGAGAGGTTGTTGCAAAAGAGAGGTTAAATTGGTCGGAAATGTCTATGACAGAAAGTGTTATATTGTTGTTGAGGAGAGGTTGTTGCTCTAGAGAGGTCAAATTGGTTGGAAATGTCTATGACGGACAATTTCATCTTGTTGTTGAAGAGAGGCTGTTCTTCACGAAGAGAGCGCCGTTCTGGAAAGTTCCTCTGTATGATTGCATATCTAGCAGAACGCACAGGGTGTAGATTCTATTACTCTGGATTTATTTATAAGATATAGCTAAGAATTATTGCCATATAATATCACTGGACATTATTGTTTACCCCATTATTGCATTTACATAATATGAAAAGAAAATGATAAAAGGAAAGACATTCGACTTATATTATGTGCCCAGTGTTTTGCTCTTGGAACCAAATAGGAGTTAGTTATTATTTGAAGGGTTCATCGACCAAAGCCGTATATGTTAATCTTGAAATAAATTAACAGCAAAATCATCTGGCAAATATCTTTATTGTTCAATAATGTCAATTATTGCACTTCCGGTGCCTCCAGTAATGGATGTTTATGTCCCTTTTTGTGACGTCATTTGCGCGTGCATGAAATAGACACAAATTAATGACGACCATTCGGTGTTTCCTCTGCTATTTAAATTGACATAACGTCTAACGATGTTCGCGTGACTTATCAAAGCAATCATGAACCAGAAGAATAGACAAGATTCTGTGACCAGGTAGGTAGTGCAGTACATATCTTCAGATTATTGAACTTGTGTAAATATTCGAAAATTATAAACCTATGTAAACATGTGTAACCATTGGTTACAAAAGAAACTTAGACAAATGCGAGTGTTCTTACCGAATTAAATACTGATATTGCGTGTATTATTCCTCTTCTATAGCCTTTATCTCTCACCAAACCACAGGCTTCCGAGGGCTGAAACTTCTCCATAGCGGTAAACTATTATGAGGACACTATTTTGTTGTATTCTCGGTCAAAATACTAATTAATTTTATATGGGGATAGTTCACCTCCCCCCACACTCTAAAAGGGGAGGGGCATATAGATTTGCCCTTGTCCGTCTGTCCGTCCATCCTTTTGTCCGTCCTTCCGTCCGTCAAAATTCTTGTTTCGCGCGTATATCCAACAGTATATCAGCTATACTCACAAAACTTTACAGGAATGTTCACCAGTTAGTGCAAAGTTATGGCCCTTGACTTATCACCATAATCGGTGAAGTTGTTCACTTGATAATTTTGATACACATTCACAAACTATGAGCAGAATAATATCATTTACTTTTGTGACAATAGCTGGAAGTGGGGGCATCTGTGTCCAATGGACACATTTATAGTTTTCAAAATATTTAAGACAAGGCTTTTGACGCCTAAGTTGTATTTATATTGATATTCAGTTTATGATTAAATAAATTATAAAAATTCTCTTTATGAAATACGACGATTCAAAAATTCAGACGCATTACATCGGACGCAGTACTTGGTCTAGAAATTTAAGATCCTGTCATCATGTACAAATGGATTTGTAACAATGTTTGGTCAATAACAACATCATTATTCTATAAAAAGCTATCTAAAAAGATATATTGTTTACGAGTCGAGTCTCATTAATATGCTACACATATATAGACATGGGGAATAACCACGCACTCTTGCGGAATTGGGGGTTGTCATAATCTTTCCTGCACCAACGCTCCAGATGTACAAATATCGAGCTAAATCATACCGCATTGTACGCTGAAAGGAAAAGTCTTCCCGGAAATGTGCACTTGGATAAACCAAACAAACGTCTAGAACGCCTAATTTAACCGTTTGTTGTCGAGAAACGAACGTTTGTCGATTTTCGACGATATGTCATCTAACAATGGTACCCGATTTGTTTCATAGTGAAAGCAAACAAATCATACAGAAACGATCAAATATTAGGCATATTTCGATAAATAGCTTCAAATTACCCTAAACATTCACTACATAAAGACCTTTTGCCGACATAATAAAAGTTTTATGTACTCGAACGTTCTGTGGAAGTAGAACACAGCTCGTATAAGCCGCATGAACACTCGCCGAAGCGTCGTTGATACGAGCAATTTGATTGTATGTAAACCTCGCTTGATCGCTATAGTTGCTTTATTTTCTATGTTAGAGTAAAATGACTGTCAAATGGTAAATATATAAAACAACGCCATTATCCGTCAACTTGTTATCCGAGTGTTATTTCTGTCCCACTGTGAATTCTGAAATTTTCTGATTATAAGCTTCTAAATACATGTATTCAAAAGAACGAAGATACTTACCTCACTGAAAATCATACATGTATGAGTATTCAGTCATCCTGTGCTGAACACTGCATCCAGCTTCGTCCGTTGTCGGTTGTCTACGGTAATCATTGCTACACTACTTTTCATAAAATGTAAGTCAAGGTCACATGAAGCTCCCGGACTGTTTACGGACCCGCAAGAGCCAAATATTGAGAGGCCGTTGGTGGCATGCCGAGCGGCATGAATTTTCGAAGACATTTGGACTCGTATGGGCGCCGTAAAGTTGAGCATCCACACCTACGGGTGGTCCCGGAATCGTATGGACCTATGTAGGAAGCCCGTACGCCAGGAGTTTCATGTGACCGAGGCATCAACAGAAAGACGCGTGTATCAAATGAAATATACGATTACAACCTTTCTCCATACATTAGGGAAAATCAATGTTGCTAACCACTATGTTTTGAAAGTGTACGAATTAGTTAGCTACTTGTTTCTGGCTCATAACAAAGGCTTATCTTCATATGTCATTAATTAAGTTTTATGTAATACTCTATATATTTAATGAACACTATTTGCGTATGTACTTTCAGAACATAATTATGAAAAAGTGTGTGATATGTGCGGCTTTTAATTTACCTAATAAAGACGGTGTAACACGTACAGTCGACGAAGAATTGATAAATATATATTTTATAAATCGAGCGCAATTATTATGTGTGTATATCTTATTGTAAAAATGAAACGGATTAAAAATTACTTGTTGATTTAGGTGCAAATAACGACTACTTTGTACTTGCATGAAACCAATTTAAAACGCAGTGGTCGCCCTTTACACAGGACACGTTCACTTGTATATTAATTTTTTTTTATCTTTTACTTTTTGCACGAGATAATTAATTTGTTGTGACTATATTTGAGAGACATAAAGCTACAGTATGAGCTTAACGGTTAACAATTTGTCTGGTTATCATACTCGACAAATTTATTATGCCGATAAACATTCTGATGAAGTTTGGTGAAGACTGGGTGAAAACTATTTGAGTTACAAAGTGGGCAAGGCTAAATTGGTCCATCTTCCACAGTATCAGGGCCATTACTCTGATCAGTCTGAATTTTGTTGCGACTAAGTTTGGTGAAGAGAGCAGAACTCACTAGTGATGCTACACAATAAGGGTGATCCTATTATATGTCCAGTCACAACAGGCAGGCATAGGCCTATAAAAGTTATCGTACACATTATGCTAGGAGTACACCCTGTACTAGTTTAACCTAGGTAGACATATGTATTTGTAAATTAGCTGAATATTTGAATCAAAAAAACAAATGAAACTGAAACCACTGTCAAGCTTTTAATAACAAATATAAATAAATATAATCACAATAGAAATCGTAAATTATTGATAGAGAAAAATAGAGCACTGTGCATACAAAAGAATATGAGATATGTTATGGTTAATTCATGTATCAACTGAATTTTGGATTTAATGTGATATTTTTAGTAGAATATTAGTATAAGGGTTAAGGCATGTGTATAACGTAACAAATAAACAAGAAGTACTAAACTTTAACAATTTATGTGATGAAGTGCAATTTCACAAAATCGGTCTGTTATTTAGTACACAATCATAAAGCAAAATTGGAGATATGTACAGTAATAGAGTACGAGTGTGTCCATATTGTATTCAAAAAGTGAATTTCCACAAATTATAACCCTTTTTAATTTAATCATTGAAGTTGTTTCCAATTGCATCCAGTTTTTGATTTAATTACTTTAACCCAGGAAATTTAAATGACAGATATATGAATGTTAGATTTAACAACTGCATATGATGAAAAAATGAGAAATGGAATGAATTCTTAACAAAATAGTACAAAATTATTCTTCATTAAATATTCACAGTTTGTTGTATAATAAAATATAAAAAAGATAAGTAGAACATAGAAAAAACAAATAACAAATACAAGTAAAAATGAGAAGGTCCTGTATCATTGTGCAATGTGTTGGATACCCTTTTTTGCAAAAGTACACAAATTGGTAATCCTTGGCAGACAAGGATAGTTACTATAGTTGAGCATGATTGGATTAATTAATTAATCAAAATTGGACTGCTATATAGTATTGCTTTATAGTAACAACAGAAATATACATGACAAAAGTAATCTTCAGAAAAACATAAATATGATAAATCATGTAATATGGTTACAAAAGAAGGCATTATAAAATGATTGTATATTCCTGTAATTGCGCTTTGATAAAATATTAAACAATGTACATCCTCACAAATTATTACCCTGTTACTAAAAAAAATCAAAAAAACATTTACAAAGGAAGCTAACTCCCTCAGAGAGTAAAACATACGTCTACATGGGTAGTTACACATCCAGGTAGGAAAACTTTATCTGCAAGGGGAGCTAACTCTGCAAGACAATAGTAGTCTCCAAGGGGATCTAACTCTGCAAGTAGACAAAAATATGTCTACAAGGGGAGCTAACTCTGTAAGGCAACAGTTTGTCTACAAGGGGACCTAACTTTGCAAGTACATAAAAATATGACTACAATGGGGAGCTAACTCTGCAAGTAGACAAATATAAGTCTACAAGGGGAGCTAACTCTGCAAGTAGATAATATATATGACTACAATGGGGAGCTAACTCTGCAAGTAGATACAATATGACTACAATCAGGAGCTAACTTTGAAGTAGATAAAAATATGTTTACAATTGGGAGCTAACTCTGCAAGTAGATAAAAATATGACTACAATGGGGAGCTACTTCTGCAAGTAGATAAAAATATGACTACAATTGGGAGCTAACTCTGCAAGTAGATAAAAATATGACTACAATGGGGAGCTAACTCTGCAAGTAGATAAAAATATGACTACAATGGGGAGCTAACTCTGCAAGTAGATAAAAATATGACTACAATGGGGAGCTAACTCTGCAAGTAGATAAAAATATGACTACAATGGGGAGCTAACTCTGCAAGTAGATAAAAATATGACTACAATTGGGAGCTAACTCTGCAAGTAGATAAAAATATGACTACAATGGGGAGCTACTTCTGCAAGTTGATAAATATGATTATGACTACAATTGGGAGCTAACTTTGCTAGTAGACACATATAAGTCTACAAGAGGAGTTAACTACAGGTGGCAAAAACTAGGGTCTGTAAATCTCAAGAAGTACTGAATCAAGCATGATTTGCACCAACTGTGGAAGGAGTGATTTAACACTGTTACCTCTTTAAGTAAGTTAATACATGTATTGATAAAACTGATATGTTGGCCTCAATATAACAAAATATTGTAGAATAGAAAAGTGTTAAGCTTGAGAGTAATATATTTACACCTAACAATCACACCATTTGTGAGTACATCTATATATTATGAATAAACACCTGAGATTAACTAAACAAATCATAACAACCCATAAATGAGGATTTTCAACAACAAAATGCAACTTTGAGATGGATGGAATGTGTAAATCAATAACAATATAAATACTATATAAACATATTGTCATCCCATACATATGAAATCATTGAGTTATGCGATAGGTTGGTTAATTATATCAAATACTGTTTATCAACAGAACCAGTATAAAACTATGTACACAAAATTTATACAAGACTGACTGAAGTAAACTCTAGGACATAACAAGGTCTGTTCATACCCTGTGCTACTGTCAGCTTGGCAAAACCCAGCATTGCAGGTTCTCAACCCTCCAGGGAGACAGTAACTGACAACTACCCTACATCCATCTGAGATGGAGGACAAATGATGTGGACAAGTTAAATCCAGTCATTACACCACAAACAGCATAGCCATAAGGTTGTTAGAGGATGGTATTGCCAATTCCAAGTTTTATCGAGTACTATCAAAAAATGGAATGAATGAAAATGAAAAATTGCTGACTTCATAAAACACACACAGTTGACACTAACATTGCATTAAGACGTTTGCTTAAGCCTTCCACATACACAAAAACTTAACCGTAAAACCAAACTGACAACTTTTCTGACAAAAACCCAGTGCATGGAAAATACTTCATATCGAGCAAAATATCACACATATGTATAACAACATCAGATTGAAAATAAAAATGAATCAATTATATGACTTCTGCAAAGGAAACTAACTTTGCAAGACAAACAGTACGTCTACATGGGGATCTAACTCTGCAAGAAGACAAAAATATATCTACAAGGGGAGCTAAGTCTGCAAGTAGACAAATATATGTCTACGAAGGGAGCTAATTATGCAAGTAGACATATATATGTCTACAAAGGGGAGCTCATTATGCAAGTAGACAAATATATGTCTACAAAGGGAGCTAATTCTGCAAGGCAACAGTATGTCTACAAGGGGAGCTAACTAAAACAAATTGTACCCTCCCTCACAGTGCTTTGATTAGGAGTACCATTTAATTCCATACTATAATTATGGAAGTATTGGAATAAGCAAAGGAGGACAACAACATCAAGGAATAGGAACAGGTAGTTCAAGCATTCGTCACAATTCCATTTTATCTGAAAACTGATATCAGACCAATTGACTATACTATAAAACAGGGCTTTTTTAGTGACTACTAACAATAGTTACCAGAATGAGTAAAAATATTGAAAAATATTTTGGACGGATATAATTCTTACGCAAATTTTATAATATTTACGAAGCAGATTTTGGGTTACAAAGGAATCAAAATGAATAAATATATACGTATAAAAATGGTTATCAAAAATCTTAAAACATTAACAACTAATGAATTAAATATATCACAGAAGTTTTATCTGAGTATTACCTTTACACTTTATATCATGGTAAGTGTTAAGAAAGCAAAAATTTAAGATTTTCCCGGCATTTCTTTACCGAATCTCCAGATCTATACTTGTTTCATCAAAACACTATTTGATTATAGTTATCGACTTGAAATTCATATTCACTGAGAAATATTATACACAAAGGCCAGAGCAATTTATTACTCGACTATCATCCCTTTTTAGCCCCTATTATTTGAGCTACCTCATCGTTTTCTATATTCTTGAAAGGACCTTACAAGCCTATATGCTAGGGAAAAAACAATTCCTGAGGTAAATTATGACTCCAAAATTTGAAGGAAAAATAGATGAAAAATTTATTTGACTTAATGGCCTTAACTAAGTATTTAACAAAATACTCATATTTACCTAAAAGGACAAAAGCATTTACTGGCTTACAGATTTAAGTAAACTTTTTTACATGACTTCATGTCAAAGTATATGAGCACCGCTGTACGATTTCCAACCGCTTCTTTAAATAATGTTGTTTCCAGAAAACGTCACATATGACGTCATCATGTACTGACAGTAAGCAATATTTACCCCATATGGCAATACAAAAACAAAGTGACCATATGGAGTAAATATTGTTACCTGCTTGCAAATAGTGACATTACATGTTGCGTTTTCTTAAAATGACGTCACTTACAGAAGAGGTTTTAAATCCCATAGCAGCGCTCATATGTACTCGCACAATGTAAATAATATGTGCGTTATTTCAAAGATGTCAAACTAACACATAATTGATTGAGATACATTACTTTTACTACGGGGCTTTAAGTCACCTAAACAGCCAGGGTCATCAAGTGACCATTCCAGCTATTAGAGTGGAGGAAGATCCCAGATGACACCTGCGTAGCACCACCGACCACCGGGATAGCTTGCTCATTTACAAATTCTACATCCCGTGAGGGATTCAACCCCATACATGTGAACGTTTTCAGAATACAAATCGGGAGAGTGCAACCCGAAATGCGGGAGATCGAGACTCAAAGCGGGAGATTTTTTTGGTGACTGAAATTTTGTCAATGTCTATAACCGTATCATAATAAAGCTGTTAATAGCAATGCTCTATGAATTAACTCATCATCTGGGGGTCATCTTTGTAAAAAATCGCCAGTTAACAATTTCATTGCCAATTGTAATGTCTGAATACAATAAAAACGTGTCAAATTTGAATAAACATTATGACCATGGTGAAACCCGCAGTGGTAAAACCCGCAGTGGTGAAACCCGCAGTGGTGAGCGGCAAGTGATTCGAAGTAAGCGACCGTAACCACTCAACCACAGAGGTATAAGTTTGAGAAGGACTGTAAAGTATAGAAAATTTCAATTCCTTACATTGTTTGTCACAAAAATCAACTTTAATAATTCAAGAATGATTTTGTTAAATTGAAAATGATTTTCAACAGTTATTATAATTTTGATATTTGATGTGAAACAGGAAGCCAATCACTTTAAATGAAGTCTGATATACATGTGGAAAGATACAAAATTTTATCATTATTTTCACGGAAAATTGAAAACAAAAAATAATTTCATATCATAATGGTGAATGTTTCACAATATATTAATAATATCAAGGTACAATTTATTGTCACATAATATAAATAAAAAACTTTTTTTTCTATCAAAATTGCGATATAAGTCATCAATATTAAAATATACAAAGTTAAACATACTAATGAATCACATGGACAAATATCATACAATCCTAAACTACATGCTATAAAACGTACATAAAAAACTCAAATAAAAATGGCTGCCAATGAAATGTACACAATCAATTAATCACCTTTTAACAAGGCACAAATTGCAAACAACAACGTTACATAAAATTCTTATAACATACTAAACACTTCAAGCACATTTCAATGGCAAACGTAACTTTGCTAAAAACAAAGCACAAAATCGTTGGCTTACATTTTGTACAAGAGGGACCACATGGCTTACCATACATCCCCTCAATAACGTCTTAAAAATTATAATTTTATTAGGCCTAAAAACGATTGTTTCTGGTTCCAGCCAGAAAAAAGACAGGTCATCTGGCAGGGATATATTTGTTTTATTCATGGTTTCCCGTGGTTTACCAATCAAGGGACAAAACTCTGCTATTAATAATAAATAAAAAATAAAAAACATGTGATGATAAATATTCCTATAAAGCTTCATTACTCTACGTCAAGTTCTTAGACAATATGCGCCACACAAACTAAAGTCTCACGGACAGACCAGAAATAGTGCCTCCTCCCTATTAAACGAGCATTTTGTACAAAAACTATTGTCACTGCTTCAGTACAAAAACTGAATACAGTCTTGTGCCTAACCTTCAAGATACTCAACCACAAAAATCTGTATAAAGTAAAAGTTACAACTTCACACCAATATAAGACATATCACGATGTAAATCTGATATTGGAAAAGGTATCTGCCATTATAGCATACTAGGAATCAGATATTGCTATCCCTGTATGGAAACATCTCAGGTTTTGACACAACATCAGTGTCATTCAGACTATGTGAAGAAGTTAGCGAATGACGAAACTGAAAAATTTAAAAACATAAATGAAAAGCACATAATTGTTTTTATATACCTGGACTGTTTTGTGAATTTCACAAAACTAACAACCTGTTCTATAAAAAAGTTTTCTAAACAAAACAGAAATTCAAGAAATATTTTTTTTTTAGAGATAGTATAAAATTCAGCAGTTCATTTTCAGAGGTTGTGCTGGTTTTTCAGAGTGTGCACCTAATATTAATCACTATCATTCCTTGTATGTTTCTTTGACTTTTTCTTTTTTGCCTTCTGTATTCTCTGCCTAAGTTTGTTCTGAGTCGAGTTATCATCCTCACTGGAGTCGTCCATGTATGATGTATATCTTCGTCTCTGTAATTAAAATCAGAAAATGAGACTACAAATGCTTTAATAGAATAATTAAAGTTAACAGAATCTCATAACAAAATAGCAGTACACAGGCATTCCAACAGTATATACCAAAACAACTAGGAGAAAACAAGTCACAGAAAACTAGGAAAAAAGTAGGAAAAAAGTAGGAAAAAAGTAGGAAAAATAGGAAGTCAATGATAAAAAGTAGGAGTTATTGAAAGGAAATATGTTACCTTTTTTTATTTGATTACCATACACCAAGGCAATTGGATCATTTAATTGACAAGTTATTTGTTTCTGCAGTCACTTGCAGGTATCACTGAAGCATAGGCCAACCTTTTCAGTCATCAGTTGGTTGAGAAGGTTGGACTATGCACCAGTGATACCCAACCACCAGATCACACTTTCAGCGAAGGAGTCTGTCGACTTAACACTTGTCTTCTTCAATAAGAAATCTCCAAAACCGTTTAAAAACTTCTATACCTTATCCAACATACTACATGTACTCTGCTGATGAAAAAGTAGGAATATTAGGAGCTTTTTTGGAAAACTTGAAAAAAATAGGAGCACTTAAAAAAACTAGGAAAAACTAGGAATGCTGGAAAGCTTGAATACACTGACCTGACAGAAGATATTTCAAGGTCACTATACTACACACATCAATACAACCATGATATGCTGTGTTATATTATTGTCGAAATTTTAGAAATGTTGAAATCTACCAGTTTCTATTTCAGTTTATAACAGTCAGTTTATTGTACAATGAGCATAATTCATTGGATATTATTCAGTTAAATTCCTTCATAGTGCTCAAATATGAATTTACTTCTTACGTTTTATAGAAGTGTTGCCTTTTGACTGAGACTTAAAGAGTAGTTCTTACCCCTTTCTTCTCTTCATAGAATTCCCTCTCATCGTCACTGTCCACAAATGGCGCCAATGAGTTTCTGATTCGAGGTGATTGAGTAGGAACTTTTACGATCTCTTCAGAATCATAATCAGCAATGTTCCAATGATTGTCATCCACAGTCTTCCTCTCTGCACCAACAGCTCCAGATGGTTTTTGTATCGACTTACCCCTGTTATCCAAGTCACCAGGTTTTACCACAGTCCTGTCATCAAGTTGGAATGATACACTTGGTAGGAATTTATCTGCGGACTCTTCCTCACCATGGGGATCATTTATATTGTTTATGCTCTTCTGTTGAAATCCAATAGGAATCACCATTTTCTTCAATTCATCTACACCTTTCTCAGACCTCTCCTTTTCTTTTCTAGCCTTTTTCTCTTCCTTCTGTTTTCTTTTCTCTTCCTTTCTTTTTGCTTTCTCAATCTTTTTCAATTCTTTCTCACTTAGCAGTAGTTCCTTCTTATCGGATTCAATCTTTTCTTCATTAATAGCTGGTTCAAGATCAGCTACAGTTTCTATGTCTGTCTTAGCATCTTTAGCAGTTTCAATTTCCATTTTCTTCTTTGCTTCCTTAACAGCAGGAACAGTCTCAGGAGGTTCAGATTTATTTGGAATATCTTCAGTCTTCTGTTCTTTCACAACTATATTTGTACCAGAAGCATTAAGCTGTCTAGGGGGCAAAGTAAACATTCCAGATTCTGACCTCAACTGAAAAGATATATTATAAAATTTCGAGAGTTTGCAAAAATACAACTGATTTTTGTTCTTTATTTAGGACTATATAGTCTTTAGTGAATTGTATTTGATCTACATTTCAAATTTTGAGTTTAATTCACTCTTAATTATAATTGACCAATTAAAATTGACGAACATCAGAGTCAAATCATGTTAAACACTAAATATATAGTCAAATCTTTTTCAATTCTTTCTCACTCAGCAATAGTTCCTTGAATAGCAGACGAAATGATGATGTCAAAAACTAAGCAGTTGTATAATTATATTATAGTCCTGTTAGATTGACTGCGCAAACAGGAGTATGAACTTTCAAAACTGATCCATGTCAATTAAGGTAAGGAAATGTCCTCATGCGTAAACCTAGAACTGCTCTTTGGATTACTGTTGTATCAATACAGAACCGCGGCCTTTTCTCCGACAAGCTTACAGACAAACACGAACATTTCCATACACCTATTTTGAAATGTAATGGTCAAGGTAATGTATTTATATGTACAAGGTTAATAAAACCGCACTATACAAAACAATAAAATGTCAAAATGGCCAGATATAAAATTAGCTCATCATAATATTAATCAGCACTACAAGAGATCAAGCATATTACATTGCATTGATTTCAAGCCTAATATAGAAAGTTTGCAAGGAAGCTTTGACTATGCAGTGAAATGTATTCGAAGCTTTTCATACTATAGTTATTTATACTTTAGGATCAAACATATAACCTTGTGCAACCGCTTAAAATCATAGGGATTTGTAACAGTAAGTCTGGTAAGCCCTTGGTTCTATGAAATGATAATAAAACACTTTTTAACCTTAAATAATACATATAATGATACTTTACATTAGTTCCATAGGACTCAATTCCACCAACTCACTGTAACAAATCCCTATGGTTTATAAAGTTTATACACTTTCAGAATTACTTCCAGTCATTATTCAAACTAATAAATTCATTATTTTTCAATAGAATTACAGGTTCAAAAATCAGGGGGTAGGAATTGGAACACTGGCACCAACAATAGAAGGATGGTCAATTATTTCAACATGTTCGTAAATACTTCACTTATAAAAACATAATACCATTTTACAGTGATGTAGAAGCATACTCTATACAAGGATATAACACAATATACATAACCAAGCTATGATCTAAACTGAACTGTAAATAAGAAAGTGACACAATTTTTCACCAAAGTAATGAAGTAATTCTAGCAAAATTGTATATACATGTACAACTGAGGTGCGTTTTTTAGAGGTAGGGGAAATAAGCAAGAAAAGTTAGCCAATGAAGAAAAGGTAGCTGTCTAAAAAACGCTTGAACGATTCGCTAGCTACAAAATGGTGCACGCCAGATCATACGATACTGTTCCGCATGGACGCCATTTTGTTTACCAAAGCTAGCACTGTCAAAACACGCTATCTAAAGACAGGTGCTACTTTCCCTACGCTTAAGAAACGGCAGCGCTACTTTCCCTACCTAGCGCTAGGTAGAATTCTACTTTTCCTACCTCTAAAAAACGCACCTCTGCACAGACTTATACTAATTCCATACAGGTACATTGTACTTGCACAGGTTTCAGGTCATGGCTATAAGCACATGGTTATAAAGTACATGGCATCATAAATGGGTACGTGGCTATATTTTTAAGCTCATAGCTATATGCTCATGACTATCTTTGTTGACTGGTCTATGAAAACAACTAATCAAGCATTAGATAATATATACCTGAAATGTGAATCTAACAAAATAAGGAATGGAGCCAGCATAAGTTGAAGTGTGATCATAAGTTACAAATAACATTTTGAAATTCATCTACTAGTACAGTAAAACCTCACTTAAAGTCCATCTCAATAATAAGACCACCTCAAAATTAAGATCAAAATATCCGAAGTCCATTTTCACTGTTTAGCTCTTTATTTTACCTCAATATTAAGACCACCTCAAGAATAAAACCATCTTTCAAAGGTCCCAAGGATGGTCTTATTATTGAGGTTTTACTGTATTGTGAAATAAGTAGCATGGGAAATACAACATTATATATACATGTATTCTACACTTACAGCACTCTGGATTTGTTTAGTATTGTAGCCAGTAAACCATTCCATTGAATATATGTATCTATCATTAAGCCAAAATAAAGAATTTGTATAGTATTTTGAATCAAAACCAGTCCACTTAAAGCACTATGCATATGCTGAACAGAAGCACCTATATGTATAACATTTTTGCACAATTTGGATTTATTATGCTATCGTCTACAATCCACATTTATATCATTTTCTAGTAGATTACATTACTAATTATTTCAGACAATTTAAACTAATTTTACACGGACTGAAAATGTTCGTACAACTAATACATTTCCCGCTCGATGTAGGCCTTCTTGGTTTCCAACCAGTACTTGCACCAAATCCAGGAATAATAAAATTTGGTTGATCAAACTGTGGAGCTTGAACTCATGAGCATTAGATTAGAGTGGAACAATATACACTTAGACCAGAATACATCTTATTCCAGATAGAGGCATCACACCCATAAAACTGCTATCACACTCCATATTGGCTTCAAGCAAGGAAAGGTAACCTATCACCAAAACTTTTCTACACTACATTGTAGCATGCTAATAACAGAACATTAACAGGGGTGTTTGATAAACAGTCACAGCCATTAGCCCATTCCTGAAGAATATTACAGTCATAGCTATGACCATAAATCAAACACATCTGGAATAACTGTATTGTTACCTAATGCTTTCATGAAACATATTCCTTTCGAAAATATTTTTTTAAACAAATCAATTTCTAAAAAAGTTACAGAATGAAGCACAGCCATGAAGTACACATTCTGTTTGAGTGATAATTAGAATTTCCCATGATAAGTCTGATACTATTTTAGAAATAGTTACAGTAGCTTTACACAAAGCCGTTTCTTGAACAGCTCTATCAACTAAACGCATTGGATGCATGTGGAAAATTTCTTTTGCTTTTAGTTTACTATCAATTCATTTGACATCAATACATAAAGAGAGGATCTTACATGAGTGCTGATTTGTTATTGTTTTTATGAAACGCGAGGCCCTGCCGAGCGTCATATTCGTTTCAGTCGACGAGTTTCATAAAAACAAAATCAAATAAGCACGAATGTAAGATTCTATTTATCACATAACACCATAAATGTTTAAATAAACAATATTTTTAATAAATGCCGAAATTCAGAACAATTGTAAACAATATGCTGTCATTTAAAGTGACGTCACACTGGCCATTTATGACGTCATAAGTGACGTCACACTGGCTATCTATGTAACTAGTTACATATGATATTTATGTCACTGCTTTATGCCACTCCTGGAGTGCAAGTTATGTGATAAACACAAATTTGCAGTAAAATCTGATTTTTTTATGAAATTCGTCTTATATTAAACTGACTACTAATGTGTAAATAAAAAGCAAACAGCAATATGTTGAACGTAGTGTTCAGACAGGGTCTCAGACTTCTAGTCTACTAAATTTGAATCTGAGGAAATGTTCAATTATTTGACAGCATTAGATAACAACAACAACTAATAACACTATACATGGACGTACTCTGGTTCTTCTACGTGACGAGATTCTCCTAGAAAGCTAAAATACAATTCCAGACAAAGGGGTGAATAAATTGATACAAATTTAAGGTGATACATATCCCGGAACCCTCCTACATACAATTGGTACATACAAATTCAACCAAAAGAAAAAATCATGTTATTCATTACATGAGGACATATTTCTTTTATACTTGAAAAGGATATAAGAAAAACTGATGGAAAGCAATGTAAATATTACAAAAACAAACTTGTTACATGTATTCATGTAAATAATCAAAATTCTTCTGAAACAAAAACCCACTTTAATGTCAAGGGGAAATAATCCATTTTGAAAAATCTTTAAAGGGGAGGTTATCAAGCTGTATTACACAAACATTTATCCATCATCAATATCTTGCAAGTGAATTTACATTACAACTTGTAAACTTTAACCAAAATTTCCAAGTCCAACAAGCGCCAATACTTGCATCATATATATGAAATAGTCATCAAACTTAATTCTTTAAGTGTGTTTGATAACTGGGCATTTTTTAATTAAATACATGCAGTGGTTACCGCCATATGGCATTGATATTGCACTTAAACTTTAACCAAGGTGGGACTCCAAGTAAGGGCAAGTAGAATAGCTCTCCCTATTCTTCAAATAGTCAAGCTAAAATCTGGATAATAAACAAATAATTTATAATAGTCTAAATTACAATTTAAAGGAGTTTATACAATAAAGGAAAGACGGAATCTCAGCCTAGAACATACCATTGGTTTTCTAATGTACTGCGGTGGTACTTCTCCATCACTAGCTCCCCTTGTGATGACATCAGAAACTTGTGGCCATTGGGGCACATACACAGTGTCCACTTGGGATTCAGATTTTTTCAACAACAAAGTCTGACCATCACTGAAATATTCCACATACTGAACTCAAACACATTCATCAGATAGCATAGGCTAGAACAGCAACTTCAGTCTTCGCACAGCCTTGAAATGTGTTTAAATTCTAACTCCAATACTCTATATAATACATGGGTTCTGAATGAGAAACATAGGTCCAAATGTTCTCTCCTTTTCTGTTCACTTTAGTTGTTGCAACTCACAAGGTTTAGTTCTGCTATGATTAAAAATTGAGTTGACTTCATCTGATCCTTTCGAATAATAAAAATATTTATTATGCAAAAATCAACAGTTAGCAATCATCACATGGAGCTGAAAACCTTTGGTAGAATTCAACAAATTTGTTTGTATAAATGGTGTCACCATGAAATCCCAGTGGTCGCAATGAGGGTATCACTGCATTCCCAGGGCAAACATTATTTAATTGCTCGATTATCATTAAACTGAGAATAACTTACCTTGTCATCATAAAGTTTGTCAGGAATTCTGACTGTTGATCACCAATGACCTCATCTTCCACCAGCTTTGCGAGTTCATCAACTCGTTTCTCTAATATTTTTACAGTCGTATCTAGACTACTCAGCTCTTTAGCTTTGGAGGAGCGTAAAAAGTTTGTCATCATTTCTTTCTCAAACAACTGAAGATATTCAAGATGTCGTCGTCCTAATGTCTGAGCTGAAAAAAAGTAACAAAAACAACATGTTTTTGAGACAAAGAAACCATGAAATTGGAATTGAAACTGGAATCTATTATAAATGGGTGTGTGATTTATTTGTTGAAGGAAAAAAACACATGCTTTTTAATACGTTCACAATTGGACCATTCTTTCGGCGAAGCTGTACTAACATGGCTTTACTATTTGCATATCAGTGTTGTGTAAACCAATCAGATTTTATTTGAACCACCAAGGCAATTTCTCTTCAACCGAATAACGTTTGTTATATTGGTTAACCTTTCGATATGTGGTACGTAACCTTACCGATATGCAGTGGAATTCAATGAATTTACCGAAATCGTTTTTGGATCTGGAGTGACCAGCAATAGTAACATTTTTCTATGTTGCACAAGAAATCTTAAACTTCAAATTGCGCCAACCAACTCTTTTCAAGATATTTCTTGTTGATGTTTCTTACATCGGATATTTAAGGTTAAAGAAATTATATCTAAAACTCAACCAAGCATTACTCAATAAGGATCATATGTTACCACGGAGGTAGACAAGAAAGATTTAAGAATTAAAAATTACTTAACAAGCATTTTTTTAACACAAATTGTATGAATGCAAGATTCTAGTCTGCAAGTACTGCACGAAATCGACCAATCACAGTATGTCAATCTAGCTATTCAATTATTATATCAGCTGTTCACTTTACACCTTCTCTAAACATTTTTTACCGACACCCAAATGTGACCAAAGAGTTACAGGCACTTTGAAAGTTATCATTTCTCCTATTTCCCTCGTTTTGAGTCATTTTAAGTACGGTTTCAGTCTACTACACTTACAGACAACTGGTCTTGGACAACAGACTGTTCGGAAAACCCATCTCATGGCGAAGAATAACTGTGGAAATATACTAAATGGCGGGACTACCAACGTTTTGTTGTCATATTCCATCGCCAGGAAATAAAGCTGGAATTTCCAAATCTCCTGAGAATTGTTCTTCACTTGATGAAATACGTTGCTGAAATCATATTGAAATAGTTTTCAACTGTACACGTTTATAGCAATATACATTAAAACCTCACTCAAAGATCACCTCAATAATAACACCACCTCTAAATTGAGAACACAATGTTCTAGTCCATTTTCACTGTTTTGCATTTTATTCAACCTCAATATTAAGACCACTTCAATAAGAAGACCAGTTTTCCAGGGGCCCAGGAGTGGTCTTATTATCAAGGTTTTACTGTATATTTTCACATCGGTACATCATTCTTTAGTCTTCATTCTATGTTTTGTATGTCAGTATGAGTCATTGATGTATCAATTTGTATCTATGTTTATCAGTAGATTAGTTACAGCGGTAAGCTAGTTTCTATAATCATTGTAAGTTTATAAGCCACCATGTTTTGTAAAATATGTCAGGACCTTTACAAAGGGATGCCTTTACAAAGGGATGCCTTTACAAAGGGATGCCTTTACAAAGGGATGCCTTTACAAAGGGATGCCTTTACAAAGAGATGAGAATGGGGAAGAAGAAAAAAGCGGAAAGGCCGGGGGTCATTATACTTATGACGCCATCTAAAAATAGCACTACATAACATTCAGGTTAGTAAAAATCTCTGCCGAATTTCATGCTGTGTCATAATATGGTAATCATGCAGTTATCTCCCTTCCCCAAACTTTCTTATTAGATTTGTATTGATCTCAAAAATGACGTCGGCGGTTGTCAAAAAAGCGGAAATCCACCAAAGGGGGAAAAATTCTTATCCCTGTATATATGTACACAAATTACGATGATTCAATATCCTCTGATGAAAGTCAGTAATTCTTTGTTTCCACAAGATAACATTTATAGTGTTAACAACACACTTTGCTTCCACCCTTGTAATGATAATATAAGTACATATACATACCTGAATATAGCAATGAGAAGGTTCAATAGTAGAATATTTCCAATCATCAGATATACCGCCAGTATAACCGGAACCAGCCAATGAAATGTTTTACAATCTTCGCTTTTACTTTCACATGTCTCTTCACCTGTTCGAAAATAACAGCATTCTTTGATTAACATTGAAAACCTAACATTTTTTTTTTTTTGTATTTGCGTTTATTTATCGTCGCCACCGGTTTCCCATATGGGCGACACCTCCAGAAGAATATGGTTCTTTTACGTGCTTTATTACGTGCTCGATGTAAAGCATCATACACGGGACCTCGGTTTTTAAAGTCTCGTCCGAAAGACTGTTAGTAGGGTCAGTGATGGAGCGGGGAATCGAACCAGCGATCCCTGGATTACAAGTCCAGCGTTTTACCACTGGACCACGGATCCGCTACAAAAACCTAACAAGTGTACACTGATACCTTAATAATAAAACCAACATCAATTCACAAGAAAATCGATTATAGTTGTGAGGTGGTATGATTTTCAAGGAAAAAGTATAGAATAAAATTTTAAAACTGATCCATAAAATTACACTCTTATTAATTTTAGGTGGTTTTTAAATGAGTTGTTACTACTCTTCACCGCTAAAACTGATCATAAACAACGATACACCCAATGTGACTCAAATACATGTAGACAGTTAAACACATATTTTCGTCAATGTTGATTAAATTAATTACATTTTAAATTAATAAGACGACTTTTGATGTTTGACAATTGACTTGACAAAATGTTCATTCCTTCTGATATATAGGGTATTTGTATTTTGATGCCACCTTCAACAAAATATTCATGAAACCTTAAAAGTAATTTTGGAATGATTTTTTTTCTGGGGTTGTTAAGTCAGGTAAGCAGACAGGGTACTATAGTGATTATTCCAGTTATTTTGGAGGAGGAAGACCCCAGGGTAGAACCATCAACATTCCAAAAGCCAAATGGATAGCTTCCTTACTGACAAGTATCCCAGGTGGGACCCTTATGCGCAGTGGCCAAGGGCATGAGCCCAAAACCACTCGACTACAGATGCACATACTGAAATGAATATCCAAAATTTAAATGAATATCCAAAATTTAGTGAACATTTGACAGTCACAAAGACATAGTAATCTATGGTACTTACTATCAATTTCATCCAAGTAGATTTCTCCATACAGTTGCCAGTATGGATAGTAAAATACATCACGTAGAACTTTCCAGCTTACAGATCTTTTGTGATACAGTAAACCCTGGTGAGCGACACCATAAGCCAGCAGAAATACTGCTAACACCAAGATGAACAGACTCAGTTCTCCAAACTGCAGTAAAATAAACCATGTTTGTATTATCATGCAACGGACAAGTTAAACATGGCCAGGTAAAACATGGCCATTCCCTGCCAAAGCATTTGTTTGTGTGAAAGGTGGCAATAAACAATTCAAGGCATCTGCCATAGCAGGTGTGTCAATAAGAGCCGGGAGCCGATAAAATTACTCAGTGACAGAAGCATTATCACCCGGCTACTTTTTTTGTATGAATGATCATAATTACCCCCTAGACCCCCGCCTACTATTGGTGATTTCCCTGCTTCTTCAAGAATGAGTGACATCCCTGAGTAGGAATAGAATATTTCCTTGAATAGTTTTTGAATTATAATTTGTTGGACAAGCACACAGTATAAGAGCTTCATCCCTTGACAGTTATGTATCATTCTTTAATATTCTTTATCGCGAGTAAAACAGATATAGATTTTAAGACCTTGGAAAAAGTACTCACAGTCAGTGTCCGCCATCATTGTGTGAAATTTTAACAAAATCCATTCAACAGTTTTAAAGTTATGCTCCTGACAAGAATTGTGGTCAAGGGAGATAATTCGAAAAATAAGAGAGATAGAGTTATGTTTCATGTGTGCTGTACTTTCTTTTCATAGTTTTGGAGTAATGCTCCGGACGAGAAAATGTAATCAAGACAGATGATTCAAAAGGTATGCTATGATTATTGTGCACTTCCCCACAATGCCTTCTATCATTCAGTGAAGTTTCAACAAAATCCATTTAACACTTATTGAGTTATGCCCTATACAATACAATATGACAAAGGGAGATAATTTGAAAACTATGTGAGATAGAGTTGCGGTTCTTGTACACTACACTTCTACGGAATATCCTCTATCTTGAAAAATGTACAGAGGATACAGATATATATATCTGTCCAAGTTCAGCGGGCAGTTTGGATTCAATAGAGGGAGATAATTCATAAAAAATAAATATACCTCACATTGACTTTTAAATCACTGCAATGAAATGAATTTTTGAAACTGTTAAATAAATAACAAGCTAAAGCAATCTCAAGACAATAAAGTTGTTGAACGTAAAATGATAATTTGTTACCCATCTCTATTAAAACACCTACCATTCTTTGAATCATAACAAGCTTCGGTCCTACTTCTGTAAAAGCTGCGTAACACTTGGTGATGGCCACAATGAATATCACAGAATTTAAACAGTAAAGAACTTTTGCAGCATTGGAATAGCCAAAGACATGTAACACAAATCCGATAAAAGCCATGATATAGTTTATATACTCCATATAGTTCATCAGACCGTACCAATCCCGTAGCTTGGATATCGTAGTAGGGGCTGGAAACACCAGAAACTGTGAAAAGTAAAATAAACTCAAGTTACACAATTGCAAAACAAAATGTCTCAAAACTGTGCTTATAGATGAGTCACATTTGTACACCGTACTAATGAACTTACTGGTTTTCTTATTATTACAGGACCCACGTAACATCACATTCAATAAAGAGCGAATTACAGCCAGACCTCGTTCATTCGGATTCATCGCCTACGCAATTTTACTTCGAATAATACATGATTTTGAATAGCCCATTTCAATTCGACGTGCCTACGACGATACATCGGGACCTACTGTTTATTTCGGATGATGCCGAAATTCGGATGGAAGGTTGTCAAATAAACGAGGTCCAACTGTATGAATATGAAGTTATGGTCAATCACTGATTTCATCAGGATTTGTAAAAAAATGTAGATTTCTAGATATTAAGCCGATGAAATACAGTGGACTCTCATTGGCTCGAACTCGTCGGGACTGATGAAATTAGTTCGAGGAGTAAAGCATAGTTTTAGTCAACTAAAGTTGTGTCGGAGGGGCTGAATAATTGGTTCGAGAGTTAGAGGCTGCCCATTTCAAACCAACAGAACAATATAGATTATATAGGGAAGTTAATTGTGACTGTGCCATCAGTTCGAGCCATCCACGGAGTTCGACGCAACCAAGTTCCAGTCCTCAAAATAACATCAAGAATGCAAGGTTTACTACTAAGTTGGACCATGTGAATGATTGTTCTTTCTGGAAATCATCAATTCCCTTTGTATATTATAATAACGCTGTGCTACTAAAATGGGTAGCATAAAGTGATAAAGTATTGCAAAGCATACTGTATGTATCTTGTCCATGAAGAATGTAAAAATCCAACAGATGCAGATCATTTCTAACGTCGTCACTCTGTCAGGTTGAAAATCAACCAGTATCATGTACGAATGCAGCAGTAGAAACACAACATATGCAAACTGCAAAATACATGAGCAATAAAGACAAAACTGATCATCAAAGAATATAAAGCCTTCTTATCTAACTGCTTTCCTTAAATATTCATTGTAAGATATGTACAGTAGGATAAATTTAACCATCGACTATTATGGCAGAATTAAGGTTTACATAAAAGTGTGTAGTAAGAGCAATGTAAACAAGTGGTAAATATGCTACTTAAATTCAGAATGACTTAAAACGTTATAGAAACAGAGGTGCATATCTAAGAGGTAGGAAAAATAGAATTCTACCTAGCGCTATATGAAGGGAGAGTAGCGGTGCCGTTTCATGAACATAGAAAAAGTATCTTCAGACAAGGTAGCGTGATCTGACAGCGCTAGCTTTGCTAAACAAAATGGGGTCCTTGTGGAACAGTGTCATTCTGGTCTGGTGGCCACCATTTTGTGCTAGCAAAACGTTCAAGTTTTTTTTAGACATCTGACTTTTCTACCTCAGCTAATTTTTCTCGCATACTTCCCATACCTCTAAAACTCTGCTGCTATTATATTTCGGCAAGTTTAAACATAGATTAATCACCTTAGATATGATAAAAGTCTTATTACGAAAGGTCAACCACATTCACAGCATCAGGGGTTCCATTTGACCCTTGGGTTGACCCTTTGACCCCTGGAATTTCCAAAATGCCACATTTTGACCCTAAGGTTCGGACTGAAGGGTATTTGTTTCTCTAAATTATAGGTAATTAAGCTATAAAAGATAAAATCTGGAATACGATTATCAAAATGACCCTTGGGATTCAGCACCCAGTGGAACCACATGTCATCACAATACTTACAGTAGAATTGATCAGTTTGGTAATCGGTGAAGAATAAAATGCTGACAGTTTCTGGTACCAAGTGAGTTGTTCTGTTCCTATGTTCCTATGTTCAATAATCCATAAAATTAATGGAGGAAACAATGAGGCCATAATCATCTGTCAATAGAAAATCAAACATAAAGAGAGTTAAAGATACAAGATTTTATTTTGTAATGCATATAAAAAAAACTCTAGGAAGGCTTGCTAAAGCTTGTATTCTTAACACTTGATTACACACCTTACACAGAATAAAACTGACAAAACTAGAGATGTTTGTAAAATATTATGCCCCCTGTGACCTTGACCTTTGACCCCTAAAATCGATAGGGTTCCTCTGCTATCCAAAATTAATGTGTGGACTAAATTTGAGGATGATAGGTCAAGTGGTTCTCGAGTTATTGATTGGAAACAAAAAGGTATGGACGGAAGTACCAAAATTTGTTTTATGAGCTTTTCCCTTCTTTAAAAAAAAGCCCATAAGCAGGTGATATTATGAACTTTTCATATAGAAAACAGAACAAAAATGCCCCAAACCCCAATGTCAGTAAGCTCATAAACCCTAAATGTTTGCCTGGACCGACCGACATATGCAAAACAATATGCCCTCTCTTCTTCGAAGGGGGGGGGGGGGGGGGGCATAATAATTATTGTGTTTATTTATGGATAGTCACTTTGTATAACAACATCACACTGGAATTGCATTTCAGGAAAACCATTTAAAATGTATTGAAAAGGCAAAGAACCGGAGCTAAAGATTACACAACTGATACTATATAGGTCTCAGAATGCAGCCTTATTAATTGTTCAATTTTAAACCTATCCTTGGACCTTTCCAATCAGATGCTTCAGTTAGAAGACTGGTCTTAAACTCAACTTAATTATCTCACACCCGAATAATAAATGGAAGTGCAAGAATGCATTCACCGAGTTAAAGTATATATACTCTAATCATATGGAAGGTAGTGATCTTTAACTTGTCAGGTCTAGGCTGGTACTGCCTTAATAATCCTCGGTACCCAGGCTATTCATAACATATATGTGATACCCTGGGCAAATTGGCTAGCAAAACTTTGTAGTACATGAATATTCATTAGAATTTCTCGACCAATGAAATGGATGATAACAAAAAAGAAGAAATCTCCTATGTGAAGAGCTATTGATGTCCTGCCGAACAAGATTTGATAGCCTGGGAACCGAGGATATGCCTTAATGCAAACACTACAGCATCAGCATGACTTTGATGTTGTTTTTATGCTACTTACTCTCCACCATCTTGATATAATCCCTTGTTTCCATGTAGTAGACACCGAGTTCTGACAGGCTTGGGATGATAGAAATACCTACAATAATGATATACATTGCATGGTTTATTGTAGAGAAAATCTATCCTTTTTTACAGTCATTTAACATGCTGAAACGTAAGGATTTTTCTTCTTTTATATATATCTTTGTATTTACAGCATGGACAATGACCACTTTATTTTGCTTTCTTTAAGCGCCTCTGTTTTTAGCCGCAAAAACTGTGGTAGGGGTAAAATATTATGGTCGGCTGGGTTACAGGAGTTGAACATTTTTCAGACCTAAATGGAAAAGTATGCAGTAGAATGTTTTGATCAGTTAGGCCTAAAAAAAAATGTTGTGGTTCGGGTCACCCGTCCCCACCTAGCAAAAGGTTCCGACCCTGCTGTTTTTTTCAACGCACGCCGACCCTAAACTTTTTATTGAGGATTTCCCCGTGAAAGTCGGCGTGACCATAGCGATTTGTTCAGTCCGTTTCGTTAGTGTTACAGCAGTCTGTATCGGAAAGGCGCTTTAATATAGAGCGCAAGCATCTCGCGCTTATAACAATGAACAAAAATGACGTCTTTTCTGTTCAATGTGTTCAGATTGGGTTGCTCACATCAGGCTTCATCTAATATATGTATTTTAGAGGTTTAACAACACTGAAACATACCTGATCTTTTGATGCAGCAGCTATCTGTAAAGACGTCATTTCATTCCATGTTGGTGATTTCCGTTCTACAATCATCATAGCTTTGCCTGGATCTTTCTGATGACATTCGTTCAACACGTCTGTAGCAAGTTTCTCAAACTCCCTGAATATAATGACCATTTTAAATTTACTAAGATAAATTAACCTGACCCAGCTGACTTTTCTTAGCACAATTTCTCAGCTGACTTGTTTGCTACATTTAGTTGCTGCTTTCATTGTGTTTATTATAGGGATGTCAACAAATATTCGAATATTCGTTTTATTTTCGAATATTCGAATCCTGTTTCAATATTCGAATATTCGGAAAAATATACTTAATAAAAAATTGATGAAAAAAAAATTGTTTGTTTATTTATTTGCCGACCCCGATTTGTGTAAGATAGTATGAGAGTAATAAAGGATGTTGTTGTTGTTGGTGTTGAAATATACGCGCTTGTAAAAGTGTCATTGTGTATATTGGGGGGGGGGGGTGCTAATATAATTGTATATCGTTGGGTGATGCCGGTTTGTCTCTTTCGATAATCCGTTAATTACTGACCGTTTGTAACAGTTTGATTGATAGTCCATAGTCTCAAATAGAAGAAACTTGTCGGTAATTTTTTTGTTGACAAAGGTGTAAAAAGTAGGCAGTTAAAACCACCGACAGGGACTTGATTTAATGACTCACTTTTTAATTAAGGAAGATCAAAGATGTAATTAAGAAAAGAAACATGCCGAAACAATGGGGTGACGGGAAACAACATAATTTGCATTTTTCACCTAGGTCATATCATCCAATCAAAATGACTGTTTAAAAACATTTTACTCAAAATACAACGAGTAAATGCATTTTGTTCCGTTAGATTTTTAATTAAGTACTCAATATTCGGGATTAAAGAAAAGATATTCATAAACACAAATATTGGCATTCAGAAGATGATCTGTTAACTGCAAAAACTTCATTCGTCAGAGTCTTAACTTCCGGTGAAAACGAAAGTAGAATACACACATCACGTAAGGAACTTTGCTATATGAAATATGATTTTTTTTATAATTTTGTCTAAGTGGTGTCGATTGAATATTCGAATATTCGTTCGAAATGAAAAACGAATATTCGAATACCTGATTTGCTATTCGTTGACATCCCTAGTTTATTAACAAAATGGACCAATTGGTTAATCCACTCACAGAAATTTGCATATTCTCCTACACCATTGTACATGTTTTCATGCATAAAGGTATGGAATCAATTAATTTGTTCAGATTCAAGCTTGAGAATGCAAAATTTCAAAATCATCTGAAAATTCGGCAAGGCGTCCAGGGGGCCGCTGAAGCTCCTGGCTTTTAAGCATCCAAGATGGTTCGAATTATCTCAAAAATGGTCCTTGCGACTGTCAAATCTGTGGAACCCAGACAAGATCTCAATTTGTGACTTTTCACAAAACCGAGACTCAATAAATATGTGGAAATTTCAGTCCTATATAAATTATTTTGCAGGTAGGTAATGAACTAAAAAATTAAGTTGACCAGCCTAAGAACTTAGTTATATTTTGGTACAATATTCAAAATGTTGTAATCATACGAGATAATTTAATTTTGTACTCATAGCAGACTATAAACTGACTATAAAACGGAGGACAAAACAAACAGGTGTGAAAGTCAAGCTATGTTTAACGATGCAAATCAAAATCTTCAGCTTTCAACCATCGGAATGTAAATGAAATTCTTACATTTTGTATCCAATAACTGTATCTCGAAGATTTGATTCATCTCGTGTCATATATCGTGCAATGGCACCGTACAATCTTGTAACTGCGATAGCACTCGTCACTGGTTCATCTCCCATCTGCCAACAGAACTTGGCCAAATTTTGTCTAGAATTTAAAAAAAAACATTATATGAAAAACACTGAATATGAAGATATTAATTAGCTTTAAAGGGAAGCGATTCTGTCGCAACTGCTTTATTTCGTGAATGGTTTATTTTTTAAAAAAAAAGTTGTCTCCCTTTGTTAGGCATGGTGGTTTGG
Source organism: Mactromeris polynyma (assembly GCA_032209605.1). Classification (NCBI taxonomy): domain Eukaryota; kingdom Metazoa; phylum Mollusca; class Bivalvia; order Venerida; family Mactridae; genus Mactromeris; species Mactromeris polynyma. The sequence continues at coordinate 9,608,611 of JASFXZ010000012.1, forward strand.
GGTAGAGTGCAAGACTCTTGATATAAAGGTAGCGGGTTCTTCCCTAATCTTCACGTAGCAGATCCGTGGTCCAGTGGTAACGCGCTGGACTTGTAATCCAGGGATCGCAGATTCGATTCCCCGCTCCATCACTGACCGTACTAACAGTCTTTCGGACGAGACTTTAAAAACCGAGGTCCCGTGTATGATGCTTTACATAGCGCACGTAAAAGAACCAGGGGTGCTTCTGGAACTGGGGCATCTCCTGTATCATGCACTATCCTCCAAAAATCTAATATGACTAACATTCTTCTGGAGGCGTCGCCCATATGGGAAACCGGTGGCGACGATAAATAAACACAAATAAATAAAACCTAATCTTCACAATCCCCATATCAGTTGGGAGTACTGGTTAGAAACCCAGGAAGTCGTATGGGACGAGATTTGTTTATTGAAACAAGACAACAACAATCCATAATTATTAATTCAATCCAATGCTTAAGATGCAAGATTTTAATAATTTCAAACACTTATACAGTTAAGGCTCATTACAGTGACATTCATTACTACAGAATATTTATTTAACAACACAAACACTGGTAGGAACAAGTCTGCACATTGTGTCAATGATCAAATTCAACATAACAACGTAATCAATACAAAGGACGTAAATCCTGGGAACAAACATGGTTGTTACAATGAGATAAAGTAATGATTTGAGGAACATGAAAAATCGGTCAATGGCGTCACTTGGATTCGAACCCGGGTCTACAGATTGCCGGTCCGTTATGCTAACCACTACACCACAGGGACCTAACGTCATTTTCCATGTAAATTTGACTTATATATAAAGTTGATTTAGGCTAATTAAGGTTGACTGTATATGTGTCATTTGCTGAGATTTTTGGCCCAAATGACGTATCAGGACGAAATTGTGTTCTCAACATTTCTGAATGCATAGATATTTGAAGGTCACTACAAAATTACCGGTAAATTTCCGTTAAGTTTATGGGGAACTATTATGTAAACGTTGTTAAACTAATCCGATATATTAAAAATAACTTATTCTTTATGCTCATGTTGGCATTTGGCTCAGTAAGTTGAAGAAAAAGTGGTTGTCACATGCAAATTCTCTTGGTATTTTCTTAATGATCACATATTTTGAAATTACTCCAACAAGGGCGTATCAGTTTTGCCTATTAAAATGGTCGACAGTTAAGAACAAGGGAGGTAAATATTGTAGATGTGGGAACTATGTATCAAGTTGAAGCGATCACAAACCTGTGAAGCAGTACAGCGTAGATAAGTAAATGTTTGTATGGTAGTGACATTTGTTTTTCATCAGAACCGTGGTACAAAGTATACACATCAGCATCTAAAGTGTTCCCCTCCACAAACTGGTTAAATCTGTAACAAGAATTTTAATAAGTATAATAATAAACATTTGATTTTTCATAATTCGAACATTCTTATGTATTTTACTAGTAAAAGTTCAATGCTGTGACCAAATCATGTTAATTACCTTTTAACTAAACCATTATTATCATTATTCTTGAAAACTGTCATGAGGCCTACTTTGCCACTAAATTGGTGCCCAATATATAAGTACCAGTCTTGGGTCAGAGGCCACTAAATTGGTGCCCAATATATAAGTACCAGTCTTGGGTTAGAGGCCACTAAATTGGTGCCCAATATATAAGTACCAGTCTTGGGTCAGAGGCCACTAAATTGGTGCCCCCAATATATAAGTACCAGTCTTGGGTCAGAGGCCACTAAATTGGTGCCCAATATATAAGTACCAGTCTTGGGTAAGAGGTAAATCAACTTGAGATTGATCTCTGGGCTCAAACTTTCATTGTTAAATATTATGAAGTAAATTCTGAAAAGACTATAAAATTGGTCATACTCATTACTGTACTCTGTATATGACAGAATTTCTCAAAATATTCAACTGAAATAATTTGAGGGTTCAGTGCAAGACTATACTAACTCCTATATAAATACATAGGATTTAGGATAGTCTTGCGCTGAACCCTCAATATGTTGAGATGAATCTTGGATTTGAGCATGGCAACTGATTTCAAGTTTTATATCCTTGGACACTAACCGGATGAAATTAGGAAAGTCTGAAATTAAGTGAAAAGAGCTTAAGAATAACTATTGAGTCCATGGTTTCAGGCAGTGCCATGTCTGAGCTGTACACTATTTTTCAACAGAAATTCAGTTATGTATGGTGACAGTCATGGAAAACATGCTCCTATCAGGGGTACGAACTTACAGCCTCCTGATTGGCAGTCGGAGATAACCCAGTGGGTTCCATCTATTGCAGTAGAAATCATACATTTGTGAATTAAAGCAAGAAAGAACCGTTACCTGTCCAGGAGACTACTTAACAAAGTGACAATGTTGTTACGCTTCAATTCTGTGGCACCAGTCAACTTGTACATAAGTTTATAGATCAGGTGATGCCTTGGTACCTAGGTATGTACAAAAATAATAAGAACATATTTTCATGCCATAAAACATACATGAACATGCCATTGGCAAGCTTAATGCTGATATGATGACAAGTCTGTTTGTTTCATCGGGTTTAACGCCGTTTCTCAACAATATTTCAGTTATATACGACGGCCGGTTCACCTAACCAGTTTTTCCTGGACTGAAATCTAACCAGTACTAACTTACCCTTCATCAAGGAGCTGGCAACTTCTCCACATGTGGAGGAAAATCTACATTTTTGTCAAATTTTCATGGAAGGGTATGACCTGCCGCGACCGGGAATCGAACCTGGATTGCCGGATTTCAAGTCCAGCGGACTAACCACTGGACCATGGCGATATGATGACAAGCGTCATTGCTAGGACTGTTGGAAGTTCTAGTCGATTTCTACATACAAATGCAGTTTAAAACATAGTGTTAAAGATATTAATTTATCAATTGTGAACCAACTAATTACAACTTATTTTAATCACTCTTAATGACTGGTATCTATCCAGTACATGCTCCTAATTAATGGATGGATTAGTTCTCAGTTAAACCTCCCAAATGCAGTATTTTAACCTATAAGATCAGGACCAGAATTCAGGCACTCTACCTTTCGAACACTAAGCCCACCTTCAATACATAGAAAAATTATTAATCTTTCTTTTTCGTATTTCAAAATATCAACTTTCAAAAGTAGCTGGAGTAGCTACTTTTGAATAGTGTAGTTTTGTTACTTTGTAGTATTTAGTTATCATCACTCATCATCATTTTAAATCAAACAAGACCCGTCAATAAATTACTGGTCACATCAGAAATATACCGGTATGTGGTATAATTAGGTAATGAAAGCCAGTCCTGCCCTGCGTTCAGTTACGGCTACCAGCCCTATCGTTTCGTAACGTTTTGCAATTTGGTTACCGTGTGCAACCAATGTGCTATGGTGGGCAAGGGATAAAATACAAAACGTTTGCCACTGATAGCCGTAAATGAACAAAGGGCTGCGTTCAGTAAAGGTGTTTGCGGCTAACGTTCGCAATGTTTCACACATTCACACAATTGTCTGCTTATAAAATTTTCTATCAAAATTAATATGCAGCTGAAGTGTGTTTCAGAGTAATTAACAAATTCAATCCATGCTAGTCTACTAACTTACCTTGGAGTAAAGAACATCCAACCTCTCTAGAGTTAAATATTCTTTCATAATTACACCTTGTTCCAATATCAGCTCAATAAACTTCACTTTGTCAGTTACTATGGCTTCAGTGAGAATGTCATCTAAGCTACCTGCATAAAGAATAACAAACACATAACATACTTTACAGATAGGTGGAAGCATCTACCTGATATCTGATAGGTTAGTACAACATTTTGCTGTCCATAGCTTTCAAATAGACATTTCAAACAATGTTTAACCAGTCAAAGCAAATCCGTGACGACTATCACTGACAGCAACACATGAATGCACTTATATCATTATTTTCAGGCATTAAGTAGTGAGAACAACCAAATGCAACACAATAAATAAATATAATAAAACAATATGCAAGGAGTATAAAAACAACACATAAAACATATGACCTGATATAACCTGTTACACAGGAAAAAATAAACACCCAAGAAATACAGAACCAAAAGAGAGAATCAGTTGCTAAGGGAACGCCACATACACCAGACAATGCCTCCCCACACATATCTCCTGGAAAACAAAAGTCTGTACAACATCAGGCATTTGAGGAGGTGCAAGGGTAAATGTGCCAGGGAACAGGGGAGGCAAAGGAATGGACTACACGACCATTAAGGACAACTAATGAGAATTAATGAGGACAAACAGGGAGGGGGGAATTTAATGGATGGAATACATCACAGGAAAAGTCACAGGACAGCTGGCAACAAGACATAAATTTGGAGATCTTACAACCTGAGAAACCTATCAAAGTAACAATGCACATATTTTCATACCCTGTCGCCATAGGACGTCCTCTCTGAATATCTCTTCCTGTGCTACATCCACTCTGTCCCAGGTCAGTGCGAGTCTTAACTGTGTGGTTCTCTGAGCTTCATCCATACCGTTATGTGCTTTCAATAGTACAGATAGTATAGCAAGATCTAAATCTTCATGTTTGTTCATGTTGAATATTATCATCTGCAAAATAGAACATACGCAATACAAATATTTAAAATAAATACAAAAAAAGTTGAACAAGGCATAGTGCCATAAAGTTGATCTTGTGTCTGTGCTGTACTTTTATATCTACAGTAGAAGCAATAAATTGTCATTTAACTTTACCTTCAGTTGTGCCAGTTCAATACTAATACCATTGTTTAAACATAAATTCAAAGACTTTTCAAGAATTTTGACCAGTGAGACTAGCCTCAAATTTTCACTGCTGTATTGTTGATGCAAGAAGTACCTCCAACTGTAGAGATTGAGACAAAACTCGTTGTTCCATTGGCCAGATTACGACCACGAATATTGCTGTCTAAATACCCTGTATGTGCTTGTCTAGTCTCTCCTCTGGTCAGGCAAAACATTGATATGCGAGTTATTTCTATGGTAACTTACAAGATCAGCATTTTGACAACAAATCTGTACAGATTCCTTAATGGCTTCAGTCTTTTGATCAATTTCTTCCTCTTTCCATGATTTACCATAAGCTTCGAATATTTTGTCTTTCAGTTTGTTCTGATGTTTGTCCGTCATTTCTCGAGCTCCCCTGAAATGAGTCTTAGACCTATATATATCTATAAAGTGACACAGCATAACAAGTTGAAATTGCTATCCAGACTCTTTAACCAACAGTTTCAAATCCTTGTGAGCCATTAGAACATGTGCTTGAAGGACTTACTAATTATTCAGAATAATGCTAAATGAGCATTTTTCTGAAGAATGCTTGTACTAAATGAAAGTGAGCCATTAGAAAATGTCCTTGAAGGACCACTCTTATATTAGAATAATGAAAGAAAACAACATTGTTTTGCAAGCACATTGGCTAACACAGACTCGTTATTAAATGAGTTCTTACTTTTAAGTACATAAAAACCTGTACGGTCCTCTGTTTCATATGCCAGTTTCCAAATAAACAAAACATTACAGTTAGCATATACTTAGTGCACACTGTGCAGACTGAAGTAGACCATTCAACTAGACAGACATTCATTAGGAAAATAGCTGTGATAAAAAAATTCAGACAATGAAGCCTGAGTTACCTACCCTGATGTAGTCTTTGTATGAGAGTAAGCATATGCCAATATATCAGCCGCTCTACCTGTTCCAGAACACACAACCACAGGAATACGGTGTTCCAGTGAGGACTTGGCATCAGCTATAGCATCAGTGCCTCCTTCAACAACAACAAGGACGACTGGTATCCCTAGACCTCCATCTGTAACATCAACAAATAGTATACACACAAGTTTGCAACCACAGGGGATTGTCACAAGTTCTTTCCCTTTATCCCATCTAGAGTTCTCTCCCTTTGCCCATTATACAGAATATGTAAGGGAGAGAACTCTAGATGGGATGAAGGGAAAGAAAAAGACAATCTCCTGTGTTTGCAGCCTCTGAACTCTTTCATATTCTTGCAAAGTTAGGTATTTTTTAGGCATTCACTTTAATGGAATTTGAATTTGTTGACATCAAATTTCAGACATGGACAAGAAGAATCACATAAATGAAACATTTCAGCAATATTTTGAAAACTAAAAGTATTGATAGAATTCTTATTAAGACAATACAATAATACAATGAATATCAAAAGTGTTTCAGTACTACTGACTGAGGGTAATTTTGGTAATACGTAAATATACACCGAGTTTAAAGGAAACTACGGTCATCCAATATTATGTTTGACGACTAGGGGTAACACAGCTACTCCTGTGAAATGTATGACCAACCTGCTTTGGGTTGTGATATTTTTTGTTCAATCTTCGATCTCATGGCAGCCACTCCTCCGTATCTGTTTCTGTAACCGTCATCGACAAAAATGTAATGGGTGTGGTCAGCGTTCAAAGGCACAGGCTCACCGTGAAGAATTACATTACTTGTACGATATTCAGCATAAAATTTGCCCTAGAAATATTACAAATTCAGTTATGACTTATAAAGTAAAAAAATAAAAAATTGATACAAAGATAAACATTTGCAACAACTTGTATGACTGAAGAGTCTATAAACAAAGTAAAAAAGGAGAAGAGAAATCAAATTCTTATTCAGTCAGTAAAAACATAAGCAAACATACAAAACAATATGGCCATCCTTAACAAATTGTATGTTACTGTACCCCAAATGACCAATCGAAATTAGCCCCCACACTTAAAATATTTTCTTGCTCTTCTATGCTTGAATGAAAATAGTCAACCTATCAACCCCCAGTTAACATTGGGGGTAGGGTTATCACAAATAATGACCTAAAGAAAGATATCTTAAAGAGCATTTTGGGACCATCAAAGCAATTTCATAACATACGGTGTAGAGTGGTAATAACACTCATGTATTATTTGCGATAATTCTCTAGTGAAATAACATCTCACAACAAAACAAGCGTGACGTATGCATGGTCAAATGATGTTAACATTTAATTTGTATGAAGTATGACAATTTATTTCATTGAAAATTAATGTCTTGTTTAAATATGATATAAATGTATGATGTAATTATTTGAATTCGTATTTTGTGGCTGAAAAATAAATTAAAATTGTGGGAACTACTTTTTCGTGCTTCAGCTTTTAAAAACCAAAGACCGAATTACACACATCAAATTTTGCTTGCATAGAGAGGATTAAGGTAATGTTTAGCGAAAAGCAGTCGTTTCTGCTGATATGTCATAAATAGAATCTTACATTCGTGTTCATTTTTTATTGAAAATATTAAATTGTCAAGACTCATTTAATAAATAATTTTATTCAATAAATAAATGACCACTCTTAGAAGATCCTCTATGTAGATAATTTATACATGAACAAAAGCCACACTTACTTCTCCCTCGTTCTCTTCAACCATTGTCTGTCGACTCTTGACATATCCCCAAGGTGCTATACCAATACAGCGCAGAACATGAGCCATACGATTATTGTCCCAACAAAATGATTGGCCTTGTTGTACAGCTTGACCAACTGATTTCATCACTCCCATGTTGAAACCAGAAGAGATCAACCAAGCATTTGTAGTCTTTGCTGCCTGTAGCAGAAACAATACATAAGACTTAAACCATGCAATTCAGACGCTTTTTTGAAATATATGAGTCATCAAAAAGTCAGAAAATTTAGATGACACACTATGACCATATATAGAAAACCATATACTGAGTCTAATATTAATTTCTATCATGTGAAATACAGTTGTTTTAAATCTCAGTCTACAGGCTCAGAATGCAGCCTTGTCATTGGTCAAATTCTGAAGTGTCCTCGAAATCAGCTAATCAGATGCTTGAGTTTTCAGACTTTTTAACAAAATTAGAAATTATTACCACAGATCCTAAACCTAATAGTTTTGCGCAAGCAAACTATGTTATCAGTTGTTTCATTGAGATCTCTACACACTCCAGTGTCCAATACAGCAATACATGTACAGATTATAAAAAAATTTCTTAAACATTAAATACTTTGACACCAAGTCCCTGTGATATATCATGATTTCAAATATACATTTACTGAAAATATCAGTATCAAATAATGGTATTGAAAACCAATTAGCTGACGTCATTTCAATGGAGAGCGATTATCTCATTACCTTAATGAGTCCTGTTGAAAAAGTGGTCCTGTTGCGTCCATCTAGTTTGAAATTCTTAGCTCCACCCACAACAGATATGACAAGATTGGGGGCTTGAGGTTCCATAATTCGCCAATAGTTGGTCATGAGATCAAAAAGGTCATTCACTGAATCATCATTACTCATTCTTATGTACTGAAAAACAATGATTAAATTTTCAGAGAGGGAAGGGAGATACATGTACAAGACATGGCATCAAACATTCAACTTAGAGAGGTCAAAAGGTTATAGTCAAGCAATTTTTGTTTGAAGGTAGTTTGAGCGGCAGTTTGTTCCTAAACTTTTGTGGTATATGATTAACATAGGATATAGTGTATAAGTAATACTAATCTTCTAAGCAGTGGACTCCCTGAGACCACTGCCATCACAATAATGATTAAGAGTATTTTGTTATTCGCGATTTATTATCTTTTTATATTGTATTTTACATATTTGCATTGGTCTGGGTATATTTCAGAGAATTAAGGCTAATATAGGTGGTTACATAAACAATCAAATTGGATAAAACAAATCAACAACCATGTTTTCAAGGAGTAAAGGTAAATTATATTCAAATATCCATCATCATGGCATGACATTCGTGAAGGCAGTGACTGTTATATCACTAAGGGAGATAACTGCTTTGAGAAGTTTGACGTAATACATCTACAAAGTTTCATCTTTAGATCTCACCTTTGCAGGTTTATTTCCGCCTGCATGCTCAACGTTTATGAATTTAATTTTGCCGAACGCGTTTGTCACAGTTTTCCGCAGCATTTCTGGTTTCCATTTCAAAGCCGGAAGTCTTGTTGGAACGGGCTCATCAAGTCGTCTGCTATTAAATATGGCTTGAAGATCTGTAAAATACGAAAAATGCACTTGACATACATGCAGTAACCGGAAGAACTACATCTATTGTATGCCATTGTTACGGCAGAGTAGAAAACTTAAATGCTGTACTAATCTTCTGTACTAAATTGTGCTTATGACCTACATGACTTTTGTGTCACATACAAGACATGGTGTCTCTAGTCCAGCCACGGACGTCACATCTCTATACTGTCGCTGTACAACGTCCTGCTAAACCATTCACAAAAGTAAATAGAAGTTGGACACCGCCGGTCTTTCCACTGCATTTACTCTTATTTTCGTGAACAGATATATGCTTTGCGTGCAATAAAAAACTGTACGACATAAAATTGTAGCTTTTCGTTGATTTATTTGTCTTTTCGACACAATATTTTCATGGATACGACTTGTTTTGTAAAAAAAATAGTGAATCAATCACCTGTTAAATAAGAAGATGAGAGAGTTGCTATGGAGGCGGTGCGCACATAGTTATTACCCTACTAGATCATTGTCGATATTGCTATTATTTGCTCCTTCTTGAGCCAATACTGAAAGTGATATATATCACGAATTCGATCAAAATTTGTTTCAACGTTAAAATCCATCTTGTATTGCTACTTTGACGGACGAAATTGGCGAGAGCGCGAATGTCAACATACAGTTTGTAAGGTGAATAGTTTACTTGCGCACCATGGGCGGAGTTACGTTTGATTGACAGATATTTTAGCGACACTGTTTGAAGTCATAAATATTTGACCCCTGTCTTCTTGTCGAAATGATTGTGAGGCACTCAGATGCGCTAGAAATTCGATTTTCGTGTGCTTCTACTCGTGAAAGATTGCTACAGTTTTTCCGCACCCTCAAAAGTCTGTTCGGTCGACAATAAAGACGCCAATAGTGCCGTTAAAATCATGCGGCATAATCCCAGGTTTTTACTATAGGCTTGTGTGTGGCTCTGTTACGAACGACGCGTGTAAAAGTCGGAGTACAGAGACATATATGCGGGGCTATGGTGTCTCATACAAGACATGGTGTCTCATACAAGACATGGGGGTCACATACAACAACACATGGTATCTCATACAACAACACATGGTTGTCTCATACAAGACATGGTGTCACAGAAAAGATATAATGGCCCATTCAAGGCATGGGGTCATATACAAGACATTGTGTCTCATACAAGACATGGTGTCACATACAAGACATGGTGTCACATACAAGACATGGTGTCACATACAAGACATGGTGTCACATACAAGACATGGTATCTTCAAAGGGGGGCATAACAAATCTATGTCTCACCTCTGTGTACAATGTATTTCTCCACTACTGGATTGAAACCTTTATTTTTGGTAAGTATTCCAGCATGATCAATATACACAGCTCCACAATGACATCTGAAAATGAAAAAGTAAGGATATATATAGTACATAAAATATGAAATATATATGGCAGTGTTTGTAGGAAAATACATGTCTCCACTTGAACTGCCTATTTTACCTTTAATATACAACCTTGAATATAAACAGACTGGACTGAAAGAAGCCATCTTCATAATGATTAATAGGAGAGAATATTTCAGAAATAAAACTGGACTTTTTAAAAGACAGATGAACAAGCATGTACAACCAGAATAAGGTGACAGAAATTAATGTTAAAGACAATGCTGTGTTGATATATCATGTTCATTTTCCATATTTGCTATTACATAGATGATATTATAATTACAATATTATGTATACATGTCATGCTCATTTATATGTATATAAAATATTTGTGAACATTATTATGTACATGTACTATGTACAACTCTTAATAAAGTTTCTATTCTACTATATCAACCACTGATATACTAAAATCAACCAAAGTCAACCATTGATATACTAGAATCAACCAAAGTCAACCATTGATATACTAAATCAACCAAGGTCAACCATTGATATACTGAAATCAACCAAGGTCAACCACTGATATACTAAAATCAACCAAAGTCAACCATTGATATACTAAAATCAACCAAAGTCAACCATTGATATACTAAAATCAACCAAGGTCAACCACTAATATACTAAAATCAACCAAAGTCAACCACTGATATACTAAAATCAACCAATGTCAACCACTGATATACTAAAATCAACCAAAGTCAACCATTGATATACTAAAATCAACCAAAGTCAACCATAGATATACTAAAATCAACCAAGGTCAACCACTGATATACTAAAATCAACCAAAGTCAACCATTGATATACTAAAATCAACCAAGGTCAACCATTGATATACTAGAATCAACCAAGGTCAACCATTGATATACTAAAATCAACCAAGGTCAACCACTGATATACTAAAATCAACCAAAGTCAACCATTGATATACTAAAATCAACCAAGGTCAACCATTGATATACTAGAATCAACCAAGGTCAACCACTGATATACTAAAATCAACCAAAGTCAACCATTGATATACTAAAATCAACCAAGGTCAACCATTGATATACTAAAATCAACCAAGGTCAACCACTGATATACTAAAATCAACCAAAGTCAACCATTGATATACTAAAATCAACCAAGGTCAACCATTGATATACTAGAATCAACCAAGGTCAACCATTGATATACTAAAATCAACCAAGGTCAACCACTGATATACTAAAATCAACCAAAGTCAACCATTGATATACTAAAATCAACCAAGGTCAACCATTGATATACTAAAATCAACCAAGGTCAACCACTGATATACTAGAATCAACCAAAGTCAACCATTGATATACTAAAATCAACCAAGGTCAACCATTGATATACTAGAATCAACCAAGGTCAACCATTGATATACTAAAATCAACCAAAGTCAACCATTGATATACTAGAATCAACCAAGGTCAACCATTGATATACTAAAATCAACCAAAGTCAACCATTGATATACTAAAATCAACCAAGGTCAACCATTGATATACTAAAATCAACCAAGGTCAACCACTGATATACTAAAATCAACCAAAGTCAACCATTGATATACTAAAATCAACCAAGGTCAACCATTGATATACTAAAATCAACCAAGGTCAACCATTGATATACTAAAATCAACCAAAGTCAACCATTGATATACTAAAATCAATCAAGGTCAACCATTGAAATACTAAATTCAACCAAGGGCAACCATTGATATACTAAAATCAACCAAAGTCAACCATTGATATACTAAAATCAACCAAAGTCAACCATTGATATACTAAAATCAACCAAGGTCAACCATTGATATACTAAAATCAACCAAAGTCAACCATTGATATACTAGAATCAACCAAAGTCAACCATTGATATACTAAAATCAACCAAGGTCAACCATTGATATACTAAAATCAACCAAAGTCAACCATTGATATACTAAAATCAACCAAGGTCAACCACTGATATACTAAAATCAACCAAAGTCAACCACTGATATACTAAAATCAACCAAGGTCAACCATTGATATACTAAAATCAACCAAAGTCAACCATTGATATACTAAAATCAACCAAGGTCAACCACTGATATACTAAAATCAACCAAAGTCAACCACTGATATACTAAAATCAACCAAGGTCAACCACTGATATACTAAAATCAACCAAAGTCAACCACTGATATACTAAAATCAACCAAGGTCAACCATTGATATACTAAAATCAACCAAAGTCAACCATTGATATACTAAAATCAACCAAGGTCAACCACTGATATACTAAAATCAACCAAAGTCAACCACTGATATACTAAAATCAACCAAAGTCAACCACTGATATACTAAAATCAACCAAAGTCAACCATTGATATACTAAAATCAACCAAGGTCAACCATTGATATACTAAAATCAACCAAAGTCAACCATTGATATACTAAAATCAACCAAAGTCAACCATTGATACACTGAAATCAACCAAAGTCAACCATTGATATACTAAAATCAACCAAAGTCAACCATTGATATACTAGAATCAACCAAGGTCAACCATTGATATACTAAAATCAACCAAGGTCAACCACTGATATACTGAAATCAACCAAAGTCAACCATTGATATACTAAAATCAACCAAAGTCAACCATTGATATACTAAAATCAACCAAAGTCAACCATTGATATACTAAAATCAACCAAGGTCAACCATTGATATACTAAAATCAACCAAAGTCAACCATTGATATACTAGAATCAACCAAAGTCAACCATTGATATACTGAAATCAACCAAAGTCAACCATTGATACACTGAAATCAACCAAAGTCAACCATTGATATACTAGAATCAACCAAAGTCAACCATTGATATACTAGAATCAACCAAAGTCAACCATTGATATACTAGAATCAACCAAAGTCAACCATTGATATACTAAAATCAACCAAAGTCAACCATTGATACACTGAAATCAACCAAAGTCAACCATTGATATACTGAAATCAACCAAAGTCAACCATTGAAACACCAGAATCAACCAAAGTCAACCATTGAAACACTGAAATCAACCAAAGTCAACCATTGATATACTGAAATCAACCAAAGTCAACCATTGAAACACCAGAATCAACCAAAGTCAACCATTGAAACACTGAAATCAACCAAAGTCAACCATTGATACACTGAAATCAACCAAGGTCAACCATTGATATACTAGAATCAACCAAAGTCAACCATTGATACACTGAAATCAACCAAGGTCAACCATTGATATACTAGAATCAACCAAAGTCAACCATTGATACACTGAAATCAACCAAGGTCAACCATTGATATACTGAAATCAACCAAAGTCAACCATTGATACACTGAAATCAACCAAAGTCAACCATTGATATACTAAAATCAACCAGTCAACCATTGAAACACCAGAATCAACACAAGTCAACCATTGATATACCAGAATCAACCAAAGTCAACCATTGAAACACCAGAATCAACATAAGTCAACCATCGATATACCAGAATCAACAAAAGTCAACCATTGATATACTACAGTCAACCAAAGTCAACCATTGATATACTACAGTCAACCAAAGTCAACCATTGATATACTAGAATCAACCTGAGTCAACCATTGATATACTAAAATCAACCAAAGTCAACCATTGATATAGTAGAATCAACCATTGATGTACTTACTTCAGCTGTCGTATTTTGCTCACTTGCTGTTTAGGTGCAGGTATGAAACTTGAACATTCTTTCATGTGAAAATGTTGCCTCACAAATTGTTGTAAGTCCTTAATATACTGAAAAGTTTAAAATTCAAATTAGTAAGTCTTTCATGCACACAAATATACATACAAGTTTTAATTGTAACCTGAAAAATGTACAATGAAATACCGTATTTGCTCTATTATATGACTACCACAAGACAGATTCCTTGAAAGACATAATTCATAAACAATTTTAGTTTAAAAAATAATGTAGCAGGTGAAATGGTCAGAGAACTTGCTTAACATGGATGTGTTTTAGTAAATGAAACATCATTGAAGGTTTAAAAGTAAGGTTTACGTGGAGTGTTCAAACATGAACGACGATCTTTCAAGTAAAGATAATAGCGGGCGAGACGGCACACAAATTACATCTCGCATGTTTCTTCTTGGGACATCGTAATGTAAAAACTCGGTGACATCAAGCAACGTAAGTCGCTTAGCAACGACGTTACATGAACATAAAAAATGATCATAAAGAGTGTACACTCGGGTAAAAGTTTCTGCTAAGTGACAGTAAATTGTAACACCATATAACACACGAAGAAAAGAAAAAGGAAAGTGTATATATATTGCCAAAAACCAATTGATGTTAGTCGAATTTCTAATACAATAGCATTGCCATGTTTCTGACTGTTTATTGTCCATGTATCATGAATGATATACAAACTGTAAATACAACTTTTTTTAACAATTCTGGTCCCACATTAACAAAAAATCTCATTTCGAGAATTCCTTGATAATCAAATCAGCTTGAGCAGTTTTCACACTATTGAGTCTGTACTAAAATCTGTATCATGAAACATTCTCAGAAATTAAGTGAGTCTCAAATCAACCTGAAATATCTCAGTGCATTTTCTAAATCTGTGTCCAGATTTTCTGCTAAAATTGTCTCTGTGATTAGCATTTAACCCTTATCATGCTAAGCACGAGATATCTCGGTTTTACAATTCTCACAGCCAGTGCGAACCACGAGATATCCCGGGTTTCTATATGTAGTGGATACACTATTGCAATACACATCCCAGTATCTGGTTACTGATAAGCAATTGTAGGTGAATGGTGTGGGAACACCATGGCGAATGTTTATGACCTGTTGATAACACATTCAAGACAAATGGTATCAAAAATAAAGCTTGATTAGGTGTAATGTATACAAGTGTGTATAATTCAGAAAAATACATCAAAGAGACACATCTGATTCATAATCATTTTCTGGAATTTTCACAGCACAAATCCATACTTAAACCTTATAAATAGAATAAATAACTGCTTTTTTAGTGATAATCAATGATTGTTTTAATATTTCATTGTCAACAGGTGTCATGATTTATGATTTAACAAATATTTCCAAATCTAAAACATGAATTCTTTTTCTTTTTTGTGTTTATAAACAGAAGAAATTAATTTTTAAAATTGGTGAATTGCACTGGTTTTTTTTATATCATTGCAAAGCAAATTTTATTCTGTTTTAGAAAATATTTGGGTTGTATGCAATAACATTAATAATTAATTAATAAGAGCAACTAAAAACAGTTAACCCCGTTAACCCAAATTTCCCAGCCAGCAGCTGAGAATTTATTCAGCAGTGAGGGGTATGATAAGCCATTAGGTAGCCAGCACGTTAAGAGTTAAGAGAAATTGGAAATACTTCCAAGTGAAATTTCAACTTTGAGCGCAGTCTTGGTCTTGATATGTTTTGTGGGAATATATACAATAACAGGGAATGAAAAACTGTGAGAGGGTATTAACAACCATACAATATATAGGCTCTTCAGCAGTATATACCAAAAACCTAGGAGAAAACTAGGTACAAAATTCACAGAAAACAAGGTAAAATTAGGAAATAATAGGAATTCAATGATACAAAGTAGGAATTATTGGAATGAAATAGGTTATTTGTTTCCAAAATCACTTGTAGTATCACTGGAGTATAGACCAACCTCTTCATTTATCAGTCGAGAAAACTGGACTATGCACCAGTGATACCAGCCCTGCTTTCAGTGAAGGTATTTTCGACTCACGTTTCGTAAAGTTTTGCAATTTGGTTCCCTGTGTGCAGCCAATATGATACAGTGGGCCAGTATACAAAACAAAACATGAGCAACTGTTAGCCGTAACTGAATGCAAGGCATACAACACTTGCAACTATGATACAGTGGGCCAGGGATACAAAACAAAGTAGAAAAGTAGGAATACTAAGAGCTTTTTTGGGTAAACTAGAGAAAAAAGGAGCACATTAAAAAAACTTACTAGGAACAATCAGGAAAACTAGAAATGCTGGAAAGTCTCAATTAAAATACAGTTTTCAAGCCAGGAATTGCAAAGTTCCTACTATGAGAACAACTTTGAGGCTGGTTCAAGGGGGGGGGGGGGGGCACTGAACCCCTTAAACAAAGCTCGATCACAGTCTGAATATTAAGACAATTAAATAAAAGATGGGTTTGTATCATTCGTTTGTGGTTAAACTTTGTCAGATTTACAGCTAGGATTTTTTTCTGATTGTTACTGAGTCAGGTAAAAGAAGATACACAGTTAGTATAAAGGTAATTTGTTAAACAAAAACCTTGAGTTGCTGAAATGAAAATATTCAGTTGTGACTATTTACAGTATGAGAATCGGACAGAAAATTTATAGCAATATGAAACGAATTCTGTCTTCTCACAGTACAACATTTGGAATCAATATTAACCTATTATTTGGAATCAATAGCACACCCTAAAATAAAGGGTGATAAGAAACAAAATCACACAATTTCAAGGGTAGTAAGAAAATACTTGCAGAGATTAACTGTACATATGTATATAGATATAGGCATAAATTGCCAAGCTGCTAGTAACTATAGACTCAATAATCATTTTCAATGAATGGAAAAAGATGAAATGAAAGGAATAGTTGTGCTAAACATGCGAAATGACATATAGGAAACACAACAACAACATATTATAAGAAATGTAAATGCAAAAATATGCAACCAAGTGAATGCCCTGAGTTTTCCTAGACTTTTCAGTTTCCTAAGGAAATTGGACTTCTTTCTAGTAATATAATAACATTGGTGTCTAACAGCGAGCATGACCTTCCTCATACCACATAACATTATTTCATGGATTTTATTTGTACAACCTCAATTCATTCTTAACCTCCCCCCCCCCTCCTCATACTATTCGTGAAGTAATACATGTAGTGACCTTTATTTAATTAGCCCTCATATGTTTGTTTCATCATTACATATATATGCATATACCTTTGTGCTCTCACCTCTCAAAAATTTCTACCGGTATTTTGAAATACATACAGTACAAAACTTACCAAGCATATCTATCCAAAGTGAAAGTTTTGGGTGATAAGCAAAGAATTAGTGCTTAATAAAATGATTCAACAAGGCTAACTCATCAATAAATATCACAATAGTTTTACCAAATTTCCTAATTTTTTCAAAAAGTTCTCTAATTTTGTGGCAGACAGGCATATAAGTTGCAGTTATCATGGTTGTTTTTGCTTGCTTCAAATCATTTGACCAATATAAGATTCAATTGCACTTTTATTTATCATTTCATTTATATAAAATTCATTCACTCATAGCCATTGAAGGCAAGTTGATATATTTTGTAACAAACTGAGTACTCACCTGTCTTTCTTCATCATCAGCAAACGAAGGCCTTTTCTTGAGAAAATCTGACGGCCTGCTAGCAACATTATCCTTGGACCCAGACCATCTTGCCTCCTTTTATAATAAATTAAGAATTTGAAATAAAATTAGTCTAGTCGGCGATTTTTTTTGTTCAATTTTACTGCCGAAGTTCGACTGTTTCCCCTAGCAAAAAGCCTCCATATTTTCCATAAAAGTGTCCTTTTTTCCCAAAAAGTAAAAAAAGCAGGAATTCAAAACATTTATAAGTAAAATAAGGATGCTCTTATTTATCCAAATTTGGGACTTATCGCGCATATTTTCCCAATTAAAAAGGCACAGCAGTAAAATTATTTTCAAAAATATCACTGGAAGTACAACAGCTAATTGTGAACATAAGACAATAAAGGAGAAAAAATGCAGCAAATAAATCATGTGACCTGAAGAAAGTCTATAATTCTGATTCAATAACAGGAAGAGATGGAAGTAAAAATTCCCAAAAGCCAAATTGAAAGGGTTCTAAAGAAAATAACTTATGAAAAGGTTAGAACAGGTTCTATCATAATGTGTATCAGGAATGGATAATAACTATTTCTACACAATCAAATGATAAAAGTATTTAAAACAATCATTTCATTGTATTTGATTTGCATTCAATAAGATAATTAATCAGAAGCAGATATTGTCCAATTATGTCTGACTGTAGTGCTTCCTTACAAGATTGGAGTGCGGATTTGGCTTAAACCTATTGTTTATTTCTTTTTTGCCAAACACAGATAAGGGCCAAACCCTCAATAAATAAGAAGTGATAATTATGTGTGTAAATAATTGGAAAGTTGTACATAGCAATTGCAAGCTATCAGAATTCCATTTTCTTAGTACATAAAACAGAAGAAACAACTTACTTCTATAGTATTGTCATTCTGCCAACTTCCCGCAGCCCTGAGGTCTGCGCTTCTGGGGGAAGAAATGTGTTCCAATTCTCTACCTGATATAGTAGCAACAGTTCCTCTACTGTTCACTGATGGCAAAATGTTTATATCCACCGGCATCACCCGAGATGATATTGAAAGTCCTGAAACTCGCTTCTCCATCTGTATCAAAATCACTGAATATTTATAGAAAATGCTTCTCCTTGTAATGGGGCTTCAACTTACATAAACAGTCAGGGTCATTTAGTGACTATATCAGCTTAGTCTGATAAAAGGAAGACTCCCAGGTGGACACCTGGGTAGGATCACTGACCTTCCATAAGCCAGCGGGATAGATTCCACAAGTACAAATTCTATAGTCTGGTTGGGATTCAAATCAAATCAAAAATGAATGTTGTTTTTTTCAGGTCTTCATATTAGGTTCCTAGTTATGAATTATACAAGGTACATAGAACATGCATTATACTGTTACAGGTATTATAGGACCACAGTCCCTCGGCCATGAAGGCTTTAACAGTGTGTATTATAGGAGCCTTCATGGTCAAGTACTTCCATGACCACAGTCCCTCGGCCATGAAGGCTTTAACAGTGTGCATGTTCTATGTACCTTGTATAACTCATAACTAGGAAACTAATATGAAGATTCTTTGTCTTTTGGCTGGGATATGCTTGAACAGTGGAAAATATTAAATGCATTTTGGATAGCCGAAGTTTTAGCTACATATTATTATTAAATATTATTATAAATCTTAACTTGGTGCTGCACACATTTCAAAGACCTCATTCTATTTTTGGGTAAAGGGGTCACTGCCCCCAGTAGGGGGAATTTTTGGACATCTCTCCAGTCAAGAACAAACCAGTGTAGACATAAAATAATCATCATACAGTTATTATCAGATTATTACATCTAGTGATCTACTTCTCAGAAAATAATATTTGTCTAGTTAAAATAGAATTTTTCCATTTTAAAACATTAAGTCTACATTAGGTATCATCTTCTTGTTAAGAGTTACATTAAAAGAATGAGGCATAAATACAAAGACATATTTGAATACAGTGTATCCGAATATTGGCAGTTATCCGAAATTATACTTAGATGAAAGTTTCTGTACATCATTATTATGACGTTTTTTGACAATCCATACTTACAAACAATACATTCATATATAAGTGTTACCTTTCTAAGTTATATCAACGTCCCCATTAAGATAATGTTTAAATAAAGCACGGTATTGTGAAGTTGTTTATATTGGAAACGGACGTCCATGAAATTGCATACTTCCGGTGTTGGGTGCAACTAAAGTACAGTATCCGGAGACGGCCTGCAATTTTAATGCATAAGGGAAGAAACTAATACAAATTATTGTTCAATTACCTGCAGAGTAGCCTCCCATACTAAAGACAGAAAACCAAAAATGAACTTGTTCTTAAGTCATTGATTTAAATTGAAGCAACATATACAATTAAGCTAACGAAAGTGGACAGACCCGACAGTACATAATTATGTTATAAATTATTTGTAATTGTATGATCAATAATGATTAAACTTACCTACTATAGTAACATAAATATCAGATACATCTGGAGTACTCTGTCTCTGGATACATACTTAAGTGTACTTGTATCAGTGTACCATTATCAATGAGCAAGCACTATTAATAAAATATTGTATTTGACAATCTAGGCCTGCAACTACACTACAGCAATTTTTGTGTATCTTCCATTAAATTTCTTTGCCACCTTGCAAGAACATGTCTCCAGACACCCCAGTCTCGGTTTCGTATAACTCTCTTTGTGGGCGTGCTTACATAGTTCCCACATCTACAATATTTACCTCCCTTGTTCTGAATTGTCGGCCATTTTGATAGACAAATTTCCTTTAAGTTTATAGGGAATATAATGTAAACGATGATAAAACTAATCTGATAAATAAAAAATAACTTTTTAATTATGCTCATGTGGACATTTGGCTCAGTAAGTTGAAGAAAAAGTGGTTGTCACATGCAAATTCTCTTGATATTTTCTCAATTATTACATTTTTGGAAATTACCCCAATAAGGGCTTATCAGTTTTGCCTACCAAAATGGCAGACAGTAAATGACAAGGGAGGTAAACATTGTAGATATTACATCATGTAGGAACTATGCATCCAGCAGACTAATCTAAGCTGTTTTTAAGACATCTTCCCCTAGGAAATATTGCAAGGGGGACTGGGGAGAGGGGGGGATGGGCAAGAGTTCCGTTATACCAGTATATATAAAAAACTAAAACACTGACATAAAATAGGATTGGTTTATTTTTATCAAAATGTAAGAATATATTTGTAAGGTACACAAGTCTGTATGAGACGCATGTATGAAATATAACATATAAAAACAATTATACTCTGATGGGTTAAATACATACTGTTACGCTAATATGGTCCTGTCCAACAAAATATGACACATACAATGGTATTATAAATGTATATAAAAACAAGGAAACACAAATTTATATAATTCAGTATAAAAATGATTACATGGCAAAAATAATGTGGAATTTTCAGTACCGGCGGTACATATAAAAATGTATTTGATTATTTCCTTTCCGGTGGTAGAGACACATTTCATATATGAAATCTCAGTTAATACAGCGACAGTATAATTTATAACAAAAATTTGGGTGGGTGATTAGCACGTTTTGAGAAGACAATCAACAAACAGAATAAAATTTTACTACATGAATACACAATATATTGTTCACAATGCTTTCCCCTGGTTGCTTTGCACTTTTGAGACATTTAAGGTGGATATTTCAGACATCAAAGTCAGTGATTGTACCTCCCTACCCATAGATACATTTTTTCCTATTTATTCAGATCATGGAAAAATGCATGCCTCAATCCGACTTCATGTCGCAGTCAGATGTCACTGGTCTATATATCCTATCCTGAGAGTTGAAGAATGCTTATAGTGGAATTGGCACAATACGATTGTAACTGTATCTCAACCGTGACTGAGTTACAGCTCTTGATGAGAAAAAAAAATTCATATATTACTTCAAAGGTTGGCTACATAGTCCACCTCTCTAAGTTCACACAATTTGTGCACACTTCGATGTGGTGTGGAGAGATAGCAGTCCATAAAAGTATGCTTACTTCAATTATCAAACAAATAAGCCTTATATTCACATAAGTTCATATCAGGCCACAAATTTTGACAACATTAAGCATTACATTGTAAAATGTTGGTCTTAAAATTTCCAAAACATAAGTACTATATATGAAACAATATTACAAATCTTAAAAAGTAAATAATAGTCTTTCATTGGCAAACTTAAGACATAAACACATCAAAAGTATTAATATGGCATAACAATTTCATAGTTGGCACCTAATATGAACTACATATAGGTTCAAGCATGATTTTAATTGAACAAATCTCAACTTACCTATACAATACAACATAATATCCACATACCGGTATATTATGATTTTAACACTAAAGCAATTCTTTTTCAACATGAATACTTATCAAGGTGATCATATTGAACTACAGGAGATAGTCACAAGTTCTCTCCCTTTATCCCCTTTAGAGTTCTCTCCCTTTATCCCTTCTATAGTATATGTATATATACAATGTAGCACTATTTACACACTATAGAAGGGAGACAGAGAGACGACTCTAGAATGGATAAAGGGAGAGAACTGTGGCAATATCATGTGTATTGAACTAAGGTACAAGAGTATGACATACATACAATGGCATATTGTTTTGGAATAGCATGTAAATGAGAATGAAAAACACCCTGTAAGATAACATAGCATTAAAGAATAATGGTTCAAATTCATCACAGTAAATACATTTTTGAAGTACACTTTTTTTCAAGTTCATAAACATTTATATTATCAAACAAAGAAGTTATTTTCAATTACTTGTATACATACATTCTGGACCATATCTGTATGATGAAATTGAATGAGGTGATCAATGGGTATGCTAAATCACTTATTAATCACTTAATTTACAAACAGTCGGAATACAAGTAAAACAACACTCTACAGGGATGTATGTCTTACTATCAGTCATGACAATTTTTTTCTACACAGTAAAACCTCACTTAAAGAGCACCTCAATAATAAGATCACCTCAAAATTAATAACACAATTTTCAAGTCCATTTTCACTATTCCGCTCTTTATTCAACCTCAATATTAGGACCACGTCAATAAGAATACCACTATTCTAGGGTCGTATTGTTGAGGTTTTACTGTACTAGATCAAGTTCTAAATATATTGGTTTGTTTTGTCAGCAACTCCATATTGCTATTATGCTCAATACATTTTCCTCACTGTCTTACCTAACATCAATTAGAAAACACAAAAACCCAATTGGAACCTGAACTAAAATTCTCAAACTTTATTCTGAGGGGTAGTGAAGTATTGCAAGACCACTGCGGAGCAATCAAGATGGTTTTTACTCTTGTATCAAAAGCATTAAATATTTGGTGTGAATGGAACTAAATGTCAGACATTCACATAAAATATTACAACAATTCTAGCGACATGAGCAAATCAGAGTAACATTTAAACATTACCAAACTCTACAATGGAAACACGACGCACAGAAAAATGAGCAGAAAAGTACAAGGAATGTATAGTGAAGCACCATGAAATATAAATCGAAAGATAGCAAATAATTTTCATTGCATAGATGGATACTAAAAAAGATACAAAAAAACGGCACACTTATCTACCTCAAATCCCAAAGAAAATTTATATTCTGTTAGAAAAAGTTAACAAAGCCAAGTATTTCCTTACATATTCCGTGAAAATTTAAATAAGCCTAACTTCAATTAAGTCATAAGGTAGACTTTTTAAGAATGAATTTTGCTTTTTTGGCACATCAACAGCTCAGACCTGTTAGTGCGTATTAAACAGTTAAATACAAAAAATGAGTATTTTTTGGAAAGTAGTAACTATATTATAAATACAAAATGAATCAAGAACAGAAGTATATACAATGCAGTATGAATCTTCCTAGTAAGAAAGGAGACAGACTATTAAAAAAACTACAATACATAAACAGTTGGTGGTACAATGTATACTATGGAATTATTCCCAAAAAATGTCATGAAAATCTAGCACTATTTCTACGATTAAAAAAAGTTTTTATCTTTAACAATATTTTACAAAATGACGATTACACAAATAAATGTTACGGACAGGTAAATACATCAAAATGGTTTGAAAGGCCGTATGTGGTGATGTTCTACGAAAATATACAAAGTATAACTTATGACTATACTACTACATGAACAACATTAGGTGTTTTTCAGTGGATGGATCAATCAATCAAATCAATCAATCGATTGATTGATCAATTATCAATTTTAAATCAATCACAAATCAAAGTTAAAGGTCATCAATCGAACGAACGACAAACCGACCGAGGTGAAAAATGACTTTAACAATCAATCAATCAATCAACAAATTAGCTGATTGACGAATCAATCAATCAACAAATCAGCTGATTGACGAATCAATCAATCAACAAATCAGCTGATTGACAAAACAATCAATCAACAAATCAGCTGATTGATGAATCAATCAATCAACCAATCAGCTGATTGACAAAACAATAAATCAACAATGTGACAAAATAATCCATAATTAAGTTATAATAATTAAAGAAATTCAATCAGAGCAATTACCTTCAACCATACATCAAGTCAAGTAATATATCAATCAATATACTGGTGCGTATCCACACCATTCATTAATAATTTCAGTTAGCTTACTGAACCGTCCAAATTTTCGTATCAATCACAAAACACTACTTGATATTAAATATTGTTCACAAATCAATCCGTATAACATAAGCAAGCACTTGTCAATAATAAGCTCTGTTTTCCTAAAAAAATCAAATGAAGTGTATGGTACCTCTATATCGATAAATGAAACAAAATGAGATGTTGATTTATACTATACTAAACATATACAATAAAATGTTGACCTATGTCATTGTGTATGAAATGCATTAAAATGTTGACCTGTAATTATCAGTGTACAAAATAAATGGGATGTTGATCTATAATATTGTATGAAATACATTGAAATGTTGATTCCTACATGTTTTGTCAAATGAAAAACAAAAAATGTGCTTCATTCAGTGAAACAAAAACTATGAAAATGACTAAATTTATGAAATGACATTTTACCTTCAAAACCAAATTCTAATTAAAACTAAATTAAGGTTTAAACTGTATAACAGTTGATTAACGATCAGTACATCTATTCGTATGGTAAATATGATTGTCATTCATATATCAAATTGCAGTTCTATGCATCACAAAAACTTCTTAAAGCCAGCTGGAAAAGCCAGCTGGATGGCTTCATCACGAACATATTCTACATTTCAGTTTGATGTTAACCCACAATGGTGAGGGGCAATGGATTTAGTCAGCGACCATAACCACAATCAATTAATTAATTAGGGCCTAACTAGGCTGAATTTTATTCTAAGCAATGGAGACTATCAGTTAAATCCTATCTCATTCACACATTTTTGCACAAACACACATATGAACATTTATCAGAACTTTTCAGGAAAATACAGATGTTAGATTTGTTCATATTAATATTTTTTTGGTATGGAAATAGTGAAATCGGTGCATGCCCTTTATCTACAGTATGTAACTAACCCTGTCTTCCAAATGGTAACCACCTCACATTATTCAAAAGTGAAGGACAAATGACTTTAGGTGCATAAGCATCAGTATACCCAGTGATTTTTTTTGAAAGTAATTTTACTGCCTGTGCCTTTTCAATTTGGAAAATAGGCGTGATATGGAAAAATAAGGTAATGGTTGTTTTGCTTACAAAAATAACTTTTCAGTTGTGACTGGAGTTTGTTATATAAATGAGGTGATGTACGAGCAAAGATTCTTTCATGACAGGGGAGCAATTGAACAAAGAAATTGGGAAAAAATTATGATTTTTTTTGTGAAAATGGACATATTTTGATAAGTGGAAACAGCCTATATTTGGCAGTAAAATTAATCAAAAAAAGTCACTGATACCATAACAGAGAACACATACCTAAACTGAGATTTAAAGATCTGCAGATGTGAGTTTACCAACTGAGCTGTTTGGTTAAGCTTATATTATAAGGTGTTTTAATTTAGGAGGGTGGTTAATATGAACACATATTACCCTGGTTCAACGTATAGTACCCTTATCTAGATCAACATCAGATTGACTAGCTAATCTTTCAGTGTTGAGGCAAAGGAAAGAAGTCAGTGACAATCAGAAATGCGATGAATGATTGGTATGTGTTTCTAAAACGAACACCAGATGATGTAGATTCTATTATAATACACTAAATTTTTCCTGAAAAGCCTTCAAACGTGGAAACTAATACGACATAATATAGACAACAATGTTTATACATTGACTAGAATTAAGGCTTAACATGGACTATGAGAAACAAGAACATTTAAAATTACAATAACAAGGCAATCAAATTCTATGTAATAAAACAAGGATCAAAGGGTAACAAACTCTTCTAGAAGACACGGTGTGAGTGAAATTCCCTGGGTTATGAACTAGGAGATTGGTCCTATAGAGTCACAGACACCTAAGTACATTATATTCACTCGATAAAATCTACCATACAGGTTGGACTTAAAGAGCCAGTCTTTAACCAAACCAAACAAGTACTTCCTAACAGATTCATTTATAAATTAAAGGAATGATTTTCAAAAGTAAGTCAAAGAACAAGATACTAAATTAAGTTCAAAGCAGTCTTTCTCAAATATATTTACATCACTATTACATACAGCTCCTCATATAAATCATAACTATGCAAAGGCAGACTCATCAATAATTGAAGGATAG
The DNA here is from genome assembly GCA_032209605.1 of Mactromeris polynyma. Lineage (NCBI taxonomy): Eukaryota > Metazoa > Mollusca > Bivalvia > Venerida > Mactridae > Mactromeris > Mactromeris polynyma. The sequence continues at coordinate 9,635,340 of JASFXZ010000012.1, forward strand.
TAATTTCAACATATGTTTAATCTACTAAAGACTGGTGGAGAATTATACATCTTTTTAATCATAAATACTAAAATCATGAATCATGTACATCCATGATATTAGTTACAATTTCAACATACATGTATTTGATTTGGAAAAAAATAATAATTTACCTTACATGATGATTTTGCAGTTCATGTTTTCACCATTCATAATGTCATGATTTAAGAAATGAAATGAGAAAGTAAAGAAGTCACCACTGAACTTTCAAAATAATTTCTAAAATCATAGCAAAAATATTGAGATATTTTAATCCAAATCAAGACTGTATTGTATATATCAATGATACAGTGGCTACTCTCAGATCACATAAAAATAAAGGCAAATTAAATATAGTTTACATGAAAGTAATACATTCAGTATTTGGAGATTCAAAACAGTAACCAATTCACTTATCTGTTATTCTTTTGTCACTTCCAGAAAAAAGCAGTAGCGATGCGACTGTCGAAGTTTGCCATAGAACTGGTTTGTTTGGCCTAACCCTACCCAGCAAAGTTTAGGTCGGTAGGTTGTGGTTTTTTTATTTACTTCTTGTTATAGTCAATCAAGTTTCAACTATTAAATGCAGCCAAAATCAGTTTCCCACTCACATCAAACAATTATTTGTGGAGCAATTTTTGAGAGTAGGCAGAGTTATAGCATGGTCTAAGACATTTATCTGAGTTTTTACAGCACACAAACACATGAATTATATAATCATACAAAAGCCTTATGCAAGAACATGAACCCGAGAGGAGATATCCCTCATACATACTATATAAGCAAGCTGAACAATGTTGCAAAAGAATGTGGAATGTTTGCGAGCAGTTGAAGAACATACGGTGTACACAGATAGACCAATCACATTGTATGATGTATATATTGTATATCATTACACCCATCCCATGGTTGTGAAGTTACACTGGATGAGCGACTTTCCGTTACAGATAAATAATTAGACCAAGCCGATGGTAAGATGACTTAGAAAGGTTAACATATTAGACTGGACCATTCCCAATGCACAATCAAAAGGTAAGGTTTTGTTTTAGACCAGCCCAACTCTAAGAGATCGCAAGAAACGAAGCAGACATGAGCTCTTTTAGTTCAGTACAGAATGAAAGAATTAGCACTACACACATAGACCAGATTGGACACAAGAGATTATTGTTGTTAAGTATACTGTTATCATTATTTTTTACATAAGTAGGCATTGATTAGCAATTCACATACCTATTATAGGTGTAGATGTAAACAATCATTAGTAAAATAAGGTTTATATTCAAAAATGAGTCGGCAAAACATGTTGTGAGATGAATCAAGATTTCGAGATTATCAGTCAAGAATGAAGAATTACAGGCTTTTCACTTTGTTAATAGCTTTTATTACAATAACATATAAAGGTCATCATTTCATCAACAGTTCAACTGGGTGAAATGGTTACACTTGATGTAATTCTAAATATTCTATCTTATACACAAGAGCAAACGCTAGAATCTGCAACAATGTGTTAATATCACTTTTTATCACTTTATATATCACAAACGTTCACTGTCAAAAGATCGACTGCTTGAAAGTTTGTCTAGATGTCTATCTTTATCAAAGGAGCGACTAGGCGTGAGTTTCTCGGGCAATATAGGCGGGGCTGACTCAGTGTCCACAGAGATTTCCGATTGCGCAGAAGGCTGTAAAAAAGACAAGGCAAAATGCATAGATAAGTAAAAGACACATAAAATCTGGTGTATGTACATGTATATAGTGGATACATCATGCAAATTCAATTCATATGTAAATGCTGAAATTCTAACAGAATGTATCAGACAAAGCATGGCAAAACGTTCATACTTAGTTTATACAACAAGAGGGCCACGATGGCCCTTATATCGCTCACCTGAATACACTGCCATGTTTTTTTACCGAACTTAATAATTTATGCAATCTTTTAAGAGGACAACTAGACAATGCTTAACACCAAATATCAAAGCTCTAGGCCTTATGGTTTGGGACAAGAAGATTTTCAAAGTGTACACTTTTAAAATCTATTTTTAGCTCCAGTGACCTACTTATGCAACAGACCGGAACCATTTATATAACTTTGAAAGAGGACCACCTAAGGATCATTCCTGTGAAGTTTGGTCAAAATCCATTGAGTGGTTTAGGAGGAGATGTTGTTTATAGTTTCCATTATATACATATAAGGAACATGGCCACGCCCCTGGCGGCAATGTTTTTTGACGGAACTTAATAATTTATGCAATCTTAAAAGAGGACCACTAGACAATGCTACACACCAAATATCAAAGCTCTAGACATAAGGGTTTCACACTTTTAAAATCTATTTTAAGCTTCTGTGACCTACTTCTGCAGCGGACGGGAACGATTTATGCAACTATGAAAGAGGTCCCCCCAAGGATCATTCCTATGAAGTTTTGACAAAATCCATTCAGTGGTATAGGAGGAGATGTTGTTTAAAGAAAATGTTGACGTACGACGCACACAGCATGACGACGGACATTCATCGATCCTAAAGCTAAATCCTAAATTTTTGATATAAAACTGAACCCATTAGAGCAAAATGCATTGTTGTTTATACTTTTTTCATTCATTGATTCAATAGTTCATTTAGAATACCCCAAACAATTAACCCAGAATATCATACATCATTATTTTAAGTATATTACACGAAGGCAGTAATACATGTGTGAAAAGTACCCATACATGTTTATATATAGCTTCATGCATTGCGAAGAATCAGGCGGCAAGTAATGACATGTACAAAAAGCTCCCACATCCAGTAGAACTCAAGACAGACATACATATGAACTTGCCTACGGTATTCATTTTAAAACTTTACCAGCCAAGTAAGGCAGACTTGGACAAACTCTGAATTCTTCTTTCCAACAAACAAGTCACACAGTTCCTTACCAAAGACAGGTAATAATCAATATATCAACGGTATTTTAACGGTATTAAATTAGAGGCCATTTTTGGCTTTTCAACAAAGATTCACATAGGTAATACATTCCCCCTACATTAGCTTTAGTGTATAACTTTACCTATGGAACTACCTTGAGACTCCAACCATTGACTTTATAACAGATATATTGTCCTAATCCGATTACAATTTATTGCAGCTGAGATGTGACATGTGGAATTTTATTTTATTTCGCGCGAGCACGCAAATGCTTTTGCGTGAGCACGCACACAAAATACAGTAACTACATGTATATACAAAAAATGGCAATATAACTGTCAATTAAATGCTCGGATACAATATTATATATTGTACAAGAAATCCTACATTTCACACATACATGTATACAAAATATAAAGTTCTAAAAAGCAATAAATTTAAAATGATTTTAGAACAACATTCATTGACCCTTTAATGAACACGTTGTGCATACTTTTATATTTCAATTATCAAATAAAAGATGCACTGAATTATCTAACACAAAACAAGAGCACATACTTTTTAAACCTTCTTTTTCCTAAAAATGTTTAATTTGTAAACGTCAAGAGAATTACTGTCCTTTTTTTAAACAATTTTCCAATAAAAAAAAAGGAAACTAGAATGCGTCCATAGGACACAGATGCCCCCACTTGCAGCCTTTGTCATAAAAGCAAATGCTATTATTCTGCTCATAGTTTGTGAATAGATATCAAAATTACCACGTGAACAACTGTACTGATTATGGTAATAAGTCAAGGGCCATAACTTTGCTTTACTGGGCGTAACCATACATGAAACCCCAGGTGCACAACTTCACATGCTGGTGAACATTCCTGTAAAGTTTAATGACTCTGGCTAATATAGTTTTGGAGATATGAGTGACACAAGATTGCATACTCAGTAGGCTATATTTTAATTAAGTCAAGGACCATAACTCTGCACTTAATGGGCACAGCGTGGGGGCATAAAAAAATCACTAAGGCGATGGAATATCAGATCCTGGCCCAGTCGGCGATCGGTCATTTTTTATTAATGGTGATACTGTATGTGAAACCGACAACCTAGGCATCCATCTGTCAAAAAAACCCACCCTAGTCCTCCGAGGTGTCTTTGAGGGAGCTACGGAGGTTCGTGAAGGCAACGGAGGGGCGTCAATACCGATCTTAGTGTTTCCATCCAAGGAATGTTTCTCCGGCAATGGTGGAGGGCCATCTTCTTCATCAGAGGCACCATTTTCTGTTTAATGAAACAACATAATAATAAAAGTATGCAATAAATGCCGGAAATTTGTTCGATAATACAATAAGTGTCATACAAGAATTGTAATTAACAAAATGGTTTCCATGACAACCAATGCGTTTAGAATCAAAATAACAATAAAACATTATGAAAACATGACACATTTGTAAAATCTGTAAGTTGATAACTCATAATTCAGATTAAAGCTTCCATTTCACATAAGTCTGGCAAGACTGAAAACAATCCACATAATTTTAGTGTCATTTTATATCAATACAGTAATCAAGATATTTAAAAAAAATGCTGGATAAGAGAATTTACACTTTATGCTTTAGAATGGTCTTATCACATTTCTTTACCATTTACTATTTATACTCATGTATGAAGTATTTTTAGGAATGACTTCGACCAAACATTGCTAAATGACACATTTGGCATATCATGTAATTACAAAGATCATTTGTATGGAACACAAATATTTTTTGTTTCGAGGGGATACAAAACGAGAGTACAGTCAAACCTGTGTTAAAGACCACCTGCGAACAAAGACCACTATTGCAAAACCTGTCTGCAAAGACCACCAATTTTATCTCACATCAGACCATTTTCAATGATATTTAATCTGTTAATAGAGACCACCTGTAAACAAAGACCGCATTTTGCTGTTCCTATGGGTGGTCTTTACAGACAGGTTTGACTGTATACCATGGACACACATATTGACAGCCACAACAAAGTAAGAAGTCTTAGTCTATTTTCCAAAAGATTATCTTTCAAAAGCTGATACAGACACAAGCAAGCTACGGAAAGCAGAATGCTTCAGTAATACTATCAATAAAATGTCACAAAAAATAAAATAGAAGAAGGAAAATGCATATCAAAGTCGTTAAGTGACAAAAATCAAGTCTGCAGAATCGCATAACATAGAAAATAAGATTACACAGATCAGGTAGGAGATACTTTAGCTACATAGTGGCAATATAAAATGAAAATAAATTTTAAGCTAAACAGCAACACAAAGCTCCGAGATAAAATCAAAGTGAATAATGCATGACAAAAAGAGGCGTGTGTCCTAATAAATAAAAGGATATACCCTCTACACCCTCGAACAAAATAACCATTTGAGGATTCTGACAAAATCAGACAAATTTTTTCAATAAACATGAGACCAATAATGGGAAAATCAGCAGAAAATACAAAACTTTCACACCAAGATTGTTAAATATTAGAAAATTAATATCACATATCTAAGGCAGTTAAGGAATTTGCGTTAGTAGGTCATTGATAAAGTGAACTAAATGGCATGGGCAGGTCCAGAGTACAGGAGATTGTCACAAATTCTTTCCCTTTATTCCTTCTAGAGTTCTCTCCCTTTTATCTAAAAGGGAAAAGGGAGGAGATCTTGTAAAAATCACCTGTGGTCCAGGATAACCCCACAGCAAGACAGCATGTGACACGCTATCGTGTGCAAAATGTCGACTACGTTTCTAATTGATAGTTTACAAAAAGGGCAAAGTGTGTGCAGGTGTATGAAGAAAGATGGAGAAGGAATAGACTTACAGAAGATCAGTATATATCAGTAGGTGAAATACAACATAATACATTTGTGTTCAAACTCCTAGATATGAGCGCTGCTATGGGAATTCCAAACTCTTCTGTACGTGATGTCATTTCAAGAAAAACGCAACATGTGCTGTCACTATTTGCAAGCAGGAAACAATATTTACTCCATAATTATGGTGACTTCGTTTTCATATTGCCATATGGGGCAAATATTGTTTACTGTCAGTACACGGTGACGTCACATGTAACATTTTCTGGAAATGACAACTCTTGAAGAAGAGGTTGGAAATTGTACAGCGGCGCTCATATGTGCAAATCACATCTAAAAACAAACGTATCATTGTCAATTCATGGTGACACAGGATTTTTTGGAGGGAGGGAAGGACACCCATTTTTCACAAGTATTTCAATTATATTCATTGAGATGGTTCTTCTGCAAGCAACTGATAACTCCTCTATATACCAGATGTTTTAATACATGTACATGTATCTGCCTTGTTAGTGATACATGAATATAAATTCCATGTGAATATGTGTTTCTATGCCTGTTTAAAATTGCAAGGACTATCATATCATATTGTGCCATGAAATTTCGGTGTTTTTATTTCCATTAAAAAACCATTCACTTGAACCCACAACCAATCAAATAATCACATAACATCATACGGCAAATATGAGGCATGAAATTACACTTGTGTTTTTAATCTGATTATGATTGTTGTTTTTTCAGGGCACATTAAGGTACATGGGCACAATATTAATGTAATATGATGACTCTGCAGTCAATGTATATTAAGTACATGAAACATGTAACAATACTTTGACAGATAAACAATTATTAGTTTGGCAGGACAAAAAATCAGGAACACTCAGACACACAAGAATGGTAATGAGCACACGTGAAGTAGGTGAAACTACAACTCTACAAAAAAAACTACACAGGGTCCGCACAGCCTTAATAAGTGCTGAATTTTAATGCTTATTATTGAAAATTGCTGAAAAATATCAAAAAGTCCTTAAGTACTAGGTATCCTGTTGTATATGGCCAACATTTTATGTAATGTTATGCCTTTTTTTTTGTTCATTTCTTAACATAAACAAACATGAAAAATATGTTTAATACAGTTAAGGTATCCATAATTAAGCTTTATCACAGAATACACTAGTAACATTATCTTTTATATTAGTCGAAAAAACAAGTTTGCAATACTTTTGAATCAAAAAGATTTCCAGTATTTTAATTAGCCAGGTTTTTACAAGTTTCGTCCGTGTGTAACATGATGACCTTATAGAAAGTACAAAAAGCCTTAAACATGAATTTTAGGAAAGTCCAGTTATTATCAATGAGTACTTGGAAAAACTGTAAGGGAATGATAAAAATGAGGACGAAATTCTGGCTCTTGTTAAGTCTATATTAAACAATACAATTTAATACTTAAAAAGGAGTATACTTTTGCAGGAGGCCCAGTGGTCAAGGGGTAGAACGCCTGACTCCTGATCCGAAGGTCGTGAGATCGAGTCCCGCGTTGAGCGGTGTTTGATCACTAAATAATCCCTAAATTAGGCGCGAGTACTGGATGGTAGCCAGGAAGCAGTCATCGAGAGTGATTAGTATAAGTTGTAAGATCTTGTTTCACAATCAATGTAAGATAAATAAGTCTAAACTAACTTAAAAAGGGTTTGATACAGTTGTAAGCCGTGATGTACTAAGTCCGTTACTTTTTGAAGAGACTGAAAATGAGCAACTACAGATACTATCAAGCAAAAACATTGCAATGAGCAACTGGTATCACGCACAAAAAACAATGCAACACTCTTATTTGATGAGTCTGTATGAACCCTGCCAGAGTACTATGGATGATTTGTTTCCGAATAAAATCACAAATACCAGATAAAAATGAAAGCAAATTACCTTTGGCTTTAACTTTTGTGCCTAGAAATAATTTTCAACACATTTTTTATGAAATATAATTCTCGATAAGTTTTGTTATTCACTTTCTATGGAAGCCTTAGAGTTACATTACCGTAACTCCATAACAGGAGGCCCTGATGAGGGCTCTACTGGCTGGCTATATTTCGTCACATTTTGTCTTTAGGTTCTTAGAAGGCATTTATGGGGGCTCTATTGATTACAGGAATCTTGCCAAGGACCACAATGCAGTCATGCATATGCTGGATCTGTCTGTGTTTTGAACTTAAAGGTCTCATGGATATCTAACTACTGTATAAGTTTGATTAAGATACAATCAAAACCGATAACTTAATCGTGTTCACAAGCAATTGTTTACAGACGCACGGACGACGGACATCGCACTGTCACGTAAGATCTTAAGAGCTAAAAATGAATAACAAGTTAAACCAATTCTTCTAAGGCATAGAGAATTCATAATAAGATATACTGATAGTAAAATAATACATTGACAGTAACTCACAGGGAATATTCTCTTTTTCTAAATTATATCCCTTTGAAACAAATGTGTTGCCTTGGAAACATAATAATCAAGTAAAATAACGAGACAAAGTAAGAACAGCTAAAACAGTAGCAGAGATAACATGCTGAGTGGTTCATTTTTCTAGCTAAGTCTAGTTGACATGGTAACATACTGGACGTACAAAACTAGCAAGAGGTCAAATTGAAAGTTCAACGCAAGACATCGTAACTCCTATGTATATAGGAGTTACGATAGTCTTGCACTGAACCCTCGAATTGTTTCAAGCAAAACTGATTTCTTAAAGACAATCAATTTATAAAGAAAACATCCAGCATAATTAAAGTTCTGATATGTCCAACATAACAAAATGAATTGTAGCTACGGAAACTGAAAATGCAACTGAAATAAACATACATAAAGTAGGTGTTCATGACAAAATGAAATCAAAGAAGGAAAACATTGACATGCCTGGAGAAGTATAGGATATAAAAGATGCAGTGGAGATAGGTAGATTGGTCATGCCCGAACCTGGCAAATGTCCGAGTGGGAACTGGGCGCTTAGTCTCTGCTGGCTGTTTCGTCTTTCTTTATCCATGTCAGGTCTCGGTGGACGACGTGGAGTAATCTGATGAAAAGATGTAACAAAATAAAAATAATTAGGGGCTTGGTCATGAAATGTTTGAATGATTTATAATCAATGAACAAAAAATAAAATGAAAAAATATTGTGACAGCCTGTTCATAATGACATGATGAGTAAAATATGAGATATGATTCTTCAGTAATATTTTACATACACATAGCATAACATGATATAAGCAGTTTGACATAACTACATTATGAATGCAACAAATTGACTTATAATTAAAAGGATACAACTTTATTTTACTCTAAAGAGTGTATATATAGTCAGATATGTGTTGGATAATTTGCAGATAATGCTGACATAATCATTAACATTTCACAATCCAAAGACAGTTTCCTCTTAATTGGGTCATTTAAGTATTTAGTTAAAGTTGGTCCTTGGTTGACCTAACCAGTACTCATACATTTCCAACCATTACTTACTCACCCACATGCAACAATTACCAACAATACATCAAAGAAGGAGGACAAATGTATGTATATACATGTATTTCAATTGAGCAATCAGGAAAAAACCCTCTCAGGTATCACACTCACGACCCCTGGAGTCAGTGGTGGACTGGTTCAACACCCTCTCAGGTATCACACTCGCAACACCCAGAGTCAGTGGTGGACTGATTCAAAATTTAAACCTGGTATTAATACTTTCATGCAACACAGCAGTAAGTCAGAAACATGTAACACACAACAGGATCAGTACAAAACAGCTGCATTGTAGACACATTTAAAGCAGTATGACACTGATCCTTCAACATATCGAGGGCTCAACGCAATACTGTCGTAACTCCTATGTATTTTATATAGGAGTTATGACAGTGTTGCGTTGAGCCCTCGATATACAAGGGGAGCTAACTCTGATTTGAAGGAATTAATTCTGGATTGCGTGAAATTTAATTGCATGACAGAATATTACCTACAAACTACTGGTATGATATAGAAGTTGAACATTTATCATGTCCACCTAAGCTACAATACAAACTGAAGTTGAAATCAAAACTTGTTTCATCATATTTTGTTGTGTGCATTCGGTGGCGATCGCTTATTGCCTTTTTCTAATGGGGTTTTAAGTTGCATAAAGAACAAGGATCATGCAGTCACTTAAACATTCATAGTGCCGCTTCTAGCAATTGGACACAGATGGACACTTGGGTAGAATCACCAGCCATCCAAAAGCCAGCTGGATAGCTTACTAACATATAATTTGTACATCCCCAGTAGGATTCAAACCTGCAGCTGTGAGGAGCAAGTATTCGGAGGTCAACGACCATAATCACTAAACAAAGGGCAGCTTATTATGACAAAATTATATACTTATTATGAAGAATTTATGGAAATTTAACATAACAGACAGATGGTCAAGATTATTTAAGAAATCCTGTTTTTGTTTAACTATCAGTTTAAACACAGACGCTACCTTCATAAATCTTCTTAATCATTAAATATGCAGATACCAAAAACACATAAATCGAAATTGATTAAAAAAGGCACATTTTATCCTGAAAATAAACTTGATTAAAAAATACCACCAAAAACTCAAAATCATTGAAAAAGCTAAAACATGCAGAATTAAGTGATTTTTGTAAGATGTTACAACATATATAGCAACAAATTATTTCAATGATTTTTAAAATCACCAAGTCACACATAAATCAATAATTTAGTGCAATACTGAGGTAATGTGCTTACACCTGTATGGCACTTAGTCATTGCATCCATTAGTTAAATCATTTGCAGGCAGAAATTGTTTAGTTTTGAAAATCAAAGTCTGTTATAAAAAAGAATGGTAAGCAGCTTCAACACAGAGCATTCATGACTGCGAGACAATTGACAATTCTAATGGCAGCAAGCATTTAAACAAAACAGTTTTCATATAATAAACAAAAAAGTGATAGCCAAAAAAGGGTCATTTCTGTGTTACTATGGCAACCAAAAATAATTATAACAAAGATAAGTAGACGTTTTTACCTCTCCGTTTGTATTTTCCTTAAAATGTCATAAAAATAATATGAATGCATCATTCCCCAATTAGACGGATAAGTTAATTATTCATGCATGTAACATACCTAATGTCACAGTTTCACCATATAACGAGTACATACAAGTTTGATATTAGTTAAAATTTTCAATAAAAGTTTTAGAAGGGAATATAATAACAATACACATATGTATTTATTGCCCCACTGTTAAAGGCTGTGGTGTTATACTGTCAAAAGAAGGATTTTAATCACACACACTGCATGTATTTGAGAAATCACCCAAAACCATGGTTAAAAGATTTGAATTAATCACTAAGCAATTATTACAAATCAAACTGAGATATAAGCAATGTGTATGATCTTGTTCACACAATAAGATCTACTTTTCCAACATCCATCGAAATGGACCTCAAGGTTCTGAGTCAAAAGCTCAATGACTTAGCCACGCAACAATATATATCGACAAAATAAAGAAGTTACCTGCTCATTTAATTCAATTGGATTATCAAGAGAATTCCGGTTTGAATCAGGAGAGTCGGAGCTACTTGTCGTGCTGACCTGGGACGCCCTCTTGTTTGCAAATTTCTTGTTCACTTTTGTCTGCAAACCTTTCATTGGGGTAGATTTATCCTTGTCCCCTTTTACCCAAACAGACTCCTTACGATTTGAACTTGGTTTTCCTCCACTTGAAGTGATAGTTATGCCAGGTGAAGTGTTGACATTTGACAAACTGCCGCCAACTGCCCTGTAAACAGAACAAATGGGGTAAATATCTTACCTGGACGGTTTTTCTGCAGTCATGGGAGGTAATCATGAAATGTAACAAAGGGAGGTAATATTTAAGGGAAAATACTGCTTATCCCAAAGACTTAAAGCTGCTCAGTCAAACTAAGTCAGTTAACAGGCAAAATACACTAGCATGCCAAGAGGAAAAAATTAACACAAATCTTTGCTTTCCTTCAAAATAATTGCCACATAATATTGTATACATCAAGACGCCATCAATAACCAAACTGATTTTGTTTCTTATAATTTACTCATACAACTTATGTTACAGGTATATACACACATATCTATATCATCTACAGAAAAATTGTTTTATATCAATCAAATTCATTAGAATCATATGCAGGATTTGCTTCTTTTAAATAAATTCAATTTTCAAAATTTGCAATACTTGGCAATACTTTGGACAAACAAAAGATTATTTAGAAAAGAAAAATGATTCGATAAAGAAAAGTTACAACAGCTTTGTGGAAGACCCAATATTTACCCAGTTTACATATCAATTTATATGATAACATATAATAATAATCACTTTAAGTAACTTAATTCGCATAGCAAAAACAGATGTCCATTTTGAGTATCAAATAACCTTCAATATAAGTTCTAAGACTGAGCAACTTTTGAGTTTCGGTGTGACATTACAATAGCATGCAGTAATATGACCCCATTGTACAATATATACATACCGAAATAAACCCAACAGTTATCATGCAAGGTATAAACAATAAGTATCTGATTACAGTCAAACCTGTCTGTAAAGACCACCCGTGGGAACAGCAAAATGCGGTCTTTGTTTACAGGTGGTCTCTATTAACAGATTAAATATCATTGAAAATGGTCTGATGGGATATAAAATTGGTGGTCTTTGCAGACAGGTTTTGCAATAGTGGTCTTTGTTCGCAGGTGGTCTTTAACACAGGTCTGACTGTATAGTACATCTATGAAAGTAACAATAATAACCATGTACGCTGTGTATGATTAATATTTTATTTTAATTCTAAAATTGATGTAAAACTGTTATGCTGATAAATGCAAAATACCATTGTGTTATTATGGACAAAAACTGCCAAGACACAGCAAGTTTTACTTCCAGAAAATATACCTGTATTTTTGTGAAAGATTTAAATAAAAGAGCATTGATATAGACTGGTTAGAAGAAGAATTATCCACGTAAACAGGCTTTGGACACCATTTGTACACAAAAAGTCCCCATAAATTAACATGCCCACGATCAATATTGTCTTCAATATATAAACACAATAATATTTCGTGCCCATGTAAACAAACAACTGACAATGCTTTTGTTTCATTATTTAACAATCTGTACATCTTTGGAGATAAGTTCTTTGTCTTCAAATTGCATTTTATCAACTAATAAGTACTAAAATTTCATTTAAAAATAATTACACTGAGATGACTGTCTATTATCTTTAAAGGAAGGGGCGTCACTGATGGTCTATTCCGTATCAATATAGCGAGGCAAGTATATCAACAATTTATTGATTGATCAAATTTTCATAAAGGAATAGAATACAAGTCTTGAGTGGTGCTTATCCCAGTAATGTAACACAAACTTTGATATAACAGCCAAAATGCCCCCAATCCCTTTTTGGAGCCCTTGGATACAAAGGGGGAGCAGCCATGTTGTTTCAGTACACAACCATTATCCCCTATAAAACATGCAGAAATTCACGCTACGCAGAGAGTCAACCATGACAATGGAAAATAAATTGGGCATAAATTTCCTTCAACAACTGCTTGTTAAACAAGCAAGATTTTTTCAATTGAATCAATACATGTATTTCAAAATCTGCATAGATATCCAATTGATTTGTTTGTTCAATAACGTATCAACATTTTTCCTATTGATAACCCCTCTATTTAATGGAAACGTCATCCCACCTGGCAAAAATAGTACTTTGAGAAACTAATGAACTGGCTAATTAAATAGAGGATCTTACATGAGTGCTTATTTGATATTTTTATGAAACGAGTCGACTGAATATGACGCGAGGCTCTGCTGAACGTCATATTCGTTTCAGTCGACGAGTTTCATAAAAACAATATCAAATAAGCATGAATGTAATATCCTATTTATCACATAACACCATAAATAGATTGTTTTCAATCTTTAAATAGACTTTAAATAGTGCTGTGATTCGGCAATTTATGTAACTAGTTACATAATTATGATATTTATGTCACTGCTTTATGCCACTCCTGGAGTGCAAGTTATGTGATAAAACACATTTGATTCAGAAAAAATGGAAGTAATATGCAGAATTATTGCTGAAATCATGTGCTTCAAAAATCACCAAAGGTTACTATTATGTTGTGCTACACGACATATTCACTAAGCAACCGACACCAGTATTGCAACAGAAAATGATCACCACTTTCCCTCAGTGACACTGAATATATTTTATATACTTTTCTCGGATACAATTCCTTTTTTTATTAGTTTAGAAAAATATTAACGTCATAGCTAAGTTCAGTTAGTTATAAATTGAATAGGCACAATACATGTAATACACTTCCTTCTAGCAGAATACAGAGATATTCTTTATTAACTAAACCCTACAATCTTATGTATAAAAGAGTGAGAGAATCTGAGAGAAAGAGACATCTGGCTCTAATAAATATGCTTTAACATATAGAAATTAAGGGCAGCTAATTTTGTAAAATATATAAATTAGGGGCCAATAACTCGGAAACATACAGAAAACAGGGGCCAATAACTCTATGTTATACAGAAACCAGGGTAGGTAACGCTGTAATACACAGACGTCACATATCAATAACCCTGTAACCATCACTACTCAGGGGCAGATAACTCAGTAACATGCAGATGTCATGGGCAAATAACTATGTAAATTATATTCAGAACTTAGAATGTGTCCATAGGACACAGATGCCCCCACTTGCAGCCTTTGTCACAAAAGCAAATGCTATTATTCTGCTCATAGTTTTTGAATGGATATCAAAATTACCAAGTGAACAACTGTACTGATTATGGTGACAAGTCAAGGGCCATAACTTTGCACTTACTGGGTGTAACCATACATGAAACCCCTGGTGCACAACTATAGGTTGGTGAACATTCCTGTAAAGTTTTATGACTCTGGCTCATATACTTTTGGAGATATAAGTGACACAAGATTGCATACTCTGTAGGCTATATTTTAACTAAGTCAAGGGACATAACTCTGCACTTACTGGACACAACCAAACATGAAACCCCAGGTGTAAAACTACATAGACTGGTGAACATTTGAGAATATCAGGTTGGCATTTGGATACACTACACAGTATTCCGAGTTCATTACCCTTATTAACATATAATTCTGATGTACAAAAATAGGAATTTGAGTTACCATGGTAACAAAATATTCAAATAATTAACATACAGCAGAAAAAGATATATTACAGAGGGTAACTGCAAAACAAATTGTCTGGATTATAGCATATAATTTCAGCCATCAATGAAAATATGTATGTTTTCTAGACATAATGATGCGGTAACTTGAAATTTTAGAACTTTTATCATTTTTTAATGAAAAAAGTTTCAAAAGTCTGTAAAATGTTATGCTCTACACAAATATAATAACTTACTTATATCATCAATTGTAAATACATATTTTATCAGTAAAAAAATTACTTTTTCACCCATAATAGCATCAGTCATCACAGTAAGGTAATTGTTATTTCAAAAAGATTTATCTAAAATAATACATTGGTGTTATTATACGTCTGTCTCTGACATCATTTATGATATAATACAGTTAAAATGAAACAGTACAAGGAAACTAACATACATATTTTCATACAGATGGCAAACACAAATTAATCTAACTGTACAAAGATGCCATCCCATCGATACAATTGGGGTTCTATACGGAGTACATTTAAAAACGCACATTTTTGTACCTGTGACCACATGGTCTTTTATACATCATTTTAGTGTGTTTTAAAACACATTTTTGATATGAAAAAATCTGTTAATTGAATAACAGATTAACGTTCATCATAGCGTAAAATAAAATAATATCTTGTTAAGTTCTTAGCATACATGTGTCCCTGTGTACGTTCGTGAAATTAAATGTACTGAGTATATTGAGGGCTCAAAGCAACACTATCGTAACTCCTATATAAATACATAGGAGTTACGACAGTGTTGCATTGAGCCCTTGATATATGAATGATATTTCAGTCACGTTGGCGCTGTCACACCAGATTTTGTAAGCCAAGGCACGTTCATTTTCTGTTGATATTATATGATGGTCAAAATACAACCTTCATACGGACAGACAGGGTTAAATCTACATGTCCCCTATATTTGCGGGGCCACAAACAGAAAGCAGGTGTATATTAAGTGATTAACACTCTGTTTATGTTAATTATACCTTTTCGTTTCTTTCCACTTTTTCATGCTTTGAATTGCAAAAGTGATAAAAATATTGCAACAAGTCAATAAAATTCAATGATGTTATTTAAACAACATTCCTATATTTGTATTACATGTACAACTTTTCTTGAAAGACTGTATAAATAAGTTCACTTCATACCTTAAATAAATAAATAACTTTTTATGCAAATATTACCAACTACAGATATTCTTTTCTTATGCAATCAAATACATTTAATTCCAATACCAAAACACAATAATGAATAATCAACTATTTAAATTTGTGTACTTTAAGGTTTTAAGCACAAAAGTTATCATGAGCAATGCCAATAACAAATCACTTAGAGCCAATAGAGCCAATCGGAACTCTCAGACAGATATCAAACTCACCCTTGCCCAGCGTTAGATGGGTACATGCTGCTGATTCTATCCAAACTCAACACCGACTGTGATTTCAGTCTCTTTAATGTATTGGACGATGAGGACCTTTCGATAACCTGTAAGATAAACCATCACATTTACGTAGATACAATTCCTAAAGGATTTTGATCACGAGAAAAATATGACTCAATAATGCTTAACAATACCTTCTTCAACAGAACTGAAAACAAAAATATTTTGCAAGAAACGGATTTAAGTACTAAGTTATTAAACCTAACCTCCATCCAGTAACATACCTTTATGCTATATTCACCTTGCTAAGCAAGTATCACATGAAAGATGTGACAATAACCACACTACAGTAACATACCTTTATGCTATATTCACCTTACTAAGCAAGTATCACATGAAAGATGTGACAATAACCACACTACAGTAACATACCTTTATGCTATATTCACCTTACTAAGCAAGTATCACATGAAAGATGTGACAATAACCACACTACAGTAACATACCTTTATGCTATATTCACCTTACTAAGCAAGTATCACATGAAAGATATTACAATAACCACACTACAGTAACATACCTTTATGTTATATTCACCTTGCTAAGCAAGTATCACATGAAAGATGTGACAATAACCACACTACAGTAACATACCTTTATGCTATATTCACCTTACTAAGCAAGTATCACATGAAAGATATGACAATAACCACACTACAGTAACATACCTTTATGCTATATTCACCTTACTAAGCAAGTATCACATGAAAGATATGACAATAACCACACTACAGTAACATACCTTTATGCTATATTCACCTTATTAAGCAAGTATCACATGAAAGATATGACAATAACCACACTACAGTAACATACCTTTATGCTATATTCACCTTACTAAGCAAGTATCACATGAAAGATGTGGCAATAACCACACTACAGTAACATACCTGTATGCTATATTCACCTTACTAAGCAAGTATCACATGAAAGATGTGGCAATAACCACACTACAGTAACATACCTTTATGCTATATTGACCTTACTAAGCAAGTATCACATGAAAGATGTGGCAATAACCACACTACAGTAACATACCTGTATGCTATATTCACCTTACTAAGCAAGTATCACATGAAAGATGTGGCAATAACCACACTACAGTCATATACCTGTATGCTATATTCACCTTACTAAGCAAGTATGACATGAAAGATATGACAATAACCACACTACAGTAACATACCTTTATGCTATACTCTCTTTCAATCATTTGAAGCCATTCTTCATGTTTCTCCTCCAGATATTGATGGAAACGTTTCTGAACTTCGGGACATTTACGTTTATGCACAAACATACCATCTTTGATTAGTACCACCTGGAAAGTGGAGGTAGCAATGAGATGAAGGGTACAACACTTATTCACCAGGGACTAGCTGCGAGTGACCAGTTTAGACATGTGGTGACTTTTATTTTTATTTTAATGTTCGAGAGGAAACTTAAAAGATCAACTGTTGCTTTAATATGGGTTTTTCCCCTCCATATAGATCTGTAGTACATACAACAATAAACCGTTAAAATTGTGCTGAACTTCAATGGATTGCATTATCGCATTGAATGACATTTTACGCGTGAAAATAATATCTACAGGTGTTAATTGACATGTCATCTTGTATATTTGGGGCAAGAGTGATATAACACTCTGGTGATGACACTTAGGCCCTGAATATATTAGTAATCGTGCGGATTTTTACAACTTAAGTGATCAGTTTAAAACACAAAATTGATAAGCATAAAGTTAAACTTCAAATTTCAAATGTATTATTATTAAATAAGAGGTCGAATATTCATTAGGAAGGTTGACCGAACATTCGAATATTCATTAGGAAGGTTGACCGAACATTCGAATATTCATTAGGAAGGTTGACCGAACATTCGAATATTCATTAGGAAGGTTGACCGAACATTCGAATACCAAATTTGCCATTCGTTGATAGCCTTAGTTTAATCCATAATTATCTTCAAGTCAATGAACATTTCCGAGTGTAGGACAAAACCCCCTCCGGACAAAATCCCCTTCGCTCATTTTGTACAAGGTGGACAAAATCTTGTAAAATTCATGAAGGGGATTTTGTCCACCTTGTAAAATCCATGAAGGGGATTTTGTCCATCTTGTAAAATTCATGAAAGGGATTATGTCCACCTTGTACAAAACGAGGGAAGGGGATTTTGTCCAGAGGGGGTTTTGTCCGGCTCCCAACATTTCCTTACCTGTCCCTTAGTGTGTTCCCTCAGCTGTTTAACAAACTCTCTGTCTTTGTCATTGTCAGCAAAATCCTCCGCATAGAAATGTTTCCAGTTTGTAATACCTCCCATCACGGCAGCATCGACAATACCCTTCAGCAACATACCTGTTAAAGTTATGTGAAATAATATAACAACCGACACATGTCGTCCCCACTTTACTCAATCAAGGGGCACAACTCCGCTCTTTCTAAATTAATCAAATCAAAAAGTCCAGTGCACAATTTCATGAGATGGCTCAGGGGATGCACAATTCCTAATAAGTTTCATTATTCTAGTTCAAATACATGAAGAGATACAAGTGACGCAAACTTAAGTCAGATGGACAGACGGATAGACAAGGGTGAAAATGTAACCCCGAACTTGGTGGGGTCACATAAACACGTAATGAAACACAAAGCGATGTGATGTAAACGATGTAAAATTCATGAAGGGGATTTTGTCCACCTTGTAAAATTCATGAAGGGGATTTTGTCCACCTTGTAAAATTCATGAAGGGGATTTTGTCCACCTTGTAAAATTCATGAAGGGGATTTTGTCCACCTTGTAAAATTCATGAAGGGGATTTTGTCCACCTTGTAAAATTCATGAAGGGGATTTTATCCACCTTGTAAAATTCACGAAGGGGATCATGTCCGCCTCGTTCAAAATGAGCTAAGGGGGTTTTGTCCGGAGCGGATTTTATCCTACACTCGTACAGATAACCTACCAAGTTGATCCAGGCGAGCATTCGGTTCAGTTAACTGATGTTCTATAGCAGAACTCAACTTTTTGTTTGTTGTGTCTAACTGATCTATCGCCGTCTCTATCGGGCTGACTTTGTACTGAAATAATTTATAGCATTCATTAAGACGGGTGGATATTCATAGTGCCAACTTGCAATGTTCCTGCAAGTGTTATTTTTTTTAAATTATCACCGACATAAATATGCCTTTGAAAATTCAATGGGACTAACTATATGGTACCTAAAGTGATTTCATTGACTATTTAACTTTGTTAAGAAAATATGCCCATAAACATTCTGATGATGTTTGGTGATGACAATGAGTTAGGCAGGACATCACAAGGGTTGCCAACCCATCTCAACCACAGTCCACACATCGTGGCAGGCATAAAATAAGGAATGTTAAATGTTCTTTCAGCTCATTTGTTGTTATAACAATATAGATTTTACGACATTTTGCGAAATGTTAAGTGGTAGCAACAATTTTCAGAAAAAAAACGTTTTTTTTTCGATTGAATGAAAATGAAAGGCTTGTAAATACAGCAAATTTAAAGTCTTAGTTTCAATCTTCCAATGTTTGTGAAGGGGGCACCAGGCAACTAATGAAGTCAACACTTACCACAATAGTTTGTGTAACAGGGAACCAGCAAAGGATTCCAGGAAGTGAGGTCGCAGTGGTCAGGTTGGTCCTTTCTAGCCAAATATTCTGAAATAAAAAAAATTGACAATTTTCAATACTCCACTATGATGTAAACCTCTAAGAAGTAAATCAAAATATGATAAAAATAAATAGTTACGATTCAAAGAAAAATTATCTGAAACCAAATCAGAACATTTGTTTTCAAGTCAGTGCAAGTGGTGTTCTATTCCTCATAAATGTTAGATTAGTAAAATGAAATGTAAATGAATACAGTTATATATTGAGTGATGAATGATTATATGATTTGGATTTTCGTGTTCTATGCTTATAAAAGTGATTTTGTCCACCTTGTACAAAATGAGCGAAGGGGATTTTGTCCACCTTGTAAAATTCATGAAGGGGATTTTGTCCACCTTGTACAAAATGAGCTAAGGGGATTTTGTCCAGAGGGGACTTTGTCCTACACTCCACAACTAACTGCCACCTAATTCATGGTTTAATATATTTCATGTTTATTATAAGGCCATGCCAAATT
This sequence comes from Mactromeris polynyma, assembly GCA_032209605.1. NCBI lineage: Eukaryota > Metazoa > Mollusca > Bivalvia > Venerida > Mactridae > Mactromeris > Mactromeris polynyma. The sequence continues at coordinate 9,655,949 of JASFXZ010000012.1, forward strand.
GGAATTTTGTTAAGCGTCAACCTAAGTTCGCGAAACCTAGCTACCTATTAAAAAAAAACCACAAACTCATAACAAAAAAACAAATATCCTTAGATAATAAGTGAGTGTTAAAAATGGTTTGTTCCAAACTAGATCTATACATGAATAAATCTAATTTAAAACTGACTCGTTTTCACACAAATTGACTAGTTTTCACACAATAATCACATCGTTGTCGGATCTCAACTAAAATTGCCGTTGTCGAATCATGGACGTTGAAAATATTTGAGAATATTAGCTTAGAAAAAATGTTGTTTTTTTTGGCTCAAGGAGCGCAAAACCTAGGCGCACGCGGACACTTAACAAAATTCCAATTTGGCATGGCCTAATGTTCACTTACAGCAATATTGCTTCCTCCTTCGTCGGTTCTACGAGAATACATGAACAGCTGAACTTCATTAATCTGGTAATACCTGGAAACATAAAACCATCAAAGGTTCAATAGATAGAAACGACATTCATCTTAATTTGTCGAATTTGAGTTTGTAGTCAATGACATACAGAAAAACCAAAGTATCTTATTCTATACATTAGGGCTGCTATAGGATTTACAACCTCTTCTGTAAGAGTGACGTCATTTCAAAAATACGCGACATGTGATGTCACTATTTGCAAGCAGGAAACAATATTTACTCCATATGGTCACTTAGTTCTCATATTGCAATATTGCTTACTGTCAGTACATGGTGACGTCACATGTGACGTTTTCTGGAAATGACGTCACTTAAAGAAGAGGTTGGAAAACGTAAAGCCGTAATTGAAACAGCCTCTATATTTGTAATGCCAAATTAATGGCATTTATCAATACACAAAGAGAAGAACTCTCGCAAATAGCCTTAAAATTCACTGATAATCAAATCTGTTAAGTGTCAAATAGAAAGGGTTCTTATGTCCGAGAGAATTTCTATTCAATCTTGTATTATTACATATACTGCCACTATCCCCTTGCATCACTTAGCTGCGTAATAGTGCCAAGCTGCGTAATAGTGCCAAGCTGCATAATAGTGTCAAGCTGCGTAATAGTGTCAAGCTGCATAATAGTGTCAAGCTGCATAATAGTGCCAAGCTGCGTAATAGTGCAAAGCTGCGTAATAGTGCCAAGCTGCGTAATAGTGCCAAGCTGCGTAATAGTGCCAAGCTGCGTAATAGTGCCAAGCTGCGTAATAGTGCAAAGCTGCGTAATAGTGCCAAGCTGCGTAATAGTGCCAAGCTGCGTAATAGTGCCAAGCTGCGTAATAGTGCCAAGCTGCGTAATAGTGCCAAGCTGCGTAATAGTGCCAAGCTGCGTAATAGTGCCAAGCTGCGTAATAGTGCCAAGCTGCGTAATAGTGCCAAGCTGCGTAATAGTGCCAAGCTGCGTAATAGTGCCAAGCTGCGTAATAGTGCCAAGCTGCGTAATAGTGCCAAGCTGTGTAATATTGCCACTGTATGGAATTGGTAGCTTAAATTTCCGTCAATCTTAAATTCGCAATGGAGGAAAGATGCGAATTCATCATTTCGTTAAATACTTCTGGGCAAGACTTTTGCGAAAATTTAATGTTGCGAAAATAAAGTGATTTACAGAATCGTATAAATAAATGTTTATCGCTTATCTTCAGAAAACCTTGAAGAAAATATTTCTACATACAGTTATATGCACTACATAAACTATATGGTGAAAAACACGAATTCCTTGCAGCTAAGTGATCATATTTGTTTTAGGATTTGGTTGCATGGCGGCACACTGATCATTTCTATTTCAGTATTTTCAATTGTGGTTTTCAAAGACGATCTGTTTCAAGTTTTCAATATCGCTAATACTACACAGTGAACAAAATCATAACACAAACAATATAAAAACTTACTTAAGTATTCTGTCACTGACTGGCTTATTGAGGAATTTCTGGTGCATCTCCATTACAGGTGAGACTGCATTCATCTGTAGATCTGAACAACATTGTCAAGGAAGACCAAAAGATTTGTTTGTTTCATCGGGTTTAACGCCGTTTCTCAACAATTTTTCAGTTATATACGGCGGCCGGTTCACCTAACCAGTTTTTTCTGGACTGAAATCTAACCAGTACTAACTTACCCTTCCACAAAGAGCCGGCAACTTCTCCACATGTGGAGGAAAATCGACATTTTTGTCAAATTTTCATGGAAGGGTATGACCTGCCGCTACCGGGAATCGAACCCGGATCGCTGGATTTCAAGTCCAGCGGACTAACCACTGGACCACGGCTGAAGACCAAAAGAGACAACATGGGAGTCTAGACTAAACAAGTGCAAGGTAAGAATATGCCAGCACTGCTCTGCAAGTTACATTATCAATGGGACTAAAACTTTTGCAGATTTGAGCTAAAACTTCCATAATAAGACCACTCTTGGGATTCTTGAAAACTAGTCTTATTATTGAGGTGGTCTTAATATTGAAGTTTAATATAGAGAGTAAAAAGTGAAAATCACCCTTGGGACTCTTGAAAATTTGTCTTATTATTGAGGTGGTCTTAATATTGAAGTTTAATATAGAGAGTAAAAAGTGAAAATCACCCTTGGGACTCTTGCAAATTAGTCTTATTATTGAGGTGGTCTTAATATTGAAGTTGACTAAAAAGTGAATATGGACTTCAAATTGTGTTCTTAACTTTGAAGTGGTCTTAAAGTGATGTTTTACTGTATTTAACATTTTTATGGCTGCAGACACAGATGAAAACGATGACCATCAAGCTACAACAGAAGCAATTCCTTTTTTCCAAAACTGGCAAGCCAATAAATCAAGGTTTATACTTGTTACATGTCTAAATCCACTATCTATTACAGTGTACAAGGTTTACATTCATAATTTAAAAAATCCCAGTCAAACCTGTGTTAAAGACCACCTGCGAACAAAGACCACTATTGCAAAACCTGACCACCAATTTTATCTCCCATCAGACCATTTTCAATGATATCTAATCTTTTAATAGAGACCACCTGTAAACAAAGACCACATTTTGCTGTTCCCATTGGTGGTCTTTACAGACAGGTTTGACTGTAAAGAGTCAGATATCTCGTTTGAAGTATTAAACTATATTAAGGACTTTGAGTTTACATTCGAAACAGTTGACAACAACATTACTTTAATCAATTCTTCTGTGAATTGGATCTATAAATCTTTAGAAGAAGCAAAGCTATTAGCTCCAGATAATTCCAGTAATATTTGCAGCTTAAGACCAAGTATGGTGATCATAAGGATACATTGTTTATTAGATTCCTTGATTTCATCAGATGGTGCAGACAAAGTCTTCATCAACTGTAAATATAAACATAACACATGAACCTATGTACCGTAAAGTCAATTACAGGTCCCAATACAACAAAAAATTTTGAGTACACGCTTAAGAAAATTCTTATCATAATGTTTAAGTCTGTTATTGTGCATTGCTGGTTATTGGTAAAAAATTAAGTCAGCAGAGATACAAAGAAATCATATGTACTAAGTTAAGCAACTTCTTAAAGCGAGATTTTTCTTGAAATGTACTTAATTATGCACTGAAGTATGATACTAAGTAAATTACCGTACTTAAGTATATTAATAAACTTGTTCATGTAATCCGGGCCTGGATCTGAGGTAGTAAAACTGAGCTGTCAATGACTTAAAAGTAAGCACACATAACAGTTCCTTTTATTAATTAATTCGACACCCTACTTAAATGCCACCTCTCAACATAATATGTTATCAACATTTCTCATGAAAAAATGAATAGATAGTTCCCACATCTACAATATTTACCTCCCTTGTTCTTAATCATCAGCCATTTTGATAGGCAAAACTAATAAGCACTTATAGATGTAATTCCCAAATATGTGATAATTGAGAAAATACCAAGAGAATTTGCATGTGACAACCACTTTTTCTTCAACTTTCTGAGCCATCTGTCCACATGAGCATAATGAATATGTAACTTTTATATCTGATTATTTTATCATTGTTTACATTAAATTACCTGTAAACTTTAAGGAAATTTGCCTATCAATATGGCTGCCTATTGAGAATAAGGGAGGTAAATATTGTAAATGATGGTAGTATCTATACAGGAAGAAATAGCTCACCTCAGCATTAGGGAACAATGTTTGCATTCTTCCATTAAATTCTTGTAATCTTTCATACTCCTTGCCTCGATAGATAAACACTTTGTTCTGCAATAATAAAACAAAATACAATGTAAAACGAGATAAATACTGAGAAAGTTGTAAAATAGTTACAAGAGTCTATCAATGATATGAAGATACAGGCGACACTCATTATAACAACCACGTTTGTTCCCTGGATGTTTACTGTTGTACTGCACTTGGGATTATAATAAAGCAAAGCGCAGTATTTTTCCCACAATATTTGTGTTGTTAAATGACAATTCTGTTGCGACAAATGTCAGTGTAACAGAGTTGACTGTACTTTTATAACAAAAAGAAGTCAAGTGTTGTGTGGAAATGAAATAGATGCAGTGATATTACTTACTTTACCAATCAATCAATATAACTTACTTTAATGACATTACAAATTACAGGGCTCTAGAAATCCACTAGCCTGAGTCCCGGACTAGTCTAGTGCTGATTCAGGCTACCAACAGCTGAGTTGAAGTTAGTCCCGTACAAGTCTGTTTTTAAAGCTATCCAAAATCAGCAATTGCTCAGCAGTTTTGAATGGAGCTATCATCATGTATGTTTATTTGTAACTACCGTTAATTGACCAATATTCTCTGACAACTAGCTTACTATGTCAGACAATTTAAATCTTACATTTCCATTAGTCCGGGACAAATGTCTTAGAAAATATAATCTATAGCCCTGCAATTATACGAAGTAATTAATAGTTATTACATAAACCAGTCAATAAATGATAATCATTATACCAATCCCAAGTTTAACTACCTGTAAGAAAGAAGGAAATCCCAGGCCAAAGTAACCAACTCTGAAATACTCGGGATCTGGCCTCATTTCTTTCATGATACATTCATACAGGCCTGCCTGGCGTTTCTGAAATATACCATCAATATTACACATATATACCATCAATATTACACATATATACCATCAATATTACACATATATACCATCAATATTGCACAAATATATCATCAATATTACACAAATATACCATCAATATTACACAAATACCATCAATATTACACATACATGCATGTATATACCATCAATATTGCACAAATATATCATCAATATTACACATATATACCATCAGTATTACACATATATATCATTATACATTGCTGTTTCATCTGAGCTATTCATTGAAGGAAATATTGCATGTTGAAAAACAAGCAAATTGCTGATTGCAGACATTTCGCATGCAAAAATGTTTGCGAATCGCTGAAATTACTTTGATCATAATATCTACACATCGTAAATATCGCTATTATATAATCGATAATATGGCAGGGAGTGCTTTGTTTATGACTCGATGGGTTACTGGACTCCAAGTATCGACTACACGGTGTGCAGATGAATATACATTTCAGTGAATGTGAAAATTTACCCTGTGGAAAATGTCTGCGAAATTTGTGCATTCGCGAAATTCGCAAAATTTTCATCTCACAAACTTTACCACTTAATATAGTAATGACCATTCATACTACACTAAGCCAACTTAATAGATTGATTTAAAAGCCAAATACTCCTTTCTATAAACATAAGTAAATATATCATATCAATTAATGTATATCTCTGATATAATGCATCATTGCAAACTATTTTTCATGTCCTTAAGGCAAATAACATCTAATTACTGAAATAAGATTAAAATTATTAAACTTACCAGAATGAAGCTCAGTTTATCATAGTCAAACATCTCATTCTCATAGAGGATAGCAATCTCTTTACACAATTCTATACCCTTTTCCCACATCTGAAAAATATAAATAGGTATGTATGATAGTTACTTAGACATTCTTTGTTGCTAGACTTAGTTTGACAGCTTTTCAAATTCATGAATCACATACCTTCATCGCAATCAAGATTTAATATTAAACTTTACAAATGAAACAGTGGTTAGTCCGCTGGACTTGAAATCCGGTGATCCGGGTTCGATTCCCGGTCGCGGCAGGTCATACCCTTCCATGAAAATTTGACAAAAATGTCGATTTTCCTCCACATGTGGAGAAGTTGCCGGCTCCTTGTGGAAGGGTAAGTTAGTACTGGTTAGATTTCAGTCCAGGAAAAACTGGTTAGGTGAACCGGCCGCCGTATATAACTGAAATATCGTTGAGAAACGGCGTTAAACCCGATGAAACAAAACTACAAATGAAACAAATGAATAACTTTGTAAATTGCACACAAAATGTTAAATAATATGAAATAAAAAATGCACATAAAATAATTCAGAACCTACCTTTCCCTTTTCAAAGTTTTGAATAATGTTATAATACAACATTTCCTTTAGCTCACGATGAGTTGTGGCCTCTGGAAACGAGTTTGACTGTAGTATTGTTGTCAAACGCTCGTCAGTCCACTAAAGGAAAAAGTATAAAAATGCATTTTACAAACTTTTATTCAAACACAAATAATTCTTTAAGCACAAGACATTTCCAGTTTTCCTTAAATTTAAAAATATAAATGATGTCCACCCAAAATAAACATTTTAAGTCAAACGAAAACAGTCTAATTAACTATATATGTGCTGCTATTGGATATCCAACCTCTTCTGTTAAGGAAAACGCAACATGTGATGACACTATTTGCAAGCAGGAAACAATTTTTACTCCACATGGTCATGTCGTTTTCATAATGCCATGTGGGGCAAATATTGCTTACTGTCAGTACATGGTGACGTCACACGAGACGTTTTCTGGAAATGACGTCACGTAAAGAAGAGGTTGAAAATCGTACAGCAGCGCTCATACACTGTTATACTATTACAGTGGGGGGGAATTGTTGACTATAGGGTTAAGGAAAGAATAAACATGACATATCTCATACACAAATTTACTTACGTTGAGTAGTTTTGCATACAACATAAGGGTATAAGCAGCCTCTGTATAATTGTCGCTGTCTAGATGCATGTTATGTAACTTGTGTAAGTATCGGATATACATCTCTTGTCTTCCTATATCATTGTAGAAATCCTGTAATCAAATATATATACTACTTCATTCAAACTTGGTAGTAATATAACATGTATGCTCCTTTGAATCTCCAGACCACTTCATTGAAAAGCCAGTATACTGTTCGTTGTATCTTCACGGCACTAACAAAGTATTGCAACGGAAGAAAAACTTTCTTCGATATTCTTTTGTGTTCATTTTCATCTTTCAACTATTTTACGGTTAATTAATGGTAACAATATCATTTCTATTTCATTTTTTCCCTATTATGCCAAATTGTTGCAATGTATGTTGTGCAGTCAAAATACAAAAGTACCATGAAACCAGAAGTAACACGAAAATACCAGCAAATACTAAACTGTTGTCTTATGAGGAGGTGTGATAGTGATAAATGAGTGAGTTCAAAATCACAACATTCAGGCTGAGCATCTGACCCCTTATATCTACTACACAATTCTCCATCATAATTATACAATTTGTAACTGTTATAAAACTTTTATACATCATAGGTTAAACAAATAACAGGAGTTTTCAAGAGTTCTCTCCCTTTATCCAAACTTTTATACATCATAGGTTAAACAAATAACAGGAGTTTTCAAGAGTTCTCTCCCTTAATCCCTTCTGTAGATTTTGATGTGTGAAGTGTGATTTCGGCTGCGGACAGAGGTCAGGTGTGGAAAGCATTAGACTACTTGTACTGTATACATATACTATAGAAGGGATAAAGGGAGATAATTCTCCCCTGCAGACATTTTCAAGAAAACGCGTATATTTTCTAAATAATTCTTTTTTCAAATAAGTCCTGTGATGCCAAAATATCGAAGGTGAATATTCAATTTTGAATTTATGCATACAGTTAAACTTTGATAACTCGAGGATGCTGGGGTCCATCGGAAAAGCTCAAGTTACCCGTTGTTTCGAGTGACAAGAGTTTCGATCATGTCCTTTTAGAGTTTTTTATGAAATGCCTTATTTTCATAGTTTTTACACTTGTACCAGTTGTTTCATATTTTTGTCATAGTATCATATTTCTATTCACTACATTTCCTCATTAAAATAAAAGTAAAGTCAAATTCTTAAAAGAGTATACTATTAGTATTATTGTTGTTTTACAGACGAAATAAAGTTCATGAATATACGTGTTCAATCCGGATGTTTGCTTCACGCTTGCACCGTTATATTTATGCGTCGTGGAAATCGCTCCTAAGTTGAAGGTTAACATTATTAAATTTTCATAAAATTACATTTTATTTTCCATCATTATTGTCTCGAATGGCCTTTTTAATCGATATCTGTTTGTTTTGTGCAAACTGCGATAATTGTTTTTCACACCTAAATACTTGTCCTTTCGACCGTGATTTTGCAAGTTGTACAACTCGCTAGAATTTTAACACCTTTTCATTGTTTGTTTATTTGGAACTCCCATTTGAACAATGTGTGAAAATGTGTCCTCGAGTTACCAGTAAGCTATTGTGTATAGTTTGTGTATAGTTTGTGTACTGGGGACCGGCAAGGGTGCTCGACCTTTCGACTTATTTCTGCTCGAGTTATCGGCGGTATACTTTATATGAAAATAGAAGAAATTAAGTCCGGGACTCTGCCATTTCCTCGACAAATCCGGGGTTCTCGAGTTATCGCCTGTTTGAGTTATCGAAGTTTAACCGTACAATATATTGTGAAAATATTTAAACACACCATATATACTAGTGCTTTTTTATACTAATTGTTTATAGCTACCATCAGATTACACTTACCAACAAATTCACAATACAACTCATTCTATGATCCTTGATTTCATCTAGAATGATGTGGCGGTATTCCAGCAGACGTTGAAGTAACATTGTGATCATTTCTACAAACTCCAGCCCCTGCTTACGTATCTGGTCGGATCCGTTACATAAGTTGTACAATCTGATGAGAGAGAGAGGGGTTAACAACAGATCGAATATTTAAACAGACTGCATAATAACTGAGTTGTGCCCATAAAAATGATGTCCCTTATAGGTTTCCATAAAAAAATGATGTCCCTTATAGGTTTCCATACATAAGACAAAATCAGATAGGTCTTCTGACTCTTTTAAATCTTTCACCTTGGCATGATCATTAAGTAAGCAGCCACAGGCCCTCAGTCTGCACACCCCAGTCTGTACAGTCTCATCAAGATGATTCCAGTCTTCTATGCACTCCCACTTGAAAAGATCCGACAAACATAATACCATTTTCTAACTATTAACATAAAATCTCTGTGAAGAACACAATTTGAACCAAAAAAGTGGGATATTTAAGGAATGTTGGACCAATAAGGAGGAAAAATAAGGTCCACTGGAGAGCCTGCATACGCCTAACCACTGGTTTAAACCTATGACAGTAATACTGGCAGTCAAATGCTCTACCAACTGAGCTAAACATACAGGCTTGTTGGTTTGGTAACAAGACAATTCAAAACCACAAACACCCACCTGAAAAACTATCAAAATGCCTGAAAAAGGTATTATCATAAACTTACGTATCTCGGAAGAGTTGCATATACTGTTCGTCACCACGGCCACCTTCCACCAACACGTCCATCTGATTTATCATCTCATTTTCAACCTATTGGTCAAGATTAAAAAATAATATCTCTTTCATTTATATAATGAAAAGTGAAAAAAAAAGTCTTTAATTAGAATAAATAATTTTTTTGTCGTGCTGAAAATAATTGAAATTCAGTATTTAAGGATGTACACTACTGAGGAGCCAAATTTTTCCCGCATTAAACTTTTAAAATGGTCATTATATTTTGGAAGAGAGATATTTTCTGATGTGTTCTCATAAAAAAAACACAGGTATGTGCGCATTTAAAGATACTATGGCCATCTGAAAAAGGACAATATACAGAGCATGAAAAAAGTGCTAATTTCCAACACAAACAGCAATATATGGATTTTTTTCAAATTTATCAAATAAAAAATAATGCATTTAAGGGCACATACATAAAAGTTTTAAAAATCCACACTTACTTCTTTGAAGTTGCCCTTAATCCCTTTGGGCCCTTTTTGATTAAATTCACACAGCATCATATCAAAGAATATAGGTATTGTTGCTTTCCTTAACTCTGCAAACAGGCAAAAAAACAAACAATTATAACAATATGACAACTTGCGAATTCTAGTCCATGTACATAAAATTCAAATCAAATCAATTTGTAGTCAAACTATTTAGCTGTTACTCTTATCAAAGGGTTAAAGGTCACTAGCCTCCGGGACATACATGTATAACTAAAGCTTGACAGTATTTACTAAACAAGCAAAAACATTAATTTTTATACCCAACATGCAACACTGCTGCCATAGCAACCAATACAAACAATAACAGAAAACAAGCAAACAGATGTTTTCTGTTGTCAGAACAGCAACATGTGCAGAATTTATTCATTCTAAAAGCTGGAAGTTGAATAGAAAGTTGGGTTCTTTATGTACATCAGCTTCTAAAAAATGAAATTATTACCCAAGTATAAGTATATGACAAGAACATTAAGTGATGCCCCAAGCGCCCCCTTCAGAGTTGAATATCGTAACGGTATTTGCGGCTCACGTTTCGCAACATTTTGCAATTTGGTTCCCCGTGTGCAGTCAGTTTGATACAGTGGGCACGGGATACAATACAAAATGTTTGCAACTGTTAGCCGTAACTGAACGCATGGCTGGTTAGCCCCCACTTCTGATTCATGTGGAGAAGCCGTTGGATACTTGCAAAGGGCAAATTCCAGTTAACGAGTAATTCCGAGAAAATTGGTTAGGTCAAATGATCGCCATATATAACTGGAAAACTAACAAAAAACACAAATATTCAGCTAAGCTTGCAGTTGCAATTGTGACATGAACTGCCTTCAAATACACACCTGTTTCAGGAATTAACGTCATCTCAAGCAGACGGCCAACCATCTCTGGGATAAACGAAATCTTGTTGGGACCTGAAACAAAACAAATATACATTGTCCTTGTTATTTCCCCATATGTACAGTCAAACCTGTCTGTAAAGACCACCCATGGGAACAGCAAAATTTGGTCTTTGTTTACAGGTGGTCTCTATTAACAGATTAAATATCATTGAAAATGGTCTGATGGGAGATAAAATTGGTGGTCTTTGCAGACAGGTTTTGCAATAGTGGTCTTTGTTCGCAGCTGGTCTTTAACACAGGTTTGACTGTACATGCATTTGTAAGAAAAATAAATCTGACATGACTAACATATCGAGATTCCTAAACACAGTTCAGAGAATCACACAAATAATAAACTATTACTAAGAAATCACTTAAAACCAAATGAAACATGTTATTGCATAGAAATATTTGTGTCATACATTTCTTTACTCAGCACATTTAAAAACTCACATTTTTGTACCCGAGATATGTATTTTTAATTTCCTTCTATTGTCTTTTAAAACAAATTTGATATGAAAGTCCTGCATCACAATGACTGACCATACCAGCCAGTCAAGGGTCTTTTAAGAAATGAGGTTTACACAAAAAACTTGACTTACCTAGACTTTTCCACATGGAACGAATTTCAAAGCCCATTTCCCGTCTCATATCCTTATATTGAGATATAATTTTGTTCCTTTTTGTAGAGGAGAAATTCTCCAACTGTAAATGGTCTTGGGTCAGGAAAGATATTGCACAATGAAAAAAGTTGTTCCACAACTGAAAACATTCAATCAGACAATGAATCTAAGAGTCAATAATTAATTAATTCATTTATTTGTACATCAATCAAGGCAATCAATAAATCAATAAATTAATTAATCAATCAATCAAGTTAATCAAGCAATCCACTCAATCAATCAAATCAATCAAGCACTCAACTCAATTAGTCAATCAACTCAATTAATCAATCAACTCAATTAATCAATCAACTCAATCAATCAATCAAATCAATCAACTCAATTAATCAATCAATCAATCAAGTTAGTCAATCAAGTTAGTCAATCAAGTTAGTCAATCAATCAATCAATCAATCAATCAATCAATCAATCAATCAATCAATCAATCAATCAATCAATCAACTCAACTCAACTCAACTCAACTCAACTCAACTCAACTCAACTCAACTCAACTCAACTCAACTCAACTCAACTCAACTCAACTCAACTCAACTCAACTCAACTCAACTCAACTCAACTCAACTCAACTCAACTCAACTCAACTCAACTCAACTCAATCAATCAATCAATCAATCAACTCAAGATATCCCTAAATCTTATAAAAAGGTACAGTAACTGCCTCACCTGATAAAACTGGGTAACATGTGTCCAACACAAAAGTGGAAAGATTTCAACTTCAAAAATGAATGAAGGCACTTTATTTGGACAGCAAGGACTGCAGAGTAAGACCACAGTCCATGGATAACAAGATGCCTACACTGTCTACCAAGCTCTTCTCAAAGACAGATGCGAAAAAGCCTGTCTAAATAGTATCAATGATTCATGAGGCCAGATTTTATTAGGCACGACACAATATGATCGAGAAAACTTAACGAAAAAAACTTGTGTGCTGTTTAATAGCTGTTGAAAACCACAAACTTTATTTTCCATCAGGCATCTAACCTGTCATACCAGTTACATCATCAACAAACATATCGTCACCTTATTTCCAGAACCATGTAACTCAATTTTAAAAAATATCCATAAACCTGTACGTAACTTTTCTCTACAGGAGGGTAAAACGAAAAACAAGTCATTGGATTCTGGAAATAATGCGGCGATATTCAAGACAATAAAAATTACCTGGTATTGGAATGGATTGGAAAACTTGTCGTTGATTGTGTGAGCAAAGCACCTCAAAGCTCGCAGAATAATACTGAAAACAAGAAGTTAAGTAGTTTCAAGAAATGTGCAGTCAATATCAATGATAAAAGGAATTCAATAGCAAATAAAAAATAATTACTTTCGCAGATGACAACGCTTTTTCTGTAAATATACTCAGTACATTTAAAAATGTCCAATTATCAAGTTAAAAAAGAAAAAAAATGGTCCATGAAAGATGGTCTGATTAATGGGGTGATCATGGGACAATCTCATTTTCATGGGACAATCACAATTTCATGGGACAATCACAATTTCATGGGGCAATAAAAATTTCATGAGGCAAACTCAATTTCATGGGATTATCACAATTTCTGGGGTAATCTAAATTTCAAAATGGTCATTAACTGTGTACAAAAAGTAAAACCGATCGCAAGAGCTAAAACTCTTTCCAAAGGTTAAGAGAAACTTTTGTGGCTGACAAAATGGTAAAAGACAGTGTCTCCCCTAGACTAGATCGGCGAAACCTTCACTTACCTATTCTGCAGCATAATCATTTCCATCCAGTCTTGTTGGAACACACTAGATGTAATGAGATTCTGGAACAACATCATAATCTCCATGAGGAAGTCTTCGAGATCAGTCGGTAGGTTAAACTTGCTAATGTAGTTTATATAATGGGTTTCACTCATCTGGCGTAGAATGTTTAACAGCACCGCAACACAGTCACCCTGGCAACAGAAAACAAATAAAATGTCAAAAATGAAAATATATACCTATGTCGCAACTCTGTTGAAAATATGCCATGTCATATCACATTTTGTACCCTACATTGTATTCTAGAAAACTGTAGATCGCTATTTATTCAAAAAATTTGAAAACTTTCGAGAATTCATGTCTGCAAGATGACATCAAAATACCAGCTATGTCCAAAAATGAGTACATTATGTTGCTGCATGAATAACAATGCATTAAAAACTTGAAAATGTAAAAAATTATTATGAGAAATAATGTACTAGTAAATTCAAAACTCAGATATCACAGTGAGAAATAACAGCATTTGATTAAGGAATTAATGTTTTGCTATTAAAAAATTAATTTCAAGACACACTTTTATAAATTAACAAAAAAAACCACACTAAACCCTCAAAATGTCCCGTGAGTATGGTAAAGCAGTGCACCATGACACTGACTGCGTATATATAACAATGTGAACACAAATGAGAAAAAAAAAACATGCATAAAAAACAACAAAAATCAATCAAATATATAAGTGGGGCATAAAGAAATCTCAAAGTTTTCAACAGACAAACATATAACATGTACTCACAAACATACACATAAATACAAAAATCATACAAAAGGGTACATGAAATGGGGGGCCTCTCTATAGGGCCTTGCATCTCTCACCTTAGCAGGATTTGAATATAACTGATTAGGAGCATTGTATGATGGTGGTGCATGTGTGTGATGGTGGTGGTGGTGGGTGGGGCGTTACAAATGGTTAGAAAGTTTCATATATCTTTTTGTTTTACTTCTAAACATGAATACCAAATCCCTGTGAAATAGGAAATTCTGATAAAGTTATGTCAAGAGTTTGGTGCAAAAATGTTGTGACTGTGTTTCACAGTACAGAAGGAGTTACAATAGGACCACAGGAGATTGTCATGAGTTCTCTCCCTTTCCACTATAATAGGGACATAGAAAGAGAGAGAACTCGTGACAATCTCCTGTGAGAAGGCTGAGACAAACGGTCAACATTATTTAACATGGTAAAACTGTCTATGAGGTGGTATTCATGGTAAACAAAATAAGCTCTTTAAATTATGTGAGTTACAGACTGTTTAAGTTTACATCATACATGTACATAAACCCTTTATTTTCCCGAGTAGATTGACAATGGCGAAACATACAATATCACAACAGTGTAAGACCAAGCACCAACAACAATGAAATGAACACACAAAATCTGAATATTTCAGTTTGAAAGTAAGCTATTTCCATTGGAAAGGTTAGAATGGATTGAACAGCAGCCATTTTATCCTAACTGGATTCCATACGTAGGAATAACCTGGTTTCCATCTATTACAGTTTGCAAGTTTTTCACAGCAATACGGACAAAACGAAATATTGTAACCTTATGGAAAACAGGACTTTTGCATTATATACTCCAGTACTCCACTCTAAAACTTCAATCATATTTACTTGTTTCACTAGTTTCTACTTCTCCGTAACAAGTGGTCAGCAAGTTTGATTTCAGGTATGTTAAATAGCAAGGATGTATGCAATACAGACAGCGACATAATAATTAATTAAAAGATAAAAACTCAATTTTGATGACCTTTTTTCACACAAATGGATATACGTATCAAGTAAATTCTGGTGCACTGTAATAATAACTGCCATCTATCCAGGCAAGTAACTCGAATCAAGAGCAGACAACTACCATGACAATACAGAAGAGAAAGATGTGTCAAGAGAAAATGAACCCCTTAAGTCAAATAGAGTGTATGAATAGGGGAATTGGAGATAGTTAAATCTGACTTTTACCATAATGCTTAAACTCTAACCCCTGATAAACTTTATGAGCGTGCTGTGGGATTTACAACCTCTTCTGTAAGTGACATCATTTCAAGAACATATCACATGTGATGTCACTATTTGCACGCAGGAAACAATATTTACTCCATATGGTCACTTTGTTTTCATATTGCCATGTGGGGCAAATATTGCTTACTGTCAGTACATGGTGACATCACATGTGACGTTTTCTGGAAATGACGTCACTTAAAGAAGAGGTCGGGAATCGCACAGCGGCACTCATATTTTAATTGCATTTCACAACTATTTTTGAATTACTTATCCTTTCAAAATGGATCACAAGTAATTAAGGTAACTCTTCATTTACAATGGAATTTTCAGTACTTTGAGGCATAAAACTTCAAACATTTAGCATTTTTAAGCAAATCAAGCACAAAAGCTCGAAAACGCTTGGGTTTGATAATCTCTTGACACAGCTCTTATAAATCATACAAAAACAAGGTGTAATATAATACACAAAGTACCAGTGTAATAAACATAATATATACTGAACTCAAGTGTAATACATATATATATAAACTCAAAGTGATATTACTACATCCATATAATATATTACGAACACTTTGTTACATTATACATACTATTAATCTCTTTGAATGGCTAAACTGTAAAATAAATAACACCGGAACACTGAGTATTGGTTTTGATCATAGAGGCCGGTTTTCTGACGAGATTTTTTGCATTTGCTACAATTCCGAAACAACATCAGGGGTGTAGCTGGACCATATTTCAAAGTACACACAACTTTCTGGCATCACTGTGTTTATCTAACATCACACATCAAAATATTGTCATGTGATCAGTAAATGTGGTATCACATGAACTTGTCATGTGATCAGTAAATGTGGTATCACATGAAATTGTCATGTGATCAGTAAATGTGGAATCATATGAAATTGTCATGTGATCAGTAAATGTGGAATCATATGAAATTGTCATGTGATCAGCAAATGTGGATTCATATGAAATTGTCATGTGATCAGTAAATGTGGAACCACATAAATTGTAAATGTGGTAACACATGAAATTGTCATGTGATCTGTAAATGTGATATCACATGAAATTATCATGTGAACAGTAAATGTGATATCACATGAAATTATCATGTGAACAGTAAATGTGGTATCACATGATAAAGAATGTGACAGATATCTGCCTGGTTATGATAAAGATTACACAGCATACATATGTAAAATAAAAAAATCCTATACACTTTACACCAATAAAAAATATCAAAAATATATACAAAATATATACGCATGGTAATATCTAGCAGTAATCTCATAACATGTGAATAAATAAGCTCGAAAAATACATTAAAAGGGCTTCTAGAATTTTGGTCAATATAACACTTCGTTCATCTGAAATGATCTCCCAGTGTTTGAAGTCAACAATTCATTAGTGTATCAGTTTGAAAAAGTCTTAATGATAAAAGTACAGATTTATTTAATTTTTTAAAGAAAAAAAATCTGAGCAGCAGACATGAACAACTATACAATGATCTAAATATCTGATTAAAAAACGTGTTTATTCAACTGTTTAAAACTTTTGCTATCTGAATTGGTATAGTGCTGTTAGATTGACCGCAAACAGGTGTATGAACTTTCAGGACCGATCCATGTCAATTAAGGTAAGGAAATGCTCCTGTGCGTAAACCTATAACTGCTGTTTGGTTTACCTCTCTATCAAAACACAACCACAGCTTTTTCTCCGTCAAGTTTACGGACAAACACGAACATTTCAATACACCTTTTTTGAAATATTATGGTCCAGGTAATATTATTCATACATTGCGGTTTATAAAACCTCACCTATATAATAATGTAAAATCATTCCTTATCATATTCTATGGTTAAGGAACATTAAAATGCCTGGCAACCATATCCCAAGACATAGTTTTCTAGCACTAAAACAGGTAATGGTCGCTATTACAAGGGTACATCGGCAGGAGAGGGATAAAGGGAGATAATCTGCGAAGGGATTATAAGTAGCATCAGTATAAAAAATACAATCGCAATGACAGTCAGAACTACATGTATATTGCTTTTTGTTGTATAAATCAAAATTTATTTTTATAAAAAAAAAATTTAAAAATGTTTTAGAACCTCTCATTCGCTGACCTTGACACTTGGCACAAGAACTTATCATGTAGAACATTGATGGTGAGTGTTACATAAACTTTGATTGGGGGGATAAAAAGATACACATTCTCATTAATCAGCTGGTCAGCAGAAGTCACACCAAGCGGAACCGTAAGACTTCTGGTATGCAAGAATGAAAGATACAGTGCAGTTATAATTTTCGGACAGGAAATTGCATAACAAGGGAGGTACAATAACAGATTTTATGGAAGTCAAACAAAAACTTTGTTTTTATACATGTACTTCTGATTATCATTTTAGTGTACAACAGACAAAACCTTAGCATGTTATGTATTAATTCTAGCAGATACTGAACAATGGATGCTTTATTTTCACAGATGTTCACAGCTTTGTTTAAATATGCTAAAATCTCATGTTTAATCAAGGAACAATGATTTTCAGGAAACATGGCCTACTCACTTTGTCAACCATGCATTTGTCATTTTGGCATAACGAACATTGGAATCAAATACCAACTAAAAACTTCTTTCTAATGTAGTTTACTTCAAGAATAAAACTGTAAACTTAAATCTTAGAGTATACAGCCAAGGACAGCTAAAATGTCATCTCCAAACAGTTACTTGCAATATGAAAATTAGAAAAAAAGCCAGATACCCAATATTGTCATAAATCTACACTGAATTCCAAAGCTGTAAATCTACACTGAATCCCACAGCTGTAAATCTATACTGAATCCCATAGCTGTAAATCTACACTGAATCCCATAGCTGTAAATCTATACTGAATCCCATAGCTGTAAATCTATACTGAATCCCATTATTCCCATAGCTGTAAATCTATATTATTCCCATAGCTGCAAATCTATACTGAATCCCATAGCTGTAAATCTATACTGAATCCCATTATTCCCATAGCTGTAAATCTATACTGAATCCCATTATTCCCATAGCTGTAAATCTATACTGAATCCCATTATTCCCATAGATGTAAACCTATACTAAATCAGAACGCTGTCTGAACTAGTAAAATTCCATTACAAACTATTGTTTCAATGAAAATGTCAGCGGAATTATTAGGTTAGCATATTACAGTGTGTGTAAGCCATATTACAAAAGCATCCAGTGCCCAGTAAGCCAGGTTAATTTCTGATTACCACCTGAATTTCATGGTACTCTTCATAATGATGCCAGCCCTCCTTGAAAAAATATACACAATGAAATAAGCTCGTTATAAGATAGGAAACAAGCTGACTGATGTGTCCTGGTTGTTTTAAGTGACAGGTTTAAGTGATAGGAAACAAGTTTGATCGGATGACAACCATTAATATATTCATACATTCTGGGACTGATATCATTTTTGGTAACCCTGACAACCCAAATTTCACTTGTAGAATTCACCAGCGGATCGCCCCTATAAATTCCCCAACCTTACATGTATGTTTGAGTATAAATATGAAAAAAAAAATTGAGATCTTAAATTATAAGGTTTTTAGATAAGCAATTCTGAGTTATTGTAGCATTATATTTTATAATAAACAAAGACTAAAACACAGCCATTGCCATTCATAAGGCTTGAGCGAAACCAAAAAATTACCAAAAGGTTACCTCCCAGCCCAAATGCTGGATCCACCCCTGAAATTTACAATCTATTATGTCTTTTTTGAGGAGCCCATATGACATACCTGTAAGACTTACTATTGAAAACATTAAGGTTGATGGTTTCCATTGTTTATGACAAGAAATGACATTTTCATCAAAATCATGGAGCACTTTGATGACGTGTTTCCTATGGAAGTCTCTGATTGAATAGTACAATACTTCAAGTACATAACAGTCCAGCCTATGTTAGACAGCCTAGCCTTTTGTTTGGTTAAGGAAATATCAACTATTCACATCTTAAGTCCTCACTTTTCACCACAAATGGGTACAAAGGAATGGTAAGAGAGGAAACTATGCAGCTGGAAGGTCAGTGGTTCAACCAAGCCAACCGTATGTGACCTTTGTCCAACATAACAGCTCAACCCAGGCAACCATAATTATGTGGCCTTCATCCAATTAACAGCCCAATCCAGCCAACCATATGTGACCTTTGTCCAACTTAACAGCTCAATCCAGGCAACCATTATTATGTGGCCTTTGTCCAATTAACAGCCCAATCCAGCCAACCATATGTGACCAACTTAACAGCTCAACCAGGCAACCTTACATGGCCTTTATCCAACTTAACAGCTGGAAAAATCACAACCCTGGATGTTTATGTGACTGATATAGGAAATGTTAAGCGGCCATTAGTTGATTCAGTAAAAATGCTTATAGCCAGCAACTGCTGGCATTATTATTCCAAAGAGGAACACAATCTAAATATTGTCATAGTCCCTATCATTAGACAATGCTGTAAATTGAAATATATCACAAATGTGTAGTCTAGCAAAGGATATCAGCAGGTATAGATTAGAATGTATGAAGTATTTTCTATAGGAATAAGTAATCTAACGGAACAGACCACAGCGTAGGGATAGCAGTAACTTGTTTCTGTAGAAATTACTTCACAAACTCTAACCAAAGAAGTGTTTCCCTTTGATTTTTAGCCAATCAGAAGCACCAGGCATATAATTATAACAGCTCATATTATCATGGAGGAACATTTTTATTAATTTATAGCATTTTTTCACCAAAGAGAAACCGACAATGTCACAACGCGAGTTATTTGATTGGCTAAAAATATTGGGCAAACACTAAGATATATAACAGACACAAATAAAGCCATGGAAGAAGCTTATACCGAGGGTTAAGCGCAAAACTATCCTAACTCCTATGTATTTATATAGGAGTTAGTATAGTCTTGCGCTAAACCCTCATGACATTAACAGTAAAATACATGTAAGCAGTTTCTTTCATCAATTTCTGCTGCTTTGTCCGAGTCAGAAAACATAATTCTTGCAAAGCTTAGAATAAAACATGTAAAGCATAATCATTTGACAAGAAATTATAGCTATAATATCTGATAGAAGATAGGTAATAGATAAAAATGGTTAAATGTTAGAAAAAAGTCTCAATTCAATCACTTAATATCGAAATATAATGAATTATATTACGGAAATGAGTTAAAAATAGAGGAAAATAAGCAATATTTGACAAAGCACTGTAACAATAGGGCAGAAATCTGTAAGAAGTCTACAACATATCAGACCCCTAGAAAACTAGTTTTAAAAATATCAGATCAAATTTCAGGCAATTTTCTACTGCAAAATAGAGGCCAGAAAAAAATAATCGGTATTGGAAGCAAAACTACTTAAACATTGCCCTTACCCCCACCCCCCCCCCCCCCCTAAAAATCTAATCAGATTTATATCAATCTGAAAATCGATCTCTGGGGCTCTTGAATCCAGATTTCAGTAATTAATCTGGAATTTTGACGATCCTGAAAAATCTATAAACATTTGAATGTAGCATAAAAGTTCATGATCATGAAGAGTGTATTGTCAACCCTGAGACTCGGCCGCTATCTTTACGCCATAGAAGAAATTGTTACTATGATTCAACATTCAACTTACTGCATGTGTTTTGATGGTCGTTTGTATCACAGTCCTTAAAATAATCTCCATAATTGTGTTGATGTCTCGGTCGACAAATATCTGAAAGGATAAAAAATATGCATTTTCTTAACAAAAATATGTGACCCTCCCCAGCGTCCCTACTTGACCTTTGACCTCATCAAATGACCATGACCTTGAACAAATGTGTCCGACAGTAAACTGGTGTCTTCTGATTAAGAATCATAACCATGGGCTTTATTCATAAACATGTTACGACAGAAACTCAGACTTAGATTTTAAAATTTTAAATGTTATTTTTGCTCCAATGCTGTTTTAGACATACAGATATTAATAAAAATTGACCACCAAAGCATATCGTGGGTATCAATGTTTATTTGGACAAAATTTCATTCGTTTTGATTTAATGATAACAGAAAACTGGTAAATATGACTTTTACAAATCTGTAATGTTTGTGAATAAGGTTTGACGCAAGTCTATAGTACCTTGATTTTCATAAAACAGCAGTTAATACAATAGTATCTTCTGTAACCCACCTAGGCTTTGCATTAGGCCAATAAAATTAAAATGATGTTTTATTATACAATTAGAAAATAAATTCTGCAATGGAATTTATGACAAGAAAAAGATTATTATTATTTTGTGAAGACTGTTTATACCTTAAAATATAAGAACAAGACTTACTGGTTTGCATGGTGTAAACAAAGTATCCATTATCATTGATAATACTTTGATACATGCCGACATCTCATCTTGACGTTCCATCATACTACGTACATGTCCGAGCATCATGGGTAATAGCACTTCTCGGCATTCACGTTTAGAAAACAGTTCAGTTTGCACAAGGTCCTCTATACATTTAACCTTATGAATTTTCAGGCGACCTAAAGGCACATGGTTGAGAAACTCAACAAAGAGTTGGCTGAAAATTAAAAAAGCATTGTGTAGCAATGTGCAGTGTATGATCAAACCCCGCCAGTGGGGCTCTGACTCGCGGCCTATACCCTTAAAAATTACCTATACAAATCAGACTGCAAACAAAAATGGCAAGATATATCTATTTCATATGGATAAAAAATCGTTATTTAAAAAAAAAATTTAGATTTTTTAAGTGCAGCTGTACTAACATAGCTTTGCTATTTGCATATAAAATTTGTGTAAACCAATCAAACCTTATGTTAACCACAAAACAAAATTCTCTTCAACCGAACAACGTTTATAACCTTGATGTGGATTGGTTAACCTTTTGATAAGGGGTTCGTTACCTTACCCAAATCCACTGAATTTCAGTGAATTTACAGAAATCCATTTAGAATCCTTTAGGTTGCACAACAAATCTTAACCTTCAAATTGCACAGACCATCTTTTTTCAAGATATTTCTTGTCCTTACTAAAAAAATCTGTTCCTTACAGATATATTATATTTCTAATGAAACCTTTTACTCAGGAAAGCAATTATTTTACCTGTCTCTTTCGATGCATGTGAAACTAAAATTGGGAGATCTATTTTACCCAAGTACAATTCATAAACTACCTTAATTCCACAGCGTTGAATACTTTGAGTATATCTGAAATGGTTGCAGGCATGTTCTTTAAGGAATACATCTGAGCCCGTACGGTCCTATCAGATGTGTATAACATCATTCCTCCAATAGACTGTATCAACTGTTTCAACATGATTTCAAACTGTTGTTTTCCTCTGTTTTCATTCAACCTATAGAACATCAAGCACAAATTAACCTGAGAAAAAGCCCATCTAAGAATAAAGACCATAAAGAGTAAAGGTCAAAGAGAGTTCAATATTTTCCTCCATTCCATTCTCACACTTTCGACTGACCTTTTTTCTCCATTTCGTAACAGTGTTTCGTTCAATTATGGCAGTCAGTCGACCCGGCCCGGGTTACAAACCAGTATTTACCTAATCTCCGCAAGTAACGACCCAACATAAATCAGAAGTTGGGGTAAAATAACTTTGAAAGCGTTGCACTCAATCTGTCACAGAGAAAGAATGCCTCACATTGGCTTAGGACCCAAAACCCCAGATTGGTATGTGAGTGCTCTGAACATAGGGAGCTTGTACGACAGTTAAGGCGATATATGCCCTAGAAAATAGCCATATTTGCTTTTAAGCAATATTTTGGAAACTACATAATATAGCAAGATGAAATGTATACTGTTTTATCGTTATACAGTCCTTCAACTATTACTGCTATAATTTTGTAAAAATGTTGAAAAATAATGAAGTTATTTGAACTTTTGGTACTGTCAAATTGGACATGTTGGTCTGGTAAATCAACCTAATTGCACAAGCGTATATTTTGCAAAAGAAACACATGTATACAACGATAAAATCAAATCTACCTCATGCTATCGAGATTGTTTAAAAAAAACAATAAAAGTAAGATTTTATTCCAAAATAACAACAACAGAAACAAGAGGTGAGTACGGAAAATCTGTAATTTTTTATATTTTTATTGATATAATTTTGAAAAAAACTTGATAGCATAAGCTAGTATACTTTCTCTCCTTTCCAAAAATACTTAAGATATTAAAAATACTTAACAGAATTTTGTGTGCATTTACCGGAATATAAAACAATATCAAAAGTCATTACACATGTACAAATTTACTATACAGTGTATAGAGTTAATCCATAAATGTGTATATTGATAAACTTATCAAAACACATGGCAAGTCTAACGCCTTAACATGATCCAGTATAACAAACATTTATCCAGCTTTTTTATCACGTTTGACAATTAAAACACAGCCACAATTTGTTTGGCTGGATACAGTTCAATGTCTAATAATGATACAAACGGCATGGATGATAAAATTCGAGGGTTTAGTGGAAGACTATCGTAACTCCTATGTATTTATATAGGAGTTACGACAGTCTTCCACTTAATCCTTGAAATGCTCGTATCGAATTCAAAAGGCATTTGGCCTTGTTTTCAATTCTTACGTAACATTGCATCTTCTTCTTAACACAAGAGTTTCACCTCAATAACTTACATGGCAAAAAGTTCCCTGGATCGAATGATGAATTTGAAGATATATTCAAGTGACTTCATCGCCTGTCGGAATGAAGGTTCATGTTCTGTGTCCTCATTTGCATTATCCACATACTCTTTGAGAATGGACATCAATTTGCTGGGTAAGAAAAAAAAAGCAAACTGTTATAATATATGTTTAAAACTAACTTCAATAATGCAAACTCAACCTAACAAAATATTAAATGTTAACTTGACCAGAACTAACCAAATTATAATTATACAATAACAACAATAAAAATCATAACCCCATGTTGTAACATGTGTACCTGGGTGTAATAAAGGTATGTTCTGTTCTGTTCTGTTAAAGATTGTGATGAATTAATTTTAACCCAATTATAAGCTTATATGACAATAAACTCACTTATATGACTAGATGACCCACTTAAATGATGTAACAACTCATAAATCAAACTTGATGATCCACTTATAAGAATACATGACCCACTTAAATGACTAGACAACTCATTCATAAGACAAGATGACCCATTTAAAGGACCTGTCCATGATAGGAACTAGATGTGTCAATACGACACAAACGCCTTTTATGTTTTTTCAGTAGAATGCATGCATTTTGTTTATAAGGCTATACAATGTTGAAGCAACATGAATTGAATCCATCCACCCTTTCAAACGTTATTGATTGGAAACCAATTTTTTAAGTTGATGAAGGGCCATAACTCCTCCAAAACTTGGTGGATTATAAATCTAATCGAACTTGACCTGTATGTCGTTATCCTATGCTTCTGTGCCCAAATATGAATTTAATCCATCCTTTCAAGAGTTATTGATCGGATACCAATTTTTTGCATGGATGCACTCACGTACATGTGCACCGGCAGGAGTAACACTTTATACTTTAAAGGGCGGGGGAAGAAGGGTGGGGAGGGGCATAAAAACCCTGTATTATGAGTAACTATATACAGTTTACCTGCAAGAAATAAAATTTGAATATTTTCTGCACTGTAATACTGCACAACGGTTTACATTACTTACTTGTATGCAGTAGTTATACTGAATGATTTGATGTAGGCGTCTAAGATTGGTCTGAACTGCAAGTAACGACTGTCAGCAACTATGCCAATAATATACACCTGTAAATATACAACCAATGCTACAGTACCACAATAGTTATGGTCAGGTTTAACACTATTTTTCAACAGTAATTCAGTCATATGCTCCTGTTCATTGACTAAACCAGTTTTCTGGTTTCACAACCAGGACTTCTTTATTCATGAATAAATGGCAATGTCTACGCATGAAAACAATAGACATATGGCTTTTTAGGAAAGATGAGTGCGTATAATGCCCACTTTGTGATAAGCACATGACTTATTTTTGTATACATGAAATATCTGTGACAAATATTGAAGTAAAATGTAAACAAGAAACATGGCATTGCCATGAATCCAGGTTTATAATCATTTCACCAGGAAGAGTAAAATGAAGTGTAATGTGGTATGATTCATTTCACAGTAACAGTGTTAGAATTATATCAAGCATCATAATAAATATTGTGCACAAAATATTTAGTTAAGTGGTTGCCATTTTTCTACTTTCATTCATAACGAGCTTGATCTGATCACATCCATATAGTTTCCGAGGGTTCAAGCAAGACTATCCGAACTCCTATGTATTTATATAGGAGTTATTTAAGTCTTGCACTGAACCCTCGATACATTCCCAAAGTAGGTCTCCAAATAAGCCTTAATGTAAGGTTAATGAAAAGTCGCAGCATGACCCTGGTTGTATATGACACAAACGCCATAACAAAATCAGAGGAATGAACATGTACTATTCTTGGACTGGATGGTGGTACTTTGAGTACAAACTTCCGGTTGAGACGATGATAGCAAAGACACGCTAAAGCGCCTCAAAAACTACAAATATTACCTACCAGAGCATCAAAGACGAGATTATCATACAAATCTGACACTGTGTTCTGCATCAAAATGTAGAATAATGAGTCCAACAAATCCTGTAGAAACTGCAAAAAGAATCAGGTCAACAAATCGTTAATAAAAAAATATTTACTGACTACTTTCTACAATAACATAATCAGATTATCATGTTTTACACTTGCCGTTGTTAACAAAATCACCAATTTGTTGTGTATTAATTTCCTTGAAAATAAAGTACCATATTATAAGTAAAAAAATATTTATCAAATTAATTTCTACTATTATATATACAGCTTATTATTTGGTAACAAGTATATAACTATCTTCTTTAACATGAGGCCCATGATGGCATGCTCCACTGGCTGGCCAAATTTGGTCAATTTTTAGTTCTTAGAAGACATTTCTAATCAATTTAAGTTAATTAAAGTACTAAATGGAGGCTCTATAGATTACAGAAATCTTGCCAATTTGAAGGGCCATAATGCAGTCATGCATGGGCGGGTCTGTCTGTTTTTCAAAAGGAACCAAGGCCTCATGGTTATCTAAGTACTGTCCAAGTTTGGTGAAGATCAAATAAAAACTGGAAGCTCTATTCACAAGCTTAAGTATAGCAATTATTTCATTTTCAACGACCATAACCTCATCATGCAATGGCTGATCTAGCTTGTTTTCGAAAGGAACTGAGCACTCATAAATCTCTAACTACTGTACAAGTTTGGTAAACATAGGATAATAAAAGAAGGCGCTATTGTGGTCACAAGCTCAACTAGAATTTTCCAATTTTAAAGGGCCATAATTCATTCATGCATGGGCAGATCTGACTGGATTTTGTAAAGGAACCGAGATTTGGAAATATCTAACTACTTTTACAAATTTTGGTAAACATCGGATAAAATATGAAGGCTCTTATGTGTTTACAAGCTCAACTTTAGCAACTTTGACAATTTCAATGGCCATAATGTATTCATTCAAAAGGAACTGAGCTCTTATGGATATCTAATTACTGCAAAAGTTTGAATGAAATACAATTAAAACTGAAGACTTTATCATATTCACAAGCAATATTGTTTATGGATGCACGGATGGTTCTTAAGTAGCAAGTAGAGTTTCAGTACAGATTAATGACGCAATTAACTAATTTCCGGTAACAATTATGAAGTTGCTGAAAATGGCCCTTTATTACAAAGAATAATTATGGTTGTCTTTCAACAAGCATAGTTCCTCATTGTAGATTGTGATGTTCATACTTGGTAGGCTCTTGAAAATTTAAGACAAGCACAGAAAAAAGAAATAAAGACCTACAGACAAGACAACTAGAACAAAGAATTATTTAAAAAAAAAAAAAAATTAAAAGGAAAACCATTTTGGAGAAAGAATGTAAGGCTTAATACTTTCACATCCAGGGTACGGTGGAAAACAATTTCAACTCAGTTTTGGTGAAGAAGAAGTTGAAATAGTTTTGTGCCATCCTCTCAAAAATTATATGAAATGCATTAGCAAGGCAAGGAAATGAATGTATGATGAATGAAAAAGGTAACTAACATAATTCGAGTGCTCAACGCAACACTGTCGTAACTCCTATATAAATACATAGAAGTTACGACAGTGTTGCGTTGAGTCCTCGAATATGAATGAAAATATAAACAGATCAATGTACGTGAATAAGACATGGACACGTTTACAGGAGCTGGCTAAATAGAGCAATAGTATATACATATCAAATGTCTTCCTGTGTGACATATTGTCAACATGAGTGAAATACTATTTACCAGAGGTGAAGCGGGGGGGAGGGGGGGGGGGGTAATAGTATTTTCTCGAATGTTGACAATATGTACTGTCACACTGGGAAGCCATCTGATATATATTTTATTATATCAAACAAAATATAAATGAAAAATATTCAACACTACTAACTGTTTGTTTACAGTGGTCATCATTTTGTCGTTAGGAATAGTTGCATGCACCGGAAGTTACTGATTTACAACGCATTTCAATAAGCATCTACCATCATGAACTTGGGAAACCAAAATTGTCTATTTTTAGCCATGCGATAGTATACTATCACCCGGTGAAAAACATACTGTCAAGGTACATGTAGTAAGGAATGACTCACAATGAGTATATGGAAATTTAGCAAGGCAAAGTCATGAGAGGTATAATAATTGTAAATATTAACAATATGCAAGTACAAGGGTTTAATCCAATAGCCATGGCTAATTCAGCAATGCAGATTTCCACCACAATTACAGCAAAAATCAGTGATTTATGAGGAAATACCCAAACTCAACAAAAAAAATCTCCAATCTAATTAAAACTTTTGTATCTAATGCAAATTGAAATGATATTATACCAAATCAAATTGAAATGGTATGATTAACCAATCAAATTACCAGGATATTGTAGCCAATCAAATTACCAGGATATTGTAGCCAATCAAATTACTAGGATATTGTAGCCAATCAAACTACCAGGATATTGTAGCCAATCAAACTACCAGGATATTGTAGCCAATCAAATTACCAGGATATTGTAGCCAATCAAATTACCAGGATATTGTAGCCAATCAAACTACCAGGATATTGTAGCCAATCAAACTACCAGGATATTGTAGCCAATCAAATTACCAGGATATTGTAGCCAATCAAATTACCAGGATATTGTAGCCAATCAAACTACCAGGATATTGTAGCCAATCAAATTACAAGGATATTGTAGCCAATCAAATTACCAGGATATTGTAGCCAATCAAATTACCAGGATATTGTAGCCAATCAAATTACCAGGATATTGTAGCCAATCAAATCCAAACACTTCAGACCAAATTTCAAAGAGAGTGTTTTAAGCCAAATGCATCAAAAGGGTTTGTTTGAAACCAAGTACTGTATGTAAAGAAAATGATATTTATTTATGACAAGAATATCAGAAGCTGATTCAAGAGAAACAGTGAATTGCTTGAGAAATGTATAGGAGGGCAAATACACAACCTAGTTTTTAAATGAATGTTTATTACTGACACATACAAAGTAGTACTACATCACATGAAAATAATCTGCTGATCAATACGAATATAACACTTTTTTCAGGAGTTTGATTTGACCCTTGAGTTGACCCTTAGACCCCTAAAATTTCCAAAAAGCCACATTTTGACCCTAAGGATTCTGGCTGAAGGGTCAATTTTTCTCTAAATTTTCGGTAATTTGGCTATAAAATAGTAAAATCCAGTAAAAATTATCAAAAGTACCCTTGAGATTCAGCACCCAGTGGAACCCCTGTTTTTACATAACACAAGTTCAATGAAAAAGATCAACTTGCTGAACTCATGTTATATGAGCAAAAAAATTTCCCACAACATTCTACCACAAAAATGTCATAAAAATAAGAAAACCGGCAAAATAAATTGGATTAACATGATAATAAGCCACTAACTAAACTTGAAAGATCTGTACCATAATTTAAAGTCTTTATAAGTCCATGGAAATATCTAATTCTGAGACACAAAGCCATGAAAATTGTACTCCTGTTGACCATAAAATGACAATTCAAGAGTATGCAGTATAGCCTATATATTAGTAGTCATCTTGCTATTCCATGAAAACCTGCTACAACTGACAGTCTGCATTATCCGACATTCCATGTCGGCCCCAGTGTGTGTTGTTACGGGCAGGTTATACTGTATTATAATAAAACAAGGGATGAACAACAGATTTTAAGTCATTACAAAAGGAGTAGCTGTATTCTTATTCCAAACATTGTTAATCAACTAAATGGAAGCACCTATTTTGTTACGAGATTATGGTACAGTTCCTTCAGGAGGACACTAATATATGAAAGCACCCAGTGGTCCTGTATATTTGGATATATTATAAGTGCACAGGCCTGTAATTTCATTAAAATTAGTAGTCCTTAATGTTCTGCACTTAGTAAGAGGGGCTGCCAAAAATAGTCAAATTTTGCCTGCAAATCACATCTCCACCCCCTCCCTTTGAAGGTTTTTGTATCTTCTCAAATGTTTGCAAATCTACAATGGTCTAAACGAGCTAAAAGACAGAATTCCTGATAGGTTCCTAAAAAATCCCAGGCCTGATTTAATATTTTAGTGCTAAACTCCAGAGGTTAATAAAAATAACACAACACCAAGTTAGCCTTTGTTAAGTGCACAACACACACATATTCTACCTTCACAATCTCCTCGCCATCAACGCGCATTAATCGTGTTAAATGTAACTTTAACGAGGCCGTGTCTTTCTCGTGTAGTATCTTCTGCCATTCAAGACAACCTAATAAGTCCACTGAGAGAGAAAGCAAGACATAAAAAGGTATACATTGACGATTACACAGCATGCCACTCTACTGACGCTCATTGTAGTTTGGTGAGGCAATCATTTTTAGCGGTACATTTCTAGCCAATTTAAAATACCAAACTTCATCGATAAAACTATATTTCCAATTAACTGGAACAGTGAAAATTGAAGCATTAAAACTAAATAATCTAAAGTCTGTTCAAATCTGTTTTTCAATTTCAAACACTATTTTTCAATAGACTTTTTTAGTCTATGCCTACCAGCAAAAATGGCTACCTCACCAAAATTAAAGCTGGAATTTCTTTTAGTTGTTGCTAAGACATTCAAAAACTTGATCAAAATGACTTAATCCCCAGCAACAGGCTTGCTTGAATAATCATACACTATTCTCCCCCAGATATCTATATGGGCAGTCATTGTGCATGAATATTATCCATGTCTTTGAAGAATGTGACAAGCATGTTTAATATGAAAAAATTGGCCAGAGGTTTTGAAGGCATTGTCACAGGAAAATTGCGGTAAATTATTTTTGGAATCTGAAGACATTTTTACAGAGGCAAGAGATTTGTGTTGCCTCTGCACAGATAATGGCAAAACCAAAATTCAGCACATTATTAAGCATGAGTTCTGGTATCTGATTACTGCATATTATAGGTACAAAAATCTTTTTGAAAAAAACAATTTGTTTTTTAACATTAAAATACAAGACTTGTAGAATACTCTATATGAAAGATTATCATTTATCTCCTCCCCTATTTTCAGAATATTAATGAAATAAATAATTTTAAATTGAATGCATAACTCGTGTCTGAAAAAATATATTTAAACACCTTTTGATACAACAGAACTTAATAAATGAACAAAATGCACATTACTTCAATCAAAACAACCCATGTGATAGCCAACATATAGATGTAATTTCTTTTTTTTTTTCTTTTTTTTTTTATAGATGTAAAGTTAGTCACAGGAAGTTGAAGATATATTTTAGATGCCCTAACCGTCATTGATAAAAACTAGAGAATACGTACAATAATGAGCATGAACAAAAAAAGGCCAAAACTGCCCATTATTGAAATAGAATCAAGAGTAGAATACAAAGAAGGATGGACAGAAAATATATTGTAATTAATAATACATTTAATATTTCCTAAACACAAATGCCATGTGATAGACATTCAAGCAAAGCCTGTTAGAAGAGGAATCAAGCATTTTGACAATCAAGTCTTTCTTTCCACAACCAACATTCATGTTCTCATCATCATGCGGGTTATTTGAATTATCTACCTTGACAATTTCTTGCCCGTCAACTCGCATCAATTGCTCTAAATGCTTCTTCAATAAGGTTTGATCGTTCATAGCTTCTTGCCAGCTCAACAAACCCAGTAAATCGACTGTCATCATAAAAGTTCATAGGTAAATAATCACAAAACCAGTATGCTAACTCACAGGGGGTTGACACCAAAATCTGATCAGTGTAATATCCTTCATATAACATAATGATCAAAATGTTTTTCAAACCCCTGTGAGTTGTACACCTTATATAGTTGTTTTTTTCTGTGTGAAGCAAACACTCCATCATCTTAAGCAGCATTTCTGGATTTCTAACCAGTACTAAACTATTTTACTGCATGAAACTGAAACATTAGACAGTATTGAGAAATCTGAAATTTTAATCTGAAATTTAAATCTGAAATTTTAATCTGAAAATTAAATCTGAAATTTTAATCTGAAATTTGTTATACTTTTTTTGTACACCTTTTATACTTGTATATGTCCGCAAAACAACATTTTTCTTGTAACTCATTTTTACATTTCTGTATTCTACATAATCTGATAATTACATAAACACTTTCCGATATAAGATATATAAAGAAATAAGACGAAAATGTTAATTTTCCACTTCTTGGTCATTTTGTATGGCAAACGTTTTTCAGGAAAGAGGTTTTTTAATCTAGCATAAAATCAGGCAAATCTCTGAAAAGGTTCATGTAGAGAATATGGTTCACTGTTTGAACAGAAAACATGATATCAAATATCAACTTTAGGACAGTTTGAAACACAAGTAAAATCAATAAACCCATTACAAAATGTATATGCTCAGAAAATTCTAAGCTAAAACATCTACATCACGACATGAAGCATCTCATATAAATTACCACTCTGCAATATCTTACAATATATTCATCACAACACGTTTAAATGAAGTAGGAATGACCATGTTCAATAATTCAATAATATAATCACAATAAAGCATCTGTTTCAATATTTACATGCAATCCTAGTCAAGCAAAAAGAAATACTTAAAACAAGTTCAATTTTATCTTTAAATAACATCACATTATACTATTTTTGTCTAAACCATCTGCATAGTTTTGGAATATGACGACATATCCAATGAACAGGTGGTTGGTCACAACAATGCCACAGAGACGCCAAACTGAACGTTAATACATCCCCACTCTTGTGATTCCTTTGAACACCTTTACAGCTATGTCTTTCAAATTTAAGTTGGCAAGTGACCATGACGTGTCAAATACAGTCGGACCTTGTTCATTCAAATTCATCGGGTACAAAATTTTATTGCGAATTATACATGGTTTCGAATAGCCTATTTCAATTTGACGTGCAAAAGAAGACACATTGGGACCTGCTATTTATTTCGAATGATACCAAGAATTCGGATAGAAGGTTGTCGAATAAACAAGGTCTGACTGTATAATGTGAAATATAATATCATATCAAACTCAGTAATTACATCAGTAAACCTCTTTAAATAGTTGTGTGTTCAATTAACCGGCATTAATTTTTGAGCCAATAATCAGACATTTCATAACTGTTTAACCCTGGCATTCCTACTCCATAGAGATATCTAAAAATAGATATTTTATTTGCGTACCATTGTGTGTCAGTTTTGTTGAGCACACATATGTTGATATCTTGAAACTATCTCTGTAACTGAGAGAATAAGGTCCACAAAAAAGGGGTATCTTCGGAAGTCGAGAGTGGGTTCCGCCAGTGCTAGGTCCGAAATGTCCCGTACCCGTCATGTTTGATGCTTCGAGCTCCTTCAAGGTCGACGGAAGGTCAAGGTAGGCATGATGCATTTTATCATCTTTTTTATTGTCAATCTGCAAAAACAAATTAAGTATTATTTAATTTTCTATTTTATTTAACATTGATTGGGAAACAGTTTACAAATGATATAAATCACTATCGATGATGGCTGTCTGGGTTACTAACCAGTACTCACACCAAATTCAGGGATTGTCAAGTTCGCTGTTCAACAACCGTTGAGCCTACTTGAGCTTATGACCATTAGATCATGAGTCAGGCATTCTATTCCTTGACAACTATGCCTTCCTTATCAAATATGGTTCATACAGAACTTCCCCAAAAAAATTCAAGTACTTTTCAAGGACATTTTCTCCATTTTAAAGGACTAAAAATGTATATTTTTCGGTACAGAGAAAAAGGGATCCAGTGTATGATTAAAGTTTATCTACCACAAAAAAACCATCACTGCAGCACGGATAAAATTGCATACCGTGAGAATTACTTTAAGAGGGCATAAAACATGTCAACTACCGTATCAAACTGTATTACCATACTATCGCTTAATCCGCCGTAGGCCCTGTCAGAAAAAAGCTCCGTTACCTTTTCGCATTTTTTCATAATTGTCTGTATGTTTGTTCGCAGCAGAAGAATTCAATGGCAATTTACCAAAATTAATTCTTTTTTTTCAAAATTCAAGTACTTTTCAAGCTTTTTGGCTGTTACAAATTCAACTAGTTTTCAAGGAGTAGGCATCAAATTCAAGGACTCAGCAAGACATGTACAAACCTTGAAAACCTACACAGGTTAGAAAACCTTCATAAATAACCAGATGATTACACATTTTACCATACAACCCAGATCATGAACAAATTTGACTGATGATATGTTACCATGGTTTCAGTGTCATGATTATTATTAATTTTCTGTCTCGAAATTTTGTTTTGGGCCCCTTTTTGCCACAAGCAGTCCCTTCTACACCCCTTTTTTTGCTGTCTTGAAATTTTGTTTTGGGTCCCTTTTTGCCACAAGCAGTCCCTTCTACACCCCTTTTTTTGCTGTCTTGAAATTTTGTTTTGGGTCCCTTTTTGCCACAAGCAGTCCCTTCTACACCCCTTTTTTTGCTGTCTTGAAATTTTGTTTTGGGTCCCTTTTTGCCACAAGCAGTCCCTTCTACACCCCTTTTTTTGCTGTCTTGTAATTTTGTTTTGGGTCCCTTTTTGCCACAAGCAGTCCCTTCTTCACCCCTTTTTTTGCTGTCTCGAAATTTTGTTTTGGGTCCCTTTTTGCCACAAGCAGTCCCTTCTTCACCCCTTTTTCACTGTCTTGAAATTTTGGCATTGGGTCCCTTTTTTGATATTTCGTGCCCCCTCCATCCTCTTAAATTCCTCAAAGCTGGTGCAGAGAAATACCTAACTAGACAGCATCAGAATTCCAACATACCTTATACAGCAACAAATCATGTTCTTCATCTTTCAATGTTGTACCATTCTTATTTAACAACTTTACAAAAGCCATTGCAAATGGTTTCTCATTTTTGTCTTTAGCTGAAATAAGATATACAAATAAACTATTACTGTACAGGAATGAGTAAATGACACAGTTTGAAAGTGCAAACCTACCAGCAAACATACCATATACCTTACATAAGTACTTCCCACTTGAAACAAGGACAACTGTTTTTCTTTAAAAAATTACCTCCAATGTTTGTTAGTTAATAACAAGGACCAATTATCTTTGGTGCATTTATATGGGGGATTATGGTAGTCACTTAAATACAAGGACCAATTATCCTTGGTGCATTTATATGGGGGATTATGGTAGTCACTTAAATACAAGAACCAATTATCCTTGGTGCATTCATATGGGGGATTATGGTAGTCACTTAAATAAGTACTGATCATGTTAAAACATATTGGACTGTCCATACATGTTCCTCTATCAATAACGAGTGTAGTTCCACTTGCCCTTTAATGCAATATATACACATGTATAAGCAGAAGCTTTTCTTAACATTACTTCATAATTTCAATTTACCGTAAACAGGATATCACTGACCTGGGTTTCTTGATATTACCTCAAAATTTGAAAAGAACACTCACAGGATAGTTCTAACAAAATGTTAATGGACCATGTATGTCACAGGACAGTTCTAACAAAATGGACCATGTATTTCACAGGACAGTTCTAACAAAATGGACCATGTATGTCACAGGACAGTTCTAACAAAATGGACCATGTATGTCACAGGACAGTTCTAACAAAATGGACCATGCATGTCACAGGATAGTTCTAACAAAATGTTAATGGACCATGTATGTCACAGGACAGTTCTAACAAAATGGACCATGTATGTCACAGGACAGTTCTAACAAAATGGACCATGTATGTCACAGGACAGTTCTAACAAAATGGACCATGTATGTCACAGGATAGTTCTAACAAAATGTTAATGGACCATGTATGTCACAGGACAGTTCTAACAAAATGGACCATGTATGTCACAGGACAGTTCTAACAAAATGGACCATGTATGTCACAGGACAGTTCTAACAAAATGGACCATGTATGTCACAGGACAGTTCTAACAAAATGGACCATGTATGTCACAGGACAGTTCTAACAAAATGGACCATGTATGTCACAGGATAGTTCTAACAAAATGTTAATGGACCATGCATGTCACAGGACAGTTCTAACAAAATGGAGCATGTATTTCACAGGACAGTTCTAACAAAATGGACCATGTATATCACAGGACGGTTTTTACACTTACCTTCATTTCGTGACTTGTGTTTGAAAAGAAACTTCAAATGGAGACCCTTAAATTCAGATTCCGTTGACACAGCAACCTGTTCAATAGAATATAACAATATTAACAAGTTTTTCACACATATTTTGAATAATTTTAACAAAAGTATCAAGATTTTACTCAAGGTAACACATTAAATTCAATAAAGTACTTTAAATGGCAATCATCTATCCTGTAGCATGTTGTACATGAAAGGATACAAAAAACCTTTTTCCCTCTGTAAATTTTATATACAGTGTAAGTAATATAAAAAAAATTATGAGTTACTATATGAGCACTGCTATGGGATTTACAACCTCTTCTGTAAGTGACATCATTTCAAGAAAACGCAACTTGGATGTCATAATTTGCAAGCAGAAAACAATATTTACTCCATATGGTCACTTAGTTTTCATATTGCCATATGAGGCAAATATTGCTTACTGTCAGAACATGTTAACGATACATGTGACATTTTCTGGAAATGACGTCACTTAACAAAGAGGTTGGAAATCATACAGCGGCGCTTATATTTGTCTTGTGCTGGTTAAAATTTTCAAGAGCTGCCAGTTATGTACTGTGGTTAGTTGACCTAACCAGTTTCGCAATAAATTAATGATTCCCCCATGCAATCAGAAGTTAAGGATGTGTGACTCTAAATGTGGCATTCTCTGAGATGTTTGGCCCAAATGACATATCTTGAAGAAATTGAGTTATTAACATTTCTGAATGCAGGGATATTTGTAGGTCACTACAAAATAATTATTGCAAAACAATAATTTTTAGGAAATCACTCCCTTTTAATATGGTCATGAAGACCAGATGTACAAAAAATTCACACATTTGATACAGCAAATATGTTTTCCAATACAATGATATTTTACATTTAAATGAATATTATTATTTACCTTAAGAAAAGGGCCATCTCAATTTATAGCGATAATTATTTTGTTTCTGCTTGCCGCTGCATCATAAATCTTTTACTGAAATATTTCAACTAGCTGTTGCAATTACTGTGAAATTATGACATCATAACGTGAAATCATGACATCATAACATGAAAGGATGATGTCATCTTTATTGCGTTTTTCTCAGAAACGAGGCTCAGTGCCAAAAAGCTTCAAATAGTTGACTTACCTTAACAATTTCTGACCATTTTGGTTTATCTTCGTGGTAATATATCAGAGTTTTGTACTCCGAACTTCCGTCGCTACCACAACCTGGGTTTATCACTTTCTGTAAACATGAAATATAGAACTCTAGAATGGATAAAGGGAGAGAACTCTAGAAGGGATAAAGGGAGAGAACTCTAGAAGGGATAAAGGGAGAGAACTGTAGATTACATCATATCAAGTATTCAAGCTCAAATGTAATGAAATTATGAAGCTTATTCAAGTTACTCTCCCGTCTGTTTCCTGGTAAAACCGGTGCCTCTGTCATACAGGGAGATATGGTCATGTCAACTGCAAGGCTCAAACCCACAACCTCCGAGTAAGGCGGCCAACAGGATCTAGAATTTAGCACTATACCCCTAAACGACTGAGATACAGTGGGGTACAGCACCTGACTCCTGAACAAAAGATCATGAGTTTTATACAACAGTGCTACAAGCAGATGGGACTTTAATTTCCACAAAAACTAAGCTGAAACAGATTCTACACTTTCATAGATGCAGACAACAATCAAGGTGTGACCGTTTTCAAAACAGACAAGCAAATAAAACTATCCTTATGCTACAAAACAGAAAGCATGACATGGATTCATAAAAAATTCATACACAATTGAATAAATTAAACCTAATTACTGTTCAAAACATCTTATATTTAAGTCTCAACCTGAAGTATTTCCTGATATGAAAATTCGGGGAATCAGGGGTTCCATTGGACCCTTGAGTCGACCCTACGACTCCTGGATTTTCCAAAAGACCACATTTTGACCCTCAGGATTCTGGGGCTGAAGGGTGAATTTTTTTTCTCTAAATTATAGGTATTTTGGCTATCAAATGGTAACATCTTGTCAAAATTTGTTAAAATGACCCTTGAGATTCAGCATATAGTGGAATCCCTGGGGACTTGTCAATCTTTTTATGTAATGATGTTAGCAATAAAATTTTCAAATTAATTATAAATTCCTGAGATAATAGATTGACAAAATAACACACAATTAATGTTGTTGCGAATAAACGCAATTTTTAAAATACCTTCAATGTTTCTCCTTTTTTATTGCACACCAACATGGCAACTTCCACATTCTTGTCAGCAGTCTTAGATCCACGATAGAACTCCCCTTCCTGTATGGTAACATAAATATCATTCCGTACATCACCTGAAATGGCAAAAATGCCTTTATGTTATGTACTCACTCTAATGTTACAATAACAGAATGGTACTTTAAGTCACATTAACAGCCACAGACAAGTAGTGACATTTCCCGCCTTAAGTCGCATTAACAGCCACAGACAAGTAGTGACATTTCCCGCCTTAAGTCGCATTAACAGCCACAGACAAGTAGTGACATTTCCCGCCTTTTGTTAAGGACTTGATAACGTTCTCAAGGTGGGGTGTGGACCTGCAACAGTGAGTGGAAAGCACAGGAGATTAGTTATCACCCTTTATCACTTCTAGAGTTCCCTCGGCCACGGTGCCCCCTATCCCTAATCTCAGCCATGATGCCCACCCCTTCCCGGTATGAGCAAAATTAGAGTTTATCTGAAGGGTACTCACCAGGAAGTATAACATCCGGGAAGCCCATTTTCCGTACAATAGTCGTGCTGGGTTGTACAAGATGTGGGAAGTCTTCTCGAATCTGAAACAAAATGTCTTATGCATTATTTGATACAAATCACTGCATAAACTTTGCTTTAATTAGGGATGTCAATATTCGGTTATTTTGCTAACCTGTTAACCATTTAATCTTCCGAAACGGTTAACCGGTTAACCGAACATGACATGTATTTGTTACGTGTTTCGTATAATTATTTTGTATATTTTTACTATGACACCGTTAAACTAGACCTATATTCTAACGTTAGAACTAGTGTTTTATTTCTGCCAAGTACAGAACATAAATAATAAAAGCAAAAAGAAATATCAACCATTTCAATTATTTTTAAGAAAATACTATCTTTTATTTCACTCATTATACATGTAATATAATTTTTGATAAAGTTAAGTATTCAATATCACATTTAATTTAACAGACAGTTGCAATCTATTTGAATACAGCAATGTTAAACCACAAAGTTCAGTAAAATAACAACATCGTTATTATGTCTATTTAGATCTCCCTAAATTCTCGAACATCCAAAGAGTTTTCCGACTGTCATTTGAAACAAACAACAATTAAATGACCTTTTCATTAAATATGAGTAGCAAATGCATTCGTCTCAACCTGTTAGTTGCGGATTATCAATTTTGCCCCCCTTATGCCACAGTTTCACACATTTCAGGGACAAACTATTGAGATTGTAACTACATATATCTTGCTAGATTTTTTAGATTTTTTTCCAAAATGAAAAGTAGATGTTTTTATAAACGAAAAATGAACGATTAACCGGTTAGTGATTTTACAAACTGATAACCGCATGTTCGAACGGTTAACCGGTTAATAGTTCACATCCCTACTTTTAATCTATCACAAGAATTAACCATGATTATGTATGTTATTCTACCATTTGGGTATGCAATATAAAATTTAAATTAAAAAGTGGATTTTCATAATACTCAATTTATTAAATTAATTTTACAACCATAGATCCATTTAACATTATCATAAATTTCACAAATGCAAATAAACTGAGTGATGGTGTCAGATATTTATACAAATCTACATCTGCGAGTACCCCCATACATTGTGTAAACAACAGCAGGAATATAAACATTCCTAGTAGAAACTGAAAGTCTGCCAGATAAATCACCATTAGTTAACCCTCAACTTTGACTTGCATTCTGAATGCAACCTTGTATTTACCTGCCGTGTACCCCCTTTCAGTAATTTAAGGGACACAAACAGGCCCTGTCCCCTATGGTTTATTTCTTTACCCGTCACAGTCTTTCTAACACAGTTGTCCATGAATTCTTTGTCCCCACATCTGAAATTTAAAAAGAGAATATAATACTTATATCAATCAATCGGTCAGTCGGTCAACTGTATACTAGCAATTTTTCAGTATTTCAATAACTCGATCAACTTATCAATCAATCATTCAGTATTTCAATCAATCGATCAACCTACAAATCAATCAATCTATCAATCAGTCAATCAATCAATTTAACGCTTTCATTAAAATACAATTATATGACGACACAGGCATAATTTTCCAATGAGAGTTTTAAAAAACCAAAGCTTTTCCTTCTCGGAATTCTAGAAAATTTCCAAAACAGTATAAAATTTGATTTGCAGATGTCTGATAACAATGGCGATCCCCCTGCTAACAGTTTGTGGTGGTTCCCACAGTAAAGCCAGACACAATTTACTGCAGTTAATACTTACTGTAAGAATGGTATAAATTCTTCTTGTTCCTCTGTCATGGATGTGTTCGTTGTAGCATTTTGTAAACGTTCCGTAATATCCATGGCTGAAATAATGTGTACATCATATAAATATATAGAAAACTATATAGAAAGACAATGGTTTAATATAACATTTCCTAACCTTGACCTTGTTTGTACAGACTCGTGTATGACCTTGTTTGTACAGACTTGTGTGTGACCTTGTTTGTACAGACTCGTGTATGACCTCATA
Source organism: Mactromeris polynyma (assembly GCA_032209605.1). Taxonomy (NCBI): domain Eukaryota; kingdom Metazoa; phylum Mollusca; class Bivalvia; order Venerida; family Mactridae; genus Mactromeris; species Mactromeris polynyma. The sequence goes on from JASFXZ010000012.1 coordinate 9,696,942, forward strand.
CGTACAGACTCATGTATGACCTTGTTTGTACAGACTCGTGTATGACCTTGTTTGTACAGACTCATGTATGACCTTGTTTGTACAGACTCATGTATGACCTTGTTTGTACAGACTCATGTATGACCTTGTTTGTACAGACTCATGTATGACCTTGTTTGTACAGACTCATGTATGACCTTGTTTGTACAGACTCATGTATGACCTTGTTTGTACAGACTCATGTATGACCTTCTTTGTACAGACTCGTGTATGACCTCATATGTACAGACTCATGTATGACCTTGTTTGTACAGACTCGTGTATGACCTTGTTTGTACAGACTCGTGTATGACCTTGTTTGTACAGACTCATGTATGACCTTGTTTGTACAGACTCATGTATGACCTTGTTTGTACAGACTCATGTATGACCTTGTTTGTACAGACTCATGTATGACCGTGTTTGTACAGACTCATGTATGACCTTGTTTGTACAGACTCATGTATGACCTTGTTTGTACAGACTCATGTATGACCTTGTTTGTACAGACTCATGTATGACCTTCTTTGTACAGACTCGTGTATGACCTCATATGTACAGACTCATGTATGACCTTGTTTGTACAGACTCGTGTATGACCTTGTTTGTACAGACTCATGTATGACCTTGTTTGTACAGACTCATGTATGACCTTCTTTGTACAGACTCATGTATGACCTTGTTTGTACAGACTCATGTATGACCTTGTTTGTACAGACTCATGTATGATCTTCTTTGTAAAGACTCATGTATGACCTTGTTTGTACAGACTCATGTATGACCTTCTTTGTACAGACTCATGTATGACCTTGTTTGTACAAACTCATGTATGACCTTCTTTGTACAGACTCATGTATGACCTTCTTTGTACAAACTCATGTATGACCTTCTTTGTACAGACTCATGTATGACCTTGTTTGTACAGACTCATGTATGACCTTCTTTGTACAGACTCATGTATGATCTTCTTTGTACAGACTCATGTATGATCTTCTTTGTACAGACTCATGTATGACCTTCTTTGTACAGACTCATGTATGACCTTGTTTGTACAGACTCATGTATGACCTTCTTTGTACAGACTCATGTATGACCTTCTTTGTACAGACTCATGTATGACCTTCTTTGTACAGACTCATGTATGACCTTGTTTGTACAGACTCATGTATGACCTTCTTTGTACAGACTCATGTATGACCTTCTTTGTACAGACTCATGTATGACCTTGTTTGTACAGACTCATGTATGACCTTCTTTGTACAGACTCATGTATGACCTTCTTTGTACAGACTCATGTATGACCTTCTTTGTACAGACTCATGTATGACCTTCTTTGTACAGACTTATGTATGACCATGTTTGTACAGACTCGTGTATGACCTTCTTTGTACAGACTTATGTATGACCTTCTTTGTACAGACTCATGTATGACCTTCTTTGTACAGACTCATGTATGATCTTCTTTGTACAGACTCATGTATGACCTTCTTTGTACAGACTCATGTATGACATTCTTTGTACAGACTCGTGTATGACATTCTTTGTACAGACTCATGTATGACCTTCTTTGTACAGACTCATGTATGACCTTCTTTGTACAGACTCATGTATGACCTTGTTTGTACAGACTCATGTATGACCTTCTTTGTACAGACTCATGTATGACATTCTTTGTACAGACTCGTGTATGACATTCTTTGTACAGACTCATGTATGACCTTCTTTGTACAGACTCATGTATGACCTTCTTTGTACAGACTCATGTATGACCTTCTTTGTACAGACTCATGTATGATCTTCTTTGTACAGACTCATGTATGACCTTCTTTGTACAGACTCATGTATGACATTCTTTGTACAGACTCGTGTATGACATTCTTTGTACAGACTCATGTATGACCTTCTTTGTACAGACTCATGTATGACCTTCTTTGTACAGACTCATGTATGACCTTGTTTGTACAGACTCATGTATGACCTTCTTTGTACAGACTCATGTATGACATTCTTTGTACAGACTCGTGTATGACATTCTTTGTACAGACTCATGTATGACCTTCTTTGTACAGACTCATGTATGACCTTCTTTGTACAGACTCGTGTATGACATTCTTTGTACAGACTACTGAAAACTGACTCTGAACAGACACACAAGGCAATGACTATATGCTTCTCATCGGAAGCGTTAGGAACATTATCTGTAGAGCATAGACAAAATATACACATAATCAAGTCAACTAAACAGCAAAGATAATATATAGCCAGGCTACTGTAACACACCAATATAAATATTGAATACAAGTCTAAATACCTGCTGCACCAAACGGTCGTCGTAAACCACGTGTCTGCTTCTTGTCGTCTGCGTCCTTATAATCCATAACACCTAAAATTGATACATCAGATCTGAGTATGAACTAGAACTAGGAAATGATAATTACATGAAAAATCAAATTTGATTCCCAGCACAAAATTTAACTTTTATGCAGCAGTGAAGAAGCCTGTTGCTAAGTGTATGTTTATTTGCATAATTTTTAAGCATAAAAGGTGGAGAATAAATTACTTTCAATTACTTACACAGAGAATAAATAGCCAATACTTTGAATGGACATCAAACTTATCACATCTACATAGGAACTGCAATGTACCAACTAACAGGGCTAACTAAGCAAGTAGTACAATTCAGATACATAAACTTGTTAGCAACTTTACTTACCACATCTTACTATTTGGAAGACGAGGAATACTTTGTCCTGGGTGCGATCCTTGTTATCTAAATCCTAAAATCATAAACAAGAAGTAACACATAAAACCAATGAGAGGACAGCACAATGTGACACAATATTTACATTGCCAATGTACGCTTGATGCACTTCATACCTTAACATTGCTTGTATCACATGCTTAAAGACAATAGGTTCAAGATCTTTACAGGCTGTCAACTTGCCTCTTTTCAAAAAGAAGGGCCAAAGTAGGGATTTTATTGCCTAAAAGTAGGGATAGTAGGGATGATTCATGACCTTTGGAATATCAAAAATGGTCAAAAAATTCACTTCACTGTACATTTTCTATGATTAGACCCCTGTGCTTCATGCTGGGGAAATAAATATTTTGAGCTAATGCCTCAGATTTAAAAAAAATAGGATTAGAAAGGCTCTTTCAAGAAAAAGTAGGGGGAAAGTAAAAAAGTAGGGAAAGGTAGGGCCTACTTGACTTTAAGATAACAATAGAGGTCTCCATGGACAAGTGGTCATGGTACATGACTAAAAATCACTTCCTCTTTACCACTGGTTTAAATCCCACCCGGGATGCAGAGTTTGTAAGTAAGAAAGTTACCCAGCTGGCTTACAGAAGGTCAGTGGTTCCGTCCAAAGTCTTCCTTGTAAGTATGAATGAGAATTTTTCTAATTTTAATTCAGAATGAAAAGTAAATAGCAAAGAACCTATTCCGATAACTTAGTACAAAGAAATTTAAATTATGATACGAAAACTCAACTGTGTAATATAATATATTACTTACAGTAAACACCACTCGAATACTGCTTAAAAAATCGGGGTCTTTATGAAGTCTCTCATGATCCCACTTAACAATGTAATTCTCACTGTAAAATAACAAAACATGAATATGAAATACAGTCAACTCTCATTATCACAACCTTGGATTTTCCTTGTTTTTATTGAGTATGCTGATCACTGACTGAATGAGCAGATTCATTCCAACCATATTTGTGTCATAAAACAAAAAGTCTGAAGTCTGATTTGACTGCAGTACATGTATCAGGGGTTCTATTTGACCCTGCAGTTGATCATTTGACTTCAGGAATTTCCAAAAAAGCCACACACGGATTCTGACTGAAGGGTCGATTTTTCTCTAAATTATAGGCAATTTATTATAAGGCTATAAAATGATAAAATCCTGTCAAAAATAATCAAAATGACATGAGATTCAGCCCCTTGTGAAACCCCTGAGCATGCCCACTAAAAAAAAGATACACACACAACAGTTTTCATTATTCTGTATTAAATCTTCAATTATCCTTTGAAAGGGATATTTAATCGTCATTTTTCTTATCGTTCATGTAATGAACCTGGAAGCATTGTCTACCATCTACATTTAATGGTACTTCCATTTTGACATAATATTCAAGAGTAAAAGGTACACAGCCTCATTTTCCATCAAAATACGGTAAGTAATAATTTTCAGAATGTAGCATGTTAATGCCTTCACACAGACGTACTCTAAAATATTGCATTACAACTTTTCTTAACAGTTTCCCAAAACTGCAAAACTGCAAAACACGAGTCAGATACAGAGGTGCGTTTTTTAGAGGTAGGAAAAATAGAATTCTACCTAGCGCTACGTAGGGAAAGTAGCGGTTATTTAAACGTAGGAAAAGTAGCCCATATCTTAAGATAGGTAGCGTGATCTGACAGTGCTAGCTCTGCTTAACAAAATGGCATCCATGCGGAACAGTGTAATCTGGTCTGGCGTGCGCCAGTTTGTGGCTAGCGAAGCGTTCAAACGTTTTTAGACAGCTAGCATTTCTACATTGACTAACTTTTCTCGCTTACTTCCCCTAACTCTAAAAAATGCACCTCTGGTATTTCCTATGCTAGCACTAACTGTGCGCATAGGTCAGGATAGAAAATATCTGTATCGGACACTTAAATATGTAGATTTGGGAAACATTCGAGAAAAAAGACAATGCCGAGTTGAAGAGAACATCATTCTGTGTGGAGGCCATTACCATCACTTTTCTCATATTGATGACTAAGCATATTTTGTAACAAAAATAAGACTGTAACTTCTCAACCATAGTAGCTGATTATTTACCAAAACTGTTTTACTATGATGAAATAACGAATGACATGACAATTGCCATACAGTGATGGCCACTCCTGTTATTGATCAAACTCATTTTCAGAAAACTATAAAGGCCAAACAAGGCTCACTTTAAATCATTTTTAAAAAGATTGTTTAATAAATTCTAGAGCTGTGATTTGGCAAAATGCATATCGACGATATCGATATATCGGAGGAGAAATATCGACGATACATCGATATAACAAGTATTGTTCATTAAAATGCCATTTACATGCTTGCAGTACATAATTTCATATGTTTTCTCATCTAGTTATGTCTTTTACATACTTGTATATTACTTCCAACATCTTGTTTCCTTACTATAATGAAGTGTTGTTTTTTTAGCAAATTGATAAGGAAAATATTAATAATCTTCAGTTATTTATTTTTCCTTGAACACATGAGATGCATATGGCAAAATTTCACACATAGCCTTTTGACAATGCACCAACTTCCAGTTTTGTTGTGGGTGATTTTTCATCATTTTCAGGCATATATATTTATTATTCATAACTATCGATTTTTTTAAAAATATGTATCGATATTTGATCAACAGAAACATATCAATGATACATCAATAGCATTTCTATCAATGGCAGCTCTAATAAATTCTGTAATTTTTTAATCATCCATGTAATATCCTATGTACCGGGGCGATCCAGGTTTGATTCCCCGTTGCGGCAGATCATACCCTTCCATGAAAATTTGACTAAAAATGTTGATTTTCCTCCACATGTGGAGAAGTTGCCGGCTCCTTGTTGAAGGGTAATAGTACTGGTTAGAATTCAGTCCAGGAAAAACTGGTTAGGTGAACCGGCCGCCGTATATAACTGAAATATCGTTGAGAAACGGCTTTAAACCCGATGAAACAAACACATATCCTATGTACGTTCTACTTACCAAATATATTTCATTTCTTTCGCATCATAAAGGTTTATTAGTATATCTACATCATCAACACGACACACAAAGTTATGTAATCTCACATACAGATTGTATGTAGTCCCAACTGAAGCTTTGTTCTCCACGTATGCCTTACTACCCGTCTGAAACATTTAAAAACAGATTTTTATCCTATATGATGAACAAACATTATCCACATTTGCCAAATGTTCACGCAAATAAAACTGCACGGGTTCGATGCAAAGTTATTGTTTACGCTTCTTGATCCAGACTGAGTTGCAATATAAAACACACAATGATAACAATCATTTCATAGGGAAACATAAATATAGCGGCATTTTTTCTCTTCTCTGATAGCTGCATGAAAGTTTCGAACTAAGTTTTTAGATCACAAAAGTACTTTCTATTAGTTTTGATGTTTTTCTGAACCGAAAGTAGCCGAATTTAGACAACAGAATGAAAGTACAGGCTTACTGCGACCTTAATTAGAAATTCTGACAAATTTTCTACTTCATCAGTTTAGTTACAAAATGGGAACGACATTCCGTGACAAAAAAAATCATTTTTTCACATCATTATCAGTTCAGGAAACATTATACATGTATTCAATAGCTTAAAATTCCTAAAATTCCTCAGTGAGAGCAAATTGAATCGAAAGAAAGTAAGAAATTAAATGCCTCACTTATTGCAAAATATGTCCATTCAGGGACGTCATTCCATATTACATATGTTATGAAGTTGTGTTTTTGCATACAATAATCATCACATAACAATTTAATGCCACTTTAACACTGACCATGGAATTCAGATTATTGGAAATACAGTCAAACCTGTGTTAAAGACAACCTGCGAACAAAGACCACTATTGCAAAACCTGTCTGCAAATACCACCTCTTTGATCTCCCATCAGACCATTTTCAATGATATTTAATCTGTTAATAGAGACCACCTGTAAACAAAGACCACATTTTGCTGTTCCCATGTGTGGTCTTTACAGACAGGTTTGACTGTAATGGAAAAAACATTTTTGAATTGCGGCAGAATTTAATTTCAGAGGAAGAGCACATGTCAGTGGGTGTGTCCAGGTATCGTAATTGATAACAATTTTTAATAATGGTCTTACCATTTCACTTCTAAGCTGATCCGCAGCGGTAACATGCTGAAATGGAAAGATAGCGATAATAGAAAAACATGTTTCGAAAACAAATAAATGCCCGCAAACAGCAATCATCTATTGCAATCTAAGTCTTTATTTCAGCACCATCTTACTTCAATTTGTGCTAGATACAGTGGCATAGTGGTCAAGAGGAGCAGTACCTGACAACTGATTCACATCTAGAGCAAGGAAGAACCACAAGCTATACAGTCCCTGAAACTGGTGCTAGTATACATAGTTCCACATCTACAATATTTACCTCCCTTTTCTCAACTGTCGGCCATTTTGATAGGCAAAACAGATAAGACCTTATAGGAGTAATTTCCAAATATGTGATAATTGAGAAAACGGGGCCTTATTGAATTATATACTGAAATTCAGACTTTGTATTTGCCTATATTGACCAGCTTTTTGTGTTCATTTATATTGACCAGTCTTCCGTGTGCATTAAGGTTCATGTTAAGGGGATTTTGCATATTACAATTCACTGATTTTTTTAGTAAAATAACAATGCAATATGGATTATTATATATCTAAATGTTCGTCTGAATGAGCAGATACAGATAGATTATTTGTTATTGACAAATAATGTAATTTAAAACAAAAATACTTATAATGTTCAGACTTTTTAGAAAATATGTAAAAAAAATAACAACTCTTTAAATAATTTCAACTATTACTTTTTTTGATCCATAAAACACTATTCTAGGTGACAGAGACAAAAGAAAGTCTAAAACACTTGGATTAACTTTTAAATGTCAACAAACAAAAATGGCAGCGCCCAGTGACAATATTTGAACAAGTTTGACATCAAATTTCTACTTTGTTGATCAAATCTAGAATAAATAAGTTCTCGTACCATCTTACTATGATAATGAATAATAATGTTGGTATGATTTTAAACTTAAAATGTTTTCCGATAATAAGTTGGATATATTTTTAGCGAAGGACCCTTTTTTACCTGAAATGTCACTTAATTTTGGCCTATACAGCTATGGTAGTGCATAAAGGCATAATATTAAACACCCAATTTATTCTTGTTACTCCTATCATTTATATTATGCAACTGATTTGAGTTAGAATGTATTGAATTCCCAGAAATTTGTGTTGCATTATTTGTAGCAATATGCAATGCCAATCCGCTTGACATGAACCATAAATAAATATGAATGCAATTTTGCCTGAATAAGTGTTGTTACCCACTGTACGCCTTTGCCAACATTTTAAAATCGAAGTCTAAATTTAGATCCACTGAAATTCAACCTGTAGTCAAATCCTGTATGTATTTCCATTACAACTGCAGCATGATTTTGATGGTATATTGTTTGTGTTGTACAATTAGATGGCAAACCCACCTACATAGCAACTTGGAGTAGAACTATTCTGAGTAGTATTCACATACCTCTTTATAAATTCGAACAACACTGGAACTCTCAGGGTTAAGTATATTTCCTTCATCATCTCGTACAACAAGATCAAATCCCAGTAATCTGAATCAACAGAAAATAAGCCCCGACATTTTTTATATGCAGTCTACATAACAGAATAATAAAATGCTAATTAAAACATGTTATTTTGCACCAATAGCTACAAATTCACACATCAAGGGCCATAACTCAGCTTAAACTCAAATTAATATTTTTTCTGAGATATCGTATACATCTAAATATTTCAAATCATAAATATCAGTTGTTTCTTAAATAAAAATGTGTTTGTTAGTGAATGATTCAGGGGCCATGACCCCAGATTATAATGTCTATGACCTGGAGCCCAGATGTACCCCTGAAGCAACAACAAAATATATGGAAGTTGTGGATTCAGACTGAAGTGATGCTGGTCTCTATTCTAGGGTGATTTTTCTCGCTACTAACCAGCCATGGTTTAAAACTTACGCATTCCCTAGATCAATTTTGGCGGCAGCTTTCTGCTTCAGATCCTTGAGTTGTTCATTTGTGATCTTTTTGGATGTGATTTCTTTTCTCCACACCAGCAAGTCTAGAATCATCTGCTGTACGTGGTCAAACTGCTTGTCATCAGTCTGAAAGGAGGATCCAGCGTAAATACAAATACGAGAACCCAACCCTTTATTTGGACCCAATCCTTTATTTGGACCAATCCTTTATTTCGACACAACCCTTTATTTGGACACAACCCTTTATTTAGACCTAACCCTTTATTTCGACACAACCCTTTATTTCGACACAACCCTTTATTTCGACACAACCCTTTATTTGGACACAACCCTTTATTTGGACTGATTTCGTCCATTAGGTCAAGTTTTATCAGATTAGACTTCACTTTATGGGAGACACTCAGCCAGTTTCAAACCACCACTTACATGTTCTTCAGTAAGCAATGACAAAAGCTCTCAAGCATGTAACACAACAGAACATCATTAAATAAATAATCTCTTGTCAAGGAGATAGAAAAATAATCTTCAGTCAAGGAAGATGAATAAGACTACAAATACAAAATACCATATAATACATCAGAACAAAATAAATCCATGATTAAATATCATTTCTGCAAAAGTTATACAAAATGACAATGAAAACCCATTAGCAAGTTGATACCTAGATACATCAATTACGAACAGGGGCTTAGCTAGCAATATGCACATGTGTATGCGTGTTGTTTATCAGTTGGAAAAATGAAAAAATAATTACTACAAAAACTGAGGCATTCTGAGTATTGAAATCAGAAGTACAAATGTCATCAATTTTCAAGCCTACTGGTTTTACAAGGGATTAGACAGACGGTATTCAAAAAAGCAAAAAGATCACAATATTGGATTTAAAGGAATACAAAACAATTCCAGATGACATCTTAATGAAGTAATGTGAAAACAAAAGACTTTATACATGAATAATCTTACCACATATTGGTTTTTCCAGTACATGAACCATTCTCTAACAACTGAAGAGATTTCCTGAGCAATGGGAGGTTCTTTCGGTATAGCTGTCAATAAAGACCTGTAAAACAGACACATTTCAATTCAGTTCAGGCTTCTGTAGAATAAAACGGCCGCATATTTTCAGAATGGCCATAGCCACTAAGTTACTGATTGTTGTGTACTTTGATCGAAGCCAAATTTAAAACGCTAATCAAGGGACTAACTATAGCAATGAAATTAAACTAGCTGGTATATAAACGTTATTTGAACCACAGGAGATTGACGTGAGTTCTCTCCCTTTATCCCTTCTAGAGTTCTCTCCCTTTATCCCTTCTGTAGTGTATGTATACATGTTTCAATAAATTTTCATTGGAATCCGTTATTTAGCATTTATAGCTGAGAGACAGAAAGTGCTAATTCTCTCCCTTTATCCCTTCTAGAGTTATCTCCCTTTATCCCTTCTGTAGTAGTAGTAGTACATGTATATTGATATATGTATATTGTACTACATAATAGATACAGATTTTGATGAAATTAACAACCTCTTTCGAATGTAAATATTTGTCTGCTTCTTTCTGGACAATGTTTTCAGTGCTATTTATACAGTTTGTTATTAATAGCATTGATACTCCTTAATTTGTAATTGATGAATTATTCCACACTGTCAAAACACAGACACCACAATTTACGAACCAGTAAAATCCAGTAAAAAGGTATCAAAATAACCCTTGAAATTCAGCCCCCTAAACCCCTGATGCATACATTTTTTTACCAATACCAATAAAATGCTCATCAGTATAAACAGATTACCCTTTATGTTGCCATGGAAACCAGAAATTAAAGTCAATTATGCCTGTATCAGCAATTTAAAGGAGGACTCTACAAATCCAACAAGGTTTAAGATTACAACTGCTTTCCTGGTGAATTATATAAAATATGAACTAATATCACTTTTACAATTTTAGTATCAATCGTATTCCAGCAACAAATAATAAATGCAAGACTCAAATTTTTATGCAACACTGTTCAATTGCATTAGCAAAAAAAATGCATGGCATTACTGCACCTGAAACTTAGGGGTAAGACGATTTGTCAATCCAGCTATTTATCTCGATGCAAGCCGCCAAATACACCAATCAATACGCGTCCAGTTAAATTGTTTGTATTGATTCGTCCTTTTTATTTATTGCCAAGAACTTTAACAAGGGTTCAATACATGTAGTATTAAATGTATATATGTTAAAATGTGACTCAATATGGCTATAAAAATGAAGCCAACATCAAATTGACTTTTAACGTTTTTTATCAGTCAATCCGTACTAGTGGTTCATATCAATATAAGCCTGTAAACAACACCTGCTCTTCAAGCTTACTTATTCCAATCAATTTTTGTTTTAGTAGCTTGGTAGCCAGACAGATAAATATCGATTTTCAGGAAACGAACTTTCCAGCATGTCTTTCCCTACATTTTCCAAGAAAAAACTTATAATGGCCTTATAGTATTACATGTACATGACTTATATAATTTATTAACAAGGAAGTATTTATTAATTACCACTTAATTACCACTCTTCATAACATATTTATGTCATTGTAATTAATAAAAAACTTTTACAGAATATAATTATGAGGCTAATTAGTGAGTAATTATTCCTATATAATTATACAAACCCTGTTTGGAGAAATGTAGCCTCTCTCAAATGTATGTATGACTTGGGAAAAATTCCTATTCTAGAATGGTTTCTTGTGTTGTATCCAAAGTACCAGTCTGGAAATAAAACAAAAATAATTGAAATATGAGGAAAGTGACATAAGTTGAATAAGCTGTAAGCTCAACAAATAAGTCATAAAGAAATATTTCTTGCTATAAACTTAACCCCCATATATGACTGGTATCAAGCATTAAAAAGGTAAAGTGTTTAATTATTACAGTGTCACCCCTGTTTAAAGGGCCTGCTATTTCTGACTTACAAGAATCCTACTTTCTAAGCACATTTACTTCCCAATTCCTATGCCAGACATCAGGAAGGTAGGTGCCCAGTAACCATTATTTATCAGAACAGACCCATACTGAGATTCAAACCTTCAACCTCCTGCTTCCAAGGGGGATGCCTTAACCACTAGGCCACAGGAGCCGGTTTATATGTAAAGTCTATAATCTTGGGAGCAAATGAATATAGCACAGCAGTAAATAAAGAAGCTCTGGCAACTAAGACAACAGTTTGACACAAAATCTCTTTTATTAAGGACATTCAAACAACTGAAAACTCAAAAAAGGGCCCAGTTACTTAATGCTTCCTTTTGGTAACCCCTAATTTGGAGAATGTTGTGCTAAGGATTCCACAATTAAATTTAATTAGTTAACATTACATAAAAGAATTCCTAAATTATCGTTCGTTTAAATTACAAAGGAATATTCCTTAACCTTTCCATCTTTTGTTCACATTAAATAAAGAAGGATCATTTCTAACACACAATGAAATTATATAGAAACATTCTAAAAACCATTTTCTATGGAAATTACATAGACTTATTCCTACACCATTTTTTAAATTACATAGTTCTAAGACCATTTTTGTTGAAATTGCATAATTACATCAGACTACTATTCTGTAAATCCTAGTTAAATCTTTGTTCCTTTGTGTTTATGTCATAAACTAGTGAAAGCAGGTGTTTCTAGTTGATTCCAGTTGATATTTTTGTATGGTTTCTTTGTTAAACAAGTAATGATAACGACATAACATACAAGATGGCCACATGATGGAAACATTAAGTCACAATACCGTAGACTGAACAATACACGAAGGAAATAAAAACACTGCAATAAATAGCAATGAAAGTGAAGGATTTATAACAAAGTCATGTTTTGAGGAACACAAAAAATCGGTCAATGGCGCTACCGGGGTTCGAACCCGGGTTTACGGATTGCCGGTCCGTTATGCTAACCTCTACACCACAGCTACATAACGTAATTTTTGTGCAAATTTAACTTATATAAAGCTGATTACGGTTAACTATACTTTGGACGAAGTACGGGACGAATTGTTACATCCGCCACACAAGCACTTAACACAAGCTGTAGTAACATTGAAATAAAGTCATGTTTTAAGAACGGATGTGCCTTTCACCTTGCACAAAATATCTCATATATGGCCCTAAATGTGCACCTCAACACAAGTGGGTGCATTAGTAACCCACTCTTTCCTTTGGTTACTGAAGGTTACTTGTTCTATCTCTTTGGTTACTTCTCACATTTTTGGAGAATTTCTTCAACATTACCCAAGTATTATGCTTAAAACTATGAAAAAACAACCCATGCATTTAGAAACTATATTGGGCCATATCTAAAATATCTTGATAAATAATACATACAAAATAGCACATGGTAATCACTTCAAGAATGTCATTTTTTGTTTTTTTAAATTTCTTTAAAAGTATTTAGTCTAATTTTCCATCAAAATATGCTAAGTAATAATTTTGAGAAAATGGCATGATTACCATTTCATACAGGGGTTCTCTGAAACATTGCATTATACCTTTTCTTAAAAATTTCCCAGAACTGCAAAACGATAGTCTGACACAAGTATTTCATATGCTAGTGCTAACTTGGTGCATAGGTCAAAATAGAAAATCAGGCCCTTTTCTGTCCATTTTGGAAAAGACCCTAGATAAATTGGTAAAATTTGCTGATTTTGAAAAACTTAAATCACTTTAACTGCAAGTTTGGAAATGTTCGTAGTTAAAAGGACAGGATTTTCATCCAAATTTGATATTTATAAACAAGCATTATTAACTTATCATTTCTTAAATCAACTGTCTAAAAGACACAGAAAATGTCCACAAACATTTATGACACAAGGAACAATGATGGCCCTAGTAATTCAAAGAGCTTCAAGATATACCAGGTTGTTCCGGTAGATGATTTTTCGTAGGTGCTTCTGATGGGGAAAAAAACATATATTTGGCTTTGGGAATGGGTCAGATAGTCTGACACATGGGAACTATAGAGAAATGAAAATACCCATATCACACACTTTGGTTTTGGATTAAGTAAGAAAAGTGACAATGCAGTGTGTAGAGTACATTTCCAGGGTTCAAATAAATACATAGAAGTAAGGATAGTCTTCGTTGAACCCTTGACTTGTTAATGACGGCAATTTCCACCAATTTTCTTATATTCATGACTAAGCAATTATTGTCGAAAAAATTGAGTACATTTCCAGGGTTCAAGTAAATACATAGAAGTAAGGATAGTCTTCGTTGAACCCTTGATTTGTTAATGATGGCAATTTCCACCAATTTTCTTATATTCATGACTAAGCAATTATTGTCGAAAAAATTGAGTACATTTCCAGGGTTCAAATAAGTACATAGAAGTTACGATAGTCTTCGTTGAACGCTCGATTTGTTAATGATGGCAATTTCCACCAATTTTCTTATATTCATGACTAAGCAATTATTGTTGAAAAAATTGGAATAACTTTGATCATTATACTATAGTTAACTACTGTTTTGTATCATTCATAATGTTATAACAGTGGCTGGGGGGTTGATAAACTGACATCTGCTCTGAGGGTCATCAAGTTGGAAATAAAACATTACTTGCCTCTCTTTTACACATTTTGAAGCTAAATTGAGAATCATGATACCTATATAGAATCTGTATTTTAATGAACACCAACACAAACTTATTCATATTCATATTGCCACTTTCTAATGTTCTATTATTTTGACTTCATTACCAACTTGTTTGAGAGCAAAAATCTTAGAGTACGGTATGCAATTATTTAATTTTGTTCTTACTGAAAGCACTGATTCTATACAATTAACAATATTTATTAATTAATTCCCACAAACTGCCAGTGTGCCAAAGCCACTGAAATAGTCATAAAGCAATATGCAAAACAAAAGCCAGTCTGTGACATTTAACTAGTATTTGATGACTTGGCATTTATTCAAGCAGGAAAATGAAACTTGATTCTAAACACTTAACAATAAATACATGAAAGTAACAATAGGAATGTAAGAATAGAAAAAAGGCAAATATAACTATATAGAGGAAAGATTGCATCATTTAATGAATAGATGGTTAAGAATAGATGTGACAGACACAGGGATGGTAATTTATCTTTGCTTAGGCCTAATAAGAATATCGTTCTCCATTCAAACTGCAATAATTATAATATGTAATTGAATAAGAAACATTTTTACACTCATTAGTTACGTTTTGAAAAAAATCCTATGAGAGGTATCAGATATTGTTTCCAAAATAATTATGTCATATTCAACCTTTTTGCAATTTCCATACATTGCAGATGTGCTTTGGTGACTTTGTGTATGCGATATAAATATTCAACAGAGCACAAGTATTGATGACATCAAACAATAACTATTCATATTTAAACCTGTGATCATGTGATGTGACCTCATATATTTATGAGCACCTGCCAGAGACAATCAGATAGATTGGTCAACATTGAGTGTAAACAAAAACATGAAAAATTAGGTGAAACTAAACAGTCAACAAGATAAGAAAATAAAGATATTGAAAATTTTCAATTATGTCAACCAGGAAAAGAAATTATAAATTCATCAGATATATAAATGTGCAGCTAATATTAAAGTGCACAAGTGTGAGGAGTCTACAGCCACACGTCTGTCAAAAAGAACAAAAATTAGACTTTTCCCCGCATGCAAGTTAAAATTTACTAGCCTATCCAAAAACCATAAAAAATGTTGCTGTCTCAGTATACAGGCAGTACACTGCAACTCCATTATAACGCGATCGGGGGGTCAAAGACTCTCGATCGCGTTATATTCCCATCCAATATAGCGTTGTGCATACGACGTTTTCATAAATTTCGCATTTGTTTTAATAAATAGATAGATGAAAATATATAAAACTTATTTATGCATTATTATTTGATCAATTTTTCTTCCTTTTTTGACAAATTTTAGGATTTTTCGAGAAAATAATCGGGAGCCACGACGACATCGCGTTATAATGGATATCGCGGTATAACTAACTGCGGTATAACGGAGTTGCAGTGTAAAATCATTTTCCAAATAAAAACACTTGCGTAGGACCAGGAGCAATACATTACCATCAGTTTCTTCTCTGATGATCACCGTCTCTCCAACATCCAGACTGAGTATGTTATCACCTTTCTTCTTGAAATGGTAGATAACTGAAAAAAATAAACAAAATTTAAATTAAGAATCAATACCGATCGTAAAAACTGGAAACGGTCTTGCAATTCAAGCATCAGACTCTGAGACACATGAATTATGATGTGCGCATCTTTCCAGTACACAAACAGAAAATTTTGTGAAGTGTAAAAATAATGTTGTGTTATCTTGATATTATTTTTTAAATGGCCTTATAATTACTACCGTGGAATATGTGATCATTCAACATTAATCACCGTTAACATTTTATGCCTTACTTAATCAACCTATAGAATTTCTATTTCCTTCCTATTCCTTTTTCATTTATATCAAACTTCTTATGCTAACTCCAATTCTGCTTTAGTCCATACAGTATAAAATAACTTGAAATTAATATTTAATTACTATTTCGCTTACCAATATCATATATTAATAATTTAATTGCTACATAATAATTTAATATAATAATCTATACATTTCTGGCACGCAATTATATCAATTACCTTATTCGACCTACTTAATGTTCTCACTCTATAAGAAGCAACCCCAAATCAATTTTTTAAATTAATTAAACCTCAAAGATCTCTTTTAGAGAATCACATCACTGTTTTCCTTTTTTTGATATGGTGATAAATAAATAGAAATTATACATGCCAGTTTGAATCTGAAATTTTGCATTGAAAATTCAGAAATTTTCACTGTATGAATTTAAAGTAAATGTGAATTGCGCTGATGGCAAAGAATGTTGAAGTTAAAGTGTGAGCAACTTAGTAAAATGGTCACAACTTTTTTATTTCTTGATATATTTTGTTGAAATTTGAAATGTTGGTAGATCTTTTATTGCTGCGTCTATTTTATTTGATATATTCAAACCGGGAGATTGAAACTCAAAACGGGAGATTTTTTCTGTGGCTGAAATTTTGTCAATATCATGTCTTTATCTGTATCATAAGCTGTTAATAGCAATATTCTGCGAATTAACTCGTAATCTGGGGGTTGTCCCTTTAACAAAGGCGCCAATTGTCATATCTGACTACAAATTGTAGAAACGTGTGAAACTTTATTAAACAAAATAACAAGCGAGGGTCAAGTTGTATTTTGATCAGTGTCACCAAGTGCTTGATTCCATGGTTTAGAGCGTCTATATAACCCAAAAAACATGGTATATACAATTTTCGGACTGGTTTCCCGATTTTACCACTTTCGGTTAAATCAGTTTGATAAGAAATTTCAGCAAACCAGTCGGGAACTAAAAAATACCCATGGATAACAAAAATTGACTGTGTTTACTTTAAAAATCGGGAGATTGCGGCTGCTGGCCGGGAGAGCGTGAGATGGCTGTCAAATGCGGTAGACTCCAGTGGTAATCGGGAGAGTTCACATTCATGACAATTTTTGGGCAAATGAAAAACATTGTTTGCGTTTTTGGACTGCCCTAATACAGATGTCAGGTCGGACTTTTGCGGATTGCTAGGCACATCAAATAGATCAAATACGACTTGTACTGAAAATTAATATCTAGGTTTCTGATATGACTGCAATTTTAACAATAATAGTCATGAAAAATGACGTTGAATCGAATTGGGTATGTAATGTATATATTATATATACATGTCTAAATGACTACAAGTTAGTATATATGTTAACGCTCATCTCTACATAGCTTTTGTCATAATCAGTAACAAATATTCGAGTTCAATTCTCAGTAAAGAAGGAACGTTCGTAGTTACTTCCTATATGCTGAAGTAGGTCGTCCGGAGAAGGAAGATATATAAAATATTGAGAAGACGATAAAAACTGATCAATGCATTCTTTGACAGAAAACTCGATTACTTACCGACCCCATACATCGGGCCGTTTTCAACCTTTCGCCAGACACCCATTTTTATCTTCGAATAACAGCTTACATCGTAAAATGACTAAGAAATTTAAACTACAAGTGATGCTTCCGCTATTTGTCAGCCATTGAAGGTCACGTGACCAAATTTTACTTCCGCATTAAGTTCAGTATAAAGTCCGAAACTCAATCCCCACCCGTAACATACCGTACAATAACGTCTGGCAACGTCGATCAGTACCATTTGCCCAGTTTAGCCAGTCATTTTACTCAACGTGATATTTTAGGACATTGCTTTACTTAAATTACCTTTGAAAACCCACTTATTTGTGTAAATATTGTTTTTTGATCACACACTTTCGCAAAACGAGCCTGTTGGGTCTTTCTCGGTGACTTCGTGAAAACAGCAAACACCTTTAATTGGTACGATGTAACAAAGGTCATATTTAGGTCTTTGGATGTAATATGAAAATCTGGTTCCAGTAACTTAAAAATTACCTCAAAAATTCAGTTCGCTGACAGATAATGTAACCAACGAATGAATAATACAACGTATTATGTAGGCAAATGAATAGATGGCGCGATTGCGCTAAAACAAGGTCTGTTTTCCTACTAAGTGAAGCGTATTAATTTCGACATAGTGAATGGTATTAACTTTCTTAAACATCGACTGAAGACCTGAAGTTGTTTTTAAAACATCAGATGTAGAGATTGTGAAACAAGTTTACAATTTATATCAATTACTTTCTTCTGTAATTAAGTTTGCGGTTTATCCTAGCATAGTGCAGTTTTCGACTCATGACTGTCGAACCACAAATTTGGCGCTCTACTCGATAGATTCCACAGGAGATTGTCATGAGCTCTCGCCCTTTATCCCTTATTGAGTTTATCCCCATTTATCCATACGTATACTAGGCCTATCGAAGGGAGAAAGGGAGAAAACTGTACAAGGGATAAAGGAAGAGAACTCGTGACAATCTCCTGTGATCAATTCGACCACAATGCTTCCCTTGAATGATACAAAACACAAGATTCTTTTTTGTTTTTGTATCGTGATATTTACTGCAAGGCTTCAAGTTGGACTTGTGGTACTTTACACTTGAGGTATTCATTTTTGTACAAAATGGTGCCAATATCAAACGAAAATGAAACAAGAGGGCCATACATATAGTTGCCCAACAGTATATAAATAGGTTAAGAATGAGTAAATACAACCCTAAATATGTTTCTTTCAGAAATATGTATCAACATACAATAACTATTTACCTTAATCTTTTTAGGCGGACATAGAGCAATGTTGAGCTGTGCGTGTCGCTTTACAATCTATCACTTTTTTCATCATACATGTATGTTTAATGACCGAACGGAACACGTGTAAGGAGCTGTTTTGACCACATTAGACTGTCTCGAATTCTCTCTCTATCACTTATAGACTTCTGTTCCTTTGTATTATTCATGAATGTACATATACGAAGTGAAAAAGGGAGATAATTCTAGAAGTGATAAAGGGAGAGAACTCGAGACAAACTCCTGAGGGTTTGACGATTTATAACAAATTAACTCGTGCTACTGTTTGCGCGGGACTCACAAAGAGGCAATTCGATCATCAACTAAAGTGAATATGGTTGATGATAAAATTCAGTCTGGTCTGGTTACCTCTTCGAAATTGGAGGTTTGAATACTATATAGAAGTATTCCGAACATTAACTATGGTTCAACCACCGATTCAGTACGGTTGAACTATAGGCGATATTCGGAACACCTCAATAGGGTTTTAAACTCTAAGAGTGACTAGACCATAAATGAACTAGACTAAGTTTTATCATCCAACCATAGTCACTATAGTTAGTGCTCGAAGTGCCTCTTATCGATGGGGTTCTATATAGTATACGAGTTCATCAGTGTTTATTGAAAATGGGGATGTTCATATTATTGAGGTTTGACAATCAATTCTCCATAGATATTTTTCTTTGAATTTTCCGACGTCAGTGGAATTAAAACCAGATAAACACATATTGATAAGGTATTGAGTGGCTGAAAGACGATTCCAGTTTACTTATACATTAATTATCTCTCATACAATTGTAATTACTGGCGTATTATATGGAGGAGTGTTTTTGTCAACGCAAATTAATTCCGTAAATACGTAGCTAGATAGTTTATTTCATAATCCTATAAGCCTCGCGACGCATGAGGACAACGTATATACAAATAATGTATGTAAAGGATTATTCAAACATATACAGTTGCGGAGAAGACATGATTAATTTACATTAAATCAAAGACCTATACATACCATTGGTATTTGATTAAATTAAACATGTGGAAACGCGGCAACTGTACATATAATAATGATAAATAATATGTGTAAGTGTAATTAAGCGCAAGTTTAAGATTATTAATTATCACTAACTTTACTATTTACTATAATGACAATTTGATTAAAACCACACACTCCCTGAACAGACGATGTAAAATTCTTAATCATTTGAGTGCACTAACCTATTTTTGTTCAGTAACCCGGTGGTGGTCAACTTGTTTTGTTTCTGATAAGTCATCTAGTACATGTTGCATAGCTTCGCATGCCTATCATTATATATATATGTCTATATATGAGCGCCGCAGTAAGATTTCCAACCTCTTCTTTAAGTGACGTCATTTCTAGAAAACGTCACATGTGACGTCACCATGTATTGACAGTACGCAATATTTGCCCCATATGGCAATATGAAAACGAAGTGACCATATGAAGTAAATATTGTTTACTGCTTGCAAATAGTGACCTCACATGTTGCATTTTTCTTGAAATGACGTCACCTACAGAAGAGGTTGTAAATCCCATAGCAACGCTCATTATGTTCTGCATGTACGCTTGATCCTGTGCTCGCTTGGGCTGTGTACCTTGAGCCAGATCATGGTACGGTACGTACCTAGATACGCTAGTCAAGGTTCAAGGTACACACCTAGGTTCGCCTTTATACCGTAACTTGTTTTATTGCAGTTCATATTTAGTTCATTTCTGTTATGACATAATGGAAGCAGACAATTTCATGTTTTTATAGCTTGTATTTTTCAAGAACACACACATAAAACTGACAAAATACAAACAGTAGCATAATGTAAAGGTATACAATATATATTCTGCCTAACATCACCAACTTTACTTTAAGGTGTTAAATGTTTATGGTGAATAATATTTTAACGTGTCACAAGAAAGATTCAACTAAGAACAAATTTAACAAGTTCCGTGGCTGGCAATTTCAAGAGAACAAGTTTGAACACAATAACTTTAAATGAAAAAGTCCAACACAAGTCAAACTGTGTTATCTCTGCTACCCAGTGCTAGGCCCAATCACTGTTACATGTGTACTTGACTAAACATATGTTTGATGTCTGCTTCAAAGTGTGTTCATATTCGATATTCCACCATCGTATTTTATTCCTGTCAGGTAACGTTTGCAAACCACTTTCCTCTCCTCGCTTTCGGAAAATCTTAATACAACAAGGCGTATTATATAATATCAGTGAGATAACAAGAGCAACAGAGAAAATAGTCAACATAAATAGACACAATTTTATGATGTTACAGAGTTGTGTATATGTTACTATAATTTATAAAAAAAGAAGGCACACATATTTTCAAAAGACAGGAAACATGTTATATATGCAATTAACTGACAAGATATAGTATGTAACAACTTTTAGATGAGTTTATCTATTGGAAGGCACATATAATTTCTTTGATGAAAATGCAAAGCTTTTTTAATGAAGCTGTATGTTCTGGCGATATGTTCATTAATAATTTGATCTGGAACGTGTTCTGAAGGTGGATTGTGTATTCATTTGTTTTTTATGTTTGTACAGTCTTCTCAATTCAATGAAGACGCATGTGTGAACATATCTATTGTTAAAGAGCCACACATATTCTCGTTGCTATGGTTTTACAAATCATTTATATTTGCCAATAAACCATTGTGTAAATTGTTCAAGTTGGTAGACTCTTACAAAATAATTTTCTCACATCTTAGCCGAGAGATCGACTTTAATTTTAAACAATAATTATAAAGTTTAGATAATATACAATGTAGTGTTCATTATAATTATTTTATAATGTTACGAGAAGAATATAATAATATATACTTTGGTTAAATCCTACACACTTTCATTGCCAACATGAATGATAAAAAGAAAGGATGAGTATTTACAATAATTATATATTTTTTTATGGGAGATATTTTTATTTTCTTTGTAAATAAGTATGTGTGGGTCGATGACATCCCACTCCATACTTTACAAAATAGCAGTATTTACAATAATGGACACACAATCTAACTTCTCTTAATCAACTACAGCCACTTTAGTTTAACTGCATCGCGCCATTGACCGCGGCAGACAGGTCCGCAGTTCATGATGAAGCCTGATACAAAGTAAGAATGAATAAAGAAGTCGAGTAGGAAATGCTAAATACCTCAAGCACAGCTACACCATCAGCACATGGTGACAGTATTTAAAAACATACAGCCACGTAAACAACTACAAAGACAAAAGAGAAATGACATAAATGCTGGAGAAAATAAGAGTGCCGCAAATATATTGTATTCCATACCATCTTTCTCCACTCAAAATGACGCAAAAACATCCAACCATCTATCAGCCACTCCTTCTCCCGTATGTTTGCGCCTCTTCTTCTTCGGCTTTGTCAATATCTTCAAATCCATCGTCGTCAACAGTCTTTCTTCAGCTGCAGCAAGGGACTTATAGACAATAAGAACACTTTGATTTTCCAGGATTTGCTACGTTTTCGAAGTTTTTGTTGAATCATGACGTCAAACAAATGTTTTAACCAATCGCAACATCTCGGCAGTTTCCGTGCAGTACGGAAATAGACCTCGAAAGTACGTTTTTGAATGTGCCTAAATGCTCGGTACGTGATGCGGTTTATTTTGTATAAGACATCTGATCAGTGAAACACAATTATACATCATCTGCATGTTCGTCTGCCTTATATTCCTAATACTTAAAAGGTCTCTGTCATACTTTCCACTACTCTCCTTTAGCATCGGGCGCTTATTCGGTAGTGGAATCAAAGCGCTGTGTGGAGCGTAACTTTCCACAGACACTGCATACATTCACTATGACAGCAAATTTGGAACTACTTTCCCCCGCGTTACTTCAAAGGTATATTTTTTTTAATAGGCGTGGTCATCCGATTGTGCTTTTACAACAACGTAACTTGTAATCTCTTTAATGCATTCGACGTCCGGTTAGTCATAATACAACATGCGGTATTAAAAAAAGCTAATTTTAATAAACGAAATACATGTATAAAATAAATATAAAATTAGAAATATTGGCATTCGAAACCGAACACAATGTACATTTGAATTGTCCATTATATAACGATGTAAGACAAGATCTGTTCACAAAAGCTAATACATGTTATATCATTTTTTACCCTTTTTCAGATTCTGATGAATATCGTTTTTAAACCCAGACATGATACGTAGTTATGTGAAAACCTGTTTTGTAATTCTTCCAAGACGTCAATTTGTTTTTATTTGACTATATCGATAAATACGTTTTATGTCACCTGGATTAACCCTGCTTAGAGCAATAGCCAGGATAAAAACATTCTACTTCCGTTAGCAATTTATTGTATAAAAGCATTGATGTTGAGAAATAGTTTAGTAAATAATATTGCTTAGTTTCTAATTATGCATAGAACTCTATTCATAATTTTATACTTAACATAATTCTAAAATATGTTTTGTGTTGATCACCTTTGACCTTTGATTTATATTTGTATTTATAAGAAACTTTGAATGTAAATGGTATATATATTTGTGTTTGTATTGTGTATATTATGTAATTTTGATATATTTGGATTTATAGTATATGCTTATACATAATTACAATAAATGTGTGTTTATTTTGTGTATTTATATGTAAATGATGACTATGTACATTGTACACGTCGAAATAAATATTCTGTTCTGTTCTGTATTACCAGATTAGCTGGGCTATTTTAATTTTATATATTATATATACTGTATTGTTTGATCTGTATGTTTGCCCATGGAAAAGCATATACAAGAGGAAGCAATTTGTTTGAGAGCACATGTGGAATGTTAATATTAGTTGTTTACCCGATGAAATGCTTAAAATAAAGTATCCATGGTTGTTCAATGTTAAACATATTCTGATTAAATGCGGTCTTATAAATGTTTGGACAGAAGAAAATTTCCCAAATGCAAAATGGTTAAAGATGTCGGTTAAACAAAAATTACAGGACTTATTCTTAAATAATTGGTATTCATTAGTTGAAAATTCAAGAAATAACACATTTTACAAAGTATTTAAGAAATCTTTCGGTATTGAACCTTATTTATCCAAACTACAACCATCTTTATTATATAATTTCATCAAATTTAGAACAAGGAACCATCGCTTACCTATTGAAACGGGAAACTGGTCAAGAATTACAATTAATGAAAGAACTTGTAACTCCTGTAGAAACAAAATTGGGGATGAATTTCATTATTTATTTGAATGCGAACAATTCTCTAATGATAGAAGACAGTTTATTAAACCATTCTTTTATCGACGTCCAAACATGTTTAAGCTAGAAAAGTTAATGTGCACTAGCAAACAAATCAGATTTTTTGAAACTTTGTAAATTTGTAAAAGTTATCCTACGAAATGTTAGAATGTAATATCTTTCTCATATTTAACTATTATTTTTTGACTAATGTACTTTGTGTCTATCTTTTTGAAATGTGAAAACAATCTTGAGTGTTTATAACTAATACTATACCTTGAATGTATATTGTAGCCTCGAAAAATATATTATATTGTCAATTGTAAATGCCTCATATTTGCATGTTGTGTACATGTATTGAGAGAAATAAAAGAGATGTTCTGAGATGTTACAGTATTATTTGCAGCTTTAAGATAAATGAGAGTAATTGAATAATCATCATGTTTCCGACTAATTAACTTCCTCTCGTAATTTGTCGCTTATTCGCTGAATGAGTGTAGACATTACCTAGCATTAGTTTCTCTGGCATATTGATTATATTATTGATTACCGTGTTTCAAAAGAAATTATATGTTACAGTCATTTTCACTTAAATAGAAACTGTATATGTGAGCTTGGCACGCGTTTGAAAATTTTGTGCAAAACTAGACACTTCATTGTACAACGTATTACTATTACTCGTATGGCTTTTCATATGCCCGAGTCTGGCAATTTCTATGGCGTGAAAACGATTACGTATTGCACATTAAGTCTGGGGGAAAATGACACCAAATAATATATTTCACGACAAAATTGGCTGACATTCCCGATGTCATCATGAAAAATGTGTAATTTATTATATAGAATATCTTGTTTCAAAGAATAGCATGTGCCACAGAACTCGTATGTGTGATTAACAATATGCATATCACCACCATAATTTGTCCAGTTCTAGAAATTAGTTTCAGGTTCAGAGCGAATCGAGAAGAGTAACCAATTCCATTGTGTTCAAATATGTTGAAACCACACAGCACATTATATTAAACTAAGATTGCTGTCTACACATAAATATTACAATATTCCATTTATTGCTCGCCAGTAAATTACTTATAAGTATGTGTCTGTACTGCGGTTTCTGTTATTGTCATGTTTTGCTCCCCTACATTGGCAATCCCCTGTTCTTTATTTTGTTATATTCGTCTGATGTAACGTCTGACGTTTTCTATAGTGCTGCTCGTATACTCTCCTTTTAAATAGGATCGGCTTTGCTATACTGTCTAGACTGGGTTAATTTTCTGCATACCTTGTTATCGATGGAAGATGACTTTAGTAAGATAAACAAAACGGTAGGTTGGCACCTAGGCACCTTTAATTTGTTTGATCACATTGAACTAGTGTGCTCTCATTTGCTCTCTTAATATATGTAAGCACTTCTCAATTCTACTTGCTTAACCCTCATGTATGCTTAGCTATTTTCCCATCTGAAAGAGTCATGGTGCCATTTCAATGAAGGTGGAAACATTGGGTTTAAGCATAATCCACCCACACATTCAAATACGATAGTTGACTTTCTGAATACTCTTGAAACCGCTGTGTATTATACGCAATCAATGATACATGTGATGTCGTATTCTTCAAAGTTCTTCAAATAGCCTTCAGTCCAATATTAATTCATTAATAACCTTGGGCGGTACCGTAGACGTCTATCAAGATTATCCCAAAGATGTTTTATAGAATTTAATCCGTTTTAAGTCGTAAGTCGTCGGTACTTCCGGTCTGCGCGAATCGCCGTCTGAGACTCCTAACTACCTGTACAGATGACACAACTTGTGCTGCCACCTCTTCACTAGGAATTCCTGCTTCCAGCATCCCAATGGCTCCTTCCCATAATATATTTGGAATCCGCGGCAATACAATTAAGTAATCAACCCTTTTAATTTGAACATTTTTGATTATTTTCTGACTGAAGTCGTCTTATGCAACATATTTCTAAACTCTTTTCTACGTGTGGACCGGATATGCCCACCCCGTGCATGCACGTGGAAATGCATTTTTGGCCGGTGATTATCT
The DNA here is from genome assembly GCA_032209605.1 of Mactromeris polynyma. NCBI lineage: Eukaryota > Metazoa > Mollusca > Bivalvia > Venerida > Mactridae > Mactromeris > Mactromeris polynyma. Next base: position 9,723,365 of record JASFXZ010000012.1, read on the forward strand.
GAACGACCGACCGATATTTTGCAAAGTACAAGGGCAATGCATACTACTGCATGTACAGGTTTATATACATGTCACAATTAAACTTGAAATATTTAGTTCTTCTTTACGCAAGTTTCTTTTTTGGCTGAGTATATATATAACTTTTATAAAATGCATAATTATCGAACATAATATAGTATATAAATATATGGAATAATTTATGTATACATATTAAAATAAGTAAACAAAATTAAAAAATATATATTTCATTATCTATATGCATTTAATTGAACTGCCGCAGTAAAAAACTGCCCTAATATACAAAATATAATAATAATGTGTATATGTTGTATATTGGGCAATTGTTTTCTTTTGTAGCTTCGTTCGTCAGTGTTCCGTTGCGCGTTCAAGACATTTAAAAAGCACAGATGCGACGAAGACACGCGAAAAAAACTGTTTTGGGACTCGGCCAATGACATATTAATCTTACATAATAACAACGTACATTGTGAATGTTTTGACTTAGTAACGTCGAATGTCTATATTTGTAATAATTCCATATACAATGTACTAGTACGTTCTGATTAAGCGGTTTACAAGTATATTTTATTTGCTTTACGCTGTTTCTCAACAGTATTTCAGTTATATACGGCGGACAGTTGACCTAACTAGACCCTCTGTGTTACCAACCAGTGTTAACATGCTCCTCAGCAAGCAACTGCCAACTTCTCCACATAAATCAGACTTCAGAAGTGATGGATACATGATGCAGAACATACAGCTCGTTTTGGTTACCCACGATCTCTAGATTAGTAATCGAGCACTTTACCGACTGAACTAACATGACGGGCTTACAAATACATTCGAATTATTATTTCATAAAGCGGTATTACATTTACCAGCGCTAAGTGACGCCATACTATCACTGCTTTTTGAACTGTTGAACCGTTGAACATACCATTGACTTGTTTTTAGCACTTTTTTGTATATCAAAAGGCACTCCATGTGAACATATGTTAATTTCAATGTCGTATCAAAGATTGCTTGTCAGCATCGCGGTGGGGATCAATTCACAAGGGTGCTACATAAGATCTTGTTACATTTTATAAATATCAAGGTGAATAAAAGCAAGCAGAAATGAAATCAAATCTACCAGAACTTGATCCATTGTGAGCGAAACAAGAAAAAAAACATAATGCTAGAAACTTGTCACGGCGTGAATTGCCTTTATTTACTAGGAATTAAGTTGGCTATGGAAGCGTATTTGTACGGCTGTGTACTAGGGCCAAACTGTATTATTTTGATTTTCATAATGCCGATTTCAAAGTTTGAATGATGATAAACTATAAGGGTTATATTAGCAAACTTTAAAGTTGCAATAATAGTCTATAAATTAATTTAATATTAGAATAATCATCGTTGTTCAAAACACAATTCCAAACACAAAATGTTGAAGATGAAAGTTGATAATTTTCTGTACTAAAGTTGAACATTCCAACTGTAAAGTTTATACTAAAGTTGGTACACGTAAGTGTAACATTAAAGTTAATAATTCAAACTTTTAAGCTGATCATTCCAAGTTATTCCAAGAATAAACACGACAATTTGAAAGAAAATGAAGAAATAGCCTGACAATAACATAGCTATTAGGAGTTTTAACGACGTTTTTTTCATCAATGTTTCGCAGTTAACCTCAGTTGACCTCATTCGCAGTGTTCCTGGTTAACCAGAATTTATCAATAACAATATTCATTAAATTTGAGAGACTGATAATACAATATTTTATATAAACCCATCTCATCATTATGAAGCACTGACACATTTTGTAGTAAAGCCATTACTTTGATCTTATGAATGTAAAACTGTTTGATATTATTGACTTCAAAGATATCTCGATAATGGCAATTTTAGTTTGTATTTGTCTTTCGTACTTTGATACTGCAATAACCTTTCTGCAGTTCTGTCCTAATTTATTCAGCTTTATAATATCCATTTAATAAAATTAATGTTAGTTCGTCTTTTGTAATAATGTCAAAATTCCATTGTCTATTTCTTTTTATAGTTCTCTTTGATCATCCTGAACTTTACAATGAACTTATACGAGTATCTTTACAATGCATTTAATAAATTAATCTCCTTAAGTAGCTATATTACAAAAGTTCATCTCCAGCCCACATTGGAATGAATAATAATGATTTAAGACTTTCTAACAAAGATATTCCTATTAAAGAAAATACATTCAGTCGATATTGCCCTTTAAGTACGCAAACACCTACGACGAACATACGATGATGATTATATGTTCTGAGGGAATAAAAAATAATTCTACATGAGGGCAAGTGCACAGGAGGAAAACAAGGGGGGGGGTTGAAAGTATGGAATACACCACTGGACAGAGGCCACGGGCCAGAAGGGAGGAGAAAAGAACATGAATATTATATCTAGTCAAGGACTGCACATGGGGAAAGGGAACTAAACATACACCTAAAACACACAAAAGCATACATACAAACCACACAGTGATTTACAGTCTTGGAAATGTCAGTAAAAATACAAGTACACGTGGTTTAAATCTATTTAACAGCAAGATAAGCCAACACTTAACCAATATATGGTCAATAATTTCCAATATATCCAAATAAATTGAATAAGTAGGCAGTAACTAAGAAAGAATAAGTTGTTACAAAGAACGCTACATACACAAGACAGTGCTTTCACACACAGGTCCTAGGGAACCAATAGCGTACGAAATATTAGAGATTGAGCAGGTGTAAGGGCAAGCAACTATGGGAATGGAGAAGTTTCAAATTGTATGGCCTTCTATCAAAAATAACCACAGAGGATTTAAGGGGACAACAAGGCGTGAAAGGAATAAAGTGGATGGAATACACCACAGGACAAACTAAGAAAGCCAGTGGCCACGGACCAAAAGGGGGGGGGGGGAGAAAAGAACCTGGATATTGTATCAAGTCAAGGAAATGCACATGGGGAAAGGGGAACTTAATATACATCTAAAACATAAATAGAAATAATAAACACATTACGATTTACGTCTTTGGAACTGTCAGTAAAAAATCAAAGGGTTTAAAGCGATTAAACAGCCAGCTGACCTCACACTTAACCACTAAAGGGTCATTGATTTCCAACATATAATAATAAATTGACAAAGTAGACAGTAACTTATCATTAAAAAGCAATTAACCATTACGCATACAATAACTTACACATAGTATATAATCCAGTACGATGAAACAAGCATTCTTATATTGACTCCGTAACTAACTTACTTTAGAATTTGAGAGAACCAAAAAATCTAGCTAAATGAATAACATTATATATACTCCGGTCCCTGACGATGTCCCGTATGCAAAAAAGATCCAAGGATATTTGAATGTTTGAAGTTTTCAGAAAATGGGTAGACACGTGACATCATTGTATGTCTTGAGACACCCAAGATGGCCGCCAAGATGTCCGTGAAATATTTGAATAATCACATATTTTATGTGTATTGTGTAAAATGAGTAGGTTTATGGATTTCTTTCTTCATAAATTGTAATTAAATATCACAGGGAGACTAGAAAAAATAAGGCTATGAAAATATCTAAAATATTCTATGATTTCTGGATTTTTCTGTAAAAACAATACATTAAAACTTCAGGGAAAAGGTAGCAAACTTACAGCATAGTGTTAAAAGTTTAACCTTTCACCACAGATTTAGAAAAACGATTGGTATCTTTGAGGCGCTTTAGCGTATCTTTGCTATCATCGTCAACCGGATGGTCTACTCGAAGTACCGCCATGTTCATCGTCTTGTTTTCTGTCATTCTTTCGGAAGTGTTTATGTTGCCATGAAAAATGAGCAGACCTCTAAGATTTTTTTCTCAAACATTTGTTTTGAAATGTCACGATAAACGTTGCACTTGACTCATATAAGAAGGAATCATATCAACAATAACCATACATACGATGAATATGTTTGGGGGTAAGTAACATTCGCATGTCTTTGGTTTTCGTGTAAAAGTACACTACTTGTATTTTATAACTTACCTTTGTACATTTGTATCTTTGTGTCAACTGTTTCCACATCGTGCTAGACTAAATGTTACACGTTTATGTGCCTTGCGTTTAGTAGTTTTTGTCGTAGCTACCATTCTAATAGAATAGTAAAACGGATTGCAATAGTTATTAATTTGAAACATTTTTTGTGTGAATCTTAATATTTCTATTGAAAATGTTTGGTTGCAAGCTTTGGTTTGTCATGAAACGTATTATAGAGCAATATAAAATACAAATATTGATCCTGATATCTTGATATAATGTTTTTTATATTGTGCAATGTTTTATGTTCTTTATTCTCAGTCTGTGTATAAGATAATACTTTAATAAATAAATATAAAATTATAAAAGTTTATCACAGCATCACAAGAATGTGTAACTAAATCTATAAAATAATAATCTGTTATCTATATTCTACAATGTTAGAGAATTTATTTGAATAAAAATCGATGTTTATTTTTTACACAAACAAAGAACTGGACACGTGTAAAAAAAGAAATATACGGTACATAATTATGTACATTTAAAAAAAATATTTCCCTATAGTATACATATACTATTAATGGGAGATTAGCGTTGCTAAGCACAATAATTTGAATGTGAGTTTCTTGTCCTCATTCCATAGGAAGATTTATTTCATGTCATTAAATCTATTATATTGTTTTATTTAATTTAATACCAATCTTAATGAACACATAGATAGTCACTTGTCAGCACTGTACCTAGTTATTCGAATAGAGAAGGAAGTAGAATTTAAACGGTTTTAGAAAAAAACACCCACCCAGTTTTTCAATACTTTTTGTGAATAGAAGTCGAATGTTAAATAGGGAATTGTCAAATAAGGAAATGGCGACTTAATAAAAAGTAATGTTGGCTATTGTTGAATATGAAGAAATGGGTGAATGTTGAATATTGAATAAGTAGCTGTTTACGTCAGTTTAAATTGACCCGCCATAGCGGAAGTAAGCAGGACCATCTGTGCGTTTCTTTTAGTTTGTTATATACACTTAACAAAAGGGATAAGTACTCCGATGACTTATTTAGGATATTGCAACTTAATATGAATACATTTTGTATATCAACTAGAAATTTAAGGCACGGAAAGTTCAATATGTATGTAACGATTGTACTCATCGCAAATTACAGCAAATTCATTGAAATCACGCCAATTAATACCTCCATACAGAAAATCACATATCAAATTAATTGGTCATTATCGAGTGTGACTCCACGAACATCAACATTAGCACGGTTTCACGACAGATATCTCAAGGCACATGACAAGTTTTCTTACTTATTTCAATACAGACATAGTTACGAACAGTAGAGCTAGCACTGACTGAAATACTAGTCAGACTAGTTATTGTTTAATGTGTACTTTGCATGATAAAAGCTATATACATCATAGATGTACGTAAGTACATGCACTCAGTAACAGCCTTTGTCTCTCCCAGCATGATAATTACCTAGGTATACGACATTACGCCAATAGCAGGGGTTCTCATCAGATCTTAATGAGACGGGTTATAAAACAGACCACTATACGATTGTAAAGGTTGAACCTGGTGATGTAAATCAAATGCAGACAAAAACAGACAGGTTTATGAACCCTTACATGGTAACCAGTAGTGGTACGTGTTTGATTTGGTACCGATGACAAGGTTTGTTAGAATCTGGTTGTTGTAGACACTGTGAAATGTGACATCTTATGTAATTTCATTCGATAGTCGAAGCAGAGAAGAACTGAGGACAGGTTTTGTTTTTAGTCATGCAAACATGGCACAAGAGGCGGAATTTAGTCGTATTTTTAGTGCAGTTAGGGTGCAAGTTTCAGGTCTGACAACCATTATGGGAGCTCAAAGTGTAATACAAATAATAAAGTCTTTTGGTTGCTCCAATTCTAAAGAATTTAAAAATTGGTCCTAGGCAATTGAGAAATATGCTGTACTGCTATGTAACAGGCGGATATAGTAAATACAAAGCATGTAGAGCTCTAGCTCTGGTCCAGGTAGCGCATTCTTAAATAGACATATAGAGGCAAACCTAGGCCTGACTCGGGATGATGTTGAACAAAAAAAGAGAACAAGATTTGGGAAGTAACACGCAACACGCCTTATTAAAACTGAGAAATGTAAAAGAGAGATAATTAATTTCTACAGGGAACGCCACATAGTTCCTCCCCACACAGACCTCCAGGAAAACAACAATCCATAACACATAAGGCACTTAAGGAGGTTCAATGGTACATACATGAGGGAACAGAGAATGGCTTGGCCGACCATAAGAAATAACTAGACGAGGTACAATGTTTTGGCTAACGCTAAGGGCAGTTCCGATTTTACATGGCTAACGGCTAAGACAGTTCGCAAATGTTTTATGCAAACAGCCATGACAGTTCGTCAAGATAATCGCAAGGGAGTTTTAGCCCCAATGCACTTTGTTGTGGGATACTTGTGCGTTATAACGATAAATTAAACTGTATTACTGACAATATTAAAATAAGTGCCTCATTTAGTTCACGTAAGCTTTATGCGGTGGACTTGTGGCAAACGAAAAGAGTTAACATAAGAATGTTAATGAAACGGGACCAATGTATTCACAATACAATAATGATTATACTGATATTATGATTTAAATAGTTTCTGGTTCTAGTATAAATGAGCCGAGGATACAGCTTCAGACGTAGCTTTTCAATTTTATTGGAAGTTAAGTTGAGGCTGATTGCATGCAGTGCTTCATTTTCTGAGAGATTGCTCATAAAATACCGACAAGGAAGTCAGACATAGTAGCATGATAAGGGTAACTTTATTGCTAGTTATTATTGACGGATTTTAATAACTACCTGTAGAAGCTAGCTCTGAGAGAAACAATAACTTTACATGACGTACTGTACAGGAAGTCTTCTGCAGATCCGTAAGCATTGTTCAATCAACGTAATAATACTATATTGATCAGGTAAACCATGTTCCATAAAAACCACTCCAAACAGAACCATTTTACAACGATGACTTGACACATTTCGTTGGGGGAGAACTAAAACGTTTTACACATTATTTTATCGATAGAATATAATTCAGTGGAAACCTGACCCTTGTTAACAACGCAGATACATTATATTTCAAGTCCTAATAAGGGTCGTAAATATATTTTTCTCGCATTATCTTAATTATCCAGAATATCCCGGTATTAAAGTATACCATAAAACTTAGTTATTCACGTACTAATGTTTACCGATCAAATTTTAGAAGATTCCACATCAGAGCAAAAAGCAGCCATTTCTGAATCTTTTCGACCGGTTAGCTTAATCTTAGTACAGCCAGGAAAGTCACATCTCTATTTTGTATTTGCGTTTATTTATCGTCGCCATCGGTTTCCAATATGGGCGACGCCTCCGGAAGAATGTTTAGTCATTTTTAGATTTTTGGAGGATAGTGCATGATACAGGAGATACGCCAGTTCCAGAAGCACCCCTAGTTCTTTTACGTGCTCGATGTAAAGCATCATACACGGGACCTCGATTTTTAAAGTCTCGTCCGTAAGACTGTTAGTACTGTCAGTGATGGAGCGGGGAATCGAACCTGCGATCTCTGGATTAGTTACCACTGGACTACGGATCCGCTACGATCGCTATACTGTCGCTGTACTGTTACGAAGACGCGTGTAAAAGTCGGAGTACCAAGACACGTGTGCGTGGCTACTTAACCTAGTTGCTCGCATGTTTGTCTGCCGATGTTCCTGATTACATCAGACATGTGCACATAATCATATTATAAATTTTAGTTGTTGCAGTTGAGTTTGACATGTTTGATGACTATTTATAGCGCACACGGAAAGTCACGGAAGCAAGAGACTTATCTTACTTTAGTCCCACCGAAATATGGAAACATCAAAATCACGAATGCATATATACAATGTACAAACAATTCAAAACAGTCGTACAATAGTTATAACATCAAATAACTACGTTATACATGTAATTAAATACTAAAGTATACACCAATCTGCGTTCCTGTACGTGGAATGGTGTAGCAAATTCAGTTTTAACATTAGGAGATATTAACATGTGATCACTGTATCTTCTGATATGAGCGACATTCTCTCTTAATAATCTCTTTTCAACGACATTTCCCAATTTTCCAGCAGTAAGACAATGCTAGTAACTAACCTATCTAGGGCTAAAACCTCTTTACAACAGTCGAAATGAAGATCACTCGAATCATGTCAACTTGAGGTGTTGAAGAGTAGTCCCTTTGGGCTATTTGCAATAGGTTAGCGAGTTCCATGGTAAACTCTGCTGAACCAGCAAAAACAAATCCAGTTGCAGTTCTTCACATATTGATGAATATTCATGTGAACATTCACGACTACAGCTGAAATACGTCTGGATATATGCACGACACAACGTTTGCACACCCTTCATGCTAATTCTCACTAAGACAAGGCCCATAACTCTGCTGAAACTGGGCTCCAGCAATAACAGACCCCGTTTTTTTGTGAAATCCTCTCGTAATACCGATCTGCTTATGTAAGCAAACTTAGAGAATCAAATATCGCGCTTATCTAAATAGCAGACAAGGCTGTTGGTGCATGGTGTAATTGTTGTGATAAAGGTCACTTTAGGTGCTTAGTACACTTTTAGAGACAGAGCAACGAACTACATGAATATTCAAATAGGCAGTGTTGGGTTTTATGCCACGCCAACATATGTTCAGTCGAACAGACATGATGTCTACTTGAAGTAGATTTTTCACTTTTCGGTATGTCGCGGTCAAGGATTGAACCTTTGAACCTAAATCACCCTTAAGGGACGCTCTATCACTACACAATCGACCGAATATACGTCTGTGTTCTTAAATCTTACTAAATATATTTGCTATCTAAGGATGTTTCGTCATTAATAGTCTAACGTTCGTACAATGCATGCAATGGCGATTACACTTATCGAACTATAATCCGGCAATCCATTTCGATAAAAGCAAACCGAACGAGTTTCATGCCCTATTATCCAATGTCTAATCTCAAATATCTTTACCGAGATGTCTCTAACTGAACTCCGTTGTTCCAAACAGGAAGGTGACATAAGGTTATCTGTGGATAGTAAGGCATATGATTTTGTAGACTGTGAATTTATCAGAGACCACAGTCCGCATAGCTGAAAGCATGAATTATATAGCGATTGTCGTGCTCCTGTTGTTAGAGGGAGTTAATTCTCTATCATGTAAGTAAATTATATAGCGATTGTTGTGCTCCGGTTGTTAGAGGGAGTTAATTCTCTATCATGTAAGTAAATTATATAGCGATTGTCGTGCTCCTGTTGTTAGAGGGAGTTAATTCTCTATCATGTAAGTAAATTATATAGCGATTGTCGTGCTCCTGTTGTTAGAGGGAGTTAATTCTCTATCATGTAAGTAAATTATACAGCGATTGTCGTGCTCCTGTTGTTAGAGGGAGTTAATTCTCTATCATGTAAGTAAATTATATAGCGATTGTTGTGCTCCGGTTGTTAGAGGGAGTTAATTCTCTATCATGTAAGTAAATTATATAGCGATTGTTGTGCTCCTGTTGTTAGAGGGAGTTAATTCTCTATCATGTAAGTAAATTATATAGCGATTGTCGTGCTCCTGTTGTTAGAGGGAGTTAATTCTCTATCATGTAAGTAAATTATATAGCGATTGTTGTGCTCCTGTTGTTAGAGGGAGTTAATTCTCTATCATGTAAGTAAATAACTCGATGTTCTCATTAAAAACGCAGATTTAACTTATTTATTTTACATCGACTGTGAAACAAAGTAATATGGCTTAATATTAATCACTTTCAAAGACCGCTCCCCGGGTTACTAAACAGTACTTGCGCTTAAATCGTGAAGATGGGATTCGAACTCAAAACCTCCGGATCAGGTTCTCTATCCACTACGCCTGCCAAAATCACAGCTGACGTCGATTACAAATAGTTTTTCATTTATATACAACAGTCGGTTGACCAAACCCGGTGTTCTTCAGGTTACGGCCAGGATTAAAGCATAGCGTAGGGCAAAATATCCTAACTTAGATGCTGTAGATGGGGAAAAGAACATTGCGCTTACGTTGTGCATGTTAACCCTGATGTTTGTAACTTAGTAGGAGTACGATGCTGTTGTCTTCAACCTGAGTCGAGGTTTTGCTTTGTGTATTCTTGCAATCACATATTTCGGCTCAAAATGCTGTTTTATAAAAATACTGATTTAAATAATGGATATTTTATAAAATATATTTTTACTTACGATTCACTTGGATTATACAGACAGACAGAGAGACAGAATATTTTATTTAAGTCTTACTTCTATACATTTTATAAATATACAAATAAAACATGCATTTCCCCTTTATGCATTACATATTCACTTGATGGAATTTTATGATTTAAAAAATGGTTGAAATTCAATCTTGAAAAACATATAACTATTTAATGTTAAATGAATCCCGGCATTTAATGTTCTTATTTGAAATAAAATATGACGCTGTTTTTGGATAGACTAGAATTTTTTATATATAATTTAAACGAAAGAGAAACTACATTGATTATTCAGAAACACGACCATGACCGGATCAATTACATAATTTGTCATAACCTTGATTTTAATTAATTTTTTGTTCCTTTATCATTCATTATTATTTTTATTTTTCAATGCTTACTTGTATTTAATATTAATACCAAAAACAAAGGAACTTTATATGTTTAAGTCATATCATTCAAGACTTGATCTTCCAAACTACAACATAAACACGAAACGAGTCATCAACTTATCATTAAATGAATGTTAGTAAAAGATGAAACGCCTCCCATTCTTTAAATGTTTGCTGAAATCTTTCTGAATTAATGGACACACAAGTTAATTTGATTGGCTATCATGAGATTGAATGACCTATCAGTAAGCTCGTAACAAAATCGAGTTGTCTGTTTGTCTCAACCATTCAGTAAGCTCGAAACAAATTGTCTCGTCTGTTCATTTTCAATTTATCTGTAATACTAGTAATAACATTAGAGTACTTTACTGATAACATAATAAGATAATATATAAATTAAACATCATATTAAAAAGGGTCTTCTAAATAAAACGCAGTACCGAAATCGTTGAAAACGCAGTACCGAAATCGTTGAAAACGCAGTACCGAAATCGTTGAAATACTAGTATATTAAAGTATATAAATTTAAAAGGTTATACAAGACAATGAATCATTTAAAGGAAATAATTACATGAGACTTGATGTCTTTCTCGTTCTAATCACTGATTGTATCAAACTATTTAGCCATGATGAAGGTAAACATTTGTACAATTATGAGAATAAATATGTTCAAACTAAACTATTAAAGTATTAACATTGTTCAAGTCTAAGGCAGTAAATAATATTAAAATTTATGAATATTGAAATTATAGAACAGAACAGAACAGAATGATTTATTAATATCTGGATTTAAGTATAATACTTATCATCCAATATATACAATTTACAATAATAATATTAACATACTCTATGAGAGTACATGTACATTTATACATACAACATAGTCAAACAAAATATTACAAATACACATGACAAACGACAGTGATACAATATGAATAAAAACAGCATTATAAGTATAACATCAAATCAAGAACTTAATAGATTAGTACGTACTTTAATAGCGCTTTGTAGATACATAGTCAATCCTTTTAAAATTACATCATTATTAGAACTAAATAATTGAACCAATTTATACATACTAGGTTTTCGCCAATAATATTCTTTTATGTATCGCTTTCGTAAAATTTGATATTTGCAACAATTAAGGATAAAATGAAACTCGTCCTCTTAGTCTCCATTGTTACATATTAAGCATATTCGCTCATTTCTCTCCATACGAGATATTCCGTATCTGCTTGATTCCATTCGCAGACAATGTGCAGAAATACGAAATTTAGTTAAAAGCTTTCTACAATACTTGCTTGGTTTTCCCAGAAATAACCAAAACCGTAACTATACGACATGGTTTTAATGTCAGATACCCAGTTGTTCTTATTTAAGTTAAGATCATTCAACAATGTATGATATAAAAAATTGATAATACAGTTTTCGGTATTGAGCACTTTGCACCAATAGTTAAACAATTTTACATAGCGTCCAATATACAGGGGGAAACGACCCAATTCGCCGTAAACAGCACAATTACTTGCAGATTGTTTAACCCCCAACACTCTTTTACACATTTTTAGATGTACTCGTTCAATCTCCTTTGATTTGGTGTATCCCCATACCTCACTGCTATAATTTAGAATGGAAGTTACGAATGTATCAAATAATTGACATATTGTCTTCGGGCTAAAATCCAACTCTTTCAAATTGAACATTAAAAAGTTCATTGCTTTCAATGATTTTCCAACAATCAGTTGATTATTTTTTTCCAGTTTGCCGTTTGAAGTGAAAATAGTTCCAAGATAATTAAAATCGTCAACTATTTATAACTCAACACCGTTGTATGTCCATTTTTCGTCACTACTTAAGGGTCCACGCCGTCTAAAAACTATTATTTTTGATTTCTCTGTGTTCACTTCTAAACCCCAATGATTACAATAGGTATATAAGTCATTTAACTTTTCTTGTAAATCTTTAATTGAGTCTGAAAACAAGACCATGTCATCTGCATATAGAAGTAGAATCAATGTTATATTGTTAAAATCAAGGCTACAATCGGGTTTTGAAGTAAGATAAAGCTATAGAATGCGTCAAAATGCCAGACCAAAATGCAAGTACCGATCAACCAGTAAGCTTGTAACATAATGCGGATGTCTGTTCGTTTCGACCAATCAGTAAGCGTGTAGCATTATGCTGTTGTTTGTCTGTTTTCGATCAATCATTAATCTTGTAACCTAATGCTGATGTCTGTTTGTTTTCGACCAATCAGTAAGCTTGTAACATAATGCTGTTGTCTGTTTGTTTTCGACCAATCAGTGAGCTTGTAACCTAATGTTGTTAACTGTTTGTTTTCGATCAATCATTAAGCTTGTAACATACTTGTTTGTTTTCCGTTTGTTAATGTTGTAACAAGTTTGATACAGAAATGCATTGATGCAAAGCTTCCAAGGGCGTCGCAAAACTGGTGCACAATGTTTTGGAATAGCGTAATGGCGGGAAAATGTTTTGGAATAGTCCATTTTCATACTATCATTGGCGTTTATTTCCTTTTAAACACCGTAAGTACCAATGTGTTAATATTGATTTAAGTAAAGTGAAAATGAAGATTTTTATAATTAATGTTTTATTATTTTATCTTCGACACCTAACACACACGCTGTTTATGTAGAATCGTCCTAATTTTCGGGGATCAGCAAGTATTTATCATAAACATATCGTTTTAACTTTGTAAAAGACATTTATTCGACGATACAAATGCATTAAAAATATGTTATTTCTAAATCATAAAAATACAAAAAGTAACGTGTAATAATTACTGCAGTTTAACCCTTAATAAAAAAATAGATTCAGTTATAAATAGATGCTCATACCATAGTCTCAAAAATTTCGTGATTCCATTAAAGGCGGCGCCAATAACTGGAAGTCCGACCTGTAAATGATAATCTGAATGTGTAAAATATATTTCGAAGGTGGAGATCGTGGCTTGAAATATATTATTCATCTATTATATTCAAATAAATGTAGTTCTAAAGGGTAAAACGATAAATGACACAGGTTTAATCACGTTTCTGTTACTTTCACGCAGATTTGCAATTGCATGGTGCCTTTTAAACAGCTGTCATGTTTCTTCGTGTGTCACAAATAAAAATTTGATTTTTTTGCATTGGTTATCTAGGTTAAATCCATGACAAAATGGTCCCAAATGAGATTTTTTATCTAAAAGATTTTAAGGATTAAATAAAGTCTGGACAAATTGGTGTAGCACTACATTCCCCGATTTTTGACATACTTGCGTACATGTCTCTAGTCAACAAAACCAAAGATCATACTAACCACAACGGAAGTAGTATTGGGACATTTTAAAACATAACGCAAATGTTGTGGTGACAATGATTATCGGGATTGATATTCCTCCAAACTGTGCCAATAAATAGTTCCCACATTTACAATATTTATCTCCCTTGTTCTGTATAGTCGGCCATTTTGATAGGCAAATTTCCTTAAAGTTTATAAAGAATATAATGTAAACGATGAAAAAATAAAATCAGACATATAAAAATAACATATTCATTGTACTCATGTGGGCACATGGCTCAGAAAGTTGAAGAAAACGTGGTTGTCACATGCACATTCTCTTAGTATTTTCTCAATTATTACATTTTTGGGAATTACTCATATCAGTGCTTATCAGTTTTGCCTATCAAAATGGCTGATGATTAAGAACTAGGGATATAAACATTGTAGTTGTGGGAACTATCTAGTATGTAGTGTTTATCGTAACGGAATATATACTGTAGTAATACTTGTACATCGTCCACAAATATTTTATCAACGTAAAAATAAACATGACCTATTTACATCTGGGTAATAGCAAAACACAGATAATGAGCATGAAATGTCAAGGTTCTACTATTTCAATTCTTTTCTGTGAAGAGTCCTTTTAAAATGGAAAGTACTGAATTGATAAATGGCTAATGCTGAATAAGGAAATGACGAATGTTGAATAAGAGAAGTCGAATGCTAAAATAGGAATTGTCCAGTGTTGAATATGGAAATGTCGAATGTTGAATAAGAGAAGTCGAATGCTAAATTAGGAACTGTCCGGTGTTGAATAAGGAAATGGCGACCATATAATTAGTACGTGGCGAAATGAGCGTATGCAGAATATTGAATAAGAAGCAAGTCGTATACGTCAGTTTAAATTGACCCCATAATAGCGGAAGTTAGCAGGGTCATTTGTGTTATATTTTTGTTATCTTTATATTACACATCTGTGTTTATACTGCATGCACTGCTTTCACATCAAGTCATATTACTTCTCTGGTGCAAGTTGTTCATAAGAGTCTAACACAACCAGGCACTCATGTCGATGTAGATAAGCGCCCAGTTGTACTTTGTACATTCTTTTCATGATGAGAAAATTCGTGTATGTAGACATTTTGTCCAATACCGTAGCGCCTGCAGTTTGTTTGCTGCGCACACTACACATCTAAAGGCGTCCGTAGTTGGAGCCAAGTGAATACGATGTTGATATGTCCCGACAAGTTGTATGGTCGCGTTAAACATCACTTTGTAATGTAGTTCTCCGGTCTTTCGGTTTGAGTAATTAACCATCATAAAATAAAGTCCAAGCTTTTTTCCGAAACGCCGGATACAACCAAAGGTAGAATACGGGATTCATGAAATTATTGAGCATATAAATCCGTGTCAGAAAAAACAAGATGACACGCCCATATTCTTTAGAGATGAATCCCGGCTTACTCAAAGGTAAAACTGCTAGAGACGGGATACACGATGAAAGCACGAATACAAATGTAACAAGTCCAATTAGCTTGGTCGTTTTTAGTGTCGTCCTTCTGCGGTTGTTCTGTCTCAGTATCTCGTGTTCATTATTTGAAGCCATTTGAAGAATCGGCGTAACTTTGCTGCTTCTTCGGAATAACAAAATGATGTTTGCGTAAAGAAATCCAATTAATATGCAAGAAATTACCACGAAGATTAGAACTAGTCCATGGACGTAAATTTGCACGTAATGCCAGTCGGGATCAAACATGCACTGACCCGCCGAGTTGTTTGTCGTTGTTACCAAGGCTGTACTTCCGACTAGTCCTGCCACGAAGAGTGACCCACCCCCAGCTGCTAAAGCCTTGTTCGGTGTAAACAACAGAGTTCCTGGAACATTCCCAGTAGTTTTGTTGTAGCGGTCTATGCATACACAGTCAATTATTAAAATAGATCCAACGAAACAGAAGTGCAAAATGAAGAAATGAACTTTGCACCAAGCGGAAAAGCCGACAATTGTCCATAAATTCCTAGAACTTAACAGAAAGACTGGTACACACACCAGTATAGATAAAATGTCACAAAATGCAAGAAAAGTAACAAACCAGTCGGTCGCATTTTTTCTGATAATTCTTGACTGTACGATTATGACCAAAGTATTTCCCGGTAAGCCAATCACAAAAACGATAATCATGAAAATTGTAAATACGTCCCTACTCCATTGAGGAACAATACTCATTAAGGAATATTTAATTTCTGCTGAAACAGAAATATTTTGAGACGCCGTATCATTGAAACTAAATTCGAATGACTCCATTCTCACAGAATGCCTAATGTCTTTTGAACGTTACTATGTGCTTGAAGCGTGTCACAGTATCTTCAATTTATACCATTTGCTAGACTACGTGTGAGAAACCACGATCAATCGACTGTTAAACAAGTCATCTGATTCGACGTCGCCAAGAGGCGGACACTTGTATATATACAATACAGAATAACGTTCTGTCATTTACTAAGCTGTGTTCTTGACGGAGCGTAGGTATAGTTTCTACATACTACACAATTTGGCGCGAGCTTACTGTTTGATTGAAAACGAACAGAATTATACCGCTTCTTTAACATGTTTACATTATTGAATGTCTGTATGTTCTTTGTCGTTAAAATGTAGAAGTTGTGTTAATTTGTGCATTGATAGATGTCTGTAGTAATAAGCATTTAAGTTTTTCTACGTTATAACATCGGAATAACAGCTACAAATACATATAAAATTATATTCATATTCAATGACTAATGTATTACAACATTAACAGTATCTTTCCTCGCTCACAATGCGATTAAGTCCCCATGTACTGCAGTAAAAGTATAAAAGATCTTAATGTTGCCGTCTTTCATCTGGTTGTTTTTACATATTAAGACCATGTCGTCTGCGTAAAGTAAAAGTATGAAAACTATATCGTCTAGAACTAGAATAGTTTTGAAGATAAAATTCAAGATATTCTACAAAAAGTGAAAATAATAAGGGAGCGATATCTCCCTTGACGTTAACTAACATATTGAAAGTAAACCGAATAATCAGAGCTGGATTTAACACAAGATTTGACTTTTTGGTTTATATTCATGTATCTAATAATTCTAAATAAACTACTGTGGATTCATTAATTTTCGTTGGTACCAAATTTCGTGGTTTTGTCAAAATGGGCATTTCGTGGGGTACTTGAATTCGTGGTTTTTTGATTTTTGAAGCATAAATTAAAAAAGTAGTCTATAAGTCCAAAACAAATAAAATATATATGTCAATTAGAAAACAGTGACACGGACCCGAAAGATATACAGGTATTTTCTCACCTTTCATTGTTATCGATGTTACATCGTGTGGCCCCGTTCCCTTAGTTAGCCACACTATGCAAGTGTCAATTAACACATTATATTGAGAATTATCTACCTATTGTTTACATCACATGTCATTTAAATATGTCAATTAAGCACCAGTTAATCTGGCGCTAAACGAATTAACAATCAGTCAATAAAAGTTAATGCAAATCATCTTCGAAATCACTCGCTTTTGAGAAACCAAACTATCGTCTACACACAAGCTAAATATAGAATTATGTTGATGTCGTGGCTAAAGTCCGGTAACGTCGTTACACGGTTACCGTCAACTCCGGGGTTACCGAATCCAGAAGATGCTGCATCACCAAGAGAGGCTCGTACATTTCAAGCAGCCAACGACTACGTAGATATACAATCAGAAAGTCAGAAGCAGTCCAGAAAAAGAAAGCGGGGAGATTACGGCCACTACGATGACGAGTCAAGGGCTAAAATTGCAAGATATGCAATTGATAATGGGGTTGCTAAGGCCTCGAGGAAATTCTCCTCTTTGTATTGTCGAAAAGTAAGCGAGACCACCGTGAGAAGTATGAGGGACCAGTATGTGAAAGCAAAGAAGAAGAATGGGGAAGATACCACAACGTTACCCCGTTCACCGAGGGGTCCACCATTAATGCTAGGTATCGTGGATGAAGACGTACAGGCCTGGGTTCGAAGAGTAAGAATTCACGGAGGGGTAATTAACTCACGGGTTGTCCAAGCAGGTGCGGAGGGAATAATGACTAAAATCGCCCGCCAGAAATTAACGAAGTTCGGGGGCTCAGTAGAAATTACGAAGTACTACGCCAGATCCGTACTTCGGAGGATGGGGTTTGTTAAGAGGAAGGGGACCAAGAACGTCAAAAACCTACCCTTAGACTTCGATGAGATTAAGTCTGCGTTTGTGGAGAAAGTGAGCAACGTTGTAAGTGGACACAACATTCCTGACTCGCTTGTTATCAACTGGGATCAGACGGGATGTCAGCTTGTACCAGGTGGACAGTGGACCATGGACCAGTGTGGTTCCCAGCAAGTGACCATTGCTGGGTTAGATGACAAACGCCAGATCACTTTATTGTTAGCTGTTACCAAATCTGGACAACTTCTCCCCCCACAAGTGATATACGCAGGAAAGACGAACAAATCCCTCCCGAAGAATGTTGAATTTCCAGAATCGTGGGATGTCACGTGCACTGAAAACCACTGGAGTAATGAAGACAGTATGCTAAGATACATCGATAACATCATTGTGCCTTACGTTAATGGGATCAGAGACACTTTACCCCTGTCGCAGTGTGACCAGCAAGCCGTGGCGATTTTCGATGTCTTCCGTGCTCATCAGTGTGCTCCAGTTATCGCCAAGTTGAAGGAAAACGGGATTACGCCATTGTTCGTTCCAGCTTGCTGTACGGATCGTCTACAGCCCTTAGATTTGTCACTCAACAAGGAATACAAGGATTGTCTGAAGGACTGCTTTCATGATTGGTATACTTCCAAGATTATCTCAGCATTTGACGAAGATGACGATACCATGGCTAATGTGGATCTGAAGATGTCAACGCTCAAACCCATTCATGCCAATTGGATCATTACTACACATGGGAAATTTGAAGATCGGCGAGATTTAGTTGTGAAGGGGTTTCAGTTAGCCGGACTTTGTTAAAAGTGATTGTTATTGTGTGATGATTACAAGTGACTGTACAGTGTGACTGGAATTGTGTTAATTCAGCGTAAAAATGATACCATCATTCATCATGATTGATCGTTAATGATATTATTATTTTGCTATTATTATTTAATAACATGTGAAAAACAAATTAAATTTCTTATAACTCTCTGTGATTGTTTGTTATTTTTTATCACTTATTTTATAACTGTCACAAACTGTATAATTACGCTATAACGACGATACATTTCACACGTTGAGATTATACTTCCAACACACTGATCACAACGATATGAAAATATTCGTGTACTGTACTTGGAAGTAGAGCTGCTAAATATAGCACACCAGATCAACAACATCATCACAGAACTGACTACTCAACTTAATAATGACGAAGAATATATAACAAACATAAATAGTAAAAGCATTAATAGTTTATTGTTATCAAATATTTACATTATATATACACCAACATGCTTATAAACTGACACAATTCACGGGAGGTAACCGCGTGTTAGCGGCGATGTTTATCTGGAGTGTACTAGTTTTCGGACATAGACTTTTCGGATACGATCGTAAGACAAAATTTTCGTTGGGTACTTGAATTCGTGGATAAGCTCAACCACGAAATCCACGAAATTTAATGTTCAACGAAAATTAATGAATCCACAGTACCTTGTATTCCACAATTATCAACTATAAGCCGTTTCTATAAATGTAGTCAAAACACTTCATCATATCAACAACAAGAAATATCTTTATAATTTATGATCGGCGTAAATTGAAATAAGCAACGAAGCTGTCGTTGATTGCCTAATATTATGAGTTATCGCTCGAACAAATGTCTGTAGCATCGATAAATAACGACAACTAAATATTAAATTTCTGATTCCACTCATTTATTTGAACTTATGGGAATTATCTAACCATAATAATTCATGAAGTCGAGTTCGTGAGTTCTTCAGGCTTAAATGTCACCACCTGGCTTTCGTAGAACTACAATGTACTATAAAAGAACAATTGTCAAAAGGAGAATATTTATTTCACTTTCTTTCAATGGAAGAAATATGTTCGGAATTCATACGTAATATTGAAATACGATGTAGCTTACTCACCTCATGAATAATATGTTTTGTGCTAATTTAATAAGGATCAGTCGCTAATTGTATATTAAAAACGTAGTGAAACAGAACACAATACGTATGTCTACATTCAAAACAACAGAGTTAAACAAATCAGCGTCCATGTTACAAACGAAGTTCGGCTGTCCAAAATGTTCTTCCATATTTAACTTTATATTTGAATGGTTTAGCACTGCTGCGACTCCTGTAGCAAACTCGAGCGTCATACGAACAATGATCTGAAAAACCTTATATTTTTATTGAGATATTTAGAATAATGACATAAGTACAAACAAGTAATTTCTCAAGTTCGAATCCTTTTTATAACCTTGATTAGATGTTTGGGTAAACATTTGCTAAATGATTAGTTGATATGTGCGAGTAAGGAAGAAATTGGGATATATGCAATGATGACGATATGAACTTGTAATCCCTTGCAAAAATATGGACTGAATCTCACATCGATAACGGTTATATTCTTGAGTCGTAAAAGAAAATGGCGCGTGCCCCTCGAATGTCGAATTTTACATTTTACTTCAACTCCTAAGATATAACATCTAAATCTTAATACACAAGTTCTAAATATTTTGAATCTAACTTATAAGTAAAAACGGCCTTACTTAGCTTCCGTAATTGCGCGGTTCTTATATACCGCAATTGAAATCAGGTCATTGCGCTGTCTTTTTCAGGTATTTTGAGATAAGATTGTGCATTTACAGATGACATATTAATGCAAGGTCGTTCACATACAGTGGACTTCGTCCTTAACCTATAGCATAGATCTCAACGCGTACGTTTGTCTGCAGAAAAGAATCACGATAATAAATAAAAATAGACAGCATAGACATTTCAGTCTGATTTAGTGCAATGTCGTCTGTTTTAATCTTACTCTGTTAATGTCACACGAAGTTAACTTTAAGCATGTTTTGTCATAATATTAATCACTGAAATCTTTTTGAGCCTCTCAGTCAATATTTCATACCGTAACTTTGGAGTCCGCTAAACCTCTATAATATAAACACCATTGGTTCACTAGAAAGTTGGTCCTATTAATGAAGTGGTATGATTGTTTGGTTAAAATGTGTGAGAATGTTCCTTGCGACCCTGTTCCCTTACGTACGTACCATTGAGCATCCTCAAAGCCTTATGTTTTATGGATTGTTGTTTTCCCGGAGGTCTGTATGGGGAGACACTGTCTTATGTATGTATTGTTCCCTGTAGCTACGTATTTACTGTCTTTTTATTTAGGTGTTACTGTAAGCTTATCTGTTCTGTCAACTAGGATGAAATTCACATGCCCTTATTCAGATTCTGTGTGTATAAACATATCTATTTGCCTAAATTGTCAATGACAAGATAACAAAGTGCATTGTACAAGTGGATAGAATTGGAAGCAAAAGCTTATTGAAATTCTCTCCACTGCATACTAATAATAAGTACATGATATGGCGACTTTAAATTACAGAAATATTTGACTATATACATGTAATTTGTATTATAAGTGTGTACATGTTTCATCGTATTAAAAGAAAGCAAATAACCAATATTTTAATGAAATGAGGTTATGTGTGTACCTCAATGATCAGAATTAACAGTTTGCACCGGGGAGGAGCATAATCTCCGATTTTTTGTGTTTAAATATTGTAATTAATGTTTTGTTCTGTGTTTTAGAAAGGTAGAAATTAATAATGCATCAAATTTCAGTCATAATAAGTTCAGTTGTTCATCAGCATTTGCGCTTTTAAAGATTTGACAGTGAGTGACATGCGTTTATGACACCGGAGCACCAAAGTTGGTAATATGTCGCCGGTAATTTATTCACTAAGCAAAGCCGAATATGATTTATATAGTGATTTAATTATGTTTATTTAATGATATATATATTTATTTTATTATCAGATCATCTTAACTTCTGTAGCTTTTGATGAACTCATTTATCATTATAATTATGTTGTATGAATGAACATGTGTAGATGTGCAGTTATTTTTAATGTTTATTTCTTAATACATTGTTGTTGTTTGGAGACCACATTGTAAAAAAGTTACACCTGTAGCTTATTGTGTTATTTTTATGAAATAAAGATTTTATTGTTATATAATTGTAATACAATGTATTACATTACGTTACACACTAAAATCTCACTTAAAGACCGACTCATTAATAACAATATATTTCCATGGTCCATTTTCCGATATCGAACACATTTTAACTCAATAATCAGACCAGCCAAATAATAAGACTGACCTGTTTCAGAACCGATGTTGGTTCTACTATGAAGAGTTTACTGTATATAGAAACTTGCTTACACTTACAGACGGAAACAACACAATATGCCCATCTTTGACCAGATATGCATATCCGAAAATCACTTCAAACGGGACAACACACCGACTCGAGTTTACTGGTCCGGTCTTAATGCAGAAAATTTTGATCGATACGCACGGATGTGACAGTGAACGGCAACTAGTCGAAGGAGCATTCTCTGTTGCTTATATCGATGCTTCTGATGCCTCGTACCAACAAAGAACGTACGGTGAGGTAAGTCGGGTTTAAAACATAGTTACATACGATGTGTGGAACCACGTGGTTGATGACGTCATCCTGCTTCCGCTTCCTGGACTTGAAGTTCGGGAAGCATCCAAAGTCGACTGTCCTCAGTAGCTGACGTCACAAAAAACGTGGTTTCCCCTCACTAAAATGCATCTATTATCCACCGACACAAATAAAATATGAGAGAGTTCCATTTCAAATCTGTTGTGGCGAATAGAGGAGAACTGCCGCGAATAACCAGGACTCCCAACAAGAACCCTGTAAGAATTATGAGGAATGTCCACGATTTCTACATTCGTACCCAATTCGCCACTCAAAGTCGTGATGGTGGAACTAGGCTTTACCTAAATTTGAAAGTTTATACACCTGTTCGCGGTCAATCTAACAGCACTATAACTATGGTTTGAATTTAAGGGTTTGTCAGGAATGTGGGATCTCCGAGAATCCACTATAGAAGTTCCACTTGGGGGCGTACTGTACACAGAACAACTGGAATTGACTTCAACCACAGCAATACAGTGCTCACGGGTTTACGTGCGTGGATGCACAACTAGCGGTATATTCATTATATATACTTCTATTTCACAGAATTTTTAAAAAGCTACAGTATACATTAGTGATGGACAATCGGATAAATGTCATAATCGATTATCAGATCAGTTTGAAAACTCATAATCGATAATCGAATCTGAAATAATCGAAATATTTAGATTTTTAGAATAAGTATTATGCTGACATGCAGTTTAATTCATGTATACAAATTTGTTTATCTCTATTTTAACTACATTTAACATTAATGGGGTTTTACATACGAACATTTTATCATTCAATAAATGTTTGACTACTATTGACTAGATGGTTTGTACGTGTATTGACTAGATTTAATAATTGAAAGTATATCCGGGTTTTATAACTTTTAAATTTGAACATTTATAATATCATCTTTTTTAAATAACACTCCGATTATAATCGATTATTGTAGTTCATAATCGATTGTCGCCGACATCTGATGTCTAGCGACGATTTTTCGATTATTTTCGATAATCGCGCCATCACTAGTATACATGTTCTGCATATCTGTAAAATCTTTATTCAAATGAATGGAAATGTCGACAATAATCGACGTAAACCTCTTACAATCATGTTCATCATCACGAATCACTTCATCATAATGTAGTGAAGATTCTCGAAATGGCGGGTTTAATCATCACAATGGACTTTCATGAATTTATATTGTTAGAATGTGGACAGAAGGAAAAGTTCTTATCTATTTGAAGAGGATTCTTCTAAGCACCGAATATCGCTCTTTGAAAAAAACAAAAATGCCGAGACGGCATGAACAAATATGGGTTGTCGGGAATGGCAATCAAGCAATCGATTCATTTCAAGCGTGGTTGATTTATGAGAAACATTGAATTAGGCTTCACTGTTACAAAGGTACGTTTATAGCATTTGCTTGACTCAGCGCCATTTGTCTGGAATTATCCACGTATGTCCATTGTAACTATCGTTTCCACAAGATTATGACTTGAAATTAAACCGCAAGTGTAGACAATATACACAGAAATATCAGTGAGCTTTTTCCTTTAAACAGAGATATGTCATCCGGACACGTGCAAAAATGGAGGAACATGTATCGGAAATGGAAATTGCGCATGCGCCAAAGGATTCATGGGAGATGACTGCGCGTCTCCCGGTAAGTACTAAAAACTACATCTTAAAGATTCACGTGTGTGTGTGAACCAAAATAATCAACTTAGTACTTTATTATAACAGCTGACAAATATTTAAACCGTTTATTGTTATTATTAATGATCAATAACACTTCTTGCCATTTATATCACAAAACAAACAAAAAAGCACAATGTAATCGATTCAATTTCGTATTTGGTATTCGTGTAGTTGCTGACATGACTTTCGATAACTACGATATTGTGGCGGCTACAGCGGGACTTCTTTTCACAACTGACGCCCCTTTTGATGTCACCGGTGACGTATCATTCACGATCGATGGACGACAATCGAAACGCAGCGGTCACCATAGTTCACATGGTAACAGTTGTCATTTCAATGGCTACGGAGGAAGCTGCCATTACTCCAGTTCCCACACGTCCGGTTACTCCCATGGTCACCATTCAACTTACGGACACTCTTCGTCGCATAACGCTTCATCATCTATGAATGGAGCTCACTGTAAGTTAAAATAATATCAATTGTTACCTAGCACTGAAAAAGCGGGAATAAACTGTACTTTGAAAATGCTCTGGTAAATAATGGGAGAATCTTTCTTAAAGCTAACAAACTTTGTTATTTACTATTCTCCTACCCCGACAAGCTGTCACGTGGACAGGTGCTCATACAAATAGCTCCTTTAACACAAGCTGCAGTGGTTTCGTCAGTAATGTATGTGTGTTTATTTACTGAACGTCTATGTATGTATACATGGAACGCCTGTGTGTATACATACACTGAACGTCTGAATGTTCTAACTGATCACTTAGGTTTTATTGATATTTTTAAACTGTGCTTGAAAATTCACAATGCAAACACCATCGAATAAAAAAATTCTTCGTAAACCTTTCTGGAAATATTAACTCACGTGATCCTCAAGTGTAATTTACGACAGATTAACTACAACAAATCCAAATTTAAATCAGTAAAACTATGGTATAGTTTCTTCAATATAAACAAAGTGACCAGTTAGAAGTGTTTCTCCGTGAATATTCATGTAACGGTAAAACAACAGAAGAAGGATGTTTACAATTACAGTATTTAGTAATTATTCGAGACATTTGGACGTCTACAAGTGCATATGTTCCATTTCATTTGCAGCATACACCCACTCATGTCAATATAGTCACGGCCATGGTCACCATCACAATTCTCACCATTACCTGTATTCAACTCATGGTTCTAACCATCATTCACATGGTGCCTCCCTTCACTACTACAACCATCACCTTCACATGCACGTGCATGATAATCATCACCATAACCACCATTACGTCACCGCTCCTTACAATCCACTGCCAGGCCTGGTCAACCACATTGTAAGCTGTTTCAGGTACGTATCATAATTTAATCGAGATACTCAATAACAATTATTCCCTCATACTTCTGAAGTGCCAGATATATATTAAACTACATGTACATGTATTAGCGTGTTCTGTAATTATTTGTTTCTATTTGTTTTCCGTGTTTAAGTTAGTGTTGTGAGACTTACGAATTTGTTAAAAATACATTCACCTGTTTCAACGCATCACACATTTTTATCTGTGTAATCGCGCAGGCCATTGTATCATGAATGTCATCGGCTTTGTTATTGCCAAGGTAACATCAGCGTAAATGTTATCGCCTTTGTGAACTAATACCATCGTTTGTTGTTGCATTCACCATCATTGCCAACATCGCTAGCGTCAGTGGCGTGGCCAACGACAATAAGTCCACACGCCATGATTATACTTACCTGTTGTTATCCACACATAGATAACGACTTCTCTCTTTATGGTCACAAGTATTGTTACATGACTTGTTTTTATGATAATCCTTATTCAATAGCCCACATACTGGAGCATCAATCATTATCAATGGTAATGTGGCATCACATCAGACAAA
The DNA here is from genome assembly GCA_032209605.1 of Mactromeris polynyma. Lineage (NCBI taxonomy): Eukaryota > Metazoa > Mollusca > Bivalvia > Venerida > Mactridae > Mactromeris > Mactromeris polynyma. The sequence continues at coordinate 9,749,651 of JASFXZ010000012.1, forward strand.
GCCGACCGTTTCACCACCGACAACTACAACAACGACACAAACCCCTACCACTAATTATGGATTATGTTTCGGTTCATGCGGAGGTACGAACATCAACCATATAATAAACGCAACCATTTCCAATATGGCGGTGGCTGGAGCTAGCGTTTCCTGCCTGACACAGAATACTCTCTTAGGAATGCTGGGTAAGTTGACATGTTCGTGTATTGTTAAAACATATGTCCTCTTTAATCCTATATTATGTTTTCGGTGAAGAAAATGTCAAAACCAAACACAATGACATGAAGTAGACAATGTTAAACATTTTATACAACGCCACATAATTTGTAAGTGCGGTAATGTAATAAATGTACTACAGCCAAAGAGAAAGCCCTGCCCGGTAAGCTCAGTTGGTCATGTCCTTCTGTGCCGTTTGGCTATTCCAAAAGTTTCGAACGTTGCTAAACAATCGCAAAAACACATTTTTAAGGCCAAACTCGCGTTTGATTTTATATAAACCCTTGCACGTAGCCTGATTTCTAAACAGCTTTTTCCATGTTAAAAGTGGATTTTGGAAGGTTGGTTTAAAATTCGGAGTACCGTTATATACAATCTCAGCAGATGTAATAGAATGCAGCCTAGCTAGGATTAGCTATATTGAGTATTTGCTTTGTTGTGTGCCAATATTTTTATATCATAATGGTTTGTGTTTTACGTCAGTGACGCATGCATTGACAACCTTATATGATTATTAGTGAATTACAGACGTGTACGGCGTTGAACAACTCATTTGTGGTGAAACAATGACCATTAACCTGCTTTCATCTAAATAGTCTATGCTTTACCGGGTATAGAAACGATTAAAACAGCAAAGATCAGCCATTTTACAAAATGCTAACCCATCACTCGACGGAGTACTCGTCGGGTTTTACACCGAATCGAACTGACAGTCAAAGTATAATTCGATACGATTATACGGCACTTATAAGCTTGTTTGGTAATAGACGGATTAAAAGGCATTATAAAGACATGTCTTTACCCTGCTTTACCTAAAGTAAAACTAGAATGCGTCCATAGGACACAGATGCTCCCACTTGCAGCTTTTGTCACAAAAGCAAATGCTATTTATCTGCTCATAGTTTGTGAATGGATATCAAAATTACCAAGTGAACAACTTTACATAATTTGGTGATAAGTCAAGGGCCATAACTTTGCACTAACTGGGTGTAACCATACATGAAACCCCAGGTGCACAACTTCACATGCTGGTGAACATTCCAGTAAAGTTTAATGAATCTGGCTCATATAGTTTTGGAGATATGATTGACACAAGATTGCATACTCTGTAGGCTATATTTTAACTAAGTCAATGGCCATAACTTTGCACTTACTGGGCACAGCCAAACATGAAACCCCAGGTGCACAACTTCACATGCTGGTGAACTTTTTTTTTTTTTTTTTTATTGAATAATTCTTTTTTTTTTTTAAACATACATACATAACATATAGGAGCTTATCATATACATGTACATATAAATGCATAATAAACGTGGCAGTGGTTTAAATATATACTACATTGTAGGTATTTCTATATCTATTATATTGCTAGTTCATATATTCACAGTAAAAAAAGATGAAATGTGACAATATGACAAAAAAGGTTTGTATGTGGAAAAAAAGAAGATAGAAACCAGACACACCTTTGATATAATCTAGTCTAGTATACTATTACAGTACGAAAAAACGAAAAGAGACTAGATCATTTCGATGTGTGGTTAAGACAGTGTTGTTGAAAAATCAACGAGGAATGCTTACAGTATAAGCATTGATAACGTTATATTTAGTTCTTGATTAGATTAAAGGCAGGTGTTTGTTAAAGATTGTTAAAAAACGATCATTGACCTTTCGCTGTTTAAGGTACATAGCCAGTGTTTTATATTCGTAAGTAAATATATTGTATAGGTTGCTGGTTTTAGTCCAATTGTCGCTTTCAAAGTATGAAACCCCAGGTGCACAACTTCACATGCTGGTGAACATTCCAGTAAAGTTTAATGAATCTGGCTCATATAGTTTTGGAGATATGATTGACACAAGATTGCATACTCTGTAGGCTATATTTTAACTAAGTCAAGGGCCATAACTTTGCACTTACTGGGCACAGCCAAACATGAAACCCCAGGTGCACAACTTCACATGCTGGTGAACATTCCTGTAAAGTTTAATGAGTCATTTACTTTTGGGGATATGAGTGACACAAGATTTTGTGACGGACGGAAGGACGGACAAGGGCAAATATATATGCCCCCCCCCCCCGCCGTTTAAACAAGACAATACAATTTCGTTTTTCGTACAAAATATAGTCATAGTTGAACTTTCCTTGAAATACCTTCCATTAAATATGTCCTAAAATTCCGGTGTCTGGTATGCCTTATTTCTAGTGTGAAAGTTGTCAGTTAGAAGAATAATTTGTACCAGGGGAAACCGGAAACGCTACATTTGCACGAAAGGTATCCGCGAATGACTATTAAAAATATAATTAATCTCATTTTTATGTTTTATCAAATTTTTGTATAAATTGTTTATAGTAAGAGATGTGTTTTCTTATTTTATCTGTAACAGGCAATCATATAGCAAACTTCCTCATTAATCACTTGCTTCCACAAGTGAATCAACATGCGATGACAACAACGAAACCAAAGCCTACAACAACAGCAGCAACAACACCAAAACCTACAACAACATCAGCAACAACACAACCACCACAACCAACAGCAATTAAGATAGTCTTTACGAAGGCCCCAACAACAAAGTTGTCACTTCCCGTGTTCACAAAGGCTCCATCAACAACAACTCTTCCACGAGTTACAGCCACGTCCCGTAAGTTCAAGCTCTTACATTTTCATTTCCACTTATTTCTCATGGAGGCGTTGTGGTGATGGGATGGAGCGCCCGACCTCTGATCGAAACTTACGAACTTATCAAAGCGCAGTGTGCAGAGCAAGCTATGGCTTTCTTTAACATTAGATTAGGCAAATTAAAATTTGTTGATGGATGGACGGCACTCCACTACGTTGTTTCTGTAATGGCATCATACAACATAATATTCTATTGTTTATATTTTGTGAGCCTGCAGATTTGAAGAGTCAATTATTTGAATAATTGATTATTGCATGTATTCAGTTTCGAATCAACCCCTGTGGCCTATAGCAAATAACAGTACTTGTTAGTGAAGCCAAGACAGTACATATTATGAATGAACAATCTTGGCACACATATAAATTAACAGTTGGTTTTATAAAAAGGCAGTCTGAAACCGTTTATGTTTGAAATTTTAGACAAATCGGTTGATTGGTTGAGAAGATATTAACATTTGAAGATGTATGTTTTTGTGTGACATGCAATTTTATTTTAGATACACTTACTGTGTCGACATCAGTAATTTCGACATTTCGGTTAAGTCGACAAAGTCCCCATTTCTGTCGCTATAATTATATTGTATAGGGAAAATGATTGATATGTCGAAATTTCTATGTCTACTAATTCGGCAACGTCGACGTGATTTCTCTGGCCCAAAGAGTGGTTCAATTGAAATTGAGTAGATATCAATTGATCGTGACGTGATTAACACTTTTTTCTCGACCCATTGTTTGTTCCATAATTAACTTGTTTCCAGTTTGTAAAACACTCAATAAACAAACATAGATCTATCCTAGATCTAAATCTGAATTATGCTAAATATCACAAAAAGTGAGTTTTACACCCCTGCCATAGCGGAAACGAGATGAGTTAGATTACCAGTACTTTGGAAATCAGATATGTCGACATTCGGGTATGTCGAGGCTTTATGATCAGGTCCCTTCAATGTCGACATTACGGGTTTCGACTGTATATTTTATTTCGAAAATATTCTGTTGTTACTGTTGTACACCTTTTCAATTATTATATACAATACCCTGATCATAAACATATACATGTCAATTGAACTATTAGGTTTCGTCCTAAATATTTTTTTAAACATATTTTGAAAAGTACCTAAATGAGGCCAATCACCTTAATTTATACCTTTCTCATAAACATGCAGTTACATTCTGAAACAACAAAAGTTAACATACAACAAAGAAGTATGTTCTTTTTATTGTACTTTGATACTAACTTTTCAGTTTTTAACACAAACATGCATGTCACAGCACAGCATGTATCATTTTAAAGCCTGTTTTTGTCCCAACCCTAACGGCTTAACAGTTGGCTTGTTCCTTTGCATGTATCCTGTTGTGTTATGAGTTTTGCATTACTAGCTAGTCTCATTATGTTCCTTAATACTTATTGTTTGCACTCAAATTTCAGATATGGCTGTGTTTCTAATCTGTTCACCGTAACGACATCCCTAATTTCTTCTCAAACCTAACGGTCTTTTTTAACTTGTGTACTATTAAATGTTTTAATTAGACATTAATTACAACAAAATACACAATCTATTTCATTTAAAACTCATTTCAATATTTATAGTACATGTCAGTCCATTTTTAGAATCATTCCAGGAATCGAAAAGTGAAGTACATGACATCACAAAAAATATTGAAGTATTTCCTGGAATTACTGTAAATCCAGTTAAAACTATTCGGAACTAGTTCAAACCATGCATTTTAATCCATTTATTTCAGTAATCAGCCTTAAATAAGTCACTATAAGCCTTACAGTCAGTAATGTTAGGATTGGTTATGACAGTTGCTGAAGTAGTGGTGTAATTTCAGAGACAGAATGGGAACTTAAAAGTAAAATTTGATTTTGACAAACTGAGAAAGCCATAAAGTAGAAATTTAATGAAAGAATACAGAGAAAGTGAAACCAATCAAAGTTAGAGCAAATCCAAAACAAAAACTGTTGCTGAAAGATCATGAACATTCAGAAAAAGGAAAAACTGCGATCAAGTGAGAGAAAAAGAAACATGAAAAGATATTCCGAGTACAGGCGGAAAATGAAACGGAAGAGACAGCAAAACTCAAACTACAATGAAAGTATGAAAAAGAAAGTGAGAGAAAAGCTGAATAAAGAAGAAAATTGAAAGAGACGAAAGCAAAGTCGCTGAGTTACAGACAGTACAACCACAAGGACAAGTAAGTGTGGTAGAGTAGTTAAGCTGCATCAGAAAGTATACGTTCTTCAGCACCCAAAGCGTTGCAGTACGAAGACTGTAAACGAGTTGAAAGAAACAGTTGAACAGTTTGACATACAAGTACCAGCCAAAAGAAGGCACATAGGGTAAACAAATCACTGCCAAAATCTCCAAGAAAATGGGCATCCACGGTTGCAGACGTCGTTCGAAATGCTTCTCCACGAAAATGAAGGTGTCTAAACACTCTACTCAAGGATAAGATACAGAGAAATGTAAAACAGAGACAAAATTGTCGGTCAAAACTTGAATCATTCATGAACAAAGGCAGGATTTCACGCAAGATGCAAAACAAGAGAGATGTGGTTCAAGTCAATGGTAAACATAATGTCAAGCGCCACCTCCTTCTAACGAAGAGAGAAGCATTTATGAAACTTGAGGAAGAATACAGATACACCACATTCCAAAAAAGCATTCCTAGGTACATCAACTAAATGAATATAAAATATAGAAAACTTTGTGTGAAATGCTTTAATCTAGAAGAAAGTATTAGACCTATCAATTACATGGCGACAAAATGTAAACTTGAACCATTAACACTCAGAAGCCTGTGCAAAGACTATGTCCGTGAACACAGAGTTCCCTGATCCACATTGCATTGATAACCAGTTGTTTCAAATGCAATCACTAATTCCAGAATAAATATGGACAATTGATACAAGAGAACATACTGACAGTGTTGAAATATGTACAGTGGGAACAGGTCGGTCAGAAAAATATACAAATCCAAACGTTGAATGTCAAATCAAGAAAGTCTGACAACAGGTGGACCACTCAATGACTTTAAGCTACATATATGACGGTATTTGCTATGACATGCAAGACTTCCAAGGATCATATGTTTAGATATGACTATCAATACCCACAACACCAGAGATTAGCCAGAGGCCTTCCAGAAGTTAATGCTAGTATGTATGCTGATTTTTCCTAAAACTATGCTTTGGAAAGAAAATGATGAAATTCAAACGGTGCACTTTGTAAAACGACAACTTACTCTCCATACAATGTATCTTGTTCGACACACCAAGAGCAGTGCCAGGGACAATCCTCAACTGACAGAAGAAGCAATAGTTGTCGGCAGTGTTTCAGTGGTCTAAGTGTATACAATGAAGCTCCATTCCTACACGAGGGACAACCCAGAGAAAGTGGGTTTACCAAAAGTTCTTCATAGAATAACAGACAATTGTGGATTTGAATATAAATGTAACCTAGCCTTTGCCCATCTTCTTCACTATGAAAATGAAATGGGAGTGAAAGTATTCTTCCAGTACTCGGAACCTTGACATGAGAAAGGTCTTCATGATGGCATTGGCGCTACAATCAAACATGGCATTTCCATGCTCGTGGTACAAGACAAAGTTCGGCTTCGCAATTCCTATGAAGTACACTTGGCAGCAAGCAAGTATCAAACACGGAGGCGAACAATGATTTAAGTTGCTGCAAAAGTAGCCAGACGTGCACCAAATGAATATGTCAAAGCTATCCATGGGACTACGAAACTACGGTTTCTTCAGAAGATTTCCAGCAACAATGTGGAAATTGCCAACTTCAGTTGCAGCTGTCTGTTCTGCCTGCTGGTTATAGGGTATCAGTGAGAATGGTAAGTGGAGGAAAACAGTAGTACATAAAATCCGCAGTGAACCTACAAAACGAACTGAACTAGATGCTGATGAGCTTAAAGAAATAGAAGTTGTAAACTGTATCCTTTGCAAGTATGATATGAGAAAGACGATGCTGAAACAGGGTACGGTAAGAACATCTATACTTGGCTACTTGGCCTAGCTCAGATGATAACTGCTGGATACCAAAGAATGAAGTTGGCAGGGTTTTATCCCGACCGGAACTCACTGGAAACCGTGGAATAAGGATGAACTATTTAATGGGATTTCAAACCTTTTCTGTAAGTGAGGTAATTTCAAGAAAACGCAACATGTGACGTCACTATTCGCAAGCAGGAAACAATATGTACTCTAAAAGGTCATGTCGTTTTCATATTGCCATATGTGCCAAATATGGCTTACTGTCAGTACATGGTGACGTCACATGTGACGTTTTCTGGAAAGGACGTCTCTTAAAGAAGAGGTTAGAAATCGGACATCGGCGCTCATATGGTGTACTTTGTGGAACTGACAATGAGTTAGAGATCAGTGAGTTAGAGGAGACATATTGCAGTTTGCAAGTTTTCGGTTCTCATGTTGAATTTAAAGTCATAAATATGCCCCAACCCTAACGCTAAAGTAGGCAATTATCTTCATTAAAAAACATTGACATTAATACTGATTGCTGTATTAAAGTTTGTTTTTAATGTTTTTGTACTTGTGTGGAAATAACTATTACAGCTAATGGTTATCATTATTTAATATCTCCCTTTTGGGGTCAGACTAGACTCTCAACAGAGACCATAATGATGCAGCAATTTACTTTGAATAAGATCATTTAGGAATATTTTACAATATGTTGTGAAACAATATTACTGTACAATGTATGTTGTATGTGAGATAGTTTTTCCCTGTAATGGTAAACAAATGCGTATATTTTGTTTTTTTTGTATTGATGAATATATGCTAAATATACTTCAATTTTCATCATGGTATTTTTAAACCTTTTGTAATTAGTAAGCTTATAGTGTTTAATATTTTCTTGATAAATAGCAATGATAAAGCACATACAGGTAAAGATTGTAATATTATTTTGCGCTATTATGATGATTTTAGCTTCCCTGAATCGTGTAAATACTTTCTTAAGAAATCTAATTACTAATAACATTAAAAGGCACATAAATGTACATACACAGTATAACATACTGGCTCATTTCCGAGGCTATTATCATTTAGCCGGTTCATTTTAGAACAATGACACTTGACACATACTCGTATACAAATGTTGAATTGTTATATATGTTAAAATTTTAGTTTTCAAACTACATGTTCACATTTACTTAAATAAATGTTCTGTTTGTCATTATCGACTTTGTTCTATTTAAATTGTCAATTATTCCAGAAAAGGAATTCGGAGAAGTAAATATGACACAGGTTAAACACATTAATGTGTTCATTTCAAATAGTATGCACCTTAGAATAATTTTATTTTGTATCAATTACCACTCACTTTGCGTCTATTTTCAATGTAAGGTTACCGTGTCGTTTTTATTTTTGTGCTAAATTGGCTATTCCCATATTGTTGTTTCTCAAAAATTGTCACTAAGTCTTTTACAAAATTTGATGGTTTTGCTGTAAATTGAAACTAGAAAAAATATTGTTTTAGACAATACGTATGTCACACTTTATTTGCTATAGGCCCTATTCTTTTCAGCCCCTCACGATCATGGACTAATATGCCATGACTGTTTGCGTTTGAGTCAAGATGGAAATTGTACCACTGCTATGCAATGTTCGAAAGGAGATGTACGTATATATTTCAAAGCAGAATTATCGTCGTTTTGGTTAGATGATAGGACGTCGTTTCTTGTCGGCACTTTGTCTGCCAAATACCAAAAAAATAAGAACTTTTAGGATAGATGGATATATACTTTATTTAGAAATTAAGGCATTATGCCCATGATTCATAATTACAAGTTATATTGATACATACATTATGTTAAATCAAGAAATAATACATGTTTTAATTACTGGTATGCATCATTCTTGTAGAAAACGCATATGGACATATGCAACACATTGTACAAGCATATAAAATATGCATGTTAACATGAATATAAGAATATGTATTCTACCTTACTTTTCATGTTCATTTATTATATATTCGATTGGTTCCTCCAATTGACACTGTCGTATTTTAAGATATAAGACTATGCTCACCGAGTAGTTCCGAATAAAGTACCTCAACATTTGTATCGATGTCAGTGTCACAAATTAACGCTGACTGCTTAAGTAAATGAATAAGACGTACAGTTTAGAGTCTCTGTTTGAAATGTTGTAGACAGTTTATGGTATAATACCGTGTTTAATGAAATACAATGCAAACGACTTGAGTTATATTTGTAGGTGTGTCTCGCTATGCACGACAGATATGGATTTACACATCGTTGTATCACCAAACAGGTACGTATCATACAAGTCACCAGTTCGGTTGTCTCGGTCGATAGAGAGCAAAGCTATATATCATGATGCCATGGGTTCAAAGCTAAGAAAGAATGCTTGTTCGTCGCAATACTTGGGTTGAATATAATGCAAACTAAAGTCATTCGTCCCTCTACCAGAGCCTGTCGTATTTTAGGCACACTTGTGGTCAATTTATATATATATACTTAAAGCCATTAAAAACGCAACTATATTACCAAGCCTTCATTGTGTTCCAAGTGTAAAACGCGTGTTAGAATTACGATGTGTACATAAATCTTCAAAAAGAAATTAAATCATGTCCCTAGTATTCAAATTTAATAACTGATTAAGTTTAGGAAATAATGTTAAACTATAATTATTGCTTTATAATGTCGCCGTGCTGATACAGACACTTTTTAGTTGCGTTTTTAATGGCGTGGATTAATATTGTCACTGAAATACTACAACATGTACAGTTGTATATATTGAAAACCCGCATTAAGCCGCAACATTAAAAGATTATTAGTATTAAATGTGCCATATGAAGACGGAACATTAAGCGTCAGAAACCCTTTAAATATATCAATCAATAGATGCCATCCCTGTTTAACAAGAACACTGTTTGTGGGTACCCATGCTTCGTGTATACCAAACATGGATGAAACGATTCAAGTTGATGTAAATATACACAAATGTAATTCTAATTATTAAAGAAACAAGCACATTGTATGGACAAAACCATAGTGTCTCCTCTAAAAATGCCTATTTGACCTCTGATGAAGGTCATCTTACCGCATGGCATTAACCTAAAACCGACATGACCGAGACGGTTTTGCCGTCCACGTCGTCTCATTACGGCAAAAATTGTGCTTTAATAGTTTTGTTAATCAAGGTACATACAAATATAAAAGGGCGGAAACAAAGTACTGACTATTTGGGCACGCTCTTGGTTCAGTTCCCCTATAGTCACGACTGCATCTCCTCATAGGACACCATTACCGTTTGTTTTCTAGAAACAGACTCGAGTGTGACGTAAGTCCGAACAATATTTCATGACACTCGAGCGTAAATAAAATGATTAATATATAAAATACATGCACCACGTGTCTCGCTGTCTAGGATTGTCACATGAAAAAAACCTTACATACATGTATTTAATTTCTAAGATTAGATGCATTGTCTCCACAACCGATATTTCACGATTCTATGTTTTCACATGATTTTGTTATTAGGACTGTGACCATGGCACACTGAAGGCAACAGCTGACTGTTGGTACTGTTGCACCTCTAACCTTTGTAATGATCGATGCAATAGTGGTATGTATATGATGTGCAATTAAACAGAACATTTTTTATTACACTGGTCTCAAGAGCTGACACGCCATTTTATGCTTTGAGAATCTTCACCATTACAAAGTTGACCTTTTCGATACTGACAGGGACGTAGCTAGCGAAACACACGTACGCACGTGCGTAATTATGACCAAAGTGTTATAAATCAGAGTAGAGGATATTGAAGGATAAGGAGGTTACCTTTAATGGATTCGGCTCGCAGATCTAGCTTGCCATTGCATTTAATTTCCAACACAACTTGTTTTAGAATGCCTCAGTATGCAACTGTGACGATATAGAATTTCAAACATTTTCCGAGGGCATGCAACCGTACCCCCCCCCCCCCGTACAAAGTCGTGCGTATGCTGAAAAGATACCTAGCTACGCCTTGGACTGAAACTCATTTGAATCGTGCATATTATGGCTTACTGCAATCAAAAGAAGATGTACATGTATTAGGTGCTTTATTTCGGCGCAGCCGCACAAACGTGGATTTGCTATTTGCATATCCGGGTTGTGTAAACCAATCAAATCTACCGTTAATCTCTAAACCAACTTCTCTTCAACCGAACAACGTTTGTAACCTTGACGCGGATTGGTTAACCTTTCGATAAGGGGTAGATCTATGTTACTTAACTTAAATCCACTGAATTTCGGTGAATTTACTGAAATCCATTTGGATTTGGAGTGACCAGCAATCGTAGTATCTCGGCCATTTTTTATGTTGCACGACAAATCTTTACCTTGAAATTCCGCCGACCATCTTTTTTCAAGATATTTCTTGTATAAACTATGTGAAATAGTACTGGAAGGTTAGCGCAGTTAACCAGTATATATCAGCACTCAAGAAGTACTCTGTCCCCCAACAAACTTCACTTTGTTTTCATGACGTCACATTAATTATTAATACGTATTCTGACGTGGTCTGACGTAATTTCGCATGATGAGCGTGGATTTCACGTTCTTTATGATATCGTAAAATCGTTAAATACAAAAACGTTACGTTTATGCTTTCTCAATTCAAGATTCCACAGGTTTAACATTAAATGATTAGTACAGAACTTCAGAAGTCACCACCAGTACTTCGTACAGAGCGCTGTTCAAAGCTTGAATTTTATGTTTAGTAATTTCCATCTAAAGCCGGGTTTCCATGAAGCCTACTATTTCGGCGACGATTTTATCGGCGCCGAAATGCGCGCCGAGTAAGCGCCGAAAAACTGTTTCCATGAAGCCGAAACCCGACGCGGTTTTCGGATAAAAACACACATGCGTTTCAGTTTTATTGACCTTTTTTTGACCTCCAAGAAAATGGCCGTTTCCAAGTTAAAACAAACACTACATTTGCACGTTTTCCTTGCCCATTTGGAAGAGCTTGAGGTCGAGGATATGATGCTTGCGCTTGTGCTTAAACAAAAGTTGATGCTTTACAAACGCAGGCATCGATTTTGGATCCACAACATAATAAAAAGAAGAGAGACGTTTGGTGCCTTCTATCATCTACTAAAACACCTGGAGTTAGACCCGGAAATCGAGGCAATGACGTCATTTTTCCTATCTACGACACGTCAATTCGGCGCCGACACGCGGAATAAAATCGCTACCCGAAGCGAATTCTTTCGGCGCCGACAATATTCAGCGCCGAAAAACGCGTCAATGGAAACGTCATCATGCAATATAGACTGAAGCGAATTATTTTTAATCGGCGCATGTTTTCCGCTTCATGGAAACGGGGCTTAAGTATGCTCCATTATATAAAAGCCCACCATCATGCAACCGTAGAATATCTTGAATTAACCAATTATCTGAATTGGTCTTTATACAAATAAGTTGCCTAATGATTCCGTGTTTGAAATATTTTCCAGACAGCTAAATGTCGCTAAAAAAATAAGGATACGTGACCGACATTACTTTAATGAAAATTACGCAACCGTATGCCTTTGAATTCACTTCATTTAATTATTTATGATGTGTTTATAAAATCTCATATTGCTCTTAAAACAAGCATACCACTGATGTGGACGGAAAATAATGATGTGTCATGATTAGTGATATTAATCGTTGTCGTCGTCAGACGTAACATATACAACATCAAGGACCTGTATAAGTGTTGCACGGTGTAGTCCACTGGGGACTTGAATCATCCTGATAAGTCAGTAACGTTCCACTGCGTAGTATATAGTCATGAAGACTATCGCTTTTCGACGCAGCCGTATAAACATGGTTTTGCTATTTACAACCTTAAAGGCGTATCCAACAATAATGACATTTTTTTCTAATGGAGCGAGAATATTTCATATGAATACATAGGACTATCAATACAATTTTACTAAAAAAAATTTAGCGGACAGATTTTCTTACAACTTTGTTTATTATATGAGAATCACAGTCTGAATGGAAATATGAAATATAAATAATAGGTAACCATTCTTGATTTTATTATAAAGATTGATTCATTGTGTTTCAAATGTAATAGATATGGAAAGTGAAAATTGAAAAATTTACCCATAATACACTTGGTAACCAATTATCCTTTTGCCTTTTCATAAAATGTGTTAGTTTTAAATATTTATTGAAGATCATTTTATAATTTCATATGTAGATTTTTAAACATTAATGACTTTATTTTATATTAATAAAGTATATGGAAAAAGAAAGTAGAAGGAAAACTGCAAACATATAATGCAATCCTTTAATTAAACATAGTAATATCATTATTTGCATTGGTCTTAGTGACTCTTTAAAGTTCAGCAAGAGTCTTTGCATCGTAAATGAAAAAAGCCAAACACTCCAGGATATGTCTTTAAAATGATAAAATGATAAAGCTGAAGGGAGTACGTTTTAGATTGGTTCTTGCGGTTGATATGCATATAATGCTCTACAAATTTTCCATCAATGCCTAACGAGGGTCTAAATAGCTCATAACATTTTGTGACCCTTTTTTGGAGCTATTTGATTTATACATATGTATTGTTTAAAAAGATTACGTCCACCTCGGAAACTCGGTCGGTAGAACGCTTTAATACCAGTCTGGAGGTTGTAGGCTCGAGCCCAGTGTGAGGCCGACCTTCTCTGAGACAATTTGCCGGAAGATAACACTCCCAAAGTATTTTGTCCTCCATTCCTCATTCATAAGTGGAAGTTGTCAGTTGCTTTCGACGACATATCATTACTGGTTGGTAACCCATGAACACTGGTAAGGCCAACTTACCGCCGTTCAGAACTCAAACACTGATTAAAAAGCCGCAAACCCTAACATAGTAATACGAGATTACGAGATTATAATCTACTGCTCAAAGAAAAGAAGTCTCAATAATTATCCTTATACATAAATGTAATGAATAATTATGTAGGCGGACGAGATAATTCATTTCCAAGAGATGTTATAAAAAATTGATCAATTAGGACTTTCGTGTTCTACAGATTAATCATTTAGCTACTGTCAGAAAATAACACTTCGACGGACTGTATTTCATGTCAGCTCAGCAAATACTCTAAATGCCAAACATATCATTTTACATTTCATCTGACACATAAGTTTGCATCAATGTTGCTAGATTTTATTTACTACCATTATAATAATTGTTGTACATTATATCATATCATATTTCATATATTTGTGTTAATTTCTAGACAACGCAAGCAGTTGTCAAGACGACCCTCAATGCGCATCACTTCGTAACCTTGGTGCGTTTTATGACGTATGTTCTGACCCTGCGCTCTCTACGACCACTTGCCAGAAGACATGTAACAACTGTCCATGAGTGTAGAATTCGTATATCCAATGCAGAAGAAATAAATAGTTAAATAAACAATTTGTGATTTATTTATCGATACGTTTTGCTGAACGCCTCTATGAGAATTATACGAGTACTATTGCCCGAACATAAAATTCATCAGCAAGTTTGTTTTGTTACACAAGGTAAGAGTACATGACTGTGTATCACTTTTATATATGTGTATTTTTATACAGTCCAACCTCTCCGAGGCGGCCCACTTTTGAACAACAACCTCTCTTAAACAACCTCCACAGAGCGACTCTCACTGGCACAACAATCTCTATATAATAACTTTATGTAGAGCGGTCTTCACTTGAACAACAACCTTTAATTAAAAACTTCTACAGATCGACCTTCGATTCAATAACAACCTCTATTTAACAACCCTACAGAGCGACCTTCACTTTAACAACAACCTCTATTTAACAACTTCTACAGAACGGTCTTCATTTGAACAACAACCTCTATTTAACAACCTCTCCAGATCGTCCTTCACTTGTAAAACAAACAATATTGAACAACCTATACAGATCGACCCTCACTTTTAACAACAACCTCTTTTTAACAACCCTACAGAGCGACCTTCACTTAAACAACAACCTCTATTTAACAATCTCTACAGAGCGACCCTCACTTTAACAACAACCTCTATTTAACAACCTATACAGAGCGACCCTCACTTTAACAAAAACCTCTATTTAACAACCCTACAGAGCGACCTTCACTTTAACAACAACCTCTATTTAACAACTTCTACAGAGCGGTTTTCACTTGAACAACGACCTCTATTTAACAACTTCTACAGAGCGGTCTTCACTTGAACAGCAACCTCTATTTAACAACTTCTACAGAGCGGTCTTCACTTGAACAACGACCTCTATTTAACAACCTCTCCAGATCGTCATTCACTTTAACAGCAACCTCTATTTAACAACCTATACAGAGCGACCCTCACTTTAACAAAAAACCTCTATTTAACAACCCTACAGAGCGACATTCACTTTAACAACAACCTCTTTTTAACAACCCTACAGAGCGACTTTCACTTTAACAACAACCTCTATTTAACAACTTCTACAGAGCGGTCTTCGCTTGAACAACAACCTCTATTTAACAACCTCTCCAGATCGTCCTTCACTTGTAAAACAACCTCTCTTTAACAACCTATACAGAGCGACCTTCACTTTAACAACAACCTCTATTTAACAACTTCTACAGAGCGGTCTTCACTTGAACAACAACCTCTATTTAACAACCTCTCCAGATCGTCCTTCACTTGTAAAACAACCTCTATTTAACAACCTATACAGAGCGACCTTCACAACTTCTACAGAGCGGTCTTCACTTGAACAACAACCTCTATTTAACAACTTCTACAGAGCGGTCTTCACTTGAACAACAACCTATATTTAACAACCTCTCCAGATCGTCCTTCACTTGTAAAACAACCTCTATTTAACAACCTCTCCAGATCGTCCTTCACTTGTAAAACAACCTCTATTTAACAACCTATACAGAGCGGCCTTCACTTGAACAACAACCTCTATTTAACAACCTATACAGAGCGGCCTTCACTTGAACAACAACCTCTATTTAACAATCTCTACAGAGCGACCCTCACCTTTAACAACAACCTCTATTTAACACCATCTACAGAGCAACCTTCACTTCAACAACAACCTCTATTTAACACCATCTACAGAGCGACCTTCACTTCAACAACAACCTCTATTTAACACCATCTACAGAGCGACCTTCACTTCAACAACAACCTCTATTTAACACCATCTACAGAGCAACCTTCACTTCAACAACAACCTCTATTTAACACCATCTACAGAGCGACCTTCACTTTAACAACAACCTCTATTTAACAACCTATACAGAGCGGCCTTCACTTGAACAACAACCTCTATTTAACAATCTCTACAGAGCGACCCTCACCTTTAACAACAACCTCTATTTAACACCATCTACAGAGCAACCTTCACTTCAACAACAACCTCTATTTAACACCATCTACAGAGCGACCTTCACTTCAACAACAACCTCTATTTAACACCATCTACAGAGCAACCTTCACTTCAACAACAACCTCTATTTAACACCATCTACAGAGCAACCTTCACTTCAACAACAACCTCTATTTAACACCATCTACAGAGCGACCTTCACTTTAACAACAACCTCTATTTAACACCATCTACAGAGCGACCTTCACTTTAACAACAACCTCTATTTAACAACCTCTACAGAGCGACCTTCACTTGAACAACAACCTTTATTTAACACCATCTACAAAGCGGTCTTCACGTGAACAACAACCTCTATTTAAAAACCTCTACAGAGTGACCTTCACTTCAACAACAACCTCTATTTAACACCATCTACAAAGCGGTCTTCACGTGAACAACAACCTTTATTTAACACCATCTACAAAGCGGTCTTCACGTGAACAACAACCTCTATTTAAAAACCTCTACAGAGCGACCTTCACTTCAACAACAACCTCTATTTAACGCCATCTACAAAGCGGTCTTCACGTGAACAACAACCTTTATTTAACACCATCTACAAAGCGGTCTTCACGTGAACAACAACCTCTATTTAAAAACCTCTACAGAGCGACCTTCACTTCAACAACAACCTCTATTTAACACCATCTACAAAGCGGTCTTCACGTGAACAACAACATCTATTTAACAACCTCTACAGAGCGACCTTCACTTGAACAACAACCTTTATTTTACATTATATTTTCCAGTAACAATACAATATATTTACGTTATATTTACTTTCTGTAGAATAACAACCTCCCGACAACAGCCAAAATTTGCATCTATCAAAAGATGTTGTTCTGGAGAGGTTGTGCAGAATTTGATTATTATATTAATAGTATAACAACCATGACAAGTCAGAAACGAAATTTAGTTTACGAAGATGTCGACTAAAGAATATATGGATGAGTTCAAACGAAGGGACGCAACTCAATTTACCTGATTAATGTATTGTCACGCTACGAGTTATCTCTCTTAGAAGTGAGCATTAATGTTTTAGAACCCAACGTTTTCATATACATGTATAAATGTATAGGGGGACTATTATGTGTGTCATGTTATACTTCACTTATAAAGTTTATAGCTACGTATCGATAAATGAAGCGAAACGTGTCTATCGGCTTAAATATTTATTTGCAGATAGATTAAGTTCGATTTTACCCATAAGTAAGTATAATT
This sequence comes from Mactromeris polynyma, assembly GCA_032209605.1. NCBI lineage: Eukaryota > Metazoa > Mollusca > Bivalvia > Venerida > Mactridae > Mactromeris > Mactromeris polynyma. Next base: position 9,767,205 of record JASFXZ010000012.1, read on the forward strand.
TACTATCCTACGCTGTTGTTTCTATTAAAAGGAACGTTTTTCATCAAACATAAAATCGATGCTAATAAAACAATACAGCTGTGTGGATGATTTCGATGTAGTTTTACTTACGTAAGATACTCGTGTGTTGCGTGTGCGAGCCGTAACCCACACGAAACATAACCCAATGAAGTACAGTAGTTTAGTACCGACGTAGTTATCTCCCTTACGTTACATTACTTTACCCGAAATTACACCAGTCAATAGTTTTACACATAAGGTGTGGACAACTCATCTGGAGATAATGCGAAGGGTAGATGGCGGAAGATTTTGCATCTATTGGAGCGAAGGAAATAAATGACGATGTAACATTGAATATTTTATATTTGTATTTCAAGATGTACTTGAAGATGATCCATCTGGTCATTATGTAGCTGACGGTGATAAGGGCCTGGATGTTGACTTGTACATAGATTAAACTAAGATATACGGGGCCATCTCGTGAGAGGTTATTTCAACATGCTATGTTATAAATAGGAATACATTTCATGAAATAAATTTTGGAATAGTCAATACAAACTGTTTGAAGTACAATAAGAGTGTTCTCTACAATAAATATGCATCAATATAAACTACACATGTATTCAACCATTAGGAGGCATTGTGCTATAGCAATCTATGTTGCTTTACAAGGGACCGTTCCCTTTGCACCCTGTTTTCTGGACAAATGACGTACACTGTTCGTGTAATGTGATGTTTATCAAGTTTATATGAAATGGGCATCGAATCGGAAATAATCGATCCATATTCAGTTTTTTAGTGTAAGTATAACGCTGACAGTTAATTTCATTTATCACATAACTTGCACTCCATGAGTGGCATAAAGCAGTGACATAACTATCATATGTAACTATTTACATAAATAGCCGAATCACAGCACTATTAAAAGTCTATTTAAAGATTGAAAACAATATATTTATTGTCAAACATCATTGATGTCAAATGTAGTAAAAATAGATCTATAAAGTTGTATAAATAGAATATTACATTCGTGCTTATTTGATATTGTTTTTATGAAACTCGTCGACTGAAACGAGCAGAGCCTCGGGTCATATTCAGTCGACTCGTTTCATAAAAACAATTTCAAATAAGCACTCATGTAAGATCCTCTATTTATACAACTTCATTGATCTCTTTTTACTACATTTGACATCAATGAGGTTTGACATTACTTATATATCATATGATCATTTTTGTATGTTAACTTTGTATATTTGTATTTGACTGAATGCATCGAAAACAATTCTAAATTTCCGATTATAATCGATTATTGTAGTTCATAATCGATTGTCGCCGACGTCGGATGTCCAGCGACGATTTTCGATTATTTTCGATAATCACGTCATCACTTAGAATAATAACGGTGTATAAAAGCGAATTAAAACACAACGGTCACGTCTACAGAAAAAATACAACAAAGCCGACTGTTATCACACCACCACCCATGCGATGATAAGAAATATCGACCGAATATATACGAATGTCCAAGATAAAAAAATATGCCATACGTCCATCCTATATCAGTTTTCTTGTTATGCAGTTAAAAATCTCGCATGTAACAATATGACATTATGTGTAGCAATAGTCTGATTTGTTTTCTGGCACCCAACACCACGGGGAAATCTCTTTATTCCAGAAATAACGTTATTTGCTCTCATATTTAGACTAATACGGACGTTGATCAAATGTTATTGTTATTGCTTTTCTCATTACAGATCCATCTCTATTCAGACCGTATCAATTCGACCCACGCAGTTGAAAATATATAATGTTTATGAAAACAAAACGGTTAGCGATCATCTGCAATAAGTCACGTTGATGTGTTGTTTTGTGTTATGGAGTTTACGTCGTATGTTCCTCAACAGTATTTTCAGTTATGGTCAGTAGCCAATTGACCTAATCAATGATCTGGTTTACCAACCAGAAATAGCATGTACTTCCGCAAGCAAATACCAACTCCCCACATGATTCAGAGGTGGAGGATAAATAACTTCAGGACTTCACCTCGTTTCAAATAGTCACGGAGAGTATACGCCTCATCCGGAATTCGAACTTACCACTTCCAGATTGGCTATAGAGTGCTCGTCCTACTACGCATACCAAGCGTAGCTTATACTTCACGAATGCCAGTAGATTCTAACACATTGTGTGTTTACAAAGATTTCAAACCGAATATTGCTCTCGTGTGAGACAAATGGGGTATGATATATAAAAAGCCACGATGATTTTCGAAGCGTAAATTACGCCTCACATCACATATGTTTAGCAATATCAGTAAACTAAACATTACTGACTGCAAGGACTGACTTTGAGCGTGTGTGTCTTTTGTCAGATTGTAATAATGGTATCAGTGTTCCATTTACTGATTTGGATAATTGGATTGTCTGGAGCATCAGACAGTAAAACTGTCCAACCACGAGTATAGATTAAGAGTTGTTAATATTCCGCAACAACCAAGTAGCACTTGTACAGAAACAAAAAGGCTTTCAGAGTTTAGGTTTAATGCGATTATTAAATTATCGAGTGTTGATTACGGTAAAGCCATGCCAAATTGGAATTTTGTTAAGCGTTCGCGTGCGCCTAGGTTTTGCGCTCATCGAGCCAAAAAAACAAAAACAAATTCTAAGCTAAAAATTCTCACATATTTTTGATGTCAATGATTCGACAACGGCAATTTTAGTTGAGATCCGACAACGATGTGATTATTGTGTGAAAACTAGTCAATTTGTGTGAAAACGAGTCAGTTTTAAATTAGATATGTATTCATGCAATATATCTAGTTTGGAAACAAACCATTTTGTTTTGTTTTATGATGTTTCTTTCATTAACATATCTAAAATTATGCATCATTTATTAATTGAGGGTATTTATTTTTTTGTTATGAGTTTCGCGAACTTAGGTTGACGCTTATACAAAATTCCAATTTGGCATGGCCTAACATTGTTAAAAATAACAATTATGCATAAATTGGATTTATTCAATATTTGTAATTAACGATCATGAGAATACACGTTTATGCCACAAGTTTATCTTTCGTTTGCACATCAAATCGACACGTCAAAACGGAATGATGGAAGCGAAACTAGCCTTTCTGTACAAAAATGAAGAAGATAGCTTTGTTTCGCTTTCATATCTCGAAATGAAGAACCAGCTTCAATAATCGTAATACTGTTTACAAGGAAACACACGAGACATTATTTCAATGCATCGACTTCGAAAATATCGATCCATTTTGATGTACAAAAATGGGTTTATAATACTGTGAATAAAATACAGGCGAAAAAATACCGAGAAAAAGAAAAACTCTGTAGAATTCAATTTCGTTTGGTCAATCCAGGAAAGAGCTATGTAAAACACGTATGTTACAATAAATATCAAAGTTACAATAAAAAGAAGTTTAATTTTAGACGGAATGACGGGATGACACGGACGGCAGTGACAATTACCCGGATGAGAACCTTTCGGGCAATGGTGACGTAACTCCTGTAGTTGGAATAACTCGGCTTCCTTCGACACTTTTATTTTCATCACAGTCATTACCGCATGTCCGATTTTAGCGTATAAAATAATGGTTGAAATGCTTATTATCGTCTGCAGCACACATAACGTGATCCTGTAGGCATAACGAACCATTTTTGTCTTATAATAAGGTTCTGTCACACACAGATAAATATCTATATCTTCACCATTAGCGTCCGCCATCTTTGATTTTGTAATCCCGCAGAGAAGGGCGGCTGGTACTGACGTCAGAACTGCCAGAAACAAAGCCAAAAGGCAGAGCCGGGCAGCAAAATTAATGGAATATTTCTGAAGTTTGGCGAAAAACGAAGGATGACAAGTCATCACGTAGCGGTCAATGGCAACGAGAATTAGACAATAGGAAGCAGACGCCGCCGCAAACACATTGAAGAAACATTTAGTCTTACACAAAGCTCGTTCGGTAAAATTGAAATAACTTAAATGCTTAATCATTTCCGCTGGAATCAAAGTTAAGCATGTAATTAAGTCAATAAAAGCTAATGTTAAAACGTAAATACGGAATTTCTTATCCTTGAACTTTTTACCACATCCGTAGACAACAAACACCAAAATGTTTCCAGCAATGCCGACTAACCCAAATAACCCTAGTACGATTGTGAACGGAAGTAATGTACTAGCGTAGCGAGCGTTCAGTTGATCAAGACTCTCTCGAGCGTCTGGCTGACCCGTCTGATTTTCTGCTGAACCATACATGCTTATATTATGATTTTGATCAAACATGACGGTTGTGTTAAACCACGTATTCGGATGACTTCTGTTGTCAAAATCCAGAGGACTGTATGCACTTCCGTTCATTGTCATTTTTTCGTCTACTGTGTTTAAGGTCGCAAGCTGAATTACATTGGCAGCTCTCAATATTCGATATGAATTTCCTTTCGTTAACTGATGTTAAATCCGATAAATTGTAAACATCAAAAGAAAATAGACCCACTCCATTTTGTGAAACAATTTAGTAACTCTGTTGAAAGCGATTTGGTGTTTTGTTCCGCTTGTTAATATGCTCTGGTCTCAAATTACCAACAGACAATGGCAAGTATGAAGACAAAATATCCGCAGTTAAAAAGCTTAGAACAGTTAACATCAATGTTTAACGAATATCCTCCAACCTTTCCTTGTTGCTATTCTTCGTACGAGGTTGCCATAACATTCATTTCAGTTTGAAAGCTTCATAAAGCAAAATCCATTTTAGTCCAACACAGATTCATTCTCCTGAAAAGAAACAATTAATAACAGTCAGTCACATATACAAAACTGAAAAAACTTTGTTATTTTTAAATAAATATGACAAAAACACACTCATGTCAATTGTTCACGATTCCATTGTCTCACGCCAGAAACACTTATAATTCCAATCCCATTTCAAAACCAATTGTCTTCTATATCATTGACATGTTTAATAATTTATTATTTCAATAATTCGTACTCCTTTGTGAATGATATTTTCAAATTTATTTACAAAGCAAACATACTTTAATAGCAAAATGTAAGTGGTTTTATTCAGTTAAATAATGTACATTTAGACTGATAATTGCCACTTCCAGTATTTCAGCATCTGCTAGTTCTACGAATAGCCAACGTTCCCAACACCGGCAATATATCATATTGAAAATGCGACAATCCTAATGTTTTCGTCATCACAAGAGAGCGATTAAATATCAATATTAATTCTCATGTTTCACAATAGTTAGTTATGAGATTATGTGGGTAACATGATGAAAGAGCAATGAAGAGCGGTAGAAGAGTCCGAATTCATCCGATTGTGACCGTAGTCTCACGAGTATTACCTAATAGATCGACGGAGTTCATTAAACCACGCACCCTAGAGAAGTACCAAATGCTTTGTTTGGCTGGTGTGCGTGGTAACTGTGATTATCTATCATGCACAAGACACTAATGGTATGCGTCATTTATGAAAGGCATTTTTATAATGAAGCGACCGAAAGAAATTTAGTTCTTACAATTATATGCACGACTGAATATGTGCTAATTTATGCAGCACATGTGAATCAGCGTCACGAAAAAATGCAATATGAAAATGAATATAAATACTTCCCATATAAAGCATAAACATGTTATACCTTCTTACATATAAACACGCAGACGACAACCTGTTATCAAATTGTTTTCCTAACGCATTGCATGATGGGTTATTTTACTTCATAGCCACCAAAAATATTCAGAGAACTCCTCATAAAAGCCTGTTAACATCTAATAAACTATTGATATGATTGTACAGAAAAAACCTTGTTTATAACAGCTGCATTCATTGTGTAACCTCATCAATATATTACTTCCGATACAGTTGAGGAGTTGTTAAATGAATTAGAACAAGTTAATGGTATACTAGTCGGAAACCTAGGAAAGCTGTTGAAAACAGCGTAATTAGGCACACAACTATCGCTGAAAAGTATCAAAATAATACGCGAAATATTGTTCACTATCGGGACAACACTGGCATTAAAATAATAACCTACCATTTTCTCTGGTGTTTCATTCTGTCTCACACCCACTGATCTGACATCAATGTCATTTCCTCACTTAATGAATGGCGCTGCTAGAGCCTATGTATTTAATTACTTCTCTCAGTGGGGTTACGGTGCTGTATAATTGACTGGAGTCTATTTTTCAATTAAGAGTGATTGGTATTGTTATCACAAACTGCACTGAACCAATTCAAGCAAATAATCACACGAAAGCTACTCACGTTCGTAATGTGGAGGAGATGACTGATGACTTGGTACCGTATTAATATCCATGTACAATAACAGTTACAGTTTCCTTCGTTGAAACTGGAAAAACATAAATACGAGGAATGCTAAACAAATACGTGGATTTGTGTAATACTGGTCAGTTATATGTACGTGGTGGAGATTATACTAGATACTTGAAACGAAGAATGAGGCACATACAAAACATGAACACGGAATGACACGGGATTGTACGACAAAGTCATGATACATTAAATGTTTCATAATTGTGGCAGTCTAGTTGAAACATTTCAGCAAAAGATTTATGATTCAGCGGCGAATAGAAACAAGGCGAATAGCAACAAAACAATTGTCGCTATACTCAATATTTCTTAAGGAAAAGAATAATATAGGCCTACTTTGATTTGTAAAATATTATTGTATCTGAAAACACATTTACTGTATTAAATTTGCCAAACAAAATGATTAATAGAATAATAAATAACTAGTAAAAAATGTAGTGACCTACAAAACAAGGAGACAACATTGTTCTTCTTTAAAAAAAACTTCCATCGCTTGTATTGGAAGAATCACCCACATGAAGTATGCAGCTTCGTGACAAGAATACGTAGCAGAATTGATATTTTAGAACCAGTGATATATTTGACAATGTCAATACTCGATATCGTCATATGTTTGATGATAAGGTGAAAGGAACAAATACGCCGAAGAAATCGAGATAAAGCGACTGGGTCGCATGTACTGGTTTTATTGTTACAAAGTCGTTATATATCGGTGTTCAGTATTACTTTAAATCCTAAAATAAGTAATGTAATCACCATTAACAACACCATACAAGTTACAGATAGCGTTCCCGATGAGATAGATATATTTGAAAATCTTAAAATAGTTATCGAGAAGTAATTGCCAGTCGAAAGCGAAGTATGATTTCAATATTAGGAATATTGTGTCTTATTTTTTGCTTATTGATATAATTTTAAAAGGTTATCTAAATGGCATTGGCACATCTTCTGGAAGATTTACAGAAATAATGATTTTTAGACTGTCGGCCGCAGGCTTTATTGTTATTCGGAATATTAATCCTTAAAAGCTCAGTGATTGAGTTTGTTTAACTTAACTTTTCTTGCCAGTAATGTTTCACATAATTTGTAACCAGGGAAACCACTTCACTTCAATGATTCTTTGTGCAAGTTTAACTATAATCGATAATAATTAAGTTTTGACAGCAACATGTTGGGTTATAGAAACAGACGGAATTGGGTCCTCCCAAAGTTTCATAATTCTGAATAGTGCCAGATTGAATAGTGTAAAATTAGGGTTTGGATTGATATGTTATTGTAAGAAATAAACTTATTGCAAATCAACACATACATATTTTTTTTCATATACATACATAATTTAGTGTCTTGTTCTGCATGTTTCTATTTGAGCGCTGCTATGGGATTTCCACCTCTTCTGTAAGTGACGACATTTAAAAGAAAACATGTGATATGACTATTCGCAAGCAGGAAACAATACTTACTCCATATGGTCACTTCGTTTTCATATTGCCATATGGGGCAAATAATGCTTACTGTCTTTACATGGTGACGTCACATGTGACGTTTTCTGGAAATTACGTTACTTAAAGGAGAGGTACTGCGGCGTTCATTTGAATTGTGTGTGCTTGTTTATTGACGATAGAATATAATGCCACGTTGCTGAGTCAAGTCTCGGCACTCATTTTACTTTAAATCAGAATTGATACTTCGAGTTCCAATAAATGACTTGACAGAGAACTAGTAGCTGTTATATATTCATCATTTTTACATATCATGTCTTTTTTGTGTGATCTCTCACTTCTTCGAGTCAATATCACTTAATGGAGATGAGACAGCATGGCACTAATGTACGCTTCGAGTATTCAATCACGCCATCCGGTGATTATATGCTAAAAGCAAAGACAGTGGCTTTCCATGTGTTTATAATGAATATGTTCTTTATTTTGTACTAAGAATTATTACGCATTAGTCGAAAGAGCTAACCAATTATTATACGCTTGAATCTTTGTTATTCAACGAAAACAACAACAATACATTTTATTATCAAAATACTGTGCCAAATTATGGCATTCTGTTCCGAAATATTTGGCACAACTTTGACAACTTGTATGGACCTTTTGGTGCAACGTTCAAACTACGAGTATATACGTCATTAGCACAGCGTTATAATATTTTGCTTAAAAGTACTCAGTAGCTCTATGGAAACATTTTAAAATAATACTGTAGACCAGTCTTGGATTGAAGCCACTTTGCGATTGGTCAATTTTAATACTATACACAGGATCAACCAATCAGATGCTGCTTTATTATTAGACTGGTCTCCAAACTAAGATTTATAACATCTAAATCGGATGAAGCGGCTCTTCTTACTAGTAATAATAATGAATATTTAGGTATGTAATACTAAGTTCCATTAATAGCCACATTAGGTTAGAGATCACCGCGGTGATTCAACTACCATGTAGCCTTTGCTAAACTCGTCGTACGAAACATTGCTAATAATAATAGGGGGGGGGGGTCTTTGTACAGCTCTGTCTGTTGAAATTCAAAACCAGTCTAGAAAAGTGCTGGTATTACTTTACTGAGTCAGATTTCCTTGTCAAGTGTTCCTTTAAAAGCATAGCATTAGTCTAATGTAATCAATATTCTGAAGTTCAAAGCATTGACATTTGCTATAATGTGTTTAGAAAGTGTTCGTTTAAGAGCTATCAAAGTGGCGACGTCATCGGTATTTTGAAGACTAAATAAAAACACCCACGTTTATTTTCTTTCTCTGAAAGAATACAATTCTTGGAATATATTATCAAGATGTTTCGTTACGCAAGTCACTTGTCAAAAAGCATTGTTCAACCGGATCCTCGATATTTATCGGCATAAAATATTGATAGGAAATACAAACAAACCCACCACGTATTTTACTGTGAAATAAGGGCACAAGTCGTGCATATAAAGTGATGCGATCTATATTTCCAGTAATGAAGTTATTTTAATACTTCCAGTAATTTAGTAATTCTGGTCATGAAGAGAAAATGTCACATTCAGGGGCGTAGCTAGGAGGTTTGTGATGTGTACGCAAGATCATTTTTGCGGTGGGTACGGGGGTACTCCCCCGGAAAAAAATTCGTTTCTAGATTGTCTGTAGTGACTTCTGGGCGCATTCTTATCCCTGAATTGAACGAAGTTTTTTTAATGCAGATTTGAACTTTTTATTTTTTCGAGACAATGTGTACGCATCTGCGTACTATGCGTACAGGACGCTACGCGCCTGACATTCATCCATCACATCTTCATTGAACATATCTAGATACAAGGATAGGCATGGATGGCCTAATAAATGACCTTATCAGTGATCTTAAGTTTTCAACAAGCGCATAATGGGTTTTTTTTCGCGAGCAATTGATTCCACGAGAACAAGAGGCGAAGAACTAATGGCTCTAGATACTAGTAAATAGTATCTGTAAAATAATCATCAGGGGAGTAGCTTACCGGCAGTTGATATGAAAGCCTAGATTTAGTGAGAAACTTGATCGTTAGAGATGCGATTTGGTGTATATTTCATTCCGATTAATATGCTTACAATAACATCAAGAACATACATTTAATATATTAAAGTGTAGGACGCTTAACGTTTAATATGTAAGTTTCGACATTTTGTAGTTGAATACTAAATAAATATAAGCCTACATCATTACGCGAGACACAACTCTTTCTCAAGCCGTTAGCGTGCTCAACATCTGTCATATTCACCCAGGGGTCATGTGTTTATCTCTGACTATGTCATATAAAATGACAGTCAAGTGACAATACGTAGAGGGCGTGTTTTGTGACCTTTATCTTCTCCAAACAAATTACACCTCATTTTGTCAGAAAATGTTCTAAGTAAGGACAATTATCCTGTAGTATTTCTAATGAACAGAGTTTAAGTGAACACCATGCTGTTCCTCGCGTATATGTCCTATACTTGTGACAAGGATGAAGTAAATGCGACCCTCAGAATATAGATATTGTACATACAAGTCAATTTCTATCAGAATTAGTTCTGAGTACACGGGTTCCACTAGGTGATGAATCTCAAGGGTCATTTTGATAATTTTTGACCGGATTGTACCATTTTTTCAGCCACAATACCTATAACTTAGAGATATACGGACCCGTCAGCCAGAATCATAAGGGTCAAAGTGTGACCTTTTGGAAGTCCCAAAGGTCAAAGGGTCAACTCAAGGGGGAGTTCAAATTGAACCCCTGGAGTAGAAACCTTTGACCTCTGGTTATACCACTTCCAACTTTAGTTCCTTCTACAACAACTAAGATCATTAAATAATTCATTAACATGGTTACAATGTCTTAAATGAAATTAGATACGCATGTCCATATATAAATATTTATGAAAGCGGTAAGGAGAGATTAACATAATTTACACAGTCATTATCGTAACTTATGAATAATATTTCAGTCATCGTCAACAACGATCGACGGAATCCAACTCTTAAGGACAATATTGAAATTATTTAATTAAGCAAACCACATGAAATCTTACTAATAATAACTCTATGTATTTCTTCCAATATCCATCCAATTTGACAGAAACATATAATATTTACGTCGCTAATCTAATAACCGGACAATCCACTTTCCAATCATTTTATCGATTATCCTGTCTATTATTACCAAACAGAAAGTTGATATTACTGTAATAGAACGTACAATGAATATAACTATACTACTCAAAATGTTGTGATATTGAACGGTTGTTCATTATTAGCAATATCACTTGACAAACCATGGGGAAGTGTTGTATGAGCTTCGCTTAGAAATAGTCCTTTTTTATACGATAGAGGATTTTCTACTGCTTAAGCCCCAGTCACACTGGGCTTGCGACCAGGTTACGACCTAGCTGCGATCGAAAAAAAATGGAATCGCGGGAAAATCGTAGAAAGAGCACAAGACTGGTCGCAGAGGTCATGGGTGATCGCCAGAGCAAACTCAGTCGCAGCACGGTCGATGTTGATGTTCAAAACTTTTGACCTTCTATTCCACATAGTAAGAGGTCACAGACAGGTCTTACATGATCGTACCACATGTCCTGCATGGACGCACCCCCAGTCGTGCATGCAGTATGCGATCGCAAATGGAGATCGTAGCAAACATTGCCCATTCGTCGTACCTCGGCCAAATTGCCACCAATCGCACGATCCAGAAAACGTACAATCCGGAATGACTGAGGCATTAGAGTAACAGTATGGTAAGACCTCGTGATTTGTGACGTCATTCTCGCTGCTAACTGCTTGCGTTCAGTTACGGCTAACAGTTGCGAACGTTTTGCATTGCATCCATTTATCACATTGACTTCACACGGGGAACCAAATTGCAAAACGTTACGAAACGTGAGCCGCAAATACCGTTACTGAACGCAGGTCTGCAGACAGCCGAATTTACCAGCGTTCGGAACTTGAACTCTTCGCCAAAAAGGCGTTCAGAAATGACATCAAAAACCACGTGATTTCCCATCACCGATTTATATCGGATTTACATCGAAGAATCTATTTTTAAATCCGGACTCTGAACCGACGTGTAACTGATTGTAGGTAGATGTAATAAAATTGAAAGAACAGCTGATATTTTGATTAACAACATAATGTAACTAGTCTTGAAGAGAACACAAACAATAGAGCATTAAACACTAATTTCTATTCTTAGCATCAATCTGTATGCTTACGATTTTTAAACGATAGAATCTCTTATAATCTTACATGCTCCAAATGTTTGCACACCAAGTTAATTACTTTGGCTCCAGTTGAATGTTTGAAGAGAAGAAAGAGAATCTGTTTCAGTTCATATATAATATTTGTGGGTGGTAGTTTGACGTTCTAAACAGGCTTTGTATTGCTAATGAAACAAACTGTTCCAGAACAATAGGTTAATGAGGTTAGACTTCGACTGCGTTCTATTTTACCTGCGTAATCCGATTAAGCACAAACTGTTTTTTTCCCGACTACTTCTGGAATTTCCACTGCTGCTTTTATATCGAGGAATCTTTGGGTGATGGTCCCATGTTCACAAATGATCAACTGATTTGGGTCAACTTGATCCATAAAAACATTCGCCATTTTCATGAAGCAATTGAACCCTTTGTCCAGTACTTCTCATAAGCATACACAAAAATGTCTTAAAAATTCTTATTAACATTGTGAAAACATACTTAACTATACTATGATGTTGAGAAATTAATTTATTTTTCTTTTGACTGATACTGATCTAGATCAAATCTGATCAATTTTCCAAAATCGGTCATAAATAATTCCATCTATTTCTTAATAAGCATGATATTTGAATTTAATGTTTCGAAAATTTTGAAAGGGACCTGAAGCAGTTTCATTTAATGTGTGGGGTCATGAGGGATACTGTTATATACCTATATGGATGTTTTTGTATAAACTTGTTCAATAACATAATTTAACCCGATTTAGCTTTCGTGCATTTTGGGGAGAAATACAAAATACGAAAATTATTTTGCTGTTAACAATTCTTTGATTCCATACTATTAAGATCTCGGCTAAATACCTCAAGAACAATAACAACAAAAGGTCCAAGATTGCCTTTATCTCCCATCTGATTAAAATTGTTCAGTGTCGTGTATTCAGTATAAGAAAACAAGACATGACTTCAAACGAATTTGTTATTCGACGGATCAAGTTGAATTTTTTTGGGCAAATCAGACAATTTTGAATTCCGAGAAGATTTGGAGATTTTATGTACAGTAAAACCTCACTTACGACCACCTCAAGAATAAAACCCTCTCAAAATTAAGAATACGATGTTCAAGTCCATTTTCACTGCTTTGCTCTATATTCCACCTCAATACTAAGACCAACTCAATAAGAAGACCAGAGTTCAAGGGTGGTCTTATTATGGAGGTTTTAGCCTACTGTACTGTACTATAACTGTTTTGTGAGAGAAGAATTTATATATTTAAAGAATCAAGTATAGGCCGTAGTCTTTTACTCTTACAACAGAAGCTATTCTCAACCAACGACAGTCGTGTTTTTGTCCGATAACAGAAATATATTTCCAAATTTGCAGTCGGTCATCCAGTGATCGTTCCTACCAAAATAATTTATAGTCTTACAACTGATTTAAGAAAATAACATTCTATTAAATTTCCTATATAATTCTAGAACACTTAAATCCAGTCCCCGACGCCCAGGTTTTTAGGCAACCATATTATTTCAAGAAGTGTTCTTATTGATCACTCTTCAATCATTTCTAAATGTTGACATACTGGGAGGTTCAGATAAGCTAACCCTATTTCACAAATTAATACATTCATGTGTATACAAATACGAATGACACTGCTTACACGTTTACAAAATACGCTGTGGCACGATCAAGTCATAACTGCCGCAGAGAATGATAACAAATATGTTATCTATCTATCTAGTTATAATGTCAGGACTCTCCTTACGGCTATTATTGACAGTTGCTCGTCAGTGCAAAAGAAAAAGATAAATGAGATAATAGGAGACTGTACAGTGAGACAGTAGAGAGGATACAAATATGGAAGTGTTAAACAAGAGCGAAGTTTAAAAGTAAAAATAGATATAAAACATTTTATAATTGGTTAAATGGTTAGGTGGACAGCACAACGATTGCATGAACCCCTCTAATGTTGGTTTAGTTACTTAATTGGTAATGCTATTACCAACGGCTCACCTGCAGTAGGAATCTGCAGTCAAGGGCAACAACCTGTTTTGTAAATAAAGATCCGGTTTGTAACAAAGATTTTCAAACTTTGCAAAAGTGTTTTTTTTCAACATTTTTTTACCAGACACTAACGTATACATGTAAAATCAATTTCATGTCTTAAGTTTGAAAAGCAAAATCCGTGTAATTAAAGAGATCAATTTAAAGAACGCGTTTTGTTGTACATTATAACGCGTTTTGTTGTACATTGTAACGCGTTTTGTTGTACATTGTACCATTCTTTACTCACCGCGTCTTGTAATGAAAATTCATAGTTTACAGAAACTTTCATTTCAACATATAATTACTAAGAACCAATGTAAAAATGTAAAACAAATTCCAGTTATTTGCAAAGTAAAACCTTTCACTTGAGGATATGAATTTGAAAAAACTGTTTTGTAATACAGTAAAATCTCACTTAAAGACCATTCCAATTATAAGACCACCTCAAAACTAAGAACACAATTTTCAAGTCCATTTACACTATTTTGCACTTTTATTCAACCTCAATATTAAGACTACCCCAATTAGAAGACCGTTTCTCATTGGTCCCAAAGGTGGTCTTATTATTGAAGTTTTACAGTACAAAGTGTACACTCCGTGTTTTAATAATAATGCAAAGTTGTTGTATATGAGTGCCATGTTGACTGGAACTAATCCTGACTGGTTATTTCTAAGTTTTGTCAGGATTATTTAGGCGACATCATTGATAAAATTGCGTCTGGTTCAATTACCGTTATTGTAATATATGGAAATTAGAAACTCGACCTGGTCGTTTACTCAGTACATGAAGTAACTAGGAGAATTGATGAGATACGGTGTCTCATTCCGTACAGTGTCTAGAAAAGGCTGGTACTTGGTAAAGGCAATAACTCTAATTACAGTAAAACCTCACTTAAAGACCACTTCAATAATAAGATCACCTCAATAATAAGACCACTTCAATAATAAGGCCACCTCAATAATAAGACCAAAAATTCAAGTCCATTTTCACGGTTTGCTCTTTATTCAACATCGCTATTAAGACCACCTCATTAAGAAGACCATTTTACGGTACTGGCAGATACATTGCTGTCACTCTACTACAGTCGGACCTCGTTCATTCTCATTCATCAGGTCCGAATTTTAGTTCGAATAACTCATGGTTTCGAATAACCCATTTCAATTCGACGTGCCAAAGCAGATACATCGGAACATGATATTTATTTCGGATGATACCAAGTATTCGGATAGAAGGTCGTCCGAATAAACGAGGTCCAACTGTACGTTACATGTTACCACACACAATCACATTAACCTGACATCAAGCAGACACCAGTCCTAGCATTGCACTTCATGATGCATAATGAAGGCAAGGGAGTTACTGGTATCATTTGAACGACTTCGGTGTGTCGCTGTCGAGTCTCGAACCCGCCACCGTCTGCATCTGAGACGAACACTCTAACTACCACTGAGCTTCAGAGCCGATAAAGCCGGGATAGAAATGTATGAGGATACACAAACAAATACTAAAATTGTTTAAATATTAATAACTCATTTCTGCTACTGCTTAAATCAAAGTAAAACAATGCAGTTACTTAATTAGGCAACAACGACCCACACTATTGCCATGTGTTCACATTAAAAATGTAAATCCTTCTTTCTGGATGAAACATTGGGTAATAATGTCGGTATAGAGATTTATCTTACTGCTTTACCGTAAGTTTTCCAAGTAACAAAAGTAATAAATAAACACGTACATAACCGTGATCTCGATTTTTAGTATCGAAAATTGTAAAATTCACACATGTTTTCTATTGTTGTTGAAGGATGCATGTGAGTATTGGTTGTACGATATGTGTGATGGGTGGGGTAGGCTTGTAGGAAAAAGCAGTTTTTGCTCGTACATTTCCAACTAATCCGCATGTTTGTTATAATATGTTCGATATAAAATCAATCTGCACTGTCTGAGTATAATCAGAAACAAGTTTTTATCATCAATCTTTGGAAAGTATAGCATCGCCCTATAATTGATAAATACTGTTTTGCTTTGTGTTCGAGGGTAGGTAGGAGGTGAAACAAAATTTTATTTTACGCTCAACCTACAAAAGTAGGTAATAAAATGCTCTGCAATGTCTGTACAAGATATTTTAACACTTTCACATGGGGGATTCCAGCTGTTCATCATTGGTGCAGTGTTGAACTGATTCGTTAACTGGCTGCACGTAATACACGTGTTAAATAGACAACAATAAACTGCCGTTAATAAAATGCTAACGAAATGTTGAACAACAATTTTATTTCGAGGTAATGTTATGCTACTGTTATATCTGGTTGATATATTTGATGTTGTATAAGGTATTGCTTTTTTATCATTTGATATTGCATGTATAAGGTAATGTTTTTGTTGTTGTTTTTTTATCATTATATTTTATTTATTTTTTGTATTAAAATTTTTTTCTTTATATTTTTAACATCGTATATAAACAAAACGCAACATTTAAACATACCACAATTGAATTGTCCCATTTCACTCATATTACATTTTAAACATTTCACAAAAATAATATAAGGTAATGTTAACAAACATAGAACATATGTATATTTGTAATGGGGCTTGAAAAACACGTAAATAACGCGGGTCATGTAGAAACTTTTCAAGCTATTGTGCAGGATGAAGAGCCTAAGTACATCATCTAGCATTAGTTTGGGCATATGTGGTAACCTGGGTAGAAACACAGACATTCAACAAATTGTACAACCCGTATTGGCTAAAACCCACAG
This sequence comes from Mactromeris polynyma, assembly GCA_032209605.1. Lineage (NCBI taxonomy): Eukaryota > Metazoa > Mollusca > Bivalvia > Venerida > Mactridae > Mactromeris > Mactromeris polynyma. Next base: position 9,784,036 of record JASFXZ010000012.1, read on the forward strand.
CCGCGAGGGGCAAGTGACAGGGACCGTAATCACTCGGCCATGGAGGCTCGTCAACGCCTAACCAACAAAGAGTTTATAAACTAGTATCGTAGGACAATACGTTGATGTACCTGATCATCTGACGACCCCATGAAACTGCCCCAGTAATGGTGGAACACGTGAGCCACGTACTATTTCCAACCAATAGACTATTAAATGGAGACAAAGTATATCTAGGTAGAATTAGAATTCATACAAAGTGAATAGAATTACAATATCTGGACACTTAGTTAACTCTTTGTCAGAATCAAAACTATATCATACTCATTGTTTTTTTCATAACTTGTATTCATCTGCCCTTGTCTTAAAACTGAGTTTGTAATATCTTTCATTTAACACATCCAGTTTTTAACAATTTTGGTTTTTAATTTTCGGTAATACCTTGCACTTGTTTGGATAACAGATGCGTTAGCCAATGCAACAACAAGACTGGATGAAGTCCGTTCAAGTCAAATATATTACGTTCAGATGAGCCAGATACATATGTACAATTTAAATGATGTTTCTAGATTTTAAAAATGTCATAAATGAGACATGAACATTCTCAAAAACTGCACTCATGATATTTTTTTACTATAATCGGAAATTACTACTTTCACCATTACGTCCGGAATTAACTTCAGTTTGGAAAGATTTACATAACAATACCCAATAAAAATAGAAATTCTCACTGCTATGAAATAAAAAAAAATAGATACAAAAGTTAGATACTTACATAAAGTAACAAATTCCTTTATAATGTTTCTATTAAAACAACATCCGAGTGTTAAGTAGTCTCCTCCCAACAAGCCATTAACAAGATGACTGATAATATCAACCATTCATCGTCTACAACAGATAAACCTACACAGTAAATCCTAATATCCGATACTCCGCTGAAATCTAAGCCACTTAAACTTGTACAATTATATATATCCGCGCAGCGCGAAGGATGTTGCGTGCCAATATATTTGGCGCTGTTGTGCATGCGTGTGATACATTTATGAGCCAAGTGAAAAAACTGCGCTTAAACATGCACTATTGTATTCTCAGATAACGCAATTCCTCCTCCAATTAGGCTGAAACACGCAACATGTTTGTTTCTTCCTGAAATAAAACACTTGGGACCTTCATCAGTGATCGAATCACCATTCCACGAATCATTGTCGTATCTGCGGGAGAGCGTGATAACTAGTGGGTGTCAATGGGACATAATAAAAGCCGTATATAGATATACCGCTGTACGGCACACATTTATGATTTGAATAGTTGTAATGTTCTATCCACACGTTATGTGTACAACAGTAAACCGCAAAACCCGTGTCACTCATGTTTAACTACTGAGACACAGCGAGTTGAATCAACGGTATCCAATATACCGCCAAAGCCCTTATTCGAGAACAAGTCTTGTAAAGAGAGTTGACTGGATCAAATAGCTGTGGGTTGCCCATTTCTTTTTCTAATTAGCGTTATCAAGACATATTCCACCATATTGCTGAATTACAAATTCTGTTGACCGAGGAATACAATGCCACAACATGGGAAGTTTTGACACTTGCTTTCAACTGATAAAAATAGCAATTTTCTCAAGAAATCACTCTATATAAGGAAATGTCATAAAACCAACTGGTGTAACGACATCCAATACAGAAGCTAATTGAAAAAAGCACCAGTTTTAATGAGTCAGTATGATTACACTGCAGTAATTGACTAGTTTAAAACATCCAACATAGAAGGAGGGAGTAGAGGCAGAGAACACTGCCAGGCCTGTTATATGCTGAAGGATTGTTAAGAAAACGGATACGCAATTTCCTTTCAAACTTCCCATGAAAGGCCAACATTGCGTACATTCATTACCATGCTGAAGTTACAATCTGAACTGGATTACATTTGATGCCCAAGTGTGACAATGACCTGTAATGTAGGAGCATGGGTTCTGTGCAGCACTTGGCATCTCATTGATGCAAACATTTCAGCCAATTAACCCACGTAAATCATGTTGTAACATATAGCCGGTGGTCAGGCGTGGCAAGACGAATCCAAATTGCTCCGGTGCGTATAGCACGTTGAAGTGACAGTTTGAAACGAAATATAAATTCACTATCGAGCGCGTACATGCAGGCATTTACTGGTATATACAAACAAATACGCCGATCAACCATTGGACGACTGTATGATTCTCCAACTCATCACAAGCAGAATAATAAAGATATCTCAATCCGTAACTTGTCATTGTGAGGACTTGTATGATGTTATCATAGATAACAAAACTTCGAATTTTGCTATGCATACGTGCATGTACGTTTTGTCAGATACTGCAAGCATTCCTAGCTAGGTATATACCCCAACATCACAGATAACTTTCATTCGCGGGATTCTTACGATTATTTTTTATTAGTATTTGTTTGTGTTGCAATGGTGTAAAATCTGTCAATCAACGCAGTATGCCGAGATAAGTGACTGTCGTAATTTTTTCAAAGAGTAATACAAAACTTATGGTTATAAAACAATGAGTGTATTTTGGAAAAGGAAAATAATTTATTCTTTAATTTAAATGTCCGATATGAGAAAATATGGGTTAAATGTAACCCTAAATTGCAAAAATAACAAACTGGTAGCCATTGTGTTATAGGGTATAATTATTCCATGGGCTAGTATGAAACAGTAAGGCAGATCACATCCAAACACACGTACAGAAAGTTGGGACGGCCGGATCTCTAACCATAATGTATGGTGGCATATTACTGCCACCAGTTAACATGATAACGTTCGCAAATTGTTTCGTGTTAACCAATTAATTATCGCGATAATTATCTAGCTATCTAGTTAATATTCGAATCTTATCTAGTTAACTACTTATAATGTTACTTATTAAGTGAAATACGCGAACCATAACTAGATAACCCGTTAGTGTATATACATAATAAAAAGGTAACAGGTGGCAGTTCTGGGCACTTTCAAGCTCGTTTGTCGTCTTATGATATTTATCTTACCGAAAAAGTATCCCGAACTTATTAACTAGATAGCTAGATAATTATCGCGATATTTAATTGGTTAAAATGAAACAATTCGGAAACTTTTTCATGTTAACTAGTGGCAGTAATATGCCACCATAATTATGCATTCAATGTCAAACGTTCGGATATGGCGAATAGTTCGGTCTCCATACCCTGTTGACAATAATGCCGAATTTGCCATACAATGTTCGCCATAGCTACTTGACACTAGTTTTCTTGGTGCAGTTTTTACAAAGGCTAACAACATTAACCCAGCTGAATCAGAATGGTGTTATCAGAGATGTACTGATCGAAGTTCTCAGACTAATTGCTAATCTACATATAAACAAGGAAGGATATAATGTTGGCAGTATGATAGGTGTGGTAATGTGGTTGTGTAAACATTGAGACTGTGATTTCATCACTTTAATCAACATTTTGTCTGATAACAGATAATAATGCTCCAAGAATTCGGAACGCTAAATAACAAGCCGACATTTATTTACAGTTATCTACGTCTTAAGCAGTACATTAGCTAGTTTTTTTACCACATATGCAACATGTTGAAACAGTCAACTATGCACAGTAGCGTAGCTGGTCTATAGTGGAGATGCATACAGGGATCCTAAACACCTACTTACTCTTCATAATACATTCGGACCTCGTTTAGTCGACAACCTTCTATCCGAATACTTGGTATCATCCGAAATAAATATCAGGTTATCGATGTATCTTTTTAGGCGCGTCAAATTGAAATGGGCTATTCGAAACCATGCATTATACGAAATACAGTTTCGGACCCAAGGAATTCGAATGACTCGGCTACAGTGTATAAACATCAGCCAACTTACTTTACTAGTATTAATGTCTTTCTAACGAGCGCAACCCTTCACCTCTGATTCAAGTTTAGGGGTTAGCAGTTGCTAGGGGAAGGGTAAGTCAGTTGGTTGATAATTACTGGACTACTGGACAGGTAAATTGACCGCCATGTATAACTAGAAATGCTAAACGAGCGGTGTTAAACTCAATACATAGTTCCCACGTCTACAATATTTACCTCCCTTGTTCTTAACTGTCGGCCACTTTGATAGGCAAAGCTGATAAGCCCATATAGGAGAAATTTCCAAATATGTGATATTTCAGTGAGAAAATACCAAGAGAATTTTCATGTGATAACCACTTTTTCTTCAACTTTCTAAGCCAAATGCCCACAGTTTATGAGTATAATGAATAAGTTATTTTTTATACATCGGATTAGTTTATCATCGTTTACATTATATTCTCCATAAACTTTAAGGAAATTTGCCTATCAAAATGGCCGACAATTCAGAACAAGGGAGGTAAATAGGGTAGATATGAAAACTATGTATAAATAACAAATCTATCCGGCGCAAACTTGCTCTTTCATTGGAATGACATTTCTTTCCATATTTTACACACAAGATATCTCTTCAAAATAGCTTCTACCTAAATTAATAATATTCGACTTGAAGCTATGGCAGATAGTGGTTCAGAGAAAACTACCACTGTAACTCAAAGAGTCCAAAGATGTGTTAATTGTTAAACCATTCACAAAACCGGGGCTTCGAGACATCTACACCCCTGAATGCACGCTACATACTAGAATGTCTAACGTTTAGCGATAATCAGTTTGCACTGTCACATTCGTTATTGTTTATACAACAGCACATTATTGTTAATGCCACTCCATCATAAGAGAAATAAACAGGATAAATGTTTGCCAATAATTGCCGAAATTGTGTATAAGATTTCGAAAAATAGCATGTTAGTTCCAATAATAAGTCATGAAATTTATCAAAGACATAGATTATTGTTTGCATAAACAACATCCATAAGTTGTTTATGGCGTACGATTAGGGTATTTAATGCACGACCCAGCATCATACTAAAACTTTCAGCATCATGCTGAAAGTTTTTAACATGATGCTGAAAGTTTCAGCATGATGCTGAAAGTTTCAACATGATGCTGAATGATCACCTACGTACGGAAGGGTCTAAACTCAGTTTTTAGCATGATGCTGAAACATTTAGCATGATGCTGAAAAATGATTTTGCACGACACTGCATCATGCTAAAACTTTCAGCATGATGCTGAAAGTTTTAGCATGATGCTGGGTCGTGCATTAAAGACCCTAATCGCCATAGTTGTTAGCTTTAGTATTGTACACTGCCATCCAAAAGTTTCTTCACACTTGAATATTTTGAATTTCGTTACTTTTTCTTACAGACTGATTTCAAATAACATGTATGACCATGAAGTACAATTATTCATAACACTTCTGTGATGGATAGTTAAGAATTAACAATTTGCACATCTCGGCCATGGCATCAATCGGTCTGCATCCGAAACCAATATGTGTGTAACTGATTGATCTGACACAGAAAATAAGATAATTCGTTTCAGTACAAATTTATAAATACTTCTACGGAAAAAATATTGCTCTGTTAAAAGCATTTTCGATTTATTGCATGAGAAACAAATATGATAATACATTAACTGCAATGGGAAAGTGTCAAGGTCTGAAGGAACTTTTGGAGGGCAGTGTATTCCCTTGAAACATATTTATAAGATAAAGAAAACAGGCGACCAAGTAGGCCTGTACTGCTCGCATACATGTTCATTGTTTGTAATGATATGTAAAAAGCCCCAGACAATATTGTACTCAACTTGTTCATATTGTTTATCTTAGATTTAGGTAGAAAACAGTCCGTGATCAATGAAATTTGGGCGTTCATGAAAGTGTAAACGCCACGGATTAGCCAATCAGAATGCAAGGAGTTGCTGAATTAGGAACTATACACAAATATTGTACTTCATGAAAATGTGGTCTCTATTGTGTTAACAATCGATAAAGTGGTAAAAGAAGCATCTTATTTCAGTTCAATAATCGAGAATTCTTCATATAATTCATTAATGAATGACAAAACAACATACAAAAACAACATGTTATCCAGTAATCTTTTTTAATACGCTAGGTACAAACAAAGACCTAAATTTAGGTATTTGGTACAAAAGGAACAGCAAATTGTGTTCATGTTTTTGAAGACGCGGGAATTAAAGGTATAAGTTCAACTGATTGTATTACTTGATATCGATACTGATAAAATTCTTGTTGCGTTCGTAAAGGATGAATTAAATTTTCATTAAATGTAGGTATTTCCTCCAGCTAGAAGTGGAGTAAGTCAGATTTATTATATATTAGCTGTTGCACGGCAAAACCTGTATTAGTGACCAAAACTCCATTTTCAGATTTTTCCATTTTCTAACAGACATTTTCAACATTAAAACATTAAAATCAGACGTTAACTTTTCGTTTTATTTTTAAGAAAAGAAAAAGAAAAAGTAAACTACCAAATGATGGTGTTGCGTTAGAAATGCGTCACCAAGTGTACGTTAATTCTTTAAAAACATTTTATTTCTCAAATGGAAAACAATTTCAAACATTCTTATACCACGGACCTATGTATATGGTTTATAGGTCCGTGCTAATACTTAATACTATAAACCAAATTTACTCCACCAAAACACTTCATAGAAAGTGCTATGGTTACCAATGTCACTTATACAGGTCTTGTCATGAAACAACTCATATCATTTACGTTTAATTCGTGCCGACAGTATTAATAAATACCATCCTAAACCAGACTACACCAATATCTGCATGTTGTAAAATATTCATAACAAAAGTCATAACAAAAACAATAAAGCGAGGATGCAAATTGAATTTTCAAAACAGACGAATGAACACATCGAATGCCAGGAAGAAATCCCGCAACAGTCTCAAAAGCAATAAAAGACATGAAAGTATATACATATATACACACACACAGTTACAGAAGCTATCAAAATGACTAAAACATTCAACAAAAACAATAACTTTTATTCAGCATTAAGCAATAAAACTAGCCTACATTTACACAAAATAATATACAGGTAAACAGAACAAGAAAAGACATGAAAGTATATACATATATACACACAACCAATTACAGAAGCTATTAAAATGACAAAACATATAAATGATGGATAAACTTTACACTGATCATACTATAAGATGTGCACAGTATCATGAAAGAAAGGTGTTAGTAACGTCTGAATAAATTTCTAAATAAAAGATTTTGTACACATAGTACAGTGGCGATGGTGCGTAATTATAAAAAATCTCTCTGGACAAGTCTCTCCAAGAATGAATGTTGTGCTTAAATGATTTTTCTCGAAAAAAATCATTCAACAACGATGTTTTGATTCGGGTTTCTCTAATGCAGAAAAAAGACTTGTGAATCAATAAGACCAATGTTTGTCAAAACGAATACAAAAAGTTGACCAGTTTCTGAGGTAGAACATTCCGTACAAAGTGACTTGAAGGTATACTGGTAACATTCCAGTTAAAACTTGCATTGACATCTCAAGTAATAACTTGTCATTGTATGGGTTTAGTAAAATGGGCATCAAGGTCTCTATATAAGTCTCTATATAAGGCATCAATGATAGCTTGCCTAGTTATCACAGTCCCATGTCCCTATTTCTAAGAAAATGCCCATTTCCCCCCTGAAAATGACAGTAATTGTCTGCCGAGGGTAACATCTATGACACAGATGTAATTATATATATCAATTCCTCCACAAGGTTACCATGGCAAGAAAACAAGGAGTCACGATGGCCCTAAATCCCTCATAAGAAAGTAAATATTTAATAAAACACATGCAAGTTCTTTACGATGTTACTTATCATATTTTTATATATCAAGATCTCTATAAATTCAAACATCATGTCCCAACACTGTGGAATCCCCGTTCACACATTTCAAATAAAGCCATCACATGTTCAAATCTCCGTGCCGAAATCTCCATTACTGTTGTCTTTGCTTCTTCTTCATTGTAAGTGGCCTCGAGCCTCTCAACATCCCCGGATTTTATCATGTTACGCCATTTGTCTTTCAAATTAACAGCTGAACGACCATTAAAGAGAAGAAGGTCTCTTATATCCGCCCAATGCCCCACTCCTATTATTTTCGCGGCAGTAAAAAACTCTACCATTTCATCCTCCGTCCATTTCCTTCTCAGAGTTGGCGCTTCAGAGCTTATATTATCTGAAACAGAACAAATATAATACTAAGATTGTGTAAACAATAGCCATAGAATATACCAAACCGAGCCAGGCCATTATTTAGATGATTTTGATGTGACGCTAGTAAAAAGAAAAATCATTTAAAGGGTTACCTCCATTCAATACAGTAAATAATACGAACTGTATAAAGCTATTTTAGAACATACAAAATAACGCATTGAATATTAATATATGCTAAATCATTCATTTCAAATACGAGCTATGTACAATTATATAAAACACATATATCACACGTAATGGAGATAAAAGTGTAGTTAAGTACGCAGGACTCTCACCCTAAAATGGAATTATATAGGTGACCTAAGAGTGTGGCTGAGAAAATGACAGATAAATGGAAAATACATATTGGTATGGAATTGCAGATATACAACGGAGATGTGTCAAGTAGGTTGATGGGAAGATTTTGGTGCGAGGTTGCTTCAAAGGAATATATATCACATGAACAACGTTTTGAAGTTCCAATGAATACCCTTGTCACGACATGCGTGAAGCCATGAAGCCCATCAGGTCATATTGAAAAAAGGACCATACTTCCCCTTACTGACTTAATTCTAGCTCGAAACTTTAGACCAATGACTTCAAATGTTGAACATAACGTATTTAAGGTTTATTTCTTTAGGTCACATATTTTGGAGAATATTTACCTCAATTTTTTTCAGTTTTCAGATATGTATTTTTTTCAGTTTTCAGATATGTATTTTTTTCAAAGCAGGGGGCAATAATTCGGCTATAATGATAATATTAGAGGTCAAACATAGTTGCATGAAGTGTTGTGCCGAAGAAAGTTTTACAGTTTTTAGAAACCCGCAACGCATATTTCAGTGTTCTTAAAAACGATTTTAACTGATGCCGAGACCTTGCTAATACGACTAAATACTGACTCAATCTAAAGCACACCATGGGATGACTTATACTCTGTTTTTCTACGTCATGTACTATTTGGTGTTCATATTCATTCTAAACAATGACCTGTAATTCATGAAGGGAATACAAGCGGATGACAAGGAAATATTCAAGGAAGAGTAAGTTTCTGAAAGACACCTATTATAAACAGTAAACCTCAATAATAAGACCACACTTGGGGCCCTTGAAAACTGCTCTTAATATTGAGGTTGAATAAAGAGCAAAACAGTGAAAATAGACTTGACAAATGTGTTCTTAATTTTGAGGTGATTTTTAATTGAGGTTTGACTGTACATGATTTCAGCAAAAAGTATTCTCAATTAAAGTGAGTGTCCAAAGTTTTACATCCCATCAACAATTTTTCAGAGACGATTTTTTACTTCCCCATAAATGTTTGCCCTTACGCCTCCTAATGTTTCCTAAAGATTTGTGCCGGGATACATTGTATTGTCAGTCCTTCCCTGCAACAATTCAGTCCTTCCTTTTTAGCAGACATTGCTATTACACTGTGATACAACACAATCCGACAGACCATCGCATTACCCGACAGTTCAACCAGACACACTAATAACAAACGTAGGCAGTGGAGCTAGTGTTTCCATTAGTTAGACTTTGGCAGTTAGCTGCTAATCAAACCCTCAGTGTACCGCATCCAAGGCTTACACTTCCCCACCTAGCTACCCTCATTCAAAGGGCCAGGTCATACTAGATTTTGATTAAAACAACATATTTGTTTCTAGAACAAGAACAGATCAGGCAAAAGATGTGACCTCTGGAGTGTTAAAAGGCCAATTGTTGACGACACATAACAAACTTGGGGTGATCATCTTCATGCTCAGGTGAGCTAAAAACTCTCAAGCCTTACAATAAAATGGACAGTTCTGGTAACAAAGTCACACACTGTCCTTGGTCAAGTGTAATAACCAGATTTCAGTTGAACAGTTCCATATGGTATTCATTCATGCAAAGCCAACTGCTTGCAATTGACAATGTATGAATTGTAATCTTGCACTGTTTGTTAATACACTGTATGTCCCAGTCAATGAGGCTTTAATAAAAATAAGAAAACAAATCAAATTTTTTTTTTATTAAACATAAAATTGGAAACAAAAACATGATAAATGATACACAATATTTTTCTGAAAACAAAATCGGGCAAGTGTAACCTCTAAACCACGCAGATTTATAAATAGTAAATAAAACTTAATTAAGCTCTTTAGAATGTTACTTAACATATTTATTATAAACAAAAACAAGCGAGGTGTCAAAAAGGTTGATATGCTTTCCAGGGAAAGAATGACAAAAGGGGACTAGAAATCTATCAAAACAAATAAGAATGATGGTGGTAAAAAAATGGCAATTGTACCAAGCTTTCAGAGACCAAATTAAGTTAAAATCGATAATTAAAGAAGTATTACTTTACCAATATCCTCACAAATAAGTTAGAACAGATGTTTGTAATATGCCCATTAAAAAGATAGCCCAAGGTAAGAATGTAATAAAGAGGTCACCATGCTTAAGAACGCAGTAAATAGGTCACCATGCAACCTTTGACCCCAACATGGGTGTTTTCAATGAACAAGTTGCTATGTTGGAAAATAATGCAATTTTTCAACAGTATTTCATTTTTAAAAAAGCACTGCCAACAGGGCAGCTTTCAAAAACAGTTCTGCATGTCATAGTCAATGGAACCTTGACTATGTGGTAAAGTGATACTGGCCTTTCACTAACTGACCCCCAAACAACAGGGGTCATCAACTAACTACAGATATGCAACTTATTCAGTTGTATGGCCGAGACCTAGACCTTTAACCTACTGATCCCAAATTCAATAGATACCATGTGCTGTCCACAGGCTTTCATCATGTAGAGTTTGACAACTGCAGACCCAAGCGTTCTTTGGTTATTAGTCCAAAACCAAATGCTCAGTAGACAGACTGACTTAGTGGTCCAGCCACCCGGTCAATTCTATAGTTAGAGCACTAGGCTGTCACCCGAAACATACCCGTTCTATTCATGGGCTGGGCAGGTCTTGTCCTTCCATAAGATATGCCTAGTCATGTGTCCTTCACATTTATGTGGGGCAGTTGTCAGCTGCTTGCAAATTTGCAAGTTAGTACTGTTGATTAATTAGTTCCAGGAAAACTGGTTAGGTCAATTGACCAGCTGTCAAGTGAACTTCTTTCAAAAAGTAGGAATAAAATTTACCAAAAAGTAGGAGGAAAGTAGGAATAAAATTTACCAAAAAGTAGGAGAGAAGTAGGAATAAAATTTACCAAAAAGTAGGAGGAAAGTAGGAAAAATAAGGAATTTATACTAAAAAAGTGAGAGTTTTTACATACTTCTGTACAGAAATATGCATTACTCACAGACTTAACTTGCTAACTAGACTACATCTTGACAAGACTGCATAGACAGGTCTGTTGACTCTTATACATCTTGCCATTAAGTTAGCAGCCACAGGTCCACAGTCTGCACTCCCAAACTGTACAGTCTCGTCAAGATGATTTCAGTATTCTATGCACTCCCAATTGAAAAGATCCTATACATATACTACCATTTTCTAACTATTAATGTAAGGTCTCTGCGAATTACACATTTTGAACCAAAGTAGGTAATTTCAGGAATTTTGGACTAAAAAGTAGGAAGAAATAAAAAAATAAGGAAAAAGTAGGAAAAATAAGGACCGCTTGACAGCCTGTGCCATTAATAACAGAAACATTATTGTTGATAACCAGTGTTAAACCCCATTAAAACAAAACAATCAAAAAAGATTTAGTGATTCAATCAATATTGGCCCTGTTTTTTAACAGTGTGGGGTGGCATAATTAAATGATTTAGCAGGGATAAGTACAATTTTGGCATTGATATTGCAAACAATTGAATTCTAAACTCCCTATAAAACGAATCTCAATAAGACTAAAACAATATCTGCATGGGGTAACTGATCAACAATTATAAGTTTTATATACACATAAATGAACATAAAAATCTTCACAGTTCATCAAAAGTGTCCCCAATGCCCTGTAAGCCTAATAAAGTTGGCTGGCACCTTTAGAAAAAAGAGCAGGCCAAACTGTATCTGTTTGGAAAATCTATAAGCAAAAGGTGGAAGTCATTCCTGGTATGGAAAAAACTTTGCCTTTCAGACCAACTCATGAACAGTATATAAATACTATTTTATCATGGTCACATTTTAAGTTATAAGAATTGCACAAACTTATGAAAATACCCAGTTAATAAACTTAATGTAAGTCTCTCTATGAAAGATTAAATGATGAGTTTAAAGAAATGAATCATTAAAATGAACTGGGAAAAATAATACCCCGATGTAGCTTGTAGACATAGTTGAATAGTGAAATATGAATCCCCAACAACAATAAATGACTAATATCAGTAAAACTGACAAAAACATCAATGACTACATATCCTTTGATATAAAGACATATTTCTTTACTTCCTTGTGCTAAAAATAATACTTTTTTGGATGTCAGGAGACTCCAAGTCCAAATCCAGATATTTCAAATTCCATCCCTGCTTTTACTCCATTTTTAACTAGCCTATTCCAAACTCCTCTTTTCACAATCAGTATCAATATTTTTCATTTTTTCTTTTGCTGCTTCTTCTTGTACAAGGCATCCAGTCTATCAACATCCCCACTCTTTAACATATTTCGCCATTTGTCTTTCAACATACCACCAGTACGAACAGTGTCAATATCGTCTCTTATCTCCGCCCATTTCCCAACGCCAAAAGTTTTCACAGCATTAAAAAACTCTACCATTTCATCCTCCGTCCACTTTCTACGACCTCCCGTCACAGAACTAACTATACCTGAAAGAGGACAATAAATTAATGAGAAGCAAAATATGCAAAATTATTCGATCTCTAATCAGGCGAAAGAACACAAAAACAACACAACCATTCTTTAGATTATTGTGATAACAATGTGGTATAAAATGCATGCATTCATAAACTTAACTGACCATTCAGTTTTATGTTCAAAATGGTATGTTCTATTTAATAACGTAAGGGGTTTTGTATTCTGCTCATTTTTTTGTTCATTTGCTAATCTAAACAATCATGAAAACTATACTTTATCTAGTTAAAACTTCAATATTAAAGTATACATAACACAGGCGACATTTATATGTACTTCTCTGTATATGTCGAAAAAAGCAGTTGTATTATCATAATTTTTTTAAATCCTGTTTTTTAACAAGTGGGTGTTTTTTTTATACTAGTTTTGTCTTTTAGTAATATGATTAAACAAGATTGTTTATAACGGTTAAACATGGCAATGGCTCATATTAGTGATGTTTTAGACTATATAACAACAATACTGGATGAAGCCCATTAAAAATTTAGGTTCAGATGAGTCAGATATATCTTTAAATTTTGTGCAATTCTGAAATCTGAACCAGAAATCTTCAACATGGAAGTTTAGGCCACATGTTCACGAAAGAACTCAAGTTTCTGCTCAAACTCAAATTATTTTCTTCAAAATTTTGAAAGCATTCTTGGTGTTTCTTTTTATTCAATGCTTAATATTGATTTATATCGATCTCTTCAATAATTCAATAGGTCCACCTAATGGGTTGATTCCTTACTTTTGGAATATCAAAAATGGTAAAAAATCAACCAACTGTACATTCTTCATGATTAGACCTCTGTGCTTCATGCAGGTAAAATAAATATTTAGATTACACTTCATGCAGTAAAAATAATATTTAGAGTCAACTCCTTAGATTTGAAAAAAGTAGGGTTAGTAGGACAATAAAGTTGGATAAAAGTACAATGCAAGCAAAAATGTAGGGAATAGTAGGGCCTACTTGACAGCCTGCATAGTGACCTTGCTTTTCAATGCAAGTTTTCAGAAGTCATCATTTATAGGAAGCATCACATTAATATCAAGTAAACAAATATACCCAGTACCAAAGAAGCATGCTTAATATATATTTGAATGGATAGACCTACCCAACACAGTGATTCCAATACCGCTCTTGAAAAAAGTATCATTTTTCTCATAATTTAAGCACAGAGGCACACCAGCACCTTGATAGTCTTCAGAAAGGTTTGCGAGTATATGTGCTAAGTAGACAGACATTTCATCTTCACCATTGAAATTTTAGAACAGTAAAAAAGCAATGGTTTGAAATTAAGTGGGTAACCGGTTGATTTCTAGGAAGAAGATTTCGAGATTAGAAGGAAGATCAATAGCAGGTCAGGGCCCCAAGGAGGTCAGGGCCCCAGGGAAATTAGGGCCCAAAAGGAGGTCAGGGCCCCAGGGAGGTCAGGGCAATCATCTGAACAATTCTGAAACATAACCATAAGAGAATGCTACCATCTTACTTTGGCTAAATTACAAAGAGTAGTTTTGGATAGTATGCCATTTTAAATAGAATATGGGTGTTTTGATTTTAGGGGTTTGCCCCCCCCCCCCCCCTCCTGGTCCCCAGAAGGGTTATGACCATCATTTGCATAATTATGAATCCCCACCACAACGAGACATCCTTACAACCTAACTAGGCTAAATGTCATAGGGTAATTCCTAGGTACAAGCTGTCAGGTGTAAATGTGGATGGACAAACAGCAGACACAACATGATCCCCATACCAGACCTAGGCAAGCAAATCCTGCATTAAATGTGCACACAAAATGTGTAGTTAAAATCACAAGAAGAAGTTTACAAAGTGAAATATGAAATTTGCAGTAAATTTGAAAAAAATTCAATTGAAATATTATTTGTAGAAATACTAACATTTAAAGGACAATTACTTGTATGCAGCTAGTCACTGAGCCTCAGCATTGAGTTAATATAAAAGGTTACTTGCAAATGTCTAATCAACCAATCATTTAAGCACTTGCAAAAAATACTGAAACTAATTCCATCTTTATTAACAATCTGACTGTAAAAGTCGACTTCCTAATGAATGTATTGATCTCTTACTCATCGCATCCACATCCATGCATCTTGTGGAAGACAGGATCGAAGAAGGTTCATGTCGATTCTGTCGTCCTTTGTTTTTCTTGTACTGAACTTCTGGACTATCATCTTTGGTAGGTGTTCTGAAAACACAGAGCAGAAAGCTAAAAATGAAACAGTTCAGTTCCACCGTTATTGGAGTACACTTACATCACCTTACGGAAGATAAATTGAATAAAGTGGTTATCATTCCAGTGCAACCTATTTTTATCGCCGCCACATCAAGAAAATAAAGCACGTCACAAGCCTAGTCTTGGAGACACAGAGACATGGAGAAACGTAAGTTTCAAATCAAACAAGAGTGTCAAATGTCACAAACTACGCCCCAAGTCAGAGCTCTGAGTTAAAACAATGCAAATATTTGGAAATGTCTTCAATCAAAGGGTGATAACTCCCGAGTGACACAAGCGATATGGCTGGTTATCAAACTTGTACGAGATATAATGCCCATACACATTCTGACTAAATTTGGTGATGATTGGACAATGCTTCTAAAGTTATTGATTGGACAACTTACTGGACACCGCTGGCAGGTTGCCCACCCACACGTTGCAGGTGAAACTATAATACGTCTGTATAATCTGTTTCTGTAATAGATGCTATGCCATATTTCTGGGATCAGAATCAAACAAAAGACCCACTAATCAGGAGAAATATATTTCTCCTAGCCACCATCTATGTCTATGTTTAAGCTTGTGTATGTAAATACCAATAAGAGCCATTTGGGAAATAATACTACATTCATCAATCAAGGACCTTTTGACAGTTCAAACTTAAAGGTAGATCTATCAAAATATACCATGTAATAATTTTGAGAAAATTGCAAGTTTATGCGTTCACACATGCATACTCTAAAAACATTTGCATTGTAACTATTCTTAAAATATTCCTGGAACTACAAAACACGATTTCCAATACAGGTATTTCATATGCTGGCGTTAACTCAGCGCATAGGACAGGATAGAAAATACTGGTATCGGACACTTTTCTTTGTAGTTTTGGTACACATGTAAGAAAAGTGTCCAATGCAGTGTTGTAGAGTACATCTGTATGAAGTAAATTACCACCAATTTTCTCGTATTTATCACTAAGGGTATTTTGTCAAAAAAGTCAAGACTATGTACCTTTAAAATGAAAACAGAACAATCAATTTTCTTCAATAGGTACAAAGAATAGTGTTTCGATTTGTGAAACTAGACAAACTGATTTTTAGAACCCAACTTGCTGATATAATGCCGTTCTTTAGTAAAATAGTAAAAGTAGAAAAGGAGTTATTTGTAGAATGAAATTTACAAACCACATAAATCAACTCACCTATCAGATTTATTTGGCACACTATCTGCATTTGATTTTGAAGCTTTGGAGTGTGGACTTTCAAACAGTCTCTTCTTCCCAGGACTAGGTGTGTGAAGTTTGATTGGTGGTCGCATCAAAGTGGGACTGGCTTTTGGAGTACTTGGCAGCGGACTTGCTGAAGTCTTGGACAAGACTAGAGAACCTTTTGACTTCTGTAAGCTTGTTGAAACTGGCGGGGGAGTGGGTGGTGGCATCATTTCTGCGCCTATTTATGATTTAATAAGAAATTTAAATTAAGATTCAAAATTAACAGTCTTAGTTTGTTTTATGCTAATACTGAAGCAATATTTTGAAAAAGAAAATGACAAATATGAATTATGATCATTCAAACACATAATTTTTAGATTATATAGAAGCTGAACATTACCCCCATTGCCAATTATAAATGACAACACATGTTCTTGAAACTTAAATATTAACTTAAATATTCGAACCCTAAGTGAACAGATTTGACTTTCCTATATCTTTGCAAAACTTACATCATCATAATGTTGCAAGTATTTAATTCTTTTAACTGTAAATTAGGCATAGTGGAAGAAATGTCAACTAGGGCAAAATTACTATTGCTGTCAATGGTAAAACAAATATAGGATTCCAATTGGTCTGTCTTTGTATTTTTTCTGGTTCCTGTCAGCTGCCATGATGAGGATAGAATGGCACAAAAATTGCTTGTTTACAAATATTTCTATTGATACTACACAAGCGTATACATAATTAGTTTTTGTCAAATCTTTTGACACACGTAATGGCTATTCAGCAAAACTCAATCACGAACAAAACCCACTAACAACTGCTACATACTTGTTTTCACTGGGCTTTGACTACCAAATATATCTCTTACGTTCTGAAAAGAAAATTGTATCAAGTTCTAAATAATGTAAATACGAAACATAAATAAACTCACACCATTTTATGTACAATCCTTTTTCCACATCAAAATCGGAGGACAGAAATATACACTGGATAGGAATCAATTTAGATAAATTTTGATATTAATATTGCTCTAGTGAGATTTAACATATATGTTTGTTTGGCATAACCCTGCCTAGCAAAGGTAGGTAGGTAATTCTATTAAAGTTTATATATATATATATATAAAATCACAGTAGAACAAGATTCGTCCATTGGACTTTAGGCTTTTCAGTACAATTTTCATGTCAAAAAAGGGCCATAACTGCTCTAAAAATAGATGGACAGGGGCAACACTGTATGGCCCTTCACCATTTTTCAAATGGCAGGAGCATATAAAGTCCAGGCATGACCATGAAATAGTGATATAAACACTATACCTTGTCCCAAAGTTTTCTCAATTTTTGTTTGTTTTCATCACTTTTGTTAGTGGAGTTACTACTATTTTTATTTTTCGTATTTTCTTCCAAAGATTTTTCAGCAGCTAGACGAGTTATCCTGAAAATATAAGCACACAACAAAGAGATGTTAATTGATAATACACTTGTCATGGACAAGTGTACATGTTAAATTTGACTTGTCCGATAAGGGAGGCTAGTTATTCGAGACAATTTGTTGACAGTTCGAATTGTCACTAATATCAAGGCATTGGTCATTCGCAACTAGATGACGATTTATAAACAAAAGCATGACACCCCCCAATCAAAGTGTCATAACCCAAACACTAGAAACGATCTTTGTACTATAATCTAACATAAAACTTCTGCCTACATGACTGGAAGCTCAATAAGATTAAGACTAGGCAGGGATTTCCATGATGCAGAACTATTGAGTACCTGACTCCCTTTTCTTTCTAGGGACTCCCATTTTCAACTTACTGTGCATCCCTGGGACACCTAAAATGAACTTTTGTCAAGTATAAACTGCATATCTGGGACCCTGCAAATTTACTGAGGACCCCCAATTTATCAAATACAAGGTTCCAAGGACCTCTAGCTGAAACAATCCTAGGGAAAACCCTGCAAGGTACCCAAGATGAACTGCCAATGTAATAAAGAATTTAATGTAAGAAAAAGAAATTGACAGCCATTCTAACAATGACGGATTTGTCCTACGAGCAAAGAATGAAAATCGGTTTCATATGTTTATGTAGTCTTATAACTCCACAAAAAAACGAAGTCGATGGTTTTATTATGGCTTATCACATGCAGGCATGGTAGCCTCGGATAGAGCATTGCATTCTGGATCCTAAAGTCAAGAGTTTGAATCCCACCATGAGCCAGCATCTTGTATGGTCTTCACAATGCCTGATTTAGACATCCAGGAAGCAGTATATAGGAGTTATTTATGTATGTTGTAATGAAATATTTTACAGACAATGTTAGTTATGCGCTGTAGTACCAGTATACCAGTAAACTGTGATTTGAGCCAGATACGGTAAGTTATGAGTTCAAGCTGTACTGGTTTTGTATTCATTAGGCCATCCTTAAACAAGAGATTTTGTAAATCATTATGACCCCCTGTGACATTTGACCCCAAAATCAAAAGGGTTCCTCTGCTACCCAAGATGAATGTGTGGACAAAGTTTGAGGATGATAGGTCAAGGGGTTCTTGATTTATTGATCGGAAACAAAAAGGTTACGTACAGACCGACCGACCGATATGTGCAAACCATGGGGGGGGGGGGGGGGGGCATAAAAAGTGAATGTTTGCGGTTACAAGACCCAGAATTTTAACAGTGGGTGGGTAGGTTGTTTTTTTTCATTTAGTTACATACTGTTATGGCTAAAAGACTGAAACAATTTTATTCATTGATCAACCTGAAAAATAAATTGAGTTGCAAACAAACAACTTTTTATGGATGGCCTTAGAATCAATATCCACACATTAAGTGTAACCTAACATTGAAATCTTCACAAGGGGTATTCCTAGGTCTGTTTTAGCACAAGGTGTGTATAAAAAGTTATCTAATGGCCATATAATTTTATTATAAAACCTGTTTCAAAAAGATCTAAATAAGTTCATCAATGCTACTGTTTAAACCCTTACTTGATAACTTGCACCAAAATAACTAAAAATATATTACTGAACTAAAATTCTTTGTACTATAATTTCTATTCCATGTAGACAATTTGTAAACTTCTCAACTTTATGTACCAAGATATAAGCACCTTTTATTTGACGGAACAAAAAGGGTCCATTTTAGCACAAGGTGTGTATAAAAACAGGCAATGTATAATTTTATTATAAAACCTGTTTCAAAAAGATCTAAATACCGTAAGTTAATCAATGCTACTGTTTAAAACCTTACTTTATAACTTGCACCAAAATAACTAAAAATTTATTCCTGAACTAAAATTCTTTGTAAAATAATTTCTATTCCATGTAGCTTCATGTACCAAGATATACATGTAAGTGCCTTTAATTTGATTGAACAAAAAAAAGGAAGAATCCTCCTATTTCTTCAACTTAGTGTAGATGATTTTGCAATAAATAACAAACTTACATTTTCTCAGACTGATGCTGCTTCTGTGATTCTAATTGATACTTCGCAGCCTGAAATAGTTACAATGAACTAATCATCATTCAATCATTTAAGATACCAGCTGATAAAACTGTTACTGACTATTTGACTGAAGATAATACATCTTAAGTCATTTCTCTGAGATTTTTGGTCCAATTGACATATCTCTAGGTGAAATTGAGTTATTTACATTTCTGAATGCAGGGATATTTGAAGGTCACTACAAATTTTTTTTTATTGCAAAATGACATTTTTTTTAGGGATTTAAAACACTTTTAATATGGTCATCTAGACTAGGTCTACAAAAATTTCTGAGTTTCACAAATTTAATGCAGGAAATATGATTTCAGATACAATAATATTTTACAAATAAATGTATATTATTCTTTTCCTTAATAAAAGGGGCTGTCTCAATGTTTACAGATAATTGTTTTGCTTCTGCTCGCTGCTGAATCATAAATCATTTACTGAAATGTTTCAACTAGATGTTGCAATTAATTGATGACGTCATAATGTGAAAACATGACGTCATCTTTATTGTGTTTTTCTCAGAAACGAGGCTCAGTGCATTTGGTCCAAAAATCTCAGAGACTGCCACATTTGTCCTCCACCCCCGACTTCATTAGCAGCAGTTGCTTGCAGAACTGGTAAGAAGCTCCTGAATGCTGGTTAGGTCAACTAGCCTCTGGACATACATTTTATTAGTATTCACAAACACAATTTTCGAACTATTAACAATGAAAGAGTTCGCTAGCTAAAGTTGAATAGAAAATTTGAAGGATGAGAATATCGCTATTGTGAACATGATTTCTATTGGTCAATTTTTTCCAAAACATGTTTTCATTGGCTGAAAACCTTATAATTTGTGTACAACTGTCCTCAAGTACGTAAAACAGAATATACACAGAGCATTAGGTTAGTACAAACAAATGCTTGACAGACATTAATATAAATTGCTATATGTTTTACCTGCATGAGAAGGGGTTTGTCAAATTGATCCATGATTTTCTGTAAATACTGTATCATAGAGTCTACGAAATTTGTGTATCCAAAACCACTAATATTTTTCTTTTCTGTAACACAAGCTTTTAATTTCTTCAAAGGCTGGAACAAAATTATACAGATCTATCATAATTTTATATCACTACATCCCAAGTCACAGCAAAAATATACAGTTAAATCTGTATATCTCCATCAGTGAATAATAAACAGATTGGAATATTTATTTAAGTTTTGATGTATAACCTAATGAAACTTACGCTGTGTTTGGTGTTAGAATGGGCAGTAATTAATAATGCTGAAATTATTAAAAATTAGGAGACCCTTAAAGAATGACCAAGTCATCAATCAAATACTAAAGTCTATAATTTAAAAACAAAACAAGAGATGTTTGTACAACATTATGCCCCCTGTGACCTTGACCTTTGACCCCAAAATCAATAGGGTTCCTCTGCTACCCAAGATAAATGTGTAGACCAAGTTTGAGGATGATAGGTAAAGGGTTTCTTGAGCAGAAACGCAAAGGTTACGGACCGATGGTCATACCGACCTACTGACGGTCATACTGACCCGACCCAAATTGTGCTCTCTTCTTCAAAGAGGGACATAATAAGGGGATACCCCTTTAAGAATTACCATGTATGCCATAGGCCAGTTTCATAAACATCAATCTAATACTAAAGTCTAAAATTTAAAAACAAAATGAAACTTTTTTCTGATGTTTTCTTTCCAGCAGTACACATCGGAAAACTGTAAGCAAGTATTTAATATATTAAAATTAACTTTTCACAGTTTAATTGAATAACAATTTAATAAAGTCAATAATTTCATAATTTCCTGGAGGTTTACATATTAATGCATTCAATACGATTACATATGTACATGTCTTATTTTCAATGCGACCTTCTGTATAAACTGTTAATATAGAAGAAAAAAGAATGTTTCAGTCTCATATTTTACACAGGAAGACTAACATTGGCTTACACTAACACAGCTTGCCCACTCAATGGTCAAACCTTTGAATAAGAAATAAATCGGTCAAGAAGAATGACTAAACAGTCAAGCAGCAAGTGTACCAGGACTCCATTCAGTCATAGTTATCTTCTGTAAGATTGGATTATTGTTTGTGAAACTGTTCCCATAAAGTATCTTAATGAATTTCTAGTCCTAGACAATCCATGAATTAAGTTTACCTCTCGATTCAGTACCTCCTCTTCAGTGAAGACTCTTTTGCAACACCTTCGAGCCAACGTGAATTCATTTTGTCTCAAATGCACGCACACAGTCTGAAAAAAGCCAATATATGCTCATGTATCCTATGAAGAAAACATGGGCGAGTATTTTGTATTCACTCCTATATTTATAGTTCATGTTACAGGCGTTCCACTAGGTGATGAATCTCGAGGGTCATGTTGATAATTTTTTACCAGATTTCACTCTAGAGCAACTCACTCTAGAGCAACCCTCTCTAGAGCAACTCACTCTAGAACAACCCTCTCTAGAACAACCCTCTCTAGAGCAACTCACTCAAGAACAACCCTCTCTAGAACAACCCTCTCAAGAGTATCTCACTCTAGAACAACCCTCTCTAGAGCAACCCTCTCAAGAGCAACTCACTCTAGAACAACCCTCTCAAGAGCAACTCACTCTAGAACAACCCTCTCTAGAGCAACCCTCTCTAGAGCAACTCACTCTAGAACACCCTCTCTAGAACAACCCTCTCAAGAGCAACTCACTCTAGAACAACCCTCTCAAGAGCAAATCACTCTAGAACAACCCTCTCTAGAGCAAACTCACTCTAGAGCAACCCTCTCTAGAGCAACTCACTCTAGAACAACCCTCTCTAGAGCAACTCACTCTAGAACAACCCTCTCTAGAACAACCCTCTCTAGAGCAACTCTCTCTAGAGCAACTCACTCTAGAACAACCCTCTCTAGAGCAACTCATTCTAGAGCAACCCTCTCTAGAACAACCCTCTCTAGAGCAACCCTCTCTAAAGCAACTCATTCTAGAGCAACTCATTCTAGAACAACTCTCTCTAGAGCAACTCACTCTAGAACAACCCTCTCTAAAGCAACCCTCTTTAGAGCAACCTCTTTGAGAACAATCTCAATCAACATCATAACCCCTGGTATTATTACTTAAAGATGTCATGCCTGTATAATAGTATGAGTGTTAATTAGAAATGAGCATTGAAAACACACATGTTTAAACCATGGTTGGTGGAAGAATTATCCATGGAAAGTCTTTTGACTTCAAAATCTTAGTCAACGTTTGTACATGATAAGTCCCTGTAAATTAACACGTTAACAATGAATGGTGTCAGCGATATAAACATAATAATATTTCATGTCCATGTAAACAAAGAACCGACAATGTTTTTATTCCAATGTTTAACAATCAGTATTTATTTGGAGATAAGAAACAAGGTGTACAAAAACTATAGTAAAAAAGTGTGCTGATTTTTTTATTGTGTATTATCTTTCACAACATCAATTTGTTATCTACTAAAGTGGTGCCACTCTGGAGAGGTTTCCCTGTAGCAGGAGTGATATGGCAAGACAACAGTCTTCACGATAACCTACTTGCTCGAAGCCTGTGACAAGTAAAATTACCGTCAGACAAGTAAAAAATAAATCCATTTCATCTGCCCGAATAGGCAAGTTGTTTTTGTGGTCCGGTCTGAATAGCTTTTATCCAAACTATCACATAAATTTATGACGTAGTGTGCAATACTTTGACTGGTTTTCATTTTTTGTCAATTTTGTTAGGGCAACGGCACTTTTTCATCAACTAACGATACCAGTCTTCGTTTCCGATTGAACAAATCAAAACAACCATCAAAACATCAGGTTTCTTCGTTATGTTGACGGTGCTGTTAATTTCATTCAGGCAAGTGGAAGTGAATTCTGGCAAGTGGAAATTGCAAGCTGTATGCCTGAATGGGCAAGTCCTTCAAAAAAAAATTATCGTGAAGACTGAGACGACCATACTATTATTCATTAAGAAGGTGTATACCTCGAATCTGACAACTTGATACATCTTTAATCCGTCCTGGACCAGGTCCTCTTGCAGCTGAAGGTCGACAAGCTTTTTGAAATGAGGAAGAAGATCCTCAAGTGGCGATAGATCACTGGCTTCTTCATACCTAGCAAATACAAAATGTGAATTGTGATTCTTAATCAAATGAGACGGATTGGAATGTAAAATTTATAGATAAAATCAGGGCTCTGGAAATCCACTAGCCTGATGTCCTGGACTAGTCTAATGCTGAATTGGGCTGCCAACAATTGAGTTGAAGTTAGTCATGGACAAGTCCGTTTTTAAAGCTAACCAACATCAGAAATTGTTCAGTTGTAAGTCAAACCTTAGAATCCCACAAACACATACATGTGATCATTGATTTGAGATTGTGAAGCTATCACTGTGTATGTATGTTTATTTGTTACTAAATTGACAGATATTCTCGGACAGATATTCTCGGACAACTAACTTCCTATGTCGGATAAGTCAAATTTTAGATTTCCATTAGTCCAAGACAAGTGTCTTTGAAAAGAATTTTAGAGCCCAGTAAAATTTAATAGTTATAAATGTTTCTCAGTTGCTAAACCTCTTGTCAGCCTGTTTTATTGGACGCTGTACAATTGTATGCATATTCAGAATACCCTGTACAACTAGTATCAATGTTTTCAGACACGCAGGCTCCTCTGGAGTAGATGCACTTCCGTTAATTATAATCACTCGTACAAGAAGGTAGTTAGGTGATGATACATAAGTAATCAGGTTTACTGGCTTCCTGCTCTTAAGGATCAACTCTTTTTTGGACAAGTATTCTGTTTGCCCAAGCAAGCTACTCATTTGTATAACTTACCTCATCGTGATATCTTCACCATCTGATATTCTGGCCAACACCATCAGAAACATTTTCTTATCATATCTTTGGTCCTCTCCCTCCAACTCTGGACCAAGCAAACCTTCAATGATCAAAGATAGATGCATGTATTACAATCAAGCAAACCTTCAATGATCAAAGATAGATGCATGTTTTACAACCAAGCAAACCTTCAATGATCAAAGATAGATGCATGTTTTACAACCAAGCAAACCTTCAATTATCAAAGATAGATGCATGTTTTACCATGTTATAACCTATATTCTTGGAATGATAGAAACCTACCCGCCCATTAAGCTTGTTTGACTGCTGGGCTGTCACCAGGGCGGTATGGGTTCGGTAATCCTGGGGCAGGTCACAACCTTTTGTTAGCCATCATTTGTCTGCCACCTCTTTTCACATGGTGAAGTTATCAGCTGCTTGTGTAAGGACAAGTTAGTACTGAATGGTAAATAATTCCGGACAAACTGGTTAGGTCAACTGACCCCCATGTGTAACTGAATTTTTTTTTGTTATTGTTATTTATAGCAGCATGTATGTTTGTTTAGCATGCCTGATTATGACTTCAATGGGTATCTTTTCCTTCTTTATCATTTAAAGCACGTTTTAAGGACTATGTCATTCATGAAATCCCATGAGGCTTTCAATATGGGTGACTGGATAAACTACATGAAATACTAAAATACAGAGTAAATCTGTATTTTGGTATTTTGCACATAAATATTTATTTCGGTTACAAATGAAACCAAACCGTCATTACTAAAACTTCATGACTCAAAACGTAAAAAACATGACATTTAGAATAATGGAAATAATAATTCTGCGCAGGATTTTATAAAGCTGGGAGATTAATGAAAAACAAGCATAAACATAAGAATTTAAGATAGTCCATTATATATCTCGGTTCTCCATATAGATGAGAGAGAATAAATTGCAACAGGGAACACCACATACATAAGACAGTGCCTCCCCACAACAACAATCCATAAAACATAAGGCACTTGAGGAGGATAAAGGGTACATACGTAAGGGAACAGAGGCGCAAGGAATGGCCTAGCAGACTATAAGTATAAGGAATAACTAGGAGAATCAAAGAGAGCAAACAGTGAAGGGGGGGGGGGATTCACGGTTGGAATAGATCACAGGCCAAGTCAAGACAGCTGGCAACAATTGCATTGAGAATAAACAATTAATCTTCATCCACATACTTCTGAAAATACTAGGGGTATAACGATAGTCGATACTATCGACCTATCACGATTGTTGCAGGCACGATAGTCAATAGTCGATTGCTATTTCTCACTATCGATACTATCGCCGATAGTTGAGACAGCTATCGACTTTTCCGATAGTTGTCTTTGCGGTTTGAAGTTGATTTCCTTTCGCCGAAAAAAACGGATGTTTACATCACGGTATAGACTAATTTCTGTTATTGTCAGACAAATTGTCCGGTGAAAAATTTCAGTCATCACCGTTTATTTTTGGAAAATGGCTAAAGAAAAATCAAATAGTCGAAAAGCTGTCCCGTCGAAAAGTATGAATTTCTAAATTTACCGTTGGCGAATGTTTTATCCCACTCAATTTTTATGATAAAAGCGGCTGAGACCGGTTCTCAATGTCTGTGATAACCATGCAATCACTTTCGTTTTCGTGTCTAGTATACGATAAAATCCGTAATGTACGGTCCGTAATGCCGTCCGCTCCGAATTTTACGAGGAATGAAAATTATTATGATAAATTCAGATAACTGTTATTTTTGCCTGTATAAACTGATGATGTGTGTCTCATACTCTGTGCTATGACTATTCACATGTAATTTACATCACTGTATGTTTAATTTATGTTTCATTTGTGGCCTAGTTTTTATGTACAGTTGAGTGTTTTAAAAATATATTGCTTCTTGCATGTGACTGTGACTCTCAACAGCTGGTGACATAGTCACAGTCCAGTGGTCAGCCTTGAAATCAAAACATGTTGACAAACTAATCTTTCTGAAGAAGAACAAAAATCAGTAGAAATCAGGGACTGATTAATGATTATGAGATTAATGAGAATATCATTATTGTTGACACTCAAATTGTGTTCTTTGTTTCTGTACAAGTTCATCTGTATCTAAACACAGGAGTGTAATAATGTTAAGCACATTCTATTATTTGTAAGCTATAAGTCACTGCATAATAGTTAAACAAACTAAAAAATAAAATGATGTGCTTAACATTAGTGATTTATGTTTAGTAAATTATGGATATATGTTCAAGAATAGTTCATATTAAAGTTAGAAAAAGCAACATTTTCATAATTTGTCTGTTTATAATAGGTATTAACATAAAATGTTTAATCAACTGATTGAAAATATATAGTATGTAAACTATCGAAACTATCGTGATAGTATCGCAATAGTGAAGTCAACTATTGATAGCCTATCGTGATAGTACTTTTGACTATCGATAACTATCGTGATAGTAAATTTGGCTGCAATAGTCAGCCCTAGAAAATACACAACAAAAGTCCATAAAAAAATTCAAACTTCCAAGTCACTACTGCTAACAATAGTAACCCATTACCATATATGATATATTGGACACATAGAGCGTTTTTGTTGGTAACAAACTAGCTTCGGTTTTATATTGGTTTCGCAAACTGTGTGTTTGGTGTAACAGTTTTAGTTAAAACGAAAACCAGTTTTAAACATTTGTAAACCGAACCTGGTTTTGAAACTATCAAAACCTGCTACAGAGACGGTTTCGTCAGGTAGTTTTATCCGAATACTAGTTCATTGGCGAGAAAAAACATGGCGGTAGAAGAAAACGCAACTTGAAATAAATTGAACTAATGCCATCAATGATCGACTGGGCCTTGGATGCCCTTTATATTGACACTAGGGATGACATTTACATAACTTAAGGTCAATGCTATCAATAAATGATCACTATAGACAGCTAAGAGGATCCCTGTATATTTTTGTTGGGTTATGCGCACACACACAGACGTTCACAACAGCAACCACAAAGAAAATTTCAAAATTTAATTCAGAGAAGTGTTCCTATTATATTCAAGTATGGAAATATAGGGTCCTTTAGGGATCTCTGACACTGCATTTTCCGCAAGACCATTTGACTGAGGATGCAAAGGACTAGAAAATTCATGATTAAAATTCCAATCTTTGGAAAAATTAGTCATATGTAAAAAAAATTTATGTTCAGTCGCAAATTGACCTGCGTTGTCACTTTTTAACCTGTCAGGGATGCCATGTCAAGCAAAATGTGATTTTTATTTTCTGATAACCGTGCTGCTCTTCATGTCAGGTAAATAATCTATCTCAAATCATTGCTGAATGCAACGATATTCCGCAACACAACACTTGTTTTAGTATCAACCAAAATGGCAGTTTCTTCGTTTAAATAACGACAAACAAAATATAAACATTTATATAGCGTATATACTGATATTTGTTTTAATATCTTTAACTTATTTGATCCGAGTATGTGTATTTATAAAACTCCCGTACCCGTAGTTTATCCTATGAAGGATATCTATGAGTACGGGACTCCTTACCCCTACCCCTAGAATCCGATTCTAGAGGTACGGACCCATACCCGTAGCCACTGCCATTGCAGAAACATAGCATAGTTCACATGTAATATCATTAAGCTTGTAATAAACGCTGATTTTAATGCCTATTGAAATCTTTAATGTCCATTTCCCGAAAATTGTTGATAGCGCCTTTTGGCTGGCAACTGACATAAGGTGAAACGACAAGCGATAAGCGTCTAAATATTTGGACTATCCGAACAATATTCAACAGACGACTAAAATTAACCATTGACCTAGAAATTGTAAAACAACATTGCAATTACCTGATATAGAGTCCAACGTTGAATAACTAAGTTTTCTGTCTCTTTTGAATTCCTCCCACGCCCAAAAACAGAAATAATCTAAAATCCAGTTGAAAACAATCGGCTTCACTTCTCCCGCCATTTTGGATGCTTTAAAAACGAGGCACCGGTGAAAGCCGTACGAAACCGTCACAACAGTCAATCCTCCAGTGAAAGTTCGAACGATAGAAGTACAGTAAAACCTCACTTTAAGACCACCTCAATATTAAGAACACCCTTTTCAGATCCATTTGCACTGTTTTGCTCCTTATTCTACCTCGATATTAAGACCACCTCAGTAAAACCAGTTTTCAAGTGTCCCAAAGGTGGTCTTAATATTGAGGTTTTAGTAAAATTAAATTACTGTATATTATTGAAAGATATGACTAATAAAAATAATTATTTACATCCACCATTCTTTTCGGTTGAATTCTTTAATTTTTCAGTCGGAGGATAGCCATCCAGACATTTAAGAAAAAACTTGAATTTCAACCATTAAATTACCAAGGTGAGTTTTTAACATTTACACATTAATTACCTGAAACAGCCAAACACCATAGCTCATGCTGAACCTGTGTTTATTGAACCCTGTCGAATTGTTGGCATATTCAGAATACCTTGTACAACTAGTATCAATGTTTTCTGACATGCAGGTACCTCTGAAATAGATGTACACACGTCTGTGTCTATCCTTATCATGTATATACCAAGAAACTAGGAGAAAACTAGGAATGAAAGTCACAGAAAACTAGGAAAAAAGTAGGAAAAAAATAGGAAGTCAATGATAAGAAGTAGGAATTATTGAAAGGTAATATGTTACCTTTGCAGCTTTTCTTTATTTGATTACCATACACCAAGGCAATTGGATCATTTAGTTGACAGGTTATTTGTTTCCGCAGCCACTTGCAGGTATCAATGAAGCATATGCCAAACTTTTTAGTCACCAGCTGAGAAGGTTGGACTATGCACCAGTGATACCAGATCACACTTTCAGCAAAGGAGTCTGTCAACTAAACATCCTCTTGTCTTCTTCAGCAAGAAAATCTCCAAAACCACATTTAAAAACTTGGTACTTGAGGCCCGAAGCACAAACTTGCAATGTCAGACAAAATTCCATCCATGCCAGTTCACATGTAGACATAAGCCACTTAGTGGTTTTGTCAAGTAGGCAAGATCCCCATCATCAGAGGACATTATTCCCTTACAGATATTTTTTACAAAGTCATGGTGATCTAATTGTATTCTCAGGAATATATATATTTCACCTGGAACACACTGTAACGTTCGTATACAGTCCCTTACTTCGCAAACTAATGTATAAGTGGTAAAGTTGTCAACATGGAAATGTTTGTGAATTTCACAAATTCAAGTCATGTAAATTAATTTACTAATTCACAGAAGCATATTTTTTATATGCTTGACTTAATTGTAATACTTCTCATTTCAGTGATTCGCAAACATTTCTGTCTGTGAAATGCCTGATACTGCCAATTTGCAACTTTTTTACTCATAAAAACATTCACTTATTAAGTAGTAAAGGAGAACTACATTTCAGGATCTATTTAAAAGAAAATACATTTTAATGATTTATTAAAAATATATGATTTAACCTTGTTAGAGCTCCCAATTAACACACTGTTACCTTGCTATCTATTACAGATATTGAAAAATGCTGCTATAAGCAGTCACAATTGACATGTGCATATGTGGACTGAATTTTCATTATTCAGAGTGAATGGATTTTCAAAAGATACATGTATATACAAAAATAACAACAATGCATAGGAGTTTATATTTATTTAATCAATATATTTCTAACAAGTATAATCATTTGCAACTAAAACAAATATAAACAATAATTGAAACAAAAGCACAAATATAAATAGGAAATCTAAGTCTGTTACAAAGAGTAAATCTTCATGCCCTCAGCCAGAATAGCAAACAATTAAACTTAAGTTCGCTATATGTGTATTTAATGTCTAGAATCTGTAATGGTTCAAATGCAAATTCACCAAACAAAAACATAGGACCAGTGCTCAATACAAAAAATATGCAATAGCCCAATGCTAAATCACCAGACAATATCTATAGGACCAAAGCTCGACTTGTGTTTTATTAATACATTAACTACATCAGAAATGGTGTACAGTACAGTAACTCCCTCTAACATTTTATTCATATTACCGATAAGAATAATAAGGCAATTTGATAAACATGAGAGCAGTTTTATTCTTTACAAAGGCTTTCATAACATTGTCCTTTACTGCATAACATTGTCCTTTACTGCATAAAAAGGGAAACATGAATCAAGTACAAGAGTTATACTTGCTAGAGATTCTGGGGCTTAAACCCCACTCAGAGGTCATATACTGCAATGTTAGTTAAAAGCTTTCAAAGACTCTTCCATAAAATACTCATGCAAATAAAAGGGGTCGAAAATAACACGACCAATCATTAATAGAGGCTGAAATACATATTGTCAATGTGAAATTTTAAGTTGCTAAAAGTAGCTTCCTAGTTAAATACAAAAATGTGTTTTTTTACCAAAAATCTAATGTAACTGTTTCTTCTACACTGAGAAACAATTGTTTTGCTCCAAACCTATAACATATATATCTAATGCTAATACTTTAAAAACCTCACATAAAGACCACCTCAAAATTATGAACACAATTTTCAAGTCCATTTTCACTGTTTTGATCTTCATTCTACCTCAATATTAAGACCACCTCTATAAGAAAATCAGTTTTCAATGGTCCAAAGGGTGGTCTTATTATTGAGGTTTACTGTAGAATATATGGAGAAAAATGGTTGACATCCTACGTGCATCATTTGCATAAAAATTTTCATCCCTTAAGCACCATATTATTTTGTATACTAGTTTATGTGAAATAAGAAATATCAGCTACTATTGGTCTTGGTTACTTAAACCATGGACATATAAACCATGGATTCGAAACAGGCTGATATTGGTGAAACGATAAGAAAATTTTTACCCACAATCCATAGCGCACTAGATAAGTATCGTTGATTTGAATCGAAATTTCATCCGATTAAACGATGCTTGTTCAGTCTTACAACTACGGTATTGCATACACGCAAACAACAAAATAAACACAAAATATATAAATACCATCAAGAAATATATAGCTGTTGTAAACATGACGATTACGGTGGTTCAAAATGTCAACTACTCTCGATCAGAAACAAGATGGCAGAGGTTGGCAAATGTTTACCGCTAAATGAAACACCTCTGTCATTGTTGCGGATCATTTTGTAGAATTGTACAAGGTGTTCCAATCACAGAAAATCTCACCGCTCCCGAGAGTTCAAACAAGTCTAAATACATATACCAGCCTGTTTCGAATCCATAGTTTATATGTCTGTTCTTCTCATTACCATCTCATTTTACCTGTGTTAACAGGATTTAAAATTAATGGTAGGGAGCATACTACATCTAATGACTAACAACATTTTCTGTCATTGAATTATGGACCACACCATCAAACAAGAACCCATGTTTTCTGGTTCAGTTCAAACTGTCCACATTGTCCACACACTTCTGTAATGCCTTGATGCTACCTCTAAGACAGTTTAAACTGTCTTGTAATCTCATAAAAGCAGTTCAGATCTGGCAAGAAGTATGGTTAAAAAAGTACCAATTTCTAAAGTGAGTACTTTTAGTTTGATAACTGAGCAGTAAGGACTTTGACATGTTCCACAAGAGCAGCACATTGTACTTTTTCTACATCCACAGATTGTTTGAGATTGTCAACATCAGACGTCAACTGAAAAAGTGATAATTAGCAATACATTATTAATTGAATGATTAATTAACACTTTAAATATACAGAAGTTAAAAAGTTCAATATCAAACACGAGAGACATACATGACTTGAGTCAAACCTGACATGACAACTCTGGGATTCTTAAATCTTAGTTTAGCAAATTCTCTTAGAAACCATTTCTGAAAATCACATGAAATTCTGATTACATGGTATTCAAATTGAAATGAGCTTAAATGTCAGTGGATAACTCAAACCCTAACAACAGATGATTAGTATTAGTGCATGGAATACTTCATAATCATACATACATATGGCAGAATGGAAGTAAATAATAACAAATTCAAAATTGCTGTATTATGCACTTATCTAAGGCCTGAAGACTTGTAAATAAATACGGAACATTTTCTAATCTAGATTTCTTTTATACTAGTGTCATTAAAGATAAATAATAACAATCAGTGCCTCCATAGTAATTATTGGTTGTTAAGGCTTTTATCAAGGAAGTATTTCCCTACCTCCTTCACTTCCTGTCTTGTATTAACAACATCCTCATCCTCTGAACTCTGACCTCCTTTACCTTCAATATCTTTCAACCAATCAGAAAGCTGCACTAATTGTTTTTGCATCATTCTGAAAAATATTATATGTCTATATTACTGGTATCACTTCTTGGTATACAGTGAAGTTTATTTATTGTATTGCTCTTGCAACAGATTGTCTCAGAGATTTCTGCAGCGTTGTTTCGAAGTAGCTAGAATGCCATTTCACCAATATTACCGTCCATTTGTAAACAGCAATAAAAAGTCATTTTATGTATGCAGGGGTTCCATTAGGGGCTGAATCTCAAGGGTCATTTTGATAATTTTTTACAGGGTTTTACCATTTTATAGCCAAAATACCTATAATTTAGAGAAAAATTGATCCTTCACCTAGAATTCTGAGGGTCAAAATGTGGCTGTTTGGAAATCACAGGGGTCAAGGGTCAACTTGGGGCTAAAATGGAACCCCTGGAAAATACATGTTGTATGCTATAGATTACACTAATATACTAACCGTAACTTTTTCTTTTTCTGATCATAATTTTTGAGTCTGTTTCTTATGGCTACAATTTCTTTTTGCACTGACTTTTTTGACTGAGCTTCAAAACCAAGGGAAGACAACTGTTCACGAGGCGTCGGACAACTTGAGGTAGACCTTGGAGTTATCTGCTCCTTGAAATCGGTAACACGAAATGAACGTGTCTCCGATAATGGATGATCGTGCTTTGTGTTATCACAGAGAAATCTCGGCGTGGAAGCAATGGAGGTACACTCACTAACCGGTGTTGACACAACTGCTTGAGATATCAAACCTATACTGGCATTACCACCCAGCTTTTGAAGAAAGTCTGCAGGGGTCATTAATGTAAGTTTGGAATTATTTGGCACATTTCTGACTGCTCGATGTTCATGAGCCACACTTGTCATGTCAGAAAGCAATAAAGCATGATTTTCTCCAAGCAAATTGTTCGAAGTCACTTGAGGTAACTGAAAAATTGACGGCGCAGTTTCAGGTACCTGCTTTGAGGAATTAGCACCACTTTGGATTGGAATTCCAATGTCAAATGTCTCACGAGTCCTTTCAGATCTACCTGATTCAATATCACAGACTGGTTGAGAAGCGTGGGGAGTCAGTGTACGGTCTGATGGAAGATCTGATGGGTTGGTGGTCAAGTTAGATAAATTAAGTCTTTCAATATCAACTGGTGGGCCCGATATTGGTCCTTTGTCCATGTTTCTCTCCCTATTTTCTTCATCCTGTCCATGAAGATACTGTGTACTGAAATTAAGGGGAAAAATAAAATTTACCAATGAATGATAAGCTAGGGTAGGGCCATGTGGATATCCAGTCAAAAGAAAATCTGATTTCATGCACAATTCAGGATCAACAGTCTAAACTTTACCTGCAATTAACATTGGATATTATAGAAAATTACATTTTTGTAGGTGATCTTGATATTTACAACCAAAACAAAATCAAGCTCTAACATGTCAAGAAATTAACATAGATTTGAAGAATTAATATTCCCCATCATTTAAGTTTTAGTCAAACTTGGACTTAAGCTGAGAATCTTGACCTTGCTTCAGAGTGACAATATAATAGCTTCGGAGTACCTTTCTGATGGGGGGGGGGGGGGGGGGGCAAATGACCCAAGTTTCATGAAAATCCAAGAAGAGATTTGGCAGATGAGTACAAGACATAATTCACTGAAAGCCAAAACCACTGGCATTGAGTCGAGACCTTGCGCTTATGACCAGCATGAAGGAATCATTGTTTTAGAACACTATTTGAGTGAGGTGAACCCATGGAATTTGATGAGGACAACTTGAACAGTATAAAACCTCTATTTTCAATTTGTTAAGAATGCTTAAACAAACCTTAGAGTATCCTCTGTAAACAATCCAGCCCTTTTAAGGGACTCCATCAAGAAACTGGGTTGTCTTGGTCTAGCTCTTGTATGACCTCGACCCCTGAAACAGATAAAATGTTCCCATATATTAATGTACTAGACAAAACAAATCCGGACGGACGCACACACATACATCAAACCTCCATTGTGGCAACTGTATTGAGCTCACTGCAAGCCGGCTCAACAAAAAAGAGACCATGCATCGCTGAACCCAAACACAGCATCACCCACAGTCTGTCAAACATTGGATTACTCAAAACTATGCGTTATATAAAATACATGTTTAGTCTCTAGTAATTAAAAATAAATGAGGTCCAATCGTATAAAAAAGTAAAGTTACCCCATCTGTGGTAGGTTTGACTGGGAGACTTTTATCCTTGCTGGGGATGCAGTAAGCACAGGAGTTGGTACACGGCTTCCTCCTCCTGCATTCTTGTCTTGAGTCTGATATGAAAGACAAATATTCAAATAAACCATACTGTGAAACCTCAATAACAAGACTACCCTACGTTCTGAAGTCCGTTTTAGTTGGGAGGAGGTCTGGTAATGGAGTTAAAATATGGAAGAGAAATTGTAAACCGATCCATGAGACCATCATTCACGTTACATGAATATTGAGTACTTAGTCAACAGAGTACAGTAGAACCCCGTTGGCTAGAACTCGGTTGCCTCGAACACCCCTGTTGACTCGAACTGATTATGAAGTCCCAATTGATTTTCCTATATAATCTATATTGTTCGACCACTGTTGGTTCGAACAGCCCAGCCTCGAACTCTCGAACCAATTATTCGGTCCCGTGAACATAAAATGCACTATTATTCGCACATTTGGGTTGAACAATACATGTTCTCACCTCATGATGGGATACGCTAGTGAATGAGCTCAATTGTGACACGGCGCGTGTTATTCACACGTTTGTGAAAATTGCGTGCAAACAACAAGCTGCATTTGTTAATTTGATAATTATAATTACTACCGGATACCGTATACATAACTAAAATTGATGTATGTTATACATATATGTCATAATTCATTCGTATGTTTTCTGTTGTGTAATTCAATAAAATATAAGACACAAACATGATTTGTTTTGTATGCCTTATTATCATTCATAATGAGTATTCATAAGAGAGGTATACATTACTATGTGACTTAAACACACGTTGACAAGACATACCCACCATATTACGCACACATGTTAATTATTACACGACCACGGTTGACTAGAACAACTGTTTACTCGAACACATTTTGTCAGTCCCGTCGAGTTCGAGCCAACGGGGTTCTACTGTATTTCCAATAAAAGATCAGAAAGAATGTTTTTAAATACACAATATCGAGGGTTCAGTGCAAAAGTATCTATATAAATACATAGGAGTTAAGAAAGTCTTGCATTGAACCCTAGATATTGTCATTTGATTGACTCCAGACCATTTTTTCCATTTCAGCAAACCAGTTAAAGACCTAAGGTTATACATGTAATACTAAACCAGTCTCTGAATGCAACCTTACCATTCGTCAGATTTAAAGCAGAACTCAATACTACTTTCCAACCGTAGTCTTAATTCTGCTCACATGCAATCACAGTTAATAGTAAAAGTAAAATATCTGAAACAACACGCACCCCAATATTAATGACTGCAGTCTCTCTGGGAGTGTTAAACAATGATACAGGGAATCTTGGAGTTGATGTTGCAGAATGGCTTGGCTCGATATGTTTGTTGATCACGTTGCTCTTTAAATGCATTCCTACATTCTGTGTCTGACTTGCCATAGGTTTTGGTCCACCCCTCATCTTGCGCTGCTTGCTCGCCCAGTGTTTCCAATGTAAACCACAACGTAAAACAACCTGGTAAGTCTCATAAACATTCTGTAAAATATAAAATGGAGACAATTCTATTCACTCTCTTGTTTTTGACTTTCAGATATAAGGTTTTCACTCCTTGGTAAGGAACTGCTACATCATTATAGTGAGTGAAATACAATTTAACTATTGCAGCAAATGTTATGATCTGACAGAAAAATATAGCGGGTTAAGTTCTTCTATGATGGGTACTAAAGATATTCACAGACCTCATGTCAACGAATCCCAAAACTATGAAAACATATAATATATTTATGAAAATTTGATCATTCTGAAGTTCAGATTAATGCAGCAAAATGGTCAACTGGTTGAAGAAAGACTAGCAGTCACGTGACAACTGAACTACGTCATATTGATACGTCAGTAGCTCTGACGTATCTATAAATTGTTCTCGTCTTGTTCAGTTTGATACATTAATTCCTTGTTACATTGGTGTATATGTTGAATATTAGTATGTGAGTGAGTAGATAAGTACATGTTGTTCGTTTATTTTAATTAATTATTAAAAGTAAACTAAACACGTATTGTTTTGTTGTCACTGTGACGTAGATTTAACAAAACAGTTATCGCTACATCTAACACTATTCTAGGTAAACTAGCCTTCACACTATCGTTTGTCATAAACATTCTGCATAGATAGAACTTTGTAGAGAGGAAACAGAATGTAGGTTTTAAGTCTTAAGTTCACTTAGAATAAGTCTTTCACTAATTCCATTCATAGTTAATTGTGTAATTGAATACATGAATCTATGAACTTCTATTCATGATTATTGAAAATGGTCCATTATTCAACTGTCAAATCTGTCAATGAGTACTTTCAACGAGTGTAGTAACATTGGCATTGTGATAAATGTTGCAGGATCTCCAGAGGTGTTGCAATCCCTCAGCTGCATAATGCATTAAGGGCGACAGTTTGACTAGGCATGAATTGTTTATAAACAGGTTCATGATGTATGATTGCTTGATGTAACAGAAAAAATTCTACCAGCGCTTGTTGCTGAACAGCAAACTGTTTTCGCATATTGGATAAATCGTCAGCCACTCTAAGCCACTGTGTCACCCCATCCTTCAATAGACGAGATCTTCTCTGTTCCATCGCAGCCAAAACACGTTGCTTTTTGTGTTTTTTATACAGTAAGTATGAATACCATGCCATCAAAACCTAACATACACAAGAGCTGTTTGTTAAACACATAAATCCCAAAAAAGATAGTGTGCCAGAGATAAATGGTGAAGCACAGTTCTAAGTGACCTTTAACCTTATGATCCCCAAAACCAGGGGTCATCTAATGACCTTGGCCATAGATGAATGGATGGATTAAACACATTTTTGTCTCCACTAAGAAACATTTCAATTACGATATTTCAAGCCCAAAGCTTATAATGACGAATAGGATACACTGCTCTTTATTCAAAGGAGTAATTAGTGAACATGTGTTTTTAATTGCTCTATACAAACATAGTCCCACACACTGTATGACTTTATTGTCAGTAATTTTGTGTATGCAGCAGCAAAATTATGAAACAATTGTAAATCAGAGCAACAAGAAAATAATAGAAAGTTCCCAGGTTTTTATAGAATGGGTTTCATTTGTTTGCTGACAATTTTTTAAAAAGCAAAATCACTCTGCCCTTTCCCTAGAGTAATCTCAACAAAAGTGCTAAAAAAATAAATCAGACTGGTTTACCTTTTTATTCAACTGGAGACTCCAGTGCCAGAGAGCCAGACTGGTCTTCTGTTTTTCAACTTGAGCAGCACTGAAAGCTTGTTTCCATACAACAAAACTGTGACCAGTCAGACGAACATTGTTAAACCAGTTACACTGTTTCCTCAACAACTAAAAATAATAAGCTAAAAATGTATTCTTTTTCAACTGATACCAATTGATATAAACTAAATCTTGAAGAAAGTGTGTAATATCAAACTATATATTTCAAATCCACCTCTTGGAGAGCCATGAATGTGATCCCAGCATGGTTCAAACCATGACCTCCAGGCAAATTGGCCCGCACACCCTCGACCATACAAGATAGAGCAGTAACATGGTTATGATTTCACATTTCTTCTTATGTAAACATTATGCAGAACAATATGACCTGTTGTGTTCAATCGTACATATACAGAGTACTGCAAAACTATCAAGGATAGCATATGTTATGAACACTTACTTTGTTATCAGTGAAAAGCGGAAAAAAGAAATTTGAAGTATTTACCGCTTTTTTGATAGAATTCTTTGTAAACTGTTTCCATATGACAATAACTTTCTGTAGGAGTTTTGTACTGCGGTGATCTACAGCTCTCTCATATTCAAGCCTCATATATACATGGTTTGAATGTGATATCTTCCATTTCCCAAAGTAGATCCCTAATAATTCTGAAATAAGTATACTTAGTTTCAAATCGGTGTTCTTTTCCACTATCAGAGAAGTAGTGACAGATCTATTTAAAAGGGCAAAGTATATTGAGAGGGAAAAATAAACAACACTCATATCCAATAGCTTAAGCTTGAGTCTGTTCATGACATTTTGACATTAAACACACAGCCCCTTTTTATGACAAATTTGGGGCTACTATTGGGCCCCATTCCCCAAAGAAAACTCCTCTTCTGTAAAATTATTTAAAATTTTAGCCTTATAAATACACAAATTTGATGATTCATTATGCACATTTCCCCTATCAAAAGGACCCGCCATACTTCCCCAAAAACTGAAAAAATAGCTGACACATGTTATTACTTATTTCATCATGTATAAAGAACAATACATTCTCCAAAACAACACTTTTTCATGAATTCATGTTCTGACAACTGAGGCAGTTACTCACTTGAATCAAGATGTTCTTTAGCTGACAGTACCCACTGCCGTGTCTCCGATTTCTTGTATGCATGAATAGCTGAAAACCTGTGCCATGCAGTGAACACCTGTAATAAAAGTGTTTGAATTACCACTCATGTCACAATATCTATAATCCATACCACATTCACAGTTCTATTTTTTCACCATCCTTAACAGTGCTTACTATACTTAACGCCATTAAAAACACAAATATTTTACTTAGCCTTCATTTTGTTATTGTTAAAAATGTGTAAATCATTCATCGAAAAGAAATCACACTATGGCCCTTGTATTCATGTTCCATAATTGATTTAGTTTAGTAAATTATGTTTGAGAATTAAAATATAATTATTACTTTATAATGTCACCGTGTTGACACATACATTTTTCAGTTGCGTTTTTAGTTGTGTGGAGAATATTTATGACCAAAGGTACAATCTGCCATAAATTATGTCTGCTCTACTGTCCACTTCTAATGTCTCTCATTCACTTTTGTCAAATCACGTGACCAGTCAAGATGGAATAAAACTAAACTAGATGTATCCATAGGACACAGATGTCCCCGCTAAAGGCTTTTCAGTAGAATTTTGTCCATATGTAGTGAACAAAGGGCCATAACTCCTTCAGAAATAGGTCAATTGTGACCAATATCAAACTTGACCAATATATTATTATCCTTTACATATATGCCCAATATGAATTGAATCCATCCATCCTTCCAAGAATTATTGATCAGAAACCAATTTTTGCCTGGACAGAGAGAAGGATGGATTGACAGGGGTAACACTTTAGGCCCCTTCACCACTATAATACATTGTTATCACAGTTAAACAGCATCACAAACAACAGACAGACTTTGTTTGTGAGGATGAAACCAATCTAGGTGTCAAT
This sequence comes from Mactromeris polynyma, assembly GCA_032209605.1. Lineage (NCBI taxonomy): Eukaryota > Metazoa > Mollusca > Bivalvia > Venerida > Mactridae > Mactromeris > Mactromeris polynyma. The sequence continues at coordinate 9,824,471 of JASFXZ010000012.1, forward strand.
CTGACAACAGGTCACAATAAAAACCTTACTCCAAGATCAAGTTTCAAGAAATCACACATTCAAGACAGTTCTCAATCACTTATTGTCAAGACCTATACATTTCATGTCAAAGAAGTTCTAGCTGACAAAGGAAGCAGGTACTTGTGCATGTTTTAGACATACTGGAAGGGATTGTTTGTAGTTTTCAGTACATAAAAATTGAAATATTTGACATCAACGCAGATCTGAGCCAGATACATTTTGTGAAATTCAGACCAGACAACTGTGTTTGTTATGCAAATTTTCAAGTGTAACCACACAGTACTGGTCATATGGTCAACCAACTTTGAGTGCAGAAGAAGACTGTAAGCATCATAATTAAGCTACAGATCATCAGAAAGTAAGAACAATAGGCCAATTTAGGCCAACAAATCAAACAGCAAGAGCTTGACAAATGTTGTTACAAAAGCAAGCTGGTAACATACCTTTGCTAGATTTTTTAAAGCATAATGTCTATCAGCCACAGTCTCCTGACTTCTACCAAGTTTCTGTTCCATCAAATTTTCCCTCCACAAATGAAAAGACTCGCTGTAAAACAGTAAAACATCATTATCTACAAGTTGTTGTGTCATGTTTGATGTCCCACTTTACATTTTTTTCAGTCATAAAGAGGTAGAGTCTACTGGTACCAGACATATTGCAGCTGTGCTAAAGATAAATCATAACAACCAAAGTAACATAGACTCAGGGTCTATCTTTTTGCACTAGCTGAATAATGTTGAATAGGCAAGGGAGTTAATTCATAACCATCTCTAAGATGAATTTCTCATGTCTCCGACTACAAGATATATAAGAGCAATAGTTAAACGAGCAGGCAATAATGATCCTATATTCCTGAACCAAGTAATACTGATGTGATACTTTGTGGTACTAGCAAACAAGGACAAGACAAACTGAAATTCCTTGCCTAGTGTTTACCTCTGAGAGTCAATCATAAGTAGAATGAGAAATAAATATCCTGAAAATTTTATAGTAAATTTATCCATTGTTTTCTCAGAGTATATGAAAAGATGCATACTCAGCATAATCTGCTTACCCAAGAAATTGCAGGCATTTCTTTCGATACAAAATTTCTACTCTTGCTTTTATAGCTCTCTGTGTATCTACATAGTGCAACCACATAGCAATCATACGCTGGCAGGCACGACGACGATAATGATTCCATGCTTTCTCTGTTTTACGCTTCTTCTCTCGTCTTAGTCTTGTATACTGTAAGTATTAAGATATGGAATGGTATGTAAAAAATCTACTTGAACAAGTAGATACAAAGTTTATCGTATATTGTATAATCTGGTAAAGAGTGGAAAGCAATTTTCTGTCAATAAATTTCCTAAGTCTGTATAAAAATGTAAATGTTAATGCTGCATATCATTTTTATGTAATTAATGTATGTAAAAAACCTTTATACATTTAATACGGAATGACATCAATGCCAATGAAAATATGTATCAAATAGCAAAATTTGTCATTCTTGGCAAGAAAGAAAACCATTAACTCCTAATTCACTGGCAATACCATTTTACAGCCCAAACATAGATTTGAATCAATGAAAATTATCTAATGAAATATTTGATATGGGTTACCTTTAACCAAGCATGTATACAGATCTTCATGTTTCTTCTACAATAATATCTTGTTGCTTCAATATCTTGTCTCTGACTGAAATGTATATTTGGTTAAATTGAAACATGAAGTATGAACTTACGTTTTTGAGTTGTGATAAAACAACGGGGCCATGATGGCCCTTAATCGCTCATCTGAGTACCTGAAAGTGTGTGCATTAGTCTGTGTTTCATACATAGAGACAAACAAATGGACGATGTATTAAAATATCACATAGAAATTGGGCTTTTTCGAGTGATCAGGTAAGCTAAAAGTATTGGGACTACAGCAACATTGCCCTCTCCGTTCACATGACTGTCTTACAACTTTCAATAACATATAACTTGTTGGTCATGGCACAATGAAAATTTGTACACTAATTTTGGCTGACCAGATTTAGCAAGAAATACATACATGTATGAAATAATTGTTCAAAATTTGAGTTGGCAATATGTGTTTAACAACTGACCAGTCAGGTAAAATTTCATTCAGCTATAATCTTACAATGAACAGAAAGGGAAGTGGTTTTCCGGCTCTATTTGGTCAACTCTGTGACGAGGGGAGTTAATACTATCTGAACTAACCACAAATACAGACTAGTTAGACATATAGTCATATTTATCTGAAATACTACTGAAAACGTACTGTGAACCAAACATATTATGCAATAATAATAATGTTACCCTTTCTTCAGGTCATGAATATAATTCCGCCATGTTTGCAAATGATTCCTACATAATACTTCATTGTAGTGTTGCTGGGCTATCACCTATACAATAAAATCAGTTTTGAGATAAAAAAAAGAAGCACAATTTTCATACAAGAGCTGTAAAGAAATCAGATCAGTACATCCAAAATGTGTTTCTGTCACAAATGTAAAACATGAGCACTGCATGCAGGTAAAGCAACTACTATGTCAGGTCGAGTTATGGGTCTTAGTCGACTTACGAATCCAATGATTATAAACAAGTGTGCAAAGTGTCAAAGTTCTTACAGTTTTCAAGAAAATTGGACCTGAATAAAAATTTAATAGAGAACTATGAATTTTCTAAAAATAAAATGGGTCATTATGATGAAAAAATGCAAGAGTTATGGTTCTTGGCCTATATACACACACAATGATGATGAAAAACTTTACAAAGTTTCAAATCTATAGCTTTAATAGTATTAGAGTGGACAAAAACAAAAAGCTAGAGCCAATGATCAAATATCATCAAGACCAGTCTGATGTTTTATCACTGTATGAGCTATACATGAAAACCACAATATTAACAAGATGTTTGATGTGCCATATAAATGGATAGTTTCAAAAGTCAAAAAGTTAATAAATCAGCGATTTTAGACGATTCACAAGTGGAAATCTTTGAGAATCAATGAAATGGTTGTTTATATTTCAGTTACGGATTAAAATGAGGGACCATGACTTTCTTGAATTTTTAAAATACTAATTTCTGGGTTGCTTTTTACCACTTATACAGTACAGTAAAACCTCAATAATAAGACAATCATTGGGACCCTTGAAAACTGGTATTCTTATTGAGGTGGTCTTAATATTGAGTTTGAATAAAGAACAAAACAGTGAAAATAGACTTGAAAATGTGTTATTTTTTTGAGGCGGTCTTATTATTGAGGTGGCCTTAAAGTGAGGTTTTACTGTATTCATAAAATAACAATCTCAGATTTACTTTCTTTTGGCCATTTAGGCCATATTTGTACAAAATTATTAAAAGAATAACAGAACAGTATAAGAATTTCACTACAGACCTCCTTTTCATTTCCCTTGATCGTTTCCACCAATTTATAATTCCATGATATAAAGTACTTCTTCACTAGCTTGCCATCATAATGCAGAATTGCCTACAAACAACCACATTGGAGTAAGTGTATGCAGAATAGCATGTTTAGGCCATTGTTTATATCCATGTCAGAGAGTAATGTTAAGTTACCATCATCACAAAAAACTGTGTACAGTAGGGAAAAGAAATACAGTCGACTCTCAATATAACAAAATTGAAAAATGGTGATTTACAACACCGTCCATATCTTTCTGACTAGAGTACAGTCTAAAAAGTTAAACCTTTACTTACCATTCTCTCATTCATTCTATTTTCCTTACTTAACTCATGCTGATTAATCCATAGGTAGAAAAATCTAGCATGTGTATTTTCCCTGAAAATAATATATTTTTCAATCATATGTACATGTAGTTGCTATTTAAAGGTGAAACATGCTTGCTCAATAGTTAAATACAACAAAACTGTTGTTTTACAACCCAATTTATAACAAAAAATACATAGATAACAAATACATAGTTTTTGTAAACATTTTCCTCTTTATCGACCATTCAGACATTTATCTTACAGTGAACCATGACAAGACACACAAAGTTATGTCTTCGACAAACATTTGTATTACTATTGCAACAGATTCACAATTTGTTTTTCTTGTTTATGGAAAAGTATGCAACAAACAGTCTCACCACTAAATAGTGATGATAGCATGTGATTGTCTAACTTCTAATTCATTTTTTTTGTCACAAAATTTTCGAAAGATCCGAGTTGAAATTTGTCTCAAACTAAAGACTGAAGCACAATCTCATCATTAAGCTGAGATTTCTATCTTAGATGCTGTTGGAGACTCGGGCCAGGGGTATTGATTGATCATGTATTCTATAACTGAAAATGTAAGTCAAAAATTGTAGTTCTAGATAGACTGCACTTATGATCTTAAGTGAAATTATGACCAAATACAATTTTGTGATAAACAGACAAAACACTAGTTACAAAATCTTCCATAGAAATTGGGAGAGTAATAAATGACAAAAATTGTTTCTATCATCAATATAGCACATATTTTTGCTGGCAGCCGGACAAAACCCCCTCCGGACAAAATCCCCTTCGCTCATTTTGTACAAGGTGGACATAATCCCCTTCATGAATTTTACAAGGTGGACAAAATCCCCTTCATGGATTTTACAAGGTGGACAAAATCCCCTTCATGGATTTTACAAGGTGGACAAAATCCCCTTCATGAATTTTACAAGTAGGACAAATCCCTTCATATTCTTAACATTTTTGCTAGATGAATATTCATTTTCAAACAAACCTTCTAAACTCAACAGCATTCAGTCCATTCTCCCGATTCTTTTTCATCAACTGGACGAACATTTTCAATCTATGCATATACTGTGGCATCACTTGCATGTAATAATGAGCATCTGCCCTAGCGTACTGTGTCTGAAAATGGGCATTTGGATTTGGTCATTACAAGTAGATGACAATTCTGTCAGACAGCCTGATCAACTAATAATTCTTCAAATTAAAGTAAAAAGGAGACACAGAAGTTGACAGGTAGAGTGCCTGACGCCTAATCTGAAGGAGCAGAGTTTGATCATGCATTTCACAATCCCCTGCATTATGACTATAAATAAAAAAAATTCAACTTAATTGTAGAAAAACCACTGTTAAACTGAATCATGCATACCTGCATTTATGTTAACCTGTATTATATCATTAAGCCGCAAAAACAAATTAACGAGATGACTTGACATCAAATTGCCCCTGTTAACACTTATCCAAGTAGATATAATAAACTCCTATTATTATTCATTTATCTGCTCTTTAATGAACGTTTCGGGCAAAGCCATGAAAAATTTCGATGATTTTATGTCATTTGGCGCTTTTTTGTAATGACATCTATATGATGTTACGTCACATGGCACTTTTTTTAATGACATCTAGATGACGTTACGTCATTTCCTGTCTATATATTATATTTATTATCTTAACCACACAAACATGTTGTTCTGTTTAGTATATTTCCATGATTTTGATGAAGGGCTTTGCCCAAAAAATTCATTAAAGAACAAATACCTGTCTGTGCTGTCTCCATTCTGTGTACAGTTGAAGCTGGTAAAAACACTTCCTGAGTAACACAGATCTACAAAAATCATACATAGATTAATTAAAATAAAATAAAAAAACAGAGAAGTTTTTTTCCAGAAATACAAGTTTAGAAAGAAAAATATACATGAAATATCCATTTGAAGCTAACAAAGTTAATGATCTACTAAATTTTGGATACTATACGACGTAGTAAACAAAAACTATAATGATACTGTTTCCAATACACACTATTTGTAACAGTGTCAATTCCTCATTATTTACAGCACCCTCTGTATTGTAGAAATGCAACCAATGATATCCCTGAAAAACAACTCTGTTTCAACAATATAAATACAACTCTAGTGAATACAGCTACAAGTCCGATTTTCCAGGCCTATTCCAGTTCTTATTTGCAAACAGTAAGTTACTTTCCTCAATTCTCTATCAGATTCCCCTCTTGCAGAATTGCAAATGATTTCAATCAGAAAATGCGAAATATCTCTGATATCACATTACGCAGTTCAGAGATGTATATGGATGTTCCATTGACATATAATACATGCAAGGTCTTGAAACAGCGTTGTATATTACGCAATGTACATTCTTCTCCCTACTTTCCTTCCATGATGATATTTCCCCCCCGCCTCCATTCCCATGTGAGGAGAATGTTGAACACTCTGTTAAAAGAAGTCATTTTACCTGTAATGTATCCAAGCTTGATGTGACTGGGTAACAATTCTCAATTCCTCCTTGTTTTCACACCTTGACAACCATACATTCCATCCCAAATTTGTCAACTAATGAAGAGAAAAACCAATTAAGATTCAGACAGTGACATCATCCTAGCCAATATTTAATACCAAGCTTCAAGTCTATATGGGTGAAGCAATCTGTTCATTACAGGTAAAGTTTTCCAATTCAGAAGTTAAGTCAATATCCCAACCACTACACCTGATAGTTTCACAAGTGGAACACCGGAGGGAAGAAGAAGTGTAAACGTTAAGGTATACACAGCTTTACCCAGATCTGGAGGGTTTGAATACTAAGAATGTCAAAACAACACCGCCTCATGAGACAAAAGTACTGATTTTCCAAGAAGACGACACAAGAGTGATGCAAATAATTAGATCAGGGGCGTAGATTCCTATAGGCCATGGCCGTTTTTTTTAAATCGAAAACATGAAATGGCCAAAACTGCAATAAGATATTTAATGTATGTTTTTGATGTTACAGTAAGCATATTCACCAGAACGAAATATACATGTACACCAAAATGCATCTCTGATGATCCAGCTACATTTTTTTTCTGGGGGACCATGTCCCTGGACACCCACTTTTTACATTTGACATGGTGACCTCAAACTTTGAGCTATGGACATGACAAACATAATAGTGCATTTACTAAGAAACAACACATTTAACCAGATATGCAGAAACTATAAGCATTGCTTAGTTTTTCAATTAAAAAATCGAATAATTACACTGTTGTCAACAGATTAAAGACATATTTACCTGTTTGTATCTAATCTGATCAGCCATTTGTTTTCTCATGATTTTCAAATGTTTCTGGACAACACTGAGACGAAATGCTGAAAATCCAATTCTCTGAAAAATAGTAACAAAATTGAGGAGGTAATAAAATGCTAAATAGAAGATACTGCTTTAGTGTATACATTAAAATACATACACAGTATTCTGGGCATGAGATTCTAACCTGGCAACGAAAATTCACAATTCTAAAAGAAGCCAATTTTATAATAAATTGCGTTAGTTTATCAAATTTAATTTATCAAATCTGGTGACCAACTTATGAAAACTAGTGCCAGCCTAGGTCACTCTGACTAATAACTCAATTACTATTGACATATATCCTTTGTAAAGGCAGTATAATGCCCTTATATGGACATAAATGACAGATTAATATGTTCAAATCAGGGTAAATTCTATGCCATATTTTCAATGAGAGAATTGCTCCCATTAGTCCAAAATTGGTGAATTTCAATTTCAGCGAGAAATGGATAACACAATAATAAAACAATGCTGATGAGTAATTGTATTTATATTGACTAGAATGAAACACTTGTGTATTGATATAAACTGATGCTACATTATTATTTAAACTGATTATGTTACAATGCGTATGGCAGACGATGTCTTCCCATCTCATTACTGTGCATCACTTCAGATAGTATAGACGCTTATTAAGTACAGTGTGTAAAACGCTTGTAGACAAAGACTCTTCCAGGATGCACAAACGCTTGAAAACAATTGAGCGAAGACCTTAAATTAGCGAAAAGGCACAAAATACGCAAACTGCGAGTCGGCACAATATTCTCTTGCATTTATGTATTTTTAAAGAGATTTAGGAGATTTTTGTGCGAAAATCGCAAAAATCGCTTGCTAGAATTATCTGTGTCAAATTTAAACATACCAGTAACTTGGTCCTGTAATGGTTCTCAGCATCTGCAATTTGTTCATATTTCTGTCTCTGTAGTGCAATGTCTTTGCATTAAGTCAAGGAAGAATAAGTTACATCTTGGCAATAGGTTTCTTGTGTTCTGTGCATATTTGTTGGAATCAATAAACAGTTCAGTTAAAGCTTTATTATTATTTTACGAACTTGATTCAACATAAATGTGCCTAAAAATAGGAAATGTGCTGAAAAAGCAAAATTTCACTCCTAAATATTGTAAGTGAAGAAATGCTTATAATAAGCTTAATTTAACAATGCATATTGTAAATTGAAAAAATACCAAAAAAGTTGGCTTTTCGTGCAAAACAAAATACGAGCTTAATTTTGGACTTATTTAAAAACTGAAAAATGGTGATTTACAACACTGTCAAATAAAACAAGAACGTGTCAACTTGATACAAGGATACAATGTTTCCAATGACAGAAAGATCGCCTTTTCTGGAATGTTTCAGCCAGAGATGTAATTCTGTCTTGATGTTCATGAACACGAAGTCTGTAATGGTAAGCTTCAAGCCACGTATTGTATGTTCTCTGTTGTAGATTGTATTTGTACATCTTCTCACAGCTAACTGTAACAGAACAGAACTGATTTGCAGACTTTACAATCTTTATGCAAATCATCAAATCCTTGTTTCTGTTTTTACTCCTCAAAGGTATTGCGAAAAACCACCAATTATAAAAGGGATGCCAAGAAGTACTCAATTTGATTGCTCAATTCAAGGATTTGTCATGACACTATTGCAACCCAGTTTTAGTAAACTAGATGCGTTCATAGGACAAGTATGCCCCAGTTATGGACTTTTCATGCTAATATTTTGTGTGTAAAGGCTAAATAATTTTGAAGCAATATGAAATGAATTCACCCACCCTTTCAAGCATTAGTGATTGGAAAACAACTTATTCAAGTCAAAAAAGGTCCATAACTCTTCCAAAAATTGACAGATTATAACGACACACACAAGATGACGCCACAAATCGTGGGCACAATTATTGGCGTAATAAGGAGAGTTGACTATATAATCATGATTCCACCCATATTATACCTTTTTCTCTCGTTGTCTGTTGACGATGTACCCAATACTGACACAGTTCTTTGAAGCATTTCTTCACACAGACTGTATTATAGTGTCGTATAGCTCGGTAGTGGTTCATCACAGCTGACCTCTTCTCTGACAGTTTTGATTGCCATACCAACCAATACTGAAGACAATAGAAATACCAATAAATTGTACCTCATATTCAATTTAAGTGAATATTTTGCACAAGATAAAATCATTTATTTTAAGTATAGTAGACAATTCATATTCAGTGTAAGTGAAAGCTTTCAACAGTTCCATTTGACCCTGGAGTTGACCCTTTGACCCGTGGAATTTCCAAAAAGCAACATTTTGACCCTCAGGATTCTGGCTGAAGAGTCAATTTTCCTCAAAATGGTAAAATCCAGGCAAAAAGTATCAAAATAACCCTCGAGATTCAGCACCTAGTGGAACCCTTGGATTTGTAAAAAAATATAAACCTTTACTGAAGTATTGTAGAACCAGACATTTTTGCCAATTTTAGTTATGTTTTTCGCAAGGTAGAATTTAATGTTCACATGATTCTACCATCTATTCTGCTGTAAAATCAACACAAAATTAAAATTAAGTATTGGTGAACCTCCATTTTCACAAAATTCAAGACATAATGCAATAGTGACAAATTAATTTTTAGCAGAAACATCTAGTTCTACTGCAGGTGGTTAATATGAAAGATTGTTGCACTTTTTAGTTCAGTTCAAACTTTTTTTTTTTACATTGCTTTTGAAACAAGTTTACAACTTTTACTAATCACTCTTGATGACTGATTCCTTGGTTACTAACCAGGGAGATGTTTCATTAACCTTCTTAAGGAACTTCTTTATAGCTTAAGACAGCTATTAAGAAATTCTTTGCTAAGAAAAACGTTTCAGTTCTTGCGTAAAAATGGCCACCATACAGGTGATGCATACAATAAAATCACTTAAAGAAATGCTTTCTGCAACGGTTTAGGAAATTCTAAAAAATCTCGTTAAACTGAAAATTTAAGATAAGAAAATAGTTACGATAAGAATATTAATGAAACAGGACCCAGTACTGGTGCTAAATTTAAGGCGGAGTCAAGGGCTCCTCCCTTCGACCACTATGCTGCAATGATAAGATACCAATCATGCAAGTACCCAGCATTAACTAATCAATCAATGAAATTGTCCAAAATTAGCTTCTGGATCTCACTGATCTTACCTGAGCCTGTATTCTGTATGCCCAAAACTGCAAGGCGACTGATTCCATATGTTGTCTGTGCTGTATCACTTCATGATGTGACATCCATGTTAGCCAACAAGACCTGTGAGATAGAAGGCAACACGAAAGTTGGTACATAAGTTTTAAAATATTAACTTCATATTGATTCATTTTTCAGCTCAAAAACTATGAGTATCTCATTCTTAATTATCGTATACTTACCTTTGAGTAAACTTCAGAGCCGAGATTCAAACTGACACTCAGCACTCTGTACTTAAAGCCGGCAGAACTAAAGGAGGTATGTTACACCTGGGGACAAGCTCAGTATGTGGCAAAGGAAAGAGATAAGTGGAGGTTACACCTGGGGACGAGCTCAGTATGTGGCAAAGGACAGAAATAAGTGGAGGTTACACCTGGGGACCAGCTCAGTATGTGGCAAAAGACAGAGATAAGTGGAGGTTACACCTGGGGACGAGCTCAGTATGTGGCAAAGGACAGAGATAAGTGGAGGTTACATCTGGGGACAAGCTCAGTATGTGGCAAAGGACAGAGATAAGTGGAGGTTACACCTGGGGACAAGCTCAGTATGTGGCAAAGGACAGAGATAAGTGGAGGTTACATCTGGGGACAAGCTCAGTATGTGGCAAAGGACAGAGATAAGTGGAGGTTACACCTGGGGACAAGCTCAGTATGTGGCAAAGGACAGAGATAAGTGGAGGTTACATCTGGGGACAAGCTCAGTATGTGGCAAAGGACAGAGATAAGTGGAGGTTACACCTGGGGACAAGCTCAGTATGTGGCAAAGGACAGAGATAAGTGAAGGAAACTTGTTGAGGCTTAATGTCCCAAATGAGATGAAGAAGATAAGTAAGTAAGCAAGTAAACAAAACCTTACCTGAGTAGATGAGAGTTTTGGAACTCTGTTGCTTGCTTGTTTGCATTGTTTTTTCCTCTTCTATGCTGTACATAAACCAGCCATCCGCTCAAACATTTCCTGGTAATTTTACAGCTTGCTAAAAACAACATTTCAAAATCATACAGTTAGACCAAAGACCATGAAACTATCATCTCCACAAAAAATGTTAAAACGGACACCGAGTCCTCCTTAAAACCAAACCAATATTTTACTAGTTTAAATGAAGCATCCTGGTCATATTTGAACAAACCCAAGCAAGCTTCATATGAAACGATTCTTTATGAATTTGGTGAAAGTCTGTTAAACGTTTTCCTTACACAGCTTAATGCTCACTATTGTCCTCTGCTGTGATTGCAAATTTAAACTCTAGGGACCTGGCATCTGGAACAAATAATGTATCACTTTGTCTTTCATTCATCAGGATCTTCTCTATGAAGTTTCATCTGAATTCACCCAACAGTTTCAGAGAACAAGTTGTAAATACATTATGGACAACAAACAAACTGACAACCAACAAATGGTGATCACAATCTGTGCAGTTGAATTAATGAACAGTATTGGAACCCCTGATAAAACAAGTACTTGCCATGTTGTTCTGCTAAGGCAAGTTTGGTATTCTTAATTCTCTTCCTTACAATGTATTCCTTCCAATCACGAAATGTCTTCAGCCACAAGATATACCTGAACAATGTATAATACAAACAAGTTACAATATCTTGAATATATCAAAAGTACCAAATCCGATATATGGCTAATTGCCTATATTTCTACTAGGTACACTCCTGGTCGCAGTGCAAGCTTGTTTTAATTCATGAGTGAGCGAGCTTGTTTTAATGAGTGATTTAATATAAATACAAATTGTAAAATTAACTTTGTTAATACATGTATGGCCTTATCATTAAACCATAAAAAAGGAAATGCAACTATTGAAGGTAAATATAATTGGCCAATGGTTGAAAAGAAAACTATGGTGTAGGGTCAGTTCAGTCAGTGGAGTGCACAATTACTGATCTAGTCCAAGAAGAACTAAGTTCAAATACAGGCACATGTTGATTTGATTAAGACAATATGTCCGATGTTTACTTCTTGTGCAGAAAATCAGCTGCTTGGGATAGAACATGTTAGTCTTGGTTGAAAAGCCACAAATTTGGGGCCAGTCTTGGGACCCATTCCCCAAAGAAAAAAGTATATATTTTCCCCTACTTGTAAAGAAAATTCCCCTTCAGTAAAATTATTTAAATTTTAGCCTTATATGTATCCAAATTTGGTAATTTATGATGCAAAATTCGACAAGGACCTGCCATACTTCCCCAAAAAAAGGGCTGGAATTGATCATCTTAAATAACTCTTCAAATACAAAGTTAAAACAAACACAAAAAGAAAACAGTGACCATCACATGTATATGTTCCATCTTAAATGTCTTACAGAATGACATGATTATACCAGTAAGTATTTATACCTATGATGACATTCAGCTCGGACAACTAGCCTCCATTCCTTTCTCAGTTCCCACCACATATCATGCCAGGCTCTGTAAGCGATTCGCAAAAGTCTTCTCTGGTAATGGGCCCTAGAGCGAAAACAGCAAAAATTAAGTTAACAATCAAATAACAATGTTTTGGTATGTATTCATCAATTATGTTGCAAAGTTGTTATAATTCTTCATTACATGAATTCTTGCTTTAAATAATAAACATGACATGTTTGTGTGATATCCTTTACAAACTGCCAAGATGTTGCTTCATTTTTGACCTTGAAAATTATGACTATAAATATAAACCCAATTCGATAAGGCTTTCCTTATCGATTTATCCATTATATTGGGTATAGGGTGGGAAGGTTGCTTAAATCATATTGTCAATTATGAACAGATGAATAGGTTGTATATAACAACCCTATAATCAATATTTAGGTAAACACAAAAATGAAAGAAATAGCAAATTTGAGTTATACTGGATGTGATAAATGATTGTGCTGGTTTGATAAAGTAAATATTTTTACCTCGCTTGAGATGGTGTGATTCGACCGAACACTTTCTTCTTCCACATGAATAAGTATTTTCTAGCAAGGTGTCTGAAATTAATAAGACAATTTATGCATTAAGCTCCCTTTGTCTTAAGTGACCAATTACAACTCACCCTGACAGTATTTAACTGTTTTAAGCAACGCTTGTCTGATATGACCAGCGATCATGATTTTATGCAATAACAGATTCAATTATATTTTGTCTTTACCAACTAACATTGTCAAATCATATCAATAAACAATATGTTAATTCTGTATAATTTTTAAACCTGCAACAATTGACAATTTTGATAATTGAACCTGACCGAGGACATATATTTATCAGAGAACTGTTTGTGAAAATACAAACCTTATTCTAATTTCTTTCATTCTACCACCTCTATTCCAGCTATAACCAGGTCTATAGTGCTTGATGTTTACAGTTGTTTGACCATAACTAGACTTAACTTTGTGTCTTCTTCTTTGTCTAGCTGCTGACACTGGAATCTTGGACTCTGCCGATGTCTGATTTGTGGCTTGCTCTATATGTCTGAGAAATACATTTAATTGGTTTTAACTTACCATATCATTTGATAATTGAATTATTATTTATATCTTTCAATACATCAAGAACATTCATGAGCTAGATTTTAAAATAGCAACACCAACTCCCCTACGAACCCATTAGCGGATCCAAGGGGGCACCCACCCGCCCTCGCGCCCTGCCCTAAAATTCTCCAACCTTACATGTATGTCTAAGTATAAATACAAAAATATACCGAGATCCTTTATTTAAAGATAATAAGCGATTCTGAAAAGATTTTATGTTCAATAACTAAAAATTAAGAATAAAACACAGTCATTGCCGTTATATAAGGTGACCTAAAAGTTACGCACACCCCCCCCCCCCCCCCCCCCCCCCTAAGACAAATCCTGGATCCGGCCCTTGGACCTAAACATCCAGAGTTTGACCTTTAAAGATTCCAGGGAGTTGGCCCAGCTGAGTATAGCGTCATGGTTGAATGCAACAACAGACATGAATTTGAGATGTATACACATGGAGCATTTCAACAAACAACTCCAGATTTTTATAATAATTATAATACATACAGCTTGTTTGTATTTATAAGCAGACTTAATTGTGATAAATATGTATAATAAGTAGTAATCACCATATATCACTCGTTCAACAATACCATTCACTGCCACAGAATTCGATAAAAATGGATAAAATGTCTACTGTTAACATAAAGTAAAACGTTTTGATGCAGCATGCATTTAAAACATTGCTTTGCTTCAAATTATCATCAGTTTCAATGCGGAGTTAGTATCTTAGTAAGTAAGTTATCATGTATTTTTCTTCTTGTAAGAGCTGACCCGAACCTGGGGCAACGGTTCACTGCCCTGGTCAATCTGATTTCTTATTTTATGAATACTGAAAATTACTTTAAATATATCCAGCTTATAAATACTCGAGTTGTCTCCCTTGCTTAAAGTTTTAAGACAAGTCTGATCCCGATCGAAGTTGTAGTGTTGAAGCATTACTTACTTTTCCTGCAAAATGGTCGCAATGTCTGGCGTTATCTTATGAGTTGAATATGGATTATAGTCTCCATCACCAAGGCCTTCCTCGGCGCGTGCTAACAGACGCATTCTCTCTGCTTTTATTTGCAACTGATTGCCCAAATCTCGTAACGCTGCAAGACGAAAATCGCCCGTATCTCCGCCATGTTTATGTGTCATTTCAAAAATCGAATTCAAAATCGATATAATCGACTTGATTAAGCATTTTTTTCATGCCGCTTTAATATCTAAAATTTTGACACATTCTAAAAGAAACATTTGAAGATTTGACGTGCGAGTTACTTTCGTTTTTCGGCGCCATTTTGTAAACAAACTGAAGAGCTATAAAGCAAGGGAGGTAATCCTAGATGATACTACAAAATGTCTGACGGTCTTGCCGGGTAATATTTCCTTGTTTATGATTTTGTTTTTAGCGTAATAATGTTTCATGAATGTTCATTTAGATTAATCTTAATTTCGTGCCACAGTAGTGTTTAAATTTTCATTTTCTTTCTTGCAATAAGCTTTCGGTATGTTTATGACAAAAATGTACTTGTCACCCAATTTCGCGAGGCTTCTCTGTGTCTCAGTTTGAGTAAAGTACTAGTAGCAGGTTCATCTTTTCATTTATTATTTCATGAGCTTGCAGGTCGTATTTATTCTATACTGGTACCATTATATTTGTAAACTTGGTGTTTTTGCACCATCAGCTGTTACTTGTGGCGCCGAAATTAGTTGAATTTCATGGGTTGCAACAAGGAATTCAAAACCTCAATCTACTGTGGGGGAATGGGGTCGCAGCCTTTGGTGGCGGTATTTTCAAGTAAACTGGAGAACTGTTTTGTCATCTTAGTGGTCAAGGTCAAACTGGCGTAGATATACAATAATCCTCATATAATTGCAGGAAAAACTAATACTTTTAGGACCAAATTAGCAACCCCAGATTTCCTTGATACTGATTTAGAATTTCCAATTATCACTGGGTAGTGTAGAATAATTCATTATTACTTTGTCTGTGGTCATTTTATCTAAATAGGACATATACCAATTAAAAGCTGATATATTTTTCTTTCCTATGTAGTATATGATTTGTAGTACTTGATTTAAAAAAATTGACTTAATTACCAATAATTACCAGACAATAGGTAATAATCGCGGCGGTACTTTGATATCGGATTTCTGCTAACAACCCCTGAGGGTGGTATACTTCACACGAAAGACACGCATTAATGAATATACATGAAGTAATATTATCCAATCAGATGACACAATGGGCTTTTTGCTCGTTTTTGAAAATCTTTTACGGTTGCCAAAAGCTGTGATTTAATGTGAACAGGTAATGTTACGCATGGAATGCACCTCAGTCAATATTTGTATAAATTTGTATATAAACACCAATTATGTTTCAGAACAATGGGAGAATCGCCAAGCGAATTTCAGCTGAAGAATCCACCTACTGATGGTATCACAGCTGTAAAATTTGGTCCTAATTCAAGCCAGTTCCTTCTTACCTCATCATGGGATACATCTGTCCGTCTGTATGATGTTGTAGCCAACCATCTTCGTATGAAATACAACCATCCTGCTCCAGTTTTGGATTGTTGTTTTCATGTATGTGTGTAAACTATTTGTCTTATAATTGACTATGATCATATCAATAGAAAAAGCATTGACAATTTATACATTAATGTTTACTTTTTGAACCAAACAATAAGATTGTCTGCTACAAATTAAGGCTGTTTAAGATATCAGAACCGCATATCGAGGGTTCAGTGCAAGACTACTAATTCCTATATAAATGCATCTGGGAGTTAAAATAGTCTTGCGCTGAACCCTCGATATACACTTGTGGACATTTCCATCTAGGCCCCTGTCTGATATTTCACGTAATACTAAACAACAATTAACACACAAACTATAGCACACACACTTATTGTCCATTCATGTAATAACATCATGAGAACAGTTTGCTTTATTATCAAAGATCTGTAACACACCCTGGCCATCAAAAACCACATAATGGTAGTCATGACTATATACTAAAACTAAACACTACACTTAAAAGTGAGTATGACAGCTGTTAGCTTTGATAACAAGAATGCATCTTTGTAGCACATGTTTGTGATATGCCTTGACAGTATCTAGTTTTGTTATTATCACAGTGTGTGACAAAAGTGTGTTAAATTGATTGTCTGAAAACATTTAACTACATGTAGTATCCTATATATGTTAATTATAAAATATGATATTTTTGCACCTGCTCATATCAATATTTACATTGTTATTGAGTTCTAACCCCTGAGCCAATAGATTTGTTGATAGTTACTGCAGATTCTTCATTATTTTGTTTCAATTTACCATTCTCTTGCAGGATGCTGTCCATTGTTACAGTGGTGGAGTTGATAAGACACTCAAAGTCTATGATTTTAACACAAATACAGGTAAATTTTCCAATTTGGCGTGATTTATTAACATGCTATTGATCAGCCCTTTTTTTGGGCAAATTTACGGCTGATATTGGGCCCCATTCACCAAAGAAAAAAGTATATGTTTTTACCCTGCTTGTAAAATTCCCCTTCAGTAAAAAATTATTTAAAATTGTAGCCTTATATATATCCAAATTTGGTGATTCTTCCATACTTCCCCAAAAACTGTTAAAATGGCTGTTGGTATACAGAAAGATTTAACTCTTTATTGTTGAAATTCAAGCTTCTTAATTATTCAGATTGCTGTCCTTCGATCTCGTTTTTAATCAAAGTATGTGTTAATTAGTCATTTCTTTACTTAAACTTATTTATATTATATTAATTTGGAACAATTTATTGCAACTTATATTAAATGCCCCTAATGACTGCTTCCTGGGTTACTAACCAATACTCGCACATACTGCAACATTGCCCAGGGTGAGATTTGAACCCAAGATCTTCGAACCAGGAATCTGGCACTCTGTACCTCGACCAGTGTCTACTTTTTTTGGGAACATTATTACATTTACTTTGATCGAATTATTCTTGCACATCTGTGTTAGTTTTTTTACACCATTCAATGTAATGATGAATGAGTTGTAGGTGAGATGTATGCTAATTCATCAAAAAGATATTTTGTGGAATTTTAACTAGAATGCATTGAATAGAAATGTATTTATATAAAGTGAGTGTTCAATATCACAAAACACCTCAAATGAGAAGTTTTCATGTACTAAAATTTTCCAGAACTCATTGTTTAAGTAACAGAACTCATAGCCATTCAAAGGAAGTTTTAACTGACATTGAAATAGATTTATACATCTAGCACCACCTAGAAGGTATTTTTAAGTCTGAATGTAGACTCTTTAAGTATATAATTTCAGGTACAAACGTTGGCACTCACGATGCACCAATCAGATGTGTTGAGTATTGTCCTGATGTGAACGTAATTGTTACTGGAAGTTGGGATTCAACTGTAAAACTCTGGGATCCGAGAACACCATGCAGTGCTGGTACATTCACTCAGCCTGATAAGGTATTGTGCTTCCGTTAACATCATCTGAACTGTCTCACTAGGTGTTTTTTAGCTGTTCTCAATGCCAAAAATTATATATTTTTCCCAATTGGAATATTCCAAGTAAATCTGAAGAAAAAGTTTTGGTTTATGTTAGCCATTAATCGACCAAGTTAGAGGATTTTCTCTCACAGGCAGTTTATATGAATAGCAAATGTTGATTAAATCATTACATTCTTTACTTTGATTCCTGAAATTTTGCTGAAATTTGTTGATTTTTCCCATAATTTCTAAGTTTAATGCACAAAAAGTCCCAATTTAAGGGTATTGGTCATCTTTCTAAAATAGCCAAAATAAACCCTGGTTTCAGGCTTTCCTCATGTTTGAGTGTTATTGCTGCTTTTTTATCGATTTGATATTTATCAGGGGCATAGCTAGCAGAGAATTAAGAATATCCAAAAGAAATACCAGTGTAATTACCCAAAGTGTGAAACACTTGTACAAATGTTCAGATTTTCGGCTGTTATGTTGTATATATATAGTTATATGAGATTGCAATATGGTACAAGCGTGTAGCGGATCCTTGGTCCAGTAGTAAAACGCTGGACTTGTATTTTGGCTATAAAATCCAATCAAAAATTATCCAAATGACCCTTGAGATTCAGCACCTAGTGGCAGGGTTGGCATGGTATTTACACGGGATCTTTAGGCTTCATGTTTTACTGTCAGAGGATCAGAAGTTGAATGTGCATTTCACCAATTATCAGAGTACGTAATAAAAGCAATTATTTTGAGAGAGTGAGTGGAGATTTACGATTTTTTTTCACTCTTGACTATCATTGGATTTATTGTACACATACAACAATGTACTGTTACTTTGATTGTAGCATACTATTTAGTCAAGAAGTGCCTTGGGCTATGCTCTGTGTTCTGTGTCACCTAATAATCCATCAATAATCTGGCGATTTAATATACATGTACAACAATCAAAATGTACTGTTACTTTGTTTGCAGCATACTATATAGCAAAGAAGTGCCTTGGGCTAAATAAAATGTATGTTCTGTGTCACTAAATAATCCATCAATAATCTGGTCTAGAGATGGAATGACCATTCCTATAGGTTAAACTTATGGTCTCAACAGTATTTCCCAGGAATTACCAGTATTTCCCTCCATCCTGGAAAATACGAGTATTTCCCGTCTTTTTGCCAACCCTGCCTAGTGGAACCCCTGCATATGTGCCAGTATCTAACTTTATTATTTGTAAATCAATGTCATTCAAAGACATTAATTACCAGAACTTTGTTATTAATTGTTGTTTTTATCTCCTGTCATGTTAGGTATACACCATGTCAGTTTGTGGAGACAGGTTAGTGGTGGGTACTGCTGGGAGAAAAGTACTTGTCTGGGATCTTAGGAATATGGGATATGTGCAACAGAGAAGAGAGTCAAGTCTGAAGTATCAGACCAGGTGTATAAGATGCTTCCCTAACAAGCAAGGCTACGTTTTGTCCTCAATCGAAGGTTTGTACAGTCTAACATGCCTTTCTTTCAGGTTCGAAGTTACTTCTGAAAAAACAGAGGTGTTCCAAATGAAAAAATAAGTGTTTTTTTTTCAATCCAGACATATTAATTCCCAAATGGCTAGGTCATTTTTTCTATTGCTGACCTAGCTACTTTTAGCATTTGTGTATGTTTAAATGTCGAAAATGATCGTAGTATGTACTTTTTCGCGAAGAATATATCTTTAGCTATAGGCCAAGTGTAACCGTTTTTGATTTCTTTCCAAAAAATGCTCTGTTCCAATTTTTGCCAAACAAGACATTTTATAATGATATTTGTTAGTGTTGGAAGCATTCCCAAAATTATCAAAAAAGCATGTCAAAAGTTGAGGGTAGGCCACAATGGTTTCTAAATTTCTAAGATTTTCTGAGAATATGTTGTGATGTAGTCGACATTGGCAGTAAAAATGCCACCTGTATTTTTTTTATTGGTCCTTCCAATAATATTTTTAACACATCTGTTGTTAGCTAATCAAATTGGTACAACACTTGTTTCTGTAGACTACTTATTTTGTGTTTGAAGGTCGTGTTGCAGTCGAGTATCTGGACCCTAGTCCCGAAATTCAGAAGAAAAAATATGCCTTCAAATGTCACCGATTGAAAGAAAATGGCGTGGAGCTGATATATCCTGTAAATGCTATCGCCTTTCACAGTCAACATAACACATTTGCCACCGGGGGTTCTGACGGCTTTGTCAACATTTGGGATGGATTCAACAAAAAGCGACTCTGTCAATTCCACAGGTGATGAATTTAATTTTTTGCTATTTCTTTCCATTTCTCCTTTAAGAAATGGGCTTGCGTCACAGTTACTAATAATCACTTTGTACTTCATATCCACACCAACTTTTTTTGTTTGAATTCTAGTCATCAATAAAAGGGCTAAATCTTTGGTAAGAATCATTTTTCTGGATTTCTGAGGTGTCTGATTTTCTAATTATGTCTCATGTTAATACATATGTAACAATCTTTCTATGGTAGTAAATGCCTGCTTTTTTTAGCTCGGATGGGTCCAAAGAAACTCAACATAGTATTGGATCATGGAATTAACAAAATATCCAATTTGATCTGAATCTGTTCTTACCTGAAACATCCAGCATGCAATAGTGGCTTTCTGGGCCTCTCGTTCTTGACTCAAATGTAAACTTAAACTGAATGTGTATAACACTTATACCAAGTCATATAACCTGTCATTTCATTTAAGTAATAATCAAATTTTAGCCCTCAACAAAGTCCGTTACACAAGCATTCCAGTAGTACTAGCACTTATTAATATGATCTTTTTCTGTCTACAGGTATCCGACGAGTATTGCTGCACTCTCATTTAGCGCTGATTGCTCAGTGCTTGCTATTGCCTCCTCTTATATGTATGAAAATGATGAACAAAAGACAATTCCAGAGGATAATATATTCATTCGAAATGTTAGTGATCAGGAAACAAAGCCAAAGTAATTGTGATGCTGTACATAATGAAGGCTCAGAGTTCTATTTAAAACTAGTAGCAGCATTTTGTAATGTTTGTACAGCTGTATCAGTGGTAAAGTTTGTGAAGTGGAAATGTTTTCGTGAAATCAAAGAGTCATGAAAAAATCAGCCTCGTAAACTTTCTCATTCACAGAACTATTGTTTTTACATGTTTGTATTTTAAATGTAACAATACTCTTTACTGCAACCCCTCTTGTGAACCATCTCAAATGGTGCTTGACCATTATTTATACATATACTGAAAAATGATTCCATTGACCATTTTTGTCAAGCAGTTCGTTTCAGTGTATGTATGTGCGTGCGTGCGGTTTCTTTGGCTGGACCATTACTGTGTCATTTATTGGGGGATTTCAAATTATTTGGCATAAATTTTCTCCATGATGAGCAGCGTTTCAAGCAGAAAACCTTGTCCTAAGGTCAAGGTTACACTTGGAGGTCAAAGTTAAAAGTGTGTCTTAAACATCTTGTCTGGAGTAATGCACTGTCATATATTGGGGGATTTTCAAACTACTTGGCACAAATGCTCCCCATGATGAGACGACATGTTGTGCGCAAGACAAAAGTTCTGTAGATCAAAGCTCTAGGTCAAATGTAAAAAATGGGTCTAGAATATTACACTGTCATTTATTTGGGGATTTTCAATCACTTTAAATATTGAGACATTGTGAAGTGCATAAGACTCGTGTCCATAGCACAAAGGGCAAGGTCATACTTAGAAGTTAATTGTCAAAACATCATCTTTCACACTGTCATTAATGGGGGGGGGGGTATTTTCACATTACTTGGCACAAATGTTCACCATGATGACTTGGTGTGTTGCATGCAAGACCCATGTCCATAATGCAAATGTCAAGGTCACACTTGGAGGTCAAACATCGAATAATGGTCTACAACACTTTGTCCGGACCATTGCCATTTTAAAATTACTAGGCAGAAATGTTAACCATGATGATATGGTGTATTGCATGCAAGATGAGTGTCTGTAACTCAAAGGTCAATAGGAAATAAATAGATATCATAGATATGCACTGTATAGCATTAAATAACCTTATTCCCTTCATCCCTTGACAATTAGCGGGCTCAACATGTTGCCCATGGGCATCTAGTTTTCAATTAACAGTTTGTCACATCCTAAGACCATGCTATACATGCGTGTTAAGTCATTGTTTAAATGTTTTTAAGTACAAGCAATGTGTTCAATATAAACTTGAAATAAACCAGAAGGTTTTTTAAAAATGATTGGAAACATCTCAGATGAAGAATACTTCATGCCTCTGTGCTTACAATTTAATGGACTAAACATAGTTACACTTGCTTAATGGATTAGACAGAGTTACACTTATTATGTGTTTTTTGTCTCTTTCTTGAAATATTCTGATGTGTGTGTTTAACGTTAATGCTCATTGACTGTCATAATGGTATATATGTTGTGTTATAAGCTGTATAAACTATAATGGACTCTGTAATAATTCTAGTTGCTATTAAACAGTGTGTGACGGTGTAGCCGGGTTGAATTTAATTCAGTGCTTTTACCACAAATAGCAAAGACAGGAGGATATGTAAAGTATTTTTATTGTCTAAAGGATTGTTCGTTTTATCATTTTAAATAAGCCATAATTTCATTTTTGGTATGAACTAAATAATTGTATTGATATTAACAATTACATTTTCATTTCATTTTTTTTCTCTTGAAGCTCAATAATAAAATATTTCATGATGTAAGTTCATATAATTTTGTACAATAAATGTATGAGAAAAGTCAGTTGTCATTATGTTATATTTTAGAATTTATGCTCTTTCGTAACCATACAATAACATTTATGCATCTACATAGTCACAGCCCACCCAGCTAGCTCAGTTGGTGTAGCGCAAGACTCACCAGGCAGATCAATTCCTGTGGTGGGCAAGTTATGTTCTTCCGCCTTGGCTATGGTCATGTCCTCCGTTTATGGAGAAGGTGTAAGTTGCTTGCGAGAGAGCAAGTTAGTACTGTTTGATAATTAATTTCATGAAAACTGATTAGGTCAGTCAAGATATGTCTGTTACATGCCAATTTTTTTTTTTTTAGGTATACATACTTCTTATCCATAAATTTCTACTTCTGACTTTCTGAATAATCAGCCATAAAACTGCATTTGTGGTAAAATATTTGTGTTGGTCAGGTAACAGAAAGCAGTCAAATTTTCTTTCTGCTCTAATTTTGTGCATACATCAGATCTGTCATGAAACATTCAAATATTGAATTTTTTACCGACAGTTCCAAGGCTGTAATTCGCTGTATGGTTATTATTTCTTTTTGTGTTTTTAATGTATGTTATATTTCCATTTCCCCTGTGCAATTCTTTCACTTTATATAGTGTTAATGTTATTCTCTGCCCAGTTTCGTCCTATTGTTGTCAGCTGTCTTGACTTGTACTGTCATCTTTTCCATCTATTAATTTCCTCCCCACCCACTGTTTGTCCTCTTTGATGCTCCTAGTTATTCCTTATGGACCGCCAGGCCATTCCTTGCGCCTCTGTTCCCTGATGTATGTCCCATTGAGCCTCCTCAAATGCCTTATGTTGTGTGGATTGTTGTTTTCCGAGGTCTGTTTGGGGAGGCACTGTCTTATGTGCATTTCCTGTAGCAACTTATTCTCTCGCCTTTTGCAGGATAATATTTCTTTGATGAATTTGTGTACGACATTTTATATGATGTTAGTATCAAATTAATTGTATCGAGTCATTACACACTTAAATGAGCAATGTGAAGTTAACCTGTAAGCCTTCAAATATGCAAACAAAGTTCAAACATCATTAGAAGTTCATGATGGTTATGTGGAAAACAAACGTTCAAACATCATTAGAAGTTCATGATGGTTATGTGGAAAACAAACGTCTTGTTTTATGAATTTGATTTATTTGATAATGCATATTCCATACATGGCGCGACGACTGACTTCCAGTGATCTGATTATAGAAAGCTCTGAAATTAAAAAGTACCAAGTATATATTTGTATTAAACACCAACTCATTGAAATCCTCCATCAATGCAATATGGAACATACTTACAAAATACTTACATACTTACAAAAATAAATACGATACACATTTGGTACTTAATGAGGCTGACTGTTCAGTTGCATAATCAACAGGGTACTGTTTTAAATACGCAAGAATAGATACATGCTTGTCATTACGGTTTTGTCATGTTATCTTTGTTTTTGATTTTTTTATGAAAATAATTACATTGTAATTACACTTCCTCGTATTGTTCATTTTGCATTCATAAATTATATGTAGACTATTCCTTTGCATTCATAAATTATATGTAGACTATTCCTTTGCATTCATAAATTATATGTAGACTATTCCTTTGCATTCATAAATTATATGTAGACTATTCCTTTGCATTCATAAATTATATGTAGACTATTCCTTTGCATTCATAAATTATATGTAGACTATTCCTTTGCATTCATAAATTATATGTAGACTATTCCCAGTAAACAAAGCAGTCAAACAAGCTTCTGGTGAAATTTATCAAACTATTGCTGTAAAAATCCCCGACATCCACGAAAAAGTACATTAATGGACCATACAACGATCACAAACCGATCATTCTCCTCGACAAATAATGAGTGAAATTTAAGTAACTAGCACAAATGTGAAAATGGTACTGATGAATGAACTAGCGATTATCCGATATCAACAAATGATGCATGTTGGGTGGTAACTGAATACACACTGGGCAGTCCATTGCAGCAATTAAGATCAAATGCTATGACATTGTTATGTAATAAATGTCTATAACACTTTTTAAGTATATACATACTGGGACCAAATACGTATTTGATAAGGAATGACATCCCGGTCGATGAAAATATGCTTTATTTCGCTGAATCGACATATTTTGCAAGAAGTAAGTCATCTATCACCGAAATGTCTTCCGGAATACAATGTCCCTACATTTGTTTTGATGTCTATAATCAGTTGGAAGCGTGTCCATATCAAACTAACCAAAAGTTGTGTTATATAATCAAATGCAAGTTTGTTTTTTTAAACTACCAGAAGAATGAAAATGTCGTGCTGGTTTGGTAATAATTAATAGAAATATTCTTACAACAAAGTCCACAGTGCAGTCGGCAATCATTCCAGTAATGCGTGCACTTATCAACGAAACATACAAGAAGTTGCTTTACGTTGTGACAGATGTTTTGATGTTGACGGGTTGTTGTAGCTGTTGTCATCTGTTGGGTTGTATATCGTTCAGTTGTAGTTTGTCCTACAGTGGCTGTTACTGCAGGTGTTGATACTAAGTACAGAACATTTTCGTAAATTAAAATATCTCTTGTTAATCAAGATGTATCTTGCCCGTCTGAACGTAACTATTTGAACAGGTTTCATAGTTAAATGCGTTCCCTAAAAGCTATTTAGAACAAACAATTGAAATGTCCTGCCCATTAAAACAAACTTGTTTCATCATTTGACACATCGTCAAAACTTTTTTTTTTTAATTTATAGATGTCACAAACCTCTTTTCGACCAATACAAAGGAATATGTTTTAAGTGTATTCTTAAGTAATACATACTAAGTCGGCATAACATATCACTGAATTTGACATAATTAGCAATAAACAAGACATTTAATTCTTGAATTTCTTCTAATTTCTTCGCGGTCACTAAAGAACCCTGGGCATTTATAAGCTGTTGAATGTGACAATTTCGGACATAACGTGGATAATATATGAACACAAGGATAAATTCAAATTCCTCTCCGAACTCTCAAAATCCATACATATTATCAAGATTAATAGGTTTCCTGGTTATGCCAAGTACCTGACCCCTATTGATTTTGAGACCAGTAGATCAGAGGTCACGGTGTCTTGTTTTCTTATGAAATTCCATTTACCGCCCTTTTCAATATATTAAATTGCTCGTATCAAGGCCATCATGCGCAGCTCTGTTTACGCTTGTGTTAGCTCTAGTTGATTCCATTGTCAACTTGGGTCGAGTACATTAATATACGCTCTCTTCTATTCATTGCGTCATGCTGCTGTAAAACATTATTCCCATTAACAGAATGTGGACCTTGCAGCTTTGCACAGAACACATCGGGAAATATTTCCTCCGTAAAAGTCACCAATTATTAATCCGACCTTGAGCGAATCTCTGTAGGACTGTTCTGGTGCAAATGTTGAAAGGGAATTTAAAACAATGAAATTTCAATTTGCAATAAGTTGTATTCATGTTTTGTATCTAATGAGGGGACACATTTCTGCATAAGATGATAACTATGAGTGACCACACTATGTCTGGTTCCACATGTATGTGCCTTTTTGCAAGTAAAGTTAAGTAAAGGTAAGTACAATATGAACTTACATGTATTGCACATGTCAGAATCACAGCATGTTGTTCTCACGTTGCTTGAACTTCTTCCAACCAGTACTGATGGATCAGGGACACAATACTGTATACAAAATTATTTTATTCAAATACATATAAAATTATAAATATATTTAATGTATGTGATTTTTGTATTTATCATAAATATATGCAAATATGGCGTACTCTGGTGTTTTGGACATGTTCGAATATTCATTGAAATTACATTTGCTTGAATACCATTGTCACTAGATCATGATACCATCTCATTTTACACTGCAGGACATATTTTCAAAGGCATTTGTTAATGTCAATTGTCAGATATTTGTATTGGCACCACTAATACTTGTTTTCAGTCTCTAGGTAATGATGTTGATTCCACTGTTATCCATATTGATCAATGTTATGATATTAACACCACTGTTATCCATTGATTCCTACACCGAGACAGCGATGACTGATGATGATCCATTGAACGTTATCTACTGATTTCCAGATTTAAGTAGTTGTGTTGCCGAATTTGTTATCAATTGATTTTCATATAAGATTGTGATTTGACACCACTGTTATTTGTTGATTTCTATGTTTAGACATATATACTTGTGCCACTGGACGTTTACTGCCGCTAACGCGAGTCATGCTGACAGCGATTAATGTTTTGAAAACTTCCACCTACCTGTGTTGCCATACATCCTGCACTATATCTGTGTGAGCCATCGAAATCAAATATTTCCATGACGTAACAGTCCTACAAAAAAGCCATTTTTTTGCATATTGAATATTCGGATTTAAATCACGTAGAGGAATGAATACAAAGCGAGGACTACCGAAATTTCTTTATCATATGATCGCCGCTGTACGATTTCCAACCTCTTCTTTAAGTGACGTCATTTCCAGATAACGTCACCATGTACTGACAGTAAGCAATATTTGCCCTATATGGCAATATGAAAACGAAGTGACCATATGGAGTACATATTGCTTCCTGCTTGCAAATAGTGTCATCACATGTTGCGTTTTCTTGAAATGACGTCACTTACAGAAAAGGTTATAAATCCCATAGCAGCGCTCCTATACTGATCAATGCATGCAATTTCCAGAAAATTGCCCTTGTATCTTGTGTATTAAGGTCGTAAAAGAATTGAGTGTGGTAAATGTCTGTAGGCATGTCAAACATTAGGCTTTGTGGAGACAGTGCAGGGGGAAATATCCTTATACAGTACATATATTCTCACCGGTGCAAATGTATGAACTTTGGAATATAGTTCGATAGGTATCTAGCATAGCTTGGCATACTTTCTAGACGATGCGATGTTAGTGGTAAAGGTATGAGTAGAATCCGGAGTGCCAGTGAATGGTTTAGAGAAAGTGATAACAAGAAAGAAAGGGCGGAAGGCTAAGGGCTGCGGAGTAATTAGTGGCTGTTCCAGTTGGTATTTAACATGTACACGTATTTGTAGTTGTACCACAACTAGCCCCGCATACGTGTCTCTGTACTCCGACTTTTACACGCGTCGTCGTAACAGTTGTACAGCGACAGTATAGAGATGTGACGTCCGTGGCTGGACTAAACCACAACATACCTGATTCAAATCGCAATCTTCAACATCAGTACATGTCGATAGATTCTCGACTGGCGTCGAACACGAAATACATCTAACGGCTACAAAGAGATTGGTATATCATGACTCTGCTGAACTATAAACATCGCTTAGCAATACACATTTTTGGTAAAAACAACGGTGAAGTAATCCGCAAATAACCATTTCTAGTGGCAGTGTTTTCTTAACAATGGAAACATACAACCCATGTTTGGAAACGAAAAAAGTAGAAGCTACGAGTAGACGTCTCTTTAGGTTATATCATTTTCAGAACTGAGCACTGTAGTGGTGGACGGCTAATTGATGATCGTGTAACACGAATATACTAATACAGACTCTGTATTGAGTATGGTCTCTTAACATAGCGGTATGTCCTCTTCGACTGTTTCGTTTTAAAGACGAAGTGCAATTGTCAAAAGAGATAGAATAAGTTGCTACAGGGAACGCCACATACATAAGACAGTTTCTCCCCCAACAGACCTCCGGGGGAAAAACAATCCAAAAACCTAAGTCACTTGAGGAGGTTAAAGCGAACATGAAAGAGGACAAACAGTGAAGGGTGGGAATTAATCAAAGGGAAAGATCACAGGACAAGTCAACAGCTGGCAACAATAAGCCGCTCAGAAAATAACCTGAACACTATATAAAGTGAACGAATTGCGCAGGGGAAAGGGAAATATAACATTCAAAACACAAAAGAAATAAAAACCATACAGCAAATTACAGCCGTGTAACTGTCAGTAAAAATACTGGGGGTTTAAATCGATTAAACAGCTAGCTAACCTCACACTTACGTAATCGCTATATGGCCATTGATTTCCAACATATAAACAAAAATCGACTTAATTCTACATAATGGTATCTGATTCATTGGCCATTTTGAGGCACTCGCAATATGGAAAAGTTGAAAAGCATTTAGTTTCAATTAGGTACGGAATTGGGGAATTAGTATTTACTCTCTTTAGCTTAGTTCTATATGGTTACTCTTTGGACTGTTAAGAGCACATCGACACGAAACGTATGATAACAAAATGAGTTACAGGTTTGTAGAATATTAGGCGACAATATATTGACTTACGACACCGTCCACAAAATCTTATGCATGCAGTATCTGCCAAAACCGTATCATTGCATAAGTCGGGTCTAGATTGATACATTAGATGGCAAGCGGCTGTATCGATGTCCTCACACGGAGCAGGTGTTGTCATCGCAACAGTGCTTGACCAATACGATTGCAGAAGCAATACGGAGAAAAGAGCTACAATGAAGTGATGCATTAAGCGTGAAACCGTGCCCTGTCATATTAACAACATGCTTCATTTCGGAGCTAAAAGTTAATTTAGATTCTCTGTCATTTTCTGACTTTATATGTTTGAAGTATTTGGTAAGATGAAAACGTATGCATATATACTATGTTGTTCAGTTC
Source organism: Mactromeris polynyma (assembly GCA_032209605.1). NCBI lineage: Eukaryota > Metazoa > Mollusca > Bivalvia > Venerida > Mactridae > Mactromeris > Mactromeris polynyma. Next base: position 9,854,128 of record JASFXZ010000012.1, read on the forward strand.
AAAGTTTTCTTTATAGATTTCAATCAAGTCCATGTATATGGACAGAAACATTCATTAAGTGGTTTAAAATTTTGTTTTCATGATTTCGTACGCGATGACTGTTATTAGCCTGCACAATTTAAGTATTTACGATGTTTTCGAATTCGCAATTTGAAAAACAGTTAATATGATCATGTTTCGCCGAAGTTTTCAGAAATGTTATACAAATGTTTTATTGGTATTAGTCTCAATACACACAGCCGGCTGAATAGTATATCAAGTTTATTAATCTAGACGCAAACATGATTAGGTGAAAGAGAAAAAGCCAATTTGTTTCTTCATTTCTAATCAGATAGACTAAATGCAGTTCCGCATCATCTACATTTATAATATTAAGAGTTTGAAAGGAAATGATCATTTGTATCCATCATGTATAAATATTTCTTTAAACGGAAAAGCAAGGAAAGAAAGACACCCATAGAGAACACAAGGACGTCCCTCTGCATTATTAAGCTAGGAGATACTGTAGTAAAATGGTTAAACAAACGGGCCATGATAGCCCTGAATCGCTCACCTGGGCCCCTGAAAAATCTGGTATTATGTCATAGGGTGCAAAAATGTTGTTGAAGTAAAGTGGAAGTGAGGAAATGTTTTTATTTCCAGCATTTTAAGTGTAATCACTATAATTATACTATATGCATATCGAGAAAGTGACCCGCTCCCTGGAAACCATATTTTTAATAAATCACACGATTTGAATAGTCTAGGTAGAGAGTCACCAATGGAACATTTGTCTGAAATTATATCGAAATTGTGTCAATAGTTTTGACAAGAAGATGTTTGAAGTTTCAACTGTTGGAATATATAGGAAGAGGGGCCCGCCTCCTGGCGGCCATAGTCTTTGACGAATCCAAATAGATGAACTATCTTGGTAGAGGGTCACACAAGGAACATTTGGGTGAAGTTATATCTATATTAGACCATTACATTTTGAATTGATATCCCCAGCCGAATTAGACATATTGCAGGAAATACAAATCAATTAGTTATGAAATATCATTTGAAAAAGACCAATATTGTGAAAGCCGTAAATTTGCGGACACAAAAATAGCTTCATCGGCACGAGTTTGTCATGCCCGCCTCGAATAAATGGGTGTTTATGGCTATGGCATTTGTTATGCATCATTTCCCAGACTGATGGATGGACAGACAACCCTAAATCATATAAATATCCATCTGCAGGGATAACAATATGTGACCAACCATAACGAGATTGCTTTGGGTCGAAAATATCTATATAACACTTTATAAAATCATTATGGCTGTTTGTAAGAGGCAAATGGATCTAAAGCTCCTATTCTCGAGTGGACTCATGGGGCATTTTCCCATACCCATTATTACATTCAAATTCCAATGAAATCTGACCAACCAGTACCAAGATGTGGTTCCAGACAGATATTTTCCACATATTACATGGTCATTTGAAAATAACAAAGGACCATACCTCTGTCATACATTATTGGATTGTAACAGTATTTGATATGCAGCATTCTTATGCCCATTTATATATTCATAGAAAGTTTCAATGAAATCTGTCCAACCAGTACTAAGATATGGCTTCGGACGGATTGAAAGTAACACATGGCAATTACTCCGTCATACATTGGTGGATTGTGATCCCTTTTGATGTGCATCATTCCCATACCCATATATATATTCATAGAAAGTGTCAGTGTCCAACCAGGACCAAAATATCGCTCCGGTCGGAAGGATGGACGGACGATAAACGCCAAAACAATACCCCCTCCCTAAACCTTCTGTTCGGCGATGGATAAAAAATGATAGGGGACCACATAAGGATTTTTGATGTGAACTTATTTCAAAGTTGGTCAAGTAGTTCTGGAGGAGAAAAAGTTCAAGAGTGGACGGACGGACAGACGAACGACGGACGATGAGTGATCACAATAGCTAAAAACTAATAAGAGCTTTACCTGATAAATGTTCCTTTCATAAAATATATCAAGCAAAATACACAATTTCTTCATATTATGTCTTCCAGTGAACAATATCCGTTTGTATAGTATTTGCTGAATGTGTATATATTATTCATAATAACATATTTTGTATTTTTCATAATAACTAAAATCATGAACAAGAAAAAATATTTGTCAGCATTTGATGTCAAATGTTTCGGTCCTATGTTTAAGGAAAATACATTAATCGTCTGAAAAGTAAAATTGGTAATTGTACTACTTACTTAAGAACATGTTTGTTGAATACAAACTATCTCCATTAGTGATTTAAAACGAATTTTTCTAATCGCTAGATAATGAAATTTTTTAACTCAAATGTTTGGGAAACGTGACTTACTGACTGATATATCACGTTCTATGCAAGATAAGTCTATATGTGACCTTTGGAATCAATGCTTTTGTTTTAACGGGCTTTTTGGGACGATAGCACGTATAAGACTGAGATAATATACTGGTCCAAAGTCGCCAATACTATTTCGCACCTAAGCCAAAAAGCTGCTGGATTCTATCGATTTTGATTGCAGTAAGCTATAACACGACTTGAACTATCGATCTATCACGTTCACCGCTTCTGATCTCTTTGTCATAATGTAGTTCAGCTTCCCGTACACATTGGCTGGTTAGCTTTTTTGACAAGTATTGAATCCAAAATAACACGCATCCATCATCCACAGTTTTTAATATGTTGGTTATTAAACATTCAAGCTCCAGTAGAATGCCACGGATGCATGCTAAGGCCATGAAACACTCGAAATGAATTATCATTACTCATGAAGCATTGCACTCATTGCATTCGCTCAAATATCCGAACTCAGACTCATTATGCGAGTACATGCGAGTGCAAAGTACTGAGTAATGGTTATAACACCAGGTCCGGATCACTATACAGTCCGTTTTGTAATAAAAAATTCGAAGTCGATTGAAACATTTTATTCCAACATCAAATTACTGGAAAACAATGTACACATGTAAATAAGTCTTTAACAGTTAATATAGTGCAATAAATACATGATTGGAAGAAATCCGTGTGTTGATATATTGCAATTTTCTAGACTCAACCTATTTTGTTATAATAACTTCAAACAGTACTGTTTCAAAATGTTAAATTTCAAAACTAAATCACAAAAAGTAAAGTGTAATATAAGTCTTATCTTTGCAATTACAGTAAAACCTCAATAATACAACCACCATTGGGACCCTTAAAAATGGTCTTATTATTGAGGTTGAATATAGAACAAAAACGTGAAAATTGGACTTGATAATTGTGTTCTTAATTTTGAGGGGGTCTTATTATTAAGGTGGTCGTTCAGTGATGTTTTATCGTAGAGGTAAAACCCGCGCATGAAAGATGTGCTTTTAAGAAGCTGAACCCTTTTTGTGACAAAAATTATATTTACAGAAACGTTTAATTTCAACAATAAGTAACATGAAATATATGTATACATGTAAAATAAGTCTTATTTAACAAGGTTCAACATAAAAGAGAGAGAAGAGTTGCTCGTATAGTAAAGGGATTACTCATGTCACCGATTTGTAATACCAATTTAATTAGACTCAATCTGTTTTGTAATAAAAGTTTTAATGTTCAGTGAACTGTTTTATTTCAACATAAACTTACCAGAAACCAATGTACAAATGTAAAATATGTCTTTATTCAAAACTTTCAAAATAAAACTCACGCAATATACATAATGCAACAATCCGTATTGTAATGTATAGCATGTTATTAAACAAAAACGTTTGATTTATGCATGTAATTACTAGAAACATAAAAAAATACAATATAAAATTATTTCTTTTTTCCAGAAGTAATATTGGTGACATAAGCAGGTGATTTTAAAGAACTTTTTTGTAAGACCAATTTTGACATGAAACTGTTTTCTGTTTATAAATGTTGTTTGCTAGTAAGGAGATAAACTAATAACTACTACATTTGAATCTGCTACACGATTGCTTGGTCAAATATTTTTCGTTCCGTTTGTAGATAGAGCACAACATAAAACCATTGTCTCCACCTGCATGAGTGAATGAAAAGGACAACCTCTATCCGAATAATGTCGATTTTGTTCTTAAGAAATGTTGAACAAAACTCGTAAGACATACTTAAGATGATTTTGCAAATTTCTCTGATGGTTCCAACCTTTTATGTAATAAACATTCTTTGAAGTCTTCGAAAAAAAACCGTCTACATTATATTACAAGAAACGACCGTACAAATGTAAAATAAAGAACATCTTATTCAGACGAGTTGAAGCATATCCCGTGCAGTAATATGACGTTTTTAACCAAGGCTTAGTCGCACGAATTACTCACACTCGTCTGAAATAAAACGTACTTTTGTGTATTGCATTATATTGTAACTTAATGTTCAAATAAAACATTTCTGTCAAGGTTGATATTTTATTTCAAAAGGGGCCTATATAACAAAATAAAGAAAATGCGTTCATAGTTTCACTGTACCGCGAGAGGCGAGAATGATCATCAAAGACTGATATCAAAGTTCATTTCTTGTTTGAATTTTCTCAAGTTAACGATCTGAATATTTACTAAATACGCGAGACATGTACATATATATATTTGGTCAAAATAAGTTGATAATGGAAATTAAAGCTGATCCATGAGAATAAATGCAAGGATTATACCTTGCCCCGTGTGCATTGTTAAACTAGAAAAAACTGTGATAATATTTTCTGATGGCTGGTCGTAAACGATTTGTTTTCTCTACAATGTGGTAGTTTTCCAAACATGCATGTCCGCAGTATTAGATAGACACTAATTCTTCATTCGAAACTTGAAGCCTAATTGGCATTATCTAGTAAGTAAGGAATGTAGCTAGATATGGCAAAGAAACATAAAAATATCCAACAGGTGTTTCATTTGTGATCACGATTACGCCTGATTAATCCTGGTGTTTACTAATACTGACTTCTTGTGTTTCTTCACGTTGTTTAATGAAAAGTGTGGCGCAACCAAATAAGGCTGCTACCATGGCACACGATCCTGCAATTTCAAGGAACGGTAGTAATATCAGCATCGTCCTTAGCAGCAGCAATAACAGAAACAACAACGACGACAAAACACATGGAAACAAATAATAATAATGATAACGGAAACAATCAGATACAAACAAAGTATTAAAGTGAAACATAAGGCGACCAAGATGCGTCAGCAACAAACATCAGAACACTAAAATATAAGTCTCTCATTGCTCGATATGATCCAAGAAAGCTAACATTTCCAGTTGCGTAGTTCGCGATACACGCCCTCATTTACTACAACTAATGAATCAATGCATTGAGAAATAGCAAACGCAACTGTTCATATCACAACCACCTATAGTTGCTGATCAATACCTCCTAGCAAATCATTACGCATTTTTTCCGTCGTCGTCATCATGATCATCCACAACATCATCATCACCATCAATATCATCATATTTATCTTTACCAAGGCCGTAATGAACTTCGTTGTTGAGTTGATTGCTTGTAATTGTGATTAACTATGTGACATTACGGTCAAGCAAACACTTGAAACTCCAAATAATTATAATGACAAATGACTTGAAACTCCTTTCACAATCATATAGAAGTAAATACTTACCTGCAGCTATGATGGCTTGTTCATATGTACCACCACTGTCTATAAACATACCTAGAATATTAAGAACAACATTATATCTTTCTAATAACCACCTAAAGGCATTTTACGATACATCGCGTACAAAATGCCGTTTCAAAATATATTTGCTTGATATGGAGCTGAAATAATGTGCTAAATGTTTCGTATTATAAAATCGATAAAAGGCTAAACAATATTTAACAATATCATAATAAGTCCTCAAATATTCTTAACACCTCAATAAATGTCGTAAACTTTAGTAAAACTAAACTTTAACGGGCTCATGAATGAAAGAGTGAGTGTCTTCAAAGACTGACCGAAAGACACAGAGTTAGGTAGACTGTTTCATCAACTTTGTTAATATGCATATCTATTTTACATATACATGTATTGTTGTGATGCTTTGAATATGAATTTCAGGCAATTACAAAGTTACATTGCGCAGTATTTGTCTGATTTTTTGAATCACTATGAAACGATTTTCTCTAAGGAACTAGGCTGTTCACCACAGGAAGCAAATGTGGGAAACAAATGTATACCAGTTCAATACTCAATGATAGCATGCGTCTCTCTGGGCGGTCGTGCGTTCTGACTACAGAACGAGCATATCAGACACAATATAAAAAACATAAACCTATTTTACCTGCCGATACTGGTCCAACAATAGCACCAATTCCCCCGCAACAAATCACAATGCCAACAGATGCAGTCATGGAGTCGATGTCCACAAAATGCAATATTACACTGGTTAATAATGAGAAAGGCGGTCCCATAAAAGATCCTAACAGTACAAAGTATATCACATGTGCATAGTAATATTGAGCAACAAACGGATAAATGCAAGAAATTATAGAGACCACAACCATACACAAATTGAAAATGAGTAAAACATTAACATTTTGAATATTGGCAATCGCCCCAAAACCAATTCTACCAACAATATTAAATATCCCAGCGATCGAAACGAATAAGGCCGCTTGTTCCGGCGAAAATCCCTTGTACACAATAAAGTCCGGGAAGTATAAGAAGAGAAGAAAATTTGCAAGACAGTAATTAAATGATGAAACACTCAAGAAAAATATTGCTTTTGTCGTAAAAATGTCCCAATATCGCTTTAGTGTGGAACACCTGAAAGTACATTTATGTTCCTCGGCCTCTTGTCTTTCCATATTTTGAGAGCGCTGGTGCATGAGTTGTTTTTCCAATTTGCTAGGAAAACACAAGGTACCAAGAGTTATCATATTTGCAAACATTCCAGCTAACATAATGAAAAATCCAACATGACCGTAGTGAACTCGGAGGAATTGGTGAAGTGATGAAAAAATAAATAGTCCGGCACCAATTCCTGACATAGCTATTCCTTGTGCAAGATTCCTCCGCTTTTTAAAATGGAACCCAATTACGACTGTATTGGCTGTATAGGCCATCCCACCAGCCGTTCCTGGAAGAAAATAGATAATTATTACCTCTGGATATCAAGTTTCATGGTTAAGTTTCGTTACAGTTCCCTTATAGCTTTTCATATATGGAATATGGCAGGTGACCATACCGCATCTAACCCCCATTTCCGTTCAGTATTGTTTTTGTGTCTCCCTTTTCTTTTGTCTAGATCTGTCTAGGGAAATTCTGCATTGTGACTGTGGCATCATTGTACCTTCTGTTCACTCTACCAGTTTCTTTGATCGCAACTGATATTTACATTATAGCTTTAGCATTTGCCTTTACAGTTTTCCACTTTTAAACAGGAGGCGGCAGACCACAACTGTATTCCTGGAATTCCAACCAGTTTAAGTTGTTTGAGCAATTGCAATTGCATTGTTTTATTGCAAACGATTATCATTGTGATTATAAATTCAATGTATAAACAATCCTACCTGAAATGACACCGCATGTAAAAATAGCAACTTCTATATTAGGCGCTAACGCTGTTCCCATGTAACCAATGACGTACAAAACACCTGCCGTTACTATGGCTACTCTGCAACCAAATCTGTCAGATATTGCGCTGGACAATGGACCTGATATGAAAGAATATAACTACTCAGGAATATTTCTATCATAAATTGCTAGAGATTATGAAACGAATAAAAATAACCAGAATAAGGACTCTTTGAAAACGGAGAAAGACACCAACCTAGCCTAGTTTCCGTCGCAAGTCAAGTTATGTGTATATGGCGTTCCCTGTGGTTACGTATTCTCTCTGTTTTAAAAAATATTATGTGACCCAGTTATTTTCGAAGGATGGTATGTGTCATTAAAGATTGAATATAAATGACAAATGGACATATAAAAAATATAATTTTTTTTCACTAGCTTCCAGTATGGAAAGAAATACAATGTATTCAGCTCGAGAGTTATTGTTTTGACAGGAACAAGTATCTGTTGAGCTACCGCGTAAACAGTTTCCCGAGAGATTATTTTTCTTTTTCCATATTTTTTCAAGACACGAAGAGTACCTTTAAGTTAATGAATTTTGTTATTGTAACGCATGAATTCACAAATTTAATCAGTTTTTTATAAGCTGTAATGTGACGTCGTTGAGTGATGCTATCAACACTATATTCACCCTACACTGGATGTAAGACAGAGTGCATGCATACCACCTTGCAATTTCCCGCGATTCATCTGCGCTAGAATACTCTATCTTACACCCAGTCTGTGTAGGACGAATCTAGGACTGAACAATGCCCAGGTAACGAAGTCAGATAACAGCGAATAATGGCACGTACGAATTTGTAAATGTTACGGTAACAAAAAAGTCCTTCACTCGTTAGTCGTTTATTCAATCTCGTCCTTTATTTTTTAAAACTTATACAAGAAAAAATAGCTTATATAACTTGCTTCGCGGATGGCAATGTCCGACTCTCGGGTAACTGAAACAGCGAGAACTCAACAGAACCTCGTTTCCGCCTAACCAGTACCCTGGAGCCGGATATTTCTATACATACCGAGACTCGTTCCCGCTGAAACAGTAACCCTCGGGCCGGATAATTCAATACATACCGGAAGCCAGTGAAATACATATTTTTGCATGCCTTTTTTAAGAAATAAAATATGTTATCTATTTGCAATTTCTGAGTGATAACTTTAGAACATGTGTGCGGAGGCATTATCTTGTATGTGGCGTTCCCTGTAACTGTAAGACCTTCACCTTTTAGCGAGTTGATCGTAAGAGTCAATAGCTATAGTAGGCGAAATCCGCGGACATTCATCCCTAGCATGTAGATCTGAACCGCTAAATTCTGCTACATACACCTGAAGAAGGGAGTCTATGTCTTTCAAAAAATAGCGGCAAGCATTTGGGACATCAGCTGGAGAACGGATTAGAGCTGACATCACTTACGCCAAAGAAAGAACACCAAAGAAATTTGCTGCTGTAATATTGCAATTAGAGAATAGCAGTGCTATTGATCATTATCGTATCACGCGTGAAGTGCATGGTTGAATATCGACGATTTGCGGAATCTGTTTTACATTGAACATTCTTTTGTTTTAACGCTTCGAATAGTTATAACTACAGGTAGAAAGTAGAGTTCAACAAAAGCAAAATGATGATATAATATTTTCCATGAGGTATGGATTTCCCAAAAGGAACAAAATGGCGGCTACCACGAAAACGCACGACAACGGAGAAAATACATGAATTACTGTGCGCAGATAAGATGTGTTAGCACCAAAGGGGTCTGTAACATTTTCTACTATCACTTTCACTTTGTGTTCATATACTGTAATATAGATACAATTTTATATTAAATGAGATCCAATAACTGCACATCGTAAGTACAAAGAATGGTGTTAAGAAACTACTGCTACTGTTTGAATCCATAATTCGTTGAAGATACAGCCATGTTGGCAACAAATGGTGTTTTTTTCAGGAAGGCAATCAGGGTAAGTTATGAACATAAAAAATATCAAATATGTATTGAATGTATTCTATAAGGCATATTTGGTTTAATCATCCATATCTGTAATAAAATCATAACATTCGCGCTTTCATGATCAATTTTGTGAAAATGTGCTATGTCTGATCAAACAGTATTATAGTTTCAAATGAAATGAAAGGTCGATGTGAAATTAAGTCATGCTGTATTTTGTAGTGAATAGGATTTCAATAGTCGTAAAGCCAAGCACATTTTTTAAATCCCAAATATTAAAATACATAATAATACCTCTTGTCCACATATACTGAAATTGAGTCTTTTTCTAAGTTTAAGGCGTGCGTGCGTCTGTGTTTGTTTATTGTGTTTGAAAACGTTTTATATTAAACTGATTTTGCTGTAAGTTTGTAATTATTAGCTAAAACAGCGGAAAATCATTTCGTCATCATTATTTATTGTAATGAGCTGTACAAATGTTTATAGATTTATGTTTACACAAAGTTGTACATACTTTGCAATTGCTCATACTTTTCATTGATAAGTGGACTGTTCTTGGTACACACTAATATGAATTTATTTAGTTATAATATTATTAACTATTTCTCCAGGAACTATTAAAGTTTTAGTATAAAAATGGATCGATGTTGTTCACTTGAAGTTGCTGAGCATTTTTCTTTCTGTGGGAATGGTTAGTTTCTACTTATTTTGCACGAATTGTAGAGTCAAGCTTTCAACTCTGGATGACTGCTTCCTGGACAGTTTTACAAAATAGCTGAAGTTTTATTTAATATATTTTACAAAATAATGATCTTAGTAGTATTCTATGCCTTGCATTTTTACTCCCTCAAACAATGGTCGTCAAGAGCAATACTAGAATCACTCTGCATGTAGGTCGGCTGATTGGTTGTTCTGTCCTATATATAACATCGGTAGTTTGTGTGGCTAACTTCTTCTTTCGTTTACAAGGGATATCAATGCAATTTGATAATGCAAGTACCATGATACACAATTTGTAGATGTGCAAGACATAACTTTCTGTGCATCCATCGAAATGTTTCAGAATGCTGTCCCTTTGAACTGAAGTCTCGTTTTAGAACATATGTAATAACATTATAGTTTATGTTGCAACTATGTTAGTTTTGAATGAATTTCATTGGAACGTGGCATGTAATCAACATGATGGTATTTTTACTTCTTCCCCATCAATCCCTCTGACTGTCTATACTAATTCTTTGTATACAACCTTTCTAGTTCAACTCCAATATTATTCAATATACTGACATAACAATGTGTTCTAGATAGGCTCTTGTGGCATGTTAATCTATGTTCAAATGATCTGTGATCTGAAGTGAGCTCCTTGCTGTCACCACTTTCAGTGCTTTGATTACTTCATGCTCCTATGATCTCTAAGGCTATATCTTCTTTCTCATAATTAATCGTAATGTGATCGTACATTTAGTTACACTCAGTTTTTAAAATTTCTCATGGTACGATCATACTTAAATTTACCGCAAGATTATTTATCGCAGGATTGCATTTTTGGTGTCGTCTTCTGCAGTTGTCGTAGTTAATGGAACATTTAACATTTAAATGTCAGATTTTTAATACATATGTTTATCACAAAGAAGATGACATTTGCTAAAAACGTTCCAACAAACTTCATGGTATCATTATTTAAAATGTGATAAACTATGAAAATATATACGAGTGTTCTGTGTAGTTTTAAATCTCCTAAATACATGATTTTATCTCGATATGAACATCAAAATGAAATAAGTTTCTGGTTCAAATTTTCGTACGCAAGAGAAAAGATATTTAGGTATTCGACTGGTTTTCGATACGTATGTTGTGAAATGAATACAATACATCAAGTTTTGTATGTAAATTATTAGAATTCACTGAGCTGATCGTTTTATTAAAGACCATTGTTCACGTCAAACAGTCCCTGTGTTTGAAGATGTTTGTTACAGTGTATTTGACATTTGCTTGAATGATCGTTTGAATGTTAATTATTGGATCTGACTATGATAATCGCTTACCTGAGTAGCATAAATAATAGAGCGTGTTGGTGTATAAATATAACATTGTTTGAGATATTACACACTGACTTATCAGTTGTAAACATTCCGACATAAAGGATGCAGGTATATTGGCACAATCAGCAAATGCCATAACACAGTCAAACACATGCACGCATTTCAATTCGATGATGGCATACTTCTACCACCTGTTAACTACATACACAACTAGAACATTAGGTTGTTTTCACGTTAAAGAGTTGACGGGTGTCTTGTTTTTTGCAGAACGGATTGAGAACCAATCTTGTCTAAATGTAATGTTATTTGAGTGATTCGTATCGCACTTATATGTTCTGTATGGTTTACACGCATGGTTTAGACAATACACATGCGTTGTTATTGCAAATACGGTTCGGGAATCAAACTTGATTCAATGCAATGTATTATCAATAATATATGTCTCACATATATTGTTTGTATTATTGTACATATATATGTCCGTTTAAGACTTTAGACATGCGCGTTGAACGATTTAAAGTTTTATATTGGAAACTTGTCTAAATAGTATGTAATATGAGTTATATGTGTCGTGAGTATATATTTTGAGGCTCTTACCAGCTAATGATATAAGCGCCGTATGTAAGGCACCAGCCCATGATGTAAGCGACAAGCTCAACTGGTACCGATCCAGTAATGTTGAGTGGATAATTCCAGCGACAAATAAGGCACTTCCTAGAAGGCAGAACGTTCCAAATGATGATAACATCACCACCCACGCCCATCCTCTGTCCATATCGCTATAGTCGATGTTATGTTTTACAGAGTGAGTTACATCTGTTTTGTCCAAATTTTCATTCCCATTTTTCGTGCTTTCATTTTCTTTCACCTTCTTTACCTCATTTTCACTAAACACACCGCTCATTTTGATGTTAATCCCCTTACTCAATGTTAGATATTTTCATAGTGCGATTTTATTAATCGCGAACGCATGAATATATTACCTGGACTAATACATTTCAATATAGGTATAATAAAATGTTTGTGTTCGTCGCGGTTTAGTTTAGATAGAAAGGTAAACCAAAGAGCAGTTATATAGCTTCACGCACGAGACAATTCCCTTACCTACATTGACATGGATCGGTACAGAAAGTTCATATACCTGTTCGCGGCCAATTTAACAGCACTATACAAAGAATAAATATAATCCTGTGTATATTTTTTTTTCGTAAAACGGTTATTATACAATGACTTTTATAACCGGAATTGATCAATATGACCAAAGCACTCTATGCATCGAGAAGTAATAAAAAAACACAATTTTATTTTCTGTACGAACTTTTACTGTAAAACCCTCTATAAGCCGAACTACTGTCTAAACCGAACACTTTTGTCGGTTCCGATATTTTAGATCTTTGTTTTTTGTTAAACACACCTGAGAATACCGCACTCTGTGAAAACCGAACACCGAACGTTAGTTTGGAGGAATTATGTATTAATTTCACTTAGAATACCGAACGGGCAAATCTGGTTTGTATATTTGTCAACCAACACCATGATGTGGCAACTTGTTGATTGTGCCTTCGCACTAGTGCGTGTTAACGCTGTAATAAACAAGGTTGGGTAATCATGTGTCGGTGCGTATAAAATTAAAGAATTGTGAAATTCTCAAAGCGTGAATCGCTAATTGGCTTACCACATGATTTTATACAAAACAATATACAATACAAATAGTTTATTGCATTAAAACATAACATGTTTCATAGCAACATAATGTACATTATTATACAGTGCATATTCCTACATCACACATTACGCCAACACTAATGAAAACAGGCAAACAAGTTATTTCTGTACAAAAGCGAATACTTTATTCAACATACACCTTAATACACCGGAAATACGTAGTTAAGAGTCAATAACCGAACATCTGTGAAAACCGAACGATCGACCCGGTCCGGACGGGTTTGGTTAAGACAGGTTTCACTGTATTATGGCAATGTTAATTTCCGGTTGTTTCCAGTTCACAGAATATTGACATTCAAATGAGAATTATGTGAGTTGAATATGTTTATAATATGGGTATTAATGACAACTTGTGATACCCCTTCATTATGTATGGCAACTAGAACAATTAAAATATATTTTCTGAGATTCATATATGTTATTAATTTAATTTCACAGCACAATCAAGTAGTTAATATTTTTCGCAGTCCATCACTAGATGTTTGAAAACAAAAAAATATTCCCAAGTTGTTGACATGAGAGTTTATACAGAGGTTGAAAATCGCTCGGCAATTTATCGACTTTGTGCGGTAAGAAATTCCATTTATGCAGTGGAAACTTCCTAATCCGGACACTCTCCAGTCCGGAAACATCCTATAACCGGACAATTTTCTCGGTCCCGGTTTAGTTCCTCCAAAACAACATATAAAAAAATACCCCCACAGTCCAGATCCTCCCTACTCCGGAATCTTTCCGAATTGTTATTTTAAACGTAAATAAATCTTCCAAACCGGATGATAAGTTGCCGCAAAATACGTTAGATCGTATATTGACTGAGAATTGAAAGAAGCCATAATAATTGTGTCTGGGAATATATACCATAAGACGTTATCATCGTATGCATTCCGTTTTGACGGGTACAAGGTAAGGCCGGGTACGAGGTGTACTAATTATGTAAACAATTGGAAAACATTGGACGTGAGCGCAGAAAAAATGCCAATTGGGTTCACAAATCACAATGCAATTGTTTTACCCTAGATCATTATTTTCCTCTACGAAAAATCTTTTGAAATGAAGCGATAATGCATAGTTTTCAATTATGGCGTTTTGAAAATACATCGTACTAAGTGCATAGCTTGTCAGGTTTTATGAACGGTAATGTGGCGAAAAACCCATTAATTTAAGCTTTGTTTGGAATGATTTGACATGTTGAATGATTAATTTAAATATTTGCTTGAGATTGATGTATTCAACTTATTGAGTGAAACTATCAAAATTTAATATCATGTCTTCAAACTCAAAACGCATCCAAATTCACTTGGCAAAATATATCTACTTCGCTATGTCAAAAAGAAATTCTACAAATCTGTGAAAACTACACTGTACTTATGTTACTATTTATGTTAAAGATATGTCTGACTTTTTGTAACTACCATCATATTTCATTTTAAATCTTCACTATGCTCTGATGACTATTTTTTCTCTCACCGACTATATATGTGGCAAAAAACTTTGTAAATTGTTTAAATGCCGAAATAAAATGTATTGTATTGTATGTATTGCAATTATAGATGTTGGTATTAGTGATATCGCTTCCCATCTGAGATGTGTAGACTCAGTGATAAGACATTTGAAATGCTTATGATGATCCAATGTAATAAATGAATTATATAGCTGTGCTTGTGTTTATGTGCTTTCATGTACAACTCGTGAAGAAATCGACCATAATTTAATATAGACATTAATCATTAGTCAGAATTAATTATACCTAATAATTGGTTATTAATCTCAAATAACTCACAATTTATGCAGGTATTATGAATAATAACTCAAAAATGAATAGTGATTTAATCGATCACTTTTAAAGGAATCACCCCCATGTCTGCCGCACACCCCCTATGATACTAATTGATATAAAATCGGAGAAGAGTATCAAATAAACAGCGAAGTAAGGATGGGAAAAAATATATAGAGGGTATATAATTCAATGAAACAGGAAGGACTGTTACCGGTATGAACTAAAACGGGAAGGAAGGACATTTTGATACTAAAGGGATGAGATAAGTTGACTTTATTCAAATAATGAAGCGAAAAACAACTTCTTTTCACCTCGATAACGGACAGTAAAATCACTGGAGCTCTATATTGGCGAATATCGGTACGGAACAGTAAATATAATTGACAATTTCCTTAAACGTAAGCAGTCATGTTTTATGAGTTACAAATTACATTTAAGTGCTCCTGTGATACCTAATTAAAAAATAGAGAGGAGAAACGAATGTTACCGATTGAGTATGTTTTGTACGTCTCATTAACTCATTTTGTATGTAGCATTCAGTGATCAACACGATGTATTCTTAAAATGTTGACATGACCTGAATTAATAATAAGATATTTATACTAAACGGTGAACCCTATTCGAAAATATTATCAGTTGGTACAGTAATTATAAATACTTTTGTCAACATTTAACAGTTCTCTTTATATCACCGGTTTCAATTGTTTCCGCGACAGATTTTCAACAGATTCTGTTGTTGATGGTGAATCAAAAATATGTTTTGCATTTAAAACATGTTTTCGGATGTAATGAGGCAAATGCAAGTTTTCCTTGTAATATCTATATCTCACACCATAATAATATGGAAGTATTCCAAATCCATCCCTACGTTTCATTTTGAAAAATGGACCTTCCTAAACGATGTAGGGCCAAGATCTGATGGCACAATAATATTTACTTATGCTAATTAGCCGACGATTTCACTTTGCATAGAAAGGGGTGATCATATAGGGGCTCGGTCAATAAACGCTTGTGTCGTACTCTATATCGAAATATGAACAATTATTCAAGTAAGTACTTACGTATGCCTCTGTAGCTCAATTAGGTGAGCAGTCACTTGGCAATCTAGAGGTTACTGGTTCAAGCCTCATATACATGTTTTATTTTTATTCACAGTGATAAAATATTTTATACATCTTTATATATCCTTTTATAGGTAAATTATTAAGTTATATTTTATTTCCATTCATATTCTGTTCTTTGCTATCATCATAATATATTTATATATTCGTTTTATTTTGAACAATTAAACACTAGCATAAGCATAGCAATATTGAATAAACGTATAACATATTGCTTTAGCGTGTATATACAATTTAGCATGGCTCATCAGCAGTGTATGTGCTGGACTTGTTAAAAAGGCTGGTGAATCTTGTTTACAACCATATCATTTACTGCGAATCACAGGGAGATCAAAGCAATCCAAAGATATGTTACTTGTTACTTCTTGTTTTTCTTGAAACGATTTCCGCTGCCGTCCTTTTAATTCGCGATATCATCCTTTCTGACATGATACATATATGTTTATCATTCACCTGCTCTCTTTCTGATTGATGGACTTGAGATTGTAATCAAACAATGGCTAAAAGAGAGCTGATGAATGTTGACAAAGGTCATTATGAATTGCACTGGACCCTTACCAGTTTAATGTTATGTTTGAACTTGTAGTATTGCTAAAGAACCTATTCAATATTCATCGTAATACTAAAGCTTTCTAAAATTTATAAGATTGTCAGAAAATGTTTTATTTATGCAATACTTTCTGAAGTGCTGAGTCTTTTTTCAATGGGTGGTTGCGGTCCACACAAGTTTGGGAATATAAACGTTAAATTAACTCAGGTAACGAAAGATTTACGATCAGAAAAGAGGATAATCTGGAAACTAGGAATAATGAGATGTCATAAGCGGTACTGAGCCCCCCTGTCACAATTCTACTTGAATGGCATGTCAATGGAATACAACTACAACAAGCAGTGAACATTAAAGACAAGGTAACTCTCAGTATATACTTGTGTAACAAATCAAACGTTGTGTACTGGAGCTGAACTGCATACTTTCGTCTGCTTTAAATCACAGATAAACATAAAAGCACCACGTTTAACGTATACGAGACTTTATCGTCTGTCACCTGCACTACGTTTAAACCAACAAAGCGAAAACATCGACAAATTTGCAAACTAATTTGCCGACAATTTTACGATTTTTTGTCTGCTGAAAATAATTGGTTTGGTTGTTAATTATTTAATTCCCGGTGAATCGCTCCGATGTGTACCTTTCGGTGTCAGCGACTGGAATGAGACTAGAATAAAATGGTGATTGCATAACGACTAAATATAAGTAAAATGGTTTAACCCGGTATTGGACGCTGCGCATTATGTAAACGTTTACGTATCGTCTGCTAGACTGAATTCAAAAATACACAGGCCGATTTAAAAATGGCTAGCAAATTATCATTTGCTAAATCAGATTGAAAATAAATACCATTTTGTCCTCATGTTTCCATTTAACAAACAACTAAGGAAAACTTATATCCGGAAAAGTATTTCGACTGCCCAAATTTAAACAAATTCTTTTTTATTGATGTCATCCAGAAATGAACAAATTATAAAAGGTCTAGCTATGTTTGTTTACTATGCTTTAATGCTAAGATCGTCAGTTTTATAATATGTTCTGTAACTTGTTACATTTGTATGTAAATTATATGTAACTTGTTTGTACTTGTATGAAGTGTGTGGTTGTTTGCATATACCGTAGCTTGTTTGGGTTTGTAATTATACATGTGGCTGGTTTGTGTTTCAGTGTGTATATACATGACATTTGGTTGTTTGTGTGTGTGCATGTAGCTAGTTTGTTTTGTGCATGTGAGATAGGTTGTGGCATGCTTGTACATTTGTATGGTTATATGTAATATGGTAGTGATTGAACATGTATGAAGCGTGTTTGTATTTGTATGTGTACTGTCATGTGGCTTGTTTGTATTTGTATGTATATATGTCCATTGTTGATGTAAGGGCTAGTGGCCTGAATCATCGAAATAAAGAAATGAATTGAACATACTGATATAGTTATTCAAATTCAATTATAACATAGAAATATTTAAGGACTTCTGCCACATGTTTATAATTTACAACACATCAAAATTTGCAACTGTCAGGTAGCAGTGACACATACTGAAAGAAGACAATCTCAAGGTCAGTATTATATGTTCTAAAATACTGTGTCTGGGAAAAACAACAACAATACATTTATAATTCAAAGACAAATGTACAAAGATGTCCACACTTTGTTTCAGTTTTGTAAACTCCATCTCACAAATTGGAATATACATTTTAACATACATTTTTACTCCAGGATGTACATCGCAGCACTTCAACGTGAATCTATTGATCAAAATGCCATTGTCTTCATGACAACACATTATTCAAAGACAATCAAATGGAACTATTCTTAACGTCCAATAATCTTCCTTCAGCAGTATCACTAAATAAAAAGAAAACAGAAACTGTTTAAAGTAACTTTCACAAAAACATCATGCATATGTATTTTATTTACCACGGTCATTTTTCACACTTCTTTGCCAACGTGGCTGTTTCTACAAAGAAGTATGGCTTCAAACAGTAGCAGTAGTTCCTTTACACCATTATATATGTATTTACGATATGCAATTATTAGATCTCATATAATTTAAAATAGATCATAATTAATTTGGACAGAATAACATGGTCTGTAAATGATGGCTGCGAAAAAGAATCATAATTAAGAACTTTGAAGCTATGTATAAGAAAAGAACTAATAACAACTATGTCAATAATTTGAAAACATATTCTAAAACAAAATACCTGTATGATGGAGTGTAGCAAACTGTTGTTTGGCACCATCCATCTCGACAATCTGTCACAAGATTACGCGGTTGACAATTGTCACTTAATTGCACTTACTGTACAAGTTACACGTATCATTAATGCATTTTTGGCATTGTTATATGAAAAACTGATTCTGTTTCAATGCGATTTTCTAACACATCTTATCTGCGCACAGTAGTTCATTTTGGGAAATCAATGATTACGTTATACATCTTGGAAAATATTATTTAATCATTTTGCTTTTGTTGAACTTTTTTTATCTGTAGTTATTACTATTCCTAGCGTTAATATTTAACCGTAGACAATTAAACAAAAAATATTAAATTTATAACAGATTCCGTAAATTGTCGATATTCAACGGAACGAATACAGAAAATAACGACATTACACTTGCATGTTCCATGCACTTCACGGGTGATACGATGTATCAATGATCAATAGAACGGCTGCGGTGTTTGGATTTTTTCTGTAATTGCAGTATTTCAACAGCAAATTTCTTTGGGGTTAGTTCTTTGGTGTGTGTGATGTCAGCTCAAATCCGTTCTCCAGCTGATGTCCAAAATGCTTACCGCAATTTTTGTTAGACATGGACTTCTTTCTTCAGCCTTGGCCCGAGGGTTACTGTTTCAACGAGAACGAGTCTCGGACGAGTTCTCGCCTAAACAGTTACCCGAGAGCCGGCTATTTCCATCCTTACACGAAGCTTGTGATATATTCTTTTTCTCGTCTTACATACTAAATCGGTATTTCTCGCATAAACACCTGTGCTGTATAAGAATCGTCCACTGACTTCTGGTACGTATAGAAATATCTATTTCGAGGGTTACTGTCTCGGCGTGAATGTCCCTGGCGAGTTTCCACGTAAACTGAATATTTCTATGCGTACTCAAAGCCCGTATAATAGATCCTTTACTTGCATACAATTTGTAACGAAATATTGGACGAATGTATATTAAAGACTGGCGTTTTCGTCTATTTTTTGTATTAACATTTATTTTTAAAAATGCGTTCAAACATATACACTGTTCAATTTTCACATCATAATTATATAAACTCTCGTCTTATAAACACATTACAATTTCATAAATACTTTAAATAGTACATATACTTTCATTATATAAGCGGCATATAAACAATCTCAGTATTTCACTCAAATTCTTACATTCGTCTTAAAAAATGAGAGGTAAGCAAAAAGAAGAGAATGTGATAATTGTGTACGATCTTAGATGTAATTATAAAACTTTTGTATAGAAGTGGACGCATTATTTTGTGTTTTAAGTATGTTTATTGCCAGCTGTAATGTTTTCAACAAGTTTTTAATACTTTCTTGTTTTGTTCTCCTTCCAGTGACAAAAAATGACTTATAAATGCAAAAAAACAATTAAAGTTATGATAATATTGACGTCAGTGTATTCTTTTAGTCCATATTTGTAACTTAAGACAATGTATTACAATTTCTGGAAGTTTTGATAGTACACTATTTTCTTAAAAGCGATGTTAATTTGAGTCCAGAGCGAAGCTATATAAGGACATTCGATAGATAAAAAAGTGCATATCATTTTCAATTATGCCGCAGTGGTGTCATAGCTCTAGGTGAGATACGAATTCTCCATTTGTAAGATTTTCATTAGTGGCTATAATGACGTTTTAATTCATGGAGTTGTTAATCTAAGTACATTTTTACTTTTGTATTGTAGTATTCTGCGGTTTGCAATAGTCAATTCCATTCGGAGGGTATCGCTTGTTTAAGAGTGTTTATTTCCGATATCCAATTTGTTTTATTAAATAACTTTTTAGTACGGCAATTTCATTTATCTGTCTTTTATTATCTAAAATGTCATGTAAAAAGTAAATATCCGAATTAGCCAGTTCTGATACATTAAGTAGTGTTCGCATTCGATTTATGTATTTATTGCCCCATAATAGTTGTTGTCTGATATCTAGGAAGGATTGTGGTTCGTGTTTGTGTACGATTTTTTGAAATTCGGTAAGCTTTTTAAGCAGCCAGGTTAAGTGTAGAAAATGAGCAGTTTTTCCCATATTGGTTGAAATAGAAATTATGTAATAGTTTCCAATTTGCTGTTTCGTCGTTTCATGCTTTAATATACGAAAATAAATATATCATACCTAGGCCACCGTTTATGACGGTATTAGTTAACGTTGTTCTTATCAGATAACTGCCGCTTTAATACTGAATATTTTGTGGCAAAGGAAGAGCTGCCATTTACCTTATACCCTAGTCTGCTTTCAAGACAAAAATAGTTACCGCCCTGACAAAGCATGTAGACGTTTTATGGAGTACATTTATAGTGACATGCAAACTGAATCGAAGGCTTTGGTTAGAAAGTATATGCACGAATTGTTGAGCAAGGAGTCCCAGGTAATATATTCATCAAAATAAGTGCAGTGGAGCATGCAAATGCGGAGGGTTTCCTAGGTGCAGTTGAATCGGCTATGGACAGTATAGATCCTGGTTGGAACTGGAAGCAGAATATTATAGCAACAGGATCAGATGGCGCCAGTGTAAACATAAGAAAGAGGCACAGTGTGGCTAAGTTACGGAAAGACCATGTACCTCACATGTTTGCAACGCATTGTGTGAGCCACATGCTTGAACTTGGGGCTGTTGATGCAATGAAGCATAGGGAGGTAAAATGTTTGAGGATCTCAGGTCGGTACTAATGAAATTACATTAACATTATCACTACAGTCCAAACGCACTGAGAGAATTACAAGTGTTGTCAGATGCCATGGAAGATTATAGGAAGGTTATTTTCAGATTATACGAAATCATCTAAGTCTGCAGTAAGAGCATTTAAGTCACTACATAAAAGGATGTCCATCGACAACATAGATTCTTCACATATTACACCTTCAAGACACTGGATACCTGACTCAGATTCTTGTTCATAAAATGAAGATCCCATAGGAAGGAAATAAAGAGATGCATATAGCAGCTTCTTATCAAACCCAAACAATTGCTTGTCAATTTGTAACAAAAAAACATACTGAAATAATTTACAGATATGTGTAACATATTTTGCAAGAACATTTTTTATCATTACAATTACTCCACTAAATGTTACATTGGGCGTATTCTTTTCATGTATTCTGCGTGATTCGGAATGATGTTCTACTCCAGAGCCATAGAATGGTTAAGAACAATGTGCTTAAATGCAGAACAATGTTCTCAATGGAGCAATTTAGAGCATTGTTCGTCATTCTGGAACTCTGCTCTGATAAAAGGAATATCCAAGAATAATTGCTGCCCTAGTGCAAAATGTTTGGGACTATGGCAAATACCAAAAGGAAAGTAATTTTATTAAATCAACTGATGGTCAATGGATATTGCCTAGGGTAGCAACACTTGCCCGAAAGCACATGCACTCAGTGAAGTAGGTTCGGATGTGTCACACGATATCGCTCTAAGCATATCACTACCCCGTAGGGTACGCATTCCGGTCTAATTCCTGTTTCCGTACTTAACATGTATATACGTTCATAAAAATGAAAACAAAAAACTCAAAAAACATGGACCATATCAGCACACAAGGACTCAGTGAAGTAGGTCCGGATGTGTCACACGATATCGCTCTAAGCATACCACTACCCCGTAGGGTACGCATTCCGGTCTAATTCCTGTTCCTGAAAACAAAACAAACATTGGCCATGGCAAAAACGCCTCCATGTTGCTGTTCCGTCTGGTTGACCAGACATAGCACATTTTCACAAAATTTATCATGAACACTCGAATGTAATGATTTTATTACAGATATAGAACTCAAGTAAACGTATTATTAACATGGGTAATAAATGACCAGTGTATTGACAAAACATATATATTTTTGCAATACTTTTAAAGCAAAGTGCTGTTTTCTCTTCATCTTAATGAAACATGAAGCAGTATTATAGTTTCAAATGAAATATAATGTAGATGTAAAAATAAGTCATGCTGTATTTTGTAGTGAATAGGATTTCAATAATCGTGACCCAATCACATTTTCACAGGTTTTTTCCTCAATATGAATTATTTTGTCAGTTCAGCTTTTAAATCCAAAATATTTAACTCAAAATAATACCTCTTGTTCACATATACTGCAATTTAGTTAATTTTCCACTTAAAATTTCTTGTTATGAAATTGATAATGGTAAAACAAAACTTGTTTTGCAAGTTCTTTCTAAGTTTAAGCTCTACTGGCTAAAGGCATTCGTGCGTCTGTGTTTGTTGATTGTGTTTGTAAACGTTTTATATTAAACTGATTTTGCTGTAAGTTTGTACTTATGAGCTAAAACAGCGGAAACTCATTTCGTCATTTCGTCATCATTATTTATTGTAATGAGCGGTGAGATTTTTTATAGGTTTATGTTTACACAAACTGTTCTTGGTACACACTAATATGAATTTAATTAGATAGAATATTATACATAGTTCCCCATCTACAATATTAACCTCCCTTGTTCTTAACTGTCGGCCATTTTGATAGGCACAACTGATAAGCCCTTTACAGGAGTTATTTAATACGATGTGATAATTGAGAAAATACCAAGAGAATTTGCATGTGACAACCAGTTTTTCTTCAACTTACTGAGCTAAATGCCCACATGATCATAACGAATAAGTTATGTTTTATATATCGGATTAGTTTATCATTGTTTACATTAAATTCCCAATAAACTTTAAGGAAATTTGCCTATCAAAATGGTCGGCAATTCAGAACAAGGGAGGTAAATATTGTAGATATGAGAACTATGTATTCACTATTTCTCCACAAACTATTAAACTTTTAGTAGAAAAATGGAACGATGTTGTTCACTTGAAGTTGCTGAGCATTTTTCTTTCTGTGGGAATGGTTAGTTTCTACTTATTTTGCATGAATTGTCGAGTCAAGCTTTTAACTCTGGATGACTGCTTCCTGGACAGTTTTACAAAATAGCTAGAATGTTATTAAATACGTTTTACAAAATAATGATCTTAGTAGTATTCTATGTAGTAAACAATGTTGATCAAGAGGAATACTAGAATCACTCTGCTTGTAGGTCGGTTGATTGGTTGTTCTGTCCTATATATAACATATGTAGTCCGTGTGGCTACTTCTTCAGTTTTCAAGGGATAGCAATGCAATTTGATAATACAAGTACCATGATACATGATTTGTAGATGTGCAAGACATACATTTCTGTGCATCCATCGAAATGTTTCAGAATGCTGTCCCTTTGAACTGAAGTCTCGTTTTAGAACATATGTAATAACATTATAGTTTATGTTGCAAACTACGTTAGTTTTGAATGAATTTCATTGGAACTTGGCATGTAATCAACATGATGGTACTCTTTACCTTTTCCCCATCCATCCTTCTGACTGTCTATACCAATTATTTGTATACAACCTTTCCAGTTCAACTCCAATATTATTCAATATACTGACACAATAAAGTGTAATAAGGCAATTGTGATATGTTAATCTATGTTCAAATGATCTGTGATCTGAAGTGAGCTCCTTGCAGTCTCCACATTAAGTGCTTTGATTACCTCATGCTCCTATGATCTCTACGGGTATATCATCTTTCTCATAATTAACTGTGATCGTTCATTTAGATACACCCAGTTTATTAAAAATGCTCATGGTACGATCATACTTAAATTTGCCGCAAGACCAGTTATCGCACGATTGTGTTTTAGGTGTAGACTTCTGCAGATGACATTTGCTAAACAGACTTCATTGAATCATTATTTAAAATGTTATAAACTATGAAAATAGATATGAGTGTTCTGTGTTGTTTCAACTCTCCTAAATACATAATTTTATCTCGATAAAACATCAAAATGAAATTTGTTTACCTAAGAAGCATAAAGAATAGAGCATGTTGGTGTATAATTATAACTTTGTTTGAGATAGTACACAATGCCTTTTCACTTGTCAACATTTCGACATGAAGGAGTCAGGTAGATTGGCACAATCCACAACTGCCATAACACAGTCAAACACATGCACGCATTTCAATTCGTATAGTAGCATACTTCTACCACCTGTTAACTACATACATAACTAGAACATTAGGTTGTTTTCACGTTAAAGCGTTGACGGGTGTCATGTTTAATTGCAGAACTGGTTGGGAATCAATCTTGTCTAAATGTAATGTTATATGAGTGATTCGTATCGCACTTATATGTTCTGTTTCGGTTTACATACATGGGTTAGACAATACACATTCGTTGTTATTGCAAAAAACGGGTCGGGAATCAAACTAGATTAAATGTCATGTATTATCAATAATATATGTCTCACATATATTGTTTGTATTATTGTACACATAGATACCCGTTTAAGACTCTAGACATGCGCGTTGAACGATTTAAAGTTTTATGTTGGAAACGCCTTGAGAATCAAACTTGTCTAAATAGTATGTAATATGAGTTATATGTGTCGTGAATATATATTTTGAGGCTCTTACCAGCTAATGATATCAGCGCCGTATGTAAGGCACCAGCCCATGATGTAAGCGACAAGCTCTGCTGGTACCGATCCAGTAACGTTGAGTGGATAATTCCAGCGACAAATAAGGCACTTCCTAGAAGGCAGAACGTTCCAAATGATGATAACATCACCACCCAAGCCCACCCTCTGTCCATATCGCTATAGTCGATGTTATGTTTTACAGAGTGAGTTACATTTGTTTTGTCCAAATTTTCATTCCCATTTTTCTTGCTTTCATTTTCTTTCACCTCCTTTTCTTCATTTTCACTATACACACCGCTCATTTTGATATTAATCCCCTTACGCAATGTTAGATATTGTAACAAAGAATAAATATAATCCTTTTGTATGTGATTTCTTTCGTATAATGGTGTTAACGCTGTAATAGACAAGGTTGGATGATCATGTGTCGGTGCGTATGAAAGTAAAGAGTTGTGAAAAAAGCATTGCGTGAATTGCTTATTGGCCTATGCGCACTACAAACAAGTACAAGTATAAATAGTGTATTGCATTAAAACATAACATGTTTCATAGCAACGTAATGTACATTACGACAAAAGGCATGGTTTTGCAGGAGCGCATGATAGTATACAGTGCATATTCCTACATCACAAAATACGCAAACACTTCGTCAAAGTGGATAGACAAGTGAAGAAAAATTGATGGGAACAATCGGGTGGTGATTGGTTTTCTAATTTCCTCTCGTTTTTGTATACATCACTTTTCTGTAGTTGTCTACACTTTCGTAATGAAAACAGGCAAACAAGTTATTTCTGTACAAAATACATCTTAAGACACCGGAAATACGTAGTCAAAAGTCAAAACACGAACAAACTTTAAAAGTCCTGGAAAACCGAACGATCGACCCGGTCCGGACGCGGTTCGGTTAAGACTGATTTCACTGTTAATTATATATAATGACTATGTGTTGATGTGAATCATACATAACACACTTGATATCAATAAGACTAAGTGCCTAAATGATTATCAGATATGTTCACGTAGACCGGGCAATGAACTGAAACAAGTCATTAGGATATTGCATTCAAATGAGAATTATGTGAGTCGAATATGTTTATAATATGGGTATTAATGACAACTGGTGATATCCCTTCATTATGTATGGCAACTAGAACAATTAAAATATATCTTCTAAGATTCTATATATGCTAATAATTTAATTTCACAGCTCAATCAAGTAGTTAATATTTTTCGCAGTCCATCAATAGATGTTTGAAATCAAGAATTTATTCCCAAGCAGAAAATCGCTCGGCAATTTATCCTCCCTACTCCGGAATCCGAACGAATTTTTCTTTCCGAACTGTTATTTTACACGTAAAAATATCTCCCAAAAACCGGACGATAAGTTGCCGTACAAATATGTTAGATCGTAAAATGACTGAGAATTGAAAGAAGCCATAATAAGTGTGTCTGGGAATATATACCATTAGACGTTATCATCGTATGCATTCCGTTTTGACGGGAACAAGGTAAGACCGGGTACGAGGCGTACTAATTATGTAAACAGTTGGAACACATTGGACGTGAGCGCAGAAAACCCTAGATCATTATTTTCCTCTACGAAATGTCTTTTGAAATGAAGATATAAAGCATAGTTTTCAAGTATGGGGTTTTGAAAATATATCGTACTAAGCGCATAGCTTGTCAGGTTTTATGGACGGTTACGTCGCGAAACATCCATTAATTTCAGCTATGTTTGAAATGATTTGACATGTTAAATGAATAATTGAAATATTTGCTTGAGATTGATATATGCAACTTATTCAGTGAAACTATCAACATATAAATAAAATTCAAAAAATAGCTAACACATTTTCAGCACGGGTAATTGTTGCTGTAATTTCTACTTAATATTTCAATCTAAGAATGAATTGTAGGTCAAAATCTTAAGTTAATCATATTCAATGCTTTCATACAGTTGACAGGCGTCTATAGCGGTGCTTATTCGGAAGAATCGGAATTTTTCTAAAATTTCTATTACGAATAAACAAATTTCATTTGCATATAGATGAATTCAAATATCAACCAACATTTAGCACATCATGTATTAGCATATCGCACTACAAATCTTCCTTTTAGGAAATGAGCATAAATATGGTAGTCTTTATAAGTTATGATTTTAATCTATAAATTGATTTTTCAGGTTAACATAAATTTTGTAAATATTGTTGCTTAAATGTCCCTATGAATCTGCAAAATCGAATAAAAGAATACATTCAGACATTATACATTACATCGCAATAACGCAAACAACCTCTAGCGAACTTATCCAAATTACTGAAAGAATGTCTTGGCTACGGACATTCAATGGAGGAATCCTTTCCAGTCCCGAATCTCCTCTTATCCGAACTGTATAGTTTCTACGAAGGGTGTTCGGATTTGGGATTTTCCACTGTATGTATTGCAATTATATATGTTTGTATTAGTGATATCGCTTCCCATCTGAGATGTGTAGACTCAGTGATAAGACATTTGAAATGCTTATGATGATCCAATGTAATAAATGAATTATATAGCTGTGCTTGTGTTTATGTGCTGTCATGTACTTCTCGTGAAGAAATCGACCATAATTTAATATAGAAATTAATCACAATTACTTATACCTAATAATTGGTTATCAATGTCAACTAACTCACAATTTATGCAGTTACTATGAATAATAACTAAACAATGAATAGTGATTTAATCGATCACTTTTAAAGGAATCACCCCCATGTCTGCCGCACACCCCTATGATACTAATTGATATAAAAACGGAGAAGAGTATCAAATAAACAGCGAAGTAAGGAAGAGAAAACATATATAGAGGGTATATAATTCAATGTTACCGGTATGAACTAAAACGGGAAGGAAGGACATTTGGATACTAAAGGGATGAACTAAGTTGACGTTATTTAAATAATGAAGCGAAACACAACTTCTTTTCACCTCGATAATGGACAGTAAAATCACTGGAGGTATATATCGGCGAATATCGGTACGGAACAGTAAATATAATTAAAAAGTTACTTAAACGTAAACAGTCGTGTTTTATGAGTTTCAAATTACATTTTAATTTTTCTGATATACCTAATTAAAAAACGGAGAGGAGAAACGAATGTTACCGATTGAAACTGTTTTGTACGTCTCATTTTCTCATTTTCGTATGTAGCATCCAGTGATAAACACGATGTAATTTTAAAATATTGACAAGGCCTGAACTAATAATAAGATATTTACACTAAACGGTGAAACCTATTCAGATCGGCACCCTTCGCAGAACACGAATTTCATCTGCTGTATAGAGGTTGTTTCATGCAGATGACGAACGATGGGTCTACCGGTCAGCAGTTAAGCCGTTCGTCTCGTGCTATGATTCAAACATGACGTTCAAAGATTAGTAGTATGACTAGGTGAAAACTGTAATTTTTATACAAAATATGACAGGTATTTATGTTTGGTCTTAAAATTCATTGAACTTCATAAAACTTCATGAAAAAGCTTTCAGTGTAAGAAAAAAATGAGGAAAGTATTTTGTTCAAATAGAAAGTGGTTCGAGAATTTAAAAAATGTTTTACATGCCACAAACAATGTGTTCTCATACAATCAAAGTAATTTGGAACAAGCGAGTATTTTTCTCTTTTTCTCAGTATGCTGTATTTAAATGGTCAACAATAAACGTGGCATATCTGAGAACATGAACAAAGTCAACTCCAAATTATTACACGAAAGTGACGTGATTGGTTTTCAGACGATACCACTCATGTACCGTCTATAGTAGTGTGGCAATTTGAAAGGCATACAACAATGGTACCCGTTTCCAAAACACAAAAGGACTGAAAACCGGTAACCAGCTCATAAACGCCCACATCCAAATTTCACTCAACGAAGTAGTTCCAAAATTCTAACAACCACGGACATATATAGTTTATATGTGCATGACCTAACGAAGTAATATCATGAATTATTCAAGACCACGAAATGTTGAAAAAGTGACGCGCTAAAGTGGTTTGTGAACTAATAAGCTGTTCTTTTTAGTTTAAATGGGTTCAAAAACGTTTCGGTAACGATGGTTGTTTTTCCGCTTTTGACATATCACGAAGAAGGTACTTGAGTAGTTTTCGGATGGATACTGATATGTTTAGTGTGCGCGAGGCTTAAACTGCCAGCGCTATAAACGCGGTAAATTCGTGAAACGAACGCACATATAAATGGTTACTCGGATTCAGATTGTGTTTTAAAGATATAAATCGACGACAAGTTATACTGCAAGAGTAGTATAGGGGTCGGTTTGGTGCCATGAACTGCGCATGCGCGTCGTCCATTTTGTATCTGTTTTTAATATCGTTAAATTATATGTACATGAAACTTACACCGACGTTTAGCCCTCAAAATACTTAGCATTTTGAAGTATCATGCTTACATACAGCTCAATAGATAATAAAACTGTTCAATCAAAGCGCTGAAAGCACTGGAGTTGTTCGGTTTTGAACACTGGTTTTGTGTTTCACAGATTCACAGAAAGTGCAAAGTAAAATACCTAGGTAACGTCTGGTCATTTTGTACAAGTGAAATTCGATATTGGGACGAAGTGATTTACTCGCAGATGCTCATTTAAATTAATTGAATTGACACAATGCATTTTAGTATAGAAATACAAAGCCATTGTGAGCATTTAACAATAATCAAAGCATGGAAAGTGCTGACAGCGAGGAGCTCACTGCAGATCACAGATGTCACTTGGACATAGATTTACCGATCACAATAGCCTATCAAGAACACTTTGTTATGTCAGTATATTTAATAATATAGGAGTTGTATACATAAGATTGCATTCACATAATTGTTATAGACAGTCAGAAGGATGGATGGGGAAGATGTAAACAGTACCTTCATGTTAGTTACAGAATAACCTCAATATTAAGACCACAATTGGGGCTCATGAAAAACGGTCTTCTAATTGAGGTGATTTTAATATTAAGGTTGAATAAAGAGCAAAACATTGAAAATGAACTTGAAAGTTTTCTTAATTTTGAGGTGGTCTCATTATTTAGGTCATCTTTAAGTTAGGTTTGAGTGTATATGTCGAGCTTACTGACTAACGTAGTTTGCAACATAAACTACAATGTTATTACATATGTTCTGAAAGGAGACACAGTTCAAAGGGACATAATACTACAAAAAAATGATGGATGCACAGTAAATTTATGTCTTGTACATCTACAAATCATGTATCATGGTAATTGTATTACCAAAGTTCATTGCAATCCTTTGAAACTGAAGAAGTAGTTAGCTCACAAACTACATATGTTATTCATTTGACAGACACACCAATCGACAGTGTGATTCTAGTATTCACCTTGATAAACATTGTTTGAGGGCGTATAAATACAAGGCATAACCGACTACTAAGACCATTATTTTGTAAAACTTTTTAACTATTTTGTAAAACAGTCATCAAGAGTTTAAAGCTTGACTCTATGTAAAAGAAGCAAAAACTAACCAGTCTCACAGAAAGAAAAATGTTCAGCAACTTAAGTGAGCAACATCGCTCCACTTTCTTTCAAAACTTTATTAGTTTCTAGAAAATTAGTTTTCAATGTAATAAGTTGAATAATTACATGTAAGTGTGTACCAAGAACAGCCCACTTATCAATGAAAAGTATGTGCAAATGCAGTATCTGCAGTTTTATGTGAATCGTAGACCAATAAAAAATCTGATAATAAAGACAAACTTAGTTTAATATAAAAAAAATTCGAACACAATCAGCCGTTATACACAGACACACACAATAGACAATTCCCAATGACATAAGTTCAATGGCCAAAGCAAAATTTAGAAAGCTTTACCACCCAAAACTTGCAAAAAATATGTTTCATTTTATCATCATCATCAAGTTCATAACCCAAAATTTATGTGAGAAAATTAGCTGAATTTCAATATATGTAGACTAGAGGTATTATTATTTAAAAACTTTGGATAAATATTGGGTACTGACAAAATAATACATATTCAGGACAAAACCTGTAATGGGGCCGTCACACCATAACGTTCTGGTCAGCGTTCTATGAACGTTCTAAGAATGTTTAATCGTTCAATTTTGGAGCGTTCTAGGGTGAGATGGACTCATCAAGCGTGTGACTAGCGTGTGACTAACGCATGAGGAGCGTGTACCAGCGTCCAAGTAAGACACCCCTGAAAACTATTAGCGTGTGCTGACGTGTCACTGGCGCGCGACGAACGATTTTTCAACGTTAGACGAGCGTGTTGAGCGTGTGACTAACGTGTGACTAACGACAGACTAGCGTGTTGCTGGCGTGTGGGTTTCATGAGCGCTAGGGGTCCGTTCAGTGGTCGTTGATAGGTCGCCAGTGAGTCGTTTACTTCAACGTAAAGATTGTGAACGATTAATAACAACCAAGTAACGCTAGGGTAACGACTGACTTACAATAGCCGAACGCGTGCAACGTTCGGCGAACGTTAGTACAACGTTCCACGAACGTTCTCCAGCGTTCTCCAGCGTTTAAAGTTAAACGTTGAAGAACGCTGGTCTCCATGAAAACTTTTGTGCATGTTCAAAACTTTATTTTCGGACCAGCGTTCTCCGCCGATCACCGACGATCACAGACGATCACCGACGATTACCAGCGTTCACCAGCGTTCACACAACGCTCTTCTGGCGCTATACCAGCGACCACGGACGCTTACCAACGTTTCCTCAAACGTCATAGAACGCTGACCAGAACGTTATGGTGTGACGGCCCCATAAAACTGAGTTTGGCTCACGACCATTGAAATCATATTCACTACAGTATGACATAATTCCACATCTACATTTTATTTCATTTGTAAAATTATAATACTTCATTTATGTTTTCTTAAGAAGAGAAAATAGCACTTTGATTTAAAAAGGTTGCAACCAATATTTTTTGTCGATACACTTGTCATTTGTAGAAGAGACACTTTCAGCAATACTAGTTACTACTATATTTTTATGCATGTTAATAATGAGACGTTTCCTTGACAATGCTTATTTCACGAAAATTATTACATAAATTACCGAATTTCCATAATATTATCTTTAACCGATCATAACATTCATGCCTTCATGACACAGTTTTATGTGAAAATGTGCTATGTCTGGTCAACCAGACTGAAAAGCAATTTCCAGAAAACTACATAGATCTACATTGTAATATCAGTACATTGTTTTCATGCTTATCATTTTGAGATAAACTCATAAATTCAACACTTGAAATAAATTTGCAAAGATATATTCCTATAAAAAGTATCAAAAATGTGTCTAGAAACAGCGACTGTAATTATAACATAGAAATATTTAAGGATTTCTGCCACATGTTTATAATTTACAATACATGTCACAATTTGCAACTGTCAGGTGGCATTGACACATGCTGAAAGGTTGACAATCTCGAGGGTTTGCAAGAATTATATTCCTAAACACAAGACATCAGTCATTCAATCACAAATGCATATATCAGTCCACACTTAAGTTTCAGTTTTGAGAACAGATTTGAACATTCATTTTAACAGCATTTTTAAATAAGTCATTCCAGGATGTTATTTGCTGCACTTCATGACAACACATTATTCAAAGATGGTCAACAGTCAAATGGAACTCTTTTCAGCGTCGAAAAATATTTCTTCAGCAGTATCACTAAATAACAAGAAAACAGAAAATGTTGACAGTAATTTTCATAAATACAGGCATATTTACTTTATTTACCAAGGCCATTTTTCACTTTTCTCAGTTTTTTACAAAATTGCAAATGGAAAACATAGGCTGTGTAGCTAAGTACTTTTGGCATGATGAAACCAAATGAATCAGAGGGGAAAGTGAGCGAGATGTTGGGCTCAAACCCACAACCCCCTAAACACTGGTACAGCCATTTACCGACTCAGCCTACGGAGTGGCCATCTAACCCCCACACAGTAAATGAGTAATTTAGCCTGCTGTAAAGGTCATTTGTATGCATTCTGATATGCATTTTGAATACATTCAAGAAATTCGCTCGATCCGACCTCGGACGACTTATTAAGATCTGGGGGCCGTTTTATCAACGCGTCTTACGACGTTTTTTGTCGTAAGTCTGTCGTAAGACGCCGAATTTACGACAATGGCGTTTTATCAATGTTTGTCGTAGCTAAAATGTCGTAACTTTGCCGATTTTTGTCGTAACTTTTAAGACAGGTCCGAGGCAGTCTTAACGTGTCGTAACTCAAACAAAAATGGCAGCCATGTTGTTAAATCGAGTCCGCTTCAACGACATTTTAAGCATTTTCAACAAATAAAGCCTAATTCGAATACTTTTGGGACGAAGTGTTAATGACGGGTACGAAGTTTAAGGAGATTGAATTGCTTAAATGTAAACACAATTTAAGAAAAACAACTGAAATGCCTTCGCTGGATCTATGTCAGTTTGACCCAGGTAATCGCTTGTTTTTTTTCGTTTTGGTAAAATTTCTTTGTGTGCATTTTATCTTTATGTTCATATTTCTGCCATATTTTTGGGGGTCATGGAACCTTAAACAAACATTTTTTGTGCCTAATTAATTAATTGACTTGATGAAAATGAAGTTGCCAATCGCCAACGCTTAACTCACGGCGGCTATTTTTTCGATTGTCGCCGATCGCCGCCCAATATATATCTCAACATTTTCGAATACATGTATCAGTCAGTATATACGATTTGCATCATGTCTTTCAAATTTCAATGTCGATTTCAATAAGTCTAACAATTAGTCCGCTTTTGTATATCATTGTGCATTTAATATGTAAGAGTATTAACAAGTGTACGCAAGACGTGTTTGGATTATAAAACTAGCTTATTTATTACTGTCTGGCATACCAAATTGGCGTATGATCACCAAACCTATTCATCGCCAGTCGGATTTTAACCGTACGTTAAATGCAATAATTACATTACAATGTGCAGCAGTCTTATACGGCTTTTAAGTGATGCCTAATACAAGATTATATGCTAATATATAACAGCTAATTGTGCGTTAAATGTATCTTAATGACAATCCTAATTACCCCGACATGACTATGTAAGTTTCTAAACTTCTATCAACCACGTCTTCACTGAAGGATTTCTTTAATCTTGAATCATGGTTACTTTGCATGACTTAAATGATTTTTTCTATACTGATCTAAACTGAAATAACCCACAATTTTGTTCTTCGAGATCTTCACTTTATGACAAATAGATCTGAAACAACGAACGTAAATTTGACAGGTTTACGTCGATAAGAGCAATTGATCGCCATGTTAACTATTAATATTGACGACGCGAATGTGACAGGTGTGTGGGAGTATGACGCACCGGAAGTTCCGTATTCTAGACCGCGTCTCGATTTTTACCGTCTTACGACAACATTTTGTCGTAGCTTCGACACCTTTGATAAAACTGGCTGACGATATCTTATTTATTTGTCGTAAGTTCTGGAGTTAAGATAAGACATGTCGTAGATACAACAGTGTAGCATGTCTGTTGTTTTGGCATCATCATCAAGTCAAATTCGACAATCTGTCCCAGGATTACGCCCTACATGTGGCAAATCGGGAGACTGCACCTCAAAAAGCGGGAGATTGAGACTCAAAACGGATTTTTTTTGTGTAGCTGAAATTTTGTCAATATCATGTCTTCATCCGTATCATAAGCTGTAATTGGCAATATCCTGCGAATTAACTCGTAATCTGATCGTATTTTGATCGGTGATTCCACGGTTTAGAGCGTCTATATAACCCCAAAAACGTGATTTTCGGACTGGTATCCCGATTTTATACTTTCGGTTATAAGTTTGACAAGCAATTTCAGCGAACCAGACATTGAACTAAAAATACCCCATAATAAAATGGACTATGTTTACTTTCAAAATTGGGTGACTTCACATGTCGGCAATGTACTTTTTCCCTTGTATTGCGTTTTCATGGAGGCCGCCATTTGTTCGCTGTCATGGGAAAATTCCTACGCAGTGATCTCCCCTTATAGTATATTGCATTCTCGACAGTTATTTCCGTACCACTTCATTACTCTATCATTAATAATTAATTAACAGTTGACAATAAAGTATTCAATTTAAACATTTTCCGTAAATCGTCGATATGCAACGGAACGATTACGGATACTTGAATTTCCCATGCACACGCGTAATACGTAAATGATCAATTGCACTGGACGTAGTTGGCCGAGGTTTTCCGAATATTACTTCCGTAGTTAAGTCGTTTTCGTAGTTATGCGATGCGACTGTCGAAATTTGTCATAGAACTAGTTGTTTTACCGAACAACTAAAAACAGCAATTTAGGTATCAATGTTGCTTTATAACAAACCTGTTAAGTATTTAAACTTACGCTAATAGTTGAAAAAGTGTACCAAATCAAAATTAAATCGGTTGGTATATTAATTATAAATACTTTTGTCAACATTGAACAGTTCTCTTTATATCAACGGTTTCAATTGTTTCCGCGACAGATTTTCAATAGATCATCTATTGTTGATGGTGATCAAACATATGTTTTGCATTTAAAACATGTTTTCGGATGTACTGAGACAAATGCAAGTTTTCCTTGTTATCTCGCACTATAATAATATTGAGGTGTTCCAAATCCATCCTTGCGTTTCATTTTGAAAAAATAGACATTCCTAAACGATACTTTCAATCGTTTTGACTTGCTTTATAATAAACATGTCTCGTCAATTAAATCGGTTGGTATAGTGAATGATAAATACATGTTTATCATTCACTTGCTCTCTGATTGATGGACTTGAGATTGTAATCAAACAGCTGATGAATGTTGACAAAGGTCATAATGCATTGCACTGGACCATAACCAGTTTAATGTTATGTATGAACTTGTAGTATTGGTAAAGAACATCTACAATATTCATCGTTATATTAAATTTTTCTTAAATTTATAGGTTTGTCAGAAAATGTTTTATTTATGCAATACTTTCTGAAGTGCTGATTCTTTTTTCAACGGGTGGGTGCGGTCCACACAAGTTTGAGAATATAAACGTTAAATTAACTCAGGTAACGAAAGATTTACGATCAGAAAAGAGGATAGTCTGGAAATTAGGAATAATGAGTTGTCAAAAGCTGTACTGATTTCCGCTGCCACAATTCTACTTGAATGGCATGTCAATGGAATACAACTACAACAAGCAGTGAACATTAAAGACAAGGTAACTCACAGTATATACTTGTGTGACAAATCAAGCGTTGTGTATTGGAGCTGAACTGCATTCTTTCGTCTGCTTTAAATCACAGATAAACATACAAGCAGTACGTTTAAAACGTCATTATAGCCACTAATGCAAATCTTACAAAATGGAGAATTCGTACCTCACCTTTATGTCACCACTGCGCACTTTTTTATCTATCGAATGTCCTTATATAGCTTCGCTCTGGACTCGATTAACATTACTTTTAAGAAAATAGGGAACAATCTAAACTTCCAGTAATTAAAGTACATTGTCTTAGGTTACAAATATGGACTGAAAGAATAAACTGATGTCAATATTATCATATATTTAATTGTTTTTTTGCATTTATAAGTCATTTTTTGTCATTGAAAGGAGAACAAAACAAGAAAGTATTAAAACTTGTTTATGCAAAAATTACAGCTGGCATAAAACATACTTAAAACACGAAAGAATGCGTCCACTTCTATACAAAAGTTTCATAATAACATCAGTAAAGATAAATAAGATCGTACACAATTATCACATTCTCTTCTTTTTTTACCTC
The DNA here is from genome assembly GCA_032209605.1 of Mactromeris polynyma. Taxonomy (NCBI): domain Eukaryota; kingdom Metazoa; phylum Mollusca; class Bivalvia; order Venerida; family Mactridae; genus Mactromeris; species Mactromeris polynyma. The sequence goes on from JASFXZ010000012.1 coordinate 9,891,325, forward strand.
TCATTTTTTAAGACGAATGTAAGAATTTGAGTGAAATACTAAAATTGTTTATATGCCGCTTATATAATGAAAGTTTATATGCTATTTAAAGTATTTATGAAATTGTAATGTGTTTACAAGACGAGAGTTTATATAATTATTATTGAACAGTGTATATGTTTAAATGCATTTTAAAAATAAATGTTAATACAAAAAATAGACGAAAACGCGAGTCTTTTATATACATTCGTCCTATATTTCGTTACAAATCGTATGCAAGTAAAGGATCTATTATACGGGCTTTGAGTACGCATAGAAATATTCAGTTTACGTGGAAACTCGCCAGGGACATTCCCGCCGAGACAGTAACCCTCGAAATAGATATTTTATACGTACCAGAGGTCAGTGGATGATTCTTATACAGCACCGGTGTTTATGCGAGATATACCGATTTAGTATGTAAGAATGTAAGACAAGAAAAAGAATATATCACAAGCTTCGTGTAAGGATGGAAATAGCCGGCTCTCGGGTAACTGTTTAGGCGAGAACTCGTCTGAGACTCGTTCTCGTTGAAACAGTAACCCTCGGGCCTAATAATTAAATACATACCGGAAGCCAGTGAAATACATATTTGTGCATATCTTTTTTAAGAAATAAACTATTTTATCTGTTCTCAATTTCTGAGTGATAATTTAAGATCATGTATGGGGAGGCATTGTCTTGTATATGTGATGTTCCCTGTAACTCTTAGAACTTCAAGGTGCTCGTCAGAGTCAATTGCTATAGTAGGCGAAATTCGAGGACACTCGTCCAAAGCCTTTAGATCTGAATCGCTAAATTGTGCTACATACACCTGAAGAAAGCTGTCCATGTCTAAAACAAATAGCGGTAAGCATTTGGGACATCAGCTGGAGAACGGATTTGAGCTGACATCACACACACCAAAGAACTAACCCCAAAGAAATTTGCTGTTGAAATACTGCAATAACAGAAAAAATTCATACGCCACAGCCGTTCTATTGATCATTGATACGTCGTATCACCCGTGAAGTGCATGGAACATGCAAGTGTAATGTCGTTATTTTCCGTATTCGTTCCGTTGTATATCGACAATTTACGGAATCTGTTCTAAATTGAATGTTTTTTGTTTAATTGTCTACGGTTCAATATTTACGCATGGAATAGTTGTTGTATGTTGGCAACCCTGATTCCTTTAATTTGATTAATAATTGGAACAAGAACATTGTTCTGCTGTTTTTGACTGACACTGTGTGTCAATCAAGTTTGCCGTAAGGAAAAATAACGTGTTTGTGAGAACGTAAGAAGAAAATAAACTTTACATCATTTACAACTAGTTTAGTAAGTTATTCCCCTAGACAACAGATATACAACATGGTGGAGAATCCAAAGTTTTAATTTTCACAACGTTTTGGACTGAAGAAAACGAATGAGTATATTTACAACGGCTTACCATTTACAACACGTGTTCCCACCCACCACCTGAAGTTGAACAGGCTATTTATATGCTGTGAATTTAGATTCCAACTCCGTAATGGATCTCTCTGACCCTTTTGGAATGGCTCCATTCACCCCAGGTGAACATCATTCACACTCTGTCAGTTCTCCAGTTATACCTAGTGGTGTCACAACAACAGCTGCACCAGCCACGGCTACAACCTACCTCATGCCGAATTATAGTGTTCATTTTTCAGACAAAATAGTTCAGAAATTCTCTGGATACATGCATGAGAATGCTTTGAAGTTTATTAGAGAGTTTGACAGTTTCCTCACCTTGTCTAACATAAACTCTGAAACTGAGCCACAACGGGCAATTGCTGCTTTCCACCTCCATTTGAAAGGGCCCGCACTACAATGGTTCATGACATTAACAGACAAGTCGTCTTGGGAAGCGGTGAAGATCGAATTTTCAAAGGAATTCTCCAACACCAGTGACCCAATTTACATTTCGGAAAGTGCATTATTTGATAAGCTAGTTTTGGGTCAACAACAACCAATTGAGGAATTTCATGCTCTTGTCAGTGAAAAAGGTCATCAACTAGGAAAGCCTGAACGTGACATAATAAGCAAATTTATTCAAGGCTTACCAGATCAATTGGCATTCTTTGTTCGTGCTAGTCGAGTCACTTCATACCGAGATGCTTTGCATTCTGCTAAAATTGGAGAGGCCCATGGATATCGTAGTGTGAACACTCACATTACTACTTCGATCTCGTCGACGTCTCCTTCGCCAGCGCCTGTACCTCCTAGTCCTATTCAACCATGGACTCGGAGGCCACCAACTGTCTGCTACAAGTGTGGCGGATCCAGACATATTCAACTTTCGTGTAATTGGACGGGAATTGGTTCTAAAACCCCAACTTTACAGTGTCAATTATGTGATCAGATTGGACATAATGCCAAATACTGTATAAAGAACCCAAACAATCACAATGTGCCTCAACATCAGACCAATAAGTGCCAGTTATGTGGAATCGATGGTCATATTGCGAAGAATTGTGACCAATTACAACAACAGCAGGCGGGAAACTAACAGGGCCTGGACCTGGAAGTGCGCTCAGGATTCCGGGCCAGGCTGAACACAGCATCCATTATGATAATGCGCATAACTTAATGTATTTGAATGTGTTTGTTAGACAGAAACAACTTACAGCATTATTGGATTCTGGGAGCAGTATAAATGTTCTTTGTCTGTCATTTTTTGAGTCGATTCCAGAATCTGAGAAGTCTGAAGTTTTCCCATGTTCAGAGTCTATTCTTTTAGCAAACAATCAGTCTGTTGCCATTTATGCTACTGCCAAAATTCGTATTAGAAATTCATTTCAGGATGTTGGTCATTTTGTCTTTGTATATGTTCTTAAAGATGCTTCTCATCCTATGATATTAGGTACAAGATACATGCAAGAACATCAGATATCTCTAGATTTTAGCAAGAAATGTTTCACTTTTGATGTTAGGAAAACAACAAAAGTTAAGAGTGCAAAGACTTTGGTTATTGAACCAAACGCTGAGTGTGTTGTACAGGGTGTTCTGGATACCAGAGTTGGGATTGGCATGCAAGGACTCTGTCTTGGACACTCTGAGATAGCAAACAAGGGTGCTTTGGTTTCGAGAGCTATAGTCACTTGTATGCCAGATCATATAGTTAGTGTCAAGATACTTAACCCTGGTAATGAAGTTATTCACATTCAGAAAGGTTGTATATTAGCTAAATTTGAACTTTGCGACAATTCATGTGATATTATACCTTTTAAATCGTGTGCACATATGACTGTTGAGAAAAGCAGTCCAGATGTTGGTATAACATGTTGCGAGACAGTTCACAGAAAATCTGATAACGATCTCCTCTCGAATCCCAAACCGTCGTCTGATAAGACCCCTCCTGCTGATGTTGATCAGACTGATTATGACAAGTTTAAGTCCCACATTCGTATAAACAGTGATTTATCACAGTCTGACAGTGACCGTCTATATCAAGTTTTATATAAACACCAGAAGGTATTTGTCACACCTGATAATCCTGATATGGGTTTTACCCATCTGGTTGAACACAAAGTTTCTCTCAAGCCTGATGCTGCTTCCAAACATCAGCGGCCTTATAGATTACCCCCTGACAAACGAGAGGTACTTCGTAATCAGTTAGATCACTTATTAGAACAGGGTATTATTGCTACTGTTGATGAACATGAGGATATTCCGATCACTAGCCCGATTGTTCTTGTGGTGAAAAGGAATAAGCCAAAAATTGATCCTAATGATATCACACGTGAACAGAGTTTGTCGTCGTATAGGTTTTGTGTAGATTTTCGCTATTTAAATAGCCAAACTCAAGATTTTCGATACTCTATACCAGATCTGCAAGAACTTACCGAGTCGTTATCGGATAACACACCTCAATACATGTCATCTCTAGACATGAGTTCAGGATTTTTTCAGATAGGTCTTACTTCTGACAGCGCTAAGTACACAGCATTCAATACATGTTATGGCACTTTCAAATTTTTGCGATTGCCTATGGGACTACGTCAGAGTTCTAATGTTTTTCAGTTGCTTATGGATAAACTTCTAAAGAACCTGACCTTTGTGTCTGTATTGTGCTATTTAGACGACTGTTGTATCATATCTCAATCATTTGACAAACATTTAAAGGACCTTGAGGATGTTCTCAAAAGGTTTGAATTGTCTGGGTTAAAACTTGGCCCTTCGAAATGTTCATTTGGGGTAACTAAAGGGGAATTTCTTGGTCACGAGATTTCTAGTGAGGGTATACGTCCACCGTCGAGTAAGTTGGATATAATTGCTAACTACCCAACACCAAACTCGCGCAAAGAATTACAGCGTGCTTTGGGAATGTTCAATTGGTTCAGAAAATACATAAGAAACTTTAGTGTCATGGCAAATCCACTATATCAACTTATGAAAAACGGAATACCTTTTATATGGACTTCAGCATGTAGTGACGCTTTTTCCGCACTAAAAGACAGTTTATTGAACTCTGAAGCGCTTGCCTTTCCAAGATATGATTTGGAATTCCGACTAGCTGTAGATACTTGCTCTAAAGGTCTAGGTTACATGCTTTATCAAATTCATGAGAATGGACAGAAGCGCGTTGTGAGATTTGGGTCTAATGGGGCCGTCACACCATAACGTTCTGGTCAGCCTTCTATGACGTTTGAGGAAACGTTGGTAATCGTCCGTGGTCGCTGGTATGGCGCCAGAAGAGCGTTGTGTGAACGCTGGTGAACGCTGGTAATCGTCGGTGATCGTCGGTGATCGGCGGAGAACGCTGGTCCGAAAATAAAGTTTTGAACATGCACAAAAGTTCTCATGGACTCCAGCGTTCTTCAACGTCTAACTTTAAACGCTGGAGAACGCTGGAGAACGTTCGTGGAACGTTGCACGCGTTCGGCTATTGTTAGTCAGTCGTTTCCCTAGCGTTACTTGGTTGTTATAAATCGTTCACAATCTTTTCTTTGCAGTGAACGACTCACTGGCGACCTGTCAACGACCACTGAACGGACCCCTAGCGCGCACAGCGTGCGAATAACGTCAAACGAACGTCATACACGTTAGTCACACGCTCAACACGCTCGTCTAACGTTGACTTATCGTTCGTCGCGCGCCAGTGACACGTCAGCACACGCTAATAGTTTTCAGGGGTGTCTTACTTGGTCGCTGGTACACGCTCCTCATGCGTTAGTCACACGCTAGTCATGCGTAAGTCACACGTTAATCACACGCCAGATGTGTCGACCTCACCCTAGAACGCTCGAAAATTGAACGATTAAACATTCTAAGAACGTTCATAGAACGCTGACCAGAACGTTATGGTGTGACGGCCCCATGAAGGCTTATCAAAGTGGCAACAGTCATATGGACCCACTAAATTGGAGCTCCTAGGACTGATTACCAGTGTTTTGGACTGCGCATCTTACCTTCGTGGCAGACATTTTGTTGTTGAGTGTGACCACCAAGCTCTCAAACCCTTATTCCAGAAAAAGCTAAAAGGCGCTATCTACGAACGTTGGCTGGCGATTTTACAACAGTTCAACTGTGACATTCAGTGGAAGTCTGCATCTCAAATGGTTGTGCCAGATGCATTATCGCGTATGCCATCGTATCAAGAGGTGTTATCGTGCAGTCCTGAAGAGGATGACATGTTTTTCCCCTATGTGCCAGAGAAACATACAAACGTTACATTGAGGTTGCATGACAATGACACTTTGCATCTGAATAAGATGGTGATCCATGCTCATCAAAGTAATCTTTACGATGCTGATACTGAAGATAATATAGACAATGATTCAGTGACACCTACAAGGAAATTGAAATTTCGTCATAGAAATAACAAATCTCGTTTTGTGAAAGATATTGGAACATCAAATGATGTCGGACAGTTACGTCATATTGAATCCGGTGGAAACATTAATGACACATGTAGTGATGATAATATAGATTCATGTGCTGACAGTGTTCGGTCTAAAATAGAGGCTTGTCTGCCAAGTGCTGATGGTAAGACTGATGTTTCTGACGTTATAGTTCCAAATAATATGACTTACGGCAGTATTCCTTCCAGTGACAATTCTTGTGAATCACAATATCTGGATCATTTGAAGTCGAGGACGTGCAGATCTGCCAAATGCTCAATCAGAATCTTCCAACCACAATTGTGATACTACAAATGTGGATGAACAGAGCTCGCATAGTTCTGTTCACGATGACTTATCATCACTAGAAATTGTCCCACCTGGTCATGTTAAATCTTTCCCAGCCCAACTTTGTAGTCCTTCAGATGATGTCAATATTGAACCTGCGTCTGACACTGACCAGTCACCAACGTCAGGACAACATGGCGACTCTGATAACGAGCAGTCAACGACGTCAGGACAACATGGTGACAATCCTGTGACTGACCAATTGTTGACATTACCAGCTATCACATTACTTGACATGACTGTAGAACGTATACGCAATGATCAAGATCATGATATGTCTTTGCAGCCAATTAAGGTTTTTCTAGCTACAGGTGATCTGCCAGAATCTCAGAGGCTAGCTCGTTCCATTCTTTTACAGCAGTCTGATTATATGTTACATGACAATGTGTTGTTTCATTCCAGGGTTTCCCGTGCAATACGCACCAAACTTTTGAGTAGAGGTCATTATCAACTGGTTTTGCCAGACTCATGTATCCCTGCTGTTTTGTCATTGTTTCATGATTCCCCCTTAGCTTCTCACAGTGGCATACATGATACTCTGGATAGGATCAAGGAACACTATTTCTTTTCGGATATGGCGAAACGGGTGTCGGAATATGTGCAGTCGTGCCATGCATGTCAATCTCGGAAGGTTACCAGGTTGCATCAGAAGAACGCTATTGTAGCTCACCCAACCCCTAGTGCTCCATTTTCAGTTTGGCAAATTGATTTATATGGGCCGCTACCCATTACTCCCAGGACTAATGTGTATATATTTACAGCTGTTTGCTTGTTTTCCAAGTATATCTATGCAGTGCCACTCCGCAACAAAGATGCTACCACAGTTGCAGAAACGCTGTTCAAGTTATTCACAACTTTTGGTGTCTGTGATTGTCTCTTGTCAGATCGAGGCTCGGAATTCACTGCTGCCGTTACTGCAGTATTGTGTAGGTTGTTGCAGGTGCCACAGCAGTTTTCCCCTAGCTTTGTACATCATTGTATGGGAGCAGTGGAGCGTAGCCATGCCACTCTTGCTGCAAGACTCACACCTTACATGAATGCAGAATGTAGCAATTGGGATTTGCACATTGATAGTGTTGTTTTTGCCATGAATAATGCTGTCAATGCTGGTTTAGGCTATTCCCCTTTTGAGGTTGTGTTTTCGCAAAGGCCCAAGTTTCCTATGGTTGTATCTTCTCAACTTACCTTTCAAGGCATGTCCACAGATGTACAGCAATACATTTCTTCCAAGATGTCCCAGTTACAGCAGATAGGGGATCATGTGAAAGAAAACCTTGTCCAATACCAGGAGAAAATGACGATGCATGCCAATGAGAAGAGAGGAATGCTTGCTCTCTCTGTTGGTGATTATGTGTATGTTTCAGATGAATCCGGTGGAGCTGCGAAGAAGCTCAGAAATCATTTCAAGGGTCCCTATGTTGTTCATGAGGTGACCAGTCCTCACATGGTTGTGTTAAGAGATGTTTCTAGTGATAAAGTATCACCACAGCCTATACACATTGGTCGTCTCAAAATGGCTTATGTACGTCATCCTAAACCACTCAACTATTACCAAGTTAAGACCAAAACCCCGGACAAGACCTATGTTACACAATCTGTACAGACAGACAAAGTACAGTTACAGCCTGATGTGGCACCAATGCTGGTCTCCAATATTGACCAGGACGTACCCAATGTACCTTCTGACCTTGACCCTGTTGTTCAGACAAGACCTAAACGCGACATACAAAAACCACTCAGATACAGAGACGCTGATCATGTCGACCCCTTGCAGCTAAATATAGGTATAGTTGAAAACACCAATGTCTCTACCAATGTTAAGCGGATTTTGGCTCAAAGGTACACATCTGGGGGTGTTCAGTATTTAGCACAATTAAAAGGGGAACCAGCTCAAAATGCAGTCTGGGTTTTTGCCAAATCTTTGCATAAATCAACCATTCAGAAGCTTCTTAGCAATCCTCCCCCTCAGGTGTAACAGACTATAGTCACAGAGTTTGAGGTTGAATAATCTCTACAGAGTTGTTAATTTCATATATAATGTTGTATGCATTGACATTGATTTTTCGTACTATGTATTAAGTACAATTGTTGTCAATTATTCCATTAATTATATGCCATCAGTATGTTTGTCTTAACTGTACATTGTTTTGTTTTTTCCAACATGTCATTCAATTCAATTTAAATAGTTCAAAGTTATTTGCTGAAATGCTCAAATCACTATAATTGTAGCTCTGATCATCATTTTTACTATAATGGTTGAATACATTCTCTTTTTTGCATTCAGCATCATTTAGATTGTTTACCCTGAGTCAAAAGTATTACCTCTATACAGAATAGTCACCATGCAAACATACAATACATGTATTATTTGACAAGTTGTGTATTGTGTACAGTATGCTTTTTAATGCCATTGATGATGTCATGATTCATAATGCCATTAATGATGTTATGATTCATAATGCCTGTTGATGATGTCATATTTCTTATTGCCATTTCATGATGTCATAGTTCTCATTTCCATTGATGATTCTAGTACTTGATGCTGTTTTTGCAAAGTGTTTTCAGTTCATGTATTTCATTCACTTAATATAAAAATATTTAATAATTAATCCTACTGCAATCCTTCTCATGTCAGTATTTTATTGCTTGTCAAGATTTTTCTGTTCAATTACTAAATTGTTATTCAATGTTAAATAGCTATCCTAAAGTACAGTACACTTATTTTGGACAGTGATCTTTTAGATTTTATACTGTCAGTCCAAATTAATTTCTCCATGCATCTGTTGATTACTTTGCAAACATACAATTTGCACAGTTACATGTTGTAAGTAATGTTTGAACTTTGGAGGTCATGATAACATTTTGCTGTTCAAACATGATAACCTTCAATTGCATTACTTTTTAGTCATGATTGTCAGAATGTCATTATATGTATTTTGCATTGATTCTTTAAAATTTCATATTGATGCTTTGTTGTATAATGTATCTAGATCTGACAGGTTCTGTTCTGACAATTCCTTGACAGATTTACATTATATAACTTTTCTCTTTAATGGTGATGTATTTTAGTCGTTTGTACAGCATGTTTTGCTTATTGCGTTGGAATACATTGATTTTGCTTGGAGGGACGACCCTTGAGAGCTTATTGAATCTTAACGAATGCACTTTAAGACCTTGTGGTTGTTTCCCTTTGGCGAAATCTTGTCGGTAGTTGAAGATAGCATGACTTTGCATACAATTCTAAGCTATTGCTTATTGTAATTTGGTTAGATATACAAGTTTCTTGTAGACTTATCATATATTTACCATAATTTTTTTGTAAAAGCAATATATTGTTGAATTATGCTCAGCCATAGATTTTGATACAGAATGTTAGCTAGCTGAGTATAAAGAAATATTTTGGCAATGTTTAATGCTTTTTGGACTATGAATGTCATATGGTGAATTTCTTAGAGTCATTTTGGACTTTGCAACAGAAAACCATGTACAGTATAATTTGTCTATATTTGCATTATCATGATCATTGTCGGTTGATTTGTTCACATTGAGGATATGGTAAAGGTCACATGAACCAAGATGGTTGTTTACTGTTTCATTTCAAGTTTGTTCAATGGATATTTAGTACTTCAATATTCTGAATAGCATATCATTTTTGCAGTTATTTTCATAACACATTTGCGTAATGATTGAAGACCTGTCTTTGAAATGTCTGCCAGTTTGCCTGTTTATCCTTGGTTTGGCGCCAGCCTTGGATGTTCATGTATGTGTGCGTGTCTGTTTTTGGCGAACATATAAAATGACATGTACTTTTCTCATGTCATTGTTTAGGTTAATACTTGATTGTTCCTGTTTTTATTTGTTCATTTATCATTGTTCAAGTTACTTGAGTGTTTCTAGTCCAAGTTTAAAGAAATCATGGTTGCACTTTTAAAAATTTGGGGCAAATTTTCTTTTTGGGGCGGGATGTTGTATGTTGGCAACCCTGATTTCTTTAATTTGATTAATAATTGGAACAAGAACATTGTTCTGCTGTTTTTGACTGACACTGTGTGTCAATCAAGTTTGCCGTAAGGAAAAATAACGTGTTTGTGAGAACGTAAGAAGAAAATAAACTTTACATCATTTACAACAAGTTTAGTAAGTTATTCCCCTAGACAACAGATATACAACATAGTAATAACTACAGATAAAAAAAGTGCAACAAAAGCAAAATGATTAAATAATATTTTCCAAGAGGTATGACGTTATCATTGATTTCCCAAAATGGCGGCGTCCATGAAAACGCACGACAAAAGAGAAAATACGTGAACTACTGTGCGCAGATAAGATGTGTTAGAAAATCGCATTGAAACAGAAATAGTTTTTCATTTAACAATGACAAAAATGCATTAATGATACGTGTAACTTAAATGCATTTTAAATTTAATGGGCTGTGAAAAAAAATATATATGGGTTCACCTGAAATATGGTATAAAACATATGTTGGCCAGCACAGACACGCCCTTTGCTTCTATTGTTCATTATAAAAATGCCTAAACTGCATGAACAGACAAAACCCAGCTGTATTTACCCATTTTAAAGGTTCTTGGCCATAATTGACTTGTTTTCATTGTCATAGCATATGCTGCAAAGTGGTTTAATCGGGAAACCCAGTTTCTAAAATTAGGTCGAGAACATTTGACGCGTTTTTCGAAACTGAGGTACTTGTACAGTATGAAATAAATCTTATCGTAACCTATTCCTGCGATTATGTCCGAAATTTGTTTATCCGAAAACCTGCAATTATCTTTCTTAACCATCAACTCCCTTCAAACATGTAATTATTTAAATACAATGCATATATATAAGTTCATAAATAACAATTGGTATACCTGGTTCAGCCCATTTGTGTCTTTGAAAGACAGACATGTCATCAAAGAGCCGATTACAAGTTTCGCATTGATGGCGGCCATGTTTTATCACGTGTCTACTCCTGCTGCACCTAATAATTTATGGGTACAGTCCGCACACGTTCCGAACAACATAGAACACTGTTCCAAGTTATGAGCATTATGAGTGTCACTAGTGGGCATTGAACCTTGACCTGACCCCTAATCATCTTTGCCTTGAGAATCTGTTATTTCTGTTATGATATCTGTACTTGAGTTATGGTCGACCCGCATTTCGGATATTTTCTGTGCAAGAGTAAGGTCACATCGCTTGAAGTAACGCGTATTTGCCGATAGATTGTAGTCTGAATCAACATCAGCATCTGGTAAGATGTTGACGCCCTCCCTTGAAATACCCCTTCTGATCTCTGGCCTTCAATTGTTTCATTTTTTTGCGTTGTTGAATTGTCAGATCATTTGCTACACGAACAAAAGTATCACTCAGCGCACCAGGACCTATGTTAAGCTTTGCTGTTGCTTAGACGCATTTTTGATAGTTTTTATAGGAATATATCTGTGCAAATGTTATTTTTCCTGGAGAAAAGTGTGATACATTTATGAGTTTATCTAAAAATGATAAGCTTTCATGTGTTATGTAGGTATATGCAGTTTTCTGCATATTGCTATTCCGTCTGGTTGACCAGACATAGCACATTTTCACAAAATTTATCATGAAAGCTCGAATGTAATGATTTTATTAGAGAAAACGTAAACGTCTTATTATTAACATGGGTAATAAATGACCAGTGTATTGACAAAACATATATATTTTTGCAATATTTTTATAGCAAAGTGCTGTTTTCTCTTCATCTTAATGAAAAATGAAGCAGTATTATAGTTTCAAATGAAATATAATGTAGATGTAAAATTAAGTCATGCTGTATTTTGTAGTGAATAGGATTTCAATAATCGTGAGCCAATCACATTTTCACAGGTTTTATCCTCAATATGAATTAGTTTGTCAGTTCAGCTTTTAAATCCCAAATATTTAACTCAAAATAATACCTCTTGTCCACATATACTGCAATTTAGTTAATTTTCCACTTAAAATTTCTTGTTATGAAATTGATAATGGTAAAACAAAACTTGTTTTGCAAGTTCTTTCTAAGTTTAAGCTCTACTGGCTAAATGCCCACATGAGCATAATGAATAAGTTATTTTTTATATATTATTAGTTTATCATCGTTTACATTATATTCCCCATAAACTTTAAGGAAATTTGCCTATCAAAATGGTCGACAATTCAGAACAAGGGAGGTAAATATTGTAGATATGAGAATTATGTATTTTCTCAAGTTAACGATCTTAATATTTACATGTACATATATATTTGATCAAAACAATTTGATAATGGAAAATAATGCTGAACCATGAAGATAAATGCAAGAAGTATGCCTTGCCCTATGTTCGATGTTAAACTAGAAAAAAACTATGATATTTTCTTATGGCTGGTCTTGTATATTTGTTATCTCTACGATGTGGTAGTTTTCAAAACATGCATCAGAAAGACAATTATTCTTCATTCGAAACTTGAAGCCTAATTTGCATTATCTAGTAAGTAAAGAATAAAGGTAGATATGGCAAAGAAACATCGAAAAATTCAACAGGTGTTTCATTGGTGATCACGAAGACGACTGGCTAGGCATTTAGTCATGGTGTTCACTAATAGTGACTACGAGCTCTTGTGTTTCCTCACGTTGTTTTATAAACATTGTGGCGCCACCGAATATGGCTGCTACCATGGCACACGATCCTGCAATTATTTTCAAAGTACACTGGTTTAGAAGTAACATCAGCACTGTCCTTAACAGCAGCAATAACAAAAACAACAACGGCGACGAAACACATTTAAACAAATCATAATAATGACAACGGAAACAATCAGATAAAAACAACACATCACAAAGAAGCGCCAGCAACAAACATCAGAAAACTAACTATAAGTCTCTCTTAGCTCGATATGATCCAAGAAAAGTAACATTTCTAGTTGCGTAGTTTGCGATACACGACATCTTGTACTACAACTAATGAATCATTGCATTGAGAAATGCAAAACGCAGATGTTCATATCAAAACCACGTACAGTTGTTGGTCAATACCGTCATGATCACCATCAATATCATCATCTTTATCTTCTTTTCATTCATAAGCATCTTTACCAAGGCCTTAATGAACTCCGTTGTTGAGTTGAATACTTGTAATTGAGATTTACTATGTGACATAACGGTCAAGCAAACACATGACACTGCAAATAATTATACTGACAAATGACTTGAAACTCCTTTCACAATCATATAGAAGTAAATACTTACCTGCTGCTATGATAGCTTGTTCATATGTACCACCACTGTCTATAAACATACCTAGAATATAAAGAACAACATTACACCTTTATAATAACCACCTAAAGGCATTTTACCATACATCGCGTATAAAATACCGTTTCAAACTATATTCGCTAGATAAGGAGCTGAAATAATGTGCTAAATATTTCGTATTATAAAATCGATAAAAGTCTAAACAAAAGAGTGAGTGTCTTCAAAGACTGACCGAAAGACACAGGGTAGGGTAGACTGTTTCATCAACTTTGTTAATATGCATATCTATTTTACATATACATGTATTGTTGTGATGCTTTGAATATGAATTTCAGGCAATTACAAAGTTACATTGTACAGTATTTTGCTGATTTTTTAAATTAGTTTGAAACTATTTTCTCCAAGGAACTAGGCTGTTCACCACAGGAAGCAAATGTGGGAAAAAATGTATATCAGTTCAATACTCAAGGATATCATGTGTCTGTCTGGGAGTCGTGCGCTCTGACTACAGAACCAGTATATCGGACTCAATTTAATGAAACAAGACATTAACGTATTTTACCTGCCGATACTGGTCCAACAATAGCACCAACACCTCCGCAACCAAGCACAATGCCAACAGACGCAGCCATGGAGTCGATGTCCACAAAATGCAATACTACACTGGTTAGTAAGGAGAAAGGCGGTCCCATAAATGATCCTAACAGTACAAAGTATATCACATGTGCATAGAAATGTTGAGCAACAAACGGATAAATGCAAGAAATTATAGAGACCACAACCATACACAAGTTGAATATGAGTAAAACATTGACATTTTGAATATTGGCAATTGCCCCAAAACCAATTCTACCAACAATATTAAATATCCCAGCGATCGAAACGAATAAAGCCGCTTGTTCCGGCGAAAATCCCTTGTACACAATAAAATCAGGGAAGTATATGAAGAGAAAGTAAGTTGCAACACAGAAATTGAATGATGAAACACTCAATAAAAATATTGCTTTTGTCGTAAAAATGTCCCAATATCGCTTTAGTGGGGAACACCTGAAAGTACACTTATGTTCCTCGACCTCTTGGCTTTCCTTATTTTGAGATCGCTGGTGCATGAGTTGTTTTTCCAATTTGCTAGGAAAAAACAAGGTACCAAGAGTTATTATATTTGCAAACATTCCAGCTAACATAATGAAAAATCCAACATGACCGTAGTAAACTCGGAAGAATTGTTGAAGTTGTGAAAAAATAAATAGTCCGGCACCATTTCCTGACATAGCTATTCCTTGTGCAAGATTCCTACGCTTTTTAAAATGGAACCCAATTACGATTGTGTTGGTTGTATAGGCGATCCCACCGGCCGTTCCTGGAAGAAAATAGATTGTTATTACCTCTATGGATATCAAGTTTTATGATTAAGTTTCTTTACAGTCCCTTATAGCTTTTCATATATGGAATATGGCTGGTGACCATACCGCATCTAGCACCCATTTCCGTTCAGTATTGTTTTTGTGTCTCCCTTTTCTTTTGTCTAGATCTGTCTAGGGAAATTCTGCATTGTGAATGTGGCATCCCGGTATTTGTTTATCACTCAACCAGTGTTCTCTGGTCGCAGCTTATATTTACATTAAAGCTTAAGTATTTGCCATAACAGTTGTTCACTTTTAAACAGGAGTCGGATGACCACATTTGTATTCCTGGAATACCAACCTGTTCAAGTTGTTTGTGCAATTGCAATTGCATTGTTCTTCTGTAAACGATTATCATTATGATTATGAATTGTAAGTATAAACAATACTACCTGAAATTACACCACATGTAAAAATAGCAACTTCTATATTAGGCGCAAATGCTGTTCCCAGGTAACCAATGACGTACAAAACACCCGCCGTTACAATAGCTACTCTGCAACCAAATCTGTCAGATATTGCGCTGGATAGTGGACCTAATATGAAAGAATATAACTGCTCAGGAGTACTTCTATCACAAATTGCTAGAGATTATGAACTGAATAGAAATAGCTAGAATAAGGGCTCTTTGAGACGGAGACAGACACCACCCTAGCCTAATTTCAATCGCAGTTATTTATTAGTAAATCTTGTCCTGTAAACTTAAATACGATTATGTGACCCAGTTATGTTCGAAGGCCGGTATTTGTCATTAAAGATTGAATATAAATGACGAATAGACATATACAAAATATAATAATGTTTTACTGGCTTCCAGTATGGATTGCAAGATTCAGTCCGGGTTATCGTTGACAGGAAAGAGGATCTGTCGAATTGTAAACAGAGAGATTCATTTTCTTGCATATCGTTTTCAAGATATGAAGAGTGCCTTAAGGAATTTTGTTATTGTAACGCATTAATTCCCATATTGATTCAGTTTATTATAAGCTGTTATGTGACGGCGTTACGTGATGTTATCACCACACTATTCACTCTACATCGGATGTAGAGTTCATGCATACCAGATCGCAATTTTTCGCGATTCACCTAGCACTAGAAAACTCCTTACCTTACACGCACTCTGTGTAGGACGAATCTAGGACTGAACAATTACCAGGTAATAACAGCGAATGATGGGTGTACGAATTTTAAAATGATACTATAACAAAAAGTCTTTCACTAGTTAGTCGTTTATTCAATCTCGTCTTTTATAATTTAAAAATGATATACAAGAAAAAATAGCCTATATAATTTGCTTCGCGGATGGCATTATACGACTTTCGCGTATCGGAAACCAATGAGACATTCTTATATTATTACATACCGGATTAGAATCGCGGTTAACCAGTACTGGAAATGTTTATCTTACATTTATCGTGTAGGATTAATTACGTGCTTATGACGGTACGTATTGACGTCACAAAACAACGAATACTAATTTGAACGAATTTGTATATCCATAGAAAACAACGGGGACATGCAAAACACGAGTAATCAAACAAAGTTTCATTACAGTATATTTATTGATATTGACTTTTTTTATTTGTCAAGCAATAAATAACATACAAAATCATGTAATAGACGTGTACATTTTCTCAAACAAGGTATTGTACTTTTTTCTTATTTCTTATATTCTGCATAGCCACGGACCTAAAAAACATGGTTAACTGTCTTTGAACAATGTGTTGTCATTAAGACAATGTCAGTTCGATCAATAAATTCACATTGAAGTGCAGCAATGAACATCCAGGAGTGACTTATGTAAAAATGCTGTTTAAAAAGAATTTTCAAATCGGTCAGATGAAGTTTTCAAAACTGAAACAATATTGTGGACACATTTGTATTTGAATTATTGATGTCATGTAGTTTTTTCCAGATCCAGCTCATAATTTTGTTCATTTAGCTCCGGCAAAACCTTGAGATTGTCTACCTTCAGTATGTGTCACTGCTACCTGACAGTTGCAATATTTTGATACGTGTTGTTAATCATAAACATGTGACAGAAGTCCATAAATATTTATGTGTTGTAATTACTGTTGAATAACTATATCAGAATGTTAAGCTTTGCTGTTGCTTAGACACATTTTTGATACTTTAGATTGGAATATATCTTTTCTGGAGACAAATGATAAGCATTTATGTGTTACGAAAAGAAAGAACTGATATTACAATGCAGTTTTCAGCAAATTGCTGTTCAGTCTTGTTTACCAGACATAGCACATTTTCACAACATTGATCATGAAAACACGAATGTAATGATTTTATTACAGATATGGAACTTTTGTTAATCAAACTGACCGAACTACCTCCAGATGTGGTTTGTCTGGTTTGATTTATACGAATAGTCGCATACTAGTTGAACAAATTGGTGGACTGATTTTATGCCGGGTGACCGTACCATTCATAGGGGTATCGAGACTTTTCAACCCCAAGACTTTTCAACCCCAAAACTTTTCAACCCCTATGGTAAAATAACCAAGACTTTTCAACCCCACTGTCATTTTCAACCCCTAATTAGCCTAAGACTTTTCAACCCCTGTTAAAATCAAGACTTTTCAACCCCTAATAAACCAAGACTTTTCAACCCCTGGAATATGTTTTTAATTGGACAATTATCACATTTGTTACCTGGAAAAATGTTGACAATCACGTTGTTTAAGTTTAATTGTTAAGTTTGTTTACATTCCAAAATGAATACTAATAAAGATATATACACACAAAATACACACAGTCATTCTATCACATTTTATTAGGCCTAAAACTGCAGGTGGAATTTAATTGGTATTTAATTGATGATGTGATTTGTTATTCTAATTCAGTCTAATTACGCTGTCACTTATTATACACTCAAAAATTATTTATTTATAAACATAACTTTATTGCCTCCATTTTCTGGAGATATATGGTTTAACAATTATGTATGAATATATACATACATAAAGGAAGAATAGTGAATACTATATACAGCATATATAAAGGGAAAAAGGACGAATACACAGCCAAGAGAATAGAATAAAACATCAAGTCTCTTGCACGTAACTAGTCTCACATTATGTTACCATTTGACCTCACGGAGTATGTTTATTTCAAACGAAACGAAAGTTTGACACTATACATGTAAGGAAATGGTTATACGTATTATTGGTAAAGCAGTTTCAGGAATTTGCCGAGACTGCTTCACCAATTCAAACTATTCAAACACTTTTTATTCAAACTGGCACATAAATTGACTCGGAAACACTTTTTACTTCACACTGGCACACTATTTATTCACACTGTCACAATTACTTGCACATACACTTAACCGTATATCTCGCCGATTTCACGCAGGAAATCCTCGCATACAATGTCCCGTTCATCATACTTATCCCAGAGTAGTTACGTAACACAGTCAACAAACACAACAATTACATTGTCTTTATTGGTATAGTCGATCATTAATCATTGATCATTTGTTATATTAAAAAGCTGTTTATATTAATGATATTTGGTCGATTTTAATAATTGTATTTAACTAACTGCTCCTTATTTCTGAAAAAATAAATATAAATAGTAGCACTCCTAAATCTTATCATCTTATCTAATCACCCGCTACAGCGGCTTCTCACCTTGTTAATCACCTCGCTAAGCGGGCACGCGTCATTACGTAACTCAGTCAACAAACATAACAATACATTGTCTTTATTTAAGCACTCACTCAAAGATTGAATTGATAAACCTTTCAAAATTAATTTATTATGCAAATGATATTAGAACTCAATAATTGCCCTTTCCTCATGTCATCTGTATATGTTGACTTTGTGTTTCTTTATTGGTACAGATAGACTGAGATATACCTGGTACATGTACATGTATATATATTTTCACTGACCACTTTGCTAATGTAACACAATTGTTTCACATTCATGAAAGTTCTTTGTAAACTAATATTTTTTTATTTCTTTTACGACTTTCTCTACATTATATATTATATTGTATTGTATGCTATACACATGTAGGCCTACGAATGTTTTATTCAATAAATATGATTGAGATGAGTTATTGGTTAAACATAAACAAAGTTCGGAAATCATTATGTTTTAAGACACATTATATATATTTATTTGTTTCAACCTGTATTACTCTATCAAAATCGGTGATAAAAGAGAATATATATCTTAATAATTATTATGGCATCTGCAATCTTAGGTACTATATGAAAAACATATATTAATTGATAAAGGCATTTTAAGAAGGACCTACTGATATACATTCATATAAGTCTTAACGACTTATCCAATTTTAGACAATTGTGAGAATATACTGATTCATTCACCTATACACATAATAACAATACCATTTCAAGGCATTTAGCGGGCATATATCACCTTAAACAACGTACAATTGACAGTTTACACATACTTAAAAGTGTGATGGTTACATCAATAGAACACAATTGCCTTTGATCCAATAAACAAGTGCAACAAACAAAAACAAACAAACATTTAATTGTATTTAACAAATAATCTGCTAATTATTATGATGATCAAACAAAATATAATGACAAATTAAAGGAATGCAATTTTCGAATTGTGATTTACAATAACATACATTTACTACTGTCTATACCTTTCGTTGTAGTTTAATGCGCAAAATATATATACATGCATGTTTATGTTTCAAGTG
This sequence comes from Mactromeris polynyma, assembly GCA_032209605.1. NCBI lineage: Eukaryota > Metazoa > Mollusca > Bivalvia > Venerida > Mactridae > Mactromeris > Mactromeris polynyma. The sequence goes on from JASFXZ010000012.1 coordinate 9,910,890, forward strand.
GTGTTACATTACAAAAGGAAAAATGTTAATCTCCAGTACATGACTAATTTAACGCGCATACAGCTAAATAATGTCGTTTTTATTAAAGTTAAGGCATTCGTATTAATTACCTGAATAACAAATAAGTAGTTATGTTTCAAATTCAAATATCTCTTTCAGGAACATGATATGCCTTATGCCCATTAGTGACAAAAACATGCATCATATGACGTGCACGCAACGATCAAATATTTGCAATATCATTGTTTTATTTTCAAATAAAACCGACCATCTGTTCAGACGAGTTATCACATATCCGTGAATGTTTTGTCCTACTTGTAAAATTCATGAAGGGGATTTTGTCTACCTTGTACAAAATGAGCGAAGGGAATTTTGTCCGGATGGGATTTTGTCCTACACTAGTGTGTATCAGGAATGGTATAGAACGTAACAAATATCTTTACATAATACTGTAATGCGAGTAAGTATGTTTCAGCGAATATGAACAGATGGTCGGTATTATTTAAAGTAAAGCAATGAGATTGCAAATCTTTGATCGTCATATCTTGTTCCTGAAAGAGATATTTGAATTTGAAACATACCTACTTAGTTGTTTTTCAGATAGCTAATACAAATACCTTAACTTTAATAAAAAATACATCATTTTGTTGTAATTAAGTTATGTTTGTGGAACACGAAAAATCGGTCAATGGCGCTACCGGGAATCTACGGATTGCCGGTCCGTTATGCTAACCACTACACCACAACGACCTGACGTCATTTTCGTGTAAATTTAACTTATATAAAGTTAATTAAGGTAAACTACACTTTTGGCGAAGTACGTGGCGAATGTTTACATCCGCCACACAGCACTTAACACCAGCTGTAGTAATATTGAAAGAAAGTCATGTTTGTGGAACACGAAAAATCGGTCAATGGCGCTACCGGGAATCGAACCAGGGTCTACGGATTGCCGGTCTGTTATGCTAACCACTACACCACAACGACCTGACGTCATTTTCGTGTTAATTTAACTTATATAAAGTTGATTAAGGTAAACTAAACTTTGGACGAAGTACGGGGCGAATTTTTACATCCGCCACACAGCACTTAACACCAGCTGTAGAAATATTGACTTACATGTACTTATTTTGTCAGTCACATTAAAAAATGATGAACATGTATTTTTGACGATGGAGTGCAATTAGTTCATATCATCATCATAAGCCCGTTAAATTATTCATGTAATGGACGTTTACACGTATTAGGGTATCGTCACATTAAGGTCGATGACACAAACCATCAAAAACTTCATTATCGCGTACATTTACTGTAGTGATTTGTACTTTAGGGAAATCGGGTCAAAAGCACAGCATCTGAAATGTAGCATAGATAATAATTATGGCATTGGGCTAAAGCCTCAGGCCAAAATCAGACAGGTCAAATGTATGTTTTCTTAATCGGAACCTGACTATTAAATCGTTCACATTGTAACGTTGCATAACCGAAGTTACACTCTGACTTTCTTATCACGCACCAATCTGTCTGCAATCACAACACTGCTAGCGGTTAAAACTGCAGTAAATGGAATTAGATTTTGATGCGACTGCGTCACCTAAATCGTTATGGTCTGTAAGTTCTTGTACAATCAAAATCATGTGGGACATTTTTATTCGAATAAACCATCTGTTTGTTTGCAAACCAATCTTAATCATAAATGGCTTAAGTCCTTTCAAACTAAATTACAACAAAACTGAAACCTCAAACCGTAACCAGGTTTTGCAAAACAAATTCGCCTTTATATATCGTCTTTCTCATAATTTACAGCGAATTCGTTTGTACCAAACCGGTTTTAATTCCAAACTGGTTTGTCAAACCTTTCATTTATTCCCCTGACCTAAGCCCTTGTGACTTTTTCCTTTTTCCCTTGCTAAAAAATGCTCTCAGGTAAGCGCTATGGTACTAGAAGTGACCTTGGTTCTGCAATGTTTCAGTGTCTCAACAGTATACCAAGGGGAGACTACTTTGCAGCATTTAGGTCGTGGATAGCAAAATTTCCAAAAAGTGTATCTGTGCAGGAGGAATACTTTGAAGGGTTGACGTGAACAAATTTCCGATGCAGTGAAAATTTAAACATACGAAGACCAGTGACATAATTTATTGAATGCCCCTCGTATCTACTATCGATAAATGCACATACGGTGATGATATAAACTAATTGCACTCCATCATCAAAAATACAAGTTCATCCTTTTTTAATGTGACTGACAAAATAAGTACATGCATTGGTCAATGTCATTATAATTATTTTGAAAAGCAATAGAGACCACTTGAAACATAGACATGCATCTACAGTGGAAAATCCCTAATCCGAACACTCTGCAGGCAAACTGTAAAGTTCGGATTAGAGGAGTTTCCGGACTGGAGAGGATTCCTCAATTGAATGTCCGTAGGCAAAATATAATTTCAGTAATTTGAATAAGTTCCCGTGAAGAAAATGTTTTAGATATTTTCTCTTTTGGTGTATTTATATTTTGATAGTTTCACTGAATAAGGTGCATATATCAATCTCAAGGAAATCTTTCAATGAATCATTCAACATTTCAAATGATTTCAAACATATTTAAAATTAAGTGTGAGTGTTTCGCGACGTTACAGTCCATAAAACCTGACAAGCTATGCACATAGTACGATGTATCTTCGAAACGCCATACTTGAAAACTATGCACCATAGCTTCATTTCAAAACATATTTCGTAGAGGAAATAATGATCTAGGGTAATAAATTTTTAATTGTGATTTGTGTACCAATGGGCCTTTTTTTCTGCTCTCACAGCGATATCACTCTTTTCATTAGTCTCACTGCTCGTCATTTAATTATCTGGGATCATCAATCGCTAAACAATTACCACCGCATGTTTTCACAACATTATATATCCAGTCATTCTTGAAGGATGGTTTTCATAATTAACCCACCTCGTACCCGTTCTAACGTTGTTCCCATCAAAACGGTCTACACTCCGAGGCAATTAAAATTATTATAATTTCTTTCAATTCTCAGTCATTATACTATTTGACGTACTTTCGCGGAAAATTATCGTCGGTTTTGGGAGATTTATTTTACGTGTAAACATAACAATCCGGACCGAATCTGCCAAAACACATGCACGCATTTTAATGGTATTGGTGACATACGTCTACTATCTGCAAACTACATAATTAATTAGAACATAATATTATCACGTTAAAGCGTTACGGTCGTTTTTTTTCTATTGCAAAACGGGTCGGGAATGAAACTAGTCTAAATGTCATGTATTATCAATAATATTATGTCTCACATATACTGTTTGTATTATTGTACATATATATGCCCGTTTAAGATTCAAGACATGCGCTTTGAACGAATTTAATTTTAATATTGGAAAACGCCTTGAGAGTCAAACTTGAGTTATATGTGTCGCGAATATATATGTTGAGGCTCTTACCCGCTAATGATATAAGTGCCGTATGTAAGGCACCAGCCCATGATGTAAGCGACAAGCTCTGCTGGTACCGATCCAGTAACGTTGAGTGCATAATTCCAACGGCATATAAGGCACTTCCTAGAAAGCAGAACGTTCCAAATGATGATAACATCACCACCCAAGCCCACCCTCTGTCCATATCGCTATAGTCGATGTTATGTTTTACAGAGTGAGATACATTTGTTTTGTCCAAATTTTCATTCCCATTTTTCTTGCTTTCATTTTCTTTCCCCTCCTTTACCTTATTTTCACTAAACACATCGCTCATTTTGCTGTTAATCTCCTTACGCAATGTTAGATATTGTTACAAATAAAAAATATAATCCTTTGTATATTCAGTTTTGTATAATGGTATTAACGCTGTAAGGTTTTGTGATCATGTGTCGGTGCGCATGAAAGTAAAGAATTGTGAAAAAAGCAATGCGTAAATCGCTTATTGGCCTATGCGATTTAATAAACCAGGGGTAAATCTTATATGTGTACTGGTATTAAAAAAACATTCGCACTACAAACAACTACAAACATGGTTTTGCAGGAGCACATGATATTATACAGTGCATATTCCTACATCACAAAATACGCAAACACTTAGTTAAAGTTGATAGACAAGGAAAGAATAATAGATGGGAATAATCGGGTGGGGATTGGTTTTCGAATTTCATCTCGTTCTTGTGTACATAACTTTTCTTTAGTTATCTACACTTTCGAAATGAAAACAGGCAAACAAGTTTTTTCTGTACAAAATACACCTTAAGACACCGGAAATACGTAGCCAAAAGTCAATAACGTTTACGTATCGTCCGCTTGACTATGATGCGATGGTTGAAGATTGAATTGAAACAATATTCAGGCTGATTTAAAAATGGCGGGCAAAATAGCGTTTGCTAGAATCCGTAAGCGATGCTTCACTTGTTGGTTTAAAACAATGTTCTGATGCGTCACTGACGTGGGTTTAGGCTAATTCATTACTTACATGGTGATTGTGAAATTTCGATACTAAAATAGACACACAATGGACGCCGCGCATGCGCAAGTCATTGACGCCAAACCGACACCTATACTTCTTACAAGTAATAATGAATTGGAAATTCCCAACCCACAACAAGTACATCTTTGTAAGTAAAATTAATTTAGTAATAACACAGTTGTAAATTCATGCATATTGTTCACAATGTATATGTTTTATTAGAATTTAATTGGTTACTTAAAATTTACACTAATATGTTCCTGACAGGAATTTCCTAGTGCATTAATATATTATAGCACTTAAACATAGATAGTTCCCACATTTACAGTATTTACCTCCCTTGTTCTGAATTGTCAGCCAAATTCAATACTTGTTAGGCAAAGTTTATAGGGAATATAGTGTAAACGATGATAAACAATCAGATATAGAAATAATAACTTTTTCATTTCATGTTAAAGAAAAAGTAGTTTTCACATGCAAATTCTCTTGGTATTTTCTCAATAATCACATATCTAGGAATTTAAGGGCTTATCAGTTTTACATATCAAAATAGCTGACTATTCAAAACAAGGGCGGTAAATATTGTAGATTTGGGAACTATCTATTGAGGCATATTTATCAGTTAGATTTCCGTGTAATTACATCTTTTCTCTGTCTGTTGTTATTTATATCAATCAAGTTATTTTGAAGTTATTCTGTAAACCTGTAAGTTTTACATATTTTGCAATGGATAATTTTAATAGTTGTTAATGCTTTGAAAGATTTATCATACTGGTTGGGAAAAGCTTTGCACTGTATAACTAATTCCTAGTTCACAAATTATTAATAAAATATTGTGCAAATGATTTGAACACTATTATCGTTATTTTAAGGTCTCCGGAACAGCCGATTTCAAGTCAACCTATACTGGGATTTAGAAAAACAGCACGCAGAGTTGTTGAGTTGGATCACATGGCTAAACAGATGGATTGTAATTATTGCGGCTAATTCCTGCAACTAAGAAATATTTGTACATGAAACTAGGCATGGACTAACAAAACATAATCAGCTGCCTCTTATAACACGAGTGTTTGGCTAACACGCTATGTGTCAGGTTTACGGAAATGTGTTAGTCATATCAAACCAATAGTTTCAGTTTTGACTTTTCACAGCGTGACATTATCTTCAATTGTTAAAATGCTTAATTTTGATAAAGTAGCAATTGATAACTTAGGCACTTTAGTTGAATTATATGAAAACAAATATGTTACAAAACAAATGACACCAAACATGTGAAGATTGGTTTTCCGGTGTCTCATCTGAAACTTCCTTTGACATTGTGTGGCCATACTGACCTTACAAAGCGTGTAATTACATACACAAGTTTGTGACCTTTTAAGTCAAAATAGAAAATACATATGGTTCAGATAATCTACCCTAGCCTAGATTTTCCAAACCGACCCTAACTTTTTTAATGATTCTGAAAATATTTTCGGCAACTCATAGTTCTTAAATCGATTCAAATTTACTTGAAGGAAGGAAATAAGATGTTTGTTCCATTTTACTCTTTAAAAGCATGTACCAATATCAACATTTATGTTATAGAACTATTATCATTTCCTGAATTTCCAAACAAAGATTTAAAATCAAATAATATTATTGTCCAACCTACCAACCCTAACATTTTTCATCATATTACCTGAACCACACATACTTTTTAATTGGCCTTAATATGCACTAATATCCTCATGGCCCCGTCTATTATCAAGATGGAGAGATGAATATAGACTGTTTATTAAGACATTTTTAAATTTAAATGTAATAACAGATATATGTTGTGTATCATTTGTAGTTTGTATTACGACCCTGATTATATATCTTTACCAATCATGTGTGTTTTGTCTGAAAGTGAAACTGATATAATTGTTGTTACTATTCATGAACTTTCTTAATATCGTAATGTTCATTACGTACCGAGTACATTTAAAAACGCTCAAAACAGATTTTGGCATGTTATTTGAACTTAAGAAGGGACACAGGCAAAGAACTATACATTGTATTATTCCATATTTATGCATCATATACCATATATGACATTGAAAATATATTGTAATTGCACATAACATAAGTTTCAAACGCAATAATTGACGCTTTACGAACATTTCGCAGGTCTAAAACTGTGCGTTATAAATTTGCAAATCAGAATGTGTTTCCTTACTAAGCCAAACTCTTGGTAAGGTAATATACACACCTGTAATATTTTCTATTACTGAAATCCACTTCTCATATAACATCTGCACTATATATAATGCTAATGTCATGCTATTAATTCAGTGATATGTTGACTTATACGTACCTACACAAATCTAATGAAAATATATTACATAACAAGAAAAAATAGAGATGGTTCGGTTTACTGAAATACAATCGCCACGACCGAAGTTCATTAGACAGAACGTTGATTTAAAAGTACAGACAAAAAACTCTAAGGAAAACATAATCGCCGCGACCGAAGTTCATTTGGCGGTACAAACAGCCGCATTTAAGTCAAATATAAGACATAATGTCTGGAGAAAAAATATTTATTATTATGAATATAATCAGTTTAAAGCTGTATGACAGCTAATCTACTTGTGCAGGGACGTCAATAAGAGCCAGTAGCCGGTAAAATTACCCGAACACTTATGCATCATCACCCGACTACTTTTCTTGTACGATTGACTATAATTAAGGGGAGTACCCGCCAGACCCCGCCCACTTTTGATGATTTTCCTGCTAGTTCAAATATTAGTGACCCTTCGGTTTATGAATTTGCTTTGATTTTCTACACAAGTCATACCAGTGGTTTCGTCCAATAGCACCTTCAGTGCTTTGATTACAGTATAGAAAGAAAACCAAAGTTAACGATATAACTATCTTGGATTAGGATCTTCATGAAAACCGCAATTGGAAAGTTCAGATTGCAATAATTTCAGTTTTAGTTATTTCAAATGCGCAATTTCGATAAGCGAGTATATTCAACATTTTCTAATATAGATACATTGATTACAGTAGTATTGGAAGAATGTTTATACTTTGAAATTAGAAAGGCTTTTTAAACTAAATATTGACATTGAATAACATTGAAATGGATTTATTTACCCTGACCTGTATAAAAGCTGCAATAATATCAGACACTGTCATGAACACATATCCGATTAATTAATGCCCAATCCAATATATAAGCTGGCTAAACGCCCTGTGGTGTCTAAATTTATCGTTGCATAAGGATCAAGTGTCACTAGTATGTAACGTAAACTGTATTTTCCCCTTTGATTTATTCTTTAATTTAGTCTTCTCTATGTGAAGGTGTTATTGTATTATTTTTTTCTTACTGTGCTTATATAGCTCTTTGTGTTTGAATGTTAATGTGAAATATCGATAACAAGGTATATTTATAAATGGCTAAAATATCATCATTCTTGTATAATGTTCATCTAGTTTATTGCAGTTTCAAAGATTAGGTTTATTAAAAATCTAGTTCTTTTTTCTGTATAGGTTATAATTAAAATAATCTGCACATTCAAATAAAATGCAATCGGTGAAGATTTAATTTTGTCAGTTTCCCAATATTCTACTCGAAAAGTAACACAAAATAATACCTTAATATCATATAATAAGTATTGTTCCACACATGTGGATATATTTCTAAAGGCCTTGCTAATTAGATGAGAGTTATTACTACTAATTCCACTGACCAATTTACTTTAAACAAACTCAACATACTTTGACATAACATGGTACACTTTATTTGAATAACAAAATAAATTCATAGCTTCAGATGTTCACTTCAAAATGTAATAAATTATTCATCACTAGAAATTAACGGAGTTAGCACTTATACGGACCGTTTTCTCTGAGGTTATGTAGTAAAATGACTAAGATGGTCACACAATCGATCATTCTATACTGCTCACAATTTGATGGCAATTTACCAAAAATTGGTTATCCATACAAAGCAAAATGGTCGCTCCTTACTTTACTTTATTGATACTATAGTGCCTTTAACATCTGAAAATAACCGACATGAAAATGCAAGTTTCTTGCACATTTTTTCAACTTCTTCCCATGTTCTTGCATTAAATATACCTGTTAATGAGAATCACCGAAACTTCAACAAAGTAGACAACTCTGGCAATACAATTATATAATTCAAATGCAATTAAATCCCTTTACATTAAATCCCTTTACAATCACTTTGCTCGTGAATTTGTCGCTGCCAATATTTGAGTTTGTTTTGAGATTTTCCTTTGCACAAAACTAGTTTTGCCAATTGTATAAACAATTATATTTGTATAACAATGTAGGTGCAAAAATAATATTTAACAGTTTAATAAACAGTTTAAAGACCTCAGTCCATAAAGCATAAGCCATTTTATGAGGTGCAAGTGTAAATACGGAAGGGAACAGGGGTACAAGGAATGGCTTGGCCGACCATAAGGGACACTAAGGAGAATCAAAGAGGACAAACAGGGGGGGGGGTTAACGGATGGAAGACATCAAATGATGATAAGTCAAGACAGCTGGCAACAATAGGCCGAACATGGAGAAAAAATAACATCCACACTATATAAACTGGAAGAATTGCACAGGAGAAATGGATATTTAACACACATCTAAAACACAAATAGAAATAAGAAACGTCTATGTCTTATGAATCTGCTGGAGAATAAGGCATCTGGTCTAATTTTGTTGGATACAGCGTCATAATAATTATTTTCCAAATATGGTCTGGGGAGCAGGATAATATTTATTTCATAAATTTGCCATGACATTTTACATGAAATTAATATCAATTTTTTTTTGGACACTAAGCCTCCAAATACATGTTAAAAGTTAAAACATCACCTGAAGGAAAACAAAGATTATCTTGTTTTGTAAATTTTATTTATTTGAAAATGAATATTCCAAACCTGGCAAGACGACTGACTTCCAGTGATCCGATTATACAAATCTCTGAAATCGAAAAGTAAAAAAGTATATATTTGTTTTGCACACTAACTCGTTGAAGTCTTTCATCAGTGATATTGAAATGAAATATGGAACAGACTTACAAAAATAAATACCATACACATTCCCAATCTAAAGAGGCTGACTGTTCAGTTGCATAATCGACAGGTTATTGTTTTAAATACATAAGAAAATATAAATGCTTGTTATTACGGTTTTGTCATGTAAAAATAATTAATTACACTTTCTCATTTGCATTAATTAATAATGTGTAGACTATTTAGGGTAAACAAACCAACCAGTCAAACAAGCTTCTGGTGAAATTTACCAAACTATTGCTGTGAAAATCCCGACATCCATGACATGGTACATTAATGGACCATAGAAAGTTCACAAACCGATAATTCTCCTTGACAAATAATGAGTGAAATTTAAGTGGTATATATATATACAAGCAAGTGTGAAAATGGTATTGGTGAAATTAAATTAAAAGATCCTGACCATTTTCACGTAGTAACTGAACTAGCAAAGGCTACAAATGATGCAGATGCGATGGTAAATGAATACACACTGATCAGTCCATGGCAGCAATTAAGTTGAAACACCATACCATTTATATGTAATAAATGTTCATAAAAAGTGTTTAGTATATACATACTTGATAAGGAATGACATCCTGGTCGATGAAAATATGCTTTATTTCGCTGAATCGACATATTTTGCAAGAAGTAAGTAATCTATCTCCGAAATATCTTCCGGAATTAATACGGTTTCCCTACTTATGTGTTGATGTCTAAAGTCAGTTCAAAAGCGTGTCCATATCAAACTAACCAAAAGTTGTATTGTTGAAATGCATGGTAGGCAGGTTATAGCTACCATACAGCCACCAATGAAGAGAAGAAAAATGATATGCCGCTTTAAGGATAATTAATAGAATTATACTTACAACAAAGTCCACAGTGGAGTTTGCAATGTGAACTGTAATGTCTGCAATTATCAAGTCTGCATGTAGTAAATGAGTATATGTTGTGACAGGCATTATGTTGATTGGCTGTTGTAGTTTTTGTCATGTGTTGGGTTGTTGTTCGTTCAGTTGTAGTCGTTTGTCTATCAGTGGTTGTTGCCGCAGGTATTGATACTAAGTACAGAAAAAGTCTTAATTCAAAATGTCTATAGTTATTAATGATGTATCCCGTCCCGTCTGGCCGTATACGTTTTGAACGGGCTTCATACGGAACTGTTGTTACGTTCGCACAAATATATTTAACACAAACAATTGAAATATCCAACCAATTCAAAACAATTTGATCATGTTGCACATAGACGGAACTTGTAACAATCAAAGCTTGTAGTAAATCTGTAGATATTACAAACCTCTTTCTTCGACAAATACTAAGGGATTGGTATTTTGTTTGTTAATTCATTTATTAACGCGGTATTACATACCTTTTTTTGAATAACGTATCACAAATGGTTCGTGAATAGAGTGATATATTTATCTTTTTGTTATCCGCGCTATTTTTCTTAAAGTCGAAGGTGTCCACGAAAGTTTTGGACACACCTCGTATGTTATGTATTTAATGTACTAACGTATTTATTTGGAAAGGTAAGACATTCTTAACGACGAAAATATATTTATTTCACTGAATTTGATTGCATTTAATTAGCATAAAATAAACTTTTAACCCTATGAATTACTTCTAAGGAAATTTGCTGTCACTAAAGAACCCTGGGCATTTACAAACGGTTGAATGTGACACGCGTATGAATATGTTTTTGATATAATGAAATCTACTGTCAATCCACGTTCGTTACCAAAACGATACATTAGAAAATCCTCTGATCTCTCAATGATGTATCAAGGCCATCATATCATACGGGGCTTTAGTTGAAACTAATGTCAACTTAGTTTATTTATTGATATACACTTCCTTCTATCTCTTATATTGCATGCTGCGATAAAAATGTATTTCCATTAACAGAATGAGGACCTTAAAGCTTTGCACCAAAGATATTGATAACAATATCAGGAAATCCACTAAATCACTAATTAGTTATCTGACCGAGAGCGAATCTCTGTAGATATGTTCTGATGCAAACGATTTAAAACATTGACAGTTGCAGTAAGTTGTATATATGTCTTGTATCTAATGACAGTTGCAGTAAGTTGTATATATGTCTTGTATCTAATGCGGGCACGTATTTGCATATAAGATGATACCCGAGTGTTTAAAAATGTTGATAAGCCGTTATGACTGACTGCCTGGTAGGTAACTCCAAATAATATCCATGAAAAATGAAGGAATTTTGTTTGTGGCTGAACATGCCATCTAAGATGTTTAATGGAACAACCGTGTAAATTTTGTCCAGTCCCGCATGTATTTTTTGCAAGTTAAGTTAAGTAAAGGTAAGTACAATACTATCTTACATTTATTGCACATGTCAGAATCACAGCATGATGTTCTCACGTTGCTTGAACTTCTTCCAACCAATGCTAATGGATCAGGGACACAATACTGTATATAATAGTAATATTGTTAACATGTAAAGATGTATAGAAAAACAGTCATACATTCTTAAATAAACACGGCCTTCTAACAGATAACAACACAAATTAAACACACACTAATGCTATAATACACATTCATTCAGTCATGACAATCACCCGTTAGATTTTCATATTATAAACAATACGTGTGTACATATTTAATGATATTATTAATGGCATTTGAATGTTTATATATTATAATATGTACACACGTATTGTTTATAATATGTCCTTCTACAGTCTTATTACCAACTACATGGTTTGACGAAATCAAAACACTTTTGAACAACCGTTTGCAGATATGCCTTTAATAAATTTCCATATAAAACAACGAGTAGATTGTTTCTCTTATCGGGGCATGTTTATTTAAAAGGTTATTTATCGTATCATATTATGATTGCAATGAGATGTTAGGATCACTGAATATTTCAATCATATCCAGTCCAGCATGGACTACGTCATTTTGAAATAAAGATTCATTAAATTTCTTAAAACATATACATGTATTTTCCATTGCTTTATGGCAATGTTAACACTGTGTTTATTTGACAAAGTTGTGGCTTATGCTTAACAAAGGTACTTTCTCTTTTGAAATATTCCCTGGAAGGTTTGAATAAACATGGTCTATGGTAAAAGAACTGAATTTACTTACGCGCGTGGGAGATTTAACAATGTGTGTCAGTCCCAAAGTTTATATCAAATCACCCAATTTATTGTTGTTGTATTGTTTTTAAATATTGTTCAGTGTATACGCGATATCAATTTCTTCAATGATGTAATGTTTATAGCCTGTGGCATCTATTCTATTCTGTGTAGAAAGGCATGGTATTGTGCCTGTGGCGTTTCATGGAGCAATTTAATCTCTCTATCATATAACTTCTCAAATTTATCAATCCAGGTCTGAATTGAATCTGGTGGTCAAAAGACAACATTTAACAAGATCGGGTGAATTGTATTGTTCACTGACTGCTACACAAATCTTTGTGTAATGCATTGTATTGACATAATAACAAAACTGAGAGACGTATCGATGACTCTGAATGACCATATGCCGCACACATAATAACCCATACTTCAGTGCGAAATCATCGTTGTTCTGGGTCTGTAAGTATGTGGCATTGTCCGTTATTTCAAGACATGGAAAAAACAAGGAACAAACCAAACAGCGATGAATATGTATGTGGCGTTCTTTAAAGTTTTGGGTATGTTCGAATATTCAATGGAAAGACATTTATTAATTTCAATGGTCAGATATGAGAGTTGGTTCCCTTTATAATTGCTGTATTCAGTCGCTATGTAGTGATGTTGCATGCACAGTTATCCTTTTATACCTACACCGAGACTGTGATGAGTGATGATGATCCATTTGACATTATCTATTGTTAAGGTAGTGATGTTGGCGCCACTGTAATTTATTGATTTCTAGATTTAGGTAGTTATGTTGGAGTATTTGTTATCAATTGATTGTCATATTAGGTTGTGAATTGACGCCACTGCTATCTATTGATTTCAATGTTGTGATAGTGACATTTGCGCCACTGAACGATTTTAACCGCGAGTCATGCTGACAGTGATTAATTGTTTTGGAAACTCCCACGTACCTTTTTTGCCATACATCCCGCATTATATCTGTGAGAGCCATCAAAATCAAATATTTCCATGACGTAACACTCCTACAAAAACATAATTTTTCTATTACATATTGAATATAAGGTTATTGCTATTTAGATTTAAATCACTTAGGCGAGAGAGAAAAAATTGCTTGAGGGAACGCCACATACATAATACAGTGCCTCCCCACTAGGATCTCCGGGAAAACAACAATCCATAAAACATAAGGCACTTAAGGATGTTAGGGTGCAAACGTTAAGGAACAGAAGAGTATCAAAGAGGACGAACAGTGAAGGGAGGGGGGCGGGGGGATTAATGGATGAAAAGGATCACAGGACAAGTCAAGACAGCTGGCAACAATTAATACAATGCAAGGTTATACAATGACTAATGTCTGGTATTTCCAGAACATTGCTCATTGTTTTATCTTGTGTGGTAAGGTCGTAAAAAAATTAAGTGTGGTACAATGCAGTAACCATGTCAAGTATTAGGCTTTTTGGAGAGAGTGCATGTGGTAAATACCAATATTCACACAGGTGCAAATGTATGAGCTTTGGAATATAGTTTGATAGTTATATAGCACAGCTTGGCATCGTTTGAGGCATTGCGATGTTAGTGGTACATGTATGAGTAGAATACGGAGTGACAGTCAGTGGTTCGAGAAAATTATAGTAGGAAAGAAAGGACAGAAGGCGTTACAAAGTAAAGGGAAAGGCTAAGGACTGCGACTGTAGCAGTTGGTATTAAACAGTTACATATATTAGTAGTTGTATCAACATACCTGATTCAAATCGCAATCTTCAACATCAGTGCATGTCGACAGATTCTCGACTGACGTCGGACACGATATACAGCTTACGGCTACAAAGAGATTGGAATATCATGACTCTGCTTATCTTTAATCATCGCTTAGAAATACACTTTTTTGGTAAAAAATGATAAAATCGGTCAAGTAATCCGGAAATAACCATTTTAGTGGTAGTTTTTTTCTATATAATGGAAATATACAACGCCTTTTTGGAAACGCATAAAGTAGAAGCTTCGATTCCACGTGTTTTGTTTTCACATTATAACGCTCATATCATTTTCAAAATTGAGTACTGTAGTGGTGGACGGCTAATTTACGATCGTGTTACACGAACACGAATATACTTATATAGACTCCTTACTGTCTCATTTTTTTGTTAGCAAGGGGCTTGTCAGAGCAAATTGCTATAGTAGGCGAAATCCGCGGACACTCATCGTATGAGTCATCCCAAGTCTTACATTCTGAACCGCCAAAGGCTACATACTCCCGAAGAAAGTAGTCCTTGTATAACAAAGAAATAGCTGTAAGCATTTGCGATATCAGCTTGAAACGGATGTTTTTATACTGTGGTCGAAAGTTCAGTTGTGTCTGTTAAATTGTCCTAAAGTATTGCGACTTTAGGGCCTATATTGGACTCCAATGTCAAGTCCATATATGTCTATACTTTGACCCGACCATCCTCTTTCAAACGTTTACTACCATATTTCAGCACTTACCATAAATATAGCGTTGATCTGTGTCAAACTCGTTGTAATACTGTCTACTTGAATGACATATATAATTAGAATTAGGTCAGAGGTTTGGAAAACAAGGTAAACATTAGGTTACTAATACTAATGCACTGTATCACCAAATTGTGGCTAAACCATATTTCCACTAATACATTTTAGGCGTGTCAGCATCACATTCGGCGATAGCTAAATACATGTATTTTTGATATATCTACAATGCATGGATATCCATGTTGTCGCCTTAATTCTACACGCACGTATATCATAAATTTGCCAGTTTGAGACACTCGTTGAACAGTTGAAAAGTAATTACATGTAGTTTTAACTGGTTACCTATTGGGGGATTTAGCTTAAGCAAGTTAGTCTTTGTACTGCAAAGAGCTAATTAATACGAAACGTATTATAACAAAATGGCAATATTGCAAAACATTGAGTAAGAGGTTAGTATAATTTAGGAGATTATATATGTAGTACATTGACTTACGACACCGTCCACAAAATCTTCTGCATGCAGTATCGGCCAAAACCGTATTACTGCATAAGTCGGGTCTAGATTGATACATTAAATGACAAGCGGTTGTATCGATGTCCTCACACGGAGCCGGTGTTGTCATCGCAAAAGTGACTGAGCAGCATGTTTGCAGAAGCAATAGAGAGAAAAGACCTACAGTAAAGTGGTTCAGTAAGAGAGCTCTATCATAATTACAACGGTGCTGAAATACGGTGTTATGCATGTACATGGTTAATTTCCGAGCTAAAGGTAAATTTAGATTCACGTTCCTCTAATGACCTTACATTTATTAACTACATGTATTTGATTGTCCTATAAAATTCAATCAACTCCATGTAAATAGATATAAGCTTGATAAAAGTGGTTTTATAATTTTGTGTTCACGATTTGAAACTATGAGATGACCTATGACTGTTATTAGTCAGCACAATACAATTGAAGTATTTACGACCTTTTCGAATTCGTAATTGGCAAATTGATCGTATATTTTTGTAAACAGTTAATATAATCATGGTACTTACAACTTTTGAAAGCCCAGTAAAGTAAAGTTACAAGTTAACAAGGTTATCGTTGTCATAAATTATGTAAGATGTTTCGTAAATTTTGTTATAAATATCCGTTCATTATTTTGAAATATGAAATAGTGTCAAATCTATGTTAGAGACTGGAATTACTAAACTTTATAGAGATATGTTATAAATACAAAATTCGCAAAATTCATAACATAACATAACAGATAAATAGTTTTATTGCAAAGGGTCATAAACCTGAAATAACGATAACGACAGTCTGTTAGATTTTAAATATAGCAACAGTAAACAGATTTTTAACGCCGGAAACTAATGTTTTAAAGTAAATGTCCCGATTGTGTTAGCATCTAAGGCAAAAATAAAGTATCTTGCATTTTTAATCATATTTACTTTGGATACTATGATACAAATAGAAACATGCCCCATTGATAAAAAGAAAACATTTTGCTTGGTTATTTTTTATTTTTTACCTTTAAAAACCCGTTGGGCTGGACAGGGACGGACACAGCAAGTAAATGAAAAGTCTGGGCCTAAAACATGAAGAAACACATGTCTTTTTACAAAAATGGAGACCATTACATGTGGGTACCTGTTTTGTTTGGACATGTATTTTGGTCGAAACTAAATGTGTAGTTTCTTTCAGAATTGAGCTTGCACAAATGGACAAACTACTGTGCACCAGGCCGTCTATAAACCATATTTAATAAGGTCAGGATATAACAGATGAAAATACCTTTTGGGATTATTTTGGGATTTTGAGGGATTAACTTTAGCTATGGAACTGACAGAATATGTCACATTGTGTATCTTTAAACTATTACCCAACAGCTGTTCTGTGTTTCCCAATCTTTTTAGTTTTATATTGATGTTTGTCATTGTTTTATGTTGTGCTGTCCATTGTTTGACTATGTGTGTCGGATTAATAAGTTCAACCAGCTTGGAGTTATTATTAAGATGTCGACAAATACTCAATGAGGCATATCCTACGAGATTCAATCTTTATTATGACATCATTTCATACATATGACGTCATTTAGTAGTAACGAGAAAACAATGACTCTGTTTTGCTGTTTTACATTGCCACTTAATACGCTCTTATTATAGTCGTAAATTAGTTTCGTTTTCTCAATCTAGATTCAATATCATTTTATTTTTTATTTCCATTTGTCTTTAAAGTCCCTGTCACCAGTATTTAGGGGAATGTCTAATTAATAACTGAAATTTTCCTGATGCCTTTACATAAATAGAGGATCTTACATGAGTACTTATTTGTTATTGTTTTTATGAAACGAGTCGACTGAAATAATATGACGCGAGGCTCTGCCGAGCGTCATATTCGTTTCAGTCGACGAGTTTCATAAACACAATATCAAATAAGCACTCATGCAAGATTCTATTTATCACATAACACCATAAAAAGATTGTTTTCAATCTTTAAATAGACAGATTTTCTTCGTCCTCATATACACAGTGACCGAAGTTCACCCCGAAGTTCTAATGCATAATTCCACTGTAAAAAGTAGTCCCTATCGATAACCTTTTGATTTTATACAAAATTAGCAACAAGGCACTTAAAACATTTCATTTATCGAGATTTAATCTCTTTCAACAATATTTTTGATAAATGCCGAAATTCAGAACAATTGTAAACACTATGCTGGCATTTAAAGTGACGTCACACTGGCCTACTCAATGAGTTACACATTTGGCAGTAGGTCAAACATGTATACATGTGTTTTGTACACGCTGTGTTTTTCCAAACTTTTATTGGGAATCAGTGTCAGATTTAATAATGCGGATTCTCTTTCTCGCTGGTTGGATGTGAGGAGAAGTTTTGTATTGAACGATGTGGATTTCAAAGTTTCCACCGTGAATTTGCGACGCAAAAATGCTGTTTATTCCACCATTCACTTGCATGTTGAGAGCAGATTCAGATCTAACGGATGACACTGTGTGAACGTTGTTTGGAGGAATTTGAATTTCATTCGGCGCCGAAGATGACTGCAGGATAGAGGAAATGTTCATGTGCTGTATTTCATTCAAGTGACTGTAATTGTTGGTTGAGGATACGTTTTTGTGTCCCGAAATATGCATGAACGTTGTTATCTGCTCTGTGGATATTTTCTTGCTCTGTGGTTGGACAGGCGTTTCTCGGCGGAGATACCAGCATTTTTTACCATTCTTGACATAATAGAGGATATTTGTTCACTCCAACTGGATTACGTTTGAACCAGACATCGTTCTCAGAAGGTAGGTGCTTTGTTGTTGATGCTATGTAAAATGGGTGCTCTGGAAGGGAATAATCATGCGGACGTTTAGCCTTGTATTGTTTATATACAGTGACAATATCTCTTTCTGGTTTCTCCAAATTAGCCCATAACTCGGGGGTCACTCTGCGAACATCCCTCGGATTTATACCCGTTCGCGTCTTGGTCTGGCGTTCATTAAATTCTAAATATTCTCGTCCAATGGAATTCGTCTTGAGCACCACATCACCCCAACACATATATCTATGTTCGGAACAACCGCGAAGCCCAAAATGCACCGTGTTGTAAAACCATAGGGTGTGTGGCTGCCAAGTTGGCCCGTCTGCCACAGCTGCTCAATCTCTTCATCAGTGATGGGGTCTGCACGGTTTGATAAGTGACCCCTCCCCTCGCGTTTTAAGTATTTTTGTTTGCTTGTCATAACTTCTCTAACTTTGGCAAAGTTAGGACTGGAAGCCAGGTATTCACCATAGTTGAATCTCCGGAGCTGTCGGTCAAAACTTGCCATCATCCCGCGAAGAGAATTTGGTTCGTACTCATCCCCATTCGATTTGCGCACAGCAATGAAAACTCTTGACAGTAGGTTTTTCAGTTCATTGACTGGAATGTCTTGAATTTCTCGGGTTTCGGCAACTTCCGGGGTATTGAAGAATTCCCGTAGTATTTTAAGATCATAAATGGTTTTTGACAGGGTATTTCTATTGGCTTGTCCCTCAATAAAGTTATCTATATCGCTCTCTGAGACGGTGGCAAACCGGGTCGTCTGCTGCGTCCCCGTCATGGAGGCCTCCGTGTAAGGCGAGAGCCTCCTACTTTCAATTTCACATTCATAATCCGTGTCACAAAGTCTTATCTGGTAAAATGTTCCGAAACCCCGATACACTTTTTCTATAACCATGGCTTTGCCTTTACCATCTATTTGAACGGAATCGCCGGGTTCGAAACGGGAATAAGCCACTGTTGTTGTTTACAATCAGGCGTATGAATACAAAAAACAGCACACGTGCTGTGATTTGGCTATTTATGTAACTAGTTACATATGATATTTATGTCACTGCTTTATTCCACTCCTGGAGTGCAAGTTATGTGATAAGGTTATTTATTAACGACTATGTGATTATTCCGCATTTTGGTGTAAATAATGTAGTTACTGAGAGCAACGTTTGAATTGTATACGTTATGGTTTTAATTGCTTTAAATTATAAGTTACTGCCTAGTCAGTTTATGTGTATATGTTGGCAATTAATGCCCATATAGCGGTTAAATGCAGAGTAAGGTTGCAGTTGAATCGATTTAAGCCACAGCATTTTGACGGACAGTTCTCAGTCCGTAAATCTTTGTGGTTATTATTTATATTTTTAAATGTAGGAAAAGTTACCATTTTCCCATATTTCGTGTACTTAATATAATATTCAGGTTCTTTTCTACCCCCTTTCGACCTATTATTACTAACTTTCTTGACTTGTTCCTTGATGTATTCCAACCATTTACATTGTTCCCTTTATTGTCTCCCATAAATTCTCCCTAGTTGTTCTTTATGGTCGGACCACAATCACCATACATGTTTACCAGTACACATCCTCTAGAGCCTATTGCGTTAACATCGACATGTGAAAAGACAAAAACCTAGACGCTTCCTCTTTCCTAATCAGACTAGACTAAAGTAAGAACAATAAAACATATTTGTCAGCACTTGATGTGATATATTCGGTTCTAAGTTTAAGGAAAAATATGATAATCGTCTGAAAAGTATGTTGTTAATCGTACTACTTACGTCGGAACATGTTTGCCGAATACAAACACTCTAATTACTTATTTAAAAGAATTTGCCTAATCGTTAGATAATGAAATTTCTTAACTCAAATATCTGGGCTACATGACACACCGACTGCTAGATAAGATTATAATTTTGTCACTTTTGGGGTCAAATGCTGTTGTTTAAACGCGCTTTACGGGACGATATCACGTAAAGGACTTAGTGCAATCACTTCGTTAGATCTAATAGGTGTAGAAGATACGACATAAGCTTACTGTGTATCAAACCTTTATTAAATATTTTCACTTGATAGCAGTTGGATTTTTGTTAGGTGCACTTAAGTTTTGACTAGTATTGAATCCAAAATGACATTCATCCATCATCCCGAATAGTTTTGTAATGTGTTGGTTGTTACAGTAGCTACTTGCTCCAGTATATACCATGCACGCGTGCTAAGGTATTGACACACATTCTTCTGTTTTTTTTAAAAGTTGACCACATGCAGACGCAAAACAACAACACATCATCTTTCTAGCTAAATTTAACAACAAGAATAAAAAACTGCAATTATGTTAGCCGTATTTATACATATACATTACAATAGAACATGATAACAGAATACAGCGTCTAAATGCACATAGTACAACAATGTATTGCTAGTTTTCCCTTTGTTCATCTGCGAAACACATATCTTCACGTCTGCCACTAAAACAAAAAATTAAAATAAGCTGAACACGAACTACGGAACACTCAACAAGAATAAAAATAAAACTGTTTCAAGTACAATGCATTTTCAAATTACAGCAAACTGATCATTTGACATTATTTACAACTAATTTACTTTCTACAAATGCCATAACATTATACATGTAACACTATATGGTGAGCTAGAGAAAATATTGTCTTCAAACTCAAACATATAAGTATGATAGTCAATGTTCAATACAAAGTGATTCCTTTTACAGAGTTAAATTTGAGTCGATATGCACTTGGTCAATTTCACTTTTTCCTTGCTCATCTAACCCAAATTTGTGACATATTTGTTCCATATCTCATGATTGAATTTGCGGTGCCGTTTTGTCACCAAATCAGGCTCGGACTCTAAAAGCGTGACAATTGTCGCTTTCTCATACTATAAACGGTCCTCGACCAGCGACCAGAATCGGTTTGACCTAAAAGGACACATTGCCGATACCTCTGCGCAGTGTTCATCAATATCTAATATCAAACCTGGGTACGGCAGACCATCATACTCAATGACGCAATATTGTCCAACCAACGTTTCATTGGTATCCTGATTACCATTAGTCTTTCTTAACATAAGTTATTCAGCATAATAAAACGTGCATTTTAACATTTTAGCTTATACTGATGTTGTTTAAATTATAGCAAATACGTTATACATTCAACATACTTTCAATTCTGTTTGTATACTTACATCGTTGATAGAGGAAGAAATTGTTGGTGTATAATTGCTTTCACGTTTAGTCTTGGAATGTATCTTCCATGAACGACGCTTTGCTCTGTGTTCCCTTTGTGTCAGCTCTTTGATTGACTTTATCTTTCCTGCTTCTTTTCTCTTTTTGTATCTTTGTCTTTCACGCTTTTTGTACTGCTCATGTTTTACTCGATCCTCTCTGCCGTTTTCTCCAAAGGGCTATTCTCTCACCATCTGTGAGAGCCATTCTTCAAACTGCCTTTTAAACAATTGCCAATTACTCGATGTTCGTAACTTTCAGTGCGTGCAATCTGTAGATCAAGTGCATCAACAAGGTATTTCACCCTACTTGTCCTCTATTTTATATCTGGAAGATTAAAACAAAATAAGTTTGTTGTGTCTTTACCGTTTATGTTTGTATCTTTAAATATTTACTTTACGCAAACACAAGCTGGGTGTCATAATTTTATTTTTAATGAAAATTATCTTAATAAGACATGACTTTAAATACATGTCTAATACTAAATATAATATTAATTCTGACTGTTAATTTTTCATACAGATGATCGCGCCTCAAATCAGAAGGTAGGTGCCTAAAAGCGCTTGAATTCTTATTTTAGTTAGTTCCAAGGCTGTAATTCACTGTATGGTTATTATTTCTGTTTGTGTTTTAAATGTATGTTATATTACCCTTTCTCCTGTGCATTTATTTCACTTTACAGTAAAACTCCGAAATCTCGAACTGCCGTCGGACCTAGCAACTAGTTCGAGCCACCTACTGTTCGAGGCATCTACGGTATATGTGTATATTTCCTAATTGACAGTCGCCGGTTGTCATACTAAATGCACGTCGATCAATAGTCGCAGCATTATTCATAATAATAATAATTAAAAAAGAAATGAAAGCAAAAATAATTTCCTGTGGCACCCTATTCTCTCTCGTTTATTCTTATACGCATGAATGGTTTGTCTGTCACATAGTACATGTACAGTGGAAACTCCCTAATCCGGAAACTCTCCGATCCGGAAACTTCCTGCAACCGGACAATTTTCTCGGTTTAGTTCCTCCAATACGACATATAAAAATCCCCCACAGTCCGAATCCTCCTTACTCCGGAATCCGAACGAATTTTTCTGTCCGAATTGTTATTTTACAGGTAAAATAAATCTCCCACAACTGATAAAATATCTTATACATTTTCTGCACAGTGTAATTTTGCTGTAATTTCTACATCTATTTAAGAATGAACAATAAGTCAAATCTTACGTTAATTATATTCAATGCTTTCATACAGTTTTAAATAAACGAGATGCGTCTACAGCGGTTCATATTCTGAAGAATCGAATTTCCTACATTTCTATAACGAATAAACATATTATAATGATAATTTACATAATTTATGGAAGAATTCAAATATCAACCAATAGTTCACACATGTATTTTGCATATCGCATTGCACATCTTCCTTTTATGAAAGTTGCATAAATATGTTGGTCTCTTATAACTGGGCTATACATTGAATTTTCAAGTTTATATACATTTTGTAGCTTAAATTAGTCTGCAAAGTCAAATAAAAGAATGCATTCAGACATTATATATTACATCGCGATAACGCAAACAACCTCTAGCGAACATATTCAAATTACTGAAAGAATGCCTTGCCTACGGACATTCAATGGAGGAATTCTCTTCAGTCCGGACTCTCCTCTAATCTGACCTTTAACGTTTGTCCGAGGGGTGTTCGGATTAGGGAGTTTCCACATTTACAACTGGCAAGTAATTATCACGAAGTGCGAATAACATGTGTATACTAGTATATTAAGCGGTCATTGAAAGGTCATTGTATTTCAAACCGGTGGCGACGATAAATAAAAGCATATACAACATAATTGTATTGTTCGACCTATCTATAGTGAACAATGAATGAAATGTTAGCTAGGGACCCCAAATCCTGTTCGAGTGTTCGACCTATCTCTGTTCGAGTGATCTACTGTTAGATAATATGAAAAAAGACGGGGTTTCGCCGGGACTTAAGAACCTGTTCGAGGTATCTACAGTGTTCGAGCCAAAACTGTTCGAGGTTTCGAAGTTTTACTGTATATAGTGTTCATGTTATTTTCTGCCCAATTTCGGCCTATTGTTGCCATCTGTCTTGACTTGTCCTGTGATCTTTTCCATCCATTCATTTCCCCCCTTCACTGTTGTCCGCTTTGATTCTCCTAGTTTTTCCTTATGGTCGGCCAGGTCATTCCTTGTGCCACTGTTCCCTTGTACCTCCTCAAGTGCCTTATGTTTGATGGGTTGATGTTTTCCCGGAGGTCTGTGTGGGGAGGCACTTTCTTATGTATGTGGCGTTCCTTGTAGCAACTTATTCTGTCCCTTTTATTTAAATACTGGGTTAGAACAACACTCCCCGGGACATCATTATAAATTGTTTTAGGATAGATTCAAATTAGTCGTCAGGAAATATTCGTTTTGTCATCGCGTAGTAAACGTGTGGAACTCTCTACCAGAGGAAGTAGTCGAATCAAAGAATATTCTAACATTTGAGAGGCGGCTAGACAAATGTCTGGATAAAGAACCTTTGAAATATAACTTTACTGCACCCTTGAATCTAACCGGAATGGTCAGTGAAATGTATGAAGAAGATAACGAAGAGCTGGTGTTAGAGGACATTGTTCTGCTACCAGAAGAGGACCTGTTTAGAACATGTAAGTATAG
Organism: Mactromeris polynyma; assembly: GCA_032209605.1. Classification (NCBI taxonomy): domain Eukaryota; kingdom Metazoa; phylum Mollusca; class Bivalvia; order Venerida; family Mactridae; genus Mactromeris; species Mactromeris polynyma. The sequence continues at coordinate 9,935,249 of JASFXZ010000012.1, forward strand.
TATTTTTTCAAAAAAGTTTATCAGTATTTTTTGTATCGGTCGTGAAATCACACATTCATGTTGATTAAATTGTTACATATCGATTTATCTGATTATAACAATATAACTGTTCGTGACTGGTACATAAAACCTTTATTCTTCTTAATTTCAATGACGGGCAATTTTCCGAGGGGTTGACTAACAACACTACTCACTAGATAAATCGAGAAATACATTGTTAAGGCAAACTATATATTGGTTTTCATACAAAACTGCCATGTTACAATAAGACAAATAATGCCTCTATCGTGGTCACGCGTTTTATATGCATACATAACACCTTTGCAATAATAAATTTTCATTACTTGGCTACGGAAGACAAAATACATAACAATACACAAGTTAATGTTTTTTGGTCTGGAAAACACACATATAGGCCTTATCGAACGGTACGTTACCTTACCGAAATCTACTGGAGATATAATCGTCAATAATATCTCTAGAGTTTTGTATGTTCATTTAAATCAATCTAATAATTAATACTATAACAATACATAAGTAACATACTTCTTATCGAAAAGTTGACAAATTCGCGTCAATGATACTAACGATGTTCGGTTGAAGAGAATTTGGTTTAGTCAACACTGATAGCCATGTTAGTACGATTGCGCCGAAAACACCATTTTCAGAAGTAAAATCGATGAAATGAGCAGCTGATTCTAAAGAAATTGTTTTCTAAGACCAATATTTGGTTTGCAACTGTTATTGTGTCGTATGCCAGACAGGAGATAAACTAACAACATTGTTTGATTTGCCTTTTGATAGCTACTTCATATTTGCATCCGCCACATGCAGGTGCTAGATAAAACACATAACACAAAATTATTTTCTATATCTGAATAATTGCATACAAGTTATGTCTACCCAATATAATGGGGGGGGGGGGGGGAGGAGAAATATTGTTTTTGCTCGGGTTGTCTGTATATCTGACCGATTTTTCGTGTTTCCCAAACTTGACTTTATTTATGTATATCTGTCCGTCCGTCTGTCTGTCACAAATCGTGTCCGCTCCACAGCTTTTGAAACTCTTGAAGGCTTTTGAAATGCTCACTTTATTGAGACAATGTGTAATACGCATGTTTTTAGTGGCTCAGTTGAGGATAATTGTAACACTTAGAGATAAAAGGTCGAATTAATACAATTCGAGTCGCTCCATACCTCTTGAACTCCTTGCAGAATTTGAATTGACTTTGCACAAATGTTCATGCTATCAAGAACATTTGCTGAGCGCTTGTTTCGAGGTCAAGGTCAAACTGGTCAAATAAAAATCATATGACTGTTCTTGTGTACTCGATATTTTATTATCCTGTATCAGTATTACAATTACTGTCATGGGGGAGGCATATGTTTGTTTAAAAAAACACATCTTATTAGTATTTAAATTTCTTCCTGAGCTAAGTATGCTAATGCCATAAAATCATGATTTTACTGAGAACATAGAAACAAAAGTATAACCATGCACATAAAAACATACATGTCCGCCGTAATAGATAGACAATAATTCTTCATTCGACGCTTGAAGCCTAATTTGCATTATCAAGTGAGTAAGAAATGTAAGTAGATATGACACAGAAACACCAAACAGCTGTTTCATTTGTAAGCACTAAGGCGTCTGGCTTAGCATTTTATCCTGGTCTTCACTAACATTGACAGTGAGTTCTTGTGTTTCTTCACGTGATTTCATGAACATTGTGGCCCCACCGAATATGGCTGCTACCATGGCACACGATCCTGCAATGATTTCAATGTACACTAATTTAGAACTAACATCGTCCTTACTAGCAGGACAGAAGACCAATAACAGAAGAACAACAAAACACATAGAAATAAAAATGATGATAACGAAGACAGGACGATAATGACAACAATACAAATGAACAATGAGACAAACGAAGAGCAAGAACTTGTCAGCAATAAACATATCAGGAAACTACAATTTAACAGACCATCATGTTCTACAACCAACGAATCAATGAATTGAGAAATGTGAAACGTAGCTTCTTCTACCAAAACTGCCTGGAGTTGTTAATGCAATCCAGCAAATCAAAAGGTATTTCTTTCTTTATCGTCTTTACCATTCTCACCACCAATATCACATCATTATTTTAATTTTTTGTTTTATTTAGCATTTTACCAGAATTGTCTGAACGCCATTGTTGAGTTGAATACTAGCTATAGTGACTTAATCAGTGACGTACCCGTGAAGCAATCACTTTAAACTACAACAACGTATCTGGACGAATGACTTGAAGCTCCTTTGTCAATCAAATAAAAGTGAATATTTACCTGCAACTATGATGGATTGTTCATATGTTCCACCACTGTCCATTAACACACCTAGAACATACCGTTCAGCAAAATTACATACACTTTTCTATATGTTTCTAATATACCGCCTAGAGGTATTTTACCACACTGCAAATATTTTAAAACAATTCAGCAATTTTTTAAACTGTAATACAAATAAGTTTTATCGTGATTAAGAATGAAAGAATGAGCGCTTTCTGTAAAACCAACCCGAAACTGCAAAGTTGGGTAACAGTTTCATTAGTTCGTAAACTTGTATCGCTGTACGGAGGTTTATTCTAAAAAAACTTTAACAAATACTGTTTCGTTGCTTTGAACATCACTTTCAGTCCATCAGTTATATATTTTGTGTTATTCAACCAACGACACGTACTTGCCGAGTCTGTTAATAAAGATATATATGTTATATAACGCAGTCTTTTGAGGCTTTTCTGAGGTTTAAAACAGTATAAGACGTTTTCTGCAAGAAACTTGGATATTCCCCTCAGGAATCAAATGTAGAAAAGAAGTCAATAGTGGCTATATATATGTCCAATACTCATGGAGAGCGTGCTTCTCTCTGTGTATACAGAAGTCAAAAGTGGCTATATATAAATCCAATACTCATGGAGAGCATGCTTCTCTGTGTAGATATACAAGCTCTGATGACAGCTAGCTGAGCAGCTCTGAAGACAGAGCTAGCATATCGGACACACTCTATATAAAAAATGAACGTATTTTACCTGCTGATACTGGTCCAGCAAGAGCACCAATTCCTCCACAACCAAACACAATGCCAACAGATACAGCCAGGGAGTCGATGTCCACAAAATGCAATATTACACTGGTTAGTAAGGAGAAAGGCGGTCCCATAAAAGATCCTAACAGTACAAAATATATCACTTGTGCATAGAAATGTTGAGCAACAAACGGATATATGCAAGAAATTATAGAGACCACAACCATACACAAATTAAACATGAGTAAAACATTGACATTTTGCATATTCGCAATCGCCCCAAAACCAATTCGACCAGCAATATTAAATATCCCAGCGATCGAAACGAAAAAGGCCGCTTGTGCCGGCGAAAATCCCTTGTACACAATAAAATCCGGGAAGTATATGAAGAGAAGATAAGCTGCAAGACAGTAATTGAGTGATGAAACGCTTAAGAAAAATATTGCTTTTGTCGTAAAAACGTCCCAATATCGCTTGAGTGTGGTAAAGGTAAAACGTCTCTTATGTTGCGCGACGTCTTGCCTTTCCATAGTTAGAGATCGTTGGTACATGATATGTTTTTCCAATTTGCTAGGAAAACACAAGATTCCAAGAGTTATTATATTTGCAAACATTCCAGCTAACATAATGAAAAATCCAACATGACCGTAGTAAACTCGGAGGAATTGTTGAAGTGGCGCGAAAATAAATAGTCCGGCACCATTCCCTGACATGGCTATTCCAAGTGCAAGATTCCTACGCTTTTTAAAATTGAACCCTATTACGACTACATTGGCTGTATAAGCGATCCCACCGGCCGTTCCTGGAAGAAAATAGATAACAATTACCTCCACTGAACATTTATGGTGAAATTTCATTATAATTCCTTATTACTTGTCTCATACGTCTACAGAACATGGTCTCATACGTCTACAGAACATGGCAGTGCTAGACTGACCTCACCGCATCTAGTATCCTTGTGCGTTATTGTGACCCTCCTTATGTGTGTCTCCTTTTCCTCTTGCATATATATGTCCAGGGAAATTCTGAATCAGGCATCCCTTCACCTTTTTATCACCCTTCCAGTGTTCCTTGGTTGCAGCTGTTGTTAACATTTCAGCTTTAGAATTTGCCTTAACAGTTTTTCGCTTTAAACGGGAGTCAGCTGACCAAATATGTGTTCCTGGAATACCAACCAGTTCTGATTGTTAGTGTAACGTATTATTCTGCAAGCGACTGACTGATTTGCCAGTTCATTATCATCGTGATTATATAAGCATGAATGTTCAAACAATCGAACCTGAAATGATACCACATGTAAAAATAGCAACTTCTATATTAGGCGCTAAAGCTGTTCCCAGGTAACCAATGACATACAAAACACCCGCCGTTACTATGGCTACTCTGCAACTAAATCTGTCAGATATTGCGCTGGACAGTGGACCTGAAATGAAAGAATAGAACGACTCAGGAATATTCCTTTTCTCATGCTACAAATTTCAATATGAATAGAAATAATTAGGATAAGGCCACTTTGAGAACGAAGACTGATACACTGACATCATTCTACCTACACTAGTTTTATTCGCAGTCCTTCACTTTATTCCTGAAAACCCAGTTATGTTCGAAGACCGACGTTTGACATTAAATAGTTAATGACAATGACAAATAAACACATTGAATATAAGAATCTTTCACTGACGTCCGGTACGGATGACATATCTGGCTGGACGGTTACTATTTTGGCGGGAAGAGGCTCTGTCGAAAGATCGTTTAGAAGTAGAAACACTATTCTCAAAGAATTGCCGACTTAAATATTATTGTGCAAACACAGTGCGATACACAAACATCCGTTAAGTTTGAGCATACATGGCCTCATGATTGTGCGACCGTTATGGTGTCTTCCTGTCGACCGCTCCGTCCTTTAGATTTTATGAATATATCTGAAGCATTGTGATGTTTTGTTGAAAACACATCTTTACAAAAGCATTAAGTTAATATAATTAAACACATAAAATATTGCCATTGAAAATCTAAGGGCTTAAAAACATGTACACCATTGCTAATGAAAATCTAAGATTCGAATTTGCTTTTATCTATATGTAATTTAGATTACATTTAACTTTTGTACCCATACGTTCAGTAAACCCAACCCGAGGATACAGCGATTATAATATTTTCAAATACCCAAACATTTCCTGATATGATTTTGTGGTCGTTTTCCCCGAAAACTACCTTCAAGTTCTTAACTCTAGTCTATAGTATACCAAAATATAAATATGCGTATGTCTTATGTTTGCATTTTGCGCGGTCGTTACCTTATTAAGTATTTAGGTAAAATCGATAAACCTTACATATTTGTTCCGAAAATGGCCCTAGGGCCCAGGACTTTATTCGACTCTACGACGCCGTCATTACAATATTTAGGCAAATGGATAAAGCTTCGAATGACATTAACATTTTCCAATAATGCCTCTAATATTTCCGCCGCGGACCTGTTGTGACGTCAACCCCGCGTATGCGTAGTCCGTGATGCCCAAGACCGCCTCGCACCTGCTGTGACGTTACCTGCACACATATGCAATCCGTGATGCCTTATACCACGGTGCTATAGATGATGCCGGCGTTGATGTATTTGTACAATATACACTGTATACGACTGTGGTAGTTGAGATAGAAACCGAACCTGGGTAAAACGTCGCAATACATATTCGGTGACCTTGTGAACTTGCCCATATTTCGACACGTTGTTTTTATTGTAATAGCAATGATTTACCAAGGATCCTATATACAGTTCGTGCAAAAGTCTGCACATGTAAAGACATGTTTAAAAGAGAGAGAATACGTAGCTACTGGAAACGCCACATACATAAGACAGTGCCTCCCCACGCAGACCTCCGGGAAAACAACAATCCACAAAACACAAGGCACTTAAGCAGGTTAAAGGGTACACATGTTAAGGAATAGAGGCACAGGGAATGGCCTAGCAGACCATAAGGAATAACTAGGAGAATCAAAGCGGACAGTGAATGAGGTGGGGAACCAATGGGAAAGATCGCAGGACAAGTCAAGACAGTCGGCAGCAATAGGACGAAACCGGGCGGGAAACAATCCGAATACCATATAAAGTGACATAATTGCACAGGGGAAAGGGAAATATAAACACATCCAAAACACAAATAATAACCATACAGCGAATTACAGCCTTGGAACTGTCAGTACAAGTACTGGGGGCTTAAATCGATTTAACAGCTAGCTAACCTCACACTTAATCGCTATATGGTCATTGATTTCCAACATATATACATAAATTGACTAAGTAGGCAGTAACTAATCATTAAAAGCAACCAACCATCACGAACATAACAACAGACATACAGTAACTAATCCAGCACGAAGGAACAAGCAGCCTTATACTGACCTTAACTAAAATAGTAACATCAGAATAGAAATAACCTTAAAATGTCAAATTAATAATGCAATTTCAAGTAAAGTCAACTCGATAATGTACTTAATACTTAAACAATTCTTAGATATTATTGATAGGGAAATGGAATTTATAACTAAAAGAAATATGTCTAATAAGAAAACTAAAACACAAAAACACGACTGCATCCAATGAATATTAAGATGTGTTATAAAACAGCATTGTATAGAGAGAAAAATGTCTTGGTAATGTCAAATGACGTCATAACATGAAAAATAAACTGATAAATATACAAGAGAAAAATTATGTTGTTACAGAGAACGCCACAGAACAAAAAGAAACAAGGACAACACCAACATAAACCCGACAAAACATAGACAACACAACACAATCCCAAACGGGCTGGTCGATAGTATTAAGATACTCCATGGAACACATCCTGCTAGTTCCAGAGCAAATGTCAATGCCTACAAAGTTCCGAACATAATCCCCAAAGACATTGTAATCAGTCATATCCTGCCATATCAAATACGGTTTACAGATATAACTTCATTTAGTCTCAACAGTAAAATCAGGTGTGAAAATCTATCAAGTATTGATTTACTTAACATTTTATCTGCAGTACTGTTGTTCTCATAATGTCAGGAGTATAATCCTTCCTTTTGAACTTGTTAATTAATTTTACAAATAACTGATCAAAGTAACAACTATTAATAATTCCTGGCTCTAACATAGATTTGACACTGGTGCCATATTTTAAAATAATATCGGGATATTTATGGCAAAACTTACGAAACGTCTTAAATAATTTATGATAACGATAGCCTTGTTTTAGCAGTTTACCTGTTAGTAGAGGGTTACGTTTATTAAAGTCCTCTAGATTTGTATTCGCCCTCAGAAATCTTATGAGTTGAGATATAAATAGACCATAGGTTTGGCTCCTAGGTATATCGCTCTTGAGCCAGGGAAAGTTTATAATCTCAAAGTCATAATCATCTCTTTTATCATAAATTTTAGCAGTAACAATACCTTTTTCTATAGAAATGTCCAAGTCAAGAAACGAACATATGTAACCAAGGTGTTGGCTTTCGAAAGTTGTAGTTCTGTTAGATATATAATATTTATCATGGTAGGGAAAAACTCATTATCAATATTTAAAATATCATCTAAATAACAGGAGGTATTATTGAAAGCGTCAATTACATCCATCTGATTTTCTTTGGATAAAGATAACATAAAGTCTCTTTCATAACAGAATAAGAATAAGTCGGCTATAAGTGGAGCACAATTAGTTCCCATAGGAATACCAACTTTCTGTTGGTACATTGAGTTATCAAATTGGATAAAGATATTATTCAGTACAAAATTAAGAGCTTCACAGACGTCCTCACATGTCCAGATGGTAAAGTTATTATAACTATTAGAAGTAGAAAAGCCCTGTCTTCATTGCAGGCCAGATATACATGTTGATTGCTACCAAAAGTTTTTTCGATTAAATGTGTAAGTTTGGTTTTAATTAAATCATGAGGAAGTGAAGTATAAAGAGTGGAGAAATCATAGGTAGAGATACGTGTAGCTCTAAAATGTAAAGATTGAAATTTATTCAAAACTTCCGTAGAACTTTTTATGCCCCAGTAAAGGTTTATACATGAATTTTCAAAAGTTTTATTGCAATATTTAACAACTTCAGCTTTAATAGCTGTTAAACAACTAGTGAGAAGTTTAGAAAGTTGTGTAGTAGTAGTGAAGCTCAGGCCGCGGCCGTGGTCCAGTGGTTTAGTACGCTGGACTTGTAACCCGGCGATCCGGGTTCGATTCCCGGTCGCGGCAGGTCATACCCTTCCATGAAAATTCGATAAAAATGTCGATTTTCCTCCTCATGTGGAAAAGTTGCCGGCTCCTTGTGGAAGGGTAAGTTAGTACTGTTTAGATTTCAGTCCAGGAAAAACTGGTTAGGTGAACCGGCCGCCGTATATAACTGAAATATCGTTGAGAAACGGCGTTAAACCCGATGAAACAAACAAACAGTAGTGAAGCTCGCATTAGCAATGAATATAGCTTTATATGTTTTTTTGTGTAGTTCAAGTAATCAATACATAGTTGGTAACTTATTACATTTGTATGCGACTTATAGATTAAATTTAGACAGTTCTGAGCTATGTTTGTCAATTATATCATCTGTAGACGATGGAATACGACTGTATGCTGCAGTACAGTTTAGTTCATTATTTAGGACTTCCGTATAATAAAACCGTCATACAATGACTGTGTTATTAGAAACATACATTTGAACATGTTTATAACTGTTACTAACTGTTTCATCTGAAATCATAAGTGTATGTTTCATACCATTAAACAACACGTACACCTCAAACCATTTAAGTGCTTTTGGTTTCTATCTCTCTAATATTTGATCGTCAGGTAGTAGGTAAAAAAGCCTAAGGTGAATAAGTAAAGTAGAATAATTGACAATAATCAACCTAAAAACTGTTTGATCATAAAAATGGTGATTAATCTCGAGACATTGATGGATATTTAATGATACTCTCTGGTGCAAATTGTAGATTCTACTTCATTTCTTAAGATTACATAATTGATCATCGTTATTCATTGTTGTTAATATTTTTCAGTGTACTCGGTCTATGTTAATCTTAGATCTTCAATGGTAAAATGAACGTCTTACGCTTCTATTTAGATAATCAAATACTTTTCACTTGTGGATTATATTATAACATTTCATTTAGTTTCCCGTATTGCATTGTTGCACTAGTTATAAAGTTATAGTTGTCTTCGCATTTCAGTTTTAACCATTTAAAATAATGATCCGATGATGTATGAAAACTTGAAAGTTGGCAGGTGTGGTGTGGACTTAAAAACTTTGAAAAGTATCGTTCGACGATAGACGTTATAGTAATAATGGTTATATTTAGATTTTCAATATTTTAAACTTGACGATATTACATGTTTAACTTTAAATTAGCAATAAATGGGTAGGCAAAGTGTGTATACTCTATTGGTTTATTGCCTACTTAATTATAATAGGGTGATAACTCGTGAAATAACAGATAAACATGTATGCATAGTTTTAAAATTTATTGTAAATAACTTGAGGATTATAATGTTTTCATCATTCATTCAAGGTTTTATGAAAACAAGTTTGCAACGAATAATAGCTATTGTCAACAGCGTTTTATGTTAGTACTTACAGTGGGTTGTAAAATTAATCTACGGTAGCGGTTTGTAAAAGTTTTTGTTGAAGGAATTACAGGCTTAAGTAATTACCTTTAAGCTCAATGTATATACCCAAATGTCCGCCTATGCCGCAAAAGTGAGGTTATTCTAGTTACTTTTTATATGCGTCGTGTAGCTGAAAATACTAACCAGCTAATGATATAAGCGCCGTATGTAGGGCACCAGCCCATGCTGTAAGCGACAAGCTCTGCTGGTACCGATCCAGTAACGTTGAGTGAATGATTCCAACGGCGTATAAGGCACTTCCTAGAAAGCAGAACGTCCCGAATGAAGATAGCAACACTACCCACGCCCACCCTGTGTCCATATCGCTATAGTCAATATCATGTTCAGCCGAGTCAGATACAGTCATTTTTTCCAAACTTTCGTTTTCCTTTTTCTTCCAATCATTTTCTGCCATCCCCTCTTCCCCATTTTCACCGTTCACTCCGCTCATTTTAATATTTATCTGTCGTCCCGATGTTAGATATTGCTCTTAATCCAGTGGTATTAATAACCGATATGAATCAATATAACCAAAGCACTCCACGCACCGAACATTAATCCAAATAATCACACTATTTTTCACAGTACGAACTATTATGACGACACTATGAATATCTGGTTGTCTTTTTCAAGGTAACAAATAAATACCCAGTGTGAATGTAACACACATACATAAACGTAACACGCGTCTACATGACTATGATGTGCTTGAAAGCGGTTATTTCGACAGAGCGATAGACGGAAACAAGTAACAAATTCAGCATGTCACAACACAAAACTTGTATTGGGTAATTTCTGCATGGATTACGAGAAGTGCCATCGAATCTTGAAAACGCATGTGTAATATGTTTCGTCCTCGTTTCTAAACTGAATGTGTTGTTATCGTCGAATCAATCAATCTAAAAGATATGCGTCACTGTTCAGGGCTGTATGTTAAGTATACTCCGTGAAGTTAAGAACGCATAAAGTTTTCTTAAATTTCAATTCAAAGGAAATAAAACGTAAGTGCATCTGTACTGAAATGCAAGTGAAGTATCGTCAGAGAACATTTATACGTTGGCATACTCGTTCACCTTTAACTACATAATATACTAGAAAATTGTGCAATTATCACGTTTAAGAAACTACATAGTAATCATGACAAATATGTGGTTAAATAGTTGAGTATCATGATAAATTTTCATCCCAGACAAAGATCTTAATACTAAAAATTGTTTAAAATGCCCACAACAAAACGATAATAACATTTCAAATCTCATGCTAAAGAAAGCACTTGGGTAAACCGATATACACAGAATTTCAATACATTGACATTTCACTCAATAAACGCATAACCCGTATAATAATCATACACATGCGTATAGTCTTAACTTTTAAAAACTAATTTTCTACTTATTTGCTACACTCAAACGTTTATAATAATATTTCTTTCACCTGTGTATTTTCATGGGAGACCTCTTTACTGATTTGCACATGAGTGATACTGTCATTCAATTTGGCGATTGTAATCAATTAGTATTGGTATATAATTTAAAGGTATTTCGTCTTATATTTTGTCAAACTATGCTAAATGTTAGTTTTCAGAAATTTTCATTTTAATGCCATCATGCAGCCGTGCTATACATCACTGCATTACAACTCTCCTTCAAAGTATCCCGGAACTGCCAAACACGTGTCCGATACAGGTTTTTCCTATGCTAGCACTAACTCGGCGCATAGGTCAGGATAGAAAATACTTCTACCGGACTCGTGTATTTGTGATTTCGGGAAAGATGACTGTGCGGTGTTGTAGCGTACATCTTGTATCAAGGCATTTAACTCATACTCTTGTTTTTGCCAAAAATTCACGACTGTCTACCTTTAAACCAGGGTCGCCGAACGTAACCAGACGGAACATTTGTTACGTTTGTGCGATTTGATCAAATAGCACATTAAGCTAATGGATATATTTAATGGACTATAGTAATTTAAAGAAAGAAACAAATAGATAGACACATTTAAACACAATGTTAATCTTAAAGAGAGTTTTGCAATATATCAGGATTTACAAGATAAACCACTTCATCGTCTAGGTAAAAAGGACGAAACTCACGCAGAGGGACACAAACGCAAACGGACAAAGGCTTCTGATTACTCACCATAAACATATTAGGATAACTTCACGAGTCTATTGGTTTAAATAGCGATGTTCTGCTGGAACTACCCCGTGTTTGCAGTCTCTTATGTTTGGTGGGAGTTGACTAGCGGGGGTTGTCTCATTTACACAGCGCTTTTTATTTGGATGATTGTGGATAATTGCAATGATGGGTTCAACCTTAACCACCCAAGTGCTTTTATTTTTGCTATTAACCGTTCCGATGAAGTACCGATATTTTCACCCATCATAATTTATATACTTGTGTCTTCATAAGTCTTTGTTGTTGTTTACATGTATGTATATTTTTTGTACGTATCTCCCTTTGGGAAATTTACGTATGTTTCATGTATAGCCATATGATATCCAATGAAATAGTGCAGCACGTCCATACTGATACACATTATTAAGCGTCCAATTTACTCAATATGGAATAGATATACCGAAACATTATTGTATCTAAGACATCATTTTAGCGCAAACAAAGCCGTTCTCAACAAAACTGAATAAAGATATCGAAAAAGCAATGCCACATACTATATGCAAGGCCATCCCAAAAAACAGGGAACATAAACAGATGCAATATATATGTAGATATATACGCGAGTAAAATTACTGAAATAATTTCATTATTCAGACGCTGGGTATCAAATAAGATTAACCGGACTTCCATATAATTATTAATATAATTGTTTTCTGTCAGACCATATTTAACTAACAAAACTTAATTTTAACAATGTATCTGTCAAACTGAAGAAAGAAACATATAAAGCCCAAGTGATTAACACAAGAGTTTCTATAGAAGCAGAAAATCGGTCGCCATTATATCGAAAAACATTCAAGAAACCGACAGATAGTGTAGGATTTGGAGAAACTGTAGCATCACAGAGCTTAATATCATTACTACCAGACACGTTAATGAGCTGATGCTTACGCCGACTACATCGCTACATATAGTTGCAATACAAATAAGCGGGGTTACACAACACATTATATCGCATGTCTAAACATATCTACTTTAAATTCATAAGTTCCCCACTTTTGTATTGACGTAGGCTACGGCACATTTTATGAACTGTTAATACTTTTACCAAATAGTTTCACATTAACATAGTACTTACTTTTGTTATTTATCGCAGGTATGTTCCAAATGAATACCCAAGCTCGGGAAAATATTTCGCATTGAATATGTAATCACTCGAGTGCATTTAAGCTTGCGGTGTAATTGTTTTTCTGTACCTAAAGGTACATTGTATAAATGAAATATAAAAAAACAGTGTGTAATGAAATGTTACTTTTGACTTTAATTTAAAATTCTCCCGCAAAAAGAAACGGTTATATACATAATTTTATAGTAGATAACAATGCTTCCATTTAAGTAATTTTAAAACATAAATTTCATCATTTGCTCATTGAGTGTATGAAAACAGTACTTACTGTGTGCTGACTTATTGTTAAGCAGGACATACAAGATAAAATATGCACAACTACCCCTAAAACACGAGGATACATGACAATACATGTATGTAAACAATGCATGCACATGACTATGAAGGCTGGGTATATGGAACAACAATATTACCTACAGACACAGACTAAACAATGGTTGAAGGTGTTTTATCATAATTTGCACCATGTAAGGAAGAGTGAATTGGTGTTCATTTAGGGTCCCGACTTCAATCAGCACGAAAATGTAAGAATTCATATAAAAACTTGAAAACAGTATTTCAGCACTATTGGGGCGCCGCTATTAGATTTCCAACCTCTTCTATTCTATAAGTGACGTCATTTCCATAAAAAAAAACGTCACATGCGACGTCAACATGTACTGACAGTAAGCAATATCTGACCCATATATAGCAATATGAAAACAAAGTGACCATATTGTGTAAATAGTGTTTCGTGCTTGCACATGTGGTGTTTTTCTTGAAATGACGTCACTTACAAAAGAGGTTGGACATCCCACAGCAGCGCTCATTTGTTACTTGCGGTTGCTTGCGAAGGAACACTTAAGTGCTGTTTGGAAACACAGTCAATTTACGGGCCTACATAACTTAACAACTGTTGACATCGTGTAATAGGGTATTTAAATAGTCACATTAACAGCCAGTGCCATTTACGGTTTAATCCAGTTTATTAGGATGGAGTGATTTGAAGTCGGCGACCATACACTGTACCCTGGATGACTATGACCAGGACAACTGTTAAAAGTGAGTGAAAGAGTAGCAAAGGGAAGGGTGAATTCACAGATCCTAGGATAACCATTGGAATAAATAACGGATAATGGGATCCTGATAAACAAAGAAAGAAGTAAGTAAGTTGAGGGCAAAACATAGACTTAAACAGGAGGGAATGATACCGGTTATAAACTAAAATGAGTTACATTTTGAATAATAAATGGCTGAATAGTTAAGAGAAGCTTATAGTCGGAGATTATCACGAGACCTCTTTGTTTTTAAGTTATAAAGGGAGATAACTCATGACTGTCTCATGTGAGCTTATAAACGCGACGGCATCACACCTCGGTAATTTTCACTAAATGCACTGGAGGTCTATATCGGCAAATAAATCGGTAGCAACGGCACGGAACGGTCAACATAAGTTATTAAAACTACATAATCTTATTTTATGAGTCTCATAGTATATTCAAACGTTCTACAGACGACAGCGTAATTAAAAGCGAAAAGGAGAAATTGAATCATTACATCATATCTAGAGGTTGTACTCGTTTTTTAATTACTTTATTAAATCGTTTACGTATGTAATATAAATTTCCCGTGATGAACACAATGTTATATTAAAAAGCTGATATGACATGTGCTAAAAAAAATATAAAAAAATATAAAGTTCAACCAGTCCAGAGCGACACTGTTGGGGGAACTCACATTTGTGGCTACTGTTTAAAGGTTGTTTCTCCAGAGAGGTTAAATTGACAGTAATTCTAACAAAAGGAAATAGTGATGAAGTTGTTGAAAATAGACTGATAATTAAGAGAAAGCTCTTTAGAAAATGTTGCACTGTAGTTGACTTCGTGATTTATACCGTTGAAGGCGCCACGTATTACATTATATGTAGGTTTTATGAAAAAAACATTCGGCATTCACGTTCACATAATAATTATTTCACTCTCAATGTTAATGGAAAGTTATAATCAAATCG
The DNA here is from genome assembly GCA_032209605.1 of Mactromeris polynyma. Classification (NCBI taxonomy): domain Eukaryota; kingdom Metazoa; phylum Mollusca; class Bivalvia; order Venerida; family Mactridae; genus Mactromeris; species Mactromeris polynyma. Next base: position 9,950,249 of record JASFXZ010000012.1, read on the forward strand.
ATAGTTGATTGGTGCCGTATATTTCATGCATCGTTACCCACGTTAATGAAATTTTCACGTTCCCAGTTAGGCTCTGATGTGTTAGTAATTATTTTGAAAATGGTCTCATCTACAATATGTAATATGTCACAAGTTAAAAAATAGATGATATCCAGTCTAATAGTTTGTAGTGTTAGTAAACCATTTAGTAGCTGTAAAAGACAAAACCATAAATAAACGATTAGTAACATATGTTAAACCACACATTCATATTTTATGATTTTATTCTACAGACGAATGCGTAATTAAAAGCGAAGAGGAGAAATTGAATCATTACACCGTATGTTCCAGGTTGTAAATGTTTTATTGACTTAATTAAATATGTTACGTATGTAATATAAATTTTCAGTGATAAACGCAGTGTAATATTAAAAAGATGACATGACATTGCATGAATGAAAATAATAATACAGAAATACAGTGCAACCTCTCCAGAGCGACACTGTTGTGGGGACGCAAATGTTGGCTGCTGTTTTAAGGTTGTTTCTCCAGAGAGGTTAAATTGACAGGTAATTCAAACAAAAGGAAATATTGATGAAAGTATTGTTGAAGGCTGATAATGAAGAGGATATTTAAAAATGTTGCTCTGTATTTTATTTTTTTGCAATTTATACCATGAAGGCGCCACGCACGGTTAATATTATATGAAGGTTTTATGAAAAGAATATTCGGCATTAACGTTCACAGAATAAATATTTCGCTTTCAATGTAAATGGAAATCTATAATGAAATCTATGCTTTATTGGCGTAGTATATTACAATCATAGTTACGCACGTTGATCAAATTTCACGATCCCATTTCAGCACGCAGTTAGCCTCTGTTGTGTTAGTAATTATTTCGAACATGGTTTCATCTATAATATGTAACGTCGCAAGTTTCAAAATTAGATGATATTCAGTTAAATAGTTTTGCCAATATTGATTGAAATAGGACAAACAGTTTAGTAAGCTGTTAAAGACCCATAAATAAACAATAAGTAATGTATCATATCAATCGTCATGTTATTCTTGATTACCGAGACAGATGTGTTTAAAATCACACACTAATTAATTATAAACAAATTGCAAGTTATTCTCCCATTGTACGATATTTTGCATGTTTAAAGCCTGATAAGAGTCATAATTACTGAATAAGTGGTTATAATAATAATACAATTATTGTACTTAAAATACCAAAAATGCCAGATTTTACCTATTTTTAAAATACTGTGGATAAAATCATTATATGGCCTTGATTGCAGACAAAAACCCATTTGGCGAAAACATCCGAGTTCAAACATTGTGCCCAAAAACATTATTTACTTCTTGTTTCCCATTTGTTTAGGTACATGTAAATCATCAATCGACTTGTTTATGAGTAGAAACGTAATTGGTTTGAATGCAAAATCTTTATAACGATGGATAAAATGTATTTTAAAGCTTGAAACATTTGAAATATAATTATATTCGCAAGTTTGCAACGAAATAAAATTGATGTGTAATTTGCACAGTTTGCAAAGGAAGTAACTAAATGATTTTTTTTCAAACTTTAAAACGGAAATTTGCATAAAATTGTGACATGAAGCTGTAAAATATTTTGAAGATATGGAAATTTATTCAGTTTTCCTATCAGAAAGAAACGTTTTCAATCGGTTGTTATTTTACCATGCCTTTATTATATTACCACCATATTTCGGTATTGCATTACAATTCGATTTTACGCATGCAATTGTATACTTCATCAAATATGCATAGTTTATCAGCGCGTCGTTTGTTAAAAAATCTACCACCTGACATTTAAAGTTTTAAAAAATCTTTAAAACGGTAGAGCATATATTTCTCGTCTTTCATTTTTTTTTTTAAAAGACAGCATATTTATGTTAAAATCTTTTGAAATATCGTTCTTGCCTTGGAAATCATTTTTCATTTCGCTGAATTTGATGTAAATTGCATTGTCTAAAGCAGTTGGTGTTCCCATGTAACAACTCAATGTCTCTTTCAAACATAAAATAACGAAACTAAGTTCTTATATGTCAATCAACATACTTAGAACGCCAGGGGCGTAGATTCCTATAGGCCTTGTAGGCCGCGGCCTACACATTTTCGAAATATATAAACAAAAAATGACCAAAATAAGATAATCGGTGTATGTTTTTGGTGTCATTGTAAGCATATTTACCAGAACGAAATATAAACCAAAACGCATCTCTGACGATTTAGCTTCAATTTATTTTCGGGGACCATGACCCCGGACCACCTACACTAGGCCCAAACATCAATATCAGCTAAGCTAGGTCCCTGAACGCAATGAACAAGAATGATTACACATTTCTTTGGTTTTCCATGATGTAAAACAGTATTCCATCCACCTTTCCCCATTGTTCCCGTAAATTCTCCATAGTTGTTTTAATGGTTGGTAAGACAATTCATTGCAACCCTATTCGCATATATGTTTACCTTTGCATTTTCTCAGTCCCTAATGTTTTGTAGAACGTTGTTTTTCTGGGCTCTGTGTGGGGAGGTATTGTCTAATGAATGTGACGTTCCCTGTAACAACTTAATATCTCGGTGACATGTATGATGTTGTCGCTGCAAATTTCCCTAATGATGACATATACTCAATGATCCGACGGGTTTGAATCACATTAGTTTTCATACCCCCGCAAACATAGTTTTTTGTGAGGGTATACTGGTGTCACTCGGTTTGTTGGTCTGTGAGATGGTTGGTCTGTTAACGAAAACTTGTAGAGCGAACTACTTCTAATACTTATGGAGGATATTTATGAAACTTATCACAAATAATCTACATGATGTACTGTATATTTCTAGAAACAAACAACGGAGTTTTAAAATAAGACGGAATCTGCTACTTTGTAAATAAACAATAATTCGGAAAGTAAACGACTTCATTTTAAAGCTTTTTGCATTTTGCAGCTTTTCAACAGGATCTTCCATAGACCATTACTGATAGGCCGCTTTGACGAACACCAAGCTTCATTTACTGTCACAGTCTCCGATTGGTTTTAGATCGGCATTTAACGTGTCATACTTGTCGGGAGTCTGATCAAATACTAAATTGGCAAAATAATTGTCAAGAATGAATTATAAATATTTGTTGTTCCATGATTAAGCTCGGAGTATTCTAAAGTCATTTATATTCTTACGACATGGTACTTTGATAAACACTCATTATTTTTACAGTTCCAATGCTGTAATTCGCTGTATGGTTATTATTTCTTTTTGTGTTTTAAATGTATGTTATATTTGCCTTTCCCCTGTGCAATTATTTCACTCGGTATAGTGTTCAGGTTATTTTCTGCCAAGTTTCGGCCTATTGTTGCCAGCTGTCATGACTTGTCATGTGATATTTTCTTTCCATTAATGCCCCCCTTTTGCCCCCTTTGATTCTCCTAGTTGTTCCTTATGGTATGCCTTGCCATGCCATTCCTTGCGCTTCTGTTTCCTAACGTATGTACCCTTTAACCTCCCCAAGTGCCTTGTGTATTATGGATTGTTTTTTCCCCGGAGGTCTGTGTGGGGAGACACTGTCTTATGTACGTGACGTTTAACTTATTATCTCTCTTTGACCACATGAAATCCCTTTTTTCTGGTTATCTACATTGTTCATGGCTTTACGTAAAGTGGAAGGTTTGTATGATGACGATGTTCCAATCAAATTGAGACTTTTAATTTTCTGTTTAATAATCATAAGTCTTGATTATTTGGTTACCGATTCATTGTAATTATATAGTTAACCACAGAAGAAAAAATACACTTTTCAGAAGCTTATATCTTTCGAAATGTTTTCTTCCTTGCCAAAAGCAATTCTAAGTCCAAAATCAGCTTTCCACATAGTACCGAACACGTAACAACCAAGAACGAGGAACAAGAACGAATTGATGAAATATGGCGCTGGAAAATCGACAAATATTCATGTATTCGTATCCTACACATATATGTTGCCATAAGTACAATTCATATTTCTAGAAACAAGGCTCTACAGATATATGAAGATTAACGGAAATTCAGTGGAGGCAAGCAGCAGTAGCGAGACAATTCCATAGCATTAGATGAACTGTCAGAAAGTCGATACAGCGTTTCAATGTCACTGGACAGGTTAAAGACTGACAACGAAGTGGAAGATCTAAGGTGCTCACGCCTAGACAAGGCAACTGTATAAAGGTTAAACAATTTCGCAACACGTTCAAGCTAGACTTATCGTGGGCCTACATGGGTATGTCATTGAATTACTTGATATATTAAATTATTTTATTTTCATTATTACAAAACATTTGCACATTATTTACATTAAGCATATTACCAACCATACAAGGGGCGTGTTTGGGGGCGACGCGAAGTTGCATTCAGGAAGTTAGTAGTTTGGAATGAGGAAGATACCATGTATGGGGTTGTATTTTGGCTCTTGGGGAAAATACAGAGATAAAGTGTTAACAACAGTACTGGTTTCTTTTATGAGGTGCCGCGAGAAACGTTTCAACAGAATAAGTCCCGCCCGCTCACCACGTAGCTACCCTCAAAGATTTGTAGACAACCAAAGATGAATGATGAAATGGCCTGCTTATTCTGTAGACTTGAGACATATCGAGATCATATAAGGAAGCGTTATCCATCCATCTCTTGCAAATGTTGGAGATTTTAGAACAATTTGACCCAAATTATAAACCCAGGCGGTTATTCGTTCATTGAGACGGCGATGTTTGTCGTGTATAGCATATCTTTGTGGACATATATAATACTGAATTTCGTCGATAGGGTTTGATATGCTCTTTAAATGTTACATTCTCAATTTCTGTTCAATGAAATGTTAAAGCATGTAAAAGCAAATGTATTCAGTTAAATATATTCTTAGTTTGGTTTCGATCGTTCTATTGGCAAAGAACATTATGCCACTATATATCTCATGTATATTCTCTATATATCTGTAGATTTTCTATGTTTATTTTTTCATTTATATTTTTTTAAATAATAAATAAATGTCAGTCACTGATTTAGAAATCGGTAATTTAACATCGAAAAGAAATGAGAACAACAATACGTGTTAATGCCCAGGGCAAAAATTAAAACAGAATCACTCGATTACGGAAATACCTTCAGAACCATATATTGTACTCACCACCATTTTACGATCACGCAATAATTAATTCATGTTTCTTGTCGATACTGTCACGTCCATGCTTTTATAACGTGTTCTTTGCAACAATAAAGTCAGAATTAAAATGTGTACGATGATTGACTATGATGGAGAACATTAGTAATGCTTACAACATAGTATGTTTTGGACAATATTGCATCTTAAATTCGTAGCATAGAATGATCGCTGATGCACATGACTTGTTTGTCTGTGAGTAAGTAAGCATCCTCCGTCTAATATTAATACACCTAGTGCCCTAACACCCATTTACAGAATGCAGGATCGTACACAACGTTCTCAAATTATTCGAATATATCATTTATGAGTGTTCAAACTGTGATGCAGGTTTTGATTTGTGTTGCATCTTGTATTTTCAACAATATTTTCTAAATTATATTTTAAATAAATATATAAACATGAGTATATTATTGTGTAATGGTATAGAGTACCGTGTGGAGTTTTACTTCGTTTTCAACAGCACATTGGTTTTGTAGAGCGGTTAGTTGACCTAGCCGATGTACCTGTGTTGCCAACCAGTAATACCTGTTCTGCTTAAAGCTTCTTTCACACCGAGGTGGAGGAAAATGCCTTTTGGCGTTTCTTTTCCCAAAGCAGGGCGGCGGACACCCAAACAATCAACATCTGACGTTATTCGTAAAGTTGCAATGGTGATCAATAGGGTGAATCTACCGACACAGCGTGAAATATCAAACCAACTAAGGGTGTCTCAGTCAACCGTACATAGCATCATCAAAAATGTTCTGCAAACAAAACTTTGGAAAAGTTCAAAGCTCACAAACTCAATGCGTCTCAAATTGAAAAGAAACGTCAACGTTCATGGCAGCTTATACACGTTTAAAAGGTGGAAAATGGAATATATTTGTGACCACGGATGAGGCAATGTTTTACTTGGGTGGCAGCTATGATCGGAGTCGAGATTGCTACATCCGTAAAGCACGATGCTTCAAGCTGAAGTAAGTTAAACGCGATGCGTTTGCAGCAGGCATCATGGCCTGGGCTGGAGTTAGCGTCAATGGCAAACCGAGATAAGGCTCATCACTAAAGGTGTAAAGGTTAATTCTCAATATAAGACAAAAGGTCTGAAGCCATTGATTACAAAGGGTCCACCAAGAATGTTTCCAGGTGGTCAAATTAAGGACATGGTATTTCACCAGGACAGTGCTTCAAGTTATACGTCAAAGCGACGTCAATGGATCCCAAATTGAACATATTTTGCAATGAACTATTTAGTATGTGTCATTTTTAGATCGAATAAAAGTGTTTCATGGTGAATCATATCTCGTTGTTTACATTTTACATGAATGCTGGAATAGTTGTCAGATAGTTGTCAACACTACCTTGGATTACTGAGGATACAGTACATTAAACAAACGGTTAGATTTGAGATAGTATACGTTCAATATTTGTGGGTACTATTACATAAATGAATTCATAAAAATATATACAGGGGTAGATACTGTGAATATGTAAGATATTTCGTTATTCTAAAATAACAATATTTTGAGCGCAAATCATGACCTTAATTTGGCAAATAAAACATACCGCTAACCCTGACTTTGTCGAAAATGCAGGAATCTTTGACCTGTCAGACAAATTAAAAAAACTCCAGTATTTTTTTGCAGGGTACATGACCAACTGTACGGTAATTTAACACGCTGCCATGCATTCAAAATCAGTACAAGTGAGACACAATTTCTTCAGTTTATAAGGCAATCTGTGTAGCAATTTTGGGAAGTATGCATGTCAGAAAATAGCCCCTTCGATAAATATAAGACCTAATAAAAAAAAGTTAACCTAGTATTGTTTCAAATGAATCCTATAAAAATTGGATATTGACTAATCTGATTAGATCTTGTTGTCTCGAAAAACTGATCCGGCTTGGTTTGTGTATTCAATAAAGAGAATAAACAGTTTTATAGGAATTTCAACTAAACATAAATCTCTAATCACATTGTTTTAGGGCACTGGTCATGACCTCCATTGTGCCATTTATCGTATCGTGGTCTTCGCTAATATTAACTTTGAGATCATGTGTTTCTTCACGTCGCTTCATGAACATTGTGGCACCACCAAATATAGCTGCTACCATAGCGCATGATCCTGTAATTATATGAACGATGTGTAGTTCACCTTGAGTATCATCATAATCCCCACGAACGTCAACAATAAAATCAAGAAAACCGTTTAAGTTAATACCATGTTTATGACGCCTATGAAGGAGACATACATAGAAATGGACAAAAAACGCATTATTAGCACCAAAAATATAAGAAAATAAGTCACAATTCAGGTTTATCCTTCTTTACATATCCATGTTCGCAATAGGCACAGAAAGCTTACGTTTCCGCTTGAATACCCATGGTCATGTACATTTAATGGTGACTCTTTGAACAGATAGAACGGAGTTGCTCATATCATAAAGTAGCACACATATTTATGTCGTCTTTCTCGCCGTGGTCATCGCCAAACTGCATCACACAGTCATCTGCTATTTTCTCATTTTTTCATCGTCAATATATTCATCATATAAATTGTCGTCGATGATTTTAAATATTGGGCAAATACTAACTGCTCCAGAACTTAATCGAACCTGCAAATGTCAGAATGAATGATCATCAAATGCTTTCAATTCATTTAGTAAACGTTTACCTGCAGCTATGATTGATTGCTCATATGTACCACCACAGTCAATTAACATACCTATAATATAAAACAGTTTAATATTAATATCTTTTACTATTTTTGTTCAAAGCATGTTTTCGTTAGACTTAATAATTCAAAATAAATTCAAATGGTGCATAAACAGAAATAATAAATTAAATATTTCGCTGTTCAATTTCGAATATAAACTGGACTATGTCAATTGTATAATAAAGCCGTTACTGAGTTACAACTTTAACACTGTAAAGAAAGGCAACACTTCTTGAACCACTTCTAGGCATGAAGTTACTCAGAAGGTTTAACATTGTTAAAGTTACAATTATACGTTGTTACTCAATCACAGCCAGCTCAATCACATGTATAAATGGTATAAAAAGCGTTTCATGAATCGAACCAAAGATTAAAGTGACAATTCGTCTAGCTAGGCAGTCGTGCAACAATCGTTCGAGGCAGCGTATCGGGCAAAATACAGAGGGCAAAAATTACCTGCCGCCACTGGCCCAACAATGGCACCAATTCCTCCGCATCCAAATATTATGCCAACAGCAATAGCCATGGAGTCAATGTCCACAAAATACAAAACAACACATGCTTGCAATGAAAAAGGAGGCCCCATGAATGAACCTAACATTACAAAGTAAATCACATTTCCATAATGATGCTGAGCAACAAACGGATATACACAAGATGATATAGATACCACAACCATACATGAAGTGTATATGAGTAAAACATTGACATTCTGAAAATTGGCAATAGCCCCAAAACCAGCTCGCCCTACGATTCCAAATATTCCACAGATCGATACGAAGAAAGCCGCTTGGGCCGGCGAAAACCCTTTATCTACAATAAAATCCGGGAAGTATATGAACATAAGATAAATTGCAAGACAGTAATTAAATGCTGCAACACTAAAGAAAAATATAGCTTTTGTGGTGAAAATGTCCCAGTATCGCTTAAGTGTTGTACATGTGAAGGGTCGTGTATTTTTCTGGACCTTAAGCCTTTCCGAATCTTGAGATCGTTGTCGCAGAATATGTTTTTCCAATTTGCTAGGAAAACACAAGGTACCAAGAGTTATCATATTTGCAAACATTCCAGCTAACATAATGAAAAACCCAACAGGACCGTAGTAAACTCGTAGGAATTGAAGAAGGGGAGCGAAAATCAATAATCCGATTCCAGATCCTGACATGGCTATTCCCATGGCAAGATTACGTCGCCTTTTAAAATAGAACCCAACTACGACCATGTTGGCTGTAAAGGCGATTCCACCTGCTGTCCCTGAAATAATATAAATACTTAGAGCTTATGGCCATTTTGAGGTTAAGCTGTATTAAGCGACATGGTCATTCGGTAGAATTTAGCCATCCTTACCAATTCCCACAATTTTATATTTCATACCGAACGTCCAAGTAATTCATTTGTTAAGTTCAGCACTGCTTATCAACAAAACTTCAGATATACATGTATACGGCGGTCAGCTCTCCAAACTAATGTTTCTGGGAAACAAATCATGTTCAACTACGATGTATTATTTTGTACGAAATGTACACATTTTTCTATTTTTAAGTGATATTTTAAAGATGTATCTGGTTCAACTAAACCTAAAATTTGTTAATGGGCTTCACCCAGTATTGTTGTTACATAAGCTAAAACATAAAATAAGATACATTGCCATGTATAACTGTTTAAAACAATCTTGTAAACTCATATTCCTAGCTGACAGAACTAGCATAAACACCCCCTTGTTAAAAAACTGGAAGTTGTCTTAATTTTATGATAATACAAACGTAATTTTTCGAACAGATACAGAGAAATACTTTATAAATGTATTCTGTGATAATGCATATTTATTTAAGTTTTAACTAGAAAATGTATAGTTTTCATGTTTGTTTAGATAAACAAATGAACACAAATTGAGAATAATATATCTTTAAGTCACAGAAACATTTAGTGACTGTTTCAACTTTAAGGATGGACACAGGGTGTCACTACTAGCATTATGTTGGGCATAGGCGGGCTCCAAGGTAGAACCATCGACCTTCTGCAAGCAAGTTTGAATGCTGCATGACACACAAATTCTACATGCCAAGTGAGATTCAAATCCGCAGCGGAAAGGGGCAAGTGATTAAATGTCAGCCACCATAAACGCATCCTGGGACGTCCATACATATTTACCTTATATACATAATTATACGAATATCAACACTTCCATCATGATTACCTGAAATGATACCACACGTGAAAATAGCTACCTCTATATTTGGCGCTAATGCTGTTGCTAGGTAACCAATGACATATAAGACTCCGGCCGTTACTATAGCTACTCTGCAACTATATCTGTCAGAGATTGCGCTGGACAATGGTCCTGAAATATAAAAATAATAAACATGGATACTTATTGAGACATACAGTGCTGTCGTTTGCAGGGAGATAAATTAAACAAGTTTGCTTCGTAACATCAAAAACAGTGAATACATGGTTCTACAGACAAAAGACATGGTCTCGAAAGCGATCTGTATAATTGCCTACAAAAGTAGGATAGGGCGTCGAAAACCTACAGCACACAAAGTCTGTTCAAGAAGTTACATAGTTGAATATTTTTATCTTTATATTTTATCCTGTCACTTGCTATAATTTCGACCCGATAACAAATGACCTTTATCTCACGTCACATTATCACGTGACTAGCCGGACTATTTTTAGTAAAGTATAGCGATGCTATATTTTGGATTTTTCAATTGAATACTATCACACTTTTCATCTTTTTTGTAAAATTCGTACAATAACATGTTCATTTCCCCAAAATTGTTCTGTTTTCATTCAAACCGTGCGTATCCGTTTATTAGACAAACTCTGTTTGTATTTGACCCGAAATCAAGTGCTTATTGGAACACGTATATAGTCAAACAAGTTGTAGGCTGTGTACACCATTCGAACAAAATCGAACAACATTTGAGTCCGCCTGTGTTTGAACTCATCAGGGATGACATTGATGTCGATTTTCTCTCGAAAATAACGTATCAGTAGCAATAGCAGTACGTACCCCACCCATCTTCTCGACATTAGATTTAGAGTCCCAGTCTGGTTTCATCCACTTGTGCCGAAAATTCCTTTGCAACCGTAAATGACACGGATATACTGAATTTACAGATAAATTACTTGTTTTCTAGTGCTGTTTTAAATGTCCAAATAGGAATGTAAATATCATTTCTGTGTTCTGTGGCACTTGACATTTGTCGTCCCTGGGAATTGCGTATGACCTAATTGTATTTATTATTATTTGTCTCAGGCTCTTTGACTACATAGTTGGACATTCTTAGATTTGGTATTGATTAATGCTCATCAGGTGCTCCAAAAACATAGTTAAGTTCATATTGCTATTGAAAATGTGTCAGAGTCATGGAAACTATTTCTCTCGGCGTAAGGTGCTCACAACAATTATATTCAATACGTCTCAAGATATTCAATACGTTACAAAATTAATTACGCCGCAATTTAGGGGATGCAACTCGGTATTAGTTGCAACTGAGGGTATTACTCTTACTTATCATAAGAAGCGACAGCATAAATAGAATGATAGGTTAGTGACGTGGAATGAGAGTGACGTGGAATGAGAACGTTTATCAGGTAAGGGGTGGGGAGGAACCGCAGTTTCATCGCTCCTTTTCTTCTGTACAACAAATACTAGAGAGACTGTATATCTAATCGAACAGCCACTTACACATATATTGTTTACGTTTGCCTTCGTTTCTTCTATTTTTTGATTATAATAAGTCCACAATTTATACCTGTTTTGTAGCAAAAATGGTTTGTGAGAAGTTATGCTTGAACGACTACACAATTAACCGTGCATAAAATATTAACATGGATTCCCGTATTCAGTTTTACACCCTACAGCGTATACAGTATATGGCCCGTTCAGCTGCAACATCCACATCAATTATTTAAAGGCATTGATTGATTTGCGTGAACATATAGAAAATACTGAGAAAACACCAATCGATGTCAAGTAGTTGTACAAGCTATTTGCCTAGAATTATGAGGGAAACAATATATTATTCACATATTGAAATGAACATTACTAATGTATTCATGCTTTGACATTGACTTCTAGTGTTTTCAACTCGCTTTCAGAATTTGAGAGAAACATAAAATCTTATTGGCATGTTAACGCGCTATTTGAAAGTAAACATTGTATGCACGTTTTATCATGACTGTGTCGTAGAATCGCTCGATTAAGGAAATATGTTAAGAGCTGAATATTTTAGTCACACCATTTTTACGATTATGCATTAACGTTTCTTGTCGATAGAAGTGCTTACATTACGCGTTTATTGCAGCAATGAAGACATTATTAACCAGAGATATGTTGAAAAATGATGGTTGACGCAATTTGGAGGTTGTGCAACATACAAAAAACCGAGACGTTACGATTGCTGGTTACTCCAGATCCAAAATGGATTTCGGTAAATTCACCGAAAGGTTAATCAATCAGCGTCAAGGTTACAAACGTTGTTCGGTTGAAGAGAAATGACCTGGGTGGTTAACGTAAGATTTGATTGGTTTACACAACACTGATATGCAAATAGCAAAGCCATGTTAGGTGGTTTCGAAAGCTCATATGTCACAGATTAGTGGAATTGCTAACAATATAAATAGTATGTTTTTGGAAATATTTCATCTCAAATTCGAATCATAACTATTCTAAATGATCACTGATGTGTATGTATGTGCTTTTGTTTGTAACTGCGGTCACACCATATTAATTTGTAGTTCTTTGGGTTTTGTTTTTAAAAAAACGAAGAGAGTGCTTTTTTATGATTTTTCTAGATGCTGGTGCATTTTGACATAAGCGAGCGAATGTTTTTTAATACACGACGGTCGAATAATTAGGTTACCTCGTTTGTGTCTTCGTACTGGCGTATATACAGTGTATATGCTATTATATACGTAATGGTTAATTGCCGTTAATGATTAGGTACTGCCTTCTGCAGTATACCAAAGTCAGCCTACCCTGACGCTTTCAGGAAATGGCTCCATAGACTAACAATGAAAAATACTTATAGGGTATGAAGTTAACAACTACACTTCTCGATCAGTTGTTCAGGTTACAAACCTAAATACAATATAGGTATGTAATAACAATATATGTCGAATAACGATATCAGTTCTGGTTCTTTATTCAACCTAGGCCATTATTCAGTGTTGATGTACGGTGTATGATTTCTGCGCCAACTTCAATGAATAAATTGTGTGGTTATTTAAGCGTTGGAAGGAGTATATTCCTTCCTGAGGTCAGGCGGAAATAGAGAGAACAGGTACTTACCAGCTAATGATATAAGCGCCGTATGTAGGGCACCAGCCCATGATGTAAGCGACAAGCTCTGCTGGTACCGATCCAGTAACGTTGAATGAATGATTCCAACGGCGTATAAGGCACTTCCTAGAAAGCAGAACGTTCCGAATGAAGCTAGCAACACTACCCACGCCCATCCTGTGTCCATATCGCTATAGTCGATGTTGTATTCACCGGAGTGAGATACATTCAATTTTTCCAAAGCCTCCTCGTCCTCTGTCTTGGCTACATTTCCTGTCACCTTCTGTGTCCTATTTTCTGCATGCACATCACCCATTGTGAAAATGTTTCCTAGTTTATACACTATCAAGGAATACTTCGTTTCTAGTCATGTATAAGTAACTCCTGCAACCCAGATTATTTAATGGGATCAAAACACTTTTCGCACGAAATAACTTAATACAAATGACATCGTACACACGTGTATGAAAGTAGGGTTGTTTTTATCGCAGTTATGTCGGGAGAACGCACCATTAATATTCAATACCGATATACAACGTGTGTGCTATTTTACTTGCTATCATTGATTTATTTGCTCATAAGTAACCATGTAAAGGTTAGTGTAACTAACTGAATGAATCGCTTCAGACAACCGGCTAACACTCGCTCTAGTTACGAATTACGCGCGTTTTGCTACTGAACGCACTGTTTGCCAAAAAGTGCGCGCCCTCTCGCTCGCGCAACTCCGAGGTAGCACGTGATTTTGAGAGCCGAACACTGCGTTCAGTTACGGCTAACTGTCGCTGACGTTTTGTTTTGTATCCCTGGCCCACCGTATCACATTGTATTGACACGGGGAACCAAATTGCAAAATGAACGCAGGGCTGGTTCCGTCTTAACTGTCCTTGAGGCAGAGAACCAGAATACAAACGAGGCGGTCAATACACGTGTTAGCGTCGAAAACCTTTAGCCGTTACTGAACGCAAGGCTGGTCCAATTCATTTAAAAATTGGTGAACACAGTTGATCGTGTTTTTCCGTGTGCTTGATGGAGAATAATCGCGATAGTGTGTTGTCAAACATGTTTTAGTTTTACACACGGCCGATTTTCTTACTTAAGCTGACATGGATCGGTACTGAAATTTCATGCGCTAGTTCGCAGTCAATATAACAGCAATATGGTCCATATTCAGAGTCGCTACTCCACTCACACTCACTGAAATATTCTGGTTTTAATTATCTAACGGTCCGTACTTATGAGTGTGACTGCGCCCTACTAGAAATTGGTATTCACAAAGGTTAAGGTAGCTGGAGAACTGTGTTAGTGCAGGAATAAGTCAAACTTTCAGGGGGAGACCCACTGGACATGGGACAACTGTTCCTTGTAACCCCAGATTATGGATGAACAGACCGACAATGATTCTGGTTAATGAACCGATGGAAACAGGTTCATGTGTACATCAAAGTACTTTAAAAATAAGTAACAACTGCAATGTTTTAATGGACTTGCAATTGTTACCTTGTGTTTATTAACCTTATTTACTGTTAAACCAAATTTCATCATGTGACACCTTCATAAAAACTTAGAATTTTTAACTTTGAACAATACTTTCCTAACTCTGATGCATAGTGCTAATGTAGGTATATATACATTTTATGTGTTCTCGCTCTTTTCTCAGTAAACTTTTATACTTAACAACTGAAATTTGTTTTCCATTTCCCAACTGAATTAAATTTAAAATTGCAACAATTACTTGCTATAAAGTACAAGCTTAATTTAAGATGGTTATCACTGCTTTTCTGGCATCCATAATTATGCACAATATAGCCAGTAGAGCATCAGACCCTCTTGGGTCTTTTGTTCAAATGACTGTGTACTTTTGTATTTTTCTTCAGATAAGTGGGAGAAATTCACAGACGGCCGTCCTTTTGAAACGGCTTGGACAGACTTTGTGATCTGTCTCCTGTGGAGGAATAATAGTAAAAAAGTGCCTGTTCATTCAAATGAAATAAGCCATCCTTGCATGTTTCAATATGTATTTTCATTTGACAAAAACAAATTGAGGATACATTTGAGAAGGAAGGCTTGAAAATCAGTAATGATGTCAAATCTCCACCTTGTTTTGAAATAAATGCATTAAACAAACGGTGTGTTAGTGTGCATGATGCTTTTTCTTGCATTCATGAGCTGTTTATTGGTCATTTCAGTAGGTATACAGTTATTACTTTATCAATTAACAGTGAAAAAGGTCAAATAGTCACAGATGCTTATAGAGCACCATTGGAGAAGACTCTCTTCAAGAATGTGGCATGCTTTATTGAAAAGGATGCACATTTATACATATGGTGGGGTGTGATAGCTGTGTGAACAATGTTCTAAAGGAATTAAAAATTGAAATGGTTGACACAGAATATGCGATTTCCAAAGACACTTGGGGAAAGATTGCTCCCAGAGCAATTAATCCGAAATAAAGCACATGTACAAATTGACAAAATGGTGAAAGTGTGAAGATTTCTGGTGATGTTACTGAAGTTGGAAAAGTGAAACAATATTGAAAAACATTGAAGACAACTTGTTTAAACTAGTTGTTGTGTTTGAGGAAGTTGATAAAACAAATTACTAATTGAAAATGGCCACATAAATGATACAGTGTTTCTATTCTTCCAGCACATGCTACAAAAAAGAAATCTTGATGCATTTTCTGAAATGTCTGTTGAAGATGGAATAGCCATAGTAAGATTACATGCCAACTCTGTAGAAGCTGAGCAGCTTCATATAATGCTATAAAGGAAAGTATTGTTGAATTTTCATTGGATCAGAATGAAGCTGTTTGTGCTCAGGAAGATTTGTATGCTTGGAGCAGGAAGAAGAAATTGATATCCTTTATGAAATAAAGTCATGTTTGAGAAACACGAAAAATCGGTCAATGGCGCTACCGGGAATCGAACCCAGGTCTACGGATTGCCGGTCCGTTATGCTAACCACTACACCGCAACGACAGAAAATACTTGAAATTGATTGCAGCATTGAGATACCATTACCAAATTTGATGTATATCTATTTGGCCAAACATGGCAATGAAATTATAAAATCTGAGAACGAAATTTAAGCTTAAAGTTGCTCAAGCCTGTCTTATGCAACAAATTCTAAAAATATGTGGACATTTAAGTATGGTGCAATTATTCAGGAAAAAATTAATGAAAACGTGCATATTTTGTACACTGACAATCCAAATGCCTGCGACTGAGCTTGTTAACAATGAAATACCGATAAAAGATGTAGGAGAATGCCATGCTTGTATGATCAATGCTGAAAAGATGGGAACTACAGTTTCAGAAACTGTTCGTTGGCTGCAGAGTGGCATTTGTTTGGTTATGCTGGAAGCAAATCGAAAGTGTCTGTGATTGTTGGTGATATAAACAACATAGGTGTCTACAGAAATGTCCGTAAACTTCAGTTTGTGGATGAATCATGGAAATCACTGCATGGAATACCTATGAGTCAAGGGTAAATATATTCTTCCACTTAACTTCTTACTAATGATGTCACATAGTTTCATAATGTATTAAAATTATGTTTCGTGATTTTGTTAATGGCATGTACATGTAAACCGCCAATTTCAATGTTAATACATAATAATATGCATATTGATGTGTTGATGCCCTCAAATTTCACATATTGAGTATCCATTACAAAATACCACCTCCACAAAATGGTAGAGATGAGATTAAAATATGCTGTTGACTGAGTATACTTAAAACTGTATGCCAATATCTTAGATAATTTCTACCACTATAAAATTCTGTTTTGATTCTCAGTATTTATTTGGTACTTAAATAATGTCAATTTTTATCAAATGGAAAATATTTACACATGTGGTAGTCAATGTAAATAAGTCCTGATTTTAGGAACACGAAACATCGGTCAAAGGCGCTACCGGGATTCGAACCCGGGTCTAAGGATTGTCGGTTCGTTATGCTAAACACTATACCACAGCGACCTAACGTCATTACCGTGTAATTTTAACTTATATCAAGTTGATTAAGGTTAACTACACTTTGTAAGATCTACGTAACAAACAAAGTAGTCGGCGCATCCATTAAATTCATGCATCATGAAATACGTTTTACGCTACTTTAACTGTGGAGTTATTACTTTAGTAATCAAAACTAAGATAATGAAACACGTAATATTTTGAATTTATTATATAGATATATTATGCTTCTTGTTTTGTTCACTTGTTTACCTAAACAAACATGAAAAATATACTTTATCTAGTTAAAACTTCAATACATATGCATTATTACAGAATACATTTATAATGTATTTCTCTGTATTTGTCGAAAAAAGGCGTTTGTATTATCATCAAATGAAAAAAACGTCCAGTTTTTTAACAAGCGTTTTTTTTTTCTTGTTTTGTCTGTTAGTTTTAATATTGTTTTAAACGGTTATCCATGGCAATGATTCTTATTAATAATGTTTTAGACAATGAAACAACAATTATATAGTGTCCATCCACCATTAGGTTCATATGAGCCAGATATACATCTTTAAAATAAGCTTGTACATGCACATCTAATGAAAGAATGTGTAATGGTCGCCTACACTGTATGGAAACTCTGTACGCTAAACAACCGCGGCTTTTCAAGATGGCGGATGATAAATGTTGAAAAGGTAAGTGTTATTTGTTTTGGTCAGATCTTTTTAAATACGACGTGCCCAGTTGTGACTTTTGCATGAAATGATTTAGCTTGGAATAAGGAATCAACACATTGCAATACAGTACAGCCCAATTGCCAAATGATGAAAGAAAACAATACATAGACATCGCATTTTAGTTAGAATGCCTATTCGACATTCCCATGTCATGCGTATCACGTTTTAGTGCAGTTGGTTGTCTGGATTTCTTACATAATGTTTAGCTTTTCTTTATCTTTTCTGTCGTCACTTAGTTTCTTACGAACACCGTGTATATTTATGGTATCCATTTTCTATTTTCAGATTGTTTACCTCTTTAAACATCTTTAAAATTCATCCTCTGCTGTATCTCTGCAAAAAACAAACAAACCCAATTGACAAGCTAAAAAATACTGGCTGCTTTATTTATACAGGCGGACTTACTAGTTTTTGCTAGTTTTGATTAGATAATGGCGTTGACTATACTGACGTATCGCAATACAAAACAAATCACGAGACGCCTCTCACGATACGTTTGTAACACGATATGGCATTGCAATAACTAAATATTCCAGATGCTACACTTATAATCTTTAATATTAAGTAAAAGCATTATTCTAGAACATTGACTTCACAATACCTTCAGCTGTCATTAATATGGGATTACTATGCCAGAAATGCCACATGATTGGAAATTAATGATATTTTATTCTATTCTGCAATGTATATCAATAAACGATTAAATGATTTATAATTTTACATGAGTATAGGGTTTATAAGTCACAACTTTGTTAAATACCAATTCCGAAGAAAGGTTACACTGTACACAAACACCTACAGTGAAAGAAACACATGAGTAGTCAATGTAATAAAGTCCTGTTTTTAGGAACACGAAACATCGGTCAAAGCCGCTCTGCGGCCGATGTCCGCCGTTCTTCCGCCGTTCTTCGAGCGAGACTGGCCGAATGTAGGCGATTTAAACGATCTTCGGACGTTCTTCGGCCGACCAAATTTGCCTAGACTATATAAATCGAGCCAGATCGAAGCCTTTCATCACACAAAAAGCTGGCCCTGTGTCTCAGTGGTTAACGCTGCTGACTACGAATCCGAAGGTCGTGGGTTCGATCCCTCGTCTCGCCGGATAAAACAGAAATGCTTTTCAGTGTTTCCCACCTAACATAGAACTGGCATGTAACCAGGAAAGTACTGGGTAGATTCCAGGAACGTACTGGTTAGATACCAGGAAAATGGTATCTGTACAATGGGTCTCATTGGCACTGTGCAGTGACTGTATTTGGCTTCAAAAATTGTCTGTTTGACCTATACTGCTCTACTGGCAGGTAAATTTCCCCCTTCGGTTTCAAAAAGTCTATTTATGGTGTGCGGGGGACATACCGGGTCGACCAAATTACCATAAAGTGCATTACAAAAAATGTGCGCGGCGACGGGCGACCTCATAAACACAGTTATACATACATACAGCCTTTCATCACTTTCTGACCAGCCAGGGAAGGTCATGGACCAACAAGCAGTGCTGGGGCTTGTTGTAGCTCTACAACTTCGTTCTGCCATAGCACAGCAAAATGTTAGTACACTAGAAAAAATGCTGAGGAGGAGGCCTAGGACCAAGAGAAAATATGCCAAAAAGAAGTAAGTTTTTGTGAATTTTTAAAGGTTTTTCACCTGTGTTTTGTTTCAGTACCTGTTCTGAGAAAAGTGTGCAGTTTTTATTTTATATTTGGTTACTCTGGCATTAATATTAATTTGTAAATTTATTATTATTTATAATAATTTTGAGTAAATATATGCCTCGCTTTTGTATTTAGTAACAATTAATTCTTTGAGACATTTTAAAGGATTTTTATATGTGTTTGGTCATTACAACATTTGGGTTTTAATTCTCTGGCATTGATATTGTTCTGTATAAATTTCTTATCATTTACAATTTTGTTTAAATATCTCCCTTGCTGTTGTATTTAATAACAATTATTATTACTTTGTTACAGGTTTTGGTGTGCTCCCTGGCTGGGTGATGACAGAAGGCTACACTACGGCCACTACGATGCACTGATGCAAGAGATGAGGGTCGGTGATTCTGCTGCTTTCTGAAACTTTCTGCGCATGCCTCCAGAGATGTTTGATGAGATGCTGGCTCGGATTGGTCCACGTATACAGAAGATGTACACCAACTACAGGCTGGTGAGGGTCGACACTACGCACGACCCTCGGTAGAGAGCGGCAGAGGCTATACGAAAGCTCCAGAGGGCGGGCGAGACAAGGGGACCTTCAGACGACCAAGACGACCACGGGCCGACGGTTTTTGATCGGCTACTGTTTTTCAACATGTTTAAAACAGTAGCCGATCACTTTTTCGGTACCCGACCCTCGGAGGACTGAGGCGATCGCGCCAGATCTTCCCCCGAAGGTATAGGGTAGTGCTCGCAGGTTCCCGACTATTTTCGCAAAAATGCGGCCGATCGACCAAAAAAAAAGGATCGGGTACTATCGGGACCAAAACAATCCTTGGTGAAATGGTGGCTTAAAGGTCGAGAAAAGGTCGGGTTGATCGGGTGACATATTTTGTCAAAGATACATCTTATCTGAAATGTGATGGATAATATCAACGCTAGGGGTATATCAATTGTAAATAATAATATAAACAGTGTACTTGATCTGAGTTTATTTCGATTTATCGCTTAATGATTTTACTAACCGATAATCGGACTTTCAGATTCAGTATTCAGAATATGCATCCCTATATGATCTAGGTTTCGTTAGATATACAACCAGTAAAGCAACATAACATTATTGTATGTAAAGACAACTTCTTTACATATTTGGTAAGGAATACCATTCTTACCGATATCAATACCTTGAAATGTCGCTGAATTTGACATAATGTGCAATATATAAGCCATTTAATTAACTCACAACTGTCTTCGAACTAACTTCGTTGACATCCAGAACTCTATTCAGATACTATTGAATGTGACGATCTGACATGGAAACCCGCTTGAAAAACATTTTTGATTTAACAAAAGCAAACGGCCCTCATTCCTGTTTGTCATCAAAATGATCAATGTATTGCCCATGTGGGATACACGGGACTTTGGACAGAAGATGATTCCTGACAGGTGGGAATTTGACACGCCGAATGATTCCGGGTAGGTGAGGAGTACGAAAGGTAAGAATCCTTTTACAGTTAAAAGGAATATTTTATATGTATTTCAGTCTCGCCAGTGTACATATCAATACATATATAATACAATACCAGTGCAAATATAAGAATACACTGCCACTGCTCATACAAAGAGTTATAAGAGACCACGTATACATCAATGTACGTGTCTACATACATTTAAATATCACATGTACATTTTAAGGGTTGTACATATATTGAGAAATATTTGGAACTCTTTGTGAAATTACTTAATATTACGGAACTATACACAATTTGTAAAATAAAGCAAATTAAAACTCTTTAACAACTTAAATCTCTCTTACACATCCAGTTAAGAGTGTTAAAAGCAAGTACATGTATTTGTCCATATAACAACATATATTTTGTTTCAGTTGATTAAAATATATTATCAATACCATAAAAGGAGCAAACCAATGAGCAAACAGATTAAAAAATCTTACTTGCAAATATAAAACATGTGGCTTTCTCAATTGTTAAAACAGGATTAGGCCGTGACCCTGATCAGTTCTTATTGGGAGAGAATAGATCTTACGTTTTCTTGCTTTGACAAAGTGATCAATTTTACACTTATTGCACTTGATTTTTTCAAACATTGCGTATCTGATATTATCATAAAGAGAATCTTTTACAACCACATGGTTATTTAAGAATAGTTGTCCGATTGCTCTTCATTGGTTTTGTGTAATACAATACATTGTAATAATAAATCGAAATGTTAAAGCCACGCAAGGATTACCGCATACAAAGTACACATTCAACCCAAAAATACAAATGTGTTTATTACTTTATTTGCCCTTGAATATATCTGATACAATATATGGATCCACCAGATATTTTTTGTAAACGAAAAAAAAATCCGTACATTTTTTGTAAACGAACAAAAATCCGTACATTTTTTGTAAACGAACAAAAATCCGTACATTTTTTGTAAACGAACAAAAATCCGTACATTTTTTTAAATTCCCTGCCAAGAGGGCATTTTTCTTTCACTTGATTTGAATACTGTCGGACCCCGTTTGTACGACAACCGATCCGAATCATTGGTATCATCCGAAATAAATATCTGGTCCCGATGGATCTTCTTAGTCGCGTCGAATTGAAATTGAAACTATTGAATTATCGAGGTCCGACTCTATTTCTTTATGTATGAATTAACCCTTTTTACTTTAAAAAATTACAAAATTCAGGAGTCATCAAAATAAAAGATTCGGCGAACACTCGTTAGCTTTATTTTCTATATGACATCTAAGAGAGATTCAATTGTTACAGGGAAAGCCACATACAAAAGACAAAGACGCCAGGGAAAAATAGTCTATAAAACATTAGGGACTGAGGAGATGCAAGAGTAAACATGTATGGAAATAAGGGAGCGAGGAATGATGTGGTCGGCCATCAAAACCCTTTATTGAGGTGACAACAGGGAGAACGGGCTGATCGGACGGAATACATCACGGAACCATGTTAGGCGTCGTCTTCTCGTTATACAGGTTTCAAATAATTGCTAAAGATTTAGTGAGGTTGGACATAGACCATGTACGCGTGAACCGTGCTCAGCGTCCGCATCTGTTCTTTCTGCGTATCCTTCGTCCGTTTAGGTTTTTTCCATGTGCGCGTTTATTGAATCAGGATTTCCAGCAGAAGCTTAACACTGATTTGTGACGATTTCCTTATTTTATGAGCATTCTTAATATAATTCAATATACATGCCGTATACTAACGAGCAACGTCTACATTTAGGGCTCGAGCTAGCACCACATACGTGTCTCTGTACTCCGTATTTTACACGGGTCTTCGTAACAGCGACAGTATAGAATTGTTACGTCCGTGACTGGAATAGGCTCGAGCAATCGACTGCCAGGTTTTCTTAACCAAATACATGTCTTTATACTCTGGATGTCGAGCATAAGAGACCACTGGATGCTCTCTGACCAGTTCGATAAGTCTTTTACCAATTTCATTGGATGCAAGCATGCTTTTGGAAATTTCGACCGTTCCATCGAAATTCCATCCGCTACTGATCCGTGTCCGTTAAAAAACGCACATTGCGCAATTCGTCGCGGACACGGACGACGTACGCACACGTAGAAACGACCAATATAAATTTCTAATGGAACTAATTTTCTTAGATGACCAACGAAATACAATGTTTATAATATTTTAATGATAAAACATCTACCTCCTGATGGTCTCGAACTCGGACCCAAAACTATAAAGCTTAATTAGCACTGTTAGGCGCGGACTCGCTACCATCTGAGCTATCGCAGCTGTTAGATTATTGAAATCAATTTTTAAAAAATAAAATAAATAGTTTTGCTTGTTATTTAATTTACCTATTTTGATCATTAAAGGTGACCAAAGCATGTAAATATTGCATGACGTCACTCTCAACTTATCGTGGTATACTTATAGATTTTTATTATTATCTTTGTAAACATGTGCTTGATTTACCGGACCAACATGTACAATTTGACAGTACCAAAGTTCAAATCACTTATTATTTTTCAAAATTATAGCAGTATTAGTTGAAGGACTGTATAACGATAAAACAGTATACATTTCATCTTGCTATATAATGTTGTTTCCACAATATCGCCTAAAAAGCAAATATGGCTATTTTCTGAGGTAAATATCGCCTTAAAAACTTCTCTAGGATAACGGCGTTATTCGGTTTTCTTTGATTTAGATATTGCGCGTAGTTAATTACTATGAACCTGCTCAATCATGTCCAAGTTTTAATAGGCAAAAACTTCACTTTCATGCGTTAAAAGTAGCCATGTGTGTTATAAAAGTTTAATTGCACGTGAGAGTCAATGACTATTTAATATATGTGTGTGGCAGGAACGACTACTCTGAATAGAGATTTGGTGCGTACGGGTCGAATTTCTTTAGTACGAATCCCTGAGATGTTCGACAAGAAAAATGTCACGATAAACTTGAAAATGAACAAAAGTATATAAAATGTGTTATAAATGAAGAAAGGTGTTTTTCTAAATGTTGTATTGACTTTTTGCAAGTTTTATCTGATATGATGCAGAAATGATCGGCTTATCGCAATACGGTTCGCAAATACGCCTCTTTTCGCACTGCAAAATAAATTCAAGTCCTTAAGAATATTGTGTAAATTTTGTTAATTGTCTGGACATATCAACGTACCATCAGTGTAGAGTAAAACTAATATGTTCAAAAAAGTGTAATATCTTGAATATTAAAAGATACTGGTCCAAGTCATTCCAATGCATGCAAAAATAAAATTGGTGACACATTTTCTTCTCGTCGAACTCCACATCCACTGTTATCAGGTTAAAAGAAACACACGACTTAATATCAGCTTATATAGTTTTGATAGCATTTAATATTTTCCATCGAATGCCTAATTTAACGATTTTCTCAATTCCCCGCTCGCTAAATTGAACTAATGCAGCTCCAAATCGATTAATATTTCTGGTTGCCTGTCTGTTCAATTAGGCGCACATGTGTCCATTGGTTTCCGTCCTTATATTTCGAAGAAGTACCAAGAAGTCGTTTAGAAATTTTGTTCAGTGTATATAATGGTTTTATGGTGCCGATTGATCATGATTTCGGTGTGGTACCATACTAGAGAAATATAATTTAAAATTTTCTTATATAACGGAGACATGCAGATTTCAGATATTCATTAAATTTTTTATCCTGATCAGAGGGTGCTTCCCCACTATTTGAGCAAGAAATGGCTGTTAATATTTTTTGTAAACCAATTGGTTTATTCTAGGATATGCTGTGTGTTACTGTATAGAAGGAACGGTGTGTACAGTATTTGGTGGTGTGTCTTCATGATATATATATATCCAGTGTTAAGACTATTAAAATAATCGTAAAACTCGGAGATAGTCGGTGAGATATTATTCATTTTTCTGTTTAAACAAGGGATATCAATATTCGCTTATCTTGCTAACCGGTTACCGTTTAATCTTTCGAACGGTTAATCGGTTAACCGAACATGGCATTCGTTATGTGTTTGTATTTTGTCGAGTATAATTTTACCATGACTAGACCTATATTCTGACGTTATACTAGTTCAGATTGTGTTTTATTTCTGCTAAGTACTGAACATAATTCATAAAAGAAATAACAAACATTTCAATTATTTTTAAGAAAACATCCTGTTTGTTTCGAAAATATGATATATGATTAATTGAAGTTACACTCTATTGGAATACAACAATGTTAAAACTTAAAATTTAGTACATTAACACTATACGTTATCTGTCAAATGAGTTTTACGACTGTCATCAATATTTGTAGCAAACGCATACGTGTCAAACTGTTAGTTTAGGATTATCGATTCAAACGCCCCGCGTTTTCACACTTTTCGGGGACGAAATAATGAGATTTGTGACAACGGATATCTTGCGAGATATTTTCGTGTTTTTTTCCAAAATGAAAAATAGATGTTTTCATAAAAAAATAAACGATTTACCGATTATGATTTTACTAACCGATTACCGCATGTTCGTACGATTAACCGGTCAATCGTTTACATCCCTACTTTAAACTATTTATGTAACCCCAATAATCCTTTGAGTTAATGAACCGTAACTCATTCTCGGTTTCTAGTCTATGGTTATCTATCCTAGTGCTAATTGTTTATTTATAAAAAACGGATGGCTTGATTAAGATGTACACGATTTCGTTCGTTCTTATGTAATATTATGCATTTTCGCCCGCCTCCAGTACTTTGTACTGATAATAGATTTACTTGTGGTAATAGGTCTTTGTCTATTGTTAGTAAATAATACATACTTAGGTCTTGATCTTGATCAACATCTAGATTATAATGCTACGGTTATCGTTGCTCAAAGTGCTAGCCGTTTTCTAGGTCTTTCAATTGCTAAATGTAAAGTAGCTGATGGTATGTCATACAATGTTTTTACAAAATTGTATGATTCTATAGTTAGACTAGTCATTAATTATGCTGCTTCAATTTGGGGGAGTTCGGTCGTTCTCATGTATTAATAATGTACACAATCGTGCTATGCGATATTTCTTGGTGGTTGGAAGGTGGATACAAAATGCAGCATTGGCTGGGGAATTGCCAAGGATACCCCCATTCCATCCGCCTATGGAAATATGTGGCAAGTTTCTGGGTTAGTTCGTAATACTCCAAAGTTTAGACTTCAATTAGCGTGCTGCACGCTTGGCTATACGCAAATCATATAATGGTTGTAAAATTGGATGTTCTTAGTAAAAAGACAAGTGTACACTTGTAATATTTCGAATTATATTTATTTACACAAATATGTGCCCAAAATTAGAATTGTCTTAATGATATTGATTTTATGAGGGTCAATGTTAGCTACAAACTCACTTTTCTTGTCATCTGTCCATAATGTACGCATGTTACACTTACGATCGGTTGTTGAAACCTTTTACGTATATTGAAAATTGAGAGAGATATTTGGTTTACGTTTGCATAAAACACAATTACGACTTTCTCCGTCAAGCGTACGGAAAAACACGAACAACTAGACACATTATCAATTATAAAATTATTTAAAATTAATGGACCGGGTAATATATTCATGCGTTTGCGGGTAACACAACACCACAATACAAATTTAAGTTGGGTTGGTGTAATTTATGAAATTCAATGACGAATTCAATATGCGAGGTGACAAGATAAACTATATCAGATGATAAAAGTATGGAGTTACCTTAATATTTATTTTATTCCAAATGAAACAGAACAGTAATTGCTAAAACAGTATGGCTAAATATTTAAATATATTACATTTGAATTAATAATAAGGGACGTTAATAATGCTAATGTTATTGTGTCTGTGCAATTTGTGTGACTAGTATGAACAGGAAGTATCGTCATAGGTTAGTGCAGACCTCTATGTAGATGCATTGCACTGAGACATAAAAAAACAGCCTATATCCACATTTTGCTTAAAATGCGCTATCCAAGTCCACTTACATATTTAAACTTCCAATTCACTACTTTACACAAAGAAATCGCGATAACAATAGAAATGATTAACAATATTGGACATTGATGTAGTCTTAACACTATGAAGTTATACACTGAACTTTAAATGGTAGATAAACTGTACGTGAGTTATGAACTACACTAATGTCCAATATGGTTAATCGACATCATCCCTGCGTTCGGTAAAGGTATTTGAGGCTCACGTTTCGTAACTTTCAGCAATTTGGTTCCCTGTGTGCAGTCAATGTGATACGGTGGGCCAGGGATACAATACAAAACGTGAGCGACTGTAAGCCGTAACTGAACGCGCGGCATGTATCTATTACTATCACAATTTCGATAGTGTAAAGTAGTGAATGGACGTTTAAATTCTGACTGGACATGGATAAATTGTTCAGTGTATTTTAGACTGTAAGTGAATTAGTATTATTTTTTAACTCTCGATGTATCCAACTAAGTCGATACTAATTTTACATTTTAGTGTCCCAACTTTATACAAACTTGCGCAGACCATTAGCATTATTAAAATATATTTTTAAATATAAAGTAAGTAATAACTATCTATAAATGTACCAACATAAGTGTTCTATTATTGAAAAAAAAGTTCAATCAATAAACATAGATGGGAACTCAAAAGTAATTTCATTAATAATGAATCAATATAGACCATTTTCTATCTTCGAACGAGTTGTGCATTGTTTTCTTTTCACCAAGCACAACCACATTTTACCTAGCTGAAATCGATACGTGTTTAGAAATTACACCAATATTAATTAAATCGGTTTATATAAAATAGTGAATAATTCTAAATTAAGCGAGCATTACGTATCTCAAATTTAAATATTGCTAAAATTTGATCACGCAGATATTACTTTATTTACGATATCTACCACGGCAAAGTTCATCAAACGTTTTATCATGATTATGAACATCTGTGCTATATCGGACAATGCCGAAAGGCTTTCGTAAATATTGACAACATATATACTATATTACAGGTCGAACTGAGTATAAAACGAAAATAGCTTAGTGACGAACGATAATCAAAAACTTGTCAATGCATGCAATACAGACTGACCTTGAAGTAAAATGCATACTGGTGTGTACGAACGTTATCTAGTTGGTAAACATGCGCAAAATAAGTTATCGAGGACTTATCGAGATTATTCGGAGAAAAGACTGAAGTTGATGTGTTCGTTTAAAGCATGCATGACATTCGTTCTTCCTACATATACTCGGACTACTTCAGATGTTGCCATTAGAATATGTGATGAGGAATTAAGCTAATGCATTGATTTAAGAGAAATGGTTTTCATTCGAAACATTTCCATAGTGGCGCTATATGTATATGACTATGACACATATCAATAGTGTACGGGCTAAGGATATACGACTATATTAATAACAGTATTCACTGTATTGACCATCCAACACATACTGACCGCGTTAACGAAATGGTCGTATCACTTTATACTTGTGATAACTGGGATATAGACAGAAGTATGCCTGATCACGGCGAAGAAGCAACTGATGTTACAAACTATATAGTTAATGAATTAGAACCATTAACTGAACCACAATTGGGATGCGTCGCCAGCAGAGTCAATGGAAAGAATGCGATATTTTGTTCAGATATGGATCGAAACTGTGACTTCGATGAGAGTGTCGCCGATATTACAAACGAACGGATGAAAGATCTGGAATTAGAAAATAAACTGCATCCAGGCGATGCTGACCGGGACTCGGCGGATATGGACACGGGTTGGGCTTGGGTCGTGTTGCTTGCTAGCTTTGGAACATCGTGTATAATTGGTGGGGCGTTATACACTGTTGGTATAATTCAAGCCATTTTGCTGGATATGTTCAACGGGAATGTGTCCACAACGGCATTTGTCGGAGCCTTACATACATCGCTGATATCCATCACAGGTATTTATTCTCAATTATTGACCAATCAGTTGTATATTTCGAGGATTCGGTGCAAGACTATCCTAACTCCTATATGAATACATAAAACTGGGTTAGAATAGTCTTGCGCTGAACCCTTGATTTTGAATGTATCATGATAAAAATGAATGAAGTAGTCGAGCAGAAACTGCAATGCACGTACATCGTTCACTGCCACCCTAAAAGCAAAAGGGGACATACAATACATGCGATGACGTAAACAATCGAAGGCAAAATGGATATGATACAAACATATTTTTATTACGCTGAATATATACGCTTTATTACGCTGAATATATACGTTTTATTACGCTGAATATATACGTTTTATTACGCTGAATATATACGTTTTATTACGCTGAATATATACGTTTTATTACGCTGAATATATACGTTTTATTACGCTGAATATATACGTTTTATTACGCTGAATATATACGTTTTATTACGCTAAATATATACGTTTTATTACGCTGAATTTGACGTAATGTGAAATAAATAAATCATTTAACTATCACCCTGCTTAGATATCACCTCGACCAGAAGTCGCCAGAGTAGTCTTGCTAGCTGACTTGGTTGTGATATACAAGTCTACTGTCCTGTACCGAGATCATTAGTTGGGTGATATTTTAAATAATAAAAATTATCACAAAGTCCCTGACGATTTCATTACTTTATTTAATCCTTATTGAAAACAGATGGAAGTGTCAAATAAAATCCAATTTGAATACTGATAATAATTCCGTTAGATGATTTCCAAGTTCTATAATTCAGTAAAAGACACTCAGGAGCCTGGCAGGAAAAGACTGAATCTCAAGCGGCTGTTGGCGCTATATGATTATACATTTTTAGGTTCTTGACCAATCAGAATATATCACATGATCCTGACTTTTTATCATGTGATTCTGACGTTTTACTAAGACTAATCTTGTATCCATAATTGTTTAGAAAATCTTGGAATTAGTACTTGTAATCACTCTTAGTCATAGGTTATAGGTTATAGAAAGTGAGAAAAGAATGTATAAACTATGTGATGGTACACGCTGTGTACTCGTGCTCAGTTCTACCTGTAAACATTCTGGTATAGCAGAGATCATGTAGGTTATTGACCGAATGTTAGAGCGATATAAGAGGTTACATAACTGCCAACTTTCTTCGCGGAAATTTTGCTTTCACAGAAGAACTGTTGGCATTCTAAAGTGTTGAATATGAACCTTTCTGACATGAAAATACGTACGAAAAACGTGTTTGATATAATAACCTCAAATGTCATTTATGTCCAACGTTCTGGCTTATCGCACAATTCCCCAGATCTGATCGATATTTGGCTCCATGCTGTAACTGATTATATATACACTACTTTCCACACTAACGTCTCCTGGTCATTATCCTTCGTGACTTAATTAGCCACCCCGCTGTATTTAATCAGCATGTTGAAATTGCCCCGGGCTGAACTGATTAATAAGTATGTATTATACAATTATATTCATGGTACTTAATTGCAGCTTCTTTCGAAAAAATTGTGTTGAATTATTTAATTATGCACCATAAGTGTTTGCCTTGTATGTCGTCTCGGCAGGGTAGGTTGTATAATGGTAGCTACATAGCTTTCTAGCATCGCAAACATACATTTGTCTCTATTGTTTTTCAACAAATATAAATACAGCATTGTCCGACACAACTACATGTACTTATTTTGTCAGTTGTATTTAAAAGCATGAACTTTGATTGATGGAATGCAATTATTTTATATCCTCTTCACATGTTCATTTATGATTATATCTACTTTTGAGTTCCCATCTATTGGTAGTAAACATTACTATCACTATTTAATATATATTGTGAACGCCGGATATACCACTTAAGTATGTAGTTTGAAGAAAGTATTATTTTCTGTACTATGTACTTTTGCATAGTTTATTTTCGGATATTTGATACATACATTTCAAACAAACATGGATCTGCCTTCATCAACATACGTGATTGAATTTATTTCATTTCATAAATTCATGTAATCTGCAAGCACGTTTGAGATTTCCAAATACCTTACACATTCACATATTTAATTACACGCATGCACACAAATAAGTGTACATTATTAATTTACAAACTAACTTATATGTACAAAAAGTGACGTTTTAAGTAATTAAAAAGTAGGTTTGGTCACTATAATCGGATCCTGATTATTCTATAATTTACGAATAAAATCTGGATGTATTTAATTTCAAATATTACCAGAGTCATTATAAAAAGTTTTTTTTACAAAAAATTCAACATGCGCTGTATTACGGTTGAAGATACTTGTTGAAGTGAATTTACGCATACAAAAAGTAATACATGTATATTAAACACTAATTGATTTCTCATTTGCAATGAAAACAAATAATGATATTATTATGTTTAATTGAAGGATTTCATTATATTTTTGCAGTTTTTCTTCTACTTTCTTTTTCCATATACTTCATTACTAAAAATAAAAAGTCATTGATATTTAAAAATTCTACATTTGAAATAATAAAATGATCTTCAATAAATACTTAAAACTAACACATTTTATGAAAATGTAAAACGATAATGGGTTACCAATTGTAGTATGGGTAAATTTTTTCAACTTTCACTTTCCATATATATTACATTTAAACACAATAAAATCAAGCAAGGTGACCTATTATCTTTATTTCATATTTTCATTCACACAGTGACTCTCACAAGTTGTAAGAAAATCTCTCTGCTAGAAAAAATATGGTAACATTGTATCGATGTTGCTATATATTCATATGAAATATTCACTTTAAATCTTCATTATCATCAAATCGAGCAAGGTGACCCGTCATTTTTATTTCATATTTTGGTTAGATACATTACACTGATAAAATATACAAAGTTTAAAGGAAATCTCTCCGTTAGGAAAAATTGCCTTATTGTTGGATACGCCTTTAATAGAGCATGAGCCACTGCATATTAATATTATTACATACCGTAAAATAATAAATCAACTATTATCTTAGGTCTCCCTCATAATAGTTTGACAATACACCATATAACACTAAATGTTTATGTGACTTACTGTCCCATTACAAAATCAATTACTTCCAATTAATATTATTGATGTACCATGTACGCTTCATATAAATGTTACTGAAATCTTAATATCACGTTTACTTAGTGTTTAAGTCTACAAATCTAAATTAATTGTATTTACATCATAAATATTTATTTCGACAAAGCTTTTGTGTTTCACTTGTTTACGTCGAAGGATATTTATCAATTGTGTATGTAAACACGGTTACTGACTCGATTTCATTTATACTTTGAATTCACCCATAATAGCAGTCATTGAAATTTTATTCTTTACAAAGATCCGGTTTAAACTGATGTATTTGAATCATCCCGAAAGTAAAACATCTTTTCCTTCACAAAGATCCGGTTGGACTAATGTAATGCTAATTCAATTGAGACATGTACATGCCTTGTATTAATAGAAGAATGATAATTCAAACGCTTTGACAATTGAAACTCGTCGGCCAGCCCATTGCTTGCGCCCATTGCTTGCGTCCCTGTTACCTTAAGTATGTACTTATGAGCCTCCTCAAATACCTTAAGTTTTATGGATTATTGTTTTCCCAGAGGTCTATGTTGGGAGGCTCTGTCTTATGTAGGTGGCGTTCCATGTAGCTTCTTATTTTCCCCTCCACCAAAAAAGCAAGTTCCTTGAACATACATAGCTCAAACAGAAAACAGTACAAACATATACAACACACAACATACTCGTATACTAGACAACCATGCAGGTTCGTTACAATACGTTTAAATATTTATCTATACATTCACTCAACAAATTTACATTTTACGATTCACTACAACTACCTACACGCCTGGGTGAGAGAAAGTGGCAAATAATAATGTAATGTGTCGACGAATAAAGACGGGTATCTGAAGTATAATTACCGGTGCGGAGTGATATATCCAACTTTGTATGTTTGACCAATGCAAGTGTGGATAGCAAAGTTTTTGTTTGACGATAATACAATAAAACTTTAACCAATTGGATTTAGTGTTGCATTCGCACAATTAAATTGTTATTGTTTGTAAACAAAGTGCAGTAAATCATGATTCTAACATAAAGAACTACAACATACACATAACAGTAATATGCATTTATTTTAGGTGAACCGACACAATTGATTGGAATTCTGCAACCCTCGAAATTAAATGTGCCTGACGTTTTCATATTCCATATTATTATTCGAGACAACAGTAAATCATTGACACGTGTCACATTTTTATACTGTTTACTTTCATCCATATGTTTATGTGTGTTACTTAAAAACTTTATTATTATTCGAGACAACAGTAATTCATTGACACGTGTCACATTTTTATACTGTTTACTTTCATCCATATGTTTATGTGTGTTACTTAAAAACTTTATTATTATTCGAGACAACAGTAATTCATTGACACGTGTCACATTTTTATACTGTTTACTTTCATCCATATGTTTCTGTGTGTTACTTAAAACTTTATTATTATTCGAGACAACAGTAATTCATTGACACGTGTCACATTTTTATACTGTTTATATTCATCCACATGTTTCTGTGTGTTACTTAAAACTTCACTCTTCAAACTGAACTAACAAAACTATCTGTGGTAATAAATGTTAACAATATGACTTTTAACTTTGACCTGTCATACTGATATGTGGGATCATTCAAGCGGGGCAACTTCTTTCTGGTCTGTCTGCCAACAAGCTGTTCGTATGTTTTGCGAATCCAATTTCCCCATTTGTTCTGTGTTTTGAGCACAACCACATTTTTCCTGATTCATCATCATCTGTCTGAGATGATGTAGAACTTGTTTTAGATTTAAATGTGGATTCTAGCAGAGTTTACTTTGGCTTTGTATCTTGACACTACTACATTATCAACGTATTATAAACCATATCTTCTTTCTCATGAACAAGTTCTACCTCTCTCAGTACAACACTATCTAAATACATCACTCTTTTTAATTTTTTCTAGTTTTGATGTTTACTTCTGTATAGTATCTCCCGTTCTACAGCTACAAATAAATGGATATCCAGCTCATTTAAATCATATCATTATTAACAAATACACATACCTTTGATTACTTACATGGCGACGATGACGGTTCCAGTGTACTAATATTCCTCTCTCTTTCATCTATCTCTCTTCTCAACAATTCGAGTTTTCTGTGTGTGCTTAACATTATTTCGTATGTTTCAAGTTCCGCCAGCCTGTTTAACAACGATTTCCGCTGTATATCAAGTTCTGTACTCCCGGGCGGTCTGATGAAAAACTGGACCTCTCAGCGTCTCATAATTAATGTCGAAAAATCATGAAGAGAAATATAGATCGAATATAGTTCATTTAATTTTTATTTTAGGCCCTGTTTCAAGTGCCCTGACAGATCGCTACAGTTGTCGAGTCGCTATTGTTTTATCTGGATTTTTGTACCTGATTGGTTACCTGGGAACAGCGTTCGCCCCGAATATTGAATCCGCAATAGTCACGTGTGGTGTAATATCAGGTAAGCTACACTGCACCCAACTCATTACACTGTTACATTAATTTCTGTACATCTGAAAGAAATTTTAATGATGACGAATAACTCTATGCGTTGATACAAATACTTAACGCATGCCATCTTTCAGTATTATTTAACATCATGAGGTACGATCAAAACCCCCTACAATGCGAATTTGCAATGCATTTATATGACGTGTAGTGTAACCTCTTTAAAGCAACACCTAGGAGACGAAAATGTTAACAGTTGTTGAGAGTTTGTAGTTCTATGAAGTTTAAATCGATAGTATATTTTACTACAGGGGGGGGGGGGGCATATAGATTTGCCCTTGTCCGTCTGTACGTCCGTCCTTTCGTCCGTCACAAAATGAGCCAGAGTCATTAAACTTTACATGAATGTTCACCAGCATGTGAAGTTGTGCACCTGGGGTTTCATGTTTGACTGTGTTCAGTAATTGCACAATTATGACCCTTGACTTAGCTAAAGTATAGCCAACAGAGTGTGCAATCGTGTGTCACTCATATCTCAAAAAGTATATGAGCCAGAGCCATTTAACTTTACAGGAATGTTCACCAGCATGTGAAGTTGTGCACCTGTGATTTAATGTTTGGCTGTGCCCAGTAATTGCAAAGTTATGGCCCTTGATTTAGTTAAAATATAGCATACAGAGTATGCAATCGTGTGTCACTCATATCTCCAAAAGTGTATGAGCCAGAGTCATTAAACTGTACAGGAATGTTCACCAACCTGTGAAGTTGTGCACCTGGGGTTTCGTGTTTGACTGTATCCAGTAAGTGCAAAGTTATGGCCCTTGACTTATCACCATAATCAGTACAGTTGTTCACTTGGTAATTTGGATACCCAATCACAAACTTTGAGCAGAATAATAGCATTTGGTTTTGTGACAAAGGCTGCAAGTGGGGGCATCTGTGTCCTGTGGACAAATTTCTAGTTAATACTGTTGATGAAGAGAAGTTGATGCTCAAGAGAAGAAGCCGATTCAGATAGATTGCTCTTTATTATAGAACATAATTACCTTTTGCTTAACCTTACTACTAGTCAAACTAGCTACCAGCTAGTTTTCTCTACAAAAAGATGATAGAGTTAAGCATTATTTAACATACTTGCACAGCATTTTCAATTGGTCAGTTCATTTTGTTGTCAGTGATTTTGTTTTAGTATTTCTAAACCCTACTTTATATCTTTGTGTAAATGGTCTGAGTGGGGTGACTCCGGTGATTGTGGCCGTCCATGGACTTCCTGATATAATGTTCAGGTTATTTCCTGTCCTGTTCGGCCGATTGCTGCCAGCCGTCTTGAATTGTCCTGAGATCTTTTCCATCCATTAGTCACCTCCTCCTTCACTGTCCACTTTGATTCTCCTAGCTATTCATTATGTTCTGCCAGGCCGTTCCTTGTGCCTCTGTTCCTTAACGTATGCACCCTTTAACCTCATCGAGTGCCTGATATTTTATGGATTGTTGTTTTCCCAGAGGTCTGCGTGGGGAAGCACTGTCTTATGTATGAGGCGTTCCCTGTAGATACTTATTCTCTCTCTTTCATTTTCTTGCTTTTGCAAATATAGATGTTTCAAAGAAGTATTCAGTAGAAACCTAGCGAAGCTTTACTGTTCGAACATTTCTTTGACCAACATATTTCAAGCTTACAAGCAAGTTTTTAAATTCAGAGTGTATACTCCATATCTGACATGCGGCAACCTTGAGCTATCATTGGACAATGTTTATATTTCAGGTTTAGCTGGAGGACTTGCTTACACCGCCAACATGGTTGTTATCAGTTTTTATTTCAAAAGGAGAAGACATTTAGCTCTTGGAATTTCAAGTTCAGGAATCGGCATTGGTTTATTTATATTTGCACCGACATTGCAATTTCTAAGACAATATTACGGATCACGTGGTGTATTTATACTAATGGCAGGGATATTCTTTCACCTTGTTCTGTTTGGCATAATTTGTTCTCCGAGTAAGTTTGAATTAATCACTAGGCAGCGAAGACAGAATAGTTATAAGAAAACCATAAGAGCTTCTTTGTATGTGGTTATTAAAAGTTATTTGAAAACATTGATCAATAAAGGTATATTCTTGTACTGCCTATCAGCATTTAGTTTTTGTCTTGGTATTTATGTCATGTACATGTTTTATCCGGAGTTCATTATACACACTGGCTATTCTGCCAGCGAAGCCGCTAACTTCATATCTATTTCTGGAATATGCAACGTCGTTGGCCGTGTTCTGTCAGGCATTCTAGCCAACATCGAAAGCGTCAATGGTATAGTGCTATTCTCTGCATCGTTAGGGATTGTTGCCGTTGCAACATGCTTATACATTATTATTTTTGCTAACTATCACATAGGACAAGTGATATATTTTGTGGTGCTAGGATTATTTTTGGGGCCAAGTGCTGTTCTTCAGACTAATGTGTCGTTGAAATTTGTTCCTGTAGATGATATCTCCCAGGCTATTGGACTACAACTTGCGTTTGCGGGACTAGGAGCAATTATAGGACCAGTTTTGGCAGGTGTGTGCTTTTTATGATCGTTTTTGTAAACCCAATATGCATTGATGTCAACAAATGTTGCAATCGTTTTAAACTTTGAAACTGAAATTTTCAAAGGAAATGATTTACCTTTATCTCTAACTTTAATCATGTTATGGTTTAAATCGTGTCCTCAATTAGGCGAAGTAATTATATTAATAGTTAGTATATCTAGTTTATTATCACCATAGCAAGGCATAAATTGGCCATATATATATACTGTAAATGTGAATGCAACAATTTTCCGAACATTTGCTGTGACATGTAGACTAAACAAATACAGATGATAAGTTGTCGTTATATTTCAGGTTTGTATGTGGATAAAGGTGGCTCCTACGAACATGTTGTGATCACTGCAGGTATGAAGTTTTGATACATATATATTGTATCTAGAACTAGATGGGTCAACTAAATTGGAAGAAAAACTAACTGCATATCTTAACTGCAGTAAATTGTGAAAAAACATGGGCGAATATTTACTCCGAGTATTTCACAGAGGATAACACATTAAAGTTTTTCTCTTATTAAAATACAGTTACTTGTAATCATGCTATATAATATTACTGTCTTAAAGTTGCATAAACATGGGCGTGCACCGTGCTTCACAAAACGATCAAAGTGGCTCGTTCCAAGATAAAATAGATGTAAGTGATATTAGCTCCATGTATTAACCGCTCAAGTCAACACCACTTCAGTGTCTAGTTTATTTTAATCATATTCGTTCTTTTGATTGTCCGCAGTATACAAACAGAAACATATCATTACATAAATGGAAAAAGCATGACGGTTTGGCAACAAGTTATTTCAATATTAATAAAAATAAATGTCATCCCCTAGTAAAGTTTCACGATTGCCAAACAATGTCAAAGAGCATTTTGGTAATTACAGTGTAATGTATAGTAGTTAGGTAGAGAGCAACTTCAGCTTATTTTGCTAATAATGCATTTTAGTATTTATATCTAAATTCACATCTGGTAATCATTGTCACCACAGTAATCGCGTTATAACATCCGTTGTGGTGTTAATCGTCATGACGTTGAAAGTATGATAACCACTGATACCCCGCATAATATTGTTTGTCTAAACTATTTAAGACTTGATCAGGAAATAGTTTAATAGCCTGAAGTAAATTGATATCGTTGACCTTACATTGATAAAAGAAATTATTATGTATGAAATATTACATAAATGAGGACAGGAAGGCAATATCCCGCTTGCCTACATATATCATATTGTTCAAAATAGGAAGTGTTCAAGTCTAACCTAACCGCGGAAGGAAACGATTTTAACCTTTGTGACATTACGTTTAAATTTCTCAATGATCGCAATGACAGCTCAATGATAACATATTTCTGTCTTAAAGTGTGTGATCCGAAAATGTTCAGTTTATATATAAAACTAATTTTCATTTCAATCACTACAGTTTTTTCTCATTAAATTGAAGTAATTCTAAAAATTCAAACATAGAAGGTCTTTTGAAATGATAGTTTTGATATATTTCCTACGTAAAAGATCAAAACAAGGACATATGCACGTAAAGTGAAATTCATCTTAGTCATTTAACTTGCAACATAAGCAATATCTTTCATTACGCTTGATTTGAGTTCTGATATAGCGTTCTGTTAATATACAGAGTGGATGCACAGCCAGTCTTAATCTGGTAAAATAAGTTACAAGTTGCATCGGCGTCATTACCTGATTCAGATCCATGCTTTGCGCGCAGTTTGATGCCATTACAACTGTATTCAAATTCATAATGCTAGGACATTTCATTTAAAATGTTTAAAAAAAGTTAGTTGAATACTTATTACGCTTTAAAACTAGTGCATTTTAAAGTTCAGCTATCGGCGGTAGTGTTATATTTGCATAACAACTTTTTTTATATCAGATTAATTTAGATATTTTGTGAACACCTCCTATTTTAAGAAACATTTTTCAGAATTTTAAGGACACAAAATGCAGTTGCCAAAAACATCAGTGTTGCTTTTTTATGTTGTTAGTGTGTCTTGACATGAACAAGGAACACCCTATCAGTAAATATAAAAAAATGATAGGGAGTTCATGTTCCAATGCCTAGCTTTTTCGCACTTCTATGTAACTCCTTTTTCAATTTGGATAAACTCTGTTCGTCTGTGTCACAATGCTTCCATTTTTGATGCTATATTTGCAATTATGCAGTGTCAAAGCAAATGGAACTTCAATTCAGATAGAGTTATATTAAACTTGTAATAGTATAGTTGTTTTCTTTTCAGCTTTCTTCGTCTTGCTTGGGGGCATTTTGAGTTTCCTAACTGTTTGCTTCGCACACATCGAAACTGAAGCGAAAGAAATTCAAGTAACAAGCCCAAACACAACAACTGCTATCAGATCAAAGTGACACGGACAATTATCAGTAAATGAATACCCTTGTACAATGAGTTTGAAATAAGCATATTCATTAGAATATATTTTGAAATGAGTAGGTGGGACTGACTTGAGTGCCTTCGACTTACACAACGCCTCGAGGAAACGCAGTTTGCCTTATAGATTTACATGTATGTTATAACACATTGGAGAAACAATGTTTTGGAAATTCAATATTATGATTGATTAGTTACCTTTCGATATTGAAAAGTGTTGAATATGTACAAGTATTTATGTTATGTGTTGTATTTTTTCTTTGGGTGTCAAAGCCATGATGTCTCAAGTAATTTTTGTTTCCTTGATGAAGACGATATTTCAATAGTTGGTCCATGCATTCGGAATTCCACGGAGAACAACCTTAATAAGATGTGTGTTAGTGTTGAACTGTTGAATGGTCGTTACATTTATCTTTATACTATATATCTGTTTATTTATTAAATCACTTAATACTTGGCATTCTTTGTTTTTCATTATCAGTGATTTCATTGTAAAAATAAATGGTTTCAACTGTCGCAATCAGTATGCAAAATTTACTTCGCCGAACAGAATAAAGACTGTTTAGCATATCAGTCTGCATAAATTCATCAGCGGTTTCACACAATTTAGTTCCATGCGTGCGGAATACTTTTATGGTCATTCGACCATTCACATTTGTTATGTATAGCCTGTTATTCTAGTCCACGTGCTTTATTAACACCTCAGATGACCCATGGAACAGACAAGAATGCAACTATAGCCTGTTTGTAAGCTATATTGTTATCTGTTAAGAGTTTATGATTTTTATTGCTAAAGTTCTGCGCAAATCACAGCAATGATGTACAGAAGACGAAGATAATCATAAAATGATGAATGGAAAACATCACAATGTCCTAATTGAATCGTTTTATAAATTTCTATAACCAGAAAAAAACGTTTTACATGAATCTTGGCTTACTGCAAGCAATGACCAAATATTGTCACCATTCACTTTGTATAACATCGATTGAAGTTATCATCTGGGTGTAGTTTTGATGTAGAGGTATGTCCTTCAACTGCTGAATTACTACGATCAGCTTCTTAATGTTCCCCTTCATCTCGAATGGGATTCACCTTTGTAGTTTTTCTGCAATATAAAATAATCCACTCAGGTACAGAACTAATTTGGCAATGCTTTGTTGTTACTGGACGACAGTAAAGCGCGTTTTGAATCCTTTTTCGGTGCAGCCGTA
Organism: Mactromeris polynyma; assembly: GCA_032209605.1. Classification (NCBI taxonomy): domain Eukaryota; kingdom Metazoa; phylum Mollusca; class Bivalvia; order Venerida; family Mactridae; genus Mactromeris; species Mactromeris polynyma. The sequence goes on from JASFXZ010000012.1 coordinate 9,990,914, forward strand.
CTAACATGCTTTGCTATTTGTATGTCAGTGAAACCAATCAAATCTTACGTTAACCACTAAACCAACTTCTCTTCAACCGAACAACGTTTGTAACCTTGACGCGGATTGGTTAATTTTCGATAAGGGATACGTTACCAAAATCCAATTTCAATTACCGAAATCCACTTCTAATACAACAATTAACTAATAATGTTGAATTGACCTCATATTTTCATGTAATGAAATAAAGGTTGTTGTTGTTGTAAAAAAAAACAATCCAAAGCTATGACGCAATACACATGAAGGAAGCATGTTACAAACAACCCAAAACTATGGCGCAATAACACGGCGGTAGCATGTGACATCAAACAGAAAGCTATGACGCAATACACACGACGGTACAATGTGACATCCAACACAAAGCTATGACGCAATAACACGACGGAACCATGTGACAAACAACTCAAAACTATGACGCAATAACACGACGGTACCATGTGACAAACAACTCAAAACTATGACGCAATAACACGACGGTACCGTGTTATAAACAATCAAAACTATGACGCAATAATACGACGGTACCAAGAGACAAAAAACTCAAAACTATGACGCAATAATACGACGGTACCAAGAGACAAACAACTCAAAACTATGACGCAATAACACGACGGTACCAAGAGACAAACAACTCAAAACTATGACGCAATAACATGACGGTACCAAGAGACAAACAACTCAAAACTATGACGCAATAATACGACGGTACCAAGAGACAAACAACTCAAAACTATGACGCAATAACACGACGGTACCAAGAGACAAACAACTCAAAACTATGCACAGTAACACAACGGTGGTATGTGGCTAAACAACCCAAAGATACGACCTGTTATCACGACGGTACGATGTGACAATACAACCCAGATATATGATGCAATAACACGACGGTACGATGTGACAATATAACCCAAACGTATGATGCGATAAACACGACAGTACGATGTGACAATTCAACCCAGATATATGATGTAATAACACGACGGTAGGATGTGACAATATATGACCTGATAACACGAGTGTACGATGAGATAATACAACCCGAAGCTATGACACTATAACACGACGGTATGATGCAATTGTATGACCCTCACATAAATTTAATATAATGAGCCTTTCGTGAGTGTAACAACATGAGGAACGGCTGCATCGTTTTAATATACATGTTACGCTGTGATTGGAATACGGAAGCATTAAAGAACCTAATATCATACAAGAAGAATTGTAGAGGGTTTTGTAATACCCTCTTATGAAAAGGCAATCAGACATATAAATAATTCAAAACGTAGTATACAACTTGGGGTTTTATATATGACAATAGCAACATTTTAGACTCTGAACACATCATTATTTTAAATTGTTTCATGTCAATGACAATAATAAAAATAAATAGAAATGATTTAGGTCCTTAACCAAGTTCTCATATTTCTATAAGTATACATACATATAAAGGCGGTTTCTCGAAATTACTGTTTGACATTTAATCTGGGGACAGTCTCAGAACATCTCTGTTAAAACAACTGTCCTGGAATCCTATTAAAATGGGATACATTTGTTTGTAGGAAAGCCGTAAATAAACTGTAATGAGCGATCTGCCAACCAGTAAATGCATTACTGTTAAATATCAAAATTCATTACTTTCTACATTTCATCCACATTGCAAATGCTACAACTCCACATATAAACACCAGTGGTACAGCAGAACCAACCGCAATGAGAATGACGTTTGATGTAGTATCCGGGTTATCTGGAAAAAGACAATTTAAAAATGATAACAACAACAACGTCCACAGTAGCTACAACAGTAATACCAACAGCGACTAAATCAACAATTTTAGCAGCAACAACAACTGTCACAGATGTGGAAACAGTAACCAGTACATAAGAAACAGCAGAAATAAAAACATAGCAGTAGCAACAGCATAAGAAGAAGCACTGATATATTTTATATTAAAATCATCGAGAAGGCAACATTTTGTGTTGATTTTTATTCGTAATATGAAGTTGTAAGTAGAACGGACATACGTTTATCTACCTATGTGGCTTCTCATTTGTCATGTTAGCAAAGTTAGAGAATATTGAGCCACGTATGAGAGCTTAATGAACAAATGCTATAAAAGGAAGTCTACATTTTATTAACAAGGGCAAGTCTATATCCTCTCCACTATGTGGGGGCACAGTGCGTGTCATCACACTTAAGTATGTGACATGTTCAAGTTGCATTGATATAACTTTACTTAACATGATAATGATACACATTGCAAACACGTCGACCTAGATGCACCTAAGCCTATTTTACATAATCTGGAGTATGTTATAATGAAAATAGACCTTCTATCTGAAGTCAAGTGTCTAGCAAAGATAATTTTACCAAACATAATGTAAAATCAAAGTATATTTTCGCGATGGATTTTTTTACAATCTTTAGTGAATCGGGCTGCATAATTAGGGTACTAGTATTCATGACCGAAGCTGTATTAAAAGCATTTCATCACAAACTCGTAAGATTACTCCGATGAACAGCGATTAACAGACACTCGTTGAATTGAATATAACTAATTCTGCTACATATATTCTTAAATATGACATTATTATTTTAGCATGTATAATACATTTAAATACAACATTAAATAATTATCATTTTATAATATATGACTATATTCTATTTAGATCAATGAAGAAAGATAAACGCTAGACGATGGGAAAGTTAAGCTATGATGTTCAATAATTGTCAATTATGTTCACTTCTACTTTTTGATTGAATTTAAATGAAGTATTTAATCTATATATGCTAATTACTTTTGTTGTACCCGTTCATTACAGATAAAACAACGATGTGTGTTCCAGATTTATGCATTCCATCTTTATTTGTGATAGTGAAGATTTTCTTTTTGTGAGTTATCCGATTCTAAATATTAATTTTTCCTTTTTTCGAAGGCTGCATTCAAATTAAGATTATGGATTATGGAAGCTTATAGCTTTATACAGCTAATTTCATGGAATGAAATATTATTATAGAATCTGCAACAGTATGAATTGTCCTCATTTCACCGAATGTTAGCGGCATATACCTTTTTAAATAGTGGTTTTCAGAAAGAATCATTTAAAAAAAGTTTGATTGCAAAGTGCGTTATTGAAAAAGTCAAAATATTGATTTGATCCACTGTTTGTTTTCAGTACAAGTTTTGCTTTCAGTGTATATTTGGCTGTGTAACCTTATGCTGACAGTGTATCGTGTGATACCGGAACTGTTTGACAGACATTCTAACGGACATACTTTCTAGAATTTAAAATAATTTACATCTATATCTGCTTAGACTGTACTAATAAATTCTAAGATATGTCACACTCAAATAAATAGACCATCCATTGATAATACCACTGAACCATTTACACACAATACATAAACCTGACTCTCGCCGCTACTGGTTACGATCTCATCCGAATTTATACATGATGCTATCCGGCTGACTTGCGGAGGTCGGTGTTTCTACACAGGACGCCTGCCTTTGCAAAAAAAACCCTGTCTGTTATATGGACACATGGGGTTGCTGGAAAAGCCACTACACAACCCTGGCTGCTCATGCGACGTAATAATCCCATTACAAAAATATTAACTTGAGCTTTCTTATTACCGTAATGACTATGTTTTCAAAAGTAATCATCGTGGCTGCTTCGTTTTCACAATTGATTTTAACTACGTATATAGTGTTGTCGTATAACAATTGCATATCTAAGTCATGCAAAGGAAAATCCAGGTACTAACGATCGATGAATTATATAGCGGTAACAGGACATTGACCAAGTGTCTTTCAATTAGAAAGACCGAGTCTATTACAAGGATTGAAATAGTCAGTATTTTTCCTTTTGGTAGTCATTTTAAAAAAAATATAAAGCAAATGATATTTCCATGCAAACTAAATAGCATTTACCTGTGCGTTTTTGGTCACAAATCGATCCTGTATATCCATGCAGGCATTCACAAATAAAAGTACAATTTACGTTTGAACAGGCACCGTATTGACCACATGGTGATGAAAGACAATTATCCACTATTTCTGTATTATTTGTTCCGCCATTTACACCACTCCAACCAAACGCACATATACACGAATAATTTCCTGGATTGTTGATGCAGCGGTCGTCGTTCTGACATGGATTTATAGTACATTCGTCGATGTCGTGGGTGCAGTTTTCACCCTGCCATCCAACATCACACCCACATGAATAGTTTCCTAGATTGTTGATGCAATGGCCGCCGTTCTGACATGGATTTATAGTACATTCGTCGATGTCGTGGGTGCAGTTTTCACCTTGCCATCCAACATCACACCCACATGAATAGTTTCCTAGAGTGTTGATGCAATGGCCGCCGTTCTGACATGGATTAATGATACATTCGTCGATGTCGTGGGTGCAGTTTTCACCCTGCAATCCAACAGCACACCCACATGAATAGTTTCCTAGATTGTTGATGCAATGGCCGCCGTTCTGACATGGATTAATGATACATTCGTCGATGTCGTGGGTGCAGTTTTCACCTTGCCATCCAACAGCACAGTCACATGAATAGTTTCCTAGATTGTTGATGCAATGGCCGCCGTTCTGACATGGATTAATGATACATTCGTCGATGCCGTGGGTGCAGTTTTCACCTTGCCATCCAACAGCACAGTCACATGAATTGTTTCCTAGAGTGTTGATGCAATGGCCGCCGTTCTGACATGGATTAATGATACATTCGTCGATGTCGTGGGTGCAGTTTTCACCTTGCCAACCAACATCACACCCACATGAATAGTTTCCTAGATTGTTGATGCAATGGCCGCCGTTCTGACATGGATTAATGATACATTCGTCGATGTCGTGGGTGCAGTTTTCACCCTGCCATCCAACATCACACCCACATAAATAGTTTCCTAGATTGTTGATGCAATGGCCGCCGTTCTGACATGGATTAATGATACATTCGTCGATGTCGTGGGTGCAGTTTTCACCCTGCCATCCAACATCACACCAACATGAATAGTTTCCTAGAGTGTTGATGCAATGGCCGCCGTTCTGACATGGATTAATGATACATTCGTCGATGTCGTGGGTGCAGTTTTCACCTTGCCATCCAACAGCACAGTCACATGAATAGTTTCCTAGATTGTTGATACAATGGCCACCGTTTTGACATGGATTAATGATACATTCGTCGATGTCGTGGGTGCAGTTTTCACCTTGCCATCCAACAGCACAGTCACATGAATAGTTTCCTAGATTGTTGATGCAATGGCCGCCGTTCTGACATGGATTAATAGTACAATAGTCGATGTCGTGGGTGCAGTTTTCACCCTGCCAACCAACATCACACCCACATGAATAGTTTCCTAGAGTGTTGATGCAATGGCCGCCGTTCTGACATGGATTAATGATACATTCGTCGATGTCGTGGGTGCAGTTTTCACCCTGCCATCCAACATCACACCCACATGAATAGTTTCCTAGAGTGTTGATGCAATGGCCGCCGTTCTGACATGGATTAATGATACATTCGTCGATGTCGTGGGTGCAGTTTTCACCTTGCCAACCAACATCACACCCACATGAATAGTTTCCTAGAGTGTTGATGCAATGGCCGCCGTTCTGACATGGATTAATGATACATTCGTCGATGTCGTGGGTGCAGTTTTCACCCTGCCATCCAACATCACACCCACATGAATAGTTTCCTAGATTGTTGATGCAATGGCCGCCGTTCTGACATGGATTAATGATACATTCGTCGATGTCGTGGGTGCAGTTTTCACCTTGCCATCCAACAGCACAGTCACATGAATAGTTTCCTAGAGTGTTGATGCAATGGCCGCCGTTCTGACATGGATTAATGATACATTCGTCGATGTCGTGGGTGCAGTTTTCACCCTGCCATCCAACATCACACCCACATGAATAGTTTCCTAGAGTGTTGATGCAATGGCCGCCGTTCTGACATGGATTAATGATACATTCGTCGATGTCGTGGGTGCAGTTTTCACCCTGCCATCCAACATCACACCCACATGAATAGTTTCCTAGATTGTTGATGCAATGGCCGCCGTTCTGACATGGATTAATGATACATTCGTCGATGTCGTGGGTGCAGTTTTCACCCTGCCATCCAACATCACACCCACATGAATAGTTTCCTAGATTGTTGATGCAATGGCCGCCGTTCTGACATGGATTAATGATACATTCGTCGATGTCGTGGGTGCAGTTTTCACCCTGCCATCCAACATCACACCCACATGAATAGTTTCCTAGAGTGTTGATGCAATGGCCGCCGTTCTGACATGGATTAATGATACATTCGTCGATGTCGTGGGTGCAGTTTTCACCTTGCCATCCAACAGCACAGTCACATGAATAGTTTCCTAGATTGTTGATGCAATGGCCGCCGTTCTGACATGGATTAATGATACATTCGTCGATGTCGTGGGTGCAGTTTTCACCTTGCCATCCAACAGCACAGTCACATGAATAGTTTCCTAGATTGTTGATGCAATGGCCGCCGTTCTGACATGGATTAATGATGCATTCGTCGATGTCGTGGGTGCAGTTTTCACCCTGCCATCCAACATCACACCCACATAAATAGTTTCCTAGATTGTTGATGCAATGGCCGCCGTTCTGACATGGATTAATGATACATTCGTCGATGTCGTGGGTGCAGTTTTCACCCTGCCATCCAACATCACACCCACATAAATAGTTTCCTAGATTGTTGATGCAATGGCCGCCGTTCTGACATGGATTAATGATACATTCGTCGATGTCGTGGGTGCAGTTTTCACCCTGCCATCCAACATCACACCCACATGAATAGTTTCCTAGATTGTTGATGCAATGGCCGCCGTTCTGACATGGATTAATGATACATTCGTCGATATCGTGGGTGCAGTTTTCACCTTGCCATCCAACAGCACAGTCACATGAATAGTTTCCTAGATTGTTGATGCAATGGCCGCCGTTCTGACATGGATTAATAGTACAATAGTCGATATCTGAGGAGCAATTAATCCCATACCATCCACGATCGCAATCACAAACGTAACTCCCATTTGTATTAGCACAGTGTTGATGAAGACCATCGCACAAGGACGGATTGCTGAAATCGAACATATGGCAACATTAGGAACACCCTATTTTTCCAAACTAATAATGAATGAAAAAATAGATTAAGCTTTTCTATGACTTCTTTCCTCTATTTTGTTGAAAAAATAATAATGCGTTACTAACTATACATGTTAATTAAAGGCAGTAGAGATATTAGTAGAATATTAGAAACCGTTGAAATATGCCTTTCAAGTTGATCATTAAGTCTGACTATAATAGGTAGGAATAATGCATCTTTTACCAATACGCTAATACTTGCCTTAAGCATTCATTTATGTCATCACAACAAGACTTCCCGGTCCAACCAGGTAAACATTCAAATACACCAGAAGTTCTAGTCATACAGTGATCGTCCCTCCATCCATCAAAGCAATCGCATCTACACAAGAAAGCAGAATATTCTATTTGATATTTAAGGGTACAATACCGTTTTAAAAGTATTTTTCAGTATGATTTTGAAGACTAATAAGTGTTACTGGGGTTCATAACCTATGCTATATTGCTTTTTTGTCAATATGATGCAGCTATTGAGGTCAAATTGCTTTGTAACATTTCTACAGTATATCATCACAGAGAGCGTAGTTATTATGGTTATAAACCGCCGATCAAATTTAATACATTTTATTATAATATTAATATTTGAGGTACAACTGTGAAACGCTGTCTCCAACAAGTGCCCGTTAACGCAGCTTTGATCTTCATGCAAATGTGACCATGTACCTATAGCTACCGTGTGTATTAATACAATGTCCTCTGTTACCACAAGGTTTGCCTTTACATTCATTTCTGTCAATATCACATGAATTGCCCTGAAAAAAAACACCTAACAATTGTAGTGACTTAAATTTATTTGAACGTCTACTAACACGATAAAAGTTATCGGACAGTAATGACCGTATCATATACAGTATTAATCATTGAACGTGTCTGAAGCATGGCGAAACCGCGTGATCAAATAATTATCATAATCGATGGCAAATGGTAATAAAACCTAAAATGTTCGACTTTTTCTAAACTAGTATATTACAAGAGAAATGAAAAGCGGCTTGTCACACCAAATTAAATATTTAAAAGTATAAAACGTTGCGCGTAAATACTTATTATAAATCCAAGGTATTCTTTTGCTGGTGAAATGAATATACTAAACGGCATAGGAAATGTATAGTGAGGCATTTGCTTTGCCCTGAAATATCAACTACATGTATTTATGAAAAAGCCAACAGTTCAGCAACCTGTTTAAACCTTCCCAAATTCCCATGTCATTTGCTCCGGTACGTTTTTACAAAATAAGTTCGTAATGAAAACCAACATACCGTCAATCCAACGACACAATTACAGACGTCAGGCATGCCACCTTTTCGCTTACAGTCGGCCACATTAGAAGAACACGTATAATTCCCACACTGTAAAGTGTTCACACCCATTACAACTGTAAACTACACCGCAGAAATAAAACACTATGCTACATATGATGAAAGAAGTTTCTCGCGTTTTTAATTTATATACTTAATAAGATATTACAATTTAAATATGTACAAATATACTATCAAATGTATAACTTAAGATAATCTGAAATCATTTGATACAAATGTATAATAATAATTAGCATTTAGGACATTGCTCGACATTCTTATTCAGTACATTGTCCATGTCAACCGTCTTAGATTTGAAATTCAATGTAACGCCTGTCTTAGATGACAAATAATTCTGAGCCAGGCATTATTGTTCAAGTTTATTTTTATTACTCAGACAATATTACATAAAAATGCACTGTACAAGATTATTGTTTCAACAATTAAGATACGTGTTATGGTAAAACATCTTACCAAATAAAGTAAACCAATGGTGATCCTGTATCCACACATATTCAATGGTTGCGATGTCACAATTTACAATTTGCCGTAATGAGGAAAAATAACATCAAACGCTGATTTTCAGAATACAGTTATCATGTGAAATCAGCATATAGTATAAACACGGTGCGGATGAAGATGCATAAGCCAGGATTATCATCGCTCTTAAAATGATTTACGTTCGAATTATCGTTGTTTTTGCAGATTACACACCGGTGATACATATGAACAAGCGTTTCGTATCTTGTTGGAAAACAGTGGAAACGAACGACGTGTACTGACAAATCGTAGATTATTTAATATATCACCTTGTAACATAGCGGTATGTGGACAGGCCCTATGTTGTGTACATGACATTCGCTGCGCTTCTCTTCAACATAAATAGTTTACAATTGAGAAGAATTGCATTTAATTAATAAAAAATAGACGCATTATTATCCAAATTTTAGAAAACAATATCATCCACCATATATTTCTATTTCTTCAAAATCAAAATCTGTATTACTGACTACGAATAGTCATGTTTGTTCGGTACTTTCGTTTTTTTAATAAAGCTATTTACGTCAACTTGATGCAGTTTCACTGTTATTTGCATCTATCACATTTTCTTCAGGCCTTAACCATAACGGGACTCTAATTCTGAATTAATTTGCAATCTTGTTACTGTGCGTAAGATCTTCGTGTCAAGTACATAACACAGATAGAGTTTATCACTTTGTTCCTCTTGTTTTGAAACAAACAATAAACAAAACACTTGAAGCGTCATCTGCACCTATCACGAAGCCCTCGTCATACAGTGGTACATATACACCATGCATTCATATTGATTATTTTGTTTATTATCGCTAACAAGTGTGCAGTTGATGTCATTGACCACCTGTTCAATATTTCAAGATTTTTAAGTAGTGCATACTTGATGTTCCTATTATTTCTGTTATGTTTATTCTGAAGGAGTGAGTAAATCTGTCATTTCAAATGCAATTTGATTTGCCTGGATTTACAACCAGTACTTACTTTCAGTCATGAACAAAGGGAAGAGGACCACCAACGTCTTTACATACTTACATGTATACTTGAAATAACATCATTAAACTAGCTCGGGTTTCGAGCTCACACTATCAAAATTAGCAATGCTTTCTACCGTCTGAGTATTATAACTAATACTAGTCTCCTAAACATCTACAAATTATGGTGCTTCTAACAAAAAACGTTGGGCCAAAATTGGTAGTATCACATAAACTGATTTGACGGAGGAACAGGGCTGTAATTTCTAAATACTTTTTTTTTGCAGTCGGCGATAATTGATAGTTTGGTCAGTCCTCATTGAGATGACTGTATTTATACTTGAATCATGTATCATGCTGATTTGCCAGCCAGACCGTTCGGTTAGTTTCCCTTACGATAGCTAATATGTTTTTATAAGTTTGAAGGGGGTATATAGGAGTCACCCTGTGGTCGGTCGGGCGGTCGGTCCATTGCAATTTTCCTTGTCCGGAGCATAACTTGAAAACTACTGGATAGAATTTATTAAAACTTCATACAATGGTAGAGCACAATGAGAGGAAGTGCCGTGTACAATAACCATAACTATATTTTAGCTATTTACATATTTACAATATATTGTGAATGTTATTATAATGTTAATATAACCACGGACAAATAAAGCATATATACCGACTTGTATAGTATGCACATACAAAAACTAACAGTAAACATATTGCTGATATTATAATGAAATACATTTACTGTAGTTTATATGATAATTTGTTTACAAACACGTAACTAGATCTACACAAAGGAAGCTAATCCATTATTCAGCTATCTGCAGCCACAGGCCCACAACGCTCACAGCGCTCACAGCCCTTTGATTGATAGCGTAATGGAAATAGTTTCCTTACGATTGATTATCAAGAGCGGTTGGGATCTCCGCAGCGTGCTGTCGTGAACATGCATTATGCTTCCATGTCATTCTATCGTTTTGTAACGAGTCTTGCATGTCATAATTATCACCTCGTATCGTACCATAGTGATGTCCTGTCATCGTGTTATCTAGAGTAGGTGCACCATACTCTTTGTGATGACAATGTCAGATAAAATGACGCTACATGATTGCGGTAAATATTACTTCTATAATCAAATGCATGTCTTATTGGTCACTGTCTGTATCGTAATATTTCTACAAAATAAATACAGAGAGATACAAAAATAACCGAGTTTGTTTTACTTCAATCTTACAATTAACTCAATCTTTTGAAATGCTAAATTCACACTTAATTGTACAATGCAATCTGCGTATAACGATTTACATTAACATTAATAAGTAACAGAAATATCGGATGAAAAGAGTTTTAATTAGGGATGTCAACGAATATTCGGATATTCGACTATTTGTTTGTACGTACGAATATTCGAATACTGATTTTCAATATAAAAGCTGAATGCAGGTGTATTAAATTGCAATGCTTGGTATTATCGCCTTAAATGACATTTTGCGCGTGGAAATAGTATCTACAGAGTTGATGTTAGTTGACATGTCATGTTGTATATTTGGGAGAAAGACAGATATAACACTCTGGTGATGACATATAGGCCCTAAAAATATTAGTAATCGTGGGTATTTTTACAACTTAAAGTAAAACTGTTTTATTATTAAATAAGAAAGTCGAATGGTCGAATGTTCGTTCGGAAGGTTGACCGAATATTCAAATACCAAAATTGCCATTCGTTGACATCCCTAGTTTTAATTCATATTGATTCTCTCTGACCGTTATACATGTACAAGGCACTCATGTTCAGACATTGATTTGCACGATGGAGACTTCTTTATATGTAAATATTTGAAGCATTCTAAGCCTGTGTATCAGAAATCCGCGGTTACACTGTATCATCGTGTCCATTGCAGTTACTTTACTTTGTTGTAATCTTAGGTTATATGGTAATCTCACTACGATTCACCAATTATCCGCAAACATTCAGATGGAGTCAATTTTAAGCTTTTTCAATTCTAATGATAAGATATGAACGACCAACTTGCTTAAATATATTTTTTAAGTTTTCGAACTATTTTCATAAATCAATATTGATATGACAGTTCGTAGTATACATACAGATGCAATTTGAAAGAAATCTTATACAAAATTACGCATACTTAGCGACTCTTATGAAACTAGGTATCATTAGAGTCTCTCCTTCTAAACTCTGAAAACGCTTGATGCTCGTATATTAAGGAATTATCTAGGATATATAAGGATCAATACGCGGGTATTAAACTATCCATTATAAGATTTACTCTCATTACCGATGTTTGGTTTCTATATTACAATGTTATTACGAGGATTAAGGTCGACATGCGACGTGGACATCATGTGTTTATGTGTTTTAAACGTAATGATTTATATCACAGCATACATGTAGTTTTAAGTTAAAAATTACTGTCGATTCAAAGTATGTCGTGAATTCCGTTATTGTGTCCTGTGTGTATTGGTCAACATGTATTCGTTGTGTACTCAAAGTTTGTTTACAACCAGTCTCACGTCAATAAAGACGGAATTAGTTTACTTTAATTGTGATACAACTTGTATTAATTAACTGGATGACTAATTGCTTTCTTACTAACGAGTCCTTGCGCCTAGGCCGTTTCGAACCCACAACCTTCGGATCAAGAATCAGGCATTTCATCTCTGTATTTGTTCTAGAAAAACATATTTATGGTCATCGAAATGCCGACCGTGCCAAAAGAATGCCGTTAGTACTAACTGTTCATCAGGGTTTTGAAAGTGGAAGAAACTATGTACAAGTCCCTACGATTAATATTTAACTGGCATTTTAATAAGAATGATGATAAAGGGGTAGATGATGATGACGACGACGGTGTTAATATTAGAAACGACAATATCAGATGTATAATGCACTTCGTTAAGGTAATATATAAGTACTGCGATAACTTATTTTGTGATTTCGTTAGAACCATACAGTAGCACTGGGTGCAATTTGGAATTGATTTACACAATTTATTCAGAAAAGCATCACATCCTTACTGCCATGCAACCTGCATATACGCACAGAATGAAATTAACATGTTGAAAATAAAATAGTTATTGCCATTTTAAGTCGAAGCAGTCATGACTTACTTTGTAACATAACTAAATAACGTCTCTTACTACATTTACAAATTTAAAGTTTAAAACGAAGAGATGCAGAATACTGTGTAAGATAATCTCTTCTCTTAACTGTAGATAAATTATTGAATTTCTATTTTATGTACTTTTTTAAAATTAATACCTCTGCTATATATTTTTCGAGCATTTAACATTGTATTTTGTTTATGTCTACGATACTTAATGCAATGTAAAAGTGTAATGACTTAATCTTATATATGTCGTTTGGTATATCTACACTACCGGCAATGAAATAGTATCATGTATGTTGACATGTATGTATGTGATTATGTATGTATATGTGTGTGTATATTAATGTATATAGTTACGTGTTCATGTGAAATCATGGGCATGGTGCCTTATTTTATAAGTTTAACTATATATGCATCGTTCAACATAGGAAACACTCAAGGATCATTAATGTATAAACGCAATTTCTATAATATTACTGTGCATCTTTATAGCATAAAATAACAAATACGAATTGACTATAAAATAAATTTATTGCATATCATTGATATCGATTAAAACACTAAATCAACCTATCATGTAATATTTCCGAGCAACCAATCGCTAGTGTTTATCAAGCAAACACATTACATTATTGATTCACGAATTCCTTCGATAGCCAAAGGATAAGGGGCTTTCTTTTGACTTACGTTCTTCATTCTAAAATGTCTTCATGCAGTTAAAAGGATATAAACGTATTTATAAATTTCTACCCATGGTTGGAATAGCGATACCACTTAAGACATGCTAAACCATTTATAGTTTGTATCACTAGAAGCAATAAAAGCGCCATAATAAAAAATAACATCTTCTCTTATACATATGTGATATATTTAATCTAATTTAATTGCGTTCAGTATTAATTCTTGTCATTAGTTATCAACATAATGTAGACATTTATCAGATGGATTTTATTGCTTTGTATTAACAAAACGAATTTCATGATAATTTAGATAACTACATGGTGTCCGTAAAAGCCATGTCCATAATCAAGTAATACAATAGAGCTCAAATGCAAACTGGACCAAGTTTCTGACATCGTTTACAGAGCTCTTTTACGCAACACGTATGACGTGAGACACAAACTAAACCAAGTGCTATTGCACTGAACGCAAGTACGTAAAACATGAAATTGGTGATAATTTACGTTTCGTCAACTCTCATGGAGCTTAACAGCGTACCGAAATATTTATTAAAACAACAGTCATACTTATTAAGAACGTTTGTCTCAACAGTGTCGATGTATCCGTTTAAAAACGCTTAAGTTGCCTTGCCTATAATTAATTAAACATATTTAGACTTCCTAGATCAACACCAATACTGGTTTAACGTACTTACCTGCCAGTAGTTTCACATAGTTTCTAAAAATTCTACTGGATATGTCTGGTAATTTTGTATACAGTACGCTATAACATTTATGATACAAATAAACTGAACTACCGAACCTTCCTTATAATCTTGCCAATTTCAATTTATTGTTTCTTATCGCCGTACCATGATATAGAGAAGATTCTAAGAAATGACGGCTTAGCTCTTTTGTCCAGTATAAATGGTAAACTATACTTGTAAACAATACGGAATTGAAGAAGACAGCAAGAATGCTGTAGCAGAATACACAAGTTGTTATTTTATGCGTCTTAAATAATATAATTAATGTGTCTATGATTTTGTCAATTTTAACAAGTAGAACAGGAAACAATGCCAAGATATATGGCCAATAAATTATGGCGACACTTTGTTGATGGCAACTGTGGTTTTCATGACAATTTCTTGAAGTCCCCGTGGACATTGTGGGGCCATTGCGGGTGTTGTCGGGGTTACGTCACTGGCGTCATTGCTTGCTTTGCCATGCATCTCTACATCGTTTCCTCGTTCAGTGATCTTTCTTGACTTGCTATAATCATATAAGGTACTATAGTTATTTAAAGTTATATAATAACACAATCACCGGAAGATAACAAAGACGGGCTGAGTAAATTGACAATTGCTGGACACTGAATATTGCTAAAATAAATATGATATAATTTATATACATTATGTGAAGTTCTCAATGTTTAACAGATTTTAACCGATTTGAAATGTATGCGACAGTTGTACAATGAAAACAACATTTATAATCCCACAATAGAACAAACCTGGTTCCTTTAAGTCTTTTGAAGCACAAGCTTAGTTGCAGACACCTTTATCGTTTTTTCCGATATCTAACTCATGCTGGTATACATGACCTGACCGCCTTCTTTAGCGATAGGACATATACAGGAAATGTTAACACATTTATTAAGCCATGAGACTGGTGACAACAATTTGAAATGATATTTTTTATGGACAGGTCACTACAATTGTAGTAATTATTTAAGATTGTAATTTAGTAATAGAATCAAAGTTCGACAAGATGTCAACGTGAAATTAAAGTCTGAACACATGTACACTGTCATTTAAGCAAACATAAAAAATGAGTCTACTTAAAATTTAAATGTATCTATATAAATCGGGAGACTATTTTCAAAATGAGATTATTTCAATGCGTTAATTATTTATTATCATGCATTAACTTTAGATTTATCAAACATACCGTAAACTATATTTCATCAGCACAAGTACCACAATGATACCCCATAGGAAAAGAAGTGATCCAAGTATCATCCCGACAATTAAACCTGTGTTGGTGGCGATGTCTGGTTGTGCTTAAATGACATACAAAATCATTTACATATCACGTACATGGCCAAATACTACAACACGGCTTTAATTTAATATCGGATAATACCTAATTATAGCTTTCACTTTCTACTTAACCTTTACCTTAAAATGAACGAACAGAGTTAGTAGAAAGAATTTTTTTTATACCATCAGTGAATAAAAAAGAAGTGATTTTGTAAATATATTAGTTTAGTTAGCACCCAGTAAATTAATATACTTTTACAGATAAAAGAATAAAGCAAGTGCATTAAATTTAGTTTTGGTTATTGCACTAAAGTATACCTTTCTTTAAAACATCGCAAAGTGTGCCGGTCCAAGAAGGCGAACAAAGACACAAATAAGAGCCTACAGTATTCGAGCAGTTTCCAAAGTTTCCGCAAGGACTTGACAAACATTCGTTTACATCGACAATGCATTTGTCACCTTGCCATCCTGATGCACATATGCAGGAAAAGGAACCCGGGGTATTTAAGCAAGTTGATAAGTCACCACAAGGTTGAGCCATTTCGCACTCATTGATGTCAATAGAACAGTCGAGTCCTTGCCATCCGGCCATACAAGAACAAGTATATGATCCAGCGTTGTTAACGCAAGTACCCGAGTTCTGACACAGCTCTTCTTTTTTGTCTGTAGCGCTTGAAATATTTACAAATATGGTATACTAGCTGATTAAATGACCTTACTCAATCCGTTATTTATATAGTTTATAAAAGTTAGAAGATACTGCTTTACAAAATAACTTGCAATGAGTCATAACTTGTCATGTCACTGAGTAGAATCAAGTCTGTGAATGTCTGTCAAAATTGAGATATAAGATTTTATTTGACGAAAATATTTCATCCTTAATTGAAAGTGATGCATTGACTTTATATAAACTAGTATCACAAAACGTCGTATTTAAAGAATTACCAATTTCCATTACTTCGTACACTATTATATTGCTCTTTTCTATTTCAGAACAGTCGAAACAATCATGTTGGATAACATATAATATTCAAGGCTATTCAATTTGAGTATTATTTGAAACATAATATTGATCCTCTCCAAACATGTCGATCACAAATCCGAATTAATCGTTTGATAGTAGAAATAATCTTGTTTTTTAAACATTTTATAAAATTATTTGCAGCCACACTTCAATATCATGAAACGGTTTACTTAATGCTTGTTACTTCATTCCTAAAATGATTATAAATGATAACATCTTCTCCATATTTGCTTACTGCTGACATTCGTCAATGTCTTTATCACAGGCTGTACCTGTCCATCCAGGTAAGCATTCGGCAACAACGGTTTGATTTCTGTTTTTACAATGTACCCCATACCAACCAGGTAAACATTTGCAACTAAAAATTAAGGTATTACAGAAATGTGTCATTTTATATTGGATACTTTGAACAAGACGGTACAAAATGTTGGTTTTCTTTGAATGTATATAGAACGATGAGCTTAGAAAGTTACACGTTTTATATTATATATGCGGCGGTTAATCACAATCTTTCAAAATGCCTAATATTATACGGTGATAAGTTGAGAGAACGTACATTCGTCCGACTTCAATATCTCTTGATTTCAGACGGAATCGTATGAAAACTAAACTTAATTGAAAATCGGCAATGCAAGTAGTCTTACATCCACGTATACGTTATATGTTACTACATCACTCAGTAAAGTGTTCAACGCAAGCAAAATGAAATAGAAAACATGCTTTAATAGTTGAAAATATGATCCAGACAAAAGTAAAAAGAATGCTCACACGACAGAGACGACACAAACACATTACCTAAGTGATTATGACATAACAACACCACATCATCGACGATATCAACAACATGGACATGTATGGAACGACACGGTAATAATGTACACATTTAGTATGTATTTACTAATAACATGAATGATACAAAACAGTAACAAATACCAGCATAAACATCAACGACTTTTAAGTTACTTACATAAACCTTCCAGGAATATTCTCGCAAATGCCCGTGTTACCACATAATGGAACATGTGCTCGTTTACATTCGTCTATATCCTCCTCACAACCAATGCCCTTTTAAATTATAAAAAAGTCTATACAGTTTTAACAAAAAATAATGTATATTTTCCACTTAAATTTGAGATTAATATCGCAAGTAGATAAAAAAAACTATACCATAAAGCCGGCGAGACAACGACAAGTATTTCCATCCATTGAACAGCCACGTGCGTTAGGGGAACACGCGATATTGCCACATATGGTATTGTTTTGGCATACAATGATAGAAATCTGCAATAAAGGAAACCATAGTGATCATACAAGAGAATAATGATAGGTTTAAACGAAACGTATGTTCAAAGTGCAGAAACGCAGATGAGGCGTATCTTTTCCATAAAATAATAATTATAAATAATAGTCATGAATAAATATTACAAACGATAATAAAAAAGCTCAAACTAAAATCTATTTGTACTCCACTCCTGATTCACGAGGAAAAGTTTTTGCAGGTAGATTAGTAACACACGATTATGTTGATAAAGTAAATAAATGTACCAACTCATATAACTGACATACAGATCTATGAATCCAGCGACTGCTTTTTGATGTATTTGAAAAGTGATTGAGTATTATGAAACTATAAGTTGAACAAAACAAAACTAATGCTAAAACATAGATTAGAAGTTTTTCAGAAATTATTGATTGCTATTAAGTTGATTATGCCATGACCTGTACTTAACATCATAATGTTATCCGTGCGTTGAGGATAACGTAATAAAAATAATAGAAACAACAGATAAGCACACGTTGTATTGTTATTGTTGTCAGTAAAAGAGACATGCATGACAAAACATAATTGTTAATCTAATTGCCATGTTAATACGCTATATAAATACCACATACCTTTAATATGAAAACTACCAGACGGAACACTCTTCTACAAATGCTTTTCATTTTAGCTTTGTGCTTTCGTCTTTTAATTTCTCCACTGGTGAAATGATTCTAACGATAGTTGTGATTTTAACCTGGTAAGATTGAACAACCATAAAAGGATCAAAAGCATCATATATGTTTATCAGTACCATTCTGAATAAGATGTTTATGACTCTTTTTAATCGCTTTCAGGTGTGAACTTTACAACATTTCTGATATTGTCATTGATCTTGTATCAAGCTGGATGTGGCCTATCAATTTTAGTTATTTTCTTTCTTACTTTTACAACTTGCAAATCGGCGCGTTTAAAAATTAAGACATGTTGATGATTTTATGACATTTTTATCGGTAAACAACAGCGTATTGTGATATAAATACATTTAAAACTTATTGATAAGTACATCTTTATTACAATACTACATGTAATAAAATGTACCAAATATCTTACTTCAAAAGAAATCTTCTCGTGAGTTCTCCGTAGTGAAAGCGATCGACGCACTGGTCTCGTCTGTGTTTTGTTTTGCTCCCTTTTTCGAAATACAGAAATAACAAAAACTGCGCAAATAAAATTCACATTTTGATTATTTTTGTTATTCGAGTTCAGTATTGCTTGTGTTATTAAATTCTACCAACCGCTAAATAAGTTAATCTTTAAAAATACGCAACAGAACATTTTCATATACAATGTATATCCTAATAGAACTTACTGGAACATTTAACTAAAATAAGTATCGAACTATTTTAAACTGCAAACGTATGCGATTTACCAAACGCTTTAGCATACGGCAAATGACATCAGGAAGCTATTACATAACATAGAAACTTGATATCATAGTAAGAATAGAATACCCTAGCATGGTTCCTTTTCTGTTCAGATCGACTGTCAGAAACACATATACTCGCATAGATCAAGGTCATGTACTTTGAACGCTCAGACGCAATCCATCTAAAAAACGACATGGTCCATTTCGTATTCGGATTCTTAGTACTCAGAACGACGATTATGTCAGTTTCGTGAAATTGTCTCTCGAATCCTGCACTACATTTGTACCAGTTTGGAATTAGACAATCACAAGTATTGGTAGGTACAAATAGGTGGCGTCTTCACTGACGTCAATTTAAAGGCCAATTGTTGTTACTGTTATGTCGTTTGTCTGTGTATCGGTCTTTCTTGATTTGCATAAATTATATCTTTACTTTGCAAGTTGAACTAAACACGGTCAAAATAATGTGCGGGAGAGCGCTCATTTCCATAAACAACTATTTGGCAGACTCAAGCGAGTATGAATTTCCAAAACACAAAGTATTCAGAAAATCATCACATCCTTACTGCCATGCAACCTGCATTGACGCACAGAATGAAATATTCAAAGTAACATGTTCAAAATAAAATGTATTGCCATTTAAAAACACAGCAGTCATAACTTACTTTGTAACATAAATAAATTAACATACTACAATTACGAATTATAAGTCTAGAACGAAGAGATGAAGAATATTATGTATGATAAAGTCTTCTCTAAGCTGTAGTGAAACCATTGAAGTTTCAATTTTATGTTCTTTTTTTAAAATTAATATCTCTGTTATGTATTTTTCGAGCATTCAACATTACGTTTTGTTTATGTCAACGATAATTAATACAATAATTGTAAATGACTAGAAATATTTCTTGTTCAATCTTATACATTTGTCGTATACTATATCTACATTACCGGAATTGAAATAGTACCATGTGTATATACATGTATGTATGTGATTGTGTATGCATACGTGTTTATAAATTAATGTATGTATTGACAGTAGAACTTCGATACCTCGAACAGTTTTGGCCCGAACACAGTCGATACCTCAAATAGGTTCTTAAGTCCCGTGGAAATTCCTTCTTATTTCATGTTATCTAACAATATATCAATCGAACAGAGATAGGTTGAACACTCGTCCCTACCTACCATTTCATGAATTTCTTAAACAAAAGTATAAACTGTATTGAGTAAATTCCATCGAGGTGTAAAAATTGGTATAAATTCTACCCGAAATTTATTATCTTAACCATTTTGAAAACGCGCAGTACACTTGTATCAGGGACAGTCAGTTCGTACATACACCTGCCCATTGCGATATTCTGACCGACCAAACTATGGTTAGATATTGAAAGTTTGCAATAAACCTTTTTTCTCGCGAGAACATGTACTCGTTTTAACAGCTTTGATCTTTAAAAATAAAATAAGCTTATAAGAATGTTTGCAAACGATGTATAACAAATCACTTACCGATAACGAGTAAACCATAACGTACAACAACATTCCGTAAAATGATGATTTTGTGATTCATACAATATGAATTGGTCCATGTATTACTGTTCCCTCAATTGAATCAGAGCTAGTATGAGCTAAGGACGCTTTGCTAGAATAAATACCTAAAGCATTTGGCTATTACACATTATTATCAGACCGCACACTGAATAAAATATTATACACTACTTTATACGAAACAAACATTGTCAAACATTACCAAACAATATCATTGTATTTCTGAATTTATATCGAAGTTGAACACTGGTTATCAAAAATCACTCCGTATTTGAAAATGAGTTCGATTTAAATAGAGATGAAATCGTGACTTTTATCAATGTTATATTGCTTCATCTTAAAACAATAACAAATTAGTCAAATTAAGCGCATATGTGTGACAATAACAGCTAAACACTTGTTTAGTTTCAACACCTCACGCATGGAATTCCTGTCATGAGTCTTTACGGAAAACATAATGATGGGTATCGGTTAAAATCGCAATCATTTTATTGTGAGATAAAAATATAGTTTATATTTATGACTATTATATTACACAATTTATTCTTATTTCTGTTTTATAAAAACTGAAATCACGCAGACTATAGCCATTTTATTTGTTTAATAACTTCAAAAAGAAGATACTTTACAAACTATGCATTACATACATGCCCTACGATTGTTTTCATGAGTTTGAGCATTAATGTGATTGGTCGGAGAGAATATATATAAACTAAACAAAATAAGAAACTTCCGCTTAGTTTGCTTGATGAAAACAAGTCGGGATAATCTTTGTTATATATGCGTTCCTAAGTGCGCTAGTTTTCGTGCCTAACGTTTCGCTCCTAGGATTTTTGATGAACCGCACCCTATGTGTACAAATCGGAACTTTCTTTTTTTGTTCAGTATATAAAACTATAGAAGAACAATTGATAGAAATTCATCTAATATTGGTAAGTAAAAATAAAATCCAAATGAGTCTACAGGAGATTATATCCAACAAGGTTAAATCCTGCCTCTTGCTGAAAACTTCCAAGTCGACGAATTATCACGCTTTAATAAATAACAGTTTACCGAAGTATATCAGCCCATACATAGCACTCGATAGACATTATCATACATTATATATAATGTCCTTATGTTCTGTTATAGTGTCAAACTTAAGGCACATGTTAGTGACGGGTGATAAATAAAGTTTGGTATACATCAAAATCTTTGATAACATGAAACACAACACTTAAGAGGACATCTTGTTGACAGAAAATTTGGTCTTCATGACTATTTCCTGAAGATGCCTGTCTGCCCCAGGTAGTCTTGTATCATTCGTGGCATATTTAGACATTTCTGGCCTGCTTGGAAAAACATTCGAGGCATCTTCACTTGTGGTAACCTGGTGATTTATGTTTATAACTGTTTGTTCGTTTTCAAGAGCATTGATCTTACTTGATTTTCTGGAAATATAGAATAATTCAACATATTAACAAAACCACAGTATTTTTTAGGATTCAATGCATTGCTAAAGTTAAGCAAGTTCGCATAAATACAAAAAAAGTCAAGAAGTAAAAAGAGTGGTTACTCAAATGCGATACATTCCTTAAACGGCGAGTTTTAAGACTACTCTGGAGACACGTATTTGGCTTTTGATGAACGGGTTGTTGAAGAAAGGCCGTGTTTGAGGCACATGCTTGTTAATAGGAAATACATTTAATGAACAAAAACAATTAATGTACACTTTCTCCAACGACTGAAACTGACAATAGAACAAATCTGAATGTCAGGATATACTCTTGTTATGTCCCAAAGTTGTTGCTTGCCTTCATCCTTCATTTGAAATCGCGTAAAAGGTACGTCATCTCGTTTAAAACGATGTTCAAATAGAACAGTGGGATAACTTCAAATGTTATAATGACCTTTAAACTTACCTTAAATTATATTTGATAAGCACAATGGCCACAAGAATTATCCACAAGACAAAGAGTAATCCTATTATCACTCCAACAATAAGACCTATGTTATCGTCTGATATCGTCGGTTGCACTGAAGTAATATATAAAATGGCAATTATTCACCTAAGAAACTTCAGCAAATTGAGAAAACAAACGGAAAACAATGGGACTTTTGAAATAACAAACAAAACGATATGTTTTACAATAGAATATTGTGTGAATAAAACACCCACCTAATACATGTTTTATATTCATATATACGAGGAATACTGATCGCTGGTTGAATATATAAAGTAAGGAATTGAACAATACTTTACTTAAAGTATCAAACAAAAGTATACATACCGTTAACAGGGGAATCGCACCATTTACCAGTCCATGAGGGTGCACACTGACACAAATACGAGCCTCCCGTGTTGAAGCAGCTACTGAATTCTCCACACGGGCTGGAGAAACATTCGTCAACATCGACGGCGCAATTGTTTCCTTTCCACCCAATTCTGCAGATAACATCGAAGGAGCCAACAGTGTTGATGCATTTCTCGTTTGGGGTTAACTGTATTGTATCACACTCGTTTACATCTGTTGAACAGTCCATACCGTCAAAACCAGGAATGCAGTCACAGTGAAATGACCCATTTTTGTTTTGGCATGTGGCATTATTTAAGCATCTTGACTTCTGGCATTCATCTATGTCAATGTCGCATTTGCTTCCTGTCCACCCGTTGCCACAGCTGCATTTGTACGAGCCATCAGTGTTCTCGCAAATGGAACTAGGCGTACACGGGCCGTTAAGGCACTCATCGACATCAAATTCACAAAACTGTCCCGTCCAGCCCATAACGCAATTGCAACTGTATTGATTCAATGAAACTTGACATGTTGCACCGTTCTTACATTGATTACTTATACAACTGTCAATAACATGTGTGCAATTGTATCCCTCCCAGTTAGCATTGCAATCACAAGAATAACCACCCTTTATGTTGTAACACGTACCATTATTTTTACACGGGTTTGTCAAACACTCGTCATAATCTTGCGTGCATGTCTGGCCTTCCCAACCAAGACTACATACACATAAATAACTACCATAAGTGTTAGAACAGGTACCCATATTTGCACAGGGATTTTGCGAACATTCGTCAATGTCAATGGTACAATTGTGGCCTTCCCAGCCAGATGCACAATTGCATGTATAGTTACCGTCATTGTTCACACAGGTGGCCATATTTGCACAGGGGTTTTGCGAACATTCGTCAATGTCAATGGTACAATTGTGGCCTTTCCAACCGAAGGCGCAACTACATGTGTAGTTACCTTCGGTGTTTACACAAGTTGCCATGTTTTTACATGGATTATGCGTACATTCATTTATGTCTTGAGTGCAATTCTCGCCAATCCAATAAGGGGTACACATGCATGTGAAGCTACCGTCAGAATTTAAACAAGTCGCTCCATTTGCACAGCAATCAAGCGAGCACTCGTCCACATCAATACTGCAATTAGGTCCTGTCCAGCTAGGTACACAAGTGCACGTAAAGTCTCCATCAGTATTATTACAAGTTGCCCCGTTTTCACAGGGATGTATCAAACATTCGTTAATGTCTATGGAACAGTTTCGTCCTTTCCAGCCCAAAGCACAGCTACATGTATAGTTGCCATCATAATTTAAACACGATGCCCCGTTCTGACATGGATATTGCAAACATTCATCGATGTCCATAGAACAATTGTCTGTCGTCCAGCCAACATTACAAATGCATGAGAAGTTTCCAGGACTGTTTTCACAAGTTCCACCATTCATACAAGGATTACTCAAGCATTCGTTGATATCTTCAGTGCAGTTAGTTCCGTTCCAACCTTGTTTACACTCGCACATATAATGCCCCGGTGTGTTGGTACATATGTTGTTTTCACCAGGACAAGATAAACTGAGGCTAAAGACGAAAATATATGGATGTATGAAACATATTTGCACATATACACTAGTCTCAGAAACAAAGTATCCCTAAAAATAAATTGCAGTGGACGTAGCGGCATGCTATAAGCTAACTTGTGTATATAATTAAATAATTTGATAATGTATACAGTCAATATAAACTGCAATCGATTTCAATTATTAGTTTAGTCGGAAGTAAGAAATATATTCACCCAATGTGCTTGACGTTGTACGACGGATCAATCGTATTTGTGACAAAAGTAGAACATTACATATCTGAACATTATATGCAGCGCAACGTGTGAATTAATCAATAAGTCGAGTTCTAAATGCCACACAAGCTCAAGGGGTCTAAACAAAGAACGCACGACACAAACGTAGAATAACAGTGGAGGTAGGGGTACCGCCTTGGTCAGTGGCAATACTATATTTAAATGTGCTTTATTTGAAATAACATCTCTCTTACAATATATAGACATATTTGCCACTTACTTCACGCACTCGTCTATATCTGCGTCACATTGATCACCTGTCCAACCTGGTAAGCATTCTACAGGCTGTGTTACGTTTCGCTGATGGCAGTGCTGTCCATACCACCCAGGTAGGCAACCGCATCTGAAATTATACCAATGTCATTTGCTCAAGTGGCATGCTTATAAAAACCAGCTTTTAAACTGGTCAAGAGTTAAACAACAAGTAAAATGATAATAACGTTCACCCTTATAATATAATTATTATTAATAACAAAACAATCGAGATAATAATGCATAATGCATTTATCGTAGCCTTATCGTAGCCTTATCGTACAACTTACGACATTAGAACCAACATATTTGCAAGTTATATATATATAAATAAATCAATAATATAAGTCATTGATTTGATAGACGTGGTTTAACAGCTAACTTGTTGGCATTAGACCCACCACCTGATATTTACCTGAATCCACCAAGTGTGTTTTCACAATGTCCGGTTCTACCACACAGGGGTCTATGTGCTCGTTTACATTCATCAACATCAGCATCACATGCAACTCCCTATAAATAAATAGTTTGGAATCCCGTATAGTCATTTTACAAACTGAAGGGTAATAAATACGGAACGGTCAGTGACAAAATGTCACAGGGGATTAAACTTGGTTTATGAGTACACCCAGCCTCAAATACATCCTACAATTACCCAAACAAAACGAAGACTCCCCACTGGACAACTTCCCTACATATGACGAAACACGCAATAGACAACATGGTGTACATAACGTATAAAGTAAATGTACTCGATGACTTATCAGAAGACTGAGCACAACAAGATGCCCTCCTTCCGTTTCCAGTTTGAGACATTATCGTTATTATTAGAGAGAGAATAGGTTTCTACATGGAACCCAACAAACATAAGACAGTGCCTTCCACACAGACCTGCGGGAAAACAACAATCAATAACACGAAAGGCACTTGAGAAAGGTCAAGGGTGCATACGTAAGGGATCAGCGGCGCAAAGATTGGCCTGGCCGACCATAAGGGATAACTAGCAGAATCAAAGAGGATAAACTGTGGGAGTTTAATGGATGGGAAATATTATAGGACAAGTCGATCCAACTGGCAGCAATAGGCCGAAACTGGGCAGAACATAACATTCACATATATAAAGTGAATGAGTTGAACAGGGGAAAGGGAAATATAACATACATTTAAAACACAAAAATAAATGATAAGTATACAGCGAATTACAGCCTTGGACATGTTAGTAACTCCATTGGCCGATATAAAAAAACATGAAGGAACATTACATCTCTTGTTGATTCGTGCAAAGATTTTAAGTAACACACGTCGAAGGATTTTATACAGCTCACAAATAACACCTCCGTAAAAAAAATTCAACATAAAATAATTTTATTTTCAACTAATTTCA
The DNA here is from genome assembly GCA_032209605.1 of Mactromeris polynyma. Classification (NCBI taxonomy): domain Eukaryota; kingdom Metazoa; phylum Mollusca; class Bivalvia; order Venerida; family Mactridae; genus Mactromeris; species Mactromeris polynyma. The sequence goes on from JASFXZ010000012.1 coordinate 10,017,810, forward strand.
CTGTTGGATAAGAATCAAACGTAATAGTGTTTTCAGTTTTATATCATTGATACATATTTAAACGGAGTCTGCAACAACAAATATTTCGCAACCCATTATGTTAGATTGTGATTCAAAGTTATGCTGTTTTGTGATTAAGAAGATTGTGATTAAGAAGAATATTCAATAAAGGTTGAACTATTCCGATTTACGTTTTTTTGTATCATCGGTGTAATATTTAGTGACAACACCGATTTATGCAGCTACAAATAATGCTCATAATTTTTGTCTAAAATAAAAGTACATATGAGCGCCGCTGTACGATTTCAAACCTCTTCTTTATGTGACGTCATTTCCAGGAAACGTCACATGTGACGTCACCATGTACTGACAGTAAGCGATATTTGCCCCGTATGGCAATATGAAAACGAAGTGACCATATGGAGTAAATATTGATTCCTGCTTGCAAATAGTGACATCACACTTTGCATTTTCTTGAAATAACGACACTTACAGAAGAGGTTGTAAATCCTAGAGCAGCGCTCATATATTCAGTTATGTTTGTCAAATCTTACAGTTGAGTAAAATATATTTGCATTCATTTTTAAATAAGCAGGTACCTCAAATCCAACCATACAGCTACATTCATTGCTTGCTCTACATCCTCTAGAATATGATGAACATGTTGTATTTCCACAGATTGTTGAATTTTCGCCTGCACACCACCATATCTGGTGAAAATTAAAGCGTCTGGTAGTTTTATGAACTATTTATATATATATACATATATAATCCATACTTATCTTAATTATGAACATGTACACAGATTCTTACGAAAAAGAAGTTGCAAATACGGCAGTGTTCATTGCATGTTTTTTTTAATGCCGATAGTTCAATACAGTTTCGCACCTACACTGCCACAGTGTAGTCTCCGTTCTAGTGTTTGACGTACGATTTTCGAAAGAAACAATGTACTTGTAACAATAGATTTAATAATGTTTGGACTTTTGACTATAACTTTTTATAAAACATATAGCCTTGTTCTCATATTATCACAAATTATAGACAGCTTGTCATGAATGATCATTTAGAAATGCAATTACAAGTATTTACATATAGAATACCAACTTACCTGGCTACTTATTAATATTATAGAATAAATCAACATTCTCAATTATTCTTCTTTACATAAATGAATGATACATTGCTTATACGAAAGTAATGATTTACAGACTGTCAGACACTGTAAACTGAAAATTCAGGTCTTAAATGAGAGAAACCAGGTTACACTGACATAGTAGACACGGCTAAATTTTGAATTGCACTTACCTCACTTAGGACAGTAATTTCCCTACCGATATCAGTTTTAACGACACAGAGCCAAAGTTTGCTAATCAAATCACATGCTGTTGAAATATATTTCAAAGATGTTGTAAAGATAATTATCAATTTGAAAACAATTCGGGTGTTATCTCATATGTTTTATATGTCAATGATTGAGTTTGTCTTATTGTTTGCTATAAAACCAGCGTGATTTATCTTTTTTCTGTTTTGAATTTATTATAGGTAATAAATCAATAAGCCAAACTTATACCCTAGGATATACAAACAATGCGGGACAAAGTTTGGCTTCGTATGTAAGCTAAGTTGTATTACTAGTGCTCTAGTCATATCCTAATAAATTGTCTCGTGCACTCAACATACTCTCTCGTGCTCTTATCACACACCCTTGTGCACTGAAGATACTCTCTCCGCTACTAAATATTCTCATACGCGTTGAATCGTTCTCATACACGTACATACTGCCACATTACCATATTATACATAGTTATTACAACTATTGTCTTGTCACTTTACCAACTAGCTCTATTCAGGCTGTCTCGTCCACTAAACCTACCATCACGTGCTCTATTCAGACTGTCTCGCCCACTGAACCTACCATCACGTGCTCTATTAAGACTGTCTCGCCCACTAAACCTACCATCACGTGCTCTATTCAGACTATCTCGCCCACTGAACCTACTATCACGTGCTCTATTCAGACTGTCTCGCCCACTAAACCTACTATCACGTGCTCTATTCAGACTGTCTCGCCCACTAAACCTACTATCACGTGCTCTATTCAGACTGTCTCGCCCACTAAACCTACTATCACGTGCTCTATTCAGACTGTCTCGCCCACTGAACCTAAAACCTCGTGCTCTATTCATACTGTTTCACCCACTAAACCTACTATCACGTGCTCTATTCAGACTGTCTCGCCCACTGAACCTAAAACCTCGTGCTCTATTCATACTGTTTCACCCACTAAACCTACAGTCACGTGCTCTATTCATACTGTTTCACCCACTAAACCTACAGTCACGTGCTCTATTCATACTGTCTCGCCCACTAAACCTACCATCGCGTGCTCTATTCAGACTGTCTCGCCCACTAAACCTACCATCACGTGCCCTATTCATACTGTCTCGTCCACTAAACCTACCATCACGTGCACTATTCATACTGTCTAGCCCACTAAACCTACCATCACGTGCACTATTCATACTGTCTAGCCCACTAAACCTACCATCACGTGCATTATTCATACGGTCTCGTCCACTAAACCTACCACCACGTCCACTATTCATACTGTCACGCCCACTAAACCTACCATCACGTGCTCTATTCATACTGCCTCGCCCAATAAACTCAATAGCATAAAGTAAAGCTAAAGGTTTTGCTCTATACGTACAGTCTCGCTCACTTAACCTAATATCACGTGCTTAATACTTACAGTCTCGCTCACTAAACCTTCTATCAAGTCGTGCTCTTTTCATATTGTCTCGCTCAGTTAACTTACTATCACGTGCTCTATACGTACTGTCTCGCCCACTTAACCTTATATCACGTGCTTTGTTTATATGGTATCGCTCAGTAAACAAACTATCACTCGTATTACTCGTATAATTTGCAAATGTCCACCTGTTTGCGTTTAAACTGACGAGAATATGTTCTAGGCATTACTGAAGTTCTACTTGGTGTATTTCATTGATGAAGCCTACACTTCAATACTGATTTTTGCTCTATATCGATCCCGCTTCAGTTTTGCGTTTTAAGGATGAACATTATACTCGATAATTTTATGTGTGGGACACATTTCTGAGTGTGTTGTCGAAACATACCTTTCGTAGAGGAAAAATGAATAAGAGTTTACTTCTCAGTAGACACTTTCTAGAAAACATGTATGGTTGAGATCCACATTTACTGACATTTAGATAAGCGTACAATAAACAGAAACATGTTCTGTTCCTAGGGGTAGAAAATTCAACTGACAATTACCACAAAAGGCAGAAACAATTAACATATACGCTATATATATGTGGTTACGCGTCAGGCATAATAAACGCAGGATTTCACGTTATGTGTAGAGGTATACGTTATACCACACTCACAGCAATCCTTCCAACATCAGCGGCATCGGTTTCAACCATCTATTATTAGTTATTGGGTTTGTTACTGACCTACTACGGAAATATAGGGGGTTTGTAGGATTAATAGGGGGAGAGGCGATAGCTTCCATCACTTATCTTGACCCAGATGAGGTGGGTGGGGTAAAATAAATCAATAATAACCTTTTTTTATAAATCCAGATTTCTAAGTTAAAATATTCATGTACATCATATTTGTCAACATTATAATGATTTTTTTATTGTTATGATAAAGGAGATGTATTTTTGTGCATTTTTATGATTTCTACACTCAACAAAATTCCTAATCGGTCACTTTATATTGTATTATTATTTTTCTAATAATGCATGTATTCACACAAAATTTCACATACCGATATTTGAACAGGTAATGCAGCGAATTATTGATTTTTTTTAGCCGGCTCGCTATGAAATTAATCGTATTAGGCGTAATGACGTTTATAGCACGTTTTGCACGTGCGGGGCATGGACACATATTTGCACGTGTTCGTGTACATGTTTGTCATTGCTGATGAAAATCCTTTTTGAAAAACACAAAACATGGTGAGAATGACTGTAGAAGAACGCGCCCGAGCCGTCGGAATGATACAGGCCGGAACTCATTTACGACAGTTGTGTTTTATTTTTTGAAAATTTCATAAGAATATTGACATTATTTGTTTGTAGCCGCAGATTGAAGGTTCTTGCCACCTGAAATAAGTTGAAAACGGAAATAACCACCAATATAATGGCTACAAACAAATAATGTCAATATTCTTATGAAATTTCAAAAAATAAAACACAACTGTCGTAAATGAGTTCCGGCCTGTATCATTCCGACGGCTCGGGCGCGTTTTCTACAGTCATTCTCACCATGTTTTGTGTTTTTCAAAAAGGATTTTCATCAGCAATGACAAAAGTGTACACGAACACGTGCAAATATGTGTCCATGTCCCGCACGTGCAAAACGTGCTATAAACGTCATTACGCCTAATACGATTAATTTCATAGCGAGCCGGCTAAAAAAAATCAATAATTCGCTGCATTACCTGTTCAAATATCGGTATGTGAAATTTTGTGTGAATACATGCATTATTAGAAAAATAATAATACAATATAAAGTGACCGATTAGGAATTTTGAGTGTAAGCCATTTTGTTATTGTGTGCCAATAGTGGGTCAGCTTCTGACCCACTATAGAAAAATAGTGGGTCACCACGTGACTTCTCTTATCCAATGAAAAGGCCAGAAATTAGTGGGAGGTGAAATAAATCGTATATATAACGATCCACGAAGTTCACGTGGTCAGTGGTCCAGTGGTAAAACGCTGGACTTGTAATCCAGGGATCGCTGGTTCGATTCCCCGCTCCATCACTGACCGTACTAACAGTCTTTCGGACGAGACTTTAAAAACCGAGGTCCCGTGTATGATGCTTTACATCGAGCACGTAAAAGAACCAGGGGTGCTTCTGGAACTGGGGCATCTTCTGTATCATGCACTATCCTCCAAATCTAATATGACTAACATTCTTCCGGAGGCGTCGCCCATGTGGGAAACCGGTGGCGACGATAAATAAAAGCATATACAACATCACGTGGTCTAAGTCGGTGATACAGTCTCGTGAAGGCGTAGAACAGACAACTCCACGAGATATCTATACGACTTAGATCATGTGACTAGATAGCTACTCATGAAAATCCCGTGCAATTCGCCCTCAAAAATACCATATATAGTATTACCCCATAGATGATTTTATAACCAGTAAGTAGGTAATGTCTATACGATAAAGACGCACTGAATACGGCACGCTGATTGGCTATTGGGGATAACCGTGGTCTAAATATATATTTATTGTGTAGACAATTCCAGTCGTTGTCTGTCCTATACTCATACGTGTATGCTAATCACAAGAGCTGTCACTGACGAGGCTTACACGATCTACGATTAGTTGATAAAATCGCCGCAAGAATTTCGATATTCACGTGCAAGCACGGTCCCATCTCTCTCTTTATTTTACGTCAATACATGACAATAATGTGTCGATTTGAATGCCAAACACAGCGTAGCCTGTTTGTCACAAATATGTGTTAACATTTTGCGTTTCATAGGATGAAGAAAATGTTTCATTTCAAACGTTTGAAATTAAATTATTGTCTCATTAGTATGAGTAATTTTAAAAGTATGTAGGTCTAGAACCAAAATACACAATGTATGTATATACGTGTACATTGCTTTAGAGACGAATATAGTGGCATTGTGTTCGAAAATGCGCATCATCCATAGATATGTCTGCAAAGGACTAATTAAAGTACGGTGTGAAAGATCCATCTTTGTCTTCAGTGATCGCTTCACTCTGTCAAGAGTATACCCTGATCTAAAACCAGGTGCACCACTTGCAAGCGAGACATTTTACATGGATATTTTAGAACTGCGACGAACAACTTGATGTGTATTTCTTCAGTAAGATTTGTTATTCTAGTGTGGATATTAAAGTTTTGATCATGTAAAAAGACGGTCAGACTTTGAGACTAAAAGCAGTGACAATTTGTGTGTGTGATTTCTTATTCATTGGACTGGGAGGATATTTGGAGGATTCCGCGATCGGTAAGTCAGTTTTGTTTCTGATTGCTTGATTATAACCATTATTTGGGATATATTGGCCGTGCCCCATTTTACCACTCTCAAGAAATGGCGCAGATTATGCGCACCAAACGTTGTATCAAGTTATGCAATATATCAGCAACAATGACGTCATAAGCTACGTGGCTTTCCACAATGGTTTATATATCTCAAAGTGTTGGGACCTACATTGCTGTGTTACCGTCATATTTAGGTTGTTGCTGAAGATGAATTATACATTTTATTTAATGACTAGTATATTGTAAATATATGTAAGTCGCAGCACGTGGCAAATGTCCCTATCACCACGGTTTGTTATCATGTCATGGACACTTGATACCATCATGTCTAAATATAACTCACAGAACAATGCAAAAAGTAAAGTTATATAATTTTAACAAACATAAGCATTTGTATAAACCTATTTTTTATGGAGTTGTATTTGTAGTGTATTACTCATCTTTTTACGACTTACTATGTGTTAATGGATAAACTCGCACTAAACTTTCTTTTATTAGCATTATTTCTACTGACAGTGTATATAATACTGCCTAAAATCTCGAATATTATAATATCTCGGTGTTTAAGAAGGTTTCATTTTACCATTTTTAGGAACGTGAAAAGTCATTATTAAAACTGCCATTATTTTACCTGACAGAATATTGATACTTTTCACGCCTGGAAGTTTATACAGAATTTACGTCTATTACACGTTAATTATGTTCATTAAACAGAAGACATTCCTGCAAGTTAGCGTATGCATACATAATGACGGGAAAAGGGCAAGCGCTATTGCATTGCGGGTGCGCTAACAAGTAAAAATGAATTGAGTTTCAAAGCTGTTCGTAATTGTCAGTCATTGAACAATACGCCAAACATATGTCGCTAAAACAAAAATAACCGAGAGTCCAAATTCCAGAAAATTTTGTGTCCCTTTGTTATCATTTGTATCCAAATCACTTGTTTGCTAGAAAAAAACGTAACCTGTGTATATGTTTAATACTAATCAATACTGTCGCATGCGTTAAGTCTCTCACCGTAGTACCCTAATTATTAAACAAATGTTTAAACGGTTGCGGTTCTTTGAAGAATACTATTTCTGTGTTAGTGTGTTCTTCGCGTGTCCTCAGGAGAAAACAACGGGTGATTAGGTTAGACGCGCAACTGTTTGTAGGTTCAAATCCTAGTTGCTGTAAGATCCGATGCTTATTACTGTACATTTATAGTTGGTATCATGAATTTCAAGATATGTTATTCACAATCCCTGGCATTACATACTGTCCCGTAGAATCTACAGTCAAATAGTTACTGATATAAAATTATTATATTTGGGTATTGAAAGTATGTTCGAATTATGATTAGTTTCAAAATATGTTTAGTTATGTAGTCGTTTCATTGAATTCGCCCAAACAAAGGGAAGAAAGCGAAAGCAAGTTAAACATAAACATTTTAATATATATCTCAAAAGCAGTTGTCTCCCTTGCACTGACGTAAAGTTATTATCAAATGCGGTTGGGTTTATACAATGACAATGTTATCGTATCACTGAAACGTAACACAGGAAGCTTGTCAGTCATGTTATTTCAAATTGATGTTGATGATATTATTCATCGTCACGTGACTGTTTACGAAAACGAACATGGGCAAGCACCATCACAAGCCATCATCCTCCCGCTGTAACAAAATAGAAAACAATTATGACAAAGAATAATATTTTATAAATTATTAAGTTTTACGTTTCATTCACAAACAATCATTACATTAACGGTATAAAACATTGACGTATGCATTATCCAATGGCTGCACTTATTGATAGCTGTAGGTAAAAACGATATATTGTGAAATGTCTATAAACAATTTTAAAACCCTAATAAAGAAACACTTTTATGAAAATATATAGTTTGACTGTAGGCTTAGTTAAAAACAAATCGGCAATGTACATACTCATTGGAAAAGTCAACTTTCAGCATTTTTAATTGTGTCATTTGCAATGAACGTATAATCTAGCTTATGAAGGCATTTATATTTGTTCATTTCACACCAGTCGTCGCATGGCCGTTATTTATGTGGATCTTATGCAGTGCCTTGAAACATTAGATTTATTAGATAAATATTGTTAATTATTTCCGATTTAACAATATCAGTGAAATATGTTATATTGACTAATTGCTTTGATAATATATGAAATATATGTGCTTTCTGAACTTGACTCGACATACATTTAGACAAGATAACACCAAAATCAATGCATAAATCATATCAACAACGTACATTGTATGTTTGAACGGTCTAAGTCATTTTGTCAGGGTCAGAAAGGTAAAAGAGCGATGATCAAAGGGACGGGGCAGGACGCCCCGCTATTCCGCCCAAGAATAATCCATATAATATGGTAATTGTGCCCATATTCACTAAATGTCGGATCTGTAAATCCATTCAAGCTTATATGGTACGATTAGTGCAGCCTCTCAATACCCTTAATACAGCAGCTTACTCTTAAAAACAACATTATCAATAATTTCGTTGCAAAATAGCAATACCCTAGCAATTTAACCTCTCTGGAGCAACACTCTTTTAACGACTGTCATAATTTGCATCTAATAACGTTTTGTTCGTGAGAGGCTGCGTTGTAATCTGAACTGGAAATTTGACTTACTCGCAATTTGCCTCGCAAATGTTGTCATATGTCTCGTTGTCGGTAGTACAAACAGGGTCCTTTTCATTGGAACAGTTACACTCTGGCATTGAACGGTCAGACATCTGCATTGGCATTCCCATAGGCATTTGCATCGGCATTCCGAAGCTTTGGGACATTGGGAAATCTTCGAATCCCTGTCTAAAGCATGGACACGGGCCATCACATTGCTTCATTCCCAAACTAAATGTTGAAATAAATGTTGAATGGTCGTATGAAAACGGGTTTATTGGTATTTTGTTATATACGTGAACGTTTCCGTATTTTGCATTTACATAAATATAGTAATTTATGAAAATTAAATAAAGCAAAGAATAATAGATGACTTATAGTTTCTAACTGTATATTTGCTTTAAATTTGTCTAGTGTAAAACATGATTGTGAATCAGGAACGTCTTTCTTGTGAGGTGGTCCGATTTTCTGGTTAAAATGTTTTAGAAAAATACGCTCTTATTTATGAGATGATGGTATTCACTGTACAGATACTCAGTATTCACCTACTAAAATTGAACTTACTTGCATTGAAGCACACATTCGTTGTTAAATGTTATTCCGAAAGTGGAGCAAACGTAATCAACACTAAAACCACATTGTTGTATACAGTTAAACGGAAAGGCAGATATGACTGAAATATAAAAAGTAAATGAACACTACGAGAAATGTTCGCCACAACTTTCTATCATCTTTAGTTTTAAAATCTCGACGTCCCTTCTTACTTTAGCAGACTCATATTTAGGTATGACGCAAGTTTATTTTACTAAGATAATGCTTCGGTCCTGGACAGTTTACGGCCCCGTAAGGGACAAAGCTCTAATACTCAGACACGAGCTCCCTACGATTGTGGGTCCATATAGGACCTTTAGATAGTCGTGCGGAGCTCTTACAGGGGCCCGTCCAGGACCCTTACCGACTCGCAAGTCTATTAGATCATACAGGACTCTGAAAAATCATACTAGCCCTTAGATTGGGAGCTTCGAAACAAAAACAGGCCCCGTACGAGTCCCGCACGGATAGTCATCATGATTGGTTATGACCGGTTTGCTTCGTCTTTGCGTGTAGAAAAGGGCCAACGTTTTGAATAAGGCAGTCCGTCAGACGTAAGTTTTTGTACGCGTTCGCATTTCACATCATCATGTTTGACCGAATCCTAAAAACTTGAAAATCATTTAAATGTATTTCAGAGAATATATAAGTAAAACTGTTTCTCGCAAAGTCATTGGCGACAGTCAGATTATCTTGATCCACGGAATGATTTACAAGGCAATTTATTTTCCTTCACTTAAGAAGAAAATATTGAAGAAGTTAACTCTCTAAATAAGGACAGATTATTGCGCATGCGCGACACGTGTTTGCGTTTACAGTTTTGATACATTCTTATTCATTTCTCTGAACTTTGAACTAATAAAATGTCTAGTTTGAAACTGAATTTTCCATCAATGGTCATTTAGTGTATGTCAGGTTATTTAAGAAAACGCATAAAATGTATGATGTCGTTTCATTTTTTGGAACACTGCAAGGTAGATTGCAGTTAATACCGCATCTTCGTAAGAATTTGGTTCTACTTACAAAACCTAAATTAGCAAGAGATGCATAATCTTTAAATTTGGTTTTACTAAATGTTTTATATATGTTGTGAGAGCAATGTCATGCATTCACCATATTGTGTCGTGTGCATTATATTTGAAATATTACCACAATGGCTCACTTGGTTGTAATGAGGTATACTTGACATTTTAATAATGAAAATACATGTATAATAAAAAACGGATTGTCGACGGACGAAGGTATACACAAATTGAAACATTTTATTCTTCATGTGTTATGCTAAATAGACAGATAACTTGGCTTAAAGACGAACAAGTAATTATAAGAAAATGTAGCACACCTACAAAACGTCTTCCCACATAGATCCATAGCGTATAAAACAAAGTATAACATAAGAAGAAGTGTTTACAATAAAACTTTAATATCTGATGATATTCGATAACATCAGCATACAAATTGGTGCAGCTTTGTCGGTCTCGGTACTAATCAAAAAGACATAATTCAAGCGAATAGATGCTATTTATATTTTTCAGACATATTAAAGAATTCGTCCATCTTCGATGTTAAAACTATGTTAAATGAAATTACTTAAAAAAAACACGAATATCTTGAAAAAAGATGATCGGCGCAATCTGAAGCAAGCAATTCAGTGGAGTCTATAAATTAACCGACATTTAGTTGATTTCGGTTAGGTAACGTACACCTTATCGAAATGTTTACCAATCCAGTTCTGTTGAAAAGAAGTTTGTTTACATGTATACTGTTTGCTCGTACTAACGAAGTATTGCAGCGGAAGAAAAACTAACTTCGATGTTCTGTTGTGGTCTGTTTCATCTTTAAACTATATTACAGTTAATTAATGGTAACAGTATCATTTCTTGTCCGTACCTTTCGTATTATGCCAAATTGTTTCAATGTATGTTTTGTTGTAAAAATACCGAAGTACCTCGAAACCAGAAGTAACGCGAAACTACCAGCACACACTGTATATAACACATACTCCTCAAATAATGCGTAGTTACATTTTGAGTAACTAGCGACCACAAGCGATGTTATATCATTTTACACTTACACTTTAAACTTAAGACTAATAAATTTTGCATTTCTTCCATGCATTATTTACAGTTTTTCCTAAATAAAAGTATATGTTTACGACAGTTATTAATTTATAACTGATATATATATTTAATAATGTATACACTGTTTCACCAACCTGATGTCAAAGCGAACAATAAAGCTATTTCCAACTGCATTTTTTCTGAAAAAAAACCCCCTCACGAGACGTCAATAAAACAGATATTAAAACAAATCTCTGTTGATATCGCCTTCAAATTTCGGCTTTTATTCAAGCATGTACGCTTGACTGAACCGCTTTTATCGGTACAGCTGCTTAATATATGCATTTGTTTGTTTTCTCATCTTTCGGTAGCATTTATTTTTTCGTTAGAAATAATAAATCGCTTAAGATTTTAGGTCTGACAGTAAACACATCTTACTCGATTCATTCACATATACACAACAGAGCTTCACGTTTCCAAATCTCATGTTTTCTGTCTTGATATTATTATTTATTCTTTGTGGTAGATTGATTAATTTAGAATTTATTTGCTGAGATTTTTTTTTTGGAAACCTCCAGCAGAATTAAGAGGAATGCAATTGTTATACTATTATTTGAATTGTAAAAAACTGGAAACTCATTTTTCAATGTCAGGCACGGAAGAGCTCACCTTAAACATCCAGCGTTGCTGATACATTCAACTTGTCAGAAATTTATTAACGTCTAATTGTTGTCTTTTGAATAATTAATCCGTGTTGAAGTGTTTTATTGCATGTCCATGTCAACCAAACTTCCATGTAAACAAATAAGTTGCAACGCAATAACTGTCTAAAATTTGACTTAAACAGACAAGTTACTCATGTGGGATATGCATGTGATAAAATCATAACGCGACAAAAATAAACTTGTAAAAACTGTATTATGCTTTATTTGCATTCTTTATTTCAACTACTGACAGTATTTGCATTACTGTACTGTACTGTACATAAGTATACATATTCTATTATATCTAAACAATATATCGATACCTTTAAAGATATAGTATGTTCATTTTTGTAACGTTAACAAACATGAAAACTATAGAGCTACTCTATCTAGTTAAAACTTCAATAAATCACTGAATACATTTATAATGTTTTTCTCTGTATTTGCCGAAAAAATACGTTTTTATTATCAAAAAAATTCAAAAAAAATCCAGTTTTTTAACAAGCAGATATTTTTACTGGTTTTGTCTGTTAGTAATATAATTAAACAAGATTGTTTTGAACGGTTATACCTGGCAATGGTTCTCATTTATGATGTTTTAGACTATATTACAACAAAACTGAAGGGAGCCCATTAAAAAGATTTAGGTTCAGATGAGCCAGATACATCTTTAAAGCATCTAGATACTTATCTTTTCTGCGACGTTATTATCCGAATACAACATGGATTTAGAAACTATGTAGATAATTGTAATTTCATTGCGTTATAAACGATTAATCATTTGACTATTGGACAAAAATGCTTACCCGACTGAGTACTGCTTCACATAGTTTCCAAAAAATTACTGGATACGTCTTCTGTTTACTTTAATTACAAGAAGCCATATCATCACGTCCACCATAGAAGCCGAGACGAAATTTGGAATCGGCTGTAAATACCATAAATATAGTCAATGGATATGGTGGTCGAATGGAGGTCGGACACCGGGCCGTCGATGACGTAAACGTGTATATGCAAGTACATACACGTGCCTGTGTGCGTTTATATATTTGCGTATAACTGTATAGTTGTTTTATAATTGTGTTGTCAATTTCAACATTGCTATAAAACAATTGACAAAAGTGTGTACAGTGTATGGGTCTATGAACTTCTGGTTGATTGAAATAAAACTTGTATAAAACTTTATATGAACTAAAATGCATTTTCCAATTCTCTTTTAAGTGTAACGATTGACTCAAACAGTTATTCGCTGACCATTGCGATAATTCTGCGATCTTCTCGGGTTGTCGTTGATCTTTGTGATCGCTATTAGGGCATCTAGCAACTGTTCTTATCTAACGTACTTTTGCCACATGTGTCGGATGTGACGTCATGTTATTGTGCTTACTGGCGTTTGGTTCGTCATACCAGCAGCTATGGTGCTTAATTCTGCGACATGTGTCGTCCAAGCGTCTCAAATTCTTGAAATCAACAATGTATGGAATTAGACCGAAGACACATGGTAGAAATTTGAACAAGAACTGGTATTTCCAAACCTTCAACAATTTCTTCATGGTGTTTTTGCTGATATATTTCAACACAAGCTTAATGTCTAAGTATATTATTTATTTTCAAGTTTGCTTTTAGTTTTATTTTGATAATACATGTCCTACTTGTACGATCGTGACACGGATAAACGCCGTTAGTTTTTTTCCAAACAATAGCCTTCCCGACTTTGATCAAATAGTATTACACACATATTATGGCATAATGAATGACAAAACATCATGTAAATGTAGTGACAATGACATGGGGTCATAATAATTGTACACCGGCAGATATATATAGTAATTTATCACTCAAAACTACGTAAAGCATCGAGACCTATATGTACTACACCGTTTAAGTACGTATATTCTTGAAATGTGTTTAAGCGTCAGAACGAACATTGACGCACATGGCTGTTGTAAGTAATAGCTGCGTGTTAATCTTGGACACTCTTATTCTTGTGTTTGCATTAAAAAGGCCATGTAATACAGTGTTTTATGTTTTCTGAATAATACTCACAGCTCTACTTCATTAATCATACTTTCATTACTACGTTAATCCGTCTGTATGTCACCAATGGATACGTCACTAAAATATTACCCTTATTTTTCATCGCTACTATACTTTGATGTATACGGGCATATATACTGCTAAGAATGCCCCGGAAGATTCCTCAGAGGTAGCATCGTTGTAAATCATTATGGCCATTTAATTGTACAGTAAAAAACCTTGAACATTGGTATTCTTATTTAGTTGGTCTTCATATTGAGGTTAAATAAAGAGCAAAACAGTTATAATTGACTTGAAAATTGTGTTCGTTTTTTTGAAGTGGCCTTATTATTGAGGTAGTCTTGAGGTGAGGTTTTACTGTATGTCGTAGATAACGATTGTGTGGGTAGTTACGGCGTCCGTAGACTGAGCATTTGTTTTTACAGTAGATTAATTAATTTTTATCTGGTATTATTTCTTCCTAAGTTCACCGAAAGAAGACATTTAGTCTGATGATAATTAAATAAAATATTTTGTAATAAGTTTGTAATGTACTCTTTTACAAAAAAGAGCAAACTAATGTTTGACGTCTTGTGATAATGTTTAGCTACTTAAATGCCTCGCAGACAGACACGCCACTTGGATTTTATGAATTCCTGGGACAGCAACTTTCATATAAATTTGGAAATTTATTTGGCTGTAGCTCTGCCTAAAGCATTATATGGGTGTGAGACATGGACTACATATGGCGCAAATGATATGACTTGAAACGGCTCACAAATTTTGTTTTAAATACATGAACTACATTGAAACAGGTTATACTGGCTATGACTAATCTCACCATGTAGTTATTCTTATCAAATCTCATACGAAGTCATCTCCTATTACAGGTATATTAGAGGGCATATTGCTTTGCACATGTCGGTCGGTTTCGATCAATAACTCGAGAACCATCTGAGCTATCATCCTCAAACTTGGTCTATTCATTCATCTTGTGTAGCTAACCCTATCTATTTTGGGGTCACAGGGTCGAAGCTCAAGGTCACGGGGGTCAATTATACAAAACCTTTTCCGATCAATAACTCGAGAACCCCTTGGCCTATCATCCTCAAACTTACTCCACACATTCATCTTTTGTTGCAGAGAAACCCTTATGATTTTACATGCAGTTAACGAATAACTTGTTGTTACTGTTAATGTTTCCAATATCGCACTAATCAAACTATGCATTCACGAAACCTTTGTTACCATTTTAAAAATGTTTAATTTCACAATATATATCAAGTTAAGATTTTTTTTACCATTCAAACACAAACCATTTTATTTAATGTATCCCTTTTTTCTAAATTAACCTGGACATGTACGGTAACAACCCGTTTGATAACAAAACCTCATTTTGTATTATAAATTACTAAGTTGAGAGAAAATTCATATTTCATCATGAAATAACTGGAAATGAATCTTATTTCACAAGACTAATAAGAAACCTCGTGCAATAAGTACATGCTTTTAAACAACTCGTTTTGTAATACAGATGGTATTAAAAAACGGGTTCTTTGAAATCATGTCTTAACTGCTTGAGTTTTCACATTTCACATTTGTAGACTGGTTTCCAGCTATTTCATGATGAAATAAGACGTTTATGTCAACTGTGAAATTTTTATTACAAAACGGGTTGTCACAATGTACGTTTGAATTACAAAGCTTTTGATGAGTTTACTAAATACTATTTTTTAAACACATTTCCAGAATGTATATTTGTGCAGCATACTTTGAACATGCTTATGCAATTGAACAACATATAACTCTTTGATAAAAAAAACATGAGGGGGCAAAATGTTTTACAGACATCTCTTGTTTATGTTGCACAATTAATCTTAACCGTCAGATGGCAACTAATTTGTTTGTTTCAGATTGCGCTGACCATCATTTTTTCATAGTATTACTTGTTATTCCATGTTTCACTATTTCTTTAGATATTACAAATATACTTTAGATAAAAAAGTAGACTTCCTATTCTCATTTTATGCAATTACAATATAGATTTAATATATTTTAATGTAAAAATTGTAAATAACCGAACTATTTTAGGGACATGACTCGCAGTATGATTACGAGCGTACTAGTTGCTTCCCTTGGACTAAATAATATTAGACTCTTTGTGTTCCTCAACTTGTTTCGACGTATACGTTCTTATTATATTAACAATTTATATATGTATATGAGCCGGTTTATTTAGTTGTGAATGGTTCCATGCTATTGACTATCATATAATGTTCGGAACGAAGAACAAAGAAACGTACTGGTGCCAAGCAATCGGATTTTCGTTATGTTAAGTATAAAGCATTTGAAAACACTACTGAATGACTTTGTCTAGTGCAGGAGTATTGAGCATTCATGGCTCACAGACCTGCTGCTTAGATGAAACAAACAGCGAGGTTGTATTTACAGAACGTAAAATGACAGAAGTACAGTTTCCGCATCACCAGTTGGTCGTGATAATCTCGAATGTTGATGAATTCTTGCCGGGAAAGGTTAATCACTCAACGCGCAATACATTTGATACCACGCCTGTCTCCTGTAGAAAAAGCAGCCTTAGCAGACTGGGACAATGTACTGTCTTGGAATTCAGTACTCCATTCATTGACAAATAGCAGACTGTTCTGAGATACTACAACTATGATGAATGTAAATTTACCTGATGGTACTTATTATTTGGAAGCTGTTAAATGTGTCAATAGTCAAAGGAGATATCTTGTAATCAGCAAGAACAATACTAGAGTTATACGACTGTAATTATTTGTGCACGGACAGCGACGTTAATTTAAATGAATATAGGAATAAATCCAATCCATAAACAATTTATGTGGAGCAACCATTAAAGTGGCATAATAAATGGCAATTGTTTTCTGGAAAAAGGATGTGATATGCAATGTCAGATGAAATCTCTTAAGAGCAATGTAATATTCATTTTTTTAATAAACTTTGATTTCAGTTTTAGCCGAAAATGCTCAGCACATTGTAAAGACAAATGGAAATGTCTACATTCAATTAATATTGTTTTGCTAATTAATTTTTAAATAAGATATTATGAAAAGTAATAAAAACAATACAGCATAAAATGTTATAGAAACAAATAACTGTATATCAAATAAAATAATTATCAATTTTTATTATCTATTATTGGTCAAATTAATAAGGTATAAAAGCACGTATCTTCGTTAGTTAAGTAATAAAATAATTGTTAATTTAGTGATTTCTTATAGGTCTGCTTACTTGTCCTCAGTCAGTCGTATTGGCCATAAGGGCTCGGACTAAAACGACGGACCTTGCACCAATTTCTAGACCTACAATCACTTATTTGATCATAATAATACCATAATAAATTGTAATAACGTGTATCACATTAAATGTTTTTTGGGTTCAGAGGTTTCAAAAAAAAAATACGACAAGTTGGGCGACCGTTGAAAACTTGTTTACCAGCTTATCAAGTAACTCGCTGTATGAAGGGCCGTAAATAGAATCATTTCATCGTAATATGCTATTACCGACAGCAAATTGCATAAAACAACATCTTATCTTAAGTTGGCATATCACTAGAAATGACATGTTTTAATTAAAATGAATCTTGTCATGACTTTCCGCTTCACAGTTTACCGGAGGTATTGTCAAAATGTAATCTTCCCCGAGAGGAAGACCAAGCAATATGACGGCTGTATGTCATACCAGAATGAATAAGATATATTGCTTCAAAACAACAATGACATGTTAGACAAGATGTGACGTTTAAAGAATCTCTACTGAGAATTGTCCCACTCGTTGAATATGATATCTTAGATTTTTGGCCTAAATGCACTGAGCCTCGTTTCTGAGGAAAACGCGATAAAGATGACTTCACGTTTTCAAATTATGACGTCATGTTTTACATTAATTGCGACATCCAGTTGAAATATTTCAGTAACATTTTATAATTCAGCGGCGAGCAGAAGCAAAACAATAATTGGAAATATGATATGGCCCCTTTTGTGAAAGAAACGAATCCATTACATGTTTTTGTAAAATATTATTGTATCTAAAAATATAATTATTTGCTGCAACTCTTGACGACCAAATTAAAAGTTCTGTAATTCCCTTAAAAATATCGTTTTGAAAAAAAATTGTTCTGTAGTAACCTACAAATATTCCTGCATTCAGAAATGTTAATAACTCAATTTTCGCCCAGATATGTCATTTGGGCCAAAATCTCAAAGACTGCCACATGTATCATACAACTTAAGTATTCACATTCGTGCTATATTAAGTTTGAATTGTCTTTTTTTCGGCGCATCCGTACTAACATGGTTTTGCTACTTGCATATAAGTGTTTTGTAAACCAATCAAATCTTACGTTAACCACCAAGGCAATTTCTCTTCAACCGAAACATGTTTGTAACCTTGACGCAGATTGGTAAACATTATGTATAGTGTATCACAATAATTATCCAGTAAGTAGTTTTGTTAGTCATCACCACGGGGAATAGTCCGGTGTTGGAATTACGAAAACAGAGAGAATACGTAACTACAGGGAACGCCACATACACAAGACAGTGCCTCCCCACGCAGACTTTCTTAGTTTTATGTACCATTTCTATATTGTTTTAATCAGATAAATCGCTATGTATCAAGTTTATTAACATGAATGTTTAAGTTCACGACTTATGCAATAAGTAATGATGAACTGTAGTGAAACAGACTATACTGTGTCTATGACTAATCACACTATGGAGTTATTTTATACAGTCTCCTACACAGTCCTACACATCTCCCCTTACAGGTATCGGAGTTTCTGTAGTATAGCGTAATTGAATGACCGGCAGTCGTAACATTTAGGCATTATTTTATGTTGTACAACAAATTTTAACCTTCAGATTGCAACAAGTTTGCATACTTCAAGTTGCGCCGACCATCGTTTTTAAAGATATTCCTTTTCTGTTTTAAGCAATCCTGAAGTCGAAACTATATTGTCGGTAGAACATTTCAACATGTCAAGGGGATTTACTATCAATGTGCTCGCAATGGACACTTGTTTATATTTGATAAAAAATGCTGAGCTGACTTTCTACATTTATCAAAAGGCTTAAATATAAGAGTTTGCTTATCAAACGTACGCTTAAAATGGTCCACTGTTCATTCTATCTATACAGAAGAAGTATAAAGGACGTACAAGTCTAATCCGTAAATCGCGTTACTCCAAAAATATCATTTTGCCGTAAAAAGTGCATCCAATGTATATACTATTTCTAAACTTATATCCTTTGAAGTAAAACTGCAACTAAACAAGTTGATGAAAATAACACTAGAATTGCGTCTCATCATATGTACGCAATTCTGAAAACTGCTAAAAAGGCATTGCAATATCATTGACAATTTTTTACTTTTTTGTGTATTCGTGCAATTCTGAAAACTTCTACAGAGACATTGCAATGTCATTGACAATTTACAACTGCACCGACCATCGTTTTTGATAAAATTTCAAAGTTAACAGTACACAAAATTAATTTATTTGAAATTTGTACAAGTATGTTTGTGTCTTGTAATCCCTCTGCCCTTGACATTCTTTATACCTAGATGTATGTATATTTTTATATATTTTTTGTCCTTGTGCCTTTGTAGTGGTTATCCACTGGTTACGTGGTATTTTCTGTTCGATTTGTTCATTCATTATTGGAAATTGGAGTATTTTTTTATTATCACTCTTTTCCCGAATATTTAAATAATGACGTCGGTATCGTGATCATATAAAGCATTATTATAATAGTGTAATAACACGATAGGCTTGTTTACGGGGAAATATCTAGTCAATGTTTAGAAATGCTGTTATCACAGTATTAAAAACTCAGCATTACTGTATCATGCATCTCATCAATATCAGCATAATGTTTTACCGTAAATGTAGAGTTTTTTTTTATTTGAATACTTTCTAAGGAGAAAACTCAGAATAACTCATCTCATTGTACGGTTCGTTCAATATTGCATTCATTGGTTGTTCGTTCTGTGTGTACATGGATACGTAATATCAGTTTGTTTAGCACCAGTAACTCTTTCTTAGTCTTCATGACCATTGGAAAGACGAATACTATCGTTATTACTGTCGACCTGTTTGTTTAAAAATGTTGATAAACCATACAAAACCAAACTACTCCATTCATTTGTTTCATGAATGCAATTTACATATGTTACTTTGTGTTTTATTTCAATGCTCATGTTAAATAACATTTGACCTATAACACATGTTTATTCATGTTAATAAATAAAAAAAGAAAATTGTGCTCTTATTCATTATCCTATATATTCAGGTATGTCAGTAAACCATTAAATATACACATTTTTTGTATAAAACCAAGCCACTGGGATTGTTCTTGTTTTAACTGCCTTCATTCGAAATTTGCAACGATTTGAGTTTTGGTTATTTAATTTCGTTTACTTTAGCATATTATTTGTTTTGAATGAATTCTCTTCACATATAAGGTTTTCTTTAGCTTGTTATGATTTTAAATATTTGATAACAAACCAATGTCAATTTTCCGAAATTGTGCCATCCTATGACAGCAGTATCTTTTACCCAAGCACGTTTTTACTCAGGTTCAATATATAAATTCCGTTTCATGTTTTCTTGTTCATTAGCGTATGGCCGTTTAGTCTGCATATTTGTTTCAGACATTAAGACAGTATTGCATTCTGCCTCTATGTCACTAATTTGTGCAGTGTTCCATTTGTCTACTTCACAACTAGATGTCCGATTTACTTTGTTGTCTATGGTATTGCTGTAGACAAGTATTTGGGGTTTTATTTTAATGGAATGTTTAATCGTTTACCGCGTTTCTGATAATTGAAATCATATACGGAAATTGTGGTCATGTATTACATATGTTTATATATAACGTTGCTCGCGGAATTCAAACTTTTGAACCAAAACTGTTAATATGAAAATCCTTATTTTTTTGTTTAATATATTATATGCATGAACGGCAATAACGAACAAAACCTTTGAATGAAATTCTTTTATTGATTGTTTTACTATATGATACATAAAGAATTACTAATGTTGATTAGTTGTAGTCTTCTTCTGTCATCATCTTCATTCTATTCACCAACTGGGGCATGGTCCGTCATTGACCGCGGCAACGTTGTTTCTGAAAAATGACATGAAAATAATGATTGGCAGGGATGGAAATGAGTTACCGATGTGCCGGATAAATAACGGACAGTATCAACAAAACACGGCCCTAAATAAATAATGTGTCATGTGATACCCCGTTTATTAGGCTAAACTTTTATAAGAGTGGAGGAGATTATAAGCACAAGAAAACGCGGTCAATATCTATGTGTTCGTTGTGACGATTTCAATGACTACAATGTATCTGGCAGCATTGTCCGGTATTGTCACCTTATTATGGAAATTCAAAGGTCTCGCGGAAGAAGAGAATAGTACTACTGAAAATGAAGCAACGTTGGTTAAGTCGTGTTTCATCCCTGCATAACTGTGAATGGCACCATCATCTCAGAGAATAGCATCAGTCAACTGAATCAAATTTGCAATTCTTAAAAGTGTATCAGCTGAAAACACTTACTCGCATTCGGCTTTGCATTTGTTATCGTAAGTTTCTCCGTCACTGCCACAAACTGGGTCATATTCATTTCCGCACCCACAGTAATAGTCGCTTGGTACCTCGTATGTCTGTGGCTGATACACAACGATTGGAGGTCTGTAACATGGACATTGACCATCACATTCCTTGTCTTCCCAGCTGTAATAAAGTAACATATAACAGAGGTAAGTGTATTAGCAAACCTCGTTGTCAATGATTCAAGTCATATTTCATTTTTGTCCTCATATTGTAAGCACTGATATAAAAACAAACAGGTAAGTTTACTTTATTCTTGACGCAATAAACACTTCAATAGTGTATCTATGTTTAATGATCAGTTGCAGAATGATATTAAATACACATACTTGCAGTCTAAGAAACAATCATTTGAATAGTCGTTGTTTCTTTTAGAACATATTGGACTATATCCATATCGGCTACATATTTTATCGCACGGAAAGTCAGGACGTTGGCAGTATACTGAAATGAAAATAACGTCGTAAAGACTGAAACAAAACTCGATAAAGTATTCAATAACATGTTTATCAACACTACTTAGTAATGCACCAGAGCTATTGTTTTTATCAATGCCCTCCATTCCAAACTAGTACTCGCTTTCTCTTCCATAACAAAGTGAAACTTTCGGAGTAATATCAATTTAGATCAATTATGCAAATACTAATTAAATTATATATTCCTGCTGTTACTTTAAACTTGTTGAAAACGGATTCCAGGAATAGATACACAATTAAAAACTAAATATCTGAGTACAAAGAGATATTATTATCCGTAGCATCAAACACAATAACATTATTCAGCAACAATCTGTTTGATGAACAACATTGCGGTCAATGTTTACCTAATCTGACAGTTGCAAACATATTTCAATCAAGTTATCATACATAAATATCACATGAAAGTAAGAGTCCGACAAATAAAACAAAAGCAATTTTGATATTAACATATTTGGAAAAGT
The DNA here is from genome assembly GCA_032209605.1 of Mactromeris polynyma. Taxonomy (NCBI): domain Eukaryota; kingdom Metazoa; phylum Mollusca; class Bivalvia; order Venerida; family Mactridae; genus Mactromeris; species Mactromeris polynyma. Next base: position 10,040,476 of record JASFXZ010000012.1, read on the forward strand.
GCACCTGCGTCAGTCCAGTACTAAAATTATTTTGTCATTTTTATGGGATATCAAGAACACTCATACTGTTACTTTCAAAATCATGATGTTTTAATGACAGAAGGCATCATGTATATTTTTTAAAACAAACCGCTTGTGATGAAGGGAATATAAATTCAACCAATTATGAAATATGTATTTAAAAATATTGTTATTTAACTTAAAAAATGATAAGCGGACTGCAGAAATAAAACATGATGTTTCATGCCAAAAGACAATTGCTAAATATTTCCTTTGCCTAGAACATGATATATAAAGTCCCGGGTAGATTTTAAGATTACCAGCATGTCTTCAAATATATAGCTAAAGAACAATAATACATATTCAAACTTTATATTGTATACGTCTCTTGAAGCAAACTATACAAAAAAGAAAGTTTAACGTATACTCACAATGATGCAGAACACGATCCTAATATTGAACAAGTCACAAAAATGAAACAAAATTTCACAAACACTAATCTTATACATGTTAAAGCACAACAAATTCTAACTCACCGACGCCAACGAGTACGAATAAAACAAAAGCAATGTTCATGTTTGGACAAGACTCTCAATACTGCCTAACAGATGTTTACGCTGTAAATGCAGGCTTAATTTTGGCTCTTGAATCACTCGTGGGCCCTTTTTATGTGAATAAACTTTTTACATGAGTGATTTTTTACACAAATAGCCACACACCCACGTTTCGCTTTGGCAGGCATTTGCCATGAACGTTACACATTTGCATATGTTTTGTTGTTAGACGTAACTAAATGACAATAATATGACAAAGGTAGTGCAACATATGTCAATTTTATTAAAACGTCAAATTTAAATGCCCAGACTAAGTATAAATCATAAGAACGCCTTCTTAAAAAATCATAATAAATAATTGTGTTGTTTCATTAATATTAAGCAGTCATGCTCGTATATCAACTTTTACCTGTACATGTATTGGTTTCTTTTTCTTATTATTGTTATAAGTTTGCATACACTGCCTTGATCATTAGCAAGATTTATCACCATGTCATATTGTCACTAAGGTGTCTTGACGCGCAATGTCTTGATATTGTATCTAACACAATAATGTTCATACAATGAAGTAAATATTGTTATTGTAATAGACATATCAGCAATTAGCTTTGAGTGTACGTGTAACAGCTATACTGTTGCATGGATTTCTCAATCCAGGGAAGCGAACAATCAACGCGAAGGACGAATGTTTGAACATTTCTGTAATAAATGTAACCATGATAGCGTCGAAAACCAAGCCAACAAAAGACTATTGTTAAAGTACTTTTGCATATTGAAAAATAAATGTTGCGTCTGCTAAATTCATCCATCATATCGCATTTTATGTGTGTGCTCTAGTAAACACTACAATGCCTTTAAAATTAGTATTTTAATGTTACGGCATAATTTATATTAATGAACTCTGAATGGAAAGTTTAATCAGTAACGTTGACAAACCTTAGAAATATATTAAAACGGAAATAACTAAAGTATTCTTCTTCAATCGGTAGGTTACATTATTTCTATATCAGACAACTCGACAAATTTAAACAACCACCATCTAAAATCAGACAAGCACATGTAACAGGATGAAAATCTCAATTTTTTGAATTACCTCCCTTTGATTAAAACTACCAAATGTACTGGTGACACCACGGGACATGCATATATAACTGAGTTATGTTCAAGGTCAAAGCTATCGATTACCTTTACCGACATATCAATGCTGTAGATCGCTGTTCCCTTTCCCGCCTTGAATTGATTTTCTTGTTCTAGTTTCTCCCTTTTGACCCGTTACTGGCTTTCTTGGCTTGTTCGGATGTGTACTCCATCCATTCAATCCCTTTTTTCTCATGTTGCCCCCTTAATTTCTCCATTGTTATTGTATAGTTGGCCAGAAAAATCCTTCATTCCCCATTCCCACACATGTTTCCCTGGAATTTAAAATATCACACTCTTCTTTTTGGACCAATACGTTGGAATACATTATAACGTTAATAATGCACTCTCCGATAATGCATAAAATATTATATTGATGTAAAACTATATAAAATATATTTTTCATGTTTGATTAGATAAAAACTAGATGAACTTAAAAATGAGCATAATATTACTTAAAACAATTAAATTAAAAATATGGACTAAAGAACTTTGACGCCTAATTCTATACCATTGAAAGGCACTGTGGCACCAAAACACAATAAAGCATCAATATACGTTGTATGTTCTGATCAATATATTGTCGATGCGAGTAAATGAATCTACCTTTTTCTAAAATTAAGCACGGTTTAAGTAAATGAGATGGTGGTTTTATTCTTATTTTTTTATTATTGATCGGTGTCATTTTTGTTTAGTTTAGCATTCTTGTTGTTTCCGGTTTTACCGCGGATTCACTAGCAGATGGACATTTTTCGGCGTAGCCGTATAACATTGATTTTGACCTACATTTTTGACCAGTCAAATGTTATCCGAAGCGGGACCAATTATATGTTCACCCAAGTGGTACCAATCGGGGTTTTCGTTCGGCCAAGAGGCACAGAACGGGGGTTTCGTAAGATGTGCGTTCGTTAGCAGTTCACATTTTGCCGGTACCAGTTAATATGTTGAAGGATGTATGTATATATAAAATGACCTTGATAAGACAGGTCCTGGATTATTGTACATATATATCCGAGTTAATTTTTTGTTAGGATTTATTTTTCAATATGATGCAAAAAACATTATTTCATTTAACATGCCGAAAGACATCATTCTATCTACGACGTTTATCTTTTTTTAAAGATATTTCTTGTTTAGATTGGGTTACATTCTGAAAATGTCAATAACGAGGCAATATCGCTGACAAAGATTTCCAAATACAAACCATTGCTACTGTTTAATAGAATAGATGATGGGAATTATATATGAGCCCTTCGTTAAGGTGTGTTCTTCAGTTTTTGTCTGTTTTCGTAGATGCACATTGTGCTGTCGCTTTAAATATTCATATTTGCAAGAAAGTTCACGAATTTTATTTCAAACAATATGTTTACACTCATGGTTTATGACTGTGTTATGAATTTCTGTCACTAGAGACAATGCCAGTGGCAAGTTCGCATGAGCATGCTTGCGACACTGTCATTTAGAACAATATAGCTACTATGTGTCACCGTATACATTTGACAGTTTGTGAGTAATCTGTATTTCCGTTTTAACCACTACCAGATATGAGGAAATCATGATACTTGTTTTAAAAAATGCGACGTTTCGTGAGTGCACGAGGATAAAAATATAATGAAGTTAGAAAACAATCTCATAAATTGTACAAAACCATCGTAAACATCATTTCAACGACATTTATTAGTTCTTGCTGAGATGGTGTTTGTATGAATTTGAATGCAATTAATATATTATAACATTACGATATTTTGGTATTATTTATTGCGCATTATATACTATCTAAAGAAAATATGTTTACTACGATTATTGAAATTTTGGTATACCCATTTATTGTTTTGTACAGGGGTTGGTTCAGTTACCCCAATTCCTGCTCTGTGCTAAACTGTCGTTGACATACATGTATAATATACTTAGTTTATTTTAGAAATATGTATATAAAATTTGTTAAGTGCTTCGAACAATCGTTTCTGCCAATCTGACCAAGACAATTCTATAACGGAATTGTAATTTTCACATTAATTGTAATTTTCCCTAAACAATATCATACACGTACTGCCAAAAAGGCATGTTTCATAAAACTTGAACGATACTCATTTTCTTTTGACTAGAAGTACAAGGTTATTGTAAGGGTCAGTGATCGGAGCTACATGCAGTTTATTCAGTTGTGTTGTTTTTGTATACAAAACCCTTTTTGAAAGCCATATCGTCATGTAAGATTTTATCGATATTTTGTTTACGTGGTTTTGCCAGATAGGTCCGAATCGACTGTCGGTAATTGCTGTAAAAGACATTAAATTGTTTAATATTCCTAATTACATCTTTGATTATTGTATACTCATACGGTACCAGTTTATCTAGTTTTCGTCCTTTGGATCTGCATGGGTGGGTGGTTTGTTTTATGAATGGGACATTCAACATGATATGTTCCACCCTTTTTACAGGTCTTTTTTAACAATTTCTATTGCTTCTGTTTTTGATTTATTTTGGAAATGTGTACACTGGATGATAACTTGGCTAAACAGAATACAGTTTTCTTGTTCCGTTTTAAATAGTCGATAGCGGGCAAAGTAATTAGTTATTGATGTTGCAATACCCCCTAAGTGCCATTCAAGTCAATTCGTTAACAATTATTACTGAAACAATGTTGAGAAGTGACGTTCTAGGAATCGTCTCTTAAACAGCTGCAATCGAAAACGACCAAAACTTATGTTCTGTTCGTGATGGGATTTTCAGTTGTGCGAAATGTCATGTTTATTATCTTTGTTCACATTCGGATGGATGATTTTCTTCATGTATTTTTATTCACAATAGTGTGGAATGGGTTTTGCATTAGCATTGTCAGTGCCATACTTGATTGTGTTATTGATGGTGGTTATCAAAACATTTTCAGACACCATAAACTTAATTGTTTTAGTTTTTTGTTGAGATGTTTTAAGTGTTACACTAACAAAGTGATACCTAGGAAAGGTTCAAAGAACGTTTACACCAAGAAGCTTACTTTCTTGTGTGCAATTTGTTTTTCTGTTGCCCTTGTTGTCCACTTTTCATTCACAAGACTTCTGTTTTATATCTTGATTACCAATGCCATGTTGTAACACAATACTTTAGCTAACCAAATACCATATAGTAGTAAATCAACTCGCTGCATTTGCTACATTTTGCTACATATTAGTCCAGAGTTTACAGCTTGAGGATTTGAACAAATCAGGGTCCAGTTTACAAACACAGTTCGGCGCTGTCCAAATTTGGTTCCATATGTGTTACTTATGTTTTGATTGGCTTACGCATCGCTGAATATAGTATTCTTCTCAAGAAATAAATAATGTTTTGAATGCAGACATTCTTATCTATTATCGTGCTACACCTCCATACGGACAGTATGTAGTCTATTCATTACTGACGAAATGTTGAAGTTTATGTACTTTACACATAAATGTAAACACTGTATACATTAATCAAAATAAAATCTGTTTATGAGACAAAGTCAATAGTAATTATCACTTTTTCTATAGTTATAATAGTTATACTAATTCAACACTATGTACGGTTAATATAGGATTTATTTTCAAAGAAATCATGTTTGCTTTAAAAAGGTGTACAATCTTTTTTGACTAGATTAAGAGGACTACGGAATAAATATTGTCTAGGCATTTTACTCCTTCATCGATTCCTAAGTTGTATTATCATTTATATATTTAAAGTTGTCAATTATTACATATTGATCATTATAGATTACATGATATCTTTAATTAACCCTCGAGATAAATGCGTAAGTATTGTATTAATGAAAATATTTTGATAAATACCTAAGTGGTGATCCGATTGATATCTCTGAAAGGGTTTTGGACATCGCAACAATGGCCCTTTAATTATTTACTTGTGTGTTTTATTAAACTTTGTTGAACATTTAGAAAACTTTTTCTGTCGTGCATGTTAATATTATTTAATATATGTTTGAGCTGAAATGTATGATCGAAAGCAGATTATTAGTAGTTTGTTGTCTTTCATTTGTTTATTATAATATTATGAACATGAACTCAAATTCTTTATCAATAAAACTACAAATGGCGTCGATCATCGTTTTAAAAGATATGTATTGTTTTCGTTTCGAATGGAAGTTTAAACATGCGTCGTTCTGTGGCTTACAACTCTGTGGTAAAAATCGATGCCGACTGTTCGTTCAAAATGAACAAAATGAATTAGATTCAACTACATGTTTATTATAATAATTACAAAGAAATATCATAATAGCAATTTTATCAAAGTTCTCTGCGCTGTCCTGGGCTGTAAACGTCCTTTCAAAATGTTTAAGAATACATACAACGTCCATTGTAAGCAACAAATTTGCCCCTGAAATAAGAAAAAAATAAAGCAATTACGAAAAACATTCATCTAGAACTATACAAAAAAAGATCGGCACCATAAATATAGGAGAGATATTGATAATTGATGCACTCGTTTTTAAAAAGTTTTATAGGACATTGTTATTTATTGTTAAAAGGGACGTACTACTGTTTGTAACTTTTTATCACTATTGAATGTATGCATCCAATGTTAGTATGACGTCCACCAGGACCCAGTGTGATGAACAAACTGAATTTAATCGTGTATAACATTTTATATGCACATTTTTTTAATCAGTCTTCGAACCTCGTCATTAACACTATTCTCAAAGTTTATTAATAGTAATAACCGACTCTGAAGTTATGTGGCAAATCTCCTTCCGAATGGACGAGTTAGACCGAAGATGCAAGTGCGGACATTATCTTAGTCACGGGACGTTTATATAACAACTGACCAAAATGGTGGCGTCATTAACAAGACGTTGCTAAGCTCAAATCCATAGCGGTAATGGGACAAGTCGTTAGCAATCGCCACCACGGATGACCCTTTATATGAGAATACGTTCAGTTAGTGTGTGTGCATTTGCGTTTATTTATTGTCGCCACCAGTTTCCCAAATGGGCGAGGCATTCGGAAGAATGTTAGACATTTTAGATTTTTGGTGGAGGACAGTGCATGCTACAGAAGATGCCCCAGTTCCAGAAACGCATCTGGTTCTTTTACGTGTCCGGTGTAAAGCGTCGTACACGGGACCTCGGGTTTTTCAAAGTCTCGCCCGACTGTTAGTACTAAGTAGTGGAGCGGGGGATCGAAACTGCGATCCCTGTATTACTTGTCCACCGCGTTACCAATGGACCACGGATCCACCCCGTTCAGTTAAGAAATACTTAAGCTTTTTATACTTACTCGCATTCGCATTCGCACTTGTTTATGTAATTTTCGTTGTCGTAGGAACAGACTGGAGCATACTCGGGTTGGCAATAACAACCAAAAGGTCCATACACTGGTCTATTGTTACCATTATTTTGGTTGCCATTGTTGTTATTTCCATTGTTGCCATTATTGCCATTGTAAGGTGCGCCAGCATTACCATAACTGCCAGTATTGCCATTATTGCCATTATTGCCATTATTACCGTTATTGTTGCCGTAATTGCCGTTATTGCCATTATTGTTATTGACAATTGGACCTGGTAGATGGTAGTATGGGTAATAGTTATCAGACAGACAAGGGCATGGTCCATCGCATTCTTTGTAGTTCCATCTGAAAAAGAACGTGACATTGTAAAGATTCGTAGCTTTAAAATCGTATCTGTCCATTGTTTGACTGTACGCTTTTATTATATTTTGTTTGTAAGACCGGACCATTGGCAATCTGGAAATCATGACACTTTTCCTTCTATGTGATTATTTGCTGAATGCGGCATTACACATTTCCTGTAATGAATATACGTCAAGAAGTTTTACATATTTGGGAAGGAATGACATCCTTACTAACAAAATGTCGCTTTTATTTCACTGAATTTGACATAATTTGCAATAACTAAGACATTTCACTAATTTCTATAAGAATCTTTTGTGACTTTAAATCATAAACTGAAGAATGCACCAACCGTGGAATGTATGAAAAGTGAACCTTATTCCATATATTATGTTATCAAAACAATAAAATCGTCTCCGATCTGTCAAATTCCTACCTTCGTTTTGATGACTTAAATCAACAACTCTCGGTTTAGAAAGATGTCAATATCAAACTGACTCAAAGTCTTTTTGTAACATGAAATAAAATTGGATCGTTTGAAACTACCTAACAGTCGCCTGAGTAGAGTGGGAAAATACAATGCCACTTTAAGCAAACTTTGTCTGAAGCCATTTCCCTCCAGATTATTAATATGCAGGCATCCTTAGAAGAACACGATGGTTCTGTTCAACCTGGGTCAATGGTAAGATCAACAATTTATGGCATGTAACTGTTTAAAGGTACTATACAAACCAATACTGTATATAAAATAGTTATAAAACAGGTGCTATGGAATTGAATTTCCGCTTTAAATGACCAGTAACTTTTAATAGCGATATTTGCTAAGCTTTATCACTAATAGAAGATATCATCTTATATCTAATCATTGCAGGAATAAACTTAACAATAGGAAATAATTGTCAAAGATAAAAAGAGGTACCACTCACTCGCATTCCAGGGAGCATTCGTTGTCATAGGTTTTACTGTCCACTGAGCATACTGGTGGGCTCGGAAACCTCCCACAAATGCGTTTGCAATCGTAGTTAGGTCTATAGCGGTATTGCGAATTAACTGAAACAGAACAAGAGAAATCAAAGGATAGCTTATTTTAATGTTAGATATAAAGGCTACTTAAATTAGCTTGTCATCCAAATGATGAGAATATCAAAACACTACCACTAAACCAGTGTGTATCTCTAACGGACCAGCATTATTTTAAATGTAAGCTTCTAAATTTTCAAGTGCAAGAGACCAAACATAATACTGGTGCTAAAAGGTCATTTAAGTATTTTCCTATACTTAATTTGAATTTAGACGTCTATGCAGCTACTTACATTTAAAATATTGACTTAGAACACATTACATTGTAACAGGAACTATAATGTTATGTTTGTAAGTTTAAGCATGAATGAAATGTTGGAATGTAACATATTGTGACAGGCCCATCTTCTTCTTCTGCCGCCAACCGTCATTTACTGATTTATGATACGATGATTTAGATGTTATCTTGTAAATATAGTTCTGTCTTATCATCTCTGTCTTTTATCGGTATGTCTTCGTCATTAATAATGGTGTGTTAATTACAACACGTTGAATAAATATAATAAGACACTAATAGTTATTGAACTTGTCAATATTTAAATTCGACCTTGAACGCATATTTCATTATTAATAACCGCGTCTTAAATATAAACAAAAGCTTCGATACACTTATTAATTAATGTTCGAGTACTCGTTACTTTCCATTAGATTATCAAATGTTAATTCAGTTTACGTCCTAAAGGAGATCTGCGTAAACGATGCCATGTGCATGGATTCAATTAAAGTAGTTACTTTAACAAAATTAGAGAAACAAAATAAAACATCTCTAATTCAATGTAGTAAGTTATATGTCGTTTTATGGCGCATCGACAGCTTTGGTCATTTAGCGCGCAATGGATGTAAAATTATGTGAAAATTAAAAAAGGTTATATGATATTCTTGTAAATATGTTAATTCAATGTAGATAAAAACTCTTTTATGAGTGAATATTTGCGTAACTTTTCTCTCATCCTTTGATGTCGACTTTTTACTGTTTGATAATATTTTCAATAAGTGGAGCATTTTGAAATTGCAGTGTTGTTCTAATGGTTGACATTTGAGTGACATTTTGTGTCAATTGTGTGTCTACCAAATCACATTAATGTAAATCCAATAATGTAACGTTTTAAAATTAGCAAGACATAGTTTGTCATTTGACTGCATCGTTAATATCTTACTCTCATAGTTAATGTATGACAGGGCAGCATGTACAAATTGAGCTTGAAACCGATACAAAACGATTGTAAGAGTGAACAATACAATGAAAGATTATTTCGGTCACAGACATATTTCAACTTACCCGCTACGAAACAAAATCCTAAAACAAATAAGACCTTCATGATTGCACAAAATATTATACTGCTGCCTAACAATGCCTATTTGGCTGAAAATGCAACATAGAATTGAACGCTTTAAAGCCAGAACCGCCTTTAAGTACCTCCGCCGCGCGTGATTACACTATTGTAAGTATTTGACATCGTATGCAAAATATGCTAATTATAACAGTATTACATCTTATTATTACCGCATTTAAGGTAAATTTTGAAAGAAATTGCATACTAATTGGATTTGTTCTCTCGTTTGACAATGCTTGCTCACCACTTCTGTTCCTCGTAATTCCTGTTAGAGAAAAATGAAGGACAGTGTTTAATATGATCGTGTTAAAATAATGTAATTTTGTCAAAATTAACGTCCGGTGTTTAATTAATTAACCTAAAATAAGAGTTTGGTCTGTTCTATTATACGAAGGTTAACATTTTACAATTTTGACGTTTTGAACAGAAGAGAAACGTTGCAAAAATGAAAATGGACAGACATGAAAATTGCTTAATAAATATTCTTATACATTTCTTAATTATCTTTGGTATGATAAGCGGATGTTCAGGTAGATTGGTTATATACGTCTTTTTACGTCTCAGTTCAATTATTGGATTTAATTGTAAAAGTGGACACACATTGAGGTTGAATTAACATTAATTTATGTTTATTTTTTGTCTTTATGACTGTTTTAAGGTTGTTGTATGTTGTTTATTAAAATATTACATCGTACATCAAACTAACGTCAGATTTAATTTCAACAAAATTATCAGATTTTTTTGGATTTTTTCAAGTTTTCATAAATAATCATTCTACGATTTCGGTATTTTATTAGATTCACTTTTGAGTCATATTTGTAGTTATCTCGTTCATAGCATTATATACTCAGCACATTTTAAAACGCAGAATAAATTTTTTCTCTAGTTTAGTTAACTTACGAGGGGTGATAAATAAATACTTGGACTTTTCTTATAACTTTTGAATGCGTTGTATGTGGAAACTCATATTTAATATACTTAATATTTTATCTTATTTCTACGATATTAAGAACTTGTGTCTTAATATACACACAAATAACGATTTTACAATCGAAAATGTATACTACACTTCCGCGGAGCGCGTCAGAAAAAACATACATTTTAGTAAACCAATGCATTATATTTCCATGTTGTGACGCATTCATATTTAACGAAAAAATGTCAGTGGTACAATACAAATAATTTGACGTAATGTTATTTCATGGGCATGCATCGTGTAAATATTTTATGACAAGTAACGGGTACTTTTTTATCAGATGAGATTCACATTAACATCAAAGACGTTTACAAACATTTCTACAGGGTTAAAAATGTGCGTTTTTAGATGTACTGAGTACAAATTGATTCACATTTAATGTTTTGCACTGAATTTGTCATATCACGCGTTTCGGAACATGTGCATGTCATTGGCTAAATGCCAGGATCAAAACAATCATATCTTTGTTATGGGGACCATTTATTAATAGAATTACAAAACCATTATGCTGAACATTCATTTCAGAAATGAATATATACAAAATACAGCATTCGTTAAGATTTCATGATAGAAAGGAGTAGATTTAGTTTGTAATGATATTAACATAAGTTTGCGGCTTTAATGACTCAGCTCGGAATATATATTTGGCAATGCCACATAGTTTACAAAAAAATATCAAATGTACAAAGTATGTTAGAATATGTGTATGCTAACTTTGACTTTAATGAAAGCATTGTCACCGAAATAAAGAAAAAAACATTTTGTCTTATTGTCTCATTTTCCTATGTTGTGTCTTTACTTGTTTCCCGGAGGTCTGTGTAGAGAGTCACTGTCTTCTGTATGTGGCGTTCCTTGTAGCAACTTATTCTCTCTTTTGTTCATTTTACGTTTGTTCTTGTTAAACGTACTATGTTTAATTTCATGTCCATTTGCTATATTTTGAGTGGCTGTCCACTTTGTATGTGGCACTTCCTCATCGAGTTCTTCATTCATTTCTTTTAGCTAATACACAAATGTATCTTCCGCTACGCCTTTCGCAATCAATGTCTCTTGTCACATCAGCATCTACAATTAATTAAAACGAATTATTTATTTTTCGTATTAATAGAAATGTGTGCAATGAGTGTAAAGGTTGATGTAAGTTTTCCATTAGCAAGAGTATTAAAGTACGTACCACGACTATTTTTATTTTGCTTTTGATGATGATTGATTGCTTGATGGCTTCCGGTGTAGTTAAATTTTGACTTTTATGCACTCATATAATTATGCATTGTGCACCAATTACCACAATTTACCTCTTACACGTGTTTAAGTATGTTTGTGTTTAAACAACTCAGTCCATCAGAATGACAGACGAATATGTTTGTTGTCAGGAGAACCTAATACGGCTTGATGGTGTAACGAGTTCGGCAACTATATAATTGCAAGCGAATTGCAGCATTCATAACCAAATATCACTCCATTATTAATTTTTGCAACATTTAATTAATGTTTTTTCTATGGAACGCCTACACCGATTGTTGTGGAGTTTAAATAATTATTTAGAAAGGTTGTCATACACAGATGTATTTATGCATTAAGGACAACAATGGAAATAAGGGATATTTTCTCTTCTTTGTGTAATCCTTAGTACGGATGTGTGTGGCATGGTTTTTTATTATAAATGAAACATATTTGTCTTAATTACCATGTATATATGTATCTTATGCTGAAATAAATCTATCTATCTATCTATGCTTACACACCGGCTCTTTTGTTTTACTTAGGTCTATATTATTTTCAGTGCTTGAATAAGGTCAAGCGTGATTAAAATTTTACAGAAAAAATAAGTAATAATTTTAATAAAACAAAGAAATGTGCTCTATGTAATTAATTATTGAGCGTGTGCTAGGTTTATGATTTTCTGCCTATTTGCAACATTGCACGAGTCCCCTTAACTGGTGTCGAGAGGAAGGGTGCTTCCGGTTCCACCTCTGGTCTTTTGAATTTTTCATTTTTTTCTTAGATCCACGTGGAAATCTCATGTTACAAGCTCACATAAAGAAAGCCGTTGCTAGATTCAGGAGTACATGATATTTTACTTCTAGTCCACAGGAAATGCAATTTTAGCCACATTTATGAAAGGGCATACTATTTTTCGTCATTTGAGTTGGAAAATAGCCCTCCCATATTTATTTGGACCATGTCTCACTCAAAACATATGTTTTTTAACGACTGTAATACAAAACAGCAAAATTAGAAAAAGAAATCATGTGAAAGACAGCCAAGTAAAAGCAGCAAGTCAAAGATACCGAAATTCGATAATTCGTTTTTCATGACTGCACTTGACATCGAATAAAAAAATGCGAAAGATTTTTTAAAGATAATGCTATATGATCAGAAATCTCAATTTTAATAGCATTTAGTACAGAACTAAGAATATTATATCAAATTTAAATATGATGCATTAGAACTTTGGGTGAGTGTATTGTATTTATATGTAAAAGCCTTTTTTTTTAAATTATTAAAACACAATTATATAGTTCTATATTCATTAGAAATGACATCAATGTGGCTTGTAACAAAATCTTCAATCACAAAAAACAATGTATTAGTAGCATAATATTCCGCGGAATTACGCTATTCCCTCAATATTGAACAGGTATTTAATTAAAATTACTTTTGTCGAAATTAACATTCCTTTTGAAAGGACGCTATTCACCAGATGCAAATGTTCAGAACTTATTTCATGTTTACACTGGTAAACCTATGCAAATAGTAGGTATGAAAATGAGATATGCAAATTATATGCACGAGAACGGTACTACAATGTATATATTGTTCAATTCAAGTTTCATGGACGGGGGAAGTGACCTTCAATGGAGCATATTGCTCTAAATAAACATGACGTTCACTAATCTAGTCACTCGCTTCAATCATACTTAATCTGTTTCATATGTAGTGTATAATTATGTTTGTCCACATAAGTAACAGGGCCGTAAATTGCCTCCCCTTCCAGGGGAGGCACCCCGCGTAGCGGAGCGAGGCAAAAAAATTTTGGACCCTTTTTAGACAAAAAATGATTTTTTTTTCAGCCCGCAATAGGAGGCAACTGCCTACATGCCTCCATGTAATTTACGGCCCTGAGTAACCGTCAAAATAACCAGAAATAGCAATATAAACATGACGCATTAAGTAATGACACACTGGTATATCTACATATATATTAGTATGCAAGCTAAATTCACAAAGCTTTTTGTAATTGAAATAATGTATGTCAAACATCGAAGTGATTTGTTCAAACATCACACAAACGCACAGCAATTCAACATGGATTGATTTGTCAGAGGAATCTCAAAGCTTCTGCTAAGTAGTATTTATTGATAATAATCTGATTTTAATATAATACAACCCGACAGGATTTGGCAGTTAGTTACACGAAAAACTTCGAAACGCAACGGTTTTACCATCCGTCATGAACCATGATGGTAGGGCGAAAATCAGTTTGATGACCGGCATGTCAACCTAGCATTTAACCATTATACATTAGTAGTACATACTGTGCTCACAGCAACTGGCTACACTATAGCCTACACAGTGGGAGTAGCCTAAGTAAAAATAACTTGAAAACACGAAGTGACACATTAATTCTATTTCAATGATGATACAACTGCTCTTATTAATCAGATGTTTGCATGTTATAAATAGATACAAGTAATACATCATCATGTCAGGTTGACTAGAGGCCCTAGTAAACTTGAGATTCTGCCAAGTCAAGCACAGAGTGACTAGTCCCCACTAGTCATCATGACTAGATGCCTTAGTAAACGTAACATTCTGCCTAGTCAAATATAGAATGTTTTAATAACGTTTTCTGTTCACATACACACAAAAGAAAAACAAGCATGTTCGGTGTGTGTGTGTTAAATTGCATTGGTACTGTCATCATACAATGCTGCAAATGCACAATGTATTTAGTCGATAACGACAGTAAGTCTTCGACACAGTTTGAGTCGATAACTAGGCGGTGTGTATTCGTCTCAATTTTAGTCTTACCAGACAGCGTGCCGAAGTAGCGGGAAACAAGGGAAACATCTGCCTTTACATAAAAGTTTTGTTATTTGATGCTTTTTATGGTGTATGTACATTATGCTTTTTATACTCCCTTGATAATATTGAAAGCATTACTGCGTTGAAAAATTGCATTTTCTGTTTTGTGTGTAAAATTGTAACTTTGTTTGATTCGTACTCGGAGTCCTTCGTAATTTGAATATTCTTAGCCGATACATATCTCTTGAACTCAGTCTGTGAATAACATATTACAATATGTGACGTTTTAAAAAGTGAAATTGTTTGTTTGTTTTCAAATAATTAATAAACAAATTGGAAAACAATGCAAAGTCAGTTACAGAATAAGGTATAAAGTAGTATTTTCTTTCTACAAGAACAGAGTGTATGTAAGATGATTTCTCTCCCCCCCCCTTTACTAGTCAATATTGTTTAATTGTTGGATGTCCTGTACATGTTTGTAACTAAACGATACATGTAAACCCCAGCTATGTATATCTTTTTACCTACATAACTGATAATAATTTGATGTTGATGTTTGTGAATTTCATGTGCTAGAGAAATTCACAGTCGTTTCATCGACAGTCAAGCAATGGCGTCGTTGAACTCAGGCGACGAATTGGATCTTCAATAGGCTCACTATTACTGTCTGAAGCTACATGTGTTGTATCTTCAATTATGTATTATCTTGTCATGGATTGTATTAAAAATTACGTCATTGCAGCCGAACTTGCAATTGTGTTACTTCTCTTTGTGTTGCCATAATTGGAACTATCAAGATTGTATGGTCAATTATGTTAGTTTTCATTGCCATTTTTTGAGTTGCGATTAAAACACCCCAAAGCAAGTATTTCAAATAAATATTAAATGTATTGTGTGACTCACTTTCTCAATCCCTAATGTTTTAATTATGCAGTTATTTCTCTGGGATCTGTGTGGGTTAGCATTGGCTCGTGTATGTCACATCTTAACCTTTCGTTCACATGTGTTACTGACAACCACTTTTCAGAATGTATATCATGCTTTAATTGTTTCAGGTTAAACCGATATTACTGACGAATTTTCATCTTAGACTACATATAACTATTTTTGAAACATGTTGTAAGTTTTGAGGTACAACCCTTGTAAACACACTGCTTCGGACTGTTGGTGTAACTAAAACAAGTCTGCCAAATTTTTGTAGCGAGTTTTAGATTGTTATGACATAATTGGAGAGTACACCCCTTAAGCTAGTAAAAATAGGAATATTAGTTTGTATTACATGATTTTTCATGTTTTATTTCATTTAGGATATAATCGTTTTGCTTATGATACTATTAAAGTGAATAAACCTGTAGTTTTGATGTTAACGTTGAATAAACTTGAGGATTGAAATTTACATGTTTCCATTCATGTAAGATAAACAAATGGATAGAGTAATTTGGCTTTGTCAGATTCATCATTTGAGCGCTGCTATGGGTTTACCACCTCTTCTGTATGGAACGTCATTTAAAAAACACAAAGACATATTTAATGATATTGTATACAGTATAACCTCAAAAATAAGACCATCCTTGGGACCCTTGAAAACTGGTCTTATTATTGAGGTTGTCTAAATATTGAGGCTATATAAAGAGCAAAATAGTGAAATTGGACTTGAACATTGTGTTTTTCATTTTGAGGTGGTCTTATCATTGAGGTGGTCTTCAAGTGAGGTTTTACTATAATTATATCGATGTTTGTAATAGTTCCCTTCATGCATAAGTTAAAATTATCTCAGAGTTGAATGGCGTTTTTAGTTGCTCTCTCTTATTTTATGTCATTTTGTATAATTTATTTTCAAGCACTTCCTTTCCGTCTCTAATATCTAAATGACTTTGATTAAATGTCGGTGTTTGATTGTAGAAGGTTGTCATTTTGTATTATTATACCTCAAGTGACTTTGTCTTGTTCAATTTCCATATACTCATTGGGCCCGTTTCGAAATTAGCCGTCAACTTCAAACACTTCCGGGTTTTTGGCGGCCATGATGACAGGTGCTCGATCGGTATCACGTGACTCTATCACAGACGATGTCACAGTTTTTCTCGAAATTACGACAAAACTTAGCTTAGCTACGAAACGGAGTTACGACAGCGTCTATGAAACGCAAAAATATTAGCTTAGCTAAGATATATCTATGAAATGGGCCCATTATGAGTCATTCCGTACTGTTACACTGACAGTACGTTTTCACCGGGTGATAGTATACTATCACATGGCTAAATATAGACAATTCTGGTTACCCAAGTTCATGATGGTAGACGCTTATTGAAATGCATTGTAAATCAGTAACTTCCGGCGCTTGCAACTATTCCAAACGACAAAATGACGACAATACTAAACCTGTTAGCAGTGTTGACTTTTTTATTTATATTTTGTTCAATATAATAAAATAGATACCAGTTGGCTTCCAAGTGTGACAGTACATATTGTCAACATTCGAGACGGTTAGTAGTATTTCCCTCATGTTGACACTATGTATACTTTCACACAGGAAGCCATCTGATATTTATATAGTGTCACGTATACATCGTCAATTTCGTATCATCGGTAAATTTCTTCCAGCTTACGTGTTTTCCTTTCACGCCAACCTACCCGAGAAAAATGCTATTTTTTACATTTGTCCGTGGACATTGTTTTACGATGTAGATCACCGATTTGTGATGTCTTGGGTAACCTGCATATTGATATATAGCTTGCCGCATATGGTATGATTAAATGACGGCCCTACATATTTTTTTCTGCTTAAAATGCAATAAATGTATTAATGAAATATATTACCTCACTTTTGTACTGGTGCTTCGACCTATGTTTACGGAAAACTTAATCATGTTTGATTCAGCCTTTAGTCAGATTTATATTATACAGAGGGTTAGTGGCAAGCTGGCATGTCGTCAAGCTGGTTTAAACCACATAGTGTTTCTACGAACAGTTTAAGTCTGGACGGCCATTGTGTTGCTAAATATTTCTTCGTTTTAATGTTGAACATGTTTACGTTTCCAGTTACTCTTTCTGTTTAGTTGTGTTTTCATTCTTATTTCGTGTCCAACTGATATGTGGGGGAGGCCCTGATATGTGAATAATCACATTGTTATTTTTCATTTGCATCCGCTATATATATTCAGCATTCGACCATAATACGTAGATTGATAATTATAAAGTAAAATCACTTTAAACATGCCTGTTTAGACGATGAATACAATAGTGCATGTTCACTTTCCATTGTCACATAACTTTGTTTTCAGACATAATAAAGTTATAGACTCGGCCAGACGCATTGTGTCAACTTATTAAACAATTGACTTTCCTTGTACTAATGAATGTTCTGAGAATTAAGATCCCCACTGGAGTTTAATTCACCAAAGTATAAGACAGCCATTAAAACACATTGCATTTTAAGATGCATCTGTCTCAATTTTGACATTCGTTGTCACATGGACGGTAAAACTGACATGTTAAGAACACAGATAATAGACAATAGGCAAAATTCATTTATTAACTGATGTGGTATTGTATGCAACGCAATGTTTAAATAAACAAATTGATATAGCATCCGGTGCCAAGAGGCATTAAAACTAAAAAAAAATTCACATGATGTTAGGTTTATCACATTGATATACTTTACCAACAAGGCGCTCTTGTAAAAACAGTGACCAAACAGATTAATTAAAATTTATTCCACAAATTGTACATTTGTACTTTAAATAAAACAAGTTTAACGTCTTCATGAGACATCCATGTTGTTGTTGCTTTCTTCTCACTCCTCTGGAGACCACCAACTCTTGTTTCCTTTTTGACGTCTCCCAAAAGGTCGAATTACACGCTGGTGCAGTATCCATTGTATTGGACTACCTTGTTCCTGGTGAAAGTGAAAGAAATATTTTAATAATTTATCAGTATACATTTTTTAGTTTATAGATCCAAAGAAAATATTGTTGTGTCAGTTACTGTCTTGTGTCCGTTTTATTGCAACAGTACAAGCGATGTGATGTTGACTTGTTTTAATTTCCCTTGTTATAGATTTGACACTTTTGATGAGTATATTCATAAATGCACGAACCGTGTCTTTAATTATTAATTTGAGTATGTGCGTGGACTGTTTTAATTGCAAGGTATATATTGGTTATGACACTTTGGCTAATATGTTCTTTTGTGTGTAAATTTATGTGTTTCCATTCTTTCGTCTTTGTAAGTTTTCTGGCTTCCTTGTATTTTTGTCAATCTCCTGTGGTTAAACAATTCATTGTTGACTTCAAAATCGTTTTAAGTATAGCGTAAGTCTTATTGTTGTTAGCTTTTATTCGCCATTCAAACGACACGATGTTACATTTATATGTCAGTTCAAGCACAAGACTTTTGGAGGACTTAATATGTTTTTCATATTATGATATAAGCTCCGACTTTGGGTATGGAACATTCGAACCAAACGCGAACAATCCAACGTACAAAACAATCCAAAAATATCATGAATCTTAAGTTGTATGCCAATTTCAGACTCTAATTCGTGCAGTGTAATGTTAATTGGATACAAATAACAGGACAGTTTTCTGACAAAAGGCTGTGGATTAAGTTTATTGGCTTCTGTGCCCATAAGCGATGGTGTTGGATGTGACTTTAATTGACGTTGACGTTGTTTCTCATTATGATATTATGATACAGGGTGGGCAGTAGACCAAACCATTTTTTCTGGATGTCCAACCAGCGCTTATACTTTCTTTTCCAAGTTCTGCCTTTAACCAGGATTAGAAAACGGTACGTAATCAGCTCTTATTATTACACGGAACCATAATACGAATATGCCGTATACTTACTGGCAATCAGCTTTGCACTTGTTGTCATAGGTTTCATTTTCATAGGTGCAGACGGGTTCAACATCATGTGGACAGTAGCATCCGAGAGTTTGTGGGGCTGGAACGTATACCGGCACCTTTACTATAATTGGTGTAGACGTGCAAGGGCAAGTTCCATCACACTCTTTGCTGTTCCACCTAAAGAACGAAAGGGATAGACGATGTTTAATGAAAAATGTAAGAATGACAATAATACAGGAATCTGATTCGGCCGTTAGATTGCGCATCACATACACTGGAAATTACCGCATAATAAGCGACGGATTGTTCAGTTCGTTCTTAGAATATCATGTGTTAGATCGAAAATCGAGGGAAGAAATAGTTTTGTTCAAGTGGAACCATAAATGCGTTCCATTTGCTTCAGTAACAAAATAATTGTAAAATACTCAAATGACTGAAGCAGGTATATATCGTTTTCATGGTTTAACTTCAAATATTAAGTTTTACAGATAATTTAAGTATTATAATTTACAATTGCATTAGGTGCTCCGTTCTTATAATGTTACGTATTCGTTATGTCCGATTCCACATAAACTGCAAGCAGTGGAGTCAGTAAAATATAGCCTGAAATCTAGGGACTAGTTACTAAATAAACTTACTCGCACTCCAGGAAGCAATCGTTGTCATAATTCTTGCCGTCAGCGGAGCAACATGGACGAATTGGTAAATTCCCACAGGTTTTCTGGCAATTATAGTTAAGACCGTTGTTGTTGTTGCCATTGTTGTAATTGTTGTTGTTTTTATTATAATTACTGTTGCCGTCGACATAGTCAATATTGCCGTTGTTAGCTCCATTGTTATAGTTATTTCCATTGTTGTAGTTATTTCCATTGTTGTTGTCATAATTATTATTATTGTTGTTGTTGTAATTGTTACTGTTGCCGTCAATATTATTAATGTTGTCACTGTTAATGTTGGTGTTAAGTTTGTTTGAGTTTGGGAAGTTGTTGTTGTTGTAGTTATTTCCATTGTTGTAGTTATTTCCATTGTTGTTGTTATAATTGCCATTGTTACCATTGTTATTTCCATTGTTGTTGTTATAATTGCCATTGTTTCCATTGTTATTGTTGTTATAATTGCCATTGTTGCCATTGTTATTTCCATTGTTGTTGTTATAATTGCCATTGTTTCCATTGTTATTGTTGTTATAATTACCAGTGTTGCCATTGTTATTTCCATTCTTGTTGTAGTTATTGCCATTGTTACCATTGTTATTTCCTTTTGTGTTGTAGTTATTGCCATTGTTTCCATTGTTATGGCTATTGCCATTGTTGTTTCCGTTATTGCCATTATTTCCGTTATTGTAATTGTTTCCATTATTTCCGTTATTGTAATTGTTTCCATTGTTATTGTTTCCATTATTGTAATTGGTTCCGTTGTTATTGTTACCATTGTTGTTTCCATAGTTACCATTATTGTTGTTTCCGTTGTTATTGTTATTCAGCCCGTTGATGTTGCTGTTATAGGACATGTAATTTTTATTATTGTTACCATTTCCATTGTTGTTGTTATTGTAATTATTTCCATTGTTGTTGTTATTGTAATTATTTCCATTGTTGTTATTATTACTATTTCCATTGCTGTTGTTATTGTAATTATTTCCATTGTTATAGTTATTTCCATTGTTGTTGTTGTTTAGAGAATTGCCATTGTTGTTTCCGTTGTTTCCATTATTTCCGTTATTGTAATTGTTTCCATTATTACTATTCGCATTGCTGTTGACATTGTAATTATTTCCATTGCTGTTGACATTGTAATTATTTCCATTGTTTTTGCCATTGTAATTATTCCCAATGTTGTTATTGTTGTTGTAATTGTTGTTGTTATAATTGTTATTGTTTTTCAGATTGTTTCCATAAGTGGTTTTTACGTAAACACCATAGCCATCGTTGCCGTCGTTACTGTTTTCATCACAAATAACTGCAAAAAACACATGATGATGCCTGAATATTAGGATAACGTAACACAAACAGTCATAACGATACTACAAGAGTAAATAAAAACGTGAGCAAAGGTATGCAAACCATTGAATGTATATGAAGTACAATTAACGAATACCGCACCAGCCAATAAATCAAGTGCAAAAGATTTAAGTTTATTAAAATGATTACCCATTGCATAAGACTTAAAAATTAAATTATATGTAAAGGTACTAAAAAGTATATATAATAAAAAAATATATGGGATAACAATGCCATAATAAATCAGTTACGCCGTATAACGCTTTGAAACTTCAACGGACGAATATAGCTTCCAAGACGAATTTGTAAACTTCAACAAGGGCAATGATAGACAAATAACGCTGATAATTGCATTTCTAATTATTTTAACGCAACAATCCTCATTTATCGCATCATTTTAATAAATCAATTTCGATCTAGTATTGTTGTAAATGGGTCGTCAAAAGAACATTTTTACAAGTTTTGCTCAACTAATCGAATGTAGTTGCCCCGGCGTGAAGTTGTTTTGAAATATGTTACAACTATTAGTAGTACGTATTGGTTTAAAAGTTTACACAAGTGTTCGTGTAGGTTAGAAGAAGCTTGGAACAATGTCCAGTAACTCAGAATCATATTTTGACAGAATTACCCCCCTTTTGTACTTAGAAAATCCAGATTAAAGTTTTTCATTTTGTGTGATATATCTGTAACTATGCTTAACAGTTTCCACCTGAAGCCTTCCACAACTGTTTGGGTTGTATACCAAGGTCAGAGGAGACAATTCCAACTCTAACCAACTTGGTGACGTGATTATCCCCTTTTTGTTCTTAGTAAATCCAGAATGAAGTTGATCATTTGGTGTAATGTATCTACCACTAAGATTTTCAATTTACTACAACATCACAGCTGAAGTGTTTAATTACCGCGTCTCTGATCGCCATTATGACATAATTATGTCCCTATTCATGCTTAGAAAATCGAATTAAATTTCTTCATATTGTGTAATAAATCTGCAACTTTGATGGACATTTAACTGAAACTGGGTAAACATACAGAAAACTGACAAAGTGGTAGAATTGTCAAACGTGCTATCTTACGGACAACTCATGTCAAGTGCTAATCGTTCGTTGAAGAGGATGCTGTTACATTTAAAACTCACGTTGAACATGTTTAAACATATTTAAACAATTGAAAGAGAAATTAGATTATTACAGGGCACGCCGCATACATAAGGCAATGCTTTCCGACACAGACCGCCGGGAAAACAACAGTCAACAAAACGTTAGGCACTGAGGAGGTCCAAGGGTTAATATGTATTGGAATAGGGTGCAAAGAATGGTCTCGCCGACCTTAACACAACTAAAGAGAACTTAGGGGTACAACAAGAGGGAAAAGTTTAAATGTATGGCATAATAATATGCCGAAAGGGGGGAGAACATGAATATTATATTAAGTAACACAAATTGTACATGGGAAAAGGGAAACTTATCTTACATCTAAAAACATAAAAATAAAACAAACTGTGTTCAGGTTCAACCAATGATTGCTAAAACAATCAATTTTAAAGTCCGACCTTCAGATGAATATTTCTACAATCACTTCTATATTCTGACAATTGGTTCCAGCGGAAAATATTTGTACGGTCGAGTGTCACACTAAACAGCCCAGGCTACCGGGGTATTTTTATGAATGATCAGAATAATCTTATACAACTACACTGAAAATATGTTACACGAAAACCACACTTTGATTTGAATTAAGTTTTAATATTATATATTTTGCAAACGATAACGCCTGTAACATTCTTGTGAAAGTGATTGGCCAATTTGCTCAAAAGAATTAGCGTTTTTAAAGTCAATATAAGCATACAAGCACTGACGACAGACGAAAACAAACACGTGACCTCACCTAATCGAATTAAAACACCAAAGCGTTCTAGGACGTACATACATAGCGCGGTCATTCAACAATTATTATTTGCATTTATAAAGAAATGGATAATACTAAAGTCGTACATATGTGTATTGTCGATTGCAGTTAGCGCCTCCCTTTGTCATAGTTCATTGATATTTATTACATTGGTTAGACATGAAAGAGCATACACTTTATAACGTTAATATGCCCGATGGATGGTTTAAGATCTAAAATACACGTATACCTAAAATCAACTTACTGAGCTTACACGGTATATTTGTAAACAATCATTAATATAAACGCCAAACATTCAGCTAAAGTTGTAAACGAATTAAGATGGAACAATGACCCTACAAAAACAAACATAACTGCACATTAATTCCACAAAATAAATTGTAAAATTACAAACAGAAGGAAACAATGGAAGGTAAAATATAACTCACCGGCAGCAATGCATACTGCAAGAGCGATCAGGAGACGACCCGTCATTGTGGAACACTTTCTAGTCTATCTGCCTTACGGAAAAAGCGAAATAATTCCTGTAATTGTAGCTAGAACTATAGTACTATTTTCGAAAATAGTGTGTCTTTTATATACCTGAAATTCACGCCCGGTCGCTTGTATTCGATTGTTGTCGAAATGTGGACAGACTGTGTATTGTACATACACGTGAGCAATTGTTAAATCTACCACAGAATCTGACGGCTAACACTAATTAATTATTTGCAAGTGTCACCTTATTTCCGGATCGCCAAGATACCATCTATATCGAGTCAGAAAGGGCTGTCCGAAAAGAGCACAACACTTTTGCCGAAATGCCAGCAAACAATAAAGCATTTTTAAAGGCAATTATCTGTCATGTGTCTGCTAAAATATCGTCGTACCATATTTTGCATATGATTTCACATTCTATCCAGATCTACAGTATGCTTGGTAAGCATTTTTGTTTACATACATACCTTGTTAATTATCTGGAACCACAAAATAATTATACATACAATTAGCCTTGTAAGTTTTAGTACGTAGGTTTACGTTTCCGTAGCTAAGTTCAACGTATCTGGGGGTTTTACTGTCCAGGAAAGTGAGAAATAACTTTATTTAAACTTAAAGCTTCTTTATAAAAAGAGATTACGTGTAAACAGTTCATATATACCTTAGTTTTCCCAGGGGTCTGTGTTGGCAGGCATTGTCTTGCGTATGTGGCGTTCCCTGTAGCAACTTAATCTCTCTTTTACATACTAGACGACTCTTTCCCTTGGTGGATCTTGCATCAATGTTGTTTTCGTCTTCTTGTTATGACCTGGAAAAAATCAAATTATCATTCAACATCATCTTGGAAAGAGAGAGTGTACGTTGGTACAAGGAACGTCACATTGATTTTCATAGAGTACCGATTCTTGAAATTAGTATTATAATTATACTCACAGTCAATTTGTAGATTAATATTAATTTAATCAAATACAACATGTACAACAGTTACATTACTTCTAGTAAATGTGATGTCATCTTGCCAAGTCACAAATGTCTTCTGAACACATATAAATCTGACAAACGCGTGTAAAGTAACGTTTGGCAAGAAAAAGAGGCAAGTGATATATTTAATAAACGTCCTTCAATAAGTTACATTTTAATACACCTGCATTCAAAATTAAAATACATGCGTGTAATTTTATCTAGCTAGCAAGAGTAAGTGAAAGTGTTTCCGTTTGATGAGAAATATCATTTACATCCAGAAGCGATTATCATTGAAAGAAACGAAAATTGCAGAAATATAGTTAAACAATTTGACTGTACTTAAATGCAAGTTGTGTTGTACATACAATCAGTTGTAGAAATACACTACATACTTTGAAAATAAAGATTCACCAGCGTATCTGTAGAGTTTATGACATAGATGTTATAATTTCTTGCAACATTGCATTATAAATTGATTATAAATGTATATAAACTCTAATTCAATACAGAAGTATATGCAGTGGTCCAACACTGCATCAATGTGACCTACTACGCCCTGCTGTGATAATTACCCCCACAATTAACAACTATTACGCAAACACTGACACGATAAGACTAATATGTGTAAAAGCATTTATATCGACTACAGTATAATTCGGATTATAGAGTGCCTGTCATATTATTGATTTTTAATCGTATTTAAGATTGAATCAATGCCTTTAACACATGATCATATTGATTGTTATGTTACCTAATGTAGAATTATGAAAAATACAAAAGTCTCTAACTTATAAGGTATTATTAATTGGATTTATTGAATTACATTTTTATGCGTGTTCCAATCGGTTACAACTCATGTTTACAGCATTTTTGTATGTATCACTGAGCCAGATATTTCTATAGATTACATTTATACTACTATACAGTAAAACTTCGAAACCTCGAACTGCCGTCAGACCTAGCAATTAGTTCGAGCCATCTATTGTTCGAGGCATATACGGTATACGCGTATATGTCCTAACTGACAGTCAAAGCACAGAAAAGGGCCCATTAGGTACACAAATCACAATTCAAAATTGTTACCCTAGAGCATTATTTTCCTCTACGAAAAATCTTTTGAAATGAAGCTATGGTGCATAGTTTTCAGGTATGGCGTTTTGAAAATACATCGTAATTTGTGCATAGCTTGTCAGGTTTTATGGACGGAATAACGTCGCAAAACACCCATACTTAATTTCAGCTAGGTTTGAAATCATTTGACATGTTGAATGATTCATTGAAATACCTGCTAAGAAATAAAATATCTAATACATTTTCTGCACAATGTAATTTTGCTGTAATTTCTACATCTATTTAAGAATGAATTGTAGGTCAAAATCTTAAGTTAATTATAGTCAATGCTTTCATACAGTTTTAATCAAACGAGATGCGTCTATAGCGGTGCATATTCTGAAGAATCGAATTTTCTACAATTTCTATAACGACTAAACAAATTATAATGATAATTTATGGAAGAATTCAAATATCAACCACTTTTTAACAAAGCATGTATTTTGCATATCGCATTGCAAATCTTCCTTTTATTAAAGGAGCATAAATATGTTTGTCTCTTATAACTTATGATTTTGGGCTATAAATTGAATTTTCAAGTTTACATAACTTCTGTAAAATAGTGTAGCTTAAATTACTCTGCAAAATCGAATAAAAGAATGCATTCAGACATTATATATTACATCGCGATAACGCAAACAACCTCTAGCGAACTTATTCAAATTACTGAAAGAATGTCTTGCCCACTGACATTCAATGGGGGAATCCTCTACAGTCCAGAATCTCCTCTAATCCGAACTTTATAATTTATCTGAGGGGTGTTCGGATTAGGGAGATTCCACTGTACATGTACAACTGGCAAGTAATTATCACGAAGTGCGAATAACATGTGTCGCCAATCTTACCCGTCAACAAATACTCGTATATTAAGCGGTCAATGAAAGGTGTGAATTATTGTATTATTCGACCTATATATGGTGAACAATGAATGAAATGATAGCTAGGGACCACACATCCTGTTCAAGTGTTCGACATATCTCTGTTCGAGTGATCTACTGTTAGATAATATGAAATAAGAAGGGGTTTCGCCGGCACTTAAGAACCTGTTCGAGGTATCTACTGTGTTCGAGCCAAAACTGTTCGAGGTTTCATAGTTTTACTGTATATTAATATATCGATACTGACCACACTGATATAAAATTGTTATAATCACGTGTACCTTTAAGGAGACCAAATGTACCTTATAATGTTAAGGTGTAAAAACTAGTTATTTACGACATGGTGAAGTTGACGACTTTCTTAATTGCAAAACAAAATCTAAAATAAAAACAATACGGGACCTATACGATTAACGGTCTTGCCAAAATCTTCGCAAACATATATCGTCAAATTGCATGAATCATTGAGATAAATGGGCTTGAGTGCAAATTTAACAGCATGAATCAGGTTAAGAAAGCAATAAAAAATGCTGGATTTTTCTTTGCATTTAAACATGTCCAACTTTCTTGCTCGTCGCAAGCTACTCCAGATCTGCTCGATATTGACTATATTATGCTTTAACCAATTATAAATACAGTCACACCTGTCTGTAAAGACCACCCATGGGAACAGCAAAATGTGGTCTTTGTTTACAGGTGGTCTCTATTAACAGATTAAATATCATTGAAAATGGTCTGATGGGAGATAAAATTGGTGGTCTTTGCAGACAGGTTTGCAATAGTGGTATTTGTTCGCAGGTGGTCTTTAACACAGGTTTGACTGTACTCTACTTTAACGTCTACTGATCAGTATCGTTAGCGACTAAATTAGCCACCCGCTATGTTAAGCCAGCATGCTGAAATTGTCCCGGGCTGTACTTATTTATCAGTATGTATTTTACATTCATAGTACTTATTGTAACATCTATCTAAAAAAAATGATATCGATTTATGTAATTATGTACCATTACGTTTTGTCTTGTATTTCGTTTCGGCAAGGTAGGTTGTATAATGGTGGCTACATAGCTTTCTAGCAATGCAGACATACATTTGTCCCTGTTGCTTTTCAATAATGACATTGACCGACACAAGTACTTATTTTGTAATTTCTTTAAAAATCGCGAATTTGAATTGTTGATGATGAAGGCATTATTATTTCACCATATGTGCATTGATGATTAAAAATCGATAATAAATCTATATTAAACCGTTAATAATATAGTTAGCGAAGACAAAGATATTAATGTATGGTGTTTGTGTCGTGAACAAGAATATGAACGCATGACATAATGTGCTTATGATGACTGCCCAACACAATGGATACATTATGAATGTGTTAATATAAAGCAATTTCCTACAGGGAAATGTGTTTGCCTAGAAAGCGCTGATGGTTGAACACCTGTACGTGATGATGTATTACTTGCATCTATTTATAACATGCAAACATCTGATTAATAAGACTCTTAACACCATACAAGTCTTCACTAACTATATTATTAAACATATATATGTAATTAAAGGAATTAAACCTTCAGTTTATTTCAATACGCATATTACCAACCACTTTTGTAATAATGTTCATTATCAGTAGAATTCATTGGACTCGACCGATATTAAAACAAACAACCAAATCGCCACAATATTTCAACAACGTCACAATTTCCAGTTTTACAACTTGGACAACAGTGCAACCTCACCAAAGCAACATCCTTTGGGAAACACAAAATGTGACTGTTGTCGCTAGGTTATTGCTTTAGAGAAGTGTTTCTCAATACAGGATAATGCACTGAAAGAAATAACTAGTCAAACTGACTAGAGGCCCTAGTAAACTTGAGATTCCGCCTAGTCAAGCACAGAGTGACTTGTCCCCACTAGTCATCCTGATTAGATGCCTTAGTAAACGTAACATTCTGCCAAGTCAAATATAGAATGACTGAAAACAATGCAAAGTCAGTAACAGAATAAGGCATAAAGTAGTATTTTCTCTCTACAAGAACAGAGTGAATGTAAGATTATTTCTCCCCACCCCCGTTACAAGTCAATATTGTTTTATTGTTGGATGTCATGTACATGCATGTATGTAACTTAAAGATACATGAAAACCTCAGCTATGTTTATCTGTTTACCTATATAACTGATAATAATTTGATGTTGATGTTTGTGAATTTCAGGTGCTAGAGAAATTCACAGTCGTCTCATCGACAGTCAAACTGCCTATTAAAGCTAGTCACCATATGTCATATGCCTAGTAAAGTGATTTTTTGCAGAGTCGTCTCAATGACAGTCAAGTTGAATATTTAAGCTAGTCAGCACAACCTAATGCCTAGCAAAGTGACTTTTCGCAGAGTCGTCTCAAGGACAGTCAAGTTGAATATTTAAGCTAGTCAGTATAACTTAATGCCTAGCAAAGTGACGTTTTGCAGAGTCGTCTCAGGGACAGTCATGTTGACCATTTAATCTAGTCAGCATGACTTAATGCCTAGCAAAGTGACTTTTTGCAGAGTCGTCTCAAGGACAGTCATGTTGACCATTTAATCTAGTCAGCATGACTTAATGCCTAGCAAAGTGACGTTTTGCAGAGTCGTCTCAGGGACAGTCATGTTGACCATTTAATCTAGTCAGCATGACTTAATGCCTAGCAAAATGACTTTTTGCAGAGTCGTCTCAAGGACAGTCATGTTGACCATTTAATCTAGTCAGCATGACTTAATGCCTAGCAAAGTGACGTTTTGCAGAGTCGTCTCAAGGACAGTCATGTTGACCATTTAATCTAGTCAGCATGACTTAATGCCTAGCAAAGTGACTTTTTGCAGAGTCATCTCGAGGACAGTCATGTTGACCATTTAATCTAGTCAGCATGACTTAATGCCTAGCAAAGTGACTTTTTGCAGAGTCGTCTCAAGGACAGTCATGTTGAATATTTAAGCTAGTCAGCATAACTTAATGCCTAATAAAGTGACTTTTTGCAGAGTCGTCTCAAGGACAGTCAATTTGAATATTTAAGCTAGTCAGCATAACTTAATGCCTAGTAAATTTACTTTAATTAAACTAGTGCCTTGGCTATATATTTTTTTTCTTGAAGATAAAGTTGCTGAAAGGAGAGTTGCTTCGAAGCGTTTCTTCTGTATACCATACAAGTTTTGAGTCTGCATACTGTTCAATGACTTAGTGCTTTGATTAATTAAATGTCACTTATATTTGTTTTATATTACACAAGGACACAATTAACACGTCATTACAACCCGAAGAATGACACAAAAAAACTAAAATGAGAAAAGGCGTCGTGGAACTCAGGCGACGAATTGGATCTTCAATAGGCTCACTATTACTGTCTGAAGCTACATGTGTTGTATCTTCAATTATGTATTATCTTGTCATGGACTGTATTAAAAATTACGTCATTGCAGCCGAACTTGCAATTGTTTTACTTCTCTTTGTGTTGCCAAAATTGGAACTATCAAGATTGTATGGCCAATTATGTTAGTTTTCATTGCCATGTTTTGAGTTGCGATTGAAACACACCTAAGCAAGTATTTCAAATAAATATTAAATGTATTGTGTGACTCACTTTCTCAATCCCTAATGTTTTAATTATGCAGTTGTTTCTCTGGGATCTGTGTGGGGTAGCATTGTCTCGTGTATGTCACATCTTAACCTTTCGTTCACATGTGTTACTGACAACCATTTTTCAGAATATATATCATCCTTTAATTGTTTCAGGTTAAACCGATATTACTGACGAATTTTCTTAGACTGCATATAATTATTTTTGAAACAAGTTGTAAGTTTTGAGGTACAACCCTTGTAAACTCACTGCTTCGGACTGATGGTTTAACTTAAACAAGTCTGCCAAATTGTTGTAGTGAGTTTTAGATTGTTATGACATAATGGGAGAGTACAACCCTTAAGCTAGTAAAAATAGGATTATTAGTTTGTATTACATGATTGTTCATGTTTTATTTCATTTAGGGTATATTTGTTTTGCTTATGATACTATTAAATTGAATAAACCTGTAGTTTTGATGTTAACGCTGAATGAACTGGAGGATTGAAATTTAAATGTTTCCATTCATGTAAGATATAGAAATGGATAGAGTAATTTGGCTTTGTCAGATTCATCATTTGAGCGCTGCTATGGGATTTACCACCTCTTCTGTATGGGACGTCATTTAAAAAACACAAGTTTTTTAAAGTCATATATAATGATATTGTATACAGTAAAACCTCAAAAATAAGACCATCATAGGGACCCTTGAAAACTGGTCTTATTATTGATGTTGTCTTAATATTGAGGCTAAATAAAGAGCAAAACAGTGAAATTGGACTTGAACATTGTGTTTTAAATGTTGAGGTGGTCTTATCATTGAGGTGGTCTTCAAGTGAGGTTTTACTATAATTATATCGATGTTTGTATAAGTTAAAATTATCTCAGAGTTGACTGGCGTTTTTAGTTGCTCTCTCTTATTTGATGTCATTTTGTATAATTTATTTTCAAGCACTTCCTTTCCGTCTCTAATATCTAAATGACATTGATTGGCTTCCCAGTGTGACAGTACATATTGTCAATATTCTAGACGGATAATAGTATTTCTCTCATGTTGACACTATCTGTACTTTCACACAGGAAGCCATCTGATAGTTATACAGTGTCACGTATGCATCGTCAATTTCGTATCATCGGTAAATGTCTTTCAGCTTACGTGTTTTCCTTTCACGCCAACCTACCCGGGAAAAATGCCTTTTTTACATTTGTCCGTGGTCATTGTTTTACAATGAAGATCACCGACTTGTGATGTCTTGGGTTGCATATTGATATATCGCTGGCCGCATATGGTATGCTTACAATGCAATCAATGTATTAATGAAATATATTACCTTACGTATGTACTGGTGCTTCAACCTATGTTTACGGAAAACTTAAGACAGCTAAATATTTCTTCGTTTAAATGTTGAACATGTTTACGTTTCCAGTTACTCTTTCTGTTTTGTTGTGTTTTCATTCTTATTTCGTGACCAACTGATATGTGGGGAGGCTCTGTTATGTGAATAATCACATTGGTTTTTTTTCATTTGCATCCGCAATATATATTCAGCATTCGACCATAATACGTAGATTGATAATTATAAAGTAAAATCACTATTTAAGCATGCCTGTTTGGACGATGAATACAATATTGCTTGTTCACTTTTCACTATCACATAACTTTGTGTTCAGACATAATAAAGTTATAGACTCGGCCAGACGCATTGTGTCAACTAATCAAACAATTGAATTTCCTTGTGCTAATGAATGTTCTGAGAATTAAGATCCCACTGGAGTTTAATTCACCAAAGTATAATTTTAACATTTTAAGATGCATCTGTCTCAATTTTGACATTCGTTGTCACATCAACGGTAAAACTGACATGTTAAGAACTCAGATAATAGGCAATATTCTTGGTAAATTTATTTATTAACTGATGTTTTCTTGTATGCAACGCAATGTTTAAATACACACATTGACATAGCATCCGGTGTAAAGAGGCCCATGATGTTAGGTATATCACATTGATATACTTTACTAACAAGGCGCTCGTGTTAAAACAGTAACCAAACAGAGTAATTAAAGTTTATTCGACGAATTGTACATTTGTACTTTAAATAAAACAAGTTTAACGTCTTCATGAGACATCCATGTTGTTGTTGCTTTCTTCTCACTCCTCTGGAGACCACCAACTCTGTTTCCTTTTTGACGTCTCCCGAAAGGTCGATTTACACGCTGGTGCAGTATCCATTGTATTGGACTACCTTGCCCCTGGTGAAAGTGAAAGAAATACA
The DNA here is from genome assembly GCA_032209605.1 of Mactromeris polynyma. Taxonomy (NCBI): domain Eukaryota; kingdom Metazoa; phylum Mollusca; class Bivalvia; order Venerida; family Mactridae; genus Mactromeris; species Mactromeris polynyma. The sequence continues at coordinate 10,073,229 of JASFXZ010000012.1, forward strand.
ATGTATTTTAATAAATCAGTATACATTTATTTAGTATATAGATCCAAAGAAAATATTGTTGTGTCAGTTACTGTCTTGTGTCCGTTTCATTGCAAGAGTACAAACGATGTGATGTTGTTTTAATTTCCCTTATTATAGATTTGACCCTTTTGATGTTTATGTTCATAATTGCATGAGCCGTGTCTTGAATGATTAATTTGAGTATGTGCGTGGCCCGTGTTCGACTTGGTTTTTTTGCAAGGTATATATTGGTTATGACACTTTGGCTAATATGTTCTTTTGTGTGTAAATTTATGTGTTTCCATTCTTTCGTCTTTGTAAGTTTTCTGGCTTCCTTGTATTTTTGTCAATCTCATGTGGTTGAAATAATTCATTGTTGGCTTGAAACTCGTTTTAAGCAGAGCGTCAGTCTTATTGTTGTTCGATTTTACTCGCCATTCAAACGAAACGATGTTACATTTATATGTCAGTTCAAACACAAGACTTAATATGTTTTTTTTTCATATTATGATATATGCTCCGACTTTGGTTATGGAGCAATCGTACCAAACGCGAACAATCCAACGTACAAAACAATCCAAAAAGGGAAGAACCCAAAATTTGACAAATACGACTGAAATATCATCGTTAGATCTATAGCAAAAGCGCATACTGGCCTTCGAATTGTACGGGGAAGGTGAATGTTTACACATAATATCATGAATCTTAAGTTGTATGCCCATTTCAGACTCTAATTCGTGCAGAGTAATGTTAATTGGGTACAAATAAAAGGACATTTTTCTGACAAAAGGCTGTGGAATAAGTTTATTGGCTGCTGTGTCCATACGCGATGGTGTTGGTTGTGACTTTTATTGACGTTGACGTTGTTTCACATTATGATAATATGTTACAGGGTGGGCAGTAGTCCAAACCATTTTTTCTGGATGTCCAACCAGCGCTTATACTTTCTTTTCCAAGTTCTGCCCTTAACCAGGATTAGAAAACGGTACGTAATCAGCTCTTATTATTACACGGAACCACAATACGAATATGCCGTATACTTACTGGCAATCAGCTTTGCACTTGTTGTCATAGGTTTCATTTTCATAGGTGCAGACGGGTTCAACATCATGTGGACAGTAGCATCCGAGAGTTTGTGGGGCTGGAACGTATACCGGCACTTTTACTATAATTGGTGTAGACGTGCAAGGGCAAGTACCATCACACTCTTTGCTGTTCCACCTAAAGAACGAAAGGGATAGACGATATTTAATGAAAAATGTAAGAATGACAATAATACAGGAATCTGATTCGGCCGTTAGATTGCGCATCACATAAACTGGAAATTACCGCATAATAAGCGACGGATTGTTCAGTTCGTTCTTAGAATAGCATTTGTTAAATTGAAAATCGAGGGAAGAAATAGTTTTGTTCAAGTGGAACCATAAATGCGTTCCATTTGCTTCAGTAACAAAATAATTGTAAAATACTCAAATGACTGAAGTAGGTATATATCGTTTTCATGGTTTAACTTCAACTATTAAGTTTTAAAGATAATTTTAATTATAATAATTTACAATTGCATTAGGTGATCCGTTCTAATAATGTTACGTATTCGTTATGCCCGATTCCACATAAACTGCAAGCAGAGGATTCTGTGAAATATAGCCTGAAATCTAGGGACTAGTTACTAAATAAACTTACTCGCACTCCAGGAAGCAATCGTTGTCATAATTTTTGCCGTCAGCGGAGCAACATGGTCGAATTGGTAAATTCCCACAGGTTTTCTGGCAATTATAGTTAAGACCGTTGTTGTTGTTGCCATTGTTGTAATTGTTGTTGTTTTTATAATAATTACTGTTGCTGTCAACATAGCCAATATTGTCGTTGTTAGCTCCATTGTTATAGTTATTTCCATTGTTGTTGTTATTTCCATTGTTGTTGTTATAATTATTATTGTTGTTGTTGTTATAGTTGTTGCTGTTATAATTATTATTATTATGGTAATTGTTGCTGTTGCCGTCAACATTATTAATGTTGGCACTGTTAATGTTGGTGTTAAGTTTGTTTGAGTTTGGTAAGTTGTTGTTGTTGTAGTTATTTCCATTGTTGTTGTTATAATTACCGTTGTTACCATTGCTATGTCCATTGTTGTTGTTATAATTGCCACTGTTAACATTGTTATTTCCGTTATTGTTGTTATAATTGCCGTTGTTTCCATTGTTATTTCCTTTGTTGTTGTTATAATTGCCATTATTGCCATTGTGATTTCCATTGTTGTTGTAGTTATTGCCATTGTTACCATTGTTATTTCCTTTTGTGATGTAGTTATTGTTTCCATTGTTATTGCTATTGCCATTGTTGTTTCCGTTATTGCCATTGTTATTGTTATTTCCGTTGTTGTTGTTGTTTAGAGAATTGCCATTGTTGTTTCCGTTATTGCCATTGTTATTGTTATTTCCATTGTTGTTGTTGTTTAGAGAATTGCCATTGTTGTTTCCAATATTTCCATTATTGTTATTGTTTCCATGATTTCCGTTATTGTAATTGTTTCCATTATTTCCGTTATTGTAATTGTTTCCATTGTTATTGTTTCCATTATTGTTATTGTTTCCGTTGTTATTGTTCCCATTGTTGTTTCCATTGTTACCATTATTGTTGTTTGCGTTGTTATTGTTATTCAGCCCGTTGATGTTGCTGTTATAGGGCCAGTATTTTTTATTGTTATTATCATTTCCATTGATGTTGTTATTCCCATTGTTATTATTATTACTAATTACATTGTTGTTGTTATTGTAATTATTTCCATTGTTGTTGTTATTACTATTCCCATTGCTGTTGACATTGTAATTATTTCCATTGCTGTTGACATTGTAATTATTTCCATTGCTGTTGACATTGTTATTATTTCCATTGCTGTTGACATTGTAATTATTCCCATTGTTGTTGTTGTTGTAATTGTTGTTGTTATAATTGTTATTGTTGTTCAGATTGTTTCCATCAGTGGTTTTGACGTAAACACCATAGCCATTGTTGCCGTCGTTACTGTTTTCATCACAAAAAACTGAAAACAACACATGATGATGCCTGAATATTAGGATAATGTAACATAAACAGTCATAAAGATACTACAAGAGTAAATAAAAACGTGAGCAAAGGTATGCAAACCATTGAATGTATATGAAGTACAATTAACGTATACCGCACCAGCCAATACATCAAGTGCAAAAGATTTAAGTTTATTAAAATGATTACCCGTTGCATAACACTTAAAAAATAAATTATATGTTAAGGTACTTAAAAGTATATATAATAAAAAAATATATGGGATAACAATGTCATAATAAATCAGTTACGCCGTATAACGATTTGAAACTTCAACGGACGAATAAAGCTTCCAAGACGAATTAATAATCTTTAGCAAGGGCTATGATAGACATATAGCGCTGATAATTGCATTTCTAATTATTTTAACGGAACCATCCTTATTTAGCGCAGCATTTTCATAAACAATTTCGATCTAGTATTGTTGTGAATGGGTCGTCAAAAGAACATTTTACAAGTTTTGCTCAACTAATCGAATTTAGTTGCCCCGGCGTGAAGTTGTTTTGAAATAAGTTACAGCTATTAGTAGTACTTATTGGTATGAAAGTTTACACAAGTGTTCGTGTAGGTAAGAAGAAGCTTTGGAACAATGTCCCGTAACTCAGAATCATATTTTGACAGAATTACCCCCCTTTTGTACTTAGAAGTCCAGATTAAAGTTTTTCATTTTGTGTGATATATCTGCAACTATGCTTGACAGTATCAACCCGAAGCCTCCCATGTTTAGGTCGTATACCAAGGTCAGAGGAGAAAAACCCAACTCAAACCAACTTGGTGACTTGATTATCCCTTTTTGTACTTAGTAAATCCAGAATGAAGTTGATCATTTGGTGTAATGTATCTACCACTAAGATTGTCAATTTACTACAACATCACAGAAGTGTTTAATTACCGCATCTCTGATCGTCATTATGACAGAATTATGTCCCTATTTTAATATGCTTAGAAAATTCGAATTAGATTTCTTCCTATTGTGTAATAAATCTGCAACTATGATGGACATTTAACTGAAACTGGGTAAACATACAGGGCACGCCACATACATAAGGCAATGCTTTCCGACACAGACCGCCGGGAATACAACAGTCAACAAAGCGTAAAGAGGTGCAATGATTAATATGTATAGGAATGTGGTGCAAATAATGGTCTGGTCGACCTTGTAACAACTAAAGAGAACTTAGGGGTACAACAAGAGGGAATACGTTCAATGTATGGTATACATCATGGAACAAGTCATGAAAGTCAAGTAATGATATGCCAAAAGGGGGGAGAACATGAATATTATATTAAGTAACAAGAATTGTACATGGGGAAAAGCGGAACTTAACTTACATAAAAAATGAATATAAACAATCTTTGTTCAGGGTCATCCAATGGTTATTTAAACAATCAATTTTACAGTCTGACCTTCAAATTAATAGTTCTACAATCATTTTAATATTCTGACAATCGGTTCCAGCTGAAAATGTGTGTACTGTCGATTATCACACTAAGCATCCCCGGCTACTTGGATATGTTTATTAATGATCAGAAATGTATTATACAACTACACTGAAATTGTGTTCAAGTCGTTTAGTCTTTTCCCCCCAGGAAACCACATTTTGATTTGAATTGAGTTTTTATATTAGATACTTTGCAAACGATAACGCCTGTACCATTCTTGTAAAAGAGATCGGCCAATTCGCTCCAAAGAATTAGCGTTTTTTAATGTCAATATCAGCATACAAGCACTGACGACAGACGAAAACAAACACATGACCTCGCCTTATCGAGCTAAAACATCAAAACGTTCTTGGACGTACATAAAGAGCGCGGTCATTAAACAATTATTTCAATTATAAAGAAATTGATAATACTAAAGTCGTACATATGTGAATTGTCGATTGCAGTTAGTCCCTCCCTTTGTCATAGTTTATTGATATGTATTACATTGGTTAGACATGAAAGAGCATACAGTTTACAACGTTAATATGTCCGATGGATGGTTTAAGATTTAAAATACACGTATACCTAAAATCAACTAACTGAGCTTACATGGTATATTTGTAAACAATCATTAATTATAAACGTCAAACATTCAGCTAAAACTGTAAACGAATTAAGATGGAACAATGACCCTACAAAAACAAACAAAACTGCTCATTAATTCCTTAAAAATAAATGGTATGAGTTCAAACAAAAAGAAACAAGGGAATGTAAAATAAAGACTCACCGGCAGCAATGCATATTGCAAGAGCGATCAGGAGACGACCCGTCATTTTGGAACACTTTCTAGTCTATCTGCCTTACGGAAAAAGCGAAATAATTCCTGTAATTGCAGTTAAAACTATAGTACTATTTTCGAAAATAGTGTGTCTTTTATATACCTGAAATTCACGCTCGGTCGCTTTTATTCGATTTTTTATCGAAATATGGACAGACTGTGTATTGTACATACACGTGAGCAATTGTTAAATCTTCAACACAATCTGACGGCTAACACTAATTAATTATATGCAATTGTCACCATATTTCCGGATCGCCAATATACCGTCTATATCGAGTCAGAAATGGCTGTCCGAAAAGAGCTCCAAAATCCTGACAAAAAACTTTTGCCGAAATGCCAGCAAACAATAAGGCATTTATCTGTCGTGTGTCTGAAAAAATATCGTCGTACCAAATTTTGCATATGAATGTAATAAGCATTGTTTGTACATACATACCTTGTAAATTATCTCGAACCGCAAACTAATTATACATACAATTGACCCTTCCTCATTCGCACTGTAGCCACGCCCACCTTAGCATATGGTGCTCGTTGTAACCTTCATTAGACAAGCGCTTTACAATAATAAAGGTAATTTAATTTTGGAGTACCTTCCAAGCGAGTTTGCGTTGAATTATCTTTGTGATCAAACTTTGACTTTGCATTTTATGCCTGCCTGGTTTCCTGATGAGAAAGTAGTACTTAAAACCGTCTGTGACAGACCAAAAATGATCAAAGGATAATCAACATCATAGCTAAGCGTCTGATTGGAATGGACATATTTTATACTACAGCGACAAAAATTGCACAAAATTGACATCTTTTTGATAATATAAGGATATTTTGTAATGTCTATTATAATCTGACATCAACAATGTTTTTTAAAAGTCCATGTGGTAAATATTTTGTTTTCAAATTAGTAAATAATTTAGAGAGCAGACGGACATTACAATATCAGGATTATTTATAAAATCATCAATAAATCATTCAACACATATTTCTAAAAATTCCAGAAATTATGCCTCAAAGAAACAAAGCCAGTTTTGGCTTGGACAAAATATATAATATTACGCAATAAACAATATTGTCCTCTGTGTGCACTATCTAAATATCAATCTTGTCCAGACCCCTAATCAGCATTTCTCTTTTTTTGCCCCCTGTTTGAATCCAATATACATCCAATCAGTGTTTCCTGTCACCATCTGACACATTTATACAGTACAAACTAACTAAAAGACCACTGATCAGGTCTGTGTTGAATGTTATAAAATGTTTATTATTTAAGAACTTAATTCATTATAGGTGTGATTTTTAGGGTTTAAACATGATATAATACTCATTTCTGTCCTATCATAAAGTGTAAACACCAGTGAAAATGAAATAATGAAGAAATCAGAACTTTTCTAACTCTTATAAATTACGTTTTAAAGAAATACTCAACAGTCAGTAACCAATACCAGTAAATCACCTGTATTTTTATTTTTTCACTAGTATTAACAAAAATAATTTTTCTGCATGTATGTTAATGGCTATACTATTTTTTAATCTCAATAATTATTGATGTTATAATTGATTCTGGGCATTTTTAGTTTTACAAACTAGGCCTTTATAACTAATTTTAAAAACTTATGTCCATCCTAAGCAAATGAAATATCCAGATACTTTCCTAAATGCTGGGAAAAGTCAAATGTTGTAGTTTATCAAAATAATATAATATTCATTCAACACGCAGATCAATTGATCATATCAGACATTTATATAAATTGCAACTTATTTAAACCAGAAGATGAGAAGGAAAGTTTGGCGAGATAAACATTCATCGCTTTCTAACTATTGATTCGAATGACGTAATTAAGCAAGAATTTAGCTTATCAGTGTAAAATTGTATGTTGTTGCTTGCATATGTATGTTAAACAAACATATTTTATGTTTTTACATTGTGTTTCATCATCTATACTTTTCATTAATGTCTAATGTCTGCCCCCTCGCAGTAAAGCCGATATAAATACATATTTCATTTTTTCTAGTCTCTCATGATATCTGCTGTCCGAATAACGCAATCCGTAGCTGTATCTTTTCACTATTGTCACATTTTAACATAATATAATATAATCACAATGCTATCATCATCAGAAATCTATTAAACCTTTTTTTTTTTCGCGCGGTTATCTCTTCCTGTTTGTCTAAGGTTTGTCTTAGGTAAGTGGGGAGTTCACATATAAATAATACTCTTTACATTTTAAAAAGGGACGTCGTACACTACTCCCAGATTTACACCCTGTTTTAAGGCGTTTTTGCTGTGTATAATGCACAGATGAAAATGAAGACGAAAACATACGAATGGTTTATAAACTCTCTTCATTTTCGTAATATTTTTAATAAAATTGCACATAATTTCATCAGCAAAACACGAACACATACAATATCTTAGAACTTTCTAAGAGAAATTGATCAAAAACCTTAGAACGTTCTAAGTGAAATTGATCAAAAAACCTTAGAACGTTCTAAGAGAAATTGATCAAAAACCTTAGAACTTTCTATGAGAAATTGACTTAAAAACCTGAATCAATGCCTTTAACACATGATCATATTGATTGCTAATGTAGAATTATGACAAATACAAAAGTCTCTAAATTATAAGGTGTTATTAATTGGATTGATTGAATTACATTTTTATGCGTGTTATAATCGGTCACAAATAAATTTTACAGCTTTTTTTTTATGTATCACTGAGACAGATATTTCTATAAATGACATTAACACTATACTGACCACGCTTTTGATATTACATTGTTACAATCACGTGTACCGGTAAGGGTACCAAATGTACCTTATAATATTAAGGTGTAAAATAAGTTATTTACGACATGGTGAAGTTGACGACTTTCTTAATTGCAAAACAAAATCTAAAATAAAAACAATACGGGACCTATAAGATTAACGGTCTTGCCAAAATCTTCGCAAACATATATCGTCAAAGGGCATGAATCATTGAGATAAATGGGCTTGAGTGCAAATTTAACACCATGAATCAGGTTATGAAAGCAATAAAAAATGCTGGATTTCTTATTTGTATTTAAACATGTCCAACTTTCTTGCTCGTCGCAAGCTACTCCAGATCTGCTCGATATTGGCTATATGCTATAACCAATTATAAATACTCTACTTTAACGTCTACTGATCATTATCGTTCGCGACTAAATTAGCCACCCCGCTATGTTTAGACAGCAAGCTGAAATTGCCCGGGCTGTACTGATTTATCAGTATGTACTTTACATTCATAGTACTTATTGTAACATCTATCGAAAAAATGATTTCGATTTATGTAATTATGCACAATTACGTTTTGCCTTGTATTTCGTTTCGGCAAGGTAGGTTGTATAATGGTGGCTACATAGCTTTCTAGCAATGCAGACATACATTTGTCCCTGTTGCTTTTCAATAATGACATTAACCGACACAAGTACTTCATATGTTGTCATTACTTTAAAAAACGCGAATTTGAATTGTTGATGATGAAATGCATTATTATTTCACCATATGTGCATTGATGATTGAAAAACGATAGTTAATCTATATTAAACCGTTAATAATATAGTTAGTGAAGACAGAGATATTAATGTATGGTGTTTGTGTCGTGAACAAGAATATGAACGCATGACATAATGTGCTAATGATGACTGCCCAACACAATGGTTGCATCATGAATGTGTTATATATAAGACAATGTCTGACATGCAAATGGGTTTGCCCAAAAAGCGCTGATGGTTGAACACATGTACGTGATGATGTATTACTTATCTATTTATAACATGTAAACATCTTATTAATACGACTCTTAACACCATACATTAACATCTCTGTCTTCACTAACTATATTATTAAACATATTAAGTAATTAAAGGAATTAAACCTTAAGTTTATTTCACTTATACGCTTATTACAAACCACTTTTGTAATTATGTTCATTATCAGTAGAATTCATTGGACTCGACCGATATTAAAACAAACAACCAAATCGCCACAATATTTCCACAACGTCACAATTGCCAGTTTTACAAGTTGGACAACAGTGCAACCACACCAAAGCAACATCCTTTGGGAAACACAAATTGTGACTGTTGTCGCTAGGTTATTGCTTTAGAGAAGTGTTTCTCAATACAGGATAATGCAATGAAAGAAATAAATAGTCAAGCTGACTTGAGGCCCTGGTAAACTTGAGATTCCGCCTAGTCAAGCACAGAGTGACTTGTCCCCACTAGTCAACCTGATTAGATGCCTTAGTAAACGTAACATTCTGCCAATACAAATATAGAATGACTGAAAACAATGCCAAGTCAGTAACAGAATAAGGCATGAAGTAGAATTTTCTTCCTACAAGAACAGAGTGTTTGTAAGATTATCCCCCCCCCCCGTTACAAGTCAATATGGTTTTATTGTTGGATGTCCTGTACATGAATGTAACTTAAAGAAACATGTAAACCTCAGCCATGTTTATCGTTTTACCTACAAACCTGTAATAATTTGATGTTGATGTTTGTGAATTTCAGGTGCTAGAGAAATTCATAGTCGTCTCATCGACAGTCAAGGTGCCTATTAAAGCTAGTCAGCATGACTTATGCCTAGTAAAGTGACTTTTTGCAGAGTAGTCTCAATGACAGTCAAGTTAAATATTTAAGCTAGTCAGCATAACTTAATGCCTAGTAAAGTGACCTTTCGCAGAGTCGTCTCAAGGACAGTCAAGTTGAATATTTAAGCTTTTCAGCATAACTTAATGCCTAGCAAAGTGACTTTTTGCAGAGTCGTCAGAAGGACAGTCAAGTTGGATACTTAAGCTAGTCAGCATAACTTTATGCCTAGTAAAGTGACTTTTCGCAGAGTCGTCTCAAGGACAGTCAAGTTGAATATTTAAGCTAGTCAGTATAACATAATGCCTAGCAAAGTGACTTTTCGCAGAGTCGTCTCAAGGACAGTCAAGTTGAATATTTAAGCTATTCAGCATAACTTAATGCCTAGTAAAGTGACTTTTCGCAGAGTCGTCTCAATGACAGTAAAGTTGAATATTTAAGCTAGTCAGCATAACGTAATGCCTAGTAAGGTGACTTTTCGCAGACTCGTCTCAATGACAGTTAAGTTGACTATTTAAGCTATTCAGAATAACTTAATGCCTAGTAAAGTGACTTTTTGCAGAGTCGTCTCAAGGACAGTCAAGTTGAATATTTAAGTTAGTCAGAATAACTTAATGCCTAGTAAAGTGACTTTTCGCAGACTCGTCTCAAGGACAGTCAAGTTGAATACTTAAGCTAGTCAGCATAACTTAATGCCTAGTAAAGTGACTTTTCGCAGAGTCGTCTCAAGGACAGTCAAGTTGACTATTTAAGCTAGTCAGCATAACTTAATGCCTAGTAAAGTGACTTTTCGCAGAGTCGTCTCAAGGACAGTTAAGTTGACTATTTATGCTAGTCAGCATATCTTAATGCCTAGTAAATTTACTTTTCGCATAGTCGCCTCATGGACAGTCAAGCTAACTAATTTAACTTGTCACCTTGGCTATATATGTTTTTTAGTGTGTGATGTTTTTATTGAAGATAAAGTTGCTGATAGGAGAGTTGCTTCGAAGAGATCGCTCTGTATACCATACAAGTTTTGAGTATGCATACTTTTCAATGACTTTGTGCTTTGATTTATTAAATGTCTCTTAGACTTGTTTTATATTACACTAGGACACAATTAACATATCATTACAACCCGAAGAATGAAACAAAAACACAAAAATGAGCAATGGCGTCGTGGAACTCAGGCGACGAATTGGATCTTCAATAGGCTCACTATTACTGTCTGAAGCTACATGTGTGGTATCTTCAATTATGTATTATCTTGTCATGGATTGTATTACGTCATTGCAGCCGAACTTGCAATTGTTTTACTACTCTTTGTGTTGCCATAATTGGAACTATTGTGTTGCCAATTATGTTAGTTTGTATTGCCATTGTTTCAGTGCAATTGAAACACCCCCAAGTAAGTATTTCAAATAAATATAAAATTTATTGTGTGACTCACTTCCGCAATCCCAAATGTTTTAATTATGCAGTTGTTTCTCTGGGATCTGTGTGGGGTGGCATTGTCTCGTGTGTGTAACATCTTAACCTTTCGTTCACATGTGTTACTGTCAACCACTTTTCAGAGTTTATATCATGCTTTAATTGTTTCAGGTATAACCGATATTACTGACATATTTGCATCTTAGAATACACATGAATTGTTTTGAAACATGGTACAACCCTTGTAAACTCACTGCTTCGGACTGTTGGTTTTGATGTTAAAGTTGAATGAGCTTGGGAATTGAAATTTACATGTTTCCATTCATGTAAGATATACAAATGGATGGAGTAATTTGGCTTTGTCAGATTCATCATTTGAGCGCTGCTATGGGATTTACAACCTATTCTGTAAGTGACGTCATTTAAAAAACACAACATGTGATGACACTATTTGCAAGCAGGAAACACAATTTACTCCATATGGTCACTTCGATTTCATATTGTCATATGGGGCAAATTTTGCTTACTGTTAGTACATGGTGACGTCACATGTGACGTTTTCTGAAAATGACGTCACTTATTGGAGAGGTAGGAAATCGTACAGCGGCGCGCATTTGTTAATTTCGACGTCGTCTTTTCACCGGCCATGTAAATTAAAAAAGGGCTGCAGGTGTGTGAAGCATATACGCACAACTTGAGATGTAAGCAATCTCAATATTTCGTGAGCATGTATACAAAGAACGACCGGTGAATTAGTTCAACATCGAACGTTCTGGTCTTTTTTTAGGAAAGTAAGTCTGAGTTGTTTTCCTTGGAAGGATATATTTTAAAATTACGGTTAAAATGATAATGACTGACTTTGATGTGATGCCAGTCTGTTACCTTGAATGCATTTTACTTAAAGATTAAAAGAATGTATTGGTTATGTTCAGCATTACATGCAGTTCATTAATACATACATATTTATAATTGATATATATAAATATTTATAGCATTTGGCTTGTATCACAATGCACAATCCAGTACGTGAGCTGTTTAGCATGATTTTCTTTCTTATAGTGGATGAGGTTTTGGTATTTTTTAAAGTCATATTAAATGATATTGTATACAGTCTAACCTCTAAAATAAGACCATCCTTGGGACCCTTGAAAACTGGTCTTATTATTGAGGTTGTCTTTATATCGAGGCTATATAAAGAGCAAAACAGTGAAATTGGACTTGAACAGTGTGTTTTTAATTTTGAGGTGGTCTTATCATTGAGGTGGTCTTCAAGTGAATTTTACTGTAATTATATCGATGTTTGTAATAGTTCTCTTCATGCATAAGTTTAATTTAACTGACAGCTGACTGGCGTTTTTAGTTGCTCTCTCTTATTTGATGTCATTTTGAATGATTTATTTTCAAGCACTTCCTTTCCGTCTCTAATATTTTAATGACTTAGAATAAATGTCGGTGTTTGATTGTAGAAGGTTGTCATTTTGTATTATTATACCTCAAGTGACTTTGTCTTGTTAAATTTCCATATACTCATTGGGCCCTTTTCATATTTCGCCGTCAACTACACACTCTTCCGGGTTTTTGGCGGCCATGATGACAGATGCTCGATCGGTATCACGTGACTCTATCACAGACGGTGTCACAGTTTTTCTCGAACTTTCGACAAACCTTATCTAAGCTACGATAACGGAGTTACGACAGCGTCTATGAAACGCAAAAATCTTGTCTTAACTTTTATCGTAAGTTCGGAACTTAAGATAAGATCTTAGCTAAGCTAAGATATATCTATGAAACGGGCCCATTATGAGTCATTCCGTACTGATACATTGATAGTACGTTTTCACCGGCTGATATATACTATCACATGGCTAAAAATACACCATTCTGGTTACCAAAGTACATGATGGTAGAAGCTTATTGAAATGAGTTGTAAATCAGTAACTTCCGGCGCATGCAACTAATTCAAACGACAAAATGACGACAATTTTAAACCAACTGTTAGCAGTGTTGAATTGTTTCATTTATATGTTGTTTGATTTAATAAAATAGATACCAGGTGGCTTCCCAGTGTGACAGTTCATATTGTCAAAATTCGAGACGCGTAATAGTATTTGCCTCATGTTGACACTATGCACTATCACACAGGAAGCCGTCTGATATTTATAATGTGTCACGTACGCATCGTCAATTTCGTATCATCGGTAAATTTCTTCCAGCTTAGGTCTTAATAAAAATACGTGTTTTCCTTTCACGCCAACCTACTCGGGAAAATGTCATTTTTTACATTCGTCCTAGGACATTGTTTACGATGTAGATCGCCGACTTGTGATGTCTTTGGTAACCTGCATATTGATATATCGATGGCCGCATATGGTATGATTAAATGACGGCCCTACATATTTTTTTCTGCTTAAAATGCAATCAATATATTAATGAAATATATTACCTTACTTTTGTACTGGTGCTTCAACTATGTTTACGGAAAACTAATACATGTTTGATTCTGCCTTTAGTCAGATTGATATTATTCAGATGGTTAGTGCAGAGTTGGCATATCGTCCAGTTGGTTCAAACCCCTAATGTTTCTACGCACAGTTTCAGACTGGACGCCAATTGTGTTGCTAAATATTTGTTCATGTTTAAATGTTGTACATCTTTATGTTTCCCGTTACTCTCTCTGTTAAGTTGTGTTTTCATTCTTATTTCGTGACCAATTGATATTTGGGAGAGGCCCTGTTAAGTGAAACTGGACCTTCCTAATTCTACTCTTACTTAATCACATTGACTTTTCGCCGCAGCCTTACTAACATGGTTTTGCTATTTGCATATCAGTGTTGTGAGTAAACCAATCAAATCTTACGTTAACCACCAAGGCAATTTCTCTTCAACCGAATGTATATTTATAGCCTGAAGGCTGATTTGTTAACCTTTCGATGAAGGGTTCATAACCTTACCGAAATCCACTGAATTTCTGTGAATTTAGCGAAATCGTTTTTTGATCTGGAATGGCCAGCAAGGCATTTCTTTATGTTGCACAACACATCTTAACCTTCAAATTGCGCTGAATATCTTTTTTCCAGATATTTCTTGTTTTTCATCTGCATCCGTTATAACTGTATACACTTTGTATTCAGCATTCGACAATTATGCGTGGCTTGATAATTATAAAGTAATATAATTTTTCAGGCATACCTCTTTGGACAATGAATATTATATTGCATGCTTAACCAAAAACAATTGTTTGCCTTTATTTACTTTTTACTATCACATAACTTTGTTTTGAGACATGATTACTTTTTACAGTCGACCGGACGCATTGTGTCAACTTATCAAACCTCTGAACTTCCTTGTACTAATGAATGTTATGAGTTTTAAGATCCCCACTGGAGTTTAATTTACCAAAGCATAAGGCAGCCATTAAAACACATTACATTTTAAGATGCATCTGTCTCAATTTTAACATTCGTTGTCACATCAACGGTTAAACTGATATGTTAAGAACACGGATAATAGGCAAAGTTTTGGGAAATTAATATATCAACTAGATGAGTAAAATGATGTTTTATTGTATGCAACGCAATGTTTAAATAAAGAGATTGACATAGCATCCGGTGTGAAGAGGCATTAAAACTAAAAACATTTTCCCATGTTAGATATATCGCATTGATATACTTCATCAACAAGGCGCTCGTGTAAAAACAATAACACAACAGATTAATTAAAGTTTATTCCACAAATTGTATATTTGTACTTTAAATAAAACAAGTTTAACGTCTTTATGAGACATCCATTTTGTTGTTACTTTCTTCTCACCCCTCTGGAGACCATCTCCTCAGTTCCTGTCTGACGTCTCCCGAAAGGTCGAATTACACGCAGTATCCGTCGTATTGGACTATCTTGTTCCTGGTGAAAGTGAAATATTTTTTTTAATAATTTATCAGTAAACATATTTTTAGTTTATAGATCAAAAGAAAATATTGTTGTGTCAGTTACCGTCTTGTGTCCGTTTCATTGCAAGAGTACAAGCGATATGATATTGACTTGGTTAATCTCCCTTATTAAAGATTTGACCCTTTTGATGTTTATTTTCATAATTGCTTGAACCGTGTCTTGAATGGTTAATTTGAGTATATGCGTGGACCGTGTCCGACTTGGTTTATTTGCAAGGTATATATTGGTTTTTATGTAAAGTTTCCTGTGTTTAAAAATGCATTGTTGGCTTCAAACTCGTTTTAAGTAGAGCGTAGTCTTATTGTTGTTCGCTTTTATTCGCCATTCAAACAAAACGATAAAACATGTATATGTCAGTTTGAACACAAGACTTTGATTATTGAGGAATCGGACCAAATGCTGACAATCCAACAAACAAAACAATCCAAAAAAGGAAGAACCCAAAAGTTGACAAATACGACTGAAATAACGTTGTTAGACCTATATCAAAAGCGCATACTGTGCTTCGCATTGTACGGGGAAGGTGAATGTTTACACGTAATATCATGTATCTTAAGTTGTATACGAATTTCAGCCTCTAATTCGTGCGGAGTAATGTTAATTGGGAACAATGCAGCTGGTGTTGGTTGTGACTTTTATTGACGTTGACGTTGTTTCACATTATGATAGGGTGGGCAGTAGACCAAACCATTTTTTCTGGGTGTCCAACCAGCGCTTATACTGTCTTTTCCGGGTTCTGCCCTTTACCAGGATTAGAAAACTGTAAATATTCAGGTCCACTTTTACACAGAACCACAATACGAATATGCCGTATACTTACTCGCAATCAGCTTTGCACCTGTTGTCATAGCTTTCGTTTTCATTGGTGCAGACGGGATCAATATCAGCTGGACAGTAGCATCCGAGAGTTTGTGGGGCTGGAACGTATACCGGCACTTTTACTACGACTGGTGTAGACGTGCAAGGACAAGGTCCATCACAATCTTTGCTGTTCCACCTGAAGAACAAAAGGGATAGACAATGTTTAATGAAAAATGTAAGAATGAAAATAATACAGGAATCTGATTCGACCGTTAGATTGCGCATCACATAAACTGATAAACTAATAAGCGACGGATTGTTCAGTTCGTTCTTAGAACAGCATGTTGATAGTGAGAATCGATAAAAGAAATAGTTTTGTTCAAGTGGAACAATAAATGCGTTCCATTTGCTTCAGTAACAAATAATTGTTAAATACTCAAATGACTGAAGCAGGTCTATATCGTTTTCATGATTTAACTTCAAATATTAAGTTTTAAAGATAATTTTAATAATTATTATAATTTACAATTGCATTAGGTGCTCCGTTCTAATAATGTTACGTATTCGTAATGTCAGATTCCACATAAACTGCAAGCAGTGGAGTCAGTAAAATATAGCCTGAAATCTAGGGACTAGTTACTAAATAAACTTACTCGCACTCCATGAAGCAATCGTTGTCATAATTCTTGCCGTCAGCGGAGCAACATGGCTGAATTGGTAAATTCCCACAGGTTTTCTGGCAATTATAGTTAAGACCGTTGTTGTTGTTGCCATTGTTGTAATTGTTGTTGTTTTTATAATAATTACTGTTGCCGTCGACATTGTCAATATTGTCGTTGTTAGCTCCATTGTTATAGTTATTTCCATTGTTGTAGTTATTTCCATTGTTATAATTATTGTTGTTGTTGTTATAATTGTTATTATTGTTGTAGTTGTTATTGTTGCTGTTGCCGTTAACATTATCAATGTTATTACCGTTAATGTTGGGGTTGAGTTTGTTTGAGTTTGGGAAGTTGTTGTTGTTATAATTGCCATTGTTACCATTGTTATTTCCATTGTTGTTGTTATAATTGCCGTTGTTACCATTGTTGTTTCCATTGTTGTTGTTATAATTGCCATTGTTATTTCCATTGTTGTTGTAGTTATTGCCATTGTTACCATTGTTATTTGCATTTGTGTTGTAGTTATTGCCATTGTTTCCATTGTTGTTTCCATTGGTGTTGTAGTTATTGCCATTGTTTCCATTGTTGTTTCCATTGTTATAGTTATTACCTGTGTTACCATTGTTGTTTGCATTGTTATAGTTATTACCTGTGTTACCATTGTTGTTTCCATTGTTATAGTTATTGCCATTTTTGTTTCCGTTATTACCATTGTTGTAGTTATTTCCATTGTTGTTGTTGTTTGGAGAATTGCCATTGTTGTTTCCGTTATTGTAATTGTTTCCATTATTTCCGTTATTGTAGTTATTTCCATTGTTTCCATTATTTACGTTATTTACATTGTTTCCATTGTTTCCATTATTTCCATTGTTTCCATTGTTTCCATTATTTCCGTTATTGTAATTGTTTCCATTGTTATTGTTTCCATTATTGTAATTGTTTCCGTTGTTATTGTTACCATTATTGTAATTATTTCCATTGTTACCATTGTTATTTCCATTGTTACCATTGTTATTTCCATTGTTGTTACCATTATTGTTGTTTCCGTTGTTATTGTTATTCAGCCCGTTGATGTTGCTATTATAGGGCCAGTAATTTTTATTGTTGTTATTATTTCCATTGTTGTTGCTATTGTAATTATTTCCATTGTTGTTATTATTACTATTTCCATTGTTGTTGCTATTGTAATTATTTCCATTGTTGTTATTATTTCCATTGTTGTTATTATTCCCATTGTTGTTATTATTCCCATTGTTGTTATTATTTCCGTTGTTGTTGTTGTTGTAATTGTTGTTGTTGTAACTATTGCTGTTCAGATTGTTTCCATTAGTGGTTTTGACGTAAACACCATAGCCATTGTTGCCGTTGTTGCTGTTATTATCACAAATAACTGCAAAAAAAACATGATGATTCCTGAATATTAGGATAATGTAACACAAATAGTCATAAAGAGTGAATATAAACGTTTTCAAATGTATACAAAATATTGAATTTATATGGTGTACAATTAACGAATACCGCACCAGCCAATAAATCAAGTGCAAAAGATTTAAATAATATAGCTTTCAAGACGAATCTATAAACTTTAGCAAGGGCAATGATAGACATATAGCGCTAACGCGAGTACTACTGATAATTGCATTTCTAATTATTTCAACGAAACCATCCTCATTTATCGCAGCATTTTGATAAACAATTTCGATCTAGTATTGTTGTGAATGGGTCGTCAAACGAACATTTTTACCAGTTTTGCTCAACTAATCGAATGTAGTTGCCCCGGCGTGAAGTTGTTTTGAAATATGTTACAACTATTAGTAGTACTTATTGGTTTAAAAGTTTACGCAAGTGTTCGTGTAGGTAAGAAGAAGCTTTGGAACAATGTCCCGTAACTCAGAAACATATTTTGACAGATTTACCACCCTTTTGTACTTAGAAAATCTAGATTAAAGGTTTTCATTTTGTGTGATATATCTGCAACCATGCTTGACAGTTTCCACCCGAAGCCTCCCATGTTTGGGTTGTATACCAAGGTCAGAGGAGAAAATCCCAACTCTAACCAACTTGGTGACTTGATTATCCAATGTTTCTACTTAGTAAATCCAGAATGAAGTTGATCATTTGGTGTAATGTATCTACCACTAAGATTGTCAATTTACTACAACATCACAGAAGTGTTTAATTACCGCATCTCTGATCTGCAACTATGATGGACAATTAACTGAAACTGGGTAAACATACAGAAAACTGACAAAGCGGTAGAATTGTCAAGCGTGCTATCTTACGGAAAACTCTTGTAAAGTGCTAATCGTTCGTTAAGGAGGATGCTGTTACATCTAAAACTCACGTTGACCATGTTTAAACATATTTAAACAATTGAAAGAGAAATTAAATTGTTACAGGGCACGCCACATACATAAGGCAATGCTTTCCGACACAGACCGCCGGGAAAACAACAGTCAACAAAGTGTAAAACACTGGGGAGGTGCAATGGTTAATATGTTTGGGAATGTGGTGCAAATAATGGTCTGGTCGACCTTGTAACAACTAAAGAGAACTTAACGGTACAACAAGAGGGAAAACGTTAAATGTTTGGCATACATCATGGAACAAGTCATGAAAGTGAAGTAATAATATGCCGAAAAGAGGAAGAACATGAATATTATATTAAGACACAAGAATTGTACATGGGAAAAGGGGAACTTAAATTACATAAACAATGAATATAAACAATCTTTGTTCAGGGTCAACCAATGATTATTTGGACAATCAATTTTACAGTCCGACCTTCAAATGAATATTTCTACAATCACTTTAATATTCTGACAATCGGTTCCAGCTGCAAATGTGTGCACTGTCGATTATCACACTAAGCAGCCCCGGCTCCTTGTGTATGTTTATGAATGATCAGAACTATATTATACAACTACACTGAAATTGTGTTCGAGTGGTTTAGTCTTTTCCCCCAAGGAAACCACATTTTGATTTGAATTGAGCTTTATATTAGCGGTCATTAAATTGTATTTGCATTTATAAAGAAAAGGCTTATACTAAAGTCGTACATATATGTATTGTCGATTGCAGCTAGCGCCTCCCTCTGTCATATTTCCTTGATATTTATTACATTGGTTAGACTTGAAAAAGCGTACAGTTTACAACGTTTATATGTCCGATGGACGGTTTAAGATTTAAAATACGCGTACACCTAAAATCAACTAACTGAGCTTACACGGTGTATTTGTAAACAATCATTAATATAAACGTCAAACATTCAGCTAAAATTGTAAACAAATAATGTTGAAAACAATGACCCTACAAAAACAAATAAGAAAAGCTGCTCATTAATTCCTCAAAATAAATTGTAAAATTACAAACAGAAGGAAACAATGGAATGTAAAATATAACTCACCGGCAGCAATGCATACTGCAAGAGCGATCAGGAGACGACCCGTCATTGTGGAACACTTTCTAGTCTATCTGCCTTACGGAAAAAGCGAAATAATTCCTGTAATTGCAGCTAGAACTATAGTACTATTTTCGGAAATAGTGTGACTTTTATAAACCTAAAATTCACGCTCGGTTGCTTTTACTCGATGTTTTGTTGAAATCTGGACAGACTGTGCATTTTACATACACGTGAGTAATGGTTAAATCTTCCATAAAATCTGACGACTAACACTAATTAAGTATATGCAAGTGTCACCATATTTCCGGATCGCCAAGATACCGTCTATATCGAGTCAGAAATGGCTGTCCGAAAAGAACACAAACTTTTGCCGAAATGCCAGCAAACAATTAGCATTTTTATGGGCAATTATCTGTCGTGTGTCTGCTAAAATATCGTCGTACCATTTCGCATTCTATTCAGATCTGCATATGCTTGATAAGCATTTTTTTACATACATACCTTGTACAATATCTGGAACCTCAAACTAATTATACATACAATTAGCCTTGTAAGTTTAAGTACGTTGATTTACGTTTCCGTAGCTAAGTTCAACGTATCTGGGGTTTTTACTGTCCAGGAAAGTGAGAAATAACTGCGCATGGAATGCCACATTCGGGACTTAACACAGAGAACACTATTCTTCATAACAAATTCACGATTCACAATAACAAACAAAAGACCATTTATTATTGTTGTTCGTTCCAGATATATAATGTTAACTAGGTTTAACGCCGATGTTCGTGATAAACTAGTGCACTGATGATCTTACTCGTGATCCTCGGTTACAAACCAGTTCAAGACAACTGTTCAACATAAACAAAATGTTGCGGGTTAATAACAAATTATCTTCAAATCGATCAGGAGGACCTATGTCTCGCCGTCGGACACAACCTGTATAATATTATTCATTGTACAGTTTTACATTATGCGCTACCTATGGAATCTTTTGAGCTTTTAGTGTCATATATATAAAACTTATACGCTATTTCAGCAAAATACCAAGATGATTTTGCCCGTAAGGATGTAATACCTTACCAACTATAGAACGATTTCACACGTAAATTAATTACATACAAATATTACTTCGCGTTATTTAGTGTTTGTTTAAAAAATCTTGACACACTGACGCGGATGAAAGTATGCAGTTACTGCATTTATCTTCTTTAACGGTATGTGACTAGTTTGTTACATGTATAAATTTCCCCTCGAACATATTGCATGTACCTAACATCTGTAGGAGCTAGTCAGCAAGCCATACATTTGACACACGTTAAACTGATTTTATTAATAACCTTATGCAATTGACTTCAACAATAATCACCGGGGAGTATCACGTGGTCTTGATAGTACATTTGCCATACGAGATGGTTTAAAATTCCGTCGATTCGACCCAAGAGTAGAAGCATATCAATAACTTTAATTTGTTAAAAAACGAAATACCACTTGAATCTTCCCACGAAGGATACATCGCAAATTGAAATTCCGAAATCGTTTAATATATTTTTGGACAATGTAAGAAAAACAAATGAAATCTGTATCGAGTTTCAGGCTTAAACTAATAAAACCTCGGAAAAACAAAAAGCACATGAGTAACTTGACGTGTTACAATGCGGATAATCTGCGCCTGTTCTAAAGATCCAACCTTATCGGTAACCATTCGTACACACCAAATGTTTAGCCATTTTGTACGGCAAATGTACATTGGAGAACACGTGATACGCCCCGGTGATACTAATGAAGGGAAAGATCGAACAGAACATGCCACAAAAGCAAAAGGACAAAACAACACGGATACACATCGACGCCACAGCCCAATACCACTCTCAGGTTCACCTACACTTCAAATGTTTAATTATTGTCGATTCATTTGAACCCAATGGATCTCGGGGAGCTTGTGTGATCATGAGTCGTCCTCCCGTACGTATAGTTTGTCGCCAGCCGTCCACCTTGTCTTTAAATGACATCCTATCCCATACTTAAACGCAAAAAGTGTTCATTTTTCAAAACTTAAGTTAAAAATAGTCATACATGCTGAACATTTATGTATATGTATCTTTAGTACATTGGCAATGAGTCAATACAATAATGGAGAAAGCCGACATATGCTGGCTGCGACTTGACAAGTGCACGTGCACGATGAAAGTTAAATACGGTTTAAAATGACCAAATTATGTTTCTTTTAGCCCTTCCTGATCGGAAAAATGAAATTATCAATTTCATTGAGCTAAAATGAAATGATTCAACGTGACTTGCACGCGGTGATAAACTATTGACTGTAAGTAGAACATTCAACTGTCATATAAATAGAGGATCTTACATGAGTGCTTATTTGATATTGTTTTTATGAAACGAGTCGACTGAATATGACGCGAGGCTCTGCCGTCCAGTCGTTTGTGAACGAACTTTTTTAACACCCTGTATATGCCTGTTCGTTTCAGTCGACGAGTTTCATAAAAACAATATCAAATAAGCACGAATGTAAGATTCTATTTATCACATAACACCATAAATAGATTGTTTTCAATCTTTAAATGGACTTTAAATAGTGCTGTGATTCGGCTATTTATGTAACTAGTTACATATGATATTTATGTCACTGCTTTATGCCACTCATGGAGTGCAAGTTATGTTATAAAGGGTGTTCAAAAAGTTTGTTCACAAAGTCTGAAATTCGATAAAATAAAACTTCTGTTTTTTTCATGAATATCTGTTTGTATTGAAATCTCAAGCAGAAGTAAACTATTGGTATATAGCGACATAGATGGGACGAGCAATTAAAAAAATACTAAAATTCAAACTTTGTGAACGAACTTTTGTAACACCCTGTATATGCCTGTTCCGTCTTCAACGACATTTCCGCCGCTGGGGACATATCTGGACGTGCTCGAACTGGTGAACCTCGCATTACTACCGCTAAGTATAACCGTTACATGACGTTTACGCACCTACGTGATCAAGTACTGTCAGGAAGTTAGGAGTTAGCAGGGACAATGTAACGAGATGTCTAAAAATGTGGTGAACCAATTAGTGTTAGGAAAAAAATTGGAACAGTTCTCCGCAATCATCATTGCATACCTCGACTGCAGTGGGCTCAGCGTCATTTATACGGGTGACATGCATAGTTGACCGGAACATGATTTTCTGACGAATCAGACGTACATTGTTGGTTGTACACGTCGTCGAGCTGGTCACATGTGATATCGAACTGATATTTCTCAACTGATAATTTTTTTTCAGCGAAAACGTAATCCTTTTGTCAGTACGCAATATCGTTTCACATACCGGTATTTTAACTAAACTATCAGTATAATCCCAAAAGTATTATCATGAAAGCGATCCATTTGATTATTTACGTTTAGACTCACCGTTAATAATATAGTTAGTGAAGACAGAGATATTAATGTATGGTGTTTGTGTCATGAACAAGAATATGAACGCATGACAGAATGTGCTAATGATGACTGCCCAACACAATGGTTGCATTATGAATGTGTTAATATAAGGCAATTTCCTACAGGCAAATGGGTTTGCCCAGAAAGCGCTGATGGTTGAACACTTGTACATGATAATGTATTACGTGTATCTATTTAAAACATGCAAACATCTGATTAATAAGACTATTACTAATCAGATGTTTGACTATTTAAGCTATTCAGCATAACTTAATGCTTAGTAAATTTACTTTTCGCGCAGTCGTCTCAACGACAGTCAAGCTGCATATTAAAGCTAGTCTCCATGAATTATGCCTAGTAAAGTGACTTTTTGCAGAGTCGTCTCAATGACAGTCAAGTTGACTATTAAAGCTAGTCAGTATAAATTAATTCCTAGTAAATTTACTTTTCGCACAGTCGTCTCATAGACAGTCAAGCTGACTATTAATGCTAGTCACCATGACTTATGCCTAGCAAAGTCACTTTTTGCAGAGTAGTCTAAATGACAGTCAACTTGACTATTTAAGCTAGTCAGCATAAATCAATGCCTAGCAAATTGACTTTTTGCAGAGTCGTCTCAAGGATAGTCAAGTTGAATATTTAAGCTAGTCAGCATTACTTAATGCCTAGTAAAGTGACTGTTTGCAGAGTCGTCTCAGTAACAGCTAGTTGAATATTTAAGCTAGTCAGTATAACTTAATGCCTAGCAAAGTGACGTTTGACGTTTTGCAGAGTCGTCTCAGGGACAGTCAAGTTGAATATTTAAGCTAGTCAGCATAACTTAATGCCTAGCAAAATGACTGTTTGCAGAGTCGTCTCAATGATAGTCAAGTTGAATATTTAAGCTAGTCAGTATAACTTAATGCCTAGCAAAGTGACTTTTTGCAGAGTCGTCTCAATGACAGTCAAGTTGAACAGTTAAGCTAGTCAGTATAACCTAGCAAAGTGACTTTTTGCAGAGTCGTCTCAATGACAGTCAATTTGAATATTTAAGATAGTCAGTATAACTTAATGCCTAGCAAAGTGACTTGTTTGCAGAGTCGTTTCAGGGACAGTCAAGTTGAATATTTAAGATATTCAGCATAACTCAATGCCTAGTAAACTTACTTTTTGCAGAGTCGTCGCAGGGACAGTCAAGTTGAATATTTTATCTAGTCGGCATAACTTAATGCCTTGCAAAGTGACTGTTTGCAGAGTCGTCTCAGGGACAGCTAGTTGAATATTTAAGCTAGTCAGTATAACTTAATGCCTAGCAAAGTGACTTTTTTGCAGAGTCGTCTCAAGGACAGTCAAGTTGAATATTAAAGCTAGTCAGTATAACTTAATGCCTAGTAAATTTACTTTTCGCATAGTCGTCTCATGGACAGTCAAGCTAACTAATTAAACTAGTCACCTTGGCTATATAATTTGTTCAGTGTGTGATGTTTTTGTTGAAGATAAAGTTGCTGAAAGGAGAGTTGCTTCGAAAAGATCGCTCTGTATACCATATGTATTATCTTGTCATGGATTGTTTTACGTCATTGCAGCCGAACTTGCATTTGTTTTACTCCTCTGTGTGTTGCCATATTTGGAACTATTGTATGGCCAATTATGTTAGTTTTTATTGCCATTATTTCAGTTGCAATTGAAACACCCCCAAGTAAGTATTTCAAATAGATATTAAATTTATTGTGTGACTCACTTTCTCAATCCATAATGTTTTAATTATGCCGTTGTTTCTCTGTGATATGTGTAGGGTGGCATTGTCTCGCGTATGTAACATCTTAACCTTTCGTTCACATGTGTTACTGACAACCACTTTTCAGAATGTATATCATGCTTTAATTGTTTCAGGTTAAACCGATATTACTGACGTATATGCATCTTAAACTATTGGATTTTTCTTTGCAGTATTATAAATATATATTTATAGCAGTTGGCTTGTATCACAATGCACAATCCAGTACGTGAGCTGTTTAGCATGATTTTCTTTCTCATAGTGGATGTGGTTTTTGTACTTTTTAAAGTCATATTCAATGATATTGTATACAGTATAACTTCAAAAATAAGACCATCCTTGGGACCCTTGAAAACTGGTCTTATTATTAAGGTTGTCTAAATATTGAGGCTATATAAAGAGCAAAACAGTGAAATTGGACTTGAACATTGTGTTATTATTTCTGAGGTGGTCTTATTATTGAGGTGGTCTTCAAATGACGTTTTACTACAATTATATCGATGTTTGTAATAGTTTTCTTCATGAATAAGTTTCAATTATCTCAGAGTTAACTGGCGTTTTTAGTTGCTCTCTCTTATTTACTTCCTTTCCCTCTCTAATATCATAATGACTTAGAATAAATGTCGGTGTTTGATTGTAGACGGTTGTCATTTTGTATTATTATACCTCAAGTGACTTTGTCTAGTTAAATTTCCATATAATCAGTATGAGTCATTCCATACTGTAACACTGACAGTACGTTTACACCGGGTGGTAGTATACTATCACATGGCTAAACATAGACAATTCCGGTTACCCAAGTTCATGATAGTAGACGCTTATTGAAATGCGTTGTAAATCAGTAACTTCCGGCGCTTGCACATTTTCCAAACGACAAAATGACGACAATTTTAAACCAACTGTTAGCAGTGTTGAATATTTTCATTTATATGTTGTTTGATATAATAAAATAGATACCAGTTGGCTTCCCAGTGTGACAGTTCATATTGTCAAAATTCGAGACGCGTAATATTATTTCCCTCATGTTGACAGTATGCACTATCACACAGGAAGCCATCTGATATTTATATAGTGTCACGTATGCATCGTCAATTTCGTATCGTCGGTAAATTTCTTTCAGCTTACGTGTTTTCCTTTCATGCCAACCTACCCGGGAAAATGCCATTTTTTACATTTGTCCGTGGACACTGTTTTACGATGTAGATCACCGACTTGTGATGTCTTGGGTAACCTGCATATTGATATATAGTTGGCCGCATATGGTATGATTAAATGACGGCCCTGCATATTTTTTTCTGCTTAAAATGCAATAAATGTATTATTGAAATATATTGCCTTTCTTTTGTACAGGTGCTTCAACCTATGTTTACGGAAAACTAAGACATGTTTGATTCAGCCTTTAGTCAGATTTATATTATACAGAGGGTTAGTGCCAAGTTGGCATGTCGTCAAGTTGGTTCAAACCACTCAGTGTTTCTACGAACAGTTTAAGACTGGACGGCCATTGTGTTGCTAAATATTTCTTCGTTTAAATGTTGAACATGTTTACGTTTCCAGTTACTCTTTCTGTTTAGTTGTGTTTTCATTCTTGTTTCGTGACCAACTGATATGTGGGGGGAGGCCCTGTTATGTGAATAATCACGTTGATTTGTTTTAATTGCATCCGCTATATATATTCAGCATTCGACCATAATACGTAGATTGATACTTATAAAGTAAAATCACCATTTAAACATGCCTGTTTAGACGATGAATACAATATTGCATGTTCACTTTTCACTGTCACATAACTTTGTTTTCAGACATAATAAATTTATAGACTCTACCGGACGCATTGTGTCAACTTATCAAACATTTGAATTTCCTTGTACTAATGAATGTTCTGAGAAGTGAGATCCCCACTAGAGTTTAATTTACCAAAGTATAAGGCAGCCATTAAAACACATTGCATTTTAAGATGCATCTGTCTCAATTTTGACATTCGTTGTCACATCAACGGTAAAACTGACATGTTAAGAACACGGATAATAGGCAAAGTTTTTGGAAATAAATGTATCAACTAGATGAGTAAAATGATGTTTTATTGTATGCAACGCAATGTTTAAATAAAAAGATTGACATAGCATCCGGTGTAAAGAGGCATTTAAACTTACAACATTTCCACATGATGTTAGATATATCGCATTGATATACATAAAAACAGTAACACAACAGATTAATTAAAGTTTATTCCACAAATTGTATATTTGTATTTTTAAATAAAACAAGTTTAAAGTCTTCATGAGACATCCATTTTGTTGTTGCTTTCTTCTCACTCCTCTGGAGACCATCTCCTTAGTTCCTGTCTGACGTCTCCCGAAAGGTCGATTTACACGCTGTTGCAGTATCCGTCGTATTTGACTACCTTGTTCCTGGTGAAAGTGAAATAAATATTTTAATAATGTATCAGTAAACATATTTTTAGTTTATAGATCAAAAGAAAATATTGTTGTGTCAGTTACCGTCTTGTGTCCGTTACATTGCAAGAGTACAAGCGATATGATATTGACTTGTTTAATCTCCCTTATTATAGATTTGACCATTTTTATTTTTATTTTCATAATTGCTTGAACCGTGTCTTGAATGGTTAATTTGAGTATATGCGTGGACCGTGTCCGACTTGGTTTATTTGCAAGGTATATATTGGTTTTTATGTAAAGTTTCCTGTGTTTAAAAATGCATTGTTGGCTTCAAACTCGTTTTAAGTAGAGCGTACGTCTTATTGTTGTTCGCTTTTATTCGCCATTCAAACGAAACGATATTACATTTATATGTCAGTTCGAACACACGACTTTTGGAGGACTTAATATGTTTTTCACGTTATGTTATAAGAACATACTTTGATTATTGAGGAATCGGACCAAACGCGGACAATCCGACATACAAAACAATTTAAAAAAGGAAGAACCCAAAATTTGACAAATACGACTGAAATAACTTTTTTAGATCTATATCAAAAGCGCATACTGTGCTTCGAATTGTACGGGGAAGGTAAATGTTTACACTTAATATCATGTATCTGAAGTTGTATGCCAATTTCAGCCTCTAATTCGTACAGAGTAATGTTAATTGGGTACACATAACAATACACTTCTGACAAAAGGCTGTGGATTTAGTTGGTTGCCTACTGTGCCCATAAGCGATGGTGTTGGTTGTGACTTATATTGACGTTGTTTCACATTATGATACAGGGTGCCCACCAAACCATTTTTTCTGGGTTTCCAACCAGCGCTTATACTCTCTGTTCCAAGTTCTGCCATGATCCAGGATTTGTAAACGGTACATAATCAGCTCTTCTTATAATTACACGGAACCACAATACAAATATGCCGTATACTTACTCGCAATCAGCTTTGCACCTGTTGTCATAGGATTCGTTTTCATTGGTGCAGACGGGTTCAATATCAGATGGACAGTAGCATCCGAGAGTTTGTGGGGCTGGAACGTATATCGGCACTTTTACTATAATTGGTGTAGACGTGCAAGGGCAAGTTCCATCACACTCTTTGCTGTTCCACCTGAAGAACGAAAGGAATAGACGATGTTTAATGAAAAAATGTAAGAATGAAAATAATACAGTAATTGGATTATGCAGGTTGATTGCGCATCACATAAACTGGAAATTACCGCATAATAAGCAACTGATTGTTCAGTTCGTTCTTAGAATATCATGGAGAAAAGAAATAGTTTTGTTCAAGTGATACCATAAATGCGTTCCATTTGCTTCAGTAACTAAATAATTGTAAAATACTCAAATAACAAGTCTATATTGTTTTCATTGATTAACTTCAAATATTAAGTTTTAAAGATAATTTTAATAATTATTATAATTTACAATTGCATTAGGCGCTCCGTTCTAATAATGTTACGTATTCGTTAAGCCCGATTCCACATAAACTGCAAGCAGTGGAGTCAGTGAAATATAGCCAGCAATCTAGGGACTAGTTACTAAATAAACTTACTCGCACTCCAGGAAGCAATCGTTGTCATAATTCTTGCCGTCAGCGGAGCAACATGGCTGAATTGGTAAATTCCCACAGGTTTTCTGGCAATTATAGTTAAGACCGTTGTTGTTGTTGCCATTGTTGTAATTGTTGTTGTTTTTATAATAATTACTGTTGCCGTCGACATTGTCAATATTGTCGTTGTTAGCTCCATTGTTATAGTTATTTCCATTGTTATAGTTATTGCCATTGTTGTAGTTATTTCCATTGTTGTAGTTATTTCCATTGTTGTTGTTATAATTGCCATTGTTATTGCCATTGTTGTTGTTATAATTGCCATTGTTACCATTGTTATTTCCATTGTTGTTGTTATAATTGCCATTGTTACCATTGTTATTTGCATTGGTGTTGTAGTTATTGCCATTGTTTCCATTGTTGTTTCCATTGGTGTTGTAGTTATTGCCATTGTTTCCATTGTTGTTTCCATTGTTATAGTTATTACCAGTGTTACCATTGTTGTTTCCATTGTTATAGTTATTGCCATTTTTGTTTCCGTTATTACCATTGTTATAGTTATTTCCATTGTTGTTGTTGTTTGGAGAATTGCCATTGTTGTTTCCGTTATTTCCGTTATTGTAATTGTTTCCATTATTTCCGTTATTGTAGTTATTTCCATTGTTTCCATTATTTCCGTTATTGTAATTGTTTCCATTGTTTCCATTAATTCCGTTATTGTAATTGTTTCCATTGTTATTGTTTCCATTATTGTAATTGTTTCCGTTGTTATTGTTACCATTATTGTAATTGTTTCCGTTGTTATTGTTTCCATTATTGTAATTGTTTCCGTTTTTATTGTTACCATTATTGTAATTATTTCCATTGTTACCATTATTGTTGTTTCCGTTGTTATTGTTATTTCTGTTGTTATTGTTATTCAGCCCGTTGATGTTGCTATTATAGGGCCAGTAATTTTTATTGTTGTTATTATTTCCATTGCTGTTGCTATTGTAATTATTTCCATTGTTGTTATTTCCATTGTTGTTATTATTACTATTCCCATTGTTGTTGGTATTGTAATTATTTCCATTGCTGTTGCTATTGTAATTATTCCCATTGTTGTTGTTGTTGTAATTGTTGTTGTTATAATTAGTATTGCTGTTCAGATTGTTTCCATTAGTTGTTTTGACCCAAACACCATAATAGCCATTGTTGCCATTGTTGTTGTTTTCATCACAAATAACTGCAAAAAACACATGATGATACCTGAATATTAGGATAATGTAGCACAAACAGTCATAAAGATACTACAAGAGTGAAAATAAACGTTTTCAAATGTATGCAACAAATTGAATGTATATGACGTACAATTAACGAATACCGCACCAGCTAATAAATCGAGTGCAAAGGATGTATGTGAATTAAAATGATTACCCGTTGCATAAAACTTGAAATTAATTAATATGTAAAGTTACTCAATACTAATAGTCACAATAATGGTATATAATAAACTATTTTTGGTCGTGCACATCCGATGACGAGGTCATATTAAATCAATTACGCCGTGTAACGCTTTGAAACTTCAACGGACGAATATAGCTTCCAAGACGAATGTATAAACTTTAGCAAGGGCAATGATAGACATATAGCGCTAACTCGAGTTCGACTGATAATTGCACTTCTTGTTATTTTAACGAAATCATCCTCATTTATCGCAGCATTTTGATAAAAATCAATTTCGATCTAGTATTGTTGTAAATGGGTCGTCAAAAGAACATTTTACAAGTTTTGCTCAACTAATCGAATGTAGTTGCACTGGCGTGAAGTTGTTTTGAAATATGTTACAACTATTATTAGTACGTATTGGTTTAAAAGTTTACACAAGTGTTCGTGTAGGTAAGAAGAAGCTTTAGAACAATGTCCCGTAACTCAGAAACACATTTTGACAGAATTATCCCTCTTTTGTACTTAGAAAATCCAGATTAAAGCTTTTCAATTTGTGTGGTATATCTGCAACTATGCTTAACAGTTTCCTCCCGAAGCTTCCCACAATTCTAACCACATGGGTGACATGATTATCTCCTATTTGTACTTAGGAAATCCAGAATAAGTTTATTATTAGGTGTGATAAATCTACCACTAAGATATAAAATTTTCTACATATTTACCGAAGTGTTTAATTACCGCATCGCTGATCACCCTTTTGACATAATTACCTTTTTGGGGTTAGTAAATTTTAACTAAATTCATTCATATTGTGTACTTAATCTACGACTATGATATACATTTAACTGAAACTGGGTATACATACAGAAAACTGACAAAGCGGTAGAATAGTCAAGATGTCATCTTATGAACAACTCTTGTTAATCACGAATCGTTATTTAAACTTGGTATACTATATAAGAGTCACTGTCTGAATGAAAATATGAAATAAAAATAATAGGTCACCTTGCTTGATTTTAAGATAAAGATTGTTTTATTGTGTTTCAAATGTAATATATATGGAAAGTGAAAGTTGAAAAAGTTTACCCGTAATACACTTGGTAACCCATTATCGTTTTACATTTTCATAAAATGTGTTAGTTTAAAATATATTTTGAAGATCATTTTATAATTCCAAATGCAGAATTTTAAATCAATGACTTTTCTTTTTTAATAATAAAGTATATAGAAAAAGAAAGTAGAAGAAAAACTGCAAACTATAATGAAATCCTTCAATTAAACATAATGATATCATTATTTGTATTGTGCTTGGTGACTGTAAAGTTCAGTAACAATCTTTGCATCGTAAAAGAAAATAGCAAACTACTCCCTTATACGTATTTAACCCAACGCAAAAACTACAATAAGTGAAAAGAACATGCGCATTAAAGTTGCGCACTGGCAACTCCCGAATACGTCTTTAATTACATTGGTTTGACATGAAAGAGCATACAGTTTACAACGTTAATTTGTCCGATGGATGGTTTAAAGTTTAAAATACGCGTATACCTAAAATCAACTAACTGAGCGTACACGATGTATTTGTAAACAATCATTAATATAAACGTCAAACATTCAGCTAAAATTGTAAACAAATAATGTTGAAAACAACGACCCTACAAAATTAAACAAGAAAAGCTGCATAATTCCTCAAAATAAATTGTATAATTACAAACAGAAGGAAACAATGGAAGGAAAAATATAACTCACCGGCAACAATGCATACTGCAAGAGCGATCAGGAGACGACCCGTCATTGTGGAACACTTTCTAGTCTATCTGCCTTACGGAAAATGCGAAATAATTCCTGTAATTGCAGCTAAAACTATAGTACTATTTCCGAAAAGTGTGTCTTTTATATACCTGAAATTCACGCTCGGTTGCTTTTACTCGATTTTTTGTCGAAATCTGGACCGACTGGTTATTTTACATACAGGTGAACAATTGTTAAATCTTCCACAAAATCTGACGGCTAACAACTAATTAATTATATGCAATTGTCACCATATTTCCGGACCGTCTATATCGAATTAGAACTTCTGCTGAAATGCAAGGTAACAGCATTTTATGGGCAATTATCTGTCGTGTGTCTGCTAAAATATCGTCGTACCATATTTTGCATATGATTTCACATTCTATCCAGATCTACAATATGCTTGGTAAGCATTTTTTTACCTACTTACCTTGTAAATTATCTGGAACCTCAAACTAATTATACATACAATTAGCCTTGTAAGTTTTAGTACGTTGATTTACGTTTCCGTAGCTAAGGTCAACGTATCTGGGTCCAGGAAAGTGAGAAATAATTGCGTCTGAAATGCCACATTCAGGACTTAACACAGAGAACATTATTCTTCATAGCAAATTCACGATTCACAATAACAAATAAAAGACAAGTTATTATTGTTGTTCGTTCCATATATAATGTTAATTAGGTTAACGCCGCTCTTCGACATATTTTTGTGATAAACTATTGCACTGGTGATCTTATTAGTGATCCTCGGTTACTAAACAGTTCAATTTATGCCGATAAAGACAACTGTTCACAATAAGGTTGCGGGTTAATTAAAAGTTATCTTCAAATCGACTATGAGGATCTATGTCTCGCCAACGGACACAACCTGTATAATAGTATGCGTTTTACAGTTATACATTCCGTGCCCCCTATGGAATATTTTGAGCTAACCAGATGACCCGGTTTCACACGATCTTCATCTGTATATATTTAGCTTCTAATTGTGACCTACTGTCTCATTGATACAGTTATGTCTAATGATTCTTTCATAAATTATGAATTGTTAATGCTATAATTGCGATCTGTGCTTAGAATCTGAAACCATAAAAGTGCATATTGCTGTAATATGGTCATGAACTGTCATTCAACTTCATTTCTGTTGCACTTTAATGGGATATTTGACAGTTGTTTGGAACAAATCCTGGTTATAAAACAGGGACACCTGTTCATGTCAAAACAAGGTTTGACCCATCACTATCCACCGACACCGAGAATTACCCTTCAAACTTACATTTATTAAAGCTGCATGCCATTTTCATTGCTTAGATAACTTATGGTACACCCAAATGACACCCCCTTTTAAACTATTTGTAGTTAGTTTAATATTGACTAGTTCCTACACTGAACAATATCGAATTTATACATCAAAACGAAAGAAGGTTTTTTTTTCGTACGTGTATTCATGCCAGAAAGCGCCACAATCAACAGTTTATGCCAGGAGTTATTCAATGACAGCAAAATGTCTTCGAAAATAGTAAGGAGTTAAATGTCATATATATAAAACATAACGCTATTTCAGCAAAATACAAAAATGATTTCGCCCGTGGGAATGTAATTTCTTACCAACTATAGAACGATTTTACACGTCAATTAATTACATACAAATATTACTTCGCGTTAAAGGAGAAACTAATACTTTCTTTATTTAGTTTTTTTTTTAAATCTTGACACACTGACGCGGATGAAAGAATGCATTTACTGCATTTATCTTCTTTACGGTATGTGACTAGTTTGTTACATCGTATAAATCTTTCCTCGAACATATTGCATGTACGTAACATCTGTAGGAGCTAGTCAGCAAGCCACACATTTGACACACGTTAAACTGATTTTATTAATAACCTTATGCAATTGACTTCAACAATAATCACCGGGGAGTATCACGTGGTCTCCATAGTACATTTGCGTACACACCAAATGTTCAGCCATTTTGTACGGCAAACGTACATTGGAGAACACGTGATACTCCCCGGTGATAATAATGAAGGGAAAGGTCGAACAGAACATGGCACAAAAGCAAAAGGATAAAACAACACAGATAAATATCGACGTCATAGCCCACTACCACTCTCAGGTTCACCAACACTTCAAATGTTTAATAAAAGTCGATCCATTTGAACCCAATGGATCTCGGGGAGCTTGTGTGATCATGCATCGTCCTCCCGTACGTATAGTTTGTCGCCAGCCGTCCACCTTGTCTTTAAATGACATCCTCTCCCATACTAAAACGCAAAAAGTGTTCATTTTTCAAAACTTAAGTTAATAAAAGTCATACATGCTGAACATTTATGTATATGTATCTTTAGTACATTGGCAATGAGTCAATACAATAATGGAGAAATCCGACATACGCTGGCTGCGACTTGACAAGTGCACGTGTAGTGCATTGTAAAGTGAAATACGGTTTAAAATGGCCAAATTATGTTTCTTTTAGCCCTTGCTGATCGGAAAAATGCAATTATCAATTTCATTGAGCTAAAATAAAATGATTCAACGTGACTTGCACGCGGTGATAACCTATTGACTGTAAGTAGAGCATTCAACTGTCATATAAAGGGTGTTCAAAAAGTTTGTTCACAAAGTCTGAAATTCGATAAAATGAAAATAAAGCCGTGTACACTGGCTTTATTTCGCATATTGAAAACTGCTACTTTGTTCATGAATATATGTTTGTATTGAAATCTCAAGCAGAAGTAAACGATTGGTATAAAGCGACATAGATGGGACGAGCAATTAAAAAAAGACTAAAATTCAAACTTTGTGAACGAACTTTTTTTACACCCTGTATATACCTGCTCCGTCTTCAACGATATTTCCGCCGCTGGGGACATATCTGGACGTGCTCGAACTGGTGAACCTCGCATTACTACCGCTAAGTATAACCGTTACATGACGTTTACGCACCTACGTGATCAAGTACTGTCAGGAAGTTAGGAGTTAGCAGGGACAATGTAACGAGATGTCTAAAAATGTGCTGAACCAATTAGCGTT
The DNA here is from genome assembly GCA_032209605.1 of Mactromeris polynyma. NCBI lineage: Eukaryota > Metazoa > Mollusca > Bivalvia > Venerida > Mactridae > Mactromeris > Mactromeris polynyma. The sequence goes on from JASFXZ010000012.1 coordinate 10,108,853, forward strand.
AGGATTTGTTTTGGATCAGTTCTCTGCAATCATCATTGCATACCTCCATTGCATTGGGCTCAGCGTCATTTATACGGGTGACATGCAGAGTGGGCCGGAACATGATTTTCGGACGAATCAGACGTATATTGTTGCTTGTATACGTCGTCGAGATGGTCACATGTGATATTGAACTGATATTTCTCAACTGATGATTTTTTTCAGCGAAAACGTAATCCTTTTGTCTGTACACAATATCGTTTCACATACGGGTATTTTAACTAAACTATCAGTATAATCCTAAAAGTATTATCATGAAAGCGATTGTCATCCATTTGATTATTTACGTTTAGACTCACCGTTAATAATATAGTTAGTGAAGACAGAGATATTAATGTATGGTGTTTGTGTCATGAACAAGAATATGAACGCATGACAGAATGTGCTAATGATGACTGCCCAACACAGTGGTTACATTATGAATGTGTTAATATGAGGCAATGTCCTACAGGGAAATGGGTTTGCCCAGAAAGCGCTGATGGTTGAACACTTGTACATGATAATGTATTACGTGAATCTATTTAAAACATGCAAACATCTGATTAATAAGACTCTTACTAATCAAATGTTTGACTATTTAAGCTATTCAGCATAACTTAATGCTTAGTAAATTTACTTTTCGCGCAGTCGTCTCATCGACAGTCAAGCTGACTATTAAAGCTAGTCTCCATGAATTATGCCTAGTAAAGTGACTTTTTGCAGAGTCGTCTCAATGACAGTCAAGTTGACTATTAAAGCTAGTTAGCATAAATTAATCCCTAGTAAATTTACTTTTCGCACAGTCGTCTCATCGACAGTCAAGCTGACTATTAAAGTTAGTCTCCATGAATTATAGTTAGTAAAGTGACTTTTTGCAGAGTCGTCTCAATGATTGTCAAGTTGACTATTAAAGCTAGTCAGCATAAATTAATCCCTAGTAAATTTACTTTTCGCACAGTCGTCTCATCGACAGTCAAGCTGAATATTTAAGCTAGTCAGCATAACTTAATGCCTAGCAAAGTGACTTTTTGCAGAGTCGTCTCAAGGACAGTCAAGTTGAATATTTAAGCTAGTCAGTATAACTTAATGCCTAGTAAATTTACTTTTCGCATAGTCGTCTCATGGACAGTCAAGCTAACTAATTAAACTAGTCACCTTGGCTATATAATGTTTTTCAGTGTGTGATGTTTTTGTTGAAGATAAAGTTGCTGAAAGGAGAGTTGCTTCGAAAAGATCGCTCTGTATACCATATGTATTATCTTGTCATGGATAGTATTACGTCATTGCAGTCGAACTTGCATTTGTTTTACTCCTCTTTTTGTTGCCATAATTGGAACTATCGTATGGCCAATTATGTTAGTTTTTATTGCCATTATTTCAGTTGCAATTGAAACACCCCCAAGTAAGTATTTCAAATAAATATTAAATTTATTGTGTGACTCACTTTCTCAATCCCTAATGTTTTAATGTTAATGCGATTGTTTCTCTGTGATATGTGTGGGGTGTCATTGTCTCGTGTATGCAACATCTTAACCTTTCGTTCACATGTGTTACTGACAACCACTTTTCAGAATGTATATCATGCTTTAATTGTTTCAGGTTAAACCGATATTCTTGACGTATTTGCATCTTAAACTATTGGATTTTTCTTTGCAGTATTATAAATATATATTTATAGCATTTGGCTTGTATCACAATGCACCATCCAGTACGTGAGCTGTTTAGCTTGATTTTCTTTCTCATAGTGGTTGTGGTTTTGGTATTTTTTAAAGTCATATTCAATGATATTGTATACAGTATAACTTCAAAAATAAGACCATCCTTGGGACCCTTGAAAACTGGTCTTATTATTAATGTTGTCTTAATATTGAGGCTATATAAAGAGCAAAACAGTGAAATTGGACTTGAACATTGTGTTCTTATTTTTCAGGTGCTCTTATTATTGAGGTGGTCTTCAAGTGACGTTTTACTACTATTATATCGATGTTTGTAATAGTTTTCTTCATGAATAAGTTTAAATCATCTCAGAGTTAACTGGCGTGTTTAGTTGCTCTCTCTTATTTGATGTCATTTTGAATGATTTATTTTCAAGCAGTTCCTTTCCCTCTCTAATATCATAATGACTTAGAATAAATGTCGGTGTTTGATTGTAGACGGTTGTCATTTTGTATTATTATACCTCCAGTGACTTTGTCTAGTTAAATTTTCATATAATCAGTATGAGTCATTCCATACTGTAACACTGACAGTACGTGTAACCTGCATATTGATATATAGCTGGCCGCATATGGTATGATTAAATGACGACCCTTCATATAAATGTTTTAATGAAATACTACCTTACTTTTGTACTGGTGCTTCAACCTATGTTTACGGAAAACTTAGACATGTTTGATTAAGCCTTTAGTCAGATTTATATTATACAGAGGGTTAGTGCCAAGCTGGCATGTCGTCAAGTTGGTTCAAACCACTTAGTGTTTCTACGAACAGTTTAAGACTGGACGGCCATTGTTTTGCTAAATATTTCTTCGTTTTAATGTTGAACATGTTTACGTTTCCAGTTACTCTTTCTGTTTAGTTGTGTTTTCATTCTTATTTCGTGACCAACTGATATGTGGGGGAGGCTGATATGTGAAAAATCGCATTGTTTTTTTTTCATTTGCATCCGCTATATATATTCAGCATTCGACCATAATACGTAGATTGATAATTATAAAGTAAAATCACTATTTGAGCATGCCTCTTTGGACGATGAATACAATATTGCATGTTCACTTTTCACTGTCACATAACTTTGTTTTCAGACATAATACATTTCTAGACTCGACCGGACGCATTGTGTCAACTTATCAAACATTTGAATATCCTTGTACTAATGAATGTTCTGAGAATTAAGATCACCACTGGAGTTTAATTTACCAAAGTATAAGGCAGCCATTAAAACACATTGCATTTGAAGATGCATCTGTCTCAATTTTTGTCATTCGTTGTCACATCAACGGTAAAACTGACATGTTAAGAACACGGATAATAGGCAAAGTTTTTGGAAATAAATTTATCAACTTGATGAGTAAAATGATGTTTTATTGTATGCAACGCAATGTTTAAATAAAAAGATTGACATAGCATCCGGTGTAAAGAGGCATTAAAACTTACAACATTGTCCCATGATGTTAGATATATCGCACTGATATACTTCATCAACAAGGCGCTCGTGTAAAAACAGAAACAAAACAGATTAATTAAAGTTTATTCCACAAATCGTATATTTGTATTTTTTAAATAAAACAAGTTTAACGTCTTCATGAGACATCCATTGTGTTGTTACTTTCTTTTCACTCCTCTGGAGACCATCTCCTCAGTTCCTGTCTGACGTCTCCCGAAAGGTCGAATTACACGCTGTTGCAGTATCCGTCGTATTGGACTACCTTGTTCCTGGTGAAAGTGAAAGAAATATTTTAATAATTTATCAGTAAACATATTTTTAGTTTATAGATCAAAAGAAAATATTGTTGTGTCAGTTACCGTCTTGTGTCCGTTACATTGCAAGAGTACAAGCGATATGATATTCACTTGTTTAATCTCCCTTATTATAGATTTGACCATTTTGATTTTTATTTTCATAATTGCTTGAACCGTGTCTTGAATGGTTAATTTGAGTATATGCGTGGACCGTGTCCGACTTGGTTTATTTGCAAGGTATATATTGGTTTTTATGTAAAGTTTCCTGTGTTTAAAAATGCATTGTTGGCTTCAAACTCGTTTTAAGTAGAGCGTACGTCTTATTGTTGTTCGCTTTTATTCGCCATTCAAACGAAACGATATTACATTTATATGTCAGTTCGAACACACGACTTTTGGAGGACTTAATATGTTTTTCACGTTATGTTATAAGAACATACTTTGATTATTGAGGAATCGGACCAAACGCGGACAATCCGACATACAAAACAATTTAAAAAAGGAAGAACCCAAAATTTGACAAATACGACTGAAATAACTTTTTTAGATCTATATCAAAAGCGCATACTGTGCTTCGAATTGTACGGGGAAGGTAAATGTTTACACTTAATATCATGTATCTGAAGTTGTATGCCAATTTCAGCCTCTAATTCGTACAGAGTAATGTTAATTGGGTACACATAACAATACACTTCTGACAAAAGGCTGTGGATTTAGTTGGTTGGCTACTGTGCCCATAAGCGATGATGTTGGTTGTGACTTATATTGACGTTGTTTCACATTATGATACAGGGTGCCCACCAAACCATTTTTTCTGGGTTTCCAACCAGCGCTTATACTCTCTGTTCCAAGTTCTGCCATGAGCTAGGATTTGAAAACGGCACATAATCAGCTCTTCTTATTATTACACGGAACCACAATACGAATATGCCGTATACTTACTCGCAATCAGCTTTGCACCTGTTGTCATAACTTTCGTTTTCATTGGTGCAGACGGGTTCAATATCAGGTGGACAGTAGCATCCGAGAGTTTGTGGGGCTGGAACGTATACCGGCACTTTTACTATAATTGGTGTAGGCGTGCAAGGGCAAGTTCCATCACACTCTTTGCTGTTCCACCTGAAGAACGAAAGGGATAGACGATGTTTAATGAAAAAATGTAAGCATGAAAATAATACAGTAATTGGATTATGCAGGTTGATTGCGCATCACATAAACTGGAAATCATCGCATAATAAGCGACTGATTGTTCAGTTCGTTCTTAGAATATCATGGAGAAAAGAAATAGTTTTGTTCAAGTGATACCATAAATGCGTTCCATTTGCTTCAGTAACTAAATAATTGTAAAATACTCAAATAACAAGTCTATATTGTTTTCATTGATTAACTTCAAATATTAAGTTTTAAAGATAATTTTAATAATTATAATTTATAATCGCATTAGGTGCTCCGTTCTAATAATGTTATGTATTCGTTATGCCCGATTCCACATAAACTGCAAGCAGTGGAGTCAGTGAAATATAGCCTGAAATATAGGGACCAGTTACTAAATAAACTTACTCGCACTCCAGGAAGCAATCGTTGTCATAATTCTTGCCGTCAGCGGAGCAACATGGCTGAATTGGTAAATTCCCACAGGTTTTCTGGCAATTATAGTTAAGACCGTTGTTGTTGTTGCCATTGTTGTAATTGTTGTTGTTTTTATAATAATTACTGTTGCCGTCGACATTGTCAATATTGTCGTTGTTAGCTCCATTGTTGTAGCTATTTCCATTGTTGTAGTTATTTCCATTGTTGTAGTTATTTCCATTGTTGTAGTTATTTCCATTGTTGTTGTAATTATTGCCATTGTTGTTGTTATAATTGCCATTGTTATTGCCATTGTTGTTGTTATAATTGCCATTGTTACCATTGTTATTTGCATTGGTGTTGTAGTTATTGCCATTGTTTCCATTGTTGTTTCCATTGTTATAGTTATTACCAGTGTTTCCATTGTTGTTTCCATTGTTATAGTTATTGCCATTTTTGTTTCCGTTATTACCATTGTTATAGTTATTTCCATTGTTGTTGTTGTTCGGAGAATTGCCATTGCTGTTTCCGTTATTTCCATTATTGTAATTGTTTCCATTATTTCCGTTATTGTAGTTATTTACATTGTTTCCGTTATTTCCGTTATTGTAATTGTTTCCATTATTTCCGTTATTGTAGTTGTTTCCATTGTTTCCATTAATTCCGTTATTGTAATTGTTTCCATTGTTATTGTTTCCATTATTGTAATTGTTTCCGTTGTTATTGTTACCATTATTGTAATTGTTTCCATTGTTATTGTTTCCATTATTGTTATTGTTTCCGTTGTTATTGTTACCATTATTGTAGTTATATCCATTGTTACCATTGTTATTTCCATTGTTGTTACCATTATTGTTGTTTCCGTTGTTATTGTTATTCAGCCCGTTGATGTTGCTATTATAGGGCCAGTAATTTTTATTGTTGTTATTATTTCCATTGTTGTTGCTATTGTAATTATTTCCATTGTTGTTGCTATTGTAATTATTTCCATTGTTGTTGCTATTGTAATTATTTCCATTGCTGTTGCTATTGTAATTATTCCCATTGTTGTTGTTGTAATTATTATTGCTGTTCAGATTGTTTCCATTAGTGGTTTTGACCCAAACATCATTATAGCCATTGTTGCCATTGTTGTTGTTTTCATCACAAATAACTGCAAAAAACACATGATGATGCCTGAATATTAGGATAATGTAGCACAAACAGTCATAAAGATACTACAAAAGTGAATATAAACGTTTTCAAATGTATGCAACACATTGAATGTATATGAAGTAAAATTAACGAATACCGCACCAGCTAATAAATCGAGTGCAAAGGATTTAAGTGAATTAAAATAATTACCCGTTGCATAAAACTTGAAATTAAATATGTAAAGTTACTCAATACTAATAGTCACAATAATGGTATATAATAAACTATTTTTGGTCGTGCACATCCGATGGCGAGGTCATGATAAATCAATTACGCCGAGTAACGCTTTGAAACTTCAACGGACGAATATAGCTTCCAATACGAATGTATAAACTTTAGCAAGGGCAATGATAGACATATAGCGCTAACTCGAGTTCGACTGATAATTGCACTTCTTATTATTTTAACGAAACCATCCTCATTTATCGCAGCATTTTGATAAATCAATTTCGATCTAGTATTGTTGTAAATGGGTCGTCAAAAGAACATTGTTACAAGTTTTCCTCAACTAATCGAATGTAGTTGCCCCGGCGTGAAGTTGTTTTGAAATATGTTACAACTATTATTAGTACGTATTGGTTTAAAAGTTTACACAAGTGTTCGTGTAGGTAAGAAGATGCTTTGGAACAATGTCCCGTAACTCAGAAATTATCCCTCTTTTGTACTTTGAAAATCCAGATTAAAGCTTTTAAATTTGTGTGGTATATCTGCAACTATGCTTAACAGTTACCTCCCGAAGCTTCCTACAACTGTTTGGGTTGTATGCCTAGGTCAGAGGATAAAATTCCACAACTCTAACCACATGGGTGACATGATTATCCCCTATTTGTACTTAGGAAATCCGTTTATTATTTGGTGTGATAAATCTACCACTTAGATATAAAATGTTCTACATATTTACCGAAGTGTTTAATTACCGCATCGCTGATCACCATTTTGACATAATTACTTCCCTTTTTGGGGTTAGTAAATTTTAACTAAATTCATTCATATTGTGTATTTAATCTGCAACTATGATATGCATTTAACTGAAACTGGGTATACATACAGAAAACAGACAAAGCGGTAGAATAGTCAAGATGTCATCTTATGAACAACTCTTGTTAATCACGAATCGTTATTTAAGGAGGATGTTGTTACATCAAAAACTCACGGTGACCATGTTTAAACATATATTATTTTTAATGGGCACGCCACATACATAAGGCAATGCTTCCCGACACAGACCGCTGGGAAAACAACAGTCAACAAAACGTTAGGCACTGAGGAGGTGCAAGGGTAAATATGTATTGGAATAGGGTGCAAAGAATGGTCTGGCAGACCTTAACACAACTAAAGAGAACTTAGGGGTACAACAAGAGGGAAAAGTTTAATGTATGGCATACATCACGGAACAAGTAATGGAAGGCAAGTGATAATATGCCGAAAGGGGGGGGGGGAGAACATAAATATTGTATTTAGTAACAAAAATTGTACATGGGAAAAGGGGAACTTAACTTACAACTAAAAACATAAAAATAAAACAAACTTTGTTCAGGTTCAACCAATGATTATTAAAACAATCAATTTTTAAGTCCGACCTTCAGATGAATATCACTACAATCACTTTTATATTCTGACAATCGGTTCCAGCGGAAAATGTTTGTACTGTCGAGTATCACACTAAACAGCCCCGGCTACAGGGGTATTTTTATGAATGATCAGAAATATCTTATACAACTAAACTGAAAACATGTTCAAGTCGTTTAGTCTTTTCCCCACGGAAACCACATTTTGATTTGAATTAAGTTTTTATATTAGATAACGACTGTAACATTATTATGAAAGATATCGACCAATTTGCTCCAAAGAATTAGCGTTTTTAAAGTCAATATCAGCATACAAGCACTGACCACAGACGAAAACGAGCACTACACCTCACTTAATCGATATAAACACCATAGCGTTCTTCGACATACACACAGAGCGCGGTCATTAAAAATTATTTGCATTTATAAAGAAATGGATTATACTAAAGTCGTACATATGTGTATTGTCGATTGCAGTTAGCGCCTCCTTTTGTCATAGTTCCTTGATATTAAAGACGTATCCTACAATAAGGCCGTTTTTTTCTAACTCAGAGATTTCCTTTAAACTTTGTATATTAGATCAGTGTAATGTATCTAACCAAAATATGAAATAAAAATGATAGGTCACCTTGCTCGATTTTGTGATAATGAAGATTTAAAACGTGAATTTTTCATATGAATATAGAACAAAATCGATATAAGTTTACTGTATTTTTTCGAGCGCAGATATTTTCTTACACTGTCTGAATGAAAATATGAAATAAAAATAATAGGTTACCTTGCTTGATTTTAAGATAAAGATTGTTTTATTGTGTTCAAATGTAATATATATGGAAAGTGAAAGTTGAAATTTTTTATCCTTAATACACTTGGTAACCCATTATCGTTTTACATTTTCATGAAATGTGTTAGTTTAAAATATGTTTTGAAGATCATTTTATAATTTCAAATGCAGAATTTTAAATCAATGACTTTTCTTATTTAATCATAAAGTATATAGAAAAAGAAAGTAGGAGGAAAACTGCAAACTATAATGAAATCCTTCAATTAAACATAATGATATCATTATTTGTATTGTGCTTGGTGACTGTAAAGTTCAGTAACAATCTTTGCATCGTAAAAGAAAATAGCAAACTTCTCCCTTATACGTATTTAACCCAACGCAAAAACTACAATAAGTGAAAAGAACATGCGCATTAATGTTGCGCACTGGCAACTCACGAATATGTCTTTAATTACATTGGTTTGACATGAAAGAGCATACAGTTTACAACGTTTATTTGTCCGATGGATGGTTTAAAGTTTAAAATACGCGTATACCTAAAATCAACTAACTGAGCGTACACGATGTATTTGTAAACAATCATTAATATAAACGTCAAACATTCAGCTAAAATTGTAAACAAATAATGTTGAAAACAATGACCCTACAAAATTAAACAAGAAAAGCTGCATAATTCCTCAAAATAAATTGTATAATTACAAACAGAAGGAAACAATGGAAGGAAAAATATAACTCACCGGCAGCAATGCATACTGCAAGAGCGATCAGGAGACGACCCGTCATTGTGGAACACTTTCTAGTCTATCTGCCTTACGGAAAATGCGAAATAATTCCTGTAATTGCAGCTAAAACTATAGTAATATTTTCGAAAAGTGTGTCTTTTATATACCTGAAATTCACGCTCGGTTGCTTTTACTCGATTTTTTGTCGAAATCTGGACCGACTGGTTATTTTACATACAGGTGAACAATTGTTAAATCTTCCACAAAATCTGACGGCTAACAACTAATTAATTATATGCAATTGTCACCATATTCCGGATCGCCAGGATACCGTCTATATCGAATTAGAAATGGCTGTCCGAAAAGAGCCACAAAAATCTGACACAAAACTTCTGCTGAAATGCAAGGTAACACTTTATGGGCAATTATCTGTCGTGTGTCTGCTAAAATATCGTCGTACCATATTTTGCATATGATTTCACATTCTATCCAGATCTACAATATGCTTGGGTAAGCATTTTTTTTACATACTTACCTTGTTAAATTATCTGGAACCTCAAACTAATTATACATACAATTAGCCTTGTAAGTTTTAGTACGTTGATTTACGTTTCCGTAGCTAAGTTCAACGTATCTGGGTCCAGGAAAGTGAGAAATAACTGCGTCTGAAATGCCACATTCAGGACTTAACACAGAGAACATTATTCTTCATAGCAAATTCACGATTCACAATAACAAATAAAAGACAAGTTATTATTGTTGTTCGTTCCAGATATATAATGTTAACTAGGTTTAACGCCGCTCTTCGACAGATTTACGTGGTTAACTATTGCACTGGTGATCTTATTAGTGATCCTCGGTTATTTAACAGTTCAATTTATGCGGATAAAGACAACTGTTCAAAATAAGGTTGCGGGTTAAGTAAAATTTATCTTCAAATCGACTAGGAGGACCTATGTCTCGCCAACGGACACAACCTGTATAATATTATGCGTTTTACAGTTATACATTCTGCGCCCCCAATGGCATATTTTGAGCTAACCAGATGACCCGGTTTCACACGATCTTCATCTGTATATATTTAGCTTCGAATTGTGACCTACTGTCTCATTGATACAGTTATGTCTAATTATTCTTTCATAAATTATGAATTGTTAATGCTATAATTGCGATCTGTGCTTAGAATCTGAGAACCATAAAAGTGCATATTGCTGCTATCTGGTCATGAACTGTCATTCAACTTCATTCTGTTGCACTTTAATGGGATATGTGACAGTTGTTTGGAACAAAATTATGGTTATAAAACAGGGACACCTGTTCATGTCAAAACAAGGGTTGACTCATCACTATCCAAGTAGTCAGCCAGCCACACATTTGACACACGTTAAACTGATTTTATTAATAACCTTATGCAATTGACTTCAACAATAATCACCGGGGAGTATCACGTGGTCTACATAGTACATTTACCATACAAGATGGCTTAAAATTCCGTCGATTCGACCCAAAAATAGAAACATATCAATAATTTTAATTTGTTAAAAAACGAAATACCACTTGAATCTTCCCACGAAGGATACGTCGCAAATTAAATCAATATTTTGTAGAAATAGGCATCATTTACCTGCTTTGCTGAGATACCCAAATTATCTAGTATATTTTCGGACAATGTAAGAAAAACAAATGAAGTCTGTATCGAGTTTCAGGCTTGAACTAATAAAACCTCGGAAAAACAAAAAGCACGTGAGTAACTTGACGTGTTACAATGCGGATACTCTGCGCCTATTGTAAAGATCCTACCTTATCGGTAACCATTCGTACACACCAAATGTTTAACAATTTTGTACGGCAAATGTACATTGGAGAACACGTGATACTCCCCGGTGATAATATTGAAGGGAAAGGTCGAACAGAACATGCCACAAAAGCAAAAAGACAAAACAACACAGATAAATATCGACGTCACGGACCACTACCACTCACAGGTTCACCAACACTTCAAATGTTTAATAATTGTCGATCCATTTGAACCTAATGGATCTCGGGGAGCTTGTGTGATCATGAGTCGTCCTCCCGTACGTATAGTTTGTCGCCAGCCGTCCACCTTGTCTTTAAATGACATCCTCTCCTATACTCAAACGCAAAAAGTGTTCATTTTTCAAAACTTAAGTTAAAAATAGGCATACATGCTGAACATTTATGTATATGTATGGTACATTGGCAATGAGTCAATACAATAATGGAGAAATCCGACATATGCTGGCTGCGACTTGATAAGTGCACGTGTAGTGCATTGTAAAGTGAAATACGGTTTAAAATGGCCAAATTATGTTTCTTTTAGCGCTTGCTGATCGGAAAAATGCAATTATCAATTTCATTGAGCTAAAATAAAATGATTCAACGTGACTTGCACGCGGTGATAACCTATTGACTGTAAGTAGAGCATTCAACTGTCATATAAAGGGTGTTCAAAAAGTTTATTCACTAAGTCTGAAATTCGATAAAATGAAAATAATGCCGTGTACACTGGCTTTATTTCGCATAATGAAAACTGCTGCTTTTTTCATGAATATCTGTTTGCATTGAAATCTCAAGCAGAAGTAAACTATTGGTATACAGCGACATAGATGGGATGAGCAATTAAAAAATTACTAATTTTCAAACTTTGTGAAAACGTAATCCTTTTGTCACTGTTCCTATTTCACATACGGGTATTTTAACTAAACTATCAGTATAATCCCAAAAGTATTATCATGAAAGCGATTGTCATCCATTCGATTATTTACGTTACTATTGTAGCTCGGCCGAACTTCGTGCGCCTAGAGTAGTGGGGAGTACACATATAAATTTGATTCCATCTGGGGACGGAACACGTAATTATGAATGCCCTCTGAAAGGTTTCTTTTCCAGAGCTACCTCCTTGAATTCAACCAAATTTACGCAAGTGGATGTACACTTTTGAACTTGATGGTCTCTTCTGCCTCTCATATAATGTTTAAGTAAGAGGTAGGGTATATGAGTTAACCAGGTTTAATGTCCCGATGATGTATATGCCACTGGCCGTAACAAGGCGTTCCTCCTATGTTCACACAGTATGTTGTCCCTTTGATTTGTTACCAAGGATAATGTTTGAATAGTGTTCCGTTTGATTATGTTATTGTTTTACTCCCATTTTTACCCAGAGTAATGTTTCTGTCTTGTCCCGTTTGATTTTGTTATTGTTTTACTCCTTTTTTACCCAGAATAATGTTTCTGTCTTGTCTCATTTGATTTTGTTATTGTTTTACTCCTATTTTTGACAAGGATTATGTTTCTGACTTGTCCCTTTTGATTTTATTATTGTTTTACTCCTTTGTTACCCAGAGTAATGTTTGTATCTTGTCCCTTTTGATTGTGTTATTGTTTTACTCCTTTTTTTACCCAGAGTAATGTTTGTATCTTATCCCTTTTGATTTGTTATTGTTTTACTTCTTTTTTACCCAGAGTAATGTTTGTATCTTGTCCCTTTTGATTTGTTCTTGTTTTACTCCTTTTTTTACCCGGAATAATGTTTCTGTCTTGTCTCTTTTGATTGTGTTATTGTTTTACTCATTTTTTTACCCAGAGTAATGTTTGTATCTTGTCCCTTTTGATTTGTTATTGTTTTACTCATTTTTTACCCAGAGTAATGTTTGTATCTTGTCCCTTTTGATTTGTTATTGTTTTACTCCTTTTTTACCCAGAGTAATGTTTGTATCTTGTCCCTTTTGATTTTGTTACTGTTTGACTCATATTTTTACCTTGAGTATTGTTTCTGTCTTGTCCCATTTGATTTTGTTATTGTTTTACTCCTATTTTTGACAAGGTTATGTTTCTGTCATGTCTCTTTTGATTTTGTTATTGTTTTACTCCTTTGTTACCCAGAGTAATGTTTGTATCTTGTCCCTTTTGATTTTGTTATTGTTTTACTCCTTTTTTTACCCAGAGTAATGTTTGTATCTTGTCCTTTTTGATTTTGTTATTGTTTTACTCCTTTGTTACCCAGAGTAATGTTTGTATCTTGTCCCTTTTGATTGTGTTATTGTTTTACTCCTATTTTTACCTTGAGTATTGTTTCTGTCTTGTCCCTTTTGATTTTGTTATTGTTTTACTCCTTTGTTACCCAGAGTAATGTTTGTATCTTGTCCCTTTTGATTTTGTTATTGTTTTACTCCTTTGTTACCCAGTGTAATGTTTGTATCTTGTCCCTTTTGATTTTGTTATTGTTTTACTCCTTTGTTACCCAGAGTAATGTTTCTGTCTTGTCTCTTTTGATTGTGTTATTGTTTTACTCCTTTGTTACCCAGAGTAATGTTTCTGTCTTGTCTCTTTTGATTGTGTTATTGTTTTACTCCTATGTTACCCAGAGTAATGTTTGTATCTTGTCCCTTTTGATTGTGTTATTGTTTTACTCCTTTGTTACCCAGAGTAATGTTTGTATCTTGTCCCTTTTGATTGTGTTATTGTTTTACTCCTTTGTTACCCAGAGTAATGTTTGTATCTTGTCCCTTTTGATTGTGTTATTGTTTTACTCCTATTTTTACCTTGAGTATTGTTTCTGTCTTGTCCCTTTTGATTTTGTTATTGTTTTACTCCTTTGTTGCCCAGAGTAATGTTTGTATCTTGTCCCTTTTGATTTTGTTACTGTTTTACTCCTATTTTTACCCAGAGTAATGTTTCTGTCTTGTCCCTTTTGATTGTGTTATTGTTTTACTCCAATTTTACCCAGAGTAATGTTTCTGTCTTGTCCCTTTTGATTGTGTTATTGTTTTACTCCAATTTTACCCAGAGTAATGTTTCTGTCTTGTCCCTTTTGATTGTGTTATTGTTTTACTCCTATTTTTACCCAGAGTATTGTTTCTGTCTTGTCCCTTTTGATTGTGTTATTGTTTTACTCCTTTGTTACCCAGAGTAATGTTTCTGTCTTGTCCCTTTTGATTGTGTTATTGTTTTACTCCTATTTTTACCTTGAGTATTGTTTCTGTCTTGTCCCTTTTGATTGTGTTATTGTTTTACTCCTATTTTTACCCAGAGTATTGTTTCTGTCTTGTCCCTTTTGATTGTGTTATTGTTTTACTCCTATTTTTACCCAGAGTATTGTTTCTGTCTTGTCCCTTTTGATTGTGTTATTGTTTTACTCCAATTTTACCTTGAGTATTGTTTGTTTGTTTGTGCTTTTTGATTTTGTTATTGTTTTACTCCTATTTTTGACAAGGATAATGTTTCTGTCTTGTCCCATTTGATTTTGATATTGTTTTACTCCTATTCTACCAAGGATAATGTTTCTATATTATCCCTTTTGATTTTGTTATTGTTTTACTACTATTTTTACCCAGGGTAATGTTTGTATATTGTACCTTTTGGTGTGTTAATGTTTGCCAGTATGTATATATGCCCATGTCTCCTTGTGCTTTTGAAATGGCTGTGTTCTTTGTATGTCTCCTTTGCTGTTCGGCTTCTACATTCATTGTACAATACTTATTTCACACAAATTCAGACTAACAGCAATATTGAAGCGATATAAGTACTCTGTATGGCTTTAACGATATGGTTGAAAGCATAATTGTACGACGGATAAAATCATGTCACTAGGCTGTTTAAATAGATTTTGCACTGCAAAAATAAATACTTTTAATACTGTAGCTATTCACGGCGGCCTTCAAGAATGTAAATTTTATTTTAACTTTAGTGGAATTACTAATGCACCTGTCAAGTAAGCTGTCTTTACACCTAGAGATAATTAACATGCCACTAAATTTGAAATGTTTCGTTAAAAGTGACATTTACTTTCATTTGCTCGTGCAAGTTTCGTTTCCCTTTATTAAATTAACGGAAAATGCATCAAAATTGCATCCATTACAATTGCCAGACAATCGAGCGGACCATGTCAGACCATTGATGAATGATTATACAACGTTATGAAATGGCATTTAAACTAAAACAATACATTCGCATAAAGTCTTAATACTAGTATCGCATATAAACATTTAATAAAGTACTGAAAGCGATGACTGTTTTAAGATGTACGTGTTCTTCTACAATGTGAGTAAAACTTACTGTATACAATGATAGTGTAGGAATACTGCATTGGCACATTCAAATAGTGCCAGTGCAATTAGGCATTACCAATATTTATAGTTCTACCGAGCAAAATACCGCGCAAATTTAGGATTTAAAGCCGGCATTCAATTCATAATACATGTAGTAACGTAGCAACCCAAAATATTAAAAAGCTTTTATATTAAAAGGAGGTTTAATAAATGTACTGTTCTTACAATTTGATTACTCAAGATTTACCGTTGAAATACTTTCTGCAGGAGTGCACGTAGCGCTTTACTGCAAAATAATTAAAATAGCACTGCTGTTGACAAAATTTAATGTAATTAAAGGTATTAGGTAGAATGTACTAGTGGAAAAGAAAATATTCATTTATTATTTGATATAAAGTGTCATCAAATGTTCAGTTTGCATAAGTATAGGTCTAGTGATTGATGTACTGCAAGTATAAATTATCCAAACTCAGTTCTAGTTGACGGCTGTTCACAGTCAGCGCGCCGGATACGAACTTGTTTTATCGTGACTGTATCTATATATAGCCTATAATTATATGCCATAAGGCAAAAACGAGTCATACGATTTTGAATTATTATTACCTTTCAACTTTTGCGTCAGTTCTGTATCGCCATACGCTGGATTGTCTATGCTTCTCATGGGATGAGAATATAGTGTGCGTTATAGCAAGAAATAACAAAACAAAACAATCTTGAAAAAAGATGGTTGGAGCAATTTAAAGTTTAAGATTTGTTGTGCAACTTAAAACATTGCCGAGATATTGCAATTGCTGGTCACTCCAGATTGACAATGGATTTCAGTAAATTCACCGAAATTCAGTTGATTTCGGTAAGGTAACGGTACCCCTTATCAAAAGATTAACCAATCCGCGTCAAGGTTACACACGTTGTTCGGTTGAAGTGAAGTTGGTTTAGTGGTTATCGTTAGATCCCATTTGTTTACACAACACTGATATGCAAGTAGCAAAGCCATTTTAGTAAGGCTGCGCCGAAAAATGACACAATAAAATTGTAGAAGAGCGACCTAGTGTCTTCGACCATACTGACCAAACCATTGATTAAAATTACGGGCAGATATAAATGTGTGCATATGTAAGCCGCCATATGTTTGTAACATGGAAATAGTTTATCCGCACCAGCTTCAATCACGCCCGTTAGCCCGTTTAGCAAACTCCTCGATTAAAGACGATTTCTATTTTTTTTCCATCAAAATCCTTCATTTTTTCACACTTAATAGAAAAAAGTATGAGAAAACCAAGAACGAAAAGAAAAAAGGGGGTCAACGTCTCGTTTTTAAGATAAAAGCTCATGTTTTGACTATGTGTATGGATATTGTTTTGTGTTTTCTACATTAAAAGTTGCACATCACAGGATTCAATTTATACTCAAATATCACAACTATTTCTTACTTTTACAGTAACATATTCCTTTGTAATTATTGGCAATAGGGTTATTCTAATAATTTAGCATGATTTGAATATTACAGAAAGATAAAATCAGATACAAAAGAATTTTATTGTCAGTTGAATGCGACAAAGACGGGTCTCATTTGGCCGACAAAAATACAGTTTTCAACACATTTTTAGAATTTTCAGAAAAATTCCTTTCATCCATTTTTTTTAACTTTGATATATTTTATAGGTCTTTACCTGTGTAACATATTGCAAAAAAAAACCTGGGATAATCGTGTTACTTCTTTTGCAATTTGGCATTGTATGAACCCTGTGCCACGCAAAAATCAAGCAAAATCAATAATTAGACAACATTATAATCATCCTCTTTTTTTCCCAAACACATTTAAACATGTAAATACTTTAAAGGTCAATGAAAATATCAAAGCTATTGTCAAATTGGAAATCTTTATTAAGAAACTAAACTTCTGGTGTCCTTGACCTTTACTTTCAATCTGGAATTGTGGTCATTTTTACCAACCTATTGAAATATGACAAAGACATTGAAATGGCTAGTTCAGAAGCGTCAATTTTTGCACTGGAAATAGTTTGATAAAATTAGTGTTAAATAAAAGCATGAGGAACAAACATTAAAAAAGAAAAGACAAATCTCAGATATATTTCAATACGTCACCATGCCAACCCCAGAATGAAACCCATATACAATGCTACTTTTCTGAGTTATTTGATATAAAGTGATTTCATTTAGTTGTTCCATAACTCTAACCCATTTCAATTACATGTTTAATGTTATAAAGCAAAAACTTACTTCTATCTGTTTAATATTTATGTTGCCATGGAAACCGATTTTTTTCCGTTTTGAATTGTTTTCACTGTATCTACAATTATGTATTTCCAGACATAATATTAAACATATCAAATTACAATTATTCAATATTTTATACGTTTTTACTGATTGCAATTTTTTTTTCGTAGAAAAGATACATGTATATTTGCTAAAAGCAGAATAATATTTGCATTATACAAATACCATATATAGTTAGCCTTGCGTGTTTGGAAAAAAATGTCTACTTTAAAATTTACAAAAATGCATGTATGATAGAAACAATAACCATGACCCTAATGCCTTACTACATGTATATAAATCATATGAAGACATTTATAGGCATGTTGTACAGGTACATTTACAATAGAAACATTATATCTCTTCAAAAAGAATTACCGATTCATAACGTGTGCATGAGAAAAACAACAAAGTTTACAAATTGCAACATAAAGACTGTAGATTGCATTAAGTTTCGAATGAAATTTCAATAAATCATGGGTAGTCACTTATTTTCCAATTAACAGTTAAAATAGTATACAATCCTCAAGCTTGACACAACAATGTCTCAATCATACCAATCTATCTATGTTCCATTTCATAAATATAATATCCATTTTAATTCATGAACATTTTCCATGACAACAGACTTACATACAATACATGTATTCTGCATAGCAACCGTAACAATTTAGAATGTATAGCAAGCTTCAGGGTTTTATCATTAGAACGGTGTGTGTCGTTGAGCGGGCGGGCGGGAGGGCGGGCGTCAAACTGGTGGTTTCCGGCGAATAACTTGAGTTCAATTCATCGTATTGACATCAAACTTGGTGTATTGTAAGAAGATGTTGAGAGCTCGCTTAGGATTGCTTTTTAGCTCGTTCCATTCAAGGTCAAGCTCACCGTATGGCTGCAAGATCGCCGCACAACCATCGTACTTGCACTGTGCAAACGAGGTAAGGTGACCGCACATCTTACAGCTAACGTGCGCTCGCTGTAGAGCGGAAGTACGTTCATCTTAGCATGTACACTTTTTGCCTCACAGTACATAAGGCCGGTCTGCCCTGGGAAAAACATCATTCAGTCGCCTGCACGTTTCAAGCGCACAAGTATTCGAAGCAATACAAAAATAGGTCCTAAATCAAAATCAAGTAGGGCGGCGTAGGAGATGGAACTGGAGTCTGAGATCCAAGAGATGTCGCCGCTCTCTGATAATAGGAGACAAAATGAGGACATGACGAATCTGTTCCTCTGTCAGCAGCAAATGCAACTGAACCCAACGCAATCGATGAGGTAAGATCGGACCCGGCATCATCAAGACAGTGTTCTTGTAGCCGAAATGACCTCTTGTACTCGATTGGTGTATATATACGAAATATTCGCACGTGACTCGAGAAGGTCACGAACGTACTTCGTGCGAACATCGCATGGGCTTCTTGCAGTCGTCTTACGGAGCCGTGCGGAGTCGTACACAGCAGTGCGGAGCCGCACCTTACCGTACGTCAGTTGCATGTCACCTGCACGGGAGTGTACGCTCAACTTACGTGTATAAGGTTGATGTTTTCGTGCGCACGCTGCAAGACACTCGCGCAAGGGCCCGTTCGGCGAACGTGTGTTTATATAGAATTGTTGTTTGTGCATCTATTTTGCATATGTGTAACGGATAGATTCCGTTTTATTTTGCATGTAAATTATTTGATGTATATTAACAGATATAAATGTTATGACCACATTCTTGAAACACTTTGAATAAACCTTGTACTGGCCATACGCGTGTGATGCAAGAATGCTTTTGTTTTTTATACGAGTTCCTCAATAGATGTTTGTTTTTGTTGTTATTTTGGTATACTCCTTTGTGAACTTGGGTTCCCAACCTGTTATTTTTCGACAAATGACCGAACTGATCATCACATGAATTCGAGTTGGTGACGCAAGGGTTTTTGATGAAATATCTTCGGTCAAATCATCGGTGAGCGTTATGTCGTGTGCTCTATCTACTGGTTCACAGAGATACCGGTCTTTCTGAAGTGTGTTTGACTTCGTTCAAATATGTTCATATACAATGTAAGCTTATTTAGTTCATTTTCCGATCTGATTGTATAATAAGATTTCACAATTTGTGTCAACAATACGTTTTATTGCGATGACTTTTACGTGAAGTATTACAGTGTATTTACAATGTAAGATATTTCAACGACATAAAATCAAATAGACACCATGCTAGTTGACAGAAACTGACATATTTGCAAAGAGTACATCATTGTGGATATGACTATTTGTCAAGAATATTCGCACACATATATCGCTATCCGTGTTTGCATACATTCGTATGATTTACAAGATATTCCTTATATTCTGTTCGATGGAATAAAATGTTACACATTGACAGAAAGAACGTCATGACTGTATATTTGTTTTACTTTCGTTTAGCTAATATCGACAAACTACATCTATGTAAATAACCACATAAATGCGCATCGTTGACGGTACATTTTTTTTTAAATTTTGCAAAGCGACTTAAAAATAAAGAAAAAAATTATATTTTATTACAATAAAAGTATTTTATAAATCGTGGTAATTCACAAATCCACACATAACTCTTTTTTCCCTCTAATTAAGAAGGACGTGGCCGTCATCAACACACCGGCAGTCCAGATGACGTATGACAGATCATCATGACAGATCATCGCTAAAACAGTCATGGCATGTGTGTATAACGTTTTAATAAACGTTATTAACTGCTATATACGAGTACATGGAGTTTAAATCTTTAGTTACTTGTTTGAAAATACGTTATGGTTTTAAGCTCGACTATTACAATAACAAATTATTTATGGCGGTTTAAACGCAAGATTTATCGTTCGATACGTGAGTTTTGTTGAAGTCACCATTAATTATTATTTTAGGCAAATAATCTTAGTAAACTATTGCTACATATTTTTTCTCAATCATTTATGGATGTTTATATCAAATTACACTTGACTCTCAAATCACAAACTGTACTCTATATGTGCCTGATAATTATGAGATAGGAGTAATATTTGGGTTATAGCGCCACACTCCAACTAAGACTTAAATAATTACTCTCAAAACTTCATATTAATACTTAAATCTCCAAAAGAAAATGGGCTACAAAGTATGTTCAGTACTCGTTTGATATTTACATGCATTTGTCCACATTCAAATTTTCAATATAAGACTAAAAAGAGTAAAGTTTGCGATTTGAGTGCTTAAAGTAAGTTGTCGTTATAATGTCAGACCATGTTTCACTAAGTTGGTGATGTTACCATGTGTTTTGACAGGTTTATCAATATACACATTTATGGAATAACTCTATACACTGTATAGTAAAGTTGTACATGTAAAATGACTGTTGATGATATTTTACATTCCGGTAAATGCATACAACATTCTGTTAAGTATTTTTAATATCAAAAATATTTTTGGGAAGGAGAGAAAGTACACTAGCTTATGCTTTCGAGTTTTTTTCAAAACAATATCAATAAAAATATAAAAAACTAGATTTTCCGTACTCACCCATTGTTTCTGTTGTTGTTATTTTGGAATAAAAACTTAATTTTATGAGTTCTTTTAAAAAATCTCGATGAGTTAGATCTGATTATTATCTTTGTATACATGTGTTGCTTTTGCAAAAATTAACACTTGTGCAATTAGCCTGCTTTACCGGACGAACATGTACAATTTGACAGTACCAAAAGTTCAAATAACTTCATTATTTTTCAACATTTTTACAAAATGATAGCAGTATTAGTTGAAGGACTGTATAACGATAAAACAGTGTACATTTCACCTTGCTATAATACGAAGTTTCAAAAATATTGCTAAAAAGCAAACATGGCTATTTTCTAGGGTATATATTGCCTTAAAGAAAGATATATACTTTTCCCAAATAATGCATAAGATAGGAAAAATAAGTCATCTGTATTGCCGGTAATACGGTGTTATCGAACCCTATTTAAAGTGAATATATCTGTATTTTATGTCAAAGTTTAATGAACATGAGCATTGAGATTAAATATTAACATAAGTATTTAAAACACACTTCATGGAAGAAATACCAATTAATTTGTCAGGTTCTTCGACATTTGTAAACAAATATGACAACAGTGATAAAAATAGCAGTCGTCTTAACACGAATATATATACTGAACCAAATAAGAAACGTTCGTAAAATAGATCTAAAAATAAAGGTTTATTGTGACATGTATATAAACCTGTACATGCAGAAGTATGTATTGACCTTGTACTTGTGCAAAATCGGTCAGATAATCACATTATGTAAAACAAGGTCGGCTTATTCGGCCAAAAATGCATATCAACATACACGCACTGGATATGCATATCCGGTCAACATGTTGCAAAGATTTTCACTTTACTATATTGCATTAGACGACTTTAGTCAGTAAAACAATCAAAAACATACCAAATTAAAAAGGTTTCACTACTGAATTTCAACGCAGCGGATTCCCAAACAAAATACGGGAAGGAGCCATTGGAATGCATGAGGCAGACGTTCCTAGTGAAGAGGTGGCAGCACAAGTTGGGTCATCTGTACAGGCAGTTAAGAGTCTCAGACGGCGATTCGCACAGACCGGAAGTACCGTCGACTTATCACGGAGCGGTAGACCACGTGTAACTACGCCAGATGAAGACCGCTATATATTGAACAAACATCTACAAAATCGCTTTCTCACTACAACGGCTACAGCTTCCGCCACCCCCGGTACTCACAACGTTTGGCGGAAAGCGGTTTGTACGGACGTCGTCCCAATATCGGATTTGTTTTGACGGCCCTTCATCTCCGTGACAGAATTCAATAGGCCGAGGGACACATCAATTGTACATGTCAGAGCTGGCGTATCAACGGAAGCATGGAGATTACTTTGCATAAAATAGTTCGTGAAATGTATTCTGTAAAATAATAATTTGAACTGTCTATCACTTAACAAGATTCAGTACTATTAACTGTTTGTTTGAAATAAAGGCTTTTTGCTAATGGTTATTGCTGTGCATAATTTATGAACATATGTACGTTTTAACACCTTTGTTCTATTCTAGTCGTTATTTTGGCATTGTTATTAATAATATGCACCGTTTTGACAAGAACGCAGGAAATGAAATTTGTTTTAATATTCAAATATTTTTATTGTCTCATTAACTTTCTCCTTGTCTCCATTGTCGCAAATTCACATACAAAAGAACAGTGTTGTTACAGTTTAAACTGCATACGAATCATAAACATGTTACTGTGGTATTGTTCTTGACTTTCATGATAAGTATTTAACGTCTTGAATAACCACGCACCATAAATAATACAAGCTAGTCATATCTGTCTTAAGGAAACACGTTTTCTTCAAAAAGGCTGCATAAATTTGATACAATTAATTGATTCGTGTTTTCCATCTGAACACCGTGACTGCAGGAATTTGGAACTGAAATGTCTACAGCAGAACATTTAGCTGCTCAATTTCATTTTCTATGCATTGTCAGCTGACCTTTTGGTGACTCGTGCTCACAGATAATTTCCTTTTATAAACATAAGAACGGTTTCCATTAGTTACTTGTAAATTAAAACAAACGAGACTTTAATATATGGCAACACCTTTAAAACAAATCCCTTTTAAGTTGTGTGGTTATTGAACAAAGGGTAACAGTATTTTTCAATGAATCTTTTATCTAATAAATAAATCACAGGTGTCTCTCGTACATGGTCATCGGACATTGGATTGTATATTACCCTCTCTCCCAGCATGGTCCGTCATATACAAACCGCATACGCCTGTAAAAGACAAAAGCATTAGTTTGCAAGAATAAAAGCAGATTAATGCCTAAAACATCATTCAGCAAGAATGGTAGACACCCAAAAGGAATTCTGGGATACCCATTTGCTGATGTTAGTATACCAGTATATAAAATACCAAACAGATGACGATTTTAAAATACTTTGATCTATTCAGATCAACTTGGTCATTTAACATAAGCCTGTCTTAACACACAACCACAAATGTGGTATGTGTATACCCTGGATTATTTAATACGGATAGGTACTTCTTAACTTATTGAAATGTGTTACCAGAATGTAATGGATTTAAATGCAGATAACAAAGGTTTCGACAAATACTCTTTGCATCAATGTGATTGTACAAATAAGGAAAACAGAATTGTATAAAGGCTCTTACTCGCACGCAGCTTCACATTGACTGGCGAATGTCTTACTAGCCATTAATGGACCAGCACCAACGGCACATATTGGGTCATGATCCTCTCTCCGGCACCAGCAACCACTGTTTGGTGGATGTTGATATCTGCAAGGGCATGGTCCGTCACAATCTTGTTTCATGAATCTGAAGTAAATTTGTTGGTAAACATATGTAATATTTATCAGTAGTAATTGACTCTTTTGTTCTGTAGTCGTATAACTGTATTGAAAGAGAGAGAATAAGTTGCTACAGGGAACGCCACATACACAAGACAGTGCCTCCCCCCATAAAACATAAGGCACTTGAGGAGGTTACGGTTAGGTAACAGAGGCGCAAGAAAAGGCCTGGCAGACCATAAGGAATAACTACGAGACTCAAAGAGGACAAACAGTAAAGGGATTGGGAATTTATGAATGGAAAAGAACACAGGACAAGTCAAGACAGCTGGCCGAAACTGGACAGAAAATAACCTGAACACTATATAAAGTGAAATAATTGCACAGGGGAAAGGGAAATATAACATACATTCCAAACACAAAAATAAATAATAACCATTCAGCGATTTAACAACAATATATGCATGCATTAAACAATAGTTTTTTTACTGCATCACGCTGTCAAATAGAATACATTTTAAATTGTTCAAAATATAATTTTTGAAAGACTTTCAAATATGCGCATCTCTATTGATATATAAGATACTGGTAGTCTGCTACTACGTTGTCTCGTTGCACAGATGTTGAAATATTTATGATTCGACCCCGATGTAAAAGTTTTAGGACCTACCAATACACTAACAATCTATACGTGTATACCTTTTTAAATTAATTAATAGTCATTACGAATTTACAAAGTCTTGTTGAAAAGATAAACACAAGTCTTATGTTCCATATATACTAAACAGCCTAAATAATGTTTCAAAGAAATAACACATGACAGTGCTAAGAGATATGGACTTAATGCTTACAGTAATGCAGATAGTACTTTAATTCAGAATAAAATATTTTAGAACAAAGTCATCCTATAATTAGTAACATTCGCAAACGACTATAACGTAAACGAATAGAACTGCTGATACCGGTACAGTGAAAAGCCGCTTTTTAACAGAGAAAATAATTTGCACACTCGTCTAAAAATAAATGATGATTTAGCCTAAGCGTCTTAAATGATACGAATAACGTATTCACTAAATTATCCAATTTACTTTTCAAAGAAATGTACTCACTCGCAATCCAAGAAACAGTCATTTACATAGGTAACATTGTTGATGCCACATCTTGGTTCCGGTGGCCTTCTGGCACAATACTGACAGTTTCCTGAACCCACATGAAGCCCAACTGGACCAGCAGCTGGCGTTCTCGGTTTTAACCAACTATGTAGAGCGGCAGGTGGTGGTGCTTGATTTATATTGACAACTGGCACACTATTGGTTCTAGGTGGTGTATACTTGTTGGTGTTGCTGCTTGGAGGCTGGTAGGTTCTCGGTGGTGGTTGATATTGGTTGATTGCTTTCGGAGGTGGTTGATATTGGTTGATTGCTTGCGGTGGTGGTTGATATTGGTTGATTGCTTGCGGTGGTGGTTGATATTGGTTGACTGCTTTCGGTGGTGGTTGATATCGGTTGTTTGCCTTCGGTTGTAGTTGATATCGGTTGCTTGCTTTCGGCGGTTGTAGTTGATATCGGTTGTTCGCATGCGGTGGTGGCTGATATTGGGTGTTTGCTTTCGGTGTTGGTTGATATTGGGTGTTTACTTTCGATGGGTTGCTATAAACACCTCTATTATTGTAAATGTTGTAGTTGCTGGTAGGTCTGTAATTTGGTAGCGCTATCGGAGGAGGTGGTGGTGGTGGCAGGCAGGACACTGAACGTAATAGAAAACGAAGGCCAATTACGTTATCGTAGTTGATGACATTATTGTTGATTTTAGTCAAATTTCTCTTCCAAATACAACCAACTATCGAAGAGTGTTGATACTAATACAAAATTTATCTTAAAAGAGACCTCGCGATGTTAAGCGCTGTAAGCCTCTCTCAAGGCTGCCTTCAATTATATCGATATTTTCTCAACAAAGCACATCACAACAAAGACCGACTTTCTTTACAACCAATGATAGGCTTACTATTGAGGATTTACTGGATATGCAAATAGTGTTACTAAGAGTGGTAATGTACGTTATTATGAAGTATGCGCGACACATGCCTATTCATTATTTAGGACCTCAATTCGGTGGGTATGTTTTGCCACTGTCCATTGTTAATTGATCGATGTGGAAATGTCACGTGTTCCAGTATTTTTCAAAACTGCGTCCGTTTTCGCACACAATAAATTATAAGTTGGAGGTTGATCAACCCGATGACAATGAAAAATGTGCAAAAAATACCCAATGAATTGAGGTGTAATTCGACGCGTCGTGCGCTTTTGTTGATGGCGTAGTTGCTTTTATACTGCGCAATAATGCATATAATGTCACTCAAAGAGTCCATAACAATTATGCTAATCGCTACATGTATGGGCACAAAAACCAACTATAAGTAAGTTTCGCCAACATACAATTGTAGTATGTGTCTGCAGCCTCCAATTGGTTAGCAGTTTCCATTGCGATATCATTAGCGTAGAACAGTAGAATGATTCTTATTTAGTAACTTTTTTTTAAAATAAAAATAATGAAATTCTTCCAAACTATTTATAGCATTTTACGACTGTTGTATAAAAAATATGTCGACAACAAATAAATCAACTAACCTGCAGCAAAAAGACACACGAAAGCGAAAGTAACTCTCATTTTTCAGCCTGCCAACTAACTGGCGTGTCCTTTTATAGTATGGCGGAATTATGTTTGGTTTTCTATATATACGGCGTTGATTCCCTTCATATTGAAGACACGAAAACCTAAAACACGATTCCTGTATTCAAATAACTCACAATGATATAACACTTGAAGAATATACGTGTCTAATTTAAGGAATATTATAATGGTTTAATTGTGTTATGTCACGGTAAACGGTGAAAGACGTACCGCTTGATAAACTTCTTTACAATGGTATAACAGTTTTATGGCACGTTAATTGCGTTTTTATACAAATGATCCATGTAGAATTTTGTCTTCATTTCCTTAATCAGACAAAGTCGGATCCAAGTTGTAATTACTTAGCATAATTATTTCGCATAATTAAGTGTGTAAAATAAAACCTAAGGCCAAGCAAAGTGTTGACTGAAAATAATATTCCCTGTTGTTACGACAATGCTGCTACATACGGGATAAAAGCTACAAGAGTGACAACTGTCGGGACTGCGTTACGGTAGTAGCTTAGTCAGTGACTGACACCACTGTCAATGTGTCTTGAGTTACAAACCTAGCGAGGCCGCCATTCTCCGTAATGATTTCACGAATGAACATAATTATATCGAAGTTCATTGGACCTCTATTTTGTGTTAATATAAAACTGTTGTGATTACATTGTGAAAATCCTACCCGGTGTTCCTTTTGCCTTTGTTAGTGTACCAATGTATTAATGTATGTATTATGACTTCAATACAGTTATTTGCATAAATAATTTAAACATCAATAATGAGCGCCGCTGTACGATTTCCAACCTGTTCTTTAATTGACGTCTTTTCCAGAAAAAGTCGCATGTGACGTCACCATGTATGACAGTAAACAGTATTAGTACTATATGGCAATATGAAAACAAAGTGACCATATGGAGTGAATATTGTTTCCTGCTTGCAAAAAGTGACGTCACCTACGTTGCGATTTCTTAAAATGACGTCACTTACAGAGGAGGTTATAAATCCCATAGCAGCGCTCAATTATAGATAAAATCCAGACTTGCTGTGTGTAGCCAAGTAATCATCATTATTGCAACATGAAGCTTTGAGCTGGACATAGCTATATATGTTCCCCATCTACAATTCTGATTCGTATCTTAGGGTGGAGGGTAGTGGAAGAAACGAGCCCCGATTCCACGAACATACTTAAGTTTGTTAATACAATGAAGTACGTGATTTGCTGATTATCGTACTTAAGTAATGTGTTTTAAGTATTTTTTACGAAATATGTCTTGCTTATTAGTGACCTATTGTTGCCAGCTGTCTTGACTTGTCCTGTTATCTTTTCCATCCATTTATTCCCCCCCCCCTTTACTGTGTGTCTTCTTTGATTCTCCTAGTTATTCCTTATGGTCTACCAGGACATTCCGTGTGCCTCTGTTACCTAACGTACGTACCCTTTAACCTCCTCAAGTGCTTTATGTTTTATGGAGGACTGTATGGAGAGGCCCTGTCTGTATGTGGCGTTTAGCAACTTATTCTCCCTCTCTTTTGATAAGGCTTTGAAAAGTGATGGCAAGATACACACTTTATTTTGCTGGATTAAGCACATATAACGGTTTCGGTATGTTTGTGCTCTGAGTATTTTCACCTGTGTACAGCTCAGCACAATAACATATTTAAGCATACTGTTAAGTATTTTCGTAACATTGGTACCCAGAGCACTGTTAATAGTGCACTGTACAAATGGTGTCGAAACCGACGCTAGGGAAACCAAGTACATCGTTGTAATACAAATTTTGTTTCAGTTAATATTTCAGCACCAGGACAAAACAATTTCATATTGCAATTAATGCGGTTGCATTAATTGAAAATCAGGCTATTAAAAGAACAAGCGAAATGTATATAAACATGGTTGACAATTCGAAGTAAATAAGAAACTGAGGTCAACATAGACATTTAACGACACAATACTTGGAATATTTATAAAGTTAATTCATGGAATAAAGCATTTTGCATATCAAACATGCATACTCTCCTGGATAGCCTAGGTATTAGTATACTGAGCAATACTTCTAACGCAACATCTGAGAAATCCCCATTATCGTTAAGCAACACGTCGAATGTATATCCTGTATCGTATTATTTAAATAATAAATGACTTATTTATGTCTCAAATTTTACAATCGACATCAGAAAACGTTCATAATTTTTTTTTCTCAAAAAATGATGAATTATTGAAAATTATATAATTTCCACATCATTCCTAATCACGGTAAATAAATAATGGACAGGTGTTTCAACTACGCACTCTTTTTGCTACTAAGTAAATATGAATCATTTTCCAGTGGGGCAAGAGAATTGGTTCACACTTTCTCATTATAAACTTTACACTTTAGTCTTATAAACTACAGTGCCTAAAATGAATCGGTTGCGTTAGAAGTTTTGCTCAGTATACATAATTTTACGAAATAAAGTCCGTTATTTATCACTTATGCATGTATTGCAGTTGTTGAATCATTTACATATAAGCTTATTTATTGTATCGTTTTTTATTTGACAGGATATTTATTTGCCTAAAACTTAGGTCGACATGTTTAATAAGAAGTACCGTCTCTAGTTTGCTAGTTTAAATCGTGTTATTTTCTCCAAATGAATTAGGTTTATCGCCAGATTTGAATATGAGGGCCGCTGTACGATGTTCAACCTCGTGACGTCATTTCAAGAAAACGCAACATGAGATGTCACTATTTGCAAGCATGAAGCAATATATACCCAATATAGTCACTTCGTTTTCATATTGCCATATTGGGCTAATATTGTTTACTGTCAGTAAATGGTGACGTCACACGTGACGTTTTCTGGAAATGACGTCACGAGGTTGGAAATCGTTCAGCGGCCCTCATATACATTCGTTAATTTGAGACAAACATTGTTCATTTGACGTGCACATGGTAAATAGTCATCCAATCAGATACATTGTACAAAGTATGCAGTACATCGAACGGAGAGGACCAAAAAGCCGTCCCTTTTTAAGACGGCTTCCAGCCTTATAATGTTAATTTCGGTCAGGCCTGTGTCTGTCCAATCCACATGCACTCAACTGCTTATCTAATTGCTCACTGCTTTATTCATGTCATAATCCTTTGAAATCCAAATTCCACACTTGATTGTTCTAAGTATAACCTATTAAGATTTCTACATAACTTTTAAATTGCAGAAACATAAGGTGACAAATTAGAACTGTGATATATAACAAATATTTAAATGCTGATACATTGTGACGATTTCTTTTAAATGTTAGTGGCGTGGGATGAGATATAAAGGTCAGGATATTGGGCCACGCCATTGCTCTAAAATCCCCTGCTTGGCCATCCTGTTAGCTTTGTCGGTAGAGCGCTCGACTGCTAATCAAGATGACCCGATTTCGAACCCCAAACGAGAGGTATGTTCTTCCACGACAATTTACCTAAGATAATACACCCATATTCATTTGTCCTTCACCTCTGAGCTCTGAATAATGTGCATAAATTGTCATTTGCTTGCGAAGGAACGGGTTAATACTGGTTGGTAACCCAGAACACGGGTTATGTCAACTGACTGACTTATATAATTGACACACTGTTGAGAAACGACTTTCAATTCCCAAAATATAATCTCGTGAAGGATTTGCAATTACATTTCATAATATTGCAAAATATGCACCATGCAATTATAAAATTGTCACGAGCTATACTGTCGTTTCGATGACATGTTGCTTGGCATTAATAGTTAATTTACATTTTATTAAACTTCGTGTTTTATTTAACACGTTTATAATCATTTCATAAAATATTTGAATGCGTATAATGTGATACATTATAAATGAAGAATGTTTCGTAAATATGAGTATGCACACTATAATTGTAGTCGATATTGTGCATTCAGGACTTAATTGCAAGGTTGCAGACTGAATTTCAGTTCGCTATTCGGTGGATGCATTTAGTCTGTTATTGAACGTTCAAATTGCAACGCGCAATGCAATTAGAGTCCTGTAAAAACGATAATTACTTCATTACTTATAGAGTTTTTCTCTCTATTCGCAGTAGCATATACAGCAAACCGTCAGTTTAAGGACCACCTCGAAAGTAAGACCACATCTCGAATAAGACCATGTTTTAATGTTTTCTTCCTTAATTTAACATGATAATCAGACGACCTCAGAACTCTGACCGGCATTCTGCGGAACCTATGATCGTCTTATTATTGAGGCATCACTTTATTATTAACAAGAATGCTCTGTCGGGACTAGTGAATAAAAGCAACTTAAACATGTTTCAGTATCCATTGATTTATTTTACATATACGTTGTTCTATCATGATATACAACCAAACGGATATTTAGATCTATATATAAAAGAAAATTCTGACACACGCACGCATTCAACACACACAATAATGAAACGCAATTACTTTAAAATTAGAGTTTGTTTCTTCTTTTATGGAACACAGTGGTTTTTCCTTATCTTATCTTTAAGATCGTCTTATTATTGAGAACGCCTTATATACGGGATTTCAAAGTATCAACCATTCTACGCTGTTTGTATTCTACAATATTCTCATGATTTCTTTATATTTTGTCCATTTGGTGGTGACATATCTGAGGAAGGTAACTAACCTCACAATATATTTTTAGACTATCTAACTCTGTTTTAAAATCAAGAGTTGATACAGAGTGCATATTACTTGTCCCTACAATGGACTTTTATCGGATATTAACTTATTTGAATTTGAAGCACTCGGCTATGTAGGAACTAAACATTAGTAACATTAAACCACAACTCAAACTTATGTAATGCACCAACGGTTGGTGTATGGATAATACAGATACATTTATGAAAATAGATAATGTTAACATTGAAAACATGACAAATAAATTGAGGTTACAATATGAAAAGCCAGTATCTGTTTCAGTTAAAAGACTACTTACTTACTACTTTGCCCGAGTTTCTGATGAAGCATGACTTCATGAATTTCCTAAATTTTGGATGGAAGAAACAAATCACGTACGGATTGACGATTGAGTTTAACATGTAAAACTGCCTAGCAATCTTTTTACTCATGTTGTGCAGATTATCCTCTGTACTGACATATCGTGGAAGAGCCAAATTTGCAACAAAATATGGGACGAAGCTTAACAGAGAAACAGCAGTAAATGTCACGATCATTTTTGTGATCTTTTTCTCCGCTTGATCAATTTTATCTTCGTCCTGAGCCTTAGCATGACCGTTTACGTTTTGCATATCATCACTTGAAACAAACGTTGTTTTTGTAGTCTGGGGATTATGGTCAGCGTCGACGGTCTTGTCAGTGTCACCATGAACAACTGTAATATCGTTTTCTGAATCAAGGACCACTTTACGAGTTTCCCTTGTGAGTCTGTTCGCCTTAGTATCATCATTTGTTTGGTCGCTGTCGTCCTCGATTACAATGGCAGACATGTCTTTGATGTCAGTTGGACATTGTACTGTAGACTCTGGAGGTTTATCAAACGTAGTATCTGTAGTTTTGGTACTTTCACAACTATCACTTGACACTGCATTATCGGAGGTGTCTTCCCGAGTCTCAGTTTCAAAGACAGTATTACCTTTAAAACGCATTGCTTTTGCTCTTAATTTCTTTAGACTCATCCTTCGAATTCGTCGACCAATTAGAATATAAGCGATTATTATTATAGCAAAGAGTAAAACGTATGTCGCTATAAATGCTATGAGCGTAGCTTTTACATATACGGCTTTTTCTTTGTCAGCGGTGTGTGTGCAAACATAAATTGCAACTGAAGAGTTATCGTTCATGGCAACTTGTTTAGTGACAATTTCAGCAAGGAATGCTTCTCGTACTGTGAATAACAGCGTGAATGTGGCTAATAATGGTGCAACTATTTTGGCAGCTCGAAATGAAATTTGCATTTTCAAAGGTCTGCAAATTCTTCTATATCTGTCTATGGCTATCAAAGCAAGGAAAACCACAGACGTAATCGTCACCCAATTGTTCACAACGAATATGATTTTACATCCAATCACATTGGTAAATGTAAAAGAATAAAACATCACTATAATCTCATCATAGTAGACAATACAAGCCAGCAGGTCGGCCGCTGCTAAAACAGAAATGAGGAAGTCCGTGACCGAACGAAGTTGTTTGAATCCAAAGAAAGCTAATGTGAAGCCGTTTCCAACCACTCCAAAGAAAAGACAAACCACCACAACCACCACGAGGGGAATGCTGTCGTGTATTTCACTGTCCTTTAGTTGCCAAATACGTGGATCAAATGTTGCATTCATGATTTAGCCTGGAATACATTCATATAAAATATATTAAGTTTATGTTTTCGAATGTGAACAACTTTATGGTTTTTATTCTCATTTCAATACATTTATGATAACCCATTGAATTGGTAAAGCGAATCGGGTAAAATTGATACACGAGCAATGAAGAAAATTAGTTGTTGTTGTTGCTGCTACTGGTTGTGCTACAATATATGTGAAGGAATGTTAACGCTAGTGGTGCGTAAATAATTTCAATTTAAGATCTTGGATTACGTATATTGTTAGATAAAAAGATGCACATGAACATTAATAGATGTACAATCTTTTTAAAGGAAAATATTTTAATTGCAATAAGAAAGTATTTAATAGCCTAATTATTAACTACCATTATTTAACACAAAGTAAAAATACGGGATTTTTTTTAAATAGCAAACGTAACGGGGCTTGATTTTATTGTTTATGTCGAATTATTTTTAGTTTGAGATATCGTGTTCATTCAATTATTAAAGATACAAATATGAAGACGCTATCGGTTTTATCATGGAAAATGTTGTTACATCTTACCTTAAGTTTAAGCCGAATTCCAGTTGTTATAAATTAAGTTCAACTAAGAAACTACTCTAAATTATATTCAAATGTTAGTTTATGAGTGTACAGTTTAGGGTTAAACGTGTGAGATGGTATAATATGGTGTTTGATAGTGCAAAACGATTTCATTATTTTTTCTTCCTGTTTCGGTGAAATTGGATCGCTAGATTGAGCAACTATTTAAATGTGTCTACCCAAACCTATCACGGACGTTATTTTTTTATTTAAATCTCTAAATCAAATGAATTCACAGGTAGCAAGGTAGATGAACGAGTCATTGAAACATAATTTGAAACGACTTGTATATGTTGAGAATATTAATAATACGCTTGCATTGATTTCATTTCCACACATACATCCGCATGCATTTCTTTGCAAGGCTGTTATATTAGTATGCGGAAGTTTTGTTAAAGCTAACATTACCATGTAACTGCTTAAGGTAACCAGTGGTTGGGGAGGGTGAACTGCATGACATATTTTTGAGAGAATGACAGTGCTCATATTAACAAACCTGCCGTCCTTTCAGTTACGGCTAACGGAAGCCGCTCACAGTTCGCGTCGCTAACAAGTGTATTGAGCGCCTCGAGTTTATTCTAGTTCCGTGACTCAATATCGTAGTGGTATTTACTTATACGACAGTAAAGGCAGGAAACCAGAATAAGGTACTTGCGGCTCACGCTTCGTATCGTTTTGCAATTCGGTTCCCCGTGTGCAGTCAATGTAAATCGGTGGGCCAGGGATACAACACAAAACGTGAGCGACTGTTAGCCGTAACCGAACAGTTTTCGGCTCACACATTCGCTTGCTACCTCGGAGTTAGCGTTAGCGAGTGGGCGTACAGTGCGCGCACACTGTTCGGCAAACATGCGTTCCGTAGCAAAACGTGTGAACAGTTTCGTAACAAGAGCGACTGTTAGCCTTTACTGAGCGCAAGGCCGTATTATATGTAAACTGCACAATACAAACCACGCGTTAAAAGTTAACCACCGCTTTAAATAGTAACATAGTGCGCTGCATGTCCTTCAGGTCTCGTTCACGAATAGACAGGTAGGCAATTGGTACGTGATAAATTGCATGTCATTCTAGTATTATAACTGTTGGGAAAACTATCATTTGGTTTATCATTGAAAAAACATATAATTAAAAACAAATGTGTAAAAACAGAATTACTGTTTTATTTCTCTTTGTTGAGATATGATTTAAATGGGATAAGATACATACAGTCAAACCTGTCTGTAAAGACCACCCATGGAAACAGCAAAATGTGGTCTTTGTTTACAGGTGGTCTCTATTAACAGATTAAATATCATTGAAAATGGTCTGATGGGAGATAAAATTGGTGGTCTTTGCAGACAGGTTTTGCAATAGTGGTCTTTGTTCGCAGGTGGTCTTTAACACAAGTTTGACTGTATATATAGAGGTTTAGGTACACTTGTACTGTAACGGTATGTTCATTATACTGTTGATTATGTTTTTATGTGTATACTTTGACTGATACTGTCACATTTTCTAGGTCTGTGACCGATCAAGATAACATTTGAAAATTGAGGACTTTTTGTTATATTTCCTCTGATCCTGAATGTTCCAAGATTCTAAGTCCTTCTGCCCTACTCACCATGAAACTTGACCATAGCAGACTCCCTGTAGGAGATTTTTCTGTTAAAGATTTATATAAAGACCAATGGAGAAGAGTCCAGTATCTGGCCAATCAGTTCTGGTTACGGTGAAGGAAGGAATTTCTCCAGTCCCTTCAGCAAAGGTCAAAGTGGAATAAGGAACAAACGCCTCTAAAAGTTGACGATATTGTTCTTCTTAAAGATCAGGAAGTAGCGAGAAATCATTGGCCTGTTGCTAGAGTAAAAACAGTTTTTCCAAGTGCGGATGGAAAAATTCGTAAGGTGGAGTTATGCTTAATTAAAGACAATAAACAAGTGTTCTTAATAAGACCAATTGTTGAGACAATTTTGCTTTTTAGATCCTAGAGCTGTGACATTAAATTGTTGAACAGTTTTTCAGAGTTTATACTGTATGTTTCACATAAACTGAAACTTTGTTATAGCGATTGTTGCTAGTAGATGTGAGAGTAGTGTAGTTACTATTTTGTAATGTAAGAAATAATTTCCATTTGTATTTGTATGAACTTCAAGTGCGCTAACATACACAAATGCATGTTATTTTGAGAACACAATGGAATGTGACCCCCCCCCCCCCCCACAGTGCCCACACCCACTAAGGGACGCACCGCGTAACTTATTACATCACTTGATACAAAAATACAAATATAATCGAATGGAAAGTTATACATACAATATTATTTTTTATTTGAATTGAAAAATATGAAACCGTTAGAAATTCATATTTCCCAATACGGTGCGCTTAGCCAACTTGTTGAATTTGCCTCAGGCAAAACTACTCGGATGGACGATATCAAAAGTTGAATTTCTTTTAAATCATGGATATATGCCGTAAACTGTCCTCAGAAACTGTCTACTTATAGTCAATGTATGTGTATATGTCAATGACCAAATAGCGATAAAGTGTGAGGTTAGCTAGCTGTTAAATCGATGTAAACCCCCAGTATTTTTACTGACAGTTCCAAGACTGTAAATCGCTACGTTTTATATCTAATACAGATACATTCAAAAATAATTATAGGAAATATTTAATACTGAATCAGTAATATTTCATTCTTGCATACATGTGTCTTATGTGAGGTGTCTGTTGTTGCTTTATTTTCAGACCATCTTAACTTTTGTAGCTTTTACTTACCTCGTTTATCATTATAAGTTTGTTGTATGTATGAACATGTGTAGATGCGCAGATATTTTTTTAATGTTGATTTCTTACATTGTTGCTGTTTGAGGACCATAATGTAAAACAGTTACCTCTGTCGCTTATGTTGTTATCTTCATGAAATAAATATATTGTAACACATTTCAAAAAGGTCTATACCTTATCTAACGAACTACTCTGCCATTGAAAAAGTAGTTACACTAGAAGCTATTTTGGAAAACTAGTAAACATCAGGAAAACAAGGAAAAACTAGGAAAAACTAGGAAAAACTAGGAAAACTAGGAAACATCAGGAAAACAAGGAAAAACTAGGAAAACTTGGAAAAATCAGGAAAGCAAAGAACAACTAGAAAAACTAGGAAAAATCAGGAAAACAAGGAAAAACTAGAAAAAATCAGGAAAACAAGGAAAAACTAGGAAAACTAGGAAACATCAGGAAAACAAGGAAAAACTAGGAAAAACTAGGAAAACTTGGAAAAATCAGGAAAGCAAAGAACAACTAGAAAAACTAGGAAAAATCAGGAAAACAAGGAAAAACTAGAAAAAATCAGTAAAACAAGGAAAAACTAGGAAAACTTGGAAAAATCAGGAAAGCAAGGAAAAACTAGGAAAACTAGGAAACATTAGGAAAACCAGGAAAAACTTGGATAACTAGAAAAAATCCGCCGCTAATTACCGCTGTTGGTGGCTTTTTAGACTCACGGCTGTACTTTAACGGAGAATAAATTAAAATGATTTGATTTACAGTTTATTAATGACAAATATTTGTGACAGATAAATACCATCATGATTTATTTATGTGTCGGAGAAAATGCACCCGCTGAGGCTGCGCTTGTTGTTTATTTATGAATTTGAAACGTTATGTGCCACAATAGTGTCATTGAATTTATTAAACAGCTATTTTGGGAAAACACTTGTTTGAAATCGCTGTTATGTCACCGCAAATTGTTTATCATCATTCAAATAATTAACATAATGTGCATACAACGTTGACATGTGATTAAGATATGCAGCGATGGTATGATGCAGAGACTCTAGTTATCTGTCGCAAAAACTAGTTAATTAATTACATGTAATTATATAAACACCACAACATAAATAACATATGTAAAAAAACGGCACGAGTGCAAGGTTTTTGGTATTTGTGACAACTATATTATTTTCTCCAGGGTGATCTGGATAATATTGTGACTGATAAGCCCTTACTGGACAGAAACAATAAAGCCTATGTCACATGAAGCTCCTGAAGGCCCAAAACTTGAGAGACCTTGGGTAGTCGCACGGAATGTCATGCGGGCCCGGACGAATATTTTGGACTTTTAGGGTCGCCTTATAGCACGTGACAGAGAGTTGAGCTCACACAACGTTCTTGCCATGGTCAGGTGAGACCTACAAGTGCTGCCGGGCCCGTAGGTCTTTGCTTGCATGACAAGCAAATCAAATGGCATCATATACTAACATGAGATATCTAGGTAATTGTGCTTTATTGTCTTTACCTAACTACGAGCATACGTTGCCCAGGTGATAGAAAAACATATATCTTATGAATGACTTGATTACTTGTAAAATAACATGTCATTAAAAAGGGCACTGTTCTGTTATATAGATACATTTTGTAAACTAGAGTAGACACGGCAGGGGAACTAAAACACTGAAATTAGAACAACGACCATTTAATGAGCATATTTTGCATTTTATGTGTTAGATTGTTTTTTACATCCAGGAAATACTTAGATGAAAATGACTATTCGGTGTCCGTTTGTCTGTCTGTAAGTATGTGTGATTTGTAGCCCGGAATATGTCTTCTGAGGACATGCAAGGGTTCAAATTTGCGAGATATAGTACTCGCGTGGTCTGTCTGTCTGTCCGTCCAATTTGTGTCCGAAACAAGTTAAGCAAGTTTTTTGACGAGACTGAAACAACCTGCTCTGCTCATTTAGACGATGTGCAGAAAAAATGTTACCACCACATTTTTTTCAAGGTCACAACTTCAGGGCTTCCTATCGACTCTTTTTCGGCGAATGATTTTCTTATTGGCGACAATGTTTCTACGAATTGCATTGTTTTCCATGTATGAGATAATTGCGGTTGCCGTTCTTCGGTAGCCGATAGTTATTGGAGATCGAGACTTTTTAGTCCGG
Source organism: Mactromeris polynyma (assembly GCA_032209605.1). NCBI lineage: Eukaryota > Metazoa > Mollusca > Bivalvia > Venerida > Mactridae > Mactromeris > Mactromeris polynyma. The sequence goes on from JASFXZ010000012.1 coordinate 10,147,314, forward strand.
GATTAATTTTAAGGGGTGGTGTGAATTTACTGCTACACCGGTATCAGCTTCCTCTTTTGAAAGTCATTGAGAACTGTAGGTTGCTGAATTTTTTTAGCTGAACATGCTTTGAAAATCTGTAAAAACATTTCTCCATAACAGTCATTACATGTCACCAGTGTCCGATATTGTAAAACTTGAGATTGATTTCAACTCTTAAATCTCGTTTTATGTTCACGTTTAAACGAGATACGTATGGCAAGAATACGAAGTTGTTTATACAATGGTCTATGCTTCGTATTACTCATTCTGAATAGACGTTAAATCATCTAAGAAATGTATGTAATTGAGTTAAATAAATTAAGAATGAACACTAGTTTTTAGCATGGATAATGTCTCAAGTTTAATACACTAGGACCTGAATAAAATAATTCTTACACTCATTGTCATTTTAAATTAGCAACAAACCACATTTTTGCGTACTAATTTTGTAAATGTTAGTACAAAATGACAACTGACTTCTCTGACTCTATGTATACAGTTTATTCAACACATTATATATTATACTGTCATTTGCGATATCACGAAATGTTTCGCCTCGTAGCAATCATAATGTCAAGAAAACATTAAAATGATAATTTAAAAAAAAGAACTTTAACATAATACGCTTTGATGTGCCAAAAACACGTCTAAACTAGAACATTTCACGATCTTATTTATGTATTTAATATTCATTCAGGCAAAAGCCTTCGGAATCGTTTGTTTCCGTAATCTCCAAGCTTAGTTTCTATCGCGGTTCTCTCTCGGCGTTCCTTGTCTAATTCGAAATGAACTTTCTCAACTTTCTTATCTAACACGTCTAGCTTCACGTTCTCGGAAATCAAAGATGACTCTAACAAAGATCTTATCGCATCCGAGTCTTCATTGTTGACAAATTCATCAGTTACTAGATTTCTCAGCCCCGGGAACTCATACTTGTCGGCAAGGTGTAGATACTCCAAACTGATAGCCGCCGGTATAGGACCTTGCTTTTTCCCGCGCTTCATACGCCGGAACGTCTGCATTATCGTCTTCTCACATAAGCGTTTCAGTCCGCTTATTTCATATTCCTGCGCTAGAGGAAGTAGTGCGATAGCGGATTGTTCTGAAAAAGATCAACGTGGTCAACTAACAAACTAATAAACAAAACGTTGTTTACTTTCGTACTTCCGCCGACACCAATCTGTCAATTGTGGTGAATGTTTTCTAGAAATGTTATTATTTGCAGTGGCTACAAATAACATTTGTTATTAAGAAAACATAAAAGCACAATGCGGTTATATAAACAAGCGATCTACCACACACAAACATCTTATTCATAGATAGAATGTGGGCCATAAAAAATCCCTTTTCTACCATAATAATATTAAAATATAAAACGTAACCGATTATGCAATCTGAATTCATAATATTTATACTGGTTAGTGTTCTATTTTTGTGTTTGTTGCTCTTGGAACGATCCATAAATGACTTTTTTTTATTTTCTATGAACCGAAATCGACTAAAGGGTGGGTTTACTTCGCGCTATACTGTTTTATTTCTAACAAATGATACTTGGTTTCTAATAATCAGAAAAACGTCCAGTAAAACCTCGATAAGAAGACCACATTTAAGACCCTCTTGTTATTAATGTGGTCTTAATATTCAGGTTGAATAAAGAGCAAAGCATTGAAAATGGACTTGAAAATTGTGGTCTTATTATTGAGGTGGTCTTATTATTGAGGTGGTCTCTAAGTGCTTTACTGTACCTGTAATGATATAGTCCACTCTAGGATCGATGTAAGCCAGAAGTTCTATGACATCCTCACTGTCTTTTTCTGGCAGGTCAAGGTCTTTGTTCTTTGTCGAACCGGAACTAAGTATTTTAGCCATTACCGGCGAATTGTAAGCAAGAAGCGCACGGCTTGTGTACAGCTTACGGCCACCAACCTGAACAGGAGACATAAATAATAATATTCAATAAAGTAACCCTATATAAGCTTATATTTTTATATGTATTGGAGACACTTGTCCGTATCGTCTGTGTATGAGGAGCTGAATGGAGTCAAATATACTGTGTATGCGCCTGCTTCTGGGAAGTTCTGAAAGTGTGTACGCTTGTTTGGACGGTTGGTGTCCATTAAAACTATCTCCTATCTGTCACACACGATTGAGAGCTTCATTTACTTGGGAAGTGCCCTGTGAATGCACTGACTTTAATCACTTTCCCTTCATTACAATAGGGTTGCAGCCTTACTAGTTGTAGAAGGCTTATATCTGATAATGACATCCAGCAGTATCATAGAGGATCGGCGGCTTGTCCCGGTCTTTCCGGAGACTATGATAAATGGGGGTGGGGAGCTTGATCCTCATTTCCAATAAAACATTGAGAGTCACAATATGACCGTGCTTGCTTCTATTCAACGCTAAAGCAAAGAACCAAACTACATAATTTGCATGTTGTGTCAGTAATGAGAAAACACCAAACCAGGAAAGTGATGTGTTAGCATTTACGTAAGATGTATGCTTGTTTAGACTGTTTGAATGTAATTATATATACATTAATAACACAGCCGTCAACGTTGTTGATACAGACAGTGCGTGAACGACTTTCCTGTGAATTAACTGTAGTTGTTTTACCGCTGCACTGTATTTTAATGAATTAAGAAACACAGATGGGGATATTAATGATAAAGTGAAACCTATCAAAAGCATCCCGCTGAACCGGTCTTCAACAACAACATCATTTTTCCTGTAATAATTATTTACTATCAATTTCACCGCTCTAGAACATGACTCAATAACCTCTCAAAAGCAACCAAATAGCGCGTGTCCTAAGTTACACTTTTTCCGAATACACACTCAATGTTTCTGAATGATATGAGCTTATATTTGTTAATAATCATAGACACAAAAGTGGTTGATTAAATTTTTGAGCAATAAAGTGCAGTTATTAAACCGTCGAAATTACGTTTAGCTTTTTACGATTAACACTTATAGCTATGTACGATTTATGTCAACAGCTTTTTACGAGTTATGCTAATGACTGAACAATAAAAGCGTCCGCTTGTCGGTCAAAGTTTCAAAATAGATTGTTTTCATTGGCGTGACTTTCACTATAATAGTATTTCTTTTCGACGGAACACAGTCTGAATAATACGGTGCAGGATATAAGATAGTTAAGATATACTCTAGTCATCTGTTAACACCGTCTTATTGACTGTTATACAAAATGTCGCAATTCATTATCTACGTATTTTGTTGTTTTGTACTGACAACTAAGCGACAGTACTCTTCGTCATTGAAAGTGGCGCTAGAACAGTTTGCGGTCCAATGCGGGATTCGAACCCGTCTCCCTAGGATCGGGAGGCTAGCGCTCTACCCATCGACCACTTTATCTCCATTGTCTGTCTTTGTGTTTGAATGTATTGTTTTTCATGGACAATAATTCACGGGGGCAGTATTGGTATGGTGGTTATGAAATAATTTTGTCATTATAAGCATTTGTATTCCTCAAATCTAGGCATGTTATTTTGTTTCCTGTTTTTGATATATATGTCTGTGATGATAAGCTTGTGAGGCCGTTTGTCAATCTGACACTGCATTCTATTTGTGTACTTCCTGCCTGATTCTTTATTCAATTTTATGAAAAAGCAAAACGTATCATTTTGCACACACCGCGCCACCCAAATTAATGTTTAAACTTATTTTTGTATTTATCGATTGTGAAACAAGTCATTTTATCATATACCAATTACCATCGATGACTGCTTCCAACGTTACCAGACAGAACCCATGTCTACTGTAGATATTGTGATGTTCGTTATTGAGCCTCCCCCAATGCGGGATTCCCAAACTGACAGCCGTATATCGACTATGCTACTGGGCGAACTCTGAGTGAACAACCCCCTCACTGTTACATAATCATACTGTTACAATGAGTTATATTTATATCGGACTAAACAGACAGGAATCAACAAAAACCATAAAACTATACGATATATGTGTCACTAACAGTCATAATAGATCATAAAAAATGCCATATTAGTCCTTTCATATTAAATCACTTATCAGAATAAATAACAGCACTATAAAATTTTATTTGAAGTTTATAGTATGTGTATATATAGGTCAAACATTTATTAAGACTGATAATTGTAATAAAATTGAATATTTATGGTAAATACAGTCAGTCATGAAGGCATTGCTGCCAATCAAAGTAAAGTTAAACTCTGATAAGATGAACTGAATGTATAACATGATATAATCAATCATAAAGAATAGTCTTTGTTTATAAGAGTGGAGACTATCTGCAGCGCGGACCACATCGGGACAACCACCTAAGCATTATTTCGTATTTCTGGCTACAGTTAATGCATAAATGACTAATTGATTGACTGATTAATTGATTGACTGATACATTGATTGATTGAGTGATCTAGTGATTTAATAGGTGAGTGAATGATTGAGTTAGTCAGTGATGGCGGGGTCGAACATCGTTTATATCAAATGCCAACTAAGGATATAACTTTATATATCAAATAAAAATATATTGAGACTTACCAGAAATATGCCCTTATTCTAATCACATTCCCTATCCTGTGAAAGTTTACAATATCTTGGGAGAGAAGAACATTATTTTGCCAAAGGAACCGTTAACATGTTGGCAAGGTACTGCCAGTTAACTGAGCAGTAAATGGCAAGAGCCGTCTGTCGGACAAGAACCCTCATTTTGGAATAAAATACTTAAAATAAATCTGGCTACCGACTGTATAATATTTTATCAACTCGATGCTAATTTCATTTCTTTTTTGACTAGATCTTATATAGCTATGAGTTTGGCTCATGTGTTTGAGACACAGGGACATTATTTCATAATAAATGAGTGCTACATGAGTTGTCTCCCATAAAACATAGCGAAACATAGGATCTGTATACAGACTATGACGTACTATGAAAACTGTAATATTCCTTATTATGAAAATAATGTCGATCAACCAGCCTCACAAGTGCATATTGTTTCTGTAAGAAAGTGTCAAAAGCCGAGGATGAAGAACAGACTGATAGCCGATCACACTGAGTGTGCCACCGAAATTTTCAAATAATTTATTATGAAGAAAAAACGCTTTATCTATTAGACCTAAAAATATGTTTGTTTTAGGTTTCATGCCCCCCAAAATAGGGTAGGTAGGTCGGATTTTTTTTGTGTGGAGATTCTTCTAATTTTCAACATAGATTTAAATGAATATGTGTTAAAAGTCGAATTCCCTTTCCCTTTTAACATGGATAATGTTTAATCAATGTGAATGTAATGCTCTATAGCTGGAATGTTCGTAAAGCGTCTAATAACTGGGCAGAAAAATTAACCTGGAGAAAAAATCACTCAAATAAATTTTACCAAAAAGAATAATTTTTACCCAGAAGAAAAAAAATATTAACATACGAAAAAATGTTCTAGGGTCGGGGCAAACATATTGTTAACTCCTAAATAAATTCACACGACTTGATTGCTTCTTCCGCTGAATAAAATGGATAAATATTTTAAGAACTTGATTTGAAATAAATATCAATGAAACATAAAACCGGCATAATATTGACAGAGCTTACCTGTAGTACAACATCGGTGAATTGATCCTGTTTGTAGAAAGGCAAGTCCGTGTCTTCCGGTGTGTTCTGAGCAACTTCCGGTTCATCTTCAGACCTCATTGTAACGTCCCCTTTATTAGATAATCTCTCTGTGCTGTTTGAAGTTGACATTCGTTCAGACAAGTTTCCGGGTTTTACGGCTTTCTTCTCTGGTATGGGTGGTACCACCGATCGTGCTCGACTCCTGTTTGTGGCCTGGGTACCGGTCCGAGGGGTCATCATGGATGACATTTTGTTTAATTCCGTCTCCTTTAAACTTGTTATTACAATGTGTAATACAAATTCAATGTAAATATTTGAGAACACTTTATTGTTCTATACCATTCTGCTATTGAAATAACACAAACAAAAGAGTTGTTTTCTTGCTTGATTGAATTTCACTTTTGTTGAATGGCATATTCATATCCGGGGTATTTTCTATAATCAATAATTGACATTTGTGTAAAGTTTAGCCTTGTACCTCATAAAAGCAACCTGAGGGTCGCCGGCATGCTTGCAATCCCCTTGAGTGCGTAAGGACGCTGGTTCGATCTCTTTCATTTGTTTTGCAAGAATATTGAAATTTTGAAAGTACAGTAAACCTCAATAATTCGACCACCATTTGGACCCTTGTTAACTGGTCTTATTATTGAGGTGTTCTTAACATTGAGATTGAATAAAGAGCAAAATAGTGAAAATGGACTTGAAAATTGTGTTCTTAATTTTGAGGTGGTTTTATTATTGAGGTGGTCTTTAAGTGAGGTTTTACTGTAATGTTTAATTCAGCTAGGGTGAAATGAATTCTATGACTGCTTCTTTTTGTGTAACGTACCTCTAACTGCTTGAAACAGGCTTTTACAGTTGTCGCACATCATCGTTACATGCATAATGTTCAATATATTCGTACATACAATTGTATATGCAATTCCCTTAACATAGAAAATAATTAGTCGAAGCGCGTTGTGAACTGCGAATAGTAAATGTCGGGTTTCGTAATGGGTATTTACAGACAGTCATGTAAAGATTATTCCAGCTATCAAATTGGAGAAAATCCCAAATGGCCCATTTCAGCATTATTTTTTGAAAAGGCGGGTAGAATAACCGACTTTCCACAAGCCGCCCGGTAAATGTTATTTCTTGCCTTTAAAGACAGACGGTTGCATACCACAGTTAAAGTAATGACACATTCGGAACTGAATATAGTTTTAAAATAGTGGAGTTTTCTCTAGAAAACGTGGTTAAATTGCTGAACATTTTATTTATAGAATTTAATACTGAAAATTTATAAGTCTTGCTTAATTTTTGGTTTTGCAATTTGTTGTTCGGTAAGCATATAATGCACATGTTTTGGAAAACCATGGCCCTGTGGCTCAGTGGTTAACGCTGCTGACTACGAATCCGAAGGTCGTGGGTTCGATCCCTCGTCTCGCCGGATAAAACAGAAATGCTTTTCAGTGTTTCCCACCTAACATAGTACTGGCATGTAACCAGGAAAGTACTGTGTATCGGTGCTATACACCGGGCACATTAAAGAACCAGACTGTCTATTCGAAATAAGAGCTAGGCAGAAATGCCGGACATGTCTGTATCACAATTTCTCTCTCTCCCTTCTGGGGGCTTTCTCTCAGTCTGTCCCTCTGGTCAGATCACGCTGTATCTGCACTGGTAGAGGATGCACCTGCGCCCTTGTGGCTGCAACAAATGGGGTCTATGTAAAGCGCCCGGGAACGTGTTTCGCATGAAACGGGCGCTATATAAATCTGGTATATAATATAATAATAACCAACTTCTCATAAACAACTGTGGTTCAACAACTATGTATAAAACACTATTCTGTCACAGTGTTACAAAATATATCAACTTAATATGTTCCTCATGAAACAAAAGCAGGTGTATTAAACTGCCAAACTTGACGTTCGCATCAAACCGTTATTTGTTTTCCTAATATAGCATTCTAGATACAGCACATCGTGTCATACCTTTCATGAATCAAGTTTAAAAGTGAAATTTAAAGTCAGTTTGATGAATTGTATAACTACGCCTGTCACTAAAAATAGCAAAAATCGCATTGTTCTATCTAGTTATTTACCGCATTTGCTGCCCGGCATTTGAAGGCAATAATTAGACATCATCAGATGTTGACCTTGGAATGCTTTCAAATGTGCAAACTGTCTTTTCTGACTTCTAAGTCACACATAAGTCAAATGCATGAGTAACAAATCTGCATAGCGTGAGCAATGCTTGCTTCCTGTACAAAAACTGTGCGGTCGCTCTAAACGAGTCATATTACAGTCATTTAGTGGATTAACTGTGAAAATACACAAATAAATGTCTGATGAAGAGAAAGTTGTTATTTATTGTTCACATGTTCTATAGAAATATCTTAAAATAGCACATTGATTAAGATATCTTGTACAGTGCTTTTATTTGACCAATTATCGTTTTACATTTTCATAAAAGTTGTTAGTTTTAAATATTTACAGAAGATCACTTTATAATTTCAAATTTAGAATTAGTATAATGCTGACAGTAAAATTCATTTATACAATTTTATTTATCTCTTTTTTAGCTACATTTAGCATCAAGGGGTTTATTATATTAGTCTTATATCATAAGAACATTATATCATTCAATAAATATTTGACAACTTGTACATGTATTGACTAAAGTTTGAGGTTTAAATGTATATCCGGGTTTATTTCTTTAACATTTGAATAGTTGTCTTATTGAAATAACAGTTCAGTCACAATTTCCGATTATAATCGATTATTGTAGTTCATAATCGATTGTCTCCGACGTCGGATGTCTAGCGACGATTTTTCGATTAGTTTCGATAATCGCGCCATTGTTACGGACAACATCGTTGTTTCTACACACTGCTCTACGATATAAACTCCATAATTATATGAGAGTGTCAAAAACAAACAATTGTCATTTTTGTGACATTTATAAATATTTCATATAATATAAAACATTGACTTGTATTACATTTGTAGCAAAATGAAGAATTATTTCCCGAAGCAATGAAATGAATTTGATTTATAATTTCGATTTTTATTAGTCAATAACTTAGTATTATGATAACTTAAAGAAAACATTTATTTCTTAATTAACATTAATTGTTACATGGCATTCAATACTAAATGCTAATATATGATAATATTGACGATGTTTTAAATATGACATATTTATTTATGTCCACATGACCATTATATTATTATTGTCTCGACGGTTGCTATGGATTGACCTTACGTAAAATACTCATACTCACTCATCCGCTTTTCTCGGTCAATATCGTGTATCAAACCAAGAATGTGTATAAAATATATGTCCAGGTTAAATTAATGCTGAAATATACCAGATTTTTTTTGTTCGCAAAAGAGTCATTATTCATTTATTTATTTCCATGTGCGACATAAAGACGTTATATTTTATTATTATAATATATTCAAAAGACAGCGAAGTATTTAAATTGCTATATCGTTAGACATATGTTAGGGCCAATATGACATGTACTAGGTTTTTACCGACGATGTGCGGCGTAAATTATTCTATTTATGTTGAAAATATCGCTTTTGTCAACACGATGTCTATTGGCTAATATCGTCCTAAACCTGTTTTCATTGGCTGACAATCTCACGATTTTTAAAAACATTTTTAAGTACGTAAACAGTCTTGTATTTGTAGTAATCTACTGTCGTAACAGTGAGATATTTCATTTAAGTATGGCTATAGCATTCACATTACTACTGAGGCGGTGCTTACGAATTATATTGTGATTTTCGTGATCAACATACGCTGTGTGTGATGTCAAAGTGTTCACTATAAACCGGTTTAGATGTAAAGGCATGGCTCTAGAAATGCACAAACCCGACGTCCCAGACTAGGCTTATAGGTGCTTAATCGGCCTACCAACCGTTGAGTTGAAGTTAGTCCAGGGCTAACCAACATCAGCAATTGTTCAGTTTAAAGTCAAACCTTAAAACCTCACAAACACATACATATGATTATTAATTATATTGTGGAGCTAGCATTGTGTATGTTTATTTGTAACTAAACTCACCAATGTTCTCTGACAAATAGCTTGCATGTCAGATAGGTCAAATTTTACATTTCATTGCTTATTATTATCAATCGTACCTCTGGTCTATGTTTATCAGAATTTTAAGTCATACATCTGACACAAAATATATATCCGAAATCCAGGCCTCTGATTGGTATAGGACCAAGTAGATCCTATCAGTGATATGGTATGTGAACATTTACGGTTGCGTTACAACTTCTCAAGTTCACAAGGTTATAAGAATAACACAGTTAATGTAAAACAATAAGAGCATATAATCTAAACATAAATAAAATACAACGTAATAACAAGATATTGTCGTTCATAGGCAAAACACACAGCACAATAGTTCAGGTTTTACAACACACGTTCAAATACATTGTTGGAGAAACAGATTGAGACTCAGACATTCATGTAGCTAATCAAATGAGTGTGATAATAAGCTTAAGCAATTTCAGGACGATTTGATGTAAATTAACATTTTATTCTTGGCATTAACATGAATGCTCACTGCATGAAATGAATGTATTAACTTTGTTAATTGGTTTAATGATCCAGAAAACAATACAGCCTTGTTTTGAAAACATAACACGAACTAAACTGGGAAATACGCACAGTCAATTAATTCATATACAGCAAAACCTCAATAATACGACCACCCTTGCGACCCTTGAAAACTATTCTTAATATTGAGGTTGAATAAAGAGCAAAACAGCGAAAATGGTGGCCTGAATCATCAAATAAAGAATTGAATTGAATTGAATTGACATAGAAATTGTTTTCGTAATTTTGGGGTGGTCTTATTATTGAGGTGGTCTTTAACTGAGATATTACTGTATAAATGATAGAAGTCTGGTTTTTAAACTGTTAACGCACTTAAAAGTTAATAAAGCTCAAACAAAAGAACTACACATGTATATGATGCCTTATTTTGTGAAGTTAATCTCTATATTATTATTCCCCGTCGAGTTGCAAGGGAGGTAATCCAATTTTTGTGAAATAATCACGAGTCCTGTGTCCTAGATTGTCTCCCTTGTTTAGAAATATAAAAACCAATCCGATTAAAGCACTGTATAAATCCATTTGGCTGATTTGCAAGACTATAGTTCACATTAACAATATAATTATACTTATGTACACTCTTCATTCTTGTAGAAACATTTCGTGTTATTAATGGCAATCAATAATTATACCGGGGAACGATTAATGAACACGAATAAGTATAACCTTTCTCGGATTTAATATTTCGGCCAATTTCCCAGAATCGATATTTGATCCAAACTTTGACTATATATGATCAATTTGATACATCTACGAAAATACCATTTGTAACGCATTATAGCAGGTGTAATTTAACTTAAATACTTATCTTATTTCGATTTAAAGTTAATCTTTGAACATTGGTATCGAGGGTAGAAAACATGAGAACAATCCCCACGCTAATTTTTATTCTTAACGTGTTCCTTAATATATACTTATAAATAGACGTATCACGTGAGATTATTTATGTCACACAAAATACGGTATGGAACCTCATATCAATATTCTTCAATTGAGAACATTTAAACGCAAATCTATATTTAATCTTAAGTTTTATCATCAGTTAAACTCTGCAGCCGCAAAACGAAAGTGAAAGTAGGATGGTGACACGTCGTGTGTTTCAATAAAGTCCAAACTTGTTTGTCCATTGTTTTCTTGGAGACATGTGGTCAAGTTGATTCTCTGCTTCGTATTTGTATTTTCTTTCTCGGTCCAGCGCGTTGTTCAACCTCGCCAATTTTCTCTCTAGAATCATGAGTTTAACCCTTTCAGACACTGTGTCGATGTTTATAAGTGATTTAGTCCTGAATGTATCCTGATCTGTGCAGTGTACGTATTCATTACTACACATCAATAATAATGATTCAAACTTGTATCTGTCAGCGAGTACCAAATATTCCTCATTTATCTCAGCTGAAATGAAAACGACAGTTTAAATGTGCAATTAGAAGCATGTGTAGTTATTTAAATCACTCATGAGTCTATTTCCCGTAAGAATCGGAACTCGTGTGAGTGTGTTTTGTGGCCTCAGTAGTGTTCGAACCCACCACCTCCAGGTTCAGCGGCCTACACATTTCCAATGTACACTAACGCTTCGCTTAATGTGCAATTTAAGGTATCCGTGACACGCTTACTACTTCTGGTAATCGTGCAATAAAAGATTTGTTTAATAAATAACGAAATTTTACGAACATTACAGTATGGTTGAATCAGACGTTTTTGTTTTTTTCCAGTTATTGTTACTGTTACATTTTCGAGTTTTTGTGGATGCGTTTAGTTGAATTATATGCAAAAGGTGCTTATATTGTGAAAAACTATATATTTCCTATAATTATTTTTGAGCGTATCTGTAGAGTTCCATACCTCACAAGCATAAACAGAGAATGTTCGTCTACCATAATATGATTTAAGGGCAAAGGGTGCTATGCCAATGTGGGTGGTGGATGATAATTCTATATGAACGACAGAACAACGGCCCCTGTGTTGAGTCATCGAAACCTTATCCAAAACTCTACAGTAGCGCTGTCCCGGCAGCGTATATGAGTATATAGTTAGACCTCGTTTATTCGATAACCTTCTATCTGATTACTTGGTATTATTCGAAATAAATATTCGAATTAAAATGGGCTATTCGAAACCATGTATTATTCGAACTAATATTTCGGACCCAATGAATTCGAATGAACGAAGTGCGACTGTATATCTAAGTGATCTCAATAATTAAACTGTTAATTCATTTACCTGGAATATGACCCAGTTTGTATTCCTTTCTCAACTGACCGTATGCCGAATGTAAAACATTTTCACAATTTCTTCGAAGTTTGGACATTTCGTATTCTTCCGCCAGAGGTAGCAGCTGCTTGGCTGTATGTGCTGAAACAGTTAACAAGTACCATTCTTAGTATGTTCATCCTTTTAGTATATTCAAGATGCAACAGTCCATCTTAAATTCCGACTTTATTGTCATACATAAATAAGACGAATTGCGGAAATATACTGTCTTAAATACTTTATTCAAGTTGTCAGAATGAGTCATACATAAAAGGCCATACACACATTTCTATGTATATTACGATAATTAGCTAATATATTTGCAATAAACTGGTGAAGATTTGACAATTAAGTAGAATGATGACAAATTTATCAAATGTGAATATTTACCTTATATTTATACAGTCGGACCTCGTATATTCGACAACCTTTTATCCGATGACTTCGTATAATCCGAAATAAATATCAGGTCCCGATGCATCTTAGGCACGTCGAATTGAAATTGGTTATTCGAAATCATGTATTATTCGAAATAAAGTTTCGGACCGATGAATTCGAATGAAAGAAGTCCGACTGTATTTAATTCTTGACATTTTTTGTCTTCTTTTACAGTACATGGAAACCTTACCCCGACAGACTACCTCAACATTAAGACCACATCATTTTACTAGTTGTTTTATATTTCAATGTTGCTTACATATTTTTACTAGAAAATCAGACGACCTCAGAAAGGAAACCGACTATCTCAAGAACAAAGGGTGGTCTTACTATTGAGGTGTCAATGTACGACAAAATATATGTACATGTATGTACAATGTATCATTTTTACCCAGTAAAAGTCTTCACCAGTTTATTTTTAAAAATCATGTACAACATACAAGTATAACAAATTATCTGATAATTTCATAAATGAGCGCTACTATGGGATTTACAACATCTTTTGTAAGTGACGTCATTTTAAAAAAACTTTAGAGGTAATGTCACTATTTACTAGCAGAAAACAATATTTACTCCATATGGTCACTTCGTTTTCATATTGCCATATGCGGCAAAAATAATATTGCTTACTGTTAGTCCATAGTGACGTCACATATGACGTTTTCTGGAAATTATGTCACTTAAATAAGAGGTTGGAAATCGTACAGCGGCGCTCAAATACTCTTACAAACAGCAAACGGAAACAACCCGTCCGTGACATAATATTATTCAATCTTTCTTCTCTTTGTATTGAAACAATACTTCGTTCTTTCGAAATATTTGGTCATAACTATATAGTGGAGTATTTTACTTGCAAAAATTCGTGTATTGTTGTTGATTTAAAGAAGAAATGAAATAAGCGCTCTTATGGAATTTACAACCTCTTATGTAAGTGACGTCATATCAAGAAAACGCAACATGTGATGTCACTATATGCAAGCAGGAAACAACTAAATTATATTACATATGGTCACTTTGTTTTCATATTGCCATATGGTGCAAATATTGTTTACATGGTGACGTTTTATGTGACGTTTTCTGGAAATGACGTCACTTAAAGAAGAGGTTGGAAATCGCACAGCGGCGCTCAAATCAAGGTTGAAAGGTTAAGTATGCCACTTATCAGACTTAATAGAATGGCAAAGACCACCACCAGAGCGTACAAGAAATAAACATTACAATGTGTTTCAATTTTCAACCAAATATTGTTCTCGTACACAACGAAATCAAATCTTTCACACATTACTATGGCAACATAAAATGTCATTTTATCGTTATTTATGTGTTCATTATACAATAAATTGATTCCAACTATCACATTACTATGGCAACATAAAATGTAATTTTATCAACTGATATCATTAAAGTGATGTCGGGTGAGGTCCAAACTTTAATTTGCTGGTTGGTTCTTCTTCGGTATGCCAATATTTTTGCCAATATGTTTTTGGTTGCAATTGATTCGCTTTTGATTCAGCATCGGCTCTATATCTTCTTTCTTTCTCGAGATGGCTGTTTAGTTTTGCCAACTTCTTTTGTAATATCAATAGTTTTACTTTTTCCGACAGCGTTTCTGAATTTACTGCGGATTTGGCGGAAGTGACGTCAGATCTGGTAACATATTCTTCAATACACAAGTCTAAAATTTGTTTTATGCCATATCGGTCAGCCATCACTAAATATTCCTCGTTCAAATCGCTGGGCATCGTTCCTAAACTGTGTTCACTCCTTAGTTGCTCATACGTTGACAATACAACATCCACACACTTTAACCGCAGTTTCTTCATTTCGTATTCTTCAGACAGTGGTAGAAGTTGCTTGGCTGATTGCGCTGGTAATGTAAAGTTTTGCTGTCATTGTGTCTATTCAGTACGGTAATAACGTGTAGTGACATATGGTTATAGTGATAAGAAATGGACTCAGCTACGCCAGACTTATGATAGAAAAATAATTCATACGAAAGAGTGAGAGAGAGTCCAGATATATATTACGTCAAGAGAATTATACTCAGTATATTAAAAACGCTAAGTTTGAGACCTGCGAAATGTTTCTAAAGCGTCATTTAATTGCATTTTGACGCATTTTATATCAAAAAACCCACTATTAACAATGAAATATATCGTATAATATGTTGAATTAACATGAAATGATACAGTGAGCATTTCATTTCTAGTATACCTATAATATTTATTAATCAAAAACAACTTGAGATAATATGTTGTTTGCGTGTTTAAATGTTCTGAGTACAGATAGGGTAATATACTAAAGATAAGGATTCTACTGACATGTATAAAGGGAGTTTAACCTGTATTAAGAACAGCTTATTGTTCCAAATGACATTAAGTTGATAAAATCAAGATACATTTTATTCTGTTGACAAAGTTATTTCTATGTGTAGATGGTGTGTATATGATCACAGGAGATTGTCACGAGTTATTTCCATTTCTCAAATCTAGAGTTATCTCCATTTACCACTTCTATAGAATACTAGTACATGTATATGTATATGTACATGATTTATATTCTATAGAATGGGCAATGGGAGAGAGCTCGTGAAATATCATATGTTAAAGGGTTTTTAACATTTCTTTTTTCCACATATGCTTACGAAATATTTTTATGTTTTTTGTGTTTCAAGATGAAATGATAATAATGCTGTAACATACATGTAATATATTTAATCTAAAGGACCCAAAATGAACTCTATAGCAAGGCTTTATTCATTGTTGCCTTTTGCCAAAATCTAGTTACAACAGTTTTGAACCAAACATTGATCTGCAATATAATTGATCTACGATAAAAATGTAGTAGCTTATTTGATGGTAAAGCTGTATGCGTAACTTAGCTGGAAAAAACCCGATTCCATGTGGTATTTTTTATATAGAGGTTAGCGCCATTTCTCCAAAGTTTTAGTTATACATTTTCTATGCGATCAGTGCACTCAAGTTTTCCTGGAAGTATGCTAACCATTGTCCTTCCGCAAGCAACAGACAACTTCCAAACACAAATCAAAGGTTGGGGACTAATTGCCGTCCTGTCAGAAAATCGAATCCGGACCTCCCGGGTCACAGCACCGCGCTCTACCAAATGAGCTGATCAGGCGGGTCTACTTCGGTTAGAAAAACTACCGAAACAGTAACTAAATGTGTTTTACCTGTCAGTGTATACTCTACTCTTGGATCTAAGTAACATAAAAGTTCCACAATATCATCGTAATTCTTGGTTGACAAATCCAGTTCATGTTTCTTGGCATTACCGAGAGATTTCTCAAACACTGGGGAGTTATAAGCCAGTAGACATCTAGCAGTGTACAGTTTTCTTCCAGATACCTAAAAATTGTGAAAAAATAGTGTTTTTAGTGTGTGTGTTTTTTGTTAAACGTAATATGCTAAGGTTGTTTGTTTACATTGACTTTGAAACAAGTGCTTACAACCGGTATTAAACACTCTCGATAACGGTCTTCCGGATTTCTAACGTCCAATTCAAGGACTATACACATCGGGGCTGAATCTTGTCCTTTGCAGTATTAGAACCTATTTCCTTTTTACCATGTGTCAGGTGATAGATCAACACACCTCAATGGATTCCATGATCATTCCTGACTCGCCAAAGTTTCCAAGTCGCGCAATCTAACATGAAACCTTCCATGGCTGGCTCAATTTGAAATAGGATGTTTTCATTTCGCATTATGAAAGCGGCCAATACACAGATATTAGTCACTTTACTATTGTTGGCATGATCCGAAAATAACATTTTTGTTCAGTCGTAATATTGACAATCAAAAACCAGATTATACAATATTGTTTACTTTTGGACATTCCATTTTTTTTATAAATTATCTCCTAATAAGTTCTCATTGTTATTTATTTATGTACAGAACTGACCTGCATTCGTATACAATATTGCTGTTTGTATTTATTTTTCTATACGATTATGTAATACGTAAATGATTGTATTTACATGTATATGAACAATGCAAACAAATAAGAAACAAAACTAGTGATTTTAATATACAATTCATAATAATTATATTTATATTCATTGGCATCCTTGATTACGTCAATATAAAAAAAATCATAATTATACAGTACCCCTAAACATGATTACCATACTGAACACGGCGGGACTATATTGCTTCGCATATATACATCAAAGATCAATGTATCAAAATTACCACATTATTTTTAGATCTTCGAGTGCCATGTTGGTCATTGTCTGTAGGTTCTTCGGTACTTACAATAAGCGCCACATCGGAGAAAAAATCTTGTTTCATGAACGGTAACTCTCCATCGTCTTCGTTGATAATGGGAGGTAACTGTGTCTTGGGCGCTGCCTGCATGTTGTTCCTTCGCCGATTCGACATTTTGGATTGTATCCTTCAGACTGTACTTCGTATACAATATATGACGCTTCTGAAAAACTCTACTCTGTTGACACACACAATTCTTGTCTCAAGTGTTGTGTATGTCCAATGTTATACGTTTATTAGACGAGCCATGTTCTTCACGTATTCCGTTGATAATGTCACACTTTAATTATATGTTTGTATTTTATTCACACAATTTTAGCGAGGTTTTCAGTTAATAATGAAACTAAATTCCCACTGCTCCAGTTTAACCGTTAGAAAAACAATGTAATTCTGTAAATCTCGTCTCGTGTAGACGAGACAATTAAGATTCAACTCACGTTGTTAATAAAAGGGTACGAAATCCACTCTTTCCAAGCACTCAATATCAGCTTTATTCAAGTACAATTTATGTACAAACTCAAACTTTCCTGTCTTGTTTTTATCAAATTAAAGACAAAAACCGTTTGTTCGAAACAAATAGATCTAGCTAAAAGTTAGAGATTAAATTTCTATACATTTTGGTTGAATGTGTAGAACAAAAACATGTCACATTCTGATGGTTTTGAATAAAATTGCGCTATAGGAAAAAGTCATTTAAAAAACTAGAAACTTGATATGCTTTGTAAACTTAAGTTTAGACTACTGATATTTTTTATTTGTTTTAAATTAGTTTTGTTCCATGGAAGGCAAATGTCAATTTTTTATTCAGACAAAATTCACGAATGTGCATGCTTGTTATTATAATTATAGCTTGTCTTGTTATATTGAACGGTCTGTCGTGGAAAATGCGTCGAGCGTTGTAAACATTCGTACTTGGTAATTCAATCGTGTTTAATGGGAGCTAACTCGTACACGTATCTAGTGAATTCTTAACGAGAGTTGCTCATCTTGTCCAATAAATTTAACAAAACAGCACATTGATTACATTTTAAATAATATGTGGATAAAAGGGTTATTTACAATAAAATTACATACGGACCTTACGGTACTTCTGTATTTTTGGGATCGACAAAGAATGAAACGATAAAACAATGTTCATTGTATATTCACCATTGGGTTCTGAAAAGTCCAGCATGACATCAATGCAATCGGAGGCATTGTGGTCGAGGGTTATAGCGACTGACTCCTGATCCGAAGGTCGTGAGTTTGTATCGACTTGGTTGAGATTAAACCGCGACTGACTTAACTTGAGAGTATCCCATTAAGGTGGTGAAATATTTAGTAGCCATGTGTTTTGACAAGATTATCAATATACACATTTATGGATCAACTCTATACACTGTATTGTAAAGATGTATATGTGCACCGCTGTACGATTTCCAACCTCTTCTTTAAGTGACGTCATTTCCAAAAAACGTCACATGTGACGTCACCATGTTTTGACAGTTAGCAATATTTGCCACATATGCCACTATGAAAACAAAGTGACCATATGGAGTAAATAGTACTTCCTGTCTGCAAATAGTGACATCACATGTTGCGTTTTCTTGAAATGACGTCACTTACAGAAGTGGTTGTAAATCCCATAGCAGCGCTCATATGCAGAATGACTTTTTATGATATATTTTACATTCCGGTAAATGGACGCAAAATTATGTTGAGTATTTTTTAATATCAAAAGTATTTTTGGAAAGGAGAGAAAATATACAAGCTTATGAATCGAGATTTTTATCAAGTTTATATCAACAAAAATTTAAAAAAAAATAGATTTTCCGGACTCGCCCCATGTTTCTGTTGTTGTTATTTTGGAATAAAAACTTAATTTTATGTTGTTTTTGAAAAATTCTCGATAACATGAAGTAGATTTGATTATTCATCTTTGTACATGTATATATCTGATGTACCGGACCAACATGTACAATTGGACAAAGTTCAAATAACTTTATTATTTTTCAACATTTTAACAAAATTATACGGTTTAACGATAAAACAGTGTACATTTCACCTTGCTACAATATGTAGTATCAACAGTATTGCTCTAAAGCAAATATGGCTATTTGCTAGGGCATATTTCGTCTTAAGCAGTCATCGTGCGTGACTTATGTCAGTTTTAAACTAATTTCACTATCAAGGTAATATAATCGAATACTATTATTCCAGAAGAAAACTTAGAAATCAAACACAAATTACGCGATTTTTTGGAGCTGTTTAACATTGTTAAAATAGCATCATTTCGTACGTAAATAACTGCGTAACTTTTGACGACTGATGGTATAAAATGATTAATCGTTTGTGTCCGGTCATTATAATTGATATAAACCGTACAGTACATAAAACAATGGCTACCGACGCGTGTAATGACCATCTTGGTGTGATCAGACAGTTTTATCGCCCGTTTGTTATGATTAATGCGCGGTATTAACGTAATTAGCTAAAACTGACCAGTGGCCAGCGTTCATGACGTTAACCACGTTAGCTATGACAATGAACTTGACGTATAAGGAAATTTAGAAACTTGGCTATTTAATATCGACCAAAAATCATCTCGATATCAAACCCAAAGATTCATTGTGTCTAGCAACTGAACAAATACTCAAGACAAACGAAAAGAAAACAGAAGGTAAGCCTTACTTATAATATAAGCTATATAGTTTGAATGTATAATGATATACTTTTTAATAGCTATTGCTATCTTTCGTTCGCTCTTTGCTCTAAGCATTTGTTCATAAGTTTTCGCGACCTCACCAGATTGAATTAAATGTTCGATTGTGTGTCTTTACTGTTTTTGATCAAACGCGTATCGTCTTTTGATAACTACGCATATATCATCTTTTGAACTAACAGTTCCTGTCAGATTCTGATTTTGCCCTGGTTCAATATAACCCATAGCTCATGTATTTCGTACGTGTACATTTTGTGATGATTAAACTTTAGAAAAAAGATTTGTTCGAGACAACGGTGTTAGTATAATGTACACAAAAATTTACCCGGATTCTGATAATTTCGTTTGGTCATGCCTTTGTTCCAAACTGAACCAAGATCAATGAAATCTATGCTAGACTGCATCATCTCAAGAGCAACACCCTTTGTGTGATGCAAATTTCGACAGTTGTTAAGACGTTGTTGTTCCAGAGAGATCATGTAAATGCAAAGTGTAGTTCCTGCGGAAAATTGATTAGCCGTACAAGATAGGTTGTTGCTCAAGAGAGGGCACTGATTGAGATCTGGAGTAGTCCTATACATGGATTCCATTTTTTTCCTTATTGTAAAATACTATTACTATTTCAGGATGATGTCATATTACCAAGCAGCTGTTATAGCTCTAGTATGCGTCGTGAATATTGTAACAGTATTCGGACAAACGCAAGCAGCCGGACCAGGTATGATTCGTTCTTATTATTAATGTATATATACTCACTCTAACCTAAGTTCGTATTGCATTTACTTGTGCGTGTCTTATTCTTGTACGAATCAGTAGTAATTAAGAATATGTAAGTAACCGAGTCTGTAATCATTTAATCTAGTATTGTTTTATGTCGGGGTGAAAACGTGCTACATTTCAGCAAAAAAAACTAAGCGAAAGTAAGAGGGAGCAATGTGTAATGTTTAACAGTGTAGTTGCAACAAACGATATATCGTTAGACTAACTGTGGATTTAAATTCATCCTGATAAAACTACCTATCTTCTTACATAATTAAAACACCCGCATCGATTTTCAACAAATTATTGCATTTTAAAAGCACAATTAGAGTACCTTTATACCAATAATGATCAGTATGCAACGAGCTGGCACATGAACGTATACATATTCTGCCTGTGTTTTTTTTCATTTGCGTGATTAGAAATTACGGTTCTGACTTCTCATCATCTGGCAACTAAATGTGTTAATTATTTTCCTTATACTACAAATTCTAAAAGAACGTAATAGAAAAAAGCGAGTATTAGTTCGAACGTCTTTTGAGGCGAAGGAAATAAGTATTTAGAATGGCGATTAAATAATTGTTGACGATTACGGTTGCCGCTCGTTCGCTGATATATCCCTAGTAAATATTAACTTTCACTGATACTGTGACATATCAATAGAGCAACAGTCTGCGGGGAACACATTGTGGCCATTGTTTAGAGGGCTGCCTTGTATGGGTTGCATTGTGTCTAATATATTACTCATTATTTTGTTTTCAGAATGTCGCTTACCAAGAAGAAAAGGACTATGTAGTCAGCTAACTGTTCGTTATTTCTACGACTCGGCTGCAGGAGAATGTAGGAAATTTTTCTACACCGGTTGCCGTGGCAATCTGAACAATTTCATGACAAAGGAGGAATGCAACGCAAGATGCGTATGTTCCCGAGTAAGTAATGAAGGGACAGGAGACAAGCAATTAGTTCGATACTTTTTCGATGTGAAAAGTCAGAAATGCACATCATTTACATATCGCGGTACAGGAGGGAATGTAAACAGATTCTATAAAAAGAAATTTTGTCAAAATAAATGTCTCAAAAATCCAGTTCGACAAAGCTGCGACGCAAGACCCGACCAGGGACGTGCTTGTGCCAAGAACTCAACTGGTCAGTATTACTACGACAAAAATTGCAACTGCTGTAGATATTTTCAATATCAAGGATGCGGTGGAAATTCCAATAGGTTCCCTAGCTATCAAAGTTGTATTCAGACCTGTGGAATAGAGAGCCCACCAGAGCCGAACATCGAGCGACCTAATGTGTGTTATTATCAACCACTATACGGTAAATGCACCGGCGAACATGTTCGGTATTATTTCAACGAAGCAGCAGAGAAATGTTTCAGGTTCGTCTATTCAGGATGCGGTTCAAACGCAAATAATTTCGACACTTTAGATCTCTGCAATAAAATGTGTGTGAATGACTTCAATAATTCAGCTAACGTGACTGTTAACGAAGGAAACGGGTATAATAAAGATACCGGAATGGCGATGTTATTAGAAAAGTCCGGTTTTAACCATAACTCCAAAAGAGACACAATTATTAAGTTAGCGGAAAAAGCCGGTCTGACAGGTGCTTCCAGTGTGGACTCTCTCCTCAAGTTAGCAGAAAAATCCGGTCTGATCAGTGCATTCGGACAGAATCCGGTTATCAATGGCGCGGCTATCGCCACTGAAAACTCTAAGACAACTACAACAACGACCATGGCACCTACAACAGAAGGTTCAGTTATCCCCGCTCAGTGTCTGCCGGCTCCTGACAAGGGTGACTGCATCTTTAATTTGAACCGATATTATTTCGACAAGGAACTTGGGATGTGTCGACGTTTCAGTTGGTCCGGTTGTGGTGGAAACACCAACCACTTTTATTCCGAGAATCACTGTGAAACAACATGTATCTTTAATTAATACTGGCTTTTATTTCTTTTGAAGATTCCTTTTTAATACTGAGTGAACATGTAGTCTAGATATTTTGGTTTGAATTCTTCAATCAAACTCACTTTCAATGTGTAATGGATAATGCAGAAAAAAACTACACACATTCAGATAAAAACTTAATGACACTAAAGAGTTATAATATATGTATCATGCCATTAAATTATAATGATATTTAAAGTAGTAAAAAGTTTTTAAAAAGTTTAGCAACTATTTACCGCTGTTCTGTGATATGCCTTGAATGTGTTTTGCATAATTATGTTATGTTTGTATGCCAAGCCCTTATTTCTTGTCTGTATGTACAGATAATGTGACCATATTGTTTTATATAAATACAATTATTATGTTCATCAATTCGTTATTCTCTTTATTCTTCATAGTTTATTCATTATTTCACAATACACCCTGGTCGGTCTAACTGTTATCTATTATTACACATCGAGGATTTAACAGGTTAAAAGGTTTCCACTTCAAGTGGTTTTTATTTGTAATGAACTCATTTTACCTTTGAAATCTCGAT
This sequence comes from Mactromeris polynyma, assembly GCA_032209605.1. NCBI lineage: Eukaryota > Metazoa > Mollusca > Bivalvia > Venerida > Mactridae > Mactromeris > Mactromeris polynyma. The sequence goes on from JASFXZ010000012.1 coordinate 10,170,486, forward strand.
GATTACGCGATCGACTTCAGCCATCGTTCAAATTAGCACATATACATGTACTGCGTATAACACTGCGAACTATTTCGTACCATCACAACTTCTCGAATCATACATAATAACGATGACGATGGTGATGCTGATGATGATGATGGTGATGGTGATGACGATGCTGGTGATGCTGATGATGATGATGCTGATGACGATGACGATGACGATGACGATGATGGTGATGATGATGACGATGATGATGGTGTCGCTGATGACGATGATGATGATGATTATGCTGATGACGATGATGAATGATACGGATAAGGCTGAAGATGATGAAAATAAGAGTACAGTTTTTATTTAATGAAGCTATATATATGGTATGACTGGATGTTGCACGGTCGTCTTGTATTGTCATTGTTTGATGTGAAAGTGATGAACGTATTTTTTCAACAAACTTAAGTTTTTAAGTTTAACTACTTCAGATCAAACGCTTAATTGTGCAAAGAATTATCCAGAACTGTCACTGATTCATATCTTACTTTATCATTAGAGGATTTATATTACTTTATCTTGTAAGTTATAGTGGTTAGATAATCTAATCTGACATTTTCTTTGATATTTTATAATTCTGTACTTTAAAAAAATGCTCAAACCTATTGTGTGACTGCTTAAACATGACATGACTTGCAGTTTTGTTATCACGTTTTAGTGAAATTATTACATTTGACATTAAACTAAACAATTACAAACTACTTAAAATATATAAATAAAAAATCCTTTATCTTCCTTTAAGTATCTACATTTGAAACTACTTCAACGGTCGTGTGTTGTCACATTAAAGTAGCTTTCTTTAGAAGAATAACAAACAAAACATCTTAAATATCCAAATATTTATTAGTACGACGTAAATGACAGCTTCTTTTGAAAGTTGTCATTCGATCTACGCATCTGCATGATTGAGAATTGTGAGGCCCACGAACTTTGTTCTGTCCATTTTTAACTGATTTGTGAGGCGCTTTAGCGTCTCATTGCTATCATCGTCAGCCGGATGGTCTACTCTAAATACCGCCATATTCATCGTCTCAAGAAAAAAGTTCAGGGATATATCAATTGTGGAATGGCGCGAGCCTTAATATAAACGTTTTTTTTCTGAATTATTTGAGTAATGTTTGGCGAATGAGTTTACCCGAAAAGTAGCGTATTCATTTATCATACGACAATAAGGAAAGACCAAACCAATTCAATAATTTAACTGGAAGGACAAATCACAATGGGGTTGAAAGTGAACAAAATAAAACAATATTCTATTCTAACTTTATTTATCAACTGCTGGCCTGAAAAAAGTAAAATCATATAGCATTCCGTATATGTTTGGTGAGAGAAGGCTTTTGTCCTACGTGTCAAAGTCAATGAACGGGTTTCGTCCGCTTTTGGACAAGGGAACGAGATGCTGTTTTTTTACCTGGTTGGGATTTGTCGCACTCCCTATTACCCAGAAACAGCTTTTTACATGTTTTTGTTACATGTTTTTCGGCGCATCCATACTAACATGGTTTTGCTATGTACATATCAGTGTTGTGTAAACCAATAAAATCTTACGTTAACCACCAAGGCAATTTCACTTTAACTGAACAACTTTTGTAACCCTGACGCGGATTGGTTAACCTTTCGATAAAGGGTACGTTACCTTATCGAAATACACTGAATTTCGATCAGTTTATCGAAATCTATTTTGGAGCTGGAGGGACAAGCAATTGTATCATCTCGGCACTTTTTATGTTGCACAGCAAATATTAACCTTCAAATGTCGCCGATCATCGTTTTTCAAGATATTTTTTGTTTCTGATTATGTTACTATGGTCGTCGTCATCATTACATTTTGTAGCTGTATCTTTCATTATTTTGTTGTATATTTGACGTCCAAAATAATGTGTACACAGTAAATATTTATAATTGAATAAATGTAACATAAGTTGACTTCATATTTGTCATTTAATTCTGATATCACGCAAGTACAAAATTTATAATCGAAGAAAAGTACAATAAATATAATATCAAACAAAATCATTATGACGAAATATGTAATAGACAATAAATAAATCAAGCCATTGCAAATAATAATGATACATTGTATCAGAGATATGAAAAAAAAGAATTTACCATATACCTAGAATACAGGGCTCTAGAAATCCATTAGTCAGACGTCCCAGACTAGTCTAATGCTGAACCGGGCTACCAACAGTTGAGTTGAAGTTAGCCCCGGACAAGTCTAAAGCTTACCAACATCAGCAATTGTTCAGTTGTAAGTCAAACCATAGAATCCCACAAACACATACATATGATTATTAATTTTAGATTGTGGAGCTAACATTGCGTATGTTTATTTGTTACTAAATTGACCGATATTCTCGGACAACTAGCTTCCTATGTCGGACAAGTCAAATTTTACATTTCCATTAGTCCGGGACAAGTGTCTTTGAAAAACTGTCCAGAGCTCGAGAAGTATTTTTTAAGAATATCATCGGTCTTTGTAACATACGAAAAACATATTGTAATTTTCATTTTTAAGCAAAATTCAATTTTCAATTCAGTTACATAATACATTAAAATCTCAAAAATAAGACCACCATTGGAACTCTAGAAAACTGGTCTTATTGAGATGGTCTTAATATTGAGATTGATTAAAGAGCAAAAAAGTGAAAAAGGACTTTAACATTGTGTTCTTAATTTCGGTAGTCTTATTATTGAGGTGGTCTTTAAGTGAGGTTTTACTGTATATAGTAACGTCAATCAAAACCAACAAGACCGTATTTCGATGGATTGGTTTTTTTCTTTTTTTTCTTTTATATTTAAATCGATAATCAGACCATCTCGTAACTCAGATAAATTTTCTTCGAAGCCATTGTTGGTCTTATTATTATGGTTTCACTGTACATAAGACATACTAACAACAATCGCATATAGAAACATCTTAATAATTATACATGTGAGTTAATATTTGGCACATTATGTAAAGTGGAACAAAAATATATGTACAAATATTATTTCATAACATACACTTTCAAACTAGTACTTGAATAATTATAAATGTGTATCCCCGCCTACGATTTTCCAGAAAAAATATTTCAATTCTCACTAAGGCTTTTTTAAATGAATGTTTGATTTCAATCCAGTCAGACTTCAATATTTCATACTGCTCCTTTTTATATGTATGTTCGTAAAACATAAAGAAATAATACTTCAGAAGTCTAGCACAGATTATTGGCGACAGATTGATACCCCACCATTACGCCCAACATTTTAAAGAAAAAGACAATGTTAGTTTATATCAACAACTACGTCCAAATATAATAACATTTAACCACACCGAGTTTGGAAATAGTATATAATTATATGTATATGCATGCATTGTAGAATTTGGCCTATTCAAGTTCTGCCTGTTTTGAAACAAACTATTGTTTTTCACATATTATGTGTCCGGAGCTGGCCTTATCAAGCCTTTACTTTTCTCCAAAGAGTTCACAGAGTGTCAGCACTACTCGTATATCAGTGTCTAGTCAAGCTACTGCTGTGATCAGTTCGTTTCTACCAAGCCACACAAAACTACATCAGACAATCCACATTTTTATTCGCGCGCCGAGATTGGATTGGTTCCAACCCTAATGCTATTTTGTAAGGGAGACAACCTATATCAAGTTAGAATGCTTATGTCAGTTATCGCTGTTTTTGTCTGTCTGTGTAAACATATCATAGATTTAAAAGAACGCCATAGCCAATCATTAGTTTAAATATCATAGCGACTTTTTCTCTGAAAGAATGCGATGATTATTAAAAAATAAATGAAAATGGCGCTGAGATGTTTGTTTTTTCACCTGGTCATGAGCAAACCAGTAAACGGAACATAGATATGGTTTCGCAATAGCATTCTTGCAATCTCCCAGCTTCTGTGCTTCTCATTACAATCTCTTCACTCCCACAAGTAAATTATATGATGCTGGTGATATTTCCATTGTCGTGTAATAAATTCGATGTTGTATCCAAACTATGCAGTTTATTATTGCACCACGCCCCTTCAAGTGGTTGGCTTTTTCTGTAAAGAGACAGCAAAGATATCAGTTAATATTAAATCTAATAAGTCAAACATGCTCTGACAAATATAAGAAATATCTAACAGTGGTATAAATCAGTATTTTCAAAATACTGAATAACTTGTATTTAATGTGCAAGCTTTTGCTTCCAATTCAATCCACCTGTCTATTACATGCACTTTGATATATTGTCATTTTCTGTATGTAACATGACAATTAGACAAATAAATATGTTCAAAAACTAATGTGCATGAATAGTTCATTTTTAGCCACAGTAACACACGGTCTCCAAACGCTCGCTTTTCCTCGAAATCGCCGGTCCAACTTCTCTCGCCGTGCATATCGGCAAACTCGATCGCTTCGCTTACACTGTTCTCAAGCTCGATGAAAAGCGAGCGTTTGGAGGCCGTGTAACAGTAATCCCAACTAATTTTGAATCCAACATGGTTACTAAAATTTATAATAATAATAACTATAAAATATATTAATTCAAAAAATGGCTTTATGTTGTAAAACAGTAGTACAATGAAAAATATATCAACATATTGATGAGTTAATACGTGATATTGACAATCAATCGTTTCGTAGAAAATAGAAAATAATTATAAACGTATGGAGGTTCATCAGATATGTCTGAAATATTGAATGAGCCTCGCTCCGCAAAATGTTATACAATATGTCTGCGAAAAATCATGATCATTTACTGATATTGTGTGATTTTATTTTAAAGGTGCTGTTTATGCTTTGCATACACTGTTTATTCGTACTTGGGAACGATTGCACACTAATTGCACGGATGTCAACAAATGAAAATAGGTCTGGGAAATACCGACTAATAGACTTGTTCATGATAACGGTATTCTCAACTATACGTGTATCATTTCACGCGTAACTTATTAGTAAATCTCGTGTATTAAATACAAAGTATTGATCTAGGTTTTCCAAACTCTGTGACGAAAGGAAAATCAAGTTTAAATATTGCATAATTTCTGTAAAATCTTTGATTACTATATAACCAATAACTCATATGAGTACTTGGGAACACTTTCTTCACCCAAGCATGCTCGCATAAGATCTCAGAAATGAGTGTATGACTTTCAGTTTTAATAACAATAAACAAGCGCAATAAAACGCACGTGGAAGATTTACAAAACGTAACCACGTGTACGGTGTACTAGTAAAAAAGGTTAGGCGTTGTTCAGGAAAGTTGGCATATGTCTAATTTATGGCCTCTTCACTGCAATAACAATTCAAACACAGCAACTGCACTACGATAATAAAGGTTTAAGTAGAAGATGCACAAAACATACTATATGACTAATGTTACACCACCACAACATCTTATTGTTGGAGAAGTGCCCAGTACACCGGTGATTACTAATTAGAATATGGATGTTATTTTTTTAGTTTTTAGAAGGGTTATGCATAAAGCTCCTGCGATCGGATTTTTTTGTAATGAGACAGGAAGTTGTAACATGATTAATCGTTAAAAAAATAAACGGCGTAGATAGAATGATGTCTTCCGGTATGTTAAATGAAATAATGTTTTTTGCAACATGTTGAAAAATAAATCCTATAAAAATAACCAGTGTCTTGTATTGACTTTTTCACCTATAAGGGAACGGGAATACGCTATAGGAGCACCATTTCGAATTATTTAGGGCATAAAACCACCGACCTTACGTACGCCAGCTGGATAGTTTCTCCGCACATATATATTGTACATATTTGGTCAGGATTCGAACCCACCGCGATTTGAAATCAGCGACTATAACCACTTAGCCATGATGGCCATTCCAATACAATTATCACAATTGTTTGTACCTTTCGGTAATTACGTTGTTAATTCGTTGCTTATACTTTTGTTCTTTCTTTTCGTAAGAAACTTAGAGGAGGAAATCATTTTGTTTCCGACTCTAGCCCCATGATCAACTTGATCCATAGAAATATTTGCCCCTTTCATGAAGCCATTGAACACGTTTTCCAGTACTTCTCATAAAAATACACAAAAATACCTAAACATCTTCTAATTAACTTCATGGAAACGTGCTAAACTTCACCATGATGTTGAGAAATTGATTCATTATACAATGTACTTATGACTGAAAGTGGTATAGACCAAATTATATTCAATTTTTCAAATTCGGTCTTAACTTATTAATGTCAATATTTTTCTTAATAAGCATGACCTTTGAAATCAATGACTCAAAAGTTATGCAGGATGTTCATATCTGCCACAGTATGTAAAAAGATATAGCTTTGAATAACAAAGTATATACGGTTTAAAAGATCCTATCTTTGATCTTGATCCGGATCATGAAAACTGATTATTTGTGAACACGGGGCCTAGTGCATGTCGAACAAGTGAACAATGATTGTGTGGAAAAAAATAAGGTACTGGTAAGAGACCCAGAATCACGGGTAAGGTCAACTGAATACCCGTAATTGAAATACTGAAAAAAAGGATGCGCCCATATACCCAAGTACTGTTTAATTCACATTCTGTGCTGTTGACTGTAGTGAATAACAGAGAATCACTTTGTTATGATAAGATTTTGTAACATTCAATGGATTTTGGTATACAGTAAAACCTCAATAATACGACCACCCTTGGGACCATTGAAAACTGGTCTTATTATTGAGATGGTGTTAATATTGAGGTTCAAGAAATAGGAAAATAGAGAGAATGGACTTAGAAAGTGTGTTCTTAATTTTGAGGTGGTCTTATTATTGAGGTGGTCTTCAAGTGTGGTATTACTGTTATAAAGTTATCTCAAACTACAAAGGAGACACTTTTTAACTTGTAAGTCGTAACTTTAGTATGTGAATAATGTCATTGTTTCCATATGTGTTTTACTAGACATAATATTATATCTCTACTGAAATAGGTTTACTAATTAGATAGCCTATGGTCTGATCACAGTGAATTTGGCTTGCATTCACCCATTTCTACGCGGTTTACATTAGTATCCGTTCTCGTAATTATTGCAGTGTTTTATCATTGTCTTAATGTAACTTTTAACTCAAGATTAGCAAATACATGTTCAGTTTTAGTTTGTTAGAATGTGTACGTATGTGTATCGATTGATAGCTATACATGTATAGCCCTAGTTACTAGTACCCCGGCTTAGAGTGGAAATGCACCTTAATTGTCATAACATGTATTGAAGAGGCTTAAATGAATATAAGTTAACTACTATTAAATGAACAGAAAAGTAATTATTTACAAGTACATGTAGTTATTAATCATCAAATAAAAGACGCAACTTCGGTTTAATGTAGTGTATGTTTACAAAAAGGCGTGAAAATGTAATATAAATGTGTTGTTAAGAGCATGTGTAAATCACCGCGAATGTACTTGTAACGGTAATTATCAACACTCTTTTAACAATAAAATTTGCGATTTTTTCACCACATCAGTGATATAGTAATCACATCTGTTCTGTGAGTTGCATTGAGTTCACTCTTGGAAAAAAACAAGCGTCTAGCAACTTACACATGGTTAAGCTGTCTCGAACAGACAGAAATACGACGTGCTGATGTGCACTGCTCTTAATAACCAGATGTTTGAATGTACGTGTGTTTTGTTCTAACCGTTCTACTGTCTTCGACCGCATTTTCAATTAAATCTTACGTTTACCAGCAAGGCAATTTCTTTTAAACCGAACAACGTGTGTAACATTGACGCGGATTGGTTAACCTTTCGATAAAGGGTACGTTACATTACCGAAATCCACTTAATTTCGGTGAATTTACCGAAATCCATTTGGATCTGGAGTGACCAGCAATCGTAACATCTAGGCATTTTTTTTATGTTTGACAACCAGTCTTAACCTTCAAATTGCGCCGACCTTTATTTCAAGATATTTATTGTATTCCAACTTCTTCTCGTTTGAACGAAAATGATTTGAATTCTAAATTAAACGTATTTTTGAGTTCTGGAAGGTTTCTTAATACATGTATGTATTGTTGTTATCAAAATGTTGAAACAGCCCTCTTCATCTATCCTGTCAAACCCAATGAGCACAGATGTCAATTATTATCATTTATTTGTATATTATCGTTTGCGAGATCATATCTTAATTCGAGCTTCGGATAAATTCTAAAACGTTCTGATAAATCCAAATATTCCCACTTAAATATAACATGAACCAGTACACAGAATTAGTGATGAGAAGTTTGTATTTCTTCAAATGACCCCAACAACTATTTGAGTATATAACAAATAGTTATGTTCAAGTAAATGGTTGGTGTATTTTTAAATTCAAAAGCTATTATTGGGAGTTTCAATTAATCCTTATAAAGTAACAAATCGTATGGAACACAAATACCGAGATATATACGCCCCACTCTTTTCAAGAACATAAAAGCCGTGTACTTAATAACCTTAATTAAATTTCTATATATATATACATCAAATACATATGATTGCTCGTAATCTTACATATATGTATATAAATGTATCAGTAATTGCTAATCATCTCTATTTTGAATGTATCACAGTAACCCCATGAATTTGCATCGTATATTGTGAGAAATGAATAGAGGCACCCTCAGCTTATAGAAATAAATGAAAACTCTATATGATTTACTTAAAGGGCGAATGTATGTTATGAAAACAGACATGATTGTTTCCTAGACGAATAACCTGCCTTCTTCTCCCAGTAGTGAGCAACTTGCAGTAATATTAAACAATGATTGCCCATGTATATCATTGCGTCGCCTTATTTCCATAAGCCCGTAACTCAGTTTTTGGCGGTTTTGAGTATTTGGTATCATTATCTGCACTACCTATATTGTTCTGGAATGCACATAACTTAAATAAAACGCAATTCCATAATCCCGTATGTAACGATTAACTCAAGAGGGTAAATGTTTTTCTAAAAAATAAATAATGTGGTTCTGGAAATAATGCGACGATTGGCTGGCGGAAGGGGTACTGTGCGTATTTGTTAACAGAACATTAAGCGCAATTGATAACGTATGTCGTGCATAAATGAAATTAACAAATACGCAAATGATATAACATAATAACTGTGCGTGAAATTGAAACAAATCTTCGACTTGAAGCTGTTACGTGAGACTGTGGGCTTAAGAATAGTATGAATACGATTGCATGTGTAGATAGTTATGGTAGACCAGTGCGGCTGGGTTTCCTACCAGTAGAAGTTGGGTCTCAGCTAGCTTTAATGTACGAATTCCATATACAAGTCAGATTTATTGGAAGGTTTATTGTACGTCTTATTCCGCGTATAGTCTGCATCATCTATTGTCAAATTGTCACTGAGAAAACAACCCTCGCCCGTGGGGATTGAGTCCATGTCCTCCAAATTGGTTGTCGAGCGCTCTACCGACTTAGACAACCGTGGTTGTGAATTATACAACTAACATGATAAATCATGAATAGAAAAAAATGTTTACTGAAAAAAGCAGCTTTTTATAGATCACATATTTATATCTTAGCAATAATGTTTTCGCAACGTTTTATAGAGGATATCGAACATTCGATGTTTTGGCGTTTGAATCTCGACTGTTCTTAAATAATGCTTTTGAGACTAGGTATTATCCAAAACAAAATATAAAAGTTTTGAACTTCATATGTTTGTATGTCTGGTAAACATGTCGTTCTTGTCTCAAGCGTTCTTTGAATGTTACAGAAAAGCAATTTGAAGATTTCATAATGTTTGTAATTTAAATTTAAGGAGCTTTTTTTGTAATCATCATCTGAAGATTACTTGAATGAGTAATGTTAGATTAACATTACAGTTGTAATATTATCAACCATACTGACTTGCCTGCATTTAAAATATGTTTTGTAAGATTTGAAATCGATAGACACTTGTATTTTCATCTTGCGAGCAGTTTATAGTCGTGTTTATTTGTTTTACCCAGGTAAATAACATTATATTGGGATATAAACGCGTAATGTTCTAATATTTATATTACATAAAACTTGCATTACATCTAGAAAGATCGTTGTACGATGATTAAATTCCGTATAACAATGTAGATTTGCAGTTGGTTTTCTATTTGTTCAAAGTCATTTTGTTTGCCTATAGTGCTGTTAAGAATAGGCATAACATATAGAGTGAGGATGAGTGAATCAGGGTTGAAATAAAGTGGATAGAGACGGAAGGGTGAGTGAATCAGGGCAGAAATAAAGTGGATAGAGACGGAAGGGTGAGTGAATCAGGGTTGAAATAAAGTGGATAGAGACGGAAGGGTGAGTGAATTAGAGGAGAAATAAAGTGGATAGAGACGGAAGGGTGAGTGAATCAGGGTTGAAATAAAGTGGATAGAGACGGAATGGTGGGTGAATCAGGGTTGAAATAAAGTGCATAGAGACGGAAGGGTGAGTGAATCAGGGCTGAAATAAAGTGGATAGAGACGGAAGGGTGAGTGAATCAGTGTTGAAATAAAGTGCATAGAGACGGAAGGGTGAGTGAATCAGGGCTGAAATAAAGAGGATAGAGACGGAAGGGTGAGTGAATCAGGGCAGAAATAAAGTGGATAGAGACGGAAGGGTGAGTGAATCAGGGTTGAAATAAAGTGCATAGAGACGGAAGGGTGAGTGAATCAGGGCTGAAATAAAGTGGATAGAGACGGAAGGGTGAGTGAATCAGGGCAGAAATAAAGTGGATAGAGACGGAAGGGTGTGTGAATCAGGGTTGAAATAAAGTGGATAGAGACGGAAGGGTGTGTTAATCAGGGTTGAAATAAAGTGGATAGAGACGGAAGGGTGAGTGAATCAGGGCAGAAATAAAGTGGATAGAGACGGAAGGGTGTGTGAATCAGGGCAGAAATAAGGTGGATAGAGACGGAAGGGTGGGTGAATCAGGGCTGAAATGAGGTGGATAGAGGCGGAATGGTGAGTAAATCAGGGCAGAAATAAGGTGGATAGAGACGGAAGGGTGGAGTGAATCAAGGAGAACAATGGGGTTTAGAGAGGGAGTGACAAAGATGGAGGATGAGTGAATCAGGGCAGAAATAATGTAGATAGAGGCGGAAGAGTGAGTGAATGAGGGCTGAACTAAGGTGGATAGAGACGGAAGAGTGAGTGAAACAGGGCTGAAATAGTGTGGATAGAGGCGGAAGAGTGAGTGAACCAGGGCTGAAATAAGGTGGATAGAAGCGAAAGGGTGAGTGAATCAGGGCTGAAATAAGGTGGATAGATACGGAAGGGTGAGTGAATTAGGGCTGAAATAAAGTGGATAGAGACGGAAGGGTGGGTGAATCAGGGCTGAAATAAGGTGGATAGAGACGGAAGGGTGTGTGAATCAGGGTTGAAATAAGGTGGATAGAGAATGATAGGTGTGTGAATCAGGGTTGAAATAAGGTTGATAGAGACGGAAGGGTGAGTGAATCAGGGCTGAAATAAGGTGGATAGAGACGTAAGGGTGAGTGAATCAGGGCTGAAATAAGGTGGATAGAGGCGAAAGGATGGAGTGAATCAAGGAGGAACAAAGGAGTTTATAGAGTGAGGGACAAAGAGGGAGGGTGATTGAATCAAGGCTGAAATAAGGTGGATAGAGGTGGGAAGGGAAGTGTGCACCAAAAGTTCAAACGCTTCGCTTCCTTTAAAACTGCCAAATATTGGGTGTATTTTAGGTAGTTAAGATGTCAACATTTAGATATCCTTCGTAGAATTGCTTCATCACATATTATCCATGTCCCTGATCATTACCGACTGGTCTAAAGCTCTTGAATATTTCTTGGCTCAATAATGATAGGTGTGTGTGGCAATAATGAACAGGACGTTCGATATACGTCTGTCAAAACTGTACACAAAGATTAAGGATGTCATGGCATCCTTGGCTCAAATATTCTAATAATTACGAGGCGGGGCGGCAACGGGACCTCTGTCTATATATACGTCGCCTGGTCTTAGTAATGATAATCATAAGATAATAATGGTTATTGGTGATCAGGATAAGTATATTAGATGTCTTTCATCTCATAGGATATCATCGAATCCACATTGTGAATTACTGTCGGACTTTTTATGGACCCCTGAAACATTACTTCTGTGAGAAGAGAGTGGGAGCAGCGGGAGACAGGGAGAGAGGGTGGAGAGGGGGAGGGGCGAGAGGGAATGTATATTTCTGTAACAGTACACATCTACTCTAGATGGTTTTTGTTGTCTGCTTGATGTTTATTCGTAATTCTCGACATAATGGTACGAATTATGATATTTCTATTGTATTATTTATGATACTCTTCTTATTATTTACTTTCATAACGTGTTAATAATACGTGCGGTTACACACAAATAAATGTTTTGATTGCCTATTAATCGTAAAAGCCGACATAAGCGTTCTATGAGAACAGCCCCACATGTGGGAATAGAATTGCTCATAAAACTTTACGACAGAAAAGCAGAGCACATCATTTCAGCTCATACTTCTGGCTATATACACTCATTACCTTTGAAAAATGCAAAATACAGGTTTTATTAGATTTCATAATCTTAAATAGATTAAGAGAAAAGAACTTTACATAAACAAACTGCATGTTTTCGCATGTTCTTCCTTGTATTTCATTACGATCAACTTTTATTTTCAGTTCAGAAAGGATTTTAGCAATTTCGTTAAAGAAATATAGATATATTGTCTCATAACATTACCAGCATCATGACAGTCTTCCTTAAAATAAGCATTTCGTCACATGACTGCATAACATATATTCTGAACGGAACTGAAGTTTGGATCATTTCAAATTTCGCTTCATTTGTGCAGTTAAAAGTATAATTTGGTATTTTTTCAATTTGCATGGTTACCCAATGTCGTATATACATACATATACACAGAAATATAAAAAATTGTTTGTGAAATCGGTTTTAAGTTGTCATCCAGATTGGCAGACCAATGGTCCACTGACTACGTTCGCCGGACGTTCCTTTGCCCGAATAATATAATTTTCAACACGTGTAACTTCAAAGAAAACGGACCATGCTGTTAATTTCCTAAATATACGTATAAGTTCCCCTCCCATTTATGTAGTTCTGAACCACACTCCCTTCTCTTTAGTTTGATGCGATACCATCCCTTTTGTTAATCTTAGTTCGTACCGTATGGATCCGTTCGAGGAAGTCCTGCTTTGTAAGACCTTCTCTGAGACACTTCCCCATATTTCTATCTCAGACCGTAGGTAACAGTCTGATTAGATAATGAACCGTATAGTTCTGGTATCACGTGGTATCCAGTGCAAAACGCTTCTTGCACGAGAATGTGGTTAAAACGAAGATAAAACATCTAAAGGTATCAAGTTATATTTAAAAAACCAAGTGCCTAACTGTACTCCGTTCCAGATCATCAGTTGATTGAATGATATTTTGTCTGTTGTAAAATCGAGAGTCAGTTTCCAGGTATAATCTTGAAATTCCTTGAGTGCAAGTTTTATTGTACGAACTAATACACTGGAGAGGCAATGGAAAGATTGCAATAATTATATATTGATGTCTGGAAACAGACATTGGTTTCATGTAACATGGCAAAGTTAAGTTTTTTGCCTCAAGTTATGTTTCCTATTATATATACTGAAACTATACACTAACTCGTCCCAACGTAAAATGATGTTGCTAGTATGTCTCCGATATTATTTTCTTAACAGTTCCCATATCCATTACTATTTTCTCTTTACATATACATGTACCTACATGATTATATGGTAGCACTGAGATTGAGTTGGATCTCAATCAGGGTTCAGTGTTATACAACTTGAGATTATGCTCCAAACTCAGATATCAATTTGGGGTATAGCCCTTCTTGTCACATTAAGTTGTTTAAGATTTTAAAAAAATCGCCGTTTACTGCGATAGCCTCGTTCGTCGCTCTAAATGTCCGAAAACTATTCAAATACCTTCTTCATGAAGAGTTAAATATGCGCAAAAGGATGCGCATAGAAAAGCTAACGAAATCTTCTTTAAATAGGATGCTTAACTAAAATATAAGAATTGTGTACATAAGTTCGACCAAAATAATATGAAAATAGGTCTTAAGCCTTGTATCACGTTCTCAAGTTATTTAACATCGAATCCAGGACGGCCACTCTAGGGTAGGGTGGTAGCGAAAGCAGAACACATGCAGTATCATGCATTTAGAACATATTTTATTATTCAATATATTCACGTATAAAATCTGAAATAAAATCAGGCTCTGCAAAAGTAACTATAAAATAATAAATTCATGCGTAATGAAAAAAACGACGATACATTGAAAAACATAGAATATGCAACATCTAAGCTGAAGCGCATACTTTCGACAAATAACGAAATAAGACAATTTGGCGAGTTTTATGAGTGAAATAGTATAAGCGTTTTCGTATAAAACACTGTTGTTGACGTCACGTTTATGACGTAACAGACACTTGTTCACGCTATTGGTGACCATTATATTAAATTCTCACTTAACTCCAAAAGGATATTCATTTGCATCATATCCGGTCCATTTCGGTCAAAACCCCTTATCCATATCCCTTTCCTGACTATGACGTTTGTATCAATGTTCATGACAAAATGACAGAAACCGGTATTTTAAGAAAAACCGGCCGGGAGAGTATTACTTAATGCAAAATAAATGCATTCGTGTTTAAGCTAGACCTATAATTATACAAAAATCAAATATTTTATCTACGTTTGTATGTAATAGGTTTAATAGATCTACTTTTTTATTTATTTGATGAATGATAAATGGTGAAATAAAAAACGAAAAAAATTAACATGGAACATGCGTGATATATACGGAAATATAATGTTGACAGCATGATTTGAAATGTATGAAATCACGATAAAATTGTAATTTCGATAAAATTTGAAAAAACCGAATTATTTCTTTAATTTTAAATAGAGCTACCTTTTTATGAAAACATAATTGCATTTTGAAATTATGTTGAAACCAACTTTGTCATTATATGTTTGTGTTATATGATAGATAACGAAATAATATGATATGTAAAATTGTCTGTCTCGGGTGATAGAAATAAATAGAAAATGGCGTCGTAATGTTATTTTGGCAGTATTCATATGATAAATGTAGTTTCACGGATTATTGAAATTATAATATGAAGGCTGCTATGGGATTTATAACCTCTTCTGTAAGTGACGTCATTTCAAGAAAAACGCAACATGTGATGTCACTATTTGCAAGCATGAAACAATATTCACTCCATATGGTCAGTTTGTTTTCATATAGCCATGTGGGGCAAATATTGCTTACTGTCAGTACATGGTTACGTCACATGTGACGTTTTCTGGAAATGACGTCACTTAAAGAAGAGGTTGGAAATCGTACAGCGGCACTCTTATATAAAAATCATTCAAATATAGTTCATTTGATGGAAGTACGAAAATGAGAATTTACTGGCAGCAAATAAACAAACAACAACAAAAACAACAATAAAATACGAGCAAAATGAAAAAAGGCGGGAAAGCGGAAACAGAACCATTCCGAAACATGTTAGTGTCATACTTGACTAATGAGCGTCTGTTGCGTCTGATCAGAATCATTAGACGCTGTTTCCTGGGATGACGTCAGTGAATAATTCGCCGAATCTCTTCTCCCTAACGTAATGTCGTGTTTCCGGTCAATGAATTCAATTGTACGCGGACTTAAACGATTCTGTCCATTTTCACTCTTTCCCTCACCTAAAAAATCTCGATTATTTGCGTTATTATTTTTAGGCGATATGTCCCTGCTGTTAACAGATTTCATACTTTTTTCAGCGGAACGGTCACCGTTCCGATTGCTTGTCGTGTCATTTACGCTCGTTTGAGTCTCCATATTTGTAGATTTTAAGTTTGCTCTTCCGCCGTATGCGTAATCGTTTTTAATAGTTAAGTCATTGTATTCTAAACTGTTGTCTGGTGTATTGGTAGACTTGGATTTATCACTGCTGTAATCGCTTGTACTTCCTATATCAGTGTAAGAAGGACTGTGTTTGTATAAAGCGTTGTTTAGCAACGCTATTTTGGACCCAGATGGAGTAAATCCAATCGAATGACGATTCGTAGGACGCTGCGCGCGCATCATGTCAAGCTCTAAAGGCGTAAGAGCCCGGTCTTCTCGGATTGACCGAATCGGACGATCGATACGCTCGATGCCACCATTGCCGTGCACATCAGCTGCGATACTCAGCTGACGTCTTGCACACAATTCACTATCCGTTGACGTGCATCGTTTCACCGTTTCGTGAAATGTAACTCGTTGGTTTCCATTTCGTCGATGTCTGCTCCTTCTGTCCAGTGAATGAGTCGATCCTTTCCTTCTGGTACTTGATAAGTTTGTCCTCTCTTCCGCTAAAGGCGGTAGTGACAGTTCGAATCTTTCTCTTTCGTCCTCCGAGGAGTTTGCGTCCCCAAATCCGCTCTCACTAGCAGTTAGCTCACTAGGTAGCGAACTCGGTCTTTTCTTTTTGCAGTGTTCAGTTAAGTCAATTGAACCACCATGATATGAAGCACTCTTCACAATGTTTTCATTGGAGATCATAAACACTGGTTGATTTAAGGGAACATAATCAAGAATACGAAATTGCCACTGCTGTTTCAACGTAAGCACTGTCCAAAGAATTACCCAAAATACTAGGTAGCAGACGTCAACGATTATGCACGTCAAAATCATATTATCTTTCGTAAGCCTATACAAACTTACTAAATCGTACACTACAGGCCCCTTTAGCATCCCTAAAAGGACCAATGACACCATAGCAGAAGTATGAGTGCGATAGTCTTGACAACTTCCGTTCACAATTACCGTCTGCTTCCGGTATGCTTCAGGATGATGGCGTTTATCGACGATTTCAAATTTCTTTTGGAAATAGTTTGCACCGTATGTGTACACAAAGAATGTAGAAAATATTAGAATTGTTCCACTAATGACGTAAAGAATCACAATCGTACCGGGTCCTAAGATTATTGTTACATGTTCATGGTAGATGTCGTAATTTGTCGCTAGTTTGTAAAGCACAGAGAATCCGCAGTGAGCAAACAGTGCTTCGATGGTCATGAAAAGTAACTGTGTGGCGAAAATGGCACTGAACACTTTATTTGTAAACCAAAACACGGCCGAATACCGGATCGAAAACATGAGCATTGCCGCCGCAATGTAAACAAATCCTGCATGAAGAGCGGAGTCACGTGACCATCCACCCATCGGAGGCTTTGGCGTTGGAACGACATAGAATGACAGATTGGCTTGTACCGTCAAGTTTGATTGGCTGATGATGTTGCTGGTGGCGGCCCGCTCGGGATCAAACAGGAAGTTGAAGTCACATGACCAGACAGCGTCTGAAAAAGATTATTTGTAAGAGTGAGAATAAGAACATGCATGTATATGCATAATTAAAAACTGAAACATGAACCGAATCTGAATTATAATTCGGTGATAACCAGAATAATCAGAATGGTACGTAAACTTAAGTGACGATACATATACGACAAACAAACAATACTTGTATTTGTTAACCGAAAACACGTGTTAAGAAATGGCGACCCTGGGCCAGAGGTTATGGCATTCGCCTTTGGAGCGGGAGGTCGAATGTTCGAATCCCGGTAGGGGTCCGTTCTGATATGGCCAGTTTGTGAGCCTGGCAGTTAGTAAATAATGGTTACCGTGCGCCTACCTGCCTGGTGCCTGACATTAAAGGATAGGAATCGGGAAGTAAATGTGCTCATAAGTCAGAATTGGCTTGGCCTTTAAATAGGGGTGATCATATAATAGATAAACACTTTTTGTTTTATGATTTCGTGATAGATAATCGATTCAAGATTTCACTTTACGGGGGTCTCACATCAGAGACATACTGTTATAACAGTTTAGGTCTCTGCTTACGTGAATTATACTTGTTGCAGGGGAGATAATACTGTAGAATGGAACTAATAATGTGCAATTATAACAGTTAGTATGTTATTTATTAGGTGTTAAGTGTTTTGGCACGAACTGTAAACTGTCTTGGCTTAAGCTGTTATCGTGTGTAATAGTAATTGAAAAATACACACGCGATATATTATACGCTGCATTGGATTATATCTAATAATATGTAGTACATACGGTTTCTGACATTTATACAGTATATTATGACCACCTATTTGTTAATTAATTAAAAAGATCGAATTTTGTGGACCAGTTTAGTTTTTCTTCTAAATTTTGAATCGATACTCGGACCATCTAACACTCAGGACTTCACAATCAGTGGTGGTCGTACTATCGAGGTTAATAATAAATAAATGTAATTGAGTGTGTCCCTAAACTATTTTTTTTGAAAGTTATTTCTTTTACAGGGATATTGTCAAAGTTTTCATTTAATGTATTGTTAATGTGCTCGTCGGTTCAAGCGTCTGTGTGATCCAGTTTATATACACTATAGACGCTTATTGCACGAATTTGACATTTGGGTGTTTTTGATAAAGTGTAGCAAAGGTTTGACTGTGTCTAAAATTATCACTGGTTCCGTGCACAAAGTGATTAAAGCCAGCGTTAGAAGTATAATGTACTACCAATAATGTAAATGTAATATTTATGATGATTAGATACTTTAAAGGTAATTTGTCATAACATCAGAAAAACAGTCCACAAGAGTATCGGGTTTCCGGCGCCACGTTTCCGCGCAGAAACAACAGAAAGTTACGCTGTGAAATATGTTCAAGTTTCCTATCTGACCACAGGTGGCCTTTATTCAGAATTGTTACGGCAAATTTGTTATCTCTACGTTAAGGCTTGAACGCACCGAGGGTTTAAGTAAGGTATAAAAACAGACAAATCTCAATTTTGAACGTTACTTTTAACTACGTTGGTACAGATACTACAATAATATTAAGCTTTGTAGATCTTATTTTATGCATTTACTCTGATACGTTTGGTACCCGTTTTACTGCACACGCACAAGTTTAACAGTATTTTACCGTCGAACTCGTTAAGTTGTTAAAATATAATGTAGAGCAAGCGATATTTGTTGGGGGGGGGGGGGCGAAAACGGCCCATTACCTACGTAAAATCTTATTACGCTGTTTCATAATGTTTATAAAAAATTTTTTTTATCGATAAATCAGAAAAAAATTAGTTAAATGCAAAATAATAAGGCTGCTTACCTATTACTTATAATTTATCATGTTACTGAATCGGGCAAATTTAAACATTTTCGATTTAACATTAATATTAAGTGTTTCGATTTTTAAATCTGATTTGATATATGTAAATTTTGCAAAATAAACGGGCCGGAACATTACAAATGTTTGCGATCAAACGATGATAGGAAAATAAATCGACATTTAAGAAAAGAGCAAAAAAACACATTGATCAGCAAAATTGACTCTTTTTAGTAGAAAATTGATGCGTCATTTGACAATTAAAGGTTTATTTACTTGACTCAACTTGTACAAAATAACTTCATTTCGCGTATGTTTGTTTTGCCAAAGTAGATCCGAGTCGCCGGGATGGTTTCAAATCACAGTCAATTTGGTCTGAATCCTGGTAAATAACTGATAATTTGTAAGGGAAACATTGCGTAATGACCAGTGTGTTCCTAACGTTTGTATAATAGACCACACAGGGGTGTTAAAGCAATTACGAACGAGCATTGAATGTTTACAATCTTGTGGGAAGAAATATAGCCATTAACAGTTCAGGTACTGCCCATTTTGTATTTCACAGGTATTTGACCATGTTATCATCCTCAGTCTATAAACCACTTTGAATTGTGAAATAAAAGTATGGTACACATTATCTATGATAGGAGTGGACATCAAGTCGATTTCCGTCTTGCCTTATATATTTGGTTCAATAATGTTGTAGTTTTAAAAAGATTGACAATGTACCTAAGTGATGTTAAATTAGTTAATTTTTTAGTACTCACTAATTTATAACGTTCTTGATTTGATGTCATAATTATAATGCTGTTTGTATATGTATTCATATTGTATCACTGTCGTTGGTTATGTGTATTGTAATAGTTCGTTTGACTATGTTGTATGTATAAATTTAAATTTTTGAAAATAATTATGTTTCTGATAGCTATAAATAGAACATTATAATCGGATATGTTCTCATTTTTATTTTCACGAAAGATTTGTTTTTCGCGAAAACTTTTATTTAGTAACTGTTTGCCGAAATTGGCAGAGTAGTAACGTTCACTAGATGTTTACCATTTAATAGTATATCAAATCATAATGTGACAACCGTTTGTCATGCTAATTATCTGGCTAAGTGTATGCAGACATATATGCCTCCATAAGATTCACTGTTTCTTAGGTTTACAATTTACAAAGATAATAGTAATGACCAAGAAATAAAAATGTCATTTCTTAAGCGTATCTCTTTTTTGAATCCAGAATATAATACAAAGTAAATGATGGAGAAAATGTATCAGCCATATTGAATTACTATACACGTAGTTAAAGCGACATGATATATAGTAGATGTTTTTACATATTTGATAAGGAATGACATTCTGGTCCACCAACATGTGTTTTAATTTACTGAATTTAACATAATTTGCAATTAATAAGACATTTATCTCCTACATATATTTTGTCACTGAAAAACTCTGGGCATAAACTGCTGATTGGACAAATTTTACATAAACACACGTATAGAAAAAACGAATTAGGTTTAACGAAATATAATGTCATTCCATGTTCGTTATTAAAAGAGAAGGATTAATTTGCTTCAGGGAACGCCACATACATAATACAGTAACTTAGAAATTCCCCTCAATTTACAAACACATGTCAATTTCAAACTATCAGGATATCCTTTTTGAAATGGAATCTGTGTGGTTTGAAAGTATCTGAGAGGAGAGAAAAATGTAACGTGGCTTTTAATATATCAATACATTTCTATTGGTGCGCTTAATAGTGTCTCATTGCTATCATCGTCAACCGGATGGTCTACTCGAAGTACCGCCATATTCATCGTCTCAAGAAAATAGTGCATGTAAAGTCCTCTGGGTTTATTATATATTTGATGAGTATTATGGCTGCTTTCAGGGATATAGTAATTGTGGAATGGCGGGAGTCTGGATATAAACGGCTTTCACGGATTATTTGTGTCATTTTTGCGAATGAGTTTACCCGAATAGTCGCGCATTAATTTCTAAAACGACAGTATGGAAAACGTGCAATCTTGGAAACGCCTCTTAGGAACCTTCAATCCTTTGATTAAGTTTGTAAAAGTAATTTCTCATAGATAGAGATGTGGTTACACTACAAAGTCTGCTTATGTTTGAGAATGAAATAGTATAGTTGTTGCGGGGGCTCGGGTTTGGCATCAACAACCGAACGGTTCTAATGAATCCCCGACAGGAGGTTTTGAACTTATTTCCATTCACTGAACACAGTTTTCGGAACATGATAATGATTTTAACAGAGCCTATAATTATATTTGTTCAGTTTTCAAGCGTTTGTCCGCATCTTATATGAATTGGCAATCTGTATCGGTAAGTAATTAATTCCAGAATTGTAATCGCCATTGCAGAAATATTGATAACTTTGACAGGTGTATTGTGAGTAGTAAATACTGATGCACTGTGATAATACGACACATTATTACCAATCTAATGGTAAATTTTGTGTTCAGACAAATATTTGTTTGTAAGTATTACGGCTGCTATAAAAGCATACAAGCACTGTGCATGTTAATATGCAGGGCATTATGTCTGTCAAATGCAGGCACTTTGGTAAACCGCCCATTAGAAAGTGAGCACGTCGTTGTTGCTTGAATAACAATGTTAGACTATTTTTAGGAGGTAGTGTACTGCATAATATGCTGACCACTCCAGCAGATACTGTGTTCAAATATTCTTATACAGTAAGACCTCACTTAAAGACCATCTCAATAATTATTAAAGCCCACCTCGAAATTAATACCACAATATTCAAGTCCATTTTCACGGTTTTACTCTATAGTCAACCTTACAATTAGGACCACCTCAATATAGGACCAGTTTTCAAGAGCCCCAAGTGTGGTCTCATATTTTAGGTTTTACTGTACTTAAAAATCTGAATATGATTGTGCCCCACTCGATAAGGACCCGGATCTTATTTAAATGGATATTTTCTAATTCGAACTAAATATGATAGCAAAAAAATCCTAATGTTGACAACAGAGTGAACAGACCATATTTAAAATATGACAACATATATGAACAATATAACTTACGAGATCACAAACTAGCTCGGTGAAACAACGCTTAGCTTCCAATCGTTTGGAGATGTTAACAGTCAGATGAGAAAGTTAATCGGGATGGCGATTTTCTTAAATTACATATACTATTAGTGGTCAGAATGGCAAAATAATGCTGTGCTGACCAATCTTCAAAAATCTTTAGTTTCAAGAGGGACCGATCGACATTCTATTGAATAGAAGGAAAATATCTTTCAACGGCGATAAATCAAAATCCGATAAAGGTTTCAAATGTTAGACAGTGTATTCAATTAATTTATTTTCATTAGTTAAATCTGGTGATTTTATTACTTAATCAAGGTAATTCTTCAGTGAGCCTTCTATAATTTAAAAAGTGAATTTAAACGTAAATGTATATACATGTATAAGAAATCTTTGCTCAAGTCATTGACATACTGACATTCTTCACTGAGACGCAAAGATAGTTGACATCATGCAAATAGTTCCCACATCTACAATATTTACATCCCTTGTTCTTAATCATCCGCCATTTTGATAGACAAAACTGATAAGCACTTATAGGAGTAATTCCCAAATATGTGATAATTGAGGTCATACCAAGAGTATTTGCACGTGACAACTACTTTTTCTTCATTTTTCTGAGCCAACTGCTCACATGAGCATAATCAGTTATTTTATATCTGATTGCTTTATCATCATTTGCATAATATTCACTATAAACTTTTATGAAAAAGGGGAGGTAAATATTGTGAATGCGGGAATTATCTTTTTCAAGCAATGCAAAGCAATCGTAGAATTTGTGTGGAATCCGCCGATAAAAAACAATAATTGCTACATCAACACTCACGTTACAATGCTTACATAAACCATATTGCCGGGAAATCGCTATGTATTGTTATGGACGCAATAAATTAACAGAATAGTGGAAAACGTCTGCCACGTTATCTTGGCTTATCAGTAAACGCATGACACTATTAGGGCGTAGGGTAGATTGTTCTCAAACTATAAGAAATATACAATAATAATCAACACAACATATGTGAAAATTAATTTATTAGAAAATCGTTTGTGATAAAATATCCATTCAATGCCAAGTGATCGTGTGTTCTATTTGGCGTTCGATTTACAACCAAGAAGCAATATGTCACTGATTTCTCGGCTAACGTACGCTGAATAAATCTTCTAACACAGATAAAATACACTCGTGTCTAATTCGATGCATACGATGAATAAATGTTGAATAAATCACCATTAACTGTTTTATGAAACATTGAAACAATGCATTGGATAATAAATCATGCATCATCATTTGCTTTGGATGGGACGCGCTGTGACAGTGTGCATTGCGTTCGCAACTGTTTTCAACATCATATTTAAGTGTGCATTGCGTTGTCAACTGTTTTCAACATCATATTTAAGTGTGCATTGCGTTGTCAACTGTTTTCAACATGATATTTTAAGTGTGCATTGCGTTCGCAAATGTTTTCAAAATTTTACTTAAGCGTGCATTGCGTTCGCAAGTGTTTTCAACATTTTACTTAAGCGTGCATTGCGTTCGCAAGTGTTTTCAACATTTTACTTAAGCGTGCATTGCGTTCGCAAGTGTTTTCAACATTTTATTTACCGTGAATTACATTTGCTTCGTTTTTTTGCTTTCTGATTACGGTTATACAACAAACAAAGCTAACTATTGAAACAATAGTTTTACTGCAGTCGTCGAGTGCGGCGTGTTTGTCGTCAATCATACAAGCGATGATTAAGAGAATACAAACAGGAGCGTTAGAAAGTTATGTGTAATTTAAAATGACTTATGTTTTGATCATCCTAATAATACAACCGAAAGAAGTGCGCTTAGTCGTTTATGTTAACATCATAGAAATAAGGTCATATTAAATCGACAAGATGATTGGTGTTTATGGGTTAATAGTAGGGAAGAATGTTTGATTAAAGATCAGGGTCTCCCATTTCGTCACATTTAGTAGAAATTGTCCTCATTCCGTTTATGTAATATCTTGGACATTGACAGGTTTATAGTCTTCCAGTGCGCTTGGATGACCTGTTACAACGGCCATTGTGGGATCAATATTATCAAAGGACTGTGTCACGTCTGACTGGACGCGACGCTCGTGTCAAGGTAATGAAATTCGCGGTGTCAAGTTTCGTAGTTTATGGGGTGATGTATGGCTTTCTGGTGTTGCCAGCTGTCTTGACTTGTCCTGTGATATTTTGCATCCATTAACCCCCCCCCCCTTCGCTGTGTGTCCTATTTGATTATCCTAGTTATTCCTTATGGTCTACCAGGTCATTCATTGCGCCTATGTTCCCTTACTTGTGTACCCTTTAACCTTATGCTTTATGTAATGTTGTTTTCCCGGAGGATCTGGTGGGGAGGCACTGTCTTATGTATATGGTGTTCCCTGTAGCAACTTATTCTCTCTCTTTTTCAAGACAGATGTTATATTACATCACAGCAGGCCCGGGACATTCAAAATCGGAAGATTCTGACAACAATGGTCATTTATTCCATTTTTCCGAGATCTGTAAAGAGGGTTCATCCAAGTCGTACATTTGTTGGATCGGAGCCATTCAACAGACACCATGTTAGCTCTTAGTATGTAATGTTCCCACAGCGACGAATCAAATTATTTTATGCGGAACATTTTACCCGCCTTCGATGTGATTAACCAACTAGGCCAGTGTCATCTTGATTTGTTGCATTATGTGCTTAATTTCCGCAGATACTTAGTACGGTAGCAAAACAATATATTATCGGGATGATATTGCATGTAACATCTCTGTGTTTGTCTCTATTTGATAGTATAATAACCTCATTTGAAACCAGAGAGATAATAGCGATCAAGATAGGAGAGAGAAATATCAGTTTATTCTTGCGGATATCACATTTAAGATATAGATCTACATCGCAAGATTATCTGATATCGGATGCTCCACATGGTCATGTTTAACTGTAATTGTCTGGATCATTAAAACAAGGCCGACATATTGAATTCAGACCTTGGAGACACCGTGTCTCTTATGTCTGAAATGGAAGCATTATTTCTTTGTTATTATACAATAGAGTTATATATAATAACGTAAGCATTTACCCTTAGTTACAAAGGTGATGAATATAGAAACATATGTTTTCTTTAAACAATAAGTCACGGTTTCATAATGATTTCACGACATTGCATCGATGTGCTTGTACATTTTCAATATTCACTCTAAATGATCATAGCCTAAGGGTACTTTTTGTCGTGCCCACTAGCGGTGAACTCGACATATTCGCTCGACGTGTATCCCGGAGCTCTGTGTGGGGAGGAACTGTCTTGTGTATGTGGTGTTCCCTGTAGCAACATTTTCTCTCTTTTGTTCCCCTTGGGCATCTAGTAAATTACTTATCCGGGCACGAAAAAGGTTGCCTTATATGCCAGTCGTAATATGGTGTGTATGCATTCATGCATGACTAAATTTTAATTATCAAGTTGTTTATTTCAAAATCTATAGCTCAGAGCATGACTCGGATTTGTGTGATACGAACTTTATCCTACAAATGATGTGATATGTGTTTCAATATTCTGTACATCATGCTTACAAACATTTTGATGAATCTAATGTGACGTTTGATATTATATACACTAATTGGATTACGGGTTAAAGTGTACAATTTATTTATGTTCAATTCACTTGCAAGTAATGTATTTCATTTTTACTTGCAGTTGAATTCACATCTATTCAATAACACCAATTTAAGATTTTATTCATAAAAACGCAAGTTTAACACGTTCGTGTTATATGGGCTCGATACTACACGTGACAAACAGGGCTCATATATTCCCACGCTCCGTAGTTTCACAGCAATCAATTTAAATAGACATCTTACAAGTTGGTATCCGCAAATTTTCAATAGCGACTGTCAGTTTGTACAGATATTTGATATTTCAGTAAACTTATTTTTCACTTTTTTATACATCATACGTAAGACGAGCCATCTGATCGTTTCTGATAAATGAGTAAGCAGAATTGTTTCATTAACAGAAGTTATGATAATAATTTAGTGCTAGGTGTTACCGGTCTTATTTCTGATTAAATGAAATTAAGTGAAATATTATTTTTCTTTTTTCTAACGGTCACGTAATGGGTAATTTGTTACATAATTTATATAATGAGAAACATTTTTTTCTGAAATGAATAACCGTAGTAAAAAAGAATTTTGTTTTGGGTTATTGTTCCTTATCACACAAACTTATACAGATTGCATTTATAATTTCGATTGTGTCCTTACTTTACGTGAAATAAAGTTATGTTCAACGTTTACATTTTTATACAGCGCTGAGTTGACTAAACCGGTCCTCCTGGTACGAATCTGCTGTTGAGACCGGGAGGAGATTCTAAAACCGGACTAGGAACAAGCCCTTAACGATTATTTGGCTAGATATAATAATTTTAAAATCAACTGTCCCGAACCCGAGATTTGCGGAAAAACAAATTTGCACTGATTCGTATGCCAAGAGGTAATTTTCTTTTTTGCTCTGGTTATTTAGTGCAGAAAAAAATTATCATCCTATCTTTTTTATTTTGAGTCTGGTCTAAGTGGAGAAAAATCGAGATAGATTGGAAAATACACATGGTTTTCTATATCACGATCGAACCCTTTACCCATCTTGAAACTTGGATAGGCGCGTGAGATTGCAAGACTGTTTTGTTTACTGCAAAATACAATTGTTTAAAGACCTCGAAATATTAAATACAATGCGATGCTTAGATTAAATTGTAAACGGACAAATTAGCGGAAATCAACATTTTCCTAACTGTTACCTTATACATTTGACACTTAATACCATTGCACAAAGTCAGCATAACATTTTATCTGCAAAATCAAATATTTGAATAGCTTTGAATACATATTTAATTATAAAATGCCAATGTATTAAAACTTGTCTCGCATTGTCATTCGGTTGTAAAAAGACACGGTGAGGTAATTCAACACTTTCTACACAATACAGGAGCTCACAAAGTTGTCGGTTTCATGAAAGGGTTGATGATTACCAGCGAGTCAATTTAAACCCTTTATTAAAACGGGTCAACGCGCAGGTTTTAAATTTAAATATTTCATGAAATCAGGCATGTTGCCTCGTACAAAGACTTTTCGTAACCAAATTATACTGACGACAAAAAGTCTGTAATGTTTTATGACTTTAAAAT
This sequence comes from Mactromeris polynyma, assembly GCA_032209605.1. Taxonomy (NCBI): domain Eukaryota; kingdom Metazoa; phylum Mollusca; class Bivalvia; order Venerida; family Mactridae; genus Mactromeris; species Mactromeris polynyma. Next base: position 10,197,892 of record JASFXZ010000012.1, read on the forward strand.
CTTTTTATGATGCAATTTGTTATACTATACTGGTACATCTATGTCTCCGGGTAAATGCTTTAGAGTACGGCTATTATGATAAGAGCATCATTTATTTCTTTTCTCCCCTTTCTACGCTCAATTGTATTGTTGAAAAGTCGATATTTTTAGAATTTTAGACATTAAGAGAGAAATAAACTTGGGTTCAGTTTCGATTGGTCGGTCGGGTTACGGCGAACAAGCAATTTCAGGGACGGTCTGAGTAGTATATAGAGTGCTGTAGAGTGTGAAACATCAATAATAAGACCAAATTAAGTTCTGAAGATAGTCGGCCTTAGTCCTGAATAGGTCTGATTATCGAATAATATAAATAAAAGAAAAAATGGTCTTATATTAAGATGGTAGTAATATTTTGGTATTCGTTAAGTGATGTTTTACAGTATAACCTAACATGGGAATACATATGTTCAAACTAATGGTATATTGATTCCATCATGATCTCTTGTAAAAGGGTAATATATATTTTTCAAATGATAGGGTTGTATTTAAAACCAGTCAAGAAACCCGTGTCCCCCCTTGGCGCGACTTTAACAGCATCCTCTAGGAGTCCTTATGTGATCTCAAACCTTACAAATACTTAACTAAATGCCGTGAAAATGACAATGAAAATAAATCTAGCTCTATTACCAATCTGTAGAGCTTATATTGTTCACATAAAAGCTTATTTGAAAATAAGTCAGTTTTGAATACTTTCTGTTCAATTAAACCGAGTAAATACCTCTTTAGTTACATAAAATTTAGTGATCGAAAACGAAAAGTTATGTACAACTTAATGGTGATTGCAGTAATAAAACTTATTTGACATAATTACAAATGATTACCATGGTAATACTATTGGGTCTATTTGAAAAAAACTTATTTGAAATGAATTACAACTCAAAACTCGATAACGCGAAGTCGTTTGCTCTAAATAAAGACCTTGTTTGAAAGTCGAGGCAAAATATATGATGTGCTTTATCTCGATCTTCGTTTTTTTTGGAAATATTTATATTGGTTCGATATCAACAAGTTATCGAGTCGCTACTGTATATACATTTCAACCTCTCTAGAGCGGCCCTCTCGTAAGCAATATTCCTAGCTATAAACCTTTCCTGTAATAATTTACCACTACATCAACCTCTCTAGGGCAAAGACCTTTCAGCAGCAGCCAAAAAATGTATCTATATTGAGTTTGATCCTTTTCTGGTGAAGCTTCCCCTCTCCACAACAGTCCATCTGTCCTTCAGGTTTTAAGTAAGAAAGATAACTCTGTATTACTACGGTTGTTCTTACTGTTTTGTTGTTGTTGTAATTATTGTTGTTGTACTTTACATGCTCAAATAATCACCTATGTATACAGTTTAACGTTCCCTGTGACCGTCAAACTTTATATCTATTCATCCGTACAGTTTTTTATTTGATTTATACCATATGTATGTAACTTATAACATCAAATAATGTGAACAAGATTTGAATTATAAAGTTAAACTAAGTTCGTCTTCAACTAACCAATCATGTTCGGTTCGTTTACCCCCAACCACGCGTCTCCTTGATAAAAGTACCGATACACACTGTGTTGTTTTAGGGCGGTTCTATTTTGTTTTACACCAAACAGTCACTGTTGTATGACGTGTTTTCGTTTTCTTCCTTAGTTTGAATAATCACCATTATTTTCAATTTTAGTTTACAATGAATAAGCATAAAAAATATGCTTATCATAAATTATATGTAGTACGTAGTTTGCTGTCATTTGCCTTTTCACTCGAAAATACTTTTTTCCTGCGATATTGACAATCTCATATGTTGAAGATAAAAAGTAATTTCCCTATAACTTAATTCTACTTTCATAAATCATTTCTTTTTCTATCAGATTGTCTGAAATGAATTACCGACAGAATGCAAAAAATGTGATATTGTCTGGTTCCAAAGGTGATATTGCATTCTTTATTTTGATTGAACGAGAAAAATAACCTGATTATACACTGACTATCGCCTCGTTCCTAAGATGACTGCGGCTGAATTGGGGTTTTATTTACCCCTAGCATCCGGTTTCCCACAGTGCTATTGTCCCCCGAAGGAAATCGTACATTTGATGTCTCTCCATGGGGACTAAGCAGATCACAATAGAAATGTTTACAGTCTCAGTTAAGAATTTTTAATAGACTCTGAAATGAACTCAATAATCATAACTGCACAGCTAATGTTATCATATACTGTAAAACGTCAATAAAAAGACCACCATTGAGACCCTTGAAACTGATCTTCTTATTGAGATGGTCTTACTATTGAGGTTGTAAGGTATATATATTTAGCAGATAATGAACAAAACAACTGACTCTAGATAACTATTCTGAGGAATCAAAATGTCGACTAATGACCTGGATATAAAAAACCAAATAAACGGTAGTTCACTTAAGGGGACCCTTTACAAATTTGCATTCGGGTGAACAGACTAAATAAGTCACTTAAGGAACAAATCACAGGTCTGTTAAAACTATAATTCAATTTGTTTCAAAACAATACTTGTTTTATATTTCCAAATACTGAATACAAATGACAATGCTTCGAATGTCCATATGGTAACAACCTTTTAGACAAAAATGCATTACAAATAATTCAATACAGGAACTTTTTTTAGGTTTCCCTAACATTCTGAAGGTTATAAAATGAGGCTCTTAATGTTTTCTTTCGATTTCGTGTCATGAACTATATGTTGGCACTATCTGAATGAATCATCACGAACGTTTTACCCAAGGCTAGAGCAAGGCTTGTTGCTTCATCTGTTGTTAATTTGTATTTTATGTCTTTCAATAACAAAAGATTCCCCTCTCGCAATTATTGGCATTTTCTCGCGGGCGTTCAACAACATATCGATCCGTGACACTAGCTTCATCTCCGTGTCACGTGCGATGTGTACGTAACACGGATTCAACCGATGTTCGTGTCATTAGACTGACGAATTGAAACTCATTTTTAAACTTTATTTTTTAAATTGCTTTATAGCTAAGCTCGTTTTAACAATAAATCTTGTATTTGCTTTGTGTAAAACTATTGAAGATCGATGCCCACGCATACATTTCATTCTGAAATCACAAAGAAACCAAATAAATCGCAAGTCATTTTATTAGCTATGCAATGTTACCATTAATATGTCAATAGAAGAGTTAGTTCAAACAAATCCACCTCCTGGTAATCGTTGATGGCGGATGTCTAATAATTGGACCAGTCATTTTGAAATGAAATGCAGTCAAATATTGTTAAACCAATACTACAATCGTCGGAAAGTGAATATCTATGAGTCCGTACCTCAATATGTGAAATTAATACTTTGATAATGGTAATTGCATGCCATTCAACCACTAGGACCTTCAATATGCGATCCCTAAAAACAGCAATCCACCAACTCGGTAATGTTACAAAGGGGCAAATATTTGGTGGACTCGATGTGAATAAAAAAAATCATATAATTGTAGAATGCGTAATTTAGAGACATGCCCAGTTAGAACGGCTTTATAGCTACGCTGTATTCTAAATATTCATTAAACGTTGCTACGTTTATGATTAATGACCTATCTACTTGATGTAAATGAAATTAGCGGTTTTGTCAATGCTTAATTGAATTAGCATTTCATATCGAAATTATTAGATATAAAAAAATCTTCATTATTAATAATCATTAACTTCGTTATTTCGTTTCAAGTTTCATCTACATTTCGACACATTCGACATTAATTATCCATTTACATTATAAGTAATTACACTATCTCAAATTTGTAGAGTCTCTCGTATTATATTGAAGTTTGGAATATCATTAATTCCCTTTTACGGGTACAATCCGATTCAGGTACGTACAGAGTTAAATTTTAGCATTAATCTTTCGGGGTTTTATTGTATACTTTAGTTACAAGTTTACGACTTCTCCCACGATGTCTTGCTACACATTCAATGGAAGCATTCAGTAATGTGTTGGACTTAATTAACATTATTTACAATATGAAATTGAATTTGTTGCACAAATCATAAAATTCGTCAAAACGCATTTTTTCTTCTCTAAAAACGAATGCGCAACGGTAAGTGATGTTTACGTAGTCATGATAATGTATTCATCTCGATATCGCTGCATTTTAAATTATCATTTTAGTGATTTTTTATAATCTTTACTTTCGTGCAGTTTATAGTGTAACCAATTATAGATCTTTTCAGTGATAAGGGGTGTATTTGTCGACAGTGACCTTGTTACAGTATCAGTTTGATAGCTTCGTCCTTGTTTTGAAACTGAATTGTTTAATGTACGGTTTCTGTTTACCAAGTATGAAAGGTTTTTACCAGACGTTATGACAAATTGTCAGAGTTTAAATGCATTATGTCTGTGTTTTGGGTTTTACGCAAAAGCATATTTACAATATACGCAGACTGTCAGGGTCTTCTATACATTCATTTGACCTCGGACAATCTTTCCAATTATTTGAACTCGCCTAATGAAGATTACTCTGATGCGTATCTTTCGATTGTACTAGTCCATGCAATCTAAGGACTGACGGTTCTAGGAGGGGCCTCCAAGGCAAGACTGCATGTTTTCCATATAATCGTATTAGAAATTAATACGCGACTATTCGGGTAAACTCATTCGCCAAAAATGACACAAATAATAAAGAAAAGCTGTTTATATTCAGACTTCCGCTATTCCACAATTGGTATATCCCTGACATATCAGCTATTATACTCATTAAATCTATAATAAAATCAGAGGACTCTACATCTACTGTTTTTTGAGAGGATGAATATTGCGGAACTTCGAGTAGACCATCCAGTTGACGATGGTAGCAATGAAATGCTAAAGCGCCTCAAAAATCAATTCTTAGCAAATAAACTAATGAACATACGCAGTGAAATCCGTGCTTCATATCCTTAGAATACTATCATAACTGTTGAATTACTACCTAAATAAGATACATAGTTTACATATACGTTTGAAAAGGGTTTCCCTATATAAAGGTATTGATCGTAACTGATAGAGCTGGAAATTCGATATCGAATTTTCGATTCATATTCAAGGGAGACAACCCACTACGTTAAGCCGGCTGAAGGCCTTGAAAACTGGGTGTGATAACCGTATGAACTAAGTTTTCATAAAACCTCTATCTGAAGTCATTGTCATACTTCCTTTTAAAAAGCAAAAAACAATCTTCATTTGTTTTATAGACCACTATCAGGACTACATTTTCTGTATTTTACACACTGGTACTAACATGAAGATTTGACAGATCGTATATAAAGACAGCAGATACGAATGTATTGTTTTAGTGAAGATGGTTAGGTTGTGCATCCCGTGTATTGTACAGAGAATGAACTAATGAGCATGATAACATAACTGCCAGGATATGTCTATTGTTTTTGCAATAATAACATTTCGCCGATGTCTCGAAAATGCATTATTATTGTTTTTATATTGACGTCCTTGGCAATCAGCCCAAACAGATTAAGTGCCTCCCTCCAATTTCACTTACTAGAAAATGCAAGAATCGAATAGTTTGGGCAATAAAACAGAAAGAATCCTCCTCAAAGTATCTTAGCAAATGTACTTGTCTTCAATAACACAAGTATAAAATGATAATGATAACGAAACTATCAGCTGTTGAAATACGAAGTGGAATAAAAAGTTTCAAGTATATCTGCACTGCAATGGCATTTAAAATTGATTTGGCTAAGTATTAGAATTTCATTGATGTTAAGATTTGTAACGTCATCCTTGAACAATTGTTTGTTTGCAGTTACGCGACCGACCCATGAAAAATGAAAATTGGTTCAGGCTCATTGTTGTAAAAACTATGTTTTCGGTATTTTTTTCCTTGCGTATAAAAAATTCATAGAATGTTTCTACAGTTGAAGATTAGACAACATAGAAATGTACAATTTTTATTCCTTTTATATGAAAATGAGTGGATAAGCCACAACATGGGAGGAAATACACATAATACATACAATGCATCAATACATATATGCATAAGTGGACAGTGAACGAAGCCATAATTTAGAGTACTAAAAATCCCTACCTACCCACTGTTAAATTCCGGGTCGCGTAACCGCAAACACACACTTTTTATGGATGGCCTTATTTGGACAGGGCAATACTGTACGTAAGTTTTAAATAGAAATCGTTGGAATAGATTTTACCATTGTTTTTGTAATGGGGCTTAAGTTTACATAAGACAGCCAGGGTCATAGGATTATTTCAGCTATTAGGATGGAAGAATTACCGCAGGGGGAAACCTGGGCAGATCCACCGACCTTCAGTAAGCCAGATGGATGGCTTCCTCGCTTAAACATTCTGTGTTCCGGCAGGGATTCTAACTTGCAGAGGTGGGAGGCAAGTGATTTGAAGTATGAGACCATAATATTCGGCCATGAAGGCCCACTGTGACCATTTATGCAAAGACATTTATGCCCTAAGCAAAGTACATGTACAATGCAAGAGGCCTGACGTTGGTGGTGGCCGCTATTTTTGCCACAAGTATTTCAATTTGAAAAAGCTATATACAGTAAAACCTCACCTAAAGACCATCTCAATATGAAGACCACCTCGATTAGAAGATCAGTTTTCAAGGGACCCAAGGGTGGTTTTATTATTGAGGTTTTACTGTATACATCAAATTGTGACCTGTAGTATTTCTATTTCGGTCAACTGGCTTAATATACTCAATATTATGTTAATACAGATGTTCAGGCAAATCCATGATATTTATTTAATTGGGAAAAAACCTAATCCCGGAAATGCTGTCTCGGCCATGTCCGGCAATTTTGACTTTAGCTCGGACTTTGATCACCGAAATAAACTCTAACGCAGGACAGCTGGGCAGTTATACAGGATTATGTTATAAAACATGATGCAATAAAACGACAGTACGAGAAAATTCATTACCTGAAAACATTATCCCATGTCTTATTTCCGCTGCCGTCAGAACAACTTCCGGTAGGAGAAGAAGGAAAGCACACAACAGCTGTAGAAGAGGGGCAAATGGCGGGAACTGTTGCCATAGGTAACGTATCCGATCATTACGTATCTTTGAACCGAGGTTGTTCGAGTTTGAGTCTAATGCATGGTCTCTTCCAAGCTTGACTCCATCATTTGCGGTATTTCCAACTTTTAGGAACGAAAAAAATATGAATAATGGCAAAAACAACACTGATAAAACAATGAGCGCGATGTATGTCCGAAGTTCTCCCGGAGCTCCCCCGCCCCATAATATTGTATTGTTTAACTTCCGGTAGCGTGCCACACCCTGATAAGTTATAAAACAGTGGACCGCAAGAGTAACTAGGCAGTAGACTATTGACCACAATGAGTTCAGACTCGAACTTCTTGTAACTAACTCCATTTTGATGATTTTTTCTCCTTTTTTTAAATATCACAAATCTTTACTCGAATTTCACTTTATTGAAAACTTCTCAACGTCTATATATCCAAGGTATCAATTGATGTTGAAAATCCACAGAGTGAAACGCTGCATTCTAAATCAGTCTTTGAACGCCCCACATTTATCAAAATCCTGAATGTAAGCACATCTTGAAAATGTCAGGCTTATTTAATCCGTCGAATAAAAGACAAATGTTTATAAACTTTACTCGAGCTGCTAACATTGCAGAGTATATTGTCTGTCGACGAAGCACTCTCAAGTTCATGGGCGTTTATACCTGAAGAATAAAAATATAAAATAAAAGATCAACATAATTTCAGCCTATATAACGTGAGCAGAATGATGGCAATTTAAGCTTTATGTTTGCCAAAAATTGTTTACCTGAGAACAAGATGTTGGCACGTGCACCTGGAATGCACGATGTATAATTAGAAATATGTCTGCGCTAAGTTCGACTGACACGCGTTATATTAAATAAGATAGATTTATATTATATACTGCCTCAAGCAAAATTAATTTTAAAATCTTCTAGAATTGCTTTACAAAATCCGAAAGGATATTACAGTTCTAATCCTAATTTAATATTTTTTGCTAATACTCTATTCGCGTAAAATCCAAAGTTATCAAAATCATCAACGATTCCATTGGCTTATAGCTTACGGCGGATGCATTCGTAAATGATATAATCGTAGATAACATGTTGGTTAACTGACTGAACATGATGATTAGCAATTAGTAACATAAGTTTTCATAATTTCTGTTAATTATGACCTTACAACAAAATGGATATAATGCAATTACTAAACTTCTATTGATCATTATACGCATAGGAATATACTCCAACGCGGAGGAATTTTTAAGAGTAGTTGTCAGAATGTCAGATTTGATGCCAATTAAAAAGTAACATTTTCCAGATACACTTAGTTGTCGGCTATATTTATTTAAGTGTAATATAACAAATGGTCTGTTTGTCCAGCTCAAGTATAGTAGCTTTGTTGATGAAAAACGTGGTTATAAATTAGGCGATTAATGTCTGATAGTTTGACAAGTTTGATGAATACATGCGGAGTTTATATACTTATGCCAACACGTGGTATTTGTAGTTAAACACGTGGTCTTCTACTGATGTCATGCATTTATTGAAACAATAATTATGACATCACGAACAATGAGAAGTTATGATGTTGTTTTTCTCTCGATTTAAACTGTTTATTTACGGAACAAGGAACTATTTTATCTATGAATGAAAAAATATTGCATTACGAAAGTATTAATTTTACGAAATCGGAAAAAAGAATAGGCCTTTAGACAACTCATCGTTGATCCCTATTTCATCCACTACGGTTTAAGAATAACTTGAACTAGCTGAAAATTAAATATCGAGTCATATGAAACTAAGAGTATTAATGTATAAAATACTGATCGACTAAAAATAAATTTCAGTTCATAAAAAACTACTTCCAACAATGCGAGCTACATCTGTGATGAATAAATTTGTGTAGTTGTGATAACAAAACTTTAATCAGAGCGACAGGTGAACTTGATACTGTTTTGTTCCACCCTACCACCCAAAAACTATAACTAAAAGAATCGTCTCCGAGGTTTTATTGCAAGATAATGTTGATATATCATGAGAGAAGTATGTAGGAAGAAAATTAATGAACACAATCTGACAACTGTGGGAGGGGAGAGATAACGTCTTGCACATTTTGCAGAATATAATTATATTTATTCAAGGATTCAGTATTTCGTACTTCTTGTTGTTTCTATATCGTTGTAAACATTGTCTCACCATTCAGCACATGGAGGCAGAATTATAGCGGTCAAGCTGTAGATCGCCTATATTATTATTCGTGTGTTCGAATCCACCATAGGGCGTGGTTTAACCTCAAACATAATAATCGGGTTATGTTTTTGATTTGCTTTGATTTATTTCAACATAAAATGTACCATTTACATGACAATATAAAATTAAGACAGTCATAAGTAAAAAAACAATATGTATGAATTAATTATTCGTTACCAAGTAAGTCAGCGCTCAGAATTCAAAATTTATTCGCCACTCTTATTTACTCCGCAACTCATATTTTTACTCTGCATGAGAGAAGATTTGTGTGTGCGAAGAAGATAACTATGCTCAGTGAGTGTTGAGTGTTGAGTGTTGAGTGTTGAGTGTTGAGTGTTGAGTGTTGAGTGTTGAGTGTTGAGTGTTGAGTGTTGAGTGTTGAGTGTTGAGGAGTGTTGAGTGTTGACTGCCGAGTGCTGAATTTTGAGTGTTGAGTGTTGAATGTTGAATGTTGAGTGCTGAGTGCTGAGTGCTGAGTGCTGAGTTATATTTGTGATCCTATCTTCCTGAGATTGGAGTATGAATCTGAGTTTCTCTGTGTAAGTTTCTATCCTAGCTGTTGCTCAGCACTCAGTATTTAATACTTACGCTCAAATCTGAGCATCAAATCAGCACTCAACAGTCATTTTCATCCATCCCACATTCTCAAATCATGCCCTAACACTCAGACACAGTTGAGTAAATTTAGAATGCCTAGTTGTGAGTATCGGTAATGACTCCGGGTCCAGGTCAGATTGGACGAGTTGTCACAAGTGCACATTTTAATAAGTGCAAGGCTGTAGTTATACAAACTTTATTTAACTTAATAATATTTAAAATCTTAGTACATGTACAGTTAAACGCCACTTAAAGACCACCTCAATAAAAAGACCACCTCAAAATTACGAAAACACTTTTCAAGACCATTGTCACTGTTTTGCTCTTTATTCAACCTCAGTTTAAGACCACCTCAATATTCAGACCAATGTTCAAGGGTCCCAATGGTGGTCGTATTATTGAGGTTTACTGTATATTCAAAGTTGATACACTATCGTATCATTTTATTAAACAAAAACACAGTTTATTTATGCTACACTTTAGTTAAATATTTTCACAGAGTGGCATTAAAACCTCGAGAATTTTACTGATAACCATATCTGCTTCGTAGAAATGTTTACTTGTATTATCAAAACGGCTTAAGTGTGCTGAAATGTCACTAGTATTGTGTGTGTGTGCATCTTCCGTCGTCGTGCCCCACATCGCTATCTCGCGCTAAAATTCTTCAATTGCTCGTGCGATGTACTACGCGCCAAAATAGATAGCAGGTGTCTTTTATTCACTTAGGAAGCTTATGCAACTGCCTTGTATCATAGACACAATGTTTAGAGTAATTTTAATTATAGACGGACAAGATAGCACGCAACCAATACAAATATTATGGTATATTTATACACTCACGCTAGTAGAGATGGTCCATGCGTGGCGCCGACACATCAGGTGTAAGGCAATAGTTATTTTGTATGCAGCTATGCGGTTCAGACAGTACGAAGGCAATATATAAATTTACGGTTTTTTTTCTGACAGAAAGCTTTCTGAAATACATTCAAATATCCATGTTTGATTGCATTAAGATTAGAAAAATGATGAAATAAATTTGATTACAACGATATGGATCGTGACAAAGACGTTTTTATGTTGATAACACATGGCCTAGATGTTTACTCGAAAATAGATAAAATGACTTTCGGGGTATGAATTACGCAAACGTTTGAGTTAACACCTACATTTTATTAGTAAAACGATTGAAGCGATTTCTGATCATGAAAAGTTGCGACGAATTTTCCATACGCCATGCCATGCGGCACAAAATCTTACAAACACAATATTGATTTGTTGACTAATGTCTCACATTATTATCAAATGATCGTTTGGGGCACAAGTATTTTTAATGGGGGTGAATCGATTACTTTTTTCGATTTTTTTTACTAGAAACAATTTCTGCATGAAAGAGCACAAACTGTCGGAGTCAAATACGGTCCTTCGGTCAAAGTATCACACACAGTGTGTATAGAGCTGGCCACGTGGTGATACATTATGTTCCTCTATACCCAGTTCTATTAATCTATGTCTGAATACGCAAAAAAAGCAAAACTCTTTTCAATGATATGATGAACAAATTCACAACGATCATATTTTCAAGCGCATTTAAAAATGATTCAATAATATTTATGTAGTCAAACGTCATAAATACTGTTTCATATTCTAAAGAGCTATCATAGTAAAAGTATTAACCGATTTTTAGAGAATTTAAACGAGTTCCTAAGTGCCTATTCCATTTAGATGAAAATATAATTGCTCTAACATGTATCAGCGTAGTAACTCATCGGAACTACTTTAAAATGTACTTCCGGTAAATTTGAAATGGAACATTGTTTCGATTCATTTAGTCTTTAGAGTCATACTACTTCGACGGCTGCGAATAAAGAGATCGGTTCCAGGAATCAATATGGCAGCCAATATTAGCCGTTACGTTTTAAAAAAAATGCCCATTACACGTGACTCGCCTATGACTAGCGTGGGTAATTTAATGTACGGGTTGCGTATTGATACTTGATTTATCATTACGATAATATTTCAAAGAACATATTTCTCACTTTCATGTTAGGGCTGCGTTATTACATGGCACCTGGTCCTTGTTTTCCTGTGCGCATGCGCATTACAGCCTCAGTGTTCAAGAATCAAAAACCAACTAAATGCAAGGATGCAGATCGCCACTAACCTCTCTGTTTATAATGCATCATTCACACTAGCGGATTCAGGGGGAAAATATCATTTTAAAAGTGATGGATTTTGCGCTCGTCAAAGGTGATTTCCTTAACATTTTCTAATCCGGAGGGGATACCCCTCCCGCACCCACCCCATTCGCGGCCCAAATGCTCAATACCTTCCTACGCGTCTGAGTATGAATACGGAAATATACGGATATCCATAATTATAAGATTTTCAAATAACCGATTCTGATTTATTGTAGCATTATATTCTATCAATATGATGTTTATAAACAGTCATTGCCGTTTTATAAGCTTTTGAGCAAAACCCAAAAAACACCCACTGAATTAGTAATGTTCTTAAAAGTTTACATACTGTGGGAACATTAAAGAATCGACCACCACTTATCTCTACCCAAAATTGACTCGTATTGTCAGTAAGATAAAAAAAGTTTACTTCTTCAGTCAATATGTATTGTCAGTCAAGTAATTTATGTATCTTATATATGACAGATGGGTTTTCAGTAATCCCAATTAAAAATCAATTGCCCAAGACGTATCTCCAATTTTGTATTCACGATGAGATAAATAGTACGATAACACCGGTAATTGGTCATGAAAATATATTAAGTGAAACCTATACTTTATTATTTGTCTAACCGACAAAAACGTTTTGTCAATGTATTTCTACTATTTGTACAGATGATTTGGGGACATAACACATGATTTTATTGTAAAAAATAGAAACAAAATGTCTAAACATAATTGTTGTAAAACATTTTGAAGTAATTCCATGAAAGTCGAACACGGTACGATCAGAGATAACAGGAGAAATATCATGGCGTGTTTTTATTCATGTTAGTGTTTCTCACAGCATGATATGCTAGGACGTGACATGTCAAGTATGAAAATATAACAGTCGTAATACCACACCAGAACAATGTAATATGTCCTTTTGACAGATAAACAGTAAAGGGTTATTCACCTGGGAACATAACCGGCTGTTGAACATTTTAATTGATGTGTGGGGGTTTTAGCTCGATTGCTACACATAATAAATTTGAGCGCCGCTGTACGATTTCCAACCTCTTCTTTAAGTGACGTCATTTCCAAAAATCACATGTGACGTCACCATGTACTGACAGTAAGCAATATTTGCCTCATATGGCAATATGAAAACTAAGTAACTATATGGAGTAAACATTATTTCCTGCTTACAAATATTGACATTACATGTTGCGTTTTCTTGAAATGACGTCACTTACAGAAGAGGTTGTAAATCCCACAGCAGCACTAACATTTCATTGACTCAAACCTATGTTCATAGTATTACCGTGACCGATGCCTCCGTTGGCGCTAATAGCTCGGACTCGTGATATCCTAGAAGAGCGGTGATTACCTTCACCAAACAAGGCCAGAGTTATGTTTGACAAAATAAGTATTTCTATTCCCTTAAAAGGCATGCATGACACCATTAGAGCAACTGACTTTTATCATCATCAATAAAAGTGTCACGTATTGTAATTTCAAATCCAGCGCACCCATGTATGTATGAAACTTTATGCTCATGCTTTGAGCTCAGTAGTATGATAGTTCACACAATCCTTCTCTTCATACTGATAACGTATGCAGTATAACCTCGCATCATTAATCTTAGCTCGTACATTTACAACGAAAACTCCCATCGCGAGTAAAACTATTTCATTTTTTTGCTTTGTGCATCATTTATGCAATGCGGTTAGCTACAATAAGAATAGCATAAATATTTCTCAAAGCGAGGCAATGTTACGTTGAAGTCATAGCAACTGCTGTAGAGCAACGAGTGTAGCACCAAGGTCATGTGAACATGGAATGTAATCTGTTTGAAATTGGAAACGCTCTCAGATATAAGATCACAATAAAATTTGTATTAATTCCGGATTTAATAATAACACTGCATTCCAATGAAAATTAAAACATTCCAATGCTATGTTTCAATGGAATGTAATGCAAACATAAGATTCTGCATGAAATATCTCCCTAACCGGTGGGTGGGCTCGCTTGGTTTGCTCAGTATAACTGGGCTTCCTATCAGTACGGTCCTAGGTTCGAGTCAAGGGTGTGGCGTATGCTTTACGTGACAGTTTGACTGAAGATAACACTTCCACCATCACTTATCATCGTTCTATGATGCATGTACGGAAGCTGTCCGTTGATTGCTGACACACATAGTTACTGTAGTACTGGTTGGAAACCCGGGAGTACTGGTTAAGCCAACTGACCGCCAAATCGAGGGTTCAACGCAAGACGATCGAAACTCCTATGTATTTATATAACAGTTGCCATAGTCTTGCACTGAATCCTCGAAATATAGACGGCATACTGTTGTAAAATGGCATGAAACTTCAAAACAATAACAAACTGACTGGTAATTCATTATTTTAACAACAATAACAAGATTTGATGCTACGGTTAGGATAGTAGTATGCTTATTTACACCGCCAGATATGTATTAATATATAACATTAATCAGTCTAATTTAATGTCAATCGGAGCAGAATTTATCGAATAAAACCCGCATTGTCTTTGCCAAACATGCATTCGTAACATCGCGCACGCGCACGTGACACATACGCTGTCTCATAGCAACGGATTAGTAGCAGGTTCACACTCATGCACTCGGAATACCTCTCACAAATACGCACCTACGTACTATGATTATTTTACCTGCGTTTGAAGTAAGGCGATGTATGTGTATACTTTCTATTGAGACCATTGTAGCGCTATGTGAGTTTCGGAAAACAAAAGTTTTTTATCTGCAAAAACATGCACTTCCAACATTCCTCGGGGAAATACAAACATTAGTCAAGAATGCATACTGTGCACTAATTTGATACGATAACAACCGTATATAACAATATCAATGACAATACAGCACAGTGTTGTTCTCCAGCCTAGTTCAAGTACTCTTGTCGAGATATAAGTATTGCTGGGACAATTTACATTTACATGCTCGAATACATCTCTCACAAGGTTACACACATTGCTCGATATCATATCAGGAGGATATATAAGTTTGCTATCCGTCTTCTAAGAAAAACAACTGTTATACTCATCAACAAAGGGTAGACAACTCGGTCTTACCATTTATAACAAGAAACTTATATTATAATAAGCAAATACCAAAGACTGAAATTCAAAATCATGTTACGTATGCAATGCAAACGGTACATCTTGTACAGCGTCTGTACTTCGTGATAGGCTCAGGCGCTCGTTCTCAAATCTTGGTAGTCAAATTTGATAAATAACTAATGCACTTAGTAAACTTTTTTTAATTTTATTATAAGTGAGAATAGTTTTGCAAATTGTATCAGCAAGATTTGAGTTTTAACAGCCAGTTGCTATTTGATTGGTATTCATATAACTCTTACAGGAAACGTGTTGCCTTTTTGAACGCAGATTTTAAATCTTGTGACTTCAATTCTGGCATTCCCTCTATTTCAAATGAATGCGGCGAAGATTGACATTATCTTTCTTCTATTCTCCTTATAACAGACAAAGCAGTATCGATTTACTGAAATATTTCCCAAAATGTCGAAGCAATCTGTAGCAGACACCATACAACATTCCATGAAATTATAAGACAAATATTTTAGACGAGAAAGATATTAACTATCTAAATACATCTTCATTTTGAAGCCTTGCAGAGCAATATGAGAAACATTTAGAATCTGTCGTTAGCTTAAGAATCTTACAAAAATCTTGTTTCAGAGATTGAAATTTTAAAAACTTTCAGCAATGTATTTTAATATACAACCAGGGCGGGCCTCTTTTGACCAACAACATCTCTCCAACAATCGTATCAATCTCGGCGCTTTAACAACCGTATCAATCTCGGCGCTTTAACAACCGTATCAATCTCGGCGCTTTAACAACCGTATCAATCTCGGCACTTTAACAACCGTATCAATCTCGGCGCTTTAACAATCGTATCAATCTCGGCGCTTTAACAACCGTATCAATCTCGGCGCTTTAACAATCGTATCAATCTCGGCGCTTTAACAACCGTATCAATCTCGGCGCTTTAACAACCGTATCAATCTCGGCGCTTTAACAATCGTATCAATCTCGGCGCTTTAACAACCGTATCAATCTCGGCGCTTTAACAACCGTATCAATCTCGGCGCTTTAACAACCGTATCAATCTCGGCGCTTTAACAATCGTATCAATCTCGGCGCTTTAACAATCGTATCAATCTCGGCGCTTTAACAACCGTATCAATCTCGGCGCTTTAACAATCGTATCAATCTCGGCGCTTTAACAACCGTATCAATCTCGGCGCTTTAACAACCGTATCAATCTCGGCGCTTTAACAACCGTATCAATCTCGGCGCTTTAACAACCGTATCAATCTCGGCGCTTTAATTTAACAACCGTATCAATCTCGGCGCTTTAACAACCGTATCAATCTCGGCGCTTTAACAACCGTATCAATCTCGGCGCTTTAACAACCGTATCAATCTCGGCGCTTTAATTTAACAACCGTATCAATCTCGGCGCTTTAACAACCGTATCAATCTCGGCGCTTTAACAACCGTATCAATCTCGGCGCTTTAACAACCGTATCAATCTCGGCGCTTTAACAACCGTATCAATCTCGGCGCTTTAACAACCGTATCAATCTCGGCGCTTTAAATATGTATTGCTGTTTTAACCTCTCTACAGCAGCCGATATTGGCATCCCTCAAAGGTTGTTTCTCTAAAGAGGGAGCAATGTATAAAACACGTAGGTAAGTACGACCGTGTACACGTACACGTGTGTATGACACGCTTAGCTCATTATTTATAATTAGTAGAAAATGTATGCGGTAAAACCTCAATAATAAGACCACCTTTAGGACTCCTGGTCTTCTTATTGAGGTGGTCTTAATATTGAGCTTGAATTGTAAAAATGTTTCACATACACAATGTATATGGGCTTATTGTTGATCACTACAAAACAACACTTTTGGAAAACAACATTTTTTTCAGGGAATTACATCACTTAAAATATGGCCATCAATACTACACAAATTTAATACAGCAAATATGTTTTCAGATACAATAATACTTTACAAATATATGTTTATTATTCCTTTTGTTAAGAAACGGGGCCGTCTCAGTGTTTACTGATAATCATAAATCTTCTACTGAACTGTTTTAATTAGCTATTGCAATTATTGTGAAAACTTGACGTCAACTTTATTGCGTTTTTTCTCAGAAACGAGACTCAGTGGCCAAAAATCTCACATTTACGCTGGCGAGTCTGAGTTTGAAGAATAGTCAAATGGACGGCAATTGCTTAAAGTTTTCTATGGCGATGTATACTATGTTTATTGTTTGTTCAACGTGTAATATTGGTTATAGAAATATGCTTTTCCTAGATATGTTCGTTTTGACGATATTTGGTGTTTTGTCAGCTACTGCAATTATTCATTTAGTTTAGTGAAAATACCGGGGCATTTATATCAATTTAATTGATTTTGAATTGCGTTAAGTAGACCGCTCACTAAATAATATAAATAATAATTAATCAATTAAAAGCACGCAGATATTATATCTTCTCATTTCATTTATGTGTTCATTCGTTCTTTTTTAGTTTTAGCGTTTTTCTTTTACATCGATCGTAATACAAGTCCTTACAACCTATATAAATACTAATCACTCTCGATGACTGCTTCCAAAGGTAACTTATCAGTACTCGCACCCAATTTAGAGAATGTAGAGAATATAGAGAATGTAGAGAATGTAGAGAATGTAGAGAATGTAGAGAATGTAGAGAATGTAGAGAATGTAGAGAATTATAGAGAACGTGAAGGTCATGGTCAAATTCGGCTCCGCGCGTGGCTTGAACTCATGGCTCCGAAAGCAAGAGGCAGAGGCGCTACCCCTCGACTACTACGCGTTCCGTTCGCTCTTTAATCGAAATATATTAACTGTTTCTCCCTATTCATTTGTCCAAGCATCATTAATCTTAGTACCACACACACAACATACAGCTTACATACCCCCTACCCACGTTTTCATTTTGAATGGACGATTGTACAAAAAAGTATTTAACATAATTAGTTTTATCTAAATTCAATCTTATTTAACGTCAACGACTTTAATGATGGCAAATTCAGTGTTAGATTTCTTTAATGAATGTATTTTTAATCTTAAATGTGTTTTGAATTGATCATAACATGGATTTGCTTCACATTTTCGTAATTACAACTTCCGGTGAAAGTGCATGATGGTAAACTTCACAAGGCAAGCGGTCTGCACGTAAAGATTTTTCAATCTCCTCGACGCTTGTCATAAAATAAATCATAATATTTATATCCCTAAAAGATGAGTATCGATATTATCTAAATAATTTAGCCTATTATATCCAGCGGTCCTATTTATTTTAATTGTTTGTGTAGTTATCAATACGAAAAGCCCTATTAAATGTTTGGGCAAGCAAATTTTACATTATTGTGCAGTTTTTGAAAAGACAGACTGTGTCCATGCGATTATTCGTAATGTGAACCACCATGCTAGAACTTGAGTGTCTATACGAAGCAAAAGGATTATTATTCGACAAAACATTCTTCAAGTACCGAAATCGGTTCCACCCCGCCTTTTATACTAGACATGAAGCATGCATGAATATTACAAAATACACTAACATCGAATAGGTCGGTAACCGTAGTAAATTCTATAAGTGACAGCATATACTAAATAAAAAGGAATTTTCAAAATAACTCGATGTTGTTCGTTTCAAATCAGTGCGAATGGCGCGTGTAGCTTTTCTGATCTTCGGCACTCAACCAGAGCAAAACTAATAGGAAAATGGCGAAGATATGGCTGTCTCGAGAAATCCATGCCAAAAACGTAATTATGTCTCGATTATTGTGACCAGGAAAAAATGATGAAGTGGAAACGATATCTGTAGATGATGGGATTATTAGGATTTCGTTTTTTTATGTCTGAAACACATCTTTGCAATAAGAGGAAAATATATATGACTTGAGACACGTTTGACTTACAATCAGTACTAGTTCAAAGAGTTAAATCCGAGGTTATCCGAAGATAGCGTTCGTTTATTTGTTGACGCATTTTGTAGCTAGTGTCAGAAATGAGCCGAGTACATATAAAAGACAGTACATCGTATAAACAAACACGTATAAATAATAAATGTAAATGTGTTATTTAATGGAATTAACCCTTTGTTTCCTCCAGTGCATCCAATACCATTCGTTGGAACAGTACAACGATCTATATTTGATTTGATTATATGAAACGATACCACACAGTCGGATATCGCGCAATGTCTCATTTAATTTGGAACGAAGTGCCAGTTATCATGAAACAAACACCCCGGAGTCTATAATCCGCGCATCGGTTCCTCCAAAAGCTTGACTTTAAATTACCCATACGATTGTCTAGTGTTAAATTTATCAATGTACATTTACAATGCATTCTATATTAGAAACTCTTTAATGTCTGGTAACTAGTCTTTAGAGTAACACGAATTATTTATGATACTATTTTGATTTTTGATTTTAGATCATTTGAATGCAAGCAACTCTAATATACATATTATGACCTTCTCCAAATGTATATTTGAAGTTTGTAATCAGTATGTTACATTCAGTAAACTAGCTATATCCATGTGATATTGTTGTTAGATAAAAAATTGCTGTATGGAAAATGTCTGTGATCAGGTTATACACTGTTCGATTGTCTTGTATGTATGCTTAGTGTAAGTGCTCTTGGGCTTTATTGCCTAATTGGATTTTAAATAAAATGTCTGTCTGTCTGTCTGTCTGTCTGTCTGTCTATATTCGTGTATTTCATGTTAGTTCAATGACTTTGAAGACATAAACGTATATAAATGTATATCTCAAAAAGATGTGCAATCAATGGGTATGTTCGCTAAAATTAATAGTATAAAAGCTTGAACACAAAGGGGTTTTATCTTATCGATTCGCATATGTCCAAAACAAACACGTAAATTTTATCTTACGACCGGTGCTATGTACAGGAAGTCAATTAGGTGGATTTACTGGACGTATATAACTCACAGGTGGGCACCAACTCATGTTTTCAGGCCAATAAACAGATAATAACGAAATAATACCGTGCTAATATACCCTGATACTCCGAAATTACCTGTATCAACAGAACCATGCTTGCCAGAGGCGCTGTTCTAGTCATTATATATTGTATACGAGCCTTTTCACGTTGCCTGCATGAGATATCGAGCTGTCCGATCTTTAATACAGCGGTACTCCGCTCTACGAAGCAAAGGAGAGTCAATTAAGATGATGAGTTTCGTATGTGCAGTACAAACATAGCCATTTTGGAAAACATATTAATTTTACAAGCCCTATTTCTTGCGATATTTATACCTACAAAGACATCAAATTCGTATAAATATCAACTTGAACTGTCATAGGCGGCTGGACAAACGTCAGACTGGAATTTTGATAACTTTGTAAAATGTAATTTTATCAAATGTTTACTCGTTACTCTGTCAGCTACTTCTCGATGTTTATGAAACAGTGTAAATTGATGCATCGTTTAATCGCAGAGTTGTGCAAAAACTTGAATAAACTGAAAATTGGCATTTGATGTAAACTGTGATATATTTTTGTTCCAAATAATCATAGTTAATGCTTAGAATTAGATATCGAGCCTTTCTTAGTGATACTATTAATCCAGTGATCTCATCTATCGAGGTTTTCGCTCATAAATAGAACACTTTCAATAACATTTTCCTATATATTCATGTTATTTGTTACGAATAATGTGATAGTCGACGCGAATATAGACTAGGCGAGCCAATACTGGGACGAATCGACTTCCGTGGCAAAATGATATATTAACAATATCCTAAGGCTGACTATCAAATATTCGCAACGTAGAAAGATGGCATATCAAGATTATAAAAGTATTGTGTAAGCACGTGTAATCAGGCTTAGCATCTGTCTGCACCATCAGAACTTCAGAAATACGAATTACTTCCCTTGGAATTGACTTTAAATAAGAACTTGAAATAGTTACCTCCCCTGATTCTTGTTACGTATTCTTCTATACCATTTATTTTTAATAAAACTAACGTAAACTATCGTGGAATGTTTACTTGACAAAGATACTTTCGCTGTAATACTCATGCATATATACGAATAGCAAGTATGTAACGAAAAGCGAATACATGTAATCATAATCCAACGAAAGTTTCATTAACATTTTTATCTTAACTCATTTCTTATCTTAAATTTCCGATTTAAGAAGATTTGTAAGAATTTTCTTAACCGTTGCATAAAGTGATTGTCTTATACTCGTCGTCTGTTTACATTATAGATAAAAATGGCGGCCATATTTACGCAAGAATTGTCTGAAGGTTTTTCTTAGCAAAGAATTTCTTTAGAAGGTTAATGACACGACGCCCTGATGTAGATATTCGGTCACTTCCGTAAACACTCGACTTTCTCCGTTGTGGTTTAATTCTACAGTGAATTGAACAATTCACAGCGTATTTAAAAAAACTCGCGAATTACATGTATGAATCATTTTTAGAATGACAAATGACTAAAGTGAGATAAATTGCACGAAATGCATATAGATTAAGTGTATACAACATTTATTGCATTCTATAATTCCATGCCCTGACACTTTGCCTACAATAACACGAATTTATCAGTAACATTTACCATTCTTCACGTTCCTGGCAGCTACCTTTCGAAACATGCTTTTAAAAACACGTTACATCTGTTTGTGCATTTGAAAATGAGAAAGCCATATTTTATTCTAGTATGCTTAGATGAGGTTGGTTTTTCATGCCATACTTTTTTGTAATAGTAATTGTACTTTTGTCATGGTTTATTGCAGAATTATCATTCGTTCATGAGACGCATGAAATCATGTTTATTCGTTGAGCTGGCTGCTATCATTGAGAGCAGTTGAGCGTTGCTATTGGATTTACAACCTCTTCTGTAAGTGACGTCATTTCAAGAAAACGCATCATGTGATGTCACTATTTGCAGGAAACAATATGTTTTCCATATGGTCACTACGTTTTCATATTCCCCTTTGGGGTAAATATTCATTAACTGTCAGTACATGGTGACGTCACATGTGACGTTTTCTGGAAATTACGTCACTTAAAAAAGAGGTTGGAAATCGTACAGCGGCGCTCATTTTCGAAAGTCCGTTTCTCGTGAAATTTAATTCTTGTTTTGACTTATGTCGAATAGGAGGTTAGTGATTTGAAATCATTTAACTTATTTAAAATTCCTATTACGGGTGGATTATATATCCGTTAGATATTGAAAAAAAACGATAGAAAAGCGTTCAATACGGATAATGCATCCCACTTAAATGAGAAACAATGTTGGTTAGCAATATAGGTACACATAATTACGCTCAGGGCAATTAACTATGAATGAGTTGTTGTTTTCTCGGTGTAAGAATACCATGTATTCGAGGTCACGTGGGAATAACTGTGGCACATATACGTTATACTATCGACGGTAATGCCGAGATTATACGAGATCACAACTTAAGACGAAAGCAAAGTTATTAGTTAACTAAGTAAATGTCTATTTTATTATGCGTCGTTCCTCTACAAATCTTTCCTAATTGAATCCTCGGTTTTATTCCTTAGGGACCGAATAAATCCGAATGAAGATTAAAACTTTGTTTCCCAATTTATGAACATTCTTAGTGGTGGATTCAATTCGCATTTCTCTCTCGATAGAAGCAACTAGTTACAAATAGTTTGCCAATCATTTACAATGAATGGTAAATGAGTCAATGTGTGGAAAAAACACATTTTCTTTGTATCAATTAAACTGGGCTCTAATGTGCCATTGGCGTGTTGGAAGCCCCATCTGTTGAAACAAGGAGCCTCTTTCTAATGTTATTTCCAATGGATGATACTGAGCAAGAATTAATTAATTCTGTCACTAAATGGCAACTGGCTTCATTACCAATGCGTTGTTCGCTTTTCTGCTTATCTAAATGACCTTCCATCATCGCTATAAGGTCATTAACTTGAGTGCTTTTGAGAAGATAAGATATCTGAGTTTCAGTTTGAACTCTAAAATTTCCAGTAAATGGCTCAGCATTTGATGCGCTAGTACTAGAATCCAACTCAACTGTAAAGTTTTATATCGGAAATCAAACGTCTGGTTTTCCGTGAGTAATTTATGAGATTTTGAAGTACGATTACGATTCGTACAGTCGAACTTGATCGCAAAGACCTTTGTATGACTGGCAAAAATATATTCTTGATGTAATAGACTACAATTTAAACACAATATGTTGTGAATGCCGTCTCTGCACAAATACGACGTGAACAAAGCCCTTTTCTAGTGATACAACAGTACCCTTTGATCGTACAGCAATATGTCATTGTCTGCATTTATATCACAGTGTACATAATTATTACCGCTGTGTACATTTCTTTAATGTGCATTTTACTCAGTTCAAATCAGATCAAATTCTCATAGGTGAATGCATATAAGTAAATATTGGCTTTACTATTTTTCTACACTTTATTTATACACTGTTTAAACCCATTAAGACGATATAGTTTTCATGGGCTTAAAATGCCCGCATCGAACATGTTTAAACGTTGGCAATACTACACGCATTATTTCATGGCTAGCATAGATGTTTTCATAGTTCCATCATTGTTAGGGTGATAACTTTTGACATTATGCCCTTAATTGATCAATTATAACCCCACATTAATACTCTGACTGATAAGGCACTGTCAGAACAAGTTAACATGTTTCATAACATAATTACCTTTTATCCAATGGCAGATATTTTGTTTTCTTATCATAAAGAAACCACATAAATGAATTGTGTTAAAGATATTATAAATTTCGCGAAGCTGTAAATTCAGAATGAATTTGTTTCGACTTGTTTTACTTAAACGGAACAGACATACGATCATTTACAACTTCGTATAAGTTCTCAAATCGTAAATATTTACGACAATGCGAAGAACAAAGTAAACTTAATGGTGTGTGCACTTCAACTATTTTAGACGTACATTGTATTCGGCTTGGCTTTGATGTTTTGTAAACAAACGTCATGTCGTGTCATAGACATTATCCTTCACAGAAAACAAGAAAAAGAACAAAATTGATTTTTGAAAACGTTATTGGTGTTAAATAGATACATAGGGGCCCTTTGGATCATTATAGTTCTTTATCATCACGCCATTAATGTTTGCTATATAAACACACATATCGAATTCTCTCTCTCTATCAGGCACTGTATGTCTCATCTTATAACAAAGAGGGTAACACTTAAATAGTTCAGTTTGTTTCTAAATATCTTTGTTCAGCCTCCCTTTTACCGATTATAATTTTGATTAAGTTCTTCTCCATTTTAAGGATATTCGTTCTTAAGGAACGTTGTCGCGCGAGTTCGTTGTCAAGTATTCTTAATATCATTGAAAAGTTATAATAATTAATTATACATGATTGTACAATATTGCGTATTTGTCAACACTAAAACGTATCGGGTTTCCTTTTTGCATGTACATGATTTATATAAATATCAACTTAAGTTGTGAATCAGCCATTAACTGGCCAATGCGGACTTCAATATTTGTTGCACAACAAACTAGTTTAAACGCACATATAATACAAGGCGTAGCTGTACTGTTACTAAAATCGTTCGATTGAAAGATCTGGGCCCGTATTACAGAAACAGAATCTTAAATATTTTCACTTAAGTTCAAAACTGCAAATGGATGTAATTCCAAAACCACATTAAAACTGTTACGTTTTTTAATGATAATGTAGATTATAGATAGATACAACAACATATTAATATTATTCATTTATCACTCTGGATTTGATCATTATATAGCCTGTATGTTAAATAAACCAGTTAAGGGAAATGTAATTTGAAAGATAAGGATAATATTTTAATTTATATTTTTCTGTAATATCGCCTCTGGTCCTGACGTATGGTAAATATGAACTAAAATCTGATCAAAATTGAGTTATATTTTAAGTTAAATGTTCCATAAGCCATTACACATCTGGTGCATACGTCGACTGTGCATGATACGGACCAGTGCCTCTATCTATCAATTGCTGATACAGCGATGCACTTTATAGTATTTCAGAATCTAACGTACCTTTTTCTAACACATAAAACATATCTTTATCATTCAAATAGATGACTTATGTACAGATTATGCAAAAGGCATATCAAGTGGAGCAATAATTTCTGACTTATCTGATTTTAACAATTTTTAACAAGATCACCATGACAATGCAGTTAAATCTTCGGTGAAATTAAATGATAGAATAACATACATCTCTGAACGATTGCACAAGTTGTCTGTTTGCATTTATTACTATGATACTACATACGCTGTTCATGTTATGAGGTAAAAAATACTGAAAGTTTACATGTTAGTAAGTTTGTATGTTTTATGAAAATATAGCATTCACTTTTTGATATTATGAGGTCAATTTGCTTATCTTCAAAATGCAATTTTTTATTTCTGTAATTTAGTAAAAAACCTCCATAATAAGACCACATTTGGGCCTCTTCAAAATCGGTCGAATTGAGAGCAAAAATGTGAAAATGGACTTGAAAATTGTGGTCTTAATTTTGAGGTGGTCTTTATGTGAGGTTTTACTATATATACTCAAAATATGTCAATCAGGTAAAATAAAATGAAATAAAGTAGTGCGTGCCTCGGTAAGTAAGCAGGGGCGATTGTTCAACTCACATTGTGGATGTGTACAATATGAGTAATACGTAGTAAACCATAGTTTTACAATAGGAAATCTTAGGTTAATAATCCATTATACTGACACAGGTATCAAACACTAAAAGTATCATATTTAGATACTAGCATTGTATCACTATTTCATCCCATTACAATACTTGTTTTTAGATGCGTTGGTGTGTAACATTTGATTGTCACGAACCAACTTAAGGGGCCACACAATCAGATATTCGCTTGGAAACATTATCATGTCCCCGGTTTTAACAAAACGTTTCAACTTGAGGTATTTATGAATTCTAATGTAACGCAAATATAGGTATTCATCATTGATAGTCGTTCACATATGGTAACAATTCACTATATATATACACATGTTTGTTTAAATTCAGTTAATAAGCAATAAAACTTAATTTGATCAAATAGCGGAGGAAAAATTAAAAACGGTAGACAAATTGTCTGACAGTATTATGTTCAAGGATTCAAATATGTAGTCCTAAGATTGTTCAGTATGAGTTTGTATTGAAGAAAACGGCTTATATGTCAGATCTACATATAAATACAACAGAATCTGACGTGTCACATATATATAATTTCATTTGAGATGATTTTTACAAAAAAATTAGTTTAGGTTGTTACTAAACATCACTCCATTTCGAAACAAATGGACTAATTTCAATGTTTTATGACTTTGATACACGGCGCGACTTCGTTAAACATTTTCTCCTATAGATTTCCGAAGACGTTAAAGTAGTCAAAAACAAATGCAAAAACAAAATATACAAATAATTGATATTTCAGACCAACCTTTTATATATTCACACACACAAATCTTTACATCCAAATATATTATTCCATCGTCTGCATGCTATTGTAATCCCGCATTGAATGAGAATCTCGCGTGAGTCGTCTGCTACTAATAGTACCTATAGATGCTATTTTCCCTCAACTCGGCTGCATTCCAATACAGCGACAATATACTGTCTTCATTGATAACAATTGGTTTCTTCTATGAAATTACCTACCCGAAAGAAAATTATATGTTATATCCGATTTTCTTTTATCCGAAATGTATAATTTTCACAAATTTTCAACTAAATTGTCACGTATATTTTTTACAGCGTTGAGAGCTCGAAGTATCCGTTTCAGCTTTCAAAAGATCTATTGCTTTATCGAAAATAAACGGTCTATTTTCTACCACCTAAGCGGTCCTTTTTTGACGAAATACTCCCTTCACAAATGATGACAGCGTTTATTTGAAATTAGCTGTGAATCGGGGTATCGTAGACGCTCGTTCCGGCGTATCGGTGACTATAAAAAGATGTAACGGCCCAATACATGTTCATGCTGGAGTTGAAACACTAAATGTTTATGATAAATCGATGCAGGTAAAACTTTCAAATTGCTTTCGAATCTGAGTTTTAAATAAATCTGAACTCGGAAACGGATCAATGAAGAAATAGTAAAATTTAATATTTGATTGAGCCTCGGATAGTCGGTGTAAACTCTGAACAAATTAGATAGGAATGAAAATTGCGTAGCTGAAATATGAGTAAACGTCGCCTGTTTGAGATAAATATCCCAGTTTAAATATAGTATAGTTAACTTAGACCCAATTTTCATAATATGAGTTTTTAAAATTTAAAGTTAGATTTAAGACAATTTAAAGATCTGTACTGAAATCGTTGCCTGTACGATTAAAAACACAATACGACCTGTGAGTTACAACCATCTTCGAATAGAGACCAGTGGTATAGGACCCTATAAGTAGGACTAAAGTTCGCCGAACTTTTTTTAGCGACCACCTTTCAACAAAGACCAAAATGTATAATTCCTTAAAGGGCAAATTCCACTGTAAATATAGAAACACAGACAGAACAAGAAAAAACACGAATTTTAAAGGGAATTCGACAAACAAAAATACTACCCTGGGTTTTGAACAAATGCTGTCTATGTCGTTTTGTTATCCTGTAACACTATTGCAAGAAACTTTCGAAACTTTGATTGATGAATATACGGTCATATCAATGACGTCGTCTTAAATTAGAGGTTGTATCTAAGTGAGTTTTTTGCACTGTTCTAGAACCCAGCAAAACTTATAAACAGACCGATTTGGACCCCCCCCCCCCGATAGACACTTTCTTGTTACATAGTTTGGCCATGCCGTTTTATATTTTTGTTAAGCGTCCGCGTGTGCCTTGGTTTTGAGCTCTTTGATCCAAAAAAACAACATTTTCGTAAGTTTAAAAATCGTCAAGGGACGTAACCGCTGTGTCGTATTTACGTATATTTTTGTTAATCCATTGTTAACTTGCATGTTTGAAGAGAGTGAGTGAATACTTGTATGCTTCTCGGTCAGACTTGTAAGGATTTATAAAGAAGCAAGTTGTTTAGTTAGACTTTTATCATGTTTACCTCGTTTATTCATGTGAAATGATACATTTTCTATTACATGTATCTGGCTTTGCTTTTTTTCGAAACGACTTGGTTGTTTTTTTTTGAATTGGTAACTAGGTTTTGCGAAGCAAGGTTGATGCTTTAAAAAACAGTATGGCCTTATTCAATATATCTTAAATGGATGCAGCCATTTACTTTCAAGTTTAATAGTTTTATAGTCGATATAGATGCAAACTTATAAAACTGCAGCTAGATCTTAGCCTGCAGCCATGGTAATTACTATTCAGTCTGTAACGTGTTGCACAACTATAATTTAGAGAATGAAGTCAGATTTAAGCTTGTCACATTCACTTGATTTACACTTTAAGCCGGGAACAAGCCAGTCACAATTGCTAGCTTACCATTTCGTAGGCTTTCAGACATTTTATGTGTGTTCCTTCAGCCGAGAGATTAATTTGTCTATATTGTGAATATCGTCTGCAACCCATCGAGAGATTAAGAAACTAGCGTCACCACTTACAGTTGCTGACATGGCTAGAACGAATATCATAGTCTTATCACAAATACATATTGATGTGTCCAAGTGTTCATGTTTGTCTGAAATATGACATGTTATATTTGGCAGCAAAAAGCGTCCGATTTACAGAAAATATCTGCTTAGATTTGGTCGAAGTTGATCAAGCGGGATAATGAAACGCACATCACATGTAATTTGCATCCCAATATAAACCCTCCCGGCGTCGGTAATGACAGTATCTTGTCAGACCATGTAATCATACGATATACTGATAGTGCCATCGGCGATAACATTACTCATTATGACCTTTAAAGGATTCCGTAAATTCAAATACAGTAAAACCTCACTTAAAGACAACCTCAATAATAAGACCACCTCATTATTAAGAACACAATTTTCAAGTCAATTTTCACTGTTTTGCTCTTTATTCAACCTCAATATTAAGACCACCTCAATAAGACCAGTTTTCAAGAGTCCTGAGGGTGGTCTAATCATTGAGGTTTTCCTCTTCAGAGCATCACCCTTAAGGATACTCAAACTGCGACTTTTGTTGCGAGGTTGTTGCTGATAAGAGGTTAATTTCAGTGTAAATTCTTACCACGTCATATCAAAATTGTGAGGTTGTTTCTCAAGAGAGGGCCGCTCTGAAGAGGTTTCATTGATTACCAACTTAAAGTGCCGCGATCCTCCCCGTGCAGTCATGATAATATCAGTAATTACTAATACAGTAGGACCTCGTTCATTCGAATTCAATAAGTCCGACATTTCGTTTCGAATAATACATGGTTTCGAATGACCCATTCAATTAGACGTGCCCAAAAGATACATCGGGACCTGATATTTATTTCGGATGATGCCAAGTATTCGTATAGAAGGATGTCGAAGAATCGAGGTACGACTGTATTGTTATTAACAAATGTAGTACTCCGTTATAATGTATTGCTATGGAAAGTCCCTTGTATTTTGAAGGATCTCTTTGGAAATTGTTTTACATCTCCATGGCATTATGCAGAACATATCGTACTAAGCGACAACTCCTTAGACCATAGCGTGCAATCTCCATCAGAACCGGTTATATAATGAGTAGGATTCCGGCCACTTACACCGCAAGTTGTATGTTCGAGATCGCGTCTGCTTAGAAGTTCGTGAGATCATTACTAGTTTTCTGAGAGAACCACTCGAGAATGATTCTAATAATGTTTTCAATTAGGTTGAGCTTAGATAAATTGATTTACATGCTCATAAATATTGTATAATATGATTTCAAACTCATTATATTAAAGTTATTTCTCATTCCATTACTTGCCCGGCATTGTAACAATCAATATTTGATAGGAATATAAATACTTTGTCTGACATGTAAATCATTCCCAAGAGGTACCGCCCATCTATTAACCAGACATATCTTATATCAGACAAGCAATTTTCTCGTGCATAAACACGTCTATTAAGCCAGTAATCTGAAATTCAGGTTAACAAATAAACGTCAGACAATATTTCTTGAAAATTAATTTATGACAAACTCTGCTTGTTCTTTTATTAGCAAATGTTCGTGAAAGTAATCAAAATGATGGATCGGGCGTAGGTAAATATTTATTTCTAAGAATTTGGTAACAACAATTGCTTTTGTATAAAACATAAATCTTTTTTCAGGAGACTTGGGAGACTAGTCATGAAATTAAGAAGAGGATGAGTGTACGTAGAGAGGAAATAATGCTTTAATATAGTGGGGTAATTTCGCCTCGGATAATTCTTGCATCGTACATATTTAACTTACTAATCTCATCATGCAGTTGTTTAATGTTACCTCTAAAGTTATCTTGTAGCAACTTTCTAAGAAAAAGTAATTATATGTATTGCATTAAACAAATGTTTTGGCGTCATATTTTCAGAACATTAGTCGGTGATAGTTTACGCACAATTCGGTTTAGAAGAGCAATTTTACTGTGCAGCTCTCTCTGTGGGGCATCGCTGCGGGAAGGAATCTGTATGTACGTGCAGTGCTTTGATTGTATGATTTGTGGCTAAAGAATTCTTCTTGTTTTTTTAAAAAGTAAACTCTCATTATGTTGAGGAGTTGTTCAGTGGGAATTTATATACATACATAGTGTCAGATGTTGGCGTCAATTTCCGTAACGTTACGTCCAATTAACGTAATTTGACAAAAGGCAAATGGTTCATTATCGACGTGCGCTAAGCGTATTTCGAAAATCTAATAAATAGTATGCATGAGTAAGGTTTAAATACATGTTAACTTATGAAGTACATGGTATATTATAGCTAATACACATGCATTGACAATAGGTATTTTTTTACAATTATTAAAAGTAGTTTTATTTGGGTGATGGAAGGATAGATGCGTCATTCTCTGAGATTTTACAAATAAATGTATATCATTCTTTTCCTTACAAAAGGGGCCGTCTCAATGTTTTTCCGATAATTGTTTTGTTTCTGCTCGCCGCTGATTTACTGCGTGTTTTGCAGAAACGAGGCTCAATGCATTTGGGCCAAAACTCTCGGAGACTGCCATTTAATGCCAAGTTGGGGACAGCCTCGAACCTGGTTTAAACCCCCAGTGACATTTTTGGCGCTAAAAATTCCAAGGCGGATTCATATCTATCATTTATGTTTGTGTCCCGTTTTTTTTTTCTAATTGTTCACAATAGTGTTGATTTATTATAGTGTCACTTCTACTTAATGGGCCAGTCATTTCTGACTTTTAAGGCATCTACTTTCTGAGCATATTAACTTCCCGATTCCTATCCTTTAATGACAGTCACCAGACAGGTAGGCACATGGTTACCATTATTAGAACTAGCTGGCGGCTAACCAAACGGCCATTTCAGAACGGACCTCTACCGGGATTCGTACCTTCGACCTCCCGCTCCCAATGCAGATGCCTTAACCACTCGGCCAAGGGCGACGGTACGGGTGTGTATGTTTTTCACGTCTTCTATTACTGTTAATGTTGCACTACCCATTGTATGTGGCATTTCTGGCTCCATTCCATCATTCATTTTAGGATAATTATGGTTATAATTATAAAAAACGGTATTTTTACTGGCAGTTCCAAGGTTGTAATTCGCTGTATGGTTATTGTTTCTTTTTGTGTTTTAAATGTATGTTATATTTCCCTTTCCCCTATGCAATTCTTTCACCTTATACAGTGTTCATGTTATTTTTCTGCCCAGTTTCGGCCTATTGTTGCCAGCTGTCTTGACTTGTCCTGTTATCATTTTCATCCATTAATTCCCCTTCACCGTTTGTCCTCTTTGATTCTCCTAGCTATTCCTTTTGGTCGACTAGGCCATTTCTCGCGCCTCTGCTCCCTTACGTCTGTACCCTTGAACCTCCTCAAGTGCCTTGTGTTTTATGGGGTGTTGTTTACTCGGAGGTCTGTGTGGGGGGTACTGTCTTATTTATGTGGTGTTTCCTGTAGCAACTTAATATATTCTCTCTCTTTTATACGTCACCAACGTAATTCGTGGAAGTCTACAACGTGTGGGGGCCGCTAACAATTGATGAATACTCCTTGGCACAAAATTTACAATATCTACAAACTTTAAACAGTGTTTCTAAAATATGATTAATTTGTAAACACTTTCAACACTTATAACTCAATTTATATAATCAATATGATCAGCTGATGTTTTTCAAACTGATTCTAAGGGACATACGTGCCGCATGCTTTGACCGACTGCCTCATATTAAAATGCTTTCGTTCAGTATAACGCTTGCAGTGTCTCTGTCGTTCACTCTTCACAACTGTCATATTTCACTGCCTGGCAGTGTTACCACAGCGTAAGTGAGTTCGAACCGCATGCAGTTCATAAAATATCAACTGGTCGGCCAATATGTGGCTTTGGTTAGTCTCAATCAAACGTAGTCAATGACAAATGCTTCGAGCAAAGTTAAAACGCCTGATGAACTCGATAGGTAAATATCCATCCATATACATAAGGCAGTGAGTTGGAACCCTAAGTCAGAGGTTACTATCTTGCCTTGCAATTGGTCATTTTTCAGACTGAGTGCATAACAATCACATCAGAGGCTTCAGTTTTGAGACTGGAGTCCAAGCTCAGAACCAGGATAATTTTATTTATGATTTCCAACCTCTTTTTTAAGTGACGTCATTTACAGAAAACGTCAAATGTGACGTCACCATGTACTGACAGTAAGCAATATTTGCCCTATATGGCGATATGAAAACGAAGTGACCATATGAAGTAAATATGGTTCAAGCTTGTAAATAGTGACATCACATGTTGCGTTTTCTTAAAATGACGTCACTTACAGAAGAGGTTGTAAATCCCACAGCAGCGCTCATATGTTCCTGGTTGTAAAGCGGACAAGTCGTCAATGAAGATCGTCTGCGAACGGTTAGTTCTGTTTAAGTGATAGGTCAAGTGATAGACGCGAACAATGGAAAACTGCCCTGCGTTCAGTAAAGATGTTTGCGGCTAACGTTTCGTAACGTTTGTAATTTGGTTCCCCCGTTTGTAATTGTTTTGCAGATTACTTCAATAGGTTAATAAATATTCTAAAATTAATAAGAAATAAATTACAGAAGAAACAAATAGACATATTTTTCATTTTTCTGTTTTTGATGTCATTCAAATCAAATTAATAGTTTTTATATCATTATAAAGAGGGAAGAAAGACTAATGCTTCAAAGGGTTAATAAATGTTTTATATTTTATTTAATGAAAATAATAGCTGTTCAAAGTTTTTTCCCTTCTTTGTTTATATTGGAAAAAATCATTCAAATCAGAAATCGATATCGCCCGATACGACATTTTCAGGGGAGATAATTTTATCGATATGACAGCGTTATCAAGTCCAATTGTTGAACATGCGTGCGCAGTGAATGTGATACGACGAGTCAGGGATACATAACAACGTTCGCCATTGTCACCCGTAACTGAACGCATCTGAACGCAGAGGGCTGTTACAAACGTAGTAAATAATAACGACTCGAGTCAAACAAGAACTGCATGACTAAATTGCTCTTGGAATGCGGCCACGTGCCTTACGCGCGGTCTAACATATTTTACCGAAAATAAATTGTACTTATATCATTCAACTATTTCATATTCTATTAAATGGAATTATAGGTTTACAGTGGCTTCAAACACCTTTTGAAAAGATAATCCTCTGAATTACTAAAATTAGACCACCTGTCGAATATATATTTACTTATTAGATATAAATTAAACTTTAATGAGAGCACATTTATTTGAGCGTGTATCAACGAATTATTTGACACAGTTGCTAAATTTCTTTTTATTGGCTATCTTATTAAAGTTATTAAATTTTAGTCATAAAGAAATACTGGTTCTTTGTGCGATTTTTGAAATGAATAGAAAAAACCTCAGATTATTTGCGGGGTAGCAGATTGAAAATCGTTTACGAAATAACCTTTGCTAAATATTACAAGATCTCTTATCGCAAGATGTTGAAGACTTATCTACATAATGTGTCATGAAAAAACTGTGATTTCAATTGATCATTTAAATCTCTGTAATTCTTAAATTTCGTATAATGAAAGATTTTGTTTATTCATTTGACATTTTAATGAAAATTCCAGACCGTATGAAAGGAGTGTAAATTTGTGATATCAAAACTCGGATGTAGATTCATGAAACACGATTTTTTTCACAGATTTATGACTTTCCACGAGAGTTATTTTACGTAATTACCAAAAAAATGAATTATGATATTAATAAGAAATTTATGTTTTTTTTGTGGTGATCTATATTTAATCTAAAATTAATTCAATGTTGTACAAAAGCCACAATTAAGACGTTTTACGGATTAAAATATCATTATAAGAATGCGAATTAAACACAGCCCACCCATTTGGTTTCAGATAAGTTAAATTTTCTTTTTTGACATGTACAAAAATTAGAATATCCTGATGATGTCCCAGCTGAGGATATACATGAACAGGATCAATGTGCAAAGAGATAGATGAATGTAAGAATGTATTAATTAATAAGAAACATAGTTATTTAAAGTTTGTAATTTTAATGCATAATGGGTTGAAGAATATTGAACTTTAAAAAAAAAAGTTAAATAGACCAGCTTTTCTCGTTATATTTCTGTATAAAGTTGTTAGTTTCCAATGCGCATGGGCAGAGGGCTTCGTCCCAATTTTTCGACAATTTAATATTTGGCGAAGATGTTTGTTTTATTGCCGACTAATCATGTATATCCACCTCGTATACCATTACCAGTTTATTAAATATAGATATTCGACTTTATGTCGACAAGGGGATTGTTCGTAATAACTCACGGATTACCTTGCGGGAACAAAACCTTTGAAACATATCGCTATAAATGTTTATAGTGTACGCAAAAATCGTTATCATTGACCCAAAACGATACTACATAAACATTACAATTTATTACTCAGCAAAGAAACATAGATCATTAGATTTGTTTTGTATATATGACAGTATCGTATGTTCGATCATTATGACTACGATAAGCGAAGCCTAAATCTCTGATAAAGATTGGTTTAAAGTAATTAACCAAATTTGGTAATATATTACATACGATTTGACACTTTTTTAGGCGAAATTGAGTATTAATGTTTATAAATTATTATTATTTTACCATATTTATATAGCTCCTTTATCATAAAATACATATGTTCAAACGTGCTTAACAAAAAAATATTC
Organism: Mactromeris polynyma; assembly: GCA_032209605.1. Lineage (NCBI taxonomy): Eukaryota > Metazoa > Mollusca > Bivalvia > Venerida > Mactridae > Mactromeris > Mactromeris polynyma. Next base: position 10,233,269 of record JASFXZ010000012.1, read on the forward strand.
ATGTACATGTACAAATAATACATGTACAAACAATTTTGTTTCGCATTATCGTATATAACATCGAGAGCTCGCATGTGTAGGGCATATTATAAAGTATGGAGTGGAGTCTTGGAGTGGAGTCTTGGAGTTGAGTCTTGGAGTGGAGTCTGGAGTCTAACCTTGGAGAAGACTCCACTCCAAGACTCCACTCCGTACTTTATACTATGCCCATGTGTAGTGCATTCAAGAAATAACAGTAAAGGGCGTCAGTGTGAGATGAACGACTATATTTAGATGAGGGATTACTGTTGAGTAGTATTAATCTTTCTTTACATATCATCATTGTACATGCATGTTGAGTGACTAGTGTGTCATTTTAAAATACCCGGCAAGATGTCTTTTTCTAATTTTGGTGATGCGGAAAAGAAATGGTCTTTTTTTGTTGAACTCTTTTCGCATTATTGCCCTGAGCTATTTTATAGAATTGCAGCTAAAACATTTTTTATTCTGAACCATGCATATAACTTGAAAATGGATTAGTTAATAATATGCGGTTATTTCTTTTATGAGAAAATATTGCATAACAACAACCAGTCTACATTGCAGCAGTATGAAATGATATACATCCTTGGAAGACCCTTAATATACCTCAGGACAGGTCAATAAGTAATTTCCTTAAACCCGTATGCAAAGGCGTGGTCCAAGTTGATAAGTGCCAAAAATGTGTGTACGTTTTATTTTCAATATATCTGTAGGCCGGAGGCCCGTGAGATCGAAACATATCAATACACACAACATAGAGGCAAAATGTGAAAACAGCAAAGTATATCAATACAATGTTATACATATCATACAGCAGGCAATACTTCTCAAATTAAAGTAATGGAGTAGGATCGAAAGCTTCGTTTTATTTTTGTATATTTAGTTTGTAAATATGTGGAGAGGCCAATACTCTAAAATTGGGGTAAGGACGGTGGGATGGGGCTAGTTTAAACGGAGAAGGTGGGGTTACTGGTTTAATATATAATTGTTTAAAGGGCTATATACCTTAGCAGGTGAATAATGATAGTTTTACTGGTATTCTAAACGAAATAAGTGCCAATAATGAGATTATATGACTCGTGCGAAAATAAACAATTAAGCACTCACATGGTATTATACTTCCACTTATACAATTCACACAATACGCGCATATTACCAATTACTCTCCAACAATTGTGCACTGGTTTTTATTTCACACATTTTCTCCGCCGTCCTATGTAATTTCGAAAATGACTAAGTATATATAAGTCGCAAAACCACACAAAAACAAGAAAGTAAACCGTTTGATGTTTCATGACATAAAACTATTTACACGATCATACAGTGGAATTTATACCAAGATAAAATAACTTAAAATATTAAGACTGTGTTTTATTTCTCGTGCCAGTCATCATCATACGGCACACATTATCTATTAGAGAAAGAATAAGTTGTTACAGCGAACGCAACAAACACAAGACAATGCCTCCCCACGCCGACCCCAAAGGAGCACCAGCTTACGAAACATTAGGGGTTGAGGAGGTGCAAGTGCAAACATGTACAGGAATGGGGAAGCAAGTAACCACACTTCTCCGAACCACGAACTCCTTTCGACGTTGTTTTTTTGCAAAACATTTTCGTCCGGTTAGATGAATTTAAATAACACTTAACAGTCGTGTACATCTAAGCCCGTCCTAAGCCCGTTCAGAGTGAAAATTTCATATCTTCTCTCAATTATAAAATTGTTAAGTAGAGCTATAAATCTGTCATCACATGCTGACTAGGCGACAGATAATATTACTTAACAAACAGATGTTTAAAACAAAAAAAACTGTGTGTGTAAAGTTCGGATAACTATATTTAGAGAAAATTTGAGTTCCATTTGAGAGGAAATTTGTGACTGACTCAAATACATCTAAAGGCATTCGTTCCAATGTATCCTTATGAATACGATGTTTGGTGATATATGTCCTTGTAAGTATGAACGCTAAATTGTGATAACATAACCTTTGTGCTCACCGGATTGAAACAAATGGTCTTGATTACGCTAACCAGCATGTAATGTACTGGCTGACTTAAGAAAGACCTGATGGCTCAGTGGTAACGCGTAGGCATCGGGTGCAGAAAGTCGCATGTTCGATCCTCGTCCGTCACGTTCAAAAGTAGTTTCCTTGCCTGCACTCGGCATTAAAAGGGTAGCTCTTCACATGGACTGGTCGGACCGGCGTCAGGTTCGTTTGATTGAGTGGTGTATCATGCCAAGTGTCACGTACGTTGTGGTGCCCCTTTATCTGCTAGAAGTTTGCTTTGTTTCCTTATACAGTGGAACACGCTTATAACTAATTTCTATGGATACTCCTTATTTCGTCATAACATCCTGTTTTCACACCCAGATTAATCGAAATTGTGAATTACGTTATAACCGAGCACGTTTGCGTTAGAATATGCAGCTTGGGACCCACAAATTACTACGTTATATCCAAAATTACGCTATATCCAAATTCATTATAACCGTGTAGTTATACAATGAAATATAGAAGAACTTGGCCGAGGAATAACAATTACTACGTACTATCCGATTTTTCGTTAAAACAGAGTACGTTATAAGCGTGTTCCACTGTATCTGAACAATTTGCGGGACTTCAGTACACGATGTTCTTGTTGACTGATTGTTGGTCATTCTAACCGTCAAGAGACATCTCATTTTCTAGCCCTTCAGACTTGTTTATTTTACTCGTGTGGTGTTGGAGCGTACTTCAATCTGCACGTGCCAATTATTTCGGCACCTCCTGGTCATTATCGCTGAAACTATACATTAGTGAAATGTTTAGCATAGTTTCTTAGACATAATGCAATATATGATTATCATTTCGGACAGAAGTGGGCAATTCTGTAAAATGAATCAGTGAGTCATTTTGGTAACGTATGTTTGAGGTGTGTTGCCATAGTAACCAAGAACAATAATTAAAATGTTGAAGGATTTCTCGCCTCAAGTTTAACCCATGCAGTACAAAACAAGTTAACACCTCAAAATGTTCTGGACAATTTGAATAAAAATGTTTTCAACAGATATTAACTATAGAAGTAAGTAAACGAATGTTACAAATGCGTATAGAACAAGACAACTACATTTATCAATGACATTTAAAGATTTCCTCTAAATTGAGTTTAACTTTGAATGTTATTCTCTGTAAATACAGAAATGCACAAAATATATTGTGATAGTATATTGCACTTCAATACAGTATTCTGTCTGTGTGCTTATATTTGCTATCCTTAACTTTTCTGTCATGTAAAACATTTGTTATCATTAATTGTATTTATCGTTGTGTTTTGAATGTTTGAAGTTGAGTTGTTCACATTTAAGTTTAAATTCATAAGGGGCGTACTTATACAGTAAATCACAGAACAATGTAACGTGCATGATCGTGCAAATAAAAGCATTGTGGGTAGGTATTTGTGTAAACGTTAAAATAATAACTACGTATTACATTGTTTGTTTCATCGGGTTTAACGCCGTTTCTCAACAATATTTCAGTTATATACGGCGGCCGGTTCACCTAACCAGTTTTTCCTGGACTGAATTCTAACCAGTACTAACTTACCCTTCCACAAGGAGCCGGCAACTTCTCCACATGTGGAGAAAAATCGACATTTTAGTCAAATTTTCAAGGAAGGGTATGACCTGCCGCGACCCGAACCCGGATCGCCGGGTTCCAAGTCCAGCGCACTAACCACTGGACCACGGCCGCGGCTCACTACGAGTTACAAGATCATAAATAACACAATGAATGAACTGAATGATTCTTGAAAATATTTTCAGCATCATAATTATACAATGATTATAGTTAAATGGAAAATAAGTTACTGAATATTTAATGGTTCAGAATTTAAATCAAGTTGCTATTGTTGCAACAATACCAAGCAACTGTAATGACTTTTTTAAAACATTTGTACAGCTAACAAATACGATATATCGTCCTTTTAACACATGCCAGTAGACATTTTAAGCTCTCGGTTTCGGGTATTTAAAAAACAGATTCATCATAACCAGTTTCATACCTATATATCTGATGACTGCGATATGATATTTTAATTGGTTGATAATGATGTATTTATATTCATAATTTACTTAATGCAATACATAAGTCGGTTTTTATTATTTTAATAATGACTTTGAACACTTATATAAGCTCGAAATTTTGTAGTTTATGAATTATAATTAAATGGATCGAGGATGTGTGTAAGTGGTGATTATTGCACGGCGTGTGTTATCACAAACCCCCTAGGACCCATAACGTCGTAGATACTGATAGGGACTACTTACATGCAACTCACCAGTGTGACTAAATGTGTATGAGGACAAATACTCGTAGTAAAACAGTAAGTGATTATCCTCGGGCCGTTTAACGACAATTCATTATTAACACTGTACTAAATTGCACTTCTAACGGTTAGATAATAAATACAAAAACAGACACACAATTAAACAACGGTCACACTAATTACAACGAATAAGAGTTGCTTATTAAAAATCAAACACACGTCTCCGGGATAGGAACACGTGTTTAAATTGTACTTCTAACGGTTAGAAAATAAAGGCAAAACATGCATACAATTGAAAAACGGTCGAAGTAATTACAACTTTACGAATAAGAGTCGATATTATTAATCAAACACACGTCTCTGGGATAAGAACACGTGTTGAACTGCAAAGTTTCGAACATTGGGTCAAGACACTAACATATATTTGACAGTAATTATCGAGCTAAAGCCGAGAACTCCTACAATGTACGGACGTGAGTATGCGTGTCTTAAATGTTTGAGTTGATGGTCTTAACAGATGTTGCTGACAGGGTATATGTTTGACCTCTTGTACGGATCAAGACCACAAGGTCAATGAGGCGTATAACCGAGATTTAATGTCCCGTGTACTGTATAGAAGTTTTACTTCCGGTATTGGGATGAGCGTTGTTTATCTGATGATGCACAGACTTAGAATAGGCGAGGATTTTCCAAATGTATTTTAAATAAATGCGAGAAAATCCCTGAGATTCGTTTATTTGCTTTGGAATGCGTTTCAATTGTAATTAAAGATCATTTAATACATTGAAAAATGTGTGCCAGTGAAAGGGCATTCTTTGAAAAGAATTTGATTTAACTATGAAGTTATTAACGCTTTGAATATAAATTAAAAATCCATCGTGGGATTTAGGCTGACTCATTGTAGAAATAAACACATTTGTATCACTCATAAACCTCTGTGGGTTGTAGGATAAACAGTTATAATTATGATGTATTGGATTGATACTTTGCCGGTCAGATATTGTGTTTAGCTTCTATTAATGTTACACAAAGGGTAACATGACTTTTTTCAAAATATGAACGTTTTATTGTCCGCCCTATATTGATTCGCTTTCAAAATGAAGAACATAAATACAATTCATTTGATTTATATTTATGTTATTTCCAATACATACACCTCTTATTATACGCCCATAAAAATACACCATTACTTTGTAACAAATGTTTTATTTCATATGCGAACAATCACAATAAATACACTATATTTCAAAACATATACACAAGCCAATGTAGCGATACTAAAGAGCATTGACTTTGGGTCACAGTAATCACAGTGGGGAACTGCTAGCTTAAAACTGAAATGTTACAAATATGATGTTCCTAAAAAGATAAGATTATTATTCGCATTTTTTGATCTCATATTCAAAGAAATGAATCAGTGTTTAAATTGTTAGTTTCTTTCATAGATCTTTCATTTGCAAACCAAACGTTTTCATACGTTAAAATACATGTATAAACATGTATGTATGATTGAAAGGGAATTTAGTTGCACGTCTAAAATATTAGTTAAATGTCGTTTTTCAGCAATATATAGTCAGTTATATACGGTATAAACAATGTACACGAATTTCCAACAAGTACTAGAATTAATTCTTCATACTGACTAACTTTCAGGGCTCTTGAAATTTTCTTTAATTCCAATTGTCCTGGACTTTAGTGTACATTTTAATTTTAACTTGTTCGGCATGGGAAGCTAGTTGTACGATCACAGTATAAGGTATGAATTAACAGTTAAGTACTGTCATACTACTGTCTTCGTTTTGTTTTCGGAAAGACAAAAAGTGTGTTTACAGTCATTTTTACATTATTTAGAACTTGGACAATATGTGCCTATTTAACCATTCTTTTTTATAACCGATGCATGTATTGATGTTTAAAATATGTAATCCCTAGTCTCATGAATATACTACGTGTACATTCATCATATATACATTGATATTTGTTCCGTTGATATTAGTAAATAATTATTAAAACTGTATATACTGTTCTGCTCTCCAATTTGGAGGAAATAAACGTATCTAAAATACTGATAGACTTGTTCCGGACTAAGTTCAACTCAACTGTTGGTAGCCGGAATCAGCAATTAGACTTGTCCGGGACTTGTCCGGGACGTCGGGCTAGTGTGTTTCAAGAGCCCTGCCTTTAGATTTCATACTTCCTGTAAGTTTTTCACTGTTGGAATAACCACTTTGTCCTCAATTCGAACTCACGATAGCTGTGTATTTCTGTACATCTTACTTCCACGTTTTTTTTTATAATATAGAGAAAGTTTTAATAATGTGGAGTTGTTTCTGGTTTGAAGTAAGTCTAAACATGTATGCGTATTCGGTCTACAAAATAGTAGTGATGATGTTGACATTTCGCTTTGACAAATATGAATAACTTGTATTCCTCATTAGCCATGCGTATCTCAAAACCGAGAATTTTTAAATATGAACAATTTAACACATTTGTGGGAGTTGTTGACACTATCGTATAAAGTGCATGTTTTAGCTACAATTATATCTGAAACCGTTTATGATACGATCTGCGTCAATTCAGATGAAAACTATTCGTTGTTGAAGGAATAAAATTACTGATGTGTCAAAGTAAATACGATGTTAAATCAGTTAGGTCTTTGACATGTCATCGTTAATAATTATTAGACTGGAATAAATACTTTATGGTTACTTTAAACATATAATTTTCTCTGCTTCACAACGCATTGTTATGAGTTATTTTCACACAAGTTATATTGAATGAGGTGGCAAATCTTTTGACATTAATATTTGACTGGTGATTATTCATATCAAAGCAAAATGATCGTTAATATATTTTCCCTTTGAACCCCGTTCTAGTATGTGCTGTTAGACGAACCTCAGCGGTTTTGGTCCATATTGGTGTATTTGAGGGTTTAATGTTTTAATAAATGTAAAATTATTTCGGTCAAATGGTCATTTATTGAAAGTGACTCAATGTCTATAGGTATAATTATGGCATATGAAGTATGAGCATAATATGGCGTGTTTCTGATGGTTTTATATTTGAATAAATGTACAATTGTTTCAAATCTGTCAAATGGTCATTTGATGAAAGTGACCCAATATCCACATGTATATGGCATATGGAGTCGAACACATGTATGAGCATAATATTGGCATGTTTCTGGGAATCACATTGGATGCTGAATTTGTTATATCGTTTCAATTTCATTTAAAACGTATTTCATAACTTATAACAAGCCTCACAGCCTGCGTGGTCGCGAGTTTGTAAGTCAAGTGAGGACATATGTTCCGTTTAGATTGCTTTAATGGGGCTTTAACTCACATGCACACCCAAGGTCATGATGCAGTGGTCTGGATAGAATCATCGACCTACCGTACGCCACCTTAATGGCTTCCACATACATTTCATACCCCGGGTGGTATTCGAACAATATATCTGAAGATAATATGCCGGTATTTAACTATTGATGTCATCAAATTTTCAAACAAGGCCAGGTCGCACATTAAAAATAACCCGCATTTGACAGATAAGATTGAACATCCAAAGGACAACTTCAAGTTGCATGAAACAATAGTTTCTCGTCTTAAAAATGTCACCTGAAAAATGGACCGAACAAGAAATATAAGGGTCGAAATCATAATGTCCCTATTTTTTTATATTTTTTAAGGCGATTAAAAATCTCAATCTCTCGGAAGCTAGTTTTACTTCTGTTGTAGAGTATGGTGGTAATGTTGATCATGGTAATACATCTAGTTCGACACGTCCTTTTAAAGACATATCTTGGAGTAGTTTGCTATTTTCTTTTACGATATAAACTTTATAGAGTCACGAAGACCAATACAAATAATGATATAATTATGTTTAATCGAAGGATTTCATTATATTTTTGCAGTTTTCCTTCTACTTTCTATTTCAATATACTTTATTATTAAAAAAAAGAAAAATCATTGATATTTAAAAATCTACATTTGAAATTATAAAAAGATCTTTATTAAATATTTAAAAGTAACACATTTTATGAAAATGTAAAACGATAATGGGTTACCTGAAATGTATTATTGGTAAATTCATCAACTTTCACTTTCCATATATATTACATTTGAAACACAATAAATCAAATTTTATCTTAAAATCAAGAATGGTTACCCATTATTTTTATTTCATATTTTCGTTAAGACATTGACTCTCATATAATATACCAAGTTGTAAAAATAATTCTCCGCTAGAAAAAATATAGCAAAATTGTATCGATTTTGCTCTATATTCATATGAAATATTCACGTTTTAATCTTCATTATCATAAAACCGAGCAAGGTGACCTATCATTTTTATTTCATATTTTGTTAGATGCATTACACTGATCAAATATACAAAGTTTAAAAGAAATCTCTCCGTTAGAAAAAAATGATCGTATCGATGGATACGCCTTTAAGTCAATCATTAGAGTAGATACCAGTATATCTTCAATACAGTATTGTGTACGTTTTGTTTACTGTGCATTATCTTAATCAACCTGTCTGATAAGATGCAATCTTTTTGCGAAATATCCGAAAATAACATTCGGTGTTTTTTTTTTCTTGTAAAACCTTTGGCAGACTTTTGGTTAATACATCAATTTATCCTGTGTCAATGATAAATCTTCTGTATACGTTTCCCGACTGTTAATCAGATATTCTATGTTGATTTTATTGTCTAGGGGTCTGAGAGAAAAATCGTCAGCGTCAATCAAATTCATTCGGAATAGTTTCGCCTTGACCATAAAGGCGATGAATTACTTCTGTTTAACTGCCCAATTACTACCTTATATTTTGACACCGAAGTTATTTTCACGGAATAACAATTGAATTGGTATTGACAATTCGAGTGACAGAATTGCTTAAACTCGACAACTGTTGAGATAATTAGGATCGGTGTTATTGATGTATTCATACCGTCACGTGCGCACACGATTGCAATTCCGGTTGTATAAAATGCACCGACCAGTCCGGTCTTTAACCCCGAAGCCATAAAACAGTACACATGTCGTAAAAATGAAATTAACATCTCTGAACACGTGGTCGATGAGAAGATTTCTGAATCAAGAGAAAAAGTAGCTATATGTGTCACTATCTGAGACTTTTGACCGAAATATGAAGTCTGGGTCAATTAAAGTTATTAACATTTCTGAATGCAGGGATATTTGTAGGTCACTACAAAACAAAAATGTTTGCAAAACGACATTTTTCAGGGAATTACAGCACTTTAAACTACAAAAAAATCTGAGTTTCACAAATTTGATACAGCAAATATGTTTTCAGATACAATAATATTTTAAAAAATAAATGTTTATTATTCTTTTCTTTAAGAAAAGGGACCGTCTCAATGTTTACAGATAATTGTTTTGCTTCTGCTCGCTGCTGAATCATAAATCTTTTACTGAAAGTTTCAATGACGTCATCTTTATTGCGTTTTTTTCTCAGAAACGAGACTCTGTGCATTTGGGCCAAACATCTCAGAGACGGCCACACGATATAAGTCCGTTAGATCGATAAATGGTACATACAGGAATATTGCCAGCTCAGTTGTGTTGGTATTAACGTATTGTTACACATGTAATTAATAAAAAGGTTAACTCAAATGATCAAAGTAAAGCACTTATCACCGATTCTGTTCTAAATTAATATTCCCTGTATCAGGGCTCTAGATATTTTCTTTTAATACAGTTGCCCCGGACTAGTATACATGTAAATTTTGAATTGCCCGACGTGGGAGGCTAGTTGTAGAAGCACAGAATATGGTATGGATTATCAGTTAAGAAGGCGTGCATAACAGACTTATCATGAACTAAGTCCAACTCAACCGTTGGTAGGCCGAATCGTCAATTAGACTTGTCCGGGACGTCGGGGGCCCTGCCTGTATGTGGATAAACATTCTCGGAACGTGCCTCTTTTCTTCTTGATATATAAAGACACTGGATGTGTTCTAACAATGCCGTGTTGAGCTTGCCCCATATATGCATCGTTTACAAAACAACAAGCAAATGGAGCGCTGAATTCATAGTTCCTACTTCCATGTTACAAATACGGTCGAGAGCTTCCTGTGTCACCGGCCAGTAAGTATGAGGCGAAAAAGGTTTCCCGACCTACCCTATTTTTTGCCCCGACCCTATTTCTTTTTCGCGTGTTAACATTTTGGGGGGGGGGGTAAAATTTCTTCTCTTTGGTAAAATTTCTTTGTGTGAATTTTTCTTCAGGTTTATTTTTCTACTCAGTTATTAGACGCTTTACGAGTATTCCAGCTATAGAACATGATATTCATATTGATAAAACATTATCCGTGTTAAAAGCGAAAGGGGATTTGTTTTTTAATATACATGTACACATAATTATATTCATTTAAATATATGTTTAATTTGCTTCGATTGAAAATAAAAAAATCTCCAAAAAAATGTCCGACCTACCTGCCCTATTATTTTTGTGCATGAATCCTGATAATAACATATTTTGTTAGACTTGATAAAATTTGGTCACCCCTGGAGAGCTATCTAGAGGCGTGCATACTGGGATTGACTAAGACCACCCGTTAAGTGACAGACAAGGAGAGGCATCAGCCCGAACGACCCTGTAAACGTCATAGACAATTGTCTGCCACGGTACCGGTAAGGTGAAACCCTGTCTCATGCAAGTACGTCATCTCTCACTAATTGGTCGATTCGTAATCCACAACCATTTACTAAACGATGACCGTACATACGGGGCATGTTATGACCAAACCAAACGACGCCGTACCACTTGCGTATTGTGCCAACAACGTCGTCTGTATCGGACGCGGTCAGACTGAAGTCGAATTCTGGCTCACCGTCACTCTTGACATGTGGAAGATTTTGCTTTGAAGGCGTAAAATCAGCGATACGCGGAACATTGTTGAGGGGAAAAACTATAAGAGACTGTAGCCCCAGTGTACGGTGGCATATATATGACATGTGTGAAATTATTTTTATCTCCTTCCCACGACTTAGTATGTCGTGGGAACGAGTTAGTAAGTCGTGGCCACGAGATAATTATGTCGTGGGAACGTGATAGTTAAGTTGTGGCCACGAGATACTAAGTCGTGGTCGGATCGAGAGAGTATGTCGTTGGAACGAGTAAATAAGTCGTGGGAACGAGATAAAAAACAATTCACACATGTCACCTCTATGCCACCGTACTATTGTCTAGATCGGAAGCATAAAAAGCCGTACGAGTGAGAGCTCGTGCTTCAGGGTATTCTTACCGTCAATCAATTTGTCGCTGATATCCAGTTGTTCAGTGTTATGTCCCTGAGGCAGTATCTTTGCAGCATAATGCCCGCCCGAATCACAGCTATGTTGTCGCATAATAAACATCAAATTGATGATATTTGCGATATTAAGCTCGCTTTCTCGAAGGACGGGATATATTGTCTGCTGGCGCACCAATTGCACGGAAGGATACGTCAATGTGGCGTACAAATGTGACAAGTAGTCGTGCAAATTGTCCTCACATTCGATATTGAACAATTTTAGTGTCTTTGGTTATTTGATAAGCAAATTGTACTTTACGCTCTATATCATACTGAACAAGTCTTTGTCAATTTTGCCAATTTCGCCGCTTTGTCTCAAAGTCATCTAATGCTGGCATCATTGACTGACTTGTATCTAGAGATATATTGGCTTTGTTTACTTTGTATACGTTTTATCGTCCTATATTTCATGGATTTCTACCAATCTTTACTTTAGAATTTTTTTTCACTGTATGAGCAAAACTTCTAAGGCAACGTATTATTTTTTGCCGATTTAGTTTACACGATATAGTAAACCAATTTTAACCTCCGCCGGCATTTTGTTTTCTGACGAATACAAAGGACCTATAGCCCTAATACACGTCCGTGTTTGCTTTACATGACGTAAAACGCGAAGTTTATTATATTTCTAATAAATTCCAAGAATCAAAAATAAATGCGGTTTACAAATATCGATAATTGCAAAAATAAAGTGATAATTATTTTAACTAAAGCATACCTTTTTTCGACGACAATTAATTTGTCACTAATACTTTGTTTACTACGTCATCTGTGTATCTGTTTACCACGTTTTGATTTCCTATTATACATTTGTGATACATGTTTTGCTTTTAAATTGCATAATTACTTATAGTCTATGTTTACTATTCATATTTTAGGTGACATATAGGTCCAATGGGCCGGGTGTCTATTGCTATAATACAATAAATTGTATAATTATGTAAATACTTTGTACACATGTCACTATAATAAACGATGTACTTTCTTACTTAGCTATTGTAAAGATGAATCGCAAATGGAATCGTTGCAATTAATACACACTATCTAGGTGACTGAACAGCAAAATGTCATTTTGAAGATAGGCTTTTCTTGCAGCATATTATTTTGATCTTTTGCAATAAAGATAATGTAAATGTTGCTTGTGAGGATAAATATCAAAGAGAGAGAGAGAATAAGTTGCAATAGGGACATACATAGCCACATACATAAAACAGTGCCTCTCCACACAGACCTCCGGGAAAAAAACAATCAATAAAACATAAGGCACTTGAGGAGGTTCAATGTTACATACGCAAGGGAACAGGGGCGCAAGGAATGGCCGACAATAAGGGGTAACTGAAGAATCAAAGAGGACAACCAGGGGATATTAATGTATGGGAAAGGTCAAGACAACCGGCAACAACAGGCCGAAACCTTTGAAACTGGTCATTAATCGATATTGGCTCCATGCTATATAACCGAATATACTCGAATCATCAAGAATGATCTCCCCTGATTACCGGCTTTGTTTAAGCCATTTCTTCTAACTTGGATTGCCTCCCTTCCACACGAAAGCGACACCTGTCAAACTGGTCAATAATCAATAATGGATATTGGCTCCATGCTATAACCGAATATACTCGAATTAACGACTCTTGATCGTTATCGTTAGCGACTAACTTAGCCGGCCCACCTCACGGTACGTTGCATATATTAATCAGAAGCAAGGTTAGAGTTTTAGATTATTGCTTGATGTAGAGTTTTGTCAGAAATGTGTCAAAGAAAAGTCATAACGTTTATATCTAGTCGGAAAACAAGTTTGTTTATTCAAACCCATGTGAAGAGAAAGCCGTCGAGTAATTATACGCCTTGTCTAATTGAATATATTTTGCATTCCACGCAAGACACAGATTTGTAATAACGAAGGTTAGCATAAATTATTTCTAGCGTTCATTTCTTGCCAACTATTTCTCGTAGAACAAGATGCATTCAGATAAACATCTAACATTCTGAACTAACTTTCAAATCTGTTGTAGAAGAGACGTTGACGAGATGTTGTATTTATTAGTCGTTAGCATATTATGATGAACATTTATAAGCACTTCCGGGCTACATATCACGTGTAAGATCGCCCTTATCAGATGGAAGCTGGCTTCAAAGAAAGTACATTGTTGACGCTGAAACGTGCCACATCAATGTCGGGTTGCTATCAGATTCAAAATATAAGCATCGATTTGTGCTACTCTTGTGTGGTTCCGCGTATCAAGTATCTCCGCAAAAAAGCGAACACGCACTTTTGATATGTTATGTGCATTATCTACATCATTGTATTTACAACGGAATGCAGAACATTCATGAAGAAAACGAACGTATAAACCGGAGGATAATAGTTTTAAAAGGCAATTTATTTGTTTCTAGTTATCCCTTATGGTCGGCCATGCCATTCCTTGCGCCTCTGTTCCCTTACGTGTGTACCCTTGAGCCTCATCAAGTGCCTCATGTTGTGTTTTCCCGGAGGTCTATGTGCATGGGGAGACACTGTCTTATGTATGTGGCGTTCCCTGTAGCAACTTATCCTCTCTCTTTCATAACTGAAGCTTATGCCTATCACTCTTAAGTGACTTAAACATTAGGTTCTTTTTTAGTACTTGCGTGTAGCGTACGTAGACTACTAGTCCACTTAGGAGAGAAGATTGAAGATGTAAATATGGAGGGAAATGCGTCTGTTTTCGTCAAAATTGGAGGCAACACTTCCTTGCCTTCCTAATACAGTCACCTGTCTGCCATTTGGGTTTCTGACACGCTACCTGAATATTCGTATGTCGATTTAAACACGAGTGTCTTTATTAAAAGTGTAAAAACTTAGTTTTATTTGTAATAGATTACTTTATATGTATAATTAAACCAAAAAGTTCACTGAAAACAAACCCTGTCTATTACATGTACTATTAAATTGATCAAAAACGCTTCATCGTTATACGGCTAATAATATATGAATCTCGGGCACGAAAAGATACATATAGATATTAACTTGGCCAAGAAGAAAAACAATGCATAAATGTATGGCCTTTCCATGCTTACCGCACGATGAAGTAAGGCGTAGCTACTTTGTATAAGTCACACTTGGTAACTGCATACAACATGTTCACTAATTACGACTAAGCATGGAATGTAATTTTTCTGTTCACACATGTGTACGTCCAGGAAAAAAGATCAAACGCTTTGATTTCTGCATTCGCAAGATTATTTACCTTCGTATAATGTCTCAATATGACAGCTGGTTTGTTCCAAGTGCCTGTTTTTATACATTATTACGATTATGAGTGTTGCTCTGCATTTAATCTATGAGTAGAATCATTAATACACCTGGCAGTATTCCGTCAAGGTGCGTATCAATCCATGTCTTCATTTCTAATGTAATTACGAGTTATAGTCTATATAACCTTGAACATATTTTTTATTTTTGTTGTACAACACATTGTGTACAGGCACTTTATTCTTACGGCGTTCTACCTGTATAATTTCCACTTCCTTAATCCAATCCGAAATATGTATGTATGTAGCTTCTTGTATTGTCGCCCGTGTCTTCATTAAGGCGTAAAAACATGCTTGTTTCTGGTTTCCCGACCTACCCTTTTTTGCTCCGATCCTAGAACATTTTTTCGCGTGTTAACATTTTTTTGTTATTTTTTTTTTCCTTTTTCTGTAAAATTTCTTGGTTTGAATTTTTCTGACCAATTTTTTAGACGCTTTATGAGTATTCCAGCTATAGAGCATTACATTCCCCTTGATAAACATTAAATTTGCTTCGTTTGAAAAAAATATCCAAAATGAAAAATTCGACCTACCTACCCTATTTTTTTCGGGGCATGAAACCTGAAATAAACATATTTTTAGACCTAATTCGTTCGTTCAGCTGTACGTGCCTACGGTCCGTTAGTCATTATGTGCCTTTACCACTGAGTTTGCCCCTTAGTTATTGTAGTAAACATCAGTTTGTCTATGTCTTCGCACATTCATCCATTTGATCGTTCATTTGGGAGGGGGGGTGTATTTGCGTTTATTTATCGCCACTGGTGTCCCATATGGGTGACGCCTCCGAAAGAATGTTAGTAATTTTAGATTTTTGGAGGAAAGTGCATGATACAGAAGATGCCTCAGTTAAAGAAACACCCCTGGTTCTATTACGCTCCCGATGTAAAACATCTTAAAGTCTTATCCGAAAGTCTGTTAGCACTGTTTGTGGTGGAGCGGTGATCGAACCTGCGACCCCTGGATTACTAGTCCAGCGCGTTACCACTGGACCATGGATCCGCTTCTGTTATCTGTGCACAAATGCGGTCATTTATATGCTTCCTTCATCATGTGATTACTCTCTCAAAACTTACTAATCATATTTCTACAGAAGTATTTTTTCTTTGAAATTCTTGCAATTAAAAAAGAAATCTATGGAACTTACGTCTACAAGTTTTACCCTACATTACAAGCCCACAGACCACACAAGCTCAGAGATAAGATTTCGTGTATTATTCTGTTAAAAAATAGGAATCACATCGATTAACATCAAGATTAAAACCAGAAGTATATCATATGTATGCTATACTAGAATTTATCACCCTGCAATACAATAATTTATCACCCTGCAATACAATAATTTATCATCAAGTTCGGCTCTATTTAATTGAAATGAATGGTTTTCCACCCGTTCTGGATTCCAAACATTGTCAGTCATATAAACTTGCCTCGTTCCATTCGGATTAAATTTTAAATCGTTATACGAGGGGTAGTTGTCCGGTGCTTGCGAGAGTGCCAGTTGCTTTTGGTTGATACTTAATTCCATAATATAACTGACCGCCATAATTATATAAGTGAAAAGGACCTTAAACCAATGAAAAGAAATATCTTTTAAAAAAAGATGGTCGGCGCTATCTAAAGGTAAAGATTTGTTGTGCAACATAAAAATGCCGAGATGTTACGATTGCTGGTCACTCCAGATCCAAAATGGATTTCTGTAAACTCACCGAAATTCATTGGAGTTCGGTAAGGTAACGTACCCGTAATCGAAAGATTAACCAATCCGCGTCAATGTTACAAACGTTGTTCGATTGAAGAGGCGTTGGTTTAGTAGTTAACGTAAGATTTGATTGGTTGACACAACACTGATATGCAAATACCAAAGCCATGTTAGTACGGATGTGTCGAAAAACAGAACATGAACCAAAATAACAAACGCACTCATGAACAACACTGACATTATACTCCTCATAATTGTTGTTGTAAAAACAACAGTACATTAACAAATACACAGGTAAATATTGGTAATTAGTTACGTCATCTCCGGATGACGGAAACATTTACAAATGTACGATGTACTTGGTTTTGACAAGTATAAATTACATTAATTTAATTCTCTTGTGCGATCTATTTGAAGAATGTATTTACATTTATTACTGTAGCTGTGCTTTCAAACGTAAAATTACTTGATGACTTAACTCTCATTAAGTTTATGGTTAAATTGTTTCTCTTTAAATAATTATGTTCAAAGTCAAACCTGATTCAAACTATTTGTTTGATGTGAAAAATGAAATATTATGCTATGATTTGGAACAACATTTTGGAATTCTTAGAATGTAGGTGCAGTTTTTTTTCTTACTTTTTCTCTTGGAATATTTTGTAACAATTTATTGTTTGTAAAACCATCCAAGATTACGTGCACCATCCAAGATGAATTTGAGGAGAATAACTAATCATTGCTTTTTTCACATTAACGTTTCATTTGAACATTTATACTTTTTTGATAGCTCAAATCGAAAGTTAATAATTATTAAAATATGAATTCACGTATTACCATATATTCCATTTATATTTGCACTTAGGCCTAAACATTATGTTGCAGGGTACATGCCCCAAAAAAGAGGGTAGGTAGGTCATAAAAACTTTTTTGGAGATTTTTTTATTTTCAATGGAATCAAATTAAACATAGTTTTAATAAAGAATATAATTATGTTAAAAGACAAATCCCCTTTCGCTTTTAACATGGATAATGTTTTATCAAGATGAATATTATGCTCTATAGCTGGAAGATTCGTAAAGCGTCTAATAACTGGGTAGAAATATGAATCTAAAGAAACATTCACACAGAAATTTTACCAAAAAGAAGAAAACTGTTAACACGCGAAAACTGTTCTAGGGTCGGGGCAATAAAATAGAGCACGTCAGGAAATCTGAAACAAACATATTTGTTTTACGCCTTACATATGCGAACATTGAATTCAACAAATATAAATGAGCTTGTTCAATCAGACACGATACGAATAGTCGTTTGAATGAGGAATAATAACAACATAACAACATAACAACAACAACAACAACAAACACTTAATTGATTTTGACTACTCTCAAAACAATAAGCAGTATCATTCACAAACGTGGTGTAATTTATGTCTTCCTACTAAGTTCAGGTGCTGAATAAAAATAAAAAGTAGACTTTACGATTAAGCGGGATTTACGATTACAGAAAAAATCGTAAAATTAACCGTTACGGTCAGAGCCCTTAGAAACGACCGTGATCTTACTGTGGCGATGGCTGAACATGTA
This sequence comes from Mactromeris polynyma, assembly GCA_032209605.1. Taxonomy (NCBI): domain Eukaryota; kingdom Metazoa; phylum Mollusca; class Bivalvia; order Venerida; family Mactridae; genus Mactromeris; species Mactromeris polynyma. The sequence goes on from JASFXZ010000012.1 coordinate 10,251,494, forward strand.
GCAATGAACTTAATGTGTTAAATACGCGATTTCTCTAGCACTAATATATTGTCCGTAACTATTGTTAAAACATCTTTAAGTCAGTTTATTACCCAGGCCTCGGTACAGCAGACAGCTTTAAACGGATTGATATCAATGTTTTCGTCAATTTTACCTACCGTATAAATGCCAAGAGACGCAGCGTTACGCAAATTTGAAATCTTTAATGCCATTCTTTACCCATAATCCCCGTGAAAATAGGCAATAAATGTTTATATTTCAACTTTATTTCGCGTAATACGACAGTATATTACACTTAAAAGTAGGATGATATCACCTTTAAAGCCCACGTAAGTAAGGTGTTTGGTAAGTTGACGCATTTTTGATCTACACTAATTTGTTGTTAAGGTAAAATTAAGAGGTTGAATTTATCGCGTAAGGACACGACCATGTCGCTGAAAAAAACACACGATTTTCTTATTATCTGATAACGTTTGTAGTAGAGAATTTGATAAATTCGACATACTGTTGATATTACCCCTGTCATACTTTAATAGCTATAGCTGGATCATTATGAGCGCTTGTCCAAACAGTTTTTGTAGGAAATATTGTCTGAAATTTAAACACTTTGCACTAATTGACAAAAAACTTACTTCAAAACCACCTCACTATTATAATAGTTAGAATCACCTCATCAATAATAACCAGTTTCTACTTTGTCGTCCACATTATAACTCGGTAAATAGACCGAAAGAAAACGGCGCAACAAAACATCTCTAACCATATATAAGGAAAAGTAACAAACCATTCTTAGAATGTACAGTAAAACCTCACTTAAAGACTACCTCAATTATAAGACCACTTTAAAATTAAGGCCATACTTTTCAAGTTCATTCTAACTGTTCCGCTCTTTATTCAACTTCGATATTAAGACCACCTCAATACTAATACCAATTTTCAAGGGTCCCAAGGGTGGTCGTATAATTGAGGTTTAACTGTAAATACCATGGTCAACCAAATGTTGGAGACGCAGTGGTCGAGGGGTAGAGCGCCTGACTCCTGATCCGAAGGTCGTGAGTTCGAGCCCCACGATTAGCGGGGTTTGATCACGAACTTCAGAATCCCAAAATTAGGCGCGAGTACTGGTTGGTAGCCAGGAAGCAGTCATCGAGAGTGATTAGCATAAGTTGTAAGAACTTGTTTCACGATCGATGTAAAATAAATAAGTTAAAGTTTAAACCAAATGTGTCTGTATGTATGTCCAATCATTGCTTTAGTCTAATATATTTCTCTATGTTATTCTTAATTCGAATCACAACTTATTAATAACTACTAAACATTTCATTTTCTGTATGAGGAGCGAACTATATACTTGCATGTATATACACTCGACGATGTTGATATCTTGTTTCGAAATGATTCTACACATTTTTTGTTTTCTATCACCAAAACCAGGGAGTTCAGACGCATTGACATTGGCCATGGAAATGCATAAGTAACTAGGATTACGTTCGGTACATTTGATCCTAGATCTTTGAAATCAGCGACTTTTTTTATCGGGCGCGATTAATCCTTTTCTTCGGTGACGGTGTGTTTGCATCTTTACTCATTTATTGCAAATTAAAATGAATTATGCTTGAGTGCATGATAAGTGTTTTACATTTAACAAGATTTCTCTCAATGGGCAAATACATATTTATTTTATTACATACGTAAGTACGTATTTATAATTTGTTTAAGATTGCAGTTCTATAATTCAAAATCGAAACGTTGGGTGATTGCTGATTTTGCAATATTTCGATTTACCAATTCACCAAGTAGATCATATCGTTTATGCAATTAATTTACAGTCAAGTTGTATCATGGCCATTGTGATAAGTATTAAACCATGATAATACGTCTTGGCAAACCATAGTAATTTGTCCGTTTGGAATACGCAAAACCACACTATTAAGGAGGCGGTGTGGTCAAGGTGTAAAGTGCCGGTCTTGTTAGCCGGGTGTCGTGAGTCCGAGAGCTGCATTTGGTTGGGTTTAATAATAAATTTCACAGTCCCTTGATTTGACACGACTTCTGGTTAGTAAGTCAGGGAGCATTCGTCGACAGTAATAAGAAAACCCGTTTACTTTTATTGTAGTTATACGTTTAGAACTTTGTGATGTAGCCATTACAAGCAACAGATCATTGCAATTTCATACAGTCATGCGATTGTGACCAACAATCGTGTATTTTCTTCAATCATTCAAGAAACACGACGGATAGGTCAGATAAAAAAATAAAAAGTACTCCTTTTCTCGAATGGTTGGAGAAAGTGTAGTAATACAGAGCAAAATCACATTACAGCGACGAACTATTTTAATCGGATGCTCTTACTGGGTGTATTAGTGTTTATATGTATTTCATTACAAATAAACACACTCCATCGTTTGTTTTCAAAAATTCGATCGAAGTAAATGCCGTAAATACCGTACTTTTCCGTAGACGGTGGTCACGGTGGTCATATTTTCATTCTTCGATTCTAAAATGTCTTCTTTAATTGTCTTATAGTGCAGCTGTTTCTTACATTGATAATTACAGCATTTTATTAAACACTGAATCATTTTACAACTTTTAATACTATTATGAAGAGATAATAAACTGGAATCGGTTGATACAGTATGAATGAATTAAATGCAGCAATATTGCAAAACGATTTATTTGATGCATTACAGAGATAAGTACGAATTTATTTGCGGTTTGGATCAAAGCCAATATCTTCGAAATCAGACTTCCCTTTCCAACGTGTTTACAATCGCGGTTCACGAATGATACCTCCGTCGATGACAAATATTGAAATTAATATTGAACCTGATTTCAAAATGTGTCCGTTCAGAATGATTGTACAGTAAAACCTCACGTAAAGACCACCTCAATAATAAGACCACCCCAATAATAAGACCACCTCAATAATAAGATCACCTCAATAATAAGACCACCTCAATAATAAGACCACCACAGTAATAAGACCACCCCAATAATAAGGCCACCTCAATAATAAGACCACCTCAAAAATAAGACCATCTCAATAATAAGACCACCTCAATAATAAGACCACCTCAAAAATAAGACCACCTCAATAATAAGACCACCCCAATAATAAGACCACCTCAATAATAAGACCACCTCAATAATAAGACCACCTCAATAATAAGACCACCTCAAAATTGAGAACACAATTTTCAAGTCCATTTTCACGGTTTTGCTCTTTATTCATTTTCAATATCAAGACCACCTCAATATTAAGACCAGTTTTCAAGGGTCACTGGACTCAATTGTGGTCTTATTACTGAGGTTTCACTGTATGTTTTACTTAAAATACGTCTTGAGCAAAGTGATATCCTTTATTCGCTACATTTTCCCCAAAAAGCGTCTATCGACTGAGAACATCGTAGTCATTTAGGGGCGGATTCTAATTGAAAAGGGATAGCATGGGAAAGCCTGGCGCGATATTTACATAACTGGCACTCTAACACGCCGGAGTCTATCAAATTATTCGGAACGTATTTGCAAAGGTGTTGACGTACGAGGGAGATAAATACTGGTATTTTCTATAACTCAGAATAACGTTAAATTATGTTTGCCTGTTTGTATCATTTGGATAAACGCAATGTTCTGTTGTGCCAGCGGACCAGAACTCGGTCCGGTCCGGAATGACTGGTCGTTAGCCTAACGGAAGTGACAACGTTTGGCGGAAGTAGATGGGTCTACTTCACTTTATGTCCGAAGCTTGGTGGCGACGGATGTGCACGAGGTAGAATCGATACAAATATAGAGTAATCCGAGAGATTATTGACTGCAGCCAGACACGATAGGAGTAGTAAGTATCTTACCTATCTTGTTTTGTAAACCGGAGATTCAATAGTTCAATATTTTTTAGCAATATATGAACACAGTTTCGATTGACAATAACTACGCCATACTCGTACTAATGTCGTCAGTCCCGATGAGTTCGAGCCAAAGAGAATCCACTGATGGTATGGCGGTCTGTTGTGCCAAACATAATTTTAATTCAGTTTTCAAGATGCAATATATTCATATACTTTTAAATATATCACAATTGAAAGAGGAGTGTAAAAAAACACAATATATTCCAATGGTATGTACTACTAGACACATCTTCACGAAATGGCATACATAATCAGAAGTAAGCCTTTAACAATATAACCGATTGAAAATATCTTTCTGTACCATATTACCAACAGACAGAACTTGTAAAATTACCCGATTGTTAAAAATGTTTTTTCAGTTTTATGATTTACGAACATCTTTCTTCAACAAATACGGATCAATTGTTTTAACTATAAGAAATATGTTTTTCATGTTTGTTTAGGTAACAAAACATAATGTTACTTTAAAATAAACTATTCTAGATCACTTCGAGAATTAAGAAATTGAAACATGCTATATTCACATTCCTTGCGTTTTACGACATGGGAGATAACTAAGTTTATACAAAAAATGAACTACTACGGAATGATCTCCCAGGAAATCAATGATGGGTTTATTAATCAGAAATGTTACTGTAACATTACAGCTACTAGGCATCTTCTGAAAAGTCGGTACCGGTGAGTGCCTTGTCAGGAAATATATGATATTTTCTCTCTTAGCCTTGAACTGTTCTGTAACAAAACGACAAACACTCTGCCGACATAACTGCCACATGACATTTGCCATCTAGTCATTTCTGCAAAGTGGTCTTCGTTTAAAACCATTGTAATCAGATTTAATAACTTTCAAGATTTCTATATAAAACATGGTGATCATAGTCTGATAAAGGATTAGAAAGTTTATATATTCTTTTATATAGATATCCTAATGTGATATTTATGAAAACCAAGAACTTATGACGTTGAGCGCAGGAAAACTTCCCTTCCGACATTATGTATTAAACTACTTGTACGTATGCATCACAAGTTGCATTCACAACCGTATTTCACAATGCGCATCTGCTGTGCAAACAAATTACTTAACGGATTACATGAATCGTAAACATACTATCAGAACCAGGTTCGAAGTAAAATTCCTTTTCTGCAATTCAGCATCATCCTTTTTGTCAAGCTAAGTCATCGGTGCAGTGGCAAATGTTACTGACAGGTGTTTAGGTGTCATCTCAAGCATATCAAAATGAAGTCAATAAAGTATTTTGTGATAATATATCATTTTTGTTCCTGCACTGGTTTGATTTTATCATGTTTTGTTCCTAAACAATGTTAAATGTCTAAATATATACTATCAGGGCTCATTTGCAGGGTCATTAGACTGTTTTACTATATGCAGCATTACACATCGGCTCATTTGTTTCACTTAGGTCTATATTTTTTTGAAAGACCTACCAGAACAAAAGAATGCACGTGGACAGGTATGTTCTTCTACTTAGACCTGCCCACGTGCACAGAAAGCCCTGGCTACGAGAATTTGTCAATGGCACGAAATTCCAACAAAGTTTTATGTCAACGTTTTACTTAATAGGTTACAACATTAACATTTTAAATCACTGTTTACTCACAAAAACTCGTGTTCAGAAGAGTAATATTTTCTGACTGTTACTTTGTCCTCCGTGCGGCGATAAAGACAGTTTCATAATAAATCTCTGTTAATAAGATGTTGCAAAATACTACAGACACTATAGCATATATAACTACTGTTCCACTTGGTACTAAAACTTTCAGCCGACTCGGCTGTTGCACAAGGTAGCCCTCTGGTCTACCAGTCAGAATGTCCCAGGTTCAAATCGGCGTGTTGGACCGGCTACAGTCACCGTGGTGATTTAATAAAATAATAGGTATGAGGTCATTTGCCTTCCACTGCTGATTCAATTTGAAAGTAGGGCAGATGTCGGTAGCTAGCAGTCAAAGCGAGCAATGCAATGCTTATGAAACCAAGGTTTCCTTTATAGATTGCCAACGTCTTTAATTGTCCACCGCTGTTGATAAAGCGTTAAACCTAGCAAAACAAAAACAAAACTAAAACGTAAAACGACTGTTTAACATTCAAATTCACTTCACAACTGAACAGCGTGACTGCTGTTAATACTAGTCTCAAAGGTTTGAATTGAAGGATATGCACATAAACGTTATTTTCTCATCTTTGCAGTGCACAATTCATGCATATTCGAAACCTATGTTAAGGAAATCGAATAACATTGTATTTCCAATCTTTCATTTTACAGTTCCCTCATTCTACATTTCCCTATCGTCTCAGCAAAATCATCGTTTAGTTGAATTAATAACAAGACATTTTACGTTAGCTTTCGTGAGTGGTGTGACGGTGTGTAAGTCGGATATCGACCTCGTTCATCACGGGCTTCTTGCAAACCTCCAGCGCTTTCGTGCTCTCGGCTTTACACGAAGCCCGTGGACATGTCTTTCTTTGACAGAAAGCCCCCTTTCTCGGTTGATATCCTATACATATGGTGATAAGTCTGCGTGCGACGGACATAATTTGATTACATATTTGTTGTCGTTAGGGTCGTCGGAGACGTCGTTTACACGACATTTGATGAAAATATTGCCGTCCATGGACCACGCTCCAACTAGTTTTAATCTTTAATGAGTTTGAGAGCTTCAAACAGGAGTTGTGATCTTTCAAGATCTTTCGTAAGATGCTCGTTTATGAATGTTTTATGGTTTCCAAGTTCGTCGTTCTTGAGCAGTTTGAGTAGTGTTTATTGTCTAGCTCGATACGTAGACAAATAAACGGGTATGTCTGACGGCCCTTTAGTTTTTTTTTGTTTCCTTGTTCTGTGACATCTGTCTATTTCGGACAGGGTAACGCCTGTTTTTATTGTGGCACATAAGTTCATGACAAGCGTGTCAGGATCCTCCCCTGTTCGTTCAGCAACGCCAGAAATGCGCAAGATGTTACGCTTGCCATGCTGTTCATCAGCGTTCTGTTGCTGTTCAAGGACGTTAACACGCTTCTCCAACGCTAGATTCATGTCATTTACCTTTTCCAGGGAGTCGATACATTTTTGTTAGCCTTGTAAAAAGGCGTCAACAATAGTTTTGATAGGTGATTCCATCCTTGATTGGAAGGAATGGTATCAGACAATGCTGCAGAAATTGCCACAATGGCGTCTCGCCAAGGGTTATGTTCGATGGAGTAGGCGCTCATATTTTTCTTGGAAGCTCACTTGTCTTTGGAGAAACACTACCCACTCTTTGCAGTTTTGAATTCGTTTAAAGATTGAGTTTCTGAGAGGAAATGTCTCGCTCACTTACTTTCAGCCTTCAAATGTGCCCTCCATAAAAACTAACTGAAGTTTTTCTTCTGTTTAATATCGGTTAACGTCAACCAACCTTAAATCTTCCATACACATCTACGTCTAGATTGTAGCTTTCTTAACTACGTCCTCCATCGGAGGTAACTTTAGATTCGTCGCTTTGTTCATGCGGATGCATCGAAACCACTGACCACTACCTCACTAAATGCCCGATTATACTCACGTACTCAATTTCCAAACAATTTACCCTGTTCTCTTGCCACTAATTATTTATATCGTTTCGAAAGATCAAACGGTCAACAAAACGAAGAAGTTATACTCAAGGTTTATAGTTTCATGCTGGTAACTAGGCGTTTTTAGCGAAGTGATTCATCAGAATCAACTGCTACAGTAGGCGAAGTCCGCCTACTCGTCCAAAGCCTATTGATCTGAACCGCCAACTTCTCATGTATACTCCATTCATTGTCTAACAAAACATAGCGGTAAGCATTTGCGATATCAGGTGGAAAACGGAAAGCTGCTATTAACATTTGCAATTACACAAATGTCTTCCTACTTCGCAGCCAAACAAGAGACGAAATCATGACATACCATGGGTAATGCAAGTGTAATGATCGAGTTTCGTTCGAGGCGAAATCCGTTGAATAGTTACGATTTACAGAAAATATTCTAAAATGAATAAATTCACATACTTTTTGTTATATAATCGACTGTTGAATATTTATGATTGAAATTAATAACGACTGATAAAAAATACAGTTCAATAAAACAAAATGCAGCGGTAAGTATGAACGAATCACTTACTTATGCGCATGCGCAAATAAATGTTCGTCAATGTTGTTGTGTTAATTTTATGACAAGACATAATGTGGATACCAACAAATATTAAACCTCGCCAAACAACATGGTGACTTTTCGCGAAATCTTTGCATCGCAGAAATAGCTGTTTGACTGTATTCTTCAATATACAAAGTATTTCAATACCAAATACATGAACATACACAGAATAACTAATTATAAATTATAATATCATATTAAAGGAAATAAAAATTTAATTAAAAGCATGTAAAAATACATAACTCTTCCCTGTCTTACAGTTTTTATACATACATGTAGTTGAAATATGATACATAATGGAAATAAAATAGAACAGCAATAAATTGTCAAGAAATATCAATCAAAAATGTTCCCACATAAAATCTACTCATCACCATTCTTTCTAACACAGCTACTAAATGTTCTAGGAGAACTCATCACCCGTGAACCTACACTCTTCGTCTTTCTCTGTACATCTCCTTTGTTGTACCATGCAGTTATCTTCCCCTTGTGTACATTCTGTGGTTTCATTTCTCTGTCACAGTTACCGTTGTCGGTTCCAGCACATTCAACATTTGTCTTCATCTATGCAAGTTCTTCCATCTGATTGTAAAGATACTGTGCCATTTATGATATCGGTGCTGGATCATTGCGTGGTATCTATGAGAAACGGTTAACTTTCAATTGTTTGGCTGGGAACAATACTGGAGTCATTGTCAGGTCTTTGGTTTGACGAGTATGAAAGGTTTAGATTGACAAGTATATTCACATATTCTGCATAAGGTCAGAAAAGGGAAGCATTTAAACACTAAATGTTTACATTCACTAAAAACCGAGTGTCGCATGACAATCAGATGACACGTACACCATTCGCGACTGCTATGCAACCTAACTCGATTAAACTATCTTTGAAGTCCTGTTACGAAATCTCTCAACAAATTTAAGAATGAACGTATCTGTTGTGAGTTCGTTTGAACACATTTCATTCAAATTTGCATAGCAGTTTCGATAATGGTTGATTGTTGCCATCGTTGTATTCATATTGACGCTGCAATGATACAAAACATTGTTTAGTGCAGACATTTGAAGATGAAGTCATAATGTTCAGTGCAACCTGCAACATAGGTCATGCAATGTACATACTGTTAGTAAAGAACTTATTCATACAAGCAAAACATACAATGTTCCATATACAGAGTGTTAAAAATGATTGTTCACACAATTTGAATATCTGTTTCATTTAGAACTCTCATACAGAAGAAACTATATAGCAACATAGCAATAAAGAATATTAAACAAGAAATATCTTTAAAAAAGATGGTCGGCGCAACTTGAAGTTTGCAAATTGGTAAAAAATGCCTGAATGTCATTCAATTACGATATACTACAAATACTCGAGACCTGTAAGGGGAGATCACTGCGTTGGAGACTGCATCAATCGTAACTTCTTGGCGGTATTCGGGAGAACCAATAATGCCGAGGTGTTCCGAATGAGACTGCATAATAAATAACTCCGTATAGTAGTGTGATCATAGACACAGTATAGTCTGTTTCAATATAGTTCAACATTACTTATTGCGTAAGTCGTGAACTCACACATCCATGTTAATAAACTTGTAACATAGCGATTTATCTGATTAAAAGAATATAAATGTTCGCGACTGGTACATTAAACCAAGAAAGTCTTCTTAATTCCAACACCAGAGAATTCCCCGTGGTGATGAATAACAAGGCTACTTACTGGATAAATCTTGAAATACACTATAGACAATGGTAACCAATCTGCTTCAAGGTTACAACTACTTTTAAATTGAAGAGAAATTACGCGAAATTGCCTTGGTGGTTAATGTAAGATTTGATTGGTTTACAGAACACTGAATATGTAATTAGCAAAACCATGTTAGTACGCATGTTAGTACGGCTGCGCCGAAAAAAACTATAATTCAAACTTTGTGAACGAACTTTTGTAACACCCTGTATATGCTCAGAACATTTAATAACGCATAATGTGGGATTTCTAAATTTTCACTGACTTGCTTTAAGGATACACGAAAATAACTTGACAATATTTGATTGCATGTGTACGCAACATGTAAGCCAAATTTAAGGACAATCGAAACGTATTTTAATAAATAAAATGAGTTTCAAAAGTAATAAAATAAAATTTAAAGAAGTATGGTTGGTACGGAATTGTGCGTTTTTAAATGTACTGAGTATATATTTACTTATAAGAGAAAAGTAAAACAGCCAACATTGTAAGAAAAAGGAATCAATGATGAACATTTAAACCCGCGTTACAAATTTAACTTAAAGAGGCTGAAATTGCACTTTTTACAACACACCATTCTCACTGGAACCACACTAACAATATTAACTTCGACAGGAATGATTGAAACAATCATCAATCTATCATCATTGTAGAACAAAACCTGCATGTTTATGTTTGCCGTATTTTTAGACTTCTATTATATAAACGTATGGTAGAGAAACCCTATGCGATTTCTTCGCCCTTTATTTTGCACCAATTATAGAATCGTACATCTTTCGACTGTATGTTACTCATGACAAAGTCAAATTTGAGCACCGTGCGTCATTATTTTCATGCAACAAGCTTTTATTTTCTTGATAATATATTCCCATAGCAATAATACACTAATTCCGGTACTTTTTCATGGAATACATTAACCAGTCAAATCGTACTGTGCGGATAAACGAAAGTAGACAATTGACTAATATTCAGCTATATTAAATAGACGTGAAAACGTGTCAGTTCTGTTACTTCATTATCAGGGTGGGGAAACATGTGACTTTTTTGTTTACTACGCAGCACGAAAAGCTTGCGGCCGATCACAAAACGGTACGTTATTTTGCAGTTTTTGTTTGTTAGAAATTGTTTTTAGTTATAGCATAGCGCCTAAAACCTGGTCATCCAAAATCCGGTTGCATCGATGCCAATGTCGACACATAGATCTCTGTAGTTTTGCCGGAATGCGTGTGACAAAAGTTTAAGCGAGGCGAAATGTTCTCCAATTTGTTTGTAGCACGCATTCCGGCAAATCTTCCGAGATCACTGCGTCGATATGGGCATCCGCAAGCTTTTCGTGCCGCGAAGTGAACACAAAAGTCCCGTGTTCAACCTATCTGATTGTATAAGGCATTTATCACGTCATTTTACAAGATAAATACATCACTTGTCGAAATTTGGTATATCTCACAAGTTTCTGAGAGCTCTAAAATAGCTACATCTCTGAAACTTCCGGGGGCTATGATATGGACTTCGGTATGCCCTGGACCTCCGGAGATCATGGCTGTCCCCAGGTAAACAACCCAGTATAAATGCTCTGGACCGGAAATGTAATACAGCGGCGTCATTTCTAAGACAATAGCACAGCCCCTGGAAGTTTCTGAGATTTAGCTGTTTAGAGCTCTCAGAAACCACTTGTGAGACAAACCCGCTACTTTTTAATAAAAACGATGAAGGAAAGTGATGCACTACTCGTTCTCTTTCTAATTCTTACATATTTTGATACGATACACATGCATATTTAAAGGTCAGAATGGGATGGTTCCCCGACCTGTATTCATCATAGGGCGGTCTGGGAGAATAAATGGAGTAATTCTATTTTCAGGACCCAACAAAAAGACACTGCATTCAAGATTAAAAATCGTCTATCGGTCTTTCGCGTACCCGATATACCTCACGGACCCACAGAACCTCAATTTATCGTTGCTGGTTGTAATTTTGGTACTGGGGGAATAACAAATTTAACATTTCAAAATATCCAGTGCCACAAGCCGGGATCAAACGAAGGTCCTTTAAGTTTTCAGTTCAGTCGACGTAATATGATATTTACATTTAATGTGATATATATCTTACTGGTAAGTTTATTTTGATGAATACATTTGCGCCGCTGTACGATTTCCAACCTCTTCTTTAAGTGACATCATTTCCAGAAAACGTCAACTGTGACGTCACCACGTACTGACAGTAAGCAATATTTGCCTTATATAAGAGGTTGGAAATCGTACAGTGGTGCTCATATTAAACAGAACCCTGGACCTCTGGAATCTTATTCAAATGGCATCACCACTGGACTTGCGACCCACCATATGTATAAAGAACAGTCATGCAATGTAAAAACTTCTTCACTACCATCAAGTTCGTTGTCGGAATAAAGGATAAAATAATTTCACCAAACTTTACGATTTTATATTACTTAACCAACATATTTTTATGATGGTTAAACAAAATTGGGACATTTAGCGGAGGAACACAGTTTTGCGACAAGGTACTGCATAATATGATCGCGGTATATGGGTTTGCGAGTTTGATACAACGTCTAGCTTTAACCATGAGACATATATCATGGGTTCAACATATAGCCGTTGGTGCGAAATTTCTCGGTGGTGCGACATTTCGCGGTGGGGCGACATTTAACATTGGTGCGACAGTAAGCGTTGGTGCGACATTTAGCGTTGGTTGCGACATTAAGCGGTCGTGCGACAATTAACGGTGGTGCGGCATAAAACGTTGGTTGTGACATATAGGGTTGATGCGTCATTTAGAGGTGGTGCGACATTTAGTGTTGGTGCGACAATTAGCCGTGGTGCAACATATAACGTTGGTGCGACATTTAGCGGTGGTGCGAGTCATTTAGCGGTGGTGCGACATTAAGCGGTAGGGCGACATATAACGTTGGTTGCGAAATTCAACAGTTGTGCGACAATTAGCGGTGGTGCGAGATTTAGCGGTGGGGCGACATATAACGTTGGTTGCGACATTTAGCGGTGGTGCGACTTTTAGCGGTAGGGCGACATATAACGTTGGTTGCGACTTTTAGCGGTTGTGCGTCCTTCAGCGGTGGTGCAACAATTAGCGGTGATGCGACATTTAGCGAAGGTGCAATATATAGCGGTGGTGCGACATAAAACGTTGGTTGCGACATATAACGTTGGTTGCGACATTTCGCGGTGGTGCGACATTTAGCGGTGGTGCGACATTTAGCGGTGGGGTGACATATAACGTTGGTTGCGTCATATAGGGTTGGTGCGTCATTTAGAGGTGGTGTGACATTAAGCGTTGGGTGCGACATTTAGCGGTGGGGCGACATATGACGTTGGTTGAGACATATAGGGTCTGTGCGTCATTTAGAGGTGGTGCGACATTTAGCGTTGGTGCGACAATTCGCGATGGTTCGACATTTATCGCCGGTGCAACATATAGCGTTGGTGCGACATTTAGCAGTGGTGCGATTTTAGCGGTAGGGCGACATATAACGTTGGTTGCGACTTTTAGCGGTTGTGCGTCCTTCAGCGGTGGTGCAACATTAAGCGTTGGTTGCGAAAATTTGTGTGGTGCGACAATTAGCGGTGGTGCAACATTTAGCGGTGGTACGACATATAACGTTGGTGCGGTGGTGCAAGATAGGGCGTTTGTGTGACATTTAGTGGTGGTGCGACATATAACGTTGGTTGCGACATTTCGCGGTGGTGAGACATTTAGCGGTGGAGCGACGTATAGCGTTGGTTGTGACATTTCGCGGTGGTACGACATTTAGCGGTGGTACGACAATTAACGGTGGTGCGACATATAACATTGGTTGCGACATTTAGCGGCTGTGAGACATTTAGCGGTGGTGCGATATATAACGGTGGTGCGACATTTAGCGTTGCCATAATGTCTGATATTAAGCAACACATATTATCTTAAACAGAAAACATACCTTATATAGCCCGGTCTTGGTTCAAATCTATGAGTATGGTATCCACTGGCTGTTATTCTCGCAGGAAGAACGATGTTCTTCATTCTTGATCTCGTTCCAAATAGGCCAGGTGTTCTTTTAAAGTAGCGCATAATATCGGATACGCTTCCCGTGATGTTGGAGGCAGGTTTCACATCTTTTAGAAACATATAAGATGAGAGTGGAAATCCACCAGCAGTCGGATACTTCTTCATCAAATATTTCTAAAGACAAAGTAATCTTTGTATATAAACAACAGAGGAATTAAAAAACATGCCGAGCATTAAACGAGTTACTTTGAATGACATTTGTAATAAACTCTATAAAATATTACCACGGATTGTAGATTCTATTCATAACATAAAACTTCATATTACCGAATCAATAAAAACACTGGACAGATAAAAGGTGACGCGGTCATAGAATTTAAGTCCCTGAAATGTTATTTTTAATATTTGATGCCCTTCATTATAAACTTAACAATTTTAATGTCAAACACAATTGTATGTCATGCTAAGAAGGCTTAGTGTATCATATAATCAAACGATATATTTATGACATTCGGCAGATGTCGTCATCATATCGCCATAGTGACGACACCATACAAAAAGCACAGGAGAAGGGGTTCTTGAAGTTTATATAACGTTAAAAATCAGGTTTAACATACTTACAGGAAGGATATATATTGATTTACTTGATTTAAAATATTTAGATGTGTGAAGCTAGCAACATTTACTTATTCGGCTTTAAACATTCAATATTCATTTTTTGTCATTTACTTATTCGACTTTAAACATTCATCATTCAATGTTTGTCATTTACTTATTCGACTTTAAACATTCAATATTCTTTTTTTGTCATTTACTTATTCGACTTTAAACATTCATCATTCAATTTTGTCATTTACTTATTCGACTTTAAACATTCAACATTCAATTTTTGTCATTTACTTTTTCGACTTTAAACATTCATCATTCAATGTTTGTCATTTACTTATTCGACTTTAAGCATTCTTTTTTTGTCATTTACTTATTCGACTTTCAACATTCAACATTAAATTTTTGGCATTTACTTTTTCGACTTTAAACATTCAATTTTTGTCATTTGCTTTTTAGACTTTAAACATTCATCATTCAATGTTTGTCATTTACTTATTCGACTTTAAACATTCAACATTCAATTTGTCATTTGCTTATTCAACTTTAAACATTCAACGTTCGTGCCATTTACATATTCAACGTTCAGCCTTCAACCTTCGTTCTATTTACTTATTCAATTTTTAGCATTAAACTTTCGTCATTTTTGCCTATTCAACTTTTAACCAACTTTTGTCACATTTACTTATTTTGCATATGAGCACTGCTATTGGATGTACAACCTCTTCTGTAAGTGACTAATTAAAAAACGCAACATGTGATGTCACTTTTTGCAAGCAAGAAACAATATTTACTCCATATGGTCACTTAGTTTTCATATTGTCATATGCATATGGGGCAATTAGTGTTTACTGTCAGTAGACCTACATGGTGACGTCACATGTGATGTTTTCTGGAAATGACGTCACTTGAGAAGAGGTTAGAAATCGACACATAGACGACACAGTGCATCTCAATGCCAGAACCGAATAATTTTCGAAGTTTGACTTGAAACCTGGATACAGGCAGGTGGAGATGGACGCAAAAGATGAAGAGAAAATGTAATTTTAAGTAGGAAATCTAGAGTTCTTCAAATGTAATAATGCACTATTTGGTTTATTCAACGTGCCCGCAACATTTCAGAGACTATATTGCTACCGTCAACTCTGATTCTAGTGGGCTATAACATAACGACTGTCGCGCAAACGTAAGTCCGTGGAACCAGGCTTATTCCTGCGTAGGCCACAAAGACAACGAAGGTCGAATGTGAGCAATAAGTCAGTGACAAATAACTATTATACATTCTTTATATTCTAAACACTCGGGTACTTCCGGCAAAATTTGAACGCTTTCAAACCTTACCGCGTTTATTTGTGACATTGTGAAAGCCATCTTGAATACCAGTTTTGCCATGGTTACAATTCTGTATAATTTTATATTGTACAATACGCTTGACATATCCAGTTTATATTTATGTGTATCAAGTATTCTCATACCTACCAACTTCAACAATTTTAGTCACTTTTGGTAGAGCTACAGCAATTTTTTCATTTTGTTACCATTTGACCTTGAATATGACCTTGACCTTCGACATTTTTTCAATGTCTGAACATTGGATTGGTTTGCACTTTCATAGTGAATGTTGATTAATTCCATTTTGTAACTATTAAAATACAGTAGGGCATTTTTAATTCTTACCATTTATTCTATTATCGACCTCCATCTTGGATATTGGGGTTCGCATCAAATTTATAGAATTTATGCCTGTGGTCTGATAAACTACTGACCAAGCCAAACATTTTGGTATATGACATAGTTTGTTTTACTCTTGTGGTCACCTTCCCCTAGAAATAAGCCTCTTTTCAGACAAAAGTCACTCCACTTATATCACAATCACATCAGTACAAATCACATATTGTATGACGTCTTTTGGCATTAACAAGGAACCTTTCTCTCTATAGTGCTTTTTTATAACACAGCTTAATCCTCATTTGGTACTGTCGTAAATTTGTATAAATGTTTTCTCGATATATATACTTTTATATTTTATTTCTTTTTGTCTGTATTTAAATTCCCGTTTCCTATCACCAGTATGAAAGCTTATATCTAACTAGTAACTACATTTTCCTGTTCATTTTACATTAGGTTATTGATTTAATATTTTGTGGTCATTTCGCATTTGATGTAAATAATTGAATTACTGAGAGCAAGGTCAGACTGAGGCTGCTTGTTTCTTTTTCCTTGATTAAACACAGTGTGGCTCTTGTTATGTACGTAATGGTTAATGACTTTTAATAATTAGTTACTGCCAACTGTCAAACCTCTACCATTTAACATATAACGTGTCTTTTCCACTTTCATATTTCAATAGTTAATCTATAGTGTGTGTTGATAGCTAGTGTTATTATCAATTAACATTACTTATTTTGTATGTTTCTTACCTAGAGCACCTGTGTACGAACGAATCACTAGGTTAAAATCTCTCCCGGATCTGACGTGACCGGAATACACACGAATTTATATATAAACATTTAAATTATTTTGCTTGAAATTCCCTTTTATAAACCATTTCCGAATGCAATTGTTGGACATCCAATTTGTGAACATACAAGAAATGTAACATATATATTGACATCAAGTTTGAGAGAAGCTATCTTTGTTGCAGAAATACAACGGCATGGTGTTTTCAATATCTTTATATTAGTATATGGCAAATTATCACTATTATCATATATGTATATTTAAAATTGTTTTTATTACTCACACGAAAGAATGACTGTTCTCATTTAGTGAATGGTCTTATCCGCGATGTTTGCAAAGCAAATATTTGAATCCAAATGAAATTAATGAGAATCATTCACATACAATACATGTATTTAATAAAATACTGCAAAACGCATTCATGCAATCACTGTTTAAGATTAGTTTAACAACAAGTTATAATTGTCAAGATGATTGTCACTAAAAGTTGTAAAACTGGTACCATCATGCTCTTAACATCTTCATGTTGTCTAGGCACAAGGAATTCGTCTAGGTCTACTACAGCCATGTATTTGTATCCAGATAAACGTTGCAGACAGTCAAACAAAACCACTTGTTCATCTTCCCATGCTAATTTGTTTTTCTCTCCAACACGTCCTGACACATGTATGTAATTTAATCAATGCAATACAATGGGTAAACAAAAATATATAGAGGATATTTGTTGAGTTCGATGGAAGATCAAATTTTATTTCACGAGTGGTCAAACGAAATATACTTTTCTTTTGACCACGAGTGAAATAAAATTCGATCTTCCATCGAAATCAACAAATATTCTTTTTTATGCTTTTTTAAAGAATTAAACATTAGTTTAACCAATAACTACTCGAGCGTCTCATTTACTACCCTGTGCGGTGCCTCTCCGTGGCCGTATAACACCATATCGATTTGCCATCTACCGCTGACAAAATAGTGCGAACTTTTACCAATTTCTTCAAGAACACAGCAATGAAAAGTCGATAAAAAACAATTTGATATTGTATTGCTACAATCAAATCATTTTTCACATGAAATTATTCAACAAATTATGGCGTAGCAATTTTCATATGTTCATCGATATTTAATCGAAGCGCGACGCCATGTTGGGAATGAAAGTGACAACACGTAAAATAGATGGAATTAACTTGTTGAAATTTGGAGAACGCTTTTAAACAGTCTGTAGTAACGGACGTGTTTTGCACAGGAATATCAGTCACTGTAACTGTCAGAGATGAAACAACTCTCTTGAATCGTCTAGCGAGAGGGGTTTCTTCACGTGGCTGCGCTTCATCAGATGGCCTCAGGTTCTGTACATTCGAATTGTTGATAATTTGGGAGAGTCCCATTGATCTAGATTCCGTGCGGTTGAAGTTGAAATTCACGTTTCCATGAATATAGCTGTTCCATGTTAACTATATTGTTAAATGTTGCAAACAAAAAATAAAGTATCCCGGCTGGCGTCTTTAGTTTAGTTTTCGACGGTACAAACACTTAACTCAAAATACCCGCATGGCAAGATATAGCTATGTAAATAAATACATCCTTAAAGAACATCTATTTGTTCGAAATTATGTGAAATACAAGCAGAAAAAAACTGCATCTTACTTCGAAATGTCAACAAATATACCGGATGATGATTTCATGGTTTTCTAGTACATGTACAAAAGGGAGATAATTTTGTGATTTATTCTCGTTTCAATTCAAAGGGAGGCAATTCAATTTAGTTTCAACACAGTGATTTCCCTTTTGGGGTTACCAGTGGGGTAAAAAAATTCCCAAAAAGCGGAACAGTGAGTACTATCAAAATGATATTTTCACTATTTGATAAATCACTATTAACCACTGGAAAGCATAACATAAATTGATTCATCGATTAATCTGATTTAAATACCGAATTAAAATTATTTTGATCAAATATAATTGACTTAATCATTTATCAGTGTATAAAGCACCAATGTTGTATTATACAATCATAACATAATAATACGTACGAGTGTTATTCCATGGGTATGCAAACGGTCTTGTCTCTAGGTATCCCAGTTTGATGTACGGTTTCAACACATTGCTTGTTGCTTCCGGTATATTATATGTAAACATAAACACTTTATCAACACCGATCTCCCTGTTTTATTCCAACCAGTCAATCAAGTTAGCATGATCAACATGTCCGTACAGTATCTTCAAACAGATTGCAAATGACTCTTCGGTGTGTATTTTCTTACGAATAAACGGCTTTATGTATGTGTCATTGTTCTTTGGGCATTTTGATTGAGCAAATTGAATAGTCACTCCTCTGACGTTATAGATAGACGTGTTTACAGGACACTCATATTGGTATGCGGACAGTTTCAAGGGTCGTTTACCGCCTACTCTACTCGGTTGGTTGAACTTGACAATAACGCCGGAATTCAGTAAAATGCAACATTTGATTTTCGCACTATTGTGCTTTCTCGCTCCCCAACCAGTTAATTTGATATCAGCTTTAAATCCCTTATGTTCCGTTGTATTAGAACCAATCGCGGACAGTATATAAATAGCAACCGCGCTCTTTTCATTTTCATGCCAATCATGAAGTATGTCGTTCGGAAATGTTGTCGCCTCAGTTTTCGTTATTTCTCGTGTAGTGGATACATCGCTATCATTTCTTATGAAGAAAGTGGTAATTACCTAAACAAGGAAAAGAAAAGACATTTCAGAAATTGTAATACTTTGTGTGTTTATGATTTGACTCTTTAGTTATCTGCACGTTAGCTAAACATACACTCAACAAAATTCCTAATCGGTCACTTTATATTGTATTATCATTTTTCTAATAATGCATGTATTCACACAAATTTTTTTTTGAAACACACAAAACATGGTGAGAATGACTGAAGAAGAACGCGCCCGAGCCGTCGGAATGATACAGGCCGGCACTCATTTACGACAGGTGGGTTTTATTTTTTGAAATTTCATAAGAATATTGACATTATTTGTTTGTAGCCATTATATTGGTGGTTATTTCCGTTTTCAACTTATTTCAGGTGGCAAGAACCTTCAATATAATGGCTACAAACAAATTAGTCAATATTCTTATGAAATTTCAAAAAATAAAACCCACCTGTCGTAAATGAGTGCCGGCCTGTATCATTCCGACGGCTCGGGCGCGTTCTTCTTCAGTCATTCTCACCATGTTTTGTGTTTTTCAAAAAGGATTTTCATCAGCAATGACAAAAGTGTACACGAACACGTGCAAATATGTGTCCATGCCCCGCACGTGCAAAACGTGCTATAAACGTCAATACGCCTAATACGATTAATTTCATAGCGAGCCGGCTAAAAAAATCAATAATTCGCTGCATTACCTGTTCAAATATCGGTATGTGAAATTTTGTGTGAATACATGCATTATTAGAAAAATAATAATACAATATAAAGTGACCGATTAGGAATTTTGTTGAGTGTATATGAAGCGGGCTGACGATCATAGTTTTCTATGTAGACCCATCTATAAATGAATGAAATCATTTAAGCCGTAATAATCATCAAACTTTGGACAGTTTGAACATATACACACAATAAAGAACGGACATCAGACGACGCATGTTGCTATGGTCGACGAAGGTTGTCGTGGTCGACGAACGCTACTATGACCAACGGAGACTCGACAAAAATATATTTCTGCAGTGGATATTAAGTTTCCTTTTTTCCCTGATAT
This sequence comes from Mactromeris polynyma, assembly GCA_032209605.1. Lineage (NCBI taxonomy): Eukaryota > Metazoa > Mollusca > Bivalvia > Venerida > Mactridae > Mactromeris > Mactromeris polynyma. The sequence goes on from JASFXZ010000012.1 coordinate 10,272,143, forward strand.
AATATTTGGTCTCATATAATATTCGTGTTCATTCTCCCCCTTTCTGTCCGTAGCCAACTTTATTTCCTTAGCATGTCCAGTAACGGGTTCCCTCTTCCATTTCTGTCCCCTTAAATACTCCTTAATTGCTGCCTTTAATCAGTCAGAAAATTACTCAATGAGCCTCCCAAAATGCTGATGTTTCCCTGTGATCTTTGTGGGGGATATTGTCTTGTAAATGTGGCGTTCCCTGTAACTACCTATTACTTGATCCTATATAAAATCGCTTAATATCATCTAATTTAACTAGTCATCCAGTTACAAATTTGATAAATGGCATTATCTCTTAACTTAGTGTTTGTCCTGATATATAAAACTTTTGAGGGCAAAACAGCCTTTTGGAATACCGGCATTGCGTTCTCACAACCAGTATCAATTTCAACTATTGTACACAACTAAATACAAGAAGATAAAACAAAATACGGGCCTACACATATACTGATATCTGCATAGTTATGAAAGAGAGAGAACAAGTTGCTACATGGTTAACGCAAGACACAAAAGACAGTGCCTCCCCACACAGTCCTCCGGGAAAACAACAATCCATAAAACATAAGGCACTTTAGGAGGCCAATGGGCCCAAACATCAGGGACCAGAGGCTCAAGGAACGGCCCGGCAGACCATAAGGAAAAACTAGGAGAATCAAAGAGGATAAACAGTGAAGGGGGGGGGGGGGTTAATGGATGGAAAAGATCACATGACAAGTCAAGACAGATGGCAACAAAAGGCCAAAACTGAGTTGCAGGTTATGATTTCAAGAGATTGCTTAGTCACAACCCACTGCGGTACCACTGTACGGTTTTAGAGACCGCGAGGAAAACCTAGCAACAGGTGAAAATACAACTTATCCGTCCAATGATCAAAATTATTCCACTCTTTTTGATTTACGGCGATTTATACCCTAGAAATATACGCTTTTTTAGCAATATTTTTCAAACTACATATTATGACAAGGTGAAATGTATACTGTTTTATTGTTATACTATTCGTCAACGAATACTGCTATAATTATGTAAAAATGTCAAAAATGAAGTTATTTGAACTTATGGTACTGTCAAATGGTGCATGTTGGCCCGGTAAATCAGGCTAATTGCAATAGCCTTGATTTTGCAAAAGAAACACATGTATGGAAAGATAATATTCAAATCTACCTCATGCTATCGAGTTTTTTTTAAAACAACATAAAAATAAGTTTTGGTTCCAAAAGAACAACAACAGAACAAGGGTCGAGTACGGAAAATATATCTTTTATATATTTTATTGATATAATTTTGAAAAAAAACTCGATATCATAAGCTAGTATACTTTCTCTCCTTTCCATTAATACTTTTGATATTAAAAATATTTAACAGAATTGTGTGTACATTTACTGGAATGTAAAACATAATCAAAAGTCATTCTTCATATACAACTTTACTATACAGTGTATAGAGTTAATCCATAAATGTGTATATTGATAAACTTATCAAAACACATGGCGATTCACCACCTTAAAGAGTGTGAACTTACCTGATATGCATTCCTTGTACGTAGATTCAGCACAACAATCGAAGAACTGCACAGCAAAACAGCACAAACAAAGCACATAAGTTTGTTTGGTCGAATCAGGGAAGGTTTGCCTGAAAATGCATTTATTATTTTATCGGTGTATCTATATTTTATTTCCGTTTTTATTTACATGCCAATGGTGTTGAAAACAAACTTTGTTCAGTAAATGAAAACATGTTTTGCAAAATATTGACCAATAAGACGATGGCACGATGAGACGATGACGCGATAGCACGATGAGACGATGACACGATGAGACGATGAGACGATGACGCGATAGCACGATGAGACGATGATACGATAGCACGATGAGACGATGAACAAAATTCAAATCGACGAAACTAGTTTCGAAGATTATTTCTGTTTCGTCTACAAATTGATAGGGATTATAGTATTCAAAATGACACGTATTCATTTCTCTAGCGAAATCATTATATTTTTATGATGTTCAATAGTATCTTTAGTCAACTTTAGTTCATGGCTTTCTTCCATTGATCTGTTATTCATCTCAACGTTTAGCTCATTGATTTCTTCGTTTGTTGACTTTTCAAGCACATTTCTGTTTTGCCATGGTTACAATTCTCAATAATTTGATATTTTACAATAACTTATATATCAAGTGTTCTCATACCTAAAATCTTCAACAAATTAAGTTAATTTTGGTGGAGCTACAGCATATTTTTCACTATTTTTACCATTTGCCCTTGAACATGACCTTGACCTTCGACATTTTATCAATGTTTGAACCTGTGTTTGGTTTTCACTTTCATAGTGAATATTGATTAATTCCATTTAGTAACTATAACTGCTTGCTGAAATATACTGTAGGGCAGTTTTTAATTTTTACTCTTTTATTCTGTGAATTTTTCTGTTTTTGTCAGCCATATTGGCCGCAATCTTGGATATCTCCATGGTTACAAATTTAATCATGTTCACATTACACTTTGAAAGCCTATATATTCTAGATTATTTTAATATACATAAAGCATGGACATATCAAACAGCTTTAAAATGATTAAGAACAATATAATGGTGAAATGGTTATTTTTTCACAAATCTGTCGTTTGACCTTGAGTTTGACCTTGACATTAGACGTTTTGGATCAATCTGAATATGCACCTGATTTGCATTGTTATAGTGAAGTTTAGTTATCTTAGAAATATAACCATATTGCTTTTTAGAATATACTTACAGGGCCTTTTTCATATTATACTATTATATTCAAAAACGGTGGCCATCTTGGACGCCATCTTGGATTTTGGGGCTCGCACCAACTTAAGTTGTTTGCAGATCCTTTTATATCAAATCTAGTGGCCAGCGACATTGGGTCCGATTGAATAAAGATATTTACACGAATATATTGATCCATAGTATCAGAGTTGCCGAAATGTGGCCCGAATTGACTATGCAGTTTAGAGTTTAGCCCCACATTTGCCAAGAATTCCGTGAAATAAGCGACATGTTTGTCTAATTAAGTGCTCTGCATGGGTTTGTAATTCTAACCCTGGTTTGACCCTAAATAGCCCCTATTTCTTCACGGTATGTTACTGATATTACTCTTATCAGATTCGAAACAACAATGGTTACTATTTGGTAGTCGATACACCTAGATAGAGACAGTAAAAATATACTATATTCAACTAGTTCTGACTTTTTATGCCCCCACTCTGAATTGGGGATAGGCCTGGATCCAGAAATTCTCGACTGGGGGGGGGGCAAACATTATGAAAATGCCCTGCACTTGAGGTGCGCAGTGCCAAGTGTGGTTAGGTAAGGGAGGGGATTATCCCCCTCCTTTAAGGGGGTCCGGGGGATCTTCCCCGTAAAAAGTTTACAATATATACATTGTTTATGAAAAGGTGGTTTCTGGTGCACTCCGGGGGTCGCATGATCTATTGGTGAACCTTTATTTTTATAGATTGGTTTAATGCTGCCAATCGACCATAATTGGGGTATGTTACCATACTCGAGAATATAATTAAAAAGTTTCATATAAGGTATCATCCGGGTTTTGGAATGTCCGTGGCTGGAATACGAACAGTGACTCAGACAATTGACCTTTCTGCAGACGCTTCGTAGCCACGCCCCCCTTAGTAACAGGTTCTCGCTGTAACTACGTTAGACAAGCCATGTCCAATATGGCGTCGAACAAAGAACTATAACGGGCTGATGTAGATAGTATTCTATCGAATTTTTCCTCATTATATGATATTTCGGCTTTAAACCATATCTTGACAAAATAAATATTATTTAATATAGATCTGCTTTGACTAGATTAAGAGTATCAAGTCATAGACTGGAAATTGATACGGGAAGATGGAATAAACCTTAAATGCTTTACCACGATCAGAAAGAAGATGTCAACTATGTAATGTTTTAGAAGACGAATTTCATTTTATATTAGAATGTCCTTTATATCAGATAAATTTCGAACCAATTATTATGCATGTGATCATTATTATTACATGTAAGTCCATGTTTGCAGTTTATTGCGGGTTTACAGGGGAAGTATTTACTCCCAAAAAATATGAAACATCTGTAATGTCCGTCCCCTTATGTATAATGTTATTTAGTGTGAATGAAAGTCATTTTAGTCATCAAGTTTAGGTATAGTTATGTTTGTGTACATAAACCACCTTTATTTTGTGTGGAGATGGACATTACACAAACAGGGATGGACATTAGAATATCAGGATTATTTCTCAAATCTTCAAATCCTGCAACATATATTTCTACAAATTCCAGAAATCATACTGTAAAGATACAATGATAAAATAGAAACAGAGGCAGACACAAGGCATGTACATATGTTGGACAAATTATAAAATGTTATGCAATAAACAATAATGTCGCATGTGTGCACTATCTAGGTGTAAATCTTATCCAGCCCCGTAATCAGCATTTCACAGTCTGGCCCAGTGGGAGTCCAATATGCATCCAATCAGTTTTTGCTGTCACCATCCGACACATATACAGCAACTTTGAGAAATGTAAATTATTTTTATAGCCTTTAACTAAATGACCATTTATAAAAAATAAATGATCAGACTTGTGTTGAATGTTAGAAAATAGGTTTATTTATTTAACAAAATCAACATACTCGTAGGTGTGATATTTAGGCTTTTAAACCAGATATATTACAAATTTCTATACGTACATAAATTGTAAACCCCCAATGCAATTGAAATACATGTAATGAAGAAATAAGAACTTTTCTGACATATAAATTACTTTCGAAAGAAATACTTGACAATGAGTAACCAATACCGGTATATCACATGTACTTAGATTTTTCATCAATATCAATTATTACCAAAATTAAGATATTTTTCTCCATGTATATATGTTTGTAGCAATACATGTTTCAGTTTCATGTTTTAATCGCAATAATTATTGATTTTATAATTGATTCTGGTCATTTTATTTATACAAACTTAACCTTATTACAAATTTATAAAGTAATGTCCGTCCTAAGCAAACACAAGTCCAAATACTTGCTTAAATGCTGACATAAGTCAATCATTTTAGTTTAGAAAAATAATATTATGATCCCTCAACATGCAGATATAATAAAGTCGATTTGATATATTTTCACATATATAAATTGCAACTGATTATGTGAAATAAAAACATTTTAAGTTGTAAATTTGTGTTTCTTCATGTTTTAGGGTCCAGACTTTTCATTAACTTGTAATGTTTGTCCCCTCCTAGTCAAACTGATATTTAAAGGTAAAAATAACAAATACCAAACAAAAAGTTATCTTTTTATCAATGGGGCATATCTGTTTGCATTAATTTTAGATGGATTTAACTGGTGATGCGGTCTGCTACACAACTTAATCCACCGCATGCATTTTTCCAAATTTGTCTTAGGTTTTGGAAAAGGTAAAAACTTCACGCCACCTATCAGTCTGGATATCTATTGTCACTATCACACAGCCCGAAGCTACACATTTTCACCATTGTCTTAGATCAATAAAACAACAACAAACAAACTTTATTGCAATTTATCAATAATAAACACCCTGTAATTTGCTTTCCCCAAAACTATCACTCTTAGACAAATTTGTTGACAACTGTAGCGCTTGTCTAACAAAATGGCGTCGATAAAACAATGCCGGAGGTGTGCGCGAATACTGCAACGCGATTGGCTAACGCGAGCTGTCAATCAATATCTGCAGAAAGGTCAATTATATTTTACGGTCATCGTGTGTTTTGGACCAAAATTTAGACATATTAGGCATAGCAGAATCACATATTTTAGGTGACGATATTTTAACACTAGACAATTATAAGTGTTTGATTTAAACCGCCAGAATATTCATAAAAATGCTAGACATGGATCAGGTGGTGTAGGTTTCCTTGTTAATAATAAGTTATTACATGCATTTAACGTATCGATTTTAGAGGCTGAGTTTGAAGGTATTTTATGGATTAAATTAGAACATAAATTTAATAATGTTACCCTACTACCTACCACCAGAAAATTCGTCTCGTTATTTTGATGTTACTTCTTTTTTACGATCATTTACTTACTAATATTTATCAGTTTCAAAACGATGGAACAATATTTATCTGTGGTGACTTTAATAGCACTAGATTTTATCGCCGGGGTAGATTGTTTACCAGAGCGTAATGTCATCGATTATATGACTAACAACTATGGAGATTTATTGATAGAATTCCTAATTAATACTCATATGTGTTTACTAAATGGTAGAAATAGTTTGCACAATGATTTCACGTCTGTGTCAGTTAAAGGCAAGGCTGTAGTTGATTACTGTATTATACCACATGAATGTATTGGTATGTTTCAGGATTTTTCAATTGTGCATGTAACAGATATGATTAATAATATACCATATTTAAACACTGTTGCCAATACAGGGTTACCAGATCACTCTTTATTAAGATGGAACGTTATTTGTAGCAGTATTAATGAAGATAACGCCGTATTTTCGGATAAATTTTCATGCTCTTATACGAAGTTTGATTGTAGCAGTATCCCGAATGATTTTATGTGTGATATTGAAACTTTATCAAATTTAAATAGCATAATTGTTTATCTCGAGCAAGGTATGCAAACGCAGAATGACATTGATAGATTATATACTGAATGGTGCGACCTTATTAAAGGCGCGATGTACAACTCTATTCCACATAAACGTTTAAATACTGTTCACACTACCCAGAGTTGTAATAGGAAACGTAGACCCGGTAAACCATGGTGGAGTGATACATTGTCAACTTTGTGGACTATTTTGTATAGTAAAGAGAAATCATGGCTTAATCTATAAATAAATGTGATAAACGTAGGCTGAAGTCCGAATATGTTTACACTAGAAAGTCATTTTATAAAGAAGTTCAGAGGGCTAAACGATATTATTGGTTTCTATGCAAAATGAAATACTGAATGAAGTTAATAACAATGATGTACATTTTTGGAAATCTATTGGGAAGATAGGAATAAACCAAGATAAGAAAAAGCATATTCCGATGGAGGTTAAAGTGGGTGATGGTTCTATAAGTAATAATATTAACGACGTGCTTGAAAAATGGAAATCTAGTTTTAGTAATTTATTTCAAAGTAGGGGTAATGATTCGTCACCTCCTAATAATAGTAATAGTTCCACAGATGGTGCTTATTTGTCTTTTAACAATAATTTTTCTGTTTTAGAAATTTGGAAGGCAGTTATTAAAGCTAACGTTCGTAAAGCTTTTGGTGCAGATAATATATACTCTGAAGTTTTCAAAAACGATTCAGCTGTATTGTTTATGCATTCTTGTTTAACGTGTGTTTTAGTACTAGCAATGTACCAAGTATATGGAATAAGTGTATCATAAATCCGATACCCAAGTCGTCATGTACGGATCCTAGGGACCCATTGTCCTACAGAGGTATATGTCTAGCTTCATCAGTATACAAAATGTATTGCTCAGTTTTAAATCATAGGTTGAGTGACTGGGTTGAAGAAAACAACTTACTTGAGGAGAACAAGGCGGTTTCCGCCGGCATAGAAATACTATAGACCAGATTTCTAGTTTGACTAACTAATTGAAACCAGAAAAAACTTAAACTATCAACATTTGCAGCTTTTATTGATTTTAAAAAGGCATATGATTATATTAATCGAGAAAAACTGTGGTCTAGGTTGTTAGAAATTGGCGTTAAAGGCAAAATGTTGATGGCTATTAAGTCGCTTTACTCCTCCATTACGGCATGTGTACGTGTAAACTCGTTTTCTATAGATTGGTTCAATGTATCTTGTGGTTTGAGGCAGGGCTGTATATTGTCACCTTTGTTATTTAATTTATTTTTAGATGACCTAGTTTAATATTTGAAAAGTTTAGATGTTGGCATTACTATAGGAGATGAGAAGATATGTATTTTACTGTATGCTGATGACATCGTACTGATGGCATCAAACGAATGTGACGTCTTGCAGTTACTTTTAAATGCTTTGTCTAATTGGTGTTATATCAATGACATGATTGTAAATTGTTCTAAAAGTAACGTAGTGCATTTTCGCCCACAGTGTGTACAACGTACTGATTATGCTTTTATATGCGGGATCGATACATTAAATATAGTGGATAAGTATACATATCTTGGTATTGTCATCAGTGAACATCTTGATTACAACATTACTGCTAAAGCTGTTGCTCAAAGTGCTAGTCGTGCTCTTGGTCTTCTTATTGCCAAATGTAAGCTCATCGGTGGATTACCTTATGAAGCATTCATAAAGTTATATGACTCAGTTGTTTGGCCTGTAATTGGTTATGGTGCAGCGATCTGGGGGGTTAAGTCATTTTCTTGTATCAATGCTATCCATAATCGCGCCATGCGCTTCTTTCTTGGGGTAGGTAAATATGCGCCCAATGATGCAGTGGCAGGAGAAATGGCATGGACACCTGCAGTTATTCGACATTGGAAGTCCGTTGTCAGTTACTGGTCAAGGCTTTGCAACACACCTACATCTAGAGTCAATAAGCGTTTAGCACTCTGGGCAGACAGCAAGGCAAATAGGTTATGCACATCTTGGTTTTATATTGTCAAAGAAAAATTGTTAAATTGTGATTTGAATGCATATACTGATTTGAATAAGAATGTTTCTAAAAATGTTTTAGTTAAGCAAGTGTATGTTAAAATGTTATGTTTGTATTCAAATGACTGGATTGAAAGTATTAATAAAACCGAAGGTATATCTGGTAGGGGGAGAAATAAGCTTAGAAATTATTGTAAATTTAAATTGGATTACAAACCAGAACATTACTGTAAACTTATTATGGCACCGAAACATAGATCTGCTTTAAGTAAATTTAGATGTGGAGTAGCTCCTATTAGAATTGAAGCAGGACGTTATGAAAACCTTGTGGAAAATGGACGTCTCTGTATGTTTTGTTCATGTAACCAAGTTGAAACAGAAATGCATGTATTATTATATTGTAACTTATATGATAGTTTACGACAACCATTGATAGAAAAAGCTAATGCTATTAATCCTATATTCAATATCATGTCTAATGTAGACAAGCTGTCCTTTATTTTATCTGATATAACTCTGTGTCGATTAAGCGCCAAAACCTGTAACAGTATTCTTAATACCAGAATGTTTTATTTATGTAAGTAATGTATGTCATGTTTTATATTGTTGTTGTTTTATCTATTAACTAGAGGCAAGTGCTAATCAGTTCATCTACTGTCTGACAGAGATGATAATTGATTTTTTACACACATTTTGTACTTATGCACGCTTGTGCGCGATATTTTTAGTTTCTTATCCCAAGTATTACCTTAATTAGTTTTATAACCAGGATTAGCATTTGTTTCTAGTTTCTTATCATGTGTATAATAGTATGCTTTGTGTGATATATGTTTTATGTCTCTTATAACTCTAATTTAGAGTGGCTTTGTATATTGTTAATTGTTTTCTTTTGTGCATATAAGTGTTATTTATACAAAGAAGAGACTTTATAAACAAATATATAACGGAGTCATAGTATCTTTTTTACATTTATGGTATTAATTTTCCCATTATTTGAACGAGAAATGGTTAATAAAATTTCTTGTATACTAATCTGTTTATTTAAAGAATCGGCTGTGTGTATAGAAGGAATTATGTTGTCATTATTTAGTAGCGTGAAACTCGGAGATACTCGGGGCGATGTTATTCGTTTTTCTATTCAAACTACATGACTGTATTTAAACAATGCCAATAATCCTTTCGCTTTTTTTGAGTTCATGGACCGTAGCTTATTCTCCGTTTCTAGTCTGTGTTTAATTGTTGATTGATAAAAACGGCTAGCTTTATTTACTTAAATAATGGATTTTTTTAAAGCAAGAGCAATGTTTACTGAAACTAAAAGGAAAGCTAAATCTAGATATAATAATATTAAAAATAGTATACTTTATAATGTAAGCAAATGGTCACCACGATTGTTTTGGAAACATATTTAAAAAATCAATAAAAATGTAAATTCTGAGTGTAGGACAAAATCCCCTCCAGACAAAATCCCCTTTACTCATTTTGTACAAGGTGGACAAAATCCCCTTCGTGAATTTACAAGGTGAACAAAATCCCCTTCGTGAATTTACAAGGTGGACAAAATCCCCTTCATGAATTTTACAAGTAGGACAAAATCCCCTTCATGAACTCTTAAACGTCATCTTCTATATATATAAAGCGGCTGTGCCGCAAAATTTACATTTTATTTATTTTTAATACGATGAAGTTTGTAAATTATAAATGTATAATTATAAGATAGTAAACTGCTAGTCAGTAATATTGTATATTTTAAAATAGTAAAATAGTCTTATAATAATATTAAATTTTAAAATGAATAGTTATTTAAAATAAGACAGACACATTTTATTACTCGATATAGACACACACACACACACACACACACACAGACATTCACTACAGTCTTTATTTAAAAATAGAAAAAATATCACAGCATATCATACTGTATGATAGTTTAAGAAAACAGTGAATGCTCACCCATATGGGATATCCCGTTGGCGAGGGTAAACAAACTCAACTCCACAATCGATGTATTGCATTTAAAATGCTAAAAGAGTAGTAACCCTAAGACCTAATCAGTGGATATAATTTTGTGTTAAGAATAGAAAAAGGTGTACTTATACAATACTTTAACTGATATTTAGGTCACAGCCTTCGTTGATTTCTAACCATCCTATAGTACAAACATACATAAAACTTATATATACTTACTGCTAAATAGTCACACACAGTTATTTAATAAGTACATATGACAACAATAGCTTTGCCATCGACTTTTCACACTAAACCGAAGCCTCATATAATGACTTTTTTCCTAAAATAAAGATTTAAAACAAATTTTTTAAACGACCATGTTATCAAATACAAATTTAAGAAAACGGGTTTATATGCCGACTTAATTTGGCATTCTAGTATTATACATAATTCTCTATCGACTTTCACAAAGACAATACCTTTTTATCGTCATGGTTGACCATGCGTGACGGTGAGTACGATTTTCAACTTTTGGCACGAGGATCAAGGGTACTATGTAGTAAGCGGTGAAATTAATTTCAATGCTATCCACGTTGTATATCCAACGCGAAAAATAGAAAGGATGCCGACACAAAGAGCATTGAAGAAAGTGCCAGTGTACTCCGATTCGACAGATATGACTAACTTTATAAATTAATGAATACATTCAAATAAAATTTAGAAAATATTTATGAAAATATGAAATGATAGTATTATATAATTTTTATTAATATTTCTGGTTGCCCGTCTGTTCAATAGGCGCAAATGTGTACTTTTGTTTCTGTTCTTATATTTCGACGAAGTACCTAGTGGAAGTTTGAAATTATGTTCAGTGTATACATGTATATATAATGAATGTGCCACTAAAGAGTTGATATGAGATTTATCCTTTGCTTATACATGTAATATTTACAAACAAATAAGTCTTCAAATCATTATACATGTAGTAATTAATTAAAATCAGACAAGAATATTGAATAAATGTTTATTCTTTAAATAATATTATATACTCGCTTAACTGAAGGTATGTTACCTTACCGAAATCCACTGAATTTCGGCGAATTTACCGAAATCAATTTTGGATATAAAGTGACATGCAATCAAAACATCTCGGCATTTTTAATGTTGCACAACAAAGCTTAATCTTCAAATTGCGCCGAACATCTTTTTTTAAGATATTTTTGGTTTAAATGTTTGACCCATACGGTAACTTTAACAAGACGACATAAATATTCACGAAATTCGTAGATGAAAATACCTTGCATTATGTTGACACTTTTATATCCGCTAGGTTTCCTTTAAAACAGACACGTGTTTATCCATTGAAGTTTATACAGCGTTTGAGCCAGTCGCTACTAACGAAAGGGTACATAAACCACACTGAAACTTGTTTATTTCATTTCTTGTGTCAGTTCACCTCTCGAGTTTACTCATTTTTCACCAATTGTACATTTAAGCAGTATATGGTCTTCTCCGTCTGAAAACATTGGATTACTAAAGGGCATGTCGGTATGAACAAACACTGTCTTTTGACTACTCAACATGACGGTATATAATACGACCATTATTCCTTATTGAGATGAATTAATCGCTGGGCGAAATATGTTGGCACACAATTCATTGCGGTCTTTAAGTGATTCAAAATAATGACAATTGCATTTAGTGAATTTGGTTTGAAAGGGGTATTTTAAACGAAAACAAAAAATACATATATTTAAGATGTTGATGCATCTATCATTTGTTTTGCTCGGAGGCGGCGTGCAGACCCATGGATATGAGGCAATTTGTATCTTTGGAGGTGTAATTTCCACCCTAGAGACAATTATTTGGTCTAAATCCCCACAGTGGGAGATGGTTATCCCCACTTCCGGGATTTGTTAAAATTCCGGCCAAAGTTGATTTCTTGGGATATCAGCATATCGTATTCGCTCATACCAGGAATCGTCTTCCGTCAAAATACCCGTGTATTCCCACTGCCTCTCCCGGGGCAAAACATTGAAAAGTGCACCACGAAGGTAGTTTTCAGAGAAGTCAAATAGCCATTGATAGTTTTGGAACGGTCAAACATTATAAACCTTTCCAATTGTATCCACCTTATCATATACATATTGAAACAATACCTGTTTTCCGCACACATGATGCAAATGATTGATAGCTTACCTAAACGGTCGTTTTCTTTCGAAGACAATACAAACACGAACTATCTTGAAAAAAAGGTCGGCGCAATCTGAAGCAAGCAAATTAGTTGTAATCTGAAGGTTAAGATTTGTTGTGCAGTGTGTTGAAAAATATGTGAATGGATATCGGTATCTTTACCAAAATTTAGTGGATTTCGGTAAGGTAACGTACCCCTTATCGAAAGGTTACTGTAGTATCATTTGAATTCGCGCAGGTCTAATTTTCGCGTATTTCGCGCTAGAGACGAAGCGCGAATTTAAGTCCGCGCGATTATTAAACTTCAGAAACTAACATGGCTATCCGAATTTTTGACTGTCCGAAAATGTGTGTATATGCACTTACGTTTTTTCTTTTCATAATTTGTCGCTGTTTTTTTCTGATAATCTGTGTGGAATAATAAGGAACATGGAATATGTTGACACAGTTTGATAACTAGTACGTAAGAGTGGTTTAAATGGAACATTAATTCATAAATAGATTTTTCTTTGTTTACGATGTTTATACAGTAAAAACTCAATAATGAGACCACAAATGGGTCCGCCATAAAGCGGTCTTAATATCGAGTTGGTCTGATTATTGAGTTAAGTCATACTGTGTATCAGTACTGGTAATCTTCCAATTAAAACACGGTAGGTTTTTTCTCAACATATTTGTGATCTTGTAAATACTGCTGTGTCCCATACATGTGTGACATTATAAACAACAACTATCTATAGATGAGCGGCGTAGATAGAATGATGTCTAAAGAATCGCCCTATTTCGGAACTTTGATTTCGCCAGAGGGGTAGGCTACAGGAAAGTGAATTATGTTTTCGAGACACCCCGTTGGGTGCCTCTCCGCTTAATGTATGAATCAATCAAATCGTCTAATTTGTTGCATATTTAAACAACGCGCTTCATATACAATATTTGATTGGTCTAACATGTAGGTCAAGATCAATAATATACAGCTACGTCGAAAAATCAATAATGGAACAAATGGTAAATAACACAATACATTTTTGTATAACTTTATTGAGATAAACATATTGGACAAACAGAATAGTCATCCACATATCCTTCAGCCAGTTTCGCTTTCCTCTTGCATATTGAATGAACCTGAACACTGAAGCATAAAAATAAACTATTATAGATACACGTTTATTACGAAAAATGAATAAATACTAGAAGTGTGTAATGATAATTATAATAGGTAATGCCACAGGCTAGACAGTTCTATTTAAGAAATTAATTGCTCTTTCCTTCAATAATGTAATTTTAATATGTTAATTTAAAACTTTCATTGCCAACAACTATTAATTATATTTTAAGATAGTATCCTAACAGTTATGTAAAGCAGAGGTCAAACTTTCTCTGACTGTCATTGATTAAATTAATTTTCACAGAAAGGTCAGTACGCTTTCTGCTCATGTCCGATTTTGTAGCAATCTTTAATCAACTAGATAGATCTAGAAATCTCATTCAAATATAATTAACTATTCTGACCCCAGGGTATCACAAAATGCCAAATTGTAAAATACCTACCTGATGATGTGTTTATACCGCCCGGAGGGATTAAAGTGTTATCAATGTTCGTAAGTTTTTTACACATCCGTCTGTTTCGGAACGGTACGTGGTCGTATTTTCGAGTTGAAAATGTTCTTTTATTATTGATGGGGACCTGAATAAGCGGTCGCATTACCCAATATCGAGTTGCCCGCAATATCGAGCTTCGCGACCATTGAATTATATAGAGAAAAATTCGGGTCCGGAAAAAAGTGGTCTTAATAAAGAGTTGGTCATAAAATCGAGTTGGTCGTATCACGGACCTATATGTCCGTGGTCGTATCATGAGTTTTTACTGTATAAAGAATACACGACTGCATAAAATCGTTGTCATCCGGATTGCACGCACTGCAACTTTTTTCTTCATACTTTAATTCTTGAACAATTCGTACAGTCGTGTCAATTAACGCCAATTAATAGTTGGACGTGTCATATTGTTTGTGGTATTGTTATGGGGTATGTTTTAATTCGTTCCCGACTGGTTCGCTGAAATAACCAGGGAATCAAGCGCTTGGTGACACTGATCAAAAGATGACGCGAACCTCGCTAGTCATGTTGTTTATTCAAGTTTCACACGTATCTATTGTATTCAGATATGACAATTGGCAATAAAATTGTTAATTGGCGACTCTAATACAGAGATAACCCCCAACTTACGAGTTAATACGCAGAATATTGCTATTTACAGCTTATGATACGGATGTACGAAATAATAACACGCGCTGCGATACCGTCATTTTTGTCTGATTTTTTTCTTCAAAAATTTAAAATGCGCGAATTTAGGCTTGCGCGAAACTGCCTTTTTTGCTGTTTGCGCGAAATTTCACCCCCGCGAATTTAAGTGATACTACAGTAACCAATCTGCGTCAAGGTTACACATGTTGTTCATTTGAAGGTTAGTTTGTTTAGTGGTTAACGTAAGATTTGATTGGATTATACAACACTGATATGCAAATAGCAAAACCATGTTATTACGGCTGCGCCGAAAAAAAAATAACCATCAACCATTAATTTTTTTTTTTATTTTCTATCCAGGTAGATATACTATGTGCCGCAAATTGCGGTTAAATGAAGAAGAAAGATATCCATATTGAGCCTTTTCTTGTTTGCATTCCCCATAAGTACATTGTATTAAATCGAGAAGTCACGACTGTACAGTGTCAGGCCCGGATCCAGAAATTCCCGACTGGGGCGGGGCCAAACATTATGAAAATGCTCCGCACTTGAGAAGCGCAGCGCCAAGTATGGGTAGGTACGGGAGGGGATTATCCCCCTCCTTTAAGGGGGGTCCTGGGGATCTTCCCCGTAAAAAGTTTACAATATATACATTGTATATGAAATGGTGGTTTCTGGTGCATTCCGGGGGTCTAAACTTTTAGGAGTCATTAATGAGAATTGCACTTGTATTATCTTGTCAAAAAATACAGAACGACCAAATCATACAAGTACCAACATTTTAACTAATTTCCAGGGGAGAGCCCCTCATGTACCTACTCCCAGTCAGCCATACCGAAGAATCTTCACCATCAGATTAGCCGATAGTTATCGATGTGTGTGTGTCGCTAATCAGTGGACACGGTGGTCGGAAACATTCGGAAACACTCGGAAGCCTCCGTGATTTACCGATTTATGATATGTGTTCATGATCATTATCGTTCGCGACTTAATTACTTAGTAGCCACCCCGCTGTGTTTAGCCAGCATAATTAAAAAGCAGGGTTTGGGCACTATAATCGGATCCTGACTAGTATATGATTTAGGAATAAAATCTGGACGCATTAATTTTCAAATATTACCAGAGACATAAATGATATGTTTTATCATTTATTTTGCAAACATATCAAGCTAATCTGTCATACTATTGAAGTGAATAAGTATCAAATGTATCTTATTCATGGACTTGTCTATCTTGCAAAAAACGATATAAAACTTATAAAATATCAAAACATATATTTTGAAATTTATTTTATATAAGCAAAGACCTAAATACCATAGATGCGCAACTAACATGGACCATTGAATGAAGTCTCGCTCGATCTCTTGACGCGCGATTAACGATACCGATACGCGAGATTTGAAAAGCTGCTACTCGGCGCCATTTTGTATTGCATTTCAAAACACAGTATGGACAGTTTTCAAACCATTATTCACTGAAAGAAGCTTTCAATGATATATAACAAGAGAAAGTTGATGCAAGGCATAAAAATCGCCGGGGAAATGTTTAGCAAAATAATTATTGTGAAATATTTGAAGGGAATATGTAGAAAAATAAATAAAAGTGACTTAATAACACAAACTGAATTTTGCAAATATTGAACACGCAATATTTTTGTGTAATGAAACCATATCGTTATAAGTGAATAGCTTAAAATAGAGATGTTATACAATGTTTTTAACTAATGATATTCGAGCAAACATTAATAAGTGTAAGTCGTGTTAGTACAACTGTAGATGACCAACGCAATATATAATATTGTAATGGAAACAAAATCTACCTCCAGAGACAATTTGCTATATGGAAGTACTACTAGTACTAGTTTCGTCTTTGACGGGTTAATTTTAAGAAGAAGGGGGCTGATAATGTCCGCCTAGCTTACAGAAACAGACATAGTCGGCAAATCTTTAAATAATACATTCATTTCAAGAAGGTCAAGATCAGGTTAATTCGTTCGACACTTTGCAAAGGTCACAATGTCACGTACCTCTGTACATAGTTCTGTTTCACAATTTCCACAGCCGATTTGTAAATAACTTGTCTGCTTTGAAACCGGAACCGGAACAGATCGAAAGATCAAACGGTCAACAAAACGAAGAAGTTATACTCAAGGTTTATAGTGCTGGTAACTAGGCGTTTTTAGCGAGGTGATTCATCAGAATCAACTGCTATAGTAGACGAAGTCCGCCTACACCTCGAAAGCCTATTGATCTGAACCGCCAAATTCTCCTGTATACTCCATTCATTGTCTAACAAAACATAGCGGTAAGCATTTAAGATATCAGGTGGAAAACGGAAATCTGCTATTAACATTTTGCAATTACATAAATGTCTTCCTACTTTGCAGCCAAACAACAGACGAAATCATGACGTACCATGGATAATGCAAGTGTTATCATGCTATTTTCCGTTATCGTTCGAGGCGCAATCGGTTAAATAGTTACGATTTACAGAAAATGTTCTAAAATGAATAAATTCACATACTTTTTGTTATATAATCGACTGTTGATTATTTATGATTGAAATTAATAACGACTGATAAAAAATACAGTTCTATAAAACAAAATGAACAAATAATGCAGCGGTAAGTATGAACGAATCACATACTTATGCGCATGCGCAAATAAATGTTCGTCAATGTTATTGTGTTAATTTTATGACAAGACAGAATGTGGATACCAACAAATATTAAACCTCGCCAAACAACATGGTGACTTTTCGCGAAATCTTTGAATCGCAAAAATAGCTGTTTGACTGTATTCTTCAATATACAAAGTATTACGATGCCAAATACATGAACATTCAAAGAATAAATAAATAAATGAAGGAAATAAAAATTTAATGAAAAGTATGTAAAATACATAACTCTTCCCTGGCTAACAGTTTTTATATATACATGTAGTTGAAATGTGATATATAATGGAAATAAAATAGAACTACAATATATTATGTTTTAATACATTTTATATTTCTTGCATTCAATATTGTAAAAAAGCAATAAAATGTCAAGAAAAATCAATCAAAAATTGTCCCACATAGAATCTACTCATCACCATTCTTTCTAACACAGCTACTAAATTTTCTAGGAGAACTCATCACACGTGAACCTACACTCTTCGTCTTTCTCTGTACATCTCCTTTGTTGTACCATGCAGTTATCTCCCCCTTGTGTGCATTCTGTGGTTTCATTTCTCTGTCACAGTTACCGTTGTCGGTTCCAGCACATTCAACATTTGTCTTCATCTTTGCAAGTTCTTCTATCTGATTGTAAAAATACTGTGCCATTTATGATATCGGTGCTGGATCATTGCGTGGTATCTATGAGAAACGGTTAACTTTCAATTGTTTGGCTGGGAACAATACTGGAGTCAGTGTCAGGTCTTTGGTTTGACGAGTATGAAAAGTTTAGATTGACATGTATATTCACATATTCTGCATAAGGTCCGAAAAGGGAAGCATTTAAACACTAAATTTTTACATTCACTAAAAACCAAGTGACAATCAGATGACACGTACACCATTCGCGACTACTATGCAACCTAACTCGATTAAACTATCTTTGAAGTCCTGTTACGAAATCTCTCAACAAATTTAAGAATGAACGTATCTGTTGTGAGTTCGTTTGAACACGTTTCAATCAAATTTGCATAGCATTTTCGATAATGGTTGATTGATGCCACCGTTGTTTTCATCTTGACCCTGCAAATGATACAAAACATTGTTTAGTGCAGACGTTTGAAGATGAAATCATAATGTTCAGTGCAACCTGCACCATAGGTCATGCAATGTACATAATGTCAGTAAAGAACTTATTCATACAAGCAAAACATACAATGTTCCATATACAGAGTGTTAAAACGGTTTGTTCACACGATTGTTTCATTTAGAACTCTCATACAGAAGAAAACTATTGGTCCATAGCAACATAGACGGAAAGAATATTAAAAAACTATAATTCAAACTTTGTGAAAGAACTTTTGTAACACCCTGTATATACTCATTACATTTAATAACGCATAATGTTGGATTTCAAAATGTTCACTGACTTGCTTTAAGGATGCAAGAAAAGAACTTGACAAGATTTTATTGCATGTGTACGCAACATATAAGCCAAATTTTAGGACAATCGAAACGTATTTTAATAAATAAAATGAGTTTCAAAAGTAATAAAATCAAATTTAAAGAAGTATGGTTGGTACGGAATTGTGCGTTGTTAAATGTACTGAATATATATTTACTTAAAAGAGAAAAGTAAAACAGTCAATATTGTAAGAAAATGAATCAATGATGAACATTGAAACCCGCATTACAAATTTAACTTAAAGAGGCTGAAATTGCACTTTTTACAACACACCATTCTCACTGGAACCACACTAACAATATCAACTTCGACAGGAATGGTCGAAACAATCATCAATCTATCATCATTGTACAACAAAATCTTCATGTTTATGTTTGCCGTTTTTTAGACTTCTATTATATAAACCTATGGTTGTGAAACCCTATGCGATTTTTCGCCCTGTTTTTTGTACCAGTTATAGAATCGTACATCTTTCAACTGTATGTAACGCATGACAAAGTCAAATGTGAGGACTGTGCGTCATTATTTTCATGCAACAAGCTTTTATTTTCTTAATTATATATTCCCGTAGCAATAATACACTAATTCTGGTACCTTTTCATGGAAAACATTACCAGTCAAATCGTACTTTGCACATAAACGAAAATAGACAAATGGACTAATATTCAGCTATATAAAATAGACGTGAAAACGTGTCAGTTCTGTCATTTCATTAACAGGAGGATGGGTGAACACGTGGCTTTTTTGTTTACTACGAGTCACGAAAAACACGCATTCCGGCAAATCTACAGAGATCTATGTGTCGATATAGGCATCGATGTCGCAAGCTTTCTGTGCCGCGTAGTAAGCAAATAAATCACGTGTTCACCCTCTCTGATTATATAGGGCATTTTCCACGCCATTTTACAAGATAAATGCATCACATGTCGAAATATGGTATATTTCACAAGTGTTTTCTGAGAGCTCTTAAATAGCTACATCTCTGAAACTTCCGGGGGCTATGATATGGACTATGGTATACCCTAGACCTCCGGAGATCCTGGCTGTCCCCAGGTAAACAACCCAGTATAAATGCTCTGGACCGGAAATGTAATACAGCGGCGTCATTTCTAAGAAAATAGCACAGCCCCTGGAAGTTTCTGAGATTTAGCTGTTTAGAGCTCTCAGAAACCACTTGTGAGACAAACCCGCAACTTTTTAATAAAAAACGATGAAGGAAAGTGATGCACTACTCGTTCTCTTTCTAATTCTTACATACTTTGATACGATACACATGCATATTGTAAGGTCAGAATGGGATGGTTCCCCGACCTGTATTCATCATAGGGCGGTCTGGGAGAATAAATGGAGTAATTCTATTTTCAGGACCCAACAAAAAGACACTGCATTCAAGATTAAAAATCGTCTATCGGTCTTTCGCGTACCCGATATACCTCACTGACCCACAGAACCTCAATTTATCGTTTCTGGTTGTAATTTTGGTACTGTGGAAATAACAAATTTAACATTTCAAAATATCCAGTGCCACAAGCCGGGATCAAACGAAGGTCCTTTAAGTTTTCAGTTCAATCGACGTAATATGATATTTACATTTAATGTGATATATATCTTACTGGTAAGTTTATTTTGATGAATACATTTGCGCCACTGTACGATTTCCAACCTCTGCTTTAAGTGACATAATTTCCAGAAAACGTCAACTGTGACGTCACCACGTACTGACAGTAAGCAATATTTGCGTTGTAGAAGAGGTTGGAAATCGTACAGTGGTGCTCATATTAAACAGAACCCTGGACCTCTGGAATCTTATTCAAATGGCATCACCACTGGACTTGCGACCCACCATATGTATAAAGAACAGTCATGCGATGTAAAAACTTCTTCACTACCATCAAGTGCGTTGCCGGAATAAAGGATAAAATAATTTCACCAAACTTTACGATATTATATTACTTAACCAACAAACAAAATTGGGACATTTAGCGGAGGAACACAGTTTTGCGACAAGGTACTGCATAATATGATCGCGATATATCGGTTTGCGAGTTGATACAACGTCTAGCTTTTACCATGAGATATATATCGTTGGTTCAACACATAGCCGTTGGTGCGAAATTTCTCGGTGGTGCGACATTTCGAGGTGGGGCGACATTTAGCGTTAGTTTAAACATATTTTATTCCCATATATACACATGTATGCACACAGTATAACAAATACAAAATATACATAATGGAAAAGGATAAGAATGAAAGACAAAATGTCTTATAAAATTCTTCTCCCTGACAAGACTTCTTTGTACTAAAATTGTACATTTTTGAAAGTAAATTCGGGTATTACAATTATATATAAATATATTTAGGACGAACTTTTTTTAAAGGTTTTGCAGAAGTAATAGGATGGGTGAAAAGAGAAAGAGTAGAGAGAGAGAGACGTCTCACGCAAACGTAATGAATTATGTGAATCTTTTGCTGTCATGTATATAGCATTGAACCTGGTGAAATATAAATGTATTTTCTTGGTCTGAGGGGGTTGAATCACTAAAAAGAAGTAGGTGTAGACTAAGTTCGAAGTCCCGAATGCCGAAACAGTGTATTGCGGATCATTTGGAGAAGCTGGCATTCAAAGAAAATGGTAATTTGACTCATCCTGTCCACATGTACACAGAGGTGTTGCAGAAATATTACATAGATACAAGTGATAGTTGAGTGAGCTACATTTGGTACGTAGACGTGTATGCAGCACTTGTTTTCTTGTGCCAGAAAAACAGTATGACGGCAAACGAGTTTTGTTCTGATTTAGTTTATTTTTGAAAGCAGAGAGTGATTGAACATGTCTAGTCTCATGGGGTAGAGAATTCCATTCACGAAAAGCAGTTGGAATGAACGACTTAAGATACATTGATGTTCTACAGTTGATCCCAGGGACATCATGTTCGTTTCTGAGGTTATAGCGAGTATTTCTTTGGCGTGGGATTAGTGAAGACAAATAGTCAGGTACTAGGTTATGGTACATTTTGTAGAAATTTGTCATTATGTGTTTGTATCTTCTATCAGAAAGGGATTCCCAGTCACTTTCAATTGCAAGGCGTTCTAAAGATACAAGACGTGTTGCTCCGGTAACAATACGAGCACACTCGTTTTGGATTTTATCAAGTTTATCAGAATCAGATTTGGTGATATTACTCCACAGAACGTCAGCATATTCCAGACCCGGTCGGATGAAGGCTATATAGATAACATCCAATGATTTCCAATCTAACAAGAATTTTAATCTCCGCATAATATGTACCCTTTTCCAAGCCTTTTCAACTATTGATTCAATGTGAATGTGCTAGCTTGCATCTTCAGAAATGTTTACTCCGAGATGTTTATGAACTGTAACTTCTGGAATGTTTGGCCAAGCATAGATAGGGTAGGGTGAACAGGGCGGTTACGCTTCCTCGAAACAACAAGAGATTCAGACTTTGATGGATTAAATGTAACTAACCACTTCGCAGCCCAAGAGGATATCTTATCAATGTCAGCTTGGAGTTGATTAGCAGCAATGTTTGGATCTTGAACTTCGACATACAGACTTGTATCATCAGCAAAGAGATTAATAGAAGACCTGATATCAACTACGATATCATTAAGGAAAATAAGAAACAACAAAGGACCAAGGATTGACCCCTGAGGGACACCAGCTTTGATTTCACACCATTGAGAAACAGCTCCTGGAAGAACAACACGCTGGCGCCTACCAGAAAGATAGTTAGAAAACCAAAGAAATAAAGGTCCTGTTATTCCTGCCGAATGAAGTTTTGCCAGCATACCCTTGTGCCTGACTTTAACGAATGCCTTACTTACATAAAAAAATATAGCACGAACTTCGAGGCCATCGTCAAGTGCTTTACACAGAGTATTATAGATATGAGTAAGCTGATTAACTGTGGAATCACCTGGAATAAACCCTGACTGGACAGGAGTAAGAAACTCAAGATCTCTCAAATGATTAAACACGCGTTTGAAAACAATTCTTTCAAACACCTTTTCAACTGTGTTAAGAAGGGAGATAGGTCGATAGTTATTTGGTACGGAAATGTCTCCTTTTTTATGGACAGCTGTAACATTTGCTTCTTTCCATGAAGAAGGTAATTGACATAGATGAAGAGAGTAGTTAAAGAGATCACAGAGTGGATTGGAAAGTTCAGCGGCAGCTTCTCGGAGAATTCTGTAACTAAGACCATCTGGACCAGAAGCCTTGTTGACGTTTAATGATTTAAGGACGTGGCACACCTCAACGGGAAGTATTGTTATGGTACTTAGAAACTTATCTGGTTCAGGATGTTGTAGAAGTGGAATATCTTTTCCTTCGTCGTGAAGGTACGTTTGCTGTTGAAAGTACCGATTTAGGAGATTTGCTTTGTCCAGACTAGAAGAAGCAATTATGTTGGTATCTTGGTCGTGTAAGGGCGGTATCATGCTATTTGTATTGGAAGATATGAATGATTTAAGTAATTTCCACCACTCTTTGGACGAGTGTGAACCTTCTTTGAGTTTCTGTGAAAGTTGATTGAAATAGTCTGTTTTAGTAGTTCGAATTGTAAGAACAACTTTGTTTCTGAATTGTCTAAATGATTGCCAATAATGTAGTGATTTTGTAATCCTAGCCTTCTTGTACATTCGTTTCCTTTTTTGTATCATTTTCCGTATTTCCTTTGTGATCCAGGGAGGTTCGTTTGGTCTTATTTTGATAATAAAATTTGGAATATTTTGTCTTGCTGTGTCGAGTATTTTCGTGGTAATGTTTGATGTGTATGTGTCTATGATGACGTCGAAGCAAGAATTCCAATTTAAGCAAGCAAGATCAGAACGAAGTTTAGCGTTGGTGCGACATTAAGCGTTGGTGCGACATTTAGCGTTGGTTACGACATTAAGCGGGGTGCGACATTTAACGGTGGTGCGACATTTATCGGTGGTGCGGCATATAACGTTGGTTGCGACATGTAGGGTTGGTGCGTCATTTAGAGGTGGTGCGACATTTAGTGTTGGTGGGACATTTAGCGATGGTGTGACAATTAGCGATGGTGCACTTTTAAGGGTGGTGCAAGATAGGGCCTTTGTGCGACATTTAGTGGTAGTGCGACATATAACGTTGGTTGCGACATTTCGCGGTGGTGAGACATTTGGCGGTAGCGGTGGATATAGCGTTGGTTATGACATTTCGCGGTGGTACGATATTTAGCGGTGGTGCGACAATTAACGGTGTTTCGACATATAACGTTGGTTGCGACATTTCGCGGTGGTACGTCATTTAGCGGTGGTGCGACATTAAGCGTTGCCATAATGGTTTAATATTAAGCAACACATATTATCTTAAACAGCAAACATACCTTCGATAGCCCGGTCTTGGTTTAAATCTATGAGTACTGTATCCATTGGCTGTTATTCTCTCAGGAAGAACGATGTTCTTCATTCTTGATCTCATTCCAAATAGGCCAGGCGTTCTTTTAAAGTAGCGCATAATATCGGATACGCTTCCCGTGATGTTGGAGGCTGGTTTCACATCTTTTAAAAACATATAAGATGAGAGTGTAAATCCACCAGCTGTCGGATACTTCTTCATCAAGTATTTCTAAATACAATGTAATTTTTTTATATAAACAAGAGAGGAATTAATAATTATGCCGAGCATTAAACGAGCTACTTTGAATTACATTTGTAATAAACTCAATAAAATATTACCACGGATTGTAGATTCTATTCATAACATAAAACTTGATATAACCGAATCAATACAAACACTGGAAAGATAGAAGGTGACGCGGTCATAGAATTTAAGTCCCTGAAATGTTATTTTTAATATTTGATGCCCTTCATTATAAACTTAACTATTTTAATGTCAAACACAAATGTATGTCATGCTAAGAAGGCTTAGTGTATCATATAATCAAACGATATATGTATGACATTCGGCAGATCTCGTCATCATACCGCCATAATGACGACACCATGACGTAATGCAAAAAGCACAGGAGAAGGGGTTCTTGAAGTTTATATAACGTTACAAATCAGGTTTAACATACTTACAGGAAGGATATATATTGAAGCATGATTTACTTGATTAAAAATCTTTAGGTGTGTGAAGCTAGCAACAAATTGTGTCATTTACATATTCGACTTTAAACATTCAATATTCATTTTTTGTCAAATACTTATTCGACTTTAAACATTCAATTTTTGTCATTTAGATTTCGACTTTAACCATTCAATTTTTGTCATTTACTTTTTCGACTTTAAACATTAATCATTCAATGTTTGTCATTTACTTATTCGACTTTAAATATTCAACATTCTTTTTTTGTCATTTACTTATTCGACTTTAAACATTCAACATTCAATTTTGTCATTTGCTTATTCAACTTTAAACATTCAACGTTCGTGCCATTTACATATTCAACATTCAGCCTTCAACCTTCGTTCTATTTACTTATTCAATTTTTAGCATTAAACTTTCGTCATTTTTGCCTATTCAACTTTTAACCAACTTTTGTCACATTTACTTATTTTGCATATGAGCACTGCTATTGGATGTACAACCACCTATGTAAGTGACTAATTAAAAAACGCAACATGTGATGTCACTATATGCAAGCAAGAAACAATATTTACTCCATATGGTCACTTCGTTTTCATATTGTCATATGCATATGGGGCAATTAGTGTTTACTGTCAGTAGACCTACATGGTGACGTCACATGTGACGTTTTCTGGAAATGACGTCACTTGAGAAGAGGTTGGAAATCGACACATAGACGACACAGTGCATCTCAATGCCGGAACCGAATAATTTTCGAAGTTTGACTTGAAACCTGGATACTGGCAGGTGGAGATGGACGCAAAAGATGAAGAGAAAACGTTATTTCAAGTAGGAAATCTAGAGTTCTTCAAATGTAATAATGAACCATTTTGTTAATGCAACATGCCCGCAACCTTTCAGAGACTATATTGCTACCGTCAACTCTGATTCTAGTGGGCTATAACATAACGACTGTCGCGCAAACGGAAGTCCGGGGAACCAGGCTTATTCCTGCGTAGGCCACAAAGACAACGAAGGTCGAATGTGAGCAATAAGTCAGTGACAAATAACTATTATACATGCTATATATTCTAAACACTCGGGTACTTCCGGCAAAATTTGAACGCTTTCAAACCTTACCGCGTTTATTTGTGACATTGTGAACGCCATCTTGAATACCAGTTTTTCCATGGTTACAATATAATTTTATATTGTACAATACGCTTGACATATCCAGTTTATATTTATGTGTATCAAGTATTCTCATACCTACCAACTTCAACAATTTTAGTCACTTTTGGTAGAGCTACAGCAATTTTTTCAGTTTGTTACCATTTGACCTTGAATATGACCTTGACCTTCGACATTTTTTCAATGTCTGAACATTTGATTGGTTTGCACTGTCATAGTGAATGTTGATTAATTCTTATGACTTTCACGAAAGAATGACTGTTCTCATTTAGTGAATAGTCTTATCCGCGATGTTTGCAAAGCAAATATTTGAATCCAAATGAAATTAATGAGAATCATTCACATACAATACATGTATTTAATAAAATACTGCAAAACGCATTCATGAAATCACTGTTTAAGATTAGTTTAACAACAAGTTATATTTGTCAAGATGATTGCCACTAAAAGTTGTAAAACTGGTACCATCATGCTCTTAACATCTTCATGTTTTCTAGGCACAAGGAATTCATCTAGGTCTACTACAGCCACGTATTTGTATCCAGACAAACGTTGCAGACAGTCAAACAAAACCACTCGTTCATCTTCCCATGCTGATTTGTTTTTCTCTCCAACACGTCCTGACACATGTATGTAATTTAATAAATCCAATGCAATGGGTAAACCAAAATATATAGAGGATATTTGTTGAGTTCGATGGAAAATCGAATTTTATTTCACGAGTGGTCAAACGAAATATACTTATATAACATATTATTGACCACGAGTGAAAAAAAATTGATCTTCCATCGAAATCAACAAATATTCTTTTTGTTATGCTTTTTTAAAGAATTAAACATTATTTTAACCAATAACTACTCGAGCGTCTCATTTACTACCCTACGCGGTGCCTCTCTGTGGCCGTATAACACCATATCGATTTGCCATCTACCGCCGACAAAATAGTGCGAACTTTTACCAATTTCTTCAAGAACACAGCAATGAAAAGTCGATAAAAAACAATTTGATATGAAGTATTGCTACAATCAAATCATTTTTTCACATGAAATTATAAATAAAAAAATAGTTTCTAGAAATTATTCAACAAATTATGGCGTAGCAATTTTCATATGTTCATCGATATTTAATCGAAGCGCGACGCCATGTTGGGAATGAAAGTGACAACACGTAAAATAGATGGAATTAACTTGTTAACAAAGAACTTTGAAATTTGGAGAACGCTTTTAAACAGTCTGTAGTAACGGACGAGTTTGCACAGGAATATCAGTCACTGTAACTGTCAGAGATGAAACAACTCTCTTGAATGGTCTGGCGAGAGGGGTTTCTTCACGTGGCTGCGCTTCATCAGATGGCCACAGGTTCTGTACATTCGAATTGTTGATCATTTGGGAGAGTCCCATTGATCTAGATTCCGTACGGTTGAAGTTGAATTGAAATTCCATGAAAATAGCTGTTCCATGTTAACTATATTGTTAAATGTTGCAAACAAAAAATAAAGTATCCCGGCCGGCGTCTTTAGTTTAGTTTTCGACGGTACAAACACTTAACTCAAAATACCCGCATGGCAAGATATAGCTATGTAAATAAATATATCCTTAAAGCACATCTATTTGTTCGAAATTATGTGAAATACAAGCGGAAAACAACCGCATCTTACTTCGAAATGTCAACAAATATACCGGATGATGATTTCATGGTTTTCTACTACATGTACAAAGGGGAGGTAATTTTGTGATTTATTCTCGTTTCAATTCAAAGGGAGGCAATTCAATTTAGTTTCTACACAGTGATTTCCCTTTTGGGGTCACCAGTAGGGTAAAAAATAGTCCCAAAAAGCGGAACAGTGAGTACTATCAAAATGATATTTTCATTGTTTGATAAATCTCTATTAACCACTGGAAAGCATAAAATAAATTGATTCGTCGATTAATCTGATTTAAATACCGAATTAAAATTATTTTGATAAAATATAATTGACTTTATCATTTATCAGTGTATAAAGCACCAATGTTGTATTATACAATCATAACATAATAATACGTACGAGTGTTATTCCATGGGTATGCAAACGGTCTTGTCTCTAGGTATCCCAGTTTGATGTACGGTTTCAACACATTGTTTGTTGCTTCCGGTATATTATATGTAAACATAAACACTTTATCAACACCGATCTCCCTGTTATATTCCAACCAGTCAATCAAGTTAGCATGATCAACATGTCCGTACAGTATCTTCAAACAGATTGCAAATGACTCTTCGGTGTGTATTTTCTTAGGAATAAACGGCTTTATGTATGTGTCATTGTTCTTTGGGCATTTTGATTGAGCAAATTGAATAGTCACTCCTCTGACGTTATAGATAGACGTGTTTACAGGACACTCATATTGGTATGCGGACAGTTTCAAGCGTCTACTGCCTACTCTACTCGGTTGGTTGAACTTGACAATAACGCCGGAATTCAGTAAAATGCAACATTTGATTTTCGTACTATTGTGCTTTCTCGCTCCCCAACCAGTTAATTTGATATCAGCTTTAAATCCCTTATGTTCCGTTGTATTAGAACCAATCGCGGACAGTATATAAATAGCAACCGCGCTCTTTTCATTTTCCCGCCAATCATGAAGTATGTCGTTCGGAAATGTTGTCGCCTCAGTTTTCGTTATTTCACGTGTAGTGGATACATCGCTATCATTTCTTATGAAGAAAGTGGTAATTACCTAAACAA
This sequence comes from Mactromeris polynyma, assembly GCA_032209605.1. Classification (NCBI taxonomy): domain Eukaryota; kingdom Metazoa; phylum Mollusca; class Bivalvia; order Venerida; family Mactridae; genus Mactromeris; species Mactromeris polynyma. The sequence goes on from JASFXZ010000012.1 coordinate 10,301,261, forward strand.
GGAAAAGAAAAGACATTTCAGAAAATGTTATACTTTGTGTGTTTATGATTTAACATTTTAGTTATCTGCACGTTAGCTAAACATATATGAAGCGGGCTGACGATCATAGTTTACTATGTAGACCCATCTATAAATGAATGAAATCATTTAAGCCGTATACACACAATAAAGAACGGACAGCAGACGACGCAGGTTGCTATGGTCGACGAAGGTTGTCGTGGTCGACGAACGCTACTATGGCCAACGGAGACTCGACAAAAATATATTTCTGCAGTGGATATTAAGTTTCCTTTTTTCCCTGATATAATATTTGGTCTCATATAATATTCGTGTTCATTCTCCCCCTTTCTGTCCGTAGCCAACTTCATTTCCTTAGCATGTCCAGTAACGGGTTCCCTCTTCCATTTCTGTCCCCTTAAAGACTCCTTAATTGCAGCCTTTAATCAGTCAGAAAATTACTCAATGCCCCTCCCAAAATGCTGATGTTTCCCTGTGATCTTTGTGGGGGATATTGTCTTGTAAATGTGGCGTTCCCTGTAACTACCTATTACTTGATCCTATATAAAATCGCTTAATATCATCTTATTTAACTAGTCATCCAGTTACAAATTTGATAAATGGCATTATCTCTTAACTTAGTGTTTGCCCTGATATATAAAACTTTTGAGAACAATACAGCCTTTGGAATACCGGTATTGCGTTCTCACAACCAGTATCAATTTCAACTATTGTACACAACTATGTACAAGAAGATAAAACAAAATGCGGGCCTACACATATACTGATATCTGCATAATTATGAAAGAGAGAGAACAAGTTGCTACATGGTTAACGCAAGACACAAAAGACAGTGCCTCCCCACACAGACCTCCGGGAAAACAACAATCCATAAAACATAAGGCACTTTAGGAGGCCAATGGGCCCATACATCAGGGAACAGAGGCTCAAGGAACGGCCCGGCAGACCATAAGGAAAAACTAGGAGAATCAAAGAGGTTAAACAGTGAAGGGGGGATTAATGGATGGAAAATATCACATGACAAGTCAAGACAGCTGGCAACAAAAGGCCAAAACTGAGTTGCAGTTTGAGTCGAGGCTTCATAAAATATTATGATTTCAAGAGATTGCTTATTCACAACACACTGCGGTACCACTGTACGGTTTTAGAGACCGCGAGGAAAACCTAGCAACAGGTGAAAATAAACCTTATCCGTCCAATGATTAAAATTATTCCACACTTTTTGATTTACGGCGATGTATACCCTAGAAAAAAAGCCATAGAGTTACGCTTTTTAAGCAATATTTTTCAAACTACATATTATGACAAGGTGAAATGTATACTGTTTTATTGTTATACTATCCGTCAACGAATACTGCTATACTTTTGTAAAAATGTTTAAAAATGAAGTTATGTGAACTTATGGTACTGTCAAATTGTGCATCTTGGTCCGGTAAATCAGGCTAATTGCAATAGCCTTGATTTTGCAAAAGAAGCACATGTATGGAAAGATAATATTCAAATTTACCTCATGCTATCGAGTTTTTTTTTAAAAACAACATAAAAATAAGTTTTGGTTCCAAAATAACAAGAACAGAACAAGGGTCGAGTACGGAAAATCTATCTTTTATATATTTTATTGATATAATTTTGAAAAAAACTCGATATCATAAGCTAGTATACTTTCTCTCCTTTCCATTAATACTTTTGATATTAAAAATAGTTAACAGAATTGTGTGTACATTTACTGGAATGTAAAACATAATCAAAAGTCATTCTTCATATACAACTTTACAATACAGTGTATAGAGTTAATCCATAAATGTGTATATTGATAAACTTATCAAAACACATGGCGACTTTACCACCTTAAGAGCCTGAACTTACCTGATATACATTCCTTGTACGTAGATTCAGCATAACAATCGAAGCACTGCACAGCAAAACAGCACAAACAAGACACATAAGTTTGTTTGGTCGAATCAGGGAAGGTTTCCCTGAAAATGCATTTATTATTTTATCGGTGTATATATATTTTATTTCCGTTTTTATTTACATGCCAATGGTGTTGAAAACAAACTTTGTTCAGTAAATGAAAACATACTTTGCAAAATATTGACCAATGAGACGATGGCACGATGAAACGATGACGCGATAGCACGATGAGACGATGAGACGATGACGCGATAGCACGATGAGACGATGGCACGATGACGCGATAGCACGATGAGACGATGACACGATGACGCGATAGCACGATGAGACGATGAGACGATGGCACGATGAGACGATGACGCGATGCGATAGCACGATGAGACGATGACGCGATGCGATAGCACGATGAGACGATGGCACGATGAGACGATGGCACGATGAGACGATGAGACGATGGCACGATGAGACGATGGCACGATGAGACGATAGCACGATGAGACGATAGCACGATGAGACGATAGCACGATGAGACGATGAGACGATGAGACGATGAGACGATGTGACGATAGCACGATGAGACGATAGCACGATGAGACAATGAGACGATGGCACGATGAGACGATGACGCGATACCACGATGAGACGATGACACGATGCGAAAGCACGATGACACGATGCGATAGAACGATGCTATGGCACGATAGGACATTATTATATTTGAACACAATGACGGTAGTGTTGAATCGACAGTATATTATCAGTAATTATACATAACCTTTAGTAACACTATTAAATATTGTCGCGTACGAGTGGTGTCCAATTACGTAGAATTTTACTGTAACTAACAGTGCTCGACAGAGACATACATTTGTCAGTATCAAATTAAAGTAATATTATGCTCATTTTTTGTTCATTTGTTTACCTAAACAGACACAAAAATATATTTGTAATAGGTAAAACATCAATAAGCATGCATTAACAAAGAATGGACTCATAATGCATTGATCCTCATTTGTTGAAGAAATATGTTTGTACATCATAATTTTTTTTTAAAAACTTGAAGTTTTTTAACAATCAGACTATTTTACAAGCTTTGTCTGTTAGTAATGAAGTAAAAATAGACATTTTCAGTCGGATATACATTGCAATGGTTCTTAGTAGAGATGTTTTAGACAATGTAACAACAATATTGGATGAAGCCAATTCAAACATTTTATATTCAGATGAGCCAGATACATCTTATAAAGAAATATTGTTGAATACACATGCTGCAGAAATCCGTTTCAGTAGCATAAATTGATAAGCAAGTGTAGTACATAGTATAGAGGATAAACGCTGTCCATACTGAGTATGCTTTATGACATTTTAGAATTCATTATATGGGGCATCATTATATAGCATTTCATAAATCACGGGGGCTAGTAGAACAATGCATTACATAAATCACGGGGGCTAGTAGAACAATGCATTACATAAATCACGGGGGCTAGTAGAACAATGCATTACATAAATCACGGGGCCTAGAAGAACAATGCATTACATAAATCACGGGGCCTAATAGAATCAAAGCACAAAAGTGCTGTGGGACGGTACCACTCGTCTCTGTAGCTAAGCTGGCAACTCGTTGCATACAAGTTTCCGTTTTGTAATTAGACAGTTTTCTAATATCGAAGTATGTGTAAATAGGTAAGGTGGTTTGCTGGAATATGAAACAAAACTAAAACATAAGACAGAAATGCGAAATAGAATAAAAATTTATTGAAAAATAGTTAACATTTTTTCCAAAAGATCTTCAATCCGACTTGTTCTAGAAATGCTAGATTTTCAAACCGAAAAATGGTCAGTAATAATGGTAGAACCTTAAAATTGTAAAACAAATGAAATGTTTGTCACGATTTTAAATAAATTAAATACAAAGATATCAGACCCTTTATGTAACGTTTGTGGATATTTAATTATAAAATGACATATCAAATTATATCAGCACGGACTTAGAGTAAAATCAGTATGCCCAGGCATAAAGTTATGATATCACTAGCTTGCCATAGTTTATGAGTTATCTTGTTGTAATGGGGTATTTTCCATTTAATTTTCCAAGCACATAATGAGGTGTACGTAGAAAGATGACACCGATAATGTTCGTAGTCGTGCGCAACGAGACCATATCTACGATATAAAATGATAGCAGAAAAGTTACCAGGTCGTGATGGTGTTTTCTTGGTATGGATTTACCAACGCCGGGATTGTGATAAGTAAAGTTGATGATTTAGAAAAAGAAAGAGACAAACTAAGAGATGAAATAAGTTATCTTCAGTCTCAGTCAATGAGAAACAATTTAGTGTTTGGTAATATTATAGAAGCTGATGAGGAGACAAACAATCAAACAGAAGAGAAACTCAGAGAATTCATAAAAAATGACCTAAAGATCGCAGAGCAGATGGTAAACGATATAAAGTTTGAAAAAGTTCATAGAATGGTTACCAACACAGATATAAACCGTAACCGGAAGATAGTTGCCAAATTCGTTCTATTCAAAGATCGTGAGCACATAAGAATGCAATGGAAAACTATTAAAGGTACAGATTTTTACATGCACGAACAATTTCCGAGAGAGATCAACGAGAAGAGGAAACAATTGTTTCCATTTTTAAAAGCAGCAAAAAAAGAAGACAAGAAAGCTTGGATTTCGTATTACGCTCTACATTGATGGGAAACCAGTTAACAAAACATAGGGGTGTGAAGGGGATGAGCTAAAAATTTGTTCCTGGAACGTAAATGGATTAACTAATTTTAAGAAGCATTGTCCAGATTTTATTAAATTGATTGCAGGTTATGATATTGTGTTCCTGTGTGAATCATGGACAAACAAAGATAGTGAAATAGACATTGATGGATATATTTCTCATAACTTTTTATAATCGTAAAGCCAAAAGATGTGGTGGTGGTATTGTAGTATGTTATAAGGATTGTATTAAATCTGGAATTGATATTGTTAGATCACATTTAGATACAATTATTTGGATAAAGTTGGATCGAACTTTTTTCATACTGAAACTGATATATATATTTGTAGTGTATATATTTGGGGTGAGGAATCCCCTGCGTATAATGTTTCTAACGTAGATCTCTTTGATATTATACAATCTGATATATATGATTTTGAGCACTTAGGTTCTGTATTTTTGGTAGGAGACTGGAATAGTAGAGTAGGAGTTAAACATGATTTTATTGTCTATGATAAATGTGATAATCATATTAATAATGATGACTATGTTCCCGATGCATACATGTTCAGGGCCTCACAAGATAAAGTATGCAATAATTATGGGATCAAATTGTTAAATTTGTGTAAAGCTTCAGGTGTAAGAATTTGTAACGGTCGGATTGGACAAGATTTTAACATTGGAATGTATACATAATTATGCTGCAAAGCATGGAGCATCCGTGATTGATTTTTTGTTAACAAAAGAACGTAGTTTTTCCTTGTTGATCGATTTTTGCATTAATTCATTCAATGAATTTAGCGACCATGCACCTATGTCATTTTCAATATGTTGTCATAACATTGTTGATAATCAAGTAGATAGTGATTACGTGAAATATAAATGGAATGACAAATATAAAGATACATTTCGTGCAGGTATCATTTCGAGATTATAACTTAAGATAAGTCGATAGTAAACACGACCATACCCACTTTCCAATACATGTAAAGCAGCTTACGGTTATTATCATGCCTATTATCTTCAGGATTAGTATTAAATGTTGATGAAATATCGCTCAAAGTAGACAGTAGCGATAGCTCAATTGGTAGCGCTTCTGACTAGTAACTTCGACCAATAGATAGGGTGTGAGTTCGAGACACATTCCTACCTCCCCTTTTTTATGGACAATATGAATTTTATCCCTTACTCAGTGCTCGTCAATTACTTGTTGTTTGTCGGGTCTGTCTGTTTATCTTTTTATTTTAATTTTATTATCGTCTTATTAATTTGTCGTTAAATCAAACGTGTTTAATGATGGCTATAGCGTCGTCGCTAAAATATTCATTTGAACCCCTTACGTTTTTCGAAGTAGCCATATCAACGTTGTTCCGTATACTGTGAGTGTGTAGCGATAAATGTACATGTAAATCTACTGCACGATGATATTGTGCACTTTAAAAATCATGAAACCATATCGTTATTAGTGAATAGCTTATAAATACACAAGCATGCTATATAATGTTTTAATTAATGATATTCGAGCGAACATTTATTAGTATAAGTCATGTAAGTACAACTGTAGATGACCAACGAAATATATAATATTGTAATGATAAAACACAACTACCTCCCGATGGTCTCAAACTCGGACTCAAAACATGAATGATAGCAGAAAAGTTACCAAGTCGTGGTGGTGTTTTCTTGGTATGGATTTACTGTGCTAGTGTTGTATTTGAAGACTAGATATTGCGAATAGCTGGGGCCATATTGTTGAGTTCACAATTCCAGTACAAATCTTGTAGTTTTACTATAGAATAGAGAGGGTCAAAAAGCACCGGGCCGACACCAAACAAACTCGTGTGTATTAATACATTGCTTTAAACCCCATCTGAACTTCACAGAAAGAGCTAATTAGTTCACAAACCACTTTAACAGGTCACCTTTTCAACATTTCATTTTATTGGAACGTTTATGATATTATTTCGTTCGGTGCACTTTGGAACTATTTTGTTTGCGTAGTAATTAGGCCGATGTGGACGTTTTTTACATGTAACCGGTTTTCAGTCTTTTTCGTGTTTTGAAAACGGGAACCAATTGTTGTATGCCTCTCAAATTGCCACTACTATAGAGCGGTACCGTCCAAAATTGCATTATATAAATCACGGGAGCTAGAAGAACAATGCATTACATAAATCACGGGCCGATGTCACAATGGAACCACGACAGGAATATGCAGGTTTACAGCGAAATTTTGAGTGATTTCGTGACTTGTCTTGCGATGTTTTTCGACAGTCGTTGGAGAAAATGAGTGTCTTGCGACGAAAAATTTGCCATGGCTTCAGATTCGAACTACCCTATTTATTGCCACGACATATTCATCGATTTTTTGTCGGTTAATATCGTACGACATTCGTACGAAAATGACGTGTCGTGAGATAATCATGCGAAATTCGTACGAAATCAACTAATTCGTGCGAAGATAGTACGAAACTCGCATGATACTCTCAATTAACTCTTGCGTTACTCTCGCGTTATTCGAACGAGTGTATCACGCCAGTCTCACGACATTATCGTGTGATATTGAGACACGACAGGTCACGACAGTAAATTACGGGTTTGTCCTGCGAATGCCGTACGACAGAACAACGACATAACCACGAAATTTTGTGCACTATACATGTATGTCTGTTCCTGTCGTGAAAGGATCTAAAATTGCATTTGACCACTTCCACAACATTGTTCATGTCCTACGAAATTGAACCATGACAGAAAAATGTATATTTCATACGACAAAATTATCGTGAGTTTCATGATTGTGCCTGAGGCTATGGACATACTGGTCATTAAATACTTGACCATACATGTTTGTATCCATTTATTTTCGTAGTGGATGCAATTTGTGTTTTAAGCGATTGAATAATGTGGATGTTATTATTTATTTAAGGAAATCCGAATTTAAGGGGATTTACTTCAAATGTGTATAATAATCATGAGTAATACGATCTTTATTTTACAAAGGCAGGCAATTAAAGTTATGCAAGAAACAAAACAAATACAGCGTGGTATTCAAAACTGTGTACAGGAAACACAACATTAAACTAACTAAATTAATAAATACAATTGACAAGAAAACGTACTAGATTATCATAGAATAAAGATAGCGTATTTCATACCCGACAAACACTCGAAGATATTTATGTATACATGTATATGCATATATGTGTATAAGTGTAATATTTACATATATGTGTGTATGTGCGATTATGTATATGTATGTATGTGTATTGATATGCACACGAATTGTATGACTCAAGATTAAAGTTTTTAAATAAGAGTATGTTGTTTTGGCATAATAAGAATTCTATGCCATATTATTCTGTCTAAAAAAATGTTGTTTTGGCAATGGTAATATGTATTCTATGTCATTTGATTTAACGGGTTTACTGCATACACTATCTCTCCCATGTAAAAATATCAATATCCCGTTCTGACAACTTAGAAAACACCCAAACAAAAATATGCTTTATATCTCGATATATTGAAATTTCTAAAACTCACAATCCAAAATTACACGCTTTCTCGCCATTTGTCACGCTGCTCATTATTGTACAAATGATTATTGCTGCTTTGTCAAAAAACATTTTCAGTGGTCAATATGCAAATAAAATATCTATCTTCAGTAGAATCCCGTTTGCTAGAACTCGGTTGCGTCGAACACCCTTGTTGACTCGAACTGTTTATGTAGTCTCAATTGAATTTCCCTATATAATCTATATTGTTCGACTACGTTTGGTTCGAACTGCCCAGCCTCGAACTTTCGAACCAATAATTCGGTCCCTTTATCATAAAATGCACTATTATTCGCACTTTTCGGTCGAACAATACATTTTCTCACCTCGTAATCGGATATACTGGCGTAAGAGCTTCGTTGATAAATTTGTTTTTAGCTGTTTGAAGATTGATTAATGCAATAATTGATATTGAGTTCGACAGAGTGAAAGTTTATCGCCCTTTTTATTTAGCATGTTTTTAAATGATATAGAGCGTGAATTCGTGGCAAAAGGTATAAGCGGAATCAATTTAGGTAGTTTGAAGTTATGTCTTTTATTATATGCAGATGATATTATTATATTCTCTGAAATGAGTGAGGGTTTGCAAGAAGCTTTAGACGTTTGATCGGAATATTGTGATAAATGGAAACTTGAAGTTAATACTTTTAAGACAAAATTTGTATTTTTTTAGAAAAGAGGGGCGTTTAACCGCCAATATGAAATTTACTTTTGAAAGACAAATTGGAGATTGTTAATACTTGGGTGTTGTTTTCTCATCGGGTGGTTCTTTTAAAGCTCAAGACAAATTGTTAGCAGGCCAAGCACTAAAAGGAACTTTTGAAATGAACAAACGTCTGTATAAGTTTACAGATTTATCTCCAAAACATACACTTATACTATTCGATAAATTAATCACACCTTTATTAAATTACTCATCCGAAGTATGGGGGTTCTATAAGGCGACCGAAATAGAAAAAAACGTTCAACTGGATCATGTCATTGTGATATCTTAACTTTATCTATATATCACAAAGGTTAAATTAAGTATTTATCGGTCAGTACAAGTACAGCAGGACATTGACATTAGAGTACATCGAATGACAAACTCTACAATGTGATCCATTGAAATATAATAACCGTGAAACTCTATGTTGCCGAGATATAAATTTATGTGAATAATGAGGTGAGGTTATTTAAAGTGAATAGTAAGAAAATCATTGATGCAAAGCATCAAAGGTCGCCGCTAAAGAATTGAATGATATTTTGTTATTTACATTCTTTTGTACAAAAAACATGTAACTAAAGCATTACACTCCATTTTAGTAGTATCAAACACGTAAACAAAAAAAAAAATTCTGTTTACAGACCCAGTTCCAACTTCTCTGTATATAGCAAGGTCTTTGTTCACAAAAATAATAATATTTAAGATTACATTCTTTGAATCTTTTATTAATTCTCATTAAGTTTCTAAATAATTATCTCAGACTATCATGACACTCAAACTTTCACCGGAACACATTTTTTCTTTTCTGATCCATACGTACGTAAAAAATAAGCTTAGAATAAGCACTACTTTTATCTAAATATTTATTTCATACAGTTAACGCATCACTTCTATTTGTTATAATTTGTTATGTAAAATATTCAAAGAATGCAATTTTAGATATTATTAGGCCACACCAAAATATTGTTTTGTTCTTCGGATTTCCCCCCCCCCCCAAAAAATGGGGCGAGCGAGCGAAAAAATATATTTTTTTTCAAACTGTCATTTATTAAAGCGAGCGAGCGAAAAAAATAGTATATTATTGTATCAGTATGAAGCTGAAAACTGTAGTTGCTGGCACCACCCTAAACTATGAATAAACAGCGTGTCACCGTAACAAATTCCTTCTTACTGCAGTTTCTTCTCCGTTAGTACATGCAAGGAGGAATTATCAGCGATGACTATTTTATATAATATTAAAATTATGAACTGCCCACTTCAAGAAAATTGCAATTATAGCACATGTGAAATACAGGTAAAACAGTCAACGCGAAAACTTGTTCTCCTACACAGGACATAACGACAGGCAAAGACACATTTTTTACCTGTCGCAACAATGTTTTACTTGTTGCAACAATGTTTTACCTGTCACAACAATTTCTTACCTGTCGCAATGTTTTGAACAGGAATAACAACTTAAAATCCTTATTTTAAATGTTGTTTTATTACATGTATAACCATTATAATTAAGCAAGATTTCTCAGTTTTATTGTTCAAGTAAAGGTCATGACTATATCATCATCATTAAATACTAGCCATGGCCTACCTTCTTCCACGAACTAATCAACTTTCGATCAACTGGAAGTCTCGTCTTTTGCTCACTAGATGAATTGGGCAATCTGAGCTAGCGCTGGCTTTTTTTCTTGAGCCAATTTTGGAACCAGTCGGTTTCAGTCATTCGGGGGCTACATTACAGCACGCAATCAACAAATTTTTAGTGCAGTTTGTCCCCTCAATCCCCAATATTCTATAGCATAGGACTTTTATCGTATACTAGACCCGAAAACGAAAGTGATTGCATGGTTATCACATACATTGATCTCAGCCGCTTTTAACCGCATTTATCACCGAAATTGAGTGGAATAAAACATTCGCAAACGGTAAATTTTTCGCCCAAATTAGAAAGTCATACTTTTCGACGGGACCGCTTTTCGACTATTTGATTTTTCTTGAGCAATTTCCGGAAATAAACGGTGCTAACTGAACATTTTCACCTGACAATGTGTCCGACAAAAACAGATATTTCATCGGTCTGCTACAGGTCTGCAAGACAGTCTAGCGACATAATAACGCGGTAGACGTCGTTGGGAACATGTTCTGCCATTTGCGGATGATAATAAAGGTGTGGTTTGTTTGGTTTGATTTATTCGAATAATCGAATACTAGTTAAATAAAATGGTGGACTGATTTTATGCCGGGTGACCACTCATATGTGGGCCATGTTTAATCAAAGCGCTGTTAGTGCTGAAGGCCTGGGGCTGCAGATAACTGAATTGTGCATTCGCTTGCCCTGTGTAGATCTAGTGACATTATCATATTAACTACTGTATTTCTATATCATGTTACAAGTATATTTCCATTAGTTATTTTGTGCAGACTATACAAGTCGGTATATCTTGTGCATCAGTGATAACCCTAACCCTGGTTTATATGTTCGTGATTATAATAACATAATAAGAACATTCACAATATGTCTGTTACTGCATTTAGCAATCACTACTGACCAGAAAGTTGGCAATTTGAAGAAACAAAAAATATGACAAGCAGTCACATAGATTATGTATCCGGTATGGTTAATATAGTGTCAACGTTTAAGCTGGGACTAAAATATACATGTATATATTGGTCCCAGGTTTAAGTTTCCGTTTTATATATCCATTTTTCAAGGTTTAATAGGGAGAATTGCATGCACGCTAATCGGACATGTTTATTTCTAACGCGACCTAGACATACTCTTGTTTGTATTTGCGTTTATTTATCGTCGCCACCGGTTTCCCATATAGGCGACGCCTCCAGAAGAATGTTAGTCATATTAGATTTTTGGAGGATAGTGCATGATACAGAAGATGCCCCAGTTCCAGAAGCACACCTGGTTCTTTTACGTGCTCGATGTAAAGCATCATACACGGGACCTCGGTTTTTAAAGTATCGTGCGAAAGACTGTAAGTACGGTCAGTGATGGAGCGGGGAATCGAACCAGCGATCCCTGGATTACAAGTCCAGCGTTTTACCACTGGACCACGGATCCGCTAGACATACTCCGGATTAGTACATGTATACATATGGGTATTACCCTTCAACCCTGCGGTACAAACAAACATATAACGTTACTTAACATCGTGCTCGATTCGCAATGAAAACAAAGACCCATAACCAACATTCGCGTCACGGTTGTCCGACCAACTTCCAATCCTATAGAATTATAGAAGGAAAATATCTTCAAATCGCAATAAATAAAAAGCTCTTAAGTCACTAATTGTTATATGACATATCATGTTCCTGAAAGAGATATTTAATTTGAAACACAATACTTAGTTGTTATTCAGATAGCTAATACAAATACCTTAGCGCTTTAATAATTAAAGCGCTCAAATTTGTTCGTGTTCTGTAAAGACTTGTCAACCCTAGATTGTACAAGTATTGCACTGTGTCAATCAATGTTAAGCGGGCATGTATGACTACAGTTCAACCTGGACTATGATAGGACCGGTTTTAGTTTACCGCCTTCACTTCTAATCAATGTGTGTGCGGGCGAGTTGATCTTAACGTTTATTTATTTAACTAATCTTGTTATCAATCATTTGATTGCCAGTCCGACAGGCTTGCAAGCATTACACGTACGTTGAATTTTATCGTGCTGGCTACATAAGGGGGGAGCATATAGTCGCCGCTTCGTCTGTCCGTCCGTCCTTCCGTCCGTCCGTCCAACTTTTCTAGTCCGGACTACTTCTCAGAAACTACTGACTGGAATTCAACAAAACTTCATGGGAATCTTCACTACCAAGAGGAGATGCGCATATTATCACATGGTTTTGGTCGGACTATTTTTCACGGAGTTATGGCCCTTTGCCACATATAGTATATATGATATCATTCTTGTCCGGATTTCTTCTCATAAACTACCGACTGGAATTCAACAAAATGTTATGGGAAGTCTCACTACCAAGAGGAGATGCGCGTATTATCACACGGTTTTGATTGGAATACTTTTTCACTGAGTTATGGCCCTTTGATTATGCCACATATAGTTTATATGGTATCATAATTGTCCAGACTTCTTCTCAAACACTACCGACTGGAATTCAACAAAATGTTATGGGAAGCCTCATAACCAAGAGGAGATGCGCGTATTATCACAGGGTTTTGAGTGGAACATTTTATGGGAAGCTTCACTTCCAAGACGAGATGCGCATATTATCACATGGTGTTGGTCGGACTATTTTTTACGGATTGATTATGCAACGTAGTATATATGGTACCATTCTTGTCCGGACTAATTCTCAGAAATCTCCATTAGGATTTTTATTATCAACAAAGTGAGATTTTCCAATAAGAGTCTTGTTCGAAGTTATAACCATACTTCGGTGAGCATCCATTGGTTTCACCGATATCCTTGTTTAATGTTTTTTAATTTTAGTTTTAATTCTATGCGAGTGGTAAAGTTATCAAGAAGTAATTTGATCATTTACTTCCATTTAATATTTTGTTTTTCTTTTTAAAACAAGTGTACTTATACAATACTTTAACTGATATTTAGGTCACAGTCTTTGTTGATTTCTAACCATCCTATAGTACAAACATACATAAAACATATATATACGTACTTTTCCTAAAATAAAGATTTATAATATACACTGAACAAATTTTCTAAACGACCATGTAATCAAATTTAAGAAAAAGGGTTTATATGCCGACTTTATTTGGCATTCTAGTACTATACATAATTCTCTATCGACTTTCACAAAGAAAATACCTATTTATCGTCATGGTTGACCATGCGTGACGGTGAGTACGATTTTCAACTTTTGGCACGAGGATCAAGGGTACTATGTAGTAAGCGGTGAAATTAATTTCAATGCTATCCACGTTGTATGTCCAACGCGAAAAACAGAAAGGATGCCGACACAAAGACCATTGAAGAAAGTGCCAGGGTACTCCGATTCGACAGATATGACTAACTTTATAAATTAATGAATAAATTCAAATAGAATTTAGAAAATATTTATGAAAATATGAAATGATAGTATTATATATTTTTTATTAATATTTCTGGTTCCCGTCTGTTCAATAGGCGCAAATGTGTACATTTGTTTCCGTTCTTATATTTCGACAAAGTACCTAGTGGAAGTTTGAAATTGTGTTCAGTGTATACATGAATATATAATGAATGTGCCACTAAATAGTTGATATGAGATTTATCCTTTGCTTATACATGTAATATTTACAAACAAAAAAGTCTTCAAATCATTATAGTAATTAATTAAAATCAGACAAGAATATTGAATAAATGTTTATTCTTTAAATAATATTATATACTCGCTTTACTGAAGGTATGTTACCTTACCGAAATCCACTGAATTTCGGCAATTTTACCGAAATCCATTTTGGATATAAAGTGACATGCAATCAAAACATCTCGGCATTTTTAATGTTGCACAACAAAGCTTAATCTTCAACTTGCGCCGAACATCTTTTTTCAAGATATTTCTGATTTAAATGTTTGACCCATACGGTAACTTTTACAAGACGACATAAATATTCACGAAATTCGTAGATGAAAATACCTTGCATTCTGTTGACACTTTTATATCCGCTAGGTTTCCTTTAAAACAGACACGTGTTTATCCATTGAAGTTTATACAGCGTTTGAGCCAGTCGCTACTAACGAAAGGGTACATAAACCACACTGAAACTTGTTTATTTCATTTCTTGTGTCAGTTCGCCTCTCGAGTTTATTCATTGTTCACCAATTGTACATTTAAGTAGTATATGGTATTCTCCGTCTGAAAACATTGGATTACTAAAGGGCATGTCGGTATGAACAAACACTGTATTTTGACTACTCAACATGACGGTATATAATACGACCATTATTCCTTATTGAGATGAATTAATCGCTGGGCGAAATATGTTGGCACACAATTCATTGCGGTCTTTAAGTGATTCAAAATGATGACAATTGCATTTAGTGAATTTGGTTTGAAAGGGGTATTTTAAACGAAAACAAAAAATACATATATTTAAGATGTTGATGCATCTATCATTTGTTTTGCTCGGAGGCGGCGTGCTGACCCATGGGTATGAGGCAATGTGTATCTTTGGAGGTGTAATTTCCACCCTAGAGCCAATTATTTGGTCTAAATCCCCACAGTGGGAGATGGTTATTCCCCACTTCCGGGATTTGTTAAAATTCCGGCCAAAGTTGATTTCTCGGGATATCAGCATATCGAATTCGCTCATACCAGGAATCGTCGTCCGTCAAAATACCCGTGTATTCCCACTGCCTCTCCCGGGGCAAAACATTGAAAAGTGCACTACGAAGGTAGTTTTCAGAGAAGTCAAATAGCCATTGATAGTTTTGGAACGGTCAAACATTATAAACCTTTCCAATTGTATCCACCTTATCATATACATATTGAAACAATACCTGTTTTCCGCACACATGATGCAAATGATTGATAGCTTACCTAAACGGTCGTTTTCTTTCGAAGACAATACAAACACGAACTATCTTGAAAAAAGGTCGGCGCAATCTGAAGCAAGCAAATTAGTTGTAATCTGAAGGTTAAGATTTGTTGTGCAGTGTGTTGAAAAATATGTGAATGGATATCGGTAACTTTACCAAAATTTAGTGGATTTCGGTAAGGTAACGTACCCCTTATCGAAAGGTTAACCAATCTGCGTCAAGGTTACAGATGTTATTCATTTGAAGGGAAGTTTGTTTAGTCGTTAACGTAAGATTTGATTGGATTATACAACAATGATATGCAAATAGCATAACCATGTTATTACGGCTGCGCCGAAAAATAAATAACCATCAACCATTAAGTGTTTTTTACTTTCTATCCAGGTAGATATACTATGTGCCGCAAATTGCGGTTAAATGAAGAAGAAAGATATCCATATTGAGCCTTTTCTTGTTTGCATTCACCATCAGTATTAAATCGAGAAGTCACGGCTGTACAGTGTTTTTAACTGTTCTATTTAACTATATGTAGTGTCAAGCCTTTAAGGGGGGTCCTGGGGATCTTCCCCGTAAAAAGTTTACAATATATACATTGTATATGAAATGGTGGTTTCTGGTGCATTCCGGGGGTCTAAACCTTTAGGAGTCATTAATGAGAATTGCACTTGTATTATCTTGTCAAAAAAATACAGAACAAATCATACAAGTACCAACATTTTAACTAATTTCCAGGGGAGAGCACCTCATGTACCTACTCCCAGTCAGCCATACCGAAGAATCTTCACCATCAGATTAGCCGATAGTTATCTATGTGTGTGTCGCTAATCAGTGGACACGGTGGTCGGAAACATTCGGAAACACTCGGAAGCCTTCGTGATTTACCGATTTATGATATGTGTTCATGATCATTATCGTTCGCGACTTAATTAGCCACCCCGCTGTGTTTAGCCAGCATAATTAAAAAGCAGGGTTTGGGCACTATAATCGGATCCTGACTAGTATATGATTTAGGAATAAAATCTGGACGCAGATCAAGCTAATCTGTCATACTATTGAAGTGAATAAGTATCAAATGTATATTATTCATGGACTTATCTATCTTGCAAAAAACGATATAAAACTTATAAAATATCAAAACATATATTTTGAAATTTATTTTATATAAGCAAAGACCTAAATACCATAGATGTGCAACTAACATGGACCATTGAATGAAGTCTCGCTCGACCCTTGACGCGCGATAAACGATACCGATACGCGAGATTTGAAAAGCTGCTAGTCGGCGCCATTTTGTATTGCATTTCAAAACACAGTATGGACAGTTTTCAAACCATTATTCACTGAAAGAAGCTTTCAATGATATATAACAAGAGAAAGTTGATACAAGGCATCAAAGTCGCCGGGGAAATGTTTAGCAAAATAATTATTGTGAAATATTTGAAGGGAATATGTAGAAAAATAAATAAAAGTGACTTAATAACACAAACTGAATTTTGCAAATATTGAATACGCAATATTTTTGTGTAATGAAACCATATTGTTATAAGTGAATAGCTTAAAATAGACATGTTATACAAAGTTTTTAACTAATGATATTCGAGCAAACATTAATAAGTATAAGTCGTGTTAGTACAACTGTAGATGACCAACGCAATATATAATATTGTAATGGAACAAAACAATCTACCTCCAGAGACAATTTGCTATATGGAAGTACTACTAGTACTAGTTTCGTCTTTGATGGGTTAATTTTAAGAAGAAGGGGGCTGAAAATGTCCGCCTAGCTTACAGAAACAGACATAGTCGGCAAATCTTTAAATAATGCATTCATTTCAAGAAGGTCAAGATCAGGTTAATTCGTTCGACTGACTATAATAAAGTGTGATCAATATCCCCACACCCAAATCTTTATGTTTACAAATGTCCGTCATTGTGCCTACTTTTATCAATATGTTCACATGTTATTGCAAAATATAATGTTTTGCTATCTGTATTATTGCTTTTGTTAATGTTCTTTTAATGAATGTCAAATTAACAACCATTGTTTGACGCCAATTATAAATTACAGATCTGGTATCAGGTGTTCATGTTTGTGAATAGGTACCCTCAATGCCATTCAAAAACATAATTATAATATAGTTGATCAATCTGAATTGCATTCCACAGTGATCTCTATCTCAAGAAGTTTATGTTCTGTATGGGTAGTCATATGTTCGTATCTGTGTACAATTATGTACGCTCAATGTCATTCAAAAACACTATACAGTTAATCAAACCAAGACGATTGAATACATGATATTTTGCAGTGGAACGGGTATATGGAAGCTAATCGCTACATAATTACATAATGAATCATGTCATTTGTCTTTGAAGCGTTGTTACTTCTGATATCAGTTTATGCCATCTGCTGTCCGTCACTGATAGGGTTTCATTTGTAGTTCATCGTGTGAAATTCTTCGTTCTAATAATCAAATTGCTGCTTACTTAGGAGTCTTCAAATTCGGTATATAACCATGTACTTATAATTGTACATGATGTATTATTGTCCAATGTCAAAGACTTGCTTTAGCTTTATACTTTCCTTAGTGTAATCTATCGTAATCTAACCAAATTACTTGTCCATTATTTGTAAGTGGATACGGGCAAAGACCTAAATACCACAAAATAACTAATGGAAAAATACTGGTAACTTTTCCTAGAGATTTTACTATATCTGGCTGAGTAGCGCATCTGTGGTATTTAGGTCTTTGATATAAGTTATGCAGGCTATTTGTCTAAATAATTGTAACATCTGTATTTTACAATATTAATAGCAATAATATCATAATTTTCACTTTTAAATATAAAGTTAAACAATATCATAAAAAAATATATTTATTGTAGTCGAATTATACTGTTTTAAATTTCACACCTTGACATAATAAAAAGTCAATCTATTGTCACCCTATAATGAACCACACGAATATTTATTTCAAGGCTCCATATAAAAAGTCACATTTCCCCCAAATTATATCCTATAAAGCGCACTTATTGTTAAATAACAGCTTGTATATCGCTGCTGGACCCCTAGTGTGAACATCCAGAGAGCAAGTGCCATAAAACTTCGGTCATACTCGGTCATACTCGGATGGTCTGCTGAACATTTCCGAACGTGGTAAAAGCATACTATATAATTTTAAAGTGTAAAAAAGTCCATTTTCCTCTTTAAATATTTTCACAAAATAGATACCAATTGACGGAGAAATAATTATGGTTAATGAGACGAATTGCATTCTGTTAATATCATTAAGAGTACATTGTTTTCGCCTATATATTCTATATAGCACTGGTAGCTGTTTTAAAGTTAAACAAAGACCATTTTACTTTTATTTCAAATAAAAGGTAAAATATTTGAATGAAAGGGGAATATTAAAACATTCCAAAACCGTTTGCATTTATTTGATATCTTTAACGGATAAAAAGTTATACTAATTTAAAGCTAAAATCCTTCATAGTTCTATATAGGCAATTTTGCGCAGTATCGATTATCAGATGATGAGAATTCTGCCACATAAAAACCCTTTTCTTCCGTAAAAACCCTTGTCACAAGTGATTAAGAAGCCATTTCGACATAAACTCTGTGAAATAGTGTAGATATTAAAACCTTTATGTATGACGGGTGTTGTACTTCGATGATTGATTATACATGTATATGTATGACTTATGAAGTTATTGATTTTATTGAGCATTGTGATATCGCTGATAATTGTTGTTTGAACGTTTCCAGACACAGGCCCATTTTATGTTGCTTACAATTACATGTATTTTGTAATATGACCCCTTTTGTTGTAAACACTGTACTTAGTGCAAATCGTTGTAGTTGGAAAAGGGTCCACACATAGCACGTTAGTACGTATGTCGCTTGCTAACAGGAACGTATTGAGTAATATATAAATATACTGACGAGAAAAAGAAACGCCTCATTCTAACTCATTGTACACAATTTTGTTAACTGTGATTCAAAATTAGAAAAGAACAATTCCATTCGCAAATTTAATCCTTTAAGAGAATTGTTGATTAATTAGACAGCATTTCATGGTCACATTATGCTTCAAATCTTGAATTTCAATTGACTGGTCAGAGCAATTTAACTGACTCAATCAGTAGTGCATGTGGCCACCTCTACTTGCAACCACAACAGCAAGACGTCGCCCCACGGAACCGCACAAGTTACCTAGCAGATACCGTGGGATTGACCTCCTGCGTAATCGCCACGTTACTGCCACTGAAACCGCTATTAATGCGGTTCGCAACATAATCGCCACATTCACCCCAAAACGGTAAGGAATCGATTGCGCGAGGTTGGTCTGGTCTGCGAGCACGTCGTCCTTACGTTGGTCTGCCTCTCACTCGTGCACGTCTTGCGCGTCGTATGGCTTGGTTGGCGGCACATGCTCACAGACGACTTCCAATGAGGCAATGGAGACGGGTCTTTTTCACAGATGAGTCCAGGTTCACTCTGTTTCGTCCGGACGGTCGACGTCGTGTACACCGACGTCGTGGGAACGCTTCACCGACGCTTGCGTTCTTCAGAGGGATAGGTTTGGGGTGGCTCGGTTATGGTCTGGGGAGACATATATCTAGGGATAAAGTCAACATGGATTGTGGTTGCCGGGAATTTAACCGCCATAAGATATAGGGATGAAATCCTCCGCCCAGTTGTAGTTCAAGCTATCAGCTTTCTCAATGGTGCAGACACAGTAGCCAATTCCGGAATATAGCGACCACTAAAGTTAACTTGACCTAAGAAGCTCCTTACTTCAGATGCATTTTTAGGTTCTGCTGCATCCATCAAATCTCGGACTCTTTCTGAAGTCGGTCCAATGCCTTTACCGGACACACTGTGTCCCATAATATTTTTAGACATGCTGCATTGTGACTTCTGTCTATTTACTGTTAATCCCTTTCTCATCAGAGTTTTCATGCATTTTCTGAGCTTGAGGTCATGATCAGCTTGGTTCAATCCATGAACAATAATATCATCTGCAATATTTGACACACCTTCACAACCTGCCAACACTTGCGATATGATATGTTGAAACATCTCTGGTGCAGCATTTATTCCAAAACTCAAGCGTTTATATCTATATAACCCCTTGTGCGTAATGAAAGTTGTAATATCTCTGGATTGTTCACTTAATACAATTTGGTGAAAACCCATATTCAAGTCTATCTTACTAAACACTGTACTGTTATTCATATTCAGAAGAATATCATCCACTGTTGGTATCGGGTGTCTTTCCCTGAGTATTGCTCTGTTTGCTTGTTTCATGTCAACACATATTCTGATGTCTCCAGATGGTTTTGGAACCACTACTATAGGGCTTACCCATGATGAAGGTCCCTCAGCTTTTTCAATAATATAACGTTTTTCAAGTACATCTAACTTATCACTCACTTTCTGTCTCAAGCTTAATGGACAATTGTACATCTTTTGAGCCACAGGGTTTATCTCCTCATTTATGTGTAATTCCAATTCAAAGTCAACAAGTTTTCCAATACCTGTGAAACAATTACCAAACTCATTATTTAAACTTTCAGCTATTGAGTACACAGTTTTCAAGTTCAAAAGTCCTAATTTAATAGCAGTTTCTCTTCCCAGTAAACATGAAGCACTGCCTTTCACCACATAAAAGTCAACATTTTCTAATTTCACAGCTCCATCTGGTAAGGAAACATCTGTACAAAATTGTCCCAATAGTTCTAGTGGTTTGTCACTGCCATATGCATACAACTTTTTGGTTGACCTTTTGCTACTGCAATTGAATCTCTTTCTCTTCAATGTTTCCCATGTATCCCTATCGACAATGTTCACAGAAGCACCACTATCTATAACGAAGCTTACAGATACACCATCCAATAATACATCGTGTTTATCCATTTTATCACTACACACATGAAAACAATACATATCATTATCACTGGCGTCCTCAGCAGTAATATGCTTTACTTGGCTCACATGTCTATCCTTCGTTTTGCAACACTTCTTAAAGTGACCTATTTTGTTACATCCATTGCATTTCTTATTTTTCGCTCGACATGATGGATCCTTGGCAAAATGACCGGTATATTTACACCTAAAACAAGTCTTGCCCTCATGTTTCTTGTTCTTATTCCTATTCTTTAAATACACTTGATTGACCTCTGACCTATAAGTAGATGATTTACCTTCCATCTCCCGGGATTGAATCTGTGACATTTCCATTGCACTTGCAATAACTCTCAACTGCTGTAATCAGACATCAGACAGTGGACAAATCTTTAGGACCAGTTTGGGGTATGTTAAATAAAATAACAGAATAAAATATGCTACAATGAAATAAACAGTTTGGTTTAATGTTGCTAGATTTAAATTCTACTAACAGTTTCGAGCAGATAAAAGTGAGCAACCATTAACATATTATTTAATCGCATCGCCATAGCCGTAGACGGTCTGACCCGGGATCAATCCCGCGATCTTCGGACTGGAATTTTAGTGCGATACCGGCTGCGCTAGACGGGGATTCGTGATAAATCATCATTATTATCTTAACAGATAACACCAATGTGCGTTAGCAATTTACATGCTTTTGTCGCAACTATTAGAAATGTTTAGAAATGTGTTTAAACTTATTATTTCAGTGAGGTTTCTTTAAAATCCACAAGTTGGTCATATATGCAGAAGGCGAAGCGCTGACAAAGCATCGTATATGTCCACTATAATGCATTTGTACATAAATGGGTCATAACTAATTCGACTGACAGTGGTTTAGAAACATTTATACATAAGTCAGTTTATCTCCTTTTCCAAATTAACTTTTTTGATATTGTTTTCTTATTCAAATACACATTTCAAAAACACCTTTAAGAGAAGTGAGCTTAATGCGGCGATAAGGCACATGTCCGCATGTACTTCGTACGCGAACTATATGCGGCACGGACTATGTGTGGCACTACAGAGCTTATCGTGTAAAAAACATGTGATGCTAGTAATACGTAAACTGTACAATTTAGCGTTCCTTACCTTCGTCATCGCTGAGATAGGGTGGCTCCTATCTGCATGAGGCTTAATATCATTAACTATCAAATCATAAACTACGCCAGTCAGATATCGTGATAATCTGTACTTTTTTATAAGTTCACGATCCGTCTAACATGTCAGGTATTTCTCTGAAATGTCGAGCTCTTCGAGCGTTCATACGGTCGGCCATTTTTACGCAAAACGTAGAGATTTACGGTCGGTTAATTCTAACGTAACTTTACGCTCTAACTTACGCAAATATCTACATACGCAAATATTAGTGAAACGCATTTACGTAGAAATTGTGTACGTACGCAAAAACTTACGAAAATGTTTGAGTTACGCAAGCGTAAGTAGGTTAGTGAAACGGTACCCTGGTCACGAATTTGCTCATCCGGTTTGTCAAATGTGCACAACACTGCTTTTTGCCTAAGTTTGGTTATGTATTGTTCGATAGATTCATCAGCTTCCTGAATAATTTTCCTAAACCCATACCGTTCATAAGGAATGTTAATTTGAGGTGTAAAATGTTTATTCAACGTTTTCACACAAACCTCATACTCATCTCCACCCTCCTCTTCCTCCAATGTGAAAAAAATATCATGAACTTCCATTCCAGCGCTGTGCAGTTACAAAGCTCTAAGCTGTGTCTCATCTGTTATTCCTTTCCCTTTACTAAATAATATGGGCTCTGATAATTTTGTAGGGTAGAATCTACAGACAAAAGTTGAGCGAGAGGTGTACATACAATATCCGATTAGCATGAAAGTCTGGCTATAGTATATACATGTAGATATATTTAGTCTGTATATGAATATTCTAGTAGACATGTACACAGGTTCAAAACAATGGTAGCGATGCTCTGCGCGATTTTCATTTCACACTTTGCAAAGGTCACAGTGTCTCGTACCTCTGTACATAGTTCTGTTTCACAATTTTCACTATAAAACTTGTCAAAGTATGATATTTCCACAGCCGATTTGTAAATAACTTGTCTGCTTTGAAACCGGAACCGGAAAAGATCGGTAGTTTCTAGTTGCTTGACAGTTTCTCTCTCCAGTGTGTGTAGTTTTCATTTGTGCGACTCACCTTCTCTCAAACTAATGAATTAGGATCTGTCAAAACGAAGCTCCCCAAAATGTCACTTGTGCCACCAAACTTTGCCGGACAGACGTAAGAAACCCAGTCAACAAGTACATGGAAACGAACGTCGAATACTACGATACATCAGACATATCAGTTCAAGAACTCAACTATATGGGTCATCGTTCCTTCCTGCAACAATTGTGACTGTAATAAACTACCGATCACCACAAAATAACGCTCACTTACGTTCGGCTATTAACATTTTGCAATTACATAAATGTCTTCCTACTTTACAGCCAAACAACAGACGAAATAATGACGTACCATGGGTAATGCAAGTGTAATGATGCTATTTTCCGTTATCGTTCGAGGCGAAATCCGTTGAATAGTTACGATTTACAGAAAATGTTATAAAATGAATAAATTCCATTACTTTCTGTTAAATAATCGACTGTTGAATATTTATTATTGAAATTAATAACGACTGATATAAATACAGTTCAATAAAACAAAATGAACAAATAATGCAGCGGTAAGTGTGAACGAATCACTTACTTATGCACATGCGCAAATAAATGTTCGTCAATGTTATTGTGTTAATTTTATGACAAGACAGAATGTGGATACCAACAAATATTAAACCTCGCCAAACAACATGGTGACTTTTCGCGAAATCTTTGCATCGCAAAAATAGCTGTTTGACTGTATTCTACAATATACAAAGTATTTCGATGCCAAATACATGAACATTCAAAGAATAAATAATTATGAAATAATAATATCCTATTGAAGGAAATAACAATTTAATGAAAAGTATGTAAAATACATAACTCTTCCCTGGCTAACAGTTTTTATATATACATGTAGTTGAAATGTGATATATAATGGAAATAAAATAGAACTACAATATATTATGTTTTAATACATTTTATATTTCTTGCATTCAATATTGTAAAAAGCAATAAATTGTCAAGAAAAATCAATCAAAAATTGTTCCACATAGAATCTACTCATCACCATTCTTTCTAACACAGCTACTAAATGTTCTAGTAGAACTCATCACACGTGAACCTACACTCTTCGTCTTTCTCAGTACATCTCCTTTGTTGTACCATGCAGTTATCTTCCCCATGTGTACATTATGTGGTTTCATTTCTCTGTCACAGTTACCGTTGTCGGTTCCAGCACATTCAACATTTGTCTTCATCTTTGCAAGTTCTTCCATCTGATCGTAAAGATACTGTGCCATTTATGATATCGGTGCTGGATCATTGCTTGGTATCTATGAGAAACGGTAAACTTTCAATTGTTTGGCTGGGAAATAAACTGGAGTCAGTGTCAGGTCTTTGGTTTGACGAGTATGAACAGTTAAGATTGACAAGTATATTCACATATTCTGCATAAGGTCAGAAAAGGGAAGCATTTAAACCCTAAATGTTTACATTCACTAAAAACCTAGTATCGCATGACAATCAGATGACACGTACACCATTCGCGACTACTATGCAACCTAACTCGATTAAACTATCTTTGAAGTCCTGTTACGAAATCTCACAACAAATTTAAGAATGAACGTATCTGTTGTGAGTTCGTTTGAACACGTTTCATTCAAATTTGCATAGCATTTTCGATAATGGTTGATTGATGCCACCGTTGTATTCATCTTGACCCTGCAAATGATACAAAACATTGTTTAGTGCAGACGTTTGAAGATGAAATCATAATGTTCAATGCAACCTGCACCATAGGTCATGCAATGTACATAATGTCAGTAAAGAACTTATTCATACAAGCAAAACATACAATGTTCCATATACAGAGTGTTGAAAAGGTTTGTTCACACAATTTGAATATCTGTTTCATTTAGAACTCGCATACAGAAGAAAACTATTGGTCCATAGCAACATAGACGGAAATGATATTAAAAAAACTATAATTCAAACTTTGTGAACGAACTTTTGTAACACCCTGTATATACTCATTGCATTTAATAACGCATAATGTGGGATTTCTAAATTGTCACTGACTTGCTTTAAGGATGCAAAAAAAGAACTTGACAAGATTTTATTGCATGTGTACGCAACATGTAAGCCAAATTTTAGGACAATCGAAACGTATTTTAATGGGAAATGAGTTTCAAAAGTAATAAAATAAAATTTAAAGAAATATGGTTGGTACGGAATTGTGCGTTGTTAGATGTACTGAATATATATTTAATTATAAGAGAAAAGTAAAACAGTCAATATTGTAAGAATATGAATCAATGATGAACATTGAAACCCGCGTTACAAATTTAACTTAAAGAGGCTGAACTTGCACTTTTTACAACACACCATTCTCACTGGAACCACACTAACAATATCAACTTCGACAGGAATGGTCGAAACAATCATCAATCTATCATCATTGTACAACAAAATCTACATGTTTATGTTTGCCGTTTTTTTAGACTTCTATTATATAAACCTATGGTTGTGAAACCCTATGCGATTTCTTCGCCCTTTATTTTGCACCAATTATAGAATCGTACATCTTTCAACTGTATGTAACGCATGACAAAGTCAAATGTGAGCACTGTGCGTCATTATTTTCATGCAACAAGCTTTTATTTTCTTAATTATATATTCCCGTAGCAATAATACACTAATTCTGGTACTTTTTCATGGAAAACATTAACCAGTCAAATCGTATTTTGCACATGAACGAAAATAGACAAACGGACTAATATTCAGCTATATAAAATAGACGTGAAAACGTGTCAGTTCTGTCATTTCATTAACAGGATGGATGAACATGTGGCTTTTTTGTTTACTACGAGGCACGAAAAACACGCATTCCGGCAAATCTACAGAGATCTATGTGTCGATATAAGCATCGATGTCGCAAGCTTTCCGTGCCGCGTAGTAAGCAAATAAATCACGTGTTCACCCTCTCTGATTATATAGGACATTTTCCACGCCATTTTACAAGATAAATGCATCACATGTCTTAATATGGTATATCTGTTTTCTGAGAGCTCTTAAATAGCTACATCTCTGAAACTTCCGGGGGCTATGATATGGATTATTGTATACCCTAGACATCCGGAGATCCTGGCTGTCCCCAGGTAAACAACCCAGTATAAATGCTCTGGACCGGAAATGTAATACAGCGGCGTCATTTCTAAGAAAATAGCACAGCCCCTGGCGGTTTCTGAGATTTAGCTGTTTAGAGCTCTCAGAAACCACTTGTGAGACAAACCCGCAACTTTTTAATAAAAAGCGATGAAGGAAAGTGATGCACTACTCGTTCTCTTTCTAATTCTTACATACTTTGATACGATACACATGCATATTGTAAGGTCATAATGGGATGGTTCCCCGACCTGTATTCATCATAGGGCGGTCTGGGAGAATAAATGGGGTAATTCTATTTTCAGGACCCGACAAAAAGCCATTGCATTCAAGATTAAAAATCGTCTATCGGTCTTTCGCGTACTCGATATACCTCCCGGACCCAAAGAACCTCAATTTATCGTTTCTGGTTGTAATTTTGGTACTGGAGAAATAACAAATTTAACATTTCAAAATATCCAGTGCCACAAGCCGGGATCAAACGAAGGTCCTTTAAGTTTTCAGTTCAATCGACGTAATATGATATTTACATTTAATGTGATATATATCTTACTTGTAAGTTTATTTTGATAAATACATTTGCGCCGCTGTACGATTTCCAACCTCTTCTTTAAGTGACATCATTTCCAGAAAACGTCAACTGTGGCGTCACCACATACCGACAGTAAGCAATATTTGCCTTATAGAAGAGGTTGGAAATCGTACAGTGGTGCTCATATTAAACAGAACCCTGGACCTCTGGAATCTTATTCAAATGACATCACCACTGGACTTGCGACCCACCATATGTATAAAGAACAGTCATGCGATGTAAAAACTTCTTCACTACCATCAAGTTCGTTGCCGGAATAAAGGATAAAATAATTTCACAACATTTTACGATATTATAATACTTAACCAACAGATTTGTATGATGGTTAAACAGAATGGGGACATTTAGCGGAGGAACGCAGTTTTGCGACAAGGTACTGCATAATATGATCGCGGTATATCGGTTTGCGAGTTTGATACAACGTCTAGCTTTAACCATGAGACATATATCGTTGGTTCAACATATAGCAGTTGTTGCGAAATTTCTCGGTGGTGCGACATTTCGCGGTGGGGCGACATTTAGCGATGGTGCGACATTTAGCGTTGGTGCGACATTTAGCGTTGGTTGCGACATTAAGCGGTGGTGCGACATTTAACGGTGGTGAGACATTTATCGGTGGTGCGGCATAAAACGTTGGTTGCGACATGTAGGGTTGGTGCGTCATTTAGAGGTGGTGCGACATTAAGTGTTGGTGCGACAATTAGCCGTGGTGCAACATATTACGTTGGTGCGACATTTCGCGGTGGTGCGACATTTAGCGGTGGTGCGACATTTAGCGGTAGAGCGACATATAACGTTGGTTGCGACATTCAGCAGTTGTGCGACAATTAGCGGTGGTGCGACATTTAGCGAAGGTGCAATATATAGCGGTGGTGCGACATATAACGTTGGTTGCGACGTATATCGTTGGATGCGACATTTCGCAGTGGTGTTACATTAAGCATTGGTGCGACATTTAGCGGTGGGGCGACATATAACGTTGGTTGCGACATATAGGGTTGGTGCGTCATTTAGAGGTGGTGTAACATTTAGCGTTGGTGCGACATTTAGCGTTGGTGCCCCAACTAGCGGTGGTGCGACATTTAGCGGTGGGGCGAAATATAACGTTGGTTGAGACATATAGGGTTGGTGAGTCATTTAGGGGTGGTGCGACATTAAGCGTTGGTGCGACAATTCGCGATGGTTCGACATTTATCGCTGGTGCAACATATAGCGTTGGTGCGACATTTCTCGGTGGTGCGACATTTAGCGGTGGTGCGACATTTAGCGTTGGTGTGACAATTAGCGGTGGTGCAAGATAGGGCGTTTGTGCGACATTTAGTGGTGTTGCGACATATAACTGTGGTGCGACGTATAGCGTTGGTTGTGACATTTAGCGGTGGTGCGACAATTAACGTTGGTTGCGACATTTCTCGGTGGTGCGTCATTTAGCGGTGGTGCGACATTAAGCGTTGCCATAATGGTTTAATATTGAGCAACACATATTATCTTACACAGAAAACATACCTTCGATAGCCCGGTCTTGGTTTAAATCTATGAGTATGGTATCCATTGGCTGTTATTCTCGCAGGAAGAACGATGCTCTTCATTCTTGATCTCATTCCAAATAGGCCAGGCGTTCTTTTAAAGTAGCGCATAATATCGGATACGCTTCCCGTGATGTTGGAGGCTGGTTTCACATCTTTTAGAAACATATAAGATGAGAGTGGAAATCCACCAGCTGTCGGATACTTCTTCATCAAGTATTTCTAAATACAATGTATTTTTTTTATATAAAACAAGAGAGGAATTAATAATTATGCCGAACATTAAACGAGTTATTTTGAATGACGCATGTCATAAAATCAGTAACACATTTCCACAAA
This sequence comes from Mactromeris polynyma, assembly GCA_032209605.1. Lineage (NCBI taxonomy): Eukaryota > Metazoa > Mollusca > Bivalvia > Venerida > Mactridae > Mactromeris > Mactromeris polynyma. Next base: position 10,330,373 of record JASFXZ010000012.1, read on the forward strand.
TGGTAGATTCTATTCATCACATAAAAAATCATATTATCGAATCAATATAAACACTTGAAAGACAAAAGGTGACGCGGTCATAGAATTTAAGTCCCTGAAAAGTTATTTTTAATATTTGATGTTCTTTTGGCAGTATAAATGATTAACCCTTCATTATAAACTTGTCAATTTTAATTTTAAACAAAAATGTATGTCATGCTAAGAAGGCCTAGTGTATCATATAATCAAACGATATATATATGACATTCGGAAGATGGCGTCATCAAACCGCCATAGTGACGACACCATGACACAAAGCAAAAAGCGCAGGAGAAGGGGATATTGATGTTTTATAGCGTTAATTATCAGGTTTAACATACTAACCGCAAAGATATATAGTGAAGCATGATTTATTTGACTTACAATTTTGGGTGTGAGTAGCTAGCAACTTTCAAAATTCTCAATTCTTTGTCATTTACTTATTCGACTTTAAACATTCAACATTCAATTTTTGTCATTTACTTATTCGACTTTAAAAATTCAACATTCAATTTTGTGTCATTTACTTATTCGACTTTAAACATTCAATTTTTGTCATTTACTTATTCGACTTTAAACATTCAACTTTCAAATTGTGTCATTTACTTATTCGACTTTAAACATTCAACATTCAATTTTGTCATTTACTTATTCGACTTTAAACATTTAACTTCAACGTTCGTGTCATTTACAATTCAACTTTCAGTCTTCTTTTCATTTACTTATTCAATGTTTAACATTAAACTTTCGTAATTTTTGCCTATTCAACTTTCAACATTCAACTTTTGTCACATTTACTCATTTATATATATTACGGGATTTACAACCTCTTCATAAGTGCCTTATTCAAGAAAACGCAACATGTGATGTCACTATTTACAAGCAGGGAACATTATTTACTCAATATGGTCACTTCGTTTTCAAATTGTTATATGGGGCAAATATTGTTTACTGTCAGTAGACTTACATGGTGATGTCACGTGTGACGTTTTCTGGAAATGACGTCACTTGAGACAGCGGCGCTCATATATTGTTTGGGAAATATGCGCAACTTGCGAGAGAAGTACCCCGGTTTCTGCCTGTTTTCCTTTTATTCATCTCCTTGCCTACGTCAACTATCGTACATTTACGAGGAACATAAATGATTCTGCATGAGACTTATTCAACTTATAAAAAATGCACATGTTGTATTTCAATAGAATGCATTATTTCAATTATTTTCCGATATGCAAAGAGCCTTTAAAAATAGTAAAAGAGCCACACAGAAAGCAGGCCTTTTTCTATCCATTTTGGAATTAGACCCTAGATAAATTGGGAAAATTTGCGTTGTAGAATTTGCAAACTTTGGAAGCAATTCTATCACTTCAACTCCAATTTTGGGAATTTGTATGGTCGTAGGTAATCGAACCAGCTTTTGATATCTACATTTCATAATTTTATGAACAAGCATTCTAATCTACATTTCTTATATCAACTGTCAAAATGACGCACAAAATGTCCACAAACATTTATGACACAAGGGGCACAAGGGACTATAATGGCCAGAGTTTACTAAAGAGATTCAAAATATACCCAGATATATACTTCTGATTGGGATTTTTTGTCTGATTGGAAAAAAACCCATATATTTGGCCGAGAGAATTATAGAAAAAGGCCCGGAAAGGTACTGCCACATGGCCTGATTGATGAAGTAAGAGAACATATACAAGAGATGCTTTCAATGAGAGCCATTCGTCCGACCGTTCTGCAACCCATTTCCTCAAATATATTTAATTCGATTCTGCATCGACTATAGAAAGATATGAGAACGCATAAAGGCGCTAACCAACTTCCGCGTATAGACGACACAGTGCATCTCCATACAGTGGCCTAATAATTTTCGAAGCTTAACTTGAAATCTGGACGCTAAATGTGAAGAGAAAACGTAATTTCAAGTGGGAAATCTAGTAGCGTTCTTCAAATGTAATCGTGCGCCATTTGGTTTATGCAACGTGCCCGCAACCTTTCAGAGACTATATTGCTACCGTCAACTCTGTTTCTAGTGGAGCTATAACATAACGACTGCCCCGCAAACGGAATTCCGGGGAACCAGGCCTTCTCCTACGGAGGCCACAAAGACAACGAATGTAGGAATGTGAGCAATAAGTCAATGACAAATAACTATTATGCTGCGGATACGATCCACTATATGCTAAACTATTAATATATGTATTGTTTACTAGGTGCATTAGGGATGAAATTGAAAGTGAGCATAGATATTCACATTTACAATGCGATAAGTATCAGTTCTGTGAGGGATACTATAATTACTGAGTGATTAAGATTATGTGAATCTATCATGAATGGTTTTAAAATGTAATAAAGATGTTTATGATTTTGCGTTTAAAAACAATCACAATGAAATTCAGCTATAGTGGGTTGACTTTATAGGCTGAATTCAAGGTGAAGTGACCACATGGGTAAAAAAACACATGTCACACACCAAAATGTTTGTCATGGTATGTAGTTTATCGGACATCCGGCATAAATTTTCTAAAGTCGGTGCGAGCCCCAATATCCCAGATGGCGTCCTAGATGGCCACCGTTTATATAATAAAAGCGTTAAAAATAAATTCCCCACTGTATTTTTCAGCAAGCAATTATAGTTACAAAATGGAATTAATCAACATTCACTATGAAAGTGCAAACCAATCATATGCTCAGACATTGAAAAATGTCGGAAATCAAGGTCATATTCAAGGTCAAATGGTAAAACAATTTAAACAATTGCTGTAGCTCTACCAAAAATGACTAAAATTGTTCCCTTTCACCATGTGCAATTCTTTCATTTGATACAGTGTTCATGTGATATGGTCGCCCCCCCCCCCCCCTCCGGTCTGTTACCAGCTCTCTTGACTTGTCCTGTGATGTATTCCATCCATTACATCCCCCTGTTTGTCTCTTTAATTCACCTTAGTTGTCTTTTATGGTCGGTTAGGCCATTCCTTGCGCCCCTGCTCCCTTGCCTTAATCCCATTGCACCTCCTCAAATGCCTGATGTTTTATGGACTATTGTTTTCCTGGAGGTCTGTATGGAGAAACTTATTGTCTCTTTTAAATGCTAGTTAAATGTTCTTGATTGATGATATTACAAGTTGTACCTTTGATATACCTTGCATGTGATCTTTTGCATCATTCTGTGCGTATTATCTAACTGAAATAGTATATGATTAGTATGGAATTATAGTATCCTTATACATTAATAAGATATTTCAATCCTTTTTATATGCATTGGCAATGTCGAGAACGAAATTTATGCGGATGAGCAAATACATGAATATTTTCTTTTATTAGGTCATAAGTATTCACCATATCATCTCAAACCTCTACCATTTAACGTATAATGTGTCTTTCCACTTTATATTTCAATAGTTAATCGTTAGTGTGTATTGATAGCTAGTGATATTATCAATTAACATTACTTATTTTGTATGTTTCTATCCTAGATCACCTTTGTACGAAAGAATCACTAGGTTATAATCTCTCCCACATCTGACGTGACCGGAATATACACGAATTGATATATAAATATTTAAATTGTTTTGCTTGAAATTCCGTTTTATAAACCATTTCCAAATGCAGTTTTTGGACAAACTATTAGCGAACATACAAGAAATTTAATTGTGTATTCATTTGCAAAATATATATTGACATCAAGTTTGAGAGAAGCTATCTTTGTTGCAGAAATACACGGCATGGTGTTTTCAATATCTTTATATTGGTATATGGCAAATTAGCACTATTATCATTTATGTACATTTTAAAAAATAATTATTACTCTCACGAAAGAATGACTGTTCTCATTTAGTTCTCATTTAGTGAATGGTCTTATCCGCGATGTTCGCAAAGCAAATATTTGAATCCAAATGAAATTAATGAGAATCATTCACATACAATACATGTATTTAATAAAATACTGCAAAACGCATTCATGCAATCACTGTTTAAGATTAGTTAAAAACAAGTTATATTTGTCTAGATGATTGTCACTAAAAGTTGTAAAACTGGTACCATCATGCTCTTAACATCTTCATGTTGTCTAGGCACAAGGAATTCGTCTAGGTCTACTACAGCCATGTATTTGTATCCAGACAAACGTTGCAGACAGTCAAACACAACCACTTGTTCATCTTCCCATGCAGATTTGTTCTTCTCGCCAATACGCCCTGACACATGTATGTAATTTAATCAATGCAATTCAATGGGTAAACAAACATATATAGAGAATATGTGTTGAGTTCGATGGAAGATCGAATTTTATTTCACTAGTGGTGAAACGAAATATACTTTTCTTTTGACCATGAGTGAAATAAAATTCGATCTTCAATCGAAATCAACAACTATCATTTTTATTTTAATATGCTTTTTTAAAGAATTAAACATTATTTTAACCAATAACTACTCGAGCGTCTCATTTACTACCCTGTGCGGTGCCTCTTCGTGGCCGTATAACACCATATCGATTTGACATCAACCGCTGACAAAATAGTGCGAACTTTTACCAATTTATTCAAGAACACAGCAATGAAAAGTCGACAAAAAACTATTTGATATGAAATATTGCGACAATCAAATCATTTTTCACATAAAATTATAGATAAAAAAATAGTTTCTAGAAATAATTCAACAAATTATGGCGTAGCAATTTTCATATGTTCATCGATATTTAATCGAAGCGCGACGCCATGTTGGGAATGAAAGTGACAACACGTAAAATAGATGGAATTAACTTGTTAACAATGAACTTTGAAATTTTGAGAACGCTTTTAAACAGTCTGTAGTTACGGAGTTTTGCACAGGAATATCAGTCACTGTAATTGTCATTGATGACACAACCCTCTTGAATGGTCTGGCGAGAGGGGTTTCTTCACGTGGCTGCGCTTCATCAGATTGGTTCAGGTTCTGTACATTCGAATTGTTGATCATTTGGGAGAGTCCCATTGATCTAGATTCCGTGCGGTTGAAGTTGAAATTGACGTTTCCATGGAAATAGCTGTTCCACGTTAACTATATTGTTAAATGTTGCAGACAAAAAATAAAGTATCCCGGCCGGCGTCTTTAGTTTAGTTTTCGACGGTACAAGCACTTAAATCAAAATACCCGCATGGCAAGATAAAGCTATGTAAATAAATATATCCTTAAAGAACATCTATTTGTTCGAAATTTTGTAAAAAAAAAGCGGAAAATAACCGCATCCTACTTCGAAATGTCAACAAATATACCGGATGATGATTTCGTGGTTTTCTAGTACATGTACAAAAGGGAGGTAATTTTGTGATTTATTCTCGTTTCAATACAAAGGGAGGCAATTCAATTTAGTTTTTACACAGTGATTTCCCTTTAGGGGTAAAGCGGATCAGTAAGAACTATCGAAATGATTTTTTCACTTTTTGATAAATCTCTATTAACCACTGGAAAGCATAAAATAAATACAAATACAAAATAAATTGATTCATCGATTAATCTGATTTAAATACCAAATTAAAATGATTTTGATAAAATATAATTGACTTTATCATTTATCAGTGTATAAAGCACCAATGTTGTAACATACAATCATAACATAATAATACGTACTAGTGTTATTCCATGGGTATGCAAACGGTCGTGTCTCTATGTATCCCAGTTTGATGTAAGGTTTCAACACATTGCTTGTTGCTTCTGGTATATTATATGTGAACATAAACACTTTATCAACACCGATCTCCCTGTTATATTCCAACCAGTCAATCAAGTTAGCATGATCAACATGTCCGTACAGTAACTTCAAACAGATTGCAAATGACTCTTCGGTGAGTATTTTCTTAGGAATAAGCGGCTTTATGTATGTGTCTTTGTTCTTTGGGCATTTTGATTGAGCAAATTGAATGGTCACTCCTCTGACGTTATAGATAGACGTGTTTACTGGACACTCATATTGGTATGCGGACAGTTGCACGCCTCGTCTACCGCCTACTCTACTCGGTTGGTTGAACTTGGCAATAACGCCGGAATTCAGTAAAATGCAACATTTGATTTTCGCATTATTGTGCTTTCTCGCTCCCCAACCAGTTAATTTGATATCAGCTTTAAATCCCTTGTGTTCCGTTGTATTAGAACCAATCGCGGACAGTATATAAATAGCAACCGCGCTCTTTTCATTTTCCCGCCAATCATGAAGTATGTCGTTCGGAAATGTTGTCGCCTCAGTTTTCGTTATTTCTCGTGTAGTGGGTACATCGCTATCGGTTCTTATGAAGAAAGTGGTAATTACCTAAACAAGGAAAAGAAAAGACATTTCAGAGAATGTAATACTTTGTGTGTTTATGAGTTGACTCTTTAGTTATCTGCACGTTAGCTAAACATATATGAAGCGGGCTGACGATCATAGTTTTCTATGTAGACCATCTATACATGAATGAAATCATTTAAGCCGTAATAATCATCAAACTTCGGACAGTTTGAACATATATACACAATAAAGAACGGACAGCAGATGACGCATGTTGCTATGGTCGACGAAGGTTGTCGTGGTCGACGAACGCTACTATGGCCAACGGAGACTCGACAAAAATATATTTCTGCAGTGGATATTAAATTTCCTTTTTTCCCTGATATAATATTTGGTCTCCTATAATATTCGTGTTCATTCTCCCCCTTTCTGTCCTTAGCCAACTTTATTTCCTTAGCATGTCCAGTAACGGGTTCCCTCTTCCCTTTTTGTCCCCTTAAACTCTCCTTAATTGCTGCCTTTAATCAGTCAGAAAATTACTCAATTTCCATGTGATCTTTGTGGGGGATATTGTCTTGTAAATGTGGCGTTCCCTGTAATAACATATTACTTGATCCTATATAAAATCGCTTAATCTAAATAAATCTAATTTAACTAGTCATCCAGTTACACATTTGATAAATGGTGTTATCTCTTAACTTAGTGTTTGCCCTGATATATAAAACCTTTGAGGGTAAAACAGCCTTTTGGAATACCGGCATTGCGTTCTCACAACCAGTATCAATTTCAAACTATTGTACACAACTATGTACAGGAAGATAAAACAAAATGCGGGCCTACACATATACTGATATTTGCATAATTATGAAAGAGAGAGAACAAGTTGCTACAGGGTTAACGCCACACACACAAGACAGTGCCTCCTCACACAGACCTACGGGAAAACAACAATCCATAAAACATAAGGCACTTTAGGAGGCAAAAGGGCCCATACATCAGGGAACAGAGGCTCAAGGAACGGCCCGGCAGACCATAAGGAAAAACTAGGAGAATCAAAGAGGACAAACAGTGAGGGGGTGGGGGTTCATGGATGTAAAAGATCACAGGACAAGTCAAAACAGATGGCAACACTAGGCCAAAACTGAGTTGCAGTTTGAGTCGAGGCTACATTAAATATTATGATTTCAAGAGATTGCTTAGTCACAACCCACGGCGGTACCATTGTACGGTTTTGTAGACCGCGAGGAAAACCTAGCAACCGGTGAAAATACACCTTATCCGTCCAATGATTAAAATTATTCCACACTTAATGATTTACGGCGATTTATACCCTAGAAAATAGCCATATACGCTTTTTAGCAATATTTTTCAAACTACATATTATGACAAGGTGAAATGTATACTGTTTTATTGTTATACTATCCGTCAACGAATACTGCTATAATTTTGCAAAAATGTTGAAAAAAATGAAGTTATTTGAATTCATGGTACTGTCAAATTGCGCATGCTGGTCCAGTAAATCAGGCTTATTGCACTAGCCCTAATTTTGCACAGGAAACACATGTATGGAAAGATAATATTCAAATCTACCTCATGCTATCGAGATTTTTTTTTAAAAAGCAAAAAAAATTTTTATTCCAAAATAACAACAACAGAAACAAGGATTGAGTACGGATAATCTACATGTATTTTTTATATATGTTATTGATATAATTTTGAAAAAAACTCGATATCATAAGCTAGTATACTTTCTCTCCTTTCCATTAATACTTTTGATATTAAAAATATTTAACATAATTGTGTGTACATTTACTGGAATGTAAAACATAATCAAAAGTCATTCTTCATATACAACTTTACTATACAGTGTATAGCGTTAATCCATAAATGTGTATATTGATAAACTTGTCAAAACACATGGCGACTTTACTACCTTAAGAGCGTGAACTTACCTGATATGCATTCCTTGTACGTAGATTCAGCATAACAATCGAAGCACTGCACAGCAAAACAGCACAAACAAGACACATACGTTTGTTTGGTCGAATCAGGGAAGGTTTGCCTGAAAATGCATTTATTATTTTATCGGTGTATATATATTTTATTTCCGTTTTTATTTACATGCCAATGGTGTTGAAAACAAACTTTGTTCAGTAAATGAAAACATGTTTTGCAAAATATTGACCAATGAGACGATGGCACGATGAGACGATGACGCGATAGCACGATGAGACGATGACACGATGCGATAGAACGATGCTATGGCACGATACGAAATTATTGTATTTGTACACAATGACGGTATTCTTGAATCGACAGTGTATCATCAGTAATTATACATAACCTTTAGTTACAGTATTAAATATTGTCGCGTACGAGTGGTGTCCAAACATTACGTAGAATGTTACTATAACTAAACAGTGCTCGACAGAGACATACATTTGTCAGTATTAAATTAAAGTATTAGAATGCTCAATTTTTGTTCATTTGTTTACCTAAACAAACATAAAAATAGATTTGCTATAGGTAAAACATCAATAAACATGTATTAACAAAGAATGGACTCATAATGTATTGATCCTTATTTGTTGAAGAAATATGTTTGTACATCATAATTTGTTTTTAAAAACTTGAAGTTTTTTAACAATCAGACAATTTTACAAGCTTTGTCTGTTAATAATTTAGTAAAAATATATATTTTCAATTAGATATACATTGAAATGGTTCTTAGTAGAGATGTTTTAGCCAATGTAACAACCGTTGAATATTGCATGAAGCCAATTCAAACATTTTATATTCAGATGAGCCAGATACATCTTATAAAGAAATATTGTTGAATACACATGCTGCAGAAATCCGATTCAGTAGCGCTAATTGATAAGCAGGTGTAGTACATAGTATAGAGGATAAATGCGGTCCATACTGAGTATGCTTTATGCCATTTTAGAATTTATTACATGGGGCATCATGCTTTCTTTGAAGATTTTAAATACTTATTCATGCTTAGTTATGCTACATGGTTGCTATTAAACATCTTATTCATTACATCGTTACACTGTATGCTTCATTTTATTTTGTAGTTAATATCCTCTCAGATGGACTTGAAGTACGATATGGTACAATGACCAAAATCATATACTAGTAGCACAACTGTGCTTAGGAAGTCGTTTTACCTTAGTAATTGATATTTAAGTCCTTGTCCTATCGTTGTTCTTTCACAATTAACATTCCACCCGCCTTATTCATTCTACAGACTACAATGTGCATCCTTTTTTTTATTCAATTCTTTATTTCTCATTTCTAGGTTAACTACGCCACATCGTTCCAAAAATAACAATATTCGATGTCATGACGCATGGCTCATTACCGAATTTTCAATTTAAATTGATTTAAGTATACAACTATATATAGTATTTGCTTTATAAGAAGTCAAAGTAAACACAAATTCATCATTCAAAATATCCTCACAAATAGACTTAAACTCCGGGTTGTTAGATTATAAATGTTTAGTATGTAGATAGTGTAGCAAAGTTGTAGTCCAATAGAATAATTTCATCAATTTTTATTCTGTGTTTTTTATTGTTAGAAAAAAAATCAATGGCGGTATTTTTCGTGCAATTTCGTGATAGTCTAAGGTGAAAAATATGGATGACTGGTGTTTATTGCGTTTTAATGTATGGTGTTGTTTTTTTTCCAACCTCATGTATGCTGTTTTCTCGTTGATTTGAGCCCCTAAGCAGAAACGTCGTTGCAAAATCATTCAGTGCACAGATTACTTACGTATGTTTCATTTTAAACTAATAAAACATTAGTGTAAACCATTTATAAAACATGTGCTTAAAACAGAAGGTGATCTTGATGGTTTGGAAGCATTCTCGTTAGATTTGTGCTCCTGGGAAATCTGCCTCGTTCTGGTTTATAAACAATTTGATGGCGTAAAAGATGATGCAAAATCATGACGAAATATATCTTGGTTAACTAGTCCAATAAATGTAACATCACTTTTTATTTTTTTATTTTAATGAGAAGGAACGAATCGATGAGAAAGAAGCATGCAATCTAAATTTATTTACAAATTTGTGTAAATATAAAACTCTCAAGAAGAGTCGTTTTTCATGTAAACCCCTAATTGTCAAACAATGCGACAAAACTGTTTTAACAGACACAACATTGCTGTTAGCGTTAAAATACAAGAAAATTCGCTCGTGCGCTTGTCTATGCTCTTTATCAGGTATGTGCGCTTATTGATAAATATACGATCATGGCGGCTTGTAGAACAATGCGTTACATAAATCACGGGGCCCAGAAGAACAATACATTACATAAATTACGGGGCCTAGAAGAACAATACATTACATAAATTACGGGGCCTAGTAGAACAATGCATTACATAAATCACGGGGCCCAGAAGAACAATACATTACATAAATCACGGGGCCCAGAAGAACAATACATTACATAAATTACGGGGCCTAGTAGAACAATGCATTACATAAATCACGGGGCCTAGAAGAACAATGCATAACATAAATCACGGGGCCTAGTAGAACAATGCATTACATAAATCACGGGGCCCAGAAGAACAATACATTACATAAATTACGGGGCCTAGTAGAACAATGCATTACATAAATCACGGGGCCCAGAAGAACAATACATTACATAAATCACGGGGCCTAGTAGAACAATGCATAACATAAATCACGGTGCCTAGTAGAACAATGCATTACATACATCATGGGGCCTAGTAGAACAATGCATTACATAAATCACGGGGCCTAGAAGAACAATACATTACATAAATTATGGGGCATAGAAGAACAATGCATAACATAAATCGCGGGGCCTAGTAGAACAATACATTACATAAATCACGGGGCCTAGAAGAACAATACATTACATAAATTACGGGGCCCAGAAGAACAATACATTACATAAATCACGGGGCCTAGTAGAACAATACATTACATAAATCACGGGGCCCAGAAGAACAATACATTACATAAATTACGGGGCCTAGAAGAACAATGCATAACATAAATCACGGGGCCTAGTAGAACAATACATTACATAAATCGCGGGGCCTAGAAGAACAATGCATAACATAAATCACGGGGCCTAGTAGAACAATGCATTACATAAATCACGGGGCCTAATAGAAAAATGCATTACATAAATCACGGGGCCTAGTATAAAAATGCATTACATAAATCACGGGAGCTAGTAGAACAATGCATTACATAAATCACGGGGCCCAGAAGAACAATATATTACAGGAAAGACAACATTAAACTTAACTAATACAATTGACAAGAAAACGTACTTGATTATCATAGATTATTTCATACCCGACAAACACTCGAAGATATTTATGTATATATGCATATATGTGTATAAGTGTAATATTTACATATATGTATGTATGTGCGATTATGTATATGTATGTATGTGTATTGATACGCACATGAATTGTATGACTCAAGATTAAAGTTTTTTAAATATAAGAGTATGTTGTTTTGGCCTAATAAGAATTCTATGTCATATTATTTTACGGGTTTACTGCATACACTGTACACTGTCTCTCCCATGTAAAAATATCAATATCCCGTTCTGACTACTTAGAAAATACCCAAACAAAAACATGCTTTATATCTCGATATATTGAAATTTCTAAAACTCACAATCCAAAATTTCACGCTTTCTCGCCATTTGTCACGCTGCTCATTATTGTACAAATGCGTATTGCTGCTTTGTAAAAAAACATTTTCAGTGGTCAATATGCAAATATCTATCTACAGTTAGAATCCCGTTGGCTAGAACTCGGTTGCATCGAACACCCTTGTTGACTCGAACTGTTTATGTAGTCTCAATTGAATGTATATAGGTCCGTGATAGAACATTTGAGCCATTTATGGTTTGGAAAATTTTGACTTCCCCATATATTTATCAGTCCACATTTCAAAAATATTGCCTTAACATTGCTTAGCCATTTAAATCTGTTGACGTTGTTTGAGTGAGTGAAATTACTTAATGCAATATTGTAAAGTGATACACAGAGTTTTGGAGTTTCTGGAATAGCTAATTTTGACCAGTATGAGATAATTCTAGTTTCGATTTCGATTTGAAGTGGTTGTACACCGGTTTCGCCATAGACTATGCAATTTGGAGTGCTTGCTTTTAAACCCAGTACATATTTAAGAAACTTTAATTGAACCTTTTCTAGAACATTGTTATTTCCATAGCCCCAACATTCACATCCGTATAAAAGTATCGGTTTAACGATTTTGTTAAAAAGTTCAATCTGTAAATCCACTGATAAAGATGAGAAGTGCATATCGTCGTAAAATATAATTTTACAAAACGCATGTCATGTGATACAAACAAACAAAATACATACATCTATACATTGCATTTATATGCATAACGCGTGACATTGATATTTTAAAACTTAGAGAAACATGGTTTACAACTGTTGTCTCGAAATGAGGGCGAATTTGTTTGTACCAAACCGGTTTGAATCCAAAACTGGTTTGTCAAACCTTTCATGTGTTTTAACCAACTGGGTTTCAACTAAAACAAGATTCTCTTTGTGTTTATAACAAATTTTAAACTGGTTAATCAAACTGACCGAACTACCTCAAAGTGCCTGAAATCTCAAACCTAAAGTAGGTCTTGCAAAACAAATTCGCCCTGAATTATGTATCACAATAAATGTTACAATAGGACGTCAGTCGTGCTTAACACCTATTATCTTAAACCCTTTTTTCAAATCATGATAGTAAATAGTTTTGTTATACTTAAAATACCTCAAACACAGTTGAATCGAATGCTCTTATGTAACAATTATTAATTGACTAGTGGCGACCAAATCACGTTACCTATGCCAATATTTGTTTCAATAAAGAGCACTTAAATAAATTCCGTCCGTTTCTAAACAGTTCACGATAAAATTTAACAATACAACGTATGTTTGTTATGGTCATGTCTAGATTATTTGACTCTGAACTTGCAATTATAAAAGAGGTAATATTTGTTAAAAGGTTTAGAAACTACAGTAGACATTGCTCGAGCGACCACCTGTATTTGGCGGCTTTTTTATTAAACGACCACTTAAATTCCCGCCCGAGCGTTTTTACTATATAAATAGTATATATTAAACGACTTTTCTATAACGCGACCAGCGACCGCATTAAACCAGTCCCGACAGGTAAAAAATATAGTTAAATAATCCATTAAACGACCGCATGCACTTAATCCCATGGGGCATTGCATACATGATTCACAACTGCGAACAAATTAATAAACAATTAGGCGTGATAAATGCGACCTCGTAATTACTCGGCGACATATAGTTATATCAAAGGACTGAATGTCCTGAGAGGCGCTTCCTACGCATCCATAAGTACGAAGCAAGTATTTTGATATTACTTATTCAAAAATGATGAAACCGATAAATTATGTTCATATCGGGTAAATACTTAATATTTTATGACTAAACTTAATTAAATCGACGGACTGTGCATGTAATGAGGCTGTAAGGTAGTAAACCTATATTAACATTTACCTTTGAACATTTCGGTACACTGTATTTTTCTTAATCATTATAGTATGCTTGCATTAATCTTGCTTATTTATATAGAATACTCAGTGGTGTCGCGACTGGGGCGGCAAGCGTGTGTCCGCCCCCCCCCCCCCCCAATAATTCGGCAAGCAACGGTGAACATTCGTGCCAAGTTTTTTGAAAAATCCTCCAATGTTCCCAAGAAATGGTTCGGACAAATTTGAATAAAATACCAATGCAGTTATGTTGACTGTTTGCACGCTTCACAGAGCACTTAAAATATATGTAGTATAATTTAGAAATTAATGCTTCATGAGCGGCGGAATACTTTTGCACTAGTTTCTGAAACTGAATTATCTCATAACTAAAATTTAAACTTCTGCATTTTTCAATATATGATACCCATTTTTCCAAAAAAATCATGCTGAATATGACTACTGTCTGTTTTGTTGTATCTCAAATACCAAATACTGTGTTGCTGTTATATTATTGAAAAGAATGACAATTGCATGTATTCTTGTTGTATCCAACGCAAAGTTTACGCCGTTAATTGTTTCGGCATCATGACTCCCATTCATGCAGAGCATAAACTTGTTCAACCGGTATAGACAGTATTGAATACTATGTTTAATTGATGTACAGTGTCTGCATGCTGCTGATTTAAAATGATTCTCTAGCAGAACAAATAGTAAAATATCAATACTTTCCCTCATTAACTCAGACTGACGTAACATTTTACTTGATATCAAAAAGCAATATTAAGATCGAATAATGTAAGTTTATTTCTTTCCATTCCTTTGTAGTTTTTTGTATTATCAACACAATATAGAAACAGCAATAAATAACATATACATAACAGTAAAGTACAAATACAGTATCATTTCTTCTCAAACATATTCATCTACGAGTTCAAAAGTGTGTGTATGTTCCAAAAATCCAGTATAATCACTGTATCCCTGAATATATACATATGAATGGAAAGAGGATGGTAATTATACGTTTTGATTGTTCAGTCGGACATTCATTTTTACTTAACCTTTCGATATCTATTAAGAGACCATTTTATTAAGCGACCACTTTTTGGCTCTCCCTTCGGTGGTCTCTTAAAACAATGGTCTCTTAATAGATATCGGCGAATTTACCGAAATCCATTTTGGATATAGAGTGACATGCAATCAAAACATCTCGGCATTTTTAATGTTGCACAAGCTTAATCTTCAAATTGCGCCGAACATCTTTTTCCAAGATGTTTCTGGTTTAAATGTTTGACCCATACGGTAACTTTAACAAGACGACATAAATATTCACGAAATTCGTAGATGAAAATACCTTGCATTCTGTTGACACTTTTATATCCGCTAGGTTTCCTTTAAAACAGACTCATGTTTATCCATTGAAGTTTATCCAGCGTTTGAGCCACTCGCTACTAACGAAAGGGTACATAAACCACACTGGAACTTGTTTATTTCATTTCTTGTGTCAGTTCACCAATTGTACATTTAAGTAGTTAATGGTATTCTCCGTCTGAAAACATTGGATTACTAAAGGGAATGTCGGTATGAACAAACACTGTCTTTTGACTACTCAACATGACGGTATATAATACGACCATTATTCCTTATTGAGATGAATTCATCGCTGGGCGAAATATGTTGGCACATAATTCATTGCGGTCTTTAAGTGATTCAAAATGATGACAATTGCATTAGTGAATTTGGTTTGAAAGGGGTATTTAAAACGAAAACAAAAAATACATATATTTAAAATGTTGATGCATCTATCATTTGTTTTGCTCGGAGGCGGCGTGCTGACCCATGGGTATGAGGCAATTTGTATCTTTGGAGGTGTAATTTCCACCCTTGAGCCAAGTATTTGGTCTAAATTCCCAAAGTGGGAGATGGTTATTCCCCACTTCCGGGATTTGTTAAAATTCCGACCAAAGTTGATTTCTTGGGATATCAGCATATCGTATTCGCTCATACCAGGAATCGTCTTCCGTCAAAATACCCGTGTATTCCCACTGCCTCTCCCGGGGCAAAACATTGAAAAGTGCACTACGAAGGTAGTTTTCAGAGAAGTCAAATAGCCATTGATAGTTTTGGAACGGTCAAACATTATAAACCTTTCCAATCGTATCCACCTTATCATATACATATTGAAACAATACCTGTTTTCCGCACACATGATGCATATGATTGATGGCTTACCTAAACGGGCGTTTTCTTTCGAAGACAATACAAACAAGAACTATCTTGAAAAAAAGGTCGGCGCAATCTGAAGCAAGCAAATTAGTTGTAATCTGAAGGTTAAGATTTGTTGTGCAGTGTGTTGAAAATTATGTGAATGGATATCGGTAAATTTACCAAAATTTAGTGGATTTCGGTATGGTAACGAAAGGTTAACCAATCTGCGTCAAGGTTACAGATGTTGTTCATTTGAAGGGAAGTTTGTTTAGTGGTTAACGTAAGATTTGATTGGTTTACACAACACTGATATGCAAATAGCAAAACCATGTTACTACGGCTGCGCCAAAAAAAAAAAAAACATCAACCATTAAGTGATTTTTACTTTCTATCCAGGTAGATATATTATGTGCCGCAAATTGCGGTTAAATGAAGAAGAAAGATATCCATATTGAGCCTTTTCTTGTTTGCATTCACCATTAGTATTAAATCGAGAAGTCACGGCTGTACAGTGTTTTTAACTTTTCTATTTAACTATATGTAAGTGTAATATATTTCTGAAAACTTACTAAATGGCATCGATTCATGACAATGTTTATTCAAATTAACTTTTCTGCCAACCCCTGTTATATCCATTGAAAACAGTATAACCTAACATATTTACATTCTACTCGTAAACCACACACTTTAAATCAAATATTGTTTTTAAAGAAGAATGCAAACAGTTGGTTTTAGTTTATTGGCGAATTCACTCAATCGTCCCTCTGGCTGAAAGAACATGTAACGATCTTTTGAGTTTGATAGTTAAGTACGTTTTTATTGAAACATGAGGGCTATGTTAAATTTAGCTTCGCTTAGAAAATTGTGTTTGTATTACAAATGTTGTCAGTAATTAAAAAAACTTTCATTCTTGTGTTATCAGTATTTTGTTGCACAGAAACCTTTTGGTTCATATAGAACCTTTATACAAGCATAAAGGGCGTCTTTTTCAAGGGAGTTCAGCTAATGTTTTTCTCAGGCAACAATGTCATGAGTATAATTATATATTTTCGCCCTTTGAACAAATCAATTGTTTCGGTTATACTTAGTTTACACAATTGAACCGGGAAAAAAATTGCAATTGTGAGGTAAGTGCGATAAATTTGCTCGGTCTTTTGTCAAAAAAATTATCCATGAGACATCACTCAATGAAAATGTTATGGTATATGAAACTTGCTAAATATTTGGTAAAATCGCATACCACCTCTTTTCTTTTAATTCTTCAAGTATATTTAGAAAGCGTCCGAACTTTATAAGTTGTGTGGTATGCTTTAATGCGCCCATCGGACAACTTAATGGTCAGAAATTTACTCCGTAACAACAATAAACAAACTAATTATATATCGACAAATGTCAAAAATACATTATATTTGAAAAGTCAGGATTGAGGGTTTGAAGTCCGTTGGAGCTTCAACATTAAATGAGCTTCGCGGTACGATTTCCAACCTCTTCTTTAGGTGACGACATTTCCAGAAAACATCACATGTGACGTCACCATGTACTGCCAGTACGCAATATTTGCCCCATATATATGAAAACGAGGTGACCATATGGAGTCAATATTGTTTCCTGCTTACAAACAGTGACATCGTATGTGGCGTTTTCTTGAAATTACGTCATTTACAGAAGAGGTTGTAAATCCCATAGCAATTATTATGCTGATCCTTTCCTTCCACGCCATGTTCCTTTCGTTATTTTGCCACTAAATGACCAGTATGACGTCATTCAATATGACGTCATTAAACGATGACTGTATGGGCGTGGGTAGGGAACACACTAGAAACAAAATATCGACACTTGGTTAGCACCACTCCCGGAAAATTTGACAAGTGACTGAAGTAACGAGTTCGAAATACACGTCGTATACGAATTCTTTTTTAGCCACATTTTTCTCTTTTTTGGAAGTCGTCATAAAATATACACTATTATGTTTGTATTGTTTACACAGTAAAACCTCACTTAAAGACCACCTCAAAAATAAGACCACCTCAAAAATAAGTCCACCTCAAAAAAAATAAGTCCACCTCAAAAATAAGACCTCCTCAAAATTAAGACCATGCGTTTCAAGTCCATTCTGACTTTTATTTTAATGAGGAAAGATAGCGAATAGAAATATGAAATTATGAAAAAAATATGAAACAACTGGTAAACGTGTGACAAACTATGAAAATAAACATTTCATAAAAAACACATGATGGAAACCCCGGGTCACTCGAAACACCGGTAAACTCGAGCTTTTCCGACGGACCCCAGCGTCCTCGAGTTACCGAAGTTTAACTGTATATAAAATGTCAGGTATTACTCACTTTGAGTTTCATAATTTGCTTTGAAAGTAGGAGGCTTCATCAAACGCGGAGAGTGATTGGCGGCCTGCTTCGAAAAAAACTTTATTGTCTTGCAATCTAGTGTATTTTGAAAGTATATATTTTGAGAAAGCGTTTGTTTTTTATACAGGCAAATGGAAATTAATTCTGTAGCAATGGTTTACAACGACAAAGAGAAGTACTCTGTAGAGTTTTCATGTAACATCTGGTAATATTCCATTTTCATCCACTATAATACAAATCAGGCGGTTAATGGTTGTATACCATTTGATCATAATAAAATATACACGCAAGCAATCCATTTGCATGAAACAATGTGCAGGTTGTGCATTTAAAGTATGTCAAATAGACAAGTCAAGAATAGGCATGATCATTGAATGATCATGAATAAGAACCATAAAATCAGGGCTTTAGAAATCCACTAGCACGATGTCCCGGACTAGTCTAATGCTGAATCGGGCTACCAACAGTTGAGTTGAAGTTAGTCTCGGACAAGTCTGTTTTTAAAGCTAATCAACATCAGCAATTGTTCCGTTGTAAGTCAAACCTTAGAATCCCACAAACACATAGATATGATTATTAATTTCTGATTGTGGAGCGAGCGTTGTGTATGTTTATTTGTTACTAAATTGACCGATATTCTCAGACAAATAGCTTCCTATATCGGACAAATAAAATTTTACATTTCCATTATACCGGGACAAGTGGCTTTGAAAAGAAATTATATAGCCCTGAACATTCACACTATTATAAAACTAAGTCTTGTGCCTTAAATACAAGAGCGACACTGTATTAGTTTCCTCATAAAATACATAGCGGGGTTTATCGTGTACTGGTATCCAGACAATAATAGCATGTGTAACATGTGTGACAATATTAAAACATGTATGTACGTGCATGTTTCGTATATTCAGCATAATTAATTTCAGATCATAAAAATAGCAGTATAAATCTAAATATCGAAATTAAAAGCTCTTTGAATATTCAATTTCATGACACTTTGACATACTTATCAACGACAACAAGCAGCTTTTATGTTGGCTGAAAACCCCGTCTTTCAATTCTATCGGCATTTCACCAACTTCCATTTAGATGATCGCATCCAAATTTGATTTATCAGCACCTTTGATAATTTCGTAAGTTTCCAATATGGTAATAACTAGTAAGTTGGCATCAGTCAATTCAAACAGTAAGTGCATCAACACATATTACAACTGACTGGATATAGGTAATCATGAAGCAATCTGATCGATTGCTAACGAGTAGAAGCCGGACTTTGCTGACCATTCTAACAACGAGTGCGATTATATCATGAACGACATCATATTGTTATGCCTGACAATAGATGAAGTTATTTGAAATGTTGAACTAGTATATATTGACATTGTCGTGTACGACAAACACTGGAAAGAGTTTTAAAATACGACTATGGATTAACTGACTAATTGGTAGTTGAGTGAAGTTGGCGCGGCACTCGTACATCGTACATCAACATTGAATACCAATCCAGATTGAATACAGAGTCAGCACTGACATAGTTTTGAATACATATCTTATATCGAACCCAGAGCTAGCAATGACATCAACCTTCGAAACGGGTCCATGGCGAATACAAACATGGACTCTAAAAACGAGCCAGTTCGTACATCGTTATTCGAGTTTTCTAGATATTTGAATACAGACCGAGTAGCGAATCCAGAGCTAGCATTGACATCAACATTCAAAATTGACCGCGGCGAATACATATCTGGAGATGAATAGCGAGCTAGCTCTTACATCGTTATTCGAGTTTTCTAAATATTTGAATACAGACCTAGTAGCGAACCAGAGCTAGCACCGACATTAACATTCGAACCGCGGCGAATACATATCTCGAGTCGAATAACGATCCAGCTGGTACATTGTTATTCGAGTATTTGATTTCTTTCCAATTGCCTTGAGAATGCTGTTCAGAAAATGATAATTAACGCATTTTAAACATATAAATGTTGTCTGTGAAAATGTGGAATTTGTGAATTTGAAGTAGAACACGGTGCATTGTATCTATCTATCTGTTTGTACTGCGTGACTCCCCTTTCTGATGTTTTATAGCAGGTGCGCGTCATTGTCAGATAAAAGTATAAAATAATGACGGAAACACGTCAAAAGTAAACAGTTCAGTATGAAATTGTATTAACAAGAATGAAATCGGGATAAAACAGGTTATGATCATCTAGTGAGTGTAGAATACGTTATCAGCCTGTTTGAAACTTTAAAGATACCAGGAGTGGGAGTCTATAGCAAGGAATATTTGGAAGCATTGACGCTCGTATGTTTGTATGCATTTGTCTAAGGGACTGGTCGTATTCGTCTCAGTGATTGCACTAGGATGTAGATGATAGACTGTTTGTCTTACATCCAATTAAATACGATAATTGGAGCACGTGACTAAAATACACAGTTGATGTCGGCAATGAATTTGTACAGTGTCGCAACAAATAAATACTAAATACTTATACTGTGTCATTACAAGGGAAGTAAGTGTAAAGCATAGAATTGAATATTTATTATACGTGACAGAGTTATTTCCCTTTTCATGTGTTGCTCATAAAAATATAATACATGAGAAAATGCATTCTGTGTTGTAAATATGTGTGAACGTGGTGGCAGGAAACAATAAATCAAAATCTACTGTGATAGATACCCTATGTATTCGAGTTTAACCGTTATTTAGAATGCATCCAATTCGTTATTCGGTATTTTTTTATGGGCACGAAATATTCAATTGGTTTAAATATTTAGTTTATGTTTCACACAGCAGTAACCATTCTTAGTATTTATTGGCCGTGGAAAGACGACTACTATTTTTATTACTGTCGTCTCATAGGCATGTTCAACTTTATGACTTATCGCAAGCAAGATTCCCCAGATCTGATCGATATTGGCTCCATGCTATAACCGATTATATATATTATATATACGCTACTTTAACGTCTTATAATCATTATCTATTCTATTTGTGTTTTAAATGTATGTTAAATTTCCCTTTCCCCTGTGCAATTCTTTCATTTTATATAGTTTCATGTTATTTCCTCCCCACTTTCGGCCCACTTTTTGTATTTGTCCTGCTATGTATTCCATCCATTAACCCCTCCCTCTGTATGTCCTCTTTGATTCTCCTAGTTATCCCTTATGGTCAGTCATGCCAGGCCAGGCCATTCCTGGTGCTCATTTTCCCTTACGTACGTATCATTGAGCCTCCTCAAATGCCTTATGTTTTATGGATTGTGGTTTCATGAGGTCTGTGTGTGAGGTCTATTCATGAAATAAGACCAGCGCGCGGTAAACCGGGAACCAAATGGCGCCAAAGACGAGCACGTGAACAGACGGAGTGTGACGACGGCAGCCGAGCACATCACGTGAAATACATGTGACTTAGTTTACAAACTTGACATTGCCACGTGGAATGTGGCTGGTCTACGTAAATTCAACACTAATCAAGAGACTAAACTTTATATGCAAACATTTGTGTATTGGAATCATGGAGTGATAACGAAAAAGAATTTGACTCATTTTTAATGTCATATAAACATTTTGGGAATGTTAGAAAGAGACCCGCAAATTCAATAAGAAATAGCGGCGGTGTAAATGTTTTTGTAAAAAGCGAACATGTTGATTCGGGACTTATTAGCCGAATATGTCATGGTTATAAAGTCTGTGTTATACTTTGTATTAAGTCATCATTATATCATTTACACAAGATATTATTCTCTGTGTAACATATGAAGCATCTGAAAGTTCGAGTATTTATCACGGAGAAAATAATGGTATTCTTTTATTAGAGAATAATATTCTAATGATTCAAAATAAGTATGTATAACAATTGTCTTTTATATCATTCTGGCTGGAGATTTTAACGCACGAACCAAATATTTGCTAGATTATATACCCAACGATAATCTGAACTATGTGTATAATGCAGAAGTAGAGTATAATTCAGATATTTATTTTGATATGCATAGAAATAATAAGGATACTGAACGATACAATTTATTTGGTAAAACATTAATTGAACTTTTTTGCACTCTAGTTGACATATTGTTAATGGTAGACTACATAATGATATTACAGGGAATTTTACATGTTGTGCAAATGGGGGTCGTAGTGTAGTCGATTATCATATAGCCTCATCAGAATTATTTCCTTATATAACTTACTTTAATGTTGAGGATGTTGATAGCTCTGATCATTGTCTTATTGTGTCCCAAATATCAATTCCTATGCACAAAATACGTGATGATACACACGAGGACCGTGAGTTCAATATATATATGTTTGATAGTTTTAAATGGAATGAAACGCATGGCAGATTATTTTTTACATAAATTCTCCGATATGATTAATTTACCCCGACGTTGGATTTTAGATTTAGTCGAAATGGATATAGATAAAGCTATCACTATGCTACTGGATACGTATAAGCAATCGGCAAGTGTTATGCAGCGTAAGAAAGGGAGACCACTTAAACATTTGAATCAACCAAAATGGTGGGATCGAACTTGCAACCAGTTGAAGCATACTAAAACAGTATTGTTACGCCATTTTAGGTATACAAATTACGATTATGAGTTTATAATGTATAAAGAAGCAAGGTCCTCTTTTAAGAATTTGTGTAAATAAAAACGAATTGAATATCAAAATTATAGCCGTCAGCAGCTAACAGAAAATTATTTTGGTCGACAATAAAGAGATAATCACATATACAGACCGACCCAGGGAGTTTAATTAAGTCCGATGAGTGGGTTGATTATTATAAATCTATGCTCTGTAAAGACAATCAAGAGTCTGTTGCTGGATTTGCTAATTCGTATGTCGCAGAAGACACTGAAATTGAAAACGTGCTAAACGCACCTATTTTAAATGATGAAATAAATAAAAGTATAAGAACATTAAAAGCTGGAAAGGCTCATGGTATTGATGGTGTAAAATTCTCTTATCTGGTGAATTTCCACTGTTGGAGTACTAGCATAATTACGCCTATACATAAGTCAGGTGCCAAAAGAGACCCAGCTAATTACCGTGGTATATCTTTAACTGATGTTATATATAAAACATTTTCAAGTATTATTACAGAGAGAATTACCAAATGGTCTGAACAATACAATGTTATAGACGAATCTCAGGCTGGCTTTAGAGCAGAGTATTCTGTTATTGATAATTTGTTTACTTTACAATGCCTAATACAAAAATATCTATCAAAACCAGGCGGTAGTTTCTACGTGTTATACGTCGATTTCCAAAAGGCCTTTGATTATTTGGTTCATTTTAAACTTTTTTCAAATATAATAAATGAAGGAATAAAGGGTAAACTCATATTAAATGTTATTCTCTCGATGTACTCAAAACTAAAAGCTTGCATTAAATTGGATAATTATGGTAGTTCATTTGACAACTTCAGTGCAACTTGTGTCACTGACGCCATCAACTGCAATATTGGGACACGACAAGGAGATATGTACTCGCCATTGTTATTTAATCTTTTTACTAATGACCTATGTAAATATTTGAAAGATAATTGTAACCAAGGTGTTTTTTATATCGGACAATATTCCTGATATATTATGTTGATTATACGCGGATGATGTTGCAAACTGTGCCGATACTGCTATAAACCCACAGCGACAATTAAATGCCAGTTTGTGATGAGTATGATATGCAGATAAATCTAAACAAAACTGAAATTATTGTTTTTAGAAATGGGGGCCCGCTACGGGAATATGAAAAATGGACACTTAATGGTAATAATGTCAGAATTACATCTACTTCAAAACTTACAGTCTCCAAAAATTTACAAATTCACAAAGGCATTCTCAAGGCAATTGGAAGGAAATCAAATACTCGAATAACAATGTACCAGCTGGCTCGTTATTCGACTCGAGATATGTATTCGCCGCGGTCAAGTTCGAATGTTGATGTCGGTGCTAGCTCTGGTTCGCTACTAGGTCTGTATTCATAATTGTATAATTGTTTCTTAAACGAAGGTATGTGAAGTGTTGAACTGTAGCTTGCAATCTTTGTTGGAATCGACCAAAGTCCAAATCTGAATACATGAATTGTGTGGATGCGTTTTCGTGATTTTACTCGGCATTGTGATTCCTTTTGGGGAATTCAATCTTTCAAAATTTGATAATTCCTTTCTCAACAGTGTTGTTAAACTCTTATTTACAACAGTGTGCACGTCTGTTACGACTCTGTTGTTAACATTGTCTCTCTTTATTTTATTATGTAATATGTGTCTCTTACCTATAGGTGTTGCTAATTAATTGGATTAAAAATCTTCTGTTAATTACTGATATATACTTTGCAAAAGATGAATCTCGATTTTAACCGGTGTGTTTGTTTTTACCGTTAGTGGCTTGAGTTTTGTGTCATTGTCTCGCTAGCTCTTTTATCTTTATCAGCAGATAACGTTACCTAACTGAAATAATGTTTGTATATCATGGTGTACAACTCAGGTATTTTACGATTGCATGTTTTAACTGGTATTTTGCTCTAATTTGATAACACTATATGAGCGCTGCTATTGGATTTACAACCTCTTCTGTAAGTGACGTCATTTCAAGAAATTGCAACATGTGATGACACTATTTGCAAGCAGGAAACAATATTTACTCCATATGACCACTTGGTTTTTATTTTGCCATATGAGGCAAATATTGCTTAATGTCAGTACATGGTGTCGTCACATGTTTTCTGGCAGAGGTTGGAAACTTACATACTTAATGGTCTCTATCTTTGCTGGATATTTCCTTTCAAATACATTTTGCTAATGTATATAATTAAAACGCCACACTAGCTTGGCACCAAGGACTTCAACTCCTACGTTATGTGTTAATAACCACAAACACTTCTTTTTGTATATAAGTTTATTATAGAAATAAAGATATAATACACATGCATGAGAAAGAGGATACATTTACAAAAACGGATAATATTAAACAGATAACAAGTTATAACACAAATGTAAGATGTTTTCGAATAGGATGTGATGTGTATTATAATGGATTTAGAATTGTATAATTGTATTATTGTAGCATAATGTTTACAACGAGTAGACAACCATACATAGTTCTCACATCTAAAATATTTACCTCCCCTGTTCTGAATTGTCGGCCATTTTGAAAGTATATAGGGAATATAATGTAAACGATGATAAACTAGTCCGATGTATAAAAATAACTTGTATGGGCATTTGGCTCAGTAAGTTGAAGAAAAAGTGTTTGTCACATACAACTTTTCTTGGTATTTTTTGTTATCACATATTTGGAAAAGACTCCTATAAGGGCTTATCAGTTTTGCCCATCAAAATGACCGACAGTTAAGAACAAGGGAGGTAAATATTGTAGATGTAGGAACTATGTATACACTGCCTTTAGTCTGATAGCGTATGTGTATATCTGTATATCACAGGACTTCAGTGTCTCAAGAGTAGTCACGATGAATCACTTCAAATTATTTGCCCTTTACACCAATATAAACGTAATTTATGTTCCAAAACCGTGTATATAATGTTGTGAAAAATATATATGATATATATATAAAAAAAAAATTACATGAAAAATGAATACGTGTATCAACAATACATAAGATAGCAAGTATTACTATGTACAGAAATCATACCATTTATATACAATATAACCTCAATAATAAGACCATCATCGGGACTCTTGACAATTCGTCTTGATATTGAGGCGGTCTAAATATTGAGGTTGAATAAAGAGCAAAACAGTGAAAATTGACTTGAAAATTGTGTCCTTAAGATTGAGATGGTCTTATTATATGGATTTATTTTATTTCTATTGTTTTATATTTTTGTTATATATAGAACTATTTGAAATAAACGAAAAACCTAAATACAAGTATGTACAATTCCCACACGTTTACACTTACATAACGCCACTTAACCTGTGTATTACATTGGCAAGACCAATAGGCACAGAAATGTATCATTCAGAATAGATCACTCATATTAAACATATACATACACAAATAACCATACAGCGAATTACAGCCTTGGAACTGTCAGTAACAATACTGGGGATTTAAATCGATTAAACAGCAATGTAACCTCACATTGAATTGCTATATTGTCATTGATTTCTAACATATATTCATAAATTGACTAAGTAAGCAGTAACTAATCATTAAAAGCAATTAACCATTTCGTACATAACAACAAACACACTGTAACTAATCCAGCACAAAGAAACAATCAGCCTTATACTGACCTAACTAAATTATTAACATCAGAATGTGAAATAACCATAACATATCAAATTAATAATTTGATTTAAAGTAATGTAAACTTGATAATGTAGTTAATAATTAAAATTCTTAGATACTTGTGACAGGGAAATGGAAACAAATAGAAATATGTCTATTAAGAACTAAAACAACATGAGGGCAATGATGGCCCCATATCGCTCACCTGAGTACACTGCCATGTTTTTATCGAACTTAATAATGTATGCAATATTTTAAGAGGACCACTAGACACGTAGTTTTGCCTACATATACCCAATACTATCTATAAACTACTAACCAAGAAGATACAAATGTTTTAAAACAGGAATCTCATTTATGAGATCATTCGTTGGAAATAATATATGGTGGGATAATCTTAAGAATCTATAACAGTTTTACTGAATAG
This sequence comes from Mactromeris polynyma, assembly GCA_032209605.1. Lineage (NCBI taxonomy): Eukaryota > Metazoa > Mollusca > Bivalvia > Venerida > Mactridae > Mactromeris > Mactromeris polynyma. Next base: position 10,357,437 of record JASFXZ010000012.1, read on the forward strand.
CTGACGAAACAACAGACACTATGATTCTGCTTGCATTGGTGTCTCGTCGATCTAGTTCAGCAGTTAAGCATCCTTAGCTTGTATTGTATAAATTCTTCAAACAAGTCAAGCGTGTTTACAACAACTTTCCTTTTCTACCAGAGTAAAAACATTGGGAACGGAGAGAGAGGGTCTCCTTAAAAACTGTATTACCCAAATATACACAGATATATGGTTATCATTGCCACAAACTAAACATGTCAAGGATCAACGCGTTTCTTTGTTATTATATTATAAAAATTTCCGGGGGAGATCTGACTGGGGTTGGTACAGGAATTGATGTCCCCAGGACATTTTTTAAAAAGTTGGTACTTGTATAATTTGGTCGATTTTGTATTTTTAACAAAATAATACTAGTGCAATTCTCATGAATGAGTCCTCAAATTTTAGACCCCGAAATGCATCAGAAGCCACCATTTCATACCTATATTGTTCAAATATTGGTGGGGAAGTTCCCCCGGACCCCCCTTCAGGGAGGGATCATTGGTCCTCATGATTGGCCCCCCCAGTCTTGAATTTCAACAATATTTTCATAATTTACATTTTTTTTTTTTTGAACACCAAAGCTACTATAATTTGTCAAGCCAGTGTTTCTGTGTTGAAATTGTTCAAATCCGTATCCTTGTTCAGCTGCTGAAAGCAAATATTGATGAAATAGTTAAACACGAAATTGTAAATAATTTAGATAGTATATTGTAATTATTTCTTAAAGTAGTTATATATATATAGATCTACAATATGTATGCACAAGCGATTCCCGTCGAAAATTCGATAGTAAATGAATCATTTGACTAATAGATGAAAACGTTTCATGGTTTAATGCCATTATTTTCTGACTCTTTATCTTATTTCATTTTTAACAATTACCCATTTGATAGCAGAATCAATAATTATTTATTATAATGTTAATTGCGCAAATGAATACAAATTACAGATGTACAAGACAATACCTTTCCACACAGACCCCGGGAAAATAACATTCTACAAAACATTAGGCACTAAGGAGGTACAAGAGTAAACACGCATGGTACTAGGGTGCAAGGAATGGTCTGGTGGACTATTATCAACAACTAGGTAGAACTTACAAGGTGGAAACACTGAACATTATTTGTGAAAAAATAAACCCTGAAGTCATACTGGAAATGCTACATTAAAATGCACAACTACTCTAAAAGTGTAAGGATACATGGACGATATAAGTACATATAAACAATTATAAACGCATAAGAAACGCAAAACAAGCATCGATTATAGGCGTCGATAGGAGTATCACCTTTGCAGGTGGAAAACAATGTAAATGTGGATTTATATACGTTACAACATGGCCGTCCTTGAAATGCACTGATATGCATTTATTCCTTACAACAAAATTTGTTTTGAATTGTGAAAACATAAGTATGTTGGCTTTGGATTTGTTGTCACCTCTATACATTATCTGAACAGACGACGAATAAGACAATTTGTGTTTGAAACACGTTCGTGCTAACAATCATATCATAAATTGATAATAATGTGTATTGTTACCACATACGTTTCTTTATACAGTAGTAGAGCTATTCCAAATAAAGTTTAACATATTGCCAAATACGTAATGGCAATTGTAAGATATTATGAAATTGAGGAGGCATTCCACATGGAAAACAACAATCAAATCCTAAACCCCTTACATAGGAGTGGTGTGAACTTTGTTCTAGGAAGATTTTCCAGTGCATCAAACAATGAATAAGGAAATGGAACAGAAATGCCACATAAAAAACACACAAATGGAGACAGGTGAAAATATACATATACAATGTGTGAAGAATATGCAAATGGTAAATATGTGTTTAAATATTGCGTGAAAACGGCCTAACTGTAGCGAGATTGCTGAATAATGGGTGTTTACAATTTCTGCATTTGCCAATAGTTGTACTCTCTATTTCGTGTAATGCGAATCCTAGTATATATCTAAAAAAACAAGTATATATTAAACTGGTATCATAAAGGAGTGAGTGTCTGGTTATTTTTTGTTCTAAGGTTTAAACAAAACTTACAAAAACCCATATACATATGCAATACTAATTAAGCGTACAATACTTTGTTAACACATGTATCCGCCACAATGCACTATCTCAGTAAAATGTTCGAAGGAGACAAAGTGATAAAGAAGGAAATATAAAATCATTATTAAATTTTGTATATTTATTACCAGTTTGATTTGGGAAGTTGGTTAAAGTGACATTTTCTGCTCTGTGTTCAATTCCACGCCCTATCTCTCCTGTTTCATTGTGTCTGTGAATTCGACTGTAAAATACATATGACTTAGTAAGCACTTAATGATTGAACTATACGATTGAAGTATATGTAACAAATAAACTTTGAAACTTGAAACTATATGGTGTCGTATCATGTATCAGGGAACAAACTTGGTGTTATAAACACATTAAATTATTCATTAATTAATTAAAATAATTCGATTTGTAATTCTTAACCATCGTTATCTTTGTAACAAAGCACTGTATTAAGTCTTCCTTTGATGTACACATTTATAATGTCATTCCTTCAACGTTTATGGCGTATTTCATGACGGTAAATAAAGTGTTATGTACAGGGTATTATTGAAAAACAAAGGAACCTCTATAACGATGGCTTCTATATAGCAAATATCGCTCTTCAACAACCTGTTCAAGTTTTCTAAAATGAAAGTGTACAATAAACCGATTCAACCTCTATCTAACAACATCATTTCATCAACACTCGAAGGTTACACCTTCACGGTTCATGAGAGGTTGTGTTGTCAATGAATCCTTTACTAGATAACGGAATCATATAATGGAATATATATATGTTTGTAAAATATGTCTCCATCTTGAAGGCTATTTCATTAAACAGCATGCAGGCGGATCCATAATATATTTCGAATAAAACATAGTGTCGAATATATATTCCAAGTATTCGGATAGAAGGTTGTCGAATAAACGAGGTTCATCTATCCTTACCGTTTCCTTACAGCTATAAATACAGCATATATAACACCAGCAACAATGATGATTGCCGGAAATAATCCAATACCAATTCCGAGTATCAATGTGTTTACGCCAAAGCTGTCTGTTTTATTGTTTGATATTTCTGAAATTCAAACAAGCAACAAGCGAATGTAATAAATCACAAAAGAGGAGGAGATCAGAGAGAATAAAGTGATGTGAATAGATTAGTCATCATCGAGAAATGATTATCGCTATATATATATATGACTATTGATGTACAACATACATTATTTGGATACTCCTAGTTCAACAATACTACATTAAGTGTAATGGTTTGTTTTATAGTTATTGTCATAATTAATAGGAGGATGGATATGAATATTTGCGGAATAAGAACATCGGAATTGATGTGAAAGGGTCTATTTTAAACATGAACTTAATTGATCAGGAAACCGCAAGAAGGATCATGGCAATAAATACAATCGTTTATAATATAGAATACAAAAATGACACGCTTAAACTCGTAGGTTGAAGATATGTAAAACATTTAACTTGCCCGTCATGCAATCGCTCCCCTGGTAATATTCACGACACCCATGCAGACAAGATCCTGTAAACTTTTCACACGTGATATTGACACAATTTGGACTGCATTTGTTCTCACACATGTCTCCATAGTAACCAACCTCACATCCATCCACACACGTCCCATTGGTAACATAGCAACGAGATCCTATTTTAGGTGTTGAACAGGTTTGGCTGCATGTATTGTTGCATACGTTACCATAGTGATGGTCTGTACACCCATGTACACAGTGTGCTGTCTGCCAGTCACATTGTTCATTTGTACAATTAATGCTGCAAGAATGTTGACACTGTGAACCATGAACCTTCATTGACCGGCAGCCATCAATACATGCACCGTCAAGTATAGCACATGTCGGAACATTATCGATATTTTTACAGGACTGAGAACATGATTTCGAGCAATCGGGTGAATATTTTCCTTGTTGACACACCGTACATGTTCCATTATATTGATTGCAATCCAAACACGAATATGTACAGTTACTGTCACATGTTTTGCCCCAACGACTGGCTTTGCAACCCAACGTACACTTACCAGTGATTGGGTCGCACGTGCTATCCTTGCAATTGATTGGACATTTGGTGCAATAGTGTCGGTCCGATGGTGGAAAGAATCCTGTGTTGCATTGAGTGCATTTACCTGTTATGCACTCTTCACAATTTCTATCTTGAACACGACAAGGGCAACATGTTTTATGATGTACAAAATATTTCAAACTGGTACAAGCAGAGCAATCAGTGTCTAAGCAGTTTTCCTTGGTACACTCACAGTTTTGATTAACGTTATCAAACCCTTCCTTACAAGTAATACAGCTCTCTTGATTATCACAGTTACAATTTTGTGGACACTTGCACTTATTACCATAGTAACCATCTATACAGCCAAACGTGCATTCCCCTGTTGTATCATCACATGTAGAATTTAGGCAGTTCGGAGGGCAGTCATAGACACAGTGGTAATATTGGTCATAATGATGGCCGTATTTATTAACAACACAAGCTATACATAATTTGTGTTGGGAACGTTTACATGACAATCTACATGTCGAACTACACTGTGTCATACACATCGCGCCGGACATACCGTCAACACAACTTCGTAGACAGTTACCGTCCGTATTATTACAGGGTGTTCCTGGTTGACATCTTAAACATACTTTCTCACAATGTTCACCCCAGTGACCAACGACACATTCAGTACACAAGTAGCGTGTACATTGTGTACACAATGGTGAACAACGTTTACATTGATTGTTAAACAGGTATGTACCTGTCTCACAATATAAACATCCACCAGTACTTTTGTTACATCCCGTACAATTTTGTCCGCATTCAATGTTACAATTGTCTCCATACATTCCATCTACACAAGATTTACATCGTCCATTTATATCACATTCTTTACAGTTAGCTGAACATTCCAGAAGACATTGATTTTTACCATAAAATCCTTTTGTACAATATGTACACTCTGTGTTTGAGGTACAACTTACACATTTCTCTGGACATTTTACACAGGCATGATTGTAAATAAAGTAACCAGGATTACTACAGCTACTACACATGTTATCAGCAATGCACGTGTCGCAATCATTTGGACACATATAACATTTGGAACCCTGGATATAGTAGCCGGTGTTACATGTTGTACACCTTCTTGCAGAATCACACGTGTTGCACGATTGAGGGCACTGTGTGCAAGTGGTATCCTGGATATAGTATCCGATGTTACATGATGTACACGTTGTTGCCGAATCACACGTGTTGCACGATTGAGGGCACTGTGTGCAAGTGGTATCCTGGATATAGTATCCGTTGTTACATGATGTACATGTTGTTGCCGAATCACACGTGTTGCACGATTGAGGGCACTGTATGCACTTGGCATCCCGGAGATGGTAGCCGGTTTTACATGTTGTACATTTTGTTGCCGAGTCACACGTGTTGCACGATTGAGGACACTGTATGCACGTGTTATCCTGGAGAAAGTAGCCGGTGTTACATGCTGTACATCTTGTTGCCAAATCACACATGCTGCACGAATGGGGACACTGTGTGCAAGTGGTACCCTGGAGATGGTAGCCGGTGTTACATGTTGTACATCTTGTTGCCGAATCACACGTGTTACACGACTGAGGGCACTGTGTGCAAGTTGTATCCTGTAGATGGTAGCCGGTGTTACATGTTGTACACCTTGTTGCCGAATCATACGTGTTGCATGATTGGGGACACTGTGTGCAAGTGGTATCCTGGAGATGGTAGCCGGTGCTGCATGTTGTACACCTTGTTGCCGAATCACACGTGTTGTACGATTGAGGACACTGTACGCAAATGGTATCCTGGATATAGTATCCGATGTTACATGATGTACACGTTGTTGCCGAATCACACGAGTTGCACATTAGAGGGCACTGTATGCACTTGGCATCCCGGAGATGGTAGCCGGTTTTACATGTTGTACATCTTGTTGCCGATTCACACGTGTTGCACACTTGAGGACACTGTGTGCACGTGTTATCCTTGAGGTAGTATCCTATGTTACATGATGTACACGTTGTTGCCGAATCACACGTGTTGCACAATTGAGGGCACTGTATGCACTTGGCATCCCGTAGATGGTAACCGGTGTTACATGTTGTACATCTTGTTGCCGAATCACACGTGTTGCATGATTGGGGACACTGTGTGCAAGTGGTATCCTGGAGATGGTAGCCGGTGTAACATGTTGTACACATTGTTGCCGAATCACACGTGTTGCACGATTGAGGGCACTGTGTGCAAGTGGTATCCTCGAGATGGTAGCCAGTGTTACATGTTGTACACCTTGTTGCCGAATCACACGTGTTGCACAATTGAGGACACTGTACGCACATGGTATCCTTGATATAGTATCCGATGTTACATGATGTACACGTTGTTGCCGAATCACACGTGTTGCACAATTGAGGGCACTGTATGCACTTGGCATCCCGGAGATGGTAGCCGGTGTTACATGTTGTACATCTTGTTGCCGATTCACACGTGTTGCACGATTTAGGACATTCGCTGCATGTGAAATCATAGCGGTAATATCCATTGATGCAAACATTACACTTGGGCCAGGAACTACAAGATTTACAGTCATCTGGACACGACGAACAAGTACTATTGTCAGGACTCCAGTACTGACCCTCTGTACAATGCTGACTGTAGCAATACAGCACTAAACAATTGAAAAATATTTAAAATTTGATAACAACATTGATTGCAATAATAATACATGCAATAACAAGTATATGAATAATAGAAGTAATGAGGAAAAAGTTAAGTGTTTATTCATTATAATGTCACCCCTATTTAGATGACCAACCGTTTCTGACTAATGAGACACCTACTTTCTGAGCACATTTACCTCCTGATTCCTGTCCTTTAATGCCAGGCACCAGGCAGGTAGGTACATAGTAACCAATATTTAACCAGCTGTCGGCTCACCGACCGTCCTTTTCAGAACGAACCCCTACCGGGATTCGAACCTTCGACCTTCCGCTCCCCAGTTGGATGCCTTAACCACTTAGCCACGAGGGTCGATAGGGATTTTAGTAAAATGTTGACAAATATGTTATTCATTTGTTTTCAATTTTTGATAACATCCTAACTATATTGATACAAATGAATTTAAGATTAAATATTTCACTTAAGTACCCTTGTAACAGTTCAGTATGCTTCGTGTACGCACTGATACCTAATTGTCTCAACAAGGAATGACACTTACCTTTGCCAATTGTAAGAAGTACCAATATAATGGACCGTACGTTGGAAAGCATTTTTGCCTGAAAATCAATAACATTGTGTATTGTCTAGAAATATAAACGTTTATAACTTTGAGGCAAGGAAGTAGCAACACAAACAATGACATATTAGGTCAAACATTGTAGTTAATCGTTAGTTGTACTATTAGTATGTGTATTCAACATTAAGATATTTTACGGAACACATAGCAAACTATTCAAGGACATTTTTTCAATATACCGAAATGAAGACAAATGACGAATCTATGAGGAATCATAATACAAACGAGTAAAATATATTATTTATAAAAGAGAGAGAATAAGTAGTTACAGGGAACGCCACATATATAAGACAGTGCCTCCCCACGCAGACCTCCGGAAAAACAACAATCCATAAAACAGAAGATACTAAGGTTTAAGGGTACATACGTTAAGGAACAGAGGCACAAGGAATGGCCTGATTCGCTATATTGTCATTGAATTCCAACATATATACATAAATTGAGTAAGTAGGCAGTAACTAATCATTAAAAGCAATTAACCATTACGTACATAACAACATACAAACTGTGATTAATCCAGCACGACGGAACAAGCAGCTTTATACTGACCTCGATCCCTGTAACTAAGTTAGTAACATCAGAATGTGAAATAACCTTAAAATGTCAAATTAATAATGCAATTTAAGGTAAAGTCATCTTGATAATGTAAGTAAAAATTAAACAATTCTTAGATACTAGTGGTAGGGAAATGGAATTTAAATCAAATAAAAATATGATTATTAAGAAAACTAAACAAAACAAAACAAAAATACGACTGTACCCATTGAATATTAAGATGTGTTATAAAACAGCATTATAGAGAGAAAAGTTTTCTTGGTATTGGACAAAAGACGTCATATGTATAACAAAATATTGATGACGTCATAAATTGATAATGACGTCATACAACTGATAAATATACGAGAGAAAAATTAAGTTGTTACAGAGAACACAGAACAAAATGAAACAAGGACAACACCAACGTCAACCTGAAAAACATAGACATCACAACACAATCCCAAATGGGCTGGTCGATAGTTAAAGATAATCCATGGAAAACATCAGTCATATCCTCCCATTTCATGTACAGTTTACAGATATAACTTCATTTAGTCTCAAAACATTAGTGTCCGGCGTGTAGTAAAAGCATGTGTTAAATCTATCAAGTATTGATTTATTTAAACTCTTATCTGCAGTTGTTCTCATTATGTCAGGATTATAACCTTCCCTTATGAACTTATTAATTAGTTTCACAAATAACAACTGTTATGAAATTTGCAAATTTTATATAACAGATCTCAAGAAATATTTGGTTTATTAATTCCTGTCTCTCTAACATATATTCGACACGTGTGTCCTATTTAAAAATGATGTCTGGATATTAATTGCAAAACTTACGAAACGTCTTACATAATTTATGATAACGATAGCCTTGTTTTAGAAGTTAACCTGTTAATAGAATGTTAGGCTTATTAAAATCCTCTAGATTATTATTTACTCTCAGGTATCGTATAAGTTGAGATTCATATAACCCGTAGGTTGGACTCTTAGGGCTATCACTATCGAGTAAGAGACAGTTTATAATCTCAAAATCATAATCATCTCGCTTACCATAAATTTTTCTAGTAATAATACCATTTTCTATAGAAATGTCCAAGTCAAGAAACGAGGAATATGTATCCAAGCTTTCGAAAGTTGTAGTTCAGTTGGATATATTTTATTTACCATGGTTGGAAAAAACTCATTATCAGTATTCAAAATATCGTCTAAATAACGGGAGGTATTATTGAAAGCGTCAATTACATCCATCTGATTTTCTTCGGATAAGGATAACATAAAGTCTCTGTCATGACAGAATAAGAATAAGTCGGCTATAAGTGGAGCACAGTTAGTTCCCATAGGAATACCAACTTTCTGTTGGTACACTGAGTTATCAAAATGAATAAAGATATTATTCAGTAAACAATAAGAGCTTCACAGACGTCCTAAAACGTTTTTTTCGATTAAACGTGTTGTATAATTCTTGAATTTTATTTTTGAAATTACGGAAGGACACTTTCGGATCTTTAGACAGGAGAGCTGGATTAGATTTATAAAACTTAATTCTTTCTGCCAGGAAGTAAGGGCATTGACATCTGCATGTTCCCTTTTACACCATTTATTGGCATAATTTTGAAGAGAGTCAATAATGTGTTCTTTACATTTATAACAATCTATCATGTTATGGTATCTATATTTGTGGCCCTTAGACATTAAATTTCTAACCCTTTTATCAGATATTATTTTAAGGTTGCCTGTTATTATATGTCCTGCAGGTTTATATAGATATTTAAAATGTAATATTGTTATAGTTAAAGACTGCATTGCGTATAGGTTTATTGTATTTATAAGAACTAATAGGTAGTTCTGATTTTTTTAAAGTATATAGGAATTAAAGATTTTACAGTGTTATGTCTTAATACGCTTTGTATAGCAATAAAATCAATACCTTTATTGATAAAAGATAGTTTGAAAAATGTCTCATATTGATAAAAGATAGTTTAAGATAGTTTGAAAAAATGTCTCACATGATCTTTATCATTATCTATACGAGTACGTAAGAAATGACGTGTTTAAGATTGAATTAAAGTAGCTGTGTCATCGGCAACATCATCCAGTTTTTTAAGGGAGGAAACAGGTAGTGAGGCTAATTTGCTAAGCATAGTATGTCTGTCTGAATTGTTAATCCGAGAGCCATGTGATCTTCTGTGGCGTGTTCGTGTTTGTGCCAGTGAAAATATATCTATATTTAAATTTTGAGAGATAAAGCCCTGTTTAGTATTTATATATGTGTGATTCAACGTAGGGTTATAAAATCAAACCACGTGTTTTACTATACTTAGTATTCATGCAAAATGATTTGTAACGAGTATGTGGTAGTTATGGACAGACAACGAGAGACTTTGTTTAGTCTTGAAACGTAATATAACAAAGAGGTGTCTTGCGTTTTCCAAACAACGGCATGGTTATGTATTTGTATTAGGGATGTAAACGATTAACCGGTTAACCGTTCGAACATGCGGTTATCGGTTAGTAAAATTACTAACCGGTTTATCGTTTATTTTTGTATGAAAATATCTACCTTTCATTTTGGAGAAATAACGAAAAAATGTCACAAGATATCCGTAGTAACAAATCTCAATACTTTGTCCCTGAAAGGTGTGAAACCAAGGTGTAAGGGGGCAGAATCGAGATTCCGTAACTAACGGTTTGACTCGTATTGCTTTTGCTACACATATTTAATGAAAACTATCAGTTAATTATTGTTTATGACGGTCGTAAAGCCCGATTCGGTGTTGGAGAATTTAGGCATATTTTAATAGACAGATAAAGTATATTGTAATTGTACTAAAGTTTGTGTTTTAGCATGTTTGTATTCGAATAAAAGGTAACTGGTCGTTAAGTTAAATGTGATTTGGAATACTTCAATTAAAATTTTTTTATAAATCATTTTCTAACATCAAATGATGTTTTTTAAAAATACTTTAAATGATTGATATTTCTTTTATGAATAATGGTCAGTACACTATCTGAACTAGTACTAACGTCAAAATATAGGTATAATCATGGTAAAAATATACACGACACAATACGAAAAACGTATCGAATGTCATGTTCGGTTAACCGGTTAACCGTTCGGCAGATTAAACGGTTAACCGGTTAGCAAAATAACCGAATATTGACATCCCTAATTGTTATAGAAGGTGATCTACAACCAATCAACAAACACATCACGATGAGGCTGCTCTAACCATTTATCCAAATCTGGAACCTTTCATATACGGTCCCTGCCCAAATGAACTTACAATACAAAATCGCCACAGGAATGACAGATCACTATCTCATGCATGTGTTAACTAGAATACGCATCTACTTTATCATATTCTACCTCGCCATGTCATATATTTACAATATAATTCAGTCATAACGACACCAGTGAGCTTTTTACTCAAGTCCCTTTGGGTGTTGTGTGCGCAAAAAAGAAGTCAAATTATACATCAATGTGTAGGGGAATATCTCAGTTTTAAGAAAATATTGGGTGCAGATGTCGCATTATGGTCCGATTTTAAAAATCTAAGATGGCCACAAAAAATGTGAAAAAAACCCGCATATTGTGTATATGATTTCCCAAGTGCGATATAAAAATATGAAAATACTGAGAAGATGTTACTCCATTTGGCATATCGCATACCGAAGGGTCATGGGATATCTGCTCGGTAACTACCAGATAAAGTTGTGATTTACTTTAAACATTGTCAACATAAGATAACTACTATAACTGCAGTGTGCCCGAGATAAGGTGAAATGCGGGAAAATTTTGTTCAATCGATAGTAGGGTATTCAGATTATAAGCATTATCATTGCAAATTAGTATTCTAAGAGTTATACTAAGCTATTAAAATTCCATAATGCGCCGTGACCTAGAGGTAGAGAGCAATCTATCTTACCAACACTTCATTTTGTTCATGAATGTTACGAGTTCGAATCTGGGCGACTGTGCATTATTGTGTTGGTATAAACCTTCATTTTATGTTCAATTAATTGTATTTGCTGTTTTAGTTTGGTTTCTGTTCTTTTTTCAATTTGCTTTTTTTACATTTTATTATACAATTTTGTAAAATCGCAATGATTTCAAGCATGGGTACAATGTACATCATAACAGTATATTTACATTTAAATATAGAGTACATTCACAAGCAATAACTAGATGCAATCATTGCACTCATCTGCTGTGTCTGTTGCTGAGGTATAGTCGTCCGTATCTGATGCAGCGTGAACTTTAATTATCGTGTATCCTTTTTGTATTGGTGTATGGTGCGCTATGTCAAGAGTCTGCCTGTCTTTCTTCGGGAAGTGACTGGTATGAATGTATGTCTCATCCAGGAAGACAATTGGTCGCCCTTCCTGCCGGATTTGCTTCAGTTTCCTCAAGTAGGTGACACGGAGATGAACAATGTCTTGGTTTTCAATCAGTATCTTCCTGTTGGATCGTATTGTCTTCAATTTAAAACCAAGCTCCAATAACGGTAGCCTCAGACTTTCTCTGCCACCCTTATAGTCAATTCTCTCCTTAACCTCTGACAGTATAGTTCTCGTGGTCCGCTGGAATTCACGTGATACCATCATCTCGTGCACTGTACGTCTGATGACTGCCCTATCGAAATCATTTACAATTATCCTGCCTCGACGTTTCTTCCGTGGTGCCCTCACGACAACCTTCTAGTTTACTCTGCCGAATGGTGAAGGTGCCACTCCGGTCAACGCTGCTACTCTACGGACTGGTGCTTAAAGTGGTACTTCAAGCTGCTGCTAGAAAAAACACGATGACTTACAAAATTAACCAAATTGAATAAAAGTTTTTTATATTGAAACATATCACATATTTACACATTTTTTTCGTGTAGCGTCATTATATATTTGAACCTGTAAAACATAATTTATGATTTTTCGATCATCGTCTCACTATTTTATGACATCCCCTATTTGAGTACATTGAACTCGTCTGTCTAATGTTTATAAACAAAAACTTATCCTGGGCTAGCTGTAGTGTCTTTAAGTCGTATATTCTGACTTGAATTGTAATAGGAATATATAATGCAGTTTTGCTTTGGTTAATCGTTCAACACTAATTACCTTTACAACCTTAATAGCGGACGTTCGGCTTTTTGTTGACTGACGCCACGTGCGAGGTGTCACAAACCGATGTTTACTACAGACATGTCGACAATTGCTCCTGACCGTAGGGGCTAATTAGGCAGACAAAGTTAATCCACTAAGTAAGCATTTTATGCACATGTCGTTGTCAAATAATTTACATATTAACCACCCAAAGCAATTATCGGTGTCAAAGGAATTCGGTATAAGCCAGTACAGTACGGACAGTGTCGTACATTTAGCTTGGCCAAATTAATTGAAATGAACAGAACAGAACATAACAGAACATTTATTCCGACGTGTACAATGTACATACTCAACATTTACATATAAATGCACAATATAAAAACACCTATGTTGTATTCATATATAAGCATACATTGTAAGTCCAAATATAAAAAGATACATAAAATATACAATACCAACACAAGTATATATACCATTTACATTCAAAGTTTCATATACATACAAATATAAATCAAAGGTCAAAGATGATCATCACAAAATATTTTTTAAGGATTATGTTAAATAAAAAAATATGATTAGAAGTATAAGCATAAATAGGAACTAAGCAACATTATTTATTAAACTGTTTCACAAATCAATGTTTTTTTACAATATATTGCGCACGGATGTAGTATGTTTTTATCCTGGCTTCTCATTAATTGAATAAACTTAAACATGTTTGGTCTAAAATAGAAATATTGAACAATGTATGTTTCCTTAAATTATTATACAACGGACAGCTGATTATAAAATGATATTCATCTTCAATATCTCTAGTATCCCAAAAAATACATAATCTTTGGTTTCTATCTATTCTATTTCTAGCGAAATGAAACTAAATTTGAAAATCGTTCTATGTAATGTTATGTATTGATTTTCACTAAATGACTTCTCGAACAAATATCCGTAATAAATTACGAAAAGATATAAGTTTTATGAATTGAAACGAACTGCATAACCAAACGTTGACTATTTTTTGGATAAACTTAATTTCGGACATATGTAATTTCTATCACTACGTCACATAACGAAAATGCGATTCAGTTATAAACATGAATTTATGAAAAAAATAAGGAAAACTCCACATTCACAGGATAATTCCTCCCCACACAGATCGCTGGCAAACATCACCAAATAAAACACTAGGAGAGGAGGATGTGTAAGTACAACACCTGAGGATGGGGTTGTAAGAACTTGTCTTAACAAATGTCAAAACAATCTAGGAAAGCGTAAGGAGAGGGACATAAATGGGGCAAAGAAAATAAGTTGGCCAGGAACAGTGATGGAGCGAAATCAACGAGAACTTTATGTCAGGAAAAATATTCACATCAGAAGAAAAGGGAAACGTAATAAGAAATATAAAAACGAAAATAGAAATTTAATAACCACGTAGCGTTTTCGGCTTTGGAACTGTCAGAAAAAATACTAGAGGTTTATATAGATTTTACAACTACCTGTCAACCAGCTCAACCGCTATATGACCATAAATTTCTGACTTTAGTCTATATATAAATAGACTTGATATGTTTATGTTCCCATTAAATAATCACTGACTATAAACTTACGGCGACATGGCATATAACATAATTAGCAGTAAGACTAGATGAAAGTTCCATGTTTGTTTTAATAAATGTTAATGATATTGTGAAATTTGTAATGTAAAAGTACACCTTACCTTTTATCTCGTATTGACTCCTGAAATATATTACATGTAATATCATATCACGATCGCCGTATTGCTTGTTTTTCCACACCAGCCAGAGTATCGGACTTATATTGTCTAATTCGAATGTTGTAATGGCTGAATTGTTAACAGTTAAACACTTAACATAGATGTTAAACAATGAAGTCTAAATGTTTATCGCACTATGCACGCTTCAACAAATAAGGAAACAGTGACAAGAGCTTCTAGAACAGCCGCTGTACACGTACATTACGGAATCTTTACGGTTCGAATATCGAGCTGAATAGGGAGGACCTCATTCACAAATCAGAACGACACAAGCCAGCTCTAGACAAGGAAGGAGGCATACACAGGGGGGACACAATCACAATTCAAAACTTCTATTAACATATCTAGACAAAGGGAACAGGAACACACAGTGAGTAATATATTCATGAATCAGAACGCCTCTTGACAGATATAGACAAAGGGAAGAGGCACACACAGGAAGGGAAACATAAATGTTATATACACCGTGAACTGACAATTCTCATACTCCAATTCATTTTTAAAGTTCAACATACATGATGAACGAATGTATACCGGGTGTGTTTGTTTGGGAACAGTAACAGCTTGTATCGTACAAAACGCCAATGATTAGTGAAACTTAATGGGGTTCTGACAATAAGAAAAACAATCAGTATATGCATGTAATAAAAACATTTTGTCAGTGCAAGTGAAAGCGTCATGTCGAGTTTGACATTCTCCATGCTTTGTACATTATTTACTTTTCGGTTTCTTTACTTAATTATAACGGCGGTGTGAGGTTATACGAACATTTTTAATCAACACAATCACATGTATTTTGGATTCGCCGTATCGCATGTGATTCTGCTCTGCATACTGCTTACATATTTGAAATAAAATAACAGATATGTAGTTCTTTCACTTGATATAATATTCTTCCTCTTATCTCCCCTTTCTGACTATTATTACTAACTTTCTTGGCTTGTTCAGTGATGTATTTCATCCACTTTTTATCCCCCCTTGTTGTTCCTTATGCTTATTCTTAGTTTTTCTGTATGGTTGGCCAGACAATTCACTGCACACCCATTCCCATACGCTTTTACCCTTGCACCTCCCAAGTACCTAATGTGTTGTGGACTGTTGTGTTCCCAGTGTCAGCTTAATATCATTTATATACAATTTAAAATAATGAAAAAGCAGCTGAAATAATTGCTGATTGACATTTCATATAGTATATACACTATTACTTCATGCATACATTCTAGATCAACCTTGACTTAGTTGAAATCGTAACAATTAGAATGCATACATAAGGAAGTTATTGCGACTAGTAAACTGAGTATACGAGGACAAGCGAATAATTCATCATATTATTATTAAATATCCGTTTTGTATCCTTGCAATAATTGAATTTTAAGTGTTTAAGTGGTGAATCTTGGAGAATTGAAACTATTGTTTATAACTAGCTGGTTAATAATTGTTTTCTTTTGTGGTCGAATGCAGTAAGTGTTTATGTATACCGTAACTTATTATTTGGACCTGTATTATATACTCACCGATGTTTTGACTGACCATAGCCGGAAGACAGAAGTTCACCACAATGGTATGACAATGGTGATGCTTGGCCCCAGTGGAAATTGTCGTGCAAACATTGTAATTATGCTACAAAAACCCACCTCAACAATGATACCACCTCAATATTATGAACACAATTTTAAGTCCATTGTTCCTATTTTGCTCTTTATTCAACCTCCAAATTACGACAACCGCAATAAAAATACTAGTTGTCAAGGGTGGTATATTATCATTGAGGTTTAATTGTATTCGTATCTACATTATATAACGAATCAAACTCCACATTTCATCAAAAACTTTACTTTGGATATCCCTTATTAAACCCGCGGGCAATAAACATTTAACAACTGGTTAGATACTCATCATTATCCATTATATTTCTTTGTATTTCTTGAATGACAAAGAAACTGTGTACTGAAGAGACATGTACACGTATATAGGGAAGCACTCCATAGAAAAGTCAACGATTGTTTTTCAGTACATTTACGTAGCATCTTGTTGAAGAAATTGTCAAATTTAATTTGAAAAGCTGTAATATTACCAATATCAAAATACGTTAAGTACGTTTAATATCAGCAGGCAACAAAATTGTGTGGTATGAACAACGGTTGTCATATATAGTACCTTTTATTTCAAATATCAGAAACATTTACAGTCCAGTTATTTTAAAAAAAATACACGAAGTCTTACAGAAAAGTGAAACTGAGTCAATATGTCAATGAGACAAAAGTACCTTGCCCGTTTTTAATCTATCTGAATATTTGTATTGGGTTAATTCCATTTATATTTCTACACATTTTAAATATATCATTTAATCGTTGACAGCAATATCTTATGAAGAGTGAATGGCAATTGTCTACAAATAAGATAATCCAACAAATAGAATTTAGGTGGACAGCACGGGGGAAATATAATGAATGGAATACATCACGGAACACATCAAGAAAACAAGTAATGATAGGCCGAAAGGGGGGGGGGGGCATGACTAGTATATCAAGTGAAAGAACTGCACATGTGGCAAACAGGACTTAACATACATCTAAAACATAAAAAGAAACAATAACCGTACATCGATGTACAGTCTTGGAACTGTCAGTAAAACAACTGGGGGAATTAAATCGATTTAACAGCTACATGTATCTAACTTCACACTTAACCGATACATGGTCATTGATTTCCACAAAGATTCCAATCAGCAATATCCAAATACAATACTACCATAAAACATTCTATTTTTTGTCTTCAGAATGTAGAAGCTCGACCTACCAATACATGGGACATTGTCCCGCAAATTAAACTGACATGCTCAAACTGAGACATTTTATAACGGTGATGAAAGTTTGAACGGTTCTCAATAAATTACATACTCGATCTTCTTTAAACATGTATTAAATCAGTTGAAGGACAAGCGAGTATCATGACTCTTCAGATACATCCGTTCTGCACCCTTGGGTTAATTGAATGTTAAGTGTTTAAGTGGTTAATCTTGGAGAATTGAAATTATTGTTTGTATAGAACAATTACAATACTGAATGTACTGATAGGTATCGTTTACTTTAGTTGTTGTTAGTGTTTTGCAGCATTACATTGTATAAAGTTCAGAATGAAAGTTTGATAGCGGAAGTCAAATACGTTAGATTGATCCCTGTAAATTATAATCTGGACCTACATTATATATTCGCCGATGTTTCGACTGATGCTAGTGATTTAGCATGGCATGATATGAATTTAATTATTTAAGTGATGAATCTTGGACAATTGCAACTTTTGTTTATAACGAGCGAGAATAATGATTGATTGCTTTTGTTCTTGACTGTATTAATTGTTTTAACGTAATACATTTTTAACAATTTCAGAATGAAAGTTGAGTATGAACCCCGTAAATTATTATCTGGACCTGTATTAAATACTAAACCGAGGTTTTGACTGACCATAGCAAACGTTTTGTTTATGCTGCAAAAACTTAAACACTGACATGTTTTACAATAATACCTCACTTATAGACCACCTTAATAATAATACCTCCTCAAAATTAAGAACACAATTTTCAAGTTGATTTTTCCTATTTTGCTCTTTATTCAACCTCAAAATTACGACAACCGCAATAACAAAACCAGTTTTCAAGGGTGGTCTATTATTATTCAGGTTTTACTGTATTCGTATCTACATTATATAATGAATCAACTCCACATTTCATCAAAAACGTTTACTCTACTTTGGATATCCCCTTTTAAACACAAAGTCTATACACATTTAACAACAGGATATATAGTATCCATTACATTTCTTTGTATTTCTTGAATGACAAAGAAACTGTGTACTTAAGACACAAGTACACGTATATTGAGAAACACTCCATAGAAAAGTCAACGATTGTTTTCCAGTACATTTACGAAGTATAATATTGAAGAAAAAATTGGTGTCAAATTTAAATTAAAAAAGCTTTAATATTACCAATATCAAAATACGTTAACTACGTTTAATATTAGTTAGGCATCAAAAGTGTGTGATGTGAAAAACGGTTGTCATATACACTTAACAAAAACTTATAAGTGAGCATGTATAAATGTGACCTTATCTTGGTCAATAATAGTCTGATATTGCTGATATTTTTCACAAATATAGAGTAGATAACTGGCATAATATTTTTTTGTTTATGTCATGTCATAAATCCACAGATTGAACAAATAAAATCAATAAATGTGATGATGCGCTAAAAACCAATACTGCATGTCCCTCTTAAAGATGATCAAATTGATTGGAAAGAGTCTAATAGCGTGTGTGCACATCTGGGCTCAATGCACCGTGTTATTTAGATAATTATATAAATTCGACGAGAGTATCAAAATCTACACATAGCCAAAAGCCAACATACACTTTTTCGTGTAGAAATGTAAATCAATAAAGTTCAGAAACATTTACCGTCCAGTTATTGAAAAAGAACTTTTACACCAAATTAAAGTTCCTCCGAATACAGTTCACTTAGTTAAATACAAATGTATACTGTTAAGTGATAAATTATTACAATACCTGACAATGTCCACTTCAAGTATCTGCTTTGTTTGATACGAGGAAAATAGATTCCCTTTGTTATTTGTATAAACGTATGCAAATATATCTACTTGTCATTGTTGCATAGAAGCAATCTTAAAAAATCTGAATTACAATTTAAATTGAATCTACATGAACATGTTTCGTAACAATAAATAAATGGTACATTGTGAATTCAGTAATGTATATGTGCAATAAGTCTATGTAGTTATTTTCTTGGGGAGCCCGGTTTACTCAGTTGGTCTAGCGCTTGGCTATCTTTTTTTTGTCCTTCTAGTCAGATTCATATATGGAAGAGGTCAGCTGCTTGTGGATGGACATGTTATCTCTAGTTAATAATTTATCTCAGGAAAACTGGTCAGGTAAACTGACCGCCATATATAACTGAACACATGTTTAAAATGGCATGAAACCAAATAAAAATTAAAACAAATCTACGTCTTACATACGTAGGAAATTACATTATGTTACACGATTAGATGTCTAAAGATCATTGTCATATTTTCGGCAGTACATTTACTGGCTTACACATTTTACGATTATTTATTTGACACGCATTGTTCCAGCGATTAAACGACAGGTTCCCGATACTGTGGCATTTTTCGCTGTTATTTCAAACCAAAATGAAGTTAATGTTGGTATTCATCAGGATATTGTATTCGAAGATGTTGTAACAAACATAGGAGGTGGCTACAACAATAATCATGGTAACGTATTTACTTCAGCTATATACTAAACAAAAAGTAACTGCCAATTATCATACATACACTTTTCCGACCATAGATAGTGATCAATATTTGAAAACCCTCATTAATTCGCGGGAACGATTAACAGGAAGTTCCAACGACTTTTCCCGTGGTAAAAGTCCAGGCGGTACGACGCGAGTGCAAGACTTATTTTACCAACAACAACCGTTAAAGTTACAAAACTGTACGCAATGACCTGCTCCACCATGGTCTACATTTGTATATGGACGTCGTTGTGGTTTGACGCGGCGTTTATTGGGCGCGTGAACACTCTTTGGAACAGGCTTCTGTTGAATGGTGTCCTTTTCTCTAACGAGTCATTCATCCAATTTGCCATTCATCAACGTGATGCGGAATTTGGGCATACCGTGAAAGAAATTAGCCTGATGCTTACTGGTTTGACGTGATCACGGTAC
This sequence comes from Mactromeris polynyma, assembly GCA_032209605.1. NCBI lineage: Eukaryota > Metazoa > Mollusca > Bivalvia > Venerida > Mactridae > Mactromeris > Mactromeris polynyma. Next base: position 10,378,016 of record JASFXZ010000012.1, read on the forward strand.
AACCAGGATCAATGAAATTGATCTGGAAAGGCAGATCAGCGTTATGGAGTTATACAATTGTGTTGATGTGTCAACAACAGGTCGATCAACTTCGTCATTTTTAAACTAACGTATCCAATCAACATAGAGAAGAGTTGGATTTGTTTTCATTTTCATATTGAGTGTCCATGTATTTCGATCACAATTTCTGCAAAGTGCTGGTAAATTATGTTTGCCTATTTAGGTATTTTCATCGTTCCCGTCAGTGGAATATATCTAATCACTACAAGTGTATTGGCCTATCCTGACCGAGAATACTGGGCAGAAGTTGTGGTCAACGCTATACCTATAGCGCGATTGAACGGTCATGGAGCGGAGGGAAGACAAACCTTGATTCTATTCTTGAAGAAAGTTAAGTAAATAGGACTCGTGTTTATAAATTTCTCAAGAATGAAGCTTGCCACGTACTAATAATGTTTGTATGCAAAATTCGAACTTTCTTTCGACTTAAAGAAATATTAAACACTTTGAGTGAATTTCATAATTGGAATGTAAGTATTTGCTGTAGGTCTTTACTCTGTTCAAACTCTTTATTATTTAATATTTCGCCTAAAAAGGCTTTATCAAAATTATGAAACTGTTGTTTCCAACTACATTTTCAGCTTTCTTATACAATACATCAAAACAATTGTATTATGTAAACAATGAGTATTATTTGTCACTACTATAGACTTTTATCTGAGTTTAGATCTTTAGTAATTACATGCCCAGCTCCTACATAATTCAGTTGGCAGAGCGCTGTGTTCGATTCGGAACAGGGAAGGTCTTGTACTTCTGCGAAATTTGGCTACAGTCATTTGTCCCCATGAGTAGTTGTCAGCTGTATGCATAAGGGTACATCAGTAATTCTATGAACACTGGTTAGGTCATGCGTAATTGAAAAAACAATGAAAATTGAGGTTGAACTCAATAACATAAACAATTCTTACATTATTAGTAAATAGTTTTTCACAATAAAGTTAATAGTTTGTTAATTCAATTTTATTATTTGAACGTAACTAGGCAACATAGAATCGTCATAGTTCCATTACAAATAACAAACTTAGAATGGTTTGAACATGCAGTGTTTCATATTCTTGTTGATTTTACACAGGAGACGATGTTATTGTGACAGCACACAAAACACTAGGAGAGGAGAATGTGTATGAACCACACCTATGAGGATGGGGCAGTAAGAACTTGTCTGGACAATTGTCAAAATAATCTAGGAAAGCGTAAGAAGGGGGGGGGGGGGCATAAACGATGTTGGCCAGGTACAGTGATGGGGCGAAATCAACAAGAACTTTATGTCAGGACAAATATTCACATCAGAAGAAAAGGGAAACGTAATAAGAAATATAAAAACGAAAAGGGAAATTTAATAACCACATAGCGATTTACGGCTATGGAACTGTCAGAAAAATACTAGGGATTTATATCGATTTCACAGCTAGCTGACAACCGGCTTAACCGCTATAAGACTATAAATTCCTGACATACGTATACGTATATTAAATATACTAAATATTTTATGTTCCCATTGTTGCTTGTAGTCTCTATACACCCCTTTAATACTCATTGAATATACAATTACGGCGACGTAGCATTTAAAATAATTAGCAGTAAATCTAGATGAAAGTTCCATGTTTGTTTTAATAAATGTTAAGATATTGTGATATTTGTAATGTAAAACTACACCTTACCTTTTATTTCGTATTGACTCCTGAAATATATTAATATCGTTTCATGAGCGCAGTATTGTTTGCTCTCCACACCAGCCAGAGTAATATTGTCTAATTCAAATGTTGTAACGACTAAATTGTCGACAGTTAACACTTAAACTAGATGTTAAATAATGAATGTTGAAGTGTTTATCGCACTAAGGAAGTTTCAACAAGTAAGGACTCGGCGACACGAGCTTCTAGAACACCCGCTGTACACGTACATTACGGAATCTTTACGGTTCGAAGATCGTGCCGAAAGAGCAAAAAGGGAGGACCTCATTTACAAATCAGAACGACCAAATCCAGAACTTGACAAGGAAGGAGGCATACATACACAGGGAGGGACACAATCACAATTCAAAACGTCTATTAACAACTCTAGGCAAAGGGAGCAGGAACACACAGTGAGCACTACATTCATGAATCAGACCGCCTCTTGACAGATATAGACAAAGGGAAGAGGCACACACAGGGAGGGAAACATAATTGTTATATACACCGTGTACTGACAAGTCTCATACTCCAATGCATTTTTAACATTCAACAGATAGGATGACTGTACAAATCGCCAATGATTAACGATACTTAATGGGGTTCTGACAATTAGAAATACGACCGGTATATGCATGTCATGAATATTTATTATCAGTGCCATGTCGTGTTTGACATTCACCATGCTTTGTATATTATTTACTTTTCCGTTTCTTTACTTAATTATAACGGCGGTATGAGGTTATATAAACATACTTTTTTTTTAAATCAACACCTTCACATGTATTTTGGATTCGCCATATCGCATGTGATTCTGCTCTGCATACTGTTGACACATTTGAAATATAATAACGGTTATGCGGTTATTTCACTTGATATAATATTCTTGTTCCTTTCCCCCATCCTTTCCGACTATTATTACTGACTTTCTTGGCTTGTTCCGTGGTGTATTCCATCCATTTGTGTCGCCCCTTGTTATCCCTCATGGTTATTGTTAGTTTTTCAGTGTGGTTGGCCAGACCATTCATTGCACACATTTCCATACGCCTTTACCCTTGCACATTCCCAGTGCCTATTTATGTGTTGTGGACTGTTGTTTTCCCGGGGGTCTCTGTGTGGTGGCATTGTCTTTTGTATGTTGTGTTCCCAGTGTCAACTTAATCTCCTTTTTATAAAATTTAAAGTAATTAAAACAGTTCACAATAGAGCAGCTGACATAATTGTTGATTGATATTTCATATATACAATATTTACATCATGCATACATTTCAGATCAACTCGTAACACTTGAACAATGATCATGCATACATAAGGAAGTTATTGCGACTCTTAATCTGAGTATGCGAGGACATGCGAATAATGTATCAATATTTTTCATAAACATTCGTTTTGCGTCCTTGCAATAATTGAGTTTTAAGTGTTTAAGTGGCGAATCTTTGAGAATTGAATTTTGTGTTCATAACTAGCTGGATAATAATTGCTTTCTTTTGTAGTCGAATGCATTAAGTGTTTATGTATACCGTACATTATCATCTGGACCTGTATTATATACTCAACGATGTTTTGACTGACCATAGCCGGAAAACAACGGTTCACCACAATGGTAAGACAATGGTGATGATTGGCTCCAGTGGAAAGTTTCGTTATGCTACGAAAACTCAAACACTGACATGCTTTGACAGTAAAACCTCACTTAAAGACCACCTCAACAAGAATACCACCTCAAAATTAAGAACACAATTTTAATTCCATTTTCCCTATTTTGCTCTTTATTCAACCTCAAAATTACGACAACCTCAATAAAAATACCAGTTTTCAAGGGTGGTCTGTTATTATTGTGGTTTTACTGTATTAGTATCTACATTATATAACGGACCAAACTTCACACTTCAACAAAAACGTTTTCTTTGGATTTCTCCTTTAAACCCTCAGGCAATAAACATTTAACAACTGGATATATATTCATCATTATCCATTACATTTCTTTGTATTTCTTGAATGTCAAAGAAACTGAGTACTGAAGATACATATACATGTATATTGAGAAGCACTCCGTAGGAAAGTCTGCTATTCATTTTCAGTACATTTACGTAGCATCTTGTTGAAGAAATTGTTAAATTAAAATTTGAAAAGCTGTAATATTACCAATATCAAATTACGTTAACTACGTTTAATATCAGCAGGTAATAAAATTGTGTGGTATGAACAACGGTTGTCATATATAGTACCGATTATTTCAAATTTCAGACATTTACCGTCCAGTTATTTAAAAATTACTTTTACACACAATTTTACAGAAAAGTGAAACTTTTGTTAGCTTATTCCATCCAAAAATGTTTAACAATGCAGCATATTGTAGAAGTAATACATGATCATACTGTCAATGCGACGAATGTACCTTGTCTGATTTTCATTTTATTTGAATATTTGCATTGGGTTAATTCCATTTATATTTCTACATATTGTATATATATCATTCAATCGTTGACAGCAATATCTTTTGAAGAGTGAATGGCAATTGTCTACAAATAAGATAATCCAACAAATAGAATCTAGGAGGAACAACACGGGGAAATATAATGAATGGAATACATCACAGAGCACATCAAGAAAACAAGTAATAATAGGCCGAAAGGGGGGACATGATAATTTATGGTTCATGTACTATTCTCGTGTAACAACGACACTGTACAATACAGACGAAACGTGTTCATAAAGAAGTCTGTCTGTGAATTGAATAAAATCTTGAGCGAGCTGCTTTCCAAATCTAATTCAAAACAGCAAAGCTTTACATAAAATGAGCATAAGTAATCAAATAAGGAGTGTATGTATTTTTAAAGCATGTAAAATGTCAGATATTATTCAGTTTGAGTTTTCACAATCGGCTTTGAAAAGCAGAAGTCCTCAACAAGTAAAAACGTGGCGAGTGCGGGGGTGATTGGCGTCCTGCTTCGAAAAAAATCTTTATTGTCTTGTAATCTGGTGAAACTGAAAGTATATATTCAGAGAAAGCATTTGTTTATAAAGCAGCAATTGGAAATTAATTGTGTAGCAATGGTTTAAAATGACAAATAAGGATAAGCTGTAGAGTGTTCAGTTCATGCTACATCTGGTAATATTCTATTGCTTCATCAACTAAATATAAATCAGATGGTAAATGGTTGTATACCATTTAATTATAAACAAAATATACACACAAGCAATCCATTTGCATGAATCAATGTGCATGTTTGATAGAGGTAGGCAATGCATTTAACGTTTGTCAAATAGACAAGTCAAACATATGCATGGTCATAACATGACCCTGACTATGAATAAGAATTATTAAATTCACAAACAAGATTATAAAACTTGTGCCTTTGATACAAGAGCGACATTGTATTAGTTTCCTCATAAAATGCATAGCGGGTTTGATCATGTACTAACGGTGTTTGTACTCTTGTGATAATATTAAAACATGCATGTACGTGCATAAGTGAACACGTTTAAAAAACAACAGTCTGCTCTATCGCATACTTATTTCTACTTATCGATATGGTAGGATATGAAATATACGAACGTTAATTAAATTCATATATTGATGCAATACATAAGCCCAGCCAGTGGTAAGGCTGACTTCAAATTTAAGTAAATTGATTACAAATCATATCATCAATATAGCTGCGTCTTCAATGGCTTTACAATTATATATATATGTGTATACCATGTCGGTGTCTCAGGGTAGTGTGTTCGTTGGATTCATCGCGACATACCACAGCCGTTAAAATTATACTAATTGTAGTCTTGCATGCGCTCGCCATTATAACGGTAGTTAATAAAAATACGTCGAAGGCAGTCTCCATTGCAACGTCATTCAACATAACCCGGCCCAAATTTCAAGAAAAACACGCATTTCATTGATATAAATGGTGTATTGTTCGGCTAATAAGCAAAATATTCACATCCAATTTACGGTCAAGAAGGCACCAAAGCTTGACGTGATGTTCATGACGTCAATTTAAAATATGATATCAAACAACTGTTTAGCAGCCATTTTGTTTAGGTGCGTCAGAAAAGTCAACATCGAACATCGATCCGACATAAAACGGTTTGTTTTGAATGAGAAATTGTAATAATAAACGATACGCATGTTAGCTAAGGCATATGGATATAAGATGAAGAAAACGGTCATTTATTAGTGGTATTAGGTGGACATGGAAGCTTTGAAAGTGATAAAGCCCAGAGTGGACGTCCGAAGTCAAGTCAATCTCATCACGTCACGCCGCATATGTCAGAGATCTACTGACTGAAGGACCTCCATGCCACAATTCGGTAAATTCAAGACAGGGCCAATTCCAGCATTGAGACTGTGTACAGCCTAATAGGTCTAGACGATAACTAAATATAAGCAGGCTACGTGCCTGATGGGTCCCCAAGATGCTAACAGGCTGTCAAAAACAACAGAGAAGTACATGATGGTTTGATGGGTCGATGATCCTACATCTGATCAACGCACCTGCTAATCGGGCAACTGCAACCCAAGCTGTGATTGTCAAGCGGTCATTAGAAGTACTTGAGCATCGTCTGTACAGCCCCGATCGATTTAGACCCGATCGACTTCATCTTGATTCTCATGCTGAAGCGTTTTTTGAGAGGACAACGCTTCGATGATATCAGTGAGTTGCCACGTGCAGTTCAGTTGGCAATTTCATCAGAATGTTACCGGAACAGTAATAATTCGTGGGTAGATAGATGTAGATTATTAGTCTAATATGTTTCGTAAGGAGTATTTTGAAAAGGACTGAGCAGGCCCATTGATATAGAATGCATGATTTTTGTAACGACGTCGAGATGTTGCGATGACGTTGGGCCGCGGTAAGGGATATGCCCTTTAGTAAACCTTTATATTTTTATTTTATCGGTAGTGATTTGTAATTTGTTAGGATTTCCATGTGTGAGATATATTATCACATCATTATGCATAGTTTCATAAACTTTCAACCAGTAACAAAACCATGCCACGAACTTTTTGAACACCCCTCGTACATGTGTATATATAATTATATGTTTATCACGCACTATTCGGTGACTTTGAATAAGAACAATGTTCATAATTTCGGCCATGTATATGACATAAGAAAAGTAGTGTCTGTAAACTTTGTAGATAAGAGTGGGTTTACATTGTTATATAACTTAAGGTAAAGGGAGAGGGACCCCACTGCGGTCTCTCCAGCACAGAAGAGAACAATGCGCGTTTGTGAGTATATTGCATTATTTTTATTGTACGAGCTAACTGAAGCTCAAAATAAGCTTGAAATCAATGTTGAACTTCAAGATTTTCAGCGACTTGTTTTAGAAGTAAGCCGACTTGGTGATTTGACTGAAATGCAGAACGAAGTCATTCACGATTTTCGGGCGAAGTTTGAACATCAAGAAACTGTAAATCGCGACCTTGAAGATCGTTTAACTCAACAACAAAAGGTCATAAATGAACTGAATGCAGCAATATCCCAACAAGAAGAAACTGAGCACAATTCCACTTCGAAACCAACGCTACCGGAAGTCGTTGCTGTTGAACCGGAAACTGTTGAAAACAACAGAAAACCTCAAGCAATCAAGTCGCAAAATAGAATTTCATCGAAACGGCAAGGTACGACTTCATTCAATGATACTAATTTTCACAATAACTCGATAGAGTTGAATTACGGACTGATTTGCTTTACTGGAAATAAATGATTGTTTTTTCATAACATTATCCAAATCTGACCGTTTGATGGTTTCCATAGAATCAATAAGATCTGAACTGCACAAGAAAGACTGACCTGGTAAATGAGATATCCGTGTTCTTCCTTTAGATGACACATTTTACTACTTGTATGCATTGCTAGCAGGTACAGCAGTAACAGCAACGGCAATAACTACATTGACATTTCATAAGCCTCTAAATCTCACATCTTGTCCGTATTGTTATTCTGTGCAGTCATACACATTTCATGTGATAATTAGAACAATGATTGTGTTGTCTACGAGAATGTATAAATTAATAGCCTAGACTAAGTTCCATGCTGTTTGTAATGTAACTTCTTATTCCGTAGTTTAAGTTAGTACAAGTTTACTACTGGAACACAAGCACTATAAGTGAGTGCCGCTAACAGTAGTAGTATCCGTACTTCTATTATCAATGGCTACTACTTTACACCGCTTGTTTAACGTAAAAAAGTCGCGAAAAAATATTCAAGAAATATTGATAAATATATCGAAGAACTTCTGTTTTAGCTTCAAAACATCATGAAATACATAATATTTTGTCATCCACGTCTGATTCACGTATGCTGCTTGCGGAAGGAAATGTTATCACTGGTTAATAATTAATCTCAGGAAAACTTATCAGGTAAACTGATTGCCATATATACCTGAAATCATAATGAAAATGGCATGAAACCCAGTAAAAAGTATTTCACAAACCTATACCTTACATTGGTAGCAAATTACTTCTTGATATTTAAGAGTTTTAAATTATGTTACACGAGTAGTTGTCTCAAAGTCATTGTCATACTTTCGGCAGTACGTTTACTGGCTTACACATTTTACGATTATTTATTTGAACGCATTGTTTCAGCGATTCAACGACATGTTTCCGATACTGTGGCATTCTTCGCTGTTATTTCAAACATAACTGAAGATAATGTGGGTATTCATCAGAATATTGTATTCGATGATGTCGTAACAAACATAGGAGGTGGTTACAACAAGCATCATGGTAACGTATTTACTTCAATTAAATACTTAACACAAATAAGTGCCTATTATCAATTATACAATGTTACGACCATTGATAAAGACAATATTAAATACTTAAATAACCCTCTTAAATTCGAGCGAACGATTAACAGGAGGTACCGACGACTTTTCCCGTAGTAAAAGTACAGGCGTTTCCACGCGAGGGCAATACTTATTTTACCAACAACAACCGTTTAAGTTACACAACTGTACGCAATGTACTGCTCCACCATGGTCTACATTTGTATATGGGCATCGTCTTTAATTTGGTTGTGTTTTACGCGATGTTTGTTGGATACGTGCACGCTCTCTTTGAAACAGGCTGTTTCAAAAAATGTTATATTACACTCTGTGAACACGTTAGTAACACAGCTAGGGATTTACTACATTTTCTCAGGACCGATAGCATTCGAAAACTTTATTAATGACTAGCCAACACAAAAGCAGAATTCTGAATCCCATCGAACAATTGTGATAATTTGGAAAGACGGATTGTTCGTGAACGGTCCGACTTTAATGAACTTTAAACAAGCCTTAATTCATGAATGGAACAATATTCGACATAATATTCTGAAAGTGGCTACGTCAGATGTTAGCTTGTGATATTTGTTTACCCCTACAAAATTAAATCAATAACTTTATCCTTTACACGCAATTAGAAATCAACATTTTTCAATCTGACGATTTGAAAAACAAGAATTTAACTTTCTTTTCATACTATGATCGACATACCGGTAGATTTAATAGTGTAAGATTATGTAGCACACATCTGTACAGAAAAGTAAATCACGTGATCATGGTACAAACACGATTAATGAATTAATGCGGAAGAGCAGACTAAACTAACATATCCAATCACCATTGGGAAAATTTCGATTTATTTTCATTCTCATTTGGAATATCCATGTATTTTTATCACAATTTCTGCATAACGCTGGTAAATTATGTTTGACTGATTAGGTATTTTAATCGTCCCCGTCAGTGGAATATATCTAATCACTACAAGTGTCTTGTCCACAAATGGCCACGAATACTGGGCGGAAGTTGTGGTCAACGCTATACCCATAGCGCGATTGAACGGGTATGGAGCGGAGGGAAGACATGGTACTGGATCACAAACCTTGATTCTGTTCTTGCAGAAAGGTAAGTAAATATTACTTGTGTTTATCAATGTCGCATTGTTGTGAGTATCCCCATAATCTCAAGCGGACATTTTTTTTAAGTTAGTTTGCGCTAAAGTCTGCAAAGAAAAGCATTATCAATAATCTCAATAATTACGCATGCCAGGGACTTATAGTAGATGTCGAACTTTTTTCGGTAGAGTATCTTAAGAAATGTTAAATACTTCGAGTGAATTTCACAGTTCGAATGTAAGAATTGACTTTAGATCTTTAGTTATTACATGGTCAGATTCCTTCATAATGCAGTAGGCAGAGCGCTGTTACGCGGGAGGTCCGGGTTCGATTCCGGAGCAGGACAGGTCGTGTACTTGTGCGAAATTATCCTACAGACATTTTATTCTCCATGAATAGATGTCAGCTGCTAGCGGAAGGGTGCATCAGTAATTGTTGATAATTAATTCCATGAACACTAGTTAGCTCAACCGACAATCATGCGGAACTGAAAAAAATGCTAATTGAGGTTTAACTCAATAACATAAACAACCCTTACATAATTATTATATAGGTTTGTTCACAATAAAGTTAAGTGTGTGTTCATTAATTTTATTGGTTACATGTAATTAAATAACTTAGAAATGGCATAGTACCATTGCAAATTGCGTTTAACCTATCAAAATAAATAAACTTAATTATTATTACATAATTATCTTATTGTTATGTTTTCAATAAAGTGAAATGTTTGTTTATTTAATTTTATTGATTGAAGGTAACTGGGAAACACTGATTCGTCATATTACCAGGACGAATAACAAACTTCAGCTAGTTTGAATATGCAGTTCTTGATATTATTGTTGTTTTCATTCAGGAGACGATGTTGCTGTACAGAATTACAATTTTGTTGATAGTTTCTGGGGTCAAAGGTATTCCTCATTCGGCGGTGTTCTGTTACAAGAGTATACGACAGGTTAGCCCTCTGTGGTTGGATGAAAGGGGTCACCAGTAACAAATGTCACATTTGTGTCACGAAAACTTAACATGATAATAAACTATATGCATTATAGGGACGTGTCTGTTGATTGAATACTTACGCCCTGCGAATGATTCTCATCGTGCTAACAACCCATTTAGCGAACACAAGGCTGTCATAAATTTATTTCGCAGCCAGTATGTGTGTGTGTAACAGTGTGTTGTTAGTTTAAAAGTTTATTATTCAGTATTGTCTACAGTTTACCACCTTCACTTCATATAAAGAGCAGTCACCTATGAAGATAGATTGATAGATAGCCAATCAAATTGTATCACATGTTCTACTGTTCTGTAAAAATACTGAGCTGTACAATTTATTCTCTCTCTTGGGTGCTAACCACGATCAGTATTCTTCAAAGCTTAGGCTTTGACTTAAATAGAACAACCTGCTTCTTCCTACAAGGCATATTGCATTGACCTTTCATTTTGTGTAGAGCTTCCATAATAATTGTATAATCTTGACTAAATTTCTGTGATTGTGTGTGAAGTTAAACCAGTAATTGACAATAGTATCAATTTAATTACAGCTAAAGACTATTCCCTGCATTATTCATTCATAAATATATTCATATAAATTAGAGATATAATTAAATACATAGTAATGGTTCTTATTCGTTGTTATTTCTATCGAAGCGTTCTTTTAATTGTGTTTTGAATACTATTATAATTATGTATTTTACACGAGTTGGCAAAACCCTTGAAATAACTGTGTTATTACCAGTAAAGAAATAACATTGCTTTACACAGATATTCGTATCGAGTCTGGAAGAGAGTGTGCCTTAATAGAATACAGTATCATTTGAATCATTTTATATATATGATCACCCGCACATTGAACATTGAAATACTCGACGAGAATAATATTGTTGGCGGCCACGATTAGAGTTATCATAATTTGTTCATGACCATTATATTTATATTCACCACACACAACACCTAAGACCACTCCGTTACATGTACGATACAGGGGTAATTTCTAAAGTTTGTGACTGATCTTTTATACTGATTGTATGACGTCACACTGATACATCAATCGTATAGCGGTGTTCGTACAACTTTAACGGTTAATACACGATATCATTACATAGAATTCTCGAACATTTCGTCTTGTGATAATCAATGTACGAACTCATGGAAAACTTCGAAATTCGTAACAGATTTGTGTATAACTTATTACAAAACTGGTTTTAATCCAAGAGAAATGTTACAAAACGTATACTTTTAAAGTATGTTGTCTTAATAAATGTCTGCAAGAAATGTAAACGTTCAATGCCTAATGACGTGTTGGTAAATGGCAACAGTAACAGAAATGAAACTGGTGAAACGTTTTAGATGGCAAAAACGTGTCGTCATCACAACACAAGATGCACCACGGCTTAAATGTACATATCTGGACGTTCCATTGACACTTTAAATCACTTACAAATTAATTTCGGTCGTTTATTCAAGTGCACTTGACATTATACATATGAAATGGTGACTTTTAGTGATAATTTCCCATTCGATTGGTCGAAATTAACATTAAACACGGCGCTCAAACGTTTTGCAAGTGATATCCGATTTATTCTGGTAAGGGTATAAGATTTAAGGCGATATCCTTGCCATGTGTTTTGACATGTTTATCGATATACACATTTATGGATTTACTCTATAGAATTTCTTTTGAAAATACATCAGGTTACTCCTTAACATCAATGTGACTGGTTTACGAGAATAGAATACATAATCAATGGAAAGTGTTCAATAACTTTTAGCTGACCTTTTAGTATTATTGGATGTATGTCGTTCGCCCACAGTTACTTTGTGGACAAACTAGAGCTCCTGACTTTTGACAAATATTGATAATTTGTAAAGATTCTTTGCCTCCATGAACTGTAAGACGAGTTCGATATTCATGATAAACAATTAGGTACTTGGTCCAATTATAGAACGTAATGATAATGATAAAGGTCAATGTAAAAAAACATAGCTTACATTCTAGATGCCGTATTTCTACCTAATGTATATAAAATATTGCATTATATAAAACGCATTGTTAAAAGTGAAATTGCTTACTACAGGTGATTACATATCGTCGTATGCTAATTAGCTTAAGCTTAATTGTTTTAAAATAATCGTGAAACAAGTTGTTATAACTTATTAACTTATTTAAAACACTCATAGTAAATGCTTCCTGGGTTACGAACCAGTAATCGTGGTGATGGTCGCTGACTTATATCACTTGCAACAAACAGCTGGGAGTTTGAATCTCATCCAAGATGTAGAATTTGTATGTAAGATAGCTATCCAGCTGGCTCTTCCGTAAATGCCACACCAATTCATTAGGATAATGATATATGGTCGGTCTTTATATATGTATTCATTGTTTGTCCTGCGGTAATGTAAATGCATTTCAAAATTATTTATGAACAGAAAATATCGTGAAAAAAGATTGTCGGCGCAAATCTGAAGCAAGAAAATTAGTTGCAATCAGAAGGTTTATATTTGTTGTTCAACATAACAAAATTGCCGAGATGTTACGATTGCTTGTCACTCGATTATGCTACTCCGATACATGTAAGGGGAGATAATTAAATGAGGGCTCTCATATTCATTTCATTTAAATGTAAATGGTGACAAACTAAAGTAATATTTACATGCAGATAAAAGATCATGAATGAGTACGGATACCAGAAATCGAAAATACAGATAGCTCACTCTCAATCTCCCGAAATCAAAATTCATCAATACAATGTTTATTTGAAGTATGACGACAAAGCACTTACGGAAGTGCAGTGGTTCTACCCAGATATTTGCCAAGGATCTTCCTCTATCTAAATAGCTGGACAAGGGAATGCTAGTCATGTCAGTGATTTGTAAAGGGTTTCTTATATAAAAGCCATTCAGCGGACATAGGAATTTAAAGATAGGGGGATATTCTTTTTAAAACATATTTGATAGAGCATAATTATATAAGTCAGTCTACAAGTGATATGAATATAGTATTCATTTCTGATTTGTCCTCTTACTATATAGCAATGACACCGAACTGTATTTGAAACATTACGTTTCTAACTCATGAAAGATGCCAAACTTTCAAATGATGAAAGCCTATATATTATGCCCTGCAGAAATCAAGAATGTTTATCATATACACACCGAGCCATTTTCACGTCGGTCACCGTATTTTGCTGCTTTTTTATTATCTTTAAACAACCAACGTGGATTTTGGAGTTAAAGAGCTTAAGCTATTGGTCAGAATGAATTTAAACACAATTAGTAAACTTCTTGTACAAAAAAGTATCACCATATGCAAGATATCTATTAGAACAGTATTTGTATTTGATTTTATGTATATTGTTAAAGAACCATTTCTGTCAATTCAAAATCAAGTTTTGTCTGTCAACAAAAACACAATAGTCACTTAGGTGACACTGTTTACAGTGATATGCGTCTGTTTCCACGTACTTACACAGATATGTACTAGATAGCATACGCCAATGTCTTATTCGTCTGATAAAAAAGACAAATATGCACTTACAAGGTGAAACAATTGAGCATATGGAAAGCCTGAAATGTTTTCAAGTCAAATAAGTGCCGTTGTACGATTTCCAACCAATTCTTTATATAACGTCATTTCCAGAAAAACGCCACATGTGACGTCACCATGTACTGACAGTAAGCAGTATTTGCCCCATATGACAATATGAAAACGAAGTGACCAAATGGAGTACATATTGTTTCTTGCTTGCATGTAGTGACATCACATGTTGCGTTTTATTGAAAACACGTCATTTACAGAAGATGTCGTAAATCCCATAGCGGCGCCCAAATGATGATTTGAATGAGGATATTCTTACTTATAAACATTTAAATATCGACCTTCATTCCTTCTTAAATGGTATGTTTGAAACATTTTACTTTTATACATGTAATATATACGTATATACATAATGTAACAATATATATATACAATAATGTCAAAGTAATTGCATTGATGTACATGTATTCTTGGATATAATGCACATGTATATGTTGTTTGCATTAAATAGCATTCATCGATCATTTTATAGATATGAATTCACAGAAATTTATGATGTAATAATAAAATGCGACACAGTTACCATATTTTATTCCTTCATTGATATCGACATATACTAATGCAAAACATAAGCCCAGTCAGTGGTAAGGCTCATTTTAAATTCAAGTAAATGCATTACATATCATGTCACTAACATATCTGCGTCTTCAATGGCTTTACACTTACGTCTATATACATGTACGTATGTGTCTAGCATGCCGGTGTCTCAGTGTAGTATGTTCGTTGCTGATGCTGCCTGTCATGGCGACATATCAAAGCCGTTAAAATTATATTAATTGTAGATTTGCATTCGCTCGCCATTATAACGGTAGTTTACCTGGCCCCGATCTCACGAAGCATCTCATTTGACCTAAATTTCAGCTCAAATATTGTCTCAAATCATTGAGATTTTCCTTATCTGAGACCGGACTCAAAATCGGTATTATAAAACGAAAAGAATGAGATAAGTTTTTTGTTTCAAAAAAAATCAAGAGATTCAAATGATATTTTTCTCAACCTCAGTATCAATTTGAACTAAATCCCACATTGAGCTGAGATTTCTATTTGAGAGATCGGGGCCTGGTGTCAGGTTAATGTGACAGGGTGTTGTATCATCGGGTTTACGGCGTGGTATCACAGTGTGGTAGTACTATGTCTACTAAACGTAGACATTGTCTCCGTGATCTAAGCTATCAATGCGCCAGGTAAACACATTCATATATATAACTATCACGCATTATTCTGTGACTTTAGATAAGAATAATGTTCATAATTCGACCTTGTATATGACACAAGAAGAGTATCGATTGTAAACTTTGTAGATAAGAGTGGGTTTATATTGTTATATAACTTATGTTAAAGAGAGAGGGACCCCATTGCGTACTGTCCAGCACTGAAGAGAACGATGCGCGTTTCTGAATATATTGCATTATTTTTATTTTTATTATACGAGCTCACTGAAGCTCAAAATAAGTTTGAAATCAATGTTCAAGATTTTCAGCGACTTGTTTCTGAAGTAAGCCGACTTGGTGATTTGACTGCAATGCAGAACAAAGTCATTCAAGAGGTGCAGACGAAGTTGGAACGTCAAGAAAAGGAAATCCGCGAGTTCAAACATCTGACTAGAGATATTCACGAGTTTCGGAATAAGATCGAACATCAAGAAGCTATTAATCGCGACCTTGAAGCTCGTTTAACTCAACAACAAGTGGTCATTAATGAACTTAATGCAGCAATATCCCAACAAGAGGACACTGATCACAATCCCACTTCGAAACAAAGCCTACCAGAAGTCCTTGCTGTTGAACCGGAAGCTGTCGAAAAGAACAGAAAACCTCCAGCAATCAAGTCGAAAAATGGAATTACATCGAAACGACAAGGTAAGATTATAATTATGCAATGATACTACTTTCACAATAACTCGATACAGTAGAATTACGGACTGATTTGCTTGACTGGAAATACATGATGGTTTTCTAAACATTATTCAAATCTGACGGTTTGATGGTTTGCATAGAATCAATTAGATCTGAACTGCAGGAAATCGACTGACCATGCACATGAGATACCCGTATACGTCCTTAAGATGGGGCTTTTTACGACGTTGAGTGTTGCTAGCAGGTATTGCAGTAACAGTTAATAATTACATTGCGCGCAGTCATACTACAATGTACTCTAAATCTCACATCATGTCGGTATTCTTATCTGTGAAGTGATAATGTGTTAATTAGAACAATGCTAGTGTTGTCTACGAGAATTAATAAACTAACAGCCAGCATGTGAACATTAACTTTGTTCCATGCTGTCCGTAATGTTAAAATTGGAAAGAAGTTTCTCATTTATGATCCGATATTTATCACATTTATGCAGTCATGCATGGACGGATATATCTGGGTTTTCTTTCAAAAGGTACCAATGACTAATGGATTTAGATCTAACTCATCTCCAAGTTCAAATTGCTTAGATATGCCTTCCGAGAACTTTAAGTCTAAAAGTGGCCAAATGTTGCCAGCCAGTAGAGCACAAGCCCTCATGTGCCTCTAGTTTAAGTTAGTACAAGTTTACTGCTATAACAATGAGCACTATAAGAGCTAGTACCGCTAGCAGAAGTCATGATTATCCGTGATTCTATTGTCAACGGTTATTACTTTAACATCGATTGATTCACGACTAAAAATCGCGAAAACAATATTAAAGAAATATTGATAAATAAATCAAAGACCTCCAGTTTCACTTCTTCCCCTTGTTTTGGGATTTGTCGTACAATAAAGCTTAGCGTCAAATTTGTATGAAATACAGTTTATTATGATATAAAATTGTCTTAAGGTTTGTTCCTGAATACAGTACTATTACATTCACATTCAGAATGATTTTTACACTTGGTTCTGAAAGGAAATAAAAGCCGAGTGTTGGAAATTGTTTATTATTTAAAAATAACAATACAGTGTTAATAACTTGAAGGAATTCCTAACTAAGTGTTAAGCACTATGTAAAATGTGAATAAATTATTTGTTCAAACGGCATAGCGAATCCCAAAATGTAGCTTTATGCCAAATAATGGTTCACTTAGTAAAATACAAATATATACCGTTAAGTGATAAATTATTACAATACCGAACAATGTCCACTTCAAGTATCTGCTTTGTTTTGATACGAGGAAAATAGATTCCCTTTGTTATTTGTATAAACGTATGCAAATATATTTACTTGTCATTGTTGCATAGAAGCAATCTTAAAAAATCTGAATTACAATTTAAATTGAATCTACATGAACATGTTTCGTAACAATAAATAAATGGTACATTGTGAATTCAGTAATGTATATGTGCAATAAGTCTATGTAGTTATTTTCTTGGGGAGCCCGGTTTACTCAGTTGGTCTAGCGCTTGGCTATCTTTCTTTTGTCCTTCTAGTCTGATTCATATATGTAAGAGCTGCTTGTGGAAGGACATGTTATCACTTGTTAATAATTTATCTCGGGAAAGCTGGTCAGGTAAACTGACCGCCATATATAACGTGTTTAAAATGGCATGAATCCAAATAACAAATTTAACAAATCTACGTCTTACATACGTAGGAAATTACGTCTAGAAATTTGAAGAGTTAAATTATGTTACACGAGTAAATGTCTAAAGATCATTGTCATATTTTCGTCAGTACATTTACTGGCTTGCACATTTTACGATTATTTATTTGACACGCATTGTTTCAGCGATTAAACGACAGGTTCCCGATACTGTGGCATTTTTCGCTGTTATTTCAAACCAAAATGAAGTTAATGTTGGTATTCATCAGGATATTGTATTCGAAGATGTTGTAACAAACATAGGAGGTGGCTACAACAATAATCATGGTAACGTATTTACTTCAGCTATATACTAAACAAAAAGTAACTGCCAATTATCATACATACACTTTTCCGACCATAGATAGTGATCAATATTTGAAAACCCTCATTAATTCGCGGGAACGATTAACAGGAAGTTCCAACGACTTTTCCCGTGGTAAAAGTCCAGGCGGTACGACGCGAGTGCAAGACTTATTTTACCAACAACAACCGTTAAAGTTACAAAACTGTACGCAATGTACTGCTCCACCATGGTCTGCATTTGTATATAGACGTCGTTGTGTTTTGACGCGGCGTTTATTGGGCGCGTGAACACTCTTTGGAACAGGCTTCTGTTGAATGGTGTCCTTTTCTCTAACGAGTCATTCATCCAATTTGCCATTCATCAACGTGATGCGGAATTTGGGCATACCGTGAAAGAAATTAGCCTGATGCTTACTGGTTTGACGTGATCACGGTACAACCAGGATCAATGAAATTGATCTGGAAGGGCAGATCAGCGTTATGGAGTTATACAATTGTGTTGATGTGTCAACAACAGGTCGATCAACTTCGTCATTTTTAAACTAACGTATCCAATCAACATAGAGAAGAGTTGGATTTGTTTTCATTTTCATATTGAGTGTCCATGTATTTCGATCACAATTTCTGCAAAGTGCTGGTAAATTATGTTTGCCTATTTAGGTATTTTCATCGTTCCCGTCAGTGGAATATATCTAATCACTACAAGTATCTTATCCTATACTGACCGAGAATACTGGGCAGAAGTTGTGGTCAACGCTATACCCATAGCGCGATTGAACGGTCATGGGGCGGAGGGAAGATATGGTTCTGGATCACAAACCTTGATTCTATTCTTGAAGAAAGGTAAGTAAATAGGACTCGTGTTTATAAAAGTCTCAAGAATTAAGCATACCACGAATTAAGCATGTTTGAGTGCAACATTCGAACTTTCTTTAGGTAGAGTATCTTAAAGAAATGTTAAATACTTTCAAGAGAATTTCACAATTGAAATGTAAGTATTGACTTTAGATCTTCAGTGATTACTTGCCCACATCCTTACATAGTTAAGTTGGCAGAGCGCTGTCAAGCAGGAGCTCGTGTTCGATTCCAGAGCCGGGAAATTTGGTTACAGTCATTTGTCCCCGTGAGTAGTTGTCAGCTGCTTGCGGAAGAGCGCATCAGTAATTCCGTGAACACTGGTTAGGTCAACCGACCGCCGTGCGTAATATAAAGACAATGAATATTGAGGTTGAACTCAATATCATAAACAATCCTTACATAATTAGTAAATAGTTTTTCACAATAAAGTTAAAAGTTTGTTTATTCAATTTTATAGGTTGAACGTAATTAGGTAACATTGATTCGTCATAGTTCCATGACAAATAACAAACTTTGACTGGTTTGAACATGCATTGTTTTATATTCTTGCTGATTTCATCCAGGAGACGACGTTGCTGTACAAAATTACTACCAGGTTGATAATTTCTGGGGTGACAAGTATTCCTCTTTCGGTGGTGTTCTGTTACAAGAGTATGAGCCAGGTCAGCCCTCTGTGATTGGATGAAAGTGGTCACGTGTAACAAATGTTATAATTGTGTCATGAAAACGTAACATGACAATAAACAATATGCATCCTAGAGATTTGTTTGTTGGTTGATTCTCAACGTGCTAACAACCCATTTAGCGACACAGTTATATTCGCTCAAAAACCTATGAAAGCTTTTAATGGGTTGTAAATGTTATTAGCTTACAAGTACTTTAGTTACGAACATTGCCGAACATATCCGAACATTTGCAAGGTTTCTTTTACTGAGCATAATGTGGTCACAAATTGCGTACTCAGTAAGTGTGCAATACAAGGGTCATTTCTAAAGTTTGTGGTCTGTTATACTAATTGTATGAGGTCATACTGATGACACGAAACAATTACATATAACTCGAGCATGTCATTTTGTGATAAACAATGTACGAACTCGAGGAAATTCTTGAAATTCGCAACGAATTTGTGTATAACTTGTTACGTTTAAAGTATGTCGTTTTTATAAATGTCTACAAGAAATGTAAACGTCCAGTGCCGAATGACATGTTGGTAAATGGCAGCAGTAGCTGGTGACACATTTAAGATGGCAAAAACGTGTCGTCATCACAACGCAAGATGCACCACGGCTTAAATATACATACCGAGACGTTCCCTTGACGCGGTTAATCAATCACAAATAATTTTAGTCATTTATTAAAGTACAATTGAAAAGTTACATATGCTATGGTGATTTGTAGGGATAATATCCCGTTAGGTCGGTCAACATTAACATTAAGTGTGCCTGTACGGACTAGCCACAACAAAGGGGGGGGAAGAATGTGTAAGCGGCTGGTAGACTCAGTCGGAAGAGCTTTTCGCCATGTAAGCGGAAGGCCCCGGGTTCAAGTTCCTGTCAGACTGCACATTTTTCTCACCTTGTGACCTAAACACGAAGCTCAAACGTTTAGCGAGTATACTCAGATTTATTCTGGTAACGGTATAAGGTTTATGCTAATTACATTTGAGGTTACTTCTTAACATCATTGTGACTGATTGACGAGAATACATGAATAATGGATAGCGTTCAATTAACTTTTAGCTCACCTAAGCACTAAGACCCTATGGTGAACTTTTAGGATCATTGGATGTCTGTCGTCCGCCCACAATTGCTTGGTGGACAATCTTGAGCACCTGATTTAGGCCCAATACGATGATGATTTATGTAGATTCCTTTGCTCAACGAAATCTAGAACTTGTAAGTTCGATATCCATGATAAACAATTAGGTACGCGGTCCAATTGTAGAAAATAATGTTAACACTATAGACACCCTTATTTCTACAAGGTGTGAATGAAACCAACATATTGGTTGTCGCAAGTAGATGTTAGTCGATTGGGATACTGGGACATGTTGCGTCAAAAACTACGCCACAAGGTCAATGTAAAAAAGCATTGTTTACATTCTAGATACCGCATTTCTTCTAATGTATATGAAAGATTGTCATATATAATGTGCTTACTACAAGCGGTAACATATCGTCGTATGCTCTAGTTTGCTAATTATTTTAAGCTTAACTATAATTGTATTACAATCGGGAAACAAGTATGTATAACTTATGTAAATCACCCATGGTAAATGCTTCCTGGGTTACTAACCAGTAATCATGGTGATGGTCGCTGACTAAAATCACTTGTCACTAGGGGTGGGATGTTTAATCGATCTATGGATGCATCACGATTCAAGCTCTCTCGATACACGTATCGATACAATTTGAGAAAAATCGATGTATTGATCCTCCATTTTTATTCATTGAATGTAACGAAAAATGTTACGCACGTCGACGTTCATGTGTAAATATGCCGGGTGACAGTCTAGCGCCCTACCAACTGGTCTAGCCGGTTGCGCTCGTTATAATATTATTATGAAAACAATACCATAAACACGTGTAAAGATGTAAAGTGTCATAATGCTTACTATTTTAACCTCATCTAATTCTGTTATTTCAATATGACCCTTATATGTATTTCTGTTGCACTGTTGTACTGTTGTCTAGAATATAATTATACATAGTAACTGAAAGTGTAGACAAGAAAAGATAATTAGATTGCATCATCAATTTTCTGAAAATTCGAATAATAATACTTATTGTTGTTGTCATTATTAATGTCAGAATGATGATGATGATGGTGTTAATGATGATGATAAGAATAATTCGAGCAATTTAATGTCGAGATATGTCAATCTTGTTAACTGCATATCTGCTGATCAAAAGTACTTTTATCTATACGTTGTATAATCAAACTGAACATGCAGAAATATGCTCAAAGGAATTGTACGTTCGCAATCAGTTGTAGGCTATACCGAGTCGTTGTGTTGACGTACAAAACCATGCTACAATGATACAAATACATGTATCCATTTTTACTTTGTAAGTTTCAGTACGTAAAACAGTAAAAAGTGTTTCTTTAATATAGTGTCACCGCTGTTTAAAGGGCCAGCCAGTTCTGACTTATGAGACACCTTCTTTCTGAGCACACTTACTTCCCAATTCCTATACTTTAGTGCCAGGCACTAGGCAGGTATGCGCACGGTATTAACCATTATTTAAGTAGCTGGCGGCTCACCAACCGGCCATATCAGAACGGACCACTACTGGGATTCGAACCTTCGACCTCCCGCTCCCAAGGCGGATGCCTTAACCACTCGTATGTTAAATACATTGGCATGTCTCCTTGTGATTTTGAGGTTGATATGCGCTATGTATATAGCATTTCTACTTTGTCATTTTATTCACTTTTAATCATTTTTAAAGCGCTAGATCTGCTGTTGTCACTTACAGTTCCAAGGCTGTATTCCCCTTTCCCCCTCATTTCTAGCTTGTGTTCCTTTTGCCTTTGTAATTGTTCACATCACTTACATGTATAGATTTATTGTGTCATTATGCGCACACCTGTAATATAAAGAGAATACATGAATAAACAATTTTTAGGACAAAGGAGACCTGAGACAGAAACAT
Organism: Mactromeris polynyma; assembly: GCA_032209605.1. NCBI lineage: Eukaryota > Metazoa > Mollusca > Bivalvia > Venerida > Mactridae > Mactromeris > Mactromeris polynyma. The sequence continues at coordinate 10,400,599 of JASFXZ010000012.1, forward strand.
TTATGAAGTTTAGACCATTACTTATTTTATATTTTTAGAGAAAAGAGATATACTAAGTGGTCCTACTTGCGACACGAAGTGGGTTCCGTTACCTGATGACTGAGCAAGACCTCAGAATCAGCAAATACACTGTTGGGCAATTTGTTTTCAAAGCATGGCAATGTTACTTTAAAATGTGACTACATTTTGTCCCTTTCATTATGGCTACAACTTCAGTGTTCAATGCATTGTAACACATATAATTATTATTTCCATTGCGAGTTGTGCCATGAGTAGATCTGTTTGATAGGTTACATATCAAAGCATATAGATTTAAAACGATTTCGTCCTAAACAACTTGGTTGCAGTAATATTTCATGACGTAGTATATACATATTGCATTACTGCCAAGATGTATATTTTGTGTCACGTTTTGTATACATACGTATGTCGACTGATCCAGAAGAGAAAGAAAAATAAATATTCCAAAATTATAAACTCCTGGCTTGACATTCAACCGGAAAATGTAATACATTGTATACTTTCGTAAATACCATCATATTTCATTTTGCATCTTCACTATGCTCTGATGACTATTAAATTTTCTCTCTCATCGACTATATATGTGGCAAAAAAACTTGTAAAATGTTTAATGCCGAAATAAAAGGTATTGTATTGTATACGCACAGTGCATGCTCTCCAGCGAAACACCCTTTGGAGGCGTACATTGTTGCTTGTGCTTCAGATGTTGTTGCTTCGAAGACGTTTATTTAATAACAAATTCTTACCACAAGAACAAATTGATACCGTGTTTGAAGTGTATATCTTGTTCATCAGTGGTCCGCTCTGGAGAATTTGCACCGTTATTCACAAGTTTGGTCTTCGCATCAGTCATCGCACGTGTACCGGGGTTCACCGAGACCGTGCACGACGTCCCTGCAATGAGGACCTCAAACAAAACACAACGATCTAACCCTTCAACACATCCCCATGGTGTGTTACATTTCCGGCGCAGACTCACAAATTGTTAAGATTATTTCACTTGGTCTACAAGATGTTCGAGATCTAAGGAAATAACCCGCCCCGTAAGGTTACAGGCAATATGTACACGCTGAGCACTGTACTGCACTGTAGGGCTCCACCATATATGACACGGCCCATTGACCTATCCAGTTTTCATGGATTTAATCTACCAGCACCAAGTTGAACTTGCTCTTCTGCCAACAACTGACAACTTCTCTATATGTAGAGGACATGACCGTAGCCGATGCCACGGAAGACCATAATCTGCCCAAACAGAGAATCGAACCCGAATACGCCGGGTGACAGTCTCCCAGCTAACATGAATAGATTGGTCACCCATGTGGGTCCCAAGATGGAAATTGCAACCAGGATTCACTTGAGACTCATATGGGTCATGATATGGGTGCAACATTGAACATTGAACCAATGCGGGCTCAGTATGGGACCATTATGACAAACACGTATAGGACCATAATGAGCAACCACATATATAGGACCATTATGAGCAAACACATATATAGGACCATTATGAGCAAACACATATACTACCATTATGAGCAAACACATATAGGAACATTATGGGCAAACACATATAGGACCATTATGAGCAAACACATATAGGACCATTATGAGCAAACACATATAGGACCATTATGAGCAAACACATATAGGACCATTATGAGCAAACACATATAGGAACATTATGAGCAAACACATATAGGACCATTATGAACAAACACATATAGGACCATTATGAGCAAACACATATAGGACCATTATGAGCAAACACATATAGGACCATTATGAGCAAACACATATAGGACCATTATGAGCAAACACATATAGGAACATTATGAGCAAACACATATAGGACCATTATGAGCAAACACATATAGGACCATTATGAGCAAACACATATATAGGACCATTATGGGCAAATGCAATATTATTTATTAACAACAGTATGATTTCATTTTGCTGAAAGTGGCATGAATACAAAATTTTTTTATTAAATGGCAGACCCTATACAGCATGTAACACTATGTCTACATATTTCATCAACACTATTTATACAGCTTATACTGACTTACGACAGTTCTCTATTAGTGTAAATACGATGTAATGGCTGCAAAATACTGTCACATCAAAGCACAACTTAACAGTAAAAATGGTCACATCTGCACCAAAACCTTTCCTAAAGACCAAGCCTTATGTGATATAAACATAATACAAAAATAGTCAGCATCAACAGTGACAACTGTTGCCAAGTTCATGAAAGAGAAACAACCTATACAGCTATAACTTACAGGCTTTCTAGCAAGCCTGAATGAAAATAAATGTTTCATAAAGGTTGCAATTTGGCAAAAAAGGCTTTTTGGATGACTTCTGTAATAATAAAGAGCAAGTTTAGGCATATTTTGCCCATCTAATTTAATGGACTTCAGAGACTTTTACCGCCCGGTTACAGCGCAATTTCATTTTGAACTGAAAACGTGCACATTTCTCTAGTACTATGATATTTTTAATCGGTTATACATTGCAGTGGCTCTTGTTAGAAATGTTTTAGCCTATGTAATAACAATACTGGATAAAGCCAATTCAAACATTTTATGTTCAGATTAGCCAGATATATCTTTAAGTTATTGCATTGTTTAATATCTTGCTTGTAGTATATTGATATTTACTAACATTACTATTAAAATATGTCTTATTGTCATGTCAAAGTTAACAGTTAATCATTATTATTAGTTCCTCTAGTTGATATTCTTTTATATAATATTGTGTTATGCGTGTCAACAAAATAAACATGACATATATATTCAGAAATTTGTTTTCGACTCGCGAACGAGATAGGAATGATTATACACTGGAAGATAATCACGTCGAGCCGATGTCAATACGATGTCGGACCGATGTCAATATTATATCGGACCGATATATATACAATTGACGTCGGACCGATGTCATTATGAAATCGGACCGATATATACAGCCGACGTCGCACTGACAGCGGCCCTTGTTTGAAGCCGATATTTTAAACGACGTCGGGCCGATTAGAAAGCGACATCAGACCAATGTCGTGTCAATATAGAATGTTGGCTGGGCTAGTGCTCTATCAACTTTAAATTATTTGTATTCTAATAAATGAAAAAAAGGTTTGACGTCCTCCTTCGGCAAACAAATGATTTACTTAGTAACACAATGAGCCTGTAATACACACACATCAGTTTTCCTAGAACTGCTCAGATTTATAGTGTGTCTTCGAAACTAATGATTTCTCTTGTTGTTGATTTATGACTACGGTTATCGTTTGCTGATAATTTAAATAAAGTTTCAGTTATAAAAAAATAATGTAAACCTTTTAACAGGTCTATATTTTATCTATAAGAGATCGTAGATTTAAAGATCTAAAAACCCGGTAAAACTTGCAAACCCATTGATACGAAGACAGTTCCTTTGAAGGCAGTGAGAACATTGCGAAGTTTGTAAATTATGAATGCATTGTAATATACGAATATTGACTTTCAACCTGATTGAACATAAAGTCTTGAAGGGGATATATACCCCAGAAATAGCCATATTTGCTTTTTAGCAATATTTTTGAAACTATATATTATAGCAAGGTGAAATGTACCCTGATTTATCGTTATATAGTAAGGCCAAGATCTGATGGCACAATAATATTATTTACTTATGCTAAATAGCCGACGGGTTCACTTTGCGTACAAAGGGGTGATCATTTAGAGTCTCGGTCAATAAACGCTTGTGTTGTATTTACTAACGTGTGCCTCTGTAGCTCAATTAGGTGAGCAGTCACTTACTAGAAATCTAGAGGTTACTGGTTCAAGCCTCATATAGATGTTTTATTTTTATTCACAGTGATAAAACAGTTTATACTTGTAGAAATTTGTTTATCTTTATTTATCCTTCTATAGGTAAATTATTAAGTTATATTTTATTTCCATTCATATTCTGTTCTTTGTTATCATCATAATATATACACTCAACAAAATTCCTAATCGGTCAGTTTATATTCTATTATTATTTTTCTAATAATTCATGTATTCACACAAAATTTCACATACCGATATTTGAACAGGTAATGCAGCGAATTATCGATTTTTTTTAGCCGGCTCGCTATGAAATTAATCGTATTAGGCGTATTGACGTTTATAGCACGTTTTGCACGTGCGGGGCATGGACACATATTTGCACGTGTTCGTGTACACTTTTGTCATTGCTGATGAAAATCCTTTCTGAAAAACACAAAACATGGTGAGAATGACTGAAGAAGAACGCGCCCGAGACGTCGGAATAATATAGGCCGGAACTCATTTTACAACAGGTGGGTTTTATTTTTTTGAAATTTCATAAGAATATTGATATTATTTATATGTAGCCATTATATTGGTGGTTATTTCCATTTTCAACTGATTTCAGGTGGCAAGAACCTTCAATATAATGGCTACAAACAAATAATGTCAATATTCTTATGAAATTTCAAAAAATAAAACCCACATGTCGTAAATGAGTTCCGGTCTGTATCATTCCGACGGCTCGGGCATGTGAAATTTTGTGTGAATACATGCATTATTAGAAAAAATAATAATAGAATATAAACTGACCGATTAGGAATTTTGTTGAGTGTATATATATATTCGTTTTATTTTGCGAAATTAAAACAATAGCATTTATTATAAGCATAGCAATATTGAACAATTTCGTATAAAATTTTACTTTAGCATGTTTAGCATGGCTCATCAGCAGTGTCTGTGCTGGAATTGTTAAAAAGGCTGAAGAATCTTTTTAAAATCATATCATTAACTGTCTTGCGAACCACATGAAGATCAAAGCAATCCAATGCTATGTTACTTGTTACTTCTTGCTTTTCTCGAAACGTATTGTGCTGCCGTCCTTTTAATTCGCGACATCGTCATGTCTTACTCACCAGTCATAAACAAGTAACTGCAGTTATTGTTCTTGTGCAAAGACAACGGAATCACGTACTGCTTCATAGAAACTTCTTGTACACAGAAGTCGTGAACTTTTGTAACAATGTCTCTGTCTTGTTGGGACAACATGAATCGCATTTCTATCTTTTGTGCAGAAATAGTTTTATGTTTACTCATAGTTGCTGCGATAAACCTACACATATTTCGTGAAATGCATGATAATTTCGCCCTAAAAAAACAACAAAAAACATGAATGTCAGTATTCGAACCCAGATATTCTGCGTTGTGATTCTGATGCGTATCCATTACGCTATGTAATAAACAAACTGATTTGATATCTATGCATTCATATGTTCTTTTACAAAATCAGAAAATGCGCCTATATGATCATGATCATTGAACTTACCTGCAATTTGATATGGACTGATCCAACCGATGACGCTTTCTTAATGTTATTGTGCCTTCAGATCTTGGCCGCACTATACCGTCCTTCAACTAATACTCACTGCTATAATTTATTTGAAGTTTTTGTACTCTCAAATTGTACATGTTGGTACGGTAAATCAGGCTAATTGCACAAGCGTTTATTTTGCAAAAGAAACACATATACTAAGATAATAATCAAATTTACCTCATGCTATCGAGATTTTTCAAAAAAAAGTTTGTATTTCAAAATAACAACAATAGAAACAAGGGATGAGTATGGAAAATCTAGTTTTTTATATTTTTATTGATATAATTTTGGAATAATACTCGCATAAGCTAGTATACTTTCTCTACTTTCCAAATAAAAAAACTTTATATATGTGTTTCCCTGTCAATGCAGTTCATTAATATCATAGTAAAGACACAAACACAAAGTGTGGATTAGAAATGTCTGACATCTAACCAATGTCAAACGTTTTATTAAATATACAGCGTAGTTAAGTACACATACTATAAAGTTGTGAAAATGATAACATTTTTTTCAATTTGACATAAAGTTGGACACAGCAAAGTCCACAATATATTACATAGTTAAGGACACAAACTATAAAGTTGAGAAAATGATAATATTATTAACAATGTGACATAAAGTTGGACACATCAAAGTCCAACAACCAAAGACTATTAATGTTTAAAACACATTTCAACCAGCTGAAGAAGGTGGGTGGTATGTGGATCCGATGAAAAAGGAAATATAAAGTGAAAAACTTCTCTGCGCAATTTAGCGACCAATTATTCAGATCCAGACTGGAATAATAAAAGGAAAGATTTGGAAGAGACCAACTGACAGTAAGGGTCCAAAAACAATTCATTTAATCGAAGTAGCCACTACCTGCCTCCTCATCTAGTATTTATAAGTAAAGTAACCAAACAGCAAATATAAACTACTTAACGTATAATGTTGCACTTATAAATTGTGGTTTAATGAAAATTTGCACCGAAAATTATTTAAAGTCTCATTGTACTTATTCAAAATGTAAAGTTTAAGTTGTGACGGTTTTGTTTCATTTGAAATAAAAATAAATATTCAGATTACTATAAGTTTATCCAGTCAGCCATATTGAAGGTGTCATGGAATTTCATAAATTACGTAGTCCTTAACCGCATCAGAAACGCAGACATTTTCAGGGTAATATATTTTTTATATAAATCATGACATAATTTCTCGCTCAATGTAAATCTACGAATGACTAAAAATTTGACGAATTATGTTATTTTCCATGCCATTCTCACAAACAGACTCAACACTGCCTGCATCGACTGATAAGGAAATGAACCATTGGTTCACCCAAAGGCAATGGATGTCAATTCTATTTACTGACGAGGCTAAATATAAGGTCAGTATCTCTGAAGTCCGTCAACGAAAGTACAATACAAGAGTTGAACTGTTTAATACGAACTGTGAACTGAAATTAAATAGATAGGGAGGAGGAAGTGTTCATTTTTTGGGTGGAATAACACGTTATTCATATAAAATAATTAAAACGCAAATATACGCAACTTCTGATGATAAAAAGAGGTTAATGGAGTTCTTGTTTAATCAAAATTAGAGATGTTCCAACATGTGGGTAACCGAAAGTAAGATTTAACGGTTAACCGGTTAGAAAAATAACAGAATATTGACATCCCTAATCAAAATAATTTTGCAAAATAATATAGAACACCTATAAACTTGCTACATTTGTTTGTATTTTTATTATGTTTATTCTTATGCTATTCTAAAAATCGATTTAGTTTAATGTCTGTGTTAATTTAATTAACATACATTTTGTAATTACATATTGCCGAAATATTTCAAATAGTTTGCAGTACGAATTAGTTCAGTATAAGTCAATAAAAAAAATCATGTAGAAATTATCTATTCAACATATTTCATAACTTGGGTCAATTTGAGCAGAATTGGGGCGTTTGGTAAATATATTATATGAAAAAACAGGTCCCTTCTATCCGAAGTCTGCTATAAACTTACAGTGAATAAGATCCTTCTATCAGGAAAAAAAACGTACAAACTTTCACACAACAAACTCAAATTTGACCAACAACATCCACGATGAAGAAAAATAAAGAGCAACATAGAAACAATGCATTACAACTAATCTAGCTAAGTTGTTCGCCTTTATTAATATATCGCGGCAATTTTTTCACAAACACATCTTTGAGGATATTCACAGTCCTTGTTTCGCCATCCGAAAAATTGTCCATAGAAACGAGTGCAGACATTAGGGTTGGAATCTTTATTTGGTTGTCCCAAATCCCAATTCGTGTATACCCATTGTTCTCCGTTAACCCATACCCAGTTGATGTTTCCATTATCATCTAGAACGTTCCTTCCACCGATCCATGTAGATTTTTTCCCCCTTAAATTTGCAATGAAACATGACTCCTGTTCAGACGTTATGGTCACAAGATGTCCACCATGCATGTCACAAATACTTCTACATTCGGTCCAGTTATACCTAATGGTTGTCATCATATAACATGAACGGGCAAACCTGGACCATCCTTCGTCGCACACCTGGCAATTATAAAATAGGACTGAAAATGGTGGAACATGGATTACATAGAGAGATCCCAGGGAAACATCAGCACACGCGACACAATGCGTGGATGATGGGTTACGACAACCATCTATGCTGACAATAAGGAATCGAATGGCCGATTATAAAAACAATGGGGGAAAAGTGTTAAAGAAGACGAAAAAATGGGAGGGAATCCATTGCAGGATAAACAAGAAAACAAGTTGGCCTCGGACATAATAATAATAATAATATCTTTATTTAAAGAAGGTGACATGTAAAGAGGTATACAAAAACAATTGTACAATTCTTAAATAAAACATGGCCTTCTAACAGAAAACAACATAAATTGAAACACAATAATTATATAAAACACATTCGTTCATTCAAGACAATCACTCATCAGATATTGTAAATAGTACATATATATCAGTATAATAGTAATTGCTAATAATAACTTTCATAACAAACATAATAGAATGTAGACCATTTTACAATAAAAATGATTTTAATGCTCTTTTGAAAGTATTTACTGACGAGACTGATTTAATATTGTTGGGAATTTTGTTCCAATTAACAGCACTTACATTTGTAAAAGAATTTTTCATGTATTTTGTTTTGAAAGTTGGCGTGACTAAGTCATTGTTTTCCACTGATCTTAAACTGTATATTGGATGAAAAATTTAATAATGATCGAATATACTGGGGACTCTCATTGCAGTAAGCTTTGTAGACAAGGACTGAAGAATGATAAAAACATCTATTTTTAAACGATATCCAATTTAGTTTATTTAGCAATTTTGAGTCATCAAAGTTGGCAAACTCCTTTAGTATTAATCTAGCTACACGCGCTTGTAATTTACCTAAAGATTTATAACATTTTTTTCCAGTACCCCAAACGGTACAACAGTAGTCCATTATAGAAAGAATATATGCATTAATAAAGAGAAATTTGGAAACATCCACAAATCTATTCACACATTCATCCAGAAAAAACTACTGGAAATTATTGTAATTTATTTCGTCTGTAATTTATATAGATGAAATGATCCAATACATTCGTAGAATGGCATCATATTATATACATTGACAATCTCAAGGCCAAGGTGAATTCTGTCATTTAAAGCTCTTTATCATTACGAATGATAGTAAAACCAACACGGGAAGCGAATTTCATTTAATTAAGTAAGATAGTGTAGCAAATAGAATGACAAATGTACAAAACAATAGCTCACATTGACATAAAATAAAACAATGTTATCTCGTACTTAATATGTTAATGTATAATGATTTAATAAATGAAAAACTGGATTACTGTTCACTCAAAACATTCTTGCAAATGTTTCATGCTAAAATGTAAAAAAAAATTATTATAAATACGGTAACTGAATCAATGCGGCAATAAGCACTAAACATTATCAGACGTTAAGAATAATAAAAATACAACAAATATTTAACAATAAAAAGCAACTTACAAAGTTGAATCTATATTGTTTCTTGTCCGTCATCTCAGAGATCCTCGTTACAGACTTCAAGATGACGCACGTCGAAGTATCTTCTTGCATTTCAACAGCAACACATTCGGGAAGATACGAACATTTTCGTGCACATTGCAATACACTGCTGGCGGTGATATTTTCTAAAGTTTCATTCATCGAGTATGTAAAATTACTTTTTACCATGAAATCAGAAAATCCTTTGACAAGTTGCGGACAAATGTACAACAAAGTCAAGCAAACAGTCACTTTAAGCATTGTGACGTTTTTTCTATGTGCAATTTCAAACGTTGAAACCTACTGCTTGTCTGACTCTAACACGAGAACCGTCCCTACACTACTGATCTTAGCCGATGGTGTTTTATTAATGGGTTTGGCTTCAGGGACACTTGATTTAGCAGCCAGCGAATTATCATGTAGCCTTCATAATGTTCCTTTTGGGTGTATTTCAAAAGAAGGTTTCAGTTCTATATAATTTATTGCTTCACTGTTTACAGTCTAGCTTTTAGCAAGAATATTTAAGTTACATTAAGGTGCATTATGTTTGAAAATGCTAAGGTTGTAAATGTATAACAAAAATGTTAAGTGAATGCCTTTAAATTTTTAATATTTAGGGTTATTAGTACAACGTTCTTTTGCTAAGTTTATAAGGCCTAAACATATGTTTGTTCTAGTTTTATGACCAAAATATATAGGGTAGGTAGGTCGGAACATTTTGTTCTTTAGAATTATTTTTGAACAAACGAAAGACAAACTCCCTTTCCCTTTTAACATGGAAACTGTTTATTCAAGGAACATTTAATGCTCTATAGCTGGAATACTCGTAAAACGTCTAATAAATGGGCAGAAATATTAACTAGAATGGCATAGTGTTTTTTTGTTCATGTTTTTCAGTGCTTATCCGATAATTCATAGGGAAATTATCAAATTATTAAATATGTCAAAATAAAAACTGTTGACCTATATTGATTTTTAAGCTTTAATAACAAAAAACGAAAAATCCATATTCATAAACTTCAGTATTCAAGATGCATACAGATATTTAAGACTTCTAACACTGACTTTTTATGACATGAGTGAAACTGATTGTTGTGCCAAATTTTGCTTTAAATTTGAATCTAAGTTTTAACGTGAATGCTTTAAAAAAATTAACACATACTTTTTGAGTAATTGACATTTGGAATTTAAAGGAAAAACAGTCCAAAACGGTTGCAAAACAGAATGCTACATTAAATTCCTAGTGAAACCTTTAATAACCTATACTTTTTGGATAATCCTTTGAAACCGTTATTCTTTTCTAAAAAAAGCTATAGAAACCTGTAATTTATTTTTGAACCGGTAAATTTTTAAATCGGTTTGCCGAGTCTTTTGGGAGCAATAAATATTACATTTATATTGTCTGAAATCATGAGATATGAGAAAAATACTATAAAATCAATTATGTCTGCATGGTTCCAATATCAGGCTTCGGCACTGTTCAATTTCATGCAAATGTCTAAAGATTAGGGATGTCAATATTCGGTTAATTTGCTAACCGGTTAACCGTTTAATCTTTCGAACGGTTAACCGGTTAACCGAACACGACATTCGTCACGTGTTTCATTTTTTGCCAAGTATATTCTTTCCATCACATCGGTAAACTAGACCTATATTTTACGTTAGAACTGGTTCGGATAGCAAATGCTTACGTGTCAAACTGTTAGTTGCGGGTTTTCGATGTTGGCCCCTCACGCTGCGGTTTCACACCTTTCAGGAACAAAGTATTGAATTCTCACCACGGATATCATTTGATTTTTTTTTTCGTTTTATCCATAAATGAAAAGTAGATGTTTTCAACAACAAAAAGATTAACCGGTTAGTGATTCCACTTACCGATAACCGCATGTTCGAGCGATTAACCGGTTAATGGTTTACATCCCTACTAAAGATGATTTCACGCAGGTGTAAATAGCAAATTACTGCATTAACGTGCTGGAGTACAACAAATTAGATGGTCAAAATATGCATCGGTTATCGTTTGCCGATAATTGAAAAAAAATCCTTCAACTGCTCGATTTTAATCGTTTGGCGATATAATTGAATAGTTTTACTCTATATAACAAAACATATATCATTTACGAACATTTCTAGCAAGTTGCAGGTACATGTATGTTGGTGCTCTTAAACCGACGTTTGATCCTTCCAAAGAGACCCTGGTATGTACAAATTATACTCCCACACAGCGCTTTGATTCCACTACCGTTACATTCACACGCTGCTGTATTACCCAGTATGTTTTGATATTTGACATTTTTAACCTTTCTGATATAACCAATGATTCAGTCGCAGCAAACGAAATCACCGTTCATTCCTAGTTGCTAAACTAGATCTTTTCACATTTCACTAGCTTTTTCTTATGTATTATCTAGACATCTAATAATAACTATCTAAACTAATCGTTGGCTAGTTGTTTTCATCTGGACACTATATTACCTATTGATGGAGTGTTTGTTGAATCATATTCTGTATTCCATCTTTGTACTCCAAGATTTATGTGTTATTGGTAATTTTGTCTTATTACATGTAAAATAGATGGTGAATATTTTGGAGATTGGCCACATTGAAATACATATGAAACAAGAGTTCATTGAGAGCATCTATAACTCATCCGCTTCTGCCATACATTCATGATTAAAAAATACTTCAAATTTAAAAAATAAACATGTAAACACTCAGTAGTGTACAGTTTAATGCAGTAGAACTGTGAACCAGTAACCGAGTACTACATTGTTTACACGACGTCAATGGTTACGCACATAGTCGAGACAGAGACAGAAGCTGTACGAGACAATTCAATGGAACGGTAAGTGCGCGTTAGCACGTCTTCATGACGCCAAACTGTGTCGCCTGTGGTGACAGGGTGTACAATACTTTGGCAAAAACTCTGAAAGAACTTAAGGTAAACATCAGGCGGGAAATCAGGCAGATAAACAACGAAACATGCCAAGCTGTAATTAGTTTTTTAAAAAACGATGTGACGTCGTTATTGAACAAAATGGACGTCATTTAGAACATGTGCTGTAATTGTAAACCCAAAAACGTGTGTGTAAGTGTAAATCATTGAGCAAACCAAATAAAACTTTATTATGTATACAAATTAGTAGTTGAGTTATTAACATCAAAATAGAAATATTACCATTTAAAATGGTAACATATATTATGGGACACCCTGTATGTTCACCTAAACAAACATGAACAATATATTTCCCGTAGTTAAAATACCAATAAACATGCATTGACAATGAATAAACTCATAGCGTATTAATCCATATTTGATAAAAAAGATGTTTGTACATCATTTTTTTTTAATCCATTTTTTTAACAATCAGGCTGTTTTACAGGTTTTGACTGTTAGTAATATGATTTTTTCAATCGGTAATATGATTTTTTCAATCGGTTATAGACTACATTGCAATGTTTTTTATTAGAGATGTTTTAGCCAATGTAAAAAAATACTGGATAAAGCCAATTCAAACATTTTATGTTCAGATGAGCCAGATACATCTTTAAGTTATTGTATTGAATATCTTGTTTATAATATATTGATATTTACTAACTTTAATATGTTTTATTGTCATGTCAAATTTAACAGTTAATTATTGATATTAGTTCCTCTACTTGATATTCTTTTTAATTGCATGTGTTACTAAATATAGTAACAAATTTGCACTATACATAAACGTATATGGACAACGTGAGGCCAATATCTACGATCATGTAACCTGGTGTGCCGAATATCGGATATTTGGCATACTTCCGGGAGTGCCAAATCTCGATATTTGGTATACTTCCGGTGTGACGTCATTGTTTAGTTCAAATGGCTGATCCGCCTGTTTGGATAAAAACGTCAAAGTTTGTATTTAAAATTTGTCAAAATTTGTGTGATAGACTTTCAAGTTACAATTTTAGACCTCTAGATCTAGACAAGTTGATTCTAAATCATTTCTAAAATCTTCAATTATTTCCAATACATTATTCAACTTGTTAACTTGTATACTATTGTCTTGTTTTCTGATAACAATACGCAACTCTTCACTTGAGTCGAACATATTCAATAAAAAGGTTATAAAACGAGACTGGTACACTGGAAGATAAACACGTCGGGCCGATGTCAATACGATGTCGGGCCGATGTCAATATCATTTCTGGCCGATATATACAGTCAACGTTGGGCTGATATTAATATTATGTCAGCCGATATATACAGCTGACGTTGAACATATCACATTATGAAATCGGGACGATATGTATACAGTCGACGTCGGACCGATGTCATTATTAAATCTGGCCTATATATATATACAGCCGACGTGGACAGATGTCATTATGAAGTCGGACCGATATATATATACAGTCGATTAGAAAGCGACATCAGACCAATGTCGGGCCAATATAGAATGTTGGCTGGGCTAGTACTCTACCAACTATATCTAATGATTTTTTTTCCAATAAAAGAAGAAACAAACGTGTGTCGTACTCCTTCGGCAAACAAATGTTTTACTTAGTAACACAATGAGCCTGTAATATACACACAAGTCCGGTTGTCCCAGAATTTGCTCAGATTTTGAGCAAGTAATGAAACTAATTATTTCTCATGTTGTTGATTTATGACCACGGTTATCGTTTGCCGATAATTGAAATCAAGACGATAATAAGTTTCAGTTATAAAACAATTATGTTAACCTTTCAACAGGTCTATAATTTATCCATTAGAGATCGTATATTAAAAGATCTATCAAACCGGCAAAACATGCAAAACCATTGCCGCGAAGACTGTTTCTTTGAAGACAATGAGAAAATTGCGAAGTTCGTAAATTATGAATGCAATGTAATATGCAAATATTGACTCTATACCTGATTGAACATAAATTCTTTAACAAGTGGTTTAGCCATCCATTGAAAACTATGAACAATTGTATATGTGTGTTTCCCTGTTAATGCAGTTCATTAATATCATAGTAAACAGGTCCGAGAATACTGAAAAATAGTGCTGATGCACTAGCTATAACTATAACTTCATTTCTAAATAAGAGTATTCGGCTGGGAATATTTCCGGATAAGTTAAAACATGCAAGAGTTGTACCTGTTCACAAAACGGGATCGTTTGATGACCCAAATTGCAGGCCTATCTCAATTCTCCAAACCATCTCTAAAATATAAAATAAACTCACATATCTACTAATCAATTACATAACTGTTTTAAAAGAACTAACATCCCACAAGCAACTCAGTCGGGATTTCGCAGACAACATTCTTGCCAATGGCTTTAGTTCATTGAATTGATAAATGGGCTAGACATATAGATTCTGGTAATACTTTATACTCAGATTTCAGTAAAACCTTTGATCTTGTGAATCATAAATTGTTGCTGCAAAATCTTACGTTATATATTGTGACTACCTTGACTCTGAAATGGTTTAAATCCGATCTTGAGAATAGAAAGCAAATGGTAAAACTAGGAAAGTTTACTGTTCATCTCTACAAACTGTTGTGTCAGGAGTACCAAACAAAGGGTTCCATTCTTGGGCCATTATATTTTCTAATTTTTATTAATGACCTACCATTACATTTACACTTCACTCAAACAGATACGTATGCTAATGACATAGTAATTGACAAAAACTTAAAATGGGTTCCAAAAAATAAATTCCGTCCATTACAAACTGAATTCTAAATTATTCATTTTCCGTAGAATTTAACCCTTTTTAAATCTAGAAATGATACCAATGTTCTATAATGGATGTTTGTTACCCCTTTTTGATAATGGTGCTGTTTTGTGGAATTCATCCTCGATGAAAAATATCAATAAAATAATCAATGTTCAAAAGCGGACCGCAAGAATGATATTGGACTAATCATTTAATTATGAAGCTTATATTCTATTTAATGAATCAAATGGATGCCTTTTGTGTTTAGGTGTAAGTACCATATTGCTCTCCTTGTGTAAAAATCTTTAAATGGACTGACACCTGGTTATATGAAGGATATATTCAGTTGTCGAAAAATGAAAGTTATTCTCTTCGATCAGTTTCTTGCAAAAACATCTTGCATCCTATTTGTTAATCTTACTATACAAAATTGACTTTCCAATACAAAGCCATGTCAGTATGGAATATCATTCCATCTAATATAAAAATATCAGTTCTGAGAAACATATCCGCTCATTGTTAAAAACCTAACGGCTACGTCAAATATTATCTTTATCTTAATAATATCCGGTCACTGCTGTTTTATGTCAATATACATATATTTTCTCTGTACTTGTTGCATCTGTCTTGTATTTGTTAAGTAATGCATGTTGTAATGAAACTGTTCTATGATGTTTCAATTAGATTGTATGCATGTTTTGTATTGTCTATACCTGGGACCAATATATACAGGGATTGGCAACGGAATTTTCGTCCAATAAACTTGTCGTCGATTCGACGCATGCGCACTGTGATCGTACGTAGACGCTTAAGACAAACGCAGCGACAGATATCGTCTTTTGTTTACTAATTATGTATATTGGTCCCAGTCTATACATTGTATATATGAATTACTTGTTATTGATGTTTATGTTGTTTCAAAGATGGCCTCGAGTGAGATGAGCCTTATAGGTTTATCAAGCGTCCATCTTTAAATAAAGAATTATTATTATTATTAAAGACACAACACAAGTGTGGATTTGAAATGTCTGACATCTAACCAATGTCAGACGTTTTATTAAATATATAGCGTAGTTAAGTAAACAAACTATATAGTTGTGAAAATGATAATATTGTTATCGGTGTGACATAAAGTTGGATACAGCAAAGTCCACAATATATGATATAGTTAAGGTACACAAACTATAAAGTTGAGAAAGAATTGGACACATCAAAACACATTTTAACCAACTGAAGAAGGCGGGTGGTGGATGGATCAGAGAAAAAAGGAAATATGAAATGAAAAGTTTCTCTGCGCAATTCAGCGACTGGTTTATCAGATCCAGACTGAAATAATAAAAGGAAATATTTGGAAGAGACCAAAAGTTAAGTAAACAAACTATATGGTTGTGAAAATGATAATATTGTTATCGGTGTGACATAAAGTTGGACACAGCAAAGTCCACAATATATAATATAGTAAAGGTACACAAACTATAAAGTTGAGAAAAAAATGGACACATCAAAACACATTTTAACCAACTGAAGAAGGCGGATGGTGGATGGATCAGAGGAAAAGCAAATATTAAGTGAAAAACGTCTCTGCGCAATTCAGCGACTGGTTTATCAGATCCAGACTGAAATAATAAATGAAAATATTTGGAAGAGACCAAAAGACAGTAAGGGTCCAAAGACAATTAATTTAAGCAAAGTAGCCACTATGTGCCTCTTCAGCTAGCATGCATACATAATAAAGTAACGTAGCCAAACAGAAAATATAAAATATAAACAGTACAAATATAATGTTGCACTTATAAATTGTTGTTTTATGAAAATTTGCACAGAAAATTAGCATTATTTAAAATCTCATTTCACTTATTCCAAGTTTTAGTAATGACAGTTTTGTTTCATTTGGAATGAAAATACAAATTCATATGACTCTAAGTTTGTCCAGTCACCCATAATGAAGGCGTTTTTGAATTTCATGAATTACACATTCCTTAACCGATTCAGAAACGCAGACATTTTCAGGGTAATTAATTTTGTATATAAATCATGATTCAATTTCTCGTTCAATGTTAATCTACGAATGCCTAAAAATCTGACGAATGATGTTCTTTTCCATGAAATCCTCACCGACAGACACAAGACAGCCTGCAACAGTTGGGAAAGAAAAATGTACCATTGGTTCACCCAAAGGCAGTGGATGTCAATTCTATTTACTGACGAGGCTCATTTTAACGTCAGTAACTCTGAAGTCCGTCAACGAATAAATCATCCAAGAGTTGAACCGTTTAATGAGAACATTGTACTGAAATTAAATATATTGGGAGGAGGAAGTGTTCATTTGTTGGGTGGAATAACACGTTATTCATATAAAATAATTAAAACGTAAATATACGCAACTTCTGGTGATAAAAAAGAGGTTAATGGAGTTCTTGTTTAATCAAGATTTGAGATGTTCCAACATGTGGATATCGGTTAGTAAAATCACTATAAATTATGTTCAGTACTTAGCAGAAAACACTATCCGAACGTCAGAATATAGGTCTAGTTGTGGTGAGAATATACACGACAAAATACGAAAGACGTAACGAGCGTCATGTTCGATTAACCGAAAGTAAGATTTAACGGTTAACCGGTTAGCACAATAACAGAATATTGACATCCCTAATCAAAATAATTTTGCAAAATAATATGGAACACCTATAAAACTTGCTATTTTTATTATGTTTACTCTTATGCTATTCTAAAAATCGATTCAGTTTAATGTCTGTGTTAATCTAATTAACATACATTTTGTAATTATATATTGCCAAAATATTTCAAAAAGTTTGCAGTACGAATTAGTTTAGTGTAAGTCAATAATAAAAATCATGTAGAAATTATCTATTCAACATATTTCATAACTTGGGTCAATTTGAGCAGAATTAGGGCGTTTGGTAAATATATTATATGAAAAAAACATGTCCCTTCTATCTGAAGTCTGCTATAAACTTACAGTGAATAAGATCCTTCTATCAGGAAAACAACGAACAAACTTTCACACAACAAACTCAAATTTGACCATTAACATCCACGATGAAGAAAAATAAAGAGCAACATAGAAACAATGCATTACAACTAATCTAGCTAAGTTGTTCGCCTTTATTAATATATCGCGGCAATTTTTTCACAAACACATCTTAGAGGATATTCACAGTCCTGGTCACGCCATCCGACAAAGCTTCCGTAGTAACGAGCGCAGACATTAGGGTTGGAATCTTCATTTGGTTGTCCCAATTCCCAATTCGTGTATTCCCATTTTTCTCCGTTAACCCATACCCAGTTGATGTTTCCATTATCATCTAGAACGTTCTTTCCACCGATCCATGTAGATTTTTCTCTTCTTAAATTTGCAATGAAATATGACTCCTGTTCAGACGTTATGGTCACAAGATGTCCACCATGCGTGTAACAAATTCTTCTACATTCGGTCCAGTTATACCTGGTTGTCATCATGTAACATGAACGGGCAAATCTGGACCATCCTTCGTCGCACACCTGGCAATTATAAAATAGGACTGAAAATGGTGGAACATGGATTACATACAGAGATCCCAGGGAAACATCAGCACACGCGACACAATGAGTGGAGGATGGGTTACGACAATCATCTATGCAGACAATAAGGAATTGAATGGCCGATTATAAAAACAATGCGGAAAAAACAAAGTGTTAAAGAAGACGAAAAAATGGGAGGGAATCCATTGCAGGATAAACAAGAAAACAAGTTGGCCTCGGCCATAATAACTTTCAAAAGAGAAACTTGGAAACATCCACAAATCTATTCACACATTCATCCAGAAAACACTACTGGAAATTATTGTAATTTATTTCGTCTGTAATTTATATAGATGAAATGATCCAATACATTCGTAGAATTGCATCATATTATATACATTGACAATCTCAAGACCAAGGTGAATTTTATCATTTAAAGCTCTTTACCATTACGAATGATAGTACAACCAACACGGGAAGCGAATTTCATTTAATTAAGTAAGATATTGTAGCCAATTGAATGACACATTTACAAAACAATAGCTCACATTGACATAAAATAAAATAATTTTATCTCGTACTTAATATGTTAATACATAATGATTTAATAAATGAAAAACTTAATTAATGTTCTCTCAAAACATTCTTGCAAATGTTTCATGATAAAATGTAAAAAAACATTATTATAAATACGGTAACTGAATCAATGCGGCAATAAGCACTAAACATTATCAGACGTTAAGAATAATAAAAATACAACAAATATTTAACAATTAAAAGCAACTTACAAAGTTGAATCTATATTGTTTCTTGTCTGTCATCTCAGAGCTCCTCGTTACAGACTTCAAGATGACGCACGTCGAAGTATCTTCTTGCATTTCAACAGCAACACATTCGGGAAGATACGAACATCTTCGTGCACATTGCAATACACTGCTGGCGGTGATATTTTCTAAAGTTTCATCAATCGAGTATGTAAAATTATCTTTTACCATGAATTCAGAAAACCCATCAACAAGTTGCGGATAAATGTACAACAAAGTCAAGTGAAGATTCCACCTAAGCATTGTGACGTTTTCTATGTGCAATATCAAATCGTTGAAACCTACTGCATGTCTGAATGTGTGTATGCATGAGCACAGTCTCTGCAATACTGATCTTAGCCGATAGTGCCGTTGTGTTTAAGTTATGCTTCTGGCTTCAGGGACACTTGACTTAGCAACAAGCGAATTATCATGTAGCCTTCATAACTTTCCTTGTGGGTGCATATCAAAAGCTTTATATTTATATTTTGAAAGAAGGTTGCAGTTCTGTATAATTTATTGCTTAACTGTTTACAGTCTAGCTTTTAGCAAGAATATTTAAGTTACATTAAGGTTCAGAATGTTTTAAAATGCTATGGTTGCAAATGTATGACAAAAATGTCAAGTGAATGCCTTTACATTTTTAATATTTAGGTGCATCAAGTTCAACCTTCTTTTGATGTTTAATCAATGTGAATATAATGCTCTATAGCTGGAATACTCGTAAAGCGTCTAATAACTGGGCAGAAATATGAACCTAAAGAAAATTTCACAAGAAAATATTTTCCAACTTGTGTTATTGCGTTTGGTATTCTCTCCTAGCCATCAACTATATCACCATATAAGTAGTCCTTGAATATATACCAAATGCACAGTTGTTTTTCGGCGCAGCCGTACTAACATGGTTTTCTATTTGCATATCAGTGTTGTGTAAACCAATCAAATCTTACGTTAACTACCAATGCAATTTCTCTTCAACCGAACGTTTGTAACATTGACGCGGATTGGTTAACCTTCCGATAAATGGTGCGTTTTTTATGTTGCACGACAAATCTTAACCTTCAAATTGCGCCGACCATCTTTTTTCAAGAAATGTCTTGTTTATTTCATGCTTTCCAGTAGTTTACCGTGGAAAGACTTTCTCCGTCCAGTGGTGGTTCCGTATCTGCATCAGCATCCCGGTGTGCTAATGCACGATAATGCAAGGTCACATAATGCTCGGCTGACGCAAAATTACCTCACCAGGCATATAAAAACTTCATCGTGTTGAAGTGACCGGCTTGCTAACCGGCTATGAATCCTATAGAGCACATATTGGACTTTCTTGGACGGAGGGTAGGAAAATCATCTTATTAACAATATTCGTCAGCTTATACCTGCCCTTGTCCAAAAATAGATTTTCATTCCAAATGACGTCATACGACATTACGTTCGGTGGATACGGTCGAGAATCGTTGCTTTGATTCATAAGAGAGGTTGACACAATCTGTATAAACCAATGACATTAATTAAAAGACATTAACAGTAAAGCAAACAAGACAAAAAACACAGAAATTAGAAAATTCCAGAATTGGGAATGTCAGTACTGATCCCTAAGATCCCTTTTTGGGACATCCTCATGGACTGGAATAAATGTCCTAGGCATATGTTTCCATTTGCAAAGTACAGAGACCCTACCATTGCAAACATTTTTAACAGTATGTTATTCAGTTTTTTTAATATTTTGAATTTACATGGCGATGTATATATATATACGTATATTATATATTGTTCTGGTCACTTTTTAGTTAAATAAAACTAATGTGTTAAAAATAAACTACATAAAAGATAAAACAAACATAACTCAAATTCGCTATTTCTTTCATGATCGTGTTTACCTAAATATCGATTATAGGGGTGTTCTATAAAACCTATTTACAGCGAGTTAAAATGATATCACGTAATTTAAACAACATAGCCCCCCTTTACGCAATATAATGGATACATCGATAATGAAAGCCTTATCGAATTGGGTTCATATGACAGTCATTTCATGCAAGTATTCATCCTCGCGCGACATGCGGGGTGTACCGCTAAGGGGGGTTAAGCGCTATGCGGAGTTAGCAAATAGTCTTGTAGCAGTTCTCTCCCTTTGATAGCATGCAATACAATACTTTGATAGAACGAACATTCTGATTTCATATTAGGTATAATAAATATTTGTACCTGATTTTTGTCTACTCTCACTTCTTTCAATTGGATTTTCCCCCCTTTTAAGCATGAAACTAGTGTAGGTTATTAAACTAATACGATGAACCAAATACTGTTTGTTTGTTTCATCGTGTTTAACGCCGTTTCTCAACAATTTTTCAGTTATATACGGCGGCCGGTTCACCTAACCAGTTTTTCCTGGACTGAAATCTAACCAGTACTAACTTACCCTTCCACAAAGAGCCGGCAACTTCTCCACATGTGGAGGAAAATCGACATTTTTTGTCAAATTTTCATGGAAGGGTATGACCTGCCGCTACCGGGAATCGAACCCGGATCGCCGGATTTCAAGTCCAGCGGACTAACCACTGGACCACGGCTTTTAAAATACCCCAACCACACAGAGCCAAATGTTGAGTACAAATGCAGTACGAAGTTAAACTCGTGGTTATTCGTAGTGATTCGTACTGACTTCGTAGTGATTCGTACTGACTTCGTAGTGATTCGTACTGACTTCGTAGTGATTCGTACTGACTTCGTAGTGGGTCGTATCATTTCGGCATGTTCGTGTGCCAGTATGACATTTTTGAACCTGCTCAAAACATTCGTAGCGAGTCGTAGTACTTCCTTATTCGTAGCGCATTCGTACAATATGCGTGTGTCTATCGTACTTGTTCGTGTGCTACTTCGGTATACATCGTACTATTCGTACGGCGTTCGTAGCTGTATTGAAGTGAAATGAGCGCTTTGCACATAAATCTTGCAAAATTCGCGTGGGTTCGCGCTGAATTCGTAATAGGTCTTGTGAATCCGTACTGCATTCGCACTGCGTACGTACAGGTTCCTACTGGGTTCGTGTGACATTCGTATAGGAATCGTGATAGTTCTCTTCGACTCAAGTTACATTCCCAATAATTCGGGGCTTAAATGTACAAGCGTACGTCTTACTTCTTGGTTCGCAACAGTTCACTTTCACTGTTTAATTAACCGTTTGATGAGCCAACATCAATCACACCAACCACGTGGCAGAAGGATGGGACACTAGGGGTTAAAATCCGGCACACATGCTTTTGTTTCGCTACGACATTGACAAGTAGAAGCAGTATCAAAAGTTATTTTCGCAGAAGCACAAGGACAACACTATTAGAAAACCTTCTTAATTGTATTACCAGAAGGGATGAACAAATATACGACATGTACATGTACCCGGCTACAGCACGAGAGTATTAGAGTAAAACCTCACTTAAAGACCACCTCAGACCACCTTAATATTAAGAATCAATTTTCAAGTCCATTTTCACTGTTCATATGCACTTTATTCAACCTCAATATTAATACCACCTCAATAAGAAGACCAGTTCTCAAAGGTCCATATGGTTGTCTTTTTATTGAGGTTTAACTGTACGAACATTCTCCGCCCCTCCCCCTGTCTTCCCGCTCTCCTGACCCAAAACCCAGGACTGACACTAAGTGGACATTAACAGTTGCAGTGATCATAAGCCATGTACTTATGTCGTGTGACGTGACGGTATACTATTAATATAAGATCTGCTGGAAACATAATAATTATACAGATCTAAATCTACGTTTTGTAGTCTATGATTAAATGAAAAGGTATCTCCATAACATCTTTGATGTTGGACTATTTCCTGTCGATGTAATGACAATATCTAGTGTTCCATCCCGACAGTGATATATAAATGTGTACATAATGCACCAGTCAATTGTAACCACGGCCCCCCAGGTCCGGGGAATAGCGGGCACTTTGACTTTCGGTCCAGCCAATCCCAGGTAAAATACCCGCCCTGCGGGGACAAACTGCTGGTAAAATCCCCGCCAAATGCCCCCCGCACCCCGGGGACATCCTAGGTAAGGCCCATTCCCCGCTAAAACAAAACCAACGTATTCACTCGGCACTGCGGGGCCAAGTGGAAGGTAAAAACACGGCCCATTTCCCCCGCTATCCCCGGTATACCCCCGGACCTGGGGGGCCGTGGTTACAATATTGACTGGTGCATAACATTATCTATGCCTAATATGGTCGCAAGTACTTTACTGACGACCACCAACTTTACTGTACTAGTTGAGGCGAGTACGCGGTATCACGTGACCCATATGACTGACAAACGTTAACGGTTTAACACTAAATTTATACGCTCTATATTTAGAACAGTGTAGTTAATTATTGGCGGAAATGTGTTTAGACAGACGGATGAATTTAGAACATTATATCGTTTTCGACAAATATCTGTCTAATCATACTATGGCCACGTGCTCGACGAAGTGCGAGCAGTGCATTTTAAACACAGAGTAATCAGTAATTTCTATCATAATCTTTTTCTCTATTGTTAATCAAAATACTATAAAATCAGTCCAAATGCACACAATATATCATCTAAAGATCATGATTTTTAGTATTATCTTGTCAACGTTGTTCGAATGTTTTTTTGACATACAAATCTATTAACATTTCCCCTCAAACTATATAGACTTATTTTTCGACTGAGAACAATATGTGTATTGGTTCCAGGTTTAGATGATATTTTATGCGTTTGGACTCATTGAAGAGCATTTTTCAGACATAACCACGCGCTGACCACCTGTGCTGTTTGGTAGATATCATGTCATAACAGATAATATGGTGATTGATATAAAATATGATATCGATGTTACAAAGACTGTATTCTAAATGGATCCACAAACAAAAATGTTTGAATTTACATTTTTACTAAAACAGCGACATCACTGGCTTTCTAGAAGCTGTGTTTTGTTGTTATGTTAATGTTTAACACGCGGCTTGTTTGCAGTATTTGAGTTATGTACGTATGTCGATCATAGGAGCTTGACTCAATGTTTAGACTAAAATTGAAAAATTGAAAAAAAAAATTCAACCAATACTATATGTATATCTATACATATAGTATTGGTTGAATTTTTTTTTTCAATTTTTCAATTTTAGTCTAAACATTGAGTCAAGCTCCTATGATGTCGATAAGACGATCTAATAGAACTCTCCTTATAGCATCGGGCACTAACAACCTTCTATAATGGAGATTTTCTCTAGTTGTGGTACCTGCAAGGGTCCTCTGAGCTGTGCCGGCGGGATCACGTCCCTGGTAGCGCTACGCTAATCTACTTTAGCATCGCGCGCTTATTTCTTGACAGAGTCTATATGTTCTATCTATTCTATTCTTCTCTTTGTTATTTATTCTCAAAGTTGACAGCATTACTTATTCCACAGATACAGATACCTTCATAATCATCAGGCCATATGTTCACAAAGCATCAACTGATCTGGATCAAGTTGATCCATAAACATATTTGCTATGAATATGAAGCAATTCAACACTTTTTCCAGTACTTGTAATAAATAATACAACAATACATACAAATCTTTTAATTAACATTGAGAAGACATACGAAGTTCACTGTTTTGTCGAGAAATTAGTTCATTATAGTTATGACTGAAACTGATCTAGATCAAATAGGATCATGTTTCCAAAATCGTGCAAAACTTATTAAACTCCATCTTTTTCTTAATAAGCGTGACATTTGAATTCAAAAGTTTTGCAGGATTCTTCATATATGTCACATAATGTAAAAGATTAAGCTTTGCACAACATAATTTACCAAGTTTTGAAAGCTCTTATATTTGATCTTGATCCTGAAATTTGATTCTTTGAGAGCAGTGGGCCAGTATACGTACGGCAGTGGAATCAAAGCACTGTAAGGGAACATAACCTAGCCTGTGTCCGTGTACAAGTCTTATCAACCAGTATACAAGACTAATTTTGATGCAAAGCATCAAAACGGCGGCACAAGTTTTAGGAAGCATGATATTGATCGATTTACACGAAACGAAGAAAAAAAACGATTACACGAAACGTAGATAGAACGAAACGGATCTAAAAATATACATGATTATAACTTCTAGTTTTACAGATCTAAAAGAACTATTGGGATATCAAAAGGGAAAAATATCCACTAAAAATGTCAAAACAACGTAATTAAAAGTTCAGTTCAACCATCAGCATTTGATCTCGAATGTACTGAATCCGTTTTACTGCCAATGCGTTATTTGAACAACAAATGCTATGACGTTTTCAACGACAATTTTCATTGGCTGAATTTTGTTTACATATTACCATCAGTACATAACTTATATGGGTCAAGTTAAGGCAATGTATATTGCATAGTTTGGTCACTGTATTTATATTTGTACATTATAAACTGCATTCATGAACTTATTAATATGGATTAACATTTTTTGTTTAACAATTTGCTTTTTTATAAGTACAATTTCAATTTGCGTGCACAGCATTAGGAACCATTTCCTGAACTTTGATGATGAATTGAGCGTAGTTGTGAAACGAAGCTATGTAATACACGATGCCTAACCGTTTTCGTGACTAGCTGTTGTAAATTCTTATAAGCATACGTAAAACATTTTTTAAAGCTTTTTATTAACGGTAAAAATACATTTTAAATATTTTGACATTTTTTTATTATCAATTAGTACACTTTTTTTATCTGTATAATTAGAATCACGTTTTGTAAGAACAATTTAAAAAAGCATAATACCAATGGCTTCTCCCATTTCGATTATGCAACTCCATGTACCTAGATTAAAAATTATTCAAATAGACGACGGCCTGAAGGCCGCCGTCAATGAACCTGCTCTTCTGCAGCAACTGACTTCCCTGCATGACTAAGAAATGAAACATAAACGACCTTGACCGTATTATATCTTAAATTCGGTCAAATTGTCACGGAAAACATACGCATCATCACTCGGGTTAGAACTTATCAGAAGATATATGTTGGTAGACTATCAGAGGTCTTTTTTCCGGATGCTACAAGGATCTTATAATCTCCACCATCTTAATCTGTCATTGTACTATCAACAGATATATTTTGTTCGCCCGACAAACTCAGTCGGTGTAGTGAAACATGCGGTAGCTAATTATATGAAATTCGTACGTTCGAACCCCGAGTGATGTGCATGTTTTCCGTGACAATTTGACCGAAATATTAAGATATATAATACAGACCAGGGTCGCATTTGGTTCAATTAAGCTGATGTCGTTCCGTCTTGTTGAGATGTTTGGTACGGGGAGTAGGCCTATGGATTTAAGACTTCAACACATAATATATACATGTATGTGAAACTGTCTATTATCGTACTGATTAAAAAGTCGATTTATTCATACATATATATATAAAGACAGGCTAGATCTGTTTAGCACATCTGTGGACCTTCTCAGTCTTCGAATACATATACATGTATAGTATATATGTACATGACGAGTAGAATCTCAATATAGATCTTAGTAATTCGTGATATACATTTCGCGCCATTAACTTCACACGATGAGCACAAATGAACCAAAGTATTATCACTGATGGGTCCACTGATCTACATTTTGAAATAGCGTCTCTCGACGTATTAAAGTTACTGTAAAGCCATCACGTCCACTTAATACCCATAACAAAGATAAAACGTTATATTTGATATTGACATAATTAACTCTCTCTAACGACAAAAACATTATACAGCAAGAGTAACAGGTACATCACTGTCGAGGTCACACGAAATCACTTGCTCCAATTTTATCGTGGTATGGTCCTAGCGTGTGTACATATGTTACAACTATTCACCTTAAATGTTTGATCAATCGTATCATCGTACAGAAGGCAGTGACCGAATTTATAGTAAACGCGAGTACGTATTTAGATGGGTGAGTTTCGGCTTGAAAATATTTCTCTATTATAAATTTATTAAACTAAATCACTATTTTAACTTGACATTCAATGGAATGTATGATATATGGGTGTTATAGTGACATGTATAGAACATTTACGCATTTTCTGCATCGATCACGTAGCACGCTTCTTGTCACCACCCCTGCACAAAAAGTCGGTTAGACTGTTCTAAAAAGGTAAATAAAACGTCGTCCAATAGGAAAGTAGGTCGCGTTTATCATTCACCATTCACGTTTGTGTTACCTGTACGCATGTATCGTAGATGTCACTGAATTTCATGTGTATTTGTCGAAGTTAAATTTGTCGCGTAAATTATCGTATTGATCTTGTGACTAGCATGCACAGAATATCGGTGAAACATTGATTTTCACAAGGCACCAAATTTCACTTTTGAGTTTTCATTCAGTGCATATGCTGTGTGCAGTCTTAAATTGATATATTTAAGCTGAATGAATACATGTACACGTTCGTTGTATTATAAAAGGACTTCATGTGATGTGAAAGTACATTGAATCGCTGTATACATACTAAGAATTTTCCTTCTTCCTGAATATTGTAGACAAACATTAGTTAAAGAAGAGCTTGGTTTTAAGTCGCTCGATCGTGATTTTATTGACAAGAGTTCGTACAGTTTAAGGATAAATTTTCTGCTCGAGAACAGATCGAATTGATTAAATACAGAACGGTTCTAAAGGAATGATTAGTAAGACCTTAACTAATGAAGAAGTTGAAGAATTGGGCAGGGAATTGAAAAGCCGACTTCCAGGAACCGCTAAGGTAAAGTATATGATTTAAATTACTAAGAGGGAGGCACATGGGTCAATGGGTTGAGCGCCTGACTCCTTGTCCGACGCGGAAGTCGTGAGTTCGAGCCACGCGATAGTTCGAGCCACGCGATGAGCAGGGTTTGATCACAAACTTCACAATCCATAAATTTACCGTGATTACTGTTTAGTAGCCAGGAAGCAGTCATCGAAAGTGATTAGCATAAGTTGTAAGAACGTGTTTCACAATCGATGTAAAATAAATAAGTTTAAAAAAAAAGAAGTTTAATGCTGTTAAAAATTATGCTTCGATAATGATTTTTCAGTTATTGCTGGATAATGTTAAAACAAATGCAACATTCTAAAATATGTTTAATGTGTTATAATCAAAATTGGCGAAAGTATATCTTTTTTGTTGTATGACAGTCCTTGTGTTCACTTTGAATGGTACATCTTTAGTGTATTGAATGACCATTGTTGTAATGCATCTATATATTATATCTTTGTTTCTGGGTAGGAGTCCTGAGACTGTTTATTAAGATGAACTGTATGTCTACGTCAACATAATAATAATTTAAAATTTACCTCCCAAAATATTTATAAGCGTTATATTGCATAGTTATTGTTTAAGCAATACCTACAATAAAATGAGAATACCTTTAAAAAAGAGTTTATGATATAACAATTATAGAAATGCTTGATTCATGGGTTTAAATACTTCAAGATTTTTATTTTGTAGCCAAACATTTCTCCCTCTAATTTACATATATGTGAGGCAACAATTTTCATAAGCACTCGCAGTGCTTTGATTCTTATACAGATCTTCACTGAAACATCAATAGTTATTAAGGCCACAATTTGTTCTGCTCAAGAAAGCTAGACTTAAGTTGTGAGGAAGTCTGAACATCGAATTAAAATACAGAAGTAACTTTATTTAAAACAGGTTCATGAAAATACTGTCTTAAGTTATATATGGTCTTAATATGAGGTGGTCTTAATTTTGAGATGGCCTTCAAGAGAAGTTTACTGTGATATTGCAAAATGATTTATCTTATTTTGTGCGATAACTTTTCTACTGTGGTAATGATGCCTTACTATCAACAACTGCTTGTACTCAACTTTAGATATGAACATATTAAACACCGAGTTATACATGCTTTCCTTTTATAGGCCATTTAATAATTAAACATTCAATACATTTATGGCTTTCTAATCGGGATTTTTTTATCAGATAATTTATTGTTACCATCCTTCTAACAGCAAACACGGAGACAGCGATCAGTCGTAAAGTTTACACTCGGTCCTAAAACGTCACATTATTTGAACTACCAGAGCTCAGGTAGAACGTGTACGCAAACAATCTAGGGAGTCTAACGGCATACTTACCCCAGAAAAAACCCTGTTTTCTAGAACGTTCATGTTGTAATCTGGTAACATTTTCACAAGCAATACAGTAAATTTTGGAGCGTTATATATACATGTATATTCAGAAAATTTATAACCGAAATTGCATTCAAATGTTCAACTGTTGCTTATTGCATATTGTTCTCCGTTTCATAAGCATGTGTATGCAAAGGCGTTTTTTCATCCAGGTAGCTGCGCACATGTCTACATGTTTAATATCCTAAAAGTCCTGCTATTTACACTACCGTATGTGTTGCTGTAAATGTACTGTTAATTAACATTGATCTGTGTTGACTTTTGTATGCAAGATTTAGACTATACATTCTAAATGTATATGGTTTAAATATTCAGCATTTAATAACTGTTAACAATGCTGTGATCTCATACAAGTTTATCCTGGTTGTACTAATAAATGTATAAATATCAACATTTGATTCTTATTTACAAGAGGTTAGGCCGAATAAATATGACGGATGGGTCAAAAACATAACGATCGGTAGGTTGGTAAATTATTTTAATATCTTTGGAATCAGGGTTTATTTTCAGCTGTTTTTATATAGCCGTTATTCGGAGCCCAATTTTCCCAATGACAAAAAGTTTATATTTTTCCCAATTTGAGTGTAAAAATTCGCAATAAATCTGAAGAATTTGTTTGGGTTCAATTCAAAGGTTAGAGGCTTTTCTATCACAGACAGTGTTTATATATATAGCAATTGTAGATTAACTACATCCTTTAATTGTATTTCTAAAATTTTGCTGAAATTTCTAGACTTTTTCCCCATTTCTTAAGATTAAGTGCAGAAAATCCCAATTTGAAGGGTATGGGTAATCTTCCCAAAATAGCCAAAATAAAGCCTGGGAATTGTTGCAGATATGCTTGCAGGGGTTTTACTTGGTCTTGATCGGGTTTTAGAAATAGTCTATCAATATCATACTTTTTGTAGGTTACAGTTGACTCAATTGTTGTCATATGCGGAAGCATTCTGATCTATAGGTCCAGGCCTTTTTGGGAAAAAGACCCTAGATGAATTGGGGAAATTTGCGTTGTAAAATTTGCAAATGTGGGAAGAAATTTAATCACTTCAACTCCAATTTTGGGATTTTTCATTATAGTTAAAAGAGCCAGCTTTTCATACCTAAATTTTATAATTTTATGAAGGATCATTCTTATCTACAATTGTTATATCAACTGTTGAAAAGACACAAAATATCCACAAACATTGATGACACATGGACAACAATGGCCAAGAGTTAACATAAGAGCTTCTAGATATACCCAGATATATACTTCTGATTGGGATTTTTTTCGGATTGGGAAAAAACCCATATATTTGGCTTTGGGAATGGTTCAGATATTCTGACCCGTGGGAACTATAGAAAAAGGCCTGTCATATAATTATGTGTCATCATACTGTTTAAGTGTTACATTTTTATATCGAATTATATTTAATATATCGGCACCTATTATTCTATGCAAACGGGGTAGAATTCTTTAATTAATTTGCTAAGTGGTGGAAAATAGCCATTAAAACTATTTTCATAAGTTCATTTAGCAGTGTTAGATCTACCCTATTTCTTATAAAGAAATAGTTTCATATATAATTGCATTAAAATATTTTCATAAATTATTCAAATAAAATATTTTCATGAATAATTGTTGGTTTAATACAATATTTTCATAAATAATTTTAGATGAAAACATTTTCTATCAGAATTGTAATAAAAGATTTTCATGTCTATAAGAGTTTAATTTATTACAAAATAACCGTACTGCATGTGATTATTTGATAGCTGGGGACGTGCAGACTTGCATGTTGTCAATTTTGGAGAGTTAAGATCGAAAAGTTCGCAATTAATTTAATGGATGACGTGGTGATGAAAAGATACCGGCAAAAATAAAACAGATTGCTATTGTTTGGCATGCAATAATTCGACATTACCCAATACAGTGTATGAGGATTGGTATACATTATCAAGTGTTCTAGCGCAGTAGAACGATAAGAAACTGCACTGCATGGCAGTCTGCTCATACCGTTAATTGAACGGGAAAACATGCAGAAGTCATGGGGTACGAAAGAATATTCTTGATATCAGGCCAGACTTTAAATTGCTAATCAATTGACCCAGGAGCTTTGCAAGGAAAGTCTAAGTTTGAATTTGTTAGAATCGTATAAGGAATTTACATGCTTGACTTTCATGATAAGAATTAGTTGAAGAAGTTTTCAGCTGAAAATTGATTAAACTATTTTGGGTATTATTAAAATAATGTCCATATACACTTTTTATCATTTGAGTAAATTTTATTGATATATATTGAAAATGGAAATATCATATTATATAATTTGAAAAGAAATATTCTGTAAAGTTGAAGAATCCAACACCAGCACAATTTTGATACAAATAACAATATTTTGTAAATGTTTTAGTGCTTGCTGGTATAGCTTTGCAAGACTTGTTTTCTTTTAAGAAATATTGGAAACATTATGCTTTCGTTTGTATGTATGTTTTAAATTTATATTTACATGGAATCATATTGGAAGCATTAAACTGGAGGTCAATTTGAGAGACACTGTATCTATTGATGTTTTATTCACACCTGATGACTGTGCTTGTGCACATTTTTTTTCTTTGGCACAGCTGTACTAACATGGCTTTGCTATTTGCATATCAGTGTTGTGTAAACCAATCAAATCTTACGTTAACTACTAAACCAACTTCTCTTCAACCGAACAATGTTTGTAACATTGACACAAATTGGTTAACCATTTGATATGGAAAACATTACCTTACTGAATTTCGGTGAATTCACCAAAATCCATTTGTTTTGTAAGGATCAAGGAAGTACATCTACAATTTCCATTTTGAAATAGGTCCATCTACAGTCCTGACTGCACTGTTCTTTAATATCTACAATCTACAGCTTTTGTTATACAATGCGAGGTTTCAGATTTCTGTCTGATATTTCTATAGTTATCTCAGCATAAATGTCTACAAATGAAGCCGGAATAAAAACTTGATCTTATGCCACTTCTGGCTGGATCACCATAGCTTTCAGGTTTTTTACAGCCATTTTTATTGTCCGTACTCGGTCATATTTCCAATAATTATCTTTTGTTCAAAACTGAGTTCCCCAGAAGTCATTCTGTTATCACAATACCAGACAACTGAAATAGATACCCTTATTTTTTGCGTTTCAATGTTATCTGTTTTTAGATTTTATTTAAGCATCAGTTGTCTGAATTTTTTCCAATATTGACAATTGTTCATGCAAAAGTTCCATATGTCATCAGGCCATCGGCCATGATCCAAAACCAGGAAGAAGAAACTCTGCCCTATCATATGAAATGGAAAGAAGTAAAGATATATTTACTGGCAGACCCTTTTAAATAGTTCCCATGGGTTAGACTATCGCACCCATTCCCAAAGCCGATATATTATTTTCCCAGTCGGTATATTGGTGCGGTGACTCCATTTGGCAGATAGGAGCAGACCACCAATATACCAGAAATATAATTGCTGCCTGTATTTCCACGTATACAATAAAAAGTAGGGACATACTGACCAATATTGAAAACCTGGCTTATTTATTATAACGTTATCTCCTCCAACTTTCTGATAAACAAAATAAGCAATTTTATCGCCCATGCTGCAAAATACCGGTTTATGTCAACATTCAAGACTATAGTGATTATGACCGTTTTACACAAAATGTTATCTATCACATTTTGAACTCTGCCAGTCTCATGTAATATTTATCATGAAACAGTGTCAGAGTTAAATGCCCTATGTAATGTATCAATGACTAAGTGTGTGATTAATCCATCTTCAGGTCACTCTTAATCATATTGCATATCATGATGGATTTATTTATTATCAGATTACTTCATAATTCATATAATAGTTGCATTCTCTCCAAAGAGAGGCTGCAATTAAAAAAATATTAAGCTGACATAATCGTCTTCATGAAATAAAAATTTCCTACTAATGTTCCGTTTTTTCTCAAATAACATTGTTCACCGTAAGTCATATAGGCGGGAAGAAATTTGGCCACGGATGTTTTTTCATCAAGTCCCTGCGAGTACCTGCAGGGTACCGGATCATAGATTGTATGCAAGGGATTTAATAAACTTTATAAAATAAATTATGTAGTTTTGAGAGGTATTACAATGCTCTATACCAAGATTATTGTTGATATTTAGAGGAGACGAAACAAGGAATGTCTTAAAATTGAAAAAAGATGGTCGGCGCAATTTGAATGTTAAGCCTAAAAAACGCCGAAATGTTACGATTGCTGGTCTGACTCCACTCATTATTTAACCCTGCGTGACGATCGAGATATAGCTCTATTATATATTATTGTAAGTGTATGTATATGTTTGTTTCAGATATATTATGTCATACAGAGCTTTCTGACTGGTTTGTTACCTGGTAAGGAGGTGATTGTCGATTCATGGCCTCAGTGGTCTTCCATAGTTGTCAGAACATGTTGTGAAGAGAGGGTAAGTCTTCTATATTCTTGTGTTTATCTATTTGGAATTGATCAATCTTCCCTCCTCATGTTCCTTAATTTCAGTTGTAAGTAATGTGCTCACTGTTTATTATACATATATATATCACATGTCTTTCAACACATCAACACGGGTTCGATTCCCGGTCGCGGCAGGTCATACCCTTCCATGAAAATTTGACAAAAATGTTGATTTTCCTCCACATGTGGAGAAGTTGCCGTCTCCTTGTGGAAGGGTAAGTAAGTACTGGTAAGAATTCAGTCCAGGAAAAACTGGTTAGGTGAACCGGCCGCCGTATATAACTGAAATATCGTTGAGAAACGGCGTTAAACCCGATGAAACAAACATTTCACCACATAAACCACAGGAGATATTCACAAGTTCTCTCCCTTTATTCCTTCTAGAATTATCCCCCTTTATGCCTTCTTATGCATATACATATACTATAGAATGGTTAAGAAGACAGAACTTGAGACAATCTCCTGTGACATAAAAAATGATAATTTGATTGTAAACACTAATAAGGTTTTAGAGATTTTCTTTACCAGTGCTCTGTATTGAGTTTTCACAAATGGGAATACATGTACATGTTTTTGATTGATAATTGTATCAACAATCGTACGATTATGAGTTGCTGAATGCCAACTTCGTTTGCTAGATTTTATGAATTCATTTTAACAAAAATTAAAAGTGGCAGTGATTTTTTTGAAAATAATCTTACCTGCCTGTGCCTTTTCAATTGGGAAAAAAGGCGCTTTAAATCCTAAATTTAGGAAAATAAGGAAATGGTTGTTTTGCTTATAAAAATAACTTTTCAGCTGTGGCTGGTGTTTGTTATATATATGAGGTGATGTAAGAGCAGAGATTCAAGGCAATGGTCTTTTATAAGGTTAAATACGCAAAAACCTGACTGAATAAAAATAAATTTAGTCAGAGGGGGGTAAGCAGAAACAGCCGATATTCAGCAGTAAAATTTAACCCCAAAAAAACAAACTGATTGATGAATAGTTAAGTCGAAGTGGTGTCACAGTACGTGCTTTGCCCAAAAGTGTATATATTTTTGAAGTAGTAACTGAAGAATTTATGAAATAACTGAAATGGTAAAAGTAGGTCGGTTTTACAAAATAAAGTACTTAGGATTTGAATGTGATCTATTGCACATTTACATCCTGCTCATGTACAGGTATTGTGAAATTATGTAGATTCTGTGGCCGCTTTTGTGGTGAGAGTTGCAAATACGACACAAAGGTAACTAACATTGCTGAACAATGCATGATAGCTGTCGCCTTTATCATACAATTCATTATTCATTACATAATAAGAATATTTTGATGTATAAAAGGATGTGTAGTGAAGTTCTATTCAACTTTCTGTACCACATCAACATACATTCCTCCTAACATAGTGGAAAAATTGATTAGCAGGTCAGTTCTGTTTAAACCGCATGACATTTTTTTATGCAATTTATGTACCATTAGGAATGACATTCTTGTTGACAGAAACGTTTGTATATCACTAAGTGTGACATTTTTGCAAGACATACAGATGTTACTCCTAACACGTTTCAAAGACAGTTTTGCTGTCTCAGGAGAATGCTTGGATTGCGCACTAGAAAGTGATGTAATCTGAAGTGTCAACAGTAAAAACTATTGCAGACTCGCGCAGGAAGAAATCAGGGTTAAATTTTGGGAAGACAACCATACCGTTTAAGACGCGTTAATCTTAGAAAGTGATTAATTAATCACTTTGTCAATGGGCTTGTTTCGTTTCAGAGATAGCTATTTGAACTGACAGAAATTTAGTAATTTTGTTGGTTTGAAACTTGTAGTAGCCCAATTAGAAATAAGAAATATCTTAAAAAAAGATGATTGGCGCAATTTGCAGATTCAGATTTGTTGTGATGTTGAGATTGCATGTCACTCCAGATCCAAAATGGATTTCGGTAAATTCACCACGTAACGTACCCTTCATGGAAAGGTTAACCAATCCACGTCAAGGTTACAAACATTGTTCGGTACAAGAGAAATTGCCTTGGTGGTTAACATAAGATATAATTGGTTTACACAACACTGATAGGCAAATAGCAAACTCATGTTAGTATGACTGCGTGGAAAAACTGTCCTGCACCTTGAAGTGCTTTGTTTAGATACAAGGATTTGATAAAAGATTAATATACATTTATATAGACTTTTCCTTGTTTCAGGCTCAACCATTTTTCCGCTATACGTACATGTGTCATGCGGGTAGTACCAGTGCTTTGAAATATTTCCTTCAGAGACCAGATGTTGTTGATTGGAGGAAACCAGCGACATTTACAGGTACTTATAAATACAACCGATAATTGTTCTGCAATCATTATTATCCCCTCTTCCTAGGGATATGGTAATAGATTCCATCTGTCCGTGTGTCTGTCCGGAACACTTGATATATATTACTGAAGAATGGTACATAACTAGTTAAGGGATAGGGAGGGCTCTTAAGCGTTCTTATGCTTGTTCAGATCATAAGAAGAATATTTAAATACAGTCGGACCTCGTTCATTCAAATTCATCAGGTCCGAAATTTTATTTTGAATAGTACATGGTTTTGAATTGCCCATTTCAATTCAACTTGCGTAAGAAGATACATTGGGACCTGATATTTATTTCGAATGATACTGAGTATTGGGATAAAAGGTTGTTGAATTAGCGAGGGCCGACTCTTTTTAATTAAGCCAACTTAGCCATAAAGTCCTCAGTATTCCCAACTGGTAGAACAGAATGTAACAGTAAGCTAATAAAGTTTCAAGATGTTGTATCAGTTCAATGATATTTTAATTGGCTTATTACTGTATGTTGATGGTATTCTACAACTGAATATCTGATGAATCTGCCAATGCTAGTATAAATTAGACCAGTCTGGTAAAAGTCAAAGAATTATCTGAATTGTTTAATCCCAGGGTTTATTTTGGCTATTCTGGGATGACGACCCCTTCCACTTTAAATTGGGATTTTTTGCGTGTTAAACTTTGAAATTTGATAAAAGACTAGCAATTACAGCAAAATATTAGGAATAAAAGTAAAGGATGTAGTAATTAATTAATGGACACAATTGCTATTTATGTAAACTGTCTGAGAGAAAAGTTTATAACTTTGTCAATGTTTGGCTAAATGGAACCAAATTTCTTCAGATTTATTTGGAATATTTACATTCAAATTGGGACAAATATATACTTTTTGTCATTGGCAATATTGCCGAATAACGGCTATAAAAACCCCAGAATCTCAATCTTGAGAGACTCTCAAGTAAAAAGCCATGTTATGCTTGCCATGTGATACATCGTCACACACCGTTATTGCCTTCTCTAATAGATCCATTGTCTGTTCAGATCCTGTAATTCTGTATTGGACATACGCCTACTGGAAAGTTAACACTTCCGTTTTTGATCTTCAATTCTAAATGAGACACATTTTATTGACTGTTCACTCGGCAGACTGAAATATAGATTGAAACAAGACTCTGCCGAAGAGTTTTATTTTCCTCATTTCCTTCATTGACATGCTAAATTTAGATTTTAATTGCATCCCATCATGTAGGTTCTTATATACATTGGTTGAATAAATACTAAATCCAACTATTGGGCCATCCTTAAAATATTGTTAGTTTGGCATATCCCTACCCAGCAAAATGTAGGTGGGTAGGTAGATTATTATGGTCATGCTAATGTTAAGGCCAAAAAAAAAAGTTCCGTTTCCGGTCTTCTGTCAAAAAAAGAATAGGGTAGGTTAATGAAGGAAAGTTTTTTTGTTTTTTTTTTGGTTACTGAAGTTGTTGCTGTCATTAAAGCCCCTAAAATTTGACTATCTATATTTTTTTTAAAACGGAAAGGAGGAAAATTATCCCCAATCAAAAGTTTAGGGTTGGAGAGTAAACAAGAGGGTAGTCGGGAGACCGGAAACGGAACTCTTTTTTTTGGCCTAATTATTGATATGCTGCAATTGTTCATGTTTCTCAAAATATGACTTTGTTTCTATATTACTACAGCTGGTGTTAAGTGCTGTGTGGCACATGTAAAAATTTGCCCAGTACTTCGTCCAAAGTGTAGTTAACCGTTATCAACTTTATAAAAGTTAAATTTACACAAAAATTATGTAAGGTCGCTGTGTTGTAGTGGTTAGCATAACGGACCAGCAATCCGTAGACC
The DNA here is from genome assembly GCA_032209605.1 of Mactromeris polynyma. NCBI lineage: Eukaryota > Metazoa > Mollusca > Bivalvia > Venerida > Mactridae > Mactromeris > Mactromeris polynyma. The sequence goes on from JASFXZ010000012.1 coordinate 10,438,876, forward strand.
CTGCTAGGAATCCCAGTAGCACCATTAACCGATTTTTCGTGTTCCTCAAAATATGACCATTCCAAAACCATTCCCACTTAGATCCCTCAAAATTGTTTTAAGAGGGGGGCTATTTTCATGGGTAGGTAGGGTTTTGCCAAACAATTTCTTAATAATGCCCTTGTCTATAATTTTACTGGTTTGTAGATAAGAACAGATCTTGGATTGAATAAATGTAAAAGTAATTGTATAGTGATTGCTGTTTGTTCTGTATTTTAGCCAAAATTATCCAGTTTCTTATTAACGGAAAAATGCCACAAATTCATCAGGATGTTTTTTCATGATTAAGCCAGTTTAAGAGTTAATGTGAAGTCAGTTGTGTATAAAGTCCCCTAGGTTCTTTACTAATTGCACGGCGTTGACCCTTAAGCCGCGCTTTCACACCTTTCAGAGACAAAGTATTGAGATTTTTTACTACAGATGTCTTGCGAGATTTTTTCCTTTTTTCCAAAATGAAAAGTAGATGTCATCATAAAAAATAAATGATTAACTGCTTAGTGATTTACTAACTGATAACCGTATGTTTTAAGGTTAATTGGTTAATTGTTTAAATCCCTATTACGTAGACAACTGAAACATACTGTCATTCAGATGCTGTTCTTTATTGCCGTCCATAAATGAGAAAAGTTAAGTTTATCAAGGTAGAAGTCGAAGATCAATATCACTGGCATGAGAATTTTTCGCGGATTTCCGTCGGATGGATTTGACACTTGCAAGGGCCGTTTTTTAGATAACTTACGCCATTTAAAATGCATATAAGCCAGGAGCTTCAGCAGCCCTCTGAATTTTCAGCTGATTCTTAAAATTTTGCATTCTCATGCCCGATATCACTTTTTTAGCTGCATAATGAGGGTTCACTGCATGACTATACTAACTTCTATATAAATAAATAGGATAGTATTGCGCTGAACCCTCAATATACACCACATCACCAGTCTGTATTTGCCATACCTTATAATTTTGCAGGAGGAATTAATTCTAAAATTTATTAAGCAATGTTAAAGTGTCTATTTTGCATATTGTATCAAATATTTGATTAAGTTTTATAAAAATTCTACATGAAGTTCAGTCGAGTAATTTAACAAAACGTTTTTAAGCTTTATAAAAAGCTTGAGATTTTGTTAATAATTATTACAGTTTTTATGACTGGGTATTTTTTTGTAGAATAGTGTCCAGACTTGCTTTTAAATAATTATTGTTAAAATTCCATTTATCTTGAAACAAGCTTGTTATGACTAAACATTAATACTCCACTAAATGGTATCATAAGGCCTAAAAAATGTTTGTTTCAGGTTTCATGCCCCCAAAAAATACGGGTAGGTAGGTCAGATTTTTTTGTCAAACGAAGCAAATTAAACAGTTTAAATGAAGATAAGGTTAAAAGACAAATCCCCTTTCAACATTTTAACATGGATAATGTTTAATCAAGGTGAATATAATACTCTATAGCTTGAATACTCGTAAAGCGTCTAATAACTGGGCGGAAATGTGAACCTAAAGAACAGTTCTCACAAAGAAAAAAAATGTTAACGTGTGGAAAAATGTTCTTGGGTCGGGGCAAAATAATAGGGTAGGTCGGGAAACCTGAGACAAACATATTTTTCTACGCCTAACTGTACTTTTTTTTTTTTTTTTTTTTTCATACAGAATGCATAGTTGCCAACATTCGGCTACATAAATGACACCAATTACATCAATTGGTTTACAATAATTATCCAGCCTAACTGTACTTAACTGAAAATATATCATGTGGTTTTAAACGTTATACAACAGGGAACTATAAAAAGATGTAATATCAAGTAGTAGTGAATGTATGGTCTATTTCTGTTCCTCATCATGGTTACTTGTTACCATTTTAGCATACCGGTAGTAAATTTTGATTTGCATCATTTATGCTGTTTTAACCTTAAAGCAAATAATAAATCCTTTGATACAATTTTAGAATTTGTTTTTTGAGTTTTTGGTCAACAATTCTAAACCTATACTTAATTAAGATATACACGTGAATGTCACAGTTCTTAATGTAAAATCAAAGGGCATTTATAAATTCAGGAAGGAAGTTTTGATAAAATGCCAGCATTAAGCAAGTGTACACATTAGAATATCTTTGCATATTAAATTAAACCATAAATGTTTAATGTAGACTGTTTAGGATTAAGTAAATACATATACTCGGTGTGAGTTCAATTTTTTTATGTTTATTCATGAATTAGGATTTTTTATCAATCCATTAATACACTGTCTGAGGGAGTATATGTTTCAAAACAATTATGTATTTAGTATTGGGTTCGAGTATTGGGTTATTATAGGGAAGGTAAACACTCTAAATATTTCTGTGGCCTATAAATACCTGTATACATTGATTTTGGGTATTACATTTTTCGAACAAGATCATGGTGTGATACTCAAATATTTAAATAACCCCACACTAGGATATATTCTTGTGCATACAACCATGCTGACAAGCATTCTAATTATCTGATTAGTCAACTGAGTAGATACTTTAGGCATAAAAAAATATGTTTGTTTCATGCCCAAAAAAAATAGGGTATTTAAATAGGAATTTATTTTCAAATGAAGCAAATTAAACATAGATTTAAATGAATACATGTTGAAAGACAAGGCCCCTTTCCCTTTTAACATGGATATTGTTTAATCAAGGTGAATGTAATGCTCTATAGCTGGAATACATGTACCAAAAGTTTTTACCAAAAAGAAGAAATTTTACCAAAAAGACAAAAAATGTTAACACACTATAAAATATTTTAGGGTCAGGGTAAAAAAATGGGGTAGGTCGGGAAACCTGAAACAAACATATTTGCTTACGCCTTATTAAGAACTGAATATTTATATCTTTGTTACTGATCAGAATATCCCGTTCAATCTCTTTCATTTTCACTATTTAATTAAGGATGGTTTGTCATGGTTATATGTTTAAACTTTATGAATTACAGTCATTTTATTGCATACATTTTAGAAGCAAATTGTTTTTCAATATCTCAGGATGTTGTACTTGGTGTAATAAAAAATATTACTTAGGGCTGCCAGGTGATATGGGATTTTGTCAACCTGAGAAAAGTAATATCACCCACCTTTTTTTTCTGTGTTACATGTATAAATGTAGCATCCATCTTTACATGTATATTTTTAGGTGTACCACGAGATGTAGCCCCTGTGATACAAGCTATGGGTCATAAACATATGGGGCAGATATCTTCACTTGAACCAAGATTTATGTACGCTTGGGCCAAAAAGGATCTACCGACAAAACCAGAGTAAGTTTGAATTTGTATTGCAACAAAATTAACGTAAGTTGACATAGAATTTGCGTTCCATCTGTAACATTTCCTTTTAAAGATGTATCTGGCTCATCTGAACATAAATTGTTTGAATTGGCTTCATACAGTATTATTGTTACATTGGCTAAAACATCTCTAATAAGAACCATCACAACGTATAACCATTTGAAAATATCTTTGCTACCATATTACTAACAGACAAAACTTGTAATATAGCTTGATTTTTAAAAAAAAGTTTTTTTAAATTTTATGATGAACAAACCGAATACGGATCAATACATTATGAGTTCATTCTTTGTTAATGCATGTTTAATGATGTTTTAACTATAGGAAATATATTTGTTCATGTCTGTTTCGGTAAAAAAATGAACAAAAAATGAGCAAAATATATCTTTAAGTACATGCCATGGTTGATATCCCGCAAGATATATTCATTGCCATGTCTGACAGTCTTTGTGTTCTCTGAGTAACAGTATGACTGAAGATAATACATCCTGACACAACTGACAAAAAAAACAATTTGCATCTTTCAAATATGAGAGGATTTATGTGACCCAAACAAATTTAAAACCAATTTACCCTGCAACTCACTTAGTGAAGTTGTGGTAGGAATGGTTTGAATGTGTCTCTTAAATTACATTCATTTTGTAGCTATCAAGTAACCTTTTCATTCCTTTAAAGTCTCCTCAGTGGTGCGTGAAGAAGTATAGCTGTAATATCACTTAAGTAAAAAAAACTGCAATCATATAAAACTAAATTTCATGACCGAGATAAACATTACCCAGTGTTTTTTTGGGGGCCTTTTTGGGGCCGAAATTCGGACCCATTCCCCTCACTCAAAAGTATGTTTTTTCCAATTTTCCCAGTTAAAATTCCCCTCCTACAGCTTTTTTTTTAAATTGGAGATATGTTGCCAGTATTGTTGATAGTTTTAGTCAGAAAGATAGAAACATTGACCTGTAATGAAACTAACTAATCTGTTAGCATGTTTACATCACTGCAACAAAGAAGTGTAGTGAATATAGACATAGAAATGTATACTTTAAATGCACATTATTTTCACCCTATTTTCCCCTCTCAACGCTATTTTCCCCTATTTAAGGGCCCCGCCACCATTTCCCTAGAAGTGAAAAGAAACACTGTTACCAAATGAAAATTGTTGAAGAAAATTAAATAAAGAATTGAATATATCTTTGGTATACTAACCAGCCAAATTGTTGCAAAATATGTACTAAAAGTAACTAGTTGACGGCAATCAATGTTCATATATTACTCAATAAATAATTTTCACTGTAGTTCATACATCCTCTTCACTTTGCAAATTACATTTAATATATCATGAGTTATTTCATTTGCTCACCTGACGATGTGCTCAAGGTTGAGCAATTTTGATGCACTCATTGTCTGTCTGCTGTCCAGAAATCTGGTCTGCAGTTGGAACATCTGGTCTGCAGTTTATAGTCTGTACATCAAGTCTGCAGTTGGTAGTCGGTACATTGTCTGTAGGCGGTACATCTGGTCTGTAGTCGGTACATCTGGTCTGCAGTTGGTACCACTGGTTTGTAGTCAGTACATGTGGTCTGTAGTCAGTACATCTGGTCTGTAGTTGGTACATCTGGTCTGCAGTTGGTACATTGTCTGTAGTCAGTACATCTGGTCTGTAGTCGGTACATCTGGTCTGCAGTTGGTACCACTGGTCTGTAGTCAGTACATCTGGTCTGTAGTTGGTACATCTGGTCTGCAGTCGGTACATCTGGTCTGCAGTTGGTACATTGTCTGTTGTCGGTACATCTGGTCTGTAGTTGGTACATCTGGTCTGTAGTCGGTACATCTGGTCTGTAGTCGGTAAATCTGGTCTGTAGTCGGTACATCTGGTCTGTAGTCGGTACATCTGGTCTGTAGTCGGTACATCTGGTCTGTAGTCAGTACATCTAGTCTGTAGTCAGTACATCTGGTCTGTAGTCGGTACATCCGGTCTGTAGTTGGAACATCTGGTCTGCAGTCACACATCTGGACTGTAGTTGGTAAATCTGGTCTGCAAAATCTGTGTTTAACTAAAAGTATGTACTAAGTAAACCTTAAAAAAGGCACGTCAAGTACCACTTTATATCAATTAAAATGTTTTTTGTGTGTGTTGTGTCCTTTTGCATTTGAAGTATGCAGGTGAGTGGTATACAGTCACCAGAGTCGTCTTGTTTTATCATCATTAAGTGTAGTATAAGATTTTATGGCGATGTTTGGATAACATGCTATATTTCATGTAATTTCAATATCTCACATCATAATATCAGTAGATACTATAGTCTAAGTGCACCAAAAATCTCAGTTTGATCAACTTGTTTATATTATGAATCACCATTCATTTGGGTATTGCTGCTTGTATTACTGTTTCTAAAATAGAAAGTGATGTATATATACATGCACTTGATTTAAGTAAGAAAAGAGCTATTGTGATGAAACATGTTTCGTACAGGTAGCTGTCGAGAAGTCTGAATGTAGGATAGTACTTGATTTATAGATTTGTGTACCACTATTAAAAAGAATAAAGCACACACATAATAATCCTGCCAACAAGACTCACTTGGTTAAGTAAATATCAGTTTTTACAAAGACGACATGTTGCTTTGATAAATTATGTAACATCCTTGTATTCGTTTTTGTGCTCAACTAAGGTAATGATTGATTCGGTTTGTTATCAAAGTAAATAAAGTACTTGATGTTTTGTTTATACACAAATGTTGCATTTATTTGATGAATTATCCGCAAGGAAAAACTGAATTTGATTTATTTTCAGTGTCCCAGATGGTCTGTTGCTGGGCAGATTGAAGCCTGATGATGCTGTCACGTTGCGACGTGACTGGGAGGGCTGTCGTTACCGTGACGATCTTGAAGGATATTTCCGTATAGTAATCGAGCATTATGAAAGCAGTTGTCTTCGTGATTCCAATGGAGAACTCTTGGCATATGCTTGCATGCAATTTAATGGCTCGATCGCTATGCTGTATGTGAAACCAGAGCACAGAGACAAAGACTATTTTAAGATAGTGCTCACAGAACTTGCGAGGACCCGTTTGAAAAAAGGTGATGTTGCTTATGGCTTCATTCCTACCAATGACTCTGACCTTGTTGATCAAATGAGATCCATGGATTTTGTCTGGGTTCCACGAGGAGATATGGTCTGGATGACATACGAACCACTGAAAATCAACCGCTCGAATTCACCAAATGCTTTCAAGTCAAATCAGGCTGTGTCCAGCAGCGAGGACCTTGCCAAGTCCTTGGATTGTGTATGCTCTGCAATGGCTAAGTTTTCAAAAGGGTATGACAGCTGCAGGCATGAGATATGTACGGATGTATCCAAAGGCTCGAAAAACAGCAAGAGTCAAGCACAATCTGAATTATCTACTCTGGTCTCGTCGACATCATGACATCATGAACAAGCAACTTAAAGGGTTACAAATAGCAACAAGGTCTTCTCAGAATGTTTAAATGGCTTCTTACAGCATGATGATTGTAAACGAATGACATTTTAAATCAGCTCATTCTGAATTGCACTTCACCAGTGTAATTGAAACTGTGAGAAGATGGCAATGCACCAGTGTAACATAGTATACACATGTAGGGTCATATATTTAGTTTAATCTGAATAAAATAACTGTTTGTATACCATGTCAGGGCTCTAGAATTGTTTTCAAATACACTTGTCCCAGACTAGTGTACATGTTGAATTTGACTTGTCCGACATAGGAGGCTAGTTGTCCATGAATATAATGGGGTACGGAGTAACTGTAATTATGTGCGCATAAACTACTCTTGTTTATTTGTAACATGTCCAATGTTGATTAGCTATATTGGGGTAGATCTTTAACTTAAATGGTTGAGGTTAATCACCATTGCAGTATGGACCCAATAAATAGGGCCATTTGTGGGGGTCTTTTATATAACATTGAGTCCAGACCTTTAGAATAGTCTTGTCCGGGAAATTGTTGGCAATAAGACTTGTCTGGGACGTCAAGCTGGTGGATTTCTAGAGCCCTGCATATGCATTAACAGGGGTGTCAATTAGAGCCGGTAGCCGGTAAAATTACCCTGTAACTTGAGCATCATCACCTGGCTACTTTTCTTGTATGGATGATCATAATGAAGGGGTGTACCCCCACAGACTGCCCCCCCCCCTAGTTTTGGTGATTTTCCTGCTACTTCCATATTAGTGACACCCCTGTATTTATACATTGTTCATGCTTTTACTAGGTGGCTTGGTGCTGAAAATGGTTATATGTATTTTTCTGCAAATTCAAAGAATTCACATATATAGCGGCACACTAAATATTTACCATGTTGTTATTGTGACTTGACATACATTGTTAATTATCATCATTTGGGCTTATTTGCTCATGAAACATACTTTTCACTTTATTTATTCAATACCATTCTTGCACTCACATTCTATTACATAATTCGAGGGCTTAACGCAACACTGTCGTAACTCCTATGTATTTATATAGGAGTTACAACATTGTTGCGTTGAGCCCTCGAATTATGTTGTAGTACAATTTGCCATAAGTTCTAATACATTCAATGTATTCTAACACATTTGTATCTTTTAAGCAGACTCAGAATAATATTGCACCATGTTAAAACTATGAATCCACATGTATCTTATAATTCAAAAGTGTGTTTCTATTAGCCAAGAAAACTCACCAACGATGTTATGTATGCATTACTGTATGTCTTAGCCCAGATCCTTCATATATATACACTGGAACCCCTTTAAACCGGACGAGCTCGGGACCGGACAAATTGCCGGTTTAAAGGGGTTTCCGGACTAAAGGGGTTTTGAGAATTGGACAAGATTCGAAAAAAAATATTTCAGTGGGGACATTTGGAGCTATATTTCGGTTAGTACTGTATTGATTTGTATCATTGAACATCAATTGTTTAATCAAATATGCGTTTGAAAATCATTTCTTCTGATACACACAGTGCTGTGATTCAAACTCTTACGCAAGACATGAAAATAACAATTTAGACTTTATTCTTGTCCAGTTCGAAGGGGATTTATAATGGAAATTGCCATTTTGGGCTAAAATTCTTGTCCGGTTTCCTGAATTAAGGAGTTTCCAGATTAAAGTCGTGATTTATATAGTAAAAATGTTTAAAAGACGGGTGTCCGGTTTAAAGGGATTCCGGTGTATATATATGTAGATATAAATAGAGAGAAAGAAAACTAACCCATGCAATGACAGGATTTTGTCACATTGTAGTTTCCTTAAATTGTCAAATATTAATAAATTATTATATAATCTGAAATTTCACAATAACATCTTCAATGAAGCCTAACAAATTCAATGCAGTGTTTTAAATAAGCTTTTATAAAGAAACTAATGTCCTTATAGTGCTAATTTTCATGCCATTGCCGCCATTTTGGTTCTGGAACCAGCACATTATTTTAAGATCGAAACCAGTCAATTAAATATGTGACTCACTTAGGTGAAAGCCAGGCCCCGATCTTTTAAAGCATTGCAATTTGACCTAAATCTCAACTCAAAAATTGTTGAGATTTTCCTCATCTTTCCATAAAAACGGTATAACAATACGAAAACGATGACATGATTTTTTGAGCAAAATCTCATATTGAGCTGAGATTTCTATTTTAGATGCTTTGAGAAATCGGGGCCTGAACTATCTCGCTTTCTGGTTGTACTTCAAGTAGCATTGTTTACTTTAGTCAGGGTTAATATTTTCCACAGACGCCAGTTTGCACAGTAAAGCTAGCACTATCTATCTAAAGATTACTTTTCCTACATTCAAAAAACGTTCATGGCTACTTTCCCTACATGGCACTATATAGAATTCTATTTTTTTCTACCTGTAAAATCAGCACCTCCGATCTCCTACTTTGTTCGGGTGACTCCTACTGTGAACCAGTTAGCGTAAAATTATGTTGGACTCTCACTTTATCAGAAGCATCTTTCATGACTTAACGTTTTCTTCCAATCCAAATTAGAAACATGTAAAGTACAGTAAAACCTCAAATATAAGACCACCCTTGGGACCCTTGAAAACTGATCTTGATATTGAGGTGGTCAATATTGAGGTTGAATAAAGAGCGAAACAGAGAAATTGGACTTGATTTTGAGGTGGTCTTTAAGTGAGGTTTTACTGTATTACAATATCACCATTTTATTATACATCTCTAGCATGTATGTAAAGTTGTGTCAAAATCCACTACTGTCCCTCACATAAGCGTAGTTTCTAGTGATGTTACCCAGTAGTATTTCACACTGTGGTACCATCGTGTAATTCCATTTGATAGTAAGTTCTCAATGGTGCGTTATTTGTTCTCAGCAGATATGTTTATATTGATGTGTTGTTAGAAAATATTACACATTTGTTAACTGTTATCATTCAATTTAATAAAAATATTAACTTTATTATAATAAACTTGTTGTGTATCGTGGTACCTCATTTGTTTGTTTGGATATCCAATTTTGAATATTTTCGTATGAATAGGGATGATGAATCTCCCTTCTTTTTATGGTTCAAAACCAGACGGCGGCTGTGTACAAATAATTGAAATTGTACAATATACCCAATTTATTCACGTTATATATTCAAGCCAAAATATATGGCCGACTCCTGGAACCCAAGCACGTTGGGAAAAGTGAGCAGCAAATACCTTTACTGAACACAGGGAAGCGCTCTAACAAGCAAACTGGGAGGGGTGTATAAGCTAAAACAGTTTTGATATAACTAAAATATTGTATTCAAACCATAATATTTCAGTACTTTAATAATGACCAAATAACAACATGATTCATGAAGTATATACACAATGTCACAATGCAATGATTTAAATGCAACTCATGTTTTGCCTCTTATCATCATATTAACATTCTTTTTGGCAGACCTTTAATTTTCATTTTGCAATGGGTTTCACTTAATACACTGAAGATCACTACATATTCTGAACAGTATACTTGCCCCAAAATTTTGCAAATAAATTAAAAAAAAAAAAAAAGTATGCATTGAACATGTACTTCTTTGATGGAACATCAAATAAATTGAGAACAATATTGGCATTTTCAGCCTCAAGGTCCCAGGGTAGACTCCTGGCAATATAGTCACCAAGTAGGTCTGTCGTGTATTGATTAACAACAATATGCTCTGTCGTGTATTGATTAACAACAATATGCTCTGTTGTGTATTGATTAACAACAATATGCTCTGTTGTGTATTGATTAACAACAATATGCTCTGTTGTGTATTGATTAACAACAATATGCTCTGTTGTGTATTGATTAACAACAATATGCTCTGTTGTGTATTGATTAACAACAATATGCTCTGTCGTGTATTGATTAACAAATATGAGCTCTGTCGTGTATTGATTAACAACAATATATTCAAATATTGGCTCAATATTGTATCATTAGATCGTAGCCCTCATATTCCAATTGGAAACCTAATGAAGATAATATTGCACTCGTCCAATAGCATGGTAATAGTTGCAGGGCCCACGCTGTCGTTCGCAATCGGAGCCAATTGGCGAATTTTAGTTAAAAGTGGCGATAAAAAATTGCGAGTGGCGAATTGGACGATTTCCTGCTTTAAACTACAAATAATCTGAAAGTTGAATATAAAATTCGATCTATTTATCCCGTAATACGTCCAGCATATCCAGTCTATTGTGGTTTTAGGTCCCGCTAATTAGGCCATTTAACTCGCGTGTCAACTTGTTGGTTAATCATCTCTATTATTCCACTGTTTCCAGTTCAGTATTTTAAACAATGTCTCGAAATATTGTGCAAGTTTCACAATTTCTCTACAACACTTGTTTAACATCAAGTTCAAATATTTGAAATCGTTGGAAACAATAGAAATACTTCCACTCTCCGAATGCAACTGCCTCCCTTCTTTTATGTTTTGTATCCCTTTCCATACAGACATTCAATATGCACATTTAATGGTCTCCCGGCAAACCGAATAGTTTCACAGTACCGGCGTCTCGATCACGATCTCGGTCACTTTTATCATCACAAGCGAAAGCTAACAATGGTTTCTTTGGATTCCATGACACAGTAAATGTTGGTGATTCACAAGGCACTTCAGCTATTTTCTGTCCTGTAAACAAACATAAGGCCATTCTTAATAAATTGTAATTAGTTTGTTTACGGTACCCTGACCATAAATAATCTGGCGGTGGGTTGGTATGTTCAATTTTTTCATGAATGTTTTCTGTTTATATTTGTTACGAACAAAGAAAACAATTTAAAAAAAGTCCTGCAGAGAAGAGCTTATCTAAATCTGAATCTGGACAAATATCAGTCAGTGTGTTGGGGGATTGCAAACCTACAGTTTATGAAGGATGGGTTTAGATATGGAGGTTAGTTTGCAAGTCCATAAAGGATTTTGCAAGGTACAAGTAAGTAAACTTCATACACACCAAAACTATCAAAGTAATTAATTTTATAACTGTTGTCAAACACCGAAATTCAAGAAAAAATGTTATTCTGAGGTGACACGTATGCCCATTTCTCTTGACTAAAACAGCTAGCACCAGCTGTGAAATACATCCACAACACTAATACACAGTATGACCACACTGAGAGTTTATTGCAAAGGCAAAACCATTGTAGCTCCTTTACAAAAAAAACTGATTTGCAACAGTTGTACATCAACCCTTCCATTTTGTACTTGCCTGTTTCTACAAGAGATATATCTATAACAAGATCTTCTGAAGCTGATGCCAACATCTGTCCATCATGACTAAAACTCATTGTTCTTACAGGCCAATCTAGTCTGAAACATAAGTAAGTACAATGTATAGGAGTACAGCTTCACTGACTAGTACAAATATAATACAGTATTTCAATCAGACATTTGAAAATGTTATAGGTAAAAGTAATGAGGCTCAGACTGTTGGGTAAACCTAAACTATCGGATGTTCAGTGCCATAAAAGTTTGCTGATGTAAGAAAACTGAGTTAACAGGGTGCAAATAAAGCGTCTACGAACACTGGCGAAGCAATAACACAATAACTATCCACTGATAAAATAACTACATGTATAGCCATTTACTTCAAATGTTATGTCTAACATTATTACCTCCCCTTTTTTAAACATCTCTAAAATCACTAAACAAAATTAATTAATGATACATCCGTACTTTTGTCCTAATTTTTCTGTGTAAAACTTATTTAGGTATTGTTTTACATGTAGCATATACACAAACATTTTGTCGTAAAACTCGAATTTTGGTTAAATTGATATTTTGAAAAAACAAATACTGTGTACATTCTACAATAAACTGTATGAATTATGATGGGTTAACTTACATTCAAAATTACTGTTACATACATATTTTCTGCGAAAACAAATCAGTAAAATGCAAATTTTCCAAAAACAAGAATATCAGAAAAACTAGATGAGCAAAATTTTACAAAAAAAATCATAAACGTATTTCTTATAAATAACACTTTCATACCTCTTGTACAGCTAGATTAAAAGATTCTGTATCACCTAAAGTATTTTACCTTGAAATCATCCTCACACAGACCAACTCAGAAATATCCCAAAGGCTGACCAATGCATCAGCACTGCCTGTAGCAAAATATTTCCCTTTTGGATCAAACTCTATACAGATACAATTAGCTGGATGTGCATTCAATACATGCTGTGTTTTCAGCTCAGGATAACTGAAATACAGAAAAAACATATTGTATCAATAATTCGTCCTTAAAGTTTAAACTTATTTTATTTTTGTATTTATTGAATATAGACTATCAAACATTATTTAAATAAGATTACAGTTGTAGATAGTGCCTGCACCACACCATTCATTTTTCCCAAAATTAAAGATTCATAGGTTTATGTGGGGTGCATGTATTATAACATGGAAGCTTAACTACATCTTGAATGACTTTAGAGGCAAGTGCCCTCAACAAACCTACATGTTTGTACCCTATTGGTATGGGCATAATTTAAGACTTGATTCATTTTAAGAAGTACAACGTGAGTAGTTTTTTTCTATATCATAAATAACAAACATCATATTCTAATCCGTCACTTAAGAGTGTCCTTGACCAAAATATTTTATTCTTACAGTTCTAGTGTCTCGGATAATAGGGTAACATCATTTTTATAACAGAAATATACTTATACAGTTTAAGATTTTTCGACTATAGGGTAACATCATAACAGAAATATACTCATTATACAGTTCAAGATTTTTCAACTATAGGGTAACATCATAACAGAAAATTCTGATGTCACACTTGGAGTGTCTTTGGCGTAGGGCAACTTCATAACAGACATTATATTCTGATCCTACATGTCCTTGACCATTGGATAATTTCATTACATAAGGAACAGTTTAGACTCATAGTCTTCCTAGTAATACAACTACCACCTGGCAAGTGACTGTGACTACATCATACCTTAAAATATGAATTGATCCCTGTCCACTGGTAAGAAAAAACAAATCACCATCATTGTTCCACGAGATTTCATTCACTTCAAAATTGTATTGTTGATCTAATCTTGATCTGTGTGTTTTGGCATCAATAAATGTTATGAGATCATCTTTATTTCCTACAGCAATAGTATTACCATCTGGGGACCAGCATATGTTGATATTTTCACCTGAATATAGCAATATTTAAAAATGAAATGCTCTGAATAACACAGAGGCAAATACTAGCAATTTATATTTTATAAACATGTTAAGTAACATTACAAAATTTCAGTTTTGACCAAGATTGCATACCAAACGTGACTTTATGCAATCAAAATATAAAGAATATACGCAAACTTCTGACTGAAATAATTTTACTTATTTCCATATAAAAGCTTACACCAATCTTTACATTGATTCTGCAGGCAAGAGAATGCAAAATTTCAAAATCAGCTGAAAATTCAGCAAGGGATCCAGGGGCCCGCTGAAGTTCCTGGCTTTTAAAAATATAAGATGGCTTAAATTGTCTCACAATCGGCAAGGGTCAAATCCGGGGATATAAGCGAATCCGCAGATAATTCTAATGCCTGATTCTGAAACAAGTTTACAACATGTACATGTATTTGTAAATTCTCAAAATGGCTTCCGAGGCTTATGACCAGTACTTATGACTAATTAAGAGATAGTAAAGTTTGCAGTTCAACTTTGACTAAGGGTGCATTCGTATGAAGTCAGGCACTTTACACTTCCTTCACTATGCCTCCCTTATTAATTTTATGAAAAACAATTGACATGATGTACTGCTACTGACTGTACTAATGTACGAAAACCTTTAGTATTGACAGTCGCTACTGATTTATTAGTCCTTGCATCCCACAGTCTGATTGTTTTGTCCCCACTGGCTGTAACAAGTTGATCTGGATGCTTTGGATGCCAACATAATTGGTCTACACTATCACCATGGCCTCGGAATGTTACATCTTTTGACTGAAATAGCAAAATAAATAACAAAATAAATAACAAGCTCAACATGTGACAGATTTATTAATGAACTTTGATTTGGCATTCTGTTAAATAAATGTATTACAGTATATAAAGAAATAAACACGAATTTCACAACAAACTAAACAGTTTCCACAAAATCAAAACAAAAGTCAAAAAATAAAATGGACCACACACCAGTCTATCGCGATCCAAGTGGAACACATTTACTGTCTTGTCGTAGGAACCAGATGCAAGCTTTCTTCCGTCGGAGTTCCAGTCAACGGAATGAACTTTAGATGAATGTGCAGCAAACTCGCGAGTTTTTCCATTACTTTTGAAATAGTTTTGCATGTTTTCTAAATACGACGCCATTTTGAATGCCGGCGGTGTTGTAGTAAGAACTACAAAATGTGATATTTACATACTGATAAATTCGTTAACATTCAGGAAAATTCGAGCATTTATTTTCAGATTTCATCACCTGCATTTGTATTTGTTTATTAATTGTCTGTTCAAAGTGTGCGATAATTATGGCGAAGAAACTAAAAGATCAGGTAATACTTTTTATTTGTTACTGCTGTCGTATTAATCTGGATCATAATTTGACACAAACAAAATATGAAGCTAGAAATGCTACCAAATTGTACCATTACTAATTTCTACTTTTAAGATCCAAGATTTTGAACCATACTTGATAATGAAGATGTAATATGCGTTGTACATATGTATTGTTTTAATATGTTTGCATGAATGACACAATAGACTGGTTGCACTACTAACTCGTTCATTGATTTGGCTTGTAAAAAAGGCAGCAGCTGCTACTAGTGCTAGTGGTAAGGTACTCTCCTTTAGCATCGGGAGCCCTTTAGCATCGGGAGCTTATTCCGATACCTTCATATTCACCCTCTGCTTTATAACTCCCGCACAACTGATATTTTCTATATTTAGACAGGCGAGTCGACATGTGTCCACAGCCATTCAGCGAGCCGCTTACAACGACTCGCTAATTAATGTCCGAAATGTAGGACAGTAAACATGTGTAAATAAACTTTATGCGAGTGTGCATTGCAATAATAGACAGCTTTCACTGTCATAGAAATACCTCTGTGACTATGGAAATTGCTAGAAAAACTAAATAAATCGAACGTAAGTGACTTATAATCGTTTCGTCGGCATGCCAAAATTATTCCGATGCCTGTAAATGTGTAGTGATTTAAGGTCATTTACACAACTGTACGGCATCTTGTTAATTCGCCACGCTATTTTTAAAACTTATCAGTACAAACCTCGATGAATGAACGAAACACTTTTAATGACATGAACTAAAACCGATTAGCTAGATAGTCAAACTTTCCTTCGACGCGAAAGGCTGTACACTGCGTACAGATTTTATTGGTTTAACACTGGAAAATACCCATCTATAATACTCAGTAGTCACATGATCATGTTGACCGATGGCATTTAGTATCAGGAACGAACGGTGATTTCGTAAGGTCAAATATCAAAATATACTGGGTAATACATCAGCGGGTGAATGTAACGGTAGTCGAATCAAAGCCCTGTGTGGAGCATAGCGGTAAGGATAGTGAGGCTACAATTCCATTCCTCTAGAATCAGTCTCAGGGAACCGAAGACCAGTACCTGTAGAAATCCTATATCAGACCCACTATGGATATGAATACACACAATTAGCATTTCATTATTTATCATTGTATAACTATAATCAACTATCTCAAATTGTTTTTGATATGTACAAAATGTTTAATTTAAACAAGAATGTGATAATTATGTTCTTTAAGTTTACGGCCAGCGCTTATTATATGCCATTTTAATGTTTCTGTCATGTTTCATTGTTCTCTTCTTCATATCTATAACGATGGAACATTATTAACATGATGGTTCTGCCGATAATTTATCATCATTCTGTCTTCAACATACACTATACCATTTATACATTATTTCCTTGAGAAAATAATGTATGCCAAGGAAAGGGACCAAATTAACTTTGGTGTAACACTATAGTAAATGTTTTGTTACTGAAACTGGGCTATGATTCTTATGCATCCAACCTAGAGCTGTGATTGATTCCGCAAGATGCACATCATCAATATTGTTATAAATATTGGATGAGAAATATCAACGATACATCGATCTATATATGAAGTATCATTTTCTAAAATGCCATTTACATGCACGCAGTTCATAATTTCATATACTTTCACTGCTGGTAATGTCTTTTACATGCTTATAAATATAATGTATTACTTTGACCATCATTGTTTCCTCAAGTATGAAGTATAAGTATGGATATTTTAAAATGTATATATTGATAATCGATCGACATAAAAATAACGGTGGTACATCAATATCGTTTCTATCAATGATGGCTTGCATCAAACCTTCATATTGAAATGTTATTATATCATTTTGTTCTTTTTACTTATTAGGAAGATAATCAGCTTGTGCCTGTGCGTTATGGACCTAGTAGGGCTGTTGTTCCATTGAAGAGTGTTCGTTCTGATGCCGAGGTTCGCCATGGAATAGTACACTTTTCTACCCACATCGCTCCTCTCGAACTGCACACAGACCTCAATATTCCACCTTCAAACTGGCTTCGGAGTTCATCTAAATTGGAACAACATGTACGTGATCTTACTTGGCATAGTACGAAGAAACCATCCCAGTTTTCAAGGTAAAGTATTTACCCATGTGCTTGTATTTTTGTGTTCTTTTTCTTCTTTCAGATATTTTACAGTTAATTAATGCTGACAAAATCATTTTTTTTCCAATTTTTTCCTATTATGCAAAATTGTCACAATGTATGATTTGTTGTCAAAATATCAAAAATAGCAGCAAATACTATTATTGTGTTTTTTTTACTAAATCTAAATTTACATTTTATGGTGTTCAATATGCATCAAGCAATTTATATTTGATTCAATACTGTATTGTTACAGCAATTGGGTTAGCCGCAGTAACAAACATGGTAGATGGTTAGATTTGTGATGCCAGATGCTACTGTGGGCAATGCGGGATCGATACAGTCAACAGAAAAATATTATTGAACAATTGAAACTGCTCGTAAAAAGATGATAAACAAAACCAGTAATGTCGTTTCCATGGTCACTGAACAAAATGAACATTTAATATAAATTTAAGTATGTTTATATTTTTTGATTTTCAGTATTGACATAGCTCATAAATCCCCTGACTTGACTGGAGAAGTAGATGTCATTACTCACTCATCGGTATGTTATAAATCAAGTGAATATACTTGATGGTATATATGTCTAATATATATTAAAGTAATTTCAGGTTTATTGTTGTAACCTTATGAAGTCTTTTGTAACTTCTATCAGATAAGATTATTTCTCCAATACTGTGATAAGAACATTACTGTGCCTGTTATGTATCATTTAGGGCAACAGTGGTTCATTATTGCAAATGCACGTTACGTATAGGTTATAGCTCATATATTGGAATTATAAGCAAATTAAGTGCAAGGGAGCGTCGGCGACCGCAGCACTTAATTTGTTTACAATTCTAATATGTGAGTTATAACCGGCTTATAGTTAACTCCATATTGATCACTTACCAGATTTACTTAATGAAATCACTTAATAGATATTGTGTGAAATGCCATAATAAATGGATAAATTGGCCAAAAATTAGAAAAATTCTGGATGATCATTGGATGTAGGACACAGGAAGAGGCGGAGTGAACTAAACTGTAATGTTGAGGTCGACACTAGCGTACATTTTTCCTTATGCACATTAATAGTATTTTAGTCCACCTGGTATGTCCATTGCACACCATCAAGGGACTTTTAGAAGCTGAAAAGGGAAATTCACCTGCCAGTAGAGCAGTATAGGCCAAACAGAGAATTTTGAACTCAAAAACGTTCACTTCACTGTGCCAATGAGACCCATCATACAGTTCCCATGTTCCTGGCATCCAACCAGTACTTTCCTGGAGTCTAACCAGTACTTTCCTGGTTACATATTAGTACTATGTTAGGTGGGAAACACTGAGGAAAACATTTCTGTTTCTTTGAGGCAATAGTTCTTTTATTGGACCTCTTTTGCTGGACTGAGAACCAATCAGATTACAGACATTTTTTAAAGTTTTTCAGGAAGTATGGCAGGTAATTTTGATAGGGGAAATTTGCATCATGAAGCCGTAAATTTGGGTATTTATAAGGCTAAATTTTTTAATAATTTTACTGAAGGGGAATTTTCTTTCTAAGTATGGGAAATGGGGCCCAATATCGGCCCCTAATTTGCCATGAGAAAGGGCTGGATTACAATATTTTACTGATATACACAGACAGTATATCAAGTGTACCTTCTTTATTGCAGAATATAAAGAAACTGCTGAAGATACCATTTGAGAATTCCCATATAAGTATGATGGTACATCGAGTTGGTAAATCATTGCTGGTTGATGAGTTTGATATACACAAACATTTACTACGGAAAGAACAAGTAAGATATTTTTTTCCATGTCATTAGGCCATCCTGAAGGAATGTTCGTCTGTGATACCTGGCTGAATCGCCGCAATTAGTACTGACTAAATGTTTTTGTTCCTATGAGGAACATTGTGCTCAAATCTAACAAGAAATATCTTGATGGTCGGAGCAATCTGAAGCAAGCAAATTAGTTGTAATCTGAAGATTAAGATTTTTCGCGCCGAAGAAAAAAACCTACCTACTCCATCCAAAAATACAGGGGGTACTGCAAACAATGTATTTTTCAGGATAACCTTAGTTATTATTAATGAAAAGTTTATTTTTTCTCCTAATTAAAATGAGATTATATTGCAAAAATTTAATTTGTATATGTTTTTAATATTTTTTTAAAAATTCATAAAATTCATAATTTCCTTAAATGATAATTTTCTGCATTTACATTGTTGGTGTATATTTATGAATATTTTTTCAGACAGAATGGTCGTGGCTAAGACAGTTTTATTATGAATCTGTTTTGAGAGATATGCAGGAAAATGTAAGTACAGTATTTGTATAATAAAACATTCAATTATTGATTTTCTCATATAGCTACATTGCATATCATATTGAAAGATTGCTTTCCAGTAATTGCTACTGTAAAAACATTTTTGATTGTGAGGAACTGAATTTTATGGTTGAATCCGTTCACAAATTCAAATCCAGATGAATAGTTCAACTCAACACTTCATTTCAAGTGTTCCTACATTTACCATAATTTTATTTTCTTGATTTTATCAAGAAAGAAAAAGTTAATAGTTTACATTTGGTTGAATTTGTATTATAATTTTACTCAGTAACTGTTAATGATTTGCTTCTGTTTATTAAATATCTTCTAAAACCTTTCATTTACACCATTGATGTATAAGTATTAAAGTTAGATAAAGGTAGTCTTATTTACTATCAAAACAAGTCAAGTAATAGTTTTTAGAAAATGGCACATTTAATGCCTTCATTTATACGTACACTCTAAAACATTGCATTGAACATTTTCTAAGAAGTTTCCTTGAACTGCAAAACGCAAGTCCGATGCAGTTAGTTCCTATGCTAGAGCTAACTGGGCACATGGTTCAGGATACAAAATATGGGTAACAGACACTTGTATTTTTGGTTTTGGAAAACATGTAAGAAAAGTTACAATACAGTGTTGTAGAGTACATCATCTTGAAGGCAATTACCAACGAGTTTCTCATATGTATGACTAAAAATATTTTGTCAAAGAAGTTAGACTATACAGTCAAACCTGTGTTAAAGACCACCTGCGAACAAAGACCACTATTGCAAAACCTGTGCAAAGACCACCAATATTTAATCTGTTAATAGAGACCACCTGTAAACAAGGACCACATTTTGCTGTTCCCATGAGTGGTCTTTATAGACAGGTTTGACTGTATATGTTACTGTACATATAACTTAAAAAAGCATTTTCTAAAGTCATTTTGAGATCCTGTTAATGCTTAATGCCATTTACTGATCATGATTTAATTATTGTATCAGATGAAATGTGTTCCTGTACCAAGACAAAGTAAAACCAGAGATAATCTACAGAGTATGAATCTGTATTCAAAATTTCTCTATCACAGGTAAGAATGAACATGCTTGTAAATACATATATAGTTGTGTTTGGAATTACTGTTAAAATTATTA
Source organism: Mactromeris polynyma (assembly GCA_032209605.1). Classification (NCBI taxonomy): domain Eukaryota; kingdom Metazoa; phylum Mollusca; class Bivalvia; order Venerida; family Mactridae; genus Mactromeris; species Mactromeris polynyma. The sequence goes on from JASFXZ010000012.1 coordinate 10,459,806, forward strand.
AATTTTGACTATTGCATTGAATATATGATAGAAGCATCATTATATACCCATCTCAAGAAACACATGAGGTTCACCACATGATATATACAATATACAATAAATTTGTGTTTATGAAATTGGTAAAATGGTCTTTTTAAAGTGACAATGCCTTCCACTGAAAACGTCTTCAGGTGAGCAGTAAGGAGATTTTGTTGAAACTTGCGAATTCGTCTTGAATGATATTTACTTGACAGAGATGCAGCCTACTCATAAATTTGCAACCCTAATATTCTATTTAAATTCAGAATCATAATACAATTTTATTTTTAATATTTTTACGCCCCCCTGTAGTAAGTTTTTAGTAACCATACTGTCACTGCTGAAACTTTTACATAATTCAAGAGATTAGTATGAAAATTGACACAAATCTTCAGCGTAATAAGAAGGAGGAAAAGACAGGTACCGACCTTCAAGGTCAAGGTCACAGATAAGGGAATTCCAGGGACATTCGTCATTTATTAGTGATATCTCTTTCATGCCAATTTATGTAGCATACTGTTGGATGTGCTTTCTTTGGGATTTAAGTGTAACGCTGAGACCTGGGAGTAAATATTTAAAAGTGCTGAGTCATGAGTATAACAAATATAAGCAAAACTTATATTAAATCTTAGATTCCTGCTCAGATCTCAAAGAAACTTATACAGCACTCGGTAAGGAATTTAATCAACTAAACGCAATAACTTCGCCATACTCTGATGAGTAAATATAGAATCCCGAAAGCTGAGACACAGTAAACATTCCTGACCCAGATTTTAGCTTTTAGGACAATATTGTACCTGGGTCAGATTATTGGAAGACTGTATGTAGTCATTGTTTAATTGATTAAGCTACAGTAGTTACTGTTTTCTTTAATCCTAGTTTATGTGGTTCTACGGAGAATGACGTGTCAGTGATTTCACAGTGCCGTATTTCTGCAGATGATAAAACAATGATACCTGATCCACTTCCTAAGGTAGTATAAACTATTGTTATGATACGACAGTATTCATCACACTGTCTGCTGTATATATGATATTTGGACTATGCTCAAGAGCTTGCAATTCCATATGTATACCCTTCCGTCCAATATTACTTGTTTGTCAATGAGTAAATAAAACTTTCAAAGTTATTAAATATTTTTTAGACAACCATATTAATGCATGTTGTACTTGTACAGGGTGTTAACAAAGTTTGTTCACAAAGTTTGAATGTTAGTATTTTTTTTAAATGCTCTTTCCATCTATGTCACTATGGACCAATAGTTTACTTCTGTGTGAGAGTTCTAACTAAAACAGGTATTCATGAAAAAGCAGTATCGGTCAGTATGCGAAGTAAAGCCAGTGTACACATTGTTATTTTCATATTACCCAAATTCAAACTTTGTGAACACCCTTTTTTAGCACCCTGTATATACGCGTTTTTGTGTGCGTGTGTAACGGTTGTTTCTCAATGAAAATCTTGTTAATAGAAGGCCATATTGTAAATAAGGTATACACATCTATTGCTTACCTTAATATGTTACCTTCTGAAAATATAATTAATTATTATTATTTTCATCTTATTATTGATATGCTGTTGAAAAATGGCATAAAACTCAATACAGTTCATTAAATATTAATTTGTTTTGATTAAAATTTGCCTATTGTCTTATGATGTAATTTTCTTAGAAGCACAATATTGCTGTGTATTGTATTACATGTTTGTTACTTTCAGCCCATGGGAGGCCAAACACATCGTGAAGTTTTGTGGACTTTTGAAGACATTAAGATGCTGATTGGAACAGATCTGCCTGTTTTCTGTGATGATAGTTATTGTGTCAGTCTGAGATTGAGGTATGTTGGACACATGTTGTACTAGTACTTCTGTAACTGATACTTTTCATCACCACTATGTTAAGCCCATCCTTAAAAGAGTGTCTCCTTGCATTTGCCCCCACCTATGGTTTTAGGGTTAAGTTGAATTTTTTTATTTTACATAGATTGTGAAAAAAGTTCACTCCTTATGCAAGAATAATAAAATATCAAAAATGTTCGCAAAGGTCTTGAAAAGTCCTTGAATTTAATGCCTACTCCTTAAAAACTTCTTAAATTTGTAATAGCCAAAAACTCCTTGAAAAGTGCTTTAATTTTGAAAAAAATAAAATTTTGGTAATACTTTAGTTGCGAATAGAAAAAGGACACAAAATAACAAACATACCAACAATGATGAAAAAATCCCTTTTTCTCTGTACCAAAACTACATAACATTTTTAGTGCTTGAAAATGGGGGAAAAGTACTTGAAAAGTCCTTGAAAAGAACTTGAATTTTTTTGGGAAGTTCTCTATGAACCGCGTTCAAGATCCTGTAAAGATGAAGAATAACAAATGTATATACTGAGCACTTGTCTTTTTTACCAAGAAATATGTTAAGAAATGCTCAAAATGTAGCATTTATACAGTGTATGAGGCAATATAATGTCTTGGTAACAAAATAAATCTCATTTTACAATATTGCTATGTCAGTATATGAATTATATTGGAGTTAGATACACATATATTTCAGTGATATGAGAACACCAGTAAATGTTCTGACAGGGTTAGATTACTGGCTGGACAATCTGATGTGTAATGTTCCAGAGGTAGCAATGTGTTTTCATGTGAATGGTATTGTACAGAAATATGAACTAGTCAAGACAGAAGATATACCCCATCTGGAAAATTCAAGATTTGATCCGACTGTGGTTACTGACATAGCTCAGAATATTTTATCATTCTTGAAAAATAACGCAACTAGAGAGGGACATACATATTGGTTGTACAAAGGTAATATAAAACCTTTACTTGTACAGTAAAACCTCAATAATAAGACCAACCTGGTGACCCTTGAAAAATGGTCTTTATATTGAGGTGGTTTTGATATCGGAGTTGAATACAGAGCAAAGCTGTGAAAATGGACTTGAAAATTGTGTTCTTAATTTTGAGGTGGTCTTCTTATTGAGATGGTCTTGACGTGAGGTTTTACTGTATTAAGCTGTTTACGGAATGTGAATGAATATTTTTTCCAGTTTTTTTTTCAGCTATTATGTAGTCATATTCCTAATGGCAAAAATATTTGTATTTTCACCCATTTTAATGCAGAATTGCCCAGAAGTCATTAAAAAATTTCCAGACTTGAAGTTTTTTATCATTTACTTGACACCTAAATGACTGTATTAGGTACATTTTTATAAAATGATCATTATCACATAAAATAGCCTATTTCATCGGCATAGGTCATGTTTGTAGAACAGAAAGATAAAAGCTGGAATCAGAACCTATGTGAAAATACCTATAAAAACCAAGAAATAACTAGAGTGTGACCTTTCCAGAGCAACATACTTTGGGAGATGCAAATTTCAGCTGTTGTTGGGAGGTTGTTGCTGTAGAGTTTAAATTGATAGTAATTTGAAGGCTCAATGCCAGACTTGTTATTCTTTTTTTATTTTTGTTTATAAGGTCATCAGTCACCATGTACACATAGGCACTTATAGGCATTTTTGTTGACCCCGACATGTACCCGACATGTATGCCAGACTATCGTAACTCCTATGTATTTATATGAGAGTTGCTGTAGTCTTGCTCCGAACTCTCGAATCGTTTACTTTGAGAATATTGAAAGTTTTTATTCCAGTGAGAGCACCTCGTGATAGGTTGCACTGTACTTTGAAAGCACTGGAGATTGTCACAAGTTCCCTCCCCTCCTATATTCCTTCTATAGTATATGTATATATAGTAATTCTATAGAAGGGGAGATAACTTGTTACAGTCTCATGTGCTTTAACGTAATGGATAAAGCTTATATGTATTGTGTATTTCTAAGTACAGTAAAACCTCAATAACAAGACCACCTTTGGACTCTTAAAAACTGGTATTTTTTTGAGGTGGTCTTAATATTGAGGTTGAATAAAGAGCAAAACAGTTAAAATGGGCTTGAAAATTGTGATTTTAATTTTGAGGTGGTCTTTATGTGAGGTTTTACTGTATGCTATACCAATTTCATTCAGGTACAAATGACGACGTGGTGAAGTTGTATGATCTTACTGATCTATGTGACGACATGCCGGGAGAATCGTGTCAGAATCCTTTCACTGTACCTCTTGGTATGCTGCTGTATCGTGTAGCCAGAAATATGTGGACCAACGAAATGCCAGGGAAAACGTCACTGATTAGAACATTGTTGGAGAATTGTTTGTGTCTCTTAGATGAGAAGAAACATTCCCAGGTAATACAGAGCCTTGTGTTGCTTGTGATATTTTCATTTTCACTGATAAAGCCATGCCGTTTTATATATTTATTATATTAAAATTGAAGGTCTATAAATGGACACTTTAAGCATTACTAGATCAATTGTGCAAGTGCTTGAATGATAATGATAAATTTATTTACCGAAAAGAACAGATATAAAAATAGAGATTTAATTGTTCCAGGGAACACCACATACACAAAACAATGCATCCCCACACAGTCCCAAAGTAAACAACAGTTCACAAAACATCAGGCATTGAGGAGGTACAAGGGTAATAGATATGAGAACAGGGGCACAAGGCCAACCATAAAGGAGAATTAAGGCGAACAAACAATGGGGGGGGAGTTAATGGATGGAATACATCCTGGAAGAAGTAAAGACAAATAGCAACAATAGACATAAAGGTGGAATAAAGTAATATGAAGTCTATATTTAGTGAAAGAATTGCACATGGGGAAAGGGGAATTTAACATACATCTTAAAATTTAAGATTTAATTATAACCATACAGAAATTTACAGCCGTGGAACTGTCTGATATACTAGTTTTTTTTATCGATTTAACAGATATAAATCCAAGAATACATATTAAATACAGATAGCACAATTGTTTTTGTGGGTCTTTGGGATGCATGGTCCATTGTAAATGCAAGTCCTAGGTCCAAACTTGTGTCAGTGATGCTGGAAACTGGCATTCAGGAAATCCCTTAATCTGGCATTCTCCACAGTCTTTTTTTCAGAGAATATCTTATATACATGCAGTATTTTCAGACAGCTAATGCAATATTTTCCATCTATTGTAGGTGTATACGTCTGCCAATTATTTGTTGTCTGATATATATGTTCCTGATAGCTGTTTACATGATGATTGGTCACTACCGAATGATTCATCAGGCGAAAATAGTGATGAAGATCTGAACAATGTAAGTAAAGCCTTTCTCTAAAAACAGCTTATTAGTTCACAAACCACTTTAGCAGGTCACTTTTTCAACATTTAATTTTCTTGAATCATTTATGATATTACTGCATTGGATGAACTTTGGTAATTCTTTGTGGGTAACTTTGGGACTACTTTGTTGGGTGTTCTTTGGATGTGGACATTTTGAACATGTTCCCGGCTTTCAGTCTTCATTGTGTTTTGAAAAGGGTAACCATTGAAGTATGCGTCTCAAATTGCCACACTACAATAGACAGTACCTGAGTGGTTCCATCCAAAAAATGTCTTTGTTTACTGAAACACACACCGAACTTCATAATGGGATTCAAGCTCCCAACTTCTGGATCAGGAGTGTGTGTTTTCTCCTAGACAACTATGTCCCCTTAAGACCAGAAATGGGAGTCATGATAGCAAACTAGTGTTAAGGGCACTAAATTAGAAATATTAAGCTATAGGGAATGCCACATACATAAGACAATGTTTCCCCACACAGACGGCTGATGAGGTACAAGGGTAAATATGTATGGAAATAAGGGTGCAAGGAATGGTAATTTTCAATCTTGTGATTATATTATTTTACAAAAATGTTAACATTTAACATATGAGCACCACTGTACGATTTCCAACCTCTTCTTAAGCAATGTCATTTCCCGAAAACGTCACATGTTACATCACCATGTACTGACAGTATAAAGCAATATTTGCCCCATTTGGCCATATGAAAACACAGTGACCATATGGAGTAAATATTGTTTCCTGCTTGCAAATAGAGACATCACATGCTGCGTTTTCATGAAATGATGTCACTTACAGAAGAGGTTGTAAATCCCATAGCAGCACTCATATTATGTTTATATGGGATTACTTGTATAGGATTATGTCAAAGTGGTTATACTCTGTTACTTTTCAGGACTGTGAAGATCGCACAGGGAAGACACATTGTGTTGATGTTAAGACTTTGTCTGATACTGGCAACCTGTCACAGTCTAATGAATTGATCAGACTTAAACCATTCAACGAGACAGAGACTGAACGATGTGAGGAGGCTGTGAAGTGTATTCATCGTGTATGTATAATGGTGTCTTCTATGTGTAAATTAATGTTTCTTAATCATATGTTTTCATTTCATACTGTTTTTGTCTTCTTTTTCTCATTGAAGAGCTCTTTTCTAGCGTAGGATTTACTTCAAACTGTTTTTGTCTTCTATTTCTCATTGAAGAGCTCTTTTCTAGCGTAGGATTTACTTCAAACTGTTTTTGTCTTCTATTTCTCATTGAAGAGCTCTTTTCTAGCATAGGATTTACTTCAAACTGTTTTTGTCTTCTATTTCTCATTGAAGAGCTCTTTTCTAGCGTAGGATTTACTTCAAACTGTTTTTGTCTTCTATTTCTCATTGAAGAGCTCTTTTCTAGCGTAGGATTTACTTCAAACTGTTTTTGTCTTCTATTTCTCATTGAAAAGCTCTTTTCTAGCGTAGGATTTACTTCAAACTGTTTTTGTCTTCTATTTCTCATTGAAGAGCTCTTTTCTAGCGTAGGATTTATTTCAAACTGTTTTTGTCTTCTATTTCTCATTGAAGAGCTCTTTTCTAGCGTAGGATTTACTTCAAACTGTTTTTGTCTTCTATTTCTCATTGAAAAGCTCTTTTCTAACGTAGGATTTACTTCAGACTGTTTTTTGTCTTCTATTTCTCATTGAAGAGCTCTTTTCTAGCGTAGGATTTACATTAGGACCTCGCTTATTCGACAACCATCTATCTGAATACTCGGTATCATCCGAAATAAATATCAGGTCTGGATGTATCTTCTTATAAACGTCTAATTGAAATGGGCTATTTGAAAGCATGTGATTGTATGAATGAGGTCTGTATATGTAAATTAGTTACATACCTGTAAAATAAAGGGGACTCTCGTTAACTTGATGACCTTAACCAATAGTCCTTACTACACTTTGTATTATATCTGTTGTTACATCTTGTGTGTGGGCCGATGGCCTTAGATTTCACAATAAATTGAATTGCATTACAGGCCCTGTTGTGTTTACAATATGACTTCAAGATGGGACCGCACAGAAAGTGTCAGATAGTCGAGGAACAAGCTACATGCAATTCTGAAGAGGCAATCCCATTACACTACGAACCATTAAGACAGAATCCGGAATCAGCATCTGACATCAATAAGAAAGAACGATTGAGTTTAGAAAAGTTACAAACAACGTCTTTGGAATCGGATGATAAAGATAATCAAACTTGGCATAAACTATCGGAAGGGTTGTTGTACAGAAAAGCTGCTTTAACATTTTTAGCCATGACAAAAAGTTCAATAGGTGTTGGTGATACTTTGAAGTCATTTACGTATCTGAAACTTGCTCTGAGTTGTTTTGGTAAGTAGACCATGGTAATGTAGTAAACTTGATTGATTTGGAATGTGTTATATCCCAGTACATGAAATTTGCATTTTATAGGATCATGTCCTTTAAAAAAGGTGCATACTACTTTGTGCTTTAAGTGATTCCAATTAAACTACATTTGCTTGATCACCATGAAATTAAGGTCTGTGTGACTGTTTTTGGGGGGGGGGGGGGGTGGGGGCGGTCCAGGCATTGCGGAGTTATATGTCCTTATTTTCCTCTGTCAATGCAGTCTTGATTTGGTATTAATTTCTATTAGTGATGGCTCTAGTTCTTCTAGCATTTTGTCTAGTAACTGTATGTGTATATATTCCCACTTGTAACAACACCTCTCTTGAGCAATCGCTACCATTGAGTGACAATGAAATATACTCTCTGGCAATTTCAACATTGTTTTCCCATCCAAGAACTACAACTAACTATTATGATGTATCAGTTTTTGATTACAACTCAGTGGTTTAGTTTGACAGTCTGTCTGAGTCTTCATCCGTTGGCTGAAAGTGCATGATATTTCAAAGAGTCAGACTATTCTACCATTTTCATATATATTTTGTTGTCGATGTGATTTGTTTCTTGAAATGTGTCAATATTGATGCTTTTATTTAATCAATGCAATACTGTGGTCAGCTTTGTTCTAATTTTGACAGTGACATGGACCCCAGAACTATTAACCCAGAAACGTTTGAGAATACAATGTTATGCATATATTTGTAACACTGACATTTTAGCTGCTTTTATAATTTGCAAAATTACATAGATAACTTAAAAATGTGTACGAAAGCCAGTGTCTTGCTGTTGTTTGATTTCATGGGAAGATACAAACCATAAAAAAACAGCTAAATTAATAAATGCAGACTGTTTTCTTTCTTTTCGGTACATATGTTTACTCAGTACATTTATAATCGCCGCTTTTTTACCGACCATTCTTCATTAAATTTCATTTTATTACTTCAGAGACTCATTTTTCATGAAAATATTTGTTGATTGTCATGTATAATAGTATACATGTTGCGTACACATGCAATACTATCATGTCAAATTCTTTTCTTGTATCATAAAAGTCAGTCAATGAAAATTAAGAAATCCCATGTCGTGCGTTATTAAATATGTTGAGTATACGTTTGTATATGTATCTATGTGTTTAATTACTTAGGCTGTTCTGTCTCTCAATGTAATAGTTTGGTCTGATTTTTTCAGATGCTTTGCGCTCTGTTTTACCTCAGAAAGCTTGTGAAAATGATGCCTTGTTATCCTGTTTACTTGGATTGTGTGGTGATATGAGACTGGCTGTCATAAAATCAGACAAAACTGAGATGGACTGGGACCAATGGTTAAAGCAATCCACATTTGAAGAGCAAGGAATATTGGAAATGGCAGAAAGGGAGATTAAGTTATTTGGTAAGTGACTGTAACAATATTTGTAATCACTAGAAGTGTAGCATTCAGTTACCTTTATTCAGAATTCATGCCGGTTTTGTTTTTGCTCTGATGTCCATCGATTACTTTGTGGGTCCAGCAACATGTCTGATCTATTTATGTTTACCCAAATTAGTTTGCATAAATGTTAACCATAATGAGACAGGCATAACCCAGCTTTCAACCATGTGGGTGACACTCCAGATGACAGTGAGATCAAAGGTCATATAGGCAGTACTGTATTTCTCGCCATATAGGTATGAGCATTTTTCTGCGGATACGCAGAAATCCGTAGATTTGACACTCGCAGTGTCCATTTTTGAGACAATTCGAAAATTTCTACGGATGTGACCAGGGCATTACTGTGCTAGGCTGTCACCTGGGAGGTTTGGGTTCGATTGTTAAACTGTGCAGGTCAAGTCCGTCTGTGACATTTGACTATGGCCATTTGTCCTCCATCTATGGTTTGTGTTGGTACGTTGTCAGCTGCTTGTGAAAGGGCTAGTTAGTACTGGTTGTTAATTAATTCCAGGAAAACTGGTTAAGTCAAATGATCACTGTTAAATGTGATTCTAATTTCTGTGTATATTTGCACATTTATAGCTGGTGTATCTCATCTCATGCTGATCACGAGGGCTCTAGAAAAAAGTTTCAAAGACACTTTTCCCGGACTAATGGAAATGTAAAATTTGACTTGTTTAACATAGGAAGCTAGTTGTCCGAGAATATCAGTCAATTTAGTAACAAATAAACATACACAGTGATAGCCCCACTATCTAAAATCAATAATCATATGTATGTGTTTGTCAGAGTCTAAGGTTTGACTTAGAACTGAACAATTGCTGATGTTGGTAAGCTTTAAAAACAGACTTGTCTGGGACTAATTTTAGCTCAACTCTGCAACTATTGGTAGCCCGATTCAGCATTAGACTAGTCCAGAATGTCAGGCTAGTGGATTTCTAGAGCCCTGATTATAACTTATTTACTTTGTTGACTAATGTTCATTTAACCTTTATTTTCAGAATACGAAAGGTTGTTTAATTTTGACGCCGATTTATGTGAGAACGTGAATATTTGTATTGAGTGTTACAATATGGGTTTAGCACTAATCTCTAAAAAGAATCAGCATGTTTATGTTCCATTATCCAAACGGAAAGGGAATGCATTTAATGAACTTGGAGTGTGTTATATGCAACAGGCTCAGAAACTATTAGAAAAAGAAGGTAAGCACCATCATCTTTCAGTGTTATGTTTGATCAAATAGTAAATATGTAAGTTGAGGCTATATTGTTTTTTCAGATAAACAGACAAATGTCCTAAATCTGCCTTGATATACGCTGCCATCCAAAATTTTCTTCACACATGAATATTTTGAATTTCATTACTTTTTTTATGCAGAATTTAAATAAGACATGTATGACCATGAAGTAAAATTATTCATCCTACTTCTGTGATGGATAGTTAGGAATTTACAATTTGCACATCTCAGCAGCAGCATCAATTGGCCAACATTTGTATGTGTAAATGATCTGACACAAAAAATAAGATAATTTGTTTCAGTACAAATTTATAAATACATCTACAGTAAATTAGTGCTGTGTCAAAAAGCATTTTTAATTTATTGCATGTGACACAAATATGAAAATACATTAACTGCAATCAAAATGTCGAATTGTGAAGGAACTTTTGGAGGGCAGTGTATTAATAGATTGTTTTGTGTCTAAGAATTAAATATATATATCTAAACAATTTGGAAATAATTCACTTACACCATTTTACCCTTCTATAGATGTGTACTGTAAAGTTATATTATTTAATTTCCACAAGCTACGAAGTGTCCCAATTCTGCGTAAAAAATCCCAATTTCAACTTTAAAAAGATGATTACTGATGCTGTTTCATTAATATTAGCTACAAAACATCTCATCAGTACTATCACGGACCTATACAACATGGTATATAGGTCCGTGGTACTATATTTATCATATTTCTTAAGGTTCATACAAGGCTAGTTCTTGAATGATTGAAGAGCGTCTAATAAAAAAGATAGGTATTCATGATGACAAATATGGTACCAGTAAAAGATTATTGTGTTCATCAGGAGGGCATAGAAAGTGTAAGGTCGTGACCAGACTGCACATTAAACTATAATGTGATCGCTGTGATTTAGCTATAGTTCATTGCCTCCTCTATGCAAAGTGAATGTACTCGTTTTTTACAGCGACAAATGGTAAACCTTCAGAAAATATGATAAAGCTGTGGACGAATGGTCGACAGGCATTCATTGAGGGCATTGAAGTGTTTGAACAAATCAAGGATATAGCTAACCAAGCTTTACTACACTGTAACTATGGTCGTCTGATGAGATTATGTGCGTCAACTTACACACAGATTGCTCTACATAGTAAACTACAAGAATTCACTGCAAAGGAGAGATATCACTTCCAGATGGTATGATGTTTCTTCTGCTGTCAGACCTTTTTCTGTTCATTTTGGGGAAAAGACCCTAGATAAAGTGGGAAAATTTGTGTCGTAAAATTTGCCAATTTGGGAAAACTTCTCTTCTACTCCAATTTTAGGAATTTTTATAAGAACAGGCTTTTCATATTATATCAACTGTCAGAAAGACACATACTATCCACCAACATCTATGACACAATGGACAATAATGGCCACAGTTAATCAAAGAGTTTCAAGATAAATGCCAGGTCGCTCCAGTAGACAATTTTTCGTAGGTGCTCCGAATTGTTTTTTTTTCTTATTGGGAAAAAATCATATATTTGGCTTTGGGAATGGGTCAGATAGTCCGTCCCGTGGGAACTATAGAAAAAAGCCTGGCTGTGTACAGTATGTTTACACCATCAATTTCAATATCTCACCCACCTGGGTAACTATATCTGTGCAGCACTTGACTACCCATCTGGAGGTCACAGGATCGAACCCAGGATCCGGTTAATGTACGTACATGGCAGTTTATACGTAAATGTTCAAGGTCATTTGTGCTCCAAGTCTGATTCAAGTTTTAAAGTTGTCAATTTCTTGGAAGCTGTTAGGTACTTGATGACGACCAGATTAGTACTGGTAGCGAATCAGGAACACTTAAGTGGAGATGTAGGGTACTATTAAAATATGTGGCAAAACTGAAACACATATCTTTTCATAGTCTCAGCTCATGTCTGAGTACAATCTCTACAAAGCTAGTGTATGGTCATTCTTAAAACATTGTTCGTTTGGATACCCCTATTCACAATATATGAATTGGATGAAAATGATTAAAAAAAAAATTCTGTAAAGAAGGAAATGTCACAAAAATGCCTCGTTGTGTATGCCATAGTTTTTAAAGAATGACATTGATGACTCTTACGATACCAGTTTATGATCATATTTATGTCACCAACAACAACAATAATCTGTATCTCAAGAATTTGTTTATGGAAGTTTTATACAAAATGTATATAACATTAGTTTCATTGAGATCATTTATTTCCAGGCCATTGATGAATATAGGAGGGCTCTTACACTTGGTAATCAAGGATTTAAGGCGATTGTTGAATCTGTGAAATGGGAACTTTCTACAACATATTTCAACATGGCTTCTTTGTTACAAGATTATGCTCCATTGTCATCTGTTGATAAAGAAGAGGTAAGTACATTTGTACTTTCATTTAAATTTAAATTTTACTTATGAATTGTCTTATCATTTGTATTGTTGGTTTCTCACTTCCAAATGCAAATACATTTGATACTATAGCATCCTATAATTGCTAAACAATAAAACAGTGACATCCTCCCCAAAGAGGGAGACATAGGGGTCAAAGGCTAGATACCTGTCAAGCAGGGTTTGATCTAGAAATTCACAATCCTGGACTTTGATGTTAGTTTTGGATGGTAATGAAAGAAGCAGTGATTAATATATGTTATAAGAAAAGCAATAAGTTTACACTTAATCGGCATCCATAACAACAGGCAATGTACATGTATTATTTATTTACAGGTTGAAAAAGAGATTACTACATTAATGGACAATTCATTGAAATATTGTAAAGAAGAAACATCGTTCGCTACCCAACCAATGTATCAGTTTAGAGCCGCATCGGTCAATCACCGTCTTGCTTCATTGTTTCATAATACACTGCGAGGTGATGTAAGTGTATTTTATGATATCCATGAACGTTTTCACAAACAAATACGAGACACTAAGCACAACACTATGGAGATATTATGTGTTTATGATCATGATATAATATTGCCATCCATAGAAACTTGTTCATTTGTGGTACTGTGACTGATCTATTGAAATCTACCTGACGTAAAATCTTTTGGTTCTTCCATGGAGGATTTTTTGTGTCTAAATATCATTTTTACAAAATCTTGAAATCTTTAATCAATCGACCTTCCAGCCCCAAAATTGTGAGTACGGGTACTGTTAACACAGTTTTAAGAAGGACCTAAATATAGTGTCCAGTCTTGATGATGTGGTAATTATTGATATCAATGTTATGAACTATGTTTTTCATGTAAGTCAATGTGTCTCTTCAGTTCCATTTAATCAGAATACCTCTCTGTTAGAATTGTAGAGAACACACAATAATTGAGTCATTATCCACAAATTTCAGCAGTGTATGTATAATTTTCTTATTTTGTCCAGGGATTTCCCTGACGCAGAAATCTTGAGTCCCTGACTCCTTTTCTCTATAGGGACTCCCATTTTCCACTTACTGTGCATCACTGGGACCCCTAAAGTAAACCTTTGTTAAGTATAAACTGCATATCTGGGACCCTGCAAATTTACTTAGGACCCTCAATTTGTCAAACACGAGGGTCCAAGGACCCCTAGCTGAACAATCCTAGGGAAAACCCTGATTAGTCATGATATTATTGTAAGGATTTGCTTTCTGCTGTGTGTGATTTTTGTGCCCATATTTTCTACAATGGAATCATTATATTTTAGCAGTGCACTGACCAGAAAAAGAAACATCTACGTATTTTGGCAGAGAAGCATTATATCAAGTCAACTAAATTGTACCTACAGATGGAATGTCATGTTGAATTTTTACAGGCACATCTTGAATACATAGCCATGCTGGAGAGTTCTCTCAGTGGTAAACTTTTCGGTTTTTCTGCGCAGCCGTACTAACATGGCTTTGCAATTTGCATATCAGTGTTGTGTACACCAATCAAATCTTATGTTAACAACTAAACCTACTTCTCTTCAACCGAAAAATGTTTCTAACCTTGATGTGGATTGGTAAATCTTTCGATAAGGTGTACGCTACCTTACCGAAATCTACTGAATTTCGGTGAATTTACCATAAATCCATTTTAGATCTGGAGTGACCAGCAATAGTAACATCTCAGCAATTTTTATGTTGCACAACAAATCTTAACCTTCAAATTGCGCTGATCATCCTTTTTCAAGATATTTCTTGTTTTTAAGAGTTTGTTCTTTATTTGAACAGTATTTTAGTTTTGTGTCTGTGGTTAGTTGACCTTTCATGTGTTCCTGGGTAAAAATCAAAGTACTTACCAGATCTTTCTTGATAAACTTACGACTTCTCCTCTTGACCCCCGACATGAATCAGATTTGGAGGACAAATTACCTTTGATTATGTGTGGACATATACTGATGTTTGAAGTATCGTTTGTTGGAATCTGTATAATACATTCCAAGGCTTTGCACTGGTCTTGACAAGTCCTTGAATTTGATGCCTACTCCTTGAAAAGTACTTGAATTTGTAACAGCCAAAAACTTTTGAAAAAAATGAATACATTTTGGTAATTTACCCTTGAATTCTTCTGCTGCGAATAGAAAAAGGAACAAACAGTATGGTACGGCACTCAATGAGTTTTATGCCCCCTTAAAGTAATTCTCATGCTGTGTAAGTTTCTCCCTACTGCAGTGAAGGTCATCTCCGGTGTTAAACTTGAAATTATACTGGATTCTTTCTTCTCTTTCCCAAAAAAAATCAACATTTCTTGTCCTTGAAAATGGGGGAAAAGTACTTAAAAAGTCCTTGAATTGTTTTGGGAAGTTCTGTATGAACCATGCTTTCGATCTCTCTATTACAAATTGATTGAATAAGTGCCTTTAAATTTCAGGTCAAACAATTACAAAACGTCAGAAAGTTCTGTGCCAGATTCTTGTATGTTTTAGTGCATGTAAGGACTCAATTAAAGGTATGTCCGTACAGTTGATTGAGTCTGAATCACAAAGTATCCTTGTTGAAGGGAAGACCATCTTAGATATAGTGGAATCTCGTCTACAGTTCACTCTCCAACAATTGTTGAAGATATTTTCAGCATTACAGAAAAAGATGTAAGTATTTGAGACTGTTACAATATTGATGTATTTGTATACATATATATATCCAGGAATGTGGGCAGATATCCATAATAGTAACCAGATATCCATTATAGTGGGCAGGTATAAAAATGATTGAAATTTAATTTCTGTTTATCTACTGTTATTTTGAGATCATTGATTTGAATTCTTCTGTATTTCTCTATGGAATTTTAGCATCATTTATAGTCATACTATGTTCAATATATTATGATTAGGGATGTAAACTATTAATCGATTAACCGTTCGACATGCCGTTATCGGTTTAGTAAAATCACTAACCAGTTAATCATTTATTTTGATCAAAATATCTGCTTTTCATTTTGAAAAAAAAATCAAACAAATCTCGCATAGTATCCATAGTCACAATCTCAATACTTTGTCCCTGAAAGGCGTGAAACCGCAGCGTAAGGGGGCAACATCGATAATTTGACAGGTATGCGTTTGCTACAAATATCTAATGAAAAGATACATTTTATTGTTACTTTCCTTTCAGTAAAAGTGCGCAGTTAACAGAGCATGTTGAAGATTTAAGATCCTTGTATACTGCAAGTATAACCCTAGATAAAACAACTGTTGGAGATAATATGGTGTCTCGATGTGAAATCTTAGAATCATTGTTGGATCAAGTTATCAAATATTGTCAAAAACACGGACTTACACTGGATCATGGAGTTACCTGAGATGTTTATACTTTGTATGTTGATTTGTGTTTCATGGTACTGAGGTTTGAAAGGAGACATGTTTTCTGTACCACTCAAAACAGGCATTTATTTGATACTACACAGGATTTAACTATGGTCCTTATTCACAAACATTTTAAGACTGAGACTCTGACTTAGGCTTTAAAATGTTGAATGTTCATTTTGCTCTTACTTTGTTATTACCGTATATATTTCAATAAAAAATGGTTGGAATGTAATAGTGGGTAACAATGTTTCAGACAAAGTTTTGTTTGTTTAGATTTAATGAAAATTAAAGGCTGGTAAATATAAATTTTGCAAAGTTAAAGTCTGAGTTTCAGTCTTAAAATGTTTGTGAATAAGGCAGCAGGTAGTTCTTCTCATTTTGTGTACAAGCTCTTGTTATAAAATGTATTTACCAGGCTTTCATTAAAATTTTGTACTGATTCCCAAAATTCTTGAGTTGGTCAGTTATTGTTCTATACTTTTTTAGATGATGGGTATTTTTTGTAGTTTTGACACAAGAATACTACATGGAAGTGCCAAATAAATTTCTGATTATAAAGGGAAGCCACTCCTGCGATTTGAATTTTAAGTTTTAGAGAGTCGCCTCCCCTGATTATAAAGGGAAGCCACTCTTTCGACTTAAATTTTAAGTTTTTCAGAGTCGCCTCCCCTGATTATAAAGGGAAGCCACTCTTCCGATTTAATTTTTAAGTTTTACAGAGTCGCCTCCCCTGATTATAAAGGGAAGCCACTCTTCCGACTTAAATTTTAATTTTTTCAGAGTCACCTCCCCTCATTACAAAGGGAAGCCACTCTTTCGACTTAAATTTTAAGTTTTCAGAGTCGCCTCCCCTGATTATAAAGGGAAGCCACTCTTTCGACTTAAATTTTAAGTTTTCAGAGTCGCCTCCCCTGATTATAAAGGGAAGCCACTCTTTCGACTTAAATTTTAAGTTTTCAGAGTCGCCTCCCCTGATTATAAAGGGAAGCCACTCTTTCGACTTAAATTTTAAGTTTTCAGAGTCGCCTTCCCTGATTATAAAGGGAAGCCACTCTTTCGACTTAAATTTTAAGTTTTCAGAGTCGCCTTCCCTGATTATAAAGGGAAGCCACTCTTTCGACTTAAATTTTAAGTTTTCAGAGTCGCCTCCCCTGATTATAAAGGGAAGCCACTCCTGCGAATTGAATTTTAATTTTAGAGAGTCGCCTCCCCTGATTATAAAGGGAAGCCACTCTTCCAATTAATTTTTAAGTTTTACAGAGTCGCCTCCCCTGATTATAAAGGGAAGCCACTCTTCCGACTTAAATTTTAAGTTTTCAGAGTGACCACCCCTGATTATAAAGGGAAGCCACTCCTGCGATTTAAATTTAAGTTTTTCAGAGTCGCCTCCCCTGATTATAAAGGGAAGCCACTCTTTTGACTTAAATTTTAAGTTTTCAGAGTCGCCTCCCCTGATTATAAAGGGAAGCCACTCTTCCGACTTAAATTTTAAGTTTTCAGAGTGACCACCCCTGATTATAAAGGGAAGCCACTCCTGCGACTTAAATTTAAGTTTTTCAGAGTCGCCTCCCCCGATTATAAAGGGAAGCCACTCTTCCGACTTAAATTTTAATTTTTTCAGAGTCGCCTCCCCTGATTATAAAGGGAAGCCACTCTTCCGATTTAATTTTTAAGTTTTACAGAGTCGCCTCCCCTGATTATAAAGGGAAGCCACTCTTGCGACTTAATTTTTAAGTTTTTCAGAGTCGCCTCCCCTGATTATAAAGGGAAGCCACTCTTCCGATTTAATTTTTAAGTTTTACAGAGTCGCCTCCCCTGATTATAAAGGGAAGCCACTCTTCCGACTTAATTTTTAATTTTTTCAGAGTCGCCTCCCCTGATTATAAAGGGAAGCCACTCCTGCAATTTAAAGTTTTAGAGAGTCGCCTCCCCTGATTATAAAGGGAAGCCACTCTTCCGACTTAAATTTTAAGTATTCAGAGTGACCACCCCTGATTATAAAGGGAAGCCACTCCTGCGATTTAAATTTAAGTTTTTCAGAGTCGCCTCCCCTGATTATAAAGGGAAGCCACTCTTCCGACTTAAATTTTAATTTTTTCAGAGTCGCCTCCCCTGATTATAAAGGGAAGCCACTCTTGCGACTTAAATTTTATGTTTTTCAGAGTCGCCTCCCCTGATTATAAAGGGAAGCCACTCCTGCGACTTAAATTTAAGTTTTTCAGAGTCGCCTCCCCTGATTATAAAGGGAAGCCACTCTTCCGACTTAAATTTTAATTTTTTCAGAGTCGCCTCCCCTGATTATAAAGGGAAGCCACTCTTCCGATTTAATTTTTAAGTTTTACAGAGTCGCCTCCCCTGATTATAAAGGGAAGCCACTCTTCCGACTTAAATTTTAATTTTTTCAGAGTCGCCTCCCCTGATTATAAAGGGAAGCCACTCCTGCGATTTTAAGTTTTAGAGAGTCGCCTCCCCTGATTATAAAGGGAAGCCACTCTTCCGACTTAAATTTTAAGTTTTCAGAGTGACCACCCCTGATTATAAAGGGAAGCCACTCCTGCGATTTAAAGTTAAGTTTTTCAGAGTCGCCTCCCCTGATTATAAAGGGAAGCCACTCTTTCGACTTACGACTGAACAACAACAACAACCCTAAAATTGAAATTAGTAATATATGGTATTGGATCTTCAATAAAACCGAAGTGACCAATTAGAAATATATATATCCAGGAATGTGGTAATAATAGTAACCAGATATCCATGATATTGGGAAATAATCAAATATTCATTGGCAGAAATCCATAATGCTGGGCAGGTATAAAGATGATTGAATTTTAATTTCTGTTTATCTACTGTTATTTTGAGGTCATTGATTTGAATTCTGCTGTATTTCTCTATGGAATTTTAGCCTCATTTATTGTCATACTATGTTCAATATATTATGATTAGGGATGTAAACTATTTGACCGTTTGACATGCCGTTATCGGTTTAGTAAAATCACTGACCAGTTAATCGTTTATTTTGATCAAAATATCTGCTTTTCATTTTGAATAAAAATCAAAAAAATCTTGCATAGTATCCATATGTGACAAACCGCAGCCTAAGGGGGCAAAATCGATAATTTGTAACAAACAATTTGACACGTATGCGTTTGCTACAAATATTAATGTAAAGTTAGTCAAGTGTTGTTTATTTCAATGCAAAACATGTAACGAATGTCATGTTCGGTTAACAATTAAATCTTCTGAACGGTTAACCGGTTAGCAAAATAACCGAATATTGACATCCCTAATTATGATACATGTTATTGTTACTTTCCTTTCAGTAAAAATGCGCAGTTTACAGAGCATGTTGAAGATTTAAGAACCTTGTATACTGCAAGTATAACCCTAGATAAAACAACTGTTGGAGATAATATGGTGTCTCGATGTGAAATCTTAGAATCATTGTTGGATCAAGTTATCAAATATTGTCAAAAACACGGACTCACACTGGATCATGGAGTTACCTGAGATGTATATACTTTGTATGTTGATTTGTGTTTCATGGTACTGAGGTTTGAAAGAAGACATGTTTTCTGTACCACTCAAAACAGGCATTTATTTGATACTACGCAGGATTTAACTATGGTCCTTATTCACAAACATTTTAAGACTGAACTCTGACTTAGGCTTTAAAATGTTGAATGTTCATTTTGCTCTTACTTTGTTATTACCGTATATATTTTAATAAAAATTGGCTGGAATGTAAAGAGGGTAACAATTTTTCAGACAAAGTTTTGTTTATTTAGATTTAATGAAAATGAAAGGCTGGTAAATATAAATTTTGTAAAAAAGTTAAAGTCTGAGTTACAGTCTTAAAAGGTTTATGAATAAGGCCCCAGGTAGTTATTCTAATTTTGTGTACACGCTCTGGCTTATAAAATGTATTTATGAGGCCGTCATTAAAATTTTGTACTGATTCCCAAAATTCGTGAGTTGGTCAGTTATTTTTCTATACTTTTTTAGATGATGGGTCATTTTTGTATTTTTGACACAAGAATACTACATGGAAGTGCCAACTAAATTTTGGCACTGGACCAACATTTAAGGGAGGTTGGGCATCACAAATGAACTTTTTTTAATGATGGCCTTGTTGAGAACTTTTCTTTCAAGTAATGTGATTATAGGACTGAATATTGTTCATACTGTTCATTCTCCATTATTAGACCTCCGTGCTTCATGCGATGAAAACAATATTTTGAGTCGATGCCTCAGATTTGAAAAAAGTAGGGTTTGTAGGGCTCTTTTAGGAAAAAGTAGGGTTTGTAGGGCTGTTTTAGGAAAAAGTAGGGAAAAAGAAGGTAGCAAGCAAACAAAGAAGGGAAAGTACGAAATGTAGGAAAGGTAGGCCCACTTGACAGCCTGTTATAACATACAATGAAGTAAACCATGCAAAATTATGGTTTATGGTACGTCTACTCACAATATTGTTGGTTGATAACTAGGTCTAAATATTATATTTTTCAAGATTGTTCTGTTTACACATAATGTGACCATAATATTTATCTGACATCGAAAGCCAAAACCATCGAGTCAGAGCAGCAATATTAATTCAGCTTTTCCGATGGCCCCCTATTTTAGTTACATATCGTATACAAAATGTAATAAGGAAGTCCACGTTGTGTGGAATAAATTGTCGGATACCACACCTTATTTCTACTCTCGAAAGATAAATGCTGTGAAACGGAACAGTCAATTGTAGGTATACAACTATGTTTAGAATACAGTTTTGGGAACCATGTGTGTGAATTCCTGTAACATTCCATTGCTTCGCAACAGCGTATCTTAAAACATTTAAAAGATTTAAGAACCTTGTATACTGCAAGTATAACCCTAGATAAAACAACTGTTGGAGATAATATGGTGTCTCGATGTGAAATCTTAGAATCATTGTTGGATCAAGTTATCAAATATTGTCAAAAACACGGACTCACACTGGATCATGGAGTTACCTGAGATGTATATACTTTGTATGTTGATTTGTGTTTCATGGTACTGAGGTTTGAAAGAAGACATGTTTTCTGTACCACTCAAAACAGGCATTTATTTGATACTACGCAGGATTTAACTATGGTCCTTATTCACAAACATTTTAAGACTGAACTCTGACTTAGGCTTTAAAATGTTGAATGTTCATTTTGCTCTTACTTTGTTATTACCGTATATATTTTAATAAAAATTGGCTGGAATGTAAAGAGGGTAACAATTTTTCAGACAAAGTTTTGTTTATTTAGATTTAATGAAAATGAAAGGCTGGTAAATATAAATTTTGTAAAAAAGTTAAAGTCTGAGTTACAGTCTTAAAAGGTTTATGAATAAGGCCCCAGGTAGTTATTCTAATTTTGTGTACACGCTCTGGCTTATAAAATGTATTTATGAGGCCGTCATTAAAATTTTGTACTGATTCCCAAAATTCGTGAGTTGGTCAGTTATTTTTCTATACTTTTTTAGATGATGGGTCATTTTTGTATTTTTGACACAAGAATACTACATGGAAGTGCCAACTAAATTTTGGCACTGGACCAACATTTAAGGGAGGTTGGGCATCACAAATGAACTTTTTTTAATGATGGCCTTGTTGAGAACTTTTCTTTCAAGTAATGTGATTATAGGACTGAATATTTTAAGAAATGAATCTTTGATAACATATTTTACACATTCTGCACTTAAAAAACTCGTCAGATTGCATAAGAAAAACTTGTTGTATAGCTTGTCAGTTATTGTTTTCGTTGATTGTCCCCCCCCCCCTGATAGATACATTCTAGAAACTCACTCAAATGATCATGGACATTTTCTGTAAGTTGCTATCAGAAAAAACAATTTTGATATTGTTTGTGATATTTATTTGCATAATAAAAGTATTTTAATTTGTACACCAACTTTTGTATTGTTGCCATAAGCTTATCAACATTAGCCACTGTCTTCTAAGCAATGGTAGTGGTTGTCCTGCAATTTTAGCCAATTGGATGGTGCAGCGTTTCAAATATTCCAGTTTGAAGAAAAAACTACATTTCATTAAGATGTTTCATTATAATTTATGCATATATAATGGTACCAATTGTCTTAATAATTTAGATATAAACACTAATATGAAGTAATATCAGATGGAATAAATGAGCACAGATGTTGTTGTGCGGCTTTATGCTCCTTTCTGTAGAAATAACTTTAAAAAACCCTAACCTATACTCAAAAATGATGTCTTCCCCTAGACATCTCTCAGGCCTGTAACATGTATTCATAGGGTGAATTTTAGATCCAGGAGGAGGTTTTAAAACAAAAGATTGTTGCAGATGTTCATCTTAACCACACTTGGTAACCTACTCTCTTGGTAGCATACCATATATTACATAAGGTCTCCAGGATTAGAAAATTTATAGTAAATTGACAATACCTCAGTGAATGTAACATGTACAGTAATTTGTCACTGAATATCAAACTTGTTGTAGATATTCTTTTGTGATGCACTATCGAAGCATCATTAAAGTTGTAATTGGATCTAACACAAAGTAACAGGACAACATGACAGCATTTATATATTGTTCTGACAGACATTTTATTGAGCTAATAACATTGAAAATATAGCAAGCATGTTAGATTACCTCAAAGAGAATGAATATGAATACTTTAATTATTCAATACATACAATTCATTATTTTGTTTCGGTGTTACATATTCATACAAAGTTTATGACGGAATATGTACAATCAGTGAGGAAACAAACAACAGAGAGTCTATAAAAACATCAGATAGAGTAAAATATGTATGATAAAATGACAGTTCAATAATAGGATCAAATATAATGTTTTATTTCTTGAAAAAATAATAAACCTGTGATACATGATGTCAGACGCAGTTTGTTAAGTTTGCTTTGATTTTATAATCCATCAATATAGCATTCCATTGTCTAAACAACTCCTCACTTGACATCTTCCATAGTCGTTTCAGAATAGGCCACCCTTTGTTAGACGTGTTGAGGCAGTAAACATTTGAAGGATCTTTCATGTGCTTGTAAGCACCGTTCGTGAATGACTGGGCCATCCTTGCACTTATACACACTTTCAGGACATCACAATCCGCTGCTGTTAAATTGTTCACACTTAAATATCCAGCTAAGGTATGCCCTCCGACTTCTATCACATCCAGTTCAGTGTTTTCTATCATCATATAAGCGATAGCTATAGCTATTTCATACACTATTAGTTCATCGACCAAGTCACCAAAATCTAGTACACCATGCACATGGTATGAGTGTTGTTCTTTCCGATCATCAGATGCCTTGGTAGCTTTAACGATTATATTTGCTTCATTCAGATCAGCATGTATAACTCCTGAAATAGACAAACTGTTGAGCAATTTCAATAAAAGATGGACATGGAGAATGATCAAATTTTAAAACCTACAGCAAAAGAATGTATATGATGGTCAGAAACGCACATGGCATTAAATGAATACTTTACTGCTATCTTCAACATTGACTAGAGTTTTGGTAAACAAGAATTTGTTTATGGAAAAAGACCATGTCCTGAAAAATGCGATGGGAAATATTTTATTTCAATAAACCTGGACATTTTAGTTCAGACAATGAGTGGAATTTAGAGGTTTATTGTGCATTATTCCAGGTTAATACCTCGGGACAAGCTAGTGTTGTCTATAACATCGGATGTAAATGTTTTAACAACTTCTTTCACAAGTTGCTTGTCATCCTCATCTTTTATACTATTGATCTTGTCTCCAAGTGTCTCTACTTCACGCAGGTTCCAGTAGGTCGAGTGATTCGCCAAACCAGGGTGGTGAAAATTCTAAAACAAGCAAAATGATTATGATTATATCTTATTAATGTTACAATCAAAAGGAGCTCCAACATTTTACATACGATCAATGTTGTCAACTCAACTCTTTTTAAAAAGTAGGGATACAGTAGGGTTTTAAAATAAAGTAGTGTAAAAGTAGGGATTTTATTGCCTAAAAGTAGGAATAGAAGGGATGATTCCTTACTTTTAGAATATTAAAAATGGTAATATTCACTACACTGTTCATTCTCCATTATTAGACCTCCGTGCTTCATGCGATGAAAACAATATTTTGAGTCGATGCCTCAGATTTGAAAAAAGTAGGGTTTGTAGGGCTCTTTTAGGAAAAAGTAGGGTTTGTAGGGCTGTTTTAGGAAAAAGTAGGGAAAAAGAAGGTAGCAAGCAAACAAAGAAGGGAAAGTACGAAATGTAGGAAAGGTAGGCCCACTTGACAGCCTGTTATAACATACAATGAAGTAAACCATGCAAAATTATGGTTTATGGTACGTCTACTCACAATATTGTTGGTTGATAACTAGGTCTAAATATTATATTTTTCAAGATTGTTCTGTTTACACATAATGTGACCATAATATTTATCTGACATCGAAAGCCAAAACCATCGAGTCAGAGCAGCAATATTAATTCAGCTTTTCCGATGGCCCCCTATTTTAGTTACATATCGTATACAAAATGTAATAAGGAAGTCCACGTTGTGTGGAATAAATTGTCGGATACCACACCTTATTTCTACTCTCGAAAGATAAATGCTGTGAAACGGAACAGTCAATTGTAGGTATACAACTATGTTTAGAATACAGTTTTGGGAACCATGTGTGTGAATTCCTGTAACATTCCATTGCTTCGCAACAGCGTATCTTAAAACATTTAATTCGAATGTTGCATTTGGAGATTGCAGTAAATATTACCTCAAGCACCTTGTTTAACTTTCCAGCTAACTGCCCAACTTGAAAACACAGCTGTTGAGTGTAGGTTTTCCCTTCCAGTATTTCTCCAGGTATAAACTGAAACAATCGCACTAAAAACATACATTCTGTATCACCTGTAATGATAAATCAACAAAACATAAGTATACACTCCCACAGTATGGCATAACAAGAGGGCATGGATGGCCCTGTATCGCTCACCTGAGTTCTAAGTTTGTAACTTGGCCTAGATTTCATGGAGACTGTTATTTTGAACAAAGTTTGCGATGAGGAAAATATTATGTAGACATATTTTATATTATGTTTAAATTTCATGACGATTGCATAAAAGTTTGTTATGTGACGATTTTGAAGCCTGCCAAAAGTCCTCCATGTCAAGAATCACTCACAGTCTGTGGTCTTCTGTTTGCCAAGCACCCCATCAACGGGATAAACCATTCATAAGTGACAAAACTTGAGGGAATGATGTCTAACTAACTTATCTATAACTGATGTAATAATTAATACACATTAAATTTGCTGGTTACCTGATTGACATTTGAGTTTCTCTAATGCAAAGAACTCTCCTTGCATGTTAGGGATCGGAAATGAAGTCAGAATTCCCGCCTTGCAGACTGCTTCAATCGCGCCATGCATTGCCCCTATGTAAATGAATTTGGCATCAACAAATTAGAGAAATGATAATATGATGAAATATAACAAAGACAAATATCGATCAGTATACATGTAATTTCATAACAACTGATAAACGGACTAGATTACAACTGATTTCCGGCTTACGGAGCATACATCTCTCAACTTATCGGTTATATTCGTTGTAGTAGTACGACGGACATATATAGTTATCAATAGTTTGTGGTGCGTTAACTCCTCAAACACGTTTGTGGCGAAACATGGCTTATATTTTGCAGATTTCATGTACAGTTGTAATGTTAAATGTGCAATGTTAGAAACGAGAATTACATTACCACCCAATTACGAATGATATACATGTATAAAATTAATAAAATTTAAAAAATCGTATATGCAATAGCATGATACATTAAAAACTCAACTTAATGAAAAATACTACCTTGTACATTGTGTCAACCAATGATTTGGACAACAGATTTGTTGTTTATCTTTCAACTTCACTTATCGTTATAGTACGTACCTATAAAGCCCTCCTTCTGAGAATCCAATGAGTTGAGAATTTTGAGCACATACCCGTCACCAGACACATTAGAAATATGAGTATTAGAAGATTTTTTCTCTACATTTATGCGGATGTTGATGTCGTCATAACTGTTGAGTTTCGACTGGTCAGTTACACATAGTCCATAGAGTCGTTGTACAATGCTTTCTACGTCAGCATTTGAAACATACGCTCGCTCAGCTGTCATCATGTATATTTGACCCTGGTGTTTACAAATGCTTAAAAGTAAATAAGTCACGAGCTTGATAGGATTTTGAGTTCTACATACGTGTTAGAATCTGTAAAGATAATGAATGTCGGATCATAAATTTCTGCCAGCATAATATGTATGTTAACATTTTACGCCTAATGTAGAAACATGTATTAAGCCAACTCACTGCTATACATATTGTGTCACTTAATTAATACATCCATTGGTATTGCATGCAATTGTGCTGCAATTAAATATCTATCTACGCCAACAGGTGTCGGTTTTTAGACAATTAAAACAAGGGAGGTAATCATAATGCATACTATGTATAATGTATGCACGGATATTCATTTCATATAATTTGTATTTATAACAGACGTACTTACAGATGCGTTAAAACCTTTGCATTTTTAAGTATCAAAGCTACATGACACTTAACGTCGTGTGGTATTGGTTCTTCTTTGTAATAAATAGTTACGTTTTACCAATTGAAACTAATACGTATGTAGTTAAGTCAGAAGTCTAGAATGTTACTATGTTTTATAGGAGAAAACTTATGTAGCTACTCAGTTTATGAAATGACGTCCCTTTGTGTCTCAAGCATCCATTTGTCCCTTTCTGATTGACCCTTTTTCGTGGTCAAGCGATTACCACTACTAATGATCTCGCTATATAAGTTGGCCATTCAGTCATAGTGTTTACAACTTTATTTTTACATGAAATTTAATGCAGATTAAACATTCTGCCTTTTCTGAACAATTTCCGAACGTATGGAACTGAAATCTCAACTCCAACAAGAGTGGATCACCTAGTAATTAAATGTTGATTATGTTTTTATTCCGTGATGTCAGCCATGTAAACATCGTCGAAATTTTTGCAGACAATATACCGAAATTCTACTAAAGTAGGAATTCGGTAGTGACAATTTTTGGACAATAAGTGGATGACGGAAATTGGAATCGTTGTCTTTATTTACAACTGGAAATATAGTTGGTAAAGTTATTTTTTTCGACGCTGAAATATAGTGTATTGACAAAATTTATCGGTTTTCAACCGCCATTATTGACTTATTATATAAACCAATTTACGTGCAGTCAGTGAAGTGTGAACCTAAAGCTGGCCAGTCCAGAAAACAAAACTACGGAAACGTTTTAGTGACTGCAACACTACCTCTAAGACGAATGTAGATTTGTGCACTTATCGGCTTCGTATCGGTGTATTTGGACATGGTCGTGGGTATATAGGCCATGCAAGTTAAAATAGATACTCCCCTTACACGAGTGGATCAGCTATTCACCTTAGAGCATGAATAATGGGCATTTTTTGTATAAGTATCTTCACTAACACTCTACTAGTACTGTATGCTTTTCATGGACTGTGTACATAAACAGAAAACATATTATTCGAATCAGATGGATGCCCAAATGTGGATTTTTTTTCGAGTCTGACAACATAAATGAACACCCAATGCCGACAGAGCATGTCACCCGTCACAATTTATAGCTCCCATGCTACTTATTTCGCACAAAAGTTGCTACTGTCGGCAGATGTTGAATTAAATCCTGGACCAGTCAATGATGATCAAACTGATACGATATTGGATGCCATATATTCGACACGAGACAGTCTACGCGCGGAAATACAAGATGTATTAAAGAAAGAAGTACATGATATAAAAGCTGACTTACAAAATGTACGTGAAACGTGTCATAAAGTACAAAATAAAACCTTGGAAATTGAAATTAAGCAACGTAATATGAATACAAGATTAGACCAAATGGAATCGGATATGGAAAATGTCAGATACGAGAAAGATATGCTACAACTTGACATTGATACTGTTATTATATTATATAACCATCACTCCAATCCTTCGGAAAATAACCAATTGATAATATTTTGTTGAATAATTTCGCGAAATAATGTATAAAAGAGTTCTCGCCATAAATGAGAAATTCATTTAAAACACCGTCCGGACAAGCACTACGCCCCAACGATAATTCCGATATAGCCTTTTTTTATTTCACTATACGATATCACACGATCAAGTTCTGCAAACATTATTTTAATTTCACCATTCACGTACATTCTATTAAAATGAAGTACATCTTCATCAGGTTGAAAAAAGGGATCGGTTGGATTATTTATAGCTTTAAAATATTCAGAAAAGGCATTAAAAGTTATAGAATTCGACGAGCTACAACGAGTACCTTCTTTTAATAACTTCCAATAAAGTTTAGCATTTTTATATTTGGCCTCCAGTAATTTTGTAGTTTATAATTTAGTTTTATTAAAATTAGAACGCCGCACACTGTTATTGTACAACTTACGCGCACGAACCATATTTAGTCTATTTACGTCTGACTTATCCCGCCTGTACATATTCAAAAAACGATAATAATCATGTCGATAAGAATTACCAAAGTTATCGAATTGGAACCGCGTTTTATGCTCATTATTACTATTGCGAAAATTATGTTGTCGCCCAAATAAAGGTTTACAAACATTACCTACTGCAGAAACGAAACTACTTATTGAGCTGTCTATATCGTCCGGTACAGTTGCATCGCATACATGCTGAGTTAAATTTTCAATACATGTAATAAATCCAGGCTCACTAATACCATTTTGAAAACTGGCCCTTTTCGTTCCATCCCATTTGTAGTAATCATTAGCATAAGTATAGTCATCAGTTATCTGATGATTCTTGTGCAATAATCTAATAATGTCCGTACAATAATCGTCTGGTAAAATGTTTAAATTCATTAAAAAATCATTGTCATCCGACACATAATCACAAAGTTGACCAATCCTAGCGTTTAAATCTCCTACAATCATGTAATAACAATCATTTGCCTCGCTATTTTGAATTTGTACAATATCATCCATTAATGTGTCAAAAACGTTCATATCTATAACACAATTTATATGACCGCGCCATCGAACCGTGAATGTAATAATATTTTAACTGAAGATTGGATTGAGCATTTTACTAAACTACTCAACCCTGATAAGGAGGATATGAACACGCACCAAGAATATACATACACATACGATACCCAACCAACAGATGAGGTAGAGTGTTATATATTCAATAGTGAAATAACAGATGACGAAGTGATTCGTGCCGTAAAATGTCTTCACAAAGGAAAGTCACCAGGTCCGGACTCATTGATCCCAGATTTTTTTATTTATGGTATAGATACTCTTTTGCCAATAATATGTAAGTTATTTGATAGAATTTTCGCAGGAGGTGAATACCCAATGTCATGGAGAGAATCGATTATAGTTACGCTACATAAAAAGGCAGTGTGGATGATGTTAACAATTACAGAGGCATTTCTTTACAAAATGTACTTTCAAAAATATATACATGTGTCTTGGTTAACAGGCTAAACGTTTTTACTCATGTCTATTCTAAGATTTCTGAAGCACAATGGATATTCCACTATTGAAAATGCATTTGTATTAAGAGCCATAATTGATAGATACTTGTCCAAAAAAGTTGGAAAATTGTACGTATGTTTTATTGATTTCTGTAAGGCGTTTGACACAGTCGATAGGAATATTTTATGGAGCAGGATACGTGCGAAAGGGGTTAACGGAAAACTGTTTTCAGCCTTACGAAATATGTACTGTACTGTGAAAACGTGTATATCAAATAGAGGAGACAAATCAAGTTATATAGACAGCACTATGGGACTCGAACAAGGTTGCTTGGCTAGTCCAATCTTGTTTTCATTATTCATTGACGATTTATCGGACGAACTCCAAAACAGTGGAAATTACGGTATCCAAACACTCCCTAATGTCATTGAACTATTTTTGCTTATGATTGATGACGACATCGCTTTGATGGCCGACATTGTCTGTGGACTACAAAAACAAATAAATATACTGGATAAGTTCTGTGATGAGCATCAAATGCAAGTCAATGAAAATAAGACAAAATTGTAGTTTTTAAGAAAGGTAATAAATAAGCTAGATCAGAGAAGTGGACATATAAGGGATACCATCTAGAAGCTGCAAATTCATATCATTATGTTGGTCTTAAATTCACCCAACAACTGTCTCTAAATACAATGGTAAATGACCTGGCGTGTAAAGGCAAACGTGTCCTGATTTCACTATTATCGAGATTATATACTTACCATGCTTTCTTCAAAATATTTGATGCCAAATTACTATATGGTTGCAAACTTTGGGGACTAGAACGCCACGAATACTTGGAACGGATTCAAACGTATGCTTGCAAACGTTTCATGTGTGCTGGTAAAAAGAGCTGCAATGCTGTTGTTTTAGGTGATTGTAAGAGGTACCCGCTGTACGTAGAAACATTGAAACGATGTGTAAAATATTGGGAAAAGCTATTACGTATGCCAGAATGTCGCTACCCAAAGATATGTTATAGAATGTTACTATACGAAGACTCAATTGGTAATACAAACTGGGTATCATCTCTCAGAAATTGTTTGCCAAGAAATGGATTTGGACATGTATGGCAAGAACAAAATGTAAAAAATATAGATTTGTTTATAAAATCCTTTAAAAGACGCCTCCTAGATCAATATCTACAGAACTGGCATGAGGATATAAATAACAGTCATAAACTCGTGCAGTACAAACTGTTTAAACATACTTCTGATTTTGAAACTTACCTGGATGTTATAGACATAAGAAAATTTAGACATATCATGGCAAACTTCCGAACGAGCGCGCATTGTCTAGAAATAAAACGAGGTCGATATAGTAATGTGGAAAGAGAAAGAAGACTGTGTATTTTGTGTGACAGTAATACTATAGAAGATGAATATCATTTTGTATTGAAATGTTCATGTTACTCTAATATAAGACGACAATATCTTCCGAGAAAGTTTTATACTCTAGCTACGTAAAATAAATTCACATTACTAATGGCATCAAAAAACATTGACATTAAAGAGCAACTTGCTACATATTTATACTATGCATTAGCACTTAGAAATCAACGGGCTATTGAACTTAAGGAATAGACTAATTATGTAATATATTGTTATGTATATGTACAAGTATGTACTTGTTTTTTTTTGTATTAATAATATAATATAACGCATGTTCTGACATCACCATTGTAACTAATTCTCTGTACATGTTTATGTAATGGGTCCGAGGCCTTAAATCAATAACATGATGATTATTATTATTCCAAAATAACAACAACAGAAACAAGGGGTGATTACGGAAAATCTAGCTTTTTATATATTTTCATTGATATTATTTTGAAAAAAATGTATAGCATAAGCTACACTGACCCAAAATGAAAACTTTACACTTTATTTTTTTGAATATTTGTTTTGTTAGTATATATGTTGTTGTAAGTGTTACACATGTTTATCACGATTTCATTGCGGATAACGATTATGCAATTGTTTTAAAAATCGCCGATATATTCATGCTGGACAAACAGGAAAAACGTTTTCCTTACTTTGCACGTGCGCAGCAGCATTGGTTTCACTTACAGGTTTTACACTGACAAGTAATCATTTGCAGCTTAGCACAGATAAAAAATATTGAATTTGTTTAACAAAAATCAATTGCATTTAGTGATGCCACGTCTTTCTGAAGATCAGAGAAACCAGGCTATTGGTATGCTCCGGGCGGGGTCAATGGTAAATAACGTAGCGCGTCTTTTTGGCTGCTCCAGACAGACTATTCTTATCTTGCGAACCGGTACAACACTACTGGATCTGTCAGAGATCGTGCAAGGCCTGGTCGCGTACGTGCTTCAACGTTACGTACTGATCGCGTTAACATGTTGACCCACCTACGCCAGGTCCGAGCATCAAATTGATACCATAAATGTCCTTCGAAATGCACTTGTGTTAGAATGGCAACGTATTCCAAACGCGGGTATACAACGTTACGTAAATTCAATGAGGCGACGTATTCTCCAATGCATTCGTAAAAATGGCGGTCACACTGGTTACTGATGCTTCTTATAAAATCACTCAGTCAGTACTTTGTTTTCTCCAAATGTTGTGTGATAATTTACATTTTTCTGGAATTTTCATTTCGACCCCTCTCCACTTAATTGTTCATAAAAAATATGCATTGTCTGATTCTTTTCAAGTAAATTACATAAACAAATTGATATTGCATTGAAGCTTCAATGAAAAAAACAATTAACCCCGAATATGCATTTATCAACAAAATATATACTTTTGAAATCGATGTAAAGTTTTCATTTTGGGTCAGTGTAGTATACTTTCACTCCTCTCCAAAATACTTTTGATATTAAAAAGTACTTAACAGAATGTTGTGTGCAATTACCGGAACGTACAACATCATCAAAAGTCGTTTTACATGTTCACATAAATGTGTATATTGATAAACTTGTCAACACTCATAACAATGCTATCGCCTTAAAATAGAAGTTTATATATTCTATCTAGTCGATGCAAAATTACTGTATACTAGTAGTCGGAAGCCAGACTAATAGGCCATCGATCATGCTAAAAGAGGTCTGCATGACGTTTATAGACCGGTGAGGGGATCTGACAACCTCACTTGCTACGCTTGATAGGTTCCTTCCCGAACACCTCAAAGGTCTATAAACACCAGTCACACATATTCCTCAAACGATATATATATTAAACATAAATGAAAACCACCCTGCGAACACAACGAAATTATCCAAAACATGCTTACCTATCACAATCCAAACATGTATCCTCCATCAGTAAGTTAAAAAATAGTGGGCTTTTTTTATTATACGAATGTTTATCAAACCGAAACAAACTACACAGTTCATACTAACATGACTTTATGTTTAGCGTCCTCAAGCGGGTAGGTTTTCGGCTGTCCGGTCGAAAAAATATGAAAAGGTTAGACGTACCAGAGGTGCGTTTTTAGAGGTAGGAAAAGTAGAATTCTACCTAGCGCTAGGTAGGGAAAGAGCGCTGCCGTTTCTCAAACGTAGGGAAAGTAGCACCTATCTTTAGATAGGTAGCGTGTTTTGACAGTGCTAGCTTTGCTAAACAAAATGGCGTCCATGCGGAACAGTGTCGTGTGGTCTGGCGCGCGCCATTTTGTAGCTAGCGAATCGTTCAAGCGTTTTTAGATGGCTACCTTTTCTACATTAGCTAACTTTTCTTGCTTATTTCCCCTACCTCTAAAAAACGCACCTCCGGTAATAATGTTAAATCATAACAACTTTGACCCATCTAGTCGATAACAATGTGTCAGGTTATCAAGAACCATGTTCAAAAGCTGATAGAAATCATTAAATCATCATATCTTCCTCTATTTTATTCTCTCTGGATCTTTCTTCCTACACTTACCCAAAATGAAAACTTTACACTTTATTGTTTTGAATATTTGTTTTGTTAGTATATATGTTGTTGTAAGTGTTACACATGTGTATCACGATTTCATTGCGGATAACGATTATGCAATTTTTTTAAAAATCGCCGGTATAATCATGCGTCCAAACAGATTAACCATGTACCATACTTTGCACGTGCGCATCAACATTGGTTTCACTTACAGGTTTTACACTGATAAGAAATTATTTGCAGCTTAGCACAGATAAAAAATATTGAATTGGTATAAAAATCAATTGCATTTAGTGATGCCACGTCTTTCTGAAGATCAGAGAAACCAGGCTATTGGTATGCTCCGGGCGGGGTCAATGGTAAATAACGTAGCGCGTCTGTTTGGCTGCTCCAGACAGACTATTCTTATCTTGCGAACCGGTACAACACTACTGGATCTGTCAGAGATCGTACAAGGCCAGGTCGCGTACGTACTACAACGTAACGTACTGATCGCGTTATCATGTTAACTCACCTACGAAGTCGTTTTTTACCAGCAACCATTACTGCTCGGCGTTACGGTGTTCATGCACAGACGATCTTAAACCGTCTGAGACAGAACCGTGTTCCTATTCGTGCTCGTCGTCCATATACTGGACAGATTTTGACAGCTCGTCACCGAGCTGCGAGTCTGTTATGGCACGACGTCATTTGCATTTCACGCGCAACCAGTGGAAATCGATACTTTTTAGCGATGAGTCACGGTTTACTGTCAGCCATGCAGATGGCAGAATACGCATGTATCGCCGTAGAAAGACTTGCAGATTGTTGTATTCAGGAGAGAGACAGATTTGGTGGTTGCAGTATTATGGTCTGGGGTGGGATAATGGGGAATCTGAAAACTGATCTGGTCATTATCCAAGGAAATCTCAATGCTCAAGGTTATATCAATGTTTTAAACAATACAATGATACCATTTATGCAAAAAAACGGACCTGGCACTCCCCAGCATAACAATGCAACGCCTCACAAGGCGCGTATAACTACACAATTCCTTGCTCAAAATAGTGTTAACGTCTCGCCTTAACCTGCTGTATCCCCATACTTGAACCCAATAGAACACATGTGGGATGAATTGGGTCGGAGAGCCAGGTCCGAGCATCAAATTGATACCATAAATGATCTTCGAAATGCACTTGTGTTAGAATGGCAACGTATTCCAAACGCGGGTATACAACGTTACGTAAATTCAACGAGGCGACGTATTCTCCAATGCATTTGTAAAAATGGCGGTCACACTGTTTACTGATGCTTCTTATAAAATCACTCAGTCAG
The DNA here is from genome assembly GCA_032209605.1 of Mactromeris polynyma. NCBI lineage: Eukaryota > Metazoa > Mollusca > Bivalvia > Venerida > Mactridae > Mactromeris > Mactromeris polynyma. Next base: position 10,494,661 of record JASFXZ010000012.1, read on the forward strand.
TACATAAACACATTGAAATTGCATTGAAGCTTCAATGAAAAAACAATTAACCCCGAATATACATTTATCAACAAAACATATACTTTTGAAATCGATGTAAAGTTTTCATTTTGGGTCAGTGTATATCTCTGTCTCTTAATTATTCTCTCTCTGTATCTTTCTCCTCTGTCTCTCCTGTCATCATGTCTCCCCCGTCTTAAAGAGGGAAATATGTTGTTTTTGCTCGGGCTGTCTGTCTGTCACAAATCGTGTCGGCTCCATAACTTTTGAATTGCCTGATGGATTTTGAAATGACCTGCAACAAATGTTCACCATATTGAGACAATGTGCAGAATGCATATTTCTGCCGGCTCAGTTAAGGACTTAGGGGTCAAAGGTCAAATGACTTTCGAAATAACTTTGGTACAAATGTTTATGATATCGAGATGATGTGCAGAGCACAGGTTTGAACAGCTTGTTTAATGGACATGTTCACACTTACAGGTCAAATGTCATATGACTTTTTTTCGTGTTTGCTCAATATCTTTTGAGAACAATTTACTTATCGACTGTCTTATCATGTGTATTGTTGTTTGTTCACTTCCAAATGCAAACACATTTGATACTATAGCATTATGTAATTGCTAAACAATAACAAATTGGCATCCTCCCGAAGGAGGGAGACATAGGGGTCAAAGGGTCGATACCTGTCAAGCAGGGTTTGATCTATAAATTCACATTTGATGTTAGTTTTGGAGCTTAATGAAAGAAGTAGTGATTAATATATGTTATAACAAAAGCAATAAGTTTACACTAAATGGGCATCCATAACAACAGGCAAATGTACATGTATTATTTATTTACAGGTTGAAAAAGAGATTACTACATTAATGGACAATTCATTGAAATATTTAAACCAACCAATGTATCAGTTTAGAGCTGCGTCTGTCAATCACCGCCTGGCTTCATTGTTTCATAATACACTGCGAGGTGATGTAAGTGTATTTTATACTATTCATGAACGTTTTCACAAACTAATACGAGACACTAAGCACAACACTATGGAGATAACATGTGTTTATGATTGTGATATAATATTACCATCCGTAGAAATAAGTTCATTTGTGGTACTGTGACTGACCCATTGAAATCAACTCTTACGTAAGATCTTTTGGTTCTTCCATTGAGGATGTTTTGTGTCTAAATATCTTTTTTGAAATATTTAATCAATCAACCTTCCAGTCCCAAAATATAGTGTCCAGACTTGACGATGTGGTATAAATAGATATCGATGTTATGAACTATGTTTTTCATGTAGGCCAATGCGTCTCTTCAGTTCTATTTAATCAGAATACCTCTCAGTTAGAATTGTAGAGAACACAAGATCATTGAATAAAATTCGAATTAATATTTAGAGTTATTATTAACTTTGAGCTGCTCGTTGGTGTGCGCGCTCCTGACCAATCAAATGAGCATACTTCAGCAGTGTATGTAATATTTTCTTATATTGTCCATTAAAGTTGATTATCATCAAAATATTATTGTATGGATTTGCTTTCTGCTGTGTGTGATGTTTGTGCCCATATTGTCTACACTGGAATCATTGTTTTAGCAGTGCACTGAAAAAGAAACATCTACGTATATTGGTAGAGAAGCATTATATCAAGTCAACTAAATTGTACCTACATATGGAATGTCATGTTGAATTTTTACAGGCACATCTTGAATACATAGCCATGCTGGAGAGTTCTCTCACTGGTAAACTTTTTGGGTTTTTTCGGTGCAGCCATACTAACATGGCTTTGTAATTTGCATATCAGTGTTGTGTAAACCAATCAAATCTTACGTTAACAACTAAACCAACTCCTCTTCAACCGAACAATGTTTGTAACCGTGACGCGGATTGGTTAACCTTTACGTTACCATTCCGAAATCCACTAAATTTCGGTGAATTTACCATAATCCATTTTGGATCTGGAGTGACCAGCAATTGTAACATTTCTGCAGTTTTTGTGTTGCACAACAAATCTTAACCTTCAAATTGCGCCGATCGTCTTTTTTCAAGATATTTCTTCAAGAGTTTGTGTTGTATTTGAACAGTATTTTAGTTTTGTGTCCGTGGTTAATTGAACGTACATGTGTTCCTGGGTAAAAAATCAAGTACTAACCAGGCCCCAATCTCTCAAAGCATCATAAATAGAAATCTCAGCTCAATATGAGATTTTGCTCAAAATAGAGACTGAGATTGAGACAAATCTCATTTGAATCTCTTGAATCGTTTTGGAGAAAAAACTCATCCCATCTTTTTCGTTTTTTGTAATACAGTTTATGAGTCCGGTCTCAGATGAGGAAAATCTCAATGATTTGAGATAATATTTGAGCTGAACTTAAACTCAAATTGAGATGTTCCGGTTATCAGGACCTGATCTTTCTTGATAAACTTACAACTTCCTCACATGACCTTACATGACCCCACATGACCCCACTTGAATCCACATGACCCCACTTGAATCCACATTACCCCACATGACCCCACATGACCCCACTTGAATCCACATGACCCCACATGACCCCACTTGAATCCACATGACCCCCGCTGACCCCACATGACCCCACTTGAATACACATGACCCCACTTGAATACACATGACCCCACTTGAATCAGATTTGGAGGATTTTCTATTCTCTACTATGTGTGGAAACGTTTGAAGTATCATCTCTCTATCACAAAGTGATTGATTATGTGCTTTTAAATTTCAGGTCAAACAAATACAAAACGTCAGAAAGTTCTGTCCCAGATTCGTGTATGTTTTAGTGGATGTAAGGACTCAATTAAAGGCATGTCTGTACAGTTGATTAAGTCTGAATCACGAAGTATCCTTGTTGAAGGGAAAACCATCTTGGATATAGTGGAATCTCGTCTACAGTTCACTCTCCAATAATTGTTGAAGATATTTTCAGCATTACAGAAAAATATGTAAGTATTTGAGACTGTCACAATATTAATTATCCACTGTACATTTATGATACCCTGGCAATGTCTCAGTGAATGTATCATATACAGTATATTGACAATGTCTCAGTGAATGTAACATATACCATATATTGACAATGTCTCAGTGAATGTAACATATACCGTATACTGGCAATGTCTCAGTGAATGTAACATATACAGTATACTAACAATGTCTCAGTGAGTGTATCATATACAGTATATTGACAATGTCTCAGTGAATGTAACATATACAGTATATTGACAATGTCTCAGTGAATGCAACATGTACAGTAATGTCAGTGAATATTAAAATTGTTGTAGATATTTGTATGTGATACACTATCAGAAAGAAACATAAACTTTATATATTGTTCTGACAGATATTTTATTGAGCTCATAACATTGAAAACATAGCAAACGTGTTACATTATCTAATAGAGAATGCATTTGAATGCTTGAATTATTCAATACATACTATTATTTATTTTGTTTTGGTGTTACGCATTCTTACAAAGTTTATGGCCAAATATGTAAAATCAGTGAGAAATTAACAAAAAACATGAGATCGAGTAAAATCTGTATGACAAAATCACAGTTCAATAATAGGATATAATATAATGTTTTATTTCTTGTAAAATAATAAGCTTGTGAAACATGATGTCAGACACAGTTTGTAAAGTTTGCTTTGATTTTGTAATGCATCAATATATCATTCCATTGTCTATACAACTCTTCACTCGGCATCTTCCATAGTCGTCTCAGAATAGGCCACCCTTTGTTAGACGTGTTGAGGCAGTATACATTTGAAGGATCTTTCATGTGCTCGTAAGCACCGTATGTGAATGACTGAGCCATCCTTGCACATATACACACTTTTAGGACATCACAATCCGCTGCTGTTAAATTGTTCACATTTAAATATCCAGCTAATGTATGCCCTCCGACTTCTATAACATCCAGTTCAGTGTTTTCTATCATCATATAAGCGATAGCTATAGCTATTTCATACACTGTTAGTTCATCGACCAAGTCACCAAAATCTAGTACACCATGCACATGGTATGAGTGTTGTTCTTTCTGATCATCAGATGCCTTGGTAGCTTTAACGATTATATTTGCTTCATTCAGATCAGCATGTATAACTCCTAAAATAGACAAACTGTTGTGCAATTTCAATAAAAGATGGACATGGAGAATGATCAAATTTTAAAACCTACAGCAAGTGAATGTATATGATGGTCAGAAGCGCACATGACATTAAATGAATACTTTACTGCTATCTTCAACATTGGCTAGAGTTTTTGGTAAACAAGAATTTGTTTATGGAAAAAAGACCATGTCCTGAAAAATGCGATGGGAAATATTTTATTACAATAAAACTGGACATTGGACATTTTAGTTTAGACAGTGAGTGGAATTCAGAGGTTTATTGTGCATTATTCCAGGTTAATACCTCGGGACAAGCTAGTGTTGTCTATAACATCGGATGTAAATGTTTTAACAACTTCTTTCACAAGTTGCTTGTCATCCTCATCTTCTATACTATTGATCTTGTCTCCAAGTGTCTCTACTTCACGCAGGTTCCAGTGTCTCGAGTGATTCGCCAAACCAGGGTGGTGAAAATTCTAAAACAAGCAAAATGATTATAATTATATCTTATTAATGTTACAATCAAAAGGAACTCTCAACATTTTACATACGATTAATGTTGCCATCTCTACTCTTTTCAAAAGTAGGGATAAAGTGTTATGTTTTAAAATAAAGTATGGCAAAAGTTGGGATTTTATTGCCTAAAAGTAGGAATAGACGGGATGATTCCTTACTTTTAGAATATTAAAAATGGTACACTGTACACTACACTGTTCATTTTCCATGATTAGACCTCCGTGCTTCATGCTCTGACAACAATATTTTGAGTCAACACCTCAGATTTGAAAAAGTAGGGTCAGTAGGGCTCTTTCAGGAATAAGTACGAAATGTAGGAAAAGTACTTGACAGTCTGTTATAACATACAATGAAGTAAACCATCCAAAATTATTGTTTATGGTACGTCTACTCACAATATTGTTGGTTGATAACTAGGTCTAAATATTATATTTTTCAAGATTGTTCTGTTTACACATAATGTAATGGGAAAGTCCAATAAATTATGTATCTGACATGGAAAGCCAAAACCATCGAGTCAGAGCAGCACAATTAATTCAGCTTTTCCGATGGCCCCCTATTTTAGTTACATTGTCGTATACAAAATGTTATAAGGAAGTCCAAGTTGTGTGGAATAAATTGTCGGATACCACACCTTATTTCTACTCTCGAAAGATAAATGCTGTGAAACGGAACAGTCAATTGTAGGTATATAACTATGTTTAGAATACAGTTTTGGGAACCATGTGTGTGAATTCCTGTAACATTCCATTGCTTCGCACCTCAAGCGCCTTGTCTAACTTCCCTGCTAACTGACCAACTTGAAAACACAGCTGCTGAGTGTAGGTTTTCCCTTCCAGTAATTCTCCAGGTATAAAATGAAACAATCGCACCAAAAACATACATTCTGTATCTCCTGTAATGAAAAACCACAAAACGTAAGTATACACTCCCACAGTATGACAAATAACAAGAGGGCTTGGGTGGCCCTGTATCGCCCACCCGAGTTCTAAGTTTTTAACTTGACCTCGATTTCATGGAGACTGTTATTTTGAACAATGTTTGCGATGAGCAAACTATTATGTAGTCATATTATACATTATGTTTAAATTTCATAACGATTGCATAAGAAGTTTGGTTATGTGACGATTTTGACCAATTCAAGGGTCATAACTCAATGGTTATTTGAGCAATCATGCCTATTATCGACCTTGAACGAGATTGTGAGGCAGCACACCTTATATATTGTGAGGCAGCCCATCTTATGATTAAGTGTCATGGATAATACTCTACAAATGGCGTTTCCAATGTTTTAACTGGCCAATTGCTGATGATGGACGAAAACAGACAAAAGGGCAATAACAACTACAGGTAATCAGCACCTTGTGTGCATGAGAGTAAATGAAAGGAAGCTTTTACAAAGCCTGGTCCGGGCTTAGATTATTGTCTGAAATTTAATTACGTGTCGGAACTTCAATGTGCAAAAACATATTCATATATACGCAATTCACGATTACTTAAATGCTAAGCAATTGCGCACATGATGTGGAACTTTGTATAAAAAGATACAATAAGTGTTTTTGGCGTTTCCCAGACCGTCTCTAGGAATTGACCCTGAACCAAATCTGGTTGGCTTTTCTTTGCGTGGTACTTATATCTGTCAGCAACTGGTACAGAAAAACATTTAAAACACCCACCTACTCCATATATGATCAGTAGGTATACCAAATACGAACAATTGATCAACGACGGCTTAGTACGACGATGGTAAAATGGGATAATGTGATGTGAGATAAATTCAGATTAACAGATAATGCAACATTGGTACCAAAACCATTCCATCAGAATATAAACAATAAGAACGGTAAACATTATGTACATGTATCTGATCATTGCACACTAATTATTATATGAGCTACGTCATCAAGAGGCCCGAAAACAATTCAATGCACCGATCATTGATTTGAGGGCAAACCTAGGCGTTTCAAACAAACTTAGATTTTTTTATTGATTTTTTTGAAAAAAATTGTGGTCGGGGGGGGGGGGGGGGTTGTTAACGTTCGCCATGATTAAAGTTATAACAGGCATTGACAATATTTTCTCCAATTTGAACAGAACAGAACATTTTATTTGTTTTGACTTGTACATAAAACACATACAAAATACAAATATGCAATACATCCCATGAGAACATGAATCGAACGGAAGAGAAAAAGAAAACAAGGGGAATTATAACAAGTTTTAGAGGACAAACAAATCATATGACGTTATTAAGGACAAAAGAGAAAATATGAATTAATGGCAAATATTGTTTGAAGGTGCCATCGAATTATGGTAATGTTCAAGCATCTTTTATAAACTTAGCTACGTTGCATAATGTTACTTTGTTTTTACACAACTTGAGCAACTCAAGAAATTTGAACATTGACGGCTTTTTACAGTAGTAGTTAGGGATATATTTTCGACGTAAATCGTTAAAAGATGTGCATAAACATATACAATGAGAGTCTCGCCAGGCCTGCCAAAAGTCCTGAAAGTCGGAAATCACTCACAGTCTTCAATTTGCCAACCACCCAATCGACGGGACAGACCATTCATAAGTGACAAAACGGGATAGAGTTTTGAATGATTTCTGATAAACTTATCAATAACTGATGCAATAATAAATACACATTAAATTTACTCGTTACCTGATTGACATTTGAGTTTCTCTAATGAAAAGAACTCTCCTTGCATGTTAGGGATCGGAAATGAAGTCTGAATTCCAGCCTTGCAGACTGCTTCAATCGCGCCGTGCATTGCCCCTATGTAAATGAATTTGGCATCAACAAATTAGAGAAATGATAATATGATGATGTATAACAAAGACAAGCTTCGATCATTATACGCGTCATTTAATTGCACCCGATATACGGACTAAATAACAGCTCATACACGGACTAGATTACCACTGATTTACGGCTTACGGAGCATACATCTCTCAACTTATCCGTTGTATTCGTTGCAGTAGTAAGACGGACATTTATAGTTATCAATATTTTGTTGGTGTCCTTAAACAAGAGGAATGGCTTATAGTTTGCAGATTTCATGCTGATGTTAAATGTTTAATATTAGAAACGGGTATTATTTTACCACCCAATTACAAATGATATATAAAATTAGTAAATTTAAAAAACGTGTATGCAATAAACTAATAACTGTTACATTAAAAACCCGACTTAATAGAAAACTACTTCATTGTACATTGTCTCAACCAATGATTGACAGATTTACTGTTCAAGTTATCTTTCAACTTCACTTTTCCTAAAATACGTACCAATAAAGCCCTCCTTCTGAGAGTCCAATGAGTTGAGAATTTTGAGCACATACCCGTCACCAGACACATTAGAAATATGAGCATTTGAAGATGTTTTCTCTACATATACGCGGATGTTGATGTCGTCATAACTGTTGAGTTTCGACTGATCAGTTACACAGAGTCCATAGAGACGTTGTACAATGCTTTCTACGTCAGCATTTGAAACATATGCTCGCACAGCTGTCATCATGTAGATTTAACCCGGATGTTTACAAATGCTTAAAAGTAAATAAGTCACAAGCTTGATAGGACTTTGAGTTATAGATACGTGTTATAATCTGTAAAAAGAATAAATGTCGGATCATAAATTTCTGCCAGCATATTTTACGCCTAATGTAGAAACATGCATTAAGCCAACTCACTACTATACATTGTGTACATCCATTGGTATTGCATGCAATGGTGCTGCAATTAAATATCTATCTACGCCACCAGGTGTCGGGTTTCCGACGATTAAAACAAGGGAAGTAATCATAATGCATACCAAGTACAATTTATGCACGGATTTTCCATGCAATAAACATTTCTTGTACAGATGCATAAAACCCTGTGCATGCTTACATATCAAAGGTTTTGTTTCTTCTTTGTAATAAATAGTTTTACAAAAAAAGATACATGTTTTACGAATACGTTTTACAAATTTAAACTAATACGCATGTAGATAAGTCAGACGTCTGCAATGTTACTATATGTTTTATAGGAGACAACTCATTTTTATGAAATAACGTCACATTGCGTCTCAAACATCCATTTGTCCCTTTCTGATTGGCCCATTTTCGTGGTCAAGCGATTACCAATACTAATGATCTAGCTATGTAAGTTGGCCATTCAGTCAATGTGTTTACAACTTTACCTTTACATGAAATTTAATGCAGATTAAACATTCTGCCTTTTCTGAAGAATATTCGAACGCATGAAACTGAAATCTCAACTGTGACTTGAGTGGATCGCCTGGTAATTAAATGCTGATTTAATCTGATATCAGTCAGTGGAAGAAATGAATTGCAGTGTACCATAATCGTGGTCGGTCAGTCAACGGTTGTCATTGGATAGCAAGTTATGTGGACAAGCCAGTGTTAACAATACTGGATATTGGATAAGCAGAAGTAAAAACTCGTACCTAAATATGATCTAGTTAAGGCGATATAGGCAGAAGAAAATACCCTTATTTGCTTTTTAGCAATAATTATCTTACTACGTGTACATTATATAGCAAGATGAAATGTATACTGTTTTATCGTTATACAGTCCTTTAACTAATACTCCTATAATTTTGTAAAAATGTTGAAAAACAATGAAGTTATTTGAACTTTTGGTACTGACAAATTGTACATGTTGTCCGGTAAATCAGGCTAAATGCACAAGCGTTAATTTTGCAGAAGAATCACGTGTATACAAAGATAATAATTAAATCTCCCTCATGCTATCGAGATTATTTTTTTTAAACACATAAAATTAAGTTTTTATTCCAAAATAACAACAGTAGAAACAGTGGGTGAGTACGGAAAATCTAGATTTGAAGTAAACTATTTTATCTAGTCGATTCAAAACTATACTGAAGTCGGAAGCTAGACTAATAGGCCATACTGAAAGAGGTATGCATGACGTTTATAGACCGGTGAGGGGATCTGAAAACCTCACTAGCTACGCTTGATAGTTTCCTTCCCGAACACCTCACAGGTCTATAAGCACCAGTCACAAATCTTCCTCCAACAAGTTCTATATTAAACATAAATGAAAACCACCCAGCTTACATAACGAAATTATCCAAAGCATGCTCACCTACCTCAATCCAAACGTGTATCCGCTTAATTAAGTTCACGAGTGGGGGGCGTTTTTTCTTTACAAATGTTATCAAACCGAAACAAACTACACAGTACTGAGCATAAGTCCATACTTATGTAACAGCGTGCTGTTAGTTATAAGTTTATATTGCATCATTATATACTGTTAAACCTCCTATACTTTACATAAACTCTACACAGTAAATTAACCAATCAAATCATCCCACATGTCATATTTTCTATATAAATACCAAGTTTTACTCTTTATTCTCTCTCTTGGGTACTGACCACGGTCAGTATTATGATGATAGTCAGAAAGCTTGCATGTTATCAATTAATTTGAGGGGGGAAGCTCAAAGATTGCTTTCAACATTAAGTCAAAATAAATTAAGTAACTTCTTTGAAATTAAACGTGTATTGACTCAGCGACTGAGCATGAACTAGCGTATCGTTGTGAATTTCGTAATAGAAAGAGGAATAAGGGTGAATCTGTATCAGATTTTGGTTATGCATTGCGAAGGCTAGGGCAAAGAACATTTCCTGTCATGCCAAGTGTTGCGCTTGAATCATGTATCATTGATCAATATTTTCATGGCTTAGGTAACTTTGAATTGCAAAAACATGTACAGTTTTCCTATTCCACTACTTTAGACATAGCTATTAGTGCCGCCGTGGAATATACTGCATTGCAAGGGCCTCTTGATAAAGTTTCGAAACCAATTGATGAAGAACTATCAAGGGGAACAACTCATTCAATAAATGAACATGTAGTTTCCTCCCTTAGACCCTCAAACATAAAAACTGATTGTAGTCTTGAAGACTTGCAGCAAATGCTTTCGTCGTTACTTGACCAAAAGTTAGAGCAAAAACTGACTGAAAAATTGTCATCATTACAATTTAATTGTTCGAATGTTAGTGATGGAAGACAGTCCCCATTTAATGGTTATAACCAGACTCACTACAATTCTAAGGGTGGTAATCAGCCTGTAAATAATGCACAGCAAAGTACCCTTAGTATGTCTGGATATCATGATGGGTCAGACAGAAATACTCAAATGGGAAACAATAACACTAGACTTAGTTATACGGATATTATTTGTACCTATTGCAACCGGAAAGGACATATTGAGAGTAGGTGTTACGGAAAACGAGATGCATTGGCTCAGGAAAACTAACTTTGACTGAGGTTGAAGCCAAAACTTCCGTGCATAAATATCATACAATATGTGGAAATTGTAAAGATGGATTGAATATATTGGATCCTTCCAATAAATGTGTAGAACAATGTGTCTTTAGAGTAAGATCACTGATAAATGATTATGATAATAAATCCATTCTTTCAATAATGAATGTGAGTGATAATCCAGTAAATTCGTGCCGGATATGGACACGAGGAGGTTTCTGGTTTGTTTGTTTCATCGGGTTTAACGCCGTTTCTCAACGATATTTCAGTTATATACGGCGGCCGGTTCACCTAACCAGTTTTTCCTGGACTGAATCCTTACCAGTACTAACTTACCCTTCCACAAGGAGCCGGCAACTTCTCCACATGTCAAATTTGCATGGAAGGGTATGACCTGCCGCGACCGGGAATCGAACCCAGATCGCCGGGTTACAAGTCCAGCGCACTAACCACTGGACCACGGCCACGGCGGAGGTTGCTGGAGCTGGAAACGAAAAAGAAAGAAAAATAGAAAACTCTAAAAATCAATGGTAGCCAATTGTTATTTTACAGTATTTGTTGATTTGTTCTGTAATGAATTTGGTACACCACTGGAAGAGTATGTAGGTGTACACAGTTTTGTGTATACAATCATATTTCATCATCATACCTGTTATAAAGTTTAATTACTATTGACTTCTATTGAGAAAGTCACATTTGTTTAATGAACTTGTGTTTTATCAAAGTTAACTAACATAATGTGTTAAATTGAACTTATATGCGATGTTGATATGTAATTCAATTAAGTGAGAGATGAATTTAAAGTTATATTTAAATAGTTAGTTTAGTTTGTAAGTGTATGTACTTACTATAAACTTGATGTCCAAGTTTAATTAATTGTGTATTGTTTGAAACTTAATGTACAAGTTTAATTGATTGTGTATTGTTTGAAACTTGATGTACAAGTTTAATTAATTGTGTGTTGTTTGAAACTTGATGTACAAGTTTAATTAATTGTGTATTGTTTGAAACTTGATATCCAAGTTTAATTAATTGTGTATTGTTTGAAACTTAATGTACACGTTTAATTGATTGTGTGTTGTTTGAAACTTGATATCCAAGTTTAATTAATTGTGTATTGTTTGAAACTTAATGTACACGTTTAATTGATTGTGTGTTGTTTGAAACTTGATGTACAAGTTTAATTAAGTGTGTGTTGTTTGAAACTTGATGTACAAGTTTAATTGATTGTGTGTTGTTTGAAACTTGATGTACAAGTTTAATTAATTGTGTATTGTTTGAAACTTGATGTACAAGTTTAATTAATTGTGTATTGTTTGAAACTTGATGTACAAGTTTAATTGATTGTGTATTGTTTGAAACTTGATGTCCAAGTTTAATTAATTGTGTATTGTTTGAAACTTGATGTACAAGTTTAATTGATATTGTGTGTTGTTTGTTGCTAAAATGTAAATAATGCTAAAACCTGTGTACATGAGACATTTGTGAGAACATACTGTATTTGGATTTGCAATGTGACATTTAAGTACTAATAGTGATACGGAAAGCAGCAGTAACATTATACATGCATCAACGAGACCACTTGTGAATGACTTTATACTTTATAGAACTGAGTGTATTGTATATCTATGATAACTATTGGTTACTTGTATAAATAAGTATATTGTTTACTTACAATGCTGAATCTATTTTACATCCACATTCCTTGTTTTTTGTTTGTGAAAAATATACTAAATACTTATAGATCTACTTACATTTTAGAGTTACATTCTTCTTTTGTTTTTCTTTACTTTAAATTGTAACATTCAGTTTATTTCAAGGAGGGGTGACTTTCAGTTATGATAGAGCTTTACTTATAGTTAAGTTACATGTTGTTTTTTTTCTCTTTTTTGTTGTTTTTTTAAATGTAACACGTCACTCTTATTTTTCAAGGAGGGAGGAATGTAACAGCGTGCTGTTAGTTACAAGTTTATATTTCATCATTATATACTGTTATACCTCCTATACTTTACATAAACTAAGTCATCCGTAAATATATAGCTACACAGTCAAGTAACCAATCAAATCATACCACATGTCATATGTTTATATAAATACCACCAAGTTTTACTCTTTATTCTCTTTACAGTCTTTCGGACGAGACTTTAAAAACCGAGGTCCCGTGTATGATGCTTTACATCGAGCACGTAAAAGAACCAGGGGTGCTTCTGGAACTGGGGCATCTTCTGTATCATGCACTATCCTCCAAATCTAATATGACTAACATTCTTCCGGAGGCGTCGCCCATGTGGGAAACCGGTGGCGACGATAAATAAAAGCATATACAACAACATCTTTATTCTCTCTTTTTAGCGGATCCGTGGTCCAGTGGTAACGCGCTGAACTTGTAATCCAGGGATTGCTGGATTGATTCCCCGCTCCATCACTGACCGTACTAACAGTCTTTCGGACGAGACTTTAAAAACAGAGGTCCCGTGTATGATGCTTTACATCGAGCACGTAAAAGAACCTTGAACTGGGGCATCTCCTGTATCATGCACTATCCTCCAAAAATCTAATATGACAAACATTCTTCTGGAGGCGTCGCCCATGTGGGAAACCGGTGGCGACGATAAATAAACGCAAATACAAACAAATCTTTATTCTCTCTTACGTGCGCTCAACCAATTTTAATCTCATTGATCTCGGTGTGTAGCTATCTTTGGATTCAAAATTGACATATATTTGGTATAAGCTCGTAGATAAATTATCAACAAGACAAATTTACCCTTTTAGACTCTAAAACCAATTTAACGACATGCGGGGTACATGTCGGGGTCAACAAAAATGCCTATAAAGTACCTAGCTGTACATGGTGACTGATGACCTTATAAACAAAAATAACGAACGACAAATATATATAATCTCTGTAGCGGATCCGTAGTCCGGTGGTAATGCGCTTGGACTTGTAATCCTGGGATCGCAGGTTCGATTCCCCGCTCCATCACTGACCGTACTAACAGTATTTCGGACGAGACTTTAAAAACCGATGTCCCGTGTATGATGCCTTACATCGAGCACGTAAAAGAACCAAGGGTGCTTCTGGAACTGGGGCATCTTCTGTATCATGCACTATCCTCCAAAATTCTAATATGACTTACATTCTTCCGGAGGCGTCGCCCATGTGGGAAACCGGTGGCGACGATATATAAATGCAAATACAACAAGTATTCTCTCTCTCTTGCATATTGCATTTACAAACCCTTTAGCTTAGAGCGTTATTTTGTGTCATATATTTATCATATCTGTACTAGTCTTGGGTGATTTGATTTGAGTTAGTTAAATTGGAGAGTTGCTGTCGTAATAATTATAATTGATTTGACTGATACCAATTGCATTCCTGTGTATCTTGTATTGAAAATATATATATAAATAAATAGTAGGGAATAGTATATAAATACATATTAAGGGTTCTTATTTCTATTGAAGCGTTCAATTTATTGTGTTTGAAAACTATTATACTTTTATATTTACACGAGTTGGCATTGCCACTGAAATACCTGGTATTGACAGTATACAACCATCAATGTCATACACACACAGATTCGATCGAGTCTGGAGGAAGTGTGTCTTTATAATCGACCACAACAGTACAGTTGAATAGTTATACATATACGATCACGACGAGAATTACATTGTTTGGAGGCCAATATTAAAATATACACAGCGATTTCATTCACATTAGTGTATACACTACATATTATATGAACAACACACATACGACAGAAGACCACTCCGTTACACTTACATCAATCTATGTTTAGCGTCCTCATTTTCGGCAGTCTGGTCGAATTAGTATGAAAAGGTCAGTCGTAACCGTAGATTATGTAAATTTTAACAACATTGACCCATTTAGCCGATAGCAATGTGTCCGGTTATCACGGACCATGTTCAAAAGCTGATAGAAATCATTAAATCTAGTCATTTACTTGGTACTTTGTAGGGATGTTTTTTGTTTACTACATGTGTAGTACTTTTACGTATTCTATTTCTTGATGTATGTCTGTTGGTGTGGGAAGAAAGATGTTGATACAAGAGATAAATTGTGTTTTTATCAACACTTGTTTGTTTTTTCCCGCCCTGTCTAAGGTTTCGAAAAGTGAACCTGACGCTAAACAAAGATAGACTTTGGTATGGCCTAACGATCTGTCAGTATACACAATTAGGGCAATATATCTGGAGCGTAGCTGTTTGTAACTGATTTAAACGTCGGTATTACTATAGTGCAATTAGATTGACCGCGAACAGGTGTATGTGATAAGATTGTTTCTAGAACGAGGTAGTGTGATAAGATTATCTCTAGAACGAGGTAGTGTGATAAGATTGTCTCCAGAACGAGGTAGTGTGATAAGATTGTCTCCAGAACGAGGTAGTGTGAAAAGATTGTCTCCAGAACGAGGTAGTGTGATAAGATTGTGTCCAGCACGAGGTAGTGTGATAAGATTGTGTCCAGAACGAGGTAGTGTGATAAGATTGTCTCCAGAACGAGGTAGTGTGATAAGATTGTCTCCAGAACGAGGTAGTGTGATAAGATTGTGTCCAGCACGAGGTAGTGTGATAAGATTGTCTCCAGAACGAGGTAGTGTGATAAGATTGTCTCCAGAACGAGGTAGTGTGATAAGATTGTGTCCAGCACGAGGTAGTATGATAAGATTGTCTCCAGAACGAGGTAGTGTGATAAGATTGTGTCCAGCACGAGGTAGTGTGATAAGATTGTAGTGTGATAAGATTGTCTCCAGAACGAGGTAGTGTGATAAGATTGTCTCTAGAACGAGGTAGTGTGATAAGATTGTCTCCAGCACGAGGTAGTGTGATATGATTGTCTCCAGCACGAGGTAGTGAGACATGATTGTCTCCAGAACGAGGTCTTGTGATGTGATTGTGTCTAGAAAGTGGTAGAACGATGTGATTGTATCCAGAACGAGGCAGTGGAATATTATTTTATCAAGAACGAGATGATGTGGTGTGATTGTGTCTAGAACCAGGAGATGTGGTGTGATTGTTTCCAGAACGAGGTGATGTGGTGTGACTGTGTCCAGAACGAGGTGATGTGGTATGATTGTGTCCTGAGCGAGGTGATATTGTGTGATTGTCGCCAGAACAAGGTGGTGTAATTGTATCCTGAGCGAGGTGATTGTGTTCAGAATAAGGTGGTTGTGTCCTGAACGAGGTGATGTAGTGTAATTGTGTCCAGAACGGGTTGGTGTGGTGTGATTGTGTCCAGAACGAGGTGGTGTGGTGTAATTGTGTCCAGAACGTGAGGGAGTGGTGTGATTGTGTCTAGAACGAGATGATGTGGTGTGATTGTGTCTATAACGTGAGGGTGTGGTGTGGTTGTGTATAGAACGTGAGGGCGTGGTGTGGTTGTGTCCAGAACGAGGTACTGTGGTGTGGTTGTGTCCTGAACGAGGTGATTGTGTCCTGAACGAGGTGATGTGGTGTTATTGTGTCCAAAACGAGGTGATGTTTGTGTGATTGCATCCAGAACGAGATGGTTTGGTGTGATTGTGTCCAGAACGTGAGGGTGTGGTGTGATTGTGTCCAGAACGTGAGGGTGTGGTGTGGTTGTGTCCAGAACGAGGTGATGTGTTGGGATTGTGTCCAGAACGAGTTGATGTTTGTGTGATTGCGTCCAGAACGAGATGATGTGGTGTTATTGTGTCCAGAACAAGGTGATGCTTGTGTGATTGCGTCCAGAACGAGATGATGTGGTGTGAGTGTGTCCAGAACAAGGTGATGTTTGTGTGATTGCGTCCAGAACGAGATGATGTGGTGTGATTGTGTCCAGAACAAGGTGATGTTTGTGTGATTGCGTCCAGAACGAGATGATGTGGTGTGATTGTGTCCAGAACGTGAGGGTGTGGTGTGGTTGTGTCCAGAACGTGAGGGTGTAGTGTGGTTGTGTCCAGAAAGAGGTGATGTGGTGGGATTGTTTCCAGAACGAGGTGATGTGGTGGGATTGTGTCCAGAACGTGAGGGTGTAGTGTGGTTGTGTCCAGAACGAGTTGATGTGGTGGGATTGTGTCCAGAACGAGGTGATGTGGTGGGATTGTGTCCAGAACGAGGTGCTGTGGTGGGATTGTGTCCAGAACGTGAGGGTGTGGTGTGATTGTGTCTAGAACGAGAGGGTGTGGTGTGGTTGTGTCTAGAACGTGAGGGCGTGGTGTGGTTGTGTCTAGAACGTGACGGCGTGGTGTGGTTGTGTCTAGAACGTGAGGGCGTGGTGTGGTTGTGTCTAGAACGTGAGGGTGTGGTGTGGTTGTGTCTAGAACGTGAGGGTGTGGTGTGGTTGTGTCTAGAACGTGAGGGTGTGGTGTGGTTGTGTCCAGAACGTGAGGGTGTAGTGTGGTTGTGTCCAGAAAGAGGTGATGTGGTGGGATTGTTTCCAGAACGAGGTGATGTGGTGTGATTGTGTCTAGAACGTGAGGGTGTGGTGTGGTTGTGTCTAGAACGTGAGGGTGTGGTGTGGTTGTGTCTAGAACTTGAGGGTGTGGTGTGGTTGTGTCCAGAACGTGAGGGTGTAGTGTGGTTGTGTCCAGAAAGAGGTGATGTGGTGGGATTGTTTCCAGAACGAGGTGATGTGGTGGGATTGTGTCCAGAACGTGAGGGTGTAGTGTGGTTGTGTCCAGAACGAGTTGATGTGGTGGGATTGTGTCCAGAACGAGGTGATGTGGTGGGATTGTGTCCAGAACGAGGTGTTGTGGTGGGATTGTGTCCAGAACGTGAGGGTGTGGTGTGATTGTATCTAGAACGAGAGGGTGTGGTGTGGTTGTGTCTAGAACGTGAGGGCGTGGTGTGGTTGTGTCTAGAACGTGAGGGTGTGGTGTGGTTGTGTCTAGAACGTGAGGGCGTGGTGTGGTTGTGTCTAGAACGTGACGGCGTGGTGTGGTTGTGTCTAGAACGTGAGGGCGTGGTGTGGTTGTGTCTAGAACGTGAGGGTGTGGTGTGGTTGTGTCTAGAACGTGAGGGCGTGGTGTGGTTGTGTCTAGAACGTGAGGGTGTGGTGTGGTTGTGTCTAGAACATGAGGGCGTGGTTTGGTTGTGTCTAGAACGTGAGGGCGTGGTGTGGTTGTGTCTAGAACGTGAGGGCGTGGTTTGGTTGTGTCTAGAACGTGAGGGTGTGGTGTGGTTGTGTCTAGAACGTGAGGGTGTGGTGTGATTGTGTCTAGAACGAGATGATGTGGTGTGATTGTGTCTAGAACGTGAGGGTGTGGTGTGGTTGTGTCTAGAACGTGAGGGTGTGGTGTGGTTGTGTCTAGAACGTGAGGGTGTGGTGTGGTTGTGTCTAGAACGTGAGGGCGTGGTTTGGTTGTGTCTAGAACGTGAGGGTGTGGTGTGGTTGTGTCTAGAACGTGAGGGTGTGGTGTGATTGTGTCTAGAACGAGATGATGTGGTGTGATTGTGTCTAGAACGTGAGGGTGTGGTGTGGTTGTGTCTAGAACGTGAGGGTGTGGTGTGGTTGTGTCCAGAACGAGGTGATGTGGTGGGATTGTGTCCAGAACGAGGTGATTGTGTCCAGAACGAGGTAATGTGTTGAAATTGTGTCCAGGATGTGTTAAAATAAGATGATTATGTATTGTTATACAATTCAAGATATACGCATCATAATACTGTTGTTTTTGACTTCCTCATTCTCGCACGAGCATGGTAACGATTGTCTGTATATGAAACAGGAAGGACTTTTTGAGAATGTTAAGTAATCACGAAATTTGCTAGTGATGCTTGGTATATCTTAGATTCCCAATGTTTATTGCATAATCGTCTTTGGGAACGTTTATGGATGTATACATCTGCTGTTCACATGAACTAGAGTTACAAAATTAAGCTCAACAAAAGTGTGCACACTTTCACCAGTCAACCATGATTGTACCACAAAAAAATATTTTGAAGAATAGCATTTCTTATTGTCACCTACATACAAACTTGACAAAAATCAAAACGTTTATTATGTAGAGAATAAATAACCAGGAATAAACAACTATTAGTGTAATAATAATGCATTGATTGGCTATCACCAATTGTTCTGTACGAGTTTCGCAATATGCTTAAAGATTAAAGCCATTGTCATTGGTCATCAGTGGGTTGTTTCGACGTTATGAAGTCTACACCTTCAAAAATGAAGAATTATACTTTGACTAAACATGTTTCCAAATAAAATTCGTATAGTATAACACTACAGTATAAGATCATAAGATTCTAAAATACTCCTGTAGGTTAAGTATTGTGTCTCTTATTTTATACATATTTGTGTACATATCAAATGTAAATGTTGTCTATATTATATCTCTTATATAAATAAAATTCAGTAACGCTCTACAAAATATGTAGAATATTTATCTCTGTTATAAAAACTTTGTTTTCACTATATTTCTGTGTAGGCTGGCTGTAAATCTTGTAATGAAAGGTTTAATGCTGTAATAAAGTATCCGTGCTTGAATTCATTTAAAATTTTGTGTAGAACAAAGACTTTACCGTCTAACGATATGTTAACTTTATACAGATATACATTCAGAATCCAAGGTCATAATATTATGCGGTTTTTATCCAGTCCGTAATGAGTAAGAAAAAGAAAATTGTAACCATTAGTTTGTTTATTTCATAGTATCTATATTCATAGGCAAATATAAGTTTCAAAAAGTTTGTCAAAATATACAATATTAGTTCATCATATACAAATATAAACATGCCCGTACAAACATTTATCATTTCATCATAGAACATTATATAATATGAAAAATTAAACACATAAAGACGCTGAAATACAGCATAAATATAGTTTGTCGTTGATAATATTTCAGCGAGATCAAATAGACAAACATATCTTTGGAAGTTATCTGGCTGAAATCATTCACAGTCGATAAATTATGTATACATAGTTCCCACATCTACAATATTTACCTCCCTTGTTCTTAACTGTCGGCCATTTTGATAGGCAAAACTGATAAGCCCTTATAGAAGTAATTTCCAAATATGTGATAATTGAGAAAATACCAAGAGAATTTGCACGTGACAAACACTTTTTCTTCAACTTACTGAGTCAAATGCCCACATGAAATTTGCCTATCAAAATGGCCGACAGTTAAGAACAAGGGAGGTAATTAGTGTAGATGTAGGAACTACGTATTGGCAAGAAGATTGTGCCAAACATAAACTGTCTGTCTGAAACTGCATTAATAAGAACCATTGCCATGTATAATCTCGTTTAAAACAATCTTGTTAAATCATATTTCTAACAGACAAACTATTAAAATATCACCCACTTGTAAAAATACACACACGTCTTTTTTGACAAATTCAGAGAAAAACATTAAAAATGTATTCTGTGATAATGCATATTTATTGAAGATTTAAATAGATAAAGTATATTTTTCATGTTTATTTAGGGTATACAAATGGACAAAAAAAATAGCATAATATATTTTTAATGTATCAAATAAAGCATTTTGGATCAAACGTCTTCTTAAGTTATAGTCCATTCAAAAACATACGGTATACACACGTATGTCTATCTCTATTTCAAATTGTTGCGTTGGGCGCCATTTCAATACAGTACTGAACTTTATTGTCAAAGAAAGACAATCCATGGACGATTTAAACTCTCGTCAAACGGCAGTTACTTCCCCTCCTAGTTATCGAGATACATCATGAAACGGTTCCCTTATGGAAAACGCATAACTTGAAATGAAATAATCGAAGACTAATAGAAGTTTTTATTGTGTTCAACATACGAAATCAATGTACCTATCAAAAAATAAAATATTAAAGGTCGAAAATAAATGCTTTTTAATTTTTATCTTAATTCAAAATGAGTGAATTTTTTATAACGACGTTTGAGACGGTTTCGTAAATAACCGTCATACTATAACCAGATATAATATATCAAACAAGATTAAAAAATAAATAAGTATAAGAATGACTAGCACAAATATTGAGGCAGGGTATTGCAGACTAAAATCATAGATAACAGAACATTATTATCAATATGAAAATGTCAAAGTGAAAACAATAGTGAAATTAGGAAAAAAGGTATATTATTTAAACATACGATTTTACACACACCTATATTTTACCTCCGGAATTCGTCCGATGTACTTACAACAAAGGAAGGTTGTTTCTGAACATACTGGCACATAGTTAATGTTGATGTCATGATCACAAAATTTCTTGAACTCGTTGAAATACATTGTATTAAAGTTAATTAACAATCTTGATCTCCATGGCAACCGATCGCAATATTTTATACCGTGCATTTTAGCACGTGCATTACCCAAGCACATATACAGCACGAGAAATATGTTCCATGAATTGGATTACCTCGCCCAAATCCCAGATTGATGCATCGGTTGCTGTACGTAGCTACCACTTTGTGGAGAGATCTGGTTAACCCCCGGTAAGGAACCAGGCATATTTACACTATTATATGATGGTGAAGTATACGGCGCGGAATAAGCTGGAAACATGTTAACATTGTACGGGGCTGTCTGGTAAGAAGGGGGCATACTGTTTCCCAGCATGCACGGTTTACCGTCTCTCATTGTCACAGTCACTGGTGCCCGGCGCGGAACCGACATGGCTGATAACTCCAAGTTCCGGTCCATTTTTTGCCGCTTGCATTTATATCGGCGGTTTTGGAACCAAATTTTTACTTGAGTGGACGTAAGTTTGAGCATATTTGCCAGCTGTTCCCGCTCTGGAGCCGATAGGTATCTCTGTTGTTTAAAACGTCTTTCAAGTTCAAATACTTGCTGTTGAGAAAATAGCACCCTTGGTTTTCTGCGTTGACGTTGTTTAATCAGTGGACAGTCCCCATTACCGGACTCCTTTTTGACAGCTGACGTGTCCGGCTTCTCACAGTCGGATAAATTCTCGTCTGATTGAACAACCCCTGTGTTGTCTGAAAATATAATAATTTCTTAATTACCACTTCATCAATCATAATATAGTTTCCGTCTACAACATGGACATTCATATCCTGATAGCACAGTCGACCACAAATGATTACTAGAAGTAAAAAAATGTTTTTTTTCAGGTTTCCCGACCTACCCTTTTATTTAGCCCCGATCCTAGAACATTTTTTCGCGTGTTAACATTTTTTTTCTTTTTGGTAAAATTTCTTCTTTCTGGTAATTCTTGTTTGTGTGAAAATTTCTTTAGGTTCATATTTCTGCCCAGTTATTAGACGCTTTACGAGTATTCCAGCTATAGGGCGTTATATTCACCTTGATTAAACAAACTGTCAGCGTCCGTTCTTATCTATGTTTAATTTGCTTCGTTTGAAATTTAAAAAAGATCTCGAAAAAATGTTCTAACTACCTACCCTATTTTTTTGGGAATGAAACCGGAAACAAACATATATTTTTTTAGGTCTTACTGAAAAAATACGCTGAATGTATGGAATAAAGAATAGCGGAACAAATCTCATTGGGACATAATCTGTAATCAAGTTCTACGCTTTTCCTTGTGTTTCATAATCACGCGAAGTACGGATATACACGCAACAGTTATTATGGATGCCGAAAAGCATGACTGTATATATATGACTAGTCAGTTTTCTTCCATTTTCGGACAAAGGCCTTGCAAACAAAGAGTCCCGGATTAGATTTTGTCGTTTCAAACTCATAAATGTATGTCTATAAACAAAGAGGCATTGATGTCCTGTTTGTGTTTTGTTACGGATTGAAGATACCATTGTTTGAAATAAACAGTATTTTCAAATTATAGAGCGGTATATTTTATAGACAATATAGTATCAAGCGGTTTGTGTCCAGACAGTAAACTAGTATAACTTATGGTCTTTTTAAACACTCATTTTCTATGGAACTATATTTTAACTTCATTAAAATAAAAAAAATCAGAATAGCTTTAACCAAATTTCGAACTACTTCTCTCGATTTGGCAAGTGAACGCGGAATATATCAAAATCAACCTATAAATCAAAGAATTTGTAATACTTGTAACTTAAATATGATAGAATAACGTACACTAATGTACACATCGTACGTGCGGAAATCCAAAAACTACACGTAATCTTGCGAAATTATTTTTTTTGTATTTTTTTTTTGTATTTGGGATTGTATTTATGATTGTATTGTATTGTATTGTATTGTATTGTATTGTATTGTATTGTATTGTATTGTATTGTATTGTATTGTATTGTATTGTGATTGTGATTGTGATTGTGATTGTGATTGTGATTGTGATTGTATTGTATTTGTGATTGTATTGTATTGTATTGTATTGTATTGTATTGTATTGTATTGTATTGTATTGTATTGTATTGTATTGTATTGTATTGTATATGTATACACGTGGTTATTAGCATAGTTCCACATTAACATATCAATTTAATTTAATATACTTCAGTTGTTCAGATCTATATGTTCCTACCCGTTTTATTACCTATGATAATGTTTAAACTGATAACGTTCTCGTTTGATTAATGACATCGCATTAGTGCAAAGATTTAGATATTTGGTTATATTTTACTGCATAATGATTCACAAATTGAATAGAAACCAGTTTAACGATTCTAAACAAAACCGTTTATATCCCAGCAGAACTCCCATTATGTTTCACAGGCATTTTTCAATCGAGCACTCCATACCAACGAAAATCATAACCTTGTTCCTAATTTTAATCGAATACAAACTCCCCGCCAATTGTACAAATAGTTAGGGAGTAATTGCTATTGAATAACCGCACAGTGCATTACCCCAGTCTTCCAGAAACATTAAATAGAACAAATATTTACGATATTGTTTATCTGTTTCACGTATTGTATCTATTTCCATGACACTAAATAACAATATATCAGACTCGTTTGGTTACTGCACGACGCGGCGCCGCAGAAATTGGGTGGCCGTTGTTTATACGGAAACAAATTTCTTTATACAAACGAGATGAAAAATGAGAATTCCCCGAGAAGCAGATTTTTGTTCCTGAGTCAGAAATGTTACATTATCGTGGATATTGTCTCTGTTTTACTAGAATTGTTCATGATAAACTGAGCAGAACTTATTCTCTTCTAACTACCTGTCTGATACATGTCCATGGTGTCGAAAGACATTGACTAGGCATTAATATTTGGATTTAGGGCCGTGTTTTAATGACAGT
The DNA here is from genome assembly GCA_032209605.1 of Mactromeris polynyma. NCBI lineage: Eukaryota > Metazoa > Mollusca > Bivalvia > Venerida > Mactridae > Mactromeris > Mactromeris polynyma. The sequence goes on from JASFXZ010000012.1 coordinate 10,518,756, forward strand.
GTAACAGAGTTCTACTATTCCGTTGTTTACTTAAAACACATGACATTGAGTAATGTGTATTTTGTTTCTGTATGCGGGGCAGAAAGTACAGATTTAACTTCTTTTTTGCTGTGGGTAAAGGAACAGTACTATACAACATGACAAAGATTTTGCCATTTTAATGGTAACTTTTCTCTGATGTTCTATTAATTGTATTAACACAATTATTACAAAGCATTAATATATTATAATGTTTCATTACAGATTGCTACTCCTCTCATGCATTATGTAGCCATTAAACAACATTAATTACAGTAATTTTACCTCATAACGGTTTATTAATTAGTAGTCTGCTTGATTCACAAGAATTGGGCGTGAATTATCGCGAATTCTCAGATTTCGGGACCACATTTTCGCGCCCTTAATGTCTCTTGTCTTAGCTGATGCTAGTTATAAATTAATGTTCACGTATAAAATATGACTACAGTAAAACCTCTATAATAAGACCACCTTTGGGACTCTTGGGCATTGGTCTTCTTATTGAGGTGGTCTTAATATTGAGGTTGAATAAAGAGCAAAACAGTGAAAATGGACTTGAAAATTGTGTTCTTAATGTCGAGGTGGTCTTATTATTTAGATGGTCTTAAAGTGAGGTCTTACTGTATAATGATATCAAATGGAACAGATACACATTGTTCATGGTCATCTGACCTGCTAAGGGGCTTCGGATCTGTTATGGTCCATCTTTTGAATGAAAACCGTCTTACCAATATTGGCCACCGGTAAAATAAGTCTATTTGAATTAAAATAAAACACTTAAAATAGTTTCATAGACTATACCGCATAGTAAATTTCAAAGTATTTTTAGAGTAACCGATTAGAATTTATTTTGTCTAGGAATCTACTATTTTATTCATAATAGAAATAAATGATCGTTTGCGGTACCCCTTATCCGCAATATTTGGGATGGGTAATTAGGCAGATTTTTTAGATTTTTATTCTGTTAACACCAGTCACGAAAAGAGAAAAGGAAAGACTAAATTTGAGCCCGTGGAATTGTCTGTATGTCGGTCGGCGGATAACGCAAATAAACATAATTTTAAGCGTGGCTCAGTGATTAATCATCTTAGATTCCATTTTCAGATCCCGCCTCCCAAAATGTTATGCATGAAGTAATGTTCATACATTCATCTTGCTGGCATATGTTTGTTTAAGATTTTTTTATTTTATTTCCGCACTTTTTTTGTGTTTCGTCCATTAAGAACAGTCATATAGAGTGTTTGTAACGATTATAAGAAGATTTACTACTATAACAAATAACGGAGACTACACATTTGCAATATACATTATAAATTGTCGATGACATAATAAATTTATGTTGGATGCTTTGGTGTTTGACAACTGCAGCCATTACCGCAAAAATACACACAAAACATGTTTCGATACCATTTTCTGGTATGAAGTCACTTGAAATGGAAGTGTGCCACTTTTCAATGGTTTTAACCAGAAACACATTTTTGTATCTTAAGCTGTTAAAATGCATTTAACATTTGACAGTTGCCGGCTGCCGTCCGTTGCATCTTTGCTGTAACTTGTCACGCATTTTGCTATCAAGCTAGAGGAAAATAGTTGTAAGTTATCCGCACATTTTGTGCCTTGAAACGTCAGACATAATTAATAAGAACCATTCGAAACAAAACGCAGATAATCGCAGTTCTGGGACCGTATTCGAAGAGGTGAATGTATTAGCTCTCTAAATCTTCAGGTTATCCGGCATATCAGTCGCTTGCGGGGCCTTTGATATCTTCCGCACCCGAGGACCTTTTTATTAACTATCATGTTTTATTGTCGTTTTTCTACGGTTCTTTGAAAAAGATTCAACAATGTATGAAATTCTTACTTCGTTAGTAGCAACCGTCCCTTTCGTGAATCTTCATGGTGTATTAATGCTACATGAAGCGTACAAATATCTGAGAGTATGTTTATAAAATAACCTGGGGAGATAATAGCCCTCCAGCGTGGTTCTGGTGTGATATATTTGTTACCACGTGAACACGAGAAACAACAAGAGAAAACAACATTGTATAAAAAATAACTTCCGTGTAGTCATAACAAATTAAAGGAACAGAACAGAACAGAAAATAAGATTGTACAAAAAATACAGAACAGAACAGAACAGAAAGTATAAGTACGTCATCTATATAGAATAGTTTGTATATAAACATATATACACACAGTTTTCACGTGACTGCATAAAAAATAGACTACAGTTAACATTTATTCATATGAGACGTATGTAATTATACGCGTGATAAAAAATTGAATTCGTATGTTTTGCCGACTAAATGGTTTGCCACAATGTACTATTAGATTCATTCAAATGAATATGTTCAGTTAGATGGACGTTATCCGACATCGGTCACAGAAACGACACTTGCGCTCATTTATTATTTTCGCCCACATCAAACCTAATCCTAATTTCAGACTACAGTTAAATGAGCGAGTGAACTATCATCTACAAATTACATTTATCTACATACCAGGGAGTTGTCTTCAACAAATTGTTAACTTCACGCTGTGCTAACAGCACGCTAGTGGCTCTTCGTTCCTCGTACCGTTTGAGGACGGGATTTCACGAGATTAACCTTTCTAATTTATGAAATCTTACAAACGTTTTCAAATACAAATTGTAATATTTATTTGGACGTAATGGATATTTTCATTGACGATATAGAATGAGTTACTCAAGACAAGAAGACATCACAGGAAATGTTCAGTTAATATGTCCGCATGAAATTTCTGTTTTTCATTAGCTTACTAATGGCTATTTTCTTTATTTACAAAAACATCTAACATGTCAAGGTGCGCCTGTGAGTATTTTATTTCAGACTTCAAAAATCCTGTTGTTGACAAGAAATATGAAACCGCGACATATCTAGAGTGCAAGATGTATCTGGCTCATCTGAACATAGAATGTTTGACTCATGATTGGCTTTATCCAGTATTGTTGTTACATTGGCTCGAATACCGATTCAAATTTGTTTATATTACTACTAACAGTCAAAACCTGTACAATAGCCTGATTGTTAAAAAAATTGATTTTTTTTTTAATTTGATGATGTACAAACATCTTTCATCAACAAATATGGATTAATACATTATGAGTTCATTCTTTGTTAATGCATGTTTATTGATGTTTTAACTATAGGAAATATATTTTTCATGTTTGGTTAGCATAAAAAATGAGCATAGTATTTCTTTAACCTCTGATTACATAAAGACGAATAGGCATTTACACGATCTACGGTTATAAAACATCAGATTGATCTCAAAGCTCAAATATCATTTTTTGGTGTTTAAACATTCACAAATTAATTATTAAACTCCTAATTAATTATGCCAATTTCTGTATCTTCAAGGAAAAATCTCATTTGATGTTTAACTTTTGTTAATTATGATGAAATAATTAAATTGATCTGGTAGAAATAGGTAAGCGGTCTTATTCAGCTGAATATTCATTAAAACATTTCACAAATACATGTACATATAGGTCTGCATTTGACGTAAATACGCTGATATTGAAATATAGGTTTTAGCTTTGAGACGGAATCCAAATTTATTCCAACGATCTATACACACTTATGCTTCAAATATACAATACATAAAATTGATATTTAGACATTATGACATAAAGGGTTATTCTCAAATTACTCTTTTGTTTTTTTACAATATTTAACAGTTCTACTTTTGAATAAATAAAGATTTACTCCGGTTTTATTTAGTGTTATACTAGAGTTCAACCCACAAAAATCCTCCATTTAGAGTTAAGGAAGTTATGCCAGTATAATTCAAGAACACAACTCGAATTTGATACCAGTTTTACCAATGTGCTGAACACGATTCAATAGTGAATTTTCATCTTTGATAAAGTCCCATGGCTGAAAATTAATGATCTGGACTAATAACAAGAACTTCTCACATAGATTGATGTATGTAATTGTTGTAATTATTTAATAAAAAATAATTTATAAACAATAAAGATGTTTACCAAAAATATTTTCTTAAATGAATAGCAAAAGCTTTTATATACATGTATTGTGAAATTGTATGTACATGTGTTTATGTTCACATGGGCCTTTGGCTTACTGAATTTTCAATAAACTTTCTTATCTAATCATGATGTATGTAATTCCGTGCAATGCTTAATTGTCTTATACATACATATACATGTATGTACACATCGTTTATCAGAAGTAAATTAGATCGCCATGCCTGGTTTTACTATGTCGGTAAGTCCGGTCTTGAACATAAAATGGTGTTGCTTTTTCTCAGTAAATTACTTTCTGACTAAACAAAGATCGGAGTATTTTGATTTCAACATATAAATTTTTTTTTCAATTTTCACTGTGAGTATAAGAAATAAATTTCCTCAACATATTTAAACTGTGTTTAACTATTCAAACTTGTCTTAAATATAAGATTACTGTTTGTGCGAGTACATGTAGCAGTCCAAGTATTAGTATTCATGACAAAGCGGCCTCAGCAAAATGATATCATTCTCACCTATACAAACAATAAATACGTTCATAAATACGTTCTTAAACAATGTATGAAAATATTTCACTGGTAACTACACTACAGTGTGAGAAGTTTCACATTCCTATATGCTTGGTAGGGTGGATTTTCTCGAGGAAACATATCATTTATTTTAACATGCTGTGATCCCATGGATTTTCGAAAGCCCTATTCAGGACTATCACTGAGTCGCAGGAATTGAAAATTGTCTAAAAACATTTTATGCGCTCTAACATAATCTCGAATCGTGCTGAGTTCAAAGAAACGAAGAAAAATAGCACGAAATTAGTGGGTATAAAACTAGGCCGTTATCTTGTGATACGTTGTCGAGCTTTCCACATATTCCTAAGATAACATCTCCAAGTTAATAGTTTCATTTCTGAACAGAAATAATTATATGTTATATTCGTTTCCTAAAAGTTTTCACAAATTTGACTTAAATTGTTTCGTAAGGATCTGATTAAATACGGTGATCGATATAATTTTTCATAATAAAATAAACGGTTTGAAAATTATATGAACATTTAGTCGATGAGAGAAATAATTATAAACGGTTTGAAAATTATACGAAAATTTAGACGAGAGAGAATTTCTTTGTCTAATTTATATCCCACATATTTTGTAAATTAATTAAGATTTTATCTTTATTAAAGTTTCCTCATTGTAAAACAAATATATATAATTATGAAGGACACGGCACTCAACCACTTTATAAAGCCACTCAAAAGAGAATTACAAAATACTCGTTTTGTATTAATGAACGTACATTCTGCAAACAGAATAAACATTTGCAGACACAGACTATGTCACAATTATTAATCGAATATAAAAACTGAAGTAGTGCATTTATAATATATTGCCTCTTGTACTAAAACCAAACAAAATTAATGTCAGAGCCCCAATAAAATCAATTAAAAATAAGCTATCAAGATTTGTTATTAATCACATACTATATACAGTATAAAAATAAGATATGAAAAAAAACGATCGTACAGTAATGAATATTTTTATGTGCACGTGTTTATATCAGGATTTCAATCGAAATTTATCGGCGCTAGAAGTACCATAAAAAATAATTACTTCGTGTAATTTTATTGTTTAATTATTACTCGGCTAATTTTGATTTATTTAAAGAAAGATATGTTTGACTATACTAAATACAATGGTAATAATCCTATTTATATGCCTCAATAAAAGCAGAGAATCTTAATTTTAAGTGTTAATTAAGTCGACAATCGAAAGCATGCTAAGAATATTTTAGTGTATCTAGACCTCAATTAACTTAACTCAAATTGGAGCATTCTTGAACATTCTATTATAATTTACAAATCTGATCGCATGTAACGTAACTTTGCATTCTTTAGACTGCACAAAGAACATCTTCACAAATAGGTCTGTGGTATTCGGTTCTAACGTTTTGGGTTCGATGCCGACCGGTTGTTTTAAGGTATTTCTTGAAGAAAAAGGTTTCTGTGGTATCGCGACCGTCACCAGAATGTCCTGGGCTCTTTCGTGCAGTTTTTGTTGTATCTAAATAGCTAAAATGTTTAAATAATGAACGCCCCCATCCCAAAAGGTGTGAGTAGATGTACCGGAAATAAACATGTTTTAAGGATAAGCTCTTATTTCCTGAAGCCTTGTTTCAAACCAGTGGAAGGGTACGTCTCTACATAAATAATCCAAGAAAATGGAGAATGATTTACGTTGACATGTACACTGTAAGAGCAAATGCCGCATTCGGGTATCTGTCTCAGCGTGTTTGATTTGATTATAGACTTCTAAAATCACTTGTCCTCTACGTCGGTATCATATGCGGAAGGTGTTAGTTGCCGGTGGAAGAACGGACTAGTACCGGTCTTTAACAGAGGAACATGTGTAAGGTCAAGTCTCGATAATTTTGTATCACCCCTCCGTTTAGATACATGATACCGTCACCATTGGCCGAGTGGTTAAGACATCCGCCTTGGAGCGTGATGTCGAAGGTTCAAACCCCGGTAGGGGTCCGTTCAGACATGGAGTGTTGGTGAACCGCCAGCTATTTGAATAAATGTTACCGTCTACCAACCTGGCAGTACAGTATAGGGTTCGGAAGTTAATGTGCTCAGAAGGTAGGTGTCTTATAAGTGAGAAATGACTGGCCCTTTAAGTAGGGGTAACTCTATAATAAATAAACACTTGTACATATTATAAATGTACATTTTACCAACATATTGATCTTACACTCATGTTACGTTATCCGATTAGTGTATAATTATGTTTGTGTTGACGCTTATTGGGACAGTGTCTAATCTGAATCGTGGATTAGCATCCACCAAGTTGGTACTAAATACAATCATAGATGACAATGCTGACATATGACACACGTTGTTCAATCAAGTAGATATTAATACGAATTGACAGTAAGTAGTCGACACTATGTATACACTTGCAATGTCCAGTCGTAAGTGGTTATTTGTTTATGCATACTTAGTTATAAGAGAAAGTTACTTGTTGCATCAGATTATGTATTGTAGATAACACAGATTTAAAGCGGTATATCAAATTTTATGTGATTAATGTATTAAAAAAAAGTTTTCACCATTTTAGTAACATGAGTTACATTCTTACAAAAAAATATTTAATTTCGCAGAATTTGACATATTTTGAAATAAATTAGACATTCAACTCCTAACTTTCTTCGAAGAAACTACACAGTCACTGTAGAACTCTATATATATTGTGTTGAATGTGAAGTTTTCTGACATGAAACGCGTATGAAAAACAGCTTTTGATGTAATGAATTCTAATGTCATTCGTCATTTGTAATCAAAACATTAAACTCAGAACAATGTCCCCGAATTATCAAAATCTCGCGTGGCTTTCGTTTTGAAGTCTAAAATCCACATTTTTCTGTTTAGAAATATTTATGTCCAATATCAAACTAACAGAATAACTTTTTGTAAAATGAAATGCAATTTATGTGGTTTGAAACTACCATAAAGCTATCTGATACGGCAGCACAATGTACTGTCACTTTGAACCAATATTGTAATTCAAAATTCAGAAAATAATGCAATCGGAATTTTACTAAAAAAAGTTCCTTCTATATCTATACCTATACGTGAACAAAGGATTCCAGCCACATGAAGGCATTATAAGCATACAGTGTGGGATATTTCAAAAGAACCGACTAGTCTCTTAATATTGTATCATTTTTACAAGCAATGGTATTTTATAATGATTGCAATGGATCGATAATGTTGATTGTATTATTTGTTCAATACAATGATCAGTTTTTGATAATAAGTCGAATAGAAATTCTGGTTTTGCTTTCATACAATCACATAATGAAAACTAACATCGCTACACCAAGTGACCTAATTTTTGCACATGCTTACGACTAGAATAAGTCGAAATGGAATATACATGTATTCCGCTGTCAGACTGTCTTCAGGTCCCGAAAATATTGCAATAAATTATAAACAAAAAATTCTGTCAAACACTGTCCCCTAATCCCCTTTGTCTATGGCGGCTCTGACTACAGTCTCGATGTATAAATGGACGAAGCATCCATTGCCGCATGTGCCCCGTGATCTGTTTCATTAGTGATGATTTATTACGATGTGTCTTTAATCAACACATATGTACCTTGAATAGTTGTATTTCCGTCCCCTTTGTGCATAACTAATAAAACATTTCGTTCGTTCGTTCGTTCGTTCGTTCGTTCGTTCGTTCGTTCGTTCGTTCGTTCGTTCGTTCGTTCGTTCGTTCGTTCGTTCGTTCGTTCGTTCGTTCGTTCGTTCGTTCGTTCGTTCGTTCGTTCGTTCGTTCGTTCGTTCGTTCGTTCGTTCGTTCGTTCGTTCGTTCGTTCGTTCGTTCGTTCGTTCGTTCGTTCGTTCGTTCGTTCGTTCGTTGCGAAGTACACATCATATAAACAGTAATGTCGACATTGTTCCCATGCCATGGTATGATTTTTTATAAAGAAACATACGTCAATGGTGTAAGTGGTTCTCCGGTGTAAGAGCAAGCCTTTATGAGTGTTGTTTCTTGTACAAAAAGATAACTCATATCACAGTAAAAGGGAATGTACTTAGGCATATATGACATTGTTCGAAAATCTCTGAGATATCTATTATAACCTTCTGCAATTTATTGTTGTTGTTATAGAATGATACAATCATAACCACTTACTATAGACACATGAAACAATGCAGTTTAGCGCGCCCTCACAACTCAAACAATATTTAGTTGAATACGTACATACATGACTTGTGTACATTTCATCTCATTATACCAATCTGGCGGAAACTGTGTTCCGGGACTGTTTCCGCTGATAAATGTGTAATCCCATCATTTACTCATATATGAATATCCTTCTTACCCAGTTGATAGTATGTAGGTGCCGATATGTTCAGTTATTTATATCGTAAACATATCAATGTTTCTAATATCACTATTTGATCCAGTCCCCTTTCTGTTAAGTCTTGCCGGTTACAACACGTATAGGATACTAACACCTAGGTTGACTAGGTTAACAGAGTCAAGTCTGATACTAAACCAAGGTTAACAGAGTAATGTCTCATACCACACCTTGGTTAACAGAGTCATGTCTGACACAACATCTAGGTTTACATAGTCATGTCTGACACAACACATAGGTTTACAGAGTCATGTATGACACAACACCTATGTTTACAGAGTCATGTCTGACACAACACCTGGGTTTACAGAGTAATGTCTGACACAACACCTAGGTTTACAGAGTCATGTCTGACACAACACCTAGGTTTACAGAGTCATGTCTGACACAACACCTAGGTTTACAGAGTCATGTCTGACACAACACCTATGTTTACAGAGTCATGTCTGACACAACACCAATGTTTACAGAGTCATATCTGACACAACACCTCGGTTTACAGAGTCATGTCTGACACAACACCTAGGTTTACAGAGTCATGTCAGACACAACACCTAGGTTAACAGAGTCATGTCTGACACAACACCTAGGTTTACAGGGTCATGTCTGACACAACACATAGGCTTACAGAGTCATGTCTGACACCACACCTAGGTTTACAGAGTCATGTCTGACACAACACCTCGGTTTACAGAGTCATGTCTGACACAACACCTCGGTTTACAGAGTCATGTCTGACACCACACCTAGGTTACAGAGTCATGTCTGACACAACACCTAGGTTTACAGAGTCATGTCTGACACCACACCTAGGTTTACAGAGTCATGTCTGACACAACACCTCGGTTTACAGAGTCATGTCTGACACCACACCTAGGTTTACATAGTCATGTCTGATACCACACCTATGATGACTTACTCATGCCTTATACCACACATATGTTACTAAGCCATGTTTTATACCACACATAGGTTACTAAATCATGTCTTATGCTATATAGATTACCAAAAGTGTTGTCTTATGAATCATTAAAGTCTACTTAGTCATACCTGATATCATGCTCTCTTTAACGTATCTTGACTGTCAACTGGATAATTTGACATAAAAAGCGTGCAACAAAATGTTGTAACCAGATAAAATGCATATCAACAAATCGTGTGATAATAAAGCAACTCCGGAGTTCTTACACAGAAAGTATGTGTTGACTAGGTAGTCATTTGACCATGTAGCCGAAGTTAAGGTTCTTAGAAACAATTTCCCTTCAGATGAAGAAAACCAAGGTACCTATACAGTGTAATACGTTGGTGGCTAAATATTAAGATTCAAAACAGCCGTCTTAGAACGTTATAATTTTCCTCGACAATATTTTTTAAAAATTCTTCATGAATTTGTATATTTTTATGGAGCCTTTACCACCCGCTGACGGAAAATCGAGTTTACAGTCATTTCAGAGATAAACATGGATAAGACTCTTTTATTTTGAAAGATATCAGCGTTTGAAATCAAGAGATCTCGCTGATTTACATTCTTAGCAATGTGCTCACCCTGTTCATGTTAAACATAGCCAATCTAGATAAATTCAACATGATACATCTAATCCCCTTCATGGTTTCAGACGAAATTTAAAATAAATGCCACGATCATTATTTCGGACCGTTTGCTGTATAGACATTGGTAGACATATCCCGTTTACATCTGTCGACTGTATGATAAATGGCCACATGTGATTTTATTTGTGAGGATTACTTTCGGGTTCCAATCAAACACGATTGAAGACTGACATTTTGAGGTACATATATCATACAATATATCGTCTGTATTTTAAGTTAGTTTACAGCAAAAGATTCATTGTTATATCTGGTTATAATTAATACGCCAATGAGCTTAAAGGTTCATACACGTAGTCTTACTTTCTTGACAAAATATCCAGTACTTAGTGATAAGTATGAGACAATTGTTGGTAATTTACTTCAGACAGAATGTACTCTACAACACTGCATTGTCACTTTTCTTACACTTTACTTTACCAACCCCACAAAGACAAGGATCCGATGGAGGTATTTTCTATCCCGACCTACGCGCCGAGTTAGCGCTAACATATAAAATAACTGTATGGGACTCGTGTTTTGCAATTCTTGGAAATGTTTAATAAAAGTTACAATGCAATGTTTTAGAGTATGTCTTACTTAAGGCATTCACATGTCATTTTATCAAATTATTACGCAAAATATATATCTTCCTTTAACTTACATCATACTTTTCCTCTAACCTTTTTTTCTAAACTTTCGATCAGCTAAACTAAAAATTGATCGATCGATACAATTTCAACTTATTTGTGTTGCCCCTTATTCGAACGAATAAACTAACTATACTTAACGACATTAAAAACGCAACTCTTTCACTTAGCCTTCATTGTGTTCGAAATGTTAAACGCGTTTAATTGTTATAAATGTGTAAGTCATTCAACTAAAAGAAATCAAACAATGGCCCTAGTAATCAAATTTATAATGCCATCGTGCTCACGCGGACAGTTTTTTGTTGCGTTATTAAAGGCGTGGAGTATATATCGTAAATATATATGCCTATGTCATGACGATGTGTGGTCAACATTTTTTTTAATGCTAGGAACTAAATTCTTTTACAACTCTCCACCAAACCCTGATGTAAGCATTATTCGTTGTGGTGTTAAGAATCAACACGTGATAATCAAATTGCGCAGAAATCGGTGGGTGTCGGTTTTTATATCAGATCTTAATTACCTTAATCAGCAGATCTAAAACTGACTAAATACCGAAACATGTCGTAAAAACAGTGAAATTACAATTTAAATGTGCAACTCAACTTGACGGAAACAGATTTGCAGATTCTAGACGTTAACTGATAATATACTGATTTTTTTTTCTTACATAATTTTTTTATGGAGAGGCTAGATGCAACAATGGGCTAAGCCCAAAACCAGGTACATGTATTTAATAATATGAGGCATAATTTACGGATGAACTAAAGGCATGGCTCAGTCGCGAAATCAGGTACAAAATGTGTTCAATAATATGAAGTAAGATATATAGAGAAGCCAAGGGCAGCAATGGGCGCAGCCCCTTACAATGTAAACAATATGATGATTAAGAATTTCGACAAAGAGAGAATGAGATGCAGAAAGGGGAGTGGAGAGAGGTAAAAGAGGTAAACAAAAAATGACAGAAAAAATATGTTAATATTTTTCATAATTAAACTAAACTTTTTCTACTTAACTAGGATTTTACGCATTACATATCCTAGAATATGTTCCTATTCCTCATCGGCAAAATCTCTTTGATTTATGTAATTTTAATTACAAGACGTCAGAAGACTCAGTCTCTGCTGAACATCAAATTGAGAAGTTGGAATTTTGTGAATTTAAAGAGTATACGTTACACAAAGTATGCTCTAAACGTCAGGACTGCTAGTAGTTTACGGAAATAAATTTTAAGACTAAATGCATACAGTATATATTTTTTGTAAATTTAATTTCTTTTTTTTTGTTCAAAGAATGCCCTTTCATTTAAATTGATACCAAACACAAATAATGTAATAACAATACTGTTTTTATTCCAATTAAACATAAGTATTTATACTGTTAATATCATGCTTTATCTCGTTTGTCACACGGAAAGCAAGATGAAGTATATTTTAGAACTACCCGGATAGAAACGTTTTAAAATAGATGGCCTTTACCATTGCCTTCGCGGAGTTGACATATGGTCCGTGGGCTCGAATACCATACGGGACACTAACTATTTCACTCGACTACATAATTATATTACAGTTATATATTCATTCACATGAAATTCACAAAGACATTAAAACGAAAGTAAGATTTTTTCTTGTTTTAAACAGTTCAATGAAACACAAACATACATAATATATATATATATACTGGTCAAAAGTGCAAGCCCCCCACTACTATACCCAATTGTATCGTACTGACCAGTTGATACATCTTCTGTTGAATGTAATTGCAGTAAGCTGTCATATTTATTAATACTCAAATGAAATGAACAATGGCATATAGGTGATTCTAACCTGTCAACATTATACTCATCGTTTCAGATCCAAGTTTGTTCACAGTGTCTTTCAAATACGTGAACATTTGCGTAGATGATACTTATCAGTTCTGGTCTATGTGATGTTCTTCTTCTAGAATGTATGCTAATGTTTTTGCTATACCGTTTTTCTACAATTTGTGTCCATAACAACTTTATATATTAAATTTATACAATGACTTTCCTTGATTGTTTACCATGTAAATATGACTTTGACTTTATATTACTTTATTTGACTTTATATGACTTTATATGACTGTATATGACTTTATTTGACTTTATGTGATTGTATATGACTGTATATGACTGTATATGACTGTATATGACTTTATTTGACTTTATGTGATTGTATATGACTGTGTATGACTTTATATGACTTTATGTGATTGTATATGACTGTATATGACTGTATATGACTGTATATGACTTTATTTGACTTTATGTGATTGTATATGACTATATATGCCTTTATATGACTTTATGTGATTGTATATGACTGTATATGACTGTATATGACTGTATATGACTGTATATGACTGTATATGACTGTATATGACTGTATATGACTGTATACGACTGTATATGACTGTATATGTATTTGTTTATGTAAGGGAAGAGAAACATATTGTTCAAATCCTAAACTTTCTGTTATGTCATGTTGCCTAGTAAAGAATATCAAGATACAATATGGCGGGTTAGCTCTTTTGACCAGTATATGTTATATTAATATATTACATCATGTCTTGACTATCTCCTATCTGAGCTTATTGTAAAAAGTGGAAGGTATTACATTGTATATGTACTAACTATAGAACTAAATGTGTGGTACAAATGTCTAAGGATTACCAATTCGAATTTAATTCTTGCTGCAGAACATCGATATGATGGTTAAAACTGAACGCATTCCATGATGTACATTATGTCCTTAAACACAAGTGATACAGTAACATCACAATTATAAGACCACCCATGGGACCGTTGAAAACTGGTCTTAATATTGAGGTGGTATTAATATAGAGGTTGAATAAAGAGCAAAACAGTGAAAATGGACTTGAAAATTGTGTTCATAATATTTAGGTGGTATTATAATTGAGGTGGCCTTTAAGTGATGATTTACTGTATTTTAATGTTGATAAGTCATGTATTAAACAGGAAAATATATAAATATTGTTTATGTTAGACTCGCAGTAAATATGAGCTGACAGCCCATGTGCAGTCAAAACTCTTGAATGGTGTAATATATGACGGACATTATATTAAGTAAACATTATTTATAGAACTGTCTCTTGAAATATATTTAAGATAAAGTTTCCTAGAGTACAAGGAAATATTGATATGCCGAGTACACTTCAACTTGATCATTGTTTATAAACATTAATATTAGGACACTTGATATACTTTATCTTGTTGTGAGTAGTGTAAACAACGATATCTATGGATATGAAGATAATACCATCGAAAAAACGGAAACAGAAATAAACAATAAAATAAAAGTTGCTAGAGGTATCACAAGGAAATAGCTGAGAAAAAAGCTGGACAGGATTTTGGTGTTAATTTAAAGGCACTGGCTCAATGTCCACAAAGGATCAACTGATCTGGATCAATTTGATCCTGAACAAATATTTGACATTTCCTGAAAGCAATTTAATACTTTATCTAGTAATTCTCATGAAAGAACACAAGAATAGCAAAATATCTTCTAAATGAAATTTTGAAATTATTTAAAGCTTTATCATTTTGTTGAGAAAATCACAAATTATACTTCAGATTGAAACTTGTCTACATTAAATTGGGATTCTTTTTCAAGAATCCATTTTGACTTATTATATTTTTTTCTACACATGCAACCTGAATTCATAGTGATTAGAAATTTATATATATATATCACGTTACGTTGAGAGATTTTAGAGACTTCGCATAATAGTTCAATCTATGTTTGTAAGAAACTATATTTGATCATAATCTAATTCTTTGTGAACATAGGACAGGATCTTAGATTATAAACCTTGAGACTGGTCTCAGAACTGGAATCACGTAATTCCTAAATGTTCTCAATTCAATTAATTCTCTATGGTATAAATCATCTGAATGCATTCTAAAATATGTAACAAATGTATATATCCGACCAAAATAAAATTAATAATGAAAATGGTATTTCAGACCTGCCCCAAGTTTTATTAAACTCACTCCAATATTTTTACTTCCATGCCGATATTGTATTTTATTGCCACATTCGTTCTGTATAAAAATAACTGTAAAAAGTCTATGTTGTTATTTTTGTATATGTTTAAGAAACAAAACCTTCCAGTTGGAGTCACACCCATTATAGTTCCTGTTTAAGCAGTCATTTTAGTGTAACTGCAGAAACATAGAGACAGTTTAACACTGGCGCCGTGATATCCTGTACATCGCAGCGAGTATCAGAAACTCTAACAAGTCTCCGATAACGTGCTGACCCCGCTTTCAATGATTTTTCACACAATATAAAACACATTTTCTCGGCAGGAGATACCTAGGCCCGTCAGTAACTTAATGAAAACCACCATTTAACGGGGATAAAACTGTATGTTGGAGAGAAATAAGGAATCTTACGGTAATTTACTCGTGGATCAAACAGAACAGTGTTGCATTAGGAAAAAACATCAGTGTACAAAATGTATGTCCGATTGTAGAGATAACGTATGTGACAAGGAAAAATACCGAGCATTAAAGATATAAGAGTTCAAAATTATTTTTTTGAATAATAAAAAATCTGTACTAGAAGCAGTGCATTGGATTAATGATATATTTCAACATTGTCAACCACTTGTAAGAAACAAAGCTATCGGGACTATAAGATACAATGTAAATGTATTTGAAAATGGTAAACTATTAGATAAAATGTCAATATTGAACAATGGTTGTCGAAATCGAAAGTAGAATTAAATTATAGATTCATATTTTAGTTATGCGGGAAATATATTATTTTTTACTTATAGACACACATATATATTTAAAGTTATTTGCTAGTCATTGATGGATACAGCCTTTTTTGAATATGCAACAACAATAGCTTAGTAATTTTGAATCACGTATAAATCTTCAAAAAGGTAGGCATAGTGGGAGAACAGTAGAGGGCCGGACTCCAGATTACGAAAGTTTAGGGTTCGAATCCCGCATCAGGCGAGGTTGAGCCTCGAACATCACAATCGCTGAAATAGGCACAAGTACGTGTCAGTAACCTAGGAGACAGTCATTGAGAGTGAGAAGTATAAGTTGTAACAACGTGTTCCACAATCGATGTAAAAGAAATAATTTTATTTAGTATAGCCATTATTTAGATTTATGGCATTGTCTTATGTATGTGGCTTTCTCTGTAGTTACGTATTCTCTCTCTTTTAAATAACATTTTCAACAAAAACTTAATTACTAAACTACAGTAAAACCTCACTTAAAGATCACCTCAATTATAAGACCATCTCAAAAATAAGAACACAATACGAACAGTCCATAATCACTGTTTTGCTCCTTATTTGAACTCAATATTAAGACCACCTCAATATTAAGACCAGTTTCCAAGGATCCCAATGATGGTCTTATTATTGAGGTTTAGTTGTATATATTTATCCACAGGTAAACAGATAACTCATAAGTAAATTGCCTGTTTAATTAATTAATGATATTAAATAATTAAATAATTAATAAAGTTAAAATAAGCATAACCACTGTGACACATTCGATTTAGTGAATATTTTTACGATATTTCATGAATATTAATAATGTTAACCATATTGCGATCTTAACTGTAAATTTAAAGTGTCTTAAATGTGAGTTCCGCTGAAAATGACCCTTATGTTCGATAGGATAATAGTTTAAACATTAATTATACAACAATGGATTTAATTATCAATTAGACAATTAGCAATTTAACAAAATATACATTGCGCGTATATGTGTAATTGATGAAAATATTAATTTAGATTCTATATATACATGTTCAATATTATAATAATAATCGTGTATTTCTGCTTGAGATATTTTGTTTGTAATTCATACGTTTGAAATTCTGACCACGTGACCATATTGATGACGGGGTCATATCGTACACGATTATAAAATCCCTATAATGTGCGGGATCAAATGGTCCCTGGTCTGTGTGACTTGCTTTGAACCGTATCTCCAGGATTTGTTTCTCCAAACTTTTTTGCCAGGCGTGTTGATAAAACAGCAAAAACTATCATGAAACGAGGCTTGAAATAACAGATTTTATCAGATAATATTTATGTCATAATTTGTGATTGCTGTTGTGGTATTTGTAAACTGTACGAGGACAATACAGAGCGAGAAAAACGCTTTTTTATATCGAAAATTCATTACCTACATTCTTTGTCCAACATTTATGAGTTGGGAAAAATGTCTTAGGATTTATTTTCATTAGAGAGAAAGCAATCCTTTTCAGATAAATTCTCACGCTTTATTTTTGGTTGATATTTTGTCCGGTCCGGTCTAAAACAATATCACTGACGGACGGTCTGTTTCCGTTTCTGGTTGAAATCGACTGCGATAAAGGTACACTTTACGCTGAGCTTTGATTTACAAGCAATAAATCCGTTCTGCAAAGAATTTGGAATGACATGAAATCATTTAAAGGTTTTGAAAGATTAGTGAGAAAGATAAAAAATCGAAAGTGGTTTTCGTTCGATTTGTGACAAAAATGGGGTCAAAGAAAAAAGGGGTTTGTTTTATACATGGTGATCCTATGCAACAAAATAAAACATATTTATAATTATTGCTAACATTAACTAAGCTTTCGGGACAAAACTTCATTTTCGCGGATTTTCTTTTACTAATTCTATCAACAAGGCATAGATAATATTTAATGGGTAATTATTTGAATGAGAATATTAATAAACCGCTAGAAAACATGAATATATAATTTAAGGAGTAAAACATGTCGAATATTTTCTCACATAGATATTATTGAATATCAAAAAAATATGACCATCTCACTTTCATATGTAGATAGTCAGACGTTCTCAAAACCAAGCTACAAACGTGACCATGTCAGATACTTGTACTTGTATAAATATCAACCGTGGTTATTCAAACAAAACTTGTGAGTTATTGTTAACGCATAAATATAGTTTACATCAATTTACGTTGTACAGTTGAACAGAAAATAATAAATTAATGGAAACGGTCTGTTGCTCCGTTCGGTTAAACAATTCAAGCAAATACACATATTCCTTTCGCAAATCATTAAAGTGCAGTATTAAATTGTATTATGGAAAGGAGTTATTAACCAACTGTTAACATTTTCATACCCAGAAAATTAATGAACACGCTGAGTTCATCGTGAAAAGTATTCATTCGCCGCATATCTTTTGAGTAACTGGAATGAGCTGTATGCGTAAGAACCCCTAGATGTTCTAAATATCGCACTCAATTTACCATGTCCCAGGCACACATGGATTATATTACAGTATATCTTGTTCAAGATAACTTAATCACTGGGACACTTGCTTTATTGTATTCGAATGACTACAAATTTACCAGAAACAAACGCATAAACACACAAAATACACATATTCAGCATTTTGATCAATTATAATAGCTTCAAATATCTATGTATAATACCTATCTCAGTAATTGCGTGATCTTATAATTAAGAAGTCAAATAATTAGAAATAGTATAATTAGTGTATTAGATGAATAATTTTTAGAGTCTATATTTTGTTATTATTGTATGATGTGAATTGAACACTCTTCCCATCCTTTAGAAAAAAAGTACAAATTAGATCTCCGCTTTTCAAGTTCGGCTTTTTGTCACAATGACCATTTCGTGACATATCTTCTTATTACTCCTTAAGTTTAGATCAGTAAGTATCGAGTCATTATATCCATTAACTATTTTTATTTCCATGAAGTTTTAACTTTTTTTAAATCCATGTCCATTTGACTAAGTACTGGTACAGTAGCATCGGCCAAAATGAGCATTTAAAATCAGGATAGCTTCCTAAGGAATAATTTTGCTTTGCAAACATTTGGTGGTACATAACATTCTCCAAAAACTCTTTGAGATAAAAGCTAGATTTCCATCGCATATTATTCTAGTTAAAGAGCACATCTTCAGTTTAAAGTACAGCTCTTAAACAATCAATCGGCGATCAGAGAGTATGTTTTACTTTTAGTACTAGGCAAGCTAAGAACCGGTCCTTCAAACCTCTAACGATCTGAATAAACACATGTAAACAGATCAATTACTTATTCCAATCTTCAACAGAGAACACTTACTGCAATGTGTTGTCTAATATTTGCTTCATTTATTGTTATCAAAAAATTTACCAGACCACTATGCATTATAACTTGTTTAGGTTCCAGGTTAGAATAGAATAGTGAATTTAAAATTGCTTAACTCGTTCAATAACGATTTTTAAGTCATTAATGTATTGGTTATCGATTTGACACTTTTACGTTGTCAAGGAATAAGGATGCCATTGATGAAAATGTTTCTTACCTTTATCTATGATATCATCATTACGTTCGTGTTTAATCATAGCTACTGGTGGTAATCCTCCTGATACATTCTGTGATAGTCCTGACCCAGGTTCGATACTGGGAGGTGGCGGTTGAGAGGGTGGCAATGCCTGAATATCGTCCTGTTCAGAGCCCGGAGTATGTGCATCGTGAGTGTCGTATCCGTCGTGTTTTGGAGATATTCCGTCCGTCTGTAACGGTAACTGCATTCCCGGCGCGAGTGATGTTATCGATGACACGGAGGGGCTGCATATAAGGTTCGTGTACGTTGGCTGCAAAGATGGTGATGTGTTGTTACTGCTGTATAAGCAAGAATTTCCGAGAGAGTTCATCATAGGCGACATTTGTGACATGGAATTCATCTGATCCCCAGGGCGTGGTGCCTCGTAACTATAGTAACCAGAATTAAAATTATTAAAATCCATTCCATAATGAGCTGCTGTCGGCTGCTGCTCCGTCCAACTTAGAATGTCCTTTACAGCGAATGGCGTCGAAAAAGCATGATTCGAATACATAGTGTTTTTCAATGAGACGGATTCTTGAACTGCTCAGAAACGTCTCTAAAACATTACATTCGTGAGTAGAACTTTGAAGATTG
This sequence comes from Mactromeris polynyma, assembly GCA_032209605.1. NCBI lineage: Eukaryota > Metazoa > Mollusca > Bivalvia > Venerida > Mactridae > Mactromeris > Mactromeris polynyma. The sequence continues at coordinate 10,538,906 of JASFXZ010000012.1, forward strand.
GCAAAAGTGGAACCCACTTAAGTCTTAAGCAACTCTGCTTGTGTCAAGATCATAAATTGTCAGTGTTTAAACATAAGTAAAGTGTTGCTAAAACAGCCTTATGATTCAAAGAACCAATTCACATCAACACAGAAATAACCTAAGCCACGCCCCCTACGATTTATCAACCAATAGCGCGCCGATATTGTAAGAGCGTTTATCAAATCAAATCATTGGTGCGGAGACTGGGATTTCGGAGATCACAGTGTGTTATTTAGTATTAATTTGTAAACTTTAATGTTTATTTTGGATTAGTTTCCTTTATCTTATGACAGTATATCGGTAAATTTGAAGATGTAGGATTATATATGCGGAACAAGTCGCATGCCAAAAGATAAGGAAGTATTTGTACACATCCCACATGATCAACGAAAATGATTTCATTTGCATCCTGTTCACGAATAGTTAAATAATCTTAAACTATTAAAATACATGAAACATGAGAGAATTAGCAGTATACGTTCTTTCTGAATTAACGCTATTATCTATCATAACATAAATTGTGTTTTATAAAAGGTTTTAAGAACTTTGAAAATGTAAACATCGCATGTAAACTTTATAACGTTTTACGTAATAGTAAGAACTGTGTATACGTATATATATAATTATAAAGACACTGTAGACATAAACTAATGCAGTATGTTGACAGATGAAGTCAAAGTTCTCCACATAATGTACTTTTAGGTTTACAATATTTATAAAATGATATGAATTTTTGTAGTAAAGAAACAAGCAAACAAACCAAATTCCGATCTAATGAAAGATTCTAATTCAATTAAGAATCAAAGACGTGACACGCTCATATATCCACAGACTTCAATTAACTACACTGGGTTATCCGAAATTATATATTTGAATGACCCTGGTTATAGATACAATTTCATTGAAAGCATACTAAACATTCGTAAAACGAGTTTATATACTCAAGATTTCACTTAAACGTACTGAAAATTTAAAGTGTTCTAAGTGACGCATGTACAGTATAACGTATTATATATAATATAAGATAATAATACAACGATAAGTATGTGTTTTCATGTTTTCATCAAACACGATCTATCTATTAAAGTATTCGGATAAAAAACATACAGTATGCTGTTTGTAATAAGTGTTGTTTTCATTTTATTTTTGACTTCCGATTATAATGTCAATGTCATGTGATTACTTGCTGTTTTTAACATCCACAAGTCAGTCTGTATACGAATATACTGAATTTCAATTAAACATACAGTCAGACCTTGTTTATTCGACAATTTTTTATCCGAAATAAATATCAGGACCCGATGTGTCATAGGCAATGTCGAATTGAAATGGGTCATTCGAAATCAAGTATTATCCGAAATAAAATTTCGGACCCGATGAATTCGTATGAACGAGGTCCAACCTGTAGAAGCCGATAGAGCTGAGTGCATGACTCCCGATCCGAAGGTCGTGGGTTCGAATCCTACCTCGGTCTAGACCGAACCATGATCATCACAACCCCTGAACTAGGCTTGAGTACTGGTCAGTGATATGTTATCAAGAGTCATTATTTAATGTACATTATAACCACTCGTTTCAAAATCGGTGTAAACAATGAGGTTAAAGGTAGGTAGCCTTAAATATTTGACAACATAACCTTAGTAATAAATATACGCGAACATAGTTGGTAATTGCCTTCATACAGATGTACTCCACAACACTGTTTGTCACTTTTTTTACATGTTTCCAAAAATCACAAATACAAGAGTCTGATGCCGGTATTTTCTATCCTGACCTACGTGACGAGGTAGCGCTAGAAGCCTAGGAAATAACCCGTATCGGACTTGTGTTTTGAGATTCCATGAAATATTTAAGAAAAATAACAATACAATATTTGTAGAGTATGTCTGTATAAAGGTATTTACATACAATGTCCTCAAACTTATTATTTGACATATCGTCGCATTATTTCCAGAACTCCATAACTTGTTTTTCGTCTTTTTGAGACAAACAACTTTAAGTTATACCCTCCTGTAGTTTTGTTATATACGGGGTTATGGAATTGCATTTTATTAAGATATGCGCATTCCAGAACAATATAGCTAGTACATATAGAAAGAGCTTGGAAAGACGGTTTAATTGATACCAAATACTCAAAACCGCCAAAATTTCAGTTACGGGGTTCTGGAAATAAGGCGACGACATTTTGATAGAAGCTATTGGCTATCTACCTTTAAACTAAACACAGTACAGACAGTCTTAGTCACTTTAATATATGACCTAATTCTTGACACGTGTACAACAATAACATTGTATACAATAGCTCATATAAATAGTTCTTCTAGAAGAGTTCTAAACCTTCCTGTTATCGTCCATGTCAAAGGCACACGCGATTTCACGATGCGTGTTATCACAATGCCTACCACTTTGTACCGCAGTTCATGATTTTAATTTATTAATGGTTGGAACAATTTTCACGAAAAACAATGTTTCACCCTGCTTCACAGACACTGGTCCGCCAGGTTTTCACAACAAATTCTAATTTGCTCCATCATTGCGGTAAAATATGAAACTCAGAGTGATAATACAAGATATAAGGACGCTGTTAGATTAAAGCGTACAGAATGTATTCATCTGCATGGCTTGTGGTGGCATGGTTAGTATCATGCCAGAAAACAGAGGCTCGATTTGTATGAGTGTATTTACAAGGTGGACAAAGAGCGTATTATGTTCAAATTTCTACAAGAAACTATCTTAAACTATGCGTTATCGCAGTACTATCATTAATGACTTTAAATACTTTGTATTACAGTATAAATACAATAAAACCACACATTAATACCACCTCCTTAATAAGACCACCTCAAACATAAGCCCACCTCAATGATAATATCACACTTTTCAAGTCCATTTTGACTGCTCCACTCTTAATTCAATTTCAATATTAAGACCACCTCAATATTAAGACCAGTTTTCAAGGGTCCCAATGGTGCATTATTGAGGTTTTACTGTATTCTATATAAAAATTGTCGTTCATCAGAAAATCTTAGAAAACCGTGTATGTTATTTTTACATTCTTTGAAGTCGGCTTTACTCAATAGTATAGGCATTTATGTGGTCTTGATCTTTTATTCTGCCTAAAATTATCATTTAAGCGCTGGAAAACTAAAATCAAAATCGAATTAAACAGTGTATGTATATCTCATAGAACGAGTCTGAATCTACTGTTAGATTATACAATAGTATTGAATGTATGTATAATACAGTAAAACCTCACTTAAAGACCACCTCAATAATAAGACCACCTCAATAATAAGACCACCTCAATTATAAGACCACCTCAATAATAAGACCACCTCAATAATAAGACCACCTCAAAATGAAGACAACATTTTTCAAGTCCATTTTCACTGTTTTGCTCTTTATTCGAACTCTATATTAAAACCGCCTCTATATTAAGACCAGTTTTCAAGGATACTAATTATTGAGATTTTACTGTAGTTGTAGTTGTGACACTATGAGGAATTTATACGCTATGTGTTATGAATTGAAGAATGTTTCTAGATTTGTTAATAATTATTCTTAGTTTATCCTTGTTTCGATGAGAATGTTTAAAACAAAATAGTTATGAACTTATTTAGCATTTATACTGCATGCGATTTGAGATTATAAATAATTTATGTTCGATGTGCCGTGAATATATGAAAAATGTAGCATTGGTATTTTTTTTATTTTTTTTGAGAGGGAGAAAATGTATTTCCTCGTCTATAGGTATGACTGGGTCGAGGGCATCCCACTACATACCGTACAATAAAAAAGTTAATATGAACTGGTTATGTTATGGAAATGTTATGAATGTTACATCTGTTGAAGAAATATTCATACATTAATTTGTTGCTAATATGCTTGTATCGTCCCATTTAGATATCAGCCGATTGAAAAAAAAATTCGTACAAATTTTACTATAATTATTTCTTATTAATGTTATGATTTCATGTAACAATTAATCTTGGCTTGTACACCAACCTGTAAAAATGCATGTATAAGTTGCTATGTTAATTTCTTTCATATGATTTTAAAAAGTTCAACAAGTTTTAACAAGATTTAATTAAGCATTAATTTACATTATTTAAATCCATGTTCACTGCGCAAGTATGCTGTAGAATTCAGTGCGTAGTTTATCTTCTATATATACATAGTGGTGAGTTTTGATTCTATGAAAATATATTTACATTGATTCCAGACAAAGTTTGCCAGAATGTGGGTAAGTCTTAACCACAACAATATGTCGCCATGAAGACGGCATTGTCTGTATCTGGTTTGAGGAATACATCATCACGTCTAGTTTATATGTTATATATGTACAGAATTCAACATGTTTCCGCTTTTAGAGCAAATCACCAATCATGTTTAAATGTTGGATTAAAATTTGTGATTTAAGGAAAGCTTGTTTGCGGAAAAAAATTGTTGTTATACGCCAATGATGCAATGTTTTTATTAAAATCGTTTAGGCGTAAACATATGTTTGTTTCAGGTTTCCCGACCTACCCTATTTTTTTTCTCCGACCCTAGAACATTTTTTCGCGTGTTAACATTTTTTTTCTTTTGGTAAAATTTATTCTTTTTGGCAAAATTTCTTTGCGTGAATTTTTCTTTAGGTTCATATTTCCGCCCAGTTATTAGACGCTTTACGAGTACTCCAGCTATAGAGCATTACATTCACCTTGATTAAACATTACCCATGTTAAAGGGGATAGGGGACTGTTCTTTTAACATAATTACATATATTCATTTAAATCTGTTTTATTGGAAAATAAAAAAAAATCTCCAAAAAAATTCCGACCTACCTATCCTATTTTTTTGGTCATGAAATCCGAAACAAACATATTTTTTCGGCCTTAATATGTGTGAAACGAACATAAGAACCAGCGTACGAGTTTACAGGGATAGAAACGAAACTAGGCGCTCAGTTTGTAAATAAAGAAACGTACACTTGTTTCGCTTTCACTCATCGATATATAGCTCTACATTGTTTTCATAATATACAATATTTTTCCTTAAGATATAAACACAATATGATAGAACTGGCTATTAACTTATTATGTGTCAAAATAACCCGATTTTCAACGTGCTCAAGATTAAATTTCATTTTCAACTAATTTTGGTCAAGCGAATAATTTTGTTACATTTTAAATATTCTACACATATAGAATACTATTAGCTTAATTCATTATTCATGCACAACCAACTTAAAAATACAGAAACACCTCAATAATAAGACCACTCTTGGAACCCTTCAAAATGGTCTTAATATTGAGGTGGTCTTAATATAGAGGTTGAATAAAGAGCGGAACAGTCAAAATGGACTTGAAATGTGTGGTCTGAATATTGAGGAGGTCTTATTAATGTGGTTGTCTTTAAGTGAGGTTTTACTGTACAGCATAAAAAGAGATTTGAGCTTTGAGATCAATCTCAACCTATGAAACCCTATACTTTGATCTCAAGCTCATTTTTCTAGACCGTATGTGTCATGGCAATCATATAAGGATATACTTCATTCTTCAGCATCTAACAGTTATACCAACATCAAAATCTATATAATACAAATAGGATAAACGCGATGTGTCACTTGAAATCTTTTACGAGTCAAATCGTCACAAGTTTTGAAGTGCCGGATTACTGTTCACAGTACAAATTATGATCTTTTCCCCCTCCACTTCCTTTTGCTACAGAAGTCGGATTTCCGGAAACAAAACAAAGATTTCTTTGTGTGGATGTTCGACATGAGTCTATTTACTTAAGCTTCATTGTTTCACTCATATTACACTATTTACTTGATCATTTTCTAACTTAATCCTTGCCCCCGGCAGAGTGACCCCTTTCAATCGAGTAAATTCAATAATCGGCGAAGATCTTATCACTTAAAGGAAGAAAAATACTCACCGATCCGAAAACAAAACACCGTTTCGTTTTGTTTGCCGAAAATTATCATCCTGACGCGGATATATCGCCGAATAAAAAAAATGTTTTTGTGTGCCGTCATACAAAAGAATGACCCTGGTAAACTGATTGGTGGGGACCCCGGACGCACACATCCTAGTTTTTCATAGCATGTGTATAGTTAAATGAACATGTACTTGCATTGTGATTAAACAGTTAAAGAATTACAGTATTTTAATGTATAAAAATCCTATCTTGAAGCTGGTGATAGTTAAGTATTTCCATCGATGTTTTATGAAATAAGCGGATTGCACTATCACATTTAACATTCACTTGATATATTAATCATTTATTTAAAAAATAATAAAAACATATATAAAAGTACTTTTGTTATTATAAAACATTTCTAACAAGAAATAAGTATGTTTTTATGTCCTGAGTGTTATAATTCTGGTATTGGGAATCAACGAGGAATGACCAATATTGATATTAAATTGAAGAAAAAACTGAATACATTTCAATGGAACAAAATTTAAGATGTATCTGGCTTATCTGAACCTAAAGTTTTTTAATGTGCTTCATCCCGTTTTGTTGTTACATAGTCTAAAACATCATTTGTATAAGAACCATTGCCATGTATAACCGTTTAAAACATTCTTGTTTACTCTTATAACTAACAAACAACTCTAGTAAAAAATCATCCGCTTGTTAAAAAAGGAAGTTTAATTTTAACTGTATGACAATACAAGCGTCTATTTTCGACAAACACAGCGACATACATTATAAATGTATTCTGTGAAAATGCATATTTATTGAAGTTTTAACTAGATAAAGTATATTTTTCATGTTTGTTTATGAAAACAACTGAACAAAGAATGAGCATAATATATCTTTAAGGGACAAAGAAGTATTTGAATTTAATTACAATGGCTGTTCAAGTATTACGTAGACTGGTTCCTAACTTTATTCCACTTACTGACATTATAATAAAACTTAAATATCCATAAATCGCACTCTAGTATACATAGCTACGTTGTCTGACAATTCGGCTGCACTTTGATAACCAATACCTGATGTACTGGGGTCTGCACTTGTTGTAAATAACCAAACTCGTGATAAAAACATTCAGTTCGAACATAGCAGAACACAACACAAGCACTATTCATTTAAGTGTAACGGTTCCTAATTTAATTCTTGTTTCGTAATGCTCAGGGATCGATTTATCAAACGATCTTAGATGAGATCGGAAATTTCGAGATCTTACTTTTGAATCATCGAATTCACAGCTATTCAAATAGTGGAATGTAAATTAGATTTTGGACATCCAGGAAGGACTGTAGTAATGCTGAAACTCTTCCTTGCATAAGTTTGCATATATAATAAATGAAATATTTGAGTTTATAGGAAAATCTCAGTTTGAGAAGTTTCGTGAAATCTGTCCCCTGAGACTCGACTCAAAATTGGTACTGCATCACGAAAATTAGAAGAGTTTTTTTTTCTCAGAGTGTTGTCAAGAAAAGTAAAATACATTTGTCTCAGACCCAGACTCTGATTTGAGCAAAATCTCAATACTGAGCTGAGATTTCTATTTGAGATGCTTTGGAAGATCGGGGCCAGGCCCGGCGGTGGATGAATATATTAACTTAAGCAATTTTCATAATTATTGGTATAACACTAATGAACCAACGGTTTGAAGAAATTATTGAGACAAAATGATTATTTGCGATCACTGTACGCCTACGATTAGTTCCTGTGAACTGTGGTGCAGACAGTCGTATTTTTAATGTACCAACACGTAGAATCATACTTAAAGACGATTGTGTAAATTTGTCAAGTACTCGTACTTTGATATCGCATTTATAAGTATCTAGCCAGGTCGACGAGCTGTAAAGAAGAAGTTGAATAGTTTCTGACATGTTTTCACAAAATATCGGGTCACTAAACAAGTTATACTGAATATGACAATTTCAGAATACTTCAGTTATTATTTATCAAGTTATAGGGTCATTAAACGTACACATTGTAATTTCCGATCGGAAATGCTGTAACTGTGGACCAAGATTGTCACATGATCTCATAGATGGCATTCTCATATAATTACAATGAACCTCAATAATTAGACCACCCTTGATTCTGCAGAAAGTCGGACTTAGTACAGAGTTGGTCTGATTATCCAATATATTAGAATACATGAGACAAAATAAGAACCTGTTTCATGAAAATACGGTCCTATTAATAAGGTGGTCTAAACTTTGAGGCGGTCTTTAAGTAAGGTTGTACTGTATCTTGAAGATGTTTAATGATCCTCATGCTTTCATTAACAGGTTGTTGTAAGTCAAAACTAAAACTCCCAAAATAGCATATACAGTAAAACCTCACTTAAAAACCACCTCAATAATAAGACCACCTCAAAATTAAGAACACAATTATCAAATCCATTTGAACTATTTTGCCTTTTATTTAGCCTCAGTATTAAGACCACCTCAATAGTAAGACCAGTTTTCAAGGGTACCACTGGTGGTCGCACTATTGAGGTTTTACAGTCTACCGACTGTCCCTTTTTCCTAGACTTGAATACAAATATATTCACAAATAATGCGATATTGATAACAAGAAATACTACACAATAATACCAAGAAAAAATCATGAAACTTACATTAATGGAATTGCAGTATGTTTTATTGCATTACTACTTGAGCACAAACGCCGCTCGGCTAGCTCAGTCTGTAAAGCGCTCGACTGATAGTATAGAGGTCGTGAGTCCGAAACACGGGCGAGAAGCGTATGTATTTCCGCGACACTGAAGATAATGCATCCAAGTCATTTGTCAACCTCTGAACTCTGCTATATGTGGAGATATTTGAGTTGCTAGCGGAGGAACACGCTAGCACAGGTTGGTATCCCAGGAGCACTGGTTAGGTCAACTGACCAGCGTATGACTGTGAAATACTGTTGAGAAACTACGTTAAGCCCGAAAACAACAAACGTTTGAGCACAGGATGTGCAGAACATTTTGTTAAAGTGAATATTTAATTCTGACGTAGGAAAAATGATGAAAACGATTACTGTGTCAGAATATACTCGATTTTTTTCTCATAGCATTTTGTATAATTCTTAAACATTAATCAAAAAAAACAATTTAAAAACAATCAACACTAGCTAATAGGTGCTGTATAATTTTTTCATTCAAATTTTTTTTTCATTTTAATTTCTATTTTTTGAAGCGCGCCCATTATAAAGTCATTTAGCAAATGACTAAAATATGAATGGACGATACTTCGCCAGGTAGAATACATTCTTCTCCCAGCGCATTCTCATAATTCGCACTCGCAAATCTCAAATATAAGTTTGTGTATGACTAAGATATGAGGCGTATAGGTCGAGCGCTAGAGCACCTGACTTCCGAGCCAGAGGTCGAGAGTTCAAATACCTGAATCCATGAAGGCTCTGGTACTCAGCTGGTAAGCGTATCAGGTAGCGGACATCATGAGTGATTAACATAAATTCTGATAACTTGTTTTAAAATCGATGTAGATTGAAAAGTTTGAACTAAGAAATAAGATTTTCTGTGTAAGAAACCGTATTTTGTGTACATTGCTCAATAACGTAGTTCCTATAGTTTATGTACTGGTTGAATTGTTTGCATAGCTCATCATATTTCAAAACAGATAATCCAGACTTTCCTAATTATAAATTAGACTGAACAAATCATGGCCCGAGGCTATAAACTAAAGATCAACCTTATTGCGATCAGATATACTACTTAGTCTCATTATATTAGCAATATTTAATATAATGATTATATTTTTTTGTAATAATAATGTTTTCTGATTAACATGTCAAAATATGAAAAGAAGAAGACAAACTTAAACTTGTTTGCAACGCGTTTCGTTTTTTATACTTCTTCAGGCAAACTAACTTGGATACAAAACATATGATGACGTTATGACATCATCACGTCAAAGTGTGACGTAACGTTTGACAGATTAGCATGTTGCATACATACTGCAGTTTGACCAAATTCATGTTTTTTTCCTCACAGATCAATCAATTTCTCAGACCCATTTTATTCGGTAGAGTGACTAAATATATACAGTATACACTGTAACACGATAAATATACAGTCAAATCTCGTTTACAGATCCCATCAAAATAAAGACCTTCTCATTCATAAGACCATATTTTTATGGACCAGTTTTTAAATTTTCTTCTGAATTCAACTCGATAAACGGACCACCTCACGACTAAGATCGACTTTCTCAGAACCAAGGGTGGTTTTATTACTGAGGGTTTCACCGTATTGCATTAACATTTGAACAAACACCGTTCTTACAATAGCTAAAATAGACTCTATTGTACCGCAGTGGGCTAAACTATCCAAGCCAAAGCTATATTTCTGAAATATAAGCGGCAACGTTTTCCAGACATGAACTGATGGCATGCGAATGTTAGAGTTACGAGACTATGAGACTACAATCGGTATCAGACCAATATATACACGGTATTCTGCAGGATAGCATTAAGACCGAACCAGAACCGTTTAGGATAAACACACAGTTTACGAAAATGCATTAGAGAGTGATAAATAAGACAGTTGTCAGGGCAGTACAATTACTGCGGATAAATATGTCAATGCTGTAGACGTATGATCGTTTGTTAGAAAGGAGCATATCAGGGGATTTGACTCTGTGAGTTTTACTCGGATATTTATCGACCATATGTTAAATTCGTGAAATGTCTAATAATATATGAACAATTTTCTGTGAATTTTAAATTTCTTTCTTCGTAAACGGCTATTCATTCGAAACAAAGGCCGAGAAAATTTGCTTCATTGTTTCAGATTATGTAGATAAGGGTGAGCTGTTGTGTAGTAGATAAGGTCAAGCCCGCTTAACCCGGAGGCGAAAGTTCGAGCACCGGTTATGTCACTTCCATATCTCCTTAAATAAACAAGTGATGGGTTTACCCAGGAAACGGACATGAGAGTAATTGAAATTACTAAAGTGACTTGATGACAATATCCATTCATATATGATTATATTGAATTAAATCGCGCGTAAAATGAATATTGTATCTATGTTGTAACGCTATGTGTTATAAGTTGTCGGGGGTTAACACAGTGGTTGCGGGTTCGATTTCCGCCAAAGAAAGTAGCCATCACGACCACACCCCATAGTCAATTCAAGCTAACAGTTTATTGCTATAAACAAACCTGTCAATTACCAAGTCAACTATACTGTATAAGTGGTAAAGTCTGCGAGATGGAAACGTTTGCGAATTTCGCGAATGCACAAAATTTGCAAACATTTTCCAAAGCGTAAATTACCACTTCCATCGAAGTATATGTTTACCTACGCACCGTATAGCCACTACTTGGAACCCCTGGGCCCGTATTACAGAAGCATCTTAAATATTTTTACTTGAGTTCAAAACTTCAAATGGATGTAATTCCAAAACCACATTAAAACTGTTAGGCTTTTTATCGGTAATTATTATTATTTCGTTTATTTCCTCCAATTTGGAGAGCCAACAACATAATACTATTATTCATTTATCACTCTTGATTTGACAATATTATAGCCTGTCTGTTAAATAAACCAGTGAATGAAAATGTAACTTTAAGGATAAGGATGAAATTGTACTTAAGATGTTTCTGTAATATTGCCCCTGATACTCCATGGAGCCACATCTATAACACTGTATGGCTGATAATACTTGTAGTCCTACCTTAACTTTTGGAGAATTAAATAAAAATGAATAAATTGATTATTTTAAGACAAAAACATTTTAGTTTCCAACAATATTTGCAAGTAATGTTTAACCCATTACCGATCAATCATCAAACTCTGACTACAAAATGTACACAGCATCTACTTGATACTAGCAGTAAATACGGCTCCTTTTCATGAACGTTCTTAAAACATACTGAACACACAATAGCAACAAGTTATGAAGATATAAGTATACACTGAACAAATTTTCTAAACGTCCATGTAATAAAATACAAATTTAAGAAAAATATTTTATATGCAGACTTAAATTTTGGTATTCTTGTATTATACATAATACTCTATCGACGTTCACAAAGAAAATACCTATTTATCGTCATGGTTGACCACGCGTGACGGTGAGTACGATTTTCAACTTTTGGCACTCGGATCACGTGTACTGTATAGTAAGCGGTAACTTTCATTTCAATGCAATCCACGTTGTATGTCCAACACGAAAAAACAGAAAAGATGGCGAGAATGACAACTGCATGGAGAACGCGCTAGGGCCGTATGACATGTATGAATAACTTTATAAATTAATTAATCAATTCAAATAGAACTTGGAAAATTATTATAAAACATATAATTATTGTATTATTGACCACTTCTTATAAACATTTCTTGTTGCCCGTCTGTTCAATAGGCTCAAATTTGTACATGTTGTTTCTGTCTTTCGACGAAATACCGAGTGGACTTTTAGAAAGTTTGTTCAGTGTATACAGTTATGTTTAACCCCTTAACCTTAGTACCAATTATGTTTATGATGCTAGTTAAACAATACCTATAAAGTATGTATAATTAGTTTTCCCAGGACATTGTCTACATGGTAATTGTTCTTATCACAATGGCATGCACTTATATAAGGCGTTATGAAATTCAAAACAATGAATCGAACTTGACCAGAAGACTGAAAATCCAATTGTTCAATAGTTCAATGAGTTGCTTTTAAGAGTGGAATATCACAGATTACGTGACAGTTGTCATAATTACCACGGAATTAAAATAAGCTTCCGTTGCAATTAATTAAAAAAGAAACGTTTCCTCTCCGTTGGCATAGTTATATAGTTGCGTTGTTAACATGTATCAGCGATTCAAAAAGTGTAATTTTATTCAGATTTATTGCAATGAAACTAGAATGAATGACGCACGTGTTCAAGTAATTTTAGGATTAAGACACACAGATAGATAAAACTTATTTAACAGCGATTGTATTTAACAGCGATTGTATTTAACAGCGATTGTGAAACAAGTTCTTACAGTAATCACTCTATTGATGACTGTTTTCTGGGTAACTATCCAAAGGTCCCGTCGCATTCCGGTATTGTGAATATCACGGGAGAATCTCCATGATCTCGGCCCTGGTGGTTTTCGTACCTATGCCTTTCGGATCAATAGTTCGGCCCTCTATCACTCAACACATTTGCCCTTTGAAAAGCAACGTCAAAAATCAGCAAACGACGACTTTAAACACAAATAATGCCAACGTCGTGCTTGCATTGCTGTTTACTATTTACTACATATAACCACGCAATTCAAACATTTTGAGTCGAGACATATATCCAATGCGTCAATACATTACATTTTTTGTTAAATGTATAAATAAAACAATAAAACTAATTTACTCTCCAAATCTGGTTCACGAAAGAACATACATGTATTTCATTTACGTTTTGGTGCGAAACAATGCCATTTGATGTAAACAGTGATTTCACTCACGCCTCCATGTCTGTCTCAAACATAACGTAACAACAAGAAACTGAAAGTAAACGATATCTCACTTACACCAAGACAATCACTGTTAATGACAAACATCTAACAATGGTCGCTAATTACATACTTTTTTATATTTTTAAGTGCGCACACTATACAATTTTGACATTTACAAACATGCTATCAATATACCAATATAGATATATATTTTCCATTGCAATTAATGTATTGTCATATTTGTTTCACATGCAATACATCGAAAATGCTTTTTACCACAGCAAAACTTTTCTGTAGAAGTATTTATGAATGTATACTGAAACAAGTTATCTTATTTTCTGTATCAGATCAATCAGTTACAAAATTTTGGCTTCAGATGCTGCTGCCGAGATGAGTAAATTGTTAATTTTTCACTATCCATCACCGAAGTAGGAACAATAAATTTACTTCATGGTCATACATGTTTTATTTGAAATTCTGTAAGAAAAAGGTAACGAAATTCAAAATATTCAAGTGTGAAGAATCTTTTAGATGGAAGTGCATGTAATGTCATAGATTCAAATGTAAATTTGATTTGTAAGGATAAGACGTAAAAAATAAGATGAACATTTCGAATAAGTGTACGCTACAAAACTTACAATATACACGTTATACGATACATGTACATATACTGAGTCCTGTGGTTTAGCATATACGTATTCATGTGTTTACAAACTTATCAGACTAAAGTATGAAGTCGTTCCACTTTTCCTTAAACGTTTCTATTTCAATTATTTCAATTTTATAATACGTTATATTATTTATTTTGGTAAAACATCATCACATATCGTTTCACTGTACAACTTACTGCCATCTGACGAACCACTCCACTTTATATTCTAGCGTCAATTTAAAAGAATTTTCAATGTAGTCTACTTGATACTAATGTCATCATATCAGATTATTCTATTCTAGAGTCTAACTGCATTTTAACAAATAACTCCACTGTAGATCCTAATGTCATTATAACAGGATATTCCGCTGTAGATAGTAGCATCACTATAACAGAACATTCCGCTGTAGATAGTAGCATCACTATAACAGAACATTCCGCTGTAGATTGTAGCATCACTATAACAGAACATTCCGCTGTAGATTGTAGCATCATTATAACAGAACATTCCACTGTAGATTGTAGCATCATTATAACAGAACATTCCGCTGTAGATTGTAGCATCATTATAACAGAACATTCCGCTCTAGATTGTAGCATCATTATAACAGAACATTCCGCTGTAGATTGTAGCATCACTATAACAGAACATTCCGCTGTAGATTGTAGCATCATTATAACAGAACATTCCGCTGTAGATTGTAGCATCATTATAACAGAACATTCCACTGTAGATTGTAGCATCATTATAACAGAACATTCCGCTGTAGATTGTAGCATCATTATAACAGAACATTCCGCTGTAGATTGTAGCATCATTATAACAGAACATTCCGCTGTAGATTGTAGCATCATTATAACAGAACATTCCGCGGTAGATTGTAGCATCATTATAACAGAACATTCCGCTGTAGATTGTAGCATCACTATAACAGGACATTCCGCTGTAGATTGTAGCATCATTATAACAGAACATTCCGCTGTAGATTGTAGCATCACTATAACAGGACATTCCGCTGTAGATTGTAGCATCATTATAACAGAACATTCCGCTGTAGATTGTAGCATCACTATAACAGGACATTCCGCTGTAGATTGTAGCATCATTATAACAGAACATTCCGCTGTAGATTGTAGCATCACTATAACAGGACATTCCGCTGTAGATTGTAGCATCATTATAACAGAACATTCCGCTGTAGATTGTAGCATCACTATAACAGGACATTCCGCTGTAGATTGTAGCATCATTATAACAGAACATTCCGCTGTAGATTGTAGCATCATTATAACAGAACATTCCGCTGTAGATTGTAGCATCATTATAACAGAACATTCCGCTGTAGATTGTAGCATCACTATAACAGAACATTCCGCTGTAGATAGTAGCATCACTATAACAGAACATTCCGCTGTAGATAGTAGCATCATTATAACAGAACATTCCGCTGTAGATTGTAGCATCATTATAACAGAACATTCAAATGTAGAATCTAGGGTTATCATAACCGATCAATCGGTCGAAAATATACAGTAAAACCTCAATAATAAGACCACCCTTGGAACCCTAGAAAGCTGGTCTTCTTATTGACATGTACTTAATATTGAAGTTGAATAAAGAACAGAACAGTGAAAATGGACTTGAAAATTGTGTTCTTAATTATGATGTGGTCTTATTTTTATTGAGATGGTCTGTAAGTGAGTGTTCACTGTATTATGTTAGTTTGAGAGTTTATGGGATATGGTTTTATGGATGAGTTTACATTTTTTTGTTATTGAAACATTACTCATCGTTATTTTACACTACATTAACAAACAAAATGCACAGCAAACATAGAAGTCGTACTCTGGTTATTTTAGCCTCATCACAAAGGATCGCTAATTACCTTGTAGTCTATCACGTTGACAACAGATACTGCTGATGAACCCAGCCTAACAGAGGTCATTAAGTGCCTGATAAATCAACCTTGTGATTCCCCGTCTGATTTACATTGCCTTACTATCTACATCAAAGTCCAGATATTTTCCGCCGTCTAGTTTTTACACCGACCACAATTATTGTATGAAGGCACCGTTGTCTTTTCATAAACTAATACTCGGATTGCTGATAAATACACGAATATTTTTGCCAGATTTGTTCATAAAGTTTCGACTTGAAAATGAGGTATTTAAAGTAATATTATGCTCATATTTTGTTCATTTTTTACTTAAACAAACATGAAAAATATATTTCCTATGGTTAAAACATCAATAAACATACATTAACAAAGAATGAACACATAATGTATTGATCCGCATTTGTTGAAGAAAGATGTGTGTACATCATTAAATTAAAAAGAAACTTCCATTTGTTTTAACAATCAGACGATTTTACAAGTTGTATCTGTTAGTAATATGGTAAAACATATATTTTCAATTGATTACACATTGCAATTGTTCTTATTAGAGATGTTTAGCCTATGTAACAACAGATCTGGATGAAGCCAATTCAAACATTTTATGTTCAGTTGAGTGAGATACATATTTAAATATTAATTCGGTGGTCGAGGAGTAGCGCGCATGGCATCTGGTCCAAAGATCCAGAGTTCAAGCCCCGCATTTGTGAGGTTGACCCGCGCAATTAACAATTCCTGAATTAGTCGCGTGTAGTGGTCAGTTACCCAGGAAGCAGTCATCGAGAGAGATTAAAATAAGTAGTAAGTTGTTTTACAATCATTGTAAAATAAATAAGTTTGAACTAAATGTATTTGATGTAAAGACAAGATGCCATACGCGCTTGGTATTATGTTTATATGTCTGATTATTGCAATTTGTATGATTTTAATAATTAACCCATCGCAATAATACACGAACTATCATTCAAAACAACCTGTTTGTCTTGCTACAATCTGCCTGTAAGATTCTTTAGTATTAACATGTTTTATACATTGATGTCAGAAAATGGACTGGAAGATTTTATCATGGGAAATTAAGACTCGGCTTCATTCTCCTCTGCAGGTGTACACTCAAATCATTTCAATTATATTTAATTTTGGTAAGTTTACGTATTTCTCAAAATCTGAACTTAAGCTGCGTTAAATATTAAAAGTTGCTCCTAACAGCAAATTAAACAGTGATCATTATTAAAACGGAGTTTTAAACCGATGCGTATAAAATCCTTTTCTTTTACAACACTTGGAACGCCATTTTTTGCAAAATGGTATCAACAGTGTAATACACGAAAGTGGAATGTTTTCGTACAGACCTGAACATTGAGAATCTCTTGATTGAAGGAAATAATCACAAATTTGCGGTTTTGTGTTATGAATGTGGTTTAGCTGATGGGGCGCAGGAGTCGTGGATGGCGGGAGGGGGCGAATTTAGTTTATACGTGTAGCCATTGCAGCGGTATTGAGTTAAAGTAAAACGTAATATGACCAAAACATACTTAATGTTTTCGTGGACTGTATTTAAGTATACCAACGGATTTCGTCTCTTGATGAGTAATCCGTAGTGATGGAAATGACAATGTTTGACAAATAGTCATCAAATATGTTTCGATATTTCAATACTGAGATACGAGTAACGTAACAAATGTAAATAACGGTTCAGAATTTTAAACGTTGTTATAATCGTAAATCGACGAAATGTTGCTTCCATGTCAAGTAAATGTCATAAACACTATGACTATACAAGGGAAAAATAAAGTATTATGTTACTCAGTTGACATTGAAGTGGACATTATCAGTTATTTCGAACAGACAAACTAAGAGTAGTTACTAATTGTTTTACAATTTGCATATACATTTATCTAAAGGTGGGTGTAATTAATTTTTTGTCTTGGAAAAGGTCAATTATGATGTTGTGATTATTTATTCCATGCAATACTTAGGTTCGTTTCAATAGATTTGAAAAGTGACTTTTTGAACATCATTATATCTGTAAAAATTCAAAGGACGGGTTTTCCTATTAAAAATGGTAACGATATGTAATAATAATAATAAATTCTTTATTTTCAGAAGGTAACAAAGTTAAGGTTAACAATAAATTGTACATCTTTTTTTTCAATATGGCCTTCTATTAACAATATAAACACGCACAAACAAAGATATCTGATGAGTACAATTGATGAATCGATTAAGCATACATAACACTATACATATGAATATACAAATAATATACATAACACGCAATAGATGTAATGTTAACGTGTATGAAATAGAAAGGTCAATGGGCGGGGCTGTAACCCATACAAATAAGGCTCTGACTACATTAGTACATTTCTTGTCCAATAGTAAAGACTCGTAAAACAAAATGTAAAGTTTATACATTATTATAGATCAGGATGAACACTGGCGTCACGTGACAATATGACAAAGACACCAAGTGTTAGTCATTGTATGGTACTTAAGATGGAGGAAATCTGTTTCCGGCAAGTACCATCACGGATCAACATCATACTTCCGGTTTCAATGATAACTGAGAGCTAATTCAAAACGACACAAAAGATTTGTACATGTAAGCACTGATATACACTGAACAAACAAAGGGTTAATAAAGGATGTATTTGTATCAAAAACCATTATCATATAATGCGTTTATTGCACTAACATCGTTATATTTCTTCCAATTGAGTTTGTATTTTCTCCGAATTAGGATAATGATCATTGTTTTATTGTTTTAATTTTTTATATTGAGTGAGACATGAGAATATATGTAGATTTCTCTGTAGTTTTATTGTTACGCCCAAAGTTATGATAAGAGCACTTAAAGTTCAAAGTCGACATACCATGCAATATATTACAAACTCCAATGGTGTTTATATTGACAGCTCCCTAGGCTGCGAAGCCGTTTTGTTCCAATTTCTGTTCATACCCATTTGTTTTTTCAGTCCTTTATTCTACCCAGTCCAACTTATTTAGTTTTACCGGACACTCCAGTTCCATTTTTATCTTTAGTTTCCCTTTCTCGCTATTTTTGTTTTTAGTACCTCCTTCCGATCCCCTTTCTGTTTCCTCTACTCATTCGTTTTAGTTCCCTTCTACACACATCCCGGAAGTTCCCTTGTTTTAAATTTTAGTTCGTATCCTACGGATCTGGGTTGAGGACTGAGGCCTCCAAGTCTCTCTTGCGCTACTTTTCATTATCATGTTTCTAACTAAGGTGGTTTTCATAAAATACTTGTATATACTGGTAATTTACGAGGAGCAATTCACTTGATGTTATTTCGATGACACACATAAACATACGGAACAGTACAACGTGATTGATGCAAATCAAATTATCTTTTCATATCGGAGTACGTTCCATCTTTTTTGGAGTGCTTGTCAAAATTAAAAAAATATTTCAAGCACCCTTTATTGAATTTACTTTCTTGCATTATCGCGGTATGTTGTTCAAAACAAACCACCAACACCCAATAAAATACAGTAAAACCTCACTTAAAGACCACCTCAATGATAAGACCACCTCAAAATTAAGAACACAATTTTCAAATCCATTTTCACTGTTTTGCTCTTTATTGAACATCAATATTCAGAACACCCCCAATGTGGAGACCAATTTTCAAGGGTCCAAGAATGGTCTGATTGTTGAGGCTTTACTGTACCTCGCCATAACTTGCTTTCAACCAACGCGTTCAATGAAATCACACATTCATATCATGATTCACTAAGAAAGACTGTATACAGATATCCATAGAAACAATTAATGTATCTATCATTATAACACATTGATGTTCAGGTGTTTCAAAACAAAATGTTTATTTCAAATAAAATCACAGTACAATATGTATTCATGCTTTGTATAGTTAGAATTGACTTCGTTTGCTTTTTCGGCGCAGTCGTACAAAATGGTTTTGCTATTTGCATGTGTTGTGCAAAACCAATCAAATCTTACGTTAACAACCAAGTCAATGTCTGATCAACCGAACAACGTTTGTAACCTTGACGCAGATTGAACAACCTTTAGATAATGGGTACGTTACCTTACCGAAATCCACTGAATTTCAGTGAATTTACCGAAATCCATTTTTGATCTAGAGTGACAAGCAATCGTAGTATCTCGGCATTTTTTATGTTCCGCAACAAATCTTAACTTTCAAATTGCGCCGACCATCTTTTTTCAAAATATTTCTTGTTTAATTTGCTTGCTTTTTATTTATTTTAATAATACGCCCAACTTCTTTCTTTCAACTAAAGAATTAACTCGTATCCTTAGACTATTTGACTGTGCGACTATTTTGAGTATACGTCTACTGAATGTAAGACGTACGCCTACTAGTTGACCGCTCATGTACTTGACCGTGTGACAATTTGGCCGCCAATGTATTTGACCATTGGTCTATTTGACCACGATATATTCTATCAGGCATGCTAAATCTTTATACGTGAGCTTAAACTTTTTTATTTTAAATCGATTGTGAAACAAGTTCTTACATCTTATACTAATCACTCTCGGTGACTGCTTCATGGCTACCAACCAGTACTCGCGCCAAATTTAGGGATTGTGAAGTTCGTGATCAAACCCCACTCATCGCGGGGCCCGAACACACGACCTTCGAATCAGGAGTCGCGGGCCCGAACACACGACCTTCGAATCAGGAGTCGCGGGGCCCGAACACACGACCTTTGAATCAGGAGTCGCGGGGCCCGAACACACGACCTTTGAATCAGGAGTCGCGGGGCCCGAACACACGACCTTCGAATCAGGAGTCAGACGCTCTACCCATCGATGATGAAATACATATGTGGGGATTTTAAATATGATTTAAAGGGATACAATGCGAGTAGATATTTGTCATTACAGACTGAAAGGCGTCTGGCAATATCCATTTTCGATAATGAATGGCCAAATGACGACAGTTAATTGTACTATCATTCATTTCCATATCTTAATTATATTTCTAGAAATTACCCTACCATTAACGTCAGGAACATCATATAGTTCGTACATCTCTCTGACAATCGGTTCGAATCAGAAATATGCATATTACATAATACCTATACGCCATTAATGGAGACCGTACTTTATCTATGAGCATGTGGCTTTTATCCCCTACCCTATTACTTTTTGTCTTTTCTTATCCCGAATCCTGGGGCATCAAAGACATAGTATCGAGCCGAGTTCATTTACGTGGATAAAATTTTACAAACTGTATTACGAGATGGGAACGATAAATTCTTAATTATGATTTTAAATGGCTGATAACGTTTTCGAATTTAGAAATAAAACTCGGTGCAACGTTCTTTCCGTACAGAACTGATAAACATATTGTGTATGTATTAGAACATAAGTTTGCAATTTGTGTTGTTATATTTTACTTTGTTGTTTCGATGTGCGGTTTATGTCATAAAGTATTGATAATAGAATGATGGAAAAATATTAAAACAGAAACAATGGAAACTATTTTCGAGTGTTTGCAGTTCTTGTTAAAAACAAGGCCCTTTAATGTTATTGTAAAGTAAAACAAGAAATATCTGGAAAAAGATGATCGGCGCAATTTGAAGGGTTAAGATTTGTAGTGCAACTAAAAAATTGCCAAATTGTTACGATTGCTGGTCACTCCAGATCCAATATGGATTTCGGTAAATTCACCAAAATTCAGTAGAATTCGGTAATGTAACCTACCCTTTATCGAAAGGTTAACCAATCCGCGTCAAGGTTACAAACGTTGTTCGGTTGATGAGACATTGCCTTGTTGGTTAACGTAAGACTTTATTAGTTGACACAACACTGATATGCAAATAGCAACACCATATTAAAAATAACAGTTTCCTTAACTGAAAAACAACAATTCATTTTAGGTTTGATCTCGTATACCATAATGCCGGAATTTGGCGCGATAACTGATTAGCAAACCAGGAAGCGGTATACGGCAGTGATTATAATATCAATTGTAAGAACTTGTTTCTCAATCGATGTAAAATCAGTTTAATACATGCATGGAAGTTTAAACTAATTATTTACCATGTTATATCATATATAATGTTTGTAATCGTATACATGTACACATTTCTATGGTATTTATTTTTGTTTTTGGTATTGTGTTGTTGATCCAATGTTTAAAACACGCTGGAAGTAACTAACAAACTAAACTTATTTCTTGTTTATAGAACTAAACATTGCAAATACTTTGATGAAAAGTCATTAATCAAAGCAACTCGTGTTCATGAGAAGTGTTTTGAGATACCACTTCGAAGAGGCCAGTCATTTCTGACTCATGAGACACCTACTTTCTGAACTATTTAACTAGCTAGCGGCTCAACAACCGGCCTTATCACAACGGACCCATCCCGGCTTCGGGCCTTCGACCTCCCGCTCCCAAGGCGGATGCCTTAACTACTTGGCCTTGGGAGACGTTTAATAACACACATTATATATAAAAGTAGTTACAATATATCATGTTAATTATCAACAAGTGAATAAACAAATATTTAAAACGTTGTTACTGTCAGCATTCTTCTGTGTACAATTTTTGAAACTACGAGTATTGAAATCGAATGATAGAATTGAAGTGATTAAACATGCATTATATGTTAAAGAGGCTCTAGTTGTAAGAAATACTTGAGTAACTGTTGAAAGCTAAATGCTTGGTTCAAATTCAGACGATTTATTTCAAAATAATTTGTATAATATATGACTGATTCCTATGTATGCTTTATTGTTGTACAATGCCATTTACTTACACGTTGACAAAATGTATATATACTCGTACATGTACACATATGTGTCCT
This sequence comes from Mactromeris polynyma, assembly GCA_032209605.1. Taxonomy (NCBI): domain Eukaryota; kingdom Metazoa; phylum Mollusca; class Bivalvia; order Venerida; family Mactridae; genus Mactromeris; species Mactromeris polynyma. The sequence goes on from JASFXZ010000012.1 coordinate 10,561,690, forward strand.
GTAGACGATGTACGTTGTACAAGTCTTAATAAATTGTCTGTTCTGTTCTGATCTGATATTTTGTACTTATCTGAATGTGAAAGGTTACCTCTACAACTCGGAACTGATTATGATTTGTTTGTTCACCCAACATTAAACAATATTTGTCTTAATTCTCCCCAAATATTATGTATATTGAAACCATAACGCAAACCGATCTATTAACATTACCTACTGTCTTACAGAATCCATCTTTTGCTTTCATGGAACTGCTATGGAACATAAAAGACATGACGGTGATATCTTTGATATTATTAACATGTATAGGGGAAGTAATGGGCTGTGTTTAAGTGAGTAATACATTAAATATAAGTGGCCGGCAGTACAGAGACTGGTAAGCGCAGCTGTCGGTTACAATGTGGGGCTGTGATGTGAGAACGTGAAACAATAACCTTCTGTCATTAGTATAAATGTAGAAATTATTCTTCGTTTTACGGCTGTGTGTACGTATTTTGTAGTCTAAAAACATGGGAGGAAAGTGCTTCATTATCGATGTCTCATGTGGCAAAATTCTTGAGATATTGTATGCAAGACGCATAAAATAATTCTAGCCTAAAGCGCATTTTTCAACTTTCTCATTTGAAAAAAAATATTGTTTTATTTATTACTTATTGATTGAATTCGCTTATTGCCGAATTTGATGTTAAATGTGTCAACCAATGAGTGACAATTAACTATCTAAGGAAGGGCGAGCTATTAGGATCCCCTCCCTTTATTCCGTAAGACAGATGTTAAGGTATGAAAACGCAGTGGGGCGACTCAACACATGGGTCTTCATAAATCTAGCTATAAAAAACTTTAAATGATACAATATTAAAGAAAGTAAGATATAATCATCGGATTATATATTGTAGCGATCAAACATAACTCCTAGTTCTAAAACGATTCATGGCCATAACTCCTCGTTCCTATGCGATACCCTCTCAAATCTAATGCAAATGCGATACATCTCCATAACTATTGATGATTATAGAATACAATTCTAAATACAAATATGATACATGTCCATAACTGTTGGTGATTAAAGGATACAACTCTTAATACAAATACGATACATGTCCACAACTATTGGTGATTATAGGATACAATTCCTAATACAAATACGATACATCTCCATAACTATTTGTGATTATAGGATACAATTCCTAATACAAATACGATACATGTCCATAACTCTTGGTGATTATAGGATACAAAATACAAATATGATACATAACTCTTAATGTTAGTATGATACAATTCCATAACTACTGGTACTAATACAATAGATGTCCATAATCCTTAAAGCTATTATGACACAATACCATAAACTGTCGGGGTCAGGTAACGATAGATTTGTCAATTGAAGCCCACGTGCGGTATCGCAATTTTTTACGTCGTAAACATAAAGTATTGAGTTAACAATAAACAAGTTATTGCAAAGCAATGAAATTTTTGAGATCACATAACTTATGCAGCAACAGATGAACGTGGTATATAAAAGGGAAAAAAGTATGGCATATAATTTTAGCACTATGCGTTCTTATTACAAGTGTGTTTCAAGAACGCATCTTATAGCTACTAATTAAATTGAAGTGCATATAAAAACGGCTTTCCGAAAAAAATACGAGTTAAGATATATTGTATAATTATTAACCAAAAATAGTTTCTGCTTCAAATAAAATTTCGTCGTCCCTTTCGTTTTCATCAGCATCATCATCATCATCATCATCATCAATGTCATCATCATTACCATCATCATCATTGCCTTAACCATCATTTTCATCATATTTATGTTCAATAGCATCCTTGTTATTATCATTATTGTCATCATCATTATGCACATTATCGTCATCAGCAACATAGTCATCGACATCATTGCCATCACCATAATGTTCATTATCATTAATGTCATCATTATCAATGTCATCGCCATCATTGTCATCTTCATCATTATCATTACCATCATTGTCATCACTATCATTGTCATCATCACCAAAGTTATCATTATTATTTTCATTATTATCCTAGTCATCATCATCACTGTCATCATCATCACTGTCATCATCATCACTGTCATCATCATCATTGTCATCATCATCATTGTCATCATCATCACTGTCATCATCATCATGGTCATCATTATCATTGTCATCATCATCATTGTCATCATTATCATTGTCATCATCATCATTGTGTTCATTATCATCATTGTAATCACCATCATTGTCTTCATTATGCTTTTCCTCCTCATTATTATCATCATCATCAATGTCATCATCACCACTGTCATCACCACTGTCATCATCACCGTCGTTGCAGTCCATTACATTGCCATAACAAATAGGTATATGCATGCTAAGGTCGTGTTTACTGTTAGAAACGAGAAATGAATCACAGCACTTGATGGCATCCGTTGACACAGACGCCTCATTTTTTATCCGAACTTTAATTATAACGTAGCTAGATGCGTTCCTTTAATAACACCCCACAGTCAAGTTATATTAACTGTATGGACACACGTGCAAAAATTTGAAGTATAATTAGATTGTATAAATTTTATCATAATAATTTAATATATATCTGCATTGCCTGCCATCATCAAGATCCCTATAATATACAGTATGACATTTCATCGCGTTATAAAATGCACATTTAAAATGTCCTTGTCAGCACCCATTAATGTCAATCCATACTTTCATAACCGTTAAACACTTATTACAACTATAAAATACAAATGTCCAAACGGTAACAGACTGATGATAAGAATCGAACGCCTAGTGTCAGTCCAAATCATTGGAACATTTCGTGAAATCGCTAACGTGATGATAACATCGAACGCCAATCTGCCATAAACGTCATCGCTATTGTGGTCACGTGGTCTCAGTGCGGTTAACGCTAAACGACGAGTCCTTTAAAAAAGACCGACTGGTTATAAATATTTGACAAAAGACGTCACAATTAACTCTTTGGGAATAAATTGCATACGCGAAATGCCACCAAGATATTTAGGCTCAGTAAAGATAAAACTGCAATACAAAATTTGCCCCTGAGGCAAAACAATATGTTGCTCGTTTAAATTCAGTCGTGTATGCTCCTATCTGCGTAACATCAGTTTTAAGATATTAGTTGTGTCTCGATTGTACATTTTACATAGCAAAAATAACACTATCTTGCATATTAATCTATAATCATAGGAAAGTTTAATGTGAGTTCTCGTCAGTATGGTTAGGCATGATAATGTTTTCTCGATCTACCCCCTGTTTGCTCAATGAAGATAGGTCCAGGGATATCATTCCGCTGATTTTTCTAAAGATTAAACATTGAAACGCTTACGGCGGCTTAAGGCTAATAAAATGCACCATAGGACATTTATAAACGTAAAGCTAGTTCATTGAATACCTATGCGACCTAAAATGGAGACTCTTAATTGCTTTTGAGAACTAAATATCAAGGCATTGATTACATAAAAGTTTCGCCTGAACTCTTAGTGCTTAACTATCAATTTAAGATAAAACATTCATTTATCTCGCAATAATTGACGATTTGCGTCAAATATGCATTTCAAGTCAGATTTTCATTTCACATTATTTTGTGTCGACCTATGCTATTTTTACAACGATCTTAATGACAACTTGTATACCTTCGTAAAGAGCATGCGTATTTTTAAGCTTTGTAGAATGCCTCCATTTGTTTGACAGTCCCTCCCCTGCGGTATTAAAACACATAATAGTATAGTTAGTTGACCCCATCAAATATTCCAGATACAATACATGAAAATATAACACAAAATGATCAATAAGCGCCGCTTACGATTTCCAACCTCTTCTTTAAGTGACGTCATTTCCAGAAAACGTCACATGTGACGTCATCATGATTTGACAGTAAATATGACAATACGAAACGAAGTGACCATATGGAGTAAATATTGTTTCCTGCTTGCAAATAGTGACATCACATGTTGCGTTTTCTTGAAATGACGTACCTCACATAAGATGTTGTAAATCCCATAGCAGTGCTCATTTATTTTATACTTATAAAAAGTGTGGCTAAATATGCACTGTACGAGTATGTGTAAACAACAGAACTAACTGGATACACTAATCACCTACATGACGATGCCAGTCAAGGATGTCGTTCGAAAAGTATTTCGTCAAGTAAGAGGAAACAAGATATGAATAAAAAAAATAAAAAAACATTGAAGAAATATCTTGAAAGAAGATGGTCGGCGCAACTTGAAGCTTAATATTTGTTGTACAACATAAAAAAGTCAAGATGTTACGATTGCTGGTCACTCAATATCCAAAATGGATTTCGGCAATTCACCGAAATTCAGTGGATTTCAGTAAGGTAACGCACCAATTATCGAAAGGTTAACCAATCCGCGCCAAGGTTACAAACGTTGTTCGGTTGTAGAGAAATTGCCTTGGTGGTTAACGTAAGATTGGATTAGTTTACACAACACTGATTTGCAAATAGCAAAACTATGTTATTAGTACGCCAAAAAAAAAGTAACAGAAAAAATTCTTTGTAGTTCTGATTTATTTAAACCGAGTGTTAACAGTCTGAGAATAGAATGTAATTACACACAATTTCGTTAAATTAAAACCAAAAAAAAAAACGAATCTCCGATAATTATACGTTATAATAAGCATTTTGTGAAAACTAGTTAAACCCAAGACAAGCTATCATTGTTTGAATGAAAACAAGAATGTTGATCATAAGGAAAATAATAAACTATAAAATAATGTATTCAAGAAAAAGATGAATCGACATTTGCTGTTTACCCGCGCAGAAAAACGGCTCATTTTTGAGTGGCATTCGCGTTTGTTTTAATTATGTTCATTACTGATTCCAACGATTCTTTTTACTCGATAATTGAACGTTTATAGCTAAGTAACAGAACTGGGAGTGCATCGTTTGAAAAAATGATAAATGCACGGTTTTAACTGACAGGAAGGAATGCGAGAGGGAGCACATCTAATAAAGATGTTACCATAAAATTAAGCTGGGAAAACCTTCGCGTACCGCCTAGATAATTAGAGAATCATTTAGGCGATCTGAGTAATGTTAACTGTCTCACATCTTTGTATCTAATATTTGGTCGTTTTTCATCTGTCCGTCCGTCTGTCATTACTCACACATGTGTTAAGTTTAAGAGCTTATTTTTTAAAAATTGAATTTTATGAACTATCACTATATAATTAATTATGTTTACATGGATTGTAATATGAAGTCAATAAAACCCGTACCGAATGTCAGGCACATGCTGGTATTGTAAGTATGGGGTCATAAATGCTACGAGGGGCCGGTCAAAATGTTAGCGGACACTGCTAAATCTGCAACTAGAAATAGAGCTATAACAATAGTTTAACAAATGTGCTTGAACATTTATTGATGTTCGATTGTTCGGTACAAATTTGTTCAGGCAAATATATTAAATACATGTATTTTCCATGATACGCTACCAATTTTAATTGCAGTTCAATTGTCAGTTATAATTCCTGTGTACTGTGGCCTAATACAATCTCCCGATGAAATTATATATTTTTTTCCATGTTCTGCAACGTTATATATGGATATTTTCTTCAAGACATGAAATTCGCGACGTATAACATTTCAATTAAAATACGCGTCTGACGGACAAGTAAAATGTACACAAACATTAATCATAATATTTTCGGACGACGAACCCCCCCCCCACACCCCAACGGAAGCTTTAAGCCAAGATGTCAAATAAATAAATCGGAACACATATTATTTATTAACAATAAAACGTAACGTTGCCTGTTTCCCGGACATCGTGTAAGTCTATCTAAACAACATTTTAAACGATTTTCTTCCGAATGGGAACCTAAAGATTATTTCTTTGTGCGAGGAACTTCCAATTTCTTTTTTTTAAACGACCGGAAGTGAGTTACACGCGACAGGACGTCACCAACCGTTTCCTTTTATTTTAAAATGTCGTTAACATGTGTTATAATACCGTTATGAAAGTACGGTAAATAAAAAAAAATATTAAATTATCTGAGAAGTGTGTTGAGCAAATGTGAAAAGGGAACATTCAAGAGGTCCAATTAATTATTCAAGAACGTTTAAATAAAAGAAATGTGCAAGCGGGCTTAGAACGTGAAAGCAGAAAGTCGGTACTTGAATGTGTGATGGGATTTAACATCTTTACTCAAGTGCTTACAATTTATTTTATGAAATAGGAAGAATAAATGCTAAAATTTTGTCTCTGAATTCGACCTGTCGATGTATAGGAAGAATAAAAACGCATAATTTATAAAAAGGAACCATCCTATGTACTCGCTTATTGCATGTTAAAATTTCTGTAAACATCAGAATCGCATTATTTGTAGGTTCGCTCAACTAGTTGGTCGTTTGGTAAATTGTAAAATTGTGTTATGTATATTAACATCCATGCGTACTTTCAAATGATAAAAAAATCACAGTATTGCATTATTATATAAACTAAAATGAATGATGGACAACATTTTTTCTTGTCTGCCATAAATTAGAAAATGATTAAAAGCGTTTTTTTTTCTTCAGTTTTACGTAAGATTGATTTTTAACATTCGGATAAATCTTATGTAGAAAAACCAGTTAGAAATTTTGCAAAACCAAAAAAGTCACACTGAACAACGCTAAAATTGGGGTACGAAGATTTAACCCCCTCAGCTACGAAATAATTTAGATGTTTATAACTTATCATTTGTTTTTTATTTATACTGCAAATGATATAAATGACCGGTTGTAAATATGTTATATTTATAATGTAACTTAAATGTCCATTGGGCTGGGCGTTTGTATATTTATTTTTGTTTTTATGTTTATATGTTTATGTTTGTACACAAGTCACTATAATACAGGCAGGCCTGATTTATTCGACAACCTTTTATCCGAAGACTTGGTATAATTCGAAATAAATATCAGGTCCCGATGTATCTGAGGCACGTCGCATTGAAGTGGGTAATTCGAAATAATGTATTATTCGAAATAAAATTTCGGATCCGATGAATTCGAATGAACGAGGTCCGACTGTCAAATATTTATTTACTTACGTATTTAAAATTCAAGTCATGTATTTGAATAGTTTTTGTCAATTTATCTGATGCAGAGGTTTAATTATACGAGTAAATTATGCAGTTGAAACAAAGAAGTTGGGCGTATTATTAAAATTAATAAAACGCAAGCAAATTAAACAAGAAATATCTTGAAAGTTAAGATGGGCGGCGTAATTTGAAAGTTAAGATTTGTAGCGCAACATAAAAAATGCCGAGATGTTGCGATTGCTTGTCACTCCAGATCCAAAAATGGATTTCGGTAAATTCACCGAAATTCAGTGGATTTCGGTAAGGTAACGTACACTTTAAAGGTTAACCAATCCGCGTCAAGGTTACAAACATTGTCCGGTTGAAGAGAAATTGCCTTGGTGGTTAACGTAAGATTTGATTGGTTTACACAGCGCTGATATGCAAATAGCGAAACCATGTTAGTGCGGCTGCGCAGAAAAATATGAATTGTTTGGTTAATTTCCATTTTGCCTGTACTCATTTTCACATCAGCTTGCAATAACAATCTTCCGATTATTTACTTTTTATGATTTGGAATTTATTAGACCAATAATTGACTGTATTAAAATATGGATAAACTTTGCTAACTTACCAATTTTTTGCTCGTAAAAGTAAAATTGCAATTAAAATACTTTCCAATCATGAATACATATTAGCCGCGATATTTACTCAATAAATATATCAATAAATGGATCATTAAAAAAAGACATTATAATAGAAATTATATGTTTCGTAGTAATTTTGATCAAGAGAAAGCAATTAAAGATACGTACGTTTCCGGGTTTTAATGAGTACAATTGCTGTAGTGCATTTGTGATATATGTGTGTATGTATGTCTACAACGTATTGACCAATAGATTTGTTTTTGTGTGTGTATTTGGATTTATCTATCGTCGCCGTCGGTTTCCCGTATGGGCGACGCCTGCGGAAGAATGTCAGTTATTTTAGAGTTTAGAGGATAGTGCATGATACAGAAGATGCCTCAGTTTCAGAAGCACCCCAGGTTCTTTTAAGTGCCCGATGTAAAACATCGTACAAGGTCTCGGTTTTTCAAAGTCTCATCCGAAAGACTGTTAGTACTGTCAGTGGCGGACCGGGGGATCGAACCTGCGATCCCTGGGTTACTAGTCCAGCGCGTTACCACTGGACCACGGATCCGCTACCGGTTATTTCCAACGTAGGCCATTTATGTACGACGGTCAAATTACTTAACCAACGTTCCTTTGTTACCAACCAGTACTAACCTGGTTTTCCGCAAATAACCGACAAGTTAGCCACGTGAATTAGAGATTTAGACAGGTGACTTTGGTGTGAAATCTTCAGTCTTACCTTGGGTTCGATCCTTTCACTTCCTAGTAGTCAGTTTAGTGCTCTGCTGGCTAAGTTAACTTGGTGGGCTTGTTAGTATAAGAGTATAAATGTCGAAGAAAACGAATCATCAGTTGTTGAACAGATGACTTGATTAAGAGCACTTTAATTTATGTTACACCTTTATACGATGACTTTTGACGAAATATTCAGGCACAATATTTGAAAAAAAATCGCACCGGCTAATTTGCCATGACGTTTTAATTTCTCAATTGGATATTAATTAATCACTAATTATGAAAGAAGAAATTACCGCACATATTCACACTATACATATCGAGTTTTACACATGGAGGCCAATTCGGGACATATTGTATTTTAAAATTTTGAAGAGCGATTCATATTGTACATCCAAATGGTGTGATTATTATAATATGTTTTAGTATGTTCTAAGGATTCCCTTTATGGAATTTACTCCTGTTTATTTCGCTATAACGAACTTCTTAAAATTAATTATAAACAAATCTTATTTGATATAAAGAAACCTTACTTCGTTATATCGAAGCCTTACTTCGTCATGAGAAAGTCTTAGTTATATTATAAAGGAATATTATACACATTTTTGTTTAATATAGTTGCAACGACTATACAATCTAGAATATACACTGAAGAAACCGTAGAACTCATAATGACATTCTGACCAGGTGATTTCTAACATGCGCGTGGGCAGAGAGGGGGCGGGCGTCCGGTCCCCTCTGAGATTTTAGCATAACAGGGTTGTCCATATCTAATCCTACATCAAGATGGGGTCAAACATGCAAAAACCCACAAAATTTCATTACATTACGCCACAGACACGTGGCATGATACCACACCCTGTCATATTAAAATCACCGTCTCATTTGGCCGAGTAGTTAATGCACTCGCATTGGGGGCGGCAGGTCGAAGATTTGAATCCCGGTAGGGGTCCGTTCTGATATGACCGGTTGGTGAGCCGCCAGCTAGTTAAATAATGGTTACCGTGAGCCTACCTGCCTGGTGCCTGGCATTTAAGGATATGAATCGGGAAGTTAATGTGCTCAGAAAGTAGGTGTCTCATAAGTCAGAAATGAATGGCCCTTTAAACAGGGGTGACACTGTAATAAATAGACACTCTAAACACTCTATTAATAGACCTAGTACTGCCCATATGTGAGGGAACAGCTATACGTAGTACTGTTTTAAAAGAATGCTGCGACCCAGGATCGTACATTGTTGGACTGGTATCCAAGGTGATAGCTATAACATTGAGTTACATGGAGGGCTGATTCTTGCAAGATAATAGTCGTAATTCGTGTGTTATAATTTTATCGAGGCCTAAGTTGAACCCTTTTTTCCTTTCCCTACCAGAAATCTCTCAGAAGACCACGTGCGATATTTACAAACAAACGAACGAAATGATAACCTGGGGATTAATTTGTACTTCTTTCAAACTCTTCCAATCATCACTACAAGCAAAGACGTCGGTAAGCTCCGAATAACGGTCTTAATAGCGGCTTTTTCTAATCATATAATTTCCGTTGTCAAATCATTACGCGTCTATTTATGACTGCGCGGTCTTTAAATTGACTTTACCCAACAAACTGTCATTACCGTTAGGTCGTATTTATGAATTTTCCAGCTGCTCAGAAAGCATAACTACTTTCAAAATGAAGAGTTTGATTATTACATTGTGAAGGGTAGATACTTGAGATATGAAGTGTTAGCAGACACAACTTTCTATAGTTTGCTTCAAATCAAACATTTAAAAGCTCCAACATAACCGATATTGCCGGTGCATTGACATTTCACGTTCCCGTTATATCTGTTTTTTCTTTCTTTTTTCTTGGATACATTTTATAGCTATTAATGAAACTTTTTTGTATATCATTTTATGATCTGAATATTGCTAAATCTTTGATTAACGTAAATTAATTAACGATGTCTTGCACAATTACGCTGGAAACAAATTGGAGACATGGGTACTATCATACAAGTATGTTTATTATCTTTTTTACCGGCAGTCTTCAAAAGCAAAATTGATTATTATGCTTTTATGTAATATTCTATAACTGGTTATAATTTTATATACCCCACGTGCAGAAGACCGTTAACCACTTTATGTACAGAACTGGGGTTTTTTTTCATTACAAGACAAAACCACTTTAATACGGTTATATGATACATAAAATAGAAGTGTAGTAGCCAGACTTTAATCAAATACAAATGTTACAATCTTGTTGAATATTTGGTAATATCATTATACAGTTGATGCTAAAAGCCCACTAAACGTCAGTTAAACATTCCGTCACGTCCCGGTATTATAATCGTTAGACAGCACTCAATATTTACACTCAAATCTCAGATTCACAATCAAATCTCAGAGGAAGTGGACAACACTGCCAGAATTAATTCAAATACAAATGTTACAATCTTATTTGATAATATCATTATACAGTTGATGCTAAAAGCCCACTAAACGTCAGTTAAACATTCAGTCACGTCCCGGTATCATAACCGTTAGACAGCACTCAATATTTACACTCAAGTCTCGGAGGAAGAGGACTACACAGCACACCCCGAACTCAGTAAGCATAGTATTCCACTTCGTACACTCAGATCAGCACACTCAGACTCAGTGGAATATACGTTGTACGCTGAGTGCTGAGTAACACGTATTATAATTGGGTGGTCTGATGCCAAAGTGAACTAAGCCTCACTTAGGTTATTTTGAGAAAATTGACGTATTTTGTATTCCCCATAAAAGATGATAATTTCTACACAACATATGAAGTATGCATGCTGTTATTTGGTGATATAGCAATAAATTGTTATTTAGTTCCAAATGATATATATTTGCAGTTTTTAAAAAATGTATTTTTGGGATAGTTCATTTTGGCATGCGAACTTCACTTCAAAACTTGAATAATGTCAAGGTAAACTGCTGGTTCCTAGTTCATAACGTGGAAAGTTCTAAAGTAGATGTGTGTTAGTACACCTTTTCAAAATCTCCTGCTATAGGCGTCTTATAGAAAGCTTGAAACTAGACCTAAATAAAAATCCTTTTTTGAACAGTAACAATGAGTAGATAACTCGATCTATATGAAAATGTGGGTTAGTTCACTTTGGCATCAGACCACCCTATTGTAATAAATTCAATTGGAAATCGTTTGAAAATAGATGTTTTTTATCATTCTGCAGTCCTTGTTTACAAAGCTTATTGTAATGAGAGTGCCCAGTATATTCGATCATTGTTAAATGTTTCATCCAATCGTATATGCAGTTTAAAATCAGTGAAAAACAGTGACTTAATCACGCCTACTTTTAAAACCAACTACATGAAATATTAATTCACAAATGTAAGAGCTACTCATTGGAATAAAATTCCAAACAATTTAAGATCAGTATCGTCAGTAAATGAATTCAAAATAACATTAAATCATATTTATTATAAAAAAGTCTACCCTCTGGTATGTTTGTAATGAATGTTATTAATAGCATTTGAATGTTTCTATAAATTAATATTTATGTTCTGTTTACAATATGAAAATCTGATGAGTGATTGTCTTGAATTGACGAATGTGTGTTATAGAATTATTGTGTTTAATTTATGTTGTTTTCTGTTGGAAGGCCATGTTTTACATTGTATTTAATAATTGTATGACTTTTTTTTGTATACATCTTTACATGTTACCTTCTATAAATAAAGATATTATTACATTTATTATTATACCAGGCTCTGAATAAATTAGAGTACCAACATTATTACATTATTGGTAACCGTTTCTATATTTAACAGTGCTGGTTATATTGTCTAATGTAGTATAGTCAGTCTCCATTTTCACTGATTTGCTTTTATTCAACCTCAATATTAAGACCACCTCATTAAGTAGACCAGTTTTCGAGAGTCCCAAGGGTGGTCTTGGTGTTGCGGTTTTACTGTTATATAGAGCTTAGAACCATATATGTTTTAATTAATGTATTTACAAGAACTTTTCAAGAGTAAAGTATAAGTATAGTGCAACATGCACATAGAACACACTTTGTATTCAGGGCTCTAGAAATCCACTAGCCTAACATCCCGGACTAGTCTAATGCTGAATTGGTCTACCAACAGTTGAGTTGAAGTGAGTCACGGACAAGTCTGTTTTTAAAGCTAACACACATCAGCAATTGTTCAGTTGTAAGTCAAACCTCAGAATCCCACAAACACATACATGTGATTATTAATTTTAGATCGTGAAGCTAGCATTGTGTGTGTTTATGTGTTACTAAATTGACCCATATTCTCGCACAACTAGCTTCAGGTGTCGAACTGGTCAACTTTTACATTTCCATTAGCCCGGGACAAGTGTCTTTGAAAAACGATTCTAGAGCCTTTGGACGTAGCAAAGTTCAGTTGTTGATGAGAGGTTGTTGCTCTAGAGAGTCTACACTGGTAATAAAGTTTGTTACGGTAAAATTGGTGTTGTTGTTGAAGAGCTGTTGTCACTCAACAAAGGGGCCCTCTGAAAAGAAGACATCTGCTTTTCAAGTGAACAGTAAATAAACTTAAGCATGAACTGAATATTAAGCATAAATTAAAGCACTTTGATCAGCCGTTATTATCATATAATCATTCTAATTGAACGATTTATTTATGTATGTTCTATTTCGATACAGCAAATAAAGGCTAAAATAAATCCAAGTGTGTGGGTGCACACAAATATTTATTTTTATTCTTATCTAAATACGTAAACATATTTTTAAAGTAATATTATGTTCATTTTTTGGTTCATTTGTTTACCTAAACAAACATGAACAACATACTTTATCTAGTAAAAACTTCAAAAAATATGCAATTATCACAGAATACATTTATATTGTACTTCTCTGTATTTGTTGAAAAAAAAAACTATTATCATAAAATTAAAGTTTTTGACTAAGCGGGTATTTTTTAATTGTCTTGTCTGTTAGCAATATGATTAAAAACGATTGTTTCAAACGGTTATACATGGCAATAGTTCTTATTAATGATGTTTAAGACTATGTAACAGCAATACTGGATGAACTCCATTAAAACATTTTAGGTTCAGATGAGCCAGATACATCTTTAATATCTATCTATTTGCACATAGTTATTTATATAAACATGCACATTATAAAGGTTGTATATAAGTATTTAACTTAATAATGAATTAAATAATTAATCCGACAAGTATCAGTAATGTGATGAAAATATTACGATACAAAGAGTTATCTACGGATAATTCAAGTCTCAAATTAAACAGTTAGTTTTTCTGCAAAATTATATTTCAGCAAATATATACCACAACTTAAATACTATTTCCATAAATAATAACTCAGTATTAAACTGTTCAAGAGCTTGTGGCTCTTGAGAGGTTAACTTGGTACTAAATTCTTACTACGTGAAAAATTGATACTTTTTTTTTAGAGAGGTTGTCGCTTAATAGAGGGTCACATTGAAGACAGGTGGTCGCTCAATGAAGGACCACACTAACAAGAGGTTGAAGCTTATAAGAGTCTACACTGAACATATGTGGTCGCTCAATGGAGGGTCACATTATAGAGAGGTGATCGCTCTATGTAGGGCAACACTGAAGAGATGTGATCGCTTAATGGAGGGCCACACTGAAATGAGGTGATCACACAGTGGAGGGCCACACTAACCAGAGGTAGTCGCTCTATGGAAGGCCACACTGAAAAGAGATGATCGCTTAATGGAAGGCTACACAGAAGATGTGTGGTCGCTAAATGAATGGACAAAATTCTTGGCTCTATGGTGGATAATAAGACACTAAAAAGACATATTACCAAGCTGAGAACGCCCCCAGGGGCAGAATATTGATATCGGTAATACAGAAATCCGTTTATTAATCAGACCAACCTTAAACAATCGTTTGTTTCCGGAACTCTAATCGACAGACCGAAATAACCCATTCTTGATTTTAATTGGCTCAACTTTCGCGAGTTTACTAGAAAGATCTAAAAAAATCTAAAAATTCAATCTAGCAACCACGCCTAAAATTGTGGGTGGGGGGGGGGGCACTAGAAACAAACTATTTTGACGAATTGCCTCGTCTTTATTACCGTCAGATGTGTAATGAACTGTTAAATATTTTAAGTAGAGCAACGCTATTTATCTATCCTGTTTATTTCAAATAAATAATTCAAATAATAATAAATCATTTCGAATATGCATACCTCTTTACGCAAGACCTTTTCAATTTCTGTTTGTATATTATGGAAACTCGAAATCTGACTAATACATTCGTAGATGGAAACTAAACGTCACACCTGAATAATTACAAATGCATCTTATTTACCTTTACAAATCAATAAATTTGAACTCTCAAAGCAGGAGTATAAAGGCTCTTTCATTCGTCTGAAATCGTTTGATATTAACATCGTTGTGGTTTTCTATAGACTATTATTCAACAGCTTAAATATACATTCAAGATATCGACCATTTCTTCTCCTTTCTACAGTATGGTGTTTTTTTATTTAAATATTATGCATAAATTATACAGTTATATGTCGGATTTACGCAGAATGTGAGTGTAGTTTTGAAACATGAATGTTGACGTGGAAATAGATTTAATATAGGACAATGATCGCTTCTATTACTGGAGTAAACTCGCTGAAATTAGTGTAAAATTGGGTTTGAAACACAACACGAGTAGTTGACCAAGCTAAGTGGAAAGACTTATTAAAACTAATTGGACTATCAAGTTGCTAATGAACTGTGAGTATTTGGATAATATGACTGCCTTATTTAACTGCTTCACGTTCACTGTTTAACTTGATGTATCAGGGACGTCACCACGGTTTGGGAAAGAGGGGTGATGGTAGGGTCTTCATTCCAAGAAACCAGAAAGTTTTTAATGGGAACGTTTGCGGTGGGTTCCGGTGAAATGTAACAATTATTTTTACAACATTTTAATTGAACCTAATTTTTCAGCGTTTTCTTTGATAAACCAATATCCAATGTATATTCATTTGCTTCAAAACTGACAGAAATATATTCTAGTCAGAAAGTGGTTATTCGTAAATAGCGCATCCCCGCCGACGGCCTTGTGTATATAAACATGCAGAAAAATGTTGAATTGTTGTACTAATAGGTAAAAGTACAATAACTTGATAATTCTACATTAAGATATCGTCTTTTTCTATTCACGAGTTTGTAAAAATTATATTCGTGGAATTTAACGCACGTTATAAATTAATTAATTGCAAATCTATATCGAGGGGTGAAAGCGAAACTAGTTTATGTGCATACAAAGCAGCAGATAGGCTTGTATCGCTTCTACTTCTCGATATAGAAAAGTTAAGCGGTAAATTGATATGCCGTAGTTTCTAACAAATGCAGTCACTATAATGTGTTATTTCAATTTGTAGTGTGACAACTGTAAGTCGCTTACTGATTTCTTTCATTTCGAATAGATATTAACCAAATCACATCGGATCTATCAATTACATTCATCAAATACATAGAACCACAACTGTGTTGCGTATTCGTGTAACAATGAGCCTGTCAATAGAGCTGTATCGAGGTGCAATTTTTAGACGTAGGGGAAAGCGAGAAAAGTAAATCAATGTAGAAAAAGGTAGCTGTCTGCAAAATGGCGCGCACCAGACCAGACGACACTGTTCCGCAACGACGCCATTTTGTTTAGCAAAGCTAGCACTGTCAGTTCAAAAGATAGGGGCTACTTTCTCTACGTAGCGCTAGGCAGAATTCATTTTTCCTACCTCTAAAAAACGCGCTTCCGGTATTCAATTTAGACGTATCTGCACTAAATATTACCAAACTATTCTTACAGATTGGCTAATGGTATTTAACATCGAGATATGGCAAAAAATGTTTCAACGAAGTTTGGTGATCGTCGTCTAGTTTATTTACCTCCGATAAATTTCCAACCAAATAAGACTCCTAATGTAGAAACACTAGCACCTGGTAGATCGGATCAAAGGTAAGAATCAATTATTACACTCTCAATATACATATAGTTTCATCAGAATCTCAGCTATGATAATTTACTATAAGCTCGTTTTGCCAGAATCTCATTTATCACACCATCGTTATTAACCTGGCACAGACATGATCACATATATCAAACTCACCATAAACTCGTTTTGCCAGAATCTCATTTATCACACCATCGTATTAACCTGACACAGACATGATCACATATATCACACTCACCATAAACTCGTTTTGCCAGAATCTCATTTATCACACTCACCATAAACTCGTTTTGCCAGAATCTCATTTATCACACTCACCATAAACTCGTTTTGCCAGAATCTCATTTATCACACTCACCATAAACTCGTTTTGCCAGAATCTCATTTATCACACTCACCATAAACTCGTTTTGCCAGAATCTCAATTATCACACGCTCGTTATAAACCTTGTTCAAACATGATCCCAGTTATCACACTCACCATAAACTCGTTTTGCAAGGATCTCAATTATCACACGCTCGTTATTAACCTAGTTCAGACATGATCCAAGTTATCACACTCACCACAAACTCGTTTTGCAAGGATCTCAATTATCACACGCTCGTTATAAACCTAGTTCAGACATAATCCCAGTTATCACACTCACCATAAACTCGTTTTGCCATGATCTTAAATTTCACACGTTTGTTATTTACCTGATTGAGTCATGATCCCTGTTATCACACACTCACTAAAACTCATTTTTTCAGGATCTCAGTTATCACACGTGCGTTGTTTACCAGATTGAGTCATGATATCAGTTATCACACTCTCACTACAGTTATCACATGCTCGTTACAAATGTAGTTCAAACATCATCTCAATGTTCATACCCTCGTGACAAACCTAGTTCAGACAGGGCCTCAGTTATCACAATCCAACAATAACCCTAGTTTTGCCAGGAACTAAGTTATCACACATTCGGATCCAACCTGGTCCAGCCAGGTTCATGCTCTCATGTATTACGGTCTCACTACCAGCCTCGTTCAGCCACGATATTGTATATTACACTCTTATTATAAACGCAGTTCGGCCAGAATCTAAGTTATCATAATCTCAATGTCTTCAATCAACATAGCAATCTCATACGCAGTGATCTCCCCTTACAGAAATGGTGGAGATACTGTAGCAGAGTAAAGGAGTAGCCGCTGATTGGAGTTTGTCTAATTATAGCACAAATATAATTATGCAAACAAATATTAAACGGACAAATACGGTTAAACGTTTAAAAAATTGTCAAAATGCTAGATACAATTTATTATGATATTTTCAATAAATCTCGACCATTTTCAGACGTGATGATGGCGCAATTGTACCGAGGGATTATGCATACGGTAATCCAGGCCCTCAACGATCGGATGAAGTCAGAAATTATTTCTTAAATGTACCTAAACGGCCAGAAGGTAATTGCATGTATTTCAAACGGGAAACTAATTGCCTTTGATATCATACATGCTATAATAGCTCATTTAGCAATCAAAACGCAGTAAACATAATGTCATTCTTACACATGTATGTTTGCGCTTCCCCTAACCACAATGTGTTTGGTTAGTCGGTATGTCATTTCGTCTTTATGTATTACATTAAAAGGAAAAGACATACACTGTTAAAGATAGACAACAGCTGTGGGTAGTTCGGTGTACCATAAACAAACACTCTATATGTAGGTAGTTCGGTGTACCATAAACAAACATTCTATCTGTAGGTAGTTCGGTGTACCATAAACAAACACTCTATCTGTAGGTAGTTCGGTGTACCATAAACAAACACTCTATATGTAGGTAATTCGGTGTACCATAAACAAACACTCTATCTGTAGGTAGTTCGGTGTACCATAAACAAACACTCTATCTGTAGGTAGTTCGATGTACCATAAACAAACACTCTATATGTAGGTAATTCGGTGTACCATAAACAAACACTCTATCTGTAGGTAGTTCGATGTACCATAAACAAACACTCTATATGTAGGTAATTCGGTGTACCATAAACAAACACTCTATCTGTAGGTAGTTCGGTGTACCATAAACCAACACCCTATCTGTAGGTAGTTCGGTGTACCATAAACAAACACTCTATCTGTAGGTAGTTCGATGTACCATAAACAAACACTCTATCTGTAGGTAGTTCGGTGTACCATTAACAAACACTCTATCTGGGGTAGTTCGATGTACCATAAACAAACACTCTATCTGTAGTTAGTTCGGTGTACCATAAACAAACACTCTGTCTGTAGGTAGTTCGGTGTACCATAACCAAACACTCTATCTGTAGGTAGTTCGATGTACCATAAACAAAAACGCTATATGTTAGGAGGATCTATTATTGTTTTTTAATATTTTACTGACCAAGTCCCATGCGAATCAATGTGTGTAGTGGTAGGTACTGGAAATCTGATTGTATCCGCCTGTCTGGATCTAAGAAGGTTTTAAAATCTGATTCATATAAGTTTACTTTGTGCTGAGATATTCATAATATAACTTGTTTTCCACAGGAAACCTTGTATTGGACCAACCATCACCACAGCGTAACGTAATGTCCGAGCGTATATTTGAACAGCTTTTACAACAAGCGAACACTGAGACATTGCAATGTTACAACAAAGGTCATTACCCAGTAGTGCCAGCACCACAAGGGTCTCAACAATATATGCAATACACAAACTACGGTTTACAGGGTATGCCACCACCACAGCAACAAACACAGATACAACCATCCCAAGTACAGGTAATATAAATCTGATATTTATATGTAGCACTGGTGACAATGTCATACAACTTTACTTTCATGTTTTTGGTATACTTTTAGATGTAGTCGTATTCTTGCTACATGTCTCTGTTTTACTCAAATTGTAAGCACTGTGTTTTATCGCGAGTAGGCCTACGTTCCCAGTATGTCTGTATTTTACCTAGATTGTTTTATCGAGATTATATTCCCTTTATGTCTGTGTTTTAACTTTATTGTCTATGTCCTGTATATATATGCTAATCTAGATTATATTAGCTGCTTGTCTGTGTTTTACCTATACTTCATTGTCTTCCCTGTATGTCTATGCTTATCTAGATTATATTAGCTGCTTGTCTGTGTTTTACCTATACTTCATTGTCTTCCCTGTATGTCTATGCTTACCTAGATTCTATTTGCTGCTTGTCTGTGTTTTACCTATACTTCATTGTCTTCCCTGTAAGTCTATGCTTACCTAGATTATATTAGCTGCTTGTCTGTGTTTTACCTATACTTCATTGTCTTCCCTGTATGTCTATGCTTACCTAGATTATATTAGCTGCTTGTCTGTGTTTTACCTATACTTCATTGTCTTCCCTGTATGTCTATGCTTACCTAGATTATATTAGCTGCTTGTCTGTGTTTTACCTATACTTCATTGTCTTCCCTGTATGTCTATGATTACCTAGATTATATTAGCTGCTTGTCTGTGTTTTACCTATACTTCATTGTCTTCCCTGTATGTCAATGCTTACCTAGATTCTATTTGCTGCTTGTCTGTGTTTTACCTATACTTCATTGTCTTCCCTGTATGTCAATGATTACCTAGATTATATTAGCTGCTTGTCTGTGTTTTACCTATACTTCATTGTCTTCCCTGTATGTCTATGATTACCTAGATTATATTAGCTGCTTGTCTGTTTTTACCTATACTTCATTGTCTTCCCTGTATGTCAATGCTTACCTAGATTCTATTTGCTGCTTGTCTGTGTTTTACCTATACTTCATTGTCTTCCCTGTAAGTCTATGCTTACCTAGATTATATTAGCTGCTTGTCTGTGTTTTACCTATACTTCATTGTCTTCCCTGTATGTCTATGATTACCTAGATTATATTAGCTGCTTGTCTGTGTTTTACCTATACTTCATTGTCTTCCCTGTATGTCTATGCTTACCTAGATTCTATTTGCTGCTTGTCTGTGTTTTACCTATACTTCATTGTCTTCCCTGTAAGTCTATGCTTACCTAGATTATATTAGCTGCTTGTCTGTGTTTTACCTATACTTCATTGTCTTCCCTGTAAGTCTATGCTTACCTAGATTATATTAGCTGCTTGTCTGTGTTTTACCTATACTTCATTGTCTTCCCTGTATGTCTATGCTTACCTAGATTCTATTTGCTGCTTGTCTGTGTTTTACCTATACTTCATTGTCTTCCCTGTAAGTCTATGCTTACCTAGATTATATTAGCTGCATGTCTGTGTTTTACCTATACTTCATTGTCTCCCCTGTATGTCTATGATTACCAAGATTATATTAGCTGCTTGTCTGTGTTTTACCTATACTTCAGTGTCTTCCCTGTATATCTATGATTACCAAGATTATATTAGCTGCTTGTCTGTATTTTATCTATACTTCATTGTCTTCCCTGTATGTATATGCTTATCTAGATTATATTAGCTGCTTGTCTGTGTTTTACCTATACTTCATTGTCTTCCCTGTATGTCTATGCTTATCTAGATTCTATTTCCTGCATGGCTGTGTTTTACCTATACTTCATTGTCTTCCCTGTATGTCTATGCTTATCTAGATTCTATTTGCTGCATGTCTGTGTTTTACCTATACTTCATTGTCTTCCCTGTATGTCTATGATTACCTAGATTATATTAGCTGCTTGTCTGTGTTTTACCTATACTTCATTGTCTCCCCTTGTAAGTCTATGCTTACCTAGATTATATTAGCTGCTTGTCTGTGTTTTACCTATACTTCATTGTCTTCCCTGTATGTCTATGCATACCTAGATTATATTAGCTGCTTGTCTGTGTTTTACCTATACTTCATTGTCTTCCCTGTAAGTCTATGCTTACCTAGATTATATTAGCTGCTTGTCTGTGTTTTACCTATACTTCATTGTCTTCCCTGTATGTATATGCTTACCTAGATTCTATTTGCTGCTTGTCTGTGTTTTACCTATACTTCATTGTCTTCCCTGTATGTCTATGCTTACCTAGATTATATTAGCTGCTTGTCTGTGTTTTACCTATACTTCATTGTCTTCCCTGTATGTAAATGCTTACCTAGATTCTATTTGCTGCTTGTCTGTGTTTTACCTATACTTCAGTGTCTTCCCTGTATATCTATGATTACCAAGATTATATTAGCTGCTTGTCTGTATTTTATCTATACTTCATTGTCTTCCCTGTATGTATATGCTTATCTAGATTATATTAGCTGCTTGTCTGTGTTTTACCTATACTTCATTATCTTCCCTGTATGTCTATGCTTATCTAGATTCTATTTGCTGCATGGCTGTGTTATACCTATACTTCATTGTCTTCCCTGTATGTCTATGGTTACCTAGATTATATTTGCTGCTTGTCTGTGTTTTACCTATACTTCATTGTCTTCCCTGTATGTCTATGCTTACCTAGATTATTTTAGCTGCTTGTCTGTGTTTTACCTATACTTCATTGTCTTCCCTGTATGTCAATGCTTACCTAGATTATATTTGCTGCTTGTCTGTGTTTTACCTCTACTTCATTGTCTTCCCTGTATGTCAATGCTTACCTAGATTTTATTTGCTGCTTGTCTGTGTTTTACCTATACTTCATTGTCTTCCCTGTATGTCTATGCTTACCTAGATTATATTAGCTGCTTGTCTGTGTTTTACCTATACTTCATTGTCTTCCCTGTATGTCAATGCTTACCTAGATTCTATTTGCTGCTTGTCTGTGTTTTACCTATACTTCATTGTCTTCCCTGTATGTCTATGCTTACCTAGATTATATTTGCTGCATGTCTGTTATTTACCTATACTTCATTGTCTTCCCTGTATGTCTATGCTTACCTAGATTCTATTTGCTGCTTGTCTGTGTTTTACCTATACTTCATTGTCTTCCCTGTATGTCTATGACTACCTAGATTATATTAGCTGCTTGTCTGTGTTTTACCTATACTTCATTGTCTTCCCTGTATGTCAATGCTTACCTAGATTCTATTTGCTGCTTGTCTGTGTTTTACCTATACTTCATTGTCTTCCCTGTATGTCAATGATTACCTAGATTATATTAGCTGCTTGTCTGTGTTTTACCTATACTTCATTGTCTTCCCTGTATGTCTATGATTACCTAGATTATATTAGCTGCTTGTCTGTGTTTTACCTATACTTCATTGTCTTCCCTGTATGTCAATGCTTACCTAGATTCTATTTGCTGCTTGTCTGTGTTTTACCTATACTTCATTGTCTTCCCTGTAAGTCTATGCTTACCTAGATTATATTAGCTGCTTGTCTGTGTTTTACCTATACTTCATTGTCTTCCCTGTATGTCTATGATTACCTAGATTATATTAGCTGCTTGTCTGTGTTTTACCTATACTTCATTGTCTTCCCTGTATGTCTATGCTTACCTAGATTCTATTTGCTGCTTGTCTGTGTTTTACCTATACTTCATTGTCTCCCCTGTAAGTCTATGCTTACCTAGATTCTATTTGCTGCTTGTCTGTGTTTTACCTATACTTCATTGTCTCCCCTGTAAGTCTATGCTTACCTAGATTCTATTTGCTGCTTGTCTGTGTTTTACCTATACTTCATTGTCTCCCCTGTAAGTCAATGCTTACCTAGATTCTATTTGCTGCTTGTCTGTGTTTTACCTATACTTCATTGTCTCCCATGTAAGTCTATGCTTACCTAGATTCTATTTGCTGCATGTCTGTGTTTTACGTATACTCTATTGTCTCCCCTGTAAGTCTATGCTTACCTAGATTATATTAGCTGCTTGTCTGTGTTTTACCTATACTTCATTGTCTCCCCTGTAAGTCTATGCTTACCAAGATTATATTAGCTGCTTGTCTGTGTTTTACCTATACTTCATTGTCTCCCCTGTAAGTCTATGCTTACCTAGATTCTATTTGCTGCATGTCTGTGTTTTACGTATACTTCTTTGTCTCCCCTGTAAGTCTATGCTTACCTAGATTATATTAGCTGCTTGTCTGTGTTTTAACTATACTTCATTGTCTCCCCTGTAAGTCTATGCTTACCAAGATTATATTAGCTGCTTGTCTGTGTTTTACCTATACTTCATTGTCTCCCCTGTAAGTCTATGCTTACCTAGATTCTATTTGCTGCTTGTCTGTGTTTTACCTATACTTCATTGTCTCCCCTGTAAGTCTATGCTTACCTAGATTCTATTTGCTGCTTGTCTGTGTTTTACCTATACTTCATTGTCTTCCCTGTATGTCTATGCTTACCTAGATTCTATTAGCTGCTTGTCTGTGTTTTACCTATACTTCATTGCCTTCCCTGTATGTCTATGCTTACCTAGATTATATTAGCTGCTTGTCTGTGTTTTACCTATACTTCATTGTCTTCCCTGTATGTCTATGCTTACCTAGATTATATTAGCTGCTTGTCTGTGTTTTACCTATACTTCATTGTCTTCCCTGTATGTCTATGCTTACCTAGATTATATTAGCTGCTTGTCTTTGTTTTACCTATACTTCATTGTCTTCCCTGTATGTCTATGCTTACCTAGATTCTATTTGCTGCTTGTCTGTGTTTTACCTATACTTCATTGTCTTCCCTGTATGTCTATGCTTACCTAGATTATATTAGCTGCATGGCTGTGTTTTACCTAGATGTTCTCTGTATGAAGACGTTTACAACACTAATAGTATGTTGTTTAATTTCAGTCAGGAATGCAGCCAGCAGGTCAAATGTTACCACAATATAATCCATTCAACATGCCTGTTATGCCCACCCAGCAACCACCTATGGGGGCGTACAACGCACCGGTCATGCCCGCCCAGCAACCACCTATGGGAGGAAGTCGTGATCCAAATGAAAAACATATATACTATGGTCCAAATGGTGAAGTTCTACCTGGACCTCCAACACAAAACAATCCCCAAAGAGGATTCGCACAGGATTTTGCAATAGAAGGCCTACTTAGACATGGCCGCTTAACGGCAGTTAATCTTTTTGAATCGGCGCATGGTTTTCCCAACATACCGGAACATTTAATAAAGGATTTGCTTATAAAGTATGGGCAATTCGAGTTGACGCTAGTGCGAATTGTTGCAAGAGGAGGACAGTGTTATGTTCATGCAACACCACAGATTCCAATGGCGCAACAACCGGCACCAATGCAACGTCCCGCTCAGGTTCCTCAAGTTGAAAATGTACCTTCAAAAACGGAATACGTTCCGGTTTATTTGGACGAAGACGAGGAATTCGATCATGACAAATTCATGGCCGATTACAAAGCAGGAAAATATCAATCCGGTGATCCCAAAAGTTTCCGCTCAATGCCACCACCGGAACCACGGAAAATACAGGAATATCGAGCTAGTCCAATTGAGATTAATCCATACAAACCGGCGTTACCGCACAGAGATCCAGTTACACAAGAACGATTACGCAATGCTAGGCCAATCACTGAAGATTATCATTGGCAACATAACAGACAAATAGTTACCCGAGCATGGGATACACGCCGCGATATTCGGCCTTTAGAAAGCTTAGGCAATCCTTCCCAAAGATACTAGCTGAATCATTGAAATTGTCGAGGTTTTCCAAAGTCTATATTTGTTGTTGTGCTTGATGCAGCAGTATATTTCTTTATTAATGGTAAATCATCTCAGTAACAAAATATTCTTATGTGTAATACATGTATATAGATTGAAATAATCCAGAAGCTAACTTGCCAGTATACTTTAATGTAATCATACCCACTCATTATTGTACGACGTCATTATTACGTCATTGCTTAAGCTTCCATACCCGACGCCCTGAAATTATTATACTCATTTGTCCAATCCCCTACACAGTGATCTCCCCTAATATAATTATCGGAGTTATTGCTGTACTGCAAGGGAAGATTTTCATGACAACCAAAAAGAGTCGCACAGGGTAGATTCGGCTTTATTCGAACATTAACTTGGTCCGGAATTATAGCCAATACACACGACTCGGTTATTTTAAGTTACTAAGCCGAGACTGTGTTGAGAGATTTGAGTGTACCAAGTGAGTATCAGCGCTTACTGGAGGTTGAGTATTGTTTGTGTCAATTGTCTTTGAGATTTTAGTTTGAACCTGAGATATGAGGGCAACACTTAATTATAACTGTTATACTTAGCACCCAGCTTTACTATAATAACTTTATTCAATCTTAGATTTATAGGAAAATATCTAAGAAAATGTCTAAAAAAGAATGCTCATCATTCAATAAGCATTGCACAGTAATACCTCAGTTAAAGACCACCTCGATCATAAGACCTCCTAGAAAATTACGAACACAATTTTCGAGTATATTTTCACTGTTTTGCTCTTTATTTACAATAATCCCATGCAGAGTTCTCTCCCTTTGCCCCATTCTACAATATATATATATAATGTATATATACTATAGAAGGGGCAAAGGGGGATATCATGTATATAGAAGGGGCAAAGGGAGAGTACTCTAGATGGAATAAAGGGAATGAACTCGTGATAATCTCCTGTGGTTCGAACCAAGGACGAGGTGATAATTTGACAGACGGTAAAATGTAACAGGACAAACCTTAAGCTTCAAATTGCGCCGACCATCTTTTTTCAAGATATTTCTTGTTATCACAATATTATGTAGGACTACAACTAATAAATAGTTATTATTGACTTAACGATTCGTCGTGAATAACCTTAATTCTATTTTGCTGCTATAGTAAATATCCTTTTAATATTGTGTTTATGTTAAATTGGTTTTGTTAAATGTACATGAAAGCATGGATGTTTGAACTAAGATATATGTATGTGTTGTAAGTATCGGTATACATGTAGGACTATATTACTTTCTGTAAATAAAGTTTGTATTGTCATTGAAATAATTTATTATAATCGAGTGATCACGTGTTTCAATGATATCATTTTAACAAATACATGTAGATCTAGTCAATACATGCAATCCTATTGTATTAAATGCAAAACTAATGTACTCTCTACAAATACGTTATTTACTGAAGTCACAGTCGATTATATCCACTAGCGTTACGAAGGCACCTCTTAGATACTTGTGCAGCGTATTAATTTTCACAAAACGACAGAAATATCATCAGCTAATGCGCAATAAGTTTAAACGCCTTAGCTGTAATTAGAAATATAGTATTTTAAAACTACAGTAAACCTCAATAATAAGACCACCCTTGAACACTGGTACCATCCTTGAACACTGGTACCACCCTTGAACACTGGTACCACCCTTGAACACTGGTAGGTACTTCCCTTGAACACTGGTACCACCCTTGAACACTGGTCTTCTTATTAAGGTGGTCTTAATATTGAGATTAAATTCAGAGAAAATGTGAACATGGACTTGAAAATTGTGTTCTTAATTTGAGGTGATCGTATTTTTGAGTTGAACTTTAAGTGAGGTTTTACTGTATATGGATGTACTTTTATGACGTTGTAAATATTTGAACATACAGCATCAAGAGAGCCTCAGTCACACACAGAGAACAAGCTCTATATTAACCATATCAGACTCACAAACGTGGCGATTTAACGGCTCATGATTTCACAAAACCTAATAATTTCATTGGTGGTGGCTTTACCATTTACGTTGTAATCGTGATTTCATAATAGAAAACGCACATTCATAATTCGTGACTTCGCGTACTTCCCGAATTCACAGTCCACGATTTCATGCCGTTTGGGGTTGAAGAGTGTACTGTGGAAATAGAAACTATTTTACAAAGTATGATTCGTGTTCAGGATGAGGTGATGAAGAAATAAGTAACCACTGGTATTTCACAACTCGACTAAGTAAATGCTCAATTTAACGTTGCAGGTTCAACTTAAAAAGTAGATTGTTAAGATTCTACAGTGATTGTGGACACATTCACTTGTTTGTCCACGAGTTTAGTTAAACTTTCAGTTCAAGTAGTACGACTGTAATTATCCGCTCATTTTGTGGTACAGTGCACTTTAAAAACGATTATAACAATTATTTCATTCATTTATAATGCAAAACAACATATATAGGGCTTATGGTATACAGAGCAAGGGAATCAACTCTCGCAGACAAAGTTTATCTTTAAAGTTCGAGTGACCTACCTTACAATGTTCTGATGAGGTATAAATTCAGATAAATTAATTAGAATTAGCAAATACCAATACATTGTTCATACAGAACTTCCAGAAAAAATCAAGTACTTTTCAAGGACTGACCCAAGTACTTTTTTTCCATTTTCAAGGACTTAAATGTTGATTTTTTCGGTATAGAGAAAAAGGGACCAGTGTTTTTTTTAAGTTCAAACCCCGAGACGATAAATTATAGAACTGATGGATGCTTCGCTAAGTATGTGAAAACTTCTCGAGCTGGAACATGCTGACAATATGCACATCTCCTGTCGGTAGTGAAGCTTGTCATTGAGCTGGAACATGCTGACAATATGCACATCTCCTGTCGGTAGTGAAGCTTGTCATTGAGCTGGAACATGTTGACAATATGCACATCTCCTGTCGGTAGTGAAGCTTGTCATTGAGCTGGAACATGCTGACAATATGCACATCTCCTGTCGGTAGTGAAGCTTGTCATTGAGCTGGAACATGTTGACATTATGCACATCTCCTGTCGGTAGTGAAGCTTGTCATTGAGCTGGAACATGCTGACAATATGCACATCTCCTGTCGGTAGTGAAGCTTGTCATTGAAGTGGAACATGTTGACAATATGCACATCTCCTGTCGGTAGTGAAGCTTGTCATTGAAGTGGAACATGCTGACAATATGCACATCTCCTGTCGGTAGTGAAGCTTGTCATTGAGCTGGAACATGCTGACAATATGCACATCTCCTGTCGGTAGTGAAGCTTGTCATTGAGCTGGAACATGCTGACAATATGCACATCTCCTGTCGGTAGTGAAGCTTGTCATTGAGCTGGAACATGCTGACAATATGCACATCTCCTGTCGGTAGTGAAGCTTGTCATTGAGCTGGAACATGCTGACAATATGCACATCTCCTGTCGGTAGTGAAGCTTGTCATTGAGCTGAAACATGTTGACAATATGCACATCTCCTGTCGGTAGTGAAGCTTGTCATTGAGCTGAAACATGTTGACAATATGCACATCTCCTGTCGGTAGTGAAGCTTGTCATTGAGCTGAAACATGTTGACAATATGCACATCTCCTGTCGGTAGTGAAGCTTGTCATTGAGCTGAAACATGTTGACAATATGCACATCTCCTGTCGGTAGTGAAGCTTGTCATTGAGCTGAAACATGTTGACAATATGCACATCTCCTGTCGGGAGTGAAGCTTGTCATTAAGTTTCATCGAATTCTGGTTGATCGTTGCTGAGATATAACACAGACACGAAAGTGAGATGGACGCATGCACATACATACTAATACACAAACAGATGGATAGATGAAGTGGTGGCTATATAGTCCTCCTTCTGTGAGCATAAATTGTTTCCAATTTCTAAGCAAACATTTTTATGAGGAACATATCACGTAAAACTATGAAACAATCAATATAATGACTTGAACATATCTAAGTAAAATCTTTATTTCATACAAATACATGTATACAGTATATACGGGTATATAAACAGTATAAAAGATTATTTTTGATGCATGACAAAATGTGTAAAGCCGATAACAATTCATTAATAAACAATACGAATAAACTTATTAATTGATTCTGTACAGAACACTAATATGTATTAAATATACTGTAGAGGTAAACAATACATGAGATGTTAACAAACTGAAATGGACAGACAGGCACATTATGGATGGATTACAGTCAAACCTGTGTTAACTACCACCTGCGAACAAAGACCACCAATTTTATCTCCCATCAGACCATTTTCAATGATATTTAATCTGTTAATAGAGACCACCTGTAAACAAAGACCACATTTTGCTGTTCCCATGGGTGGTCTTTACAGACAGGTTTGACTGTATTACTAAAAAGTGAAAAAAAACCATATCATGTAAATAAATAATTGTATGGAAGCTATATGACTAATAATCTAGTGTAAAGTAATATATAAATATTATGCAACATATATACCATAATAAAGGTAACACGATTTCTGAAAACACGGGAAGCACTAGAATCAATGTCCACCAACCGCCTAGTCAATATACTACAGCAGTATAACCACATGACCACAAAAACAACATGTAAGCAGATAGCACAACCTCTCCCGAGCAGCCCACTCTTGAGCCACAACCTCTCTTCAACATCATTTATTTTCCCTTAGTAGAAACTAATCAAAGGACTGAAGGTCCTCAGAGGCACTTCCAAGACTGCGCGTTTTCCATATTATTGTATTAGAAATTAATACAAGACTATTCGGGAACACTCAAAATGACACAAATAATCCAGGACTACCGTTTATATCAAGACTCACGCCATTCTTCTATTGATATATCCCTGAAAATCAGCCATATTACTCATTAAATCTATAATAAACTCAGACAACTTTACATGCACTATTTCTTGAGACAATAAATATGGCATTACTTTGACCAAAGAGTCTCAATAACCAAATAACCTTTCTAGAGCAACCACCTGCTCAAAAACAGGTAAAATTTTCATCTCCTAAAGGGTGTTGCTCTTCACAGGTTGTGCTGTTCAGACCTTTTTCATAATTTTGGGAATGCTAACATCACTGTAAGAATTGGGAAAATAAGTATCTTGACTGGGAAATACAGAAACTTTGCATTTACTGCTACAAAATCAATCATTAACTGTTACAATTAGCCTTTACAATTAGCCTATTAGTTTCACCAATTTGTTACCTTTGTTGCGCGCTAAATGACCTAAGTTGTCCATGCGCCGTAAAACAACATGATAATAATACAATTAGCCTGTATTAAAGTCATATAGTTGTGAAAAGAATACAATACAATCATTTTAGACCTTTAAATACAGAAAATGCTAAAAAACGTAGAAAAAGAAAAAAAAGTAGCAATGTGAGAATTATAATCATATGCATAGGGAATCTCCAGAATACTGCACATAATTTTTAGACTGTTTGCATAATTCGAACACTTTAGGGCCCTGCTTCTCCTTAACTAAACCACTTATAATGACTCAGATGCTATTAAAACTCTTTAGGTAGCCAATAACTGCATCCATATTCTGCGTAACATTTACTTAAATTCATGTAATGAGTAATTCAATACTTGACCACTACTAACTGGGGGAAAGCCAGTGCTATAGAAATCCACTAGCCAGACGTCCAGGACTAGTCTAATGCTGAATCAGGTTACCAACAGTTGAGTTGAAGTTAGTCCTGGACAAGTCTGTTTTTTAAAGCTAATCAACATCAGCAATTGTTCAGTTGAAAAGTAAAACCTAAGAATCCCACAAACACATACAAGTAATTATTAATTTCAGATTGTGGAGCTATCATAATGCATGTTTACTTGTTACTAAATTGAGCAATATTCTCGCACAATTAGGTTTTTCCTATGTCGGACAATACACTTCCAGTAGTCCGGGAAAATTGTCTTTGAAAAAGAATTCTAGTGCCCTGAAAGCATAGTAATTAATAAATGTTCATCAAGGTTTGAATGTAAAACAAGTGTTTATGCAGATAGACTAGTTAAGCATTCATCCCTTGAGTATACTTACAAATATAATAACAATTAAAAAATGATCATATATACCCTGCTGAATCATGCTGATTTGACACATCAATCAACAAAAAAATGTTGATTACTTGAAAAATTCATACTGATAAGCCAATGTTTAATGATGTGAAAATATAATGATACCTGGACGAAATGGACTCAAAGGTATTAAACAACAATTTGTTTGTGAGTCTGAACAAGAATTTGATGAAATTAACAAAACAAATGCAAAACACAACCCAGAAAGCTAAAACAGCAAACCCCTTTCCAGAGTATATACATGTTTATAATAAAAATATACATGTAAGTCTACAATAATTGCATAGTGAGTTTTTGTGAAGTAAAAATGGTGAGATTCAGAAATAAGCATACTTTATAAGGCTCTTCAGTCTAACCAATATTAAAACAAGAAGACCAAGATGTTCTTATGTCGCTCACCCCAGTGAGAACTACCCTCTCTTGATTACAATGATAATTGACAGATCATTATATAAAATAGCTATGTTTGTACAGGATAATGCCTGAGACGTGGTTGCACAGGATTACAAGATCAGTCATTTAACCCATATAATCGATATTGCAATTTTGACAAAGGGTAATCCACAGATAATTTTCCCTCCCTGTTTTAATACAGCACGATCATTTATCATTATGTTAAGATGGAAAGAGTTGAATAACAAGACATCTTGGCTGAAGCCATTGTCTACATACAACAGATAATGCACCGTGTTGTCTCGAGTTGTGTTGGAATTTTACACCATTTTTCAGCAGTGCTCCATATATGTATACAGTTGACCTAACCAGTGCTCCTGAGTTATCAGTCAGTACCAACCAGTGCTGCAGCTGACAACTTCCAAAAATGCATCAAAGGAAGAGTTTAAATGACTTTGGATGTATAACATCCAGTCTAAATGTCAGGGTTAAGATACCCTTGGCAATGGTTCAAAAGATAATTCACTACAAACATAGATTAATCACAATAGCTAGATGTTCAAAGATCTAGATAAGATAATCATTTATTATATACAGTCGGACCTTGTTCATTCAAATCATTGGGTCATTTTATTTTGAATAATGCATGGTTTTGAATAGCCCATTGCAATTCAACTTGCCTAAGAAGAAACATCGGGAACTGATATTTATTCAGAAAGTTGTCTAATAAATGAGGTCCGACTATACGGTAAATGTTACTATTTTATATAATTTATATCATATTAATATCACAATTTTGCTGATACAGGTTTTGTTTTGTATCCCCATATTCTAAAACGACTGACGCCACCATCTGGTGATATTGTAAGTCGAATATGGGAGATCACTCCAGCTTTGTTTGTGCCTAACTTTTGTAAGTCAACAAACATTTGATTATGCCCCTTTAGTCTTGTTTCTGGCAGTAGCAACTTCCAATCATTTTCAGAAGATTCATTGTCATGTAAAGATCCTGAAAAAAATAGAGTTTGAATTGTTGTCACACATAACCATGACAGATATATATCAACACAGGTTTTTGCACCTACTTCTTATAGCAGTAAAATAATCAAACACAGCTATCACGAATATTTTAACAAGTCTCCATTAAAAGTGCATGCAGAGAGTAATTTTCAAATATGATTAAAATGTTGAAGTCTTTAAAGCTCTTTACAGTGAAACCTAAATTATAAGACTATCTCAAAATGAAGAACACAATTTTCAAGTCCAATTTTACTGTTTTGCTCTTTATTCAACCTCAATATTAAGACCACCTCAATAGTAAGACCAGTTTTCAAGGGTCCCAATGGTGGTATTATTATTGACGATTTACTGTATTAAATCCTATTAAAGAGCATGTGAGTAATCACATAGCATATCGTGCGAGTCTGCAAACATTTTTGAAAGCTGAGGCTGTACTTTAAGACTGATGTCCAAACTGAGTTTGGTAACTTCGGGGGTCACAGTACCTTAGCAATGTGTTTTAAAGTAAGACTTACCTTCCACTTTACAAGTGTACGGAAAGTTTCCCTTGAAGTGGTTGGTATCTACTTCAATCTGTATAGTACAGAATACAAGCATTATTGTCAACCAAGTACTACACATGTATACACCAATGTTAACTATTGTATAGAATTATTGACCTGTCAAAATTTGCATATTTTCATGGTCAATGCACACGACAAATTAGTCTTTATCGAAAGTGGTCTGATTACTAATTTATAGTGTGCATTGACCATGAAGATATGCAAATAATACAGGTCAATAAATTTATACAATAATTGTATATGATAATTTACCTGTACTTCAGAAATTTACAGCAGTCAGAAAATGTGATAATACAATACTACAGCCTTTTACTCTGCAAAATGCTTAAACCGCTCCAGTCAAACACAGATACACATCATCATGATCAAATGTATAAAGTTTCATTGGAAGTATATTGCATGTAGTGTGCACAACAAATAAATAGTTCCCACATCTACAATATTTACCTCCCTTGTTTTTAATCATCAGCAATTGTGAAAGGCAAAACTGATAAGCACTTATAGGAGTAATTTCAAAATATGTGATACTTCAGAAAATACCAAGAGAATTTGCATGTGACAACCACTTTTTTTCAACTTTCTGAACAAACTGCCCACAAAAGCATTATGAATGAGTAATGTTTTTATATCTGACTATTTTATCATTGTTAACATTGTATTCCCTATAAACTTTATAGAAATTTGCCTATAAAAATGGCAGACTATTCAGAACAAGGGAGGTAAATATTGTAAATGTGGAAACTATCTATAGAAGGAAGAGGGGACTTTTTTTTATTTCCAGTAGGTTTGATCTTTCCTGGCCTGGTTAGATGGCTGGAATGTCTTAGAGGGAAGTTTTGATGCCTAGAAAACCTCTGCCCACAGATATTTTGACACAACTCCCTACATCAGAAGTGATTTTACAAAATTTAGTCAACACATTTTGCATTTTGTCAACATCCCGTAGGTGCACTAATGAATAACTACAAATACACGAGTCCAACCCTTTTTCTGTATAGTAATCTGCACACCACATGTTTCATTGACTTTAGAACAACAATCAGATAACAAGTTTCATAAGCAAACTAGATTTTGTTAGACGTTTCAATTCAACTTCACTGGGAGAGCTCAGATTAATCTGCCATCAGCCATATGTTAAGGTGGGACATATAGGGACAACGCTCTTCTGTTGATACTACTCTGTTAAGTACAATTAGACGGATTACATTTCGTGGCATGTGCTGAACATATCAACGTGTAACTGAGTTATATACTGACAAATCAAGCTGTTATCACAACAATTTTGAGGTATACATGTATCTTACCATAGCAACCACAGCTGGATGTCCAAGCTGAAATGTACACCATTCAGATCCTACAAATATACAAACATATCAGATATAATGCAACAAAGGAGAGGATTTCAAACAGTTTAACACTCAGTCTACCTGCTTATTACACATCTATTATGATAAAAGTTTTATAACGTTTAGGATAACCGTCAGATGACTTTGTTTTCCAAACAATACTCGTGCCTAATTTAGATTTTGAATCTTCTCAGATGAGGGAATCGAAGCAAGTCTGGTGCTTTACCACTAGACAACCATGCCTCCTCATGCAATACACTTACATGAACATTATAATTTGTACAGATAAGGGCCCTAGAAATCCACTAGCCCGATGTCCTGGACTAGTCTAATGCTGAATCGAGGTACCAACAATTGAGTTGAAGTTGGTTCTGGACAAGTCTGTATTTAAAGCTAACCAACATCAGCAATTGCTCAGTTGTAAGTAAAAGTTGAAAGTTGGTTGATTTGAACAATCAAAAGACAATAATTATTGTAATTATCATTTTTGCTAATTATAACGCCTTTGAAATTAAGTGAGTATAATATAGAATACGTACCTGAGGCATATATATTACCATCACTCCTTCGCTGTTGTACAATAGTGGGACGTGAGGACTGTAACAAAATAGTGAATTCTAATATAATACATGTAATATGCTCGAAACCTCAAACTTCATGACAGCAGACTAACATTCAAAACAAGATATGGCAACAGTCACAGAAGAATACCTCCAAATGGGTCTACAACTATAGGTTACCCTGCTAGTAACCTTGACCTTGTAAGTACATACCCGATTCACAGGCGTGACAAGTATCATGTCCCAATGAGGGTTGTAAATACATTTTTTTAAACATCTGAATTATCCCAATTATTCTCATATCTAAGTATTCCCTAAAGGTTAGTCATAGTATCCCATCAAGTTTCAGAAGATTCAATGTTGATGCAAAAGAATTTTATTTATTATCTTGTCAACCGGTTAATTTTACTTAGTTCCTTGCGGTTTTGTTTACACTCGCTGAATGCTGATGTTCTTCATTACATCAGACAGGTGCACATAAATCGATGACCTCATCACGTGATGGCAATTTAAATATAGTTGTTGTTGTTCTTGTAATTTAGTTTGATTCAATAAATACTTCTGTTTGAATGGATATTCATCTCCCCATACAGAAAGTCATTGGAAATTTACCAAAATTGCTACAAGGTCAAATACTTTGTAAACAAGTAATCATTTTTTTTTCGTATAGGAAAGAGAAATTATTAATACATGTAGCCATCAACCAATGTGCGTAAAATTGTCTCTTGTGCAAGTATATGTTATGCCAGCCCGCCCGACTACCCTCCAGCCTTGTTTCCAATGATATGAATCGGGAAGTAAACGTGCTTAAAATAAAGGTGTCTCATAAGTCAGAAATGGCTCGTCCCTTGAACAGGGGCAACTCAAACACCTAACTTTATATTTCTCTATTTCAACTGTTGCGATTTCGATGGATGAAAATTACCCTCATAGTCAGTGTTTGACTTATGACAAGATAAATTCATATCAATAAACTGGTGTGCTCATTTTTTACTTTTCACACAAAGTACCTTTGGATATATTTCCCATCCATCAGTTAAAGATCTTGCTCTGCCATTTTTGATGAGATTCTTTGGATGTCCTCGGTCAGATCTGCTGTACCCAGTACAGGTACCACCATAACGTAGTGAAGTTAAATCTATAAGCTGTAAAATGTAAACATATCATATATTACATTCAAGTAAAGGTAAGATCTGAAAGTTGCAAAATTTACATGGAGGGGTGATAATATTATTATTTGCTAATTTGTTAACTTTTTTTAAAATGTAGAAAAACTCACAGGGAATGATAAACACACTACATTTGAATTAATTTCGCACTCAAATTTGATATTTCAGACATGATGATCATTTACAGTATTTGCGAATTATGTCTAATATATGTAATCGACTAATTGTTCTGTATTAAAGTATGGCAAATGCAAAAATATCTTAAGAGCTCTGAAACAGCCAAAATTATATCACAGAATTCACAGTAGGCATGATCAGAGATCAAACAATCATGAGACTGTGAAAGGAATTGAATACCTCTTTGTCCTTTATGTTACCCCAGTCTGGTGAACCTTTACCAAAAACCCGTAAACGAGCAAGTCCTCCATCTATAAGGTAAAAACACAATAAGAAGTACAATATTGGCCTCACCTTATTTTCACAGACTGACAAAAAGCATTATTTTGGAGCTGGTAATATTACACAAGCTCATGAAAACATAAATTTTCAATGCACAGCTGAGCTCCGATTGACGAAAATACATCAAACCTAACATAGCCAGTCAATCTTTAGTTTATTTAAAATGTTGAACAGGACATGACTGGCCGCCATTTCAGTTAGATTCAGCGAGTTAAATTGCACTTTTACTACATATACTTCATATCACAGCTAGCAGATACGCACAAACAGATGGTAATCACACAAGTTTAACAAGCAAGTTTAATAATTAGGAATCAATACAATAATTAATAATTGACAATGATTTTACCTGGATAAATGTTCAGTCTTATATGTGAGTATGTCTTGTCACTTTTGCAAGCAAAGTAATTATGAGATGATGTCTGGAAACCTGGTTCAAGTCCAGTCAGAGAAACTACATGTTCCCAATTCTATAACATAAACCAATAAAAAACAGGATTGTAGCGGCAACAAAAAGCAAAAAATTTACATAACAAATATGGAAATATACTGCTTAACAAGATGGGTAATCATAAATAATCATTCTTACCATCAAAGTAGTAATGCCAAACAAAAACTGAAAAAGACGATTGTTTTACGCATTTATGAACAAAAGTCTCCCCCCAAAACAGAGCAAAAATTGACCGAAGACCTCACCACATGACCTTGACTTTGAACCAGTTTGGTAGCAAATGTGCCATGCAGATTTTGTAATATAAATATTATTTTATAAATCCTTCCAGGGGTAAAACAATATGAAGATTTACAGACTGAGGGCCAGAAAAAAATTAGAACAAAGGCCATGCATCTCCTGCAGAGAGACAGCAAGTAGGACTCTTCACTATTTTAAACGACTCCTTTTTTGAAATCCCCGTGAGAACCCTGTTTGACCTACAGGCCCTAAGAACTATAAGGGTCATACACCGACTACAGTCGTCAAAGATGCCAGTAAAGCACATGAGCTGTACAGTCGTACATCAGAAATCAAATTACATACTTACGGGCACCCACATGAAGCAAATATATTACCCCCCTTCTTTGAAAAGGGGGTCACAAAAATTAATCATAAAACTGGTAAAAAAGGTTTGGTGAATATGAGAAACAAAAATATTGAAAATAATTCAGCATAATGCAGATTGATATTAACCTCAGATTGGAGTGCTTGAACCACTTCATATTCTTCATCGGAAGCTGATGTCCCTAGTCTGTCTCTACCTCTCCCTTTGTACACTAAAAACAACAGAAATGTACATGAAATATCATAGCATAACTCAGCATTTACAGGACCACACAATAAGTATTAAGATTTTACATTACAATAAGTATTAAGATTTTACATTACAATAAGTATTAAGATTTTACATTACAATAAGTATTAAGATTTTACATTACAATAAGTATTAAGATTTTACATTACAATAAGTATTAAGATTTTACATTACAATAAGTATTAAGATTTTACATTACAATAAGTATTAAGATTTTACATTACAATAAGTATTAAGATTTTACATTACAATAAGTATTAAGATTTTACATTACAATAAGTATTAAGATTTTACATTACAATAAGTATTAAGATTTTACATTACAATAAGTATTAAGATTTTACATTACAATAAGTATAAAGATTGTACATTACAATAAGTATTCAGCATTTACAGGACAAAACTATGTGCATTAAGCATTTACTATCTGTCAGGAATAATCTGCTGTCTTAAGTTCCCTACACGTCCCCTGTGGGGCTCCTGTCCCCTGTTGGTAGGTGCACTAACTGGCAATAACTGTAACCCAGTCAGTATATAAAGATGATACCCAGTTATCATACTTACCCAAACCTATCTACAGTCAATATTTTGTGATTGAAAAATGTTCAACTTACATAAGGAATACCGTATTACTGCAATAACATCTCCCTTTTATACTAAACACGAGAGCCATGATGGTATCATAACTTTACCACAGCTAAAACATACTGAAACATGGACAAAGCTGGACCATAATAGCTCACCTTTGGCACAGGTAATCTTGCAATAACTTACATGCATGATTTCAGCATTACATTGATTAAATTTAAGTGCAAGCTCAGTTCAGTACAGTTTGATTTATGAATATTGAATGTCAGGTTGTCCAATTTAGAATTACAGGAATTCCATTTGACCTCTGAGTTGACCCTTTGACCCCTGGAGTTTCCAAAAGACCACAGTTTGACCCTTTTGATTCTGCCTGAAGGGTATTTTTTTCTCTAAAATGGCTATAAAATGGTAATATCCCCTCAAAAATTATCAAAATGACCTTCGAGGTTCAGCCCCTAGTGGAACCCCTGATTAAGTAAATGAACAGTTACTTACCTGTCTTGAGATTGGCAGCCTGTATTGAACACCTGGGAGCATAGTTACCAGCAAAATATGAAGTATCCACATCAAACCCCGATATGGAGCCTTTTATACCTATTGGTTGTAAAATTATGACATTTAGATAATGAATGTAGAAATGTTACTTCAGTGAACAAACTCTCACAGAAGGGGCCATGATGACCCTAATTTACTCACCTTAGTAATTCTGATAATATGTTTTGTGTGCTTTTATATATATGAAAAACTAGCCCCAATCCCTGATGGACATGCTTTGAATGGATCAAGCAGAATGCCATTTCTTTAAATTCTGAACAGTGTTTGTAATGTATGACAGTCAGTGGACCTAATGAGGTGCTTCAAAGATACCAATTACTGATACAATCTAATGATTGCCTGGCCTGTATTTTCCTCTATATCATTTGTATTACAACAGTCACAATAGCCACTAACCTAAACTTCCAATACTTACTATTAAAAACTTTTTATCATGGTTAGCGTTACAATGTAGTTGGCAGGCACTTAACCATTGGCTATTAAAACTGGCTACTACATTACACCAAAATTGTCTCAAAGTACATAATTATATAATACAACTTCCTAAGTCCTTCAAATTAATTATTTATTTATCAACACTGGCAACCAACTTTTAAAAGCAAACAGCAGCCAAGCTTTGTAATGTAGAAATGCTATAAAAACAGCATTTAATGCTTCAATTAATATTTAAAGCCAAGTGGTCGTAGATTATTACTGATAATGATCAAACCTATTAAACAAGAGCTGAAATTTTAACAGTGGGTAGGTAGGTTGGGTTTAGTTTTTTCAGTTTATTATTGTAATGGCTAAGACTGGAAAAAAATTGTTTCATCGATGAACCTAAAAAATAAATTAAGTCACGGCATTTTTCATGAGTCGGTCACGTAACTGCAAACAAAATTTTTTTTAAGAATGGCCTTAGCATGTAAACTAAGACAGAACTTAGGAACATGGTCTGATCCTAACTTGTGTATCAAAGGTTTGAAACAAGATTCAATGTAGCTCATTTTGGTTAAAGGAAAGATTAAGTTGTTATAGGGCACGCCACATATACAAGACAATGCCTCCCCACACAGATTCCAGGGAAACATCAACCTACAAGACAATGCCTCCCCACACAGATTCCAGGGAAACATCAACCTACAAGACAATGCCTCCCCGCACAGATTCCAGGGAAATATCAACCTACAAGACAATGCCTCCCCACACAGATTCCAGGGAAACATCAACCTACAAGACATTGCCTCCCCACACAGATTCCAGGGAAACATCAACCTACAAGACAATGCCTCCCCACACAGATTCCAGGGAAACATCAACCTACAAGACATTGTCTCCCCACACAGATTCCAGGGAAACATCAACCTACAAGACATTGCCTCCCCACACAGATTCCAGGGAAACATCAACCTACAAGACATTGTCTCCCCACACAGATTCCAGGGAAACATCAACCTACAAGACATTGCCTCCCCACACAGATTCCAGGGAAACATCAACCTACAAGACAATGCCTCCCCACACAGATTCCAGGGAAGCATCAACCTACAAGACAATGCCTCCCCACACAGATTCCAGGGAAGCATCAACCTACAAGACAATGCCTCCCCACACAGATTCCAGGGAAACATCAACCTACAAGACATTGCCTCCCCCAACAGATTCCAGGGAAACATCAACCTACAAGACAATGCCTCCCCACACAGATTCCAGGGAAACATCAACCTACAAGACAATGCCTCCCCACACAGATTCCAGGGAAGCATCAACCTACAAGACAATGCCTCACCACACAGATTCCAGGGAAACATCAACCTACAAGACAATGCCTCCCCACACAGATTCCAGGGAAACATCAACCTACAAGACATTGCCTCCCCACACAGATTCCAGGGAAGCATCAACCTACAAGACATTGCCTCCCCACACAGATTCCAGGGAAACATCAACCTACAAGACAATGCCTCCCCACACAGATTCCAGGGAAGCATCAACCTACAAGACATTGCCTCCCCACACAGATTCCAGGGAAACATCAACCTACAAGACAATGCCTCCCCACACAGATTCCAGGGAAACATCAACCTACAAGACAATGCCTCCCCACACAGATTCCAGGGAAACATCAACCTACAAGACATTAGGAGTTGGGAAGGTGTAAGGGCCAACATTTATGGGAATGGGGAAGTAAAGAACAGTCTGGCTGACTATCAGAAACAACCAGGAACAATTTAAGGGTACAACAAGTGGGGAAAAGGGATGGGATGGATGGAAAACATCGCAGGACAAGCTAAAAAAGGCAAGTGGCCATAGACTAAAAGTAGCACAATTACAATCATTTTGCCCCAAACCCTGGATATTGACAAATCTTGTTGGTCAACAAAAAAATATATATTATAATATAGTCAGACCTCGTTCACTCAAATTTATTGGGTCCAAAATTTTATTTCGAATAATACATGATTTTGAATAACCCATTTCAATTCAACATTCCTTAGATAGATCG
Source organism: Mactromeris polynyma (assembly GCA_032209605.1). NCBI lineage: Eukaryota > Metazoa > Mollusca > Bivalvia > Venerida > Mactridae > Mactromeris > Mactromeris polynyma. The sequence continues at coordinate 10,603,166 of JASFXZ010000012.1, forward strand.
GGACCTGATATGTATTTCAGATTATATCAAGTCTTCGGATAAAAGGTTGTCGAATAAACGAGGTCCGACTGTATATATATATACCTGATTATAAAACATTAGTAAGACAAGTATATTTTCATAACGAACTTTATAAGTGTCACAATACCTAACTGTATGATACACCAATCATGGCCTTCAGTTCTACGTCTCCTTGTCTCCCATCCGTCCATCCACATTCCATAGTCAGTTGTCTCCCCTTCCTTAAATACTGGATCTTCTTCCTACGTAATATAGGTAAACATATGCAGGCTTACATTTGAAAATTTTTAACAATTCAAAATATATCTGCCTATGATCAGGGATTTCCCTGACGCAGAAATCTTGAGTCCCTGACTCCCTTTTCTTTAAAGGGACTCCCATTTTACACTAACTGTGCATCCCTGGGACCCCTAAAACAAACTTTTGTCAAATATAAACTGCATATCCGGGACTCTACCAATTTACTTATGACCCAATTTGTCAAAAAAGGGTCCTGAAAAATCCTAGGGAAAACCCTGCTATAATGTACCACAGATATATATTGTTTTAAAAGACTGTTGTGAAACATTTGTTTTTTAAATCAATTAATTTATATGATGTTCATAGTTTAAAACTGGTTCCTGCATGAAATGGCATATCAAGTTCAACTTAATAGTTTAGTTTAAACTGTTGGTTGTGAAACAAGTTAACTAACATTAAATTACATTAATTGCTCTTAATTGCCCCTGGATAATGAACCAGTAAGTACAAGTCACAAATTCAGATACTGAGAAGTTCGAACTTCTACCTTGCAACAAAGTTATACTCAAACCAGCAACCTGGGATATGTAGTCAAAGCTATACCCCTTGACCACTAAGGCAGGCTTCCCAAAAGTTAAATTTGTCTGCTTGTCCACCGGTCAGACAGAGGATTAAAAGTTGCCTGACCAAAAAACATTTTACCGGATCGAAAAAAGCAAGTGAATTTTCTGAATTCAGTATTATTCTAATATGACCATGTTTAAACTGTAGAAAACTGGCACAAATCATAAATGACTAAAATTGCAAAATTTTATAGTTTTGATAAGCATAGGGCATTGATAAAAGCACCAGTGTTTTCCTTCCGTTATCATATCCGTATTTCTCATGTTGGTATTTTTTCAGTGCTATGTTGTCCCTTGTTTCAACCATGGGTTTTTTACCTGGGTTTGTCTGTGTTTCTGGATTCTCAATTATATTGGTCTATTAGGAAACCCAGTAACCGTTAAGCAATGACATGGGGCGAACTGGACATGGGCGAAACGCCATCGAGTACGAAACATTAACACCTAGCGAAAACCGAAAAACGTGTTTGCTTTTTCTATAATCAAATATTTATCGATCATTTATAAATCCTGTGAAATCATATGGAATTAATTATACTTTTAATTATCAACCCTGTCACTGGATTCAACAGTTAGAAAACTAGCAAAAGAAATAATTGTGAACCTGTGCCAGTGAAGGGTGAAAATAAAGGTAAACAACGCCGATTTAACACCTAATACTTCACGTTTACGGCAATATACAGAAGTTAAGAGTGCAATGACATTTTTATTATAAATATCTTGTATTTATTCATCATGAGAGCATATTTTTCGCCGATCATTTGGTCCTATATCATTTTAAAATTTACCTGACCGGGTCAATATGTACCGGTTGAGTCAAACGGTCTGGCGTATTTCGGGAAGCCTGCTAGGGAACCAGTATACAGCATATTGTTGTTTATACAATCAAAGGTACGTTCACAATGAGTGATCGATTCAGCATGAATCCTCTATAATAGGTTGTAAAACACATACCTTCAGCAGATTATCAGCTGCACCAAACCATTCATCTGTGGCAAATATCACCTTAGTTCCACTCTATAATACATACGGAACATAACATCATATTGGACGTGACACTCTCAGACAGTTTCTCAACAATATTCTAGTTATATGTATACATCAGTACCAATTTACTGTGTGCAAGTAATTTACAATCAACAACTTACACTAGCAGCCATGTGTTACGATGAATAAAAATTACTATAACAACCTGGAGGATCGACAATTACTACATGTACCGACATTTTAAATTATGACTATTGCTTTTTTTCTCAATTTGGTTGCCATGGCAAAAACATATTTTGAAGAACTAAATCAACGTAAGCCACTTTGGAAAAGGACCAAGTCAGTATTATTTAAAGGAATATAATATATGAATTAGTTAATACCAAGAAGATGTAATTTTTCAGTAATGCTGACAAAAAGGGTTATATAAAGTAAAACGTCTTAAAGTGCGTGTTTACTTATTATAGTGTCACCCCCTATTTAAAATTTCGGACATATGAGACATACTTCTGAGTAAATTTATTTCCTGATTCCTATCATTTAATGACAGGCAGGTAGATACACAGTAACCATTATTTAACTAGCTGGCGGCTCACCAAGCGGCCGTATCAGAATGGACACATACCGGGATTTGAACCTTTGACCTCCCGCGCTCCCAAGGAGAATGCCTTTAATAACCACTCGACCAAGGGAGACGGTCCTATGTTTGAACTTGGATGAAAGACAAAGGAATAATTTAAATAATAATATACCATTACCTCTGCTGCTGCAAGGTCATTTAATTGGATAAATGTTGGCCTCTTCTGTACTGGTAATGTTGAAACTGTTGCCATCATGTTCTGCAATGTGAACAATGGCAACATAGGAACAAGACAACATAACCTCATGGCAAAATAATGTATCTTTTGTCACATTTGCAAATGTCAAGTATTCAAACGAAAATAAGATGACACTTTGAGATCTTACACCTAATGAAAGTTGGAGAATATTATGCTGTTTGTCATGATTACTGATTTGTTAAGTTTTCAACACAGGTCTGGGTCCACTGGGGGGGGGGCTGGCCCTCTCAGTCGCTGAGGAGTAGCTTTTTTCTGCTCCTGATATAAATTAAATTATTTCCACTGATAAGGTCTTAAAGTTAAAGTAAATATTCCTTTACTAAAGGCTTTAGCTCTTTAAATGCAATATGGTCGATTGTCCTGTATACTGCCATTATATCGGAAGCAAGTGCAATAGCCTTGGCCTTGACACCGTCTAGAAGAATTGTATGCTTTTCACTCTACATCAGCAAGGGGCTTTCAATTTCCTTACCACGTTCATACTAGAACATGTAAATATGTGACAAAACTGGACTGCCAGAGCCTAGTCATATAAAACGACCCTTAGTCCCTACATAACTTATATCCCATTTTGACATTTTCCGGTTATGTAGCATGCAAAGTGAAAGTAGAATTACAACATAATGAATGTTTAACTTTATGCATATTGGTTAAATAAGCATGAATCGACAAGTCTAATATTTTGGACTAGCCAGAGCCATCCTCATTACCTCAAGTTCTCGGGGCTGGGGCGAGAAGGCAAATGCGTCTATTTTTGAACACATCACATGATCCTACCATACAACACTCAAAACATTTTACTTAGCAATAATTCAAATTGTAAATAAACAACACTGAAAAAACGAACCTGGATTTCCAAACAACACCAACAAAAACAATGTCGCGAAAAAGGGTGTCGTTGCAGCGGCAAGTTTAAATTGCGATCAAGAACGAACGAATATGCGGAAACAATTCCGCCCCACTCTCTTACACTATCGGCTATCATTTGATTACATTCATAGTGTTCTTTTTTAGTTTTTGTTAAGCGTCAATCTCACAAAAAAATTCAAAACACACACAAAGTCTTTTTCACAAAAAGCTATTTTTTGTATGACGATGTTTTGTAACACGGACATGTCTTTAAATATTGTTTCTTTATAGAAGTCTAAAAAACTGACTAGATTTCACTTACTGTTTTCAAACATGTACGTTATAAAGAAAATGTACAGAAACCTAAATACCATTCTTTAGGTCTTTGCAAAAACATACGTAAATACCACACAGTGGTAACTTCCCTTTGGCGATTTTTATACTTTCGAAAACAAGATTTATTTTTGGTTCAAAGAGGTCAAAACCTAATCGCACGCGGGCGCTTAACAAAAATATAAAACGACATGCCTTACTTCGAATACGTAACTTACTTTAGATTAAGCAACTATTTTTTGTCTGGAATTATGAATATGACGTACACACTAGCTGGGACCAATATTGGTCCCAGACACTATAGTTTTATTTATAAGCAAACGTTTAACCTGGGACCAATATATACATATTGGTCCCAGGATTAACGTTTGCTTCAGCATGTATAGGTCTATAAGGACATATAGATACAGTATGTGAATCAGAAACTTTTAAATATTTATGTTGAGGGGAATTTTATAACTATGTTATAAATACTGTTTCCCTCGTCCATGTGGGACCTGATCAACGATTTGTACAGATCTAGTGAGATAAGGATCGTTATCAATGAGACTGAAATTTCTTGTGATCAAACCAGTTATACTGTTTGTTCTATTGTTTTATTGATATGTTCATCAAATTCCAAACTGCTGGTAAAATGAATACCGAGATCTGTTTCTGTATAGATCTACTGTTTCAAGTACAGAGTTTGAACCCTCAATTCTCTTGATTGTGTACCTTGTATCAATAGAGATATCCCACTCCATGTACTGAAGTTGTTAATTTCATTTTGTACAGTTTTATGGTCTTGAGCATTATACATCACTCTATATAGTTTGGTGTCGTTTGCAAATAGCCGACAGAGCTTGTTCACACACTCTGGAATGTCATTTATGTATAGAATAAAAAGAATCGGTCCGAAAATGGATCCCTGCGGAAATCCCGATTTTACATTGTTTTTTTCCAATTTGATTTTTCCCATTTATTACTACTCTTTGTTCACTTTCACTCAGAAAACTTTCGATCTACGAAAGGAGATTTTCAGAGATACCATATTACAAATGAATTTTGGCTGATATACGGGGCACAGTGTCAAATGCTTTTGCAAAGTCGAAATGAATAGTATCCACTTGTATACTTTCATCAAGGGCTTTTGTCAAATCTTCTAGAACAACCAACAGTTGTAATACTGTGCGTCTTTGGTCACGAAAACGATATTGGCTGTCTGTCAATAGCTCATGTTTTTAAGATGTCCATAAATTTCTTTTTTGATATCTCTTTTCATTAATTTACATATAATTAAAGTAATTGACACTGGAAGATAGTTTCCGGGTTTACATCTTGATTCTTTTTTATAAATACATGTAACATTAGTTTTCTTTCAGTCATCTGGTACAGTCCCTTCCTGAATGGACTTACTGAACAGTTTATGCAATGGGATATATAGTTCTGAAGCACACTCACTTAGGAATTTTGATTGACAGTTGTCTGGGTCACAGGCCTTCGTAGTGTCTAATGCTTTTAACTGTTTCAATATTGTATAAGGCTCTACATTTATATCACTTATATCGTCTGCGTCATTTATCTTGTTTGCACAATGACTGCCTTCTGCAATGTACTATTGCAAACAGTGATATTGTCATCTGCAGCTACAGGTGCCTTTTCGTGTTCTCTATCTCTTGTTCTATGAGGGTAAACCGCTCTTCAAAATCTGACAAAGAAGTCAGTATATTTTTCATGCCTAAAGAGAGATGTTACAATGGGTACATGTCTACAGGATGTTATCATTTTCTGAAATTTCTTCAAACACACGTGGTTTCACTTGAGCATTTCAAACAGAACCACGAATCACAAATATCGCATTCACTAGAGCGGACTTTGCAATTATTTATCTGTACAACCATTCTCAGACCTTTAACTTGCAGAAACCTTTGGAGTAGAAGTCATATTGGATGTTGCACCCTTGTTTGACTTTGGACTGTTTATTTTGGTATTTGACTTTTTTGACAATGAAGGCTTAAAGGGTTCAAAATATGAAATATTACATAAATAATACAATGGTACAATCTATAATTGTAAAGGTTTTGAAGTGTGACATTGATTTTTTTAAACTGACACTTTTTAAATAAACATAATTTATATTCTACCCTTTCTGATGATACATTTCATGTAAAATAAAGTTCGCAGAAATGTTTTAAACTTCTCGTGCTGTGAAAATATTGATTAAATAAATAATATTGTTTTGAACACCGCGCTCATCCATCTTGATTTATGACTTTGACTGGTGTTAAATGTAATGCATTTTGTACTGATCATTCATTAAATGTCTAACTAATAATTATATAATTATGCAGTTGAAACCGACTTTATAGCGTCAAAATATTACTAGTACAGTAGATTTATTCAAAATATGACTATTATGCTAATTTACACAATTCCATTTCATGCCGCAAGTGTTTCGGTGATTTACCGCGGAAAAGCGATGGATTTTTATCAGATAAACTCACAGTGAAGTGGTAATGCTGTCATAGATAAAAAATATTGAGGCATTCAACGCTGATATTTGGTGGAATTAACTAGTTAGAATTTTAAAAATGCCCGAAATGATGCATAAAATGAATACAATATTTCCCCTCGTGAGCATCAGACTTAAGTTCTCGCTCGTGGCTACGCTTCTTGTGAAAATATTCCGTCCGCTACTAAATTGCTAAACAAAGACATGGCATGGGCATGCACATGCACACCCATGCACAAACAGTTTTGTTATTTTAATTTTGAATTTTAACTTGCAAATAGAAACAAGAAACACATATTTGACTCCATAAATTGAGACAACCCCGTGAAAAAACCCACTTTAAGTTCATATGTTGTTATTTATTCAATGTTGAGTCGATGAAATAATAATTGAATATAAACAAGAAATAAAATATATAAGGTGTAATATAATCCTTTATTTACAACTCCTTTTGTGACAAACAACCACAGACTTCAAGACAATATACAAACTGTATGCACACAGCCGACCTACTTACACACTAACTATTTTCGGGGCTTTATTCAATTAGTACGTTCTGATAGGGGTTATCACATGTGTAAACGCCAAAAATGGTCTTTTAAACCTATTATAATATTATGTATGACTATTAATAGTCAATACATATGATACCTAGTAAATTTCAAAATGACATTCAAAAGCTATCGATGATATTTTTTCAAAACAACATTACATTAGTACATTCAGTCTAAAAAGTACCAAATGGCGATACACCAACCTTTACTCTGGACAATGACTCCCAAGAAAAGCAACAGTGCACGCCAGGTTTTACGTTGTCACGATATTTTGGTATAAGTCAAAAAAACTTGGTCAAGGTGCAATGGTGATAACCATGCTAAAATGAATGAATAACATGTTTGGAAAAGCAATTTATACTTGTCAAGTAAGTTATTTCCCTTAATTTCAACTCAATGTCTCGAGGGTCTTGCCATCCAATTCCAAAAACATGAAAACAATGCTTGTTTTACTTTAACGGGGAGTAATTTCAAATAATAATGTTGCTTGTTTTGTTTTTTTATTGCGAATTAGGGTTGCTATTTCAGGACGTTTTTGTTTTGTTGTTTTTCAACTTTTCTTTAACTTTACCACCAGATTAAATACAAACAATGCAATTCAAAAATCGGTTTAACTTTAGATATGCCGTCTTTCCTAAACAGAAATAAATTATAAAATCATTCCAGCGCAACAAGAAAGTTTTCTAAAGCTATTAAAATGGCGTTTTGCTTTCGCGAATGGGCAGTAAAAAATGTAAATTTTAGTAACACACTTCCTGATCGGGAAGCATGAAAGGTGATTATTCCCTGATTTCCCGGTCGGACGGACAGTGCATGGGATTAATCAAGTAGATAAATTAAAATATATTTGACGTATTAATATTTTAAGCATAAAATGTAAACATAGAAAAGCTTGTATTCAGTACAATGCAACATCACATAACTATAGCAATTCCCTTTGAGTGATGCAAAGTTCGGCTTTTGTTGACATATTGTTGGCGGCTACAGACGTTACATTGTTTGAAATTCTTTAGGTTACATGAAAACAAATGGCTTTGTTGAGAAGATGTTGTTTCTCAAAAGACCGCCCGGAGATATTTCACTGTATTTCAACTGTAACCATCGTTGTTTTTATTTCAGTTTGTAGACAGAACCATGCCAATTTCCGCCGCATGTCTGAGTAGCATTGCCGGCACAAGTTAGATAACAATATTGTTCAGGTTTTTTAAGACTCTCGTCTAAAGTATTCCCACAGAAGCATTCCAATCCATACTTCAAAGTATGAAAATAAGAAAAAGAATTGTAACATATTCGATTAGGGAAATAGCGGCCCATATAGTTTAATAAGTATCGTAGAAATCATATAAACAAAATATCCCAACTTTTTTGGTTTATTTCATGCAACCTCTTTACTTTTTATTTTAATATTTCGAACTGATATTCGAATGGACATATACTTCCCGATTCATATCCTTTAATACCAGGCACCAGACAGGTAGTCACACAGCAACTATTATTTTACTAGCTGGCGGCTAACCAACCGGCCATACAAGAACGGATCCCTACCGGGTTTCTTTCGACCTCCCGTTCCAAAGGCAGATGACGTAACCACTCGACCAAGGGAGACGGGTGTTTATATGCGTTATCCGGTCAGAAATAAAAACGTTTTCGTCATCACCATCATCATCATGATCATTTTAAGAGTTTTATCTGAAAACTACCTCACAAATAATTTTTCATATTACCTGAAGTGCAGCATAGTTGTACTGATGACAATGGGTGATACATTTATCTACGGTCATTTCGCGGTCAGTGACAAACTTCCCACTCATCAAAATCCGGTTGCTATTGTCCTTGTAACATCCCATATATCCTGTAACAAAAATAATGTCAAATTAATACAAATCTTGATAGTTCGTTGAAATTGTAACCGATAATTGATACATGCTCCTACAGTCACTAGATTGGCCCGTAAAAAGCCAAATAACTTAATAACTCATTAAGACATGGTCGCTATTGTCCCTATTGTCATCTGATGCGACTTACAACAATAAGACGGTATGACCGTAACTGAGTTTAATATTTAACTTACTGCAGCGTTTAATACAAGTTTGACATGTTTTGACAAGTTTATTGTACCAAATTCGAGATGGTTATAGACCCATGTGACTATATAATACATTATAAACAGGTAGACAGTATACACAGTCACAAACAAACAATGTACAGGAACATTTTCTCTCGACAATTTATAAATACACAAAAATGAAATAGAGCAATAAAACTCTAGCAATTATGTAATACATATACAATAACATACAATATATAGCGATAATACTCCAGTAAATATGTAATACATATACAATTACAAACAATATAGCGATAATATTCTAGTAAACATATAAGAGAGAGAGAATAAATTGTTACAGGGAACACCACATACATAAGACAGTGCCTCCCCACACAGATCTCCGGGAAAACAACAATTCATAAAACATAAGGCACCCGAGGAGGTTCAAGGGTACATACGTAAGGGAAGAGGCGCGCAAGGAATGGCCTGGCCGACCATAAGAAATACACATACGTAACATATACCATCACATAGGTATACATGACTTTTTGTATACTCGGAGAATAAAAGTAAACTTACGACTGACACAGTTTGGTTCATAATCCCATGTTCCATTTGGTTGACATTGGATACTTGTTCTACCAGTTTCCTCCTCGTACAATACACTAACACATTTCACCAAGACACGTGCTCCGATGTTCTTCATGTTACCTTTTACTACCACATTGGGAATCTCCAAATTTGTACATTCTGTTGTACAAAAATTGCAAAAAAGTGTGAATGGGTGAATAGAGAAGGCCACATTCAACAGGGCCATCCAATACAGATATCTAGGATAGGACATCAAATAAAAAAAATAAAGAGGTATGACATAGAACTGAAGAGGAGGGGATTTAGGTAACAGCACAGAACATGCACGTGTTACATGAAAACTCGATAACCACTCAGTTATCTGAATATTGTTAAATTTCGAAAAACAAATGAAATAAACTTGACAATGCGAGTAGGAACTAATCTAAGCAAAACAAATACCAAAGATTAAATAAAAGTAAAACAACAAACGTTATAAGTAAGGGAGTTAATAATATGTCAGTTTAAAAACAAGTACAAAAACGTTCAATAGACAATGCGCTCATCCACCTTTAAAAGAAGCACAGGGAGACATTTATGCACACATATAAACATTAACAAAGGCAATAGGAACTTAAATGATTGGTGAAAATACACTGGGGTTTAAATATGGTGTAAGGGTACACTAAACCCCACACTTATCATATCAACAACCAAAATAAACTAACAGACTAAGTGTAAATAAGAAAATCCCCGCTGGACGACTCATGAACATAAAAGACGGTAAGCACAGAATAAAGCATGATTGTAGTACATAACTACATAAAACAATTGATCCTTGAAACCACTAAAAGATATACTCGATGACATATCAGAAAAAATATGAATAAGAAACCGGAGAAACTAAACTGAAGGCGTTATGGGCACGACAAGATGTGCAAAACACAGCCATTCGCAGCATTCTTCCGCTTGCGGTTTTTGGAGCTTGGGTGCAATACTTTCTATGTATGATTAACACAGTGATGAACGTGTGTAACCGGTTTATGTAATAGTTGTATGTAAGTGATCAAAAAACCAAACTGCCTTACAGGGGTACCAATGAGTTCATTGTGTGTCCTATATAATGTCAATATGCATGTCCTTTTAAATGAATTTTCTTTCTTAAACGTTACATCATGGTGTAGATGTAGAATTTAATACATTTGCTTTAATTCAAAATCGCTGAAAAGTCTGCACCAATGTCAAGAAAGTACCATTCAATGTATATCTTTAACACAAAGCCAAATAAGACCAGATCTAGAAACCAAATACTTTCCAATTTCTTATATAATTGACGTGGTAAATTCGATTTGTCTCTTGAAATAGGATGATAATAATACGTATTGTACTTACAATTGGTAAATATACAACTAAAACATGTGTGCAAATACATGAACATTATAAAAATATGTACCTTTAGTAACGCATGTGTCACTTTCCGGAAGGCATGTCTGAAGGCTGTTACACGCACAGTCGTTCGAATACTAAATACAGAAATAATATACAACTATATACAGAGAGTACCTTCCGGTTAACGATGATAGCAATGAGACGCTAAAGCGCCTCAATAAACATATGGAATAAAATGAATCATATTGCATACTTGTAGCATAATTTATGTACAGAAATATTGAGGGATGTAACAATTATAGTGTAAATCATTGTGTGTTTTTAAATGATATGACAATAAGTTTTACTGGATTTACATATCGACTTGATGAAAAACAAATGTCGAGCTATTTTTTGTAGTAAAACACAAAATCAGCCAAGGGTATTTTAATACTGGTCTCGCGCTTACCTTACAGTTAAGTGCTTGTTCTTTGTGGGTGGATTAAATGTCCATACGTACATTAAACAACTTGTTGGTTGGCAAATTGTTATATAAATGTAGTTAGCATTGCGATATATTTCTATCTATTAAAGTGTTGCGATAACGGACTGTACACATATACGTATATTATTACAATGTACTTGCACGCTTCATTTAACTATGTTTTCGAAACTGAAGAGATAGTGGATACGTTTATACAAGTGTGTAGCTTGTAAGTAAGGTTAAAATAAACAAAATAGAAATTCGTGTTTCACATTAAAGTATAGGAGACGGACAATAGAAATTAAACGTTATCATATGAAGTTAATTTTCATTGCTATTAAAGTTAACATTAAAACATTTGGATTGCCATATAAATTCGTACACAAAGACAGGTACAAAATATTACTTCCATACTCCTCATACCTTCGGGTTCGTGATATCAGAACGTAAAATGTGGACACATGGTCCCGTTGTTCCATTGTTGGTAACGAATGTTCCATTAGACACTGAGAAAAGTTCACAAAGTAGAAATCGGCGTCTGTAATTCAATGACAAACAGGCAATTCTCATCACACACTCATGTAAGCAGTTCTCAAGGGATCTTTCAGTCAAAGCAGTTATAATTTTGTCATTGACAAGACACTGTTTTTTATTCATTCTTGGTGTCCCAAATGCCGCCATCACTAGAACGTTCGCGATAAAAATGTATTTCAGTTCAATATGCATCATCCTTCACGTTTGTAGTGTGCCAACAATGTTTTATTATAACATTGAAGATCTCTGAAAGTGTTAGAACTGATTAGAGAACTTGTTAAACACATATACACCCTTGGGAATGACCGATTGGAAATACATGACTGGCGCATGCGCAAATGCATAAAATGAACATTTTCCTTTATATCAATGCGTCACGTGGAAGAAAATATGCTACACAGTTCTACCAACATTTCCAAGAAAGGTACGGTACAAAAAGAAAAGTATTGATTATTTTCTAGACCACTCGTTAAAGTGCGTTTTATTGTCGTACAACTAAATAATTGCCTTGAAAATCCCGTTCCAAGTACTAAAAACCGATAGTTTACATTTCTAGAATGCTGCGTCCATAATATTTAAATTTAAACGAATGAATAATGTGCATGTGTCAACCTCTATATAAGGTTACCTAACTTAAAAGTGTAAAAGCCAAAGTGGTATCGTATAACAGAAACTTAACGACGTTAAATAATTCATAATTACTTAAGAGAATTTTGATTGGTATATATCATATGTTTGAACTATTCGCAACACTCCCTTATAAACGTTTTTAAAGCATATTTAGGACTTTCGATATATATAAGGAGTATAGTAAGATTAGTAATTATTGTATATGATTAGTTCTTAGCATAAATAGTATCTATTGATTCAATCTGTTGGTTCTACTGACACTTGAAGCATTTCAAAGTATTTGTTGCAAAATTACTTAATGAGTCAAATTATGGCGCTACAATGTTATATAAATTCAACCGATTTCGAAATTTTCAGGTTATTTTGACGTGCGTCAAATACACATATGGGTGTTGTCAAGGATACCAGAACACTAAATTGAGCGTTTGATTAAATATGCCAAATTTGTTCAATCCATTTATATTGCATCATACTTTATATGTACCAATTTACAACACTTTTGAACAACACGTGTCTTTTTTATGATACTATTCCTCGAACTTCCAGTACAACCCTCGTTTATACAACGTGTTTTTTTATTCACAAAGCAGTCTATTTGATGATCGAACACGAGGGGTAACATATAATTACGTAGACTTTAATTTGCTCTTTCTTACACACTTGATGTGATAGAGACAAATACATTTGCAAGACATTTGCACGATTATATTAGTATGCCAAGTTTAAGTTTGGTAACATCTGTGTACAGAAGTAGGGGCAGGTAATTCTGACGTAAATACGTCTGCCGAAATTATCTTGACTTTAGATAGGTTAATTTCATTGACATTTAAACGTGTGCATAACAGCACAAGCAATATAAATCAATGGCTAATGGTATGATTAAATATGTAGACATGGTGGATACATTCGATAATTGGTGATGTTTTATTCTTGCAACTGACTGACGTAGAAGCTTTGTATTATATTGTTTAACTTCCTAATGACAACCTGTATTTTCGTTTAGTAAGTTCTTTGAATGATCTGCCAGTACTATTGACATCTGTCATAATACATATATAGTCCATCCTCGGTACCCAAGCTATTCATAACATATATTATACCCTGGGCAAACTGACTTTAAAAACAATCTCGTACTCATGAATAATTAATGTGGTGAAATACAGCCGCTTGATTGGCCGCATGACACGCACCTCATCCGATACGGAAATTGCCATGGAGTTAAGGATATGATATATCAGGGTATCATATATGTTATGAATAGCCTGGGTACTGAGGATGATATAGTCGAAACTGTGTCAATTCATTTTGATTTTGAACATTATGATAATATTTACAGTGTAAACATTTCATATGTTTCCTCAGGAAATTAAAAGCTGTACAAGATATTTGCTATTCTCTGACGGTTATATATATGACAACCAACCCGAAGCGGTTATACATGATTACCAGTTTCCCCTTATAGTTACCGCTGCCAACACTAGTATTCTCTCATGACTAAGCTTACTCTGGACATTTGTTTTTGCTATGCTTCAACTGAATATATCATTAGTATTCTTTAGTTCTATTATACAGTATTTGGCAATTTTCGGACTCTGTTTCATTCAGTAACTTTTTCATGTCAGAGAGCGTCACATTGCAGTGCGCATACTGAGTGTTCTCCGAGAACAGATTGCAGTCAAAGCTGTACATTTTGCTAAACACGTAAAATTAAGTTAAATATACATGCTTTTGTCGGAAAGAATGCCATGTGACACAGTTTTTTTACTTTACTAACTGCGTCAAATGCTATGCAGATTTGAAATGTCAAATACACAATTATGAATGTCCTAGTCGATGGCGCAGTGAAGAGTTCCCGGTATTGCATCTTCTGAATGAATCAATACAAATTTGGAATGCAAAAATATACAAAAGCAATGAAAACTCACGCAGTTAAAGTACGTCACTATGCTGTTGATTTACATTGTTAAATTACTGTCAGACAGTGCATTATTCCTTTATTGTACGACTTCGAATACCACATTTTCTACACATGCAGATATTCGCTTTATAGTGCATGAAAAACGACCAAGGGAGGTTGTGTGGCGCAGTTTCCTTGTTGCAATGGAATTTCGTATTACATACATGCATGGTCCCTCGTTGAGGGTTCTGCTGAGCATCTTCAATCGAATCGTGTATGTCACATTTGCGCAAAATACAACGCCAATATATTTTCTTATTGAGCCAGTCTCGTCTAAAGTTTTTACCAGAACTCTGGTGTTCTTCAAAGAATGCTTTTTATGCACAGTTATCTCGCTTATATGTTTCCTTTCAAAATCGTCCCAGCCACATATTGTTAATGGAAATAATTTCACCAATCGTACATTAGCAGAATTCAAATACGAACATTTTTTTCTTGTATGTCTGCCCTCCAAGGTGTCTTGTGTCAATAGGAAAGGAATATATATTTCGAGGAATAAACGAATATTTCTCTATATACGTTTCGTCACCAGTAATCATATATTGGAACAATCTCGTTTGCACTTCTGGATGTAAGATGTTTGTTGGTACGACAATTTAAGCAAAATCTGCTGACTTAATCATTGGATAACAAATTGTTGTAATAATATTCCCAAGTATTCCCCGTTTTGTTTCTGGAGTAGGTGTCATACCTTGAGACACACATTTCTGTTCTGTCCATTTATTTATCAACCTGAAGAGAATAAGCTCGTCTCCAGTCAAATTTTCGCTCGACAAAACCTCCATCATGCTTTCATGGGACAAACATGTTGCATCCGTTGATTGACAAACAGCAGCCGAATGTTGTCCATAAATGCAAAGCATGTTTGTATCAGGGCATCCATATTAAACATTTTCGCATGTTCATATATTGTGCAAACATTATCGCAGGACAAGGACTTTTCTAGAAATGATGAACAAGCCTTTGTAAGCCCCGACAGAAAATACTTCCTCGCACCGTACAGTATATGCATGGCATTCTCTCCATCAAGGATATACTTGTCAGCGTATATATCCATGTGTAAAAACAAAAATATCAATGTAAGTAAAAAGTGTTTATTTATTACAGTGTTACCCCTATTTAAATGTCTAGCCATTTCTGACTTATAACACACCTTCATTCTGAGCACATTTACTTCCCGATGCCTATCCTTTAATGCCAGGCACGAGGCAGGTGGGCGCAAGGTAACCATTATTTAACTAGCTGGCGGCTCACTAACCGGGCATGTCAGAATGGACCGCTACTGGGATTGGAACCTTCGACCTCACGCTCCCAAGACGGATGCCTTACCCACTAGGCCACGGGAGTGTGAACAAGTGGTAAGAGTCTGTTTTTGGCCCAAAAGTTCTTGATGTAAACAATATATTATGCATTAAATATAGCAATAGCCGTATATATGTGTGTTACTGTGATCAGTGTGGGGAATCATGTGACCAAAATGTTACTAAAGCATATCCACTACAGTGAATGTAATTAATGTTTGGACAAAACATGACACTGGTGATCTGCAGAGTTTAAATAGAAATACTTTTGAATTGGTTGGAAAAGCTTTCTTGGTAGTGCCAAATGGCGTCATTTGTATAATAAAATGTTAATGACGTCATAACACTGATAGATATAAGACAGAGAAAATAACTTGCTACATGGAATATGGGGAATGCCACATACATGTATAAGATAGTGTCTCCCAGACATACCCCGATGATAAGTACCATTAGGACGATAAGTATAATTTTTATTTCTCAATACATTAGACTTTACAGTCTATGAGTATACAACATTAATATACATGTATATAAAAGTTATATGACCCAATGTATATAATGCATAGACAAGAGGATGTCCGATTAATAAAAACTAAAAATGATCAACCCAGCTAATACTACGACATGCATAGACAAACACTGGACTGAACAAAATGTAACAAGGAAAACAAATAACTTTATAACAATACTGGCTCGGAAAAAACCTCCTCAGAGAACTTCCTGAAACACGCGTTCATTTTTAGTGTTAGGACATTAGATAAGGAAACTATGCTTTAAGTAAGACCACTCTAATACTCATCATCAAGAATACTAACTTAAGTTTTTCGATCACTTGAGACAAATAAATGTAAACTATTAAAAAAGTTTTATCGTGCCGTTTTAAAGATTTTCAAGTTTAAAGATTAAACCGACTTGCTTTGAGAGGTCACAAATTCCACTCATGTTCTTCATGCATAAATTGTTGTAGTTAAAAAATTAGCTTATTTTATCATTTGTTTGCGTTTTTCTTAAAACGAAAGTGCTAGTGATATCATGAGGAAAAATAATCGAAAATAATATGCTCTGTAAAACAATAGGTTGTACTTCATATGCATAAACCCTCCTGTAAATGATGTCACAATAAGAAATACAAATTTTCAAGGTAGCATAATCATATATAATAAGGTGAGTACTCTAACAAAAAGGACATCAAAATTATTCTCAACACATCTGTAACAAAATATAACACAATGTAAATCGTTACCGTCCAGATTTGCTGATAGCATCTTGTAATATGCATGTATTAATTTTTATCATGCAGAATTATCAAATTTTGGAGAAACATGGCATCTTTTTAGACACCAATTGATATAATTTATATTTTATAATTTTATATCAGTTTTCTTGCCAAAACAGTCTGTAAAACAAGAAATGTCATGAAAACAACAAAGAAATGTTTACGCCTAGCGGGGATTTCAACCCAGGACCTTTCGCATGTAAGGGAGGATGCTTAACATATAGGCTAGTTTTTAGTATGTAAATGTAGTCAGCATTGCAATATATTTCTATCAGTTCAAGTGTTGCGAGAACGGACTGTACATGTGTATAAAGTATATTATAACTTACACACTTCATTTCACTGCTTTTATGAAACTGAAGAGATACTGGATACGTTTATACACGTTTGTAAATCAGTATGCATCATAAGAGATACTAGATAAGTTTATACAAGATTATAAATTAGTACATATCATAAAAGATAAGATACGTTTATCGATGTCTCACTTTTGTACATGCTTGTTATAAATATACATATATAAACTATTGAATGTGTAATGCATGCACAAAACCACTCAATCTGAGTTATGAGAGACAAGATAAAAGAAATAAACAAAACACATAGCTACATAAATTTAGTATCAAGATAATATTTAAAAAAAACGTTGACTCATTATGGAAAAATACATAAAAAAACTTCCTTATAAGAATGCAATATTTACATGTAAAAGATTTATCATGACAAGCTTAGGCACTGTATTTCACGTTTTTTTCATTACATAATATATAACAAAAGTTATCAAGATCATTATAATTACAGAAAATCAGACTTAATATTACGTATACATTCAAAAAGATTCCGCCTGATGCAGTCATACAGGCTTCATGACATCAACACATGTCACTCATTTTCTTAATACAATTGAAACAATAACTTTCAAGACTCTATGTATATGATTAGTTCTTATCATAAATATTATCTTTTGGTTCAATATGTTGGTTTTACTGAAAAACTTATATATGTTGCAAAAAGTACTTAAAGAGTCCATATATATACAATGTATTTTTATTCACCAAGCAGTCTATTTGATGATAAACATGAGGGGTAACATATAATCAAGAAATTTGTACGATTATATTGATAATTATGGTGCTAAGTTTCAGTTTAATACGATTCATGTTAGAGAATTCGTAAGCTTTTAATGAACATCGGGGGGGGGGGGGGGGGGCATTCTGACGTAAATGCGTCTGCCGAAATTGTCTTGACTTTAGAGAGGTTCATTTCATTGACTTTTAAACGTATGCGTGCATAACAGCACAAGCAATATAAATCACATGGCGGAAACATTCGATAATTGGTGTAGTTTTATTTTTGCAACTGACTGACTATATTATATAGTTTAACATCTTAATGACAACCTGCATTTTCGTTTAGCAAGTTCTTTGAATGATCTGCCATTAATATTGACATCTGTCATAATACATATAAAGTCCATCCTCAGTACCCTTGCTATTCTTAACATATATGATACACTGGGTATCATATATGTTATAAATAGCCTGGGAACTGAGGATGATATAGTCCGAACTGTGGCAATTCATTTTGATTTTGATTTTCTCCCTCGCTTCGTTCGTCCGAAAATAAATGTTTTCTTTCTTATACTCTATTTTGTACCCATCAAACAACTCAACACAACATATGTTTACAGGTGGCGGTTTACTACTTTTCTAATGAGGTTACATTTACAATTATAACATAATGGTGCAAGCACTATACATTTCAATATATCAAAGTAGTTGTTATTCATCATATTATTATAATACCATTTAAGGGAAAATACGTCTCCTTAGTACTCAAAGAGACAGGTAAATCATGTACTGCGCACCGGCTGCCCCAACCCTTCTCTTTCTTTTTGCGAGGGGGGAGGTAGGGAGATTCCATGCACTGACCAGCGAATAGGCTCTCTCCGCCCCCTGACTTCTGAGTACTAATGCGGTAGACTTTGCTAATTAAAATCAAGTACGACATGTATATGTATTTACATCATATGTCTGACCATCTCCTCGTAATGCTCTTTAAATTGATATACAATATACTATCATAGTAATTTGCCGAACTATTATTTAAACACGTCTTCTCGCTTTGTGTAGTAAACCTCGAATGATCAAAACCCCGCGCTTATTCACGTATATTTCGTGCCTTACTTGAATCCCAGTATCATTAAACCCAGTAAAGAACCATAAAGTACCGAAAAGAAAACGACATTATTTTCTCCCTCGCTTCGTTCGTCCGAAAATAAATGTTTTCTTTCTTATACTCTATTTTGTACCCATCAAACAACTCAACACAACATATGTTTACAGGTGGCGGTTTACTACTTTTCGAAAAAAACAAAGATGTGTCAATTTGTGTTTATTTGTGCAAATATTTCAGATGCCTAGATGTTTTGAAACTTGTAACCTCTTGTTTAAATTATAATGAATGTAGCCATCGGATGAACTGCTAGACTTCCATCTCTCATGTTTATTCAACAACCTACTATCTAATTCTACAGTACTATTAACTGCTGCCGAGACCCCGCCACTGCGTAGACTATGCAGACCGAAATTTTGTTTGCTTTCCCCGATTGCAATGATTTCTTCGAGGAATATTTCTCTACTTCTAGAATATGATAAAGGATTTGAAGTATCTACTGGGATGTATTTGTTGCTACTTTTGAGAAATTTAACTTTAGTGAATATGTATTCATTCGAGGAGATGGTCAACCCTACCGCAGCTATATAATTCTTTAACCATGACACCGGACATAGCTTATTACTAGTCTTAGCAATTACTATTTCTGAACCTTTGCTGATCAGTTTTACTTTTCTTTATGAACAAAGATATATGATTCTCATCAACTGAGACGTTTTTCATTTGAAGAGAACTCAGTTCATTAAATCACATGAAACATGAAAATCCAAGAATACACATTGTACATAGCCGTTGCCTTTCAAACTCATAGTTCCAGTTCTACAATTCGTGTTTCCAGTTGATTGCGTAGAAGTATTCCATCTAAGACAGACTTAGATGCTTCATTCACTGTTAAATCACTAAGAAACAGACAAACCGTCGTCACCTTGGCTGGTAAGCTAACAAGACCATGTGTTCCACACCAGCTATCAAATGTGTTGAAGTATGTAGAATATGTGTTGCTGGTATTCTTGGATTTCGAAGCCATTACTATGTCCGGCATCAACCTCGCTGCTGCATCGAGTGAACGATGATTATATAACTGTGTTATATCATTCCATATTACATGCTTTCCGGAATTCTGTAATAATAATTCATAAACTATATTTAATATTATTATTTATCAAAGCTATATTTACACATATTTTTAACTTCTACCGATTGTAGGTCGTACATGTCTTTATATACTATCGAACATACCTAATTTGCATTCTCTCACTTAACTTTAAACTAAACTCCTGTCTACCGACAACTGTAGGTCGTTAGGTAAATTCACAAGATGCTTGCTGTACAAATATTTATGGGCTATTTAACATGTCTACTTAGTTTTAATAAACTGAACACCTCTCTATCGACAACTGTAGGTCGTTTGTCTCAATTATATCGAGTAACTCTTTGAACGACAACTGTAGGTCGTCTTCTTCTCTTCTGAGCGACAACTGTAGGTCGTTAATATCAAATCTGTCTCAATAATAAATGTCGATTATTCCGAGATTTAATAAACTGAACACCTCTCTACCGACAACTGTAGGTCGATTGCCACAATTATATCAAGTTACTCTTTGAACGACAACTGTAGGTCGTCTTCTTCACTTCTGAGCGACAACTGTAGGTCGTTAATATCAATTCTGTCTCAATGATAACTGTCGATTATTCCTTAGATTTAATAAACTGAACAACTCTCTATCGTCAACTATGTCGTTTGTCTCGATTATATCAAGTTATTTTTTGAACGATAACTGTAGGTCGTTAATATCAAATCTGTCTCAATGATAACTGTCGATTATTCCTAGATTTAATAAACTGAACACCTTTCTATCGACAACTGTATGTCGTTTGCCACAATTATATCAAGTTACTCTTTGAACGACAACTGTAGGTCGTTAATATCAATTCTGTCTCAATGATAACTGTCGATTATTCCTAGATTTAATAAACTGAACACCTTTCTATCGACAACTGTAGGTCGTTTGTCACACTTATATCAAGTTACTCTTTGAACGACAACTGTAGGTCGTTAATATCAAATATGTCTCAATGATAACTGTCGATTATTCCTTAGATTTAATAAACTGAACACCTTTCTATCGACAACTGTAGGTCGTTTGTCACAATTATATCAAGTTACTCTTTGAACGACAACTGTAGGTCGTTAATATCAAATCTGTCTCAATGATAACTGTCGATTATTCCTTAGATTTAATAAACTGAACACCTTTCTATCGTCAACTGTATGTCGTTTGTCTCAATTATATCAAGTTACTCTTTGAACGACAACTGTAGGTCGTTAATATCAAATCTTTCTCAATGATAACTGTCGATTATTCCTAGATTTAATAAACTGAACATCTTTCTATCAACAACTGTAGGTCGTTTGTCACAATTATGTCAAGTTACTCTTTGAACGACAACTGTAGGTCGTTAATATCAAATCTGTCTCAATGATAACTGTCGATTATTCCTAGATTTAATAAACTGAACATCTTTCTATCAACAACTGTAGGTCGTTTGTCACAATTATGTCAAGTTACTCTTTGAACGACAACTGTAGGTCGTTAATATCAAATCTGTCTCAATGATAACTGTCGATTATTCCTAGATTTAATAAACTAAACACCTTTCTATCGACAACTGTCGTTTGTCACAATTATATCAAGTTACTCTTTGCATAGTCCAATCACGGACGTCACATCTCTATAACGTCGCTGTACAACTGTTACGAAGAAGCGTGTAAAAGTCGGAGTACAGAGACACGTATGCGGGGCTACTCTTAGAACGACAACTGTAGGTCGTCTTCTTATCTTCTGAGCGACAACTGTAGGTCGTTAATATCAAATCTGTCTCAATAATAACTGTCGATTAAATTAAGAATACTATTGTCTAGAGCTTACTTAGTTTATTTGCTCTGATAAGAGCTGTCTCACTGATAACTAACGTTCATTATAGTCTCATCGCTTCCATATACTATCACGGGGAAAATTATTTATTTTTTGCCGTAATTCTACCCCTTTGCATATCTGATGTACGTCGGTTTGTATTTGTTTTAGTCTACTGTATCTATCGATGTGGTCTAATTCTCGCTTTTTTATGGCTTATCTTTATGAATGAATTTGGATCAATATTACTACCCGTTTACTATGATCCCGTTTTTCACCCACATTTTTAAGTATTCGACGACCATGTTTGAAGGTGCGGATCTAGTATGGGGTGCGAATTTATACATGTGGAAAACAAATTATACACTGTAATAATATAACAATGACTTCTACTCGTTAGATTTCATGATCAAATATCTAATACTGTTTATGTTCTTGTTTGTATTTTTAATACTAATACATACCGTTGAATGGAGAAACTTAGAAAACACTGTTTAAACACGAGCATTGAACAAAAATGATGTAATTTTTCTTACTCTACGTAATCAACAGCGAACTCATGGAACGATCCGGTGAACGTATTGACTTTGGCTGTCCAAATTGAACAAGACATTCACTTTGGAATGGCTAAAGTGCCCTCTGCCCCACATTTAATCATGTGATTAATAACTTTCTGAATCAAAGGAATTGAGGGTACCAACTAATTGTTTTTCCCGACCAATCGAATGCGAAGGTGTCTACGCCGGAAGTGCCTGGACACCAAAACTCTGAATTAAATGTGCCTACTTGTTTATTTTGATAGTCCGCAAATCTATCGACATCAAACGGACCCCATTTGTCGTTAAAGTATTTAAATATGTTTGGCGATACACATCAATCATCAAAATCTAAAGTCTTGCTGTAAGCGTCTGCTTCTTTGTTATTGTCTCTCGGGACCCAAAAGGCTTCTAATATTATTTTGTGACTTACGCATATATCGAAAATTCTTCTAGCAATTTCCTGTAGGACTATTTTGGTGCTACCTTGACTGCAAATTCTGACAACGTTTTGGTTAGCTGTGTAAACTTTAACCAATTTTCCAGTCATATTTTTAAAACGTATCAGTACACACCTCGATGAATGAACGAAACACTGCCTTCTGTAAGTGCTACACTTTTAATGACATGAACTAAAACCGATTAGCTAGTTAGTCGAGATTTCCTATACACTGCTTACACATTTTATTGGTTTAACACTGGAAAATACCCATCTATTATAAACTCAGTCGTCACGTGATCGTGTCGACCAATTACATTTAGTATCAGGAACGAACGGTGATTTCGTAAGGTCAAATATCAAAATATACTGGGTAATACAGCAGCGGGTGAATGTAACGGTAGTGGAAACAAAGCGCTGTGTGGAGCGTATAGTCATGCATGTACACTTTGAATTTAAAATTGCTTGTAAGTGAACCAGTCCCTCTTTCCATTCCCGAGCGAGACAGTGCAATGCTTCTACAATCTCTGCCTGAGAAGTCTTAACGGGTCACAAGAAACTTCCGACTGCCAGTCTTTCGGCGCTTTCAGCGCTTTGATTAATATTGTCTTTAACTGTAACATACTTGACATGTTTAAACTCACAAGAAGTCAAAACTTTGAAACAATTGTACTTAGCTTTACTTTCCCATGTTGTTGACGTCTGGTTGTTCTGTTGCCTGTCTGAATTCTAGCTCGTCTAAAATGATGTCTCTCTATTTGTCTAATGCTCTCTCTATTTGCGTGGAAAAGCCGTTGTTGCTTCTATTGAACTCCGAAGACACCCCATGTGTAACTCTGTTTTCCTTCCCGCTGATAAATAAATTATCTTCTTCGTTCATTGAATTGGTTGTAATTTGCCGAACTATTATTTAAACACGTCTTCTCGCTTTGTGTAGTAAACCTCGAATGATCAAAACCCCGCGCTTATTCACGTATATTTCGTGCCTTACTTGAATCCCAGTATCATTAAACCCAGTAAAGAACCATAAAGTACCGAAAAGAAAACGACATGAACATAATGATACTATTTACAGTGTAACAATTGCATAATTATGTTTCCTCAGGAAATTAAAGCTGTTGATAATGGTATTTGCTATTCTCTGACGGTTATATATCTGACAACCAACCCGAAGCTGTTAAACATGATGCCAGTTTCCCCTTATAGTAACAGTTACCGCTGCCGCCACAAGTATTCTCTCATGACTAAGCTTACTCTGGACATTTGTTTTTGCTATGCTTCAGCTGAATGTATCATTAGTATTCTTTAGTTCTTTTATACAGTATTTGGCAAATTTCGGACTCATTAATTACCTTTTTCATGTCAGAGAGCGTCACATTGCAGTGCGCATGCTGAGTGTTCTCCGAGAACAGATTGCAGTCAAAGCTGTACATTTTGCTAAACACGTAAAATTAAGTTAAATATACATGCTTTTGTCGGAAAGAATGCAATGTGACACAGTTTTTTTTACTTTACTAACTGCGTCAAATGCTATGCAGATTTGAAATGGCAAATACACAATTATGAATGTCCTAGTCGATGGCGCAGTGAAGAGTTCCCGGTATTGCATCTTCTGAATGAATCAATACAATTTTGGAATGCAAAAATATACAAAAGCAATGAAAACTCACGCAGTTAAAGTACGTCACTATGCTGTTGATTTACATTGTTAAATTACTGTCAGACAGTGCATTATTCCTTTATTGTACGACTTCGAATACCACATTTTCTACACATGCAGATATTCGCTTTATAGTGCATGAAAAACGACCAAGGGAGGTTGTGTAGCGCAGTTTCTTTGTTGCAATGGAATTTCGTATTACATACATGCATGGTCCCTCGTTGAGGGTTCTGCTGAGCATCTTCAATCGAATCGTGTATGTCACATTTGCGCAAAATACAACGCCAATATCTTTTCTTATTGAGCCAGTCTCGTCTATTGTTTTTACCAGAACTCTGGTGTTCTTCAGAGAATGCTTTTTATGCACAGTTATCTCGCTTATATGTTTCCTTTCAAAATCGTCCCAGCCACATATTTTCAATGGAAATAATTTCACCAATCGTACATTAGTATTGCAGCAGAATTCAAATACGAACTTTTTTTTCTTGTATGTCTGCCCTCCAAGGTGTCTTGTGTCAATAGGAAAGGAATATATATTTCGAGGAATAAACGAATATCTCTCTATATACGTTTCGTCACCAGTAATCATATATTGGAACAATCTCGTTTGCACTTCTGGATGTAAGATGTTTGTTGGTACGACAATTTTATCAAAATCTGCTGACTTAATCATTGGATAACAAATTTTTGTAATAATATTCCCAAGTATTTCCCGTTTTGTTTCTGGAGTAGGTGTCATACCTTGAGACACACATTTCTGTTCTGCCCATTTATTTATCAACCTGAAGTGAGTAA
This sequence comes from Mactromeris polynyma, assembly GCA_032209605.1. Classification (NCBI taxonomy): domain Eukaryota; kingdom Metazoa; phylum Mollusca; class Bivalvia; order Venerida; family Mactridae; genus Mactromeris; species Mactromeris polynyma. The sequence continues at coordinate 10,628,796 of JASFXZ010000012.1, forward strand.
GCTCGTCTCCGGTCAAATCTTCGCTCGACAAAAACTCCATCATGCTTTCATGGGACAAACATGTTGTATCCGTTGATTGACAAACAGCAGCCGAATGTTGTACCATGAATGCAAAGCATGTTTGTATCAGGGCATCCATATTAAACATTTTCGCATGTTCATATATTGTGCAAACATTATCGCAGGACAAGGACTTTTCTAGAAATGATGAGCAAGCGTTTGTAAGCCCAGACAGAAAGTACTTCCTCGCACCGTACAGTATATGTAGGACATTCTCTTCAATGGTACATTTGTCAGTGTATATATACCTGTGAAAAAACAAATATATCAATATTAGTAAAACGTGTTTATTAATTATAGTGTTGTTACCCTTATTTAAAGGGCCACCCATTTCTGACTTATGAGACACCTACTATCTGAGCATATTTACTTCCGATTCCTATCCTTTATAGCCAGGCACCAGTTAAGTTGGCGCAAGTTAACCATTATTTAATAAGCTGGCGGCTCACCAACCGATCATAACAGAATGGACCGCAACCGGGTTTCGAACCTTCGACCTCCCGCTCGCAAGGCGGATGCCTTAACCACTCGGCCAGGGAAGACGGTATGTGAACAAGTGGTAAGAGTCTGTTTTGGGCCCAAAATGTTCTTGATGTAAACAATATATTATGCATTAATAAATATAGCAATAGCCGTATTTATATGTTGCTGTGATCAGTGTGGGTAATCACGTGACCAAAATGTTACCAAGGCGTCTCCACTACAGTGAATGTTATTAATGTTTGGACAAAACATGACACTGGTGATCTGCAGAGTTTAAATAGAAATACTTCTGATTTGGTTGAACACCTCTGGAACGAAACTAAATGACTTATTAATAAGGAATTGGCAGGAATACTTTCAGACAGCAAATTTCGTTCTGCGTAGCGTAATGTAGGAAAAACACATTTTGTGTATCAATGGCATGGATCGGGAAATACCAGTAGTTGCTATCCATTTTATCATAACGTACCATGTTGGTAATTTATCCCCCACACTTGACATAGCGGACAAAACACTTTTTGAAATACGTATTTTTAAGTCAAAATAAAATAATTTAAAGTAATTATCGAATAGAAATATGTAAAAACAACTAATTAACAACCGGACGTTAAAATACGTCTTATTAAGGAGATAGTTTGAATTTCGAGGAAGGTTTTGTTTGCATTTTCAGTAACGCTTAAGCATGAACAATTAAAGACCATAATAAACACGTTTACCTAAGAATATGTTCAAAAATCTCATATTCTATATCGACAATTTCCACTGTGTCTCGCTTGTCGGGCAAAGAACCGAAGAACAAAGTCTCAAAAACTGGACTTCGTTGACTCAGTATCAATCGATTCCCATGCAGAAGTTTCCCATCACAGTTTTTAAATGAGAAAGATACATCATGGGCATACATTAACTTATTGTCATTCCACTCTGATTGCTGTACCTTCTCTTTGACTTCACTCTCTTCCATTGAATGTACATCTGTAATGGATACTTAAAACTTAACTCGACTTAGACATGATCAGTTTTATCAAGAAAAAATTAGTACAATTGAAACAGTATTACATTGCATGAATACATCCAACAATTAATACAATAAGCGTTATAACGTATAACTCATTTAATCTGAATTCTATATAAATGTACTTTTATAGTCATTGAATAATGGGTATGATTTAAAACATTTTACAGATAAAAACTAAACATTTTTGCAACTATATATTTAAGGAATAGAAAGTTGAGAGAAATGGCAACAAAGGCCTAAAATATTTTTTTTAAAGTCGCATGGAACTTACTTTTTTCAGGTTCAGCTTTGATAAATTTCATTTGCAATCCTTCATAATCTGTTTTCTCATCAAATTCTTGACAAATAAGCTTGCTCTTACTACACGAAAAGTTGGTTTCCCATGATATGCTTTCACAATGACGAGATTTGAGTGACTGGTAATTGAGCATCGGTAGCATTTTTCAATAATGACTTCTCACCATCTTTCTATTGTTCTAACAAACTGCAATGACTAATGAATATAAAAATGAATGTATTGCTGTTCACTCGGTTCAGTTGTATCCATCTTGCTGAAAAAACAAGTGAGTTATGTTTGTTTAAAAACTAACGATTTTATCGTATGGATAAAATAATTCCGTAAGGTGTAAATTGATTATATTTAAATTCTTAACTGACTGTTAACGTTATTTATTTTCCTTGACGGTGTCCGAACTCCGCGCGGAAAATTGACAGTTTCGGCGCATAGCTCAAATCAAAACTGAACAACGTCTAAACGCAAGGGGAGGTAACTACTGTGAGGAGTTTGGTCACGGGCGGCACGGGTTTTAGCAAACACGACAGGTTTTACATCAACCGAGCAATCACATAAAAGTTTCATGAAAGTGTATTTCATTGACTGTATGTATGTATGCGTAATAAGCTTTTTGAAACCTATTCGAACTTTTTACTCTGTAAATGTTCAAATTTGCAATGTTAACTGCTACATCCACGAACAAAATGAAAAAGAAATATTATTTATAGAGTCGACAAATAATATCAATTAAATCAATTGACCGGCTCACAGTATTATATATGCAATCAATCTGTGACGTAGCCGTCACATTATTCTGGGCGGACAAGTGAGTCAGTCAGTACATACATGCAAATGATAAACATACACATCATATTATCGATGACTCGTTTCCTAAAATAGAATTCTAGAGCTACAATCTGAAAATGAAACTAGCATGTACTTTTAAATATTTCGAGTCATAAATTCACCAACATCATTTTGAAAATAAAGTCAAACGTACTAAAAAGAGGATTCATTGATGTTTGTTAATTCATGACTCGGAAGTATTTTAAAGCAAGAACATTTGATGACAATAATCCAGTAACTAGATATAAGACATACCTTAGCACATACCACGGTTGCATACCCAACACTATCGCTTATCAGATAAATATGGGTTATACCGGTGGCGAGGATAAACAAACTCAACTCCACCACGATTGATTTGCTGGTACTGTATGAACATATTTAAGTATGATAATTTCTTTAAATGCATTTAATAAGCGTTTATAATAGTTACAAGTAGGAATACCGCAACAGTATGACGCATTTATTTATAAATATCGTGTGTTTTGCGCATTAAAACATATATGAGAGTATGAGATGTATTTCAAAATAGAAACTACGACTTCGTCAAAAAATACTTCATTAAACATGCATGCAATACAATAGTGATTTTCAACACCATAGTGCGTTGTAGTGGGACATATTATTGCTGGAACGCACTTTGGTAGTATTTTAATACTTTATCCGGCATTTAAACATTATTTATTTCAATACATGTATCTAAGTTTACAATTATAAATAATAATAATAATCAGCATAATGATAATAATAAAAAACAACAATTACAACAACAACAATTGCAGTAAAGTCGGGTTATTTCGACAGTTTAAGACGCAATTGATTGCACATATTCATATGTCGAAATTACCCGTCTGGTATTGAAAACGAAAGTGAAACTAGACATTCAACTATCGTTTTGAGTACATAGGAAATCACTTACGTCATTAATTAATTTTAAAAACATGAACCCATGACGAATGTATTGTAGGGGGCAAATTCGACACATTTCGGCTAAATTCGACACCCCATCAAAGTTTTTAAAAAATAGAAAAACACGAACATAAACTGACTGTATTTGATTTGCAACTATCTAATCTCATAATCAGATTTCAGGTGCTCATTAAATATGTCATAGGCTAACATTTCATGTGTTAACACAGGTTCGAGGATTGTTGACAAAACTGCCACACAAATGATTAAACTGTGACAAAGTTATTTAAAGATAATTCGATTTCATGAGCATATTAGATATAGTTCATTGATTTTTATTTCATGATATGCTTACAAAACACCAACCTACTGTCAGAACTTGAATAGATCTACATGAATACATTATACATTGTAATTGTATACAAACAACGAGTCCGTGTGAATTAATTACCAAGACAGAACTCGCACACAAATGGATAGTTGGCAACCTGCTCCAAGGAATTTTCATTCATTTCTGTGCAAGAAATATGCCATTGTCGCGGACAGTTAGTGCATTTTAGTGTTTTCGTCCGTTCCATCTTTGTCCATATTTTTGTCATTGTTATTGTCGCTACCGTCAAATCCATTGTCGTCGTCATTGTCGTCGGTATCATAATCACACTCATCGTTTTCGTCGTTATCATCATCGTCATCCATGGTGTCATCATTATCGTCGTCTCATTCATCATATCCGACCTATTTGTTATTGTCAAATCAGCCTTTGTCGTTTTCATCATCTTCGTTACGTCTGTGATCTCAATTATCAGCATCATTATAGTCATCATCATCGTCATTGTTGTCGTCGTCATCATAATCATTCTCGTCGTCGGTTTCATCAACGATTGGAACTTTACATTTTAGAATACATCAAAGATGGACACACACACAGAGACAGACGGACGTGTCTGTGAGAAAAGTCAACTAATTCTGAGGAAAATGGCCTTAAATACCAACTATGTAAAACTAACGGGAACACTTTGACGGAAGGAAGCGACTTGCTCCGCCTAAGTTTCTGGAAAGAAGCGAATGTCCACAGCCAGCAAGCCGTTATTAAGTGCTGGAAGTGAGACACATTATGACTGTAGCAATTTGAATTCCGAATACAACACATATACGCTAAACGGTATTCGAATAACCGATTGTCAAATGTAACTGACTTGAAAGTATTTGCATCGGTGTCTTTTTGCATATCCTTACACAGTGTTGTCTAATGTGGCTCTAAAGGGAAATAGTTCTGTCACAAGCAAACATGTCAAACAAATACAAGAAAAAGAAAACATATTTCAAATGACTTTTAATCCGTAGTTATTTCGATAAGCGCTACATTTGAACACTATAAATACTGTTGAAACAAAATTAAAGTAAGCATCCGATATTATCGTAAATTTCAATTCCATAACATAAACACAGTGCATGTTTTATGTTAATGGGGAGTAGTTTCAAATAATATTATTGCTTGTTTTGTTTCTTGACTGGGAATTAGGGTGTTGCTATTTCAGGACGTTTCTGTTGTTTTACATCTTTTCTTTAACTTTACAGATTAAATGCAAATACAAAAACAGAAAGGTTTAACTTTAGATATGCCTTCTTTCCTAACTAGAAAACCAATTATAATATCAATCTAGCATAACATGAACGTTTTCTAAAGCTATCAAAATGGCGTTTTGCTATGTCGAATGGGCAGTAAACAGTACAAATTTTAGTAACACACTTTGTGATCGGGAAGCAGGATGGGTAATATTTCCTGATTTTTCGTTCAGACGGATAGTGCACGGAATTAATTAAGTAACTATATAAATTAAAATATATTTGACGTACTAATGTATTTATGCATATAATGTAGATGTATAAAAACGTGTATTCAATACAATGCAACATCACATCACTATAGCAACTCCCTTTCAGTGAAGCAAAGTTCAGCTTTTGTTGAGATGTTGTCGGCGGCTATATACGTTACATTGTTAGGAATTGTTTAGGTTATATGAAACTTAATGGCTTTGTTGATGAAATGTTGTTTCTCAAGAGACCGCCCGAAGATATTTCACTGTATTTCAACTGTAACCATTGTTGTTTTTATTTCAGTTTGTAGACAGAACCATGCCACCATCCGCCGCATGTCTGAGTAGCATTGCCGAAACAAGTACGCTGACAATATTGTTCTGATATTTTAAGACGCTCATCCAAAGTATTCCCACAGAAGCATTCCCATCCATTCTTCAAAGTATGAAAATAAGAAAAATAACTGTAACTGATTCGATTAGGTAAAGAGGGCCTATATACTTAAAAAAGAATCCTCGAAACCCTATGAACAAAATGCCCTAACTTGATAGGTTTATTTCATGCAACCTCGTTACTTTTTATTTAAATATTTCGAACTCATATTCGTATGGGCAGACTCTGTTTTATGAATGTGGCTTTCCATGCGTTACTCACTCTTACTTTTATAAGTATGTACGTTGCCATTTCATACAGATTGTTACTACATGTACACTCCTAGCTAAACACTAAGTGACATGAAGTAGTTAAGTGTTTAATAAAAGTCAAGTGTTTATTTATTATAGTGTCATCCCTACTAAAAGTAATATTATGCTCATTTGTTGATCTTTTGTTTAGTTAAACAAACATGAAAAATATATTTCATATATCTAAAACATCAATAAACATGCATTCATAAAGAATGAACTCATAATGTATTGATCGGTATCTTTTGAAGAAAGATAATTTATACATCATAAAGTTTAAAAATCTTCCAGTTTTTTAACAATCAGGCTATTTTACAAGAAATGTCTGTTAGTAATATGGTAAAAAAAAGATATTTTCTATCTATTATACACTGCAATGGTTCTTATTAGAGATGTTTTAGCCAACGTAATAACAAAAGTGGATGAAGCCAATTCAAACATTTTACGTTCAGAATTGCCAGATGCATCTTTAACTGGCAAGCCATTTCTGAGTTATAAGCCACCTACCTTCTGAGCACATATACTTCCCGATTCGTATCCTTTATTGCCAGTCACCACACAGGTAGGCAGGTTGGCATAAAGTAATCATTATGTAACTAGCTGGCGGCTAATCAATCGGCCATACAAGAACCGATCGCTACCGGGATTCGAACCTTCGACCTCCCGTTCCAAAGGCAAATACCTTAACCACTCGACCAAAGGAGACGGATGCTTATATATAGAAGCTGCGTTAGCCGGTCAGAAATAAAACCTTGATCATCATCACCATCATCATCATCATCATTTTAAGGGTTTTATCTGAAAACAACATCACAACTAATTCCGAGTGTTTCATATTACCTGAAGTGCAGCATAGTTGTACTGATGACAATGGGTGATACATTTTTCTATGGTCATTTCGCGGTCAGTGACAACATTCTCACTCATCAAAATCCGTTTGCGATTGTCCTTGTAACATCCCATATATCCTGTAACAAACATAATGCATGTCAAATTAATACAAATCTTGATAGTTCGATGAAATTGTAATCGAAACAATGGTTGACACATGCTCATTAAGTCACTAGATTGTCCCGTAAAAGCCAAATAACTTTATAACTCATTAAATATGGTCGCTAGTGTCCCTATTGTCATCTGATGCGACCTACAACATTAGGACGGTACGACCGTAACTGAGTTCAAAATTAAACTTTATGCAGCGTTTAATGCAAGTTTGACATGTTTTAACAAGTTTATTGTACCAAATTTTGACATGTTAATTTTTTCCAATTTGGAGAAGGTCATAGACCCATGTGACTATACAATACATTATAAACAGGTATACAGTAAACATAGTCACAAACAAGCATAGGTATGTATAGGAACATTTCCTCTCGACAATTTATAAATACACAAAAATCAAATAGAGCAATATGTAATACATATACCATTACAAACAATAAATAGCGATAATACTCTAGTAAATATATAAATACATATACGTAACATATACACTCACATAGATATACATGTATATTTATAACCTGCCAGCAAACGAAACACTGCTGAATTAAATTGCTATTCCATCAAGTATGTTGATAATGTAATAACTGAATTTTACATTTGTTGTGAACATTTTGTTTAAATTTGTGCCAGTAGATGTTTGAAAATCAAATAAATAAAGAGAATTAGTGGGAGATTATCGCGAAAATATATGATATTTCAGATATATTCAAAATTGATCATTAAACGCGTATATTATCATTATTTGGTTGATATTTTCACTATAACATATCATTCAGAACTTACATTTCTCATTTCATAAGGATATGAAGGCCCGGATACACCGGGGGTCAAGGGCCCTGGAAATGGATATTCGTCAAAAATGGTCGTCATTGAGACGTTGGATAGACGTCGGGTTTCTGACGTCTATCCAATTTGCAAAACCAACCAAAATCAAACGTTAAACCAACGTCGGTGTCCAACGTCTATGCAACGTTGAGGCGAGGTCAAATGTTGCTTAAAGAAAAAAAACTTACGACTGACACAGTTTGGTTCATAATCCCATGTTCCATTTGGTTGACATTGGATACTTGTTCTACCAGTTTGCTCCTCGTACAATACACTAACACATTTCACCAATACACGTGCTCCGATGTTCTTCATGTTTCCTTTAACTACCACATTGGCAATCTCCAAATTTGTACATTCTGTACATAGAAAAGGCCACATTCAAACAGGGCCATCCAATACAGATCTCAGGGGTAGGACATCAAAAAACAAGAAATATCTTTAAAACAATATACGGCGTTGATAGAACGATATCGTCGGGTATGTTAAATGAAATAATGTTTTTGCGAAATGTTGAAAAATTCGAACTGCTAACATTAATGAAGAAACTAGAGCAACTGAACTGAATGCGCTAGGGGATAAGCTTTGTAACTTACAGAACCGTTTGCGGATTTTGGAGCTTGGGTACAATAATTGTATGTATTGTATGATTAACACAATGATAAACATTTGTATTGTTTATGTAATAGCTGAGTGTAAGTGATCTCAAACCAAATTGTCGTACAGAGGGTCCAATAAGTTCATTTTGTGTCCTATAGAATGTCAATAGGCATGTCCTTTTAAATAAATTTCCTATCTTAAACATTATATCATTGTGTAGAATTTAATACATTTGTTTTAATTCAAAAAATTTGAAAGGCTGCACCAATGTCAAGAAAGTACCATTCAATGTATATCTTTAACACAAAGTCAAATAAGACAGATATCTTAAACTCAGACTAGATCTAAAAACCAAATACTTTCCAATTTCTTATATAATTGACTCTACGTGGTAGATTCGATATGTCTCGTGAAATAGGTTGATATTGATACTTTCTTATGTATTGTGCTTAAAATTAGAAAATATACATCTTTAGAAACCATGAAATACATTAACTTGTACCTTTCGTAACACATGTGTCACTTTCTGGAAGACATGTCTGTAGGTTGTTACACGCACAGTCGGTGGAGTACTAAATACAGAAATAACTGCACATATGTAAAATATATTATAACTTACACACTTCGTTTCAATGTTTTTATGGAACTGAAGAGATACTGGATACGTTTATACAAGATTGTAGCTTGTACGTAAGGTTAAAATAAACAAAATGGAAACTCGTGTTTCACATTAAAGTATAGGAGACGGACAATATAATTAAACATTATCAGATGTAATTAATTTTCATTGGCAATTAAAAATAACATTAAAACATTTGGATTGCCATATAAATTGGTACACAAAGACATAGACAAAATATCCTCATACCTCCGGGTACGTGATATCAGAACGTAAAATGTGGACACACGGTCCCGTTGTTCCATTGTTGGTAACGAATGTTCCATGAGACACTGAGAAAAGTTCACAAAGTAGAAATCGGCGTCTGTAATTCAATGACAAACAGGCAATTCTCATTACACACTCATGTAAGCAGTTCTCAAGGGATCTTTCAGTCAAAGCAGTTATAATTTTGTCCTTGACGAGACACTGTTTTTTATTCATTCTTTGTGTCCCAAATGCCGCCGTCACAAGAACGTTAGCGATAAAAATGTATTTCAGTCCAATATGCACCATCCTTCACAATTGTAGAGCGCCCACACTATGCGCAATTGCATCAAATGAATATTAGTTCTTTATATCAACCAAGCGCTATAAGATATCGTGGAAGACTCTATATGCAGAACTTTGCGTTTGATCTTTCTTTCATCGCGTAGCCTCGCGAGACTTTAGCGCATGCACGAGTCACGTGAAGAAAATATGCTACAACGTTCTAGCAAAATTTCCCAGAAAGCTACGGTACAAAAAGGAAAATATTATAAATTTATCAAGACCACTCGTTACAGTGCGTTTTTTTTATCGTTAAATCTATATAATTGCCTTGAAAATCCCGTTTTAAATACTCAAAACCGATAGTTTACATTTCTAGAATGCTACGTACACAATATCTAAATTTAAACGAATGAATAATGTGCACGTATCAACCTATATATAAGGTTACCTAACTAAAAAGTGTAAAAGCCAAAGTGTATAACAAACAATTAACGACGTTAAATTACTCATAATTACTTAAGAGAATTTTTATCAGTAATCAAATCGGTACATATCATATGTTTGAACTATTCGCAACACTCCCTTATAAACGTTTTCTTTAAAGGATATCAAGTAAGATCAGTAATTATTGTTAATTAATCATTCATACTTGCAATTACTGAAATACTCTGTGTATATGATTAGTTCTTATCATAAATAGCATCTATTGGTTCAATCTGTTGGTTCTACTGCACGTGAAGCATTTCAAAGTATGTGTTGCAAACAAGTACTTAAAGAGTCAAATTATGGCGTTACAATGTTATATAAATTTAACCGATTTCGAAATTTTAAGTTAATTTTGACGTGTTGTCATATATACCAGAACACTAAATTGAGCGTTTGATTAAATATGCCAAATTTGTTCAAACAATTTATATTGCATCATAATTTATTAGTACCACTTTACAAACATTTAGAACAACATACACGTTTCTTTTTTATGATACAATTCTGCGAACTTCCAGAACAACCCTCGTATAAACAACGTGTTTCTATTTTATTCACAAAGCAGTGTTTGATGATCAAACACGAGGGTAACATATAATTACGCAGACTTTTGCTCTGACTTAAAAACTTGATGTGATAGAGACAAACACATTTGCAAGAACTTTGCACGACTATATTTAAATTATAGTGCCGAGTTTCAGTAAGGTAAAATCCCAGTTAGAGCATTTGTAAGCTTTTAAAATACATCGGTGTACAGTAGGAGGGACAGGGCATTCTGACGTAAATACGTCTGCCGAAAATGTCTTGACTTTAGAGAGTTTCATTTTATTGACATTTAAACGTATGCATAACAGCACAAGCAATATAAATCAATGGCTAATGGTATGATTAAATATGTAGAGTGGATACATTCGATAATTGGTGATGTTTTATTTTTGCAACTGACTGACGTAGAAGCTCTATATTATATAGTTTAACTTCTTAATGACAACCTGCATTTTCGTTTAGCAAGTTCTTTGAATGATCTGTCATTAATATTGACATCTGTAACTCACTGTAACAATCTCGTTCTCATGAATAATTAATGAGGTTAAATAAGCCGCTTGATTGGCCGCATGACACATACCACAAGTGATACGGAAATTGCCATGGAGCTAAGGATTAAATCGCGGTTATACTGAGCATAGCAGTTTGAAAACTTATAAATATGACAACCAACACGAAGCGGTTATATATGATTACCAAGATTCCCATTGTGGTAAAAGTTATCACTGCCACCACAAGTATTCTCTCATCACTACGCGTATTTGTTTCTGCTATGCTTAAGCTGAAGGTATCATTAGTGTATTTTAGTTCTATTATACAATATTTTGTCTGAGAGCGTCACGTTGAAGTGCGCATGCTGAGAGTTCTCCGAGAACAGATCGATTACAAGCTGTATTTCTTGCAAAATACGTAAAATTAAGTCAAATATACATGTTTTTGTCGGTAAGAATGCCATGTGATACAGTGTTTTAACATTTATTAATTGCATCAAAAGCTATAGACAGATAGATAGATAGATTTATTTCAGCATAAGATACATATAAACATGGTTGATAAGACAAATTTATTTCATTTATAATAAAAAAATACATGAGTTATAAAAAACCATGCCACATACATCCGTACTAAGGATTACACAAAAAAGAGAAAATATCCCTTATTTCAATTGTGGTCCTTGTCATGGATGGTGTGACGTAGAGAGGCATGAAACATTGCAATTCTATCTAATACAATAATATTAAAAAACAATTACATTTTAAATAACAGTGACTAGCTAATTATAATGCGAAGTAAAAAACTATAAAAGAGCAGAATTTCAGAATATTACTGTTGATTTAGGAAATTACTTGGAACTATAACATAAAATGCTTAAAACACAGATACACACCTGTATTGTATTATCAATACAAGAAATGGGCAATGCCCACAAACCAGGTTTTGTACGTAGTTATTTGTAACCAAGGCTCAATTTGTATAATGAATACATGATGATCATCAATGCTGCAAAGGTGCCATAGGTGATACATGCATACACACACTCACACTATTATATATATATGCAACAACTATACCCAAGTTAGCGAAGATATTAAGTGGAACTGATTTTTAAATTTTAAGTGACCTTGACCTTAGACGGACCGAACCCAAAAGCAATCACAAGCGATCTCAAATCATCGGGAACAACACCTTGAATTATGAACACGCAATTATAGTAGCACTGTCCCTAACTAACCGGGAAGGAATACCATCTAAACTTGATTTACACTTAAATTATTCAAATATTTTAAGACTCTATTCTCAGATATGACAGAAAAAGAATAACAATTTGGTAAGACACCTTAAGCAATGTTAAAAGCAGATACAAAATTCTTTCCAAATTTATGAAAAGGTAATGGTAGTTTCTCAACAAGTTTAGAGGCCACAGTGGTATAAAAAATATTACATTTTCTGCTACATTCAAATTGTCAAAACAAAAAGCACCATCTATTTTAAGACCAGTATTACTATTACATGATATGCAGATTTGAACTGTCATATACCCAATTATGAATGTCATAGTCGATGGCGCAGTGCATAGTTCACGGTATTGCATCTTCTGAATGAATCAATACACATTTGGAATGCAAACAAAAGTAATGGAATCTCACAAAGTTAAAGTACGTCACTACACTGTTGATTTACATACTGTCAGACAGTGCATTATTCCTTTATTGTACGACTTCGAATTCCACAGTTTCTACACATGCCGGTATTCGTTTTATAGTGCACGAAAAACGACAAAGGGATGTTGTGTGGCGCAGTTTCCTTGTTGCAATGGAATTTCGCATAACATACATGCATGGTCCCTGTTTGTAGGTTCTGGTGTGCATCTTCAATCGGATTTCGTATGTCACATTTGCGCAAAATACAACGCCTATATCTATTCTTATTGAGCCAGACTCGTCTAATGTTTTTACCGGAACTATGGTGTTCTTCAGAGAATGCTTTTTATGCACAGTTATCTCGCTTACATATTTCCTTTCAAAATCGTCCCAGCCACATATTTTCAATGGAAATAATTTCACCAATCGTACATTATCATTGCAGCAAAATTCAAACACGAACATTTCCTTCTTGTATGTCTGCCCTCCAAGGTGTCTTGTATCAATAGGAAAGCAATATATATTTCGAGGAGTAAACGAATATTTCTCTATATATGTTTCGTCACCAGTAATCATATATTGGAACAATCTCGTTTGAACTTCTGGAAGTAAGATGTTTGTTGGTACAACAATTTTAGCAAAATCTGCTGACGTAATCATTGGATAACAAATTTTTGTAATAATATCCCCAAGTATTATCCGTTTTGTTTCTGGAGTAGTTAACATACCTTGAGATACACATTTCTGTTCTGCCCATTTATTTATCAACCTGAAGTGAATAAGCTCGTCTCCGGTCAAATCTTCGCTCGACAAAAACTCCATCATGCTTTCATGGGACAAACATGTTGCATCCGTTGATTGACAAACAGCAGCCGAATGTTGTACCATAAATGATAAGCATCTTTGTATCAGGGCATCCATATTAAACATTTTCGCATGTTCATATATTGTGCAAACATTATCGCAGGACAAGGACTTTTCTAAAAATGATGAACAAGCCTTTGTAAGCCCAGTCAGAAAGTACTTCCTCGCACCGTACAGTATATGCAGGACATTCTCTCCATCAAGAGTACACTTGTCAGTGTCTATATACCTGTGTAAAAACAAATATAACAATGTGAACAAGTGGTTGAAGTCTGTTTTTGGCTCAAAAGCTTATGATGTAAAAAATATATTCATTCTCGGTACGGGTAACCCATGCTATTCATAACATATATGATACCCTGGGCAAATTGGCTAGCGAAACTTCGTAATGCATGAATATTCATTAATATTTCTCTACCAATGAAATTAATATTTTCCTTTGTGAAGAGCTATTGATGTCCAGCCTAACACGATCTGAAAGCCGCGATCTCGTTGGATCGCTCAGAACCGCGATTTCATCCGTAACTAATCGGCCATTTTGATAGGCAAACTTTCTTAAATAATGTAAATGAAGATAAAATAATCATATACATGTACATGTACATGTATATGAAAAAATACTTATTCGTTATGCTCGTGTGGGCAGATGGCTCAGAAAGTTGAAGAAAAAGTGGTTGTCACATGCAAATTCTCTTGTTATTTCTCAATTATCACATATTTGGGAATTACTCCTATAAGTCCTTATCAGTTTTGCCTATCAAAATGGCTGATGATTAAGAACAAAGGAGGTAAATATCGTGGATGTGGGGATTATCTATAAGCATGTTTACCTAAGAATATGTTCAAAAGTGTCATATTCTATATCGTCAATTTCCACTGTGTCGCTCTTGTCGGCCAAACGACCGAAGAACATAGCCTGAAAAACTTGACTTCGTTGACTCAGTATCAAACGATTTCCATGCAGAAGTTTCCCATCACAGTTTTTAAATGAGAAATATACATCATGGCATGTAAAACGGCCACATATTGACTTCTTGTCACTCCTCTCTGATTGCTGTACCTTCTCTTTGACTTCAATATCTTCCATGGAATGTACATCTGTAATGGATACTTAAAATTAACTCGACTTAGACATGATCAGTTTTATCAAGAAAAGCTTAGTACATTTGCAATGGTATCACATTGCATGAGTACATCCAACAATTAATACATTAAACGTTATAACGTATAACTCATTTATTCAGAATTCTATATAGATGTCTTTTCTAGTCATTGAATAATGGGTACGATTTAAAACATTTCTCTAAGTTAAATAGATAAAAACAAAACATGTTTGCAATTATTTGTTCAAGGAGTAGAAAGTTGAGAGAAAAGGCAACCAAGGCCTAAAATATTTTGTTAAAGTCGCATGGAACTTACTTCTTTCAGGTTCAGCTTTGATAAACTTCATTTGCAATCCTTCATAATCTGTTTTCTCATCAAATTCTTGACCAATAAGCTTGCTCTTACTGCAGGACTTGTAATGGAGCATCGGTAGCATTTTTCAATAACGACTTCTCACTCTCTTTCTATTGTTCTAACAAACTGCAATGAATAATGAATATAAAAATTAATGTACTGCTGTTCATTCGGTTCACTTATATCCATCTTGCTGAAAATACAAGCGAGTTATGTTTGTTTAAAAACTTACGCTTTTATCGTATGGATAAAATAATTCGGTAAGGTGTTAATTGTTTATATTTAAATTCTTAACTGACTGTTAATGTTATTTTGCCATTCCGACAAATCAATGAAAACGCATACACTTCAGTTGTGAACACTACTCATGATTAAAGAAAAACCAAATAATGCTTGCGTAATATGACATCGTGCTATCTCCACAATTAATACAAAATATCGATATAAGGTCATATACTGTTTGTTACGTAGTACTGAGTGTAAAGGTATTATTGTCAACAAAAAGTCGGTCTTAGTTGTGAGATGGTATGATTACAGATTTTCTTGATCATGTCAAAGTCGTTTAAGTTTAAATTATCAATTACAGATGTCTGATTACAGATTTTCTTGCAGAATTTGAAAATCTGAAAACTAGTTCATGCTAATACGGTCGTATTAATGGGATTGCACTGTATACAAATTATTTTTTAATTTGAAGCGGTCTTAATGAATATTAATTGTAATTTAATTTGAGGGGATCTTTAAATGAGTTTCAACTGTATACAAATTGTATATTAATTTGAGGTGATCTTTAAATGAGGTATTACTGTATACAAATTGTATTTAATTTGAGGCGATCTTTAAATTAGGTTATACTGAATACACAAATGAAATTAACCAGCGTGTATATAATTTATCCAAATACATTTATTATGCTAGTCTTGTTAGAAACTGATAATGTATTTACTATATCATACACATCCTTAATGTCAGAAACTTGAACACATACTGTTAATCAATATATTTATCACCATAACTGTTTGTTTATATACATTTAATGAAATTTAAACATTTGAATATGCACTATATAACATCATGTTCTCCTGCAAAGCCATGTCTTTTGTTATTTTGTTATTATGTACATTATGTTTCAATGAATGACTTTCAAAACCTAAACGTTTACAAGAAAATATCGTGCACAAGCACCTGCTAGCGACACCTATCGACATTTATAAGGTAAATTAGTTTTATCCTGATTCATTATATTAACATTAAGTACACGTACGATTAAGTGCATTACATTCAGACAGGTGTCACAGAGAGTGATTAATACAACCGGCTGTGTTGACTTGTTTCACAATGGATATTAAACAAATACATTTATAACAAACAATAGGCTCGGAAGAACAATAACAACCACCTCATCAACTTCCGGAATCAGAATCACGTGTTCATTGTGAGGGTCTAGTCATAAGGTAAGGATAATATGCTTTAAACAGCACAAAAACACATCATACATGTCTGACATACAACAGTTATAGTGTATCAGTATTTGTATAGAAAAGTGTAAGAATATAATATAGTTCTACAGCAAGCGGGCCTTTATGTTTTCAAAATTTCAAGAAAAAAGCTACTACTTAAGACCTATGACAATATCGGACTTTAGGAAATATGTTTGAATATACTTGGAATGTTTCGTTTAACAACTGGCAGACGGAATGTTTCTTACGTTCCGAGCGCTGGTCTGAATTTTAAGACAAACCGCATTTCATAAAGATTGAAATTCTTATTAATTTTTAGATTGGTAAATTTCTTACCCGTTACGGTTTAATTTATTTTCCGTGACGGTGTCCGAACTCCGCGCGGAAAATTGACAGGTTCGGCGCATAGCTCAAATCAAAACTGAACTACGTCTAAACGCAAGAGGAGGTAACTACTGTGAGGAGTTTGGTCACGGGCGGCACGGGTTTTAGCAAACACGACAGGTTTTAAATCAACCGAGCAATCACATAAAAGTTTCATAAAAGTGTATTTCATTGACTGTGCAATGTATGCGTAATAAGTTTTTTGAAACATATTCGATCGTTTTACTCTGTAAATGTTCACATTTGCAATGTTAACTGCTACACACGCGAACAAAATGAAAAAGGAATATTATTTATAGAGTCGACAAATAATATATCAATTAAATAAATTGACCGGCTCACAGTATGCAATCAATCTGTGAGGTAGCCGTCACATTATTCTGGGCGGACAAGTGAGTCAGTCAGTACATAAATGCAAATGATAAACATACACATCATATTATCGATGACTCGTTTCCTAAAATAGAATTCTAGAGCTACACTCTGAAAATGAAACTAGCAGGTCGAAAATATACAATTATATCGCCGAAGATGTACTTTTAAATATTTCGAGTCATAAATTCACCAACATCATTTTGAAAATGAAGTCAAACATACTAAAAATAAATAAGGATTTATTGGAGTTTGTTAATTCATGACTCGGAAGTATTTTAAAGCAAGAAAATTTGATGACAAAAATCCAGTAACTAGATATAAAACATACCTTAGCACATACCACGATTGATGACTGCTCCCCCATATGGGTTATCCCGGTGGCGAGGATAAACAAACTCAACTCCATCACGATTGATTTGCTGGTACTGTATGAACATATTTAAGTATGAGAATTTCTTTAAATGCATTTGATAAGCGTTTATAATAGTTACAAGTAGGAATAACAGTATGACGAATTTATTTATAAATATCGTGATCCGATCACAGAACACTCCTTGTCCATAAAACATTTTACTATAGTAAAATACATTGATGGCCTTCGAGTGGTTATAAATCAAGATAAAGTTTGCGTAGCTAGTAAATCATAATAACGAACATTAAAACAAACAAAACATAGGTAATGTATTTAAATATATACAGTAAAGACATAGATAAAAGCCCTCAAACAAATGTAGTTGTTATCCGATAATTTTTGTTTTATCTGGGAAACAAATACATGTACCGCCAAAACATAAAGACCAGGAAAAATGTTGTGGTCTTTATGGCCGCCAAAACAAGCAAACTATATCGCATGTAATAGTGACTAAATTGGTAGCGAAACAATGTATGTGGAAAGACACATGTTCATTGCTGCCTTAGCCAATCAATGAGTGTAAGTATGGGAAAATCAACTAACAACAGTAACTGTCAAAATAATACTCCAAAAATAGTAATAAAAATATACACAAAGTGTACAACATGTACCACATATATAAATACTTTCATTGCTGCCTAAGTCAGTCAATGATATAGTACAATATTAGCTTGACTCTCCATATAATAATCAAAAACAATAATAACAAGAAATATCTTTAAAAAAGATGGTCGGCGCAACTTGAAGTTTGCAAATTAAATGTGTTCTTCAACAAAAAAAATGCTTAATGTTACGACTGCCGGTCATTCAATTACGCTATACTACAGAAACCCCGAGATCACTGCGAAGTACGCTCCCACACAGCGCTTTGATTCCACTACAGTTACATGCACACGTTGCTGTATTACCCAGTATATTTTGATATTTGACCTTTTTAATCTTTCTACTATAACCAATGATTTAGTCGCAGTGAACGAAATCACCGTTCGTACTTATACTAAATTCATTGGTCGGCACGATCACGTAACAACTGAGTTTATAATACAAATGTAGATGGGTACTTCCCAGTGCTAAACCCAAATATGTACACAATGTACAGCCTTTCGTGAAGAAGGAAATTTTGACTATCTTACTAATCGGTTTTATTTCAGGTCATTAAAATTTTAGCATTTACAGAAGGCAGTATTTCGTTCTTACATCAAGGATTGTACAGATACGTATTACAAAATTTATTAGCGTGGCGAATTAGAGTAACAAGATGCCAAGTAACGATTTGACGCATTTTAAAATATACGCAGGAGAGCAAAGAAGGCTAAAACAAACATGGCTTTATAAAGCCTTATTTTATATTGGTATTGGAATAATCTGCGTAGAACAGATACAAGTTTCTTTAAAATTTTGATTCTTATAGGGCGTCTTTTATCGCAACTAGCTGATTAATGCTTGCACACCAGAAGAACCCTTCTAACTAGGAAACTATTCCCTGGTGTTTTTGCACCCATTAGTTGATTAAAATAATTCAGAGCAGATATTCTAGAACAGGAATGTTCACAAGCATGTGACGTTTTACACCTGGGGTTTCATGTTTGGTTGTGCCCAGTAAGTGCAGAGTTATGGCCATTGACTTAGTTAAAACATAGCCTACATAGTATGCAATCTTGTGCCACTCACATCTCCAAAAGAATATGAGCCAGAGTCATAAAACTGTACAGGCATGTTCACCAGCATGTGAAGTTTTACACCTGGGGTTTCATGATTGGCTGTGCCCAGTAAGTGCAAAGTTATGGCCCTTGACTTAGTTAAAACATAGCCTACTGAGTATGCAATCTTGCGTCACTCATATCTCCAAAAATATATGATCTAGTGTCGTAAGACTTTACATGAATGTTCACCAACCTGTATAGTTGTGCACCTGGTGTTACATGTATGGTTACGCCCAGTAAGTGCAAAGGTATGGCCCTTGACTAATATCACCATAATCAGTACAGTTGTTCACTTGGTAATTTTGATATCCATTCACAAACTATGAGCAGAATAATAGCATTTGCTTTTGTGACAAAGGCTGCAAGTGGGGGCATCTGATCTATAGACGCATTCTAGTTCAAGTTTAATGGAAGCATCTATGTCAATACATGTACATAAATCCAAAAATACATCCAAGTCTTTGTTACATTGGTCTGACTTTGGTGGACCCATTATAAGAAAACCATCCAAGCGTTTAAGTAAGATGGGGGTGGTAGATTGAACTAAGTCACTTCTATTTCTGAATTCTGGTAGGTTTTGGGACAGATGCACTGGATTGGGCTTGATGTTGAAACTGGACTGGGGATTGGTCTTGTTTAAAACCAATTGGGCATGCTTTTTCAGAGTGCTGACCCCTATAGAAACCACAGATGTGGGGGAAGCATTTGGTTGCCGGGCATAACCTCGTCGGTTGAAAACCAAACATGTATTGGGAGGAAGTCTGATCTTCCTCTAGAAGAGCTGGACTTGGAAAAGTGATTGGAACTGCCGCCGGAGCGGCGGTATTGGCCAAAATGCAATTGAGTATTTGGAATGGACGCAGTCGTTGCCCATATCCAAAATTCTGAATGCATCCTATCCCATGGCATAGTAATCTGTTCACCATGCAAACCCCCGCGTTTGGACTCAAGGTCCCTTACTAATTCCCCATATTTCATAAGTGCTGGGGTTTCCTGCGGATATTTACTGGAGTACACTGCTACAAACCGCATGAATGCTGCTGTCCATTGGTCAATGGTATTAATTTTCGGTTTCCTATGGGATTTTATAATATTCAATGAATCCCTGCTGTATTTTAAATTAAATTGACAGTTATCCCTGTCATGGCCAAAACTGGCTGCGAATAAATCCGAAACATTTATATATACACCCTTTCAATTATACCGTTAATAGAATTATCTGCCCTTCGATGACGTCATTAGAGGATAAACAATTACTATAACGGTAATATTCAGAGCGCGAAATGGCGACGTAACCAATTTTTCGGCGATGGAATGAAAGATAAGGTATGTTACAGATGTAATTTGTTTTAGGATGTATTTTGAGATATATAAAAAAAACTTTATACCTAATAGATTTTGCGAAATTGCTTTAGTTGGATGCTTAATATTTGTTTGTCACATAATTTTGCGACATACTGGGAATTTTTATTTCACAAACTCAGTCGTTAATATGGACTTGGAAGACCGTATTTTGATGTTAATGTGAAATCGTACGCATGTCTGAAAAAGAACCATAAATATTTTTCGTCATTTCAGTCATGGACCGTCATATGAAAGAACATGGTTATAACCAAAGACCTCAATACCACAGATGCCCTACGCCAGATATGGCGCATCGATACAATGTTATCAGCAGATGCACTGTCTAAAACAATATATCTATGTAAAAATAAAATATGAAACTCACTGTCTGTTTTGTTATTCCTACTCACATTAAATTTAGATTGTTTATAGTCACTTTTAAAAGAATCTCTTCTGAAAACGGGACATAGCGCTATAATCCATAAATTATGTTTAGGCGTCTTTCATGGCTGGCTGGCCATTTAGTTTCAATGTTTAAACAATTTCTGTGTTCTCGTATGAATTGATAATTGACAGTTATTATTTGCTTTTCTTGTATTTTAATTAATTTGATTGGTGGATGCCTATTGTTTTGCAATTCATAAACCACGCCCTCGGCAAATCAGTTCTACTGGTCACTACTGTAATTAAAAATTGCCCTAGGTGTCAGCTGTAAAAAAAAACAAGAGTCATAAAACCCCAGGAGATCTTTATCATATGTGTTAATTCATATTGCTATTTCCTGTTTGATAGAATTAGTGCCTTTGATAATTGAAATGGTTAGGTCATATCAGTCTGTGATCTCAATTTGTAATAAACACAATGAGATTACAACTGTATGTCACCCAAAAATATTTATACTTCAAAGATTTAGCCAGCCTCTTCCGACATTTTTGAATGTGAATTCATGTTCAGAATTAAATTGATGCCAAAACCCTTGTCTCACACAGACAATAAAGACATTGATTTGACCTACTTAATTTCTATTTTGCACACGCTTGTGCTGGGTAAAATAGACGACTTGTGTACACAAAACATGACATGCTGGCGTGATCTACATCATTTGTTTAGTTGATCTTTACACATTTACATGATTATGTAAGCCTTGATTGTTCTTCACAGCAGCCTTTTTTAAAATATTTAATTGACATGAAAGTGCATTAAGTACAATTAGACTTCGATGAAAATATCAAAAAATGAAGCGGAAAATTACCGACTTGTTTTGAAAAAGTTATGAAGCATTAATGCTCTGAAAATTTCTTTAACTGGGATTGTTTGATCACCGTTTATGGAATAACTTATAATATTAACCACATATTTTTTGAGGATTTGTCATCTTAAACGATTGCTTTTTGCATTGGGGTAAGTTAAATATATGGTACTTGTTGAGAAAATCAGAGAATTTATAGGAAACTAACCGCGAGTATGTGAAAAGATTACGCTCCCCGTGTGCAGCGTTAATTCGTTACCTATGATTTTTTAAATGCTGTTAATGCAAAAACTTTAATATATTGTAACCTAATACTTTCTGTATAGCTCTACTTTAACAAATAAAATGTCCGATTTTTACGAAAACATTAATAAATCTGCGCAACGCATAAACTTTTGTTAATGTGCAGCGTAAGTAAGCAGCACTGGCCGTTTTGGAAATATTTTTATCCTCGCATTACGTCACGTCCGGTAGGGGGCGCAACTCTTAGGCGACTTTAATCGATTAATTGAAAGGGTGTATTCATGTTAAAAAAATTTCCTTTGTAACTTTTTTGAAATTTGGCAAGCTATGGGGGCATCTAAAGGGGAGAAAGACTGTCCCTCATTACCTGTTAATTGACTGAATTCAGTAAACATTATACTGTTCCATGATCCATCTGAAGCAGAAGATGACTTATCTGAACTGTCAGTGTCACTGGATATATCAATAGTTGGATTAACATGCCTACATTTATGGTTTGCTTTTGCTCTTTTCCGAGTAGTGTCTCTCAGTGGTTGTTCAAACTCCTCCCCGCTAGATGAGTCATCGTCCGAAACCACATTTCCACCCGTATTTGGGTGTGATTTAAATCGTTCCTTCCGAACCGTACCCGCTGTCTTGATGGGGGTATGCTTGTTGGTGCCAACTCTATCCTGCGAACCACCACACTTGTTCTTTTGCATTACTGTGTTCTGTTGCTTCACAGTTGATCGTCAGCGTTCATAATGTCACTCAAAACACATTCGTTTACATCAGACTTAGCTGCAATGCTGTCCTTGGCTCACAGTGTTAAGTATTTCTTTGATTTCAGTTTACACAAGAAGCCAAGGGACAGAACTATTTCGAGCTAAACTTTTCTAGTATCCATTTCGACATGTAAACAGTGATTCATTTCTTGTTATTTCTAATTGTATTCTTAATTTTATATACTTCCCCATGTATTCGTTTTGGTGGGAAATGTGGGTACAAGTCAGTATTTTATAGCATTCAGTAATAAGTACATGTCTGAAAATTTAAAATCATTATTAATGTACATACAATAAATGGTTATGCTAGTTGACAGTGGACAATTGTTATGTTTCCAGAACTGATTCGGACATTCTTTTGGAGTTATTTACGACATTCCAGGAAATATCACAAGTCAGAATATGGTGGCCCAAACGTAGGATAACTATATTCAGTACAGACCTGCGAAATGTTTATTAAGCGTCATTTTATTGCATTTTCGAACATATTTTATATGAAAATACCCAATATTTACAATGAAATATATCGCATGTGTTGCGAATAAACGTGAAATGATACAATGTACAGTTTTTTCGTGTATGCCTATATGTATAAGTAAAAAACTTGAGAAAATCTGTTTTGTGTGATTTTAAATTCACCGAGTATATATGTAGTATTCTTTTTGAGTATATATCCATTATAATGTTACCCTATAGTAGGTCTAGGTTCGAATAAACAACTATCAAGCGGTAAACACCATTAGCTGCACATAAATCATTAACAAAATTCTTCTGGTACATAAAATAATACAAACAAACGAGCAATTATAACATGTCCAAGTATTAATTAGACTTGTAGAAGTAGATTTTTGCCAACTTCATGAGATTTTCTAGTTTCGTATAAACATACTCTGATTACAAAAACACATTATAGGAAAATGTTGCCAAGATTAGTGTACATGTAATCTTACTTTCCTCCGTATTGTTTTTACTGAATGCCAGATGCGTGTAGACAGGTACACATTAACATGGAAATTAAGATATATTCATTACACATCTTAACGGGTTTGATATACATTGCTGATAGACTACTGTGCTTTGAATACAGTGCTAGAGGTCATTCTTGTGAATTTTTTGTTTGTAGCACCCTTCCCACAAATTCTGGAATAGTTTCGTAGGTCGATATGAATTTTTATTATTTTTCTTTCACTTTAAGCACGACAAATATCCTGCTCGATAGAGCCGACATAATTTTAGTCGGTGCCAATGTGGATGGATCACACTCTAAACTCTAGGATGATTTATTTTGTTTCAGACACAAATATACACATTGACTCATATTTCATTCGTAACGCAATAACACAATAACAAATATCCATTTCAAAGTCAATTTAGTATTACATCATTTTCATGTACCATGATAAAATCTGAAGAAAATTGAGAACTCAGTAAAAACTAGAAAATGCTTGATTGCGTGTGTTATATTATCATGTAACTCATGAGTGAGAAATGAGAAAGACAGAAAAAGAATAATACTTAATAATGAAAAAGGATAAATAAACGGATGAAGGATACGATGTAAAACCGTGTCTTCGATAGAAAAACCTCATTGTTAGAATAAAAATCGATAAAAATACTGCCGTGCCTGTACTCCGTGACACGATGCGTTAATAACCGTATATAAAGCTCTCGAGACTACCTGAACTTCCAGCCCTTTGATTTACTAAGTGAATGCTCAACGCATTACTTGCCAGACTTTCAGAACTATCGTTCCTTTGATTAAATGTAAGCAGTACATATACATTAATAATTGCATTACCATTCTTTTGTATGTACAATAATTAAAAGCATAAAGTTAATGGTGAGGTTAGTACGGAAGTGTGTACACATGTGAGAGATCCTGTGTGTAGGCATACGCTACACATTTTATTACAGATCTGGAGATACCTGTACTGACGAGAAACACACAATATTTCTGACCTTGGGTGTATTGTAAACAAGCCAGAATTTCCCTAATCTTCTGGAATGTTAGAAAAAACGTTTCGAAACCTACTCGTTAGTTCTTGCACGTGTTATATTAATACCAATATAAAACTTTATTGATGTTGGCCATTTATTAATACTAATTTGATAACATCTTGTTTACTATAAGTAATGTGATAAGGTGATGCAGCTTAGTGCCAGAAGTCAAACATGTCAAGTATAGACTCACCACAAGGAATTATGTATGAATCTTTTTACAAAGAAAATTATAGTAGAGATTTCTTGACATAGTCCCCGTCCAGTCAGCTTCAGTCGGTTGAGCACTGGACTGAAAATCTGGAGGTGTTAGGTTTTAACCCGGGATGATTCTCTATGGCTATATTACAGACGATGATATATCCAAGTTCATTTGTCCTTAACCTCTAACTCATTGGAGGAAGTTGCTTGAGAAACAAGTTAGTACTCAGCCAGGAAACTGCTAAGGTCAACTGGCTGGCATACACAACTGAAATGCTGTTGAACAATTGCTCACCACTGCAAACCAACCAACAAAAGTATTGAATTGAATTCTTAACAGTATCTCAGCATTTTGTCAAATATTATTTCATTTCAATCATACGATAACCTGCTATCATGTAGCCGGTCATAAATTGTGATTTTTTTGTTTCGATTGCGGAAATATTTAGAAATGAGCTCATACTGGACCTAATTCCATGTAACATGTTTTGGTAGACGGTATCTACTCGTACACATCGTTTTATTTGTTTAAAATATCCTTAAATGGTGAAATATCTGCGTGGCGAGATTCCAAGTCCAAGGAACCTATGAAACGCATACCCCTGTGTCACCTTTGCAGTAAAGCTGGACATGAAGCTTTATACGATCTTCTACTACGTATTGTCAACGTGTTTTGTGGACAGTTATAGAGCTAACCTGTCTAGACGTTCGAATGACTCCATGTAAATATGTATACGTCTAACACAAATTCTGCACATAAGGGTAAACATTATACCTTCAAATTCTGAAAATAACTATGCATGTACGTGAAAATATGTACATTATGTCATCACATCAGCATTGAAGAGGAATATCATTGTGCTTTTTGCGAAGTTTTCGCCCGTCTGTATCTTTGGAGAATATACATCGTCTGACTACACGTGCATGAGTTCCATTGCAAGTCTAATAAAACAGAGGGGTACCTGTGCGTTTCTCTGTTTACGTTATAACAATATACTGGTATTATCTGATAACACAGAATATTTTTATTTGTGAAAAGGTAATACGAGCAAGGGCAGAATCATTAAGCACATGAACAGCCTCTGTTTCGTTCAACGTTAATATTGAAGTTGTTTATGTTATTATAGACGCCGATTGATACTAATTGCAAATAAATCGATCAAGTATAAATAAATGTGGTAATTCTTGATGAGAAATAAACACACATAGCAGAGTGTGTGGGTAGCGAATGGATAGGTGCGGGACTGCGGTTTTATGATTATTCCAAGCCTAGACCATAAGACATCAGGAACTCATTGTGTACGGCTGACATATCACCAATTATATAGCAAAATAGACAAGACGTGCACTTGGATTTTGTGATTTTACAGGGGGCGCTATTTCATAGAAACACTAGAGAATTGTTTGCATCGGCACAGAATTTACTTTCGTGTATATTAGATCTTGGGGAAAAGGTAGTGAGGATATTTCGCGCTGTGAAATAAATAACACATTTGGTGTTGATTTGCTTGTAAGTGACTAACGGATACATTATTCTGTGAATGAAAAAGAACTTAAAATGGCTGAAGAAGATATTCCTTATCTAACTGAAGGCTACTTGGGTGAACAGGCCAAATTCAGTCCGTATGGGTTAGCAACACTTTCCCACAAAGATCCGGTGATCCGATTGGACACAAATAAAGTAGAAATCGTCGTCGGAATGTCGGAGCCGACAAGATTTACCACAAAGTTCAAGCGTATGGACCCTATTAAGGAAATGAACAGCTGTGTGTTTGCTCAAAACATGGGAGATTCAATGCATTTCAATATTGCCGTTTCTCAATCCGGCTTTTACAAATTGGAGATCTATGCTCTCCCCAGTGGCCAAGCTGGGCCAAACTTCATCGACGTCTTTAACTACTTACTGCACGTGAAATTTGTGGACGCGTACGTTGAACCCTACCCTAAACAGTATCCAGCGTGGAAACAACAGGGCTGTTTCGTTTTCGAACCAATGATGCTGCAGAAGGGAGTTGGTTACGGGGTGAACTTCCGGTATTTTGTCCCCAACGCCGTGGATGTGCAGATTAAAGCTGGAGAAGATTGGCACAAACTGGAGAAGATACAAAATGATATATACGAATCGTACATTGACTTTAGTAAGACCGACTATCCACCGGGAACGAAAGTGAAGCTTAATGTCAAGTTTGGCCGTAGCAATAAATACGACATTCTTCTGGAATATACCATTTAGACGATTTTTTACATGCTATACATTATCAGTTCCTGTTTTTTCGCTTGATGGCGCATGTGACTTGAGAGTTTGATGTAATCATGACGCAGCTGTATGGAATGTGTGTAAGACATCATAATTATAATACTAAGGCGTGGTATGAATATATTCTTGGTTGTTTATTTAACTTCAGTGTAACTTGGAGATTACTTCATTCATTCTTATTTACAACTACATAGTGTGGCCTCCCCTTCTTTTGCTTCATCGATTTTGTTGTTAGACGTAAATGGTGAAATAAAATCAAACTGCTTGTGACAAGGAGACTTGCATAAAACTCTACGAAGCTAAGTTTTTGAAATGTACTTGAATTTACCAACTTGCAAACGGTTTACCTTTTCTTAGATTTTTTTGATTTTTTTGAATTTACAAACCTGACATGTTACCTAAAATGTACAATTGTAGAAACATGCAACTTTTACATTATTCGCGTGTTGTAGCCGAACTTGACGAATTAAGGGTTTGACGGACACTTGAATAATTGCAACTGCCATTTTATCGAAACTGAAGTATACTATGTTTGCGTCAAACTATTGAAATGTTTATGAGGCACGTGTTCTATAAACAAGGTCGAGAGCGTATCATTTTGTTAAAACACCACATGGTTAAATTCGTTAGTGAAACGAATTGTATTTAAAAACTCGGTAAGACTGAATACATAGTATTTCAACATAAGGCAAACGGACTTCAGCCATGTTTCTGTACTTACATTGGTACAAAGTACACCCTTGAGTTAATTTGCACATTCGGTACATCTCGGTAAGTTTCGTCATGCTGAAATTTCAGATCTACGGAATTTGCCGAGGTTTTCCGTATGCTTTTTGTAAGCGCACGATATAGTAGAGAGCAGACGAAACGTTGTATCGTCTCAATCTGTTTACTCTGATGCGTTGCAAATTGTGATGTAATGTTACATTGGTAGTCATTGTTACGGACTGAATTAATGTTATCGATGTTATAAGACACGCTACAAGCTTGCTGGCACAACAATGCATCTATCGAGGGTTTGCCGCACTGGTGATGGGGGGGGGGGGGCGGGGGGCGGTGGTAATTATGTGGGACTTCATGAAACGGATGTATCCCGACTGGCGGGACTACGTCGGGCCCATATGAGGACATCATTTGGGGAATAAACACGGTCGGAATTTTCAGTAACGGATTTTCAATCCTGCACACCAAGATTCTGTGAACATTGACACAATCTAAGCTCCATGCTACGGGATTAGGAATTGCAAACACATTTGCAGTTTGTCTAACTCCCCGGAGTATGTCCGATACCCCTCGTAGGCGTAAAACATTGATAGATGTAAAATACTATGTACTGTGCCAAATATTTGGTATAAATTATTAATGTTTATTCGTCTTGTTTCAATTAATATCTTCAATTTTAAGTGGTCTAATTTTAATAAGTAATAACATCAAATAATCTTGTCTTTAGTGTAATTCGTTAATAGCAAAATATGATAACATGTTTTATCGAAACCATCTGTTCAATCAAAAAAGTGTGCTTGTGAAGATGTTATAATGTGCTTTGCAGTTTGAATCCTCTAATCCAAGATACGTTATAACTTAGATATGCAATTTATATTGGCTGAAAGTACTCGTAATGTTAAGTTCACTACAGCTGAAGAATCGTTTTCACGTACTAGTTTTCAAAAGTGTTGTAGTTCACGAACATTTACAAGCTTATTTTTTATACTAATCTTCGAAATTTGTACATATAGTATAGGTGTGTTATATATCACTGTTCCGCTTATGTTATGTTGCAAAAAAATGTACATTACAGTATGTAAAATGGCTTTTGCAATTCTTCACATACTGGGTTTGTTTTCTATAAGTTTATTACCTTCACTTGTACTTTATGATAAAAATTTATTTTACTATATTTTGACGTTTGAATTTATTTTAATAAAAGTGAAACCCTGTCTGTTATTATTTGTCATTAGTATATTTTGTATAATGTAAACTCAACAAAAAAACGAGTATACTGTCACTTGTAGATTGATACTACAGTCAAATCTCAATAATAAGACCACCCTTAGGACCCTTAGAAACTGGTCTTAATAATGAGGTGGTCTTAATATTGAGGTTGTATAAAGAGTGGAACAGCCAAAATGGTCGTGAAAAATGCGGTCGTAATATTGAGGTGGTCTTATTATTGAGGTGGTCGTTAAGTGAGGGTTTACTGTAATTAATATCAAATGCAAGAAGAAGATTACTATACTGTTCAAAACCTGTTATTTTGTATTAATTGAGATTCTTCACTACATTATGGCAAAGTGATCCGAAACGATAAACGTGATTTTGACGGGTTAACTTTGTTCAATTTATTTGAATCATACAGTAAAACCCCACTTTAAGGCCACCTCAAATACAAGACCTTATCAAAATTAAGAACACAATTTTCAGGTCCATTTTCACTGTTTTGCTTATTATTCAACCTCAATATAGACACCACCTCAATATTAAGACCAGCTTTCAAGGGATTGAGAGTTTACTGTACTTAGAATCAACCATTTCTCAACCATTTACATTGATTAAATATCATTAAATGGCTGTTTTACTTATGTCTGCTCAATAAGAAGCCCAATTTTCATGGGTCCCAATGGTGGTCTTGTTATTGAGGTTTAACTGTACATCATGTAGCTTACTGCAATCGCAATCAGCAGTAGAGGTAATTAGCTTCTCAGAAACTGTGTTAAAGTGTACAGACGTTAGTACTTTGAAGAGTATATGTAACTCAGATTATTTCTGACGGCAGTGGTATGAATATTGAGATGTATTCAATGAATTCTTTCTCTGGAAAAAATTTCATTCTGGAATTTGGATGAGCAAAACATATTACACACTGATCAAAATGGTGTGTTTCTTATTTTGTGGTGTATATGTTAACATACAAAAGTCGCAACATTACAAGGCTATTTAAGCATTTGGCATGTCTTTCTTATAGATTGGGAAACACACATATGACATGTACACTATATGTAGATATATTGTGGAGAATTCCTAATGTTTCGCTGAAATGAATCCGTACTCATCAACCATCTAACAAGCTTTAGGTAGTCTATCGGACTTGTAGATCACGTGACTTACAATTTTCGCTTCAACTCTCTCGTCACGTGACTTATATTTATTGTATCACGTCTCTCATCAGCCCTGCGTTCAGTTACGGGTATCAGTCCTATCGTTTCGTAACGTTTTGCAATTTGGTTCCCGTGTGCAGCCAATGTGCTATGGTGGGCGAGGGATAAAATTCAAAACGTTCGCCACTGGTAGCTGTAACTGAACGCAGGGCAGGTAACTCATAACCTCTCAACCCCGCACTGAAATTGGACTAATTCCGGGCACTTGTTGGTTAACATGTAACAATGGTTAGGTCCACTGACCGGCGTAACGAACTGAACTACTGTTGAAAAACGGTGTAAACCTATATCAAGCACTCATCACATAGCTGATATATATCGTATCAATTATATTATTATGTAAATGGTATCTATAATCTCACGCCAGTCATCACAAACACACACACATCTCGTCTAACATCTCTCATCACGTGACTCACATTTCTTATCTCATGTTTATCGTCTATTAAGTCATATCTCTATTCTTACATTTTCTTGATGTAACGGATATCTTTTGTCTCAAGTCTTTCATCACGCAATGCTTATCTACCTCCGAAATGAATCGATATTCATCCTTGCTAACAAACTCGCCGCTGAAGTTACTTCTCTTTGCGATTAGAAGTAACCATTGCCAACATCAACACTTCCTTCACTGATCCTGACGGATCGTATTGTTTTGTTACCACTAATCATTGATGAACACATTTTCCTTTTTTGTAAGTTTCTTTGTAAAAAATATGCATCCACGAGGTTTAACTGTTTAAAATGATGACGTAGTCTAATCTAGTTTCGGTTTCAGTTGTGACGTAGCGGAATCAGGTCGGTACTTTAAGTATTAGGACTCAATTCTTACTATAATCGAATCATCTTTTACCTGTCATGTGACATACCATGGGTCACGTGGTTCTTGGTTCTTGATGGTGACAGGGGTTTGATAAGAACTGAACTCGGAACTAGTCTAATTTCTGCGCGGAGGTGGCCTTGCTAAATATTCAGATTTTATTTCTATTCTCCAATTGAAACATTGTCGGTAAATCACTCGACTGCCAATTTAGAGAATCCAGAATGAGGCATAATTATGCCCTCCGTGAAGATTTGATTAGAGCTAATACATTCTAACTGCAACACACTACGTTCATATACGGTCTCTGATTCGAAGTCAATGGGCATCCACCTCAGATTCATGCGGAGGGATGGTATTTTTAATTGGATTTCGTTTTATCATCGTCGAATTTATGTCTGAGTTACTGCCCTTTAACCGTTCAAAATTACTGTCGGTTTATACGACGTTTGTAAATGAAGTATATTTATTTTTAAATAAATCGGATGTCGTGAAATTATCACTGATTTTTTTATTCCTGTCAGAGTTATCGCCCTCTTATTTTCAAACAACATAGTTCGTTTCTTTTTTCACGAAGTATAAGTTTGGTTTTTGATTTTTTCAACGACATTGCAAATCATGTGTATATTTATTTCAAATTACAATATTTCACATTACAGTATCTGGTTGTTGCAAAGGATAAATTTGATAAAAAATGTCTTTACAAGTAGAAGTAGCCATAGTACTAATACATATATAGTTTATTAACACATACTAATTGTAAGCAGTTGCTCTTCAGTTGCGATAAAGACTCTTAGTCCATGAAATCTGGGTCTGGGGCCACTCTGCTCTTCCTGAAATATATATGATATAACGTGAACAAGCGTTTACATTGTAAAATATAAAATATACTGACGTATGTAAAGTACGGAGACATATAGGTGACATGTGTGAGCTTTTTTTTATCTCGTGGCCACGAGTTACTAACTCGATCCATGACATAGTTATTTCGTGGCCATGACTTAACTAATTCGTTCCCACTACATAGTTATCTCGTGGCCAACACCTACTAACTCGTTCCCACCACATAGTTATCTCGTGGCCACGACTTACTAACTCGTTCCATGACATAGTTATCTCGTGGCCACTACTTACTAACTCTGTCCCACGACATACTAAGTAAATACTTTCTAAAATTACTAAAAATAATTGCACACATGTCACCTCTATGCCACCGTAGTAAACAGACCAGTATTCTGATACAGTGCTTGGATATTTTTATGTTTATAAATGTCAAGAAAAGCTTATAAAACCAATATAATGTTTCAGGAGATAAGTTCTGTAAAAACGAAATTCCTTCAGCTATCTGGAAGAACGAATTGCAGCAATGCTTTAAAAGTTTATTTGTCAGTGATATCAAAATGGTTTAGATATGACCTTGATGAAAAATCACGGATTATGCTTATGCTAAAATTTCAATAATATTTGATAACAAAAATCAAAGGCAGTATGTTTTACTGCGGTTTCCATCCTCTTAACGACTTTGCCGCGCATGCGCACTTAATGTTCATGTTATTGAGCTAAAACGCAAATTGCTGAACAACGATCTAGGGATAAATCCTCCCTTGAGACAAATCTTCATTGATTAATTCGAAAACCAGATTTAGGCATCCTTCCGTTTAGTACTAAGACTACCACAAAATGCAGGTAAATTATATTATTTTCAAAATTGGAGAGAACCATACTCACTTGCTCATCATATCATATCTCACAGAGAAATCGTCAATGCTAAAAATATCAGATAAAATTCCATGTAAAACACACATTGATACAACGGCGGAATGGAGGTAGTTATAACAAGAAAGATCTTAAAAACGATGGTCGGGGCAATTTGAAGGTTAAGATGTGTTATGCAACATACAAAGTTGCCGAGTTGTTACGTTTGTTGATCACTCAAGATTCAAAATGGATTTCTGTAAATTCAGCGAAATTCAGTGGAATTCGGTAAGGTAATGTACCCCTTATCGAAAGGTTAACCAATCCCCGTCAATGTTACACACTTTGAACGGTTGAAGAGAAGTTGGTTTAATGGTAAACGTAAGATTTGATTGATTTACACAACACTGATATGCAAAAAGCAAAGCCATGTTAGTACGACTGCGCCGAAAAAACAGACACGACATATATTCATTAGCTTCTAATAACTATGAAAACAAGTGTGCTTCGTCAAGTCACTCAGTTTGTAGTATTTCTTGTTTTAATTATTCTTTAACCAATCAATATTGTCGAACAAGATTCGTGTTATGAGAAATATTTGACGCATAGATACTGTATCCACATAATTATATAATCATTAAAATAAGAAAATCCAAATTCCTTTACATTAGTCGTTCTTGTACATACTTATACATGTATAAACAGTGTCTTGGTTTTTAGATCATATGTAAAAGAACCTATTTCTTTCTTTTACTTACTCTTCATCTAGGGGGTCCTCTTCCCTGAAAAGCAGTTCATATGATGTTAGGTGTATTTCAAACAAATCTAGAAAGTCTTATACCCACGGGACAATACACTTACACTTAACATGAAATACGTTGTTCAAAACAAGAGTAATTATTAAATACAATGCATTTGAAAAGGACAGGAAATATAAATTAAAACTTCAAATATTTAAAGAAAACGTATAATGATTCACATTCACTTAAACCTTTTCTTATTGCATCGATTGCAAAACAAGTTGCTAAAACTTATATTAATCACTACCGATGACTGTTTTCTGGGTTACTAGCCAGTACTTGCGCCTATTCAGAGATTGTGAAGTCAGTCAATGCGGGAAGGCAAAGTACATTAATTCTTCATTGCGTCGCCTTATTTCCGGAACGCGGTAACTCAATGTTTGGCGGTTTTGAGTATTTGATATCGTTAAAACCGTCTTTCCAAGCTCTTTCTATCTGTACTACCTATATTGTTCTGGAATGCACGTAACCTAAATAAAATGCAATTCCATAACCCCGTATGTAACAAATTATCTCAAGAGTGTAAAACAAGTTATGTTGTTATGGAAACAATGCGACGATTTGGTCAATGGTTTAACTTACTCTTTGAAGCCCTCTTGTTTGTCCATCTTTCTGTAGTATTTGGACAGCTTCATTGACAACACCATCACAGGAATGAAAAACAACAGTCCCCAACCAGTACCGAACCAGAATGCATTCTGTGTGTCAAATTACATGAAATATTAAATACATGTATTTCATAAATGTTGTTACTATAATTATTTTTCAAATTACTTTATCGTAAATCTAAAGCTTCTTCTTAAAGTTTTCCTTTTTCTAGAAACTGGAGATTCAGATTCATCCAGTATCACTACATTCATGTTTAAACATGTAAATATGTAGGCTAGAAGTACTGTTGTTGTACTTAATGCTGAATAAATATTGTTGTTGTTGTTGTTGTTGTTGTTGTATACAGTAAAATACACTTAAAGACCATCTCAATGTTAAGAACACAATGTGAAAGCCCATTTTGAAAAAAAATGAATTTCACTTCAATACTAAATACTTAATAGAGCTAGAATTTTAGTCGTTTCTCTTATCCGAACCACTCCCGTTTTCTGTCCGTACTTTTCAGTTTTAAAGTTCAAACTAACAATGTCTGGATACATTAACGGATACAACTATGTTTTGCACTCTGTTTAAACTCTTTATTATTAATTATTTCGCCTAAAAAGACTTTATCAAAATCATGAAACTGTCTTTTCAAACTACATTGTCATCTTTCTTACACAATAGTTTAAACTGAGTGCATATTATTTGTCCCTACCAGGACTTTTATCTGAAGTATGCTTTGGTCAAAAATATTGTTTCTCAACATGTTTTTCTCATGTGTAAGTTTTTTCTTCAATGTAAATCGACCAGTCGGCTTATCGATATCAGTTATAGCGCACTTTAAGGGGGAGACAACTATCACAATGAGCGATTTGGAAATACTTCTCCACATATGATTAGCCACAATACCTACCAAGGATTCCACCATGTATTTACATAGAATGGTCACAAACGACTCATACAGATTCCAAATAGGTAGACAACGTCCGATCTCATTGTAAACCTGCAGTAAAATAATTATTAGTTGTATTATCCTGAGAAATTGCATACATACATTAAATGTCCACGGAATATCCAACATATATAATATACTGCAGAACAGCGATTAAATCAAGTTTTGTGGATATGTCCCGAATTGGCATCCATTCAAATACATCTCAGTTTAAATTTATATATATATAAAACAATTTATTGGGTTCTGGAAATAATTCGACGAAATACATCATTTGAACAATGTGAGCTAACTGTCATACACAATAAGAATAACTTACAACGTCAGTTGCCCTGTCTCCAAACTGGGTCAAGTAGTTGATAATTCTGTCGACAAAGTCTTGGACAGCCTGCAGAATAATTGTAGTAGAAACAGCACGGAGTATGAAAATGTAATATTATGTTCATTTTTTGTTCATTTGTTTACCTAAACAAACATGAAAAATATATTTCCTGTGGTTAAAACACCAATAAACATGCATTTACAAAGAATGAACTCCTAATGTATTGATCCGTATTTGTTGAAAGATGATGTTTGTAAATCATTAAATTAAAAAAATGCAGTCTTTTGATAATCAGGATATAGGTTTTGCCTGATAATAATATGGTAAAAGAAGATATTTTCATTCTGATATACATCGTAATGGCTCTTATTAGCGATGTTCAAGCCAATGTAACAACAATACTGGATGAAGCCCATTCAAACAATTTTTGATCAGATGATCCAGATACGTCTTTAAGGAGTGATTGGTTTATATCAACACTGTCACCAATGTTTGACAACCTTTGTTCTGATGAAGATATATCGTTTCTAACACGTTCGTTGCAATTTATGTCATTTTCTTGCGATGGTTTTTTAAGACACTACTTTCAGTCATGTCGAATCAGGCCGATGTCGTTCACCAACTGGATCAGGGATAGGAAACCAATGACTTTGTCAGTATTATCTTCAATTAAATCGCCAAAGAGAACATTTGCCTCATCCATGTGTCAAAATCATTCTCGCATGACAGAGATCTAACCGTTCCGCTTGGATAGACCAGAGTTCCTGTGGGGCAGCTAATGTTTGAGAACGGATCGGAACCTAGGACCTCACAGTCGTGAACACAACTGATCGAGCTCTCCGACAGATATTCAGTAGAGCATTTAATAAAAGAAAAAAATACTTACGTCATCCAACACAGCTGTGACATTGTTTTGTAATTGGTCGTCAGCAGTTCTTGCGGTTTCTAATGTTGAATTGATACTGGCCTGAAATAAATAGTTGTCGATTTCAATCTTACCACACAACATTCTATACAATGTACAAATATGTTGTTTGTGTCTTATTTAAGCATTTCATTTATTTTGTGTTTGAAATTGAAGAAATGAATACGTAATGCTAGTGTGAAGACATACAAACAATTCATGTACATTTCAATGACACTTCGCATTTTTGCATTCGGTCCTTGGAAACTTTGAAAAGAAATGATTTGATAAGAATAAAGGTGTCTCATGAGAGTCAGAAATGGCTGGTCCTTTGAATTAGGGGCGACTCTATCATAAATAAACACCTAACTTTATTTCTGTATTTCATGAAACTATTCCAATGATTGTGTAATGAATCCACTTACATCTAGTCCATCAAGTAGTGATTCCAGTTCAGCCATAGATTCTTTCAAATTGTTCTGAAAAAGTACGGGTTAATTGAAGTTCCAAAGTATTTAAAGACAAAAGTATGCTTTTAAGCAAGTCGTTTGTCCACGAGCTAAAATCTTACAAGGCACGTAAAAATTCACTTATAAAATTATATAAATTTCATTATTTTAAATTTAAATTTATATATTTTTGCTTTAAAAGAAGCAAACAGATATGTCAGAGCATGTGTTGCTACCATCCCATTGACTTAAAAACTAAATTATATAGAAGTAATTACAACTCGGATGAAGACATTTTAAACTACGAGTACATGTAGTTGACGATTAAATTTGATTTGGAAAATAAATCATAAACAGTGTGTTGGACAACCAAGTGTTATGTCATTATAAACCAAAAATATCTTTAAAAAAGATGAACGGCGTAGATATAATGATGTCTTAAGAATCGTCCTGTTTCGGAGCTCCAGAGGGGTACGCTATGGGAAAGTGAATTATCTTTTCAAGACACCCCGTTTGGTGCCTCTCCGCTCAAAATATGAACCAATCAAATCGTCAAATGTGTTGCATATTTAAAAAATGCGCTTCATATACAACATTTGATTGGTCTAATATGTAGGTCAAAATCAATATTATACTGCTATGCCGGAAAACTAAATAAGACCACTCGAAAGGAATAATTGTAACAAATGAATACACCAACCTGTGCTGTCGTGACGTCTTGTATATGTACATCTCGAATTGTTTCTAAATCAGTGATGTGATTGTCCCAACTCGTCTGTGAAAACAGAAATACATAAAACTCCATTAAACCCGGACCATATCGGGACAGGGTCATAAGTCCGGTTTTCGGAGAGTTCCGGTTTCGGAGCATTTTATGCATCTTATTATTAAAAAGCATTAAGATGATTCCGGTTTTCAGAGAGTCTTGTTATCATGGAGTTCACAGTATATGAGTCATTTAAATTGTTCCATTATGCACAAAAATCAAATTTCTATCTCGAAGTGAGCATATGCAGCATGTCGATCGTTAAGAAACTTAGCGAATATTAAATATATGCGAAGATGAAATTTCACAGCATGAAAGCAAATAGTTTTTGTCCAGTAGGTAAATAGTGAATGTCCATTATGTAAAAAGTGAGTGTTCAATAGGTAAATAGTGAGTGTTCAATAGGTAAATAGTGAATGTCCAATAGGTAAATAGGGAATATCAAATGCAAAAAGGAGTGTCCAAAATGTAAATAGTGAATGTCTGTACGTCTCATATGTAAAGGTGGATGTTCAGTTAGTCAATTTGTATCATTAACATTGTGGATATTTTAAACACATGATAGCAACGTACATGTATTGTAATTTACAGTATTTTTACATATGAGCACTGCCATGGGATTTACAGCCTCTTCTGTAAGTGACAACATTTCATGATAACGCAACTGTGATGTCACTGTTTGCAATCATGAAACAATATTTACTCTATATAGTCACTTCGTTTTTATATTGCCATATGGGGGAAATATTGCATACTGTCAGTACATGGTGACGTCACATGTGACCTTTTCTGGAAAAGACGTCACTTAAAGAAGAGGATGGAAAAACGTAAAGCGGGCCCCATATATGTATTTTCTAAGTTACAAAGCCACAACAATGCAATGGATTGAGAACACTCACGTATGTAGCACCACTACATGAGTCTCTGATTGTTTCCATAGCTGTGATCAGCGCATCGATATCTATAGGTACAATGTCTTGACTGAGCTAAAATTTAAAAAGAAATATCTTGAATAAAGATGGTCGGTGCAATTTAAAGGTTAAGATTTGTTGGGTAACATAAATAGTGCCGAGATGTCACTATTTCTGGTCACTCCAGTGGATTTCGGTAAGGTAACGTACCCTTTTTCGAAAAGTTAACCAGTTCGCGTCAATTTTACAAACGTTGTTCGTTCGGTTGAAGAGAAATTGGTTTAGTGGTTAACGTAAGATTTGATTGGTGTAAACAACACTGATATGCAGATAGCAAAGCCATGTTAGTACGGTTGCGCCAAAAAAAAAACATTCGTCAAGAAATCCTGGATTCAGTAACCGAGATTGATTAGTACAGTTTTTATTTCGCTTGCTTCACAGTAGGCTGAGAAAGATACATATATAAATGTTTAATTATTCAAAAATACGACGGACGAATATTTTTGTACAGTAAAACTCAATAATAAGACCACCTTTGGTACCCTTGAAACTGAGTTGGTCTTAATATCGAGGTCGAATAAAGAGCAAAACAGTGAAAATGGACTTGGAAATTGTGTTCTTAATTTTGAGAGGGTTTTATTCTTGAGGTGGTCTTAAGTGAGGTTTTAATGTACTTATTTAGGAGGCCTTATTATTGAGGTGGTCTTTAAGAGAATTTTACTGTATTTCATTTAAATAACTAACAATCGTTTCTACCTACAGAATACAAAATTAAGAAACACTGACCGTTGAATTGATAGCAGCAAAATCTATGTCATTGATTCCCGAGTCTTGAAGGTCCGTCAACGCCGTCTCCATATCCGGAGTTAGAATGGAAAAACTGGACAAATCTATGGAATTAATTCCTGACATATCATCTGACAGTGTTGACGTGTACTACAAATCATGAAACGTATGATTTACTGGAAATTATGTTGTTAACAAAGTTAATGTTGGTGTTCAATACCATTGGTACATATTTAAAATGGCGTATAGCATTGAATAAATGGTATAAGCAGGATTCTAAGCCTCCACTGGCCCGACGTTGAACTCAACATATGTGAACTATTTGTTTACGTGGAAAGAGACGTTCTGCTTGACAGTAGACATACATTTAAAGAGTGAACATGACACTGATGAAAATCGTTTTGAAATTGTTTTAGTAAATTGAACACCAATATATTCTTATTCGAAATACCTCAGTGTAGCATGGTTTACACAACGCTGATATGCAAATAGCAAAGCCATGTTAGTACGGCTGCTCCGAAAAACAATTTTACACATTTGGTCAGGAATGAAATTCTCACCGACGAAAACGCAATAAAGTCATATGAGGAGAGAATGACGTCAGGCCGCTTAAAGTAAATGTAGTTGTAGTAAACAGTGTATACAATAGTGCGCTCAAAGCAGCCGTTTGTTGAATTATGATGAATGTACTCTCTAATAAGGAGCTGATTTTACCTGTGTGTGGTTTAAGTAATCTTCTAAAGGTAACATTTCCTGCAACCCAAGAAGTTTAAACGGAGCTCTGTTGGCCCGACATCCCCTGCAATAGTAATTAATTATATTTTAACAGAGTTATACTCGCGTAGACATAAAATCCCACCCGGTTAGTTTAGTCGTTGAAGCTCTCGACTGCCGAGTTGGAGCTTAAACAATATTAACTTATGCGGCGTATGTCATGTTACGGGTTTCGGACAAAATGTTTTTAAAAAAATCTGATAGGCTAACTTATGATAATTTAAGACACCATATCATCAAAAGTTTTTGTAAAAACTTCGAAAATGTCATGTTTTATTCATTATTAAGTAAGTCACCAACGATAATAATCAGGAGACGTTAAATTAGAGTACATTGTATATTTTAAATAGTTGATAACATGGAGCCAATATCGATTATTGAGTATTGACCAATTTCGACAGGTTTCATTTTCGGATGGAAGGGAGACAATCCAAATTTGAGGAAATGACTTTATCAGAGCCGCTAATCAAGGGAGGTAATTCTTGATATTTGTCCAGGAAAGTTGTACATGGTTGTTTAGCTGTACTTGCCAGCCACGGAAATCATGTCGTGTCTTCATTACAGTGAATAAATCTGTATGTTTGGAAGTTATACCAATGGAAGGAATAGATTGGCTTTGTCAGTTTTATCAATATCTGCCAACAAATCGAGGGTTCAGTGCAAGACTATACTAACTCCTATATAAATGCAAAGGAGTTAGGAGAGTCTTGCGCTGAACCCTCGAAATAAGACAACATAATAATATAGTTGTCTTTCCACAGTCCATAAACGCAAAACGTAGTGTATGAACAAACTGAATATTATGTGAACGTGTTAACAAAGAGCGAACACTGACTTAGTACAATAATGAAGGATCCATGTATCTTTTGAGATAAGTTATAGGAGATAATTTACTCAGAATGTTTTTTATTCAATAATGTATTCAAAAATTACGGTTCAAAATAATTATGCTGATTTTGTTGTGATGCCAGTCTATTATCTTAAAACACTCACAGCAAAAAGTCATAAAAGCTCAGCTTTTTAGATCGATTTTGGTGTAGCATCTGTCCCAGGTCCAGTCCACTAATCGATCCTTTGTCTACAAACTTTAAAACAGTAAAAACTCAATTAAGATGCAATAATGTAAATGATGATGATATAATTTATTTGCCAGCATATCAATGATTTTTTAACATTTACTATATTTTTGTACAATGTCTATTAAAATATGGCATTTTTTGAAAATTACATGTATTATTAAAGTCGTGTTTCCATGGTAACTTACGCAAAGTATGTTACCGACAAATTAAGCTTCAACCCAAGAAATGGGAGGCCTAGTTGTTGAATATAAGAGCGCCAGATTCCTGATCATAACTTTACGAGTTCGAATCCCGTCCTGGGTAAAATTGAACCCCGAACTTTACACTCTCTGAATAAGGCGCGCCTACTGGTTGGTAACATAGGAAGCAGTCATCGAAAGAGACCTATATATGTTGTCAAAATGTGTTTCTCAATCGATGAAAACTAGTATTAAAATGCATATGTATGAGGAAAAGTGGATAGTCATGGTAACTGTATACATACATCCTTAAATAGTGTCAGGTCTGTCATTGGCTCACACAGTTTCTCCATATTGCCACCAACCATAAACGTTAACGTTGTTATCAGCATGAGCAAGGAACCAACAAGAAACATCATCACTACTGGCCTTAAAATAAAATATAATAAAATAATGAAAAAACACATAATAAAATCCCAAAATTATAAAATAATAAAATTGTACAACAATTGTAATTTAGAAATATATACTCAGTACATTTAAAAGCGCACATTTTTTTACCTGTGATATGTCTTTTAAATGTCATTTCAGTGCGTTTTTAAACTCATTTTTGTGTGCAAATATCCGTTGATTGAAAGACAAGTTAGCGTTCATCATTGCATAAAGTGTAATAAAATCACGCTACCGTGCATTCCAAGGTAAGTTGAACTTGAAATTGAAGACATCTTACATTTTGAGTTTTTAATTGCACCGAGTATATATACGAATAATTAAATATTAAAAAAATACGCCTTCATGACAAACTATCATGTATCATACGTATACAAACTATAACACTATCGGAACACAATCACCTTATATTTTCAATATATTGGTACACGTAAATGCACCACAAAGCAAGAGATACATAAATACAGTAGTGCGGTTATTTGAAATATTACTGTACTCTTACAACTAGTGCTATACATATGGAGTACTGACCGGGACAAACTGGGAATAATCGAATTGGAACCTGGCTTGTGAGGTAATTGTTGATATCTAAGAGTTGTATGGAAATGTAAAGCATTCTAATAGTCCTGAAGTTGTTGAGTATCCTGATTGCTTGCAAAGCTTTTACCGAATTTCTCAGTCAAAACTTGGGGAATAAATCAAGCCAGAGCTATTGTAATTGACTGGTAAGGTTTACACGATGTCAAACACTTGTCTGTAGTTTAAAAAATCATTATGTTCAGTAGTTGTTGAGAAACTTAAGTGGAACAGATGCCGACGCTGATGCCGACGGGAGTGAAGATTTTAATAAATCAATCAATTTATCTAGTAAATTAGACGATACATTTTAAGAAACTAATAATTGAAATGCTTTAACTCACAAAATTAGAAGGCGACCTCCTAAGTTCGACATAAAGCCGCGTTCTGTCGGCAGCTTATCGGAATCTTGTCCAAGACAACCGCAACAAATACCAAGTAGTATAAGAATGACAATCAGTGTGAACAAACCCGTCAGTGCGTACCCGAAATATACCCTAAAATACACATTACGTATTGTATAAACAACACAAATACAGATACATTGTGCAACACACATATATATGTACAGAACAGAAAATCTGAAAAGAAAAATAAATGCTTCCGATGAAATATTTGTTACGTTGTGAAAATACGAAATCGGCAATGAAATTAGAGCAACATCTATTGGAATAGATTTTAAATTTCGCCATACATCGTTCATTACATCTTGCGAAAGACTCAAAATAATCGCCTTAAGCCCCAGTCACACTGAGACGTACGAATTTTCAGTCGTAGGACTCCTCGGTTTTAGACAGAGTTTCAAGTAGTCTAGGACTTGCCACGACAACACTAGTGTTGGGAGAGATTCTTGTGTTGGTCCTGCGACGACGCAGAACCTGAGCAAAGATCTGTCTGTCGTGCGTTGACATGCGTCGTCGTACATAAGCAATGTATTTAAGATGACTATACCTGTATCCGTCATAATTCGTCATCATACTAAATAATCCACTGATACCAGACTTAAAGTTAGATGTATCCACTGTCTGTAAATACAAAACAATTTGAAGTTTAAGATTTATTGTGCAACATAAATAAAATGCCGATGTATGACGATTGCTAGTCACTCCAGATCCAAAATGTAAATTCACCGAAATTCAGTGGATTTCGGTAAGGTGACGTACCTTTTATCGAAAGGTTAACCAATCCGCGTCAAGGTTACTAGCGTTGTTCGGTTGAAGAGAAGTTGCCTTGGAGGTAAACGTAAGATTTGATAGGTTTACAGTACACTGATATGCAAATAGCAAAACCATGTTAGTACGGTTGCGCCGAAAAACGTCCCTTAGATTATTAAAGGCTATTACATAGATCTGGTGAGATTTACAGATTGACCTGTTTTATTATCTTCTTATTGCATAGGTTTGACGCCAGTTTATTGTTGTTTTATTTTACTAGAAAACAATATAAAATGTAAAAGTTTATTCATGTACTGGAACAAATGAACGTTCGTTTGCAATTACCAGTAATTAGTATCTGATGTAGAAAGAAAATTATTGATGCAAATTGAATTAATGGTGGTTCTTTTAGGACTGTTTGTTCTTGGTTATACGATTCGCATTTCTCGTTTATTATAAGCAGACACGTCCCTAACAGGACATCGTTA
The DNA here is from genome assembly GCA_032209605.1 of Mactromeris polynyma. Taxonomy (NCBI): domain Eukaryota; kingdom Metazoa; phylum Mollusca; class Bivalvia; order Venerida; family Mactridae; genus Mactromeris; species Mactromeris polynyma. Next base: position 10,673,200 of record JASFXZ010000012.1, read on the forward strand.
AATTGATGATTTTGTATGGAACGCCGTAACTGTCTTATGTTGTGAGATTTCAAGTTGTTTTGTTCGTTTAGTGTCCTATGTTGTCAAAATATGATGTGATTTTGTCGATTTGCATATGTTATTTTCTTAATATTACGACGGCTATTTGAGATAATAGGATACTATTTTAACAAGATAGGACATTAAACGAACAAAACAATTTGAAAGCTCACAACATAAGATAGTTACGGCGTTCCATACTTTTGCATGAGAAATCAAAATAACGTTTATGCAATTACAGTACTTAAACAGTAACATATTACTCACATCGTTTAGACTCGCCACAAGTTCATTTGTCATGTTCCCAATAGTGTCAGCAAATCCTGTCATTGTAGTTGAAATAGCTAAAATATAAAACAACAGAATAAGATTTCCGACAAGCGCACGGAAAAACCCGACAATTTCAACAATCCGATTTTGAAATAACTATAAATCAGTTTATACATCCATGTGTTCGTGAAAAAATAATGCTTGTAGTGCAGGCAAAATATTGTAAGTTATAACTTATATAACACAGTAATGTGAAATAATTATTTATCTCTTTTCCGCTCATAATAGTCAGTATACAACTACGAGTATATGTTGCATAAACATAAAATTATACAGTATACAATTCTTTTCCTGTATCCCTATGTCCACAAAACTTGAGAAAATCTGTGATGTGTCTTTATAAATGTACTGTGTATATACATATACATACTTACTTGCTTTGATAGCGCTTGTTTGATTGTTCACAAGGTCTGAAATATCATCAATAGCATCGTTTGCCTGAAACGGTATTTTAAGCAATTAATAACAAGTTCCGCTCATATTAAACTATAAAAAGATGCCTACCATTATGTGGAGGTTGCCAGCCTTTATCACATATAAAACATTCATTTCTTATAGGGGTTGCCACGGTAGATATACTCATTGATGATAGCGGTAACCATGGTAAAACATTGATTGCTTACAGCGATTACAATGGTAAAATGATTCAGTGCTTCAAGTGCTTACCATCGTAGGCATACCCATTACTCACTGTGGCTACAATGGTAAACCAATAATGCTTACAGCGGTTGCCATGGTAAATCAAATCCATGTTTTCAGCGGTTGCCATGGTAAATCTTAATTATGCCTACAGCGATTGTCATGGTAAATCTTAATTATGCTTACAGCGATTGCCATGGTAATCAAATATGCTTACAGCGGTTGCCATGGTAAATCAAAAATATGCTTACAGCGGTTGCATTGGTATATCAAATATGCTTTCTGCGGTTGTCATGGTAAATTAAAAATGCTTACAGCGGTTGCCATGGTAAATCTTAATTATGCTTACAGCGATTGCCATGGTAAATCTTAATTATGCTTACAGCGATTGCCATGGTAAATCTTAATTATGCTTACAGCGGTTGCCATGGTAAATCAAAATATGCTTTCAGCGGTTGTCATGGTAATCAAATATGCTTACAGCGGTTGCCATGGTAAATCAAAAATATGCTTACAGCGGTTGCATTGGTATATCAAGTATGCTTTCTGCGGTTGTCATGGTAAATCAAAATATGCTTACAGCAATTGCCTTGATATATCAAAACAGCTTACTGCGGTTGCCTTGGTATATCAAAAATGCTTATAGTGGTTACAATGGTAACACAAAATTGCTTACAGCGGTTGCCATGGTAAGTCACTATTGCTTACAGCGGTTGCCATGTAAAATCCAAAAAGCATACAACTGTTGACATAGTACACAGAGTGGTTACCATCGTAGGCAAACTCATTACTTACAGCAGTTGCCATGGTAACTCAATAAAGTTTACAACGGTTGCCATGGTACACATAATCACCACTCATATTTGTTGCCAAGTAAACATATCAATTGCTCACATTGGTTGGGTTGGGAAAATATGCATTGCTTACGCGGTAGAAATAGTCAAGAGCTGCAACGTTTGTAACCGGGGAAAAGCTCATGGCCTGACATAGTTGCTAGGGCAAACATACCCATTGTTTACTGTATTATATATCATATAATCTAGATACAGACAGTACTTACTGTATTTGCCACGTTAGAAAGATTCATCGCATTCACATCATCTACGTTGGACTTTACAGGAGTTAGGTCAGGTATCTGAAAAATCAGTACGAGAAAAATATGTTACATGTTCAAAATTTCCTAAAGTTTAGTGTTTAAGTTTAGACTGAAACTTTTCATCAATCTTCTTGAAATCGAGAGCCCACTTGTATTGCAACACTCTTATAATACTGCAATATATCACACACACAAATATAAAGTGACGTAGCACACACACAATGTGATATATACCAAATATAATGTGACGTAGCACACACATAATATGATATATACCAAATATAATGTGACGTAGCACACACATAATGTGATATAGACCAAATATTATGTGACGTAGCACACACAATATATAATAGCACACCCATACCGAACTGAAGTCCGCTGATCCAGCTTTCAATGGTGTTGTATCTAGAGTATCACAAGCAGTCTGGCAAGCGACACCTGATGATGAGCAGCCAGATTTTGTTACATCCATGTCAGTACCCAGATCATTCATAGCTGTGGTGAGATCGTCCGAGGCAGATATTAAAGCATCTTTGTCGGCAATTACTTGATCCAGTGTGTCACTGATATTACTTACAACTGAAATTAAAGTTTCGACATCTTTCATAGCTTTTATTAATTACGACAATTCATATTCACACTCTGTATCATGTAAGTTTTTAAATAATGTTCAAAAGGATATAAAAAGATTAGCATAATGTCTATCATTCCAGGGCTATGAAAATTATCTTTAAATACAGTTGTCCCGAACTACATGTTAAATTTGACTTGTCCGACATGGGAGGCTAGTTGTCCGAGCATAAAATAGAGTATAGATTAACACTTTAGTAGGCATGCATAACAGACCTGTCCTGCACTAAGTCAAACTCAACTGTTGGTAGCCCGAATCGGCAATTAAACTTGCTCGGGCTACTGGATTACTGGAGCCCTGCATTGAAATAAATTGCATATATTCAGGTGACTTAATTTTCAATGAACAAACATATACATCAGTTGATTTACGAACACATCCAAAGAAGTAACACTTCTTACAATCAGTACATAGACCACAACTTACTCTCGTCTAATGCTAGTACTTCATTAACCACCGCATCTATACCAAGGTTGTCAAAGATGGCAGCTTGTATCACTCCTCCAAGATCTACAATTCACAACAGAATCGCGATTTATAAAAACCAATCAGAATCAGTAACAACATAAGTGTACATCTTTGATCAAAAGTTAACATGAATTGTGATTAAATCCTCTACACTAATAATGTATAAGTACATATATGCATACATAATTCAAACCTAGGGTTTCGGACCGAGCACACGAAAGCTCACTACCCCTCCCCTCACAAGACACCAATTCTGATTATTTTTCTAAGAAGCCGACAAAGAGTGATGCAAGTAGGTAACAACACTGTCCCCACAATTGATCTTACGTATTTTAGTAAAACATTATTATCAAAATAATTCCACAAACCACTGTACGATTTCCAACCTCTTCTTTAGTGATGTCATTTCCAGAAAACGTCAGATGTGACGTCATCATACACTGACAGTGAGCAATACATGCCCCATATGGCAATATGAAAACGAAGTAAACATATGGAGTAAATAGTGTTTCCTGCTTGCAAATATTGACATCACATGTTGCGTTTTCTTAAAATGACGTCACTTACAGAAGAGGTAAATCCCATAGCAGCAGCGCTCGTATGTTTTGGCAATAGATAAATGGTTCACATCTAACAGCAAACATTCCACTTACCGTCAATGTCAGCCTCAATACCTTTCTGCACGAGATCATACATGTCACTGGAGAGGTACACAAATTGCTGAAGGAAAGACATTGTGTTCATAGATACGTATATAATAATGTCAGTTCAACGTAGATTTATCACCATCAGTACATCATGAGATTACGTAAGTTACGAAATAAGAATTATGTTTCAATGAACTCATTAATCCATCTGAGCAAACAATGTAATGCAAGCCTTTGTGTAATCTATCATTGCATGTCACACTTAAAATGTAGCGTCAGTTATTCATGGTTGTATTGTATGTCGTTCAACGAGAATATAGGCAAGTCACGGGTTTTACATTCTTGTCTGTTGTGCACGAGAATTCATCGCAAGTCATGCATTTACATGATTGATTTTTCTTAGAAATCACTTTTGAATATTAGTGAAAAATATTTATGATATCTGTACTTAAATATTTACTCAATTCACTCACGTCAACAAAATTGTCGAAGAAAGTTTCCAGATCATCTAAATTAGTAATTAGATTGTTTTCGGTGTAATCCAAAGCCGTGGTAAATCTGCCATTAGTCATCCATACACAGCCTGCAGCTCCTCTGTAATATCACAATATTTAAAGTAGTTTAATGGATCACGTATAACAACCAGTAAGGTTTTATATAATATATCGCAAGTGTAGGTTTATAATTTGTCGATTTATGAAGTATCGGTTAACGAAGTATCGGTTTATGAAGTGTCGAGTTATGAAGTCTTAAATATCGGGTACTTAAATATCGGTAATGAAGAATCGGTTTATAATATATATGATAATGAAGTATCGGGTTATACATTATCGGATAATGAAGTGTCGGGTTATAAAATATCGGCTAATGAAGTATCGGGTTATACATTATTGGATAATGAAGTATCGGGTTATTAAAAATCGGTAATGAAGAATCGGTTTATAATATATCGGATAATGAAGTGTCTGGTTATAAAATATCAGATAATGAAGTATCGGGTTATAAATTATTGGATAATGAAGTATCGGGTTATTAAATATCGGTTAATGAAATATCGGGTTATAAAATATCAGGTAATGAAGTATCGGGTTATAAAATATCGGGTAATGAAGTATCGGGTTATAAAATATCGGGTAATGAAGTATCGGGTTATAAAATATCGGATAATGAAGTATCGGGTTATAAAATATCGGCTAATGAAGTATCGGGATATAAAATATTGGGTAATGAAGTATCGGGTTATAAAATATCGGCTAATGAAGTATCGGGTTATAAAATATTGGGTAATAAGGTATCGGGTTATAAAATATGGGGTATTGAAGTTTCGAGTTATTATTTTTATTTCAAGTTTCGAGATGTGAAGTATCGTTGAATGAAGTACTGTATCTGTTCATAAAGAGTTAATTAATTATCGGTCAATGAATTATCGGGTTATGTAATATCGTTTTACAAGTATTGGGTTGTGTGGCATCGATTACTCTGGTATCGTAACATTGAATATTGGACGATAAATTACAAACGATATTTGTATCCACTCTCATGTGTATGCGTTACTAGCATAAATTCGTTCACCAAAAAGCTGAAAAAAAATACCTTTACGAGAAAATACTAGTATTGCAGCAATATTTGATTCCGAAGTGTAACATGAGTTTTCTATGTAAATATAAGAGAAATGCCTAATAAAATAAAGCATACGCCATCAGGACAGTCATCATAAACAAGGCCTGTGCAAGTCCCATTCTTTTACAGTCTTCGTTTTTGTCATACACCTGAAATGAAAATATAATCATTTTGGTCGCTACAAAAAAAATAAAGGACATCCTTCAGGCTAATCCTTTGGTAACATTTTATTCCGTTTTCAAAATAAACACACAAAATACTCCTGTTTATCGTATTTTATTGATCAGAATGTTCAATAGAAGGGTGAGTCTAAGTCATTATATTCGTGTGGCCATTCTAATAAAATATGCTTGTACACGCTACCCCCAACGGACCTATAAAATAGCCATCACTCAATTTTGAGTCTCTCTATACATGATATTTTTCGATTAAAAATGATTGACCAACCGATCCAAATAAAAATGTTTAGGTACAGCAAATATATATACTAAATATTACACATTGGTCAATGGCAATAATATCATTTGACATGCACAATAGTACGGTTGATGAACATAATATAAAACATAATATAGTACTCGTTACATTTTCAATGAATCAATGTGAAGAATTATCGAATAGTGAGGAGAAAATACAATGCAAATGCATTACTATTTACGTAATACTGTTTTATAATTATGTTGTTTACGCATTTCATGGTAGAATAAACATTCAAACAAAAAATGAAATTCATCTTCGATATCATTGCATAACTGGCATTTTCTATCTTGAAGTGGTATTTTGCTGGTTTGTGCAATCGACCAGCTTCGATTTCTTATCGACGTAAATAGTTCAATTACCCCTTTGAGATCTCCGCCACAGTTTCCACAGCAACATCGACAACAGCATATACAGCAACCACAGAGCGGTAGAAACACCACAAATATCAGACCTATTGCGAAACATACAGCAAATCCCATCGAGTAACTAATCAACTGAAATCAACAACATTATTACAGTGTAGGGACATATAATATGGCGTGTGAGGGTTTGATCAAGACGGTTAATACTTCGTGAAGAGAGAAACAGCAAATAACATATCTATAATAATCAGAAAGTCGGTGTTCATTCTTCGTCCTTGACGTCATTGATAGCCGTTTGTTGTTGGTATCGCCATTGTGGCGGTTTTAAAAGCCAAACATCAGCCAAATGCTGTCCATAGTTAAGCTAAAATCCAACATTTTTGCAATGTTCTAGGAATAAATTTGACTGTAAAACCGTTATTTTTAACCACCCTCGAACTACGAAAATCAAGACACTGCATTACCTTAAATTGTCGGCTTTCGTATGAATTATACATTGAAATCACTAAAATTATTATGTTCCTGATTCTACCTGAACGTTATATTATGTATATATTAGTTGGATTTCAATTAAATTTTCCTGTACCAACAATGAAATGGATACTTACGTCCATATAGTCATCTCCAATGTCAAACGTGCCATTCATTGCTTTGGTCAAAACATCTGAAATATGTATAAACATTACTGCCTTGTTACATGCCAACATGTTGTTCCTGAGAGATATAGACAGCGTGTTCCTGGCGTGGAAGGCTGTAACCGCCCCCCCCCCCGCCCGTTCCTGTTCAGCTTTGACGTGTGTGCTCCCACCGTGGTGCTTTTGTTTCTTGAAATCGGTTGATAATAATGACTGTCTATTAAATGCTATACTCATGTCAATATATAGCATATTTAACTCTGGTTTTGTACAATAATATACATGCTATATAATAACATACATATATATATTATACATGCAACTGTTTATCAGAAAAAGTATAATTACCGTATGGAAAGCTATTGGGTTGAACTGTATTTATGAAACTCCTTGCGAACGCAAATATTTGGCCGAGTCCACCATCACTGTACGTATTCTCTGTCACGTACGATTTGTTCCCGACGGGAATATCAACCCAAGTTATTGTACCGTCGTCGGCAATCGTGTTACCCCAGGTATCATTTACTGCCGCGGCGCATGCTGTGGGACCGCATACCACAAGCAGTGCTGCCGTGACACATACGTGTGTATATATCCAGTGTTTCATGGTGACAAAATGGAAACAATGTGCATCAAGAAATAGTGTGTTCCATGATTAGCAGAGAACAACACAACCGTACAATACCTAGCCTACTTTAGCGTCCATTGTCAAGATATGTGAATAGAGTCCAGTACAATCAGAACAATTTTTAATCACAGTTGATATATTGTTATGAAATATCTAATACCATTCAGTATTATGTTTATTGACCGAGTTAGTATCGACCAGATTAAGCCGATTTAATGAGCTTTAAAACACTGATCAGAAATGTATATTTTAATAATATTCTACATACAGTAAACCCTCACTTAAAGACCACCTTAATAATAAGACCATCTCAACATTAAGAAAATAATGTTCAAGTACATTTTCAGTGTTTTGTTCTTTACAATAAAGCCTCAATATTAAGACCAGTTTTCAAGGGTCCAAGGGTGGTCTAATTATTGAGGATTAACTGTACATTTAATCATTTATTTAGAGTACAATACATGGTTAATAATCTGTTTAAGTACGTGCATATTTGTATACTTTGTATATAGTGTTATACAGTAAAACCTCAATAATAAATCCACCCTTGTGCCCCTTGAAAACTGGTCTTAATATTGAGGTGGTCTTAATATTGAGGTGGTCTTAATATTGAGGTACTCTTAATATTGAGGTGGTCTTAATATTGAGGTACTCTTAATATTGAGGTGGTCTTAATATTGAGGTGGTCTATTGAGGTGGTCTTAATATTGAGGCGGTCTTAATATTGAGGTGGTATTAATATTGAGGTGGTCTTAATATTGAGGTGGTCTTAATATTGAGGTGGTCTTAATATTGAGGTGGTCTTAATATTGAGGTGGTCTTAATATTGAGGTGGTCTTAATATTGAGGTGTTCATAATATTGAGGTTTTACTGTATTTCCTAGGAATCTGCTTTTCATCTTAATTGACCCTGGTTTACTAGTGTGTCTACCTTGGAGAACGTTTTGAAAGAATATTCTGTAAACCAAATCATTCATTGAGATGAATGAGTATCACATCTTCGTCGCAAGAAAATGACATAGTACTAAGAAATTCCTTTAACGCAAATTAACGCCAACATCTCACGCGACGTCATTATGCGCATTAGTTTGTAAGAATTATCCCCTGGAAAGCATTGTACATAAATTAACCACATTTTTCATGTGGTGACTGAACTTCAAATTTGCTCCCGTCATACCACTGCTCTCTTCTCCAGTTGAAGCGAACCCGTTCAATTTTAATCGGCTTAAGTTTAATAAAATTCCGATTCACTTTCAGCAAAATTTAAACTTCAGTCATTTAAAACGATACCAGAATAGCCAGATTAATTACATTGATTAAGGTCAAAATTAGGTGCGGATTATTGGAAGAAATTTCGTTCAAAACACACTAGCGGATCCAGCCGGCACCCCACCCCCTAATGCTACGTTTACACTATGTTCCCGGCGGCCACGGCAATCACGGTTCAGGCCACCTTGGAGAAAAAGGGATGAACGTGAGATAACGCGGGGGGACGGGATAGGCAAACGTTACAGACCGTAATTGCCGTAGATGCCGGGCCAGAATTTTAAACTGTCAAAAAATTTGCCACGGCAGCCACGGTGCGAATGAGAAACGTAATAGGCTGTAGTAAAACGGGGTAAACGCTATAAAACGTGACAGTACGTAATAGGCCGTTACAAAACTTGGAAGTGGTCCGTAGTGGGACGGGAATCATATGTATTCCCCGGCATCTGAAATTCCTTTCCAGTTTTGTCACGTTGTGCTCCGTTTTGTCACGGTTCTCACGGCAAGCTAGGGTGTACTATAGCCGTTTCGTAACGTTTCAATTACGGTGCGTCCCGGTGTCTGACGCTTTGCAGGCCGGTGCGTTACGGTACGTTGAGTTCTACTACGGTCTGACGCGGTGCTCCTGAGGCTCCAGACGACGCTCCATCTGCCGGCACTCCAGGTTTACTCGTCGAAGTATCTTGATACAATGATTGCTGTTGCTTGAGGGGTTTTCTTTATACCATGGTCACAAACGTGCTCCAAAGCTCTCCGGCGTCCACGTTTGATCCATAGGAGGCCTTGACAGAACGTGAAAAACGCATCAGACCTGGTTGAAGACGTGAACAACGTGAGGGATCCCATCAGAACGCATCGGACCGGGAAGCAACATACATGCATCCCTGGTAGACCGCGGCCCGAACCTTAGTGCGCCTTGGAAGAACCGCTTCTTCGCCCCAACGGCCCGTCACGGATACCGTGATAAACCGTGAGGAAACCTAGCACAACCTAACAAAACTTGGATATGGAGACAAAAAAGGCCAAAATCCCACGGCGCAATACGTTTCGGGCAAACGGGGCTGTCGTGGCCGCCGGGAACATAGTGTAAACGTAGCATAACATTGAGTATAAATTCGAAATTATTCAGAGATATATTTAATTTTAAGATTTTCAAAAGAACGATTCTGATTTATTGTAGGCTTATATTCTATAATAAGCCAAGAATAAAACACAGTCGTTGCCGTCTTATAAGGCTTGTTCAAAACCAAACAAGGGAAAACGTAACGCCACCCACCCCCTAAGCCCAAGTCCTAAAACGTTTTGTATACGATAGACTGGTGGTGACTTCATTATATAACATTTCATAAAGATCTCTCTGCCTTCTGTATGAAACACAATGTTCATATTTCTATATCATTATTTCACATTTCAAAGTGAAAACGTGAAACTTTGATTTTCAAAATTATGAAATTCAAGATTTCGAAGTTACGTATTCAGGATTTAGAAGTCATATGTGACACCTGAAGGCACTGCTAGGTTAGTGTGTGAAGTGTATTTTAGTTAATTTGTTTTCAAAATAATACTTACAAACATTATTTTAGCGTACCATTATATCTGAGTCGACTATTATGCTCCTTTTCGTGAATGGACAGGCATATCTGAGCGCTGCTATGGGATTTGCAACCTCTTCTGTAAGTGACGTCATTTTAAGAATATGTGATGTCACTATATGCAAGCAGGAACAGTTTTAATCCATATAGTCACTTCGTTTCATATTGCCATATGGGGCAAAGTTTGCTTACTGTCAGTACTTAGTGACGTCACGTTTGTAACGATTTATGGAAATGACGTCACTTAATAAAAGAAGAGGTTGTAAATCGTACAGCGGTGCTCATCTAATGATGCTAATATAAAAACAACACATAAAACGTGTAATAGTTTTTATAAGTGTATACAACGTTTCGGCTAACGCCATCATCAGGTTAACAATAACAATTAAACAGACGTAACATAATGTTAAAACGTAACGTACATGACATCGTTTGGCGGAAAAAAACATAACATTATCTCAAAAACACATGACATGTTGGGTAAATATAAATATTGATATTATCTACACATACTAGAACAGTTCTAAATACAAGGTATGTAAGTCATACTTTTTTCACATCCGTATGATACACGACTTTAGATAATGATTTGCGATCAGAAAGGCGGATACAGCACTTAAATTACGACATTAACATGTTTAGAAATACATCTTCAGTCAGACCTCGATTATTCGACATCCTTTTATCCGAATACCTGGTTTAATTCGAAATAATATCAGGTCTCGATATATCCTACGCACGTCTAATTGAAATGGGCTATTCGAAACCATGTATTATTCGAAAATAAATTTCGGACCCGATGAATTCGAATAAACGAGGTCCGACTGTATGTTATTATGGTTTTTATTGATTCTGTGGTAAAAATGTTTTATAATGATATAGGCATTTAGGAATGAGATGGATAAAGGTATATACAATATGGCAAATGACAACGATTGTTTCATATCGTCACATGTGCCTTTTACAAGGTCAAAAGTAGCATATGTTCCAACTGCCGTTTGCTTAGATCTTTCTATCTACGTAATGTCATCATTCACCATTACGCCAGCCTAGGTGTCGATATCGCCGGTACATTGGTGTGCATAGATATCACAAAGTTGCAGGAATAAATGAAGATACATGTATACTTAGTATATCGACGACTGAACCCAGACTCGGTATGAAATAACTCGTTTCACACACTCGGTCAGTTGTAAGTAATGATAATAGTTATAGTTCACAAACACAAATGTTGTAATGAGATATCCTTCCTCTCATACGTTCTACACGGTCAGCCCAGTTTCATAAATTAAATATGAGGTCCTTTTCAGTCTTTTCTATAACACCGTAATGTTTCTGGTCGTGTTGTGTCTCTTGTGGTCATACTGCTTCTTTCTCTTGGTCATGCCGTTCACGTCTCTAGATTGGAGTAAATGCTGGGCAGTCCAATACTTCTCAAATGAGTTTAAGGTTCTTGTTGGTGCGAGATTGTATTTGAGCGCTGCTGTACGATTTCCAACCTTTTTTTAAGTGACGTCATTTCCAGAAAACGTCACATGTGACGTCACCATGTACTGACAGTAACCAATATTTGCCTCATATGGCGATATGTAAACGAAGTAACCATATGGAGTAAATATTGTTTCCTGTATGCAAATAATGACATCACATGTTGCGTTTTCTTGCAATGACGTCACTTACAGAAGAGGTTGTAAATCGCATAACAGTGCTCATGTCTTAATGATACGGGCGCTCAGTTCGATGTGCCATGTAATACAATCATATAATTTGCACAACGTATTCTTTTACAGTAAAACCCTTACTTAAAGACCATCTCAAAATTAAGACCACCTCGTAAATTAGACCACATTCTAATTGACCAGTTGTTGTTTTTTACATATTTTAAACTCGACAATCAGACAATATCCCATTCAAGACCCACTTTCTTCAAAACCAATGCTGGCCTTATTATTAAGGGTTCACGGTACAAATATTAACGTTGAATAACACCCTGCAGTTTTTTTGACACTAATTCATCATATATTATTCTTCCTCCTCTTCGATGACGATAGGTGCTTGATCACGTGGGTGAACTTTATCAAAGCACTGGTAAAGAAAATCCTCTAGTGTATTATAAAGGTGATTTCTGGTGTTACCGCCATTCAGGAAGTGGCCTTGATCCGTGTATATCTGGGGAAATAAAGGAAGTTTGCTAAAACTGTCAAATTACATACATCTTTTTAAATATTAATCGCTGTTAAACTGTTAGATATAATGATCTGTTGAAATATAGAACAGAATAGAACATGTTATTTGCTTTGACTTGTACATCGTCAAACAATCACATACAAGGTACAAATATACAGTACATCACATGAGAACATGAAACGAACGGAAGAGAAAAATGAGACAGGGGGATTACAACACGTTTTAGAGGACAAACAAATCACATGAAAATATAAAATGTGAAAAAATGGCAAATATTGTTTGAAGGTGACAATCGAATTATGGTTATGTTAAAGATCTTTGTTTTAGAGCATCTTTTACAATCTTAGCTACGTTGCATTACGTTACTTTGTTTTTACACTTGAGCAACTCAAGAATATAAAGTTCCATTAAAACGGTCGAATATAAGTATTTGTTGAAATATGGAATTTTGTGAAACCGTCAGTTACAATAATCTGTTGCAATATATAACTCTTTTCGTTTTATTATCAACATTAATTTCAAAAGATAAGGTCTGGATAATAATTAGATCATCTTGACTGAAAATTTGAAAAATACATCTTGGATTTGATATACTAATGATCGAACACCAACATGATATTGCGACAAATACTTTCCATAGGGAAATGCCAACTAACCTGTGTTTTGAAATAAACGTCTTTTTCTGTAAGTGACTTTATAAGCTGTGCCGAATTTTGAAAATGTACGGTTTCTGAAAATGAATAACATGTCAGGAATTAATCATCACAAACACATACATTGATATCAACAGTATCAAACGTATTAATATGAACTGTTAAATGTGGCAGCAGATAAGGGTTCAAGTCAGCTCCAGGTCCACCGACCGGTCCATAATACAAGGAACACATGGAGGCCCTTTACATTTTAACACAATTCTAACACTGTTGCTCCTTCACCATTGTGTGCATATTTGTATGGTATAAGACGTTTAAGGTTAATTAGGTACATCCTTTTTTATCAAAGTACTAGACAGACTGGGAGACTGAGTAGCTTAGAAGGCCTAGTACTCTATAACTGTTAACCCAACGTATGGCCATGATAATCAGAAATGATTGCTAGCCATTATAGAAGATGAAGAATCAGATAAACCATGTAAGTGTTGATTTTGGCGGTAAATGAGATTTCCGACAATTTCAAACATCGCCAATCATAACACTGGTAGGATCGCATGAATGTAACGGTTGGTCAGATCTTATACAGGGCAAAATGTTAGATAGTGTGTGAAACATTCACCGGTGCGTGCTTTATCGTCCGTTTAATTTTAGTGATTTTGGAGAAAATTACAAACAAAGGCTATCTAACACCACATCGGACCAGTCTTTAGCAAACGGCACGTCGTCTCAGGCCTTGCCAACTATCAAGCAAAAGCTACACAAGACCTTTTCAGCGTTTCATGACATGTATAGATAGTTCCCATATCTACAACATTTACCTCCCTTGTTCTTAATCATCAGCCATTTTGATAAGCAAAACAGATAGACCCTTGTAGGAGTAATTTCCGAATATGTGATTATTGAGAAAATTCCAATAAAAATACGTTTTTCTTCAACTTACTGGGCCAACTTCCCACATATGCATAATGAATAAGTTATTTTTTTATATCTGATTAGTTTATCATTGTTTACCGTTATATTCCCTATAAACTTTAAGGAAATTTTCCTATCAAGATGGTCGACAATTCAGAACAAGGGCGATAAATATTGTAGATGTGGGAACTGTCTTTTGGCGTTAACGAATCAAAATAAAAAGGGGAGGTCACCCGTGAATTTTGTCGATAATCTCTGGATATTCAACAAATGTATGTTACGCCATCTCTTAAGTAGAGCTATCACACATGTATACTCAGTACATTTAAAACACACGTTTGTACCTGTGACATGACTTTAAAATGTCATTTTAGCGTGTTTAAGACGTCACTGTGATATGTAAATACCCGTTGATTGAAAGAAAATTTAGTATTCATCATTGTTTAAAATGAAATAGCATCATGTTAAGTGCTTATCTTGGATCACTGGGTAAGTTCATGAATTTTGAGAAATCTTATAATTTGCGTTTTTAAATGTACTGACTATATAATAATAAATGTACCATCTGCTGTTCCATGTAGCAACATAAACTTAGTCTTCCTAAAATAGTTTGCATTTTGCGATACATTGGCTCTCTGAAAATAAAAAAAAGTATACAGATTATATTGGGTATACTGCGTGAATGGTCAGATACTACAGAATTTATTAAACAAAAGTTCTTTTTTTATCAGGTTTCCTTAGAAAACGAGTTTTATAAACTCAGTATTCTATGAACAATACTGCAATACGTGTAAATACATTTTATAGTCAAATATTCGTTCGTACTTTATAGACGCGGCCATCACTTTGAGAATTGTGACGTCATGTCACATGCTTTTCATCGGTGAATTTTTTTATTAAATTAATACACGAGTTTTCGACCACATTTGTGATATAAACAAGATTAGAACGCTATAAATAGTGTACAATGTAAGTATATATGAAGCCTACCGTTGTTTTACAAATATATAGTTTCTTTCTGAAATATAAATATTTACAACAGAAAACAATGTCACTTTCAACAAATGTATATGGTAACTCACATTGTAACCTTGAATATTATCGGCTGCAGTAGGAAATCCCATATATTTTTCAGAATAAAATGAGTCTGAAATAAGAAAAGTATACAGGTGGTATAACTACTGTTTATTTGATATAACAATGTATGACAGGACTACAGAGCGAGGCTATGCATAAGAATATACACACATGTATGATAAAATTCAATTCATATTATCTACCCCAAATTCCATTAACTGCATTTAGTCAAAACAATATTCGTCAGTCAAAATAAATGATGCAACTTGTCTTGTAGAATCTTTCAAATACAGTAAAACCTCATGAATAATAAAACCACATTGGAACTCTTGAAAACTGGTCTTCTTATGGAGGTTGTCTTAATACTAGTATTGAGGTTGAATGAAGAGCAATACAGTGAAAAGGACTTGAAAATTGTGTTCTTAATTTTGAGATGGTATTAAAATTGAGGTGGTCTTAAAGAGTCGCTTTACAGTAAGACTGATTTTACCAGGGTTAAACATAAATATCTTGAAAAAAGACGGTCGGCGCAATTTGAAGGTTAAGATTTGTGGTGCAACATAAAAATTGCAGAGATGTTACGATTGCTGGTCGCTACAGATCCAAAATGGATTTCGGGAAATTACACAACACTGATATGCAAATAGTTAACCATGTTAGTACGCCTGCGCCGAAAAATATCTCGAGGCTACAACCAAGTAACCCCTGGCAATATACAGAGCTGACCAATCATAAAAGCTCATTTATATAACCAATCCTGGTTAGCGAACTATCACGTTGTCAGGGATTACTTCTCATCGACCACGAGATGTAATACTTGTCCTCATATGTCACTTCTTTGCCACCATACATTACACATTTATATAAGCAATGTTATCAGCAGTAATCGTGAATTTATCTTGTGAAGATGATACAAGTAAATATTACCGTAATATCTCCAATCTGTAACCGGGGAAACAGCGATACCACACTTGAAAATATTGTCTCTGTTACCTAACACTGATGACGTCAGAAAACCTCCATGCGACTGAAATGAATAATCTCAAGTATAAACAATAAGTTTCAAAAAAGTGCGGTGTTACATATAAATTTCTAGTCATAAAACAACAAATAAATTGCGCTGAATTGTTGTGCAATTCACACCGAAATTCAGGGGATTTCGGTAAGGTAACGTAAGATTTGATTGGTTTACACAACACTGATATGCAAATAGCAAAACCATGTTTGTACGGCCGCGGCGAAAACAATTAAAGTCGCAAAAACTGAGAAATACATGAAGAGTTTACCCTATAATCGTGACATTATTAATCTTAATGTATGATATGTAAAGGCACCATTGGGGTGTCGTATCAATTTCACTTTGCTCAAGTACGTTCAACTTTTGTTTTATCGCATGTTGACAGAAATGTTCATTAGATCATTGCTGGCACTGAATGAATTCTAGCACTGTACAGTCTTTTCATATTACATATGCGAAAAATGCTGATGGATTCTTTGACGAATGCCAAAAACAAGAAAACATCGACACAGAGGAATGCTCTGCTTGTACGGACTAACATCGTACCTACTTGGAACCATCCGGAGGCACCATTGCTGAGTCAGTGAAGAAAGATTTATTTATAGTGTACACATACAATAGAGATAATATAAACAACATAAATTACGAAATGCGTGTACGACATGTTAAGATGACTGAGCGCTGCTATGGGATTTACAACCTCTTCTGTAATTAACTGACGTCATTTCAAGAAAACGTCACATGTGACGTCACTATTTGCAAGCAGGAAACAATATTTACTCCTTAGAATGCAACCTACATTTTCAGCCAATGAAATGTCAGAACGGCTCCCGTTAAGTACTACGCTTATTCATTAAGAATTTCGACTTTTCGCAGGATTTTTAAGATCCGCCTACTGCGAATCTGTGTGAGCGTTATTATATTTGGAAATTTACTATTCTTGTCCGTTATAGCTTTTATTTGAAATTTGCATGCGTATCGGCCAATCAAAATGTAGGTTACATTCTAAGTCAGTTAGTAGATATTAAGTAAAATCTTATTGGTTAAGAAGAGGGCTCGCTCGCTACGCTCGCTACGCTCGCTCCGCCCCTTCTTAATCAATAAGATTTTACTTAATATCTACTAACTATTACATAATATTTATGGCCACTACTTTTTTATACTCCCACATGGGGCAAATATTGCTTACTGTCAGAACATGGTGACGTCACATGTTTTCTGGAAATGACGAGACTTAAAGAAGAGATTGGAAATCGTACAGCGGCGCTCATGTATTCTTGTAATGTGTCAAATCTAGACGTTATATTGTTCCAGTCGTCAGCCTCCAGTCTCCTCCCACACACACTTCGGAATTTTCTTTTTCAAAATATTCTTAAAATTTGCGATATCATTCCACATACTGTATGTTGTCATAAAAGCTAAAATAAGACTTACCGTACCAAATATGGCCATCTTTTCGTGAACGTATTTGCGTGATCGGAAATATCTGAAAAGGCAATAGGTTCGGTTTTATGACAATCACTCATTGCTAACATTCAAGAATACATTTTGATTTTTAATTATGCATAATAAATAAAATACAATTTCGTTCAACTTTAATTTCCGAAGTCCTTTCGGTCAGTCGTCAGAAGTCGTGAAAACAGAACAAAATAATTTATTAATAAAAAGTAGTTGATGAATATATAATATCTTTTCAGAGCTGGTATGATATTTTTTACAAAGCTCTCACAAATGATGTGTATTTAGAATTTCTAAATCGATTAACTTCAAACTAAATTTCATATACTTGTGTTCACCGAAATGTAACTGGTTGTCGTATATTTATTTTCCGTCAAACATGGTTTCAGACGTGATATTTAAATCTTTTCGATAAAATAATGCCGATATGACTGATTTACAGTAAAACATAACCCTTGGTATTCTTGAAAACCGTCTTATTATTAAGGTGGTCTTTATATTGAGGTTGAATAAAGAGCAAAACCGTGAAAATGAACTTGAAAATTGTGGTCTTAATTTTGAGGTGGTCTTATTATTGAGGAGATCTTAAGCTGAGGTTTTACTGTACACTTGTGTCGGGCAGATCAATAAAGTTTTCTAGTTGTTACAGTACTGTCTGTACATAATTTTTTAAAGACGTATACTTTCAAATGAGACGCGCATGCGCACTTACTTTGCAGCAGTTATCATATCTGTGACCTCTGTTGTTCCTAATTTCTTATGGATTGCATACAACCACTCGTTGCCACGCCCACCTGTGCCTCGTGCATCAACATAAGCCATAATAAACTCGTGCGCGCTAACCATGTAGTGGTCCCAATCGATTTTAAATTCGTGAGTAACCATCTGTGTTCCCGGAGAACCATGTCTAAAGATAGATAAAAATTACGGGTAATGGCAAAGTCATTCTATTTACATATAAAATGTTATACCAAAATGCCCATTACTCGCTCCCAAAGCTGTAAGCTCGGACTCTAGGGGAACATATCTGTGTCGCCTTCCTTAGAGACTGTTTGTTTGAAAACTTGACTTGAGTTCGAATCCGCATCGCCAATGCGACAGCACCTGGTAATCATAAAATCGACCCTATACCATATGAAGAGGAAGGTTTAGCCAATAAAAGAGAGAGAATAATTTGCTACAGGGAACGCCACATACATTAGACAATGCCCCTCCACACAAATAGAAATAATAGCCATACAGCGATTTGCAGCATCGGAACTGTCAGTAAAAATACTGGGGGATTTAATAACTCGGATCGATTATTTATCTGTGCATTACGCTGATAACAGATTCATATTGAACATACTTACACATGTAATATCAGGTTATGTTTGATTATTTCTTCCTTCTTTAATGTTTTTGGAAGTAACACCTTGCTCCATAAGACTGGAAGAAAACAAGTAAACATAAACATGTATATCAAAGGCACGATGTAACTTAAAAAAGCAAATAAATAAGTTTCTTCTTATGTTGCAGTATTTGAATGTAGGATGAAAACACGGCAACTGTCCCATAAATGACGTTCCACTAAAACATGTAACTTTCAATTAAAAAGCATGTGATGTTAAAAGAGTATGGACATCAAGTTAAATATCTAAGTGTTAAATAGGTCGTTAAATGTGCGCTGTTATCAAGTGGTCCTATAGATAAAAATCCAGTTTCATATTTACACTTTACATGTATATTGTAAATGGTCAAACTATTATTATAGGACTAAAATATCCTGATCCGAACGGACACATTGAATAAGTATAGTAGTCCTATAAAGGTCCATATGAGGAAAATAAGTGCTCAAAAATATTGTTTGATCTATGTCTAAACAATGTACAAAATGGATCACGTGATTGTAACGGTAGCGGAGACGATAGAGCGCTCGACTGCTACTCTATGGACCGTGGGTTCGAACACCGATCAAGGCGTATGTTCTTCGGTGACAATTTGACTGAAAATAATGCAGCCACTGTCGTTTGTCCGAGCTCTGAATTATGTGAGGAACTTGTCAGTTGCTCGTGGAGGAGCAGGCTTGTACTCGTTGGTACCACATGAGCAATGGTTAGGTCAACTGATCACTGTATTTAACTTAAATTCTACTGAAATTTGCGCTTAACCCATAGCAAAACAATTGGCGAAATCAAAGCACTGTGAGGAGCCTAATTGACAGACATACTTACTATTTCCATCTTCAGTAGGTATTCTTATATATTCAATTTTAGGTAAAGCCTTTCCTGACAGAGCCTGGCGGAGGGCGGAATTGTTTTCTTGCACCTGTACTAAAAAGCAATGTCAGAATGATAAATTTGGTTATAAGTATACTACATGTATCTATAATATATTTCAAACGAAACAATTACACAGACTTTTTATCAGTTTAGGTGCTGAGATTGTAGTAGTAGTTATTACCAACTGCTTGTTTTCATTTTTGTGAGATTTTGATTGAATCGTTTACTATCAAAACTTAATCATCTTGGTTGCAAATAGCATGGCACGGTATCCAAGCACTATTCAATGTACGTCTGTGTGGTAACAAGAAGACCTGTGTTCCTTTTATTTCATTCAAAAAGCAGAGGATCTTGTCCGGGATTGGTCAATACAGGGTTTGACATAAGAGCTATGTCAGACAAATACATGAGTATCACTTAAAGCGTTGCAGAAGCGCTAAATCTATGACTTCAGTTGACTTGCAATATTGTAAAACTTTGATAAATTGAAATCATGATACACTTAAATACACTGCAACTCCATTATAACGCGATCGGTTATTATTTTCACACTTGTAGACTTAAAGGGCTTGTACATTTTCTATGTAGTTCACACCGCCAAAATGTCGCGTTTCCAAAAGAAAATGACCATATTTTCGCGTTGATTTAAATAATTTATTAGTTTTGTGTTTGAATATTTCTAAACTACAATGCATAAATATGTTTTATATATTTTCATCAACCTACTTGTATTTATTAAAACCACTACGAAAATTTATGAAAACGTAGTATGCACAAAGCTATATTGGGTGGGTGGGAAAAGTTGATACGGTTTATATGTCTTAAAATGTATAACGCGGTCGGATTCTAACGCGATTGCGATTCTTGGATCCCTTCCATCGCGTAACATTAAACAGTAAATATTTAAATATTTTAAGATCGGCCTTATGTCGTTTGAATAATTATGAGAGTATTGAAACCTAAGGTAAACGGTGACGTCATCAGTAGATGGTACGGTACTCCAGGACCTAGACAGCTCAGTACATAGCTCTGACCAAGTGTGTTGAATGAGGCATCCACATATAGACAATCGTCAGAAAATCCACAGGTCAAGCATGTAGGGCTCATAAAATCTTCATGATCTTGGTCAGTTGTTGTGCTGTAATACATGGATTATCATGACTCTGTCACTAGTATTGGTCAAACAAACTGATTACAAAAACAGAAGAAGGGCTGTATTGCTTAGGTAACACACTTCTGGACAACGACCCATAAAGATAATTTGACATTTATATTATAAATAGATCAATATTGATTAGTTTTTATGGACTGTTCGACATATTGATTTACCAACCGACTGGACGGACGGACGGACGGACAATTATGAAATACACGAATTTAAAAGATATCACAATACTTCATTTAAGTAAGAGTTACCAGACACAGAAACAGAAAAAACCTGGGACAAGTATCGCCTTTTTAGGGCTATTATAATGTAAGGACAGTTTATTAAACTAGGAGAATATTACTCTCCTTTAGCATCGGGCGCTTATTGGAACGGTAGTGGAATCAAAGCGCTGTGTGGAGCGTAGGAGAATATGTGCGATCAGAAGTAGGAATAATGAAGCTGTTTACCTGTATAGATGTCTTTCCCTGGGATCGTAGGGGTTAATAGCAAGAAAGTATCTGAAAAAGGGCAAATAAGCAATTTAATATAAGTATATCATACAGACTGTCTGTTACCTTTGTATGAAGAATATATCACTATGTTACTATTTTGTAATTGATACAGAAAAGGGACATGTTTTGTTTCCTTATGGATATAAATTATATTATTATATACTCAGTACATTTAAAAACGCTCATTTTTTTATATGTTATATGAGTATATATAGCTATACATTTGCAATATAATATGTGTAATTAGTAACTGTTAGCATATTCCTTGTTTGCCTTCAGATTTTGATAAAAAGATATTGTTGGCTTACATGTCATTGACTGTTAAATTATAAATATACAATCAATGGTTTGAGAATGTGTTGATATACAGGTGATGGCGGGTATTGACAGTATTTTAACTAAATAATGGCAAAACGTCCTGAAATGTTGAACCTGCCGATTTTGTTGCTTAAGTTCCGTCCATTTTTGTCACAAAAAGCTACGACTCTTAGTGATAAAAATATAGTAAAGAAACACTGTTGGAACATATGAGAAATTGTACCGGTGCAACATTAGATGTGTACCACAGCGGATATTTTTCAACGGGATCAAATTTTAAGGTTACACCGGTGAGTGAGCTCTTGTGACCAGCATATCTTTGTAACTTAGCTTGCTTACAGTAATTTGGTCTCCTCTTGGAAGGCGAGTATCTTCTGTACTTCCATCTCCCCGGATGTAACAAACAAACGAACACCCTGAAATAATTTATTTCAATATGAAATTATAGCATAAACAAAAACATAAAACAGAATTTTAAAATAAATTCTTAGAAGGAAAATTGACTTTTGTTTAGATAGAAAGTTTTCGACTTTTGATACGTAACACTTTCAAAAGGTATAAAATCAAACCTGTATAGATAAATGACGGATTTCGGTGATTTGGCCGGAGTATCTCAAAACGCATCCATACGTTTATATTTAAGATTGACATCTTACATTTACCAACTTGCCCTTCCGCAAGTACCCGATAACAACCTAACATTAATAAGAGCCCAGGAATCAAACCTAGGCCTCCTGTCTGACAACTCAGGGCTCAACCAACTGAGCAAACCGGATGGGCTGCATAGTTTGAGGATTCTATGTTTATATTCATTTCTAAGATATTTGGTATTTTTGAATTATTCAACCGTACCTGTTCGTTAGAACGCATATATATTTTCTGTATATGCTTGTAACTACCAAAGTGATTGTCACTCTTTGATGATATAATAAAGTATGCTTGTTTGTCTTTAGTGAACACTGGTGGATGCGTCTGTAACATAACAAAAACAACATCTTGTATATAAGAAAGAATGCATATTTTTATTTTAAAAACCATTTTATCGGATCGATTTCAATTGAAAAGAGAAGTTGTTTATTTGAGCGCCGACATAATTTTATACAGAGAGCGGAAAATACCTAAACAGCGAAGGGACAAAAACGTGTCTTGTGGGTATAAAGTCACCTGACTCAAATTTGAACGTTGACCTCTACATGGGTTTGGTATAAAGTTCGGTCCGATTTTTCCGGACCTGTCCAGGCACCAGGATTCGTACGGTCCAAAATCGACTTTACACCATACAAAAACTTGAACTTAAGCTTTGACAATGGTTAGGAATAAAGTCCGGTCCTATTATTTCCGGATCCTGTCCCGGTACTGGGATTAGTTCGGCTCAAAATCGGACCGAACTATATATCCGACGCAAACTTGAACTTTAACTTCGACATGGGTTGAAGTTTAACTTACCATGTCAAGCCATCCTGTATCCGCCTCTGTTCTGTAATTCTGTAAAATATAATAAAGTCGTCATGACATGTTAAAAGTAGAGATACAATCGTCTATAGAAATTGGTAAATACGCTCTCGCCATGACACTATTAATTTTACACGTACAAATGTACGTATATATACCCAGGGGACATTTTCATACCCAAAGAACGTAAAATACTGAATCCAGAATTCATAAACTTTACGAATTCAAAATTCCCGAGAAAACGATTTTATCAAAAACTTCATTGTTCATGATTTCACAATTTGGATTGAAATCGAGACGGTCGTGATTTCATGACACATAAATGCAATGTGGCAAAGACAAAAGTTTACAATAGAGTAAGAACAAGTGGATACTAGAAACGTCTTTAAAGATAAAATCAAGAAAATAGAATTCCGAGCTTTCGAATAATAAAACAGTAGTTAAATCGCATCACATGTCACCTATTATCTCCCTTTATCCCTTCTAGAGTTCTCTCCCTTTATCGCTTCTTTGGTATATATATATATAGTTAGTATATGTTTATACATGTATAGTAAATATACTATAGAAAGGATAAAAGGAGAGAACTCGTAACAAACTCCTGTGCATCCAATCTTTCGAATATTAGAACAACACTTACAAAACCCGCCCGGCAATCTCAGTTGGTAGAGCGCTAGACTGCCAACCGGCATATTCAGGTTCGATTCCCGGTATGGGCAGATTATGTTTTCCGTAACATAGGCTACGGTCATGTCCTCCACTTGTGGAGAAGTTGTCAATTTCTTGCGGAAGATCAAGTCAGTACAGACTGATCATGCCAGGAAAACTGGTTAGGTCAACTAGCCGCCATATATGACTGAAAAATCATTGAAAAACGGCGGTGAAAAGTAAGAAAATAGTACTTACATACGTGCAATTTCCAGTGTCTACACTACATATAGACGCAACAGACACATTGTGTTGTCTGTTTAGCCATATAATGATCACCTGTGTACGATCAACCCACACCAAGGAGAGAAAATAGTAATCACTGAAAAAAGTCGGAAAAAAACAAGTTGAGGTATTGGTAATTTCTTGTACATCATTCAATTATTCACTCGCCCTCTGTATAGTGTATAAATACACACTCATTGCTGTGGATGTAATAATTTCTAATCATGTATCTTGTGTTCATTTGGAAGTAAACGGTAAACATTGGTTCAGCTATTTAGTTTGTAGTCAAATGTGATGTATATGAATATAGACGCATTTAATGTACGTGTGAAACGTTAAAGTTAGAATTGAATTACTATTCCTAATTAAAATTTCATGCCAACATTTACTGTAAACAAAGCCACATGCTTGGGTGGTTTGCTATTTCGATTAGTATCGCTCGAGAAAAAAGCTTTCAAATACAAAACATTACGTTGAGGCCAATCTCGATGGTGCGGTCCGCAGGAGTCACGAGTTCTCTTCTTTTATCCTTCTACAGTATTCTCCCTTTATCCTTTTTATAGTACAGTAAAGTTCCGTTATTAAGACCGCCCTTGGGTCTGACATCAATTTGTCTTATTATCAAGTCGGTCTTAATAATGAAACTGGTTGTGACATTGAACATTAATACATGTAGCACATATTATACACTGTTTGTTTATTTACATAATAAGAAAACTAACATGTATGTCTACATTAATACATTTTTATTCCAACTAAGAAAAGATGAACACTGAATTCCCGCATCAGTATGTTCAATTCTTCCACAGGAGATCATTTACAGAGTTGCTTTCATTTCTGGCACAGAAGGCATAAAGTGAAAGAACTCTAAAAGGATAAAGGGAGAGCACTCGTGACAATCTACTGTGGTTCGGTACTACAAACATAAACATTGGTATGTAACAATAGTTTACCTGAATTCACTGGGTACAGTCATGGTAGTTGTTTCTTTCGTGATGAAATTAAAATACTTCAATGTTACGGTTGGATTGGTTGTGTTTGGCTGAAAAGTACATTGTAAATTTATCAAGACGCGTAGAAACTGGGTGGGTGGCGAAAGAAGTGTATTTCTACAAATATAAGTTGTCAATATAACTTACATGTGACTAAATTAAACTTTGAACTTTGAGTGATTTGTAGTCATAATCAATAAGGTATAAAGAACTGTACTTGAGTTTGGTATAAAGGACATATTTGTGTGTCGAACATCCAAAGTTACTTTTCCGACTTTAATATTCAATACACATTTGTATCAAAATCGGCTTCTGGTGTTTAAATGACCTTTTGTTTATAACAAAGGTGCTCACGTCTGGTACAAACTATACTTAAACATCGCCATTATTTGAAAAAGAAGAATGCCAAAACATATAAAAGAGAGGAAATGCATTTATTTATACAATTCTGCACACAATGTAACTGTGTAAATATTGATGATGAATATCATGTAAACAGGAAACTTGAACCAGAGTATCGAGAGGTGAAGGGGAAACAGTATATCTGTTTCTTCATTCATATTCAGACGGACGAATTACACTATCTCCGCTTGATATAGTACCAACAGTACATATGTGTTGCATAACTCTGACCAATACAGTAAAACCTCAATAACAAGACCACCTCAATAACAAGACCACTTCAATAATAAGACCACCTCAATATTACGACCACCTCTTAAGTAAGAACACACTTTTCAACATTTTTTACTGTTCCGTTCTTTATTCAACATCAATATTAAGCCCACCTCAATTTAAAGACCAGTTTTCAAGGGTCCCAAGGGTGGTCTTATAATTGAGGTTTTACTGTATTTAGTAACATTTTTTTCAAATCGAAAGTATGATACCCTTGGATATGGAAGCCGCTTGTGGTCCACATATTTATTGTTCATTACGCCGTACACCGTCATGTTATATATTTGTACATTTGTGTCATCAAACTTTGCATAGGCCACGCCAGACCCAGCAGGACTCATCCAGATTGCGCTCTGTGTGTGGAGAATCTCTTCTACAAACATACAAGCATTGTTAGCCTTCCATTACTTATTCCAATACTAATTTGAATTGTGTCTAAAGTTTTATTACGCGAAGGCATGAAGCCTACAACCAGATCCATTTTTATTAGTTGGTCGTACAATTCGGTTATTGTAATTTTCAATCACTTATTAAATTGCCCATTTAATGGCAATGAAAGTTATACATGTATATGCATTGATAATCTATGAAGTCGTGGAATATAGACTTAAACGTTAAGATAGTTATTATAAAATGAGCACTGCTATGGGATTTACAGCCTCTTCTGTAAGTGACGTCATTTCAAGAAAACGCAACATATGATGTCACTATTTGCAAGCAGGAAACAAAGTTAATCCATATGGTCATATTGCCATATGAGGCAAATATTGCTTACTGTCAGTACATGATGACGTCACATGTGATGTTTTCTGGAAGTGACGTCACTTCAAGAAGAGGTTGGAAATCGTACAGCGGCGCTCAAATAATAGTTGTTTTTGTTGTGGAGAAGTTAAGGAAAGAAAATAAAAGCTAAAGAGTGTATAGTATCGTGTATTTACAGTTTATCTGGGATAGCACTAATATTTAAACATTGGGTTATAACGGATTTCCAAACTGCTGCAAGTACCACGGTAATGGTGAAGGTTGTCTGTTGATCTTATATACGCTCTTGGAAAGGGACGAACACCGGTGTAATACTGAGAGCAAGGGAGATAATTTCGAGGGGTGAAAATGAACGCAGGTTATTTGAGTCGTTATCTGCATGCAGATGAACCAGCTTGGCTTTCGTTCATCATTTTGTTGTTCAGTTGTTGATGTTTTATCAAATATCTATAAATCGTATCATTTTGTTTTTATTTTACAGTAATTTTTAAATTTCGCCTGATATCTACACGCTTCAGCGCTTTGATTAGATATTGAGGTCACGTGGAAACTTAGAAACTTACCCTCGTACATCCAATCAGGAACACCGTTATAAATGGTATTTTCAATTCCATCATTCGTAATCACGTGATACAAACTGCCGTCAATGTCTTTTAAAGATGACCACGAATCCAAGAAATATATGTTATTTTTTATGACCACTGTCTGAAACACGAGAGATTGTGTTGTTACTAGATAGATAGATACTTAGCAGAATATTTAATACTATCATTATTCACTGCAACTTCTCCACAGCAACACCGAGGATAGACCCTGCTGGCTGTTGGTGAGAGGCTGTTGTTATTGACAATAAGTTCTTTCTACCGGAATTATGAAAACATTTGTAAAGCAGAGGTTGTTGCTAAAGAGAAGGCTGCTCTGGAGGAGTTGCGGTTGTATTTACTTTGAAGATATATTATGTACATTTTTTTGTTCATTTGGTTAACTAAAGAAACATGAAAACTATACTTTATCTAGTTAAAACTTCAATAAATGTGCTTTATCACAGAATACATTTATAATGAATGTCTCTGTATTGTCGAAAAAAGACATTTGTCTTATCATAATTTTTTTTTTAAATCCAGTTAATGAACAAGCCGGTGTTTTTACTAGTTTTGTCGGGTAGTAATATTAGTAAACAATATTGTTTTAAACGGTTATACATGGTAATGGTTCTTATTTATGCTGTTTTAGACTATAAACTTGATGCAGCCCATTAAATATTTTTAGGTTCAGATGAGCCAGATACATCTTTAAAAAAGAAGGATGGGAAGCTGAATAAATTGTATAGATTTTCAGACTTTCTACATGGGCTGATATTGTCTAAGTACATGTTTGGAAAAGAGCTAGAACACTGTGAAAATGCACCAGTACGTCTCGAGCTTCTTGAAAATATGTTGATATTTCCTGTTGAAAACAATGACACTGTATTTGGAAGAACATTGAAGTAACAATGTTATTGTCATTGGTACGCTATATTGGATAACCGTCAAACTATTAATCACATCACCCAATTTTGTGGTCGGAATTTATAAATGTAAGCCTTGACATCAATTTCAAAACACACGCATTGGGATTGGTTATTTCTGAAATCAGTCTTACAATTATTTGAGCGCCGCTGTACGATTTCCAACCTCTTCGTTAAGTGACGTCATTTCCAGAAAACGTCACATGTGACGTCACCATGTACTGACAGTAAGCAATATTTGCCCCATATGGCAAAACGAAAACGATGTGACCATATGGAGTAAATATTGTTTCCTGCTTGAAAATAGTGACATCACATGTTGCGTTTTCTTGAAATGTCGTCACTTAAAGAAGAGGTTGTAAATCCCAAAGTAGCGTTCAAATTTTGGTAATGCCTAGGTCACATGAAGCTCTCGTGAAGGCGCCGTATAGCCCGTGGATGAAATCTGAGCATACATAACTTTCATGTATCGGTCAGATGAGACCTACGTGTGGCCCGGGTCCATAGCTCTTGGAGAACTGTACGGGCCTATGACGTGCACCAGGAGGTTCAAGTATCCGAGGCATAAGCCAGCCTATTTAGATTGGTCTTAAAATTCAATGTTATAGTCTCCAAACAACGTTTTAGCAAGTGCTTCATCATAAATACTTACAATGCTATGATTGCTTGGCGTCCATGTTGCGTATTGAAACTCATTTCCTAATTCTTTGCCTTGAATGATAGGCCCAGTTAACTCTGTGTGAAGTCTGGTATAACAAACATACATGTATAATAAATGAGTGCTCTTATGGAAATCATACTAGTAATAAATAGAAAAAACGTACTTTTAAATAATTGCAATTCTCTTGGGATAACTGTGCTTTTATTTAAAGATAGCATGAATACATATAACGGTATATACTATAGGATTAAAATACCATTTTTTGGTGTTCATACATGTGTAAACAGCGTTCAGAATGCACACATTGAATAAAGTCCCTGACTTGCTCATTATACTGTTTACCTTAGATTTAGGTCGAAAAATAGTCCGTGATCAATGAAACTTGGGCGTTCATGCATGTGTGAACGCCTCGGATTAGCCAATCAGAATGCAGGGATTTGTTGAATTTGGAGTCATATGTTTGTACATGTATTATTATCTTAGCATGATTATTGAATAGAAAACAAGACAAAATGAAACAAGACAAAACGAAATCAGACTTACTGGGTTTCGATTTCCAATATTCGGTACTTTGCAATAAATGAATATCTGTACACCTGAAAAAATCATTGAAATAGAAAACATTGATTTCAATCTCCATTTTAATGATAATGGGCGTTCACGGAAATGTCAAGATTTGAACACAATGTTTGGTGCTTTTAAAAACGATTGACTAGATACAGCGTGAAGTTCTTTTCTATTGTCCCTATATTAGTAAAAAAACTTCAGAAAATATGTTTGCGTGTTTTTAAAAGTAGACTACTGGGTATATTATAGAGCATTGCTGGGTTAGCATTAATACCAGCTACATGTGGTTTAATTTGAGGTTCTCGCCATTTTTTCAACAGTATTTCAGCCATATACGGCGGTCTGTGGACCTAACTAGTCCCCCAGGGAATGTTGCATCATTGAGTAGAAATATAATTTGCAATATAAAAGTATCAAGATAAATTTTGGATCAGTGGAGTTTTTGTATAATGAAGATATTAGCAGGATTACTTGCACTTACTTTTTGTATATTATACGGCAGCAGAGCATATTTTCCGTCTGCCGATATTTTGTATATGTCGGTATCAAGTTCCCTCTGAAAAGATTAAATGTCAAAACATTGAAACAATTTTCAAAACAGCTTGTGGGGAGATTAAATCATACATTTGTTAGCAGTGAACCTCAACTTCACGTCACGGTTCGGACTTAGTCACAATAAGGGGAGATGATGTGTAAGCGACCGGGTAGCTCAGTCGGAAGAGCATTCGCCCTGTAAGCGAAACACCCCGGGTTCGAGTCTCAGTCAGGCTGCACATTTGTCTCACCCTGAGACATTTGGCGCCCAACGTGGACACAAATATGGTCGTTTCCAAGTTTGGCCTCACTTCTTGGCCAACCAAAACGAACTTAAAGCAATATACACAGTACTGGTCAAAAGTCTAACCGCTTTGTCTTCCTAGAAGCATTTCTAAATCATGACAAAATAATCTGAATCAATGCACGTGGTTTTGAAAGGCTTCCATCGATATTTTTCTATAGTAATGGCATGTCAGCACTTTGAGCCAGTATATATAATTGTGCTCCTATCTATGTACATGTTAACGAATGCACAAAATTTGGTAACGTATAATCTAAGAAAAAAGAGTCTAAAATCATGTTTTAAGAGTACTAACACGTGTTCCTCGTACGAACTGTAATTTACTATTATGAGCAATCTTAACCATACCGTTCATTTGCCTGAGTTCTCAGCAAGAAAACAATAATTTTACTCTCGATCGTGAAACCAGCCACGCCGCAACATCTGTCAGAAACCGACAGAAATATAACAATAGGAATGCTGTTGGCAAGCGAGTCTGTATTGGTTGTTAACCGGATTTTTAGTGGTTACAAACTGACAAGTAAATTACATACGAATCATGTTATGTACGAATCATAATATGCAAATGCTTGCTCTGATCGAGACCGCGGAAGAACCGAAAGATCTCGCGCAAATACTGCATGTGCCATCACATGTATTAATACAGTCGCATTCTGGTCACATTTTTTTACCGAGGCTATTGTAAGATATTATTTCGTTCGTCGACCCAGCAATCGAATTCGCAGACACAGTTATGATCATTTGATGTTCATTGTATAATTAGCCAATTAAATCAAACACACAACTAAAAAGCCATGCCATACTTGACTGTAACGTTAGGAATAGATTTCTAGATGTAAGTTTGAGACGAATTAAATGACAAGTTGTTCTAACTTGGGCGTGTTTACAATGCAAATATAAAATGACGTTAAAGGAAAATAAATGGCTGCGTTAAGAATCCGGTGAAATACTTACAAAAGTAGAATTCAACATAACTGTTGACGTAGCATTGTCCGAGTACTTATACTGTACCACAGCTCCGTCCGTGTTGCGATAATATAAAACATCGTCTGAAAATACAGGCATATGATAAATACGACCCAGAATTATTGCTTATAAAATAGAAATAAACACTTTAAATGAACATATATTAGTGTTACGAAAAATACTGTATTACAATTCTCAAAGGCAAGTAAATGCGTGACCACAAGTTTAAAACAGTTCCTTTTCACATAATCAAATACTTTATACACAGTCTCATTATACTTTCGATTTCGACCACCTGTGTACTGTAATGAAAGACAGGACACTAAGTAACTCGTGTTACTAAGACTCTTATGTTCCTCTTTTTATCATATTTACTATTTGCCTCACTGCAAAAGGTCGCTTTAGAGAGGTGCAGTGGTAGAGCGGCAGAAGGTCGCGTTAGAGAGGTGCAATGGTAGAGCGGCAGAAGGTCGCGTTAGAGAGGTGCAGTGGTAGAGCGGCAGAGCCCATGACTCCTGAGTCTAATGCCTTTAGATCGGACCGAGCGTGGTGTAGGATTTGGTCCCGATTTTCACGAATCCGGAAATTTGGGCGAGTGTCTGTTGGTAGCACATGAGGCATTTATCGATAGTGACTTGTACAATGTTTAGAACATTGGTTAACACTCGATTTAAAATGTGTCAGAAAAGAACGGTGATGTTTGTTCAAATGCGCCTTATGTGCCGTATTATACAAATACAGAACAGCAAGAGCATCAGACTGGGTCGCGTAGGTGTTTCCAACATGGGTAATGCGCACAGGAGACTGGCACGAGTTCTCTCCCTTTATCCCTTCTAGAGTTCCTCCCTTTATTCATTCTAGAGTTCTCTCCCTTTATCCGTTCTGTAGTATATGTAAATATAGTTCTTTATATGGTACTATATATATACATATACATTAGAAGGAACAAAAAGAGGTAACTCTAGAAGGAATAAAGAGAGGTAACTCTAGAAGGAATAAAGAGAGGTAACTCTAGGAGGAATAAAGAAAGATAACTCATGGCAATCTCCTGTGGTAATGTAGATCGAATGGACGTTACCTGAAGCCCAAACTGGCTGGAATGAAACCGGATCAAACTTCTGGTGCATAAAATCTGTAAATGTCAAACTATCTCCAATGTTCTCATCGATCTCCTCTGTAAGCAAATTATCATTGAATGCATATATTTTTTTCATATCAGGAAAATCAGTTTGATTGAATTTGTTTCTGCGGAATACTAAAGTACATTACTCATTTTGTTATAACAAATACATGCTCATTTTAAACCATTCGAGATTTTATCGCAAGCTATCGTAACTCCTATGTATTTATATATGAATTACGATAGTCTTGAACTGAACCCTCGTTATCTTAATACGTAATTCATACTGATGCGTATACAAACGACAAACTATTTCTACAACAACTTGACTCATGCCTATTGCCTTTTATATGCATGTATATGCGCTTGGAATTTCATATTCGACGGCTGGAAAAGTTTTCTTGTGTTCTTTATCAGTATACAGCGGTCACTAAAACGTGGTACTAATGCCTCGTGAGACACGTGCCGTTTTCATTGTGGACACTAATGGTCGTTATTAGCAAAGTGAAAACCTGTAGTGATTAAAGTTCCAAACATGCATCTACTCCGGTAAATCTCTGTGATACAACTAGCAATAAACCATTAAAAAATGTGAAATCAAAATTATTGCATAATTATTTCTAAAGTTCATGAAAAAGTCGCCATCTGCCTTGCGTAGGTATTTAGTAAATTACTATTTTCGTAATGTGCTTCTCATACACAGTCAGGGTTATGTAGTGATGATTCCAGCTATTAGGTAGTACTATGACATGAGGCAGACATCCGGTTTGAACCACCGACCGTAAGCCAGCTGGGTGGCCTCCTCACTTACAGATTCTATATCCCGGTAGGGGTTCGAACTCTCTATTTTGAGGAGCGTGTGATTGGAAGTCAGCGACCATAACCACCCGGCCAGGGAGGTCCCTATTCGTAAACTACTTACTTGGTGTAACGAGTACGATTGCCGTGACGATCAGGCCCAACACAGAGACAATGACTAACAAGGCAATGACGATTCCACGCCAATTTTGCTTCTCTGCCGTACTACCAACGAGTTCCTGAATGAAGAAACAACAATAGCTTCAAAAACAGCAATAGCTTCAGAAACAGCAATAGCTTCAGAAACAACAATAGCTTCAGAAACAGCAATAGCTTCAGAAACAACAATAGCTTCTGAAACAGCAATAGCTTCAGAAACAACAATAGCTTCAGAAACAGCAATAGCTTCAGAAACAACAATAGCTTCAGAAACAGTAATAGCTTCAGAAACAGCAATAGCTTCAGAAACAGCAATAGCTTCAGATTCAACAATAGCTTTAGAAACAACAATAGCTTCAGAAACAACAATAGCTTCAGAAACAACAATAGCTTCAGAAACAACAATAGCTTCAGAAACAACAATAGCTTCAGAATCAACAATAGCTTCAGAAACAACAATAGCATCAGAAACAACAATAGCTTCAGAAACAGCAATAGCTTCAGAAACAGCAATAGCTTCAGAAACAACAATAGCTTCAGAAACAACAATAGCTTCAGAAACATAATTCAACAATTGGTTTGTACTATGGTCTATGAAATAAAGCAATCCTTTGTGGATCGAGGCACAAAAACATGCGCATAATTAAGGATCGTCAAGCCACAGGCCCCATGTTCACAGATAATTAGTTTTCAGTATCAGGATAAAGATAAGTTATAGTTGCTTTCAAGCGATAAAAAATATTTTATGCAAAGTGAAATCTTTTACATAATGTGATTGATAATTTTATGAACATATTGAACAATTTGAAGAAATTTAATTTTCATGTTTATGTAGAAAAAAATATTATGATTAATAAGTTAAGACAAATTATAGAAACTCATTCGATTTATATCAATTTCAGTCATACGTTCTATTAATTAATCGCTCAACAATATGTGAAGTTTAAATGGTTTCACAAAGTTACATTTAACTGGAATAGTGTGTAGGTACTTTAGCGTTGGTTCATGAAGAATACTGAATAAAGCATGCTTGAGTGCTTTCAGAAAATTGCAAATATTTTTCAGGATCAAATTGATCCAGATCAGTTGACCCTTTGTGAACATAGGGCCAGGAGATACTTATGTGTGTTCTTCTCTTCTATATCCATTCGATAGTGCATGTATAATCGTATATAATGTTTATACATACTATAGTATACAATAGAAGGGATATTGAAGGGAAGAGAACTCGTGAAAATATCCTGTCATTCGGAACACTTCGGCGATTATTGGCATAAATAAATATTTGTATTCCGAGCTCTGTCGGATACCGCCGAGTAGCTACGATTGATATCCTGTGGGTCAAACGGTCTTGTGGATTTTACACCAATGCCTGGGTTAAATAGCAAACATATTCGTTCATTACCATTCATTTGGAACTAAATTAATATCTGAGTTCCGTTTCCAGGTTGCATTTTGCCGCTTACATCACACGTGTTAGACATTGTGTAAATAAGCAGACGACTGCTGGAGCGATGTAGCATGAAGGTATACATACATACACATGTTTACACATGATGTTAAGATTTTGTTGTCGATCCAATGAGTAAAAGAAAATGCTTCTATACTGAACTAACGTACACATTAACATATTTGTTGTTGTTCCAAAGCATATTGCATTTAAATGAACAACATATAGCCATCATTTTACGTCTATCGTAGAAATGGCATACACACATTCATTGAATGGCATGGGAAGTATTCATTTATTTGTTGCTATGGAAAATATGTGTATTGGATGTAATCGAAAGATAAACATTTATACGGATGCCATGTAAAAATAAAGATGTATTGGATGCCATTGGAAAATTGTTTAAGCGTGCCTACCAAACAGATATGGTTCAAATAATCAAATAAATTACGCCTAAGTAACCGAATTCTCAGATATTTTGTTGATGCATTCGAATCACTTTTC
Source organism: Mactromeris polynyma (assembly GCA_032209605.1). Taxonomy (NCBI): domain Eukaryota; kingdom Metazoa; phylum Mollusca; class Bivalvia; order Venerida; family Mactridae; genus Mactromeris; species Mactromeris polynyma. The sequence continues at coordinate 10,708,563 of JASFXZ010000012.1, forward strand.
TCATACAGGAATCTCTACCTGTGCCTCATATCATTACAAATACCAAGTAAACAAACTCGGTAAATCAAAACAGCACAAGAACATGAAACGCCATACAGTAGTACATTGATATAAAGTCCCAACGAGAAAAAACAAGTAAGATCGCTTTAATTCAACACCTACCCACTTAGGTTACCATTGTCCATCCGTCCGTCCGTCAGACTCAAGTTTAAGTACTTATAATTAGAATAATAAAAAATCAAATTAATATTAGTCATTAAATGACATTTCACACCTAGGGTTTTCTGTTGGATTTGTATCGTGAAGGCAGAGTTATGTCCCTTTAGTACAGTGAGGGCACTTCTGTCCTATATTTACACATGTCTAGTTGTAAGAACCTTAATCACTTGCTCAAACAATTCTGTTCAAGAATATCTGAGTGCAGCAACCGAGAATAATATACAAGACCACCAAAGTAACTGACAGGAAGTCGTCTAATAAAACAATACTAACACGCGTTCATCAGTAGTCACCTGGCGTCTTCACGAGAATTACTTAAGTGGATGTATGTATAACGGTTACTCCGTTCTAGCGACATGACATAGACAATCCAGTTGATAATGCTCCGCATTACTCACAGCTACTTGTCGAGAGCGCAAAGATATAGGAAAGAGAAAGATTAATTTGTTAAAGGGAACGCCACACACACACAAGACAATGCGTCCCCACACAGATCTCGGGTATTCATAATGGACTGATCAAAGTTCCAACTCAATAAGGCTGAAGCGCACACGTTAGACATTCAAAGCAAGCGTAACGAATTCGTAATCAGAATGGCATATCTGCAAGGTGGATCGGTTTGGCTGTGGTGGGTACGGTTTTTGGCGGAGTGGTGAGTGGTATAATGGGTGGACGGCCTTGATGTTTACCGAGGTGTTATTACCGCGGTTCCAATGAGGGGCGAAGTTTGAGTACCAATGACAGTATGTTTATGCTTGCTCAGAATATTATGATATTTCAGCATCAAAATGTAAGACCTATAATTTATCCTGTAGGACATCAGGCTTCGTTATGACCATGGCCGGCAATATCCTCCGATATGACACCAATTGAGCACGTCGGAATATTCTGAGTAGACGTGTTATCTAGTTCAATCACTAACATTGCCAGTATTGGTCATTACAAGGGCACGCAGAGTGGGCAATGGTTCATTGTCGCTTTATGAGGCAAGTCATTGACTCTACGAGGGCAAGATGCGAAAGTTTTTATATATTGTCATGCCTACTTAAATGATTAATGTGACACTTGCACAGCAGGATAGAAATACAGCAAAACTAAGACCATGTTCGGATTTAATATTTAGGTTGTCTTAATATTGAAGACGAATATAAAGAGCAAAACAGTGAAAATGGACTTGAAAATTGTGTTCTTAATTTAGAGATGGTCTTATTATTGAGGTGGTCGTTAAGTGAGGTTTTACTGTACCTTTCTATAGACTTTTCGCAAATTCGTAAATGCCATTTTGTGATTAAATACTAGTCTAAAAATAATTTTTAATTTTGATGTTGTTTTTAATTTCACAAAATCACGAAAAAGATGAAAGAACATATTAATGCTATTTTTAGTGCAGTATAATAATTACCCTATTACTGAATCACCTCATTAACCGTAGTTCATAAACGGAAAATAGTTTCCAGAGTACGAACGTATTACAGCATTGATTATAGAGTAAATGTATATTCTATATTAGTTGCTAATCAGTCACAGATGTGGTATCCATGGATTTGTATGTTAGGAACGTATGTATGCCACATTCACTGTTATATCATTCTACTGTTTTCATTGTTCATCTTTACATTCCTAACTTGCATAGTGTACCTATCAGTGTCTTGCCCGTCTGGTAGGGGGGGGGGGGGGGGGTGGTCTTCAGGCACATACAGAGAAATTAGACAACCTGTTAAATTTGTTGTCATTTTCTCACCATGCTGCAGAGTGGTCTGTCATTTATTCTTTTGATAGGAGAATTTCCAGGCATTTTAAATCACGTAAATACATTCAGTCAAATTTATACTCATTTAAAAACGCATAGTTTTTGTCATGCGAAATGTTTGCAAACCGTCATTTTATTACTTTTTGAAACTCTATTTATACTAAAATACATGTTGATTGTAATGGGATATAGCATACATGTTGCACATACATGAAATATTATTGTGTACGGTCCATTTCTTGTATCCCTATCTAAGTCCATGAAACTTGAGAAAATATTTATTGTGCGTTTCTAAATGTACTGAGTATATTTCTCGAGTGGAACTTTCACCGGTCACGTCAAATCCCGTATGTCGGGCAATATCCGCAGTCTGAAACCCCCGGGGTGGCTACAAAATGATCGGTGCACAAAAATTCAACCCGGCTAATTGCTAGTTCGTATATACCAAACATATTTGTTCCAGCATTTACATTGTTATTCCACATCTTAGATTTTATCTCGATCAATTGTATGGACGTACTTAACTGAAGCTTGGTCAGTTTGTTAATTGGTCAGTCCAGAGGTATAGCGCAAACATGATAGGCATTTAGGATGTAACCCCATCCAATATAAAGTTATCTTATTACATTGAAGAATGGGTTATTTCAATATCATCGCAATCTTCCCATCTAGACTGAGAAACTGTACGTCAGAGATACATCAGTGTCCAGAACCAACGATAAAATAATCAAACCTGACGCTGATATTACCCTGAATAAATAATAAAGGTTTCATCATTGGAACATTTCAAGAAACGATTCGTATCCTGTATCCATCGCAAGATAAATGTGTATGCAAATGTGTAAATATTTAGTAACTGGGCTCTTCTTTAAACATCCGACTGTTTCCTCGTAGAAAGTCTGCTTTATGAAACAGACTGAGTGTATGAAACAGTCTGTGTGTATGAAACAGTCTGTGTGTATGAAACAGTCTGTGTGTATGAAACAGTATGTGTGTATGAAACAGTCTGTGTGTATGAAACAGTCTGAGTGAATGAAACAGTCTGAGTGTATGAAACAGTCTGAGTGTATGAAACAGTCTGTGTGTATGAAACAGTCTGTGTGTATGAAACAGTGTGTGTGTATGAAACAGTCTGAGTGTATGAAACAGTCTGTGTGTATGAAACAGTCTGAGTGTATGAAACAGCCTGAGTGTATGAAACAGTATGTGTGTATGAAACAGTCTGTGTGCATGAAACAGTCTGTGTGTATGAAACAGTCTGTGTGTATGAAACAGTCTGTGTGTATGAAACAGTCTGTGTGTATGAAACAGTCTGTGTGTATGAAACAGTCTGAGTGTATGAAACAGTCTGTGTGTATGAAACAGTATGTGTGTATGAAACAGTCTGTGTGTATGAAACAGTCTGAGTGAATGAAACAGTCTGAGTGTATGAAACAGTCTGAGTGTATGAAACAGTCTGTGTGTATGAAACAGTCTGTGTGTATGAAACAGTGTGTGTGTATGAAACAGTCTGAGTGTATGAAACAGTCTGTGTGTATGAAACAGTCTGAGTGTATGAAACAGCCTGAGTGTATGAAACAGTATGTGTGTATGAAACAGTCTGTGTGCATGAAACAGTCTGTGTGTATGAAACAGTCTGTGTGTATGAAACAGTCTGTCTGTATGAAACAGTCTGTCTGTATGAAACAGTCTGTGTGTATGAAACAGTCTGTGTGTATGAAACAGTCTGTGTGTATGAAACAGTATGTCTGTATGAAACAGTCTGCGTGTATGAAACAGTCTGAGTGTATGAAATGAAACAGTCTGCGTGTATGAAACAGTCTGAGTGTATGAAACAGTGTGTGTGTATGAAACAGTCTGTCTGTATGAAACAGTCTGCGTGTATGAAACAGTCTGAGTGTATGAAACAGTGTGAGTGTGTGAAACAGTGTGAGTGTATGAAACAGTGTGAGTGTATGAAACAGTGTGAGTGTATGAAACAGTGTGAGTGTACGAAACAGTGTGAGTGTATGAAACAGTGTGAGTGTATGAAACAGTGTGAGTGTATGAAACAGTCTCAGTGTATGAAACAGTCTCAGTGTATGAAACAGTCTGTGTGTATGAAACAGTCTGAGTGTATGAAACAGTCTGAGTGTATGAAACAGTGTGAGTGTATGAAACAGTGTGAGTGTATGTAACAGTGTGAGTGTATGAAACAGTCTGAGTGTATGAAACAGTATGTGTGTATGAAACAGTCTGAGTGTATGAAACAGTCTGTGTGTATGTAACAGTATGAGTGTATGAAACAGTATGTGTGTATGAAACAGTATATGTGTATGAAACAGTCTGTGTGTATGAAACAGTCTGAGTGTATGTAACAGCCTGAGTGTATGTAACAGTCTGTGTGTATGAAACAGTCTGAGTGTATGAAACAGTCTGAGTGTATGAAACAGTGTGAGTGTATGAAACAGTATGTGTGTATGAAACAGTGTGAGTGTATGAAACAGTCTGAGTGTATGAAACAGTGTGGGTGTATGAAACAGTCTGAGTGTATGAAACAGTCTGAGTGTACGAAACAGTCTGAGTGTATGAAACAGTCTGAGTGTATGAAACAGTCTGGGTGTATGAAACAGTCTGAGTGTATGAAACAGTCTGGGTGTAAGAAACAGTCTGAGTGTATGAAACAGTCTGGGTGTATGAAACAGTCTGAGTGTATGAAACAGTCTGGGTGTATGAAACAGTCTGGGTGTATGAAACAGTCTGAGTGTATGAAACAGTCTGGGTGTAAGAAACAGTCTGGGTGTATGAAACAGTCTGAGTGTATGAAACAGTCTGAGTGTATGAAACAGTGTGAGTGTATGAAACAGTCTGAGTGTATGAAACAGTCTGAGTGCATGAAACAGTATGTGTGTATGAAACAGTCTGAGTGTATGAAACAGTCTGAGTGTATGAAACAGTCTGAGTGTATGAAACAGTCTGAGTGTATGAAACAGTCTGAGTGTATGAAACAGTTTGAGTGCATGAAACAGTATGTGTGTATGAAACAGTCTGTGTGTATGAAACAGTCTGAGAGTATGAAACAGTCTGAGAGAGTGAAACCCCACTACGAATAGCCTTTGTCAGGGTTTCATATTGTCCGCCTATAGTGGACAGTCCTTCAGTAAGTATGAGAAAATAAAAATATAGGATATGATGCCTGATATGTTCAGCTACGACTCTAGTCGGAATTGAAATTGAACCCACTATGTACAATGTATAATGAAAGGATAAAGGAACGCTGAGTGATACATTTTTGTTGAAACAATATGAATTTTTATCAACATAACCAATACTGATGCATCTTTACGTGTTTACTCAAAAAACATTCATTAAACATTTCTATTCCTTCTATACACATTAATTGACACTCGTGTAAAAATATGCATACAATTTGAAACTTTCTAGCCATTTAATATTGCATTGGCTATTCCAAGCCGTAAGTAAAATCAAAGGATGACCTAGAATTGTGTCGGCAGGGCCGCCGCGGAAACCAAATTGGTGTACTTAACCTGTCGTAAGGCCTAAAAATATGTTTGTTTCAGGTTTCATGCCCCCCCCCCCCCCAAGAAATAGGGTAGGTAGGTCGGAATTTTATTTTGGATTTTTTTTTTTTTCAAACGAAGCAAATTAAACATATATTAAAATGAATATATGTTAAAAGACAAATATCCTTTCCCTTTTAACATGGATTATGTTTAATCAATGTGAATATAATTCTCTATAGCTGGAATACTCGTAAAGCGACTAATAACTGAGCAGAAATATGAACCTAAAGAAAAATTCACACAAAGAAATTTTACCAAAAAGATAAAAATATACCAAAAATTTAAAAAAAGTTTTAACACCCGAAAAAATGTTCTAGGGTCGGGGCAAAAAATAGGTTAGGTCGGGAAACCTTAAACAAATATATTTTTTTTGACGCTAGATAGATCCCATTTTTGATGTTTCTTGATTTTCACAGTTCATGTATCCCTGTTCACACCTGCACTACTTTCCGTTGATAATTATCATTACGCAAATATTCATATTTTTGTTTTGCTCACCGTTATATAATTGTCAGTAAGTTTGACAGAGTGGTGTACTGTAACATATGTGTGTTTAGATGATTAATGGTACTTTTGATGATAATAGACAAGGTAAATCGGCAGTCAAGTTTTGCAACATTTCTCTATAGTTCTTTATCAGTGTTGATATTTATCGGTATGTCAGATTCCTCGCAAAAACGTGGTTTGTTTTCGTTTTTGATCTTACCGGATGCAACCAAGCAGTGGATGTCTTTTTTGTGTTTCATTTGGTGCATTTAGTTCAAAGGTATTCAGCTTTGCAAATTATACCCATCGGAATGCTCTGAATATTGTTTTAATTCGTTGCAATGGGGGATTGTCAAGCGTATAGAAAGTTACGAAATTTCTCATAATCGGTGCACCGTCTGAAATATTTATTCGTCGTTAAGATGATTGCATATGCCAAGAACGCTACTCGTGTATCTAAGTTCGTTCACAATTTTCCAAATTTGCAATTTGTTACGTAGTAATCCACCAATGTTTTCACCAGCCTTGGATAAGAAATATATAAATCGAAGTTTCTGAATTGGCACATCAATAAAATATGTTTCTACATCAATTTCTTACTGAAATATACCCGAGGGGTGGAAGACATACACCAAAAAAACGATTCTAGTTTACGAATAAGGGACGAAAGACATTACAGTCAAACCTGTGTTAAAGACCACCTGCGAACAAAGACCACTATTGCAAAACCTGTCTGCAAAGACCACCAATTTTATCTCCCATCAGACCATTTTCAATGATATTTAATCTGTTAATAGAGACCACCTGTAAACAAAGACCACATTTTGCTGCTCCCATGGGTGGTCTTTACAGACAGGTTTGACTGTATACACACGTATACGTGTACATACCATTCTGTTCAAGTTATGAATAACAAGAAATATTTTAAAAAAAAAAGATAAACGGTGTAGATAGAATGATGTCTTCCGGTATGTTAAGTGATATAATGTTTTTGCAACAAGTTGAAAAATAAACCTGTACAAAAAATAACTCGGGTCTATACATACTATAAGCATGCACCTGTCTTATCAGGGTAATGCTAAAACATATTAACTATTAACGGCAAAATTCGAACTGCACATCCCGTTTGGCATCTCTTGTGCGAACGGAAATCCCGTTTGGTGCCTCTTGTGTGAAAATATTATTGGTCAGATTTTAAAAAGCCCGCTTCGAGGACATGTTTGTTTTGGTCAAAAATGTAGGTCGAAATCAATGTTATACAGCTACGCCGAAAACGATATATAATTACTACTATTAATGAAACTTGTTCGATTTATGTATAGGATAAAGACGCATCTATTACTTCGAGTAAATTAAAGCGCCGTTTTCTTTGGAATATAGAAAGTTATATTATGGACATTTAAAAAAAAACGTTACAATTGCAAACCTACAAAAAAACGTATTAATGTCATATGTACAAGTAAAAATGGACACCTATTCTGTACATGTACATTACGAACAAAACAGACTAGTTATTATAAGATTTTATCTGACCGTATTTAAACACATCTTTCTCGAAGTGGCAGGGCTCTAGAATATTTTTAAAAAATACACTTGTCCCGAACAAGTGAACATATGTTAAATCTGACTTGTCCGTTATGGGAGGCTAGTTGTCCTAGAATATTTGTTGACTGTTTGGATTTGTCACTTATATCAAGCCATCGGTAATGCATGCTTGTCATTCGATACATAGAATGTCCAATGTTAATTAACTTTAAAAACAATCTTGTCATGGACTTAGTTCAGCTCAACTGTTGGTAGCCCGAGTCAGCATTTAGACTTGCCCGGGACGTCGGGCTAGTGGATCGCTACAGCCCTGAGTGGATGCAAATTTGTATTGGCTTATTGATAATGATTTTATTACTTATCAAATGAAACATTCACGTGGAGTTTCCATAATTTACCCAGTGATTTAAAACCATTATGTCAATCCTTATGTTCATAAAATATATTGAAGTCGGGAAAACAATATACTCATTTTTTCAAACAATCTATTGACATTAGTTCACGGAATAAACGTAATCAATGCTCAAATATGCAATCTAAATGTGAACATGGGGATTTTATCGATTAATTAATAATTTCACAAGTTTGGTTCCTGATAACTAAACGCTTAAGATTGATATATCAAAGGTGTCTATTGAAACGGTTCAATGTAGTCATTGTTAACGTCTTCGCGTATAAACAGTACTTCAGTTATCGACATGGTACAAAATCTATACGAGAATTCTTGCGTCTGTGTGTTTACCCTGATTTGAATTCTCCACGGTAAGATTAAAATACACGTATGTGGATTCAAAATTTGTTCTGGAATACCTGGAGAGAGGAGGGAACAAGTGCTCTATCAGGCTCGTAGCAAGTGTTATAATCTATCGGAAGTAAAAGGGGAGCGAGGACATTCATCGGCGCCGAGTAAATATGTTGCATTTTCTTACGTGGTTTAAATAACCGTAAGAAACATTCAGAGGGAAGCCTGTGCCCCCGTTTCCCTCAGTGTAGCTACGCGCCTGTATACGTAAACAAAATAGTTATGATACAAAAACTTCTACTCAGTAGAATGTTGATACATCGTTTATCTCTACCAAATCTCGTATTCAAGCACCAACGAATCTCGTATTTAAGCATAGACGATAAGAAAAATAACAATTGTTATTAAAAAGATCTGTTCGTGAAATAGGCTGCAATCCAAGACTTTTGTTTGCCTGATGTAAAGCTCTAAATCACGTGTCACACGGCTCCAAATCAACGTCATAATATCTACATTAACATCTCTCCGTTCACTAAGATTTTCGTGAAAACAAAGATGTAGGAAAATATTACGTCTTAGTGCCAAAACTATTCTGGCGAAATGAGATACGGTATTTATTTCTTAATGTGAAGGTTAAGCTAGCAACTAATTTTGAAGATGTTGTATTATACAAGGCGTGCTTTATTAGCGCGGTATCAATACCTCAGGAAGGCAGAGAGGGGGAGGGGGTGGGGAAACGAGAGGATTAGGAGTAGGGAAAATAGGTTTACACAATGTTCTCTATATAATAAAGACGAAGTATAAGAAATATCTTGTTCTAACACACGCATGCTAAGAAGAATACTTTCTGGACTTACGTCTTCATATTCATCGTATTCCGAACTCATAACGCAAGAATAATAAAACGAATCACTTTAAGTAATCTCATACACGTACATTAGTAAGTTCAGTAAAACAAGTATAGCAAACGATAAAGATCTTTTTCAGAAATCGTTTACGAACTGAATCGGTTTACGAGTGCGTCTGAATGATCAGTGTTAATAAGGCGCTCAGGTACCCGGAGTATAAACATAGCGGTAAAGAAGGTGTAAACGTCTACGTGATACAGACGAGTAGTTATCTGTCGCAGAAGTTGTTTCGCACGATGAATAGGTGCTTGATTAGTAGCTATTTTTGCTTGAGAGTAAATTGTCAATTGTTTTTCATGTTATGATGAATAAAAAGGAATCCTTAATTGTTTGCCTCATGGTGTTGTCTTCATTAGTTTCATTGGTCTGCGAGTAAAATTGCACTATGAGCAGGCAGTTATTAATGCAAACTCAAAAAAATAAAATATTTATTATAACTTTTATTTATTAACTGTCAACCTTGTGGACTTCTTTAATGAAAGTTAAAATAAAAACGACAATATTCAAGCCGTAGACCTTGTACAGAGGAAGACTATATAATTAGATCCTCTTGTCAATAGTAAACAAACGAATATCTGTTCTCAAACATTCACCAGATCACTCACAAAAAATGCCCACAAGCGGAAATGAGCAAATTTACCAGATAGAGTTTCAATATTTCCGAAGATATAAAAGATATTATGTTTACTTTGAGAGAAGACAGATATGGGAGTGATGCTCACGGTGACAGAGGACAGATGCGTGAGTAATAGTCACGGTGACGGAGGATAGATGTGGGAGTGTTATGCTAACGGTGACAGAGGACAGATGTGGGAGTGTTATACTAACGGTGACAGAGGCTGATGTGGGAGTGTTATGCTAACGGTGACGGAGGATAGATGTGGGAGTGTTATGCTAACGGTGACGGAGGATAGATGTGGGAGTGTTATGCTAACGGTGACGGAGGATAGATGTGGGAGTGTTATGCTAACGGTGACAGAGGATAGATGTGGGAGTGTTATGCTAATGGTGACAGAGGACAGATGTGGGAGTGTTATGCTAACGGTGACAGAGGTCAGATGTGGGAGTGTTATGCGCACGGTGGCAGGGGACAGATACAGGAGTGATATGCTCACCCAGTAATAGGGTGTTATGCGCACGGTGACATAGGACAGATACAGGAGTGATATGCTCACGATGACAGAGGACAGATATGCGAGTGCTATTCTTGTGGTGACAGAGGACAGATGTGGGAGTGTTATGCGCACGGTGACAGAGGACAGATACAGGAGTGATATGCTCACCCAGTAATAGGATGCTATGCTCACGGTGACAGAGGACAGATATGCGAGTGCTATTCTTACGGTGACAGAGGTCAGATGTGGGAGTGTTATGCGCACGGTGACAGGGGACAGATACAGGAGTGATATGCTCACCCAGTAATAGGGCGCTATGCTCATGGTCACGGAGGACAGGTGTGGGAGTGCTATGCTCTCGGTGACAGAGGACAGATGTGGGAGTGCTATGCTCTCGGTGACAGAGGACAGATGTGGGAGTGCTATGCTCTCGATGACATAGGACAGATACAGGAGTTATATGCTCTCGGTGACAGAGGAAAGATGTTGGAGTTATATGCTCTCGGTGACAGAGGACAGATGTGGGAGTTATATGCTCTCGGTGACAGAGGGCAGATATGTTAATGATATGCTCTCGGTGACAGAGGACAGATGTGGGAGTTATATGCTCTCGGTGACAGAGGACAGATGTGGGAGTGCTATGCTCTCGGTGACAGAGGACAGATGTGGGAGTTATATGCTCTCGGTGACAGAGGACAATGTGGGAGTTATATGCTCTCGGTGACAGAGGACAGATGTGGGAGTGCTATGCTCTCGGTGACAGAGGACAGATGTTGGAGTTATATGCTCTCGGTGACAGAGGACAGATGTGGGAGTTATATGCTATCGGTGACAGAGGACAGATGTGGGAGTCATATGCTCTCGGTGACAGAGGACAGATGTTGGAGTTATATGCTCTCGGTGACAGAGGACAGATGTGGGAGTCATATGCTCTCGGTGACAGAGGACAGATGTGGGAGTTATATGCTCTCGGTGACAGAGGGCAGATATGTTAATGATATGCTCTCGGTGACAGAGGGCAGATATGTTAATGATATGCTCTCGGTGACAGAGGGCAGATATGTTAATGATATGCTCTCGGTGACAGAGGGCAGATATGTTAATGATATGCTCACGAGGACAGATATGTAAGTGGTATGCGCATTATGATTGAAAGCAGTCATTGGCGTGTCATGTTTGAAAGATTAAGGCCAGCTAGAAATATTTTTTTCAATCAACCATCGGTAATGCTGTATGTACTGCTCAGTAATTGTATTCAATAAGGTAAGTACACCAATTATGTTATATAACAAAAACCTCGTGTTAATGAATGACTGATTACGATGAGGAGGTATTGGGATTCTCGTGGTGCCAAAGGTAAACGATTGTAGAATGGTATTTATTGTTGTATACTGGTATAGCCATTTACAATTGATTGTATAACTCGGTACGGGTCACAGATACATTGTACGGTTGATAATCAGTGCAATATGCATTACTTGTTATCAGATCATCTCTTAAGCTGGAAAGTTCTCCCACATCATGTAACCGGCGACAGTGACTATACAGGTTGATTCAAAGAATATAGTTGCAAACTGTGGATAAAATTTAATGACCTTGCTCGGTAGACTTTGACTTATATTAAATATTATATAAGTGTTCAAAATTACTGTAAATAGTGAACAATGTCCAGATTATTGCAATACATAGATTATAAAAACCTAATTATTGACTCACTAAAGAAACAAATGACATGCATATCGAGATATGAAAATACGTGTATTAGAATATATCTACTTAAGGTATATTCTGTATGTCGCTTTAAAATACAAGATAATGCAGATAAAATGTCTTAAAAGGTACGTTCTGTATGTATAATTGATAGGCATTTATTGCTATGTTATAGCGGTATATATTATAGTGTCAGACTGTGTTGACTGCATATCAATATTAACACCACATTCAAGCTATCATATTTATCTCAGTTCCGTGTCAAGTATCGTCATTTTGAATTTAATTTGACAAAACTGAAGCAATTAGGTTGTTTAGAATATGAATCATAATTCTCAAACAATAATGTTGCTTAAATTATATTTTGACAAAATATTATAAGTACATGTAAGGGCAAGTTTTGTTGAGAATTTTACCGTATTGGATTTAGACTCAACTCTGTCAACTCAATAATGGCATTTAAACTTATGACGTCTGGTTACTTTCAAGTTCAATATCCGATGTTTAAACACCTACAACTTAATCAATTTTAAAATGAGTATTGAACAGTACTTCAAACTAAATGGTCATAGAATTGACGTATATATAAATTTCGAAATATTGAAAACAAACATTATGCTGCTTGGAACGGATTTTGTTAGTGGACACGCGAACATTAAGTAGTTTCTTACGGCAGAATGTTGGCTGCCATAACTAATTGGATAACTCGTTATGATTGGCGTTTTCACTTAATTAGTGACTTAATTAGTGGTTGCCCAGATAACATTCGCGTATTGATAGTCATTGGAATGTCAAATAACTAGCACACAAATCTGTTCGATCTGACCACTTACTTATGTGACAATGTATTTTTTTAAATTTAATTTTAACGAATAAAATTGTTTTCTTGTGGCAGTTCCGGGCACCATCGTGGCTGTTATTTAGTTAAGATATTTATCATGCAGTAGAAAAACTGAGAACACTGACTAAATAACCAGCTACTCACCAGATATTTATCTAGCTAACGCGATCCGTTTGAGTCCATTGTCTGACTATCTTGCGACAGAAGTAGGCCACCATAGTTTAGAATAATTCACTTCGTGACAACTCTCGATGGATAAATGGTATAATTTTCTCTATGATTATCTCCCTTTGCAGTACCTAAGATGTAATTGCTTCTCTCGATCAATATATATATATCTTTATATACTGTCCTAGATTGAGAATCGGTGTGGACACAGTAATATTTAAGGGTTAATGTTGACATGTACCGTCTAACCAAACATTTACTTCTGGTTTGTATCATTTTATTAACGATAACGATTAAGTACAAAGTGAACAAACTTTCAACCTATTGGCAATTTATGGACAATATCATGTGTATCAAAGTAATATTATGCTCATTTTTTGTTCATTTGTTTACCCAAACAGACATGGAAAATATATTTCCTATAGTTAAAACATCAATAAACAAAGAATGAACTCATAATGTATTGATCCATATTTGTTGCAGAAAGATGTTTGTACATCATAAAAAAAATTAAACTTCCATTTTTTTAACAATCAGGCTATTTTACAAGTTTTGTCTGTTAGTAATATGGTAAAAACGATATTTTCAATCGGTTATACATGTACATTGCAATGGTTCTTATTAGAGATGATTTAGCCAATGTAACAACAATACTGGATGAAACATATTCCAACATTTTATGTTCAGATGAGCCAGACACATCTTTAATTTTACATCCATTGTGAAACACGTCATAACAACTTATACCGATCACTTTCGATGACGCCTGGATTACTCGCGCTTAATGTGGTGTAAGCGGAACAATTTCGCCACAGGCGGGAATGGAACTCCCGGAGACAGACGCTGCATCCTCCGACCACGATGTCGCCCAAAGATTCCATCTAATTGATACGCAAACTACCCTTCTCCAAACGTTGATTCATTTATGACGCTTAAATTTATGTATACGTTCATTTTTAACAGAATCACTAGTATAAAGTATAAAGTCTGCAGCAACCGTAAAATGTCAAATCGCCGTCTATGTCTTAATACCATCTGCCGCTATGTGTCGCATCTTTAACGTTCATGTTGCTTTGCGGTTTATCTGACTTCTTACTATATGTCCGTCTGTTTGATGTATAACTGTTCACTCAAACACTGATGATATTAAGCTCTTGCAAAATTTCAAAATACTCGCATATAACTTGTCTTTATGACTACTGTTGATTATGTTGGTGCCGAAAATTACCAAAATCCTCCGGATATAACCGAAAATCCCCGGAAAGTACCGATAACTTCCGGAAATAACCGTAAATAAACGGAAATTACAACGAATTCAAGTATGATTCTGATCGCAAATTAGTAGAGCTACTTCCAAAAATTCGAAAGGATCTATTGCCATTACATAGGATCAAACTCAATCGTCTAGAATGCTTAACCAATGTCATTACTACGAAAATCCTCTAATGTATGTTAGGCGGAGCTCTATGTGGCAAAAATCAACATTTTGTGCAGTCAAAAAATAGTTCTCGTAAAACGGATTTAACTTCAATAACTTCGATAAATTCCCATAAGAAATGGATTATCATTGTCATTTCTAGTTAAAAACTCACATATTTCAGTTTTCATATAGCTTAAATATGTGATATTCGAATGGTATTTCCGAAAGTAGTGCCTTGCGAACAACCGAGGCACTGGCCGTAGTTGGCCGAGGTTTTCCAAATGGTTCAGGTACCGTTGAATGACGCATCGTCGATTAATATCGCATCTAACGTTATACAATATAAATGTTGAATTTTAGCACAATATGCTTCGCCTAACATTCACTAGAGGATGTTCGTAGAGTAAGGAAGTGGTACAGACATATCCGAGAGCTGCACCAGAACGTCCACATAATGATGAAAGCTTACCTCAAATGCAGAAAAGACATCATCAACATCAGTTTCGCAAAGATCCTGTGTTTTTCTTGATATGTGGTCCGGAGCACTAGTGCAAGTATTCGAATTCGACACAGAGTTCATTGTGCATATACTTTATAATTCACTACGCAGACAAACGATTGATGCAAAAAATAAACACTAAAGCACTATAGTCAAGCAATTTATACCGAAATGACTTGAGCATTCTCAGCCTAGAAACGACGTTAAGGTTCTAATATTGTAAGAGGATCAACATTCCTGAAGGCATAAACAAGCGTCATTGACTTTGGAATCAAATCGATGTAATCGAATAGTTTATTCTTGCTATATATGCAATCATAATGTTCAAGAAAGTTTGGACGAAAAGAATACTAAAATGTATCGCAATATTTGGATCATGTGATTATTGCTGCTTGTCTATCACAAGTGTGCAAAGAACAATAGTAATTATATAATATTATTTTACCCACCTCAAGATCAACGATTTCATTGGTATGTTTGTCCCGTACTTCAACTGTGTGTAGCTCACGGATTTTTCTGATGCAGGGATTGTGTGCCCTATTGAGGAATGAATTTCTGTCGAACCTTCGATTGTTCTGTCTCGAAACCCCATATGAACACAGTGTGGTGGGTCTCCTTACTTCTGTCATCCCATGTGGCGAATGAGATTGTCGTTTCTTGGCAACAGAGTTGGTCCGTACCATCACATTGCGTGCTGACAACATTGTCGTTTTATTTTCTACTTTAGCTTCAAATGTAACTTTAAAACATTGTAAGTGCTCTATGTTCTATGTTCACTAAACGTTGTACGTGATAAAGAGCGTTGATTCATAAACGTCACGAACAGAGGTGCGTTTTGTAGAGGTAGGGGAAGTAAGCGAGAAAAGTTAGCCAATGTAGAAAAGGTAGATGTCTAAAAAACTCTTAAACGCTTCGCGAACTACAAAATGACGCGCGCCAGACCAGACGACACTGTTTCGCATGGACGCCATTTTGTTTAGCAAAGCTAGCACTGTCAGATCACGCAATCTATCTTTAGATAGGTGCTACTTTTCCTACGTTTAAGAAACGACACCGCTATTTTCCCTACGTAGCGCCAGGTAGAATTCTATTTTTCCTACCTCTAAAAACGCACATCGGATTGGGTCTACTCTGACGTGTCCGGGAAGTCGTTGACGAGGTAACACAAACTCACGCCGCTTTTAAACAAATATATATTTCCGCTTTTGAATTGTGTTTATATCCTTGCGAGATAGTAAACTTTTCAAACATATTTACAGTTTTCCTCACGAAAATTTCAAACATAACAAGAATTCATTGAAAACCCTCGTATTATTAATCAGCTGGAGAAATAACTGTATCATCTCAACAACTTATTTTACTCGAAATGAGTTTTTACCATGTGTGTCCTTTCTATAAAACGATCGTTTGCCTACCCTTGTTCAATTTCATTCAACACACATAGATATCTCATCTCGATAAGCCACTTAAATTCACTTTCCAAACTTTGCGTTCTGTCTTCAAAACTTTGGCTGTAACATTTTCCTTTCTAATCTTGAAACTACTAACAAATGCATATTGGAGATCTCCTGTCTTTATGTAACCAAATAACAGCTGCTTGCTAGGGTAGTTCGTAAGTCAACGAAACCTCATCGTATATAGTTTATTGTATTAATCTCAGCACTAGCATCAGTCTGTTATCCTAAGATCAAAGCACTGTGAGTACTTTTTGGAGCGGACAATCATTTGTGTTTGGAGCGTAGTCTCAGAAGTCCTAATACTTGTGAAAAACATATGAGGGCCTAAATGAATCCGAATCAATTAAATGTTTGTTAAATGTGGACTTTTATTACACTCAACAACTGCGAAATTAATTTTAGTAAATGTTCGACCTAGCTAAGAGGTACCATAAAAGGAACCAACATTTATTGCTGATGTCCATGTTGAATGAGTATGAGCATTGAAATGAAAACATATTGAAATACTATTGGTGAAAGAAATATGCGTTGACTAGTTTGATATTGTCTAAGGTTAATAAACGTTATTGTTAACAACTACGACGACCATAACAACAAGAAATATCTTGAAAAAAGATGGTCGGCGTAATTTGAAGGTTAAGCTTTGTTGTGCAACACAAAATATGCCGAGATGTTACGATTGCTGGTCACTCAAAATCCAAAATAAAATGGATTTCGGTAAATTCACCGAAATTCAGTGGATTTTGGAAAGGTAACACACCCTTTATCGAAAGGTTAACCAATCCGCGTCAATGTTACAAATGTTGTTCGGTTGAAGAGAAATTACATAGGTGTTTAACGTAAGATTTGATTGGTTTACACAACACTGATATGCAAATAGAAAATCCATGTTAGTACGGATGCGCCGGAAAACAGTAGTCGTCTTTAGACAGATCATATATACTAAGAAAGATTACGGGTACAGGAAGCATTAACATGTAAAAAAACGAATATATTGTGCCATAAGAATTTCATTGTTCTTTGCATTATTTATAACCTGTGATTTTTTCGAGAACATTTCGTCAAACATTCGTCATAAATGTGTATATTATCGAGTTGAATGACTATTTCTTACAATTGTGATTGAAATAGAAATAATGAAGGCTGTCTTTGGAAGACGATATATGTACTTAAAACAAACATGTTCCAATGATGGCCCAATAAACTACACGCTAAGATAAGCCACGCGGCATTATAACATATCTTTCATGCCACGATAACAGTCGTTATGCTATAAAGAGTATTCTTCATCACTCGTTTATGAGCAATCTAATTAATTTCTATGTCCTAATATAACATATTATAGGAAATTTACTGCCGACAAGTAATTAAATAACTGTCCCATTAATAGATAATGAACTCAGTTATTTCTGTCCACGGTCTCAGTAAGGACGTCTGTGTACATGTATGCGCTTGTAAGCAGTATTTGTAATATATTTGTAACACTGATGTAGGAAAGAAATGACATAACTTTTCCACGAGTTCTTGTCTCTCCCACCACCCCCACCCCCCACCCCCCCCCCCCCTCCAGGGCGTGTATTCCTATAGGCCGTGCTGGCCGCTGTCTACATTTTTTTCGAAAATTCGCCAAAACTGCAATAAGATATTTAATGTTTGTTTTCATGATATTGTAAGCATATTTACCGGAACGAAATATACACCAAAACGCATCTCTGACGATCAAGCTACAGACATTTTACGGGGGGTCATGCAGCCGAACACCCTAGGCCTACACATCAATTTCAGCTAACCCATGCCACTGCCCTCGTAAAACTGTTAAAGGACTAAACATTCGCGGAAAGGGTTCTCACATATCCACCAGAATAACGTGATCGCAACGTCATTTAACAAAATGACATCACCTTTGCTGACGTCACCAACAACATCCTGTTATTCGTTCAGTCTTCTGAAAAGGCAATCTCTACGCAGTGGCCTCCCTTTACAAAATAAACTTGTAAACAATTTAACCGTTCTCTGTTACTTCTGATTTTTTTCGACGTAGCCGTACAAGATCTAACATGGTTTTACTTTTTGCATATCAGTGTTGTGTAAACCAATCAAATCTTACGTTAACTAGCAAGGCAATTTCTTTTCAACCGAAGAACGTTTGTAACATTGACGCAGATTGGTTAGCCTTGCGATAAAAGGTAGGCCTACGTTACCTTACCGAAATCCACTGAATTTAGGTGAATTTACCGAAATTCATTTTGGATCTGGAGTGACCAGCAGTCGTAACATCTCAGCAATTGTTTGTGTTGCACATCAAATCTGAACCTTCAAATCTCGCCGAGCATCTTTTTTCAAGATATTTCTTGTTATATGTTGATGTTATATTAGATTTTGATATTGTTCTGGTTATATTAGAATGGAATGATGCTATTGTTGGTGGTTAATGATGTATCTGGCCCATCTAACCTAAAACTGTTTAATTAACTCATCCAGTATTGCAGTTACAGAGTCTAAAACATCATTTATAAGGACCATTGTCATGTACGAGCGTATAACCGTTTAAAATAATCTTGTTTAATCATATTACTAATAGACAAAACTATTTTTAAAAAAACGCTTGTTAAAAAGACTTTTTTTAATTTATCATAATACAAATGACTTATTTTGTCACTGAATACAGAGGAATACATTGCGCTGCTAAACACAACAAGTTCAGAATATATTCTTGTTGCACTGTCAAATATTAGTGAAGAAACAAGCCATCAATATTGTTCATATAGTCGTTCTTTTTTACATTCACCCACAGGGAATATTACCTCAAATGCACACGTATATACGAGGGTCATGCAAAAAGTTCTGTCACTAATGGGCTTCCGTAGTTTTATCCCATGTATTTTTTAAAACGCTTCATTGCACTTGAATGGTGTGTCCAATAGCTAACGATATCCGTTTATTTTGTGCAAATTGCTTTTCAAATGACCGAGTTATTTCAAATTGAAATACATGCAGTCATATACACTGACCAATTTACTTTTCACATTGTAAAATGGACGAAAAGACTGAAATTCGTAGCTGTATTAAATGCTGCATTAAGCTTGATATAGATATTTGATGAATTGTGTGGTATATATGGACCTCAGGCCATTTCAATGCGCACAGTTTTTAGGTGGGTTAAAGCTTTTAAAGCTGGGAAATTATCTGTCGAAGATGATACCCGTTCTTGTAGGCCTAAAACCTCTGTTTCCAAGGCAAACATCGCTGCTGTAAAAGTTGTGGTCGAACAGGATGCGCGATTGTCGGTGAAAGATATAGCCTTGTCCATCTGGTCATACAGTCACTGGACGATTCTACAAGAACTCTGTACTGAAGAAAGTGAAAGAGTTTTACAATAAGAAACGTCTAAGCAAAGGATGGTCAGGAGTCCATCTTATACACGACAACGCCTCCTCTCACAAGTGCGAGGTTGTTAAGTCTTTTTTGGCTTCTGAAAAGGTGGAAGTTGTAAACCATCCGCCTTATTCACCTGACATGAGTCCCTGTCACTTTTTTTTAATTCCAAGGCTTAAGAAAATGCTTTCTGGAAAGAAATATAAGTCCAGAAGTTCTCCTGGCAGCGCCATTTATCAGTGTCTCCAACAGATACCAAAAGAAGACTATTTATCTGCTTTTCGCGATTGGGTAAAAAGGTTACAAAAATGTGTTTCGGTAAAGGGGGAATACTTTGAAGGTTTGTAATAAAAATAGTTTTGATAAAACTTAGCACTTAAGAAATCCGAACCCAGTGACAGAACTTTTTGCATGACCCTCGTACTACATATAAAACACACATTTTTTTATTTGAGATATTTTTTGTAACGCTTCATTTTATTGTAGATTGACACTCATTATATATGAAAACAGCTGTTGATTGAAATGTAGGTATCAGTTGCTTACTACACATAAAATAATGTCGTGTCCAGTTTTTTTCTTGTGTCCATATATAAGTACACGAAATGCCAATTTTTAATGTATTAAGAATACAGTCGACTCTCGTTATGACGAACTCGACGTAACGAAAAACTTCGAGACAAAAATTCGTCTTAACCGACAGAAATTCATATAGACAAAGAAGGATAAAATCGGGACTTTTGAAAAACTTCGAGGTAACGGAAAATTCGTCTTAAGCGAGTTCGTCATAACGAGAGTCGACTGTACATTAAGTCTTAGTGTAGACTTTGGTTTGCAATAATGCGTTTCCTGGTCGCGAGAGGAACATTAATTGTGATTAATAATTAGGTCAGTTGTTATTCATACGTTTTGATTATTTCGCGCCATCTTGAAAACAACACATCGTCACTAATTGTCCAAAGCTTATGCAGCAATGACCAGCCTCGTTTTGATGTTGTTAACAAATACGTATTTTCCGGTTGCTGGCCATACGAATGAGCTCCGTAAACAAGCGACTGGCATAATCTCGCGCAGACGATAATTCTCAACGACTGAAATTCACTCTCATTAAGATCACACAATTTTAGATATCCAGCTAAAATATGACCCCCGACATCTAACTGTCCTTCGTCAGGACAATCAATGGACATGTACGATATTGATATTGCAATATCCATGACAGCATACGATTTTGTGACGTCAGAGAAATCAAGCAACGCGGCAACGTCATGGACTCGCTGGTCAGCAGGTAAACTATCTTGATTAGGACATTCCATCATGATTAAGTTCTGTTCGTTTACATCTCCATGTACCATTGCTTAAAATACAAAATATGAAATATTTACTGGAACACCAAACCGACTGCGTTATGTGTGTCGTAGATAAAAGCTTATCAAAAATAATCATTATAAGACCGCCTTTAATTTGAACTACAATGTATTTCGTGTAATGTAATCTTATGCAATTCGATGTGTCGTTTTCAGATACATTCGGACCTCGTTCATTCGAATTAATCGGGTCCGAAAATTTATTTCGAATAATACATGGTATAGCCCATTTCAATTCGACGTACATAAGAATATACATCGGGACAAGAAATGTATTCCGAGTATTCTGATAGAAGGTAACCGAATGAGGTCCGACAGTATAAGCATAAAGATATGTGATATTTTACACTGCAAAGGGTCGACCACCAAACATGTAGTGTATTGCAGTATAGCTGGGCCCTTAATAACTACGAGTACTCCCTTTCCCGGGAACGGAAGGATGGCGTCTGAAAGTTGTAGTTTTTGTCGTGCCCTTAAAAATGTATCTTCATCGTTTGGCTTCATATAAATCATCGAGTATATATATGTGTGGATGCATGGGTCTATTGTTTTGATATATCTATTTCCTTCATGCAGTATCCGTCGCATGTCAGGTTCATATGACGAGACATTGATCCTTACTGTTCATTATTTGTTTAGGAATTGTTTTTATCATGAATGTAAACGGGCAGCCATTATTCCTCTACGTACTTTAGCGTCACGCTAAAGAGTATGCGGTTTTGTAAGTTTGAATTTAATTGGAAGAGTTTCGTCATGAATAAAACAGTAACATATAAAGATTTAATCATCGCACAATTACTGAATTCAGTGAACACCCAATCAGGGGTTTGCTTATTTCGTTTTACGCCGTTCCTCGACAGCAATGCAGTTAGATACGGCGGTCAGTTGACCCAACAAGTACTTACTAACCTGCTCCTCTGCAAGCAACGAACAACGTCCCCACATAAGTCAGAGTTCAGAAGCCATATCGTCGTGGAAGAACATACGCTACGCCTCGTCCGGGGTTCGAATCCACGACCTTTAGATTAGCGGTTGAGTCCTCTACCGACTAAGCTAACCGGGCGGACCTCAATCAGAGAATTTGATGATTGTTATACCTGTAATGTCTTTATCTCTATATTCTATTACAACATTACTTTCAAATTACCTTTTGTGAAGTTAACGTATTTAGGAACAACTTGGCTTTCATACGCTGCTATAACTTCCTGAACAACACGCACGTCATCATTGTTTGTCACTGCTTTAACAAAATCTTGCATGGCTGATACCTTCGTTAGACTCCATAAATGAGTATGGTCGTCGAAAAAGCTGTGGTAGAACCCCTGAAGGATTGTTTATATGGACCGATTTTGATAATAGGTTACAAAGTAAAATATAAACGATTTCTACAGAGTGTTTGGCCTAGGGCTTTAGCCCAATGCCATAGTATCTATGCAACATTAAACATTTCATGGAATACCAAAATTAACAAAATCGGAATTCCACTTTTTATAGCAATTCCAATATTAAGAAGAAAATGTAAACGTAAACTACAAAAAAAAAATGGTGACGTCGCCTCAAAGACGCCTTACTCAAATGTACATTACTTCTTAAAAATTCGTCTCTTCTTCAAATGGAAAAAACCTATTATGCAACACATATAAACATGTTCACGTATATTTACAATGTAATTCTATAAATCCTAATTAAGCCACATAAACAGCCCAGAGAAAGCTTAGTGTCTGACGCCAAAATTGTTTAGGAAATTCTTGACGTCATAACCAACGTCACTATTACAGGTTTCGTCATTGAAGCGCTCAAATATAAAATGGTCAGTTTGCAGATCCAAATTTGATATGGTCTGTACATGAACAAAAACCATTTAGTTGTAGTCTCACGTAGACAATGGATTACATTCAATACTTAAAATTCGCTTGAAACATTCGTACAGTGTCATGCATCTACATCTAATTTTCAAACCATTATGTACGCGAATTAGGACTTACCCTCATTGCTTGACGAAGTTGGCCGACACATTTTCCAATGTTGTAAAATGATGCAGGAATGTAGGGTGTGTTTGCAAAGATGGTACCGGGAATGTAAGTCACCAGTCTGGTGAGGTACGGTCCGTATTTTTTACCTGTAAAATGATTCGTAAACAAAATGTTATATGTGTTGACAAAACAATGCTCAGAAGTTTTTGTCATGATGAAACTCATGTTCAATAATCATTCCCCACTCCCGGGGTCTATTGAAAATCCGGCCAAGGTCTATTTCCCCGGACCCGAAATCATTCGGCGTGTTTAATTCTCACCTGCCGGTAATCGTCTTCTGTCTCCCGGGCCAAAACATTGATAAGGGCATCAAGAAGTCACCTCTGATATTTCGTTAATCTATAGTATTTTTTTATATATTGTATAAGTACGAACCAGATTCGGTGTCTGTGAAGGTTTCCATGCTCCAAGCATTGCCTTCTTTGTTCACGAGAGGAATTTGTGTAAGAATCCCACGCTCCCGGACATGACTGCACAATGCATTTTGAGCTTCTAAAATAGAAATATAAAGGGATTATTGTTCTGTCATGTTTTACTGCCGACTGGTTCCCGGCAGATTGTTAATAGTCACGTATAGTGATGAATAATCGAAAAAAAATATAATCGATTATTGGATTGGGTTGGAAAACTCATAATCGATAATCGAATCGGAAATAATCGAAATAGTTTTGTTTAGGAAAAATGTAATGCTGACAGTCAAGTTGATTTATACAAGTTTTTTTATCTCTTTGTAACTACATCTAACATCTATGGGGTTTTACATTAGTTACTCTTCATAATTATCTTTCATATCATAAGAACATTTTAACATTCAATAAATGTATTTTGTTTCTGTATGTGTAGCTCGTATATTTGTATTTAACTGAATAAATTGACAACAATTAAATATTATTTTCTATTTACAGATTAGTACACGTTTGGATGTTAATAAAGATCAAAAATCCTAGGTGCGCTTTTCCCTCCTAAGTACACTTTTCGCACCTAAGCCAATTAAAGCATGTTTTGTAACATGAATTTAAAAAACAAGGTTCAACCAAATTTTAGTTTAATCTTAAAGAATATGAAATATTAAAGATAGTTACACTTCAAAATGTTTGAAACATATTGAGCAAACATGACTTATTCCTTCCAGAAAGTTTCGCTCCTATCTTTTCATACTTAGGATTTTTGATGAAACGCAGCCTAGATCTATAGCTTGAAGAAATAGATAAACATAATTTACAGATGTCAAAAAAGTCAAAATTTCCGATTGTACTCAATTATTGTAGTTTATAATCGATTGTCTCCGATGCCGGATGACTAGCGACGATTTTTCGATTATTTTTGATAATCACGCCATCGCTATTCACGTGCACTCTGTCTGGTAGGCGGCAATTACAGAACGGAAGTAGTTGTGTCCCCTTCTTCGTTGGACTCTGCGTTGGATTCAGGAAGTAAGAAAGTGAGATTCCGTTGCAAAATTTGTGATTCGCTTGTTATGGTGAATTATTTTATCTAAATGTGAAGTTTTGTTAGTGCGTGATAAATAGTTAAACAGTAGCAAAATGCCCATATGAGGTAAAAGGCCTAGGATCTGAACGTAAAAAACACATATCATTTTCTTAATAAGGCAAAACTACGTCACGGCAGGTCATTCCATTTTGTCAAGAACAAACTGTACTTATATTCACATTCGCATATTCTATCAACAAAGTAATTTTCATCTTCTATACACTTAAGTAAATCCGCCTGGACCACACATACGTTGTCAAATGTCGCAACTTCCTCTATCTTCAAACTACGCGCGTCTTTGACGTCACGTGACTCAAACATTCTGACGTCAATAATGCTGTCATCTTCATACTTTCTAAAATTATCGTCAAAGAATATGTGATGTACATTGCTATCAAATGGATCAATGATAATAGGCTTAGAAGTTCTGTAATGGTATGAGTGCTCCAGCCAATAATGCACGTCGTCTCTAAAACCGGATATTCCATTCTTTTGCGACAGCATGTCGTAAATCGCCCTGTCACCAATAAACGCTTTTTGCAAGCTTCCGTCTGACTCACAAACTGATGTGAACACAGTTGGTTCATTCGAGCTTCTTCGCACAATTCCGACATGATTCTCAATTTTTAAGTTTAAACATTTTGTGTAATCCGGATGATTACCTTTAAGTCCAAACTCTAAACTCTTTATCACATTAGGCGCGTCCAAACCAAACGTTCTGAACACTATAGCAAATTCTCTTTCGGTTTCAACCAAGTGATGAATACACCTGTACAGAGCAGGGACGACGTAATGATAGTGTTGTCCGTCCAGTCCGGACATTGTCAGTATGCTGTGAGTACCATGTACAAAATCGTGACGCCATTTTAACAAATCTAAATGATACTGGTGGGTGGGCTTGAACATTTGACCGATCTCACTATGAACAAAATCTCCTGTCGCAAGTCTGAGTGCCGTGCGGTCGTCGGCATTCTTCACAGATTTCCTCTCAAGAAATTTGTAGTACGTAATCACGTCGTCTGCTGGTGGAGTGAGCGATATTTGGTCAGAATACGAAATCCATTCCCCGTCTGGTCCCTCATGACCCCATACGACCCCAGGAAGGAAGCTGTTGAGGGCCTGTTCAACCGATACGTTGGTAACTGAATCTGCGACGAGCACTGTGTTCCGGATGTCAAAATGCAACACCAACTTCCTGTTCCGGTGAACGGATAACACACCGTTGTTCACGGTGTTGCTAAGCGCATCTATGGGTAGTTTATTCGCTTCGTCCGTTTCTAAGTCATTTTTATCTTCATGCTTCATTGTTGCACTGAATTCATTTCTTTCAGAATGTGCAAACCTGTTCGCACTATGTTGCTTTTATACATGCTTCAAAATATATCAGACCACAATAATGTGTACGCTCTAATAAATGGTGCAGAATATAATGCGAGTAAAACCCTGCACAAATGAGATTTTTCACTAACATTAATGTAATCATAAACTGGAGCGAAAAAAAAACGCGACGATTGTTATTTTCACTTCGCCGTTAATTTACGTATCGTATCTTGAGTGCCCTTCTTCAAGCCGCGTAAAGCGACCAATACAACAAGATGTTTTCCATGTTCCGTGTCCCATTGCATTGTGGTTACTTAGGTCGCACATGCTATTTGTAACCAGACCCCGATCTTCCGAAGTATCTCTGACCGGAATCTCAACTCAATACTGAGATTGTGCTCAAATCAGAGGCTGAGTTTGGGACAAATCTCAGTTTGAATCACTGGACTTTTCTTGAGGAGCAAGTAGTTTGTTTTTCGTTTTCTAATACTAATTTTGAATCCGGTCTAAGATGAGAAAAATCTTAACGATTTGAGACAATATTTGAGCTGAGATTTTGCTCAGATTGAGATGCTTAGCGTGATCGGGGTCTGAATAACTTCAGCGCTTAACTATCCAAAAAATGTCTAAATATCTCAAGTGAATGCATGCATTCCACAGATCAAATATTTCAGAAAAATTGGTTACGTTAACTGTACGTGACTGGATTTTTATTTGTCGTGCCTACGACTTACTAACTCGTTCCCATGAAATACTATCTCGTAGCCACGACTTAATTATCACGTTCCCACGACCTAATTATCTCGTGGCCACGACTTACTAACTCGTTCCCATGAAATACTATCTCGTAGCCACAACTTAATTATCACGTTCCCACGACTTACTAACTCGTTCCCATGAAATACTATCTCGTGGCCACGACTTAATTATCACGTTCCCACGACATAATTATCTCGTGGCCACGACTTAATTATCACGTTCCCACGACATAATTATCTCGTGGCCACGACTTAATTATCACGTTCCCACGACATAATTATCTCGTGGCCACGACTTACTAACTCGTTCCCATACTAAGTCGTTGGAACGAGACAAAACTATTTTCACACATGTCACTTCTATGCCACCGTACAAACCGATGGAAACAAGCACACTTGTATCTACTGTGAAAATGCAAGGAGACGCTAGAATTTTGTTTATAATGTCGTGTTTCTTTTTCACGTCAGTTTCTAATTAAATGCCAGAGACTCAGGGTGGATTATAGCATCAGCATGAAAACATTACGGTTAATAAAATGCATGTGATACAATGTAATTTAATAAAACTTACGCGAACTTGGAACTAAACGCAATACAGTAAAACCTCAATATGACCACCATTTGTACCCTTGACAACTGGTCTTCTTATTGAGGTGGTCTTGATATTGAGGTTGAATAAAGAGCAAAGTAGTAAAAATGGACTTGAAAATAGTGGTCTTAATATTGAGGTGGTCTTAATATTGAGGTGGTCTTTAAGTGAGATTTTACGGTACTTAGGATATAACTCAAGTATTCATTTTTATGTGTTAAATGTTATGCCTACACCAAACGCTATACATGTATTCTATAACAAAATGCATTTCCCATACAAACACTTAAAGATATGACGATTTCGAATAAAAGTGAAGTGCAGAAAGTATGAGCATAAATCATTCTAACTGTGATAGAAGCGATGTATTATAATGCGTTTTACAAGAAAATTCTTTTCTCGCAGGATGACGTACGTGGTTTGTCAGAACCCAATTAATCGGGTCCGAAATTTTATTTCGAATAATACATGGTTTCGAATAGGCCATTTCAATCCGACCTGCATATGGAGATAAATCGGGACCTGATATTTATTTCGGATGATACCGAGTATGTATTCGGATAAAAGGTTGTCGAATAAACGAGGTCCGACTGTACAATACATAGTTACCCCCCTTGTTCCCACATCTACAATATTTACCTCCCTTGTTCTCAATTGTCGGTCATTTTGATAGGCAAATTTCCTTAAAGTGGTTGTCACATGCAAATTCTCTTGGTATTTCTCAATTATCACATATTTGGAAGTTACTCCTATATGGGCTTATCAGTTTTGCCTATCAAAATGGCCGACAGTTAAGAACAAGGGAGGTAAATATTGTAAATGTGGGAACTATGTATACAATTATGTTGTTTGACCGGTACCATCTCACTTACCTATGATTACTGGTTGTGAGGACTGTAAATGGTTTAGGACTTTCAATACGTATCCATCTTTACGCACAGCTTGAATATTGTTGTTGTCCCAAATGTCACTAACATGTACTTGAAAATTAATATCATCGTAGCTTGGAAGTTCCTTGATTGCAGTGACCTGGAAATGATTATATTTACCTTGTTATGTTTATATACTTCATAAAACAACAGCTAAGGAATACACAGGAAAGTATGGTGGCATATTTCTGCCACCAGTTAACTACTTAATTTACTAGAAAATTATCTGGTTATCACGTTGTCAGACAATTCTTCGTGTTAAGATATTTATCTGGTATGAAAATTTATCACGATATTTATCTAGTTAACCACATAATTTTCTAGTTAATTAATTAGTTAACTGGTGGAAGATAATACTGATCGTGGCTATTTTCCGAAGATACTAAATTTATCCAAAATCTCCAAACAACAATAGCAGAAATCCTAACAATCGGTATTTGATATCTACGAAAGCCTATCAGGGCTACAGATAAACACGCACAAATTATTCAAAACTCCTAAATTAGAACGCCGTTTTCGCGAAATTGTACGCTTTCTGAAACTTTTGAGAGTCGTTTAAAGGCCTTTTCGTCGATTTTACTTGAGTAACTTCGAGTACCTCCAAGCATAATATTCTAAATTGGATACAAACGCAAGATATTTAAAGTAGGCAACTTCGTGCTTCTGTTCCAATGGAGCTTTTTAAATTTTATTTATTCCTTTAAGAAATTAACAAAGATATAACTAACGGACGTCTTAACTACTCGTGTGTTCTTAAATAATCGAGTAATTCCTTCTACCAAAGACTAGCGTAGCGTTGAACAACGGCATACTGACTGTGTTCAAAATGATGGACATACGTATTCTGCTAAAAAGATAAAAAATATTACTAACCTTTAAACCATAAAGTCGTTCAACAACCTCTGGAACAATTGTCTTTGGAAACCTTGTCTTAATTTCCTCGTCCGGGTCCTGAATCTTGATCTTCCCATCTTCAGCATTGCCACTATCACCGTCCTGCATTTTGATCTGGAACAGACAAAACTGGATAACCAAGTGGGACTCAATGAAATACTTCAAATAAGATGCTTCAAAAACGCCCATCCCGCTTTAGGTCAAGATTGGCAGAAATCAACAAGGTTTCACCAATCATTTATGTTTGCGTATTGTATATTTTTGCCTTTTTTAATTGTTTACTTGCATACAGAAAAACCTCACTTAAAGACCACCTCAATAATAAGACCACCTCAATAATAAGACCACATCAAAATAAAGAACACAATTTTCAAGTCCATTTTCACTATTTTGCTCTTTATTCAATCTCAATACTAAGACCACCTCAATAAGAAGACAAGTTTTCAATGGTCCAAAGAGTGGTCTTATTATTGAGGTATTACTGCATATTGTTCATGGCATTTCCTGCTCGATGTGCGTAGTAAATATAGACAGGTGCATTGAAGGAAGGGCAGAATTCTTTTATAAAAAGGGCATGTTGCTTTAAAAAGGCAGGGTGATTTAAAAAGGGCATGTTGCTTTAAAAAGGCAGGGTGATTTAAAAAGGGCATGTTGCTTTAAAAAAGGGCATGTTGCATCAAAAACGGGCATGTTGCTTTAAAAAAGGGCATGTTGATTTGAAAAAGGGCATAGTGATTTGAAAAAGTACATGTTGCTTTAAAAAAGGGCATGTTGCTTTAAAAAAGGGCATGTTGCTTTAAAAAAGGACATGTTGCATTAAATAAGGGGCATGTTGCTTAAAAAAGGGCATGGTGATTTGAAAAAGGGCAGGGTGATTTGAAAAAGGGCAGGGTGACGCACTTGGCTGTTCATACGTTGCTGGAGCGCTGTTGGTGATATAGCGGTCCTGACCACACATCATAACACGTATACAAACATACACCACAAGGTAAATCTTCAGTTGCCCGTTATCGTGGCTTAAGATATCAACGGACAAGATTACTTAATCTCACACTTTAAGACCTATTGACCCAAGAGCAATAGAGTTTTAATCTACGGACCAAGATATTTATCAGATTAATTGTATTGAAATTTAAACTCATAATGCTTCCGTACAAACTTATACAACATGCTTTTCGTTATGATAAAGTTGAGAGACACGTTAATAGTTATGAGTTATCAGTTAATTGTTAAAAGTTAAAACTTCATACTATATAGTTAAAACTTAAAAGTTAATACTAAATAGTTAAAACTTAAAAGTTAATACTAATACATTTTTGTGTTGTACTTAAAACTTAAACGTTAATATTTAATACTCGTGTGAAATATTTGTAGTACATGTATGCCACAAGAACTTGCACCATAGATGCCTACTAAGGTAAATATTTATATCATTACATTCAAACCTTTATATTTATATCTTGCAAAATGTGATAGACGTCCTTAAAACCGTTTTTAGTTGCTACATGTACGAGGTAAGATAGGGTCAAGTCATGAGGGCCTATATGACATTTGAAACGAAATTGACTCGGTATACGCACATTAGATAACTTTACTACACAGCTAATAGCTGTTTCATTGTGTGTGTTGTTTAATTATTGTAGATGAAAATGCTTGATATATCAATAATATTTCCCATCATCACAGTTTTCAAACTACACTAAAACCTCAATAATAAGACCACCCTTGGGACCCGTGAACACTGGTCTTAATTACAAGGTGGTCATAATATCGAGGTTGAATAAAGAACGGAACAGTCAAAATGGACTGGTCTTAATTATGAGGTGGTCTTATTAATCAGGTGGACTTTAAGTGAGGTTTTACTGAACAAATATTTTTTCGAATGGTCCTTAATACCGAGGTCCTATATTGCCTTAAAGGATGAAATATATAGATTTGGAATGTTTTACATACGTTGTCGTGTTATTCCGTACGTTGTCGTGTTATTCCGTACGTTGTCGTGTTATTCCGTACGTTGTCGTGTTATTCCGTACGTTGTCGTGTTATTCCGTACTTTGCAACTAGTTTATGTAAATGAGTCTTTCAAATAAATGGTTATATGATTTATTTGTTAGTGTGCAGCTAGATGTTTTTTGATGCTGGGGTTTAATTGTGTGATTCAGTTTCTGAAACTGTCAGCAAGTCATTCATATCAAATGGTGAAAAGTTATTTACTTTTTTGTAAACACATGTATCGACTCTTCGGTTGGTTGAGAATCATTCTTGCGATCCTTTTTTGTATTCTAAATACTTTATTAACATATATATATATTTTATATCACCAAACTACACAACCATGATCGAGTGTGGTAAAATGAATGCATTATGAAACATTTTATTCATACATGTACTATCTGAAATATACTTAATGGGTTAACAGCGCAATTTTATTGTTACGTTTTTCGCACACATAGTCAATTTGAGCACACCAGTTAAGCATGTTGTTAATATAAATACCTATGACTTTTTTAGATGAAACATTAAATAGGATTTTATTGTTGATAGTTAAATGAAGATCAGCTGTGTATTTTTATTTTGTATGAAGAACAAATAAGCGTGCATGTTTTATATGATTCAGAGACATTGTATTAATTATGCGTTACTTAATTATATAGATTAGATTCCTGTGTAATTTGTCTTGTAGTGTACATGATTGAAAGACAGACTCATACATGGTTGAGTTATCTGGGTGAAGGTCAATGCTTAGATCTGGATCCTGAAAAGAAATGCCATGTATAAACATGTTTGCATTTAACTTCTGTTTCTAAAGTGTCAATTTTTAGTTTAAACTTATTTATTTTACATAGACTGTGAAACCAGTTCTTACAACTTATACTAATTACTATCGATGAATGCTTCCTGGCTACCAACCAGTACTCGCGCCTAATTTATGGATTGTGAAGTTCGTGATAAAACCCCGCTCATCGCGGGGCTTGCACTCACGGCCCCTTGGAATCAGGCGCAGTCGTACTAACATCGTTTTGCTAGGCAATTTCTCTTCAACCGAACAACGTTTGTAACCTTGACGCGGATTGGTTAACCTTTCGATAAAGGGTACGTTAATTACCGAAATACACTCAATTTCGGTGAATTTACCGAAATCCATTTTGGATCTGAAATGACCAGCAGAGGTAACATCTCGGCACTTTTTATTTTGCACAACAAATCTTAACCTTCAAATTGAACCGACCATCTTTTTTCATCGCAAGATTCCCCTGGTCTGATCGCTATTGGCTCTATGCTATAACCGATTATATATATACGCTACTCTAACGTGTCATGATCATTATCGTTCGCCACCCCGCTGTGTTTAGACAGCATACCGAATTGCCCCGGGCTGTACTGCTTTATCAGAATGTAATGTCTGGTCCCAGGTAATAAACATTCACGTTACTTAATGTAGCTTATTTCGAAAACAAAATTGAATTATGCACCATAAAGTTTTGCCTTGTATTTCGTTTCGGCTGTATCATTGTATGGATAAAATATTGTGTAGTACATGTATATCATAGATAGCACTTAAAGCAATATTCGGATCCGATATGGGTTATACTGGTACATGTATATTATAAAGATTGAAGCAAAATAAATCCTGTTGAAATTTCGATTCATTTAAACTCTTAAAGTTATATCTGGCTCGTCTGAACGTATAAGTTTTGAATGAGATCCAATATTGGTGTTACATAGGTTGAAAGATCCTTAATAAAAACCACTGCAATGTGTAATTGATTAAAGCAATCTTGTTTTATCATTTTAGCTACAGACAAAACTTGTAAGAAAGCCACTTGTTGATTTTATGACAGCACAAACTTCTTTTTTCGACAAATACAGCAGAAAACATTATTAGTGTATTCTTTGATAATGCATATTTATTGATGTTTTAACTATAAACAGTATATTTTTCATGTTTGCTTAGGTAAACAAATGAACACAAAAAGAGCACAATATAACTTTAAATGATCTATATATTGTTTTATTATCTGATTTATTGTCACCTACAATGAATGTGGAAGGTCGACGGTAAGATGATTGTAAGTACAGTCACGGACCTATATACCGTGTATGGTATATAGGTCCGTGGTACAGTAAAACCTCCGTAATAATACCACCTTCGGGACCATTGATAACTGGTCTTATTATTGAGTTGGTCTTAATATTGAAAATGGACTTGAACATTGCATTCTCAATTTTGAGGTGTTCTTATCATTGAGGTCGTCTTATTATTGAGATGGACGTATCATTGAGGTGGTCTTTAAGTGAGGTTTTACTGTAGATAGGGGAGGTACAAATACTTCAGTTACAAGCTCTACACGTTGTATGATAAGGTGGTCCTTATGTTGAGGGTGAATAAAGACCAAAACAGTGAAAAGTGTGGTTTTGTTTATTCTACTGCCTGCTGAAGTATAGTATCTCATGTAGACGAGTTGTCTTATATGCTGAGAGGAAATTGAGACCAATGATAAATTTTAGTTTAAATAAAATCATTTTACATCGATTATAAAACGTAATAATCGCTCTCGATGACTGCTTTTTGGCTTGCTAACAAATACTCGCATCTAATTCATGGATTGTGAAGTTCGTGGTTCAACCTCGCCTACGACGGAACTCGCACCAGGAGTCAGGCGCTTTACACCTCGTCCAAGACGGAACACGAACCAGGAGTCAGGCCCTCTACACCTTGCCGACGGCGGAACTCGAACTACAGTCAGGCGCTCTACACCTCACCCACGGCGGAATTCGAACCAGGAGTCAGGCGCTCAGGCTACACCTCGCTCACGGCGGACTCGAACCGGGCGTCTGACGCTCTACACCTCGCTCACGGCGGAACTCGAACCGGGAGTCTGACGCTCTACACCTCGCTCACGGCGGAACTCGAACCGGGAGTCTGACGCTCTACACCTCGCTCACGGCGGAACTCGAACCGGGAGTCTGACGCTCTACACCTCGCTCACGGCGGAACTCGAACCGGGAGTCTGACGCTCTACACCTCGCTCACGGCGGAACTCGAACCGGGAGTCTGACGCTCTACATCTCGCTCACGGCGGAACTCGAACCGGGAGTCTGACGCTCTACACCTCGCTCACGACGGAACTCGAACCGGGAGTCAGGCGCTCTAAACCTCGCCCACGACGGAACTCGAACCAGCAGTCAGACGCCCTACACCTCGCCCTGGACGGAACTCGAACCAGCAGTCAAGACGCTCTACACCTCCCCCTGGACGGAACTCGAACCAGCAGTCAGACGCTCTACACCTCGCCCTGGACGGAACTCGAACCAGCAGTCAGACGCTCTACACCTCGCCCTGGACGGAACTCGAACCAGCAGTCAGACGCTCTACACCTCGTCCACGACGGAACTCGAACCAGGAGTCAGGCCCTCTATACCTCGCCCTTTACGTCTCCTTTATCACCGATTAATCAGTTATTATAAGTCATTTGAAGTTCACAATTTGCTTAATTAAATAAATTATGGTTTCGAGATTAAATGGAGATATGCTCACATAACCATCGTATGATTAGATCGAACAATGCAGCAATATTGACAGTAAAATATTTATATATATTAAAGGTAGTGAGTGTCACTTTATCAAAAAAATCGATCCTCGTAAATTTCGGAATTTTGCATGTTAATACCTTTGTACAGACCTGTTCTTTCATTCTGCATTATTTATTTTTTTAAGAACCCTCTATAACCATACAAATTTAAGCTTAAAACAGGTATTTCCTATCTTGGCCTACGCGCCTAGTTAGAGCTATTTATATTTCGCGCCAAAATTTCGAAATGCATTGTGGGAAGGTCTCGTGAGATCACAAGGTGAAGATCGCGACATTCGAAGACTACAATGCCTGGTCCGCCGAAAACGGTTACTGGTTCGACTAAAAAGAAGCAGAAAGCTGCACAAGCTAAACAGAGACGTGTCGAAAGCGTCAGGATTGGGCCATTTATTGACACATGGGTTAATATAAAGGCCGAAAATGGCTTGGAAAAAGACGAAGAAGTCGCCGAGATGCTGATTTCATGGTGAGGGATAGTCTCAATATTATTCTTTTCAATTTTCACAGTACGTCGTTTATTCATTTTCCTCAGTTTAGAGCTGTCAACAAATGAAACGGTATCGATGTATCCTCGATATATTTCCATCGATACATATTAAAAAAAAGATAGTTATGAACATTAAATACATGCCTGAACGACGAAAAATAACGCAAAAACAAAGATGGAAGATGCGCAGTCAAATTCAAAAGCATGAACATATTTAGCTAAAGAACGTATTCCCTGATAGATATGCGATTGGTTGACCTATTGATTAGAGATCAAAATAATGCAAACACTGATTTCACAGTGATGAAAGCTGAGCTATACCAAGAATAAAATGCGCAATGTTATTTTCATGTTGTAGTTATAAAGAATCACATCAAAGAAAGAGGAAAAAAAACATTCACAGCCCCATCATCTGAATCGTCAAGTATTAGCGGGTCCAAAAGGTGAGGGATTTTTACTGTACTGTATTGCTAATGTTAACTTATTGTGCTATTGTATTTATAATACTTATAGCTTGTAAAACAGCTGTAACTTATGTATAAGCTGCACATCCACATGAGGTCATCTGCTGAGCGCCGTCCATCACAGAGTGATTCGATCCTTTTAGCTCAGGACAGCGGATCAGTAGTGTGATCACTACCCCTCAGTGAATAGCTTTCAGCTCTTCTGATCTCTTTTCATCCATAACCAGCTGGATGCTTTCTCTGCAGTCTGCCCGAGCTCTTTCACTGAAGCTCTGCATTGCTTCCCGACTTATGCCTAGGGAGCTCAATGTGGTCCATACAGATTGGGCTGCGAGTGTGAATCCTCTGCAGCCCATCTCTACTGGAAATGGCCAAGTCTGTCACCCACACTCTTTACACAGTGCTTGAATATCTGTGTACTTGGCCTTCAGTTTGTATGCACTCTGGCATCTTTCTTCCCATAAAAGTATATAAAATTTAGCAATATCAATGCCAATATCATTGAAATACATCTGTATGTTCATTGTTTTGTAGTGAACAAATCTGAGAGCAAAATAGACCTTCCTGTTAGCTTATGTGGTAGTTATTGTATCATTAAATTTTCTTTTCATCCCCTGGTGGTTTCACCCATAGTCATTTCACTTCAAAAACTTTGAAAACAAAATATAATAATAGTTTATCGAAATATCTTTGAGTACATATCTTTTAGGGAAGTTTGTTCCCAAAATATAATTATAAAGCTCACTAATAATATTTCATTTTGAATTATTGAATAAGTTTACTTCTAAAGAGTCAGTAGCAATGAAAGTAGTGTTGCCCAAGAGATCCAATTTCAGTTAAAATCAATTATGGTATATTGATCCATAAATTTCATATGAAATAATATATATATTTGTTGTATAATAGACACTAACATCTTAGTATTTATATATTGTAGGGAGGTGCAAATGTCTGGTATTGAAGCACTGTCATCATAATCAGATATTGGGTTAGTATTTAATAAATTTATATAAAGCAAGGTAAAACAAATGTCACTGAAATTATCCTAATCAGCAAAATCTATATGATGCAAAATTACTTACAAACATGTGTATGCATTATTATTTCATTACTTTTGTTATTTTTGTATTAATAATCATTATGCATTGTATATTGTCAGTAGAGCTTAAAGAATCCATTTGTTACATTGAACACCATGGTACATAGTTAGTAATGTGTGACTGCTAATGAATGTTGACATTATGTGATTGTTGTGAGACTATAATTTGTAAAAAGTATAATTCTTAATCTGTTTGCATGCTCATGTGATTTTAATTTATGTAGGTATGTTTGTGTGTATGTTCTTTGTCTGAATATGTTATGTAAGATACAGATAATGATTATTGTTATAACATAGCTCCATTAGAGATGATTACTGCTACACTTGGCAGATATGAACTAATACAATGTATCGTGTTTCAATATTTTACAGAACTTTTGCTGTACCATCAACATCAACCCCTAAAGTAGTCCAGAAACCCATCATAGTTGATGCACCAAGGTTAGCAGTTTTTCATTGTAACTGTTTTGTATCATTGACAATAGCAGAACTGATGGTTCAGGGAAGTGTTGCATAATAGTTATATGTAACAGCCAGTTTATGGATTTACAGAACATGCTAAAACACAAGAATGACCAGTATTGCTTGGTTACCACTCACTTGTTATAAGTTTGTATTTTCTTCATAAAACTGTAAGTGGATTTGAGTTGATAAGCAATATGTTATTTACATTTTTATATATTGTATGCCAGAAATGGTTATCAAATGTACATATTATTGCTAGTTTTGTTAGTTTAACGCAGTATTCTTTTTTTAATGTAATAGGATGACCAAGTTTTCAAGTATGGCAGCTAATCCAACCGGAAGCAGATGTCCAATCGAATTGGAAACTTCCTTTCAAGTTTCGTATGTACAGATATTTTGTTGTAACAATAAGTGTGAGTGTCGCAGTGTATTTCTGTTAATATTTCCTTTCTTTGAATACATTTGAAGATGTATCATGTAAGTTACAAATTGTAAGTGTCTTCAGGGTCACTTCGAGATCAATGTAAATCTGATGAATATTTTGGGGGGTAGGTGCCGAATCGCGACTGGTACGAAACGTTTTGTGTACGAATGCGTTTCAATAGTCTAGATCATCAGACGTCTGCATCTGATAATGTTGGGTCATTGAAGCTTCAGAGCAGCTTGCAGTCCCCCAAGCCCAGCAAATCTTCAGGATTGAGAACATTCAGTTGTTAGAACCCCTGTGTAAAGAAGGACTGTTGTTGCAACAATCATTGCCGCTTCAGAGTTGCATTAAACTACCAGATTAAGCAATGTCCATATCGTGTAGATATAATGGACATCCAGCATTCTATATTGATATTAACCAGCATAAGCAATAGCAAAAATATCATGTGTATTTATATATATTACAGAAATAATTTCATGAAATTAATGTCATAGTATTTGTGTTTACAATATCACAATTATCTGTAATTTGTAGATTTGATGATGGAGAGCTAGATGCTGGAGAAGTGATGGATGAAAATGATCCAGAATACATTCCATCTGACTGGGACATTTCCATGAATGTGTAAGTCAGTCTACATTAAAGTATTTTTTATTAATTAAGGCCTGGCAGTATAGTGCCTTATAGTAATCACCGCTTCTGTCGAGTGATTAGTTTTTGTTGAGCCCGCTTGGGTTTAAAACATCTTCTCTTGACCATTACTCTGCCCCCCCCCCCCCCCCCCCCTACAGGAACGCTGCCCTTGATCCTGATGGGTGTCTGCGACCCTCAAAACCTGGCTATTTTTCAGGATATAGAATATTGATCCAGTAGATCTCCTGATTGACTGGTTAAACCAGTTTTGACGGCTGGTATGTTCAGTACTCATAATCCATTATTATTGACCTCCACTTTACACACTAATAATCTGTGTACATCATGCAAAGGTCGATGTCACACTTAGGGGTCAAACGTCAAAAAATTGGTGTAATAGATATGCACTGTATAGCATTATAGAACTATTCTCTCTTGGGAATATGGTCCTCAAACTGTACTTTTTAACAGACCTGCTGGTTGTGACAAGTAAATGAACCTTATTGATGTTTAGGTCAGTAAGTCAGAGGTAAAGGTTATGGTGACATTGACTTGAAACATGGTTTTCTGTTAGGAAATCTGTGACACTCGGGCGTATGGTCCTCAATCTTGATAGGTCTCCTGGTTATGACAATAATATACCCCCTATAAATTAAGAGATCAATAGGTCAGAGGTTAAGGTCATGTATTTTTTTAAAGAAATTTTATTTGCATTCCCTTTCAATATATTTCATTGGCTGTGTCAAGTCCATCGTGCTGAGCCCCGATCATGTTTTTATGTTCCCGCTCTAAAAGGGGGGCATATAGATTTGCCCTTGTCTGTCCATCTGAAAACTTTACAGTGAATGTTCTTCAGCATGTGTAGTTGCGCTCATGGGGTTTCATGTCTGGCTTCGCCTAGTACGTGCAAAGTTATGGCTCTTGACTTATTGATCATATTGCATACAGAGCATGCAATCTTGTGTCGTGCATATAACCAACAGTATATCAGCTAGACTCACAAAACTTTACAGGAATATTCACCAGCATGTGTAGTTGTGCGGTTTCATGTTTGGCTCCGCCTTGTAAGTTCCAAGTTATAGCCCTAAATCTGTTGTTCACTTGGTAATTTTGATACACATTTACAGACTATTAGGAGAATAATAGCATTTGTTTAATGTTTAAGTTGGGGCATATTATGTCCTATGGACACATTTGTTGTTTTTCTACTGTTTTATGTGCTTCCATTTTTTGAGTTATAATGACTATTTCATTTTTCAAGAATATCATAATTATGATTCTTGTATAGCATATATAGCACAAAACTGATTTCTTTCAAATCATTAATTATTAGATCTGCTTTGTAAATTATATTGCTGTTGAAAGGGTAACATAATATATGTTGTCAATACTTCATTAGAGCACCACCTGAAGGTCTAGTTGTGGAAATGGATTTGGAAGCTGATGTGCATGACATTGGTTTCGACGAAGAAGACAGTGATATTACATCTAAAGAAACCACCCGTAAAAAAGACAGTGATGTTGCATCTAAGGGAACCATCGGTTTATGTCATGTGACACCATCAGACCAGGAGGAGTCAATGGTTATGGTGTCGGCTTCAAGTCTTCAGAGATTGACCGACCTTCTTCCATATACCATTTGTACGAAGTGCAAAGAAAAAACAGAGGTGAAGAGGCACACAGAAGGGTGTGTTTGGAAGCTCAGATGGGTAGGTTATTTATTCCCATATAGAATGATATAATTGAAATGAAAATTATTGAGTATTGAGAGTAAATTTCTGTAACATAGACAGATAATGATGTTCTCATCTTTGGTTCAATTAATGGATGAGATTTTCATCCATGTTACAGTCAAACCTGTGTTAAAGACCACCTGCGAACAAAGACCACTATTGCAAAACCTGTCTGCAAAGACTACCAACTTTATCTCCAATCAGACCATTTTCAATGATATTTAATCTGTTTATAGAGACCACCTGTAAACAAAGACCACATTTTGCTGTTCCCATGGTGGTCTTTACAGACAGCTTTGACTGTATAGTGAAATAATCTCCATTAATTTTGAACAAACCATTCAAGCGGAATAAGTATTTATATACCCAGGTTATATTTGATACTTTATATGCTGACCTTTACGTCAATTTTCATTACTTATGTGTGTTTTTGATTAAAGGTTGCATTTATTGTTGTACTGTGAAGTCCATCTACTTGATATTTGTATGAATGAAATATATTAATTCTATAAACGTGGCTTCATTCACAACGTCCACTGAGAGACATGATATGTACAGACATTATAACTCAATGTAGTTTTCAGGATATTTCTGTATTCATAATTTCAATAATAGAAAACATGAGATGCTAGATAATCCAGCCAACAAGTCATTCAATGTCATGTTCTGAATGTTGATTATCTCAGTTCATGTAAGATTAATTAGGTATATGAAATTTACGTGGCAGATTTTGTGATATCTAATTTTCAGTCTTATATAGTTTATCTTACAAATATTTTCTTGATAATGACAGGAGTGCAAAAATGCACATTCAAACTACACCTGGTCCAGCCAACCTGTCCTGCCAAACGGGGTAATGCTAGGAAATTTTCATATGGCTGCATCAATCATCTTGTCGGGCAACAATTATGCCAAAGTTGCACTGCTGTTCAAATTTCTTCGGGTTGGCTTAACATACATGTATATTTGTGTCTTATTATCATAATAATTTATTGTATTGATTCAGAATGTACCATTGTTCAATTAGTGCTGCTCTGTGGTTTGCTTACAGCACTATGCTGAAGTCACTTTTATCATAGAAAAAGTCGATGGTATGCATAGCCTATATTTAAGTAAATAGTGGTGTTAGTTATAACAAAGTGTATTTTCATCTGCACTACTCCCTTCTTATAAATACAAGTCCCATGTTTGATTGTTTATTTTGTACTGTTGTAGGAGATGGAAGAATGGACAGTCCTGGAATCACTGCCAACTTCTGTACATATACCATGATGAACCAGGATGGTAAAAAAATTCTAGCCATGGAAGTTATAGACAAGAGAGAGGTCCAGCTGAAGTCTGGCCGCATGGAGGCAAAAGGTTTTGAAAGAGCCATGGCTGACATACTTGGAGCTGGAGTAAATGTAGAAGTGGTTACTGACGCACACACGCAGATTTACTCGATAATGAGTAAGTTGTATCACAAATACCTTCAAACTTTTGTTGAATTATTTACTCATCCTGCAGACGTTAAATTGTAAGCCACTGATATTCTAGGAATGGTTTGATATTTATTGCAATCTACAAATGTTCAACTTAAAAGTCCATATCTGTGGACACAATTAGTTTATTTGTTTAATGTGCAAGTCTTTAACAAAAGTATTTATTGATTTTATTTCATATTTTCCTAAATGTAATGTAGTGTTATATGTGTAAATAATGCTCACTCTTTTTTTTACATCCTACATCATTGGTTGTCGTTTTCTGTTCTTATTTTATGTCCGGAAAATTTTGATCCTTTCCATCCACATGAATAACATTTGTGGTGGCACATGAGAACTTTACATTTTCATATTGTTTTCTCAAATTCTGCACCAAAAATATTAACAAGTTTCGCACATGTCTTTAAAAGTCCTTGAATTTGAAGCCTACTGATTTGAATAGAAAAAGGACCAACAATGATTAAAACAATTAGCTGTTTACGACAGGGCCTATCGCTGAGTAGGCGATAGTATGGTAATACAGTATGGTACGGTAGTTGACAGGTGTTATGCCCTCTTATAGCAGTTCTCAAGCTGTGAAATTCTATCCGTGCTGCAGTGATGGTCGTCTGGGGGGGGGATAAAAATACACTGTGTCCCTTCTTCTCTATACCGAAAAATCTACATTTTTAGTTCTTGAAAATGGGGAAATTATCAGTGTGACATAAAGTTGGAACTTCAGATTATTACCATGAGTCTTTTCGGCACAAGTTTTTGTTAAGCCCGCTGCTGTGGGCTTGACATATTGGACCATTACTTTGAGAATAAATAAAATAGATGTGCAATTTACAGCATTATATATCCCTATTCTCTTCATCTTTTGACAATTAGCTGGCTTGACGTTGCCCTTTGACATCTTGTTTACAGTAAACTAGTATGTGTAGCAAATATAAAAGATTTACTATTTTCTATCATTCAGGTTTCCAGTGTATGGACGCAGATCATATTTGGCTGCTATTGATTACATGTATCACATTGATAGACCTCTTAGAAAAAACAAGAACGGAGAGACATAGTAAGTATGCATAGTGTTGTACACAAGAAAGTTTTATGCACTAAAAAAACTAAAAGTATTGGTTCATTTACATACTTGAAATTACAAGAAAACTTTAATATACTTAATACTTAGGGGTTCTACAAAAATCTTAGGGTTTTGATTGTCCAAAAAATTTAATTAATAAAAAAATGGGGAGCAGAACCATTTCCCCTGAACGTATATAGTGGAAACTTCCAAAAATATTCTTTCCAGAAATGTATACATTATAATCATAGTGATATTCTTAACCTGTTGGGAATTAACAACTTTGCTCACGACCCTCTAGTTGCAGTTGTTTTCAGTTTTGCCCAGTGATCATTCTTATCCCTGAATAATATTTATGTGGGTTTTATTATTTGAATTTCATTCTTGTAGTTGTGTATAATTCTTTTTCACTATATGTCTTTACAGGTAGTCATTGGTGTTAATGTCTTCAAAAATTACTTTTACAATTTTCTTTGTAGCTACAGTAGGACATATTCAAAAGCAGCGAATCACTGGACCTTCAAGTTTGTGAAAGTTCCAAAAACATGTGAATACATTCCCGAAATAATGCTACAAATTGTCAATACGTACACAGCACACCACAAAGAACAGCCTATAAGCAGAAATGTGATTCAGGATCCAGACGAACCAATGAGGATGTCGCGCACCATTGCTCCATCATCACCACCTCCCACAGAAGCCATTGTAAGGAAATACCAGTCTCGACTGGAAAAATGGCCAAGACCCTCAACTAATACAGAATAATTGTGACTTCTTATTATTTGTGTTTGAATTGTATGTTAAATTTCCCTTTCCCCTGTGCAATTATATCACTTATGTTATTTTCTCCCAAGTTTCGGCCTATTGTTGCCAGTTGTCTTGACTTGTCCTGTGATGTATTCCATCCATAAAGTACCCTGATGTTTGTCCTCTTTGATTCTCCTAGTTATCCAGTACGGCTGTTCCCTTATGTATAAACCATTGAGCCTCCTGAAATGCCTTGTGTTTCATGGATTGTTGTTTCCTTGAGGTCTGTGTGGAAAAGCACTGTCTTATATATGTGGCGTTCACTCTCTTTTGTTATTGAACCAGAAACAATATTTTACAACCGTTTTGTATAGTATTTTCAGTTGGTGTAAGACAGATTGTTACTTTAAACACAACAGAAACAACATACAAAGTCATAACTGTCGACTGTGTGTGTGCTACCTGAATTTTATTTGCAAATAATGTATATAACATGTGTCCTATTTTTGTACAATTACATAACCATAGCCTTGAAAAATTGTATAATTGTTCTTCCTCATACACGAGAGAGTTGGCATAGACACAATGCATTTTTGAATCTAGAATATTGAGTTTTTATGCGACGGATTTATGATCATTCGGTTTTACTTATTTCATTATCATAATACATTTTCCTTTTACGACTGTTTCATGGTATACATATAGTTCATTGTACTCGTCTCAAAAGTGCATGTTCTCAGGTTGAGCTTTTGTGATCACTCACTGTGCTTCTTGGTGTTGACTTCCATATATATTGTTATATTTGGTTAGTCGAAAAAGGGTCAGATGGTCACATGAAGGAACAACTTCAAACTCTTATGAGAATGAGATAACTGGTCTGATCTTCCTGTAATTTGATTGCAACGTTCCTTTATACAATTTGATACAATGATTGTTCAGATTATGTTGAATATTCACAAAACATGGCCACTATAGGTTTCTGTCACTTGCTTTTGACGTATGTATTATAAAGTATATTTTGAGATAATTTTTCACAAATATTCATTACACAGGCTTTTGGCCAGATTATTGCAATACTCTAAAATGGTCGCTAGGGAGGGCATGGACTCATTCCCTTTATGTATACAGTGGGTATTTTAAAAAAATGCATTTCCGAAACCACCCATTCGATTTTGAAATAACAACAGGAAAGATTATTGAGGACCCTCGACCGAGATTGTTCAGAGATTTCAAAGT
The DNA here is from genome assembly GCA_032209605.1 of Mactromeris polynyma. NCBI lineage: Eukaryota > Metazoa > Mollusca > Bivalvia > Venerida > Mactridae > Mactromeris > Mactromeris polynyma. The sequence goes on from JASFXZ010000012.1 coordinate 10,753,171, forward strand.
GGGTGTGTTGAAGGAAAGTATGTAGGGGAACTTGAGTATTATCCTGTGTATGTAGCTAAATCATTCTTACTCATCAAAAACAACGGCGAAAGGGACATAGTCACTTTCAACATATGTATAATTATAATGTTTGAGCTTGCAGACTATTAGGAACTATATCAAGGCCCTAGTCTTTAGAGATGTAATTTCGTTATAGTACTTGCAGTTTGTGTCATTTGTTTAGTACATTTGCTTTACAATAATTCCTGCTTCTTTACAGTAAGACCTCGTTCTTTCGACAACCTTCTATCCGAATTGTCCGAAATAAATATCAGGTTCCGATGTATATAGTTACGCACATCAAAATTGAAATGGGCTATTCGAAAATCATATCATTCTATGTAAAATTTTGGATCTGATGCATTTGAATGAAAGAGGACAGACTGTATTCAACACTGTAAGAAATATGTAAACTTGGATTTCAGTTATTTTTCACTAATCTCTTTCTGTATTAGTATGTACAAGGTCAACCAATATCAAGTTGAAAAATTTGTTGGGTTGTGAAAAGTGAATTACACATCTGTCATGTTGACCTGTTCACAAAGAAAACTTCTCTGTACCATAAACCTAATGTAGTTTACCATATAAGATGTGATTGTTGTTAGCCTATGACTGTTAAATATTGACAGATTTCTTGTTTTTTAAGATTAATGGAATAAAAGTTAATTGCTCCATAAATGCAAAAATGTTTTGTTATAGCTCGGTGGGTATTTCCTGACATTTGATCTCTTCTTTTTTTGAGTATTCTCACATCTGGTATGAATAGCAGGGTTTTATTACATATAACACATTTGTATCATATGACATAAAACGAGAGCATAATGTGTAATGTCCCATACATAAAATTTGTTTGAACACTAATGGGTTAATTTTCTTCTGCTTGGCTAACCACTTCATGCTTACTATAGAGCCAAGACCGATTTGTATAAGTTACAAGAAAACTGTAAAAAAACAAAAGCTAAGGCATGTACATACAATTGGACATTTATTTTGTGTGTAAAACCTACACTATGATATAGATCTTACAGGCTGAACACTTGAGCACAGGTTTGGTCCATTCCACAACACACATTCTCTGTCAGTGGGCATTTCTCTGCACCTTTGGCAGATGCACCAAGACGACCAGTCTTGGCTACCTAATGGTTCAGGTTCTGGTGCATGCTGCCGGGATAAGGTCGCAGAAATGTCCAGCAGCACAGATGGCATCTTCTGTGCTACCTTTCTTAATAACTCTTTCGCTTCAAGTTCATCTAGTTTATCAACTAGTTCCTGAAAATAATTAAACAAAATCTCCAATCAAGTCGAGCAGGTATGCCAAAAAAATGCAACTTCTTCCCAATATTCATTCACTGCTGACAAGATAAAAGTGGACGGACGGACAGAATGATGGACAGACAGACACGGAAGACAAAAACAGTGGGAGAGAGGGAGACATAATAACTCAGAATTGGAAAATAATTGAGACTTTCAAAAAATAAATAGTTGACAGGGCCTAATACACAACCATTTTCAGTAATGCAATCAACACCTTTGAAGAATATCATCTTATATTTAAAACTGATTTGTTTTACATAGATTGTGAAACAAATTCTTACAACTTATACTTATCTCACTTAATGACTGCTTCCTGGCTACCAACCAGTACCCGCACCAAATTTAGGGCTTGTGAAGTTTGTAATGAAACCCAGCTCATTGCGCAGCTCGAACTCACGACCTTTGGATCAGGAGTCGGGTGCTCTACTCTTCGACCACTGTGCCTCCCTTATCATGATACATTAATTATTATAGCAGGTCACACTCATATGCTTGTTCAAATAGTAACACTTACATTAGCAAGTTGCTTCTTATTTTCTGCCAACTCTCGGAGTCGCTCAGCATCCCCACCACCTAGTCTTTTGCCCCTCTGCTTCCTCTTTCCCCTCACGCTACCTCCTCTACCCCTTCCTCTCTTCGTCACACATCCCCCTCTTACACCTCTCACTGGCAAATCAAAACTGTAATCAAGTGTTGTATTGTCCTGTAAATTAAATAATTTATTAATTAAATGCACTGACTGAAGTATTTCAAAGTCAAAAAGATATTAGTGACCGATTGTCTGTAATATCTCAACTGACAATAGAATCCATTCACACAGTAGCTGTACCAACCTATTGGCCATTTCAATAAACCACTCGAGTGTCAATTATATCAGACCTTCATTTAGTGGTGTGGGTTAGATGGTACAGAGCGCCATACTAGTGTTCAGGGGTTTGAGAGTTCGAGCCCCACATGCGCATTTTCCTTGATTTACTTCAACGGTGGCATTGATGTTTGATGACTAAAGGTGGTTGAGCCTCAAATGCTGGAAGTCGGAGGAGTATAATGGTGTGGGTAAGCTGGTTGGTTGGTTGGCTCAGTTGGTAGAGCGCCATAGTGTTTAGGGGGTCCCGAGTTAAAGGCCTACATCGGATCAGGCACTCTTTCTACTTTTGATTCCTTCATTTGCATGTCTAATGTTTAATTTTCAACATACTAATTATTGGTTATAAACAGAGATGGGTTTTAACTATGCAAGTACATGTTATTTGTACCCCTTGAAAACTAATAATGCATGAACATGGCCATTCTTGATTGCCACAGCGAATTTTGAATGCGATAACAACAAAAGCATGCCCTGCATATTATCCACATTTTTCCATATCTGGTAGATCGTACCAAGTTTCATACATGTCCCTTTCAAAGTTAAGCAATTTCTTTTTTAACAGAATCTACTGATCAAATATTGCCAAAACCTTGCAGATCTATCTAGATCTATGCTGGTCAATCATGGCAGTATATCCACATTTTGTTAAATACAGACCCGTAAACGGACGGACAGGAATAACCAAAGCTATAATTCGTTGAAAACATTGTACGTCAATAATGAGCTAGTTTTACAAAAAGTAAAACCGGGCAGTCAAACATCTGATCGGCAGTACACGGATCGAAGTCCGCTACGTCATATGCTACGTCATATTGTTACGAACAGAAATCGTTTTGAGATGACCCCCACTTAGCGCAATTGTCTAGTCAATAATAGACGATCGAACAATTATAATCTTCGATAGGTAATAAGTTTCACGACAAATATTATAAACAAAATCTAACTTTTCGTATTTTCTTTAATTTGTATACAAAAAAAACACATACTTACCGAAGACGTAGTAGAGCTAGACTCTTGCGATTCCTTGACTGCTTGTTTACAAATTATCACGCTGTGCGCGCATGCTCAGAACAGTCTTTAAAAATAGATCGAGGATTCCGCAACCGGCGTTACTTTCGGTTTGCTGACCCCAGGTAAAACTCGTATTTTATCAATAACCAGTTGAAATCTTTCGGATTTTTGGCTGATGTTTGTTAGTTTATGTTGATTGTATGTGAATTTGCCGGTTTTCAGCGAATAAGTGAATTTGACGTTAAAATCACACTCACTACCTTTAACTCAAGATTTCTTCACAACATTTGTATATATGCTTTCAATGTATTAAAACATAACTTTGAATATCAATTATTTTTTTACATGTATATTATTATCATGTTTGAATATTTATATTTTATGCGTAATACATATTACATGTACTTTATTATGACGTTCTTATTATTGTGAGAAGATGCAAGCTGAAATGGTATGGCCACGTCACCCGCTCGTCTTGTAAAGGACAGGCAATCCTACAAGGTAGTGTACGAGGATCAAGGAAGCAAGGCATGCTGACGAAAAGATTGCAGGAAGACATCAATCTACTAAAGATATCATCTACTTAACGGTTCTTCTTGCATTAAGTTTTAATAAAGACTTTGCATAAAGTTAATTCTCTTTTCGAAACACTCCGTATGGTGCCTCTCCGCTTAAAAAATATGAACAAATCAAATCGTCTTATGTATTTCATACTACATGTAGTATTTAAACAACGCGTTTCAAATACAACATTTGATTGGTCTAAAATGTAGGTCAAATCAATATCATACAGCGACGCCGAATAACACGTGTAGTCCACGAAGAGAAAGTGAAGGGTACAATCCGCGATAACAAGTATATGAAGTGTACAGAACCCGTAATTTTGTTCTACCAACGACGTAAAGAACGTACTAAAGTAACTAAACTTGAAGAAATGTAGACTGATAAAATAGAAAACATTTCACGTTTTCTCGATACCTATATTTAGATCTAAGTATGTACAACGAAATGTTTAATACCTCGGTAGCTTCGTACTGGTATACTCCTTTCGAGTCACTTTACAACACTGTTAGTATAAAGATTACACTACTGTATAGACACGCTACAACACTTTATCAGTACGTTCAAATTTACATAATTGTACGGAAGATTGGACGAGACATATCAAAGATATACATGTACAGTAAAATCTCCATATTACGACCATCACCTTTGGGACTATTGGAAACTGGTCTTATTATTGAGTTGGTCTTAATATTGAGGTTGAATAAAGAGCATAACAGTGAAAATGGACTTGAAAATTGTGTTCTTAATTTCGAGGTGGTCTTATTATTGAGGTGGTCTTTATGTGAGGTTTTACTGTACATACTTCATATTCAAATTGAGTGTTTAAATGATAAAACCACTGAGTAAAGTGGTGCAGTATGTAATGCCTACGTCACATGAAGCTCCATATTTTGAACCAGTACGGTATAAATGTCAAATTCGTGCTTAAAACTATAAATACTTCGAAAATGTCAATATAGTGTGTTACCATGAACTGAATAACACCAAAATTAATGTTACGCTAGCCTACTAAACGATCAAACTCACAAGTGTACACAAACTGTTTTTCCGTGAGAACAATAATAGAGTGGACTCAGCTCAGTAACGATATAGTTTGTTCTCGAATCACAGAAACTTTTAAAAATATACTAAGTCGCGCTCAATATTTAAACATATATCTGCGCTCTCCCCCAGTTGTTACACTTGAAGTGGATACTGTCAACGTAAAATATACAGATACAGAAGATACAGAAGGCTTCGCGATTGATCAAAAACATCAACAACAAAATGGCCAGTTTTCCTGTCTTGTTTCTAAAAACATCTCATCTGATACCACTGTGGAATTTCACAAAATTTAAGGGAAATGTTACTAGGTTGACTCTCTTCCAAAACATATAGAGGGGTTGGGATTCGTCAAAAAACATGGCCACCAGCGGGCAGAGCCCCTTTTCCTATAAAGTGGAAGCTTCAAAAAGCTTCTTGTCAAAAACTACCGACCCAATTTTGATATTTATAACTTCATACAAATATTCATTAGATAACCGTCTACCAAGATCGTTTAGATTATTTGGATTCGTCAAAAACATGGCGTGGCGGAGCTATTTTACCTAATTGTATATGTAGTGCAAACTTCAAAAATCTTTTTGTCAAAAACTACCGACCCTTATTGATATAACTTCGCACAAATGTTCCTTATGTGACCCTCTACCAATCTTTTTTTTGGATTCGTCGAAAAACATGGCTGCCAGGGGCGGGGTCATTTTTTCTTATATGTGTACAGTAGATACTTCAAATATCAAATCCAATTCTGATATAACTTCACACAAATGGTACTAAGGTGACCCTCTACCAAGATTGTTCAAATAAATTGGATTTGTCAAAAACATGGCCGCCAGGGGGCAGGGCAACTTTCGATCCTATCTGTATTATAGTTGAAACTTCAATAATGTTCTTGTGAAAAACTACAGGCCCAATTTCGATATGATTTCACACGAATGTTCATTAGGTGAGCTTCTACCGAGGTTTTCTAAATTATTTGGATTCGTACATGGTTTATATGTCCGTGTTTACATGTCCGTGATGGCTATTAGGGTGTGGGTCACTCTCCCGATATTATAGTGATATTCTATTTTTGTTAGAATCTTTACTTCAATGAATTGTTTACACCCTATAACAAACATTTTAGGCGCTCATGTGAGCGATTCATGGCCATCATGGTCCTCTTGCCATTATCACTTTACACGTTGGAACAGATTACCATTTAGATCAAATAATTATTTGATAAACAAATTATCACTAAAAACTTACTACATTGTTATATACATCAATAACTCAATTAAATTTATTATAGCGAATCTGAATGTGTGTTAGTACAATGAAATAATTAAAACAAGTATTACGTATTATATTATGATATGTGTTAAGATGTCATCAGTATTCTGATTGCCCAAAAATTATTGTCTAAAATTCAATTTGATTTGAACAAATTAGCTTTAATCCGTAAGAGCGGGATATTAATTATTCATTTAAAATGCAGAACAAAAAATTATCATCAAAACGGTCATTTTACTTCGTCGATAAATTCATTTATAGACACACCACGTGTCCGATTACACATGAAACAGCAATTATTTCAATCATTAGACCATGAAAAGTACGTCTACAATCGGACCGTTAGACACTCCAGTCAGTAGAGTGTGAGTAAGGTTTATGAATATCAATCTTCACTTGACCGACACTAACTCGACCATCACTCCTGCTACACTCGAGCGTCACTTATACAAGTATCTGTGAGTTTCTAAATACGGGTCTTAGGTTTGCATATGTCTAAAAACATACGAGGTAGAGACATAATACATCACAAGAATATGAGGCATCGTGTAAAGTAGTATATCTGGTAATGTTGATGCATATTCATGAACTATGTCTATGGGCAGAATATCACATTTCTCGTTTCTTCTTCTTTTTCTAATTTCATAAAAATAAATAAAAACAAAGTATATACATATAAATGACAGGCTAAGATATATGTTGGGAAGTCTACTGACGTTGTAAAAGAATCTTAGCCACTATTCTCGTCTTCAGTTCATCGAGTCTCCAAAGAGAAATGAGTTTCTGTATATCTCATTGTTTTCCAACGGTTTATCTCGTTGACAATTCTAATTCCTTGCAGTCTTAATGAACGGAGTGGAATAATTTTGAAACCGATAGGGGAGATAAGCTCTGCTTGGAGAATGTGCCGGAGAAATTGTGGTCCGGAAATTATGATTTAGCGTAGGGCAAAATAACCGATGCATTCCGAATGTGATATCCGAAGAACGAAAACAATACGCCGGTCTTTGTTTACATTTTCGCTATCGAAATCCTGATATATCCAAGATGAGTAAGGCACATCCACCAGAGCTGAAAAAGTAATATTTTATTTCAATTGTATATCTCCCCGAGGTACCTCTTCAAAGGCGAAAAGCGCATCTCTAATTGAATAATAACAAGATTTTGATGATAGGATAAACAAAATTCACTAACGTTCCTAACTAAAGAAAGGCGCCTTTTGGAAATTTTGACGTGAATAGAAGTTTACTGGTCAATATTTCTGTTTCTGACTACTTATGAGTTGTGTTCTTGTCAACCGCTCTGTCGTTCACTTGTTACATATTCAGTATTTCATACAGATCTTGACATTCGGATTGTTGATTTTGTTCCCATTTCAATTTCAAATCTTGATTTTGTCGAAAAATGCAATTTTCATGAAGTTGCTTAACGTGGAACTCATGAATGAAGACGATTACGCTTACATCTACATAATATTTAATTACATATTCGGCCACATCACGGCTAATGACAATGTTGGTTAAATCAAACATCATATATGACTCCCACAGATTTCCTATGAGTATGATCAATAACAATTATCCATTATAATTAAATTATTGATGTGCATGCTTGGATCATACTAATGAATAGTCCTTTCAATACAACCGTACATAACTTATTTCCCAGTTTGACATTGTCTGGTTATGTAGTTGCATTCAAAATGAAAGTAACAACATAATGAATGTTTATTGTTTATGGTTTATAAACTTAAATGGACATACATCATACATGTACACTTTAACTATTTTGGACTAACTAATGAAGAGACAGATGGATTTGTATCACTTTCTCCCATTGACTTATTCAATTAGAAATACAATACTTATTTTGTTTTTCAGGTACATGGAGAAGAGACTTGCATGTAAGTAACTTATTTCAGTCTTTCACAAGCTGATAGTAAACTTAAGAGAAGAATGGTATCCTGTTGCTGCATGATCTGCTGATCTGTGGTTCTATCTTCTATTGCAATATTTGTAAACATCCAAGTCAGCTTTGTCCCGCTTCATTGTTCTGATTGATAACCTATGAATGGACTAAAGACTTGCTCTGTGACAGCTCATGTCCCCATCTGGTACCAAAACTCCTATTAAATTATTAATAACTTTGCAAATACATTCAAACCAAGTCAGTAAGAGTAAGACAAGATGCAGACCCCTTATTTGGAACCTGTCAAGGTTTTTAAAAAATATGGAGACATTAGATCTAAAAAAGTGGGGAGATGCATGGCAATTTTTATGGGTCATTTCATTACTTTTTGCACAACTGCTGCGTCTTGGACAGAACACTGAACAAATTTGTATGTTACTGAGACGAGCAATAGTTAGCCATTATTGTCCTTGATGTCTTCTTCAATATAATGTATGATTTTGTTTGTTTTGGATAGTGAAACTGAATGGTGGACGAAGAATCAATGGAATTCTACGAGGGTTTGATCCATTTATGAATTTGGTTATTGACGAGACTATAGAAGAAACAAAATCAGGAGAGAAACATTCAATTGGAATGGTGGTAAGTATGAAGAATTGAAGATACATGTAGTGATAAACTACGCCTAAGGAGAAAACATGTTAGACATGTTTCATTCCTGGCTCAGATATTGTCCATGAACAAATGAATGTTACCATTTCACATAAGTTTTGTGTTATAAATCACTTGATCTGAAATCCATTAATGATCTAATATCCAATTTTTCTTGCACCACATTTGATCTCTTCAATGATGGAAAAAAGTATGTATGTATGATTGATATACATGTATATAATATATAAGAATTTTGATTATAAGGAACTGTTTACAAAACCTCATAATAATAAATTTATACATGCCTGCCTTAAAGCACCGCCCATTTGGCATTACAATATAACCCTTCCCATTCCCCAAAATATGTTGGAGGCGATAACTCTTTAAGTGGCGGGGGGATTGAGCTAATACTTAAAACTTGTATTACCTACCTACCTACTCTCAAACAACTTTATGCAATGTGTAATAATAATAAGATACATTATTTTAGTTTGTAATTTATCCCACTGTTCATTGGTTGCTGTGCGGTTATAAATAAATATATGTTGCTAATAATTATGTACAATACGAAAATATTGTTTATAATCTGACTGTATTTGTTGTTTCAGGTGGTACGAGGAAACAGCATTATTATACTAGAAGCGTTGGATCGGGTTTGATAAATGCTAAAAATGTGAGAAGGGATATTGATACTGTTTTGCTGAGAGGACATCCAATGTACAACTATCTGAATAGTATGACTAGTGTTTTCAGAAAGTTGACATTATCTCTAGCGTTTAAGCTGATACTGTGGCATCTTTCATGAAGCTAGAATTCTGCCACTTTTTGTTTATGACTTGCATCACTTTGTTAATCATGAACAACAAATGTTTTGTTATTTTAATACTTAATAATATTATGTGTATGATATATGATCTAAGAAAGATATATGCTACGAAAATTTCATATGTTGAAAGATTTGAAAACTGACATTTGTCTGTAATTTGAAAACTGTGTCATTATTATTTTTACCCGAGGTTTTCAGTTGCAAATATTGTATTGATCAATATTATTGGGTTTTTCCATACACAAATTGTAAAAAAATACTTGGTGCATTTAAAATGCAGTTTTAGACCTGGGCAATGTTTGTAAAGAGTACTTTTATTGCATCTTGATCCCCATTGTATATTAGCATAACTGTTCATTACATTGACAAATGGTGTACATTTTGCACAAACATGAAAAAATATCATATTAAGTCCCTTTTCTTGTATCTCGGTCAGTCCACGAAGCTCGAAAAAATCTGTATTATGCTTTTTTGAATGTACTTGGCACGAGTTGTTTCAGTAGTTAGCTGTCAAAGGACAGGTAAGAGAGGTATTGGGATCACGAAGTGTTCATAAGGCTGATCATAAATTTTGCACAAATTTGATAACGGTACAGCAATAATGGCACCCTGGGTCTATTGTACAAATGTGTGAGTTGTAATGACCAAGACCGATGTGTTTGTTCGTACATGTAATTATTTTTTACTTTGTCGTCATTAGAGTTTGTTAGTTGATTCAATCTTGTTTGCTAATCAAATGAATGACATCTTTTTTCCAAAGTCTGTGAAATCTGTATGGGCTTGCCTTTTTTTCAGAATGATGTTAAATTCATTTCTTGTAAAATAGTCAACATCCTGAACTTACCTACACTGTAAATATGCTACTTTGCTGTTCATTGAATGTCATAATACAAAGTCAAGTTGCATCAATCATTGTCACTTTTATAGTCAAGTTTTATTGTCATGTTTTATATTTGTCTTGTGATTAAATCTGTGAGTAAAAGATACCTTCTTACAGTTATATCTCGGTATTGCTGTACATTGTCGGCCATGGCTGACAAAAAGCTATTATTTAAACAGGATTGGTAATTACATTTTTAATCTATGGTAGAGCAACCTCTGTACAGAAGTCAGACTGGTTCCGAGCATAGCTTAAATCTCTGTTGCCACCTAGAACCACTTGAAATGTCACATGACGGGCAAAAGATGGCAGAATAAGATGTCGAGACAGAATAGCCTAAACGCATTCCATATGATTCAATTTACAGTGATACATAAAATGTCCGCAACATTGCTGATCTGATTAGTGTACAAAAGCAAATGTTACAAGCTAAATTCAACATACAAGTCTATTTCATGCAAAAAATGAAAAAATGAAACAAAATTATTTTGTTTTATTAAATAGCAAAAATAACCAATGTACATGCATATGATTTATTTAATTGGCATGATATATACAATATAGTTTTTACATTCACAAACAATATACATGTGTTATTATTTGTACACAGTGAAGCCCAAGGCACATACATATTGGTAAAATTACCCAACTATATTGCGATTCTCACACAGAAAGATGATTCTTAATTTTCTGTCGTCTAAAACATGAGCACTTCACACATACTTAATTTGACAAGTAAGATTGGTGAAAAGGGATAGCTTCCAAAGCCAAGTAGCTTACCATAGCATTATACATTTTCACCACTGAAAAGGATATGATATATTCTGTCAACCACTTCTTGCACACTCAACTAATTGCCTATTCAAAAATCTATTACAGGGCTCTCGCTAGAGGGAGAAATAGTCTCCCAAAATGATCTGACTTCCCTTTTTTGAACTGACTGAGAAGTTTTCCTATATATAATGCCTTAAACAGGGTGTAAATGCTGAAATTTCTCTCTAAAATCACAAAAACTTCTCCCTGTTCTAGTGAGAGCCCTGTATTTTTTTTTTTATAAAACGGTATGCTTGGTAATAGTATTTTTACAACATATGAAAAAAATATTCTATGGCAACATGTTGCATGATGTGACAAAACTATGAGCAAAATAAGTGAAATACCATAAAATGAATTAAAAGTAATAAACATACTCAAACACCAATATTAAACTCTCTGAATAGTATACAAGAAACTAAGTAACAAATTTAGAATCTAGACAGGCAAGTGTGTGACATGTTAAGAATGACTGCCACCCAAACTGTATTGAAGACGCAACATGGCGACAGCAGGGTAAAATTTAGTACACAAGAAATTACATTGCAACAAATTTTGAATCTAGACGCAAGTGTGTAGCAAGCTAGAGTGATTGCCACCCAAAGAGAGTCCAAACAGAGTATTCTTTGTTTAGTTTAACAAGTACCCCAAACAAGCAGGCATCAAGGTGGCTCTATAATACATATATATAACAAGATTATATTCCGGCACATGATAAAATAGAGAGGTTTTAGTGATAGTGTATTTCTTCCCTTAACTGCATCATGCCAAAGCAGGAAGACATAGATATACTTAACCATGGCCATACATAAATAGAACTAAAGATGATATAAACGGCATGACTACTTTCTTGTCAATGCAGGTTCAGTTAAAACTGTGGTTCTACGGAACATAATGGTGTAATAATCTGTAGCACCATTACTTTGTACGGTCTTATATGTTTTCTGTAGGAATATCTATAATGATGCTTCATTGAAGAAGCAACTTCCAAGCCTATGACATGTTTCAGTTGGATTTTCACAAAGTATGCATTACACGCAAGGATTTCAATGAAACTAAAGCTGTAGGTCAATGGTATCAGAGTATAAATGCAATATCGATAGGGGTTCCAATTAGGGATGTCAACAAATGGCAATTTCGTACAAATGAATATTTATACATTTGACTTTCATTCCATTAATATAATGGCATGAACTATTTGTTTATCATTACAAATTCTTCTTGCACCTATACATAGCCTATACTTGCTCGAAAAGCTTGGTAACTGACAAAAACAACACTAGTGTAGAGTATTCAAACTTGTTCATGAAAGTGAAAGCAAAATCATCTTAATACCTGTGTTAATTTTCTAATCAAAATTATGATTTGTCTCTTTGAACTGTACAGATGAGACGAATGAAAGAAATCACTATCTAGTTGATGCCTTAGACTTTTGTAGAGCTAAATGTGCTAACAACTACATTTAAGAATTTTAATAAAGTTACATTTCATACAGCAAGAAATATTAATTAAACATATTTCAAGTAGTAAAAATTCAATTACTTTGATTAATGACGGGGCCAAAGTGTCGATCACCTGAGAATTTAAGTTCCTCTATTGGCTCTCTTTTGTACAACTTGACATGTATTAACACATTCAATGATGATCAGACCATAAAATTATAATACTATTGCTTTCAGATTTTTAAACCTTTTTTATTATATATTTTAAATATTTTTATTGTATATTCGAATACTGAATCAGTATTGAAATATTCGGATGTTCGAACGAAATCAATATTCGTTGACATCCCCAGTTGCAAAACACAAATGAGGCTTGAGCAATGATCAGTGATGACATATTGGTTCTATATGGTTGGCAAAGAAATGAAACGTTGCAGAAGAATTTTGTTTGAGTTTTAGCAAAAAGTTCACAAGATTTTCAAGGATAGCAGTTCTACCATAAACACAATGTGTATATGACAAGCAAGCCACTTAACTAAACATACATTCTTATTTATACCTAACAACTGTACACAGAAAAATAATAAATCAGATGATGGAACCGACTTTCACGTGTAAAAATGTGTATTTTTTTTAACAAATAGACATTGTGCGCTGCCTGTGGTTTATATAATAAAAATAATATATCTTTTGATAATACGTTAGTAGCATGATAAGACATATTTGAACATGTACAGATTATATCTATGAAGAGAAATGATAGAACTGACAAACATTGTATGGCATCTTAATGATTATAGCACTAGATACAAAATTATTCATACACACTACATGTACACCTCTGTTACCGAACGTCTGAACCAATGATACACACCCATATATCAATATGATAATGAAGCATACTATAACAAGGGAACAAAGGCATCCAGTGTGTGACCTTGAACTTGGAGTTAAGGGCTGAAGCAGAGAACCATGGACTTCACCTTACTGAATTTGATATACAGTCCGACCTCGTTCATTTGAATTCATCGGGTCCGAAATTTTATTTCGAATATTACAGATTTTCGAATAGCCATTTTCAATTTGACGTGCTTTGACGATGAAGATACATCGGGACTGTATAATTATTTTCGGATGACACCAAGTATTTGGATAGAATGTTGTCAAATAAACGACTGTAAATAACATAAAAATGGATTTTCTGTTTAACAGCTGTATGCATGATTATTTGAGATCTTGTGTTAAATACTTGTACTATTAGCACACCGGTTCCCAACATTGATTGTTCTAGGCAACCTTACACAAGTATACACATGGAAAAACCGCTCCACAAAAATCTTGTCGGTTGTTTAAGAAAAGATTCACTACAAGTGAATAATGCAATAAAAAAAATGTGTTTATTTATTTACTTGGTGAAATATTATTCACTTCATACCAATTATAAAACAAGCTTTACAACTTACATTAATCATTCTCAGTGACTGCTTTCAGGGTAACTTATCAGTAAATGTACCCAATTGTACAGACCTAGAAAGAATTTCGCCATTAATGGGATTCAAAACTGCTGTAAATGGATCAGAAGTCTGGGACGCCAACTGTGAAGTGTGAAAAAGAGGAAATTTTGCCAGGGTCAAGGGGGAAAATTATTTTGGATTAATGTCGATCTCGTAAAATGGTCCCTATGGCCACGAAATGCGCAGATTTCCGCAGATCCGTGGAAAATTCACATCCCTGCATGTCTGGCATTATACCTCTACATCACTAGGCGTCTCTTACATATCTACCGGGTATGAATAATTTACTATTGGCCTCGATAATGTCTCTAGTGTGTAGTTTTGTCTACAAAGTACAAACAAAATTGAAGTCTATTGGAAGTCTCCTAAATAGTCCTTGGTTCACTTATTTACAGATGAATATATAAATAAAGTATTAGTAAGGGAAAATATACTTTGTGTAGCTTTATGTATCAATCTGATTATCTGAATACTTGAGTAAAAATAGATTAATGCACCAGGAATGTTAGTAGGATATTGTAACAAAGGCATAAAAATATGTAAAATTTGCGCAGTCAAACCAGTTCACTTAATTTCAACATACACAAGAACAAACAATCACATGATCTTCACAAACAGAATTCCCATTTATGTCACGAAATAAATGTTCGAATCATACGGAAGAATAATTCATCAGTACACATACGGTAATTATATAACCTCATGAATGAATGAACCTGTGTATACAACCTTACACTAAATGCCATGGAACTCACAAGCAGAAACAAAACTAGACACACATTGTATTACGCAGAAATTAATGAAAAGAACATTTTCTCCACCAAAAATACAACATAAAAGTGATGACAATTGAAACAAAATTTATTTAAAAATGTAGAACAGAAGCTCTAGTGAATGGCCACTTTGTTACTAACTGCAGTAAAACTTACGAAACCTCAAACTGCCATTGGATCTAGCAATTAGTTCGAACCATCTATTGTTCGAGGCAACTATGGCATACATGTGTATGTACAAACTGACTGCTCCTGGTATGAATGCACTATGAAAATGGTTAAGATAATAAAGTTCCGGTCGAATTAATATTAATTTTGAGACTTCAACGGACTTTACTCAATGAAGATTGAACTTGATAAATTGTTGTTCTAGAATTTTATTTACTCCGCAATTTTAATAGATAAATGACAATTAAAAAAACATTGATGCGACTTAAGAACCTGTTTGATGTATCTACTGTGTTCAAGCCAAAACTGTAAGTTTCGAAGTTCTACTGTACATGGGGTGACTGATACCCCCCAATACTGCTTTGTCAGAGAAAACTAGGGCACTTAACACTGCAATGCAAGGATAAACCCAGAAAAAAAGGTGATCATGAGTTTCATTGGTGTCCCATAAACACTGCAACATTAAGTCCATTCTCTCACATATTCTACAAATGAACACAAGACTTTTTTTGAAAACAACGACTCCAATATACCCTGTTTCAAACTTATCTTGCGGGGGCAAAAATATCTGATATTAAATCATAAAGTTTACTATATGTTCAAAAATACCTGCTTTCATTACTTAAAAACACCACAATATCTACAAAAACAAAAACTCTAACCGTGCTTAAGTAGAAATATAAAGATTTTAAATACAGACGACCAAACAATAGTTAGTAAAATCTTTTATGTTTTGTAGGGTCATCTTTTCCAAAAATTACGTAAGCAACAACTCCACATATGATAATACCAATAATAATGAGAATTATAACAAAGAATATTTTCCATCCCGACCAGGTACCCCCAGATGTAAATCCACCCTTTTCATCTTCAATATGATCTGAAATATCAAACATGTACATTTTGTCACATAACTGGTAAATTGTATTCACTTTAGATCAGAATATTTTACTTTGAAATATTTGAAATGAGAAAAACTTGCCCAATAAGAGCAACAGATAAGCATTGTTTAATCGCAAACAGGTATTGATTTTCACCAAAAACAATTTAAAGTTCAAAATCAGTCATACAATTTTTTTTTGAATATCCTGTAGTCTATCTGTCTATCTTTATTGTTTACGCGGATAATTTTGTGGAGGGTATAAATTACTTCTGCACCGCATGAATAAAGTTAACAATAAAGTCAGAACATAATCCGCATAATGTGCTAGGGTAAAATAATGGTAGTATTTCATAGCCTTCATGAAACAAGAGTGGCAAACTGTCACAAAATACGCCCGTCATAAGTCAGAGCTCAGAGTTAAAACAAGACAAATTTTAGGTAATTTCTAAAATCAAAGGGCGATAACTCCAGAGTGACTTGAGCATTATGGCTGGTTATCGAACTTGGCCGAGATATTATGCCCACAAACATTTTCATCAAGTTTGGTAAAGATCCAAAGAAAACTCTTTGACTTGGAGAGCGGACAAGGCTAATTTGGCCAATTTCGGATAATTCAAGGGCCATAATATTGAAGTGTGGAACATGTGGACGAGGCCCGCCCGCCACTGGTGTTCCCATAATACGTCCCGTTCTTCAAACAGGCGTATAAAAATGGTGTATAAGGAAAATACATATTTATCTGTTGCTGTGTTGCATTGAGTATGTTTCATGTGGTAACTCACATTAATAAAAGAAAAGGCCAACAAACGAAATTACACAAAAAACGTATTGATTCAACTGTCTATGATGGATGAGAAACAAATAGATTTTAAATGTTGGGGGTGAAAAACTATTTGAGTAAAAAATCTGGAAGTTTAAAACTAATTGCATGAAAAATTATCTTCTCTGCTTAATTTTCAAAATGAACAACACAAATTCACACAGACGTTGAAATGTTATAGAACCATATAAAAGCAACAATCTGCCTTGTTACTAACCTCTTGGTGCAGCGAAGAAATCTGCTTGTGGTAAACCTCGATATTCTTCTTTCGATTGCTGTAATAAAACAATATAATCAAGTAATTATTGAAAAGTAATACCAGTATTCCTGCAACAGAATTAATTACAAACCATTATACATATATGGCTGTATAATGATATCTTCATGAGACACTGACTTAAAGTAAAGCTTGTGTGTTGGGAGCAAGTATTTCAGTTATTTTCAGTCGTCAGTTGATCTAACGTAACCAGGTTTGCCAGGCCCTGTGTTCACAAAGTATCAACTAATCTGGATCAAGTTGATCCTGAAATATGTTTGTCATTTTCGTAAAGCAACGAAATCCTTTATACAACACTGTCCATACATAAATGCAAAAAGACCTGAAATGCGTCATATTAATGTGGAGAACACATCAAAAATTAGAACTTTTACCTATTTGTTGATAAATTAATTATATATAGTTAAGACCAAAACTGGTCTAGATCAAATCAGGATAAATTTTCAAGAATTGACAAAGTGTGCAAAGCGCTCATATGTGTCACATTATGTTACAACATTGAGGTTAGCATAGCAATTTTTTCAAAGTTCGAACGAAACTACTTCTGATCTTGATTCTGATAACTAATTCTTTGTGAACATGGGGCCTGGTAACCAACCAGCACTAAACTGCTCTTCAGCAAGCAATTTCTCTATAGAAACACAGGTGAAAGTCAAATCACTTTGTAAGCACCATCTTCAGTAAAATTGTCTGACACAGAAAACACACACATACAACCTCAAGTCCTCTACCAACTGATTTTAACAAGGACTCCCAAATTTGTTATAAAAACTTCAATATTTTGTTTGACTTGCAACAACATGTGAAAACGGATGGAACATATGACACACATATCTGTATAGAATACTCACAACTTCAGGTAAATCCAACTCATAAAGTTTCATAGATATAATATCATGATTATCTGAAAAGAATCAAAACATGTAAGTAAGTGAAGTTGTACATACATAGAGATATGAATGATGAGAAAGTCATTTGGTTTAGAATAACAATATATATTGACACATTATTGTAGGCACTCGGTGGTAAAGAATAACTTACGTACAGTACTCCAGATTATTGACTGGTACAGGATTATATGACTTGAGACCAGTCTGAGTGCCCGAATCTCATTTTCATTCTAAACTCATAAAAATTCTGTTTTGGAATGTGTTTACATACAGAAAATCTCACAGAATGAATACAGTGAGTCTTGGGGAAACACCTTCAGCGCATGCTACTTGTTATTTTGAGAACAAATCAAACGTTTCTCTTATACTATTTTTTGTACGAAAATAGACAGAGTTGGATAAAAAATACAAATCACATTATGCTGCACCTCATGTATCACTAATCACAGGACAGGAAGGCACTGATAAGTAACCCTGGAATTACACATCCAGCATAATTATATCATAGTGTATGAACTTGTTTCACAATTGAAGTATTTAAGTAGTATCCGATCACTGAACACTGACCTGCTAATTCACCAGTAGTTGCAGAAGCCCCAAAGTAATATCCTATAGGTAATCTAACACCTTCTACTTTAAAACAATCAGTCCAACCATCTTTACCATCAATATCCATGGATACCTGTAGTGAACAGCAAATAATTATGTATCTGAATTCTTGCATCCAATAAGTACTAATTAGCAATGTGTGCCACAATTAACCATGTGCGCCGAACATTTTGGCAAAATACTTTCAAACTGCTCATTGCCCAGTTACAGCACAGACGAGATCTGACATAACCCTCAACTCCCAACAGCGACCCCTGAAGCTGGGACACGAGTCCTGAATGCAACGATCTGTCACAAATAACAAAAATCACATATGTATTCATAATTTCTGCACTGTTTTTTTTGTAAATATTAGTCCTACATTATTTTTTTATCACAATTAATACATTATATATAACATACAAGTGATGATTCACAAGTTACACAAGTGTGGTAAGCTAGTTATCATAAATGGTGAAAATTAATTAATATATACATGTACATATATTCCATAAGACTGTATTTAATGTTAAATGACGGTATATAACTTCACAGAATAAAATTTTACTAGTCTCAAACATCAAGCCAGCCAATTATGTCAAAGCCATAGATTTTAACAAAACTCCAGGAAAGAGATTTAGACCACAACATTTTTCATAATGTTCTAGGTGTAGTACTATTACCACAGAGCAAACAATTTGGAGTATTACTAAACCATTCTTTGTTCTTTCAATGAGTCAGACAAATGACTAAGTAAACTAAACCTTCAATTTATATCATAATCCAATAGGTAGTAATTATAAAATCCCAACTTACTGTTAATGTTTCTCCTTCATATCTGATTGCAAGGTATGTTTCATGTTCTTTATTTCTAAACAATGATGTACATCCAGCCAGTTCAGTGTGTGTACCATCTCTGTCATGATCATAATGTTGGGATCCATTGTTCACCATTGCAGAAACATACGGGTGTTGATGCTGTAACAAATACTGGTCAGATAACAAGGTGTACAACATTAGGCAGCTATTACACAGTACAGTAGACATTGTATTAAAAGACCAAACCAGGGACGACCAAAAAGTGGTCTCTTAATAAAGTGGTCTCTTAATAGATATCAACAAATTTAAAAGTTGTATACAAATGAATGTCAAACAGAACAAAGATCAAAACATGTAAATACCACCACCTTATCTATCTAAAATGTGAAACAAAGTTCGTAAATCCATTCAAACCATTCTATTAGCTCACTAGGCAATAGAAAAAAAGTATGTTCCCAAGTCTTAAATTCCCCATAAGTTATCAAATGTGACAAGGTTCATGTTCTTAGCTGTACATTGTAGTTGCCTTATGCTTAAAAACTTCAAGAATTTTCTGATCACACAATGTCTATTGTATTTAGTTTTGCTCAGCATTCAGATAATCTGATAGGTGTTCCTGGGTTACCAACCAGTACAAACTGCAAGCAGCTGACAACTTCTGTACATCCCCTCACCTAAGGCTTGACCCTAGGACCATCATATTAGCTTTCAAATGCTCTAAAGAATGAGCTAATGGAGCGAGCTTTTTGATTAAGACTTTCCATTTTAGAATATTGCAATTGAATATAAAAACACTGAAAGTATCACAGAAAACAGAAATGATTCCCTCACATCACAGATTTTTCAATTGTATCGTTAAAAATTACAGGATTAGTAATAATGCTGTTTTTCAACACAGTTGCAAAAATAGCAAGCTAACCAGACTTGTTTCTTACATTATGTGGACCATTGTGGTTACTGTATGTATCTGCAATGACTCCCAGACCAACAAAATAGTCTTTGTTACCCAACACGGGACCTGAAATATAGGAAATAATAATATACTTGCTGAAGAATCTCCACAGTTGGTGAATAAATCATGCATGGTTCGTGCTCATTTCTACTAAAAGACTTGTATCAATCACAGGGGCAGGTGTGGATGACACAGGGGTTCCACTAGGTCAAGGGTGATTTTGATCATTTTTGACGCGTTACAATTTTATAGCCGAAATACCTTTAATTTAGAGAAAAGTTTACCCTCCAGACAGAATCCTAAGGATTAGATGTGGCTTTTTCGAGACCCAGGGGTCAAAGGGTCAAATGTGTCGCAGAGTTATTTTTATAATGTTAAGTTATTTATCTTAACATAATACAGTATAGTAATTATATCAGTCTTTTACATTTTCTATTTCCCATGCCCTCTAGCTAGGCTACATTATAACATCAGAGTTAATCCTCATTGATTGGGAAATAGTTAGTTTGCGTGATTTTACTTTTTGTGAGATATGTTTAAATAGTTCTCATCATAAATGGCATGTAGGAGAAATCAACCATGGCCATTTATCGATAATACATATCATTCTTATGGTTATTTGTCCAAATTTAAAGGAATACACTCATATACTTATATGTAATCATTGACTTGTACCTTAATTGGATGTGTGATTGTTCATATTGCTGAAATCGATGTTTGTCCAAATTTAAAGGAATACACTCATATACTTATATGTAATCATTGATTTGTACCTTAATTGGATGTGTGATTGTTCATATTGCTGAAATCGTTGTTTATCCAAATTTAAAGGGATACACCCATATAATTATATGTAATCATTGATTTGTACCTTAATTGGATGTGTGATTGTTCATATTGCTGAAATCGTTGTTTATCCAAATTTAAAGGGATACACCCATATAATTATATGTAATCATTGATGTGTACCATATAGTCCGTATTGCTGAAATTGTTGTTATACCAAATTTAAAGGGATATACATCGTATATATAGAAGCATTGGTCTGTACCTTGATTAGATGCGGGACAGTTCGTATTGTTGAAATTATTATGATCTCATTATTATAAGTAGCAGATAAGAGAAACATACCTGATACGGAATCAGTATAAAATGTTTGATAAATTGTTTTGAATCATTTGTGTGACAACATTTATAATATATTGTTGATTAATCGAACTAGAGTCATTGGTATAAGTATATAAATGTGACAGAGAGTCGCGCATTATTATGTGTGCATGTTTTTGTGATGATATACACTCTTAAAGTAAATTATTTATCAATATTGATAGTCATTAGACGAGTGTAGATGCTGAGACATTAGTGTGCATTATACAGTAACTATCCGGTTACATCCGGGAAACTTGATTAAAACATTGAGTTTTATGTATATACTCGCCTGTTTTATATTGAAGTTATATTAACATGTAATATGAATTGAAAACATTGCTAATTGTGAACCTGTGTGGTCATATAGTATTATAGATGTTGTAATCAGATCAGAAGATTGACTCGGCGTATGATAATTGTTATACCATGCCATATGATGGGTAGATGTTAAGACAAGTTGTTTAATTAACTTTGTGATTTAATATATATTCACGTTGTACATGCATGTGTTGCGAGCGGAATAATTTAATAATTGAGGTTTGGGACACTTATGAATGACGTACATCACTGTCCATGATTAGTTAAATGGTTGAATGTTTCATATATGTAGACTAATTATTAACAGATTAGTGGTGGTATGATTTGAACTATATATTGTAATTCAATTTGCCATAGTATTTTGAGGTATACTGATATCGCCACGGAATGTTGTTTTAGGGCGAAATAGTAATTGATTGACATACGTTAAAAATTTTGTGCAGTTTGCTGTGGCAGTGACTTTATACTCAGTACATTGTACTACTTTGATTAGACAAAAATCATACTAGCAAGGATAGTGATTAAATGACTATACACTGTATTAGTATAGGGGCGAACTAGTGGTTGGTACTAAATTATTAGCGTTCGGTTTAGAAATTATACATTGACACGTGCTGTCAGGTGAATCATATATTTGTGTACATGTAAGGAGTACTATACATGCATTGATAGATTAATTAATGTATTTTTGAGAAACTACCAATACCAAATTATATGACTATATATGATTTGTATATTTAGTATTTTTACACTGGTTAAAACTGAGTAGTTCTCAGATCTCTGAATTATTGACAGTTGTATGTCATAAACAGTGTGTATCCTTGTGTTTAAAGTGAAGTCATAGTTTATACCTGTAATTGTAATACGACTATGTAACAACGGACAAACTTGAATGAGATTTATGATGATATACATGTATATGTTATGTAAAAAGGTGTAATATGAGGTGTTGCATTCTCTGAAAGATACTGTTGACTTTGACAAAAACGTACTTGATTTAGAAGTCTAAGAAAGTTATATGTCCTATTATTGTGTGATACGGGTATATACTGTAAATTGTTAGTACATTAGTTCTATTCAATATTTAGTCACATACATGAGCGAGAATTGCGATATATGCAATAGCGGACTTTGCACTAGTTGATACATATTGATACGTGAAATTTCATAATTCTAGGATAGTGGTATGGTATATGTTTGTGCATGATTTATACATTATATGATAAGTATAATAACGAGTCTAGCTTATAGAATACTATGAAATGTTATATGTGGAATATATGAATTATTATTGAACTATCGGTTTGTGATGAAAATGATATGTATTGATATTTGAGATTTCATTATTATATATGTATGTCATATGTTTGTGAACGATTGAAACATTATATTGATAAGTGAAACTTCATTTTATATCATTGTGCAAAAGTGATATGTGTAATAGGTGAATTGTGCTATTTGAAATAGTGGTGTTAAAGTGAAATTTCTTCATATACCATTGTATCAGCGTGCTAGGTGAATTGTGTAATTAGTGGGGTATTGCACTAGTGGAAATAGTGGTGTTTAAGTGAAACCTCATTTTATATCACTGTGCAAAAGTGATATGTATAATAGGTGAATTGTGCTATTTGAAATAGTGGTGTTAAAGTGAAATTTCTTCATATACCATTGTATCAGCGTGCTAGGTGTATTGAGCTATTAGTTGCGTATTGCACTAGTGGAAATAGTGGTGTTTAAGTGAAACCTCATTTTATATCACTGTGCAAGAGTGATAGGTGTAATAAGTGAATTGTACTAGTTGAAATAGTGGTGCTACGTGAAGTTGTGTGAACGTGTGATAGTGCTTTAAGTGTTTTGTAAGAGGTGTGAGAAATCCATAATGGCAACATGTAATGGTCGTAGTAGAAAGGAACTTGACGATTGGGAAGATTTAGCACAGAGAGAAGTAGCGAGAATTAGAGAACAACGAGAGATGTTGCTTGCATCTAGAAAGACAAAACAGCAGCCTCAAAAGACAGATTCGGAAAGTGATGACAATGAACTAAATGATGAAAAAGAGTTTAGTGAAAGTAGAGATAGTCTTGTGAAAAATAAATTAGAGGAAAGCATAAAACAACTGGAACACTCTTTAAAACATATAAACAGTACACCGAAGTACTCACGTACCCATGAACACAAGAATACGGAACATGAAGACCGGCTTAAACGATTAGAGAGGAAATTGGAGAGTAAGTTACTTAAAATAGATAAATGGGAAGAAGAAATGGAGAGAAGGGAAAGATCATTGGCAAGACGAGAAAGACAATTGGGGGAACAGGAGCGAGTTATACAAGATAGGACCAGCAGTAAGACAGAGACAAATATGAACTTAAATCTTACACCATTCTCTGGGAAGGAACCAGTGCCAAAAAATGAATCGACATTTGACGAATTCAAAATGGAGTTTCAAAGTGTACAACACGTATATTCCGAACATGTTTTGAAACAAGCTCTACGTAAGACTTTAAAAGATCAAGCTAGAAGAACCATGCTACACTTAGGAACCGACGCATCAGTGGATGACATTCTAAAAAGTATTGAGGAGAATTTCGGAACTGTAGCAAGTGAGGACAGTTTACTTGCACGATTCTTACTTGCAGAGCAGAAACCTGAAGAATCGGTCGTAGAATGGAGTCTAAGAATAGAAGAACTTATCATTCAAGCTTATCCTAGACGAGCACTACCCCAGTTAGAAAGAAGCAATAAGCTCAAAAACAGATTCTGGAGGGGTCTATGGAACGAAGAACTTAGGAAAGCTACAAGAAGTCATTTCGATAGTGCCATATCCTATGAAGACTTGAGAACTAAAGTAAGGACCGAAGAACATGAGATGAAGATGCAAAAGGAACGATCAGGAAACAAGACCAAACAGGGAAGACTCAACCAACTGAATGTGGCTACTGATGAGAATAAGACAGAACAAGCATTGGCAGCGATCATGGCTAAGCTTGAAGGGTTAGAGCAAGACGTTGCAGTTCTCAAAGGCAATACACAGGACAACCAGGGAGAAAGTCAAGAACCGAGTGAGAGAGGAAGAGGCTATTACAGACCACGGAATAGACGTTATAGAGGACCTGACCGAAGACATGATAGTCAGTCCCACGACAACCAGCCAACTTTAAACTAGAAGATGTCACCATTGAGGGTCAAATGGCTGACGAAAGTAACAGGGACCCATGCAACACAATAAAATCAGATTTTTTGGATAGGCTTATCGGATATTCCAATGAAGCCGAAGTCTATGTGAATGGTTTGAAAACTAATGCTCTTATCGACAGTGGATCAATGATAACAACGATCAGTGAAGGATTCTTTAATAAAATGCACAGTAAACCTAAATTGTATGAAATTAGCGAACTTTCAGTAGTGGGTGCCGATGGTAGCCAAATTCCATACAAGGGATATATAGAAGCAAGTATAGCCATATTAGGAATAATGAAAGAAGTTACTGTTCCAGTACTTATAGTTAACAGTACTGACTACAATCTCTCTGTACCCATGATAATAGGAACAAATGTTATCAGACTATTAAGACAATGTGACAGTGACGAATTACCAGAAGTGTGGAAGTCAGCGTTCATGAACATATCTGCAAATCCAGTAGGAACAGTTAAGAGCACGAATAAGAACACAATTGAGTTGAAACCATTTGAGAGTATCACACTATCCGGAATGGCACGTATGTCTAGAAATTGTCCTGAAGCAGTGACTGAACAAACTTCAACCGCTACTAGTCGAATGGGTATATGTCCAAGAGTAGTGCAAACAGAGGGCCAGAAGAGTACTGTTAGGGTACCAGTTAAGATTTTCAACATGTCCGCTAAACCGCTTTCCATAGAACCTAGATCTGTACTTTGTGAACTACAAGAAGCGAAAGTCCTAAGATCAATGAAACCTGAAACCAGTAACAACACGAAGCATAACTCCACACCTACTGAAACTCATCAATCTAAACAAGAATTCCTTAACAACATTAACGTAAAGCTAGATCATTTAGAAGAAGAAGACAAATCCAAGATGGAAAACTTACTATGGAAATGGAAAGACGTATTTTCTCAAGGGCCTCTAGATATAGGTAACACCGACGTCGTAAAACATAAGATTAACTTAGACAAACAGGAACCATTCAAAGAGCCTTATCGAAAAATACCTCCTGGATTGATTGACGAGGTAAGGGAACATGTCCAAGAGATGCTAGCCATGGGGGCTATTCGACCCTCACACAGTCCCTTCTCCTCCAATGTGGTAATAGTTAGGAAGAAGGACGGGTCAATAAGATTTTGTCTTGACTACCGGAAGTTAAATGCCAAGACTCATAAAGACGCCTACCCCCTTCCACGAATCGACGACACCCTACATCTTCTCGCAGGAGCCAAATACTTCTCAAAACTCGATCTAAAATCTGGATATTGGCAAGTGGAAGTCCAAGAAGAGGATAAAGAGAAAACAGCCTTCCAGGTCGGAAACCTTGGATTCTATGAGTGCAACCGGATGCCGTTTGGCCTTTGTAATGCGCCAGCCACGTTTCAACGACTTATGGAACGCTGTATGGGTTCTCTGAATCTAAAAGAGTGCCTCATTTATTTAGACGACATTATTGTTTTCTCGTCTACATTTGAAGAACACCTTCAGCGTCTAGACGCCGTGTTTCAACAACTGAAGACATACAACCTTAAATTGAAGGCATCAAAGTGGGAATTCCTCTTAGATCAAGTTACTTACCTTGGACACGTTGTCTCCAGGGAAGGCATCAAAACCGATCCTGACAAAACAGAAACCATCAGAACATGGCCAGTACCTACTAAAATTAAGGAAGTGAGAAGTTTTCTTGGGTTTGCAGGATATTATCGTAAGTTCATCAAAGATTTTTCAACAATTATACGACCATTGAACGACCTGCTTACTGGGATTTCTAAGAACAAACCTAAAAGAAAGTCATTTAAGTGGGAGACCCAGCACCAAACAGCGTTTGACACGGTTATCCTCAAACTATGCGAAGCTCCAGTTTTGGCATACGCGGACTATAGTCGCCCTTTCAAACTCAAAACTGACGCATCATTGAAAGGACTTGGAGCTGTGTTGTATCAGACCGAGGACGGGACAGAGCGGGTAGTAGCGTACGCTAGTAGAAGCTTAAAACCATCAGAACGAAACTATCATTCCAGCAAGCTAGAATTCTTAGCACTGAAGTGGGCAGTGGTGGATAAGTTTCACGACTACTTATACAGCGTCCCGTTTGAGATCGTAACAGACAATAATCCTCTCACCTACATACAGACGACGGCTAAGTTAGACGCATGCAGACAGCGATGGGCAGCTAGTTTGGCCAACTACAACTTTACTATATACTACAGGCCTGGGAAGACTCACATTGAACCTGACGCCCTGTCGAGGAAGCCAAACTGGAAGTCGGAAGATTCAGCGGAAGAAAGCACCGACACAGACATCGTCTTAGATTCCGGAAAAGTTGTGGAAAAAGACGTTGTTCAAGCAGTTCTTCATGCACAAGTGCTCGAACCCACCGACCGGGACACAACAGATCACGCAGAACCGGTAGAAATACAAGACAAGTGTCATCCAATCGTACAAATGGCAGACTGGGTAAACGGCCAGGCAGCAGATAAAGCGATAGCCCGGGTGAAGTATATAGTCAGCATAGGAGTCGCGCCAACAACAGACGTTTTCAAAAAGGAAGCGCCGGAAGTCCAGAAATACTTGCGAAAATTCAGCCGACTGTCCCTACAAGAAGGTATACTGCACCATGTTTCAACCATCAGAGGAAACACAGTTCAACAATTGGTGTTGCCAGAGGTCGTTAGGAAAACGTTATTCCGAGCGTTACATGACGATCTGGGACACCAGGGAAGAGATCGAACCCTTAGTCTGGTTAAGGAGCGGTTCTTCTGGATCGGTATGGACCGTGATGTCGCTAGATGGGTTAAGGAATGTGACCGATGTATCCGGAGGAAAACATCACCGACCATCGCCACAGAGTTAGTCAACATACAGTCTTCAGCACCTATGGAACTAGTATGCATTGACTACCTGTCAATGGAAGCTTCTAAGGGTGGCTTTGAACATGTTCTAGTGATAACTGACCACTTCACACGCTACGCACAGGCTATACCTACCAGAAACCAGACGGCGAGAACAACAGCCCGGGTTCTATTTGATAACTTCTTCGTGCACTATGGATTCCCTGAAAAATTGCACAGCGACAGAGGGCAGAATTTCCTTTCCAATATCATGAAGAGACTCTGTAGGATAGCCGGCATCAAGCAAACCAGAACCACATCGTACCATCCCCAAGGAAATGGTCAGTGTGAACGGTTCAACCAAACTTTGTTAAAGATGCTAGGCACCCTACCTAACGACCGGAAGTCGGACTGGAAAACGGCCATTCCATCACTCGTTCATGCATATAATGCAACTGTAAGTGAAGCGACCGGCTATTCACCATTTAATCTGATGTTTGGGCGAACCCCAAGATTAGCAATAGACGCGGTCCTGGGCTTAAGACATCAGAAGATATCCGGCGCTTCTCCGTCATTATACATGACCCATTTGGAACAAAACTTACAGGATGCCTATAAGAAGGCAAATTATACGGCGGAAAACAGTAGTAAAAGGGCTAAGAAACACTACGATAAACGAGTCCGTGATGTGAAAATAGTCCCTGGAGACAGAGTGCTAATTGAAAATGTGGGCCTCAAAGGCAAGCATAAACTGGCTGATAAATGGAGCGAATATATATATCGTGTTGAACAACAACCAGATCCAAACATTCCAGTATTCCGTGTAAGACGCGAAAGTGACAGAAGCTGTGTGCGAACCCTTCATAGAAACCATTTACTTCCCATGAACCACCTTCCGATAGACTCGGACTCGAGTCCTGTTGAATCGTCAGCAGAAGAAACTACTTCCACCGGAAGTTCCCATCAACACTCGGAATCTCACGAGGGACTAAGACGATCGGACCACTCTGACTCAGATGGGGGCCAAGTGTATGTACCGCCACACAGAAGAAAGTCCGGGACCCAAGGCTTACCCCTGAGGAAGTCACAGAGACAACGTAAGGCGCCGAACTGGTACAGAGCCGGAACCTAGTCGTGATTGGATTTGACACAACACTTCTACACTGTGTTGGACTGTATGCTTAAGTGCTGTGTTGTGTTTTTTTATTCTATGTGACTAAGATTTGTGAACCTAGATATTTTTTATATAACTATATTTATGCATCCATGTAACTATAAGCCATGTATTGATATTGTTGTTTTTATATGATTTCTGAATTGGTTATTTATTTCTGATCATGTGACTGCAATTGTTTTCACGTGACTCTAAGTTATGTATATGTACTTATAATTGTAATCATACGTAACACAACTATTCAAAGTTTGTATAGGCATAATCAATATATAGCTTATATTGATATTATTAGATACCACCTCAATGTGGATTTATGTTTAATTATTGTTAAATGTATTATACATGCAATTAGATAATTAGACATAGCTAGTATAGTGATATTTATATAATATACTAATTTGTACAAACACATTAATGTAGTACTGTTTTATTTTCATACAGTATTGTGATAAGGAAATTAGTTAAGTTTAAGACAGTCCAATTTTTTATAAGTTAGGGTAATGTCGAGGACGACATTTAAATGGAGGAGGGAAATATGTCGCAGAGTTATTTTTATAATGTTAAGTTATTTATCTTAACATAATACAGTATAGTAATTATATCAGTCTTTTACATTTTCTATTTCCCATGCCCTCTAGCTAGGCTACATTATAACATCAGAGTTAATCCTCATTGATTGGGAAATAGTTAGTTTGCGTGATTTTACTTTTTGTGAGATATGTTTAAATAGTTCTCATCATAAATGGCATGTAGGAGAAATCAACCATGGCCATTTATCGATAATACATATCATTCTTTTGGTTTTGTCCATTCGATGTACACGTTATCTTTATACGCATATTAAATAAAACAATATATTATACATACATTGCAGGTAAATAACTTACTTTCTTTATTCTATACTGTATTAACCTTTAATTAAGTAAATATTTGTTCTGTTTTAGTAATTATGATTATATTGTATTTGTTGTTATTGATTCTATATCAATCATAGAGACAAAGAAATATTATGTCCACCGATAGTTAATATTATGTACATGTTATAAATGTAATACATTTATGCTTTAAGTAATTATATGAATTCTTTTGGTTTTGTCCATTCGATGTACACGTTATCTTTATACGCATATTAAATAAAACAATATATTATACATACATTGCAGTTTTGGGTTGTGTTTACCTCCCGCCAGATTAACCCACCCCCGACCCTGGTGATTGATGTCCTGGTACTAACTAAATAATCCCAACCCGGTGACAAATGGAACCCCTGATGACAGATTACCAATTTTGTAAGTTTTATCATTGATAAGATGTAGTAACAAGCTCTAAAATTTCAATTTTTTATTTAATAGCAAGTCTACTAAAAAAATGCTTATTTGATAGATACCAAGTTGGAGCCTGTCTCTCGCATACCATACTGCAAACCCATCACCAAACAAGTTTTTCCCTTGTCCATGAACTTTGAAATGAACATGCAATTCCCAATTTCTAACAGTACAAGGCTGAAACATAAGCATTCAAATATTAGAAATAGAAACACAAAAATATGAGTGTGCATTCATAGATATCTCCTTGTAGGACACACTGAAGAAACCAGTCAGGGGTTCCACTAGGTGCTAAATCTCAAGCGTCACTTTGATCATTTTTGTCAAGATTATATTTTTTTAAAGTCAAAATACCTATAATTTACAGAATAATTTACCCTTCAGCCAGAATCCTAAGGGTCAAAATGTGGCATTTTGGATAATCCAGGGGTCAAAGGGTCAACTCAAGGGTCAAATGGAACCCCTGACCAGTATATAAATTTTAAGCATCACGGCGACAAGACTCACATCAGTAACATGCTTTAATAGGTGTCCTTCAACCAATCAAAATACAAGAACAGTTGTAAAAAAACTGGGGAAATAGACACACTGGAAGTTTCGAAATCCCACCCAGGATTCAGAGGAATTTTAAGCATAAAAAATATCCAGGCAAGTCTATTTACCAGGTTACAATCTCACTGGGCCAGTCAAAGTTCTGCAAGACTTAAAACAAATATTTTAGAAATTCACTAGTAACAATTCTTAAAAACAGGAAGCATTGCTGATGAAAACTTTCTACATCGAGATTGCAACAAATTTTCCCTTCAGGATACAGAGCGCAACATCGCACCAACACCTATAAATTTATTTTATAAAAGTAGCTATGTGTGTATTGCTGTTGAAATTGACACAATGGACAGTGTCTATATTTTTATTTACTTGAGAACGTAATCAGCCAATCAAAACATGTTTTGCAAAATATTGACCAATTGAAAGAGTGTGCACATTAACAGTACTCTCAGTATTGTTATCTAGAAACAACAGTACATGAAGTAGCAGCAATGCAAAATTACTGGCATGATAATCTCTACCACTTCACAGTTGCAAAAACTTGAATATGAGCATTATAGATAAGATAAAGCAAAAACCGTACAAAATTACAATGGTTATACGTACAATACTGTTCCAAATAGCGCCTTGTGTACTCTGTCTATCCGGTGTAAGACGTACGTAATTACTCGTTACCATGGTAGTCCCAACAAAATCCCACAAAGGAATATTCATACCAGAACCTGTAACGAACAAGTGATATAAATATCTGAAAATCATACCAGAAATTAATTTGTGAATTACAAGTTAATCGGATAAAATCATACATGTTTCCGTATATTTGATACTAGTCATGACTATAAATAGAGCATTGTGTTATAATTCAACCAAATGTGTTATTATCAACACATGAAATCACCAAAACACAACAGCTGTTTCACCAAGAATCAGAATGCAAGTACAAAAATTGATTATGATGGCCATGTTTGCAAGACTGAGGTGAATAAGGTATACACAAATAACAGTATATCAAAACGATGTTAAAATCCAACTACTAGGGCTGTGTCAGTCCCAGATCTGATTCAGATTTTAAAAAAAGATTTTCGGAACCCTTAATCCAGAATTCCAATAAAAGTCATTTTAGGAAATATTTATGTACATAGACCTTTATTTTGTCCAGAAAGAAAGAAAATCAACTTCATAGTTAATCATCTAACATAATTATTTTATACTAGATCTACTGCAACTAAAAATGCAAAAAATTGTCATCTTTTTGATATATAAGGATATTGTGTCTATTATAATCATCCAAAAGATTTTATAATATATGTCAAAAGTCCATGTGGTAAAAATTACTTCTTAAAATTGACAATAACAGCCTTTAAAGCAAATAATTTAGTGTGGAGACGGACATTACAAAATAGGGACAGACAATAATTTACACTATTAAGATTATTTCCGAAATCTTCAATAAATCCTGCAGCACATACTTCTACAAATTCCAGAAATCATATGTATAAGATAACATGATAAAAATCAGAAAAAGAGGCAGAAACAAGGCCAGTATTGGGTTGGACAACTTATATAATGTTATGCAATAAACAATAGTGTCCCCTGCGTGCACTATCTAGATATCAATCTTATTCAGACCCCTAATCAGCATTTCACAGTGTCTGGCCCAGTGGGAGTCCAATATGCATCCAATCAGTTTTTACTGTCACCATCAGACACTTATATACAAATTAAGTTGAGAAGTGTCAATTATTATTATATGCTGATGGAAGGAAGTTTACCAATGGGTAACGTCGTATATAATCATTCAACTGGCTCCGTTTATGTTATGTTTTTGTTATCCCGGTGGCAAGGGTAAACAACCTCAACTCCACACGTTTAATGTTTTGGACAGTTTAAAGAACAGAACTGTTAACACAAATATCAGCATACAGCTGTCACAAATATATGTGGGCGAATCTAAAAAACTTGCCACATCAGATTGTTGTGTATTTGCCATCGCATATGTTACAGAACTTGTGCATTGTAACTTTAATTGTGAAATCACCAATGTTCAATTTGATATTCCCGCTATGAGGATGCATCTCATAAAATGCCCAGAAAATGACAAATTTTAACTGTTTCAAAAAGTTATGAAAATGCCGAAAATGTCTTGTAAAGAAGATAAGTCTCAAACAATAAAATACGTATGTACATGTAAATTACCGGATGTCATTAAAAATGTTGTAAAATGTGTGAAAACAAATCAGGCAGAATTCAGTGGTATCACATGAGTTGTACAGGAATTTGGTCTTTGCTTTGTAGACATTGTCATTAGTAGAGAAGTTGACTGCACTGCCGAACAATGATAATATGTTTTATGTATTATGTAAAAATCTAGGATAGCACTAGCCAAGAATCCATTAGACTCCATTCAAACCAATACATTTCGCTAAGATTTATTTCCATATAATTTAATTGTTTATCAAATCTGACTACCAACTCATTAAACCTAGCGCCAGCCAAGACAAAGTTGATTGACAAAGTGTTTAACATGTGATATATGTGTATTTCACGGAAATATGCCCATTTTCAGAGTCTTATTTGAAAACCAAAACATCCTCTGATTTTCAATATTTTTATGTCGTGGGAAAGCTGGCAGCATAACCTTTTAATTGATACCAAATTTATTATTGTATGTCAAATATTAAGGAAATTAATGGCTACCACCATGTCTTTCATTCCATATTAGTAGTATAGTACGGCACCGCCGCCTTTTACCCACCAGTTAACTGCGCATGCGCAGAATCGGATAGTTTTGTTTACAAACAGGATATCCCCTAGAGAGTATACTTTCAAGAGGCCCAACATTCCTTCCTTGTTATTTGATTTTAGCAAGTATATATTATGTAACCACGCCCCCCCAGGACCGGGGGTATACCGGGGGAAATGGGCCAGGTGGCCCCGCAGTGCTGAGTGAATGCGGTGGTTTTGTTTTCGCGCTGAAAATAGCGGGGAACGGGCCTTACCTAGGATGTCCCCGGAGATTTTACCAGCAGTCTGTCCCCGCAGGTCGGGGATTTTACCTGGGATTGGCTGGACCGAAAGACAAAGTCCCCGCTATTCCCCGGACCTGGGGGGGCCGTGGTTACAATTGACTGGTGCATTACTGACTGCTTATATCTTTGTATAACTTGTACAGTATGGAAAATTCCAAATAAGTGGTCAGGTTAACAATAGATTCTATGTTTGTGGTTACTTCAAATTATATTAAAATTTAAATGGTATAATTTTGGAAAATAAAGTATTAGATTGTGAACTTCCAAATGGTATATCGTTTGAAAATCGAGCAGGAAATAATGTCAGACAGACAGTTTAAAACAGAATTTTCTATAAATTGTCCGCTTAGAACATCGGCTTTACTCGCAATTCAGCCTTTCGTTCAGTTACAGCTAACGCAAAACGCTCGAAGTTAGCGTCACAAATAATTGTATTGAACGCCTCGTTTTATTCTGGTTCCCTGCCTCAAAAACAGTAAAGGCAGGGAACCAGCCTAGCATTCATTTGGCAATTTGGTTCCCTGTGTGCAGTCATTGTGATACGGTGGGGCAGGGATACAAAGTGACTGTTAGCCGTAACTGAACGCAGTGATAGGCTCAAATATTCGCGTGCTACCTCCGAGTTGCGATAGCCAGTGATATGAAACGTTTTTCGCTAACACGCCGGTCAATAGCAATACTCGCCGACTGTTTCGCAACGTTTTGGAACGATAGCCGTAACTGAACGCAAGGCAGGTGTGGTAACTCTCCGAGATTTTGTTTCACTTGTATGACGTGTGAAATAAAGGTAGTGCACATAGGCGGAAATAGACGTTTGAAAGTCTTTCTAACGGATTTTATCAATTGAAAGTGGTCGAATATATCGACAAATGTTGAAAATGCTGAATGGTTTTGGAAAGTAATAGGGTGTTTCGGTCAATCCATTGTCCGATTCTCCTGCCAAACCTGTGACTCCACCCGTTACAAATTTTGGGACAAATAACACATATATGCATTATGTTGACAAACAAGTAGGCCAATTGTTTACCGGTATATGGTTTAACTAAAGTGTGTTCTCTCTTCATGTAGTCTTTAGTGTTCCAAGCCGCGAGCAATACCGATACATTCATAAAAAATACACAACAGCCCAACATAATACGTCCGATAGTCGCCATTTTGAGGAATATGTCATTCGGATATTCTCGGTTAAACTGGTCCCGTGTTCGTAGATGATACGTGCTGTAGGAGAAAACCATAGGGGGACCAGTTATGACACGCTGTTTCCGGTAGCATGTACGGCGGACATAAAGACTAATATGCGGGTCAAAAAAGCTCTCAATGTTGTTAATGCAAGTATCATGAATAATATGTCATTTCATCCAAAGTGAAGAGGAAAATCAAAATATCCTGTTTTTATCATTTCTTTTTATCAACACATTTGTACGCCGCACAACACCTTTAGAAATACACCTTGTACGACGATG
Organism: Mactromeris polynyma; assembly: GCA_032209605.1. Classification (NCBI taxonomy): domain Eukaryota; kingdom Metazoa; phylum Mollusca; class Bivalvia; order Venerida; family Mactridae; genus Mactromeris; species Mactromeris polynyma. The sequence goes on from JASFXZ010000012.1 coordinate 10,788,508, forward strand.
CCCCAGAGTGGGATATGTATACCACACACCTTGCTCAATCGGACCTTTGACAGCTATGAAAACATAAAAATACTTGTTTTCAAATACTCCTAACAAATGGAGTACTTTGCTTTTATAAACATTCACATGCTGCTTCAACTTTTTCAACTGAAGTTCAAGGCATGTAACCAGATATGTATGCACCAACAAGTACTATTCTACAGCGAAGGTTGAAGAACAAAATGCCATATTACCAGTAATATTAAAACACAACAGGAGAACACATTCTTTGCCTCATTTTATTTTCAAAATTTTCTAGCTAAAGTACCCTTACCACCAGGAAGTGGGGACCCCTTCCCACACATGCTTCCCTCAGAGCATTATGCTGCTCAGTTCCCAACAAAGCTGCTGTCCAACAGGGAATAGTCCAGGTATTTTTCATGAACCAAAATACATGTTTATAAACAACTTTTGTCTAAAAGCCGCATCCAGTTAGCCTGGTCAACAGAGCACTTGACTGCCATCCTGATGGTCATAGGTTCATTAACTCCTGGGGAGGCGTATGTTCTCAGTGTAACAATTTCACTAAAGATGAAACATCCAAAATAATTGTTCCTCCACCTCAAGGTTTATGCAGGGATATTGTCAATTGCTTGCTAAGAACAGGTAAGTACTGGTTGGTATTGATAACCCATTAACACTCAGGTTAAGACAACTGACAACCAAACACAACTGAATACATGTACTGTTGAATAAAAAACCACAAAATTCCATGTTTCATTATGAATATATTTATTCATATAAAAATGTTTTTTAGCAAATAACATCATATAGAAATTCATATAAAAATAGTTTAAGCAAATAACATCATATAAAAATTCATACAAAAATAGTTTAAGCAATTAAGCAAACCAACATTATACAGAAATTCATAGTTCCTTTGAATGACATCTGGTATTCGTACAATAAGCAATCATGTTTATTATACAATCTATAAATAAAAGCCCTGTTTGGTCCAGGAGAAAGATTGTAAAATTCCAGATTTGTCCATTTTCAACTAAACTAACAGGTTTATTAATAGCAACAGGGGAATCCCGTAAGCATATAAGTATTCCTAATATGATAGTCGGTTTCTAAGAGGAAATTATGTTGTTGTACACTTAACAAAACTTATAAGTGTGCACATATACAAATGTCCATATCACAGGCAATATTGGTGTGATTTTTTTGAAATTTACTACAAGTATAGCTACTTAGCATGGTATTTCACTTCTTTTAATTTACTTTACTACATATTTAAGAAAGAAATCGATAAATATGATGATGCGTCAAAATGTCAATGTTGCAAATCCCAGTTAATTATGATCTGCATGATTAAAAAGAGTCTGATAGCGCGTTTGTAAGTCATCACTAATGATCATGCTATATTACTGGCTGTTGTAGAATATCCATGTTGTTGTCAAGGGAGGTAATCAATATTACTAGGTTCCATATTGATCAGCTTATTAAATAATAATTATCCTTTTTGACCGCAGATTGTGATTTCTTGCGCCATTGGCGAGTGATATTGATAGCAGCATTTAATAATAATCTATCAAAAACAAATATATTTGGGATCATTTTGATAAAACTGAATGCCACCTACATTTAATTTAAAAATAATTAAAATCTAATAAAAACTTAAATTAGAGTACGTCAGGGTAGCCCAACCTGACCATTGTTTTTCGTTTGCAAATTGACAACTCTCCCATTTAGTGATTTTCGGACGTGGTTATCGACAAACATTATTCCTATACCATATAAAACCAAATGTAAGTATTTGCCCACAAATCATGCATACAGCGTGCTGTAGAACTATGTACACAAACACCATGGAATGTTCTGTCAATGTACTTATTCTATATTTAGAAATATAAAATCAACATAAATCAATAACAAATAGTGGTACACGTCAGATACATTCCAGTATAATATCTACATTACTGCTGTGCAATATTTCCAATAAATAAAGTGCTGCAAGTTACCCATGAATGAGACAATATGATTGCTACAACAATTCCTGATACATGTATATGTCATTCTCTGAGATTTTTGGCCCAAATAAAATATCTGGGCTAAAATGAGTTATTAACATTTCCGAATGCAGGGATATTTTAAGGTCTCTACAAAACAAAAATAATTGCAAAACCACATTTTTTTTGAGAATTACAGCACTTTTAATATGACCATTAAGACTAGATCTACACAAATTTCTGAGTTTCACAGATTTAATACAGCAAATATGTTTTCAGATATATATTTTACAACTAAATGTATATTATTCTTTTCCTTAAGAAAAGGGCTGTCTCAATGTTTAGCGATAATTGTTTTGCTTCTGCTCACCGCTGAATCATAAATATTTTACTGAAATGCTTTAAAGTGAAAACATGACGTCATTATGTGAAAACTTGACGTCATCTTTATTGCGTTTTCTCAGAAACAAGGCTCAGTGCATTTGGGCCAAAAATCTCAGAGACTGCCAATTTATTATAAGACAATACCCTGGATGTAATATTACATACTGCTTAGCTAAAACTACAAATACGTGATTCGAAATAAGCGCCGAGGGTTAAGCATAAAAGTATTGTACCTTAGTTTTGGCATAGAAGTCGTTGCAATAGTTTGGCATAAAACACACAGTGCATTTTAGTGCAATATACCACAAAACAACACATAATCACCCAACAATTATACATTAGAACTGTATAATAAAAAGAACATTACATTTGTTAGTCACCAGCACATGAGATTGTCACAAGTTCTTTCCCTTTGTTCCTATTGAATTATCTCCCTTGGTCTGTGGTGAACAGTTCTCATTGCATAGATCTCAAATTTATATCGTAAAGTAGAAATAATACTGAATGCAATGTCCAGGTTATAAATCTGAGTTTGGTGATCAGTCTCTCTCACAACCATGGCACTGGTTTGATCATTCTGAGCACTATCTTAAAATCAATGTAAATTAAAGGCAATATTCTGAGAGTGGCCTTCAAACTCAAGTTATATAACTTGAGACTTTTATACATCAACAAAATTGACCAATGACAAGTTCACATTTTGTGACTGAACACTCAGTCTTACAGACATGCATGCATATATCTCTATGTAAAAACTCTCATTCATTTATAAGCTGTGTTAGACACTTGAATATGTTATACACGTAACTGTACACACATGTTTGTAACATATAAAGAACAACAACTATTTTATATTATTTGTATCATTAACAAATATCTTCAGACAGATCTCCTATCTGAAAAAAATTTCAATTCCATAAAAAACTACTTGACTACGAAAGAAGTAATGCATTATGCGTGGGAATGGTTTTCAAGTAATATAGCTAGTATAAAAAATATACATATTTAACAGCAAAAAGTGCTATATACAAAACATCCTATATTTTTCTGACAGAATAAAAGGCCAATTTTCTGTCACGGATTAATGCTAAATGGTCAAACACAAACAATCCATTCACACACCATTCTGTAAACCTTTGCGAAATACAATATTTTATGTTTTTCAATATGCCAACATTTATTTTACAGTTATTGCAATTTGCAGAATTACATCAACATACCAGCCAATACATATGAAGGTCAGTCTTCAAGGTCATTAAATTTCGCAGAACAAACCACCAGAACGTGATAACATAAATAGTAGGGATGCCAATGAATATTTGGATATTCGAATATTCGTTTGTACAACTGATATTCAAATACTGATTCGGCATTCGAATATTCAATAAAAAAATAAAAATATTTATTTTCAATATAAAAGCTGAATGCAAGTGTAATAAGTTTCAATGATGGGCATTATTGCATTGAATGACAATTTACGCATGAAAATAATATCTACAGGTGTTAATTGACACGTCATGTTGTATATTTAGAACCAAGAGAGATATAACACTCTGGTGATGACACTAAGGCCCTGACATTATAAGTAATCGCTGGGATTTCTACAACTTGAGTGATCAGTTTAAAACACAAAATTAATAAGCATAAAATTAAATTTCGAATTTCAAATGTATTATTATTAAGAGGGTCTAATATTTGAATATTCGTTCGGAGGGTTGACCAAATATTTGAATACCAAAATTGCCATTCGTAGACATCCTTTATAAATAGTGTGATATATTTTCTAGGTTTACAGAAAGGTTGTGTTTCAAGATCACTTTATTGTTAAAGATCCATTATAAAAATTTATCATCTGTTATATCCTTTAAGAATAACAGCATCACCAATTCAGCATCCAGCATCACAATAATGTCACACCGTCTAGATGAACACACACGTCCAGTATCTAGTCACATCCAGGCACAAGTAAGTACTTCCGAGAGTTTGGTTGTTCAAATACTGTTAAGTCTTTGGCAGAGATTTCACCAGTTTTGTTTGTTTACCTCCAGCAAGAACAATAGTGTTTGTTTTAAAAGCGTTTACCAGTTTGAGCAGTGAATCAAAAACCTGGAAAGAAAATGAGAAAACGTACATCATATTATTCAAGCAATGTAGATTTACCCAAATGACTGCTTTCTTTGTCGTAACCCCTTTGGGCAAAGCAGTGACATTTAATTTTGGTTTAAGGAAATTCCTGGGCCCAAGCCTTAACAAGCAAGTGCGTATTTGTGAAAATACTTTATTCTTTAGTAAAGAAAGAATTCTAGTTTCAGTATTCATGATTTTAACAAATGATACAAATAAATAATTGCAACAAACAATAGATTTATATAAGTTTGAGCTAGTAAAAGAGCTTTGGGGCTTAAACAATTTCTTACAAAGACAGTATAGTACTCCAAATCTAAGTGTCTAGTCTGTCTTGACAAAATACACAACAATATCTACTTGAAATTTCTACTTCTGCTTGGTAAATGGACAAGATACTAGTAAACATATTTTTATGGAGTTACTTGACACTCATGCTGACTTTGTAGACCTGCAAACACGAACCATAATGCGAGTTATATTATTGGAAAACATACATACCTTTTCATTTGGTTTCTCGTCCTTGCCAAGTGCATACTTTCCATTACCCTTTCTCCTAATCGGAAGGTTATAAATTTTACTTTCAAAAAAAATCTGCAATGTGTAAGGCTTGTCTCCACCTTGGCTGCTTTTACGTATAAAGTACATGCCATCCTAAAATAAAGACATTTCAACTGAAAGCACTGATTTAAACATCGCATACTGTCTGGATATAAGACTTTATTGTAGTTTGATTTAAACACAGCAATTCCAACAATGTTTTGGAAATACCGATTGTCAGTAAATTCATTTTACGAATACCCAAGCTACACAAAAGGAATCATGGGATACCCCTGCCCACGTAGCAGTAAAACATGATCAACATCAGGTGGTCATTATTGCAAGTTTTCAACCATTTAATAAACTCACAAGAACAGAATTTAGAGCATGTTGTATAGCAGTCACATTGAAGGACAAGCCAAGAGTCTTTTGAAATGATTAATGATTAAATGGAATAAAAATACATGTAGCAACCCAGGGCTATAGAAATTATCTTTAAATACAGTTGTCCTGGACTAGTGAACGAGTTAATTTTGACTTGTCTGACATGGGAGGCTAGTTGTACAAGCATAGAATAGGGTGCAGATTAACAGTAAAGTAGGCATACATAGCAGACTTGTCCCATACTGAGTCCAAACTCAACTGTTGGTACCTACTGGATTTCTACAGCCCTGCAACCATAGAAATTCTATTATTCAAGAAATAACTTGCTATGGGTCATCATCAAATTATATCCACGTTCCAGTCCAGTCTCCCGGACTAGTTTCGCTTTCATCCCTCAATGCATTCAAGTCAGACCGAAAAGTTATTTTAGGTAACATAGTTTTTACCTGACTATATCTGTTCAATAATACATCCCCAGCAGGTCTTGTTATAGTTCCTTGGTACCATCTCTGTCTCAACAAGTCATTCTATAAATAGAAAACATAGCTGAACTACTATGTAATGATGAATACAAAATACAGCACTGCCTCAATAAGTCAGTCAATAAAAAGAAAGCATAGCAACTGCAATGTAGTTTTCAATGCATGACAGTTTGTTAACATACCAGACATTCGGTCAGGTACCTGGCAGTAAGCTACAGAACCTGTTTGAAAATTGTCAGACGTGTCACATTTAGTCAGGTACCTGGCAGTAAGCTACAGTACCTGGTTGAAATTTGTCTGACGTGTCACATTCGGTCAGGTACCTGGCAGTAAGCTACAGTACCTGTTTGAAATTTGTCCGACGTGACACATTCGGTCAGGTACCTGGCAGTAAGCTACAGTACCTGTTTGAAATTTGTCCGACGTGTCACATTCGGTCAGGTACCTGGCAGTAAGCTACAGTACCTGGCAGTAAGCTACAGTACCTGTTTGAAATTTGTCTGCGTGTCAGACCTGTCCTGCAATTTTCGCAAAGCCCGACAGAAAATTGGCAAATAAAATTCTCTGCATGCTTATCATGTATGGTAACAAGTACAAGAAAAGTATAATTCTCAAGAAAATGACTAACTCAACCTAAAGCAATCCCACTGCAATAACACTAAAATTTCATTCGACATTAAAAGGAGGCATAGTGGTCAAGGGCTTGAGCCCCCTGATTCCAAATCCTAAGGTCATTAGTTCGAGTCCCACCTCGGGTGAGGTTGACATGCAAACATCACAATTCCTGTATCAGTCGTGGGTACTGATTTGTTACCCAGGAAGCAGTCATCAAGAGTGTTTAATACAAGATGTAAATTTGTTTCACCAACCATGTTAAATAAATGAATATTAATTAATGGTCAATGATGTAATATTTACCTCTGTGAATTCTTTTGCTGTATTTGCTACGTCAGCAGAACTTGTTGAAGGTGTTCGTGCTGGCGCTGTATTAGGTTGGGGTACTACAATAAACAAGATTTATCTACAATACTTATATACAAGAGGGCAATGATATCTCTGTATCCCTCATAGAGTACCCGAAAGTTTGACAACTGGTGAAGATTTCACTGAGGTAGACAAACATTCTGGTCATGTTATAATGTGATAAAAGTATAAAATTTAGGTTTTTCTATGATTTGACCCAGTGACCTATTATTTCACCCAAGATGACCTAGTTTCAAACTTCACCAAGACTATACATGTTTATAGAGAAACATTCGGAAAATATTTCATGAAGATCAGACACAAAATAAGCCTCTAGAAAGACAACAACTTTTTTCAATGATTTAACCTAGTTACCTTGTTATTGACCCAAGATGACCTAGTTTCGAACTTCATAAACACACAAAGTGTGATCATTTTCAATGACCAAACTGACCAAGTTTCTTCAAGATTGGCCAATAATTGAGACCTCTGTTGTGTAAACAAGCCCGTTGTTGATGACATACAACAAATGAGCCTCAACAGCAGACACAGAATGATCACAAGTTGCTCAAGTATAGATAACAATGATAATGTATTTAATATTTATCTATAAAAAGATTATACTCCACGCCATTAAAAGCGCAACTAAAAATAGCCCACATCAACATTATAAAAAAAAATTATATTTTAATAATCAGTTACAAAATATGAATACCAGGGCCATAATTGTGTCTTTTTGATGAATGATTTACACATGGCACAAAATGGAAGACTAAGTGAAATAGTTGCGTTTTTAATGTTGTTACATATACATTGAAAATCTTTTCATCAATTACTGTTGTTATTTTGTTGTGTTAATGCACACTAACCTGATGCTGGTGGACGAGGTAAAGCTCTTTGGCCATGAAGAAAACTACCTGGAAATCAAAGAAAGATAACTGGTAAGCACAGGAAATTGTCACGAGTTCTCTCCCTTTATCCCTTCTATTGTATATTTATAACTACAAATAGTTTAATGCATTCAAACATATTAATATTTTTTATAGCAAATATTCAAACTATGTGTGACTAAAGGCATAGCTTTTCTGAAAAGAGCATGATGTTACATTGCATGTTTATATACATGTATATTATATCAAAATATGAACATACATGCATGTACAAATTATTTAATTTCTAATAAGATTGGCGTAGAATATATATTTGGCAAAATTAGTTACAAATTTTTGTTTGTTTGTATTTGTGTTTATTTATCGTCGCCACCGGTTTCCCATGTGGGGACGCCTCCGGAAAAATGTTTAGTCATTTTAGATTTTTGGAGGATAGTGCATGATACAGGAGATGCCCCAGTTCCAGAAGCACCCCTGGTTCTTTTACGTGCTCGATGTAAAGCAATATACACGGGACCTCGGTTTTTAAAGTCTTGTCCGAATGACTGTCAGTGATGGAGCAGGGAATCGAACCTGCGATCCCTGGATTACTAGTAGAGCGCATTACCACTGGACTACGGATCCGCTACGATCCGCTAGATAATTGTTTTACTGCTGAAACATTTATATGAAGAGAGGTCATTGACCAAGGGAGGCCACTCTGAATAGGTTTCACTGTATATAATTCTTACATTACATAATCAAAGGCTTTGGTGAACAAAATTTTTGATGTTACACTCTTATATATACATATCCTACATATTATGAGAGGGAGATAACTCTAGAAAGGATAAAGGGAGAGAACTCGTAACAATCTCCTGTGCTTGTTTGACAGGCTTAATACATTGTTTGTTTGCAGTGCAACAACCTACAACCCTTAACAATATTGTAGCTTCAAGGAATGTCAAGCATTATGTAAATTCCAAGACATCTGAGCGTTTTTACATGAGCATCTTTTTAATGTATCTATTGTGTATGTATACGACTCTGTTCTATAAATATCTGAGGCAAAAATATATAATCAACTTACCATTCATTACTTCAGGCTTTTGTGCTGTCCCATCTGTAAACAAACAATGCAATTTTGAAATGCATCAAAAATATTTTTTATATTTGTGTATAATTATGTTCTACACATATGTCACAGAAACTAAGTGTCCACCAAAGAACAGAAAATGTGTAAGTCGCCTTAACAGCTGAAGTTTGAGCCCTGTCTAGCAGAATATATTTTCTGACAGTGACATTCATGAATACTCTAACATGGTTCATACAGAATTTCACAAAAAATATTTCAAGTACTTTTCAAGGACTTTTTGTGTTAAGGACTACAATTGTTGATTTTTTTCGGTATAGAGAAGAAGGGATCGAGTGTATTTACCCCCCTAAGATGACCATCACTGCAGCACAGAGAAAATTAAACAGCGTGAGAATTACTTCAAAAGAACATAAAAACAGTCAGTTTTTTGCCTTGTTTTCTTCATTATTAGTCTTTTTTTTATTTTTTATTCCGTTTTATATTCATAGCAAAAGAATTCAAGGGCAATTTATTCCTTTTTTTCAAAATTCAAGTAATCTTCAAGGTTTTTTTGGCTGTTACAAATTCAAGTACTTTCAAGAAGCAGGCATCAAATTCAAGTACTTTTCAAGGAGCAGGCATCAAATTCAAGTACTTTTCAAGGAGCAGGCATCAAATTCAAGGACTTTTTAAGGAGCAGGCATCAAATTCAAGTACTTTTCAAGGAGCAGGCATCAAATTCAAGGACTTTTCAAGGAGCAGGCATCAAATTCAAGGACTTTTTGAGACCTGTGCAAACCCTGGTAAATATAAATATAGCTACAGTAATCAGTGACAGTAATTAATAAGCCAATACTGTTTTAGCAGATAAAGCAAGGGCCCATTACTCTGCAATACCAGGACAAACCCTGAAATAAGTCATACACATTTAAAATTTGATATGCTCCTGGATATGAAGTTTCATTGAAATCTCTTTAATAGGAAGTGGTTCATGCCACAAACCACCATGTGCCAGTAATGCCCTAGTTAATATTTGTCCATGTTGAAATGCCCTTAAATTGACAATTCTTGGACCAAACTGGAAGGTCAGTATGTCACCCACAACTACACTTCACTGTGATCATGTGTATGAAGTTTCATTGGAATCCCTTTAAAAGTGTAGATGGAATTCCAGCTGTATTGCAGCAAACATACCAATCTTAAGAATACTCCGATATAATAATGGAAGACTACCATTAGTATCATGCTGAACCACTCGTGTACTCACCTGGGGAATCATCTCGATCAGGGATTTCATACGTTTCTTGTAACTCCACTTCTGGTGCTGGCTGTAACACAAATACTTAACACTTGAATATAAATACTTGTCATCACTATTCTCGCAGTACCACTAATCAAGGTTATTCAGAAGACATTACCGGTACATCAAATAAGAAATAAAATCAGAATTATCGACCCATTGCAAGAAACTTATTACATCCTCTGTGAGGCTGATTCACAGGAGAATGTCATGAGTTCTCTCCTTTATTCCGTCTAGAGTTCTCTCCCTTTACTATATATTCATATACTATAGAAGTGATAAAGGGAGAGAACTTATGACAATCTCCTGTGGACTGATTGTTTGAAAATGTTAAATATGCAGTCACCAGTTTGTCATTATAAAATATAACATCTAACTACCAAATAACTTTTTTTGTAATGGATTTCTGAATACAAAAATATTTCCATAATAGATTTCTGAATACCCAAATATTTCCATAATAGATTTCTGAATACCAAAATATCTTGGTAATAGATTTCTGACTACCAACAAACTATTTCTGTAATGGATTTCTGACTGACAAAATATTCCTGTAATGCATTACTGATTACTAAAATATTTCCATAATGCATTACTGATTAGGGACTACTTAATCATGTATTAATGAAATTAGAACAATATATCGGTTAAAATATGTAAAAATCTAAAAATGGAATGGTCACTAGTACAGGTTTTGTCATAGAACTGGTCATAAAATTGTTATGTATCTTCAACAAACAATGAATTCAATGATAACACCATACCTTCCGACTAGAATGGGCTGGAACTGATTGTTTCCCACGTGGTAATGGCATAACCTGTCGTCTAGAGGGCATACCTGCCCGAGATGGGGGTACCTTTGGTGATAATGTGCTGACCTAAAATGTAGTAATATCAATGATATCAAACTTGGAGTAATTAAGCAAAACAATTATTATTATACAATTTATCACAATAACGATCAAAATGGCCATCACTGCCAGAGGTGCAAAACATTTGAAATAAAATAAGTAGTCATTATGGTTTGTATGCAAGATGCATTATAATACTGTAACCGAAGAAATGTTTGCGAATTAAAAATATATTTTACAAAACATAATTATTATTTCTGTGGCTATAAATATAACTTGCTGAATTCTAGCAACACGCCGTATTTTAAGTACAAGAACATAAGAAAACCAAAATTGTACAGCGATTGAATTGCATGCAAAGATACCAACAGATACATTTACAGCAGCTTAAAATATCCTTAGAGCAAACAATGTACATTATAGAAAAAATCTTACTGTGAACTAAAAAAGGTTTGCAAAAACAAAAATTCCAATTTTTCACAAAGTCGACATTTCCACAGCAATTAAAGTTTGTAGACTGACATCAGCCATTGTACACTTCATCGGTCACGTTTTGCAGATAATTGTTTACACAGAAAGATACCAAACAGGATAAACTGCTTATCTCAAAAAGCTCAAAACAGGGAGGAGAGATATAAATTCTTTTCTTTGGATTCCTTAGTTACACTTTATGCATGTAACATCATAATCTGAGGCATGTAGCTTACCTGTATGCAAAATACATAGTTGCGTACCCTTGGTGATAAAAGATTGATTTAAATTCAAGTAAAGAAGTCATGTGATTACTATAAATAACTAACTTTGAACCACCTACAATGAAAACAGAGTGCTCTCCCCCTGATGGCCTCCTACTGAAGCATGATTTACAAGAAACTTTCAAAAATGTTTCTGGTACTTAATACTTTGATGTTTAACTTCAATCACTTGCATCGAAACTTAATTGAAAGGTATTTGAATTTCCACAAATGAATAGCCATGCATCAGCAAATATACAGTTAAGACATTATACCTTGATAATAAATGGCACTGCCCTACTACTACGCAAAATATACATACAAATCCATTGGCTAAATAAAATCATGTGACCTACAACAAGTAACTTGTTTTCAAAAAGAATAATAGTTTGATCATAGGACAAAGCCATCATATTTGATATCAACAGACAGTTAATACATACATGTACTGCACTAAGCAAATAAAAAATGTTACGAGATTCAGAGTATTCAAAAGACAACCGATTGTTTGATGGAAAACCCGTATTGTAAATCAGTTTCAGTAAGGCCAGAGTTTTTATATTTTTTGTTATACATGACAATGGTTCTTATTAATGCTGTTTTAGACCATATTACAACAAAACTGGATGAAGCCCATTAAATAGTTTTAGGTTCAGATGAGCCAGATACATGTTTAATGTTTTTCGATAAAATATTGAACTGTGAATTCGTGAAGAGTTCTTTTTTTCAAAACTATTCATGAACATGACATTGCAAACTGTGACATCAATCATGACTCGTAACTGTAGGTTTCTAGGATATGAATTCATGAATGAATACCGTTAAGTCTGTAACACCATGCAGTCTTTTGTAAAAAGCTGTACATTATACCATTTAGCATGCCGAAATAGTTTTAAGCTCATTCAATCATTTTTAACATATTCTTCACTTGAGAAAACAGGGTTTGATGAAATAAATCTGGGTTCAGAGACAAGTCTCAACATTCAAGCATCTCATTGGCTGCTACTGAGTGATTGACCAATGGTGAAGCTGCATTCTGAGACAGGTCTCCAAACTCAGTTCTATTACCACAGGCTCACAGATATTAACATTTCTTCTTTTTTATCATCTATAGTGATTAGACAATATTTAGATATACAAACACATTACATGTACATGTATTACACTCAGGGTTAATTATGACTATAGGTAAGCAGACGCACACATTTTTACTTTTTTTTACACAATGCCAAGCATGTCTTAATCTTCAACAATCAACAATTGACGAATATATGAAATCAGCTTAATATTTCCCTTTACACACAAACAATGTCTTACAATAACATAGCCAAAACATGTGGCAGACGTCTAACCATACCATACAATATCAGGAAACAATAGCACTGAAGTTTGTATTTAATTCTCTTTTCAAGGCCACAAAACAGCAAGGAGCATGCACAAAATGTTGCCAATTTACTTCAACATAACCATACAACTTTCAACCATCTAAAGCAGACCAAGTTGTTTAAGTACTGTTAACTTTCATGGTAGGAAAGCAGATTATGACGCAGCCAAGACTTGTGATAGTCAGACATCAAGACCAGACACAATGATTGTGTCCTCATCAGAAAGTGGAGATGCATAATTTCAAAAATGCATTTTTTTGCACAAAAGCATGAATTCCTGAAATATCAGCCATCAATTTTATACTATCACGAAATGAGAGAGTGGAGCGTCCAGATTCTCAGAATTACCGGTGGAACTCCCATTCGAAACTCCGAAGTCTCGCCTTCACCCAAGTCCAAATATTCTTCACCTTCACCCAAGTCCAAATATTCTTCACCTTCACCCAAGTCCAAATATTCTTCACCTTCACCCATGTCCAAATATTCTTCACCTTCGCCCATATCCAAATAATTCTCACTGTCCTGTGATTTTTTAAAGTTTACAACTTATCTTTATCTAGCTACATTTGAAATTAAATTATTTTTTATTATTGTTTCATCAAACTTTGGATAACTCAAGAGCTTGGGAAACCAAAGTTACAAAATTGTTATCATCATCCGATAACCAATTGACTGTACCATCTCAAGTTGCCCTTGTCCATATGATATTCGGCTAGCTTTCTTACATGTTACAGTTTTAGACCAGATCAAAATCGACCAATCAAATTGATGCTTACAAAATGCATACAATGTATTCTTTAGGTGAAGATGCAAAATACAAGTGGAAAACTGTCTGCACCTGTTTTTTTATCTACATGATAGAAAAAGAGTTGTATACTACTTAATACTAAATAGGAAGAAGTTACAACAATACTGAATCTAAAACAAGCATAAACAGTACTAATCAATTATGATATTTTGATAAGCATTCCAAAGTGTTTAAAGAAGGAGCATTGTGATTGGTTCAAATATCTTCACCAAATCAGCAGCCAATCAAATGGCAGCATTTAAACTAAACAACACAGGGAAGGTAACAGAATTGATCAGACACAGCAATCTGACAATGAGCTCTGATATAACTGGTTATTATAAGCTGAAAACAATGAGAAGGTTACACTGTTATACTGTTATACTGTCGGATCTCATATACTTGAATTCATCGGGTCTGAAATTTTATTTTGAATAATACCAGGTTTCGAATAGCGCATTTCAATTCGATGTGCCTAAGAAGATATATCGGGACCTGATATTTATTTTGGAAGATGATAAGTAGTCAGATAGAAGGTTGTTAAATACATGAGGTCCGACTGTAATTAGTTCAGGTTAAGAAGTTAGATAATGAGAAACGATATAACAGGAAACATGACAGGGTCCCAATTCCAGGTTTTCAACATTCTTTAGAAACGGCAACAACTTTACAAGAAGCACTAAATACAACAGGCATGAGAATGCAAAATTTCAAAATCAGTTGAAAATTCGGCAAGGGGTCCGCTGAAGCTCCTGGCACGGCCCTTGCGAGCATCAAATCCACCGATTTCCGCAGAAAATTCTTGTGCCTGATGCAAGGCTTCATAAGTTTGCTATGAACCAAGTTTGATGAAAGCATGTCAATCTGGACTTAAGTTATTGATTGGAAATCTCCTGTCTGATGCCTTCAAATCTCAAAGCCGACATGTTTGTTGAAATCCTGGTTAATTATTAGTTGAATGCTTACAATTGCTTATAAACATCAATTCAAATACTGGATGACACTATCTTTTTAAACTAAATATATCCTGTCTTTTGGAGATCTGTCTGAGAATGCAGCCATGCCATTGGTCACTACAAAGATTGCACTCAGGACCGACCAATCAGATGCCCAAGTTTCGAGGCTGGTCTTCAAACTAATTTATAAGATTAGACCAAGAAATTTAGGTGAAACTGAATCATTCGAATGATTACCCCTATATGAAAAATGACACACTGAAGGGTCTATGAATTATTATCTTAAGAATCAGCTAAAAGCTACAAACAAACACACAAGCCACAGTTAACAAACAATAATGCTAGGTACCATGTTTACCTTGTCCAGGAGGCTGTCACCTTCTTCCATAACTAAATAATCTTCATTATTGTCCTATTAAAATGATCACAAGAAATAATAGTCAGAGAGGCATGACGGTTGTTACTGAGAACTTTAGCCAAGATATACATTATTTCTAAGCTGATTTCATCAAGCCTACTTCCTAATGGGCAAAGGGTTCATTTCAATACTAATAGTATGTACATGTATACCACTTTCAATGTTGACCAGAGATGGCAACAGTTGATTGATGCAACCTATTTGTTGACCTCAGTTGATTTCATACAAAAATGGGTTAAACAAAACCAAACACAACTATCATACTTGTAATACAGTTAGACCAAACAATATATCACTATAATTTTTGATTCGACACAGCTAGTATACTTGTCAATTGCAATGAATTTTTTGGATCATTTTTACGTCCCGTTTTCTCGATAACGTCATCTGCACCACTAGTAAAAAATTGCAGTTGCAGCAACAATATGAAGTACTCTGTCAGTGAATAAACCAGAGTGGTGTGGCAAAAAAATACTGCATAATTCAATGCTCTAATGTTAATATTTGTCACAGAATTTCCGAGCAAATTGTTGCCATGTTGAATATTTGTAAACGTAAATTCATGAAAATATTTAGTTCAAGATTATGTTTCATGTCTAGACTACATTATTTCTTCGAGTCAATAACGTTTTTTGGGATTGTACGGAAAAGAGAAATTGATAACACAGTTTAAGCGTGCCTGAAAGTTTGAAAGAAAACAAAACTACCGATCAAGGCAAACTCATATATTAATTCTTATCATCAAGGAAATATTTCCAGCACTTATACAAAATGCTGACTCAAGGAAACTTTTGAAACACAAACAACACTGACATTAGTCACCAATCAACAAGCTCTAATTAAGCTGTCAATCACACCAACACCAGACATGTATGCAGTAAAACCTGGCCATGGAACAACAATATTGAATATCTAAATATAACATTATTTACTTCTATGTACCTAAGCTATCAACAAAAACTGTCAGGGTTCTTCTACTTAAAAACATAATTCTCCCCCCCCCCCAAAAAAAAAACCCTGCATATTTGACCTTTGACCTTATATCCCACTGAATGACCGTGACCACACATTGCTTAAACTTGTGGTCAGTGTGTCATATGGTTAATATGTGTGCTAAGTTATTTCAAACCCTTTGAGGTAATAAAATTATATAAACTAGACATACTTTTGTGACGAACAGACAGACAGACAGGCAAATGAAAGGACTTGAAACTACAAGTATATGACCCCACAATTTATGGGGAGACATAAAAATGATAAATGAAGTACTTTCCAGAAAACATAAAAAAATATATTTTTTTCCATAACAGATTTGACTGTACATATAATAAGTCTAACCCAATGTGGAACAGATAATGATTGACTCAAATTTTCTAACATATGGCTTCATCCACAGGTACTTGAAACAAAATATTATAATTTTCTATATATGGACTATTACTATAATAAGCATTTTTTTTTTTCTGTACGGACCATTACTATACAATGTAATAAGAATATTCTTATTATAGTAATGGTCCGTATAGAAAAAACAAAAAATTGCTTACTATACTAATAGTCCATACATAGAAAATTAAAATATTTTGTTTCAAGTACCTGCGGTTTCATCAGTCAATGAAATACAATGGTTACAGGGTGCCCTTATGTGTAGATGTAGTATATAATAGAAGTTTGAATACAATAAAGTTGATACATTATAAAAATATAGAAGTGCAAACGATAAATCATTATTATATTGTTTATGCAGGAAAGAGAAATTGAGCGCTGCTGTACAATTTTCAACCTCTTCTTTAAGTGACGTCATTTCCATAAAACGTCACATGTGACTTCACCATGTACTCACAGTAAGAAATATTTTCCCCATATGGCAATATGAAAACAAAGTGACCATATGGAGTAAATACTGTTTCCTGCTTGCAAATAGTGACATCACATGTTGTATTTGCTTGAAATGATGTCACTTACAGAAGAGGTTGTAAATCCAATAGCAGCACTCAATTGTAAAATGAAACATTTATGTACCTGCACCTAAATTGATGTAAAGAAATATAAATACCTCATTACTATTGTTTTCTGGCACCTCATATAACTCCTGAAATAATCAAAGAAAACTATCAATTATCAAAAATTTCACAAGAAAAACTGTCCAAATATAAGTGCTAAGTTATTAAGAATGTTACGATTCTCATTATTTTATCAGTGAAATAAGAATATGTTTGCTCAGTTTGTTTTTGTTTACAATTCAGTAAAACCTCACTTAAAGACCACCTCTATATTAAGACCACCTCAATACAAAGACCAGTTTTCAAGGGTCCCAAGGGTGGTCTTCTTATTGAGGTTTTACTGTACAATCTTATAGTTAACAACAGCATGATTAATGAGAATTGCTGTATCACAGTGTTCCTGTGAAAAGTAAGCCATCAATAGATGCCAATGTTTGGACATTATGCTATAGTTCATCATGGACCATTGGTTATTTAGCATTTCATTGGATCAGTAGCAAAGAATGCACTGAATGTTAAACCAATCAAATGTATTGTATCATCAAGTCAAACATAAAACATATATTTCTGACTTCAATTGAAGAGTATCAAAATTCATATTTCATAAACACACAACTTCATCGGTCAGCAGGTGGCTCATTAATATTCATGCGAACATTTACACCCAGACAGCCAATGTTAGAATATTAGATACAATCATGCACAGGTACTAGTAAGCACACCAGCCATATCATGCTTGAAAGAAGTCTTAAAAAAGTATTGACATGCTATAAAATGCCAGAATAAGTATCATGAATAGACAATATCGAAGTGAAAAGTGAAAAAAGTCAGTTTGCATTTAATTTTATGCAAACAGACAAGCTCCACCTTCATCCATCGATGTACAAATTAAAGTTAAATAGTCTAGATTTTTGTCAAAATATGCCGAGCCGTAAACATGAGAAAATTGGTGGTTAAGCCATTAAGATGTACTCTACAACTCTGTGTTGTCACTTTTCTCACATGTTTCCCAAACCCACAGTGAGTCTGATACAGGTATTTTCTATCCTGACCTACACACTACGTTAGCCTTCGCATTTGAAATACCCGTATCAAACTTGTGTCCTGCAGTTCCAGGAATCTTCAAAGATGCGTTAAGATTGCAATGTTTTAGGGTACGACTATATGACGGCAATAAAATTCAATTTTCTTAAATAATGATGTAGCATATTTTTTTACAAAAAATATGACTACATTGTATTTACCTTTAATACTACAATTGATCCTCAAGTGTGTATTCTCACAAATAGGACAATAAAGTCAAGTGGTAAAAGGAAAACTAGTCAATCCGCATATTCATAAAGCAGTTGAAAGACTTGTTCTGCTTTTACCATCTATACTGCAGTATACATGTAGTTCTGTTTTATATAGTAATAGATGTTTAATATATCATACAGAAGGAGATGCAGGCACAGCTGGTAAAGGTAATTTAGGATGTGGTGGTTGTTTCGACGACTTTGGTACACTTTCGTCATCGTCGAGAATCTCATACGTCTCTTCCTAAAATAACAAATACATCTCCTTTTTCTACAGCGACAATAAAAAAACATTTGTTTCAGTCTGTACTATCTTGAATTATACTTCAAAAAAGGTCATTCTTAGTAAATTGCTCGTTTTTATATCACCGACCCACAATATATCAGTAAGTTAGTTAATCAATAGTTTTTAGATTTTTGTAACATACAACTATTACAAATGAAGAAAAACACACACACAAAACCTGCACAAAGAAGAGTTGGGCAATTTTGATTGGTTAGTCGGAGGATGACAAACAAACAACTTTTTAAAATGTCCTAAGTATCTTTACGAGTGTGGTAAGTCCCAGGATGTATGTGTAAGCAGTGAAGTGACACCCTTTCAGATTGACAGTGACTCAACATGCAAACAAGACAGTTCAAGTCACTATAAAGTAGTTTAGTCACATACATTTAAACAAACTGCCATCATCCAAAGCAAACAGTGATAATAAGCTGTTTTTGCACAACATTCAAAACCATTCAACAATAGTATCAGAAACAAATAAATTGTTATCATGCAAATGGAAGTAAGACAGTAAAAATATTCCTTAATAATAATAATAATAATAATACATGTAATAATAATAATAATAATGATGATGATATATGATAATAATAATAATCACTTTATTTCAAGTTTTACTAAAATATTTTTTGTGTTATCCTTAACATAATTATAATGTTGATTGATTTGGTTTTAGTAATTCATACATATTGTCGTTACTAATGTATGTCTTACTGCATTTTGGGTAATTTGAAACTACAGTCGGACCTCATTCATTTGAATACCTTGATTCCGAGATTTTATTTTAAATAATACATGGTTTCCAATAGACCATTTCAATTCATACATAAAAAGATACAGGACCTGACATTTATTTCGGATACCAGGTATTTGGATAGAAGGTTGTTAAATAAACAAGGTTCGACTGTACCATATCGAGGGTTCAGTGCAAGACTATCGTAACTCCTATATAACATAGGAATTATGATAGTCTTGCGTTGAATGCTCGATATAGCCTTTTTAAATGAGAAATGCAATGCCACTTTAACACACGACGAAATACCTGTACAACTGGTACAATAGAATGCTTCCTGGGTGGTGCATTTGATGGTACTGGTGGTGGTTGAGTTGTCTTTGGTGACTACAAGAGATGATTGAAAAATTGGCATCATCTTTGCATTTAGTAAAACCTCACTTAAATCTTAAAGACCATCTCAAAATTAAGAACACAATTTTCAAGTACATTTTCTCTTTATTCGACCTCAATATTAAGACCAGTTTCCAAGGGTCCAAAGGGTGGTCTTATTATTGAGGTGTTATTGTATTTCATTTCTATTTAGTGCCCCCCCCCCCCCAAAAGTTATTTTGTCTTGGACACTTGTATGTAAGAAAAGCGACCAAGCAGTGTTGTAAAGTACATCTGTAGGAAGGCAAAGACCACTTATTTTGTTATATTTACAATGAAGGATATTTTGTAAAAGAAACTATGAAAAGCCTTTAAGACATGTGATGCAACATAGAGATTAAGATATTACAGGTGTGGAGGTATCGGCAGCTCCCGGTACTTAGTCCGCAGAGTTTTTTGTAACACTGTCAACATACAAGAGACGACAGAGCTGACAGTTGATTGCTAGTTTAATTAAATATACTCAGTACAACGCAAAATGTAAGATTTCTCAAATGTCATGAACACACCTAGGGATGCGAGAAAAGAACTTAACATGACATTGTTTCGTTATACGCAATGATGAACGCTAACTTTTCTTTCAATCAACAGGTTTTATCAAATCAAAAAATGAGTTTTAAAACACGCTAAAATGACATTTAAAAGGCATATAACAGGTACCAAAATGTGCGTTCTTAAACGTACCAAGTATATGTAATAAACAAGACAGTCCTCAAGACACTTGAGCCACAACTTTACAGTCATAGGTTGTCATACAGTAAGACAGGAAAGTGGAACAATACATGTCAGATTTAGTCCAATCAGTATTCTGTTGTCTATCACTGAATGTATATTCCATAAACAGGTAATTTGCCAGGCATGAGAATGCAAAATTTCAAAATCAGCTGAAAATTCGGCATGGGGTCCACGGCGCTGCTGAAGCTCCTGGCTTTTAAGCATCCAAGATGGCTTAAATTGTCTCATAAAACGGTCCTTGCTAGCATCAAAACCACAAATTTTCACAGAAAATTCTCATGCCTGACTTGTACAAAGAATTTAAGTGGAAATTTTTTACATGCACAAGAAATAACAAAATGTACCATTAGGATATGCTCTACCATTTTTTTATGTGTTAACTTTAGTTATGGCACAATAAAAACATGATGGCGATCTTTAGTAAGTTTTCCTGATCTGACCAAACAACCTACAAGACTTACCCGGTAGGCATGTCTAGTACATGTATCTTACTTTAACACAATTTATAATGTGTCCGCATATATGTTTTACCTGCATAGTAGCAACAGGTGGTGGGGGCGGTTTTCTCTGCCCGTGCGGCGAGGGCCGGGGTTTGTGTATTGGTGCGTCAGGTTCCTCGTAATCCTATAAATAGAATAAACAGTGAAAAAAAGGGCATAATAAGAGTCAAATTAATTCGCTTCAGTTTAAACATTGTAAAAGACTAATACAAAAAATGACTATGCAGATGCGTATAATCACTTTCAACGACATTGTCATGAGTTCTTTCCCTTTATAAAAATTGAAAATTGCTGTTACTTATGAGGTCGACACTCACCATGCACGTTTTTGCTTAAAGTACTTAATTAAAATTTGAGTCCTGAGTGTAAGTATCCATTACAATCCCTAGCCCATCTGTAAGATCTTGTTTCACAATCAATGTCAAATAAATAGGTTTACTATAAACTAAACACAGGCTTCGAAGTAAGATGAAGATTAACCTCTTGTTGTATTTGTGGTGGTTGTTTATGTTTAAATGATGGTACTGAAGATATTGGTGGAGGTCGAGGTTTTATGTCTGGTTCTTCGTATTCCTGCAACAAAGACAAAACAATGCAAAACAAGGGCAGCAACTCATGGAAAATTTGTAAAAAAATAAACAACATATTCACAGTCAGGCAAATACCTCTTCATAGTTCTCAATTTTAAATAATGAACTTATAAATGCTATTTTACAAAATCTGAGACATCAAAGCAGAACCACATTTAGAATAAGTGACTGACATTCAGACAAAGGCATGTACACAGGAGATTGTCACAAGTTCTTTCCCTTTTTTCCCTTGTAGAGTTCTCTCCCTTTATGCCTTCAGTACTATATATTAATATATACATCTATATATACATTCAGACAAGGTATGTACACAGGAGATTGTCACAAGTTCTTTCCCTTTTTTCCCTTGTAGAGTTCTCTCCCTTTATGCCTTCTATACTATATATTAATATATACATCTATATATACATTTAGACAAGGTATGTACACAGGAGATTGTCACAAGTCCTTTCCCTTTTTTCCCTTGTAGAGTTCTCTCCCTTTATCCCTTCAGTACTATATATATATATATTTATCTTAATTAACATACTCAGCACGTACGTACCTTTGGTTACATAAAAACACAAAACAGCACAAAGACAGTCATAGTATATAGTACCAGAATGGATAAAGGGAGAGAACTCGTGACAATCTTTTGTGGGTATGTGGGTGGCAGAATACATACACATGTACCTTATTTATGGTCAACTGAGTTCGGCAGATCGTTTACTCTGCCTTGTTTTAAATAAATATGAAACAATATTTTATTTTCCAATAAAGACCACAAACAGAAGCTTGCATAGAAGAGAAAATATTTAGACCAAATGTAATGCAGAAATCTTCACACATTAATAATATTAAGTGGTATAATATTATTATATACAAAAATACATGTACAGTCAGACCATGCTCATTCGAATTTATTGGGTCTGAAATTTTATATTGAATAATACATGGTTTCGAATAGCCCATATCAATTGCCGAAGAATCTACATCGGGACGTGATATTTATTTCGGATGATACCAAGTATTCGAATGGAAAGTTCTCGCATAAATGAGGTACTACGGTACGAGTACTTACTTCCTGATCATCAGGTATGATAGCTGGTGCTTTATGTTTGAAAGATGGTACTGAAGATACAGGTGGTGGTAATGGTCTCAATGTATTATCTGGCTCTTCATAATCCTGAACAAAGCATACAAAATGTTATCAGTCATCTATCGGCATGATTTTAGTTAAACAAATGAAGAACTGATTTAACATAGGTGCCTTCTTTGATACAACCGTATACCACTCTGTCACTTGGCTATATTTTAAAAGTAAATTCCGTAAAGTCAACAGTATTAAGCAGGTAATAGAAATTGGAGCTTAATCCATCAGACATGTAGATACAATAAAATACAAAATGGGAAATCATTGATTAATAATTCAAGAAAACTCTCAACCAAATTCATATATTGTTTTGTAATATAGCATGTGCATCCAAAAAAACTGGTACTGTAGTAAATATATACGGACACATATCAACTGTATTGGATGTATGGAGATATATCATCTGAACTGAAAATATGGATGCAAGCCATCTTTTGAATTGATTTGCCTGCACGAATGTAGAATAAAGTAATTTCTGAGTGGAACTATACAGACAGATTTTCAAATAAGGCCTAATACTGATACAGGACTCATTCACTATCTTCGGTCTCTGTTTCGCTATGGATCGCGTTATAGGCGCTACCTCTGATGCATAATCGGCTTTTTTATTCAACTCGCCTCTAAAAATAGGTAGAGCCAGTGATTACAGGGCATGGAATGTTGGTTTAAGGCCAATTAATGAGGCCATTAGTTCGAACTTTGATCAATTATTTAGACGCGCATAACAAAATCCAGTTTTCAACATACCTCCCCATCATAATCATCAGCCGCCGCCGGTGGAAATACACGGACCCCGCCTTGTCCGGGTCTATTTGGTAGAGTCGGCCCTCCTGTTCTAGCAGGAAAAGTCGGCCCTCCCGCCCTTCCAGGAAGAGATGGTCCTCCGGGTCTAGCAGGCAGAGATGACCCTGGAGTCGGAGGAGGTTGTCTTTGACCAATAGGAATGTTCTTGTTTCGATTCACTGTGGGAGGAGTTGGCAATGGACCAGCATGGAAGTTCTGTATATGTACCGCTTTGTCGGGGTCCTCATAATCCTGGGTAGAAACAGAAACATTGTACAATTTACATTATCACAACTGTGAAACAACAAAATCTTCAACACATCACAGCTGATGACCTTCTGAATAATGAACCCTTAAAATATTGGAAATAACCTTCCAAATTCAAGGGGCCTAATTCTGTAATGGGGCTTAAGGTTGCATAAGCAACCAATCTTGTAGTGACTATTTCAGCTATTACGTTGGAGGAATACACCAGGTGGACTGCTGACTAGTACCACCAACCTTCCATAAGCCAGCCAGCTGGATGGCTTCCACACAAATTGTACATTTCGCGAGGGATTCAAACAAGCCACGGTAAAGGGCAAGTGATTTGAAGTTTGCGATATGTTTGCTCTTACACAGAGGCATAACTCTGCTCTCACAAAGAGGTATAACTCTGCTCTCCAACAGAGGCATAACTCTGTTCAACCACAGAGACATAATGCTCAACCACAGAGGCTTAACTCTGCTCTTGCACAGAGGCATATCTCTGCTCAACCACAGAGACATAACTCTGCTCAACCACAGAGGCATAACTCTGCTCAACCACAGAGACATAACTCTGCTCAACCACAGAGACATAACTCTGCTCTCCCACAGAGGCATAACTCTGCTCAACCACAGACACATAACTCTGCTCAACCACAGAGGCATAACTCTGCTCAACCACAGAGACATAACTCTGCTCTCCCACAGAGGCATAACTCTGCTCAACCACAGAGGCATAACTCTGCTCAACCACAGAGGCATAACTCTGCTCAACCACAGAGGCATAACTCTGCTCAACCACAGAGGCATAACTCTGCTCAACCACAGAGGCATAACTCTGCTCAACCATAGATGCATAACTATGCTCAACCACAGAGAGATAACTCTGCTCAACCACAGATGCATAACTATGCTCAACCACAGAGGCATAACTATGCTCAACCACAGAGGCATAACTCTGCTCAACCACAGAGGCATAACTCTGCTCAACCACAGAGGCATAACTATGCTCAACCACAGAGGCATAACTCTGCTCAACCACAGAGGCATAACTATGCTCAACCACAGAGGCATAACTATGCTCAACCACAGAGGCATAACTCTGCTCAACCACAGAGAGATAACTCTGCTCAACCACAGAGGCATAACTCTGCTCAACCACAGAGAGATAACTCTGCTCAACCACAGAGGCATAACTCTGCTCAACCACAGAGAGATAACTCTGCTCAACCACAAAGGCATAACTATGCTCAACCACAGAGGCATAACTCTGCTCAACCACAGAGAGATAACTCTGCTCAACCACAGAGGCATAACTCTGCTCAACCACAGAGGCATAACTCTGCTCAACCACAGAGAGATAACTCTGCTCAAACACAGAGGCATAACTCTGCTCAACCACAGAGGCATAACTCTGCTCAACCACAGAGAGATAACTCTGCTCAACCACAGAGGCATAACTCTGCTCAACCACAGAGAGATAACTCTGCTCAACCACAGAGAGATAACTCTGCTCAACCACAGAGGCATAACTCTGCTCAACCACAGAGGCATAACTCTGCTCAACCACAGAGGCATAACTCTGCTCAACCACAGAGGCATAACTCTGCTCAACCACAGAGGCATAACTCTGCTCAACCACAGAGACATAACTCTGCTCAACCAAAGAGACATATAACTCTGCTCAACCACAAAGGCATAACTATGCTCAACCACAGAGGCATAACTCTGCTCAACCACAGAGAGATAACTCTGCTCAACCACAGAGGCATAACTCTGCTCAACCACAGAGGCATAACTCTGCTCAACCACAGAGAGATAACTCTGCTCAACCACAGAGGCATAACTCTGCTCAACCACAGAGAGATAACTCTGCTCAACCACAGAGAGATAACTCTGCTCAACCACAGAGGCATAACTCTGCTCAACCACAGAGGCATAACTCTGCTCAACCACAGAGGCATAACTCTGCTCAACCACAGAGGCATAACTCTGCTCAACCACAGAGGCATAACTCTGCTCAACCACAGAGACATAACTCTGCTCAACCAAAGAGACATAAAACTCTGCTCAACCACAGAGGCATAACTCTGCTCTCACACAAAGACATAACTCTATTATCCCACAGAGGCACAACTCCGCTGTTTTGTTACCCTAGGTATGTATACACAATTTAAAAATTGTGTAACTGTTGTAGCACAGACAAAAAGAGAAAATTCTTACAATAATGAACAAAGAGTCATGCATATGGTACACAAGTGATTACCTATGATTATGCACTATGTTGACATGTTTTATGCTTATATGTACATATCTTTATAATGCTATTAGTCGCATATTAATAGCAATTATGATGTGTTTTGACTAAACTGTTCTTCAAGCAAACGATAGCTTCAACACATGAATAAGGGACAAGGACAAGTGATTTTTGATGTGCTATCTTTCTTCAAATTCATAGCACAGTTCTCTCCCTTTATCCTTTCTAGAGTTATCTCCCTTTTTCCCTTCTAGAGTTCTCTCCCTTTATATAGTACATATAGAACAAATTATCACTCCAAGCTTATACCATGCCAGGAGTTTGAACCTTTGGCCATCAGATTGGCAATCAACTAACTGCTCACTCAAGTGAGCTAATTGAGCAAGCCATATTGGTATGTGCTGAATAAGATGTTATAAGTTGAAGCTAAAATTTAATTGTTAATTTATTTTACTGTGGTGTCAGTTCTTAATTTTAAGCCCAGTTTATGTTACCAACTGGTCGTATTTTGTTTGATTTTCATCTGTTACTTGTCCATAAGTCGACCAGTGACTTTTGGTGATATTTTTTAGTAAAAAAAAACTCGACTTATGGCCAGTAATATACGGTACCTCTGCATCATCATCATCATGTGTTGGTATAGGAACCGGGGGTCTTCTAGGAACCGGTGGAAGTGGTCCTGGGGGATTATCAGGATCTTCATAAAATTCATCCTGGAAATATAAGAATAGTTCCAATACATACTGTTTGCACATTATAATCATTAATCCTGCGAGTTGTGCAGAATTAGAGCATTGCCTCTCACAATGTGAGATTTGCATGGGTTCGCTCCCTTTATCCCTTTATATTATATGTTTATCTCATACTTACCTTTTAAATACATATACTATATCCCAAAACAGGGGGTCGGTCTACTAAACAGGTCATATCTTTTCTATCAGATGGTGAAAAGTCCCGAAGATTTGGATTTGTATTGGCGAAAATGTGCAGATTATAAAAATAATAGGTTTAACTAGGTTTAAAAAAATGGCCATTACAGATCTACTACCTTAAGACCGAGTTCATCGACAACCAATCAGAAAGTTGAGTTTTGAGACTGATCTCCAAGCCAAGTCCTTACCTCAGACCCTGGTTGACTGATACTCTGTATGACATTCTTAACATTTCTCTACCAAGCATAACCACGGAACCATTAACAAGTTAGAAGAATTTTAGTTTTCGACGAATTTTGAAAAATCGTTATATTAAATTTATGAACAAAAGAAGTAAAAAACTAACTGAGGGATCTTCTGGTTCGAACTGTGGAGAGGGCTGTCGTTGCGGTACAGCTGTTCTTGATGGAGGTACCTCTGGCAAACCTCGACCTGAAATAACAAAAACTTTAATTTTAACAACTCTATGTACATTCTATGAGATTTGAGCATAATTGAGCATACTATCCAGCAATATGAGGTTTAAAGCTTATGTTCGATATACAGGAATGGTCACTTAAGCTTGAGTATAAAATTTCATTAAATTCAGGTCATGGTTATTTAACCAACCCAAAACAAAAATCATACAATGCGACCTCTCCAGAACAACCTCTCTTCAACAACAGATTCAAATTTTCCTGTAGTAAAATTATTTTATAAATTTATCGAACTTTATCTTTCCTCAAGCAACAACCTCTTGACAACAGACAAAATTTGCTTCTCCCAGCGGTTATTTGAATAAAGTATTCTGTTCAGTTCTGTTCTGCTCCGTTCCATTTATGAATCAAAGGTGTAATTAAAACAAAGCTAAGGGTAGTGATGAATAATCGGACAAATTTCATAATCGATTATCGGATCGGTTTGAAAACACAAACAAATAATCAATCCATATTTAGTTTTTAGTGTAAGTATAATGCCAACAGTTGATTTCATTTATACAACTTTATTTTATTTCTTTTTACAACATTTTACATCAACGGGTTCGACTTTACTCGTATATCATAAGATCAATTTATCATACAATATATATTGTTTATGTATGTTTACCTTGTATATTTGTATTTGACTAAATACATCAAAAACAATTCTGTCAAATTTGAATGTATAGTATGACTTTAAAATTAGAGTATAATTTTATAATATCAACTTATTGAAGTATTACACTTCAGTCAATTACAATCGATTATTGTAGTTCATAATCGATTGTCGCCGACGTTGGATGTCCAGCGACGATTTTTCTATTATTTTCTATTATCGCGCAATCACAAGCTAAGGGTACAATGTTCAGTCATACTTACTAGGTCTAGGTGGAGCAATTGGCTGATTTGTTTCTACAGGGCTTTCATAGCTTTCATCACTTGCTGTAATATACAAAAAATAATGACATGAAACAGGGGTGTAGCTAGAGCAGATAAAATGTGTATGCAAACAATCTACGAGGGGGACTAAGGGCATACTGTTCCGGGGAAAACCCTGATTTCTAGAACGGTCATGGTGCAATCTGTTAATATTTTTACAAGCAATGCAGTAAATTTATGAAGTGTTATATTATATATTCAGAAAATTAATATCCCAAACTTTATACAAATGCTCAACTGTTAATTATAGCACATAATTTCTATTTTTGATAATCATGTGAACGCAAAGCGTATTTTGCATACAGGTAGCTTTATGTCAGTGCAATAAACATTTGTTTTGCATTTTGATGAGTAGACTTACAAACCTATAATATATTAATATTGTGTTCTTTGCTCTTGATAAAGGCCCTGTGTGACCGAATTATGAGCTTGAGTGAATTTCTCCACCAGACATTACATTGATCCCTTTTTTGGGATATTTCAACAACAAGATTAATTAAAAAAATTCTGTTCTCTACCGACAACTTCAAAACCACAGCAAAAGGCAGTGTGAGAGAGAGAGAGAGAGAGAGTCATATCCCCGCTACTGTGTTTGAAGTGGAACAAAGATAAATCAGTAGGTATAATGAAGCTGAATCACATTTTGTCATTGCACAATAAATCACTCTGTATGTCATTTACTGAGGATCTTACATTAATTTTGTGTTCAAAAGTTAATGAATTTATCAAACAAATTTCTGACATCTAAAAAAAATCTTTTTTAATGAGTTTTAAATCTTTTTTCAGCAACAAGTTTAATAAAATTGGTAATTTATGATCACAAATAGAATACTTTACTTATACATTATAATTGTAAATGAACATTTTATCTATACAGTATAGTCAATTTTTTCTTCCATACTACATGTAGCAGTCATCACTCACAGGACGGCAAATTATACATCACACAAATTGTTATATCACAGCTGAATTATCAAATACAATACGAATGATCATTTATGATAAAAAGTTCTAATGCACTCTTACTGCTATTCATCATCAGGTCATGACTCTTAAAATTTAGGTATCAAGATGACTCGACCCCTGACCAATTCGACCCCCGAAAATAAACAAAGTCAATTCGACCCCTGTACAATTCGACCCCTACTTTCCGATTATTCGGCATGTCAATTCGACCCCTCAGATGATATGAAAATATTTTAATTATTGTACGTCAATTTTGAAATTTTAAAAAAAATTAATGATTTATAAACGCCGAATATGACTAATGTTGTAATATAAAATCGAAATAAAAGTATTAAAACTTAGTTTTTGGGTTAGTTTTTGTGTATTCATAAGGCATTTTGGTGTTTTAAATTAAATAAATAAAGTAATAACTGTACAAATTTAGACTTTTATTTCATCTCTATTGTACGGCATGCATAAACATATAAGTAATGAGAATGTTTGCTTCAAACACGTTAATTATTAATTAACTGGCCCACTTAATGAAATCAAGAAATTGATTGTTCTGTAAAGTATTTGGCAAATTATGACGCGTTAAAACTTTATCCAGCAATCAAAGGACACGGGCTTTTGATGTTTTACTTCCAGGTCTGTGGCATGCCTTGAGAGAGGTATTTTTAAATTTTAAAGCATAACTATAATGTTTCGACAATTACACACAAACACTTATAAAAGAAGAATTTAACACCTGGAATGAAGAACAATGGATAAATCAACCAAACATAAACCCAATCGGGTCAAACAACGGCAATTACATGTGTTACATTTATCCATTAAAACATTGCTACACAAAATAATAATTATAATTGATTTTGAGTAAATAATATTTTACACTACACCCGATAACAATACAGAGGGGTCGAATTGACTTAGCAAAATTAGGGGTCGAGTTGACTTAGGGGTCGAGTTGACGTGGGTCGAATTGACTTAGGGGCCGATTTGGTAGGGGTCGAATTGTTCAGGGGTCGAGTTGTCCCGCAGCCTGAAATTTATGCCATCCTAAAAAGTGTTTTAGACACCTCAAAACATTTCTTGAGTAGGGGCCATTTTCAAGACAGGTAAAGGCTATGCCAAACAATCATTTTTTAAGGATGTCCCCAGGGGTGAATTGGGGTATTTTGCCAGGGAATTTTCAAGCCTGTCCAAAAGCTGACGATCATCTCTCTCAACAGCATCAATAGAATCACAGAACATTTAGTTTCCTTCATATTATCTACAGGGTTAACTTCAAGCCTTTTAGAAGTATCATGTTCTATATTAAAACTTCCCTTTCACGAATGTTTACACCCACCACACAGCACTTAACACCAGCTGTAGTAATATTGAAATAAAGTCATGTTTTGAGGAACATGGAAAGTTGGTATATCCTTTAAGGTCTGAATAGAACAGGGCTCTCACTAGAGGGAGAAATGGGAGAAATAGTCTCCCAAAATTATCTGACTTCTCCCTAATTTGAACTGAGGGAGAAGTTTTCATACATAAAAATTGCCTTAAAGATGGTGAAAATGCTGTAATTTCTCCCTAAAATCACAAAAACTTCTCCCTGTTCTGACATTCTAGTGAGAGCCCTGTAGAATATATCAAAAACAACCTGAAACACTAACCTTGCGATATAATATCATACAATTTATTGGAAACGTATCTTCTATAAGTCACACTATTTCTTCTACGTTTGATAACCACTTTATTTCCTATTGTTTTACATTGTGCACATCCAATATTTTTATCACATGAAAACAATTTTTTAACAACGGTAACCAAACCCATTTTATTTCTAGTCACCTCACTTTTGTTCCACTAATAATAAATTTAACTATTCCATGAACATTTTAATTATTACATAAGCTATACATTCAGTTTATGCAAATAAATCTTAATTTTTGATAATTTCATATATATACAGTTTTAGAAGATATCAAAACACCATTATCAAGAATACACACAGGATGTCATTGTAGTTATATGCAACTTTTAAATTAGATTGTATAAAAAATGCATATGTATAAGGTATCGTAGATATTTGTATTAATTTTGTACGATTAAATCTTAAAGATTATCCAATTAAAACAACACTATTTCACATATGATCCTTAACTTAAATTGTACATGTACTTTACATACATGAACTACTTAACAATTATCGTACTAACAACTATTCGACTTAAGTCCAGTCACCTATATTTTCTTCACAAGATTTCAAAAAGCAATTTGGATAACACATTTCACAAAGAATTTGTCACATTGAGTGGCAAACAAAATGTAGCCAGATTCTAACAAACATTTTAAAACAACCAATTCTGGACAAACTGTGAAAACAAATCAAGTTTTAGCCACAGATGCCAAATTCGAAGATAAAATCAATCAAGCAGGTAAACACAAGTCAGTACTGGGTATGAAATTATCACAGATAACAGATCAGAACAACTCTTTTAGTCAACCAAGTCACAAGGTTTCAGATTAAAGTAAAACGTCACCTCAATAATTTGAACCACCTCAAAATTAAGAACACAATTTTCAAGTCCATTTTCACTGTTTTGCTCTTTATTCAACCTTTAAA
The DNA here is from genome assembly GCA_032209605.1 of Mactromeris polynyma. Taxonomy (NCBI): domain Eukaryota; kingdom Metazoa; phylum Mollusca; class Bivalvia; order Venerida; family Mactridae; genus Mactromeris; species Mactromeris polynyma. Next base: position 10,820,634 of record JASFXZ010000012.1, read on the forward strand.
CTGTTAATAGCACTGTACATTTATACCATTCCTACTATGTTTTTAAATTCTTGGCTATAGTTTTACATCTTTTAACTTTTCTTGGCGGCTTGACATGCACCATTGTCTAAGTCCATGCAAGAGGTTCGACAATATTTTCTTGGCGGTTTGACATGCACCATTGTCTAAGTCCTTGCAAGAGGTTCGACAATAGAGCAAACCTCAATATTAAAACAATAAGAAGTCCAATTTTCAAGGATACGAAAGGTGGTCTTATTACTGAAGCATATATAACAGTGATCTAGTACAATATTTTGACCAACTGTGCATGGTATTATACAAACACAAGAGTAAATTGAACATGAAATCATAAAATTAATAAAATATAAATAGCCACATGCGTGGATCCATAGGGTGGGGGACCCGAGGGTCTGGACCCTCCCTGAGATTTGGTCAAAATAGGGTTGTCCATATCTAATCATAGAACAAGAGGGGCTCCCAAAGTCAAGGGCCTCACTGTTTTTGTCCACAATTAGCATATTTCATTTCCAAGAAAACACATTGCATTTCCAAAATCTATGGACTCCAAAGTCTGACTATTATATCTGATGTCTCACCAGGAGCTGTCCCCCCCCCCCCCCCCTGACGTAAAAATGCTGGATGATTCAGCCATTACTCCAAGATTCATCTTTAAAAGCAACATGTAAAAGAATGGACTGTCAGTGCATAGGGGGAAATTTTCATCGACTAACACCTGTGTGAACTCATTGAAAAAGTCTATAGATACATTATAAATACATTAACTTCCTGGTTTTACACATGAAGTTTTTTTTTAACACATTGAAAGTTCATCAGGTTGACATGACATAAATTGTCCAAGAGTCAACCTTGGTGAATGCAGAATCAAGGCAAACATTCTTTAGTCACCATAAAACATAAGCAAAGTTTTCCTTGAAAACAAACAAAACAATGTATTTTATAGCCTGTGATTTAAAGATGACAGATGAGCGCCCGTAATCAATTTACTCATGAGCACATCAAGTACTGGGCGATGCTTAAAGAAAATCTGCCAAGGATAATAGCTGTGTACATAAAAATATATATTTGCTAGTGAAAAGTTTCCTTATCCATAAATGTTCAACATTTACTAGGTGACCTTTATATACGGTTATGTATAACATTCTAGACATAAGTTATGCAGATGAGGAAAATTTTCATTGATTTATAAAGATTTCTTTTCGCATATCATATCATTTTACACGAATAAATCTGCCTATTATACCAACGTGATATCTCTTAATGCTACATGTATGTACAGTTTCTAACTTTTGTAATGTTATGTCACTTCAGTTTAACATATTTCATCATATTTATCCCGAAAAATGTACAGCACCTTAATGTCAATAAAATGATACAATGTATTGCCAAAATGTCGATAAAATAAAATTGCCAAAATGTCGATAAAATGATATTGCCAAAATGTCGATAAAATGATATTGCCAAAATGTCGATAAAATAAAATTGCAAAAATGTCGATAAAATAAAATTGTCAATAAAATAAAATGCCATAACGTCAATAAAATAAAGTGAATTATGTTGGAATATCTTGTCGGTATCTGATGCTTATGAAACCGTACACTTTAAAAAAGAATTCCTACCTTTTATGGAATTTTTCTTCTCGCTTCTCCTATAAACAGTGGTACGTTTCTTAGTCACATCTTTTGTATTCATGTCGTGTTTTGTTGTTTTACTTTTCTTTACAACAGAATACATCTTACTTAGAATTTCAGGCGAACCTTTCGCTAACTCCAGCATGTTTTTAATGTTTTACACACTTCCTTAATATGGTTTCCATACAGAATCGTAAAGGTTTGTTTACATTGTCACTGCAAAAAGTTCGGCTTTCACAGGTCCATCTATACGCCACACCATTAATAATGGCACTTAAAATGGTCTGCGTCAGCTAGGTAACATTATAAAGAAATAATTATATTTAAATTCTCATACATAATTTCTTAAACTTAATTTATCATGAAATATGAATACTAGGGCCATTGTTTGATTTCATTTTGATGAATGCTTTACACATTTGTAATACGAAAGCGCGTTTAACGCTTGGAACAAAATGAAGGCTAAGTGAAATAGTTGAATTTTTAATGGCGTTAAGTATAATACAATCATTAAATCATCAGGATTTCTGAGCAAAAAATATGTTCTTAAAAGGTGCCAAGAAAATACGTCAACAGAAATAGAGTAGTAATAGGATAGTAAACGAAATATTCCTATCCTCAATTTTTGTCTTTGGAATGGGGTGTTAAGTCAGTTGCATAAACAGCCCTGGGGTCAGGTAGTCGGACTTTTCAAGACAGTTGGGTGCATAAAGATTCTAGACAGGCGCCGTGATAGACCCACCGATGTTCTGTATGCCAGCTTAATATTACTTTAAAAGCTTCCTCACTTACAGACTTAATGAAATAACAAGAAATGCATAGAGACGCCTTAACTTCTTAATCAGTAAGCATGACTTAATTATTTGATCATGTCAACAAAATTAAGTCTGTTTTACTTGCTTGAGGTAAGGATGCATGTAAATGTAAAAAAACAACATTGCAGCTGCATTAAGACATCACTTACCACCTGTTAACTTTACATATTAAGACACCACAAGCAATATATGACTGTGTATTAATTAAACAGTTAAAGTGCAGACTAATATTTGTAAATCAATGACTGTAGAAATAAATACCATACATATTTACTTAACAAAAATATCAAAAATTTCACAGATATTTCAATGATGTCAAATTTTTCACAGGTACTGGTATATCATTCATTCAAACAGTCTTGAGATTAAATTTCAAAAATAAAATGAATGAACACAATGAACCAGTGTATATTATAATAATATCATACTTAACAGAACTACCCGAGTAATAAGGAGTTATCACCCACAAAAAAATATTTCAAATATAAACAATCACTGCACTGAATACCTTATTTGAGATACCAGTAATCATCAAAACAAGCACATAGATTATCAAACATCCTGAAGTGACTATACATCCTCTCAAGTTGTAGAACTGTATGATAATATTCTTGAGTATGATACTAAAACAGATATAACCTGTTTCTTAACAAACTTATAAACCTGATGACACAATAAACATATACACTCTGAAATAACACCACATTGACAACATTAAACATCGGTGGTTACATGTTAACAACAGCGATAAGTTACAAGTAAACCCATGCTTGATTGATGTGTGGTTAAAACTTCTCACAACGTTATTAGTCAGTATATCTCATAAGTTCATGGTCCAATAAATCTACTGCTTGGCTTGTCAAATTAATGATGTATTATTATATGTGTGTTTAATGACAGTCCAGTCACTAGTCAGTGTATGCAGCATGAATATCAAGTGCCTGTGGGGGAAGGGGGGGGGGGGGGGGGGGGGGTGTGAGTTTACCCAGAATCATTGGGTAATTTATAAGCTTCCTAATGGAAGCTGAAACTAGGAACTCAAATTAGAGCATTATTGTATGGGAACACCAGAAATTGCAGCTTTTTAAAGATTAGATAATGTTACTGGATAAAATCGGTAATTATGTTTTATTAAGTATTAAAACTTCTTTCTGTGTGCTACAATTGTTAGTTATAAAACTGTAATACATGTACAAAAATGGCGGAAAACAAACATCATTTTTTATTAATTTGCTCAAATGCCTGTGATCCAAGATCAAATATATTACTAAGTACTATAACAAATGGCCAACGAAACAGAAATTCTCTAATGTTATGACTGTAACATCAAAAAATAATGTCACTTATTTGGCAAACTATTATATTCTAATGCTAATCTTATTAGAAATTAAATATTTTTTTGAGTTCATGTCTTGATATATATAATACATATACAATGTAAATTCAATGTAAACATCATGTGCTCTTCTAAAAATCTATGCTTTTTGTCACATATATTTTGTGTATTTGCTATAAAAAATATCAATATGATTTAATGCATTAAACTATTTGTAGTCGTTACGTTTACCTAAAGAACCATAAAAATTGTTTTGTACAAAAAATAATATTTTATGTAGTTATTATGGGTTATAAATTTATGAATACATATTGTATAGTGTGAGTGTAATTATGTGAGCAATGATTTCATTGATAAGATATCACCCATTGTAAATAAGGCCATGCTGCCGTTTTATACATTTGTTCAGCGTCTGCATGCGTCTAGGTTTCGAACTCTTAATATGAACTCCAATTTTTGTTTCGAAAGTTAAAAAAATCGACAAGAGAAGTAACCCCTGTGAAGTAAATATTATTTATTACTTGCATGTTTGAAAATAGTGAGTGAAAACTGGTCCGTAACTTATTCTGTTAGACTTCTAATGTTTTATAAAGAAACAGGTTGTTTATTTCTATTTTTATCATATTTACCTCATTAAAACATGTGAAATGATTCATTCTCTATTATCTGCATTTGCATTTTTTCGAAATAACTCGTGTTTTTTCGAATAGGTAGCTATGTTTTGCCCACTGGGGTTAACACTATTAACAAAGATAAAAACAGTATGGCCTATTCTATGCTACATGTTACAATGTGTTTGTTTATCTAAAATATATTTGTTTCAAGGGCAGATTTGACATATGAAGTATTATTCTTGAAGTTTAATGATAAATGCTTGAATTCTTAATGTGTTAATTCCTGAATTTATTTCTAAATTTACCAATCTGTTTTCATTATTTCCTAATATTTCCTAATATTTCCTAATATTTCCTAATATCTTAAATAATTATCTTAATTTATTATGTCATTAAGTTCCATTAATTTTTAATAGTGATTATTTATTCATTTGTTCGTATTTTCATTTGTTACCTTATTCATTCATATTTTTTCTGATCAAATTGTCACCACACACACATGATATTGACTGTTCCCAAAGAATGCACTGACAGGTTAATTAAGAGTAAACAAAACAATTAACATCACAGATCAATAGGAATAAATAAATATTAAACACCATAATCATAGGTAATCACAAGAAATCTAAACAGTAAGCATGACTTAATTATTTGATCATGTTAATAAAATTAAGTCCATTTTTCTTGCTTGAGGGAACTGAAGGATGCATGTAAATGTAAAAAAACAACAACATTGCAGCTGCATCAAGACATCACTTACCACCTGTTAACTTTACATATTAAAGACACCACAAGCAATATATGACTGTGTATAATTAAACAGTAAAAGTGCAGACTAATATTTGTAAATTAATGACGATATAAATAAATACCATACATATTTACTCAGTGATATAGTACATATATACGTCATTGTTCAATACAATTGTTGCAAAAAAATGTGTGTCACCACAGTGAGTATTCTACAATGAGTTACAATTAATACAATGAGTTACACATCGAGGATTGGCACTTAACTCGTGCAACCAAGATGTCACCAACACTGAGTAACGACAGTCTTACACCGACCCTGACCATGATGTATGATTCACAGTCGCGTGGAAGTAATTAATTACCATAATGTACTAATAAACAAATACAATCCGTCTTTATTATAATGGTAGACCACAGGAGTTAGCAGATCTAGGCATCATGCTTTGCGAGTTATTAAATAAGAAATTATATGTGACTTTGTACAGTATACGAGGTAAATATTTAAACCTTTGAGGCCAGTGCATGATCATGTAGATACATAATAAATGGTTGAATAACTGATCAAGGCCAGAGTTTTTTTAGTTTTTGTTTTACGGGAGCACCATACCTATTGCAAAACCCAATTAGAGTCTAATTGTTACCAATAAATTGTAGAGTCTAATTGTTACCAATAAATTGTAGAGTAATTGTTACCAATAAATTGTAGAGTCTAATTGTTACCAATAAATTGTAGAGTCTAAGTGTTACCAATAAATTGTAGAGTCTAATTGTTACCAATAAATTGAAGCCTGAAGGTTATCAAGTGTCCACATCAATTTTGAGTTAATTAATGAAGCATTTAATTACTTTTTACAATAGCGGCTTTCTTGCATAGACTAAACTCAACGTTAAAAGCAAACTTCAAAAAAATTTTAAATGCAGAATATAATTATCATGGGTGAGTAATTATATGAAGTTATAAAATGTTGATATGCGATTAAATTGTTCACTTGAACAATCATATATGTCAGAATAGAGTAACTTCAAGGATTGGGGCAACACTATTGTATGTCAATATAGAGTAACTTGAAGAATTGGGGCAAAACTATTGTATGTCAATATAGAGTAACTTCAAGGATTGGGGCAACACTATTGTATGTCAATATAGAGTAACTTCAAGGATTGGGGCAACACTATTGTATGTCAATATAGAGTAACTTCAAGGATTGGGGCAACACTATTGTAACAGCTTCAATACAAAAACCATAAAAAATTATATAACCTTACAAACATTAATATACATAATGTACTTATTTTTGGATCAGTTTACAAATACAATATATAGAAGACACCAAGCGCTTTACGCTCTAAGTCGAATAGTTGTAATGACTTCATTGTTAAACATTACACACCTTTTTTTCTCTTATTTCTTTTTATAAAAAGATTTACTTTTTTCAATGCTTATAATATAGTTTAAACATTTTGTAAATCTGTAAACATTATAATCACTTAAACCAATCACGTACCTTGGAAATGTATAATATTAAGGAGAATGCCTATATAAGTCTTTGGCTTGCGGTCTATGATCCTTTTTACACTTACTACTGAATAAACTTGTTTTATGCAAAATGTTGTATATTGTATTGTATTATTATGTTGTTCATAGAATGTAAATAAAATATGTTTAAACTAAAAACCATAGGCGGACTAAAGGGGGAGTGGCAGAGCCAGTGTGCACCCCTCCCCCTAAAATCTGGCAAGCTAGTGGACAAAACCACCCTATTGACATATGATTTATCTATTAAACATAACAATACCTTGAGCAACATTTGGTAGTGAGTTTTCTTGAGAATCAGCAAGAAAGCACCATTAGCTTCCAGGCGAGGGGGGGGGTTTCTCGACACCAAAACCTCATGAACAAGGGGCAACATCCCCTTGTGACGCCAATAATAATTTACACCCCCAACCCAAAACTTGTATCCACCCCTGAAAACCGAGTATCAATATTGTAGTGTCAAACTCTGAGTAGGAATAACCTAACAGTTCATTGACAGACAGCCCTCTTAAAAAAACATTCTGCCCTATATTACCATCAGAAGAGTTCATTGAACTTAAATGTACAATTGAATATTGAACATAGTACAAAGATAATACAGAATAATATAGTAACAAGTCCAGCATACAGAGGAACACTGACACTTCATATCTGTTTTTATTCCTTGTTTTTCAGGATAATTAGTCATCATTGTCTTCATGTACACCACTTTCTTTGGGCACAGAATTGCCTTTCTTTGGGCACAGAATTGCCTTTCTTTGGGCATAGAATTGCCTTTCTTTGGGCACAGAATTGCCTTTCTTTGGGCACAGAATTGCTTTTCTTTGGGCACAGAATTGCCTTTCTTTGGGCACAGAATTGCCTTTCTTTGGGCACAGAATTGCCTTTCTTTGGGCACAGAATTGCCTTTCTTTGGGCACAGAATTGCCTTTCTTTGGGCACAGAATTGCCTTTCTTTGGGCACAGAATCACCATTACTTTTAGTAATTTTAAGCAAAATTTGTATCTTGTATCTATATATAGCATTGCATATACATATAAGTATACACATAATTATATAATAAAACAATATTTGAGCGTTTATTACAGCAGACATGTAATTAACTGCATTTTCCATTTCATTAGATGGAGGGGCACAAAGTTGGAGGTGGGTAAGTGTAATAAACCCGGTCACCATAATTGGGCCTCAAATAAAAAACAAGAAATATACTGGAAAAACTTTTACTGGCTCCCAAGGGATGCAGGGCCCTAGGACCCTTTCCTGTCATTTCAACCTGGTTTGCTGATAGATGACCAATAAGTTATCAAGGCAGAAAAGTTCACGAAAATAACACAGATTCTGCATCAATCTTGACACCTAATTAATTAACTCAAACAGCTTATACATATATACCCCATAATTAATTTATATCAATATCACACAATTATAGATCAATAGGTCAGTATAATCACCAACTAATTGACCGTCAACTAGACAAGATGAACGAGATCGAACCTTCAAAAGCTGTACCCGTAGTTAATGTAGGCAACAGTCAAATACATTTTTGTATAATTTCTGCATTCCTAAAACATCAAGTAAAAGTTTGTTTTCCAACTATTTCAGCACTTTCTTGAAGTTCATGTGGTCCAAGTTGGATAGACATTCTCATGGCGTCGTCTATGTATAGGACAGACAACAAGCAGCATTCACAGTGTATATAATACATACACATATAAACACGACCGTAAGCAAGTGTACTTGTCATACAGACGATGCCACAGGACTCAGACTTTGCGACTTAGACCATGTGAACCTCATGGACCCTTGTATATATACAATATAGACGGTTGAAATAGAGGCCTCTGATTGGACGGATTTCAGTGAGCGTAGCCTAACAGTATACTAAAATCCAGGTCATTTTAGGATATTTATGCACTTATGCACTTATCAATACAAACCATTTTGATGCAAATGTTTACATAAACAGTACTATGGAAGTCGCACACTTCATATTTGTTAAGATAATAATTTACAGGAGTATTGTAACCCAAGCTCAACTCTCAAGTGTTAAAAACCATTATCAGATTGAAGCAATTTAGGAAGTAAAACAGAATATACATGTACAGCTGATAACACACACAGGCTTCCTAGAAGCTCCAATGTGGAATGTAGACCATGGTCACCATAGTATTTCAATGTTTTTGATATCCGACCAATGTTAGATGTATTTCTTGGTCGCCACTGAAAAACTGCCATGGTAACACCATGGTCGAAGATATATCTTTGACCATGTTAGAACATGATCATTCTGTGTGACAGTAAGGTACCACATTTAACCATGTCTACTACCGGTATGCTACTAAGTCTAAAACATGGTCAGGAGCCTATGGCTAACCATGGAGACATTGGTGCATCTACCCTTGATGACACTGCACACACATTTTGGTGTGGCACATTGTCTTCAATGCATTTGACTTTGTTCAGCTTATACAATGGAAGAAAACATCTGGAGAATGCATGGATGGAATTTTCAGATAGTTTATGTAGGAAGACGTATTGAATTATAGAAACATTTTAAGTGTAAATTAGTAATTGTATTGTTCAATAATGAATCAATTTAATTTGTCTAAGTATTTCAATGTTCAATTAATTAGTTTAATTAATATCTAATTGCATGTTGTATAAGATTAATTTGATCATATGAAAGCAGGCGCATAGGAAGGTATCGGACATTGGGGCCGCGGATCGGGTTGGTACGGGAGGGGTATCCCTCCCAATTAAGACTTTTAAAATTATATTTTTCGAAAATTTGTTTGCTGCATTTGTTATTACATTTATTCAAAAACGTTCTTTTTAGAAACTCATTATTTCGAGGTTGATTTGGAATATCCATTTCAAAGTATACTTTCATAATGGAGATTCAGAAAATGTATTTAATTTATATGCGTGTACTGTTACAAATACTTTATGTGAGTAAATGAGATTATCGCCATTTAATTGATCGTCAAGTAAATGTAATTATCACTATTTTAAGATTCAAACCAATATTTTATTTCAAGGCTATTCTATAAAATGTCACATTTTCCCCCAAATGTTTCCCTATACAGAGCTGTGACTAATTGTTAAATAACAGCTTGTATAATCGCTGCATCCGGCTTGATCACTTCAGTTAGATGTCATGTTCACACACTGTTGGATACCGATCACGCCTACACTGCGATATATTGAGTATTCAAAATTATAGGAAAAAAATAGAGATTTTACAAAAATCGTTAAAAAGGACGTCATCAACATAATTGTTTCCCGACAAATCGTTTTCACTTATTCTTTCTTTAGTCTTTTCTTGTCTTCTCAATTAACCGTTACGTTCAGTCTATATTGTCAAAATTTCACAGTTTTAAAAATGTGTGACTGAATTCTTAAAGATACAAGATTAAAGAATAAAGTAATTGTTAAACAGCTGCAGATCGTTTATACTACGTAAAATAAAATATTTTAATAGAAAAATATAAAACAAGAAAATAAATAAAAACTATTTCAAAAGAAGAATAAAAAGGTTAAGTTCTGAGTATCTATTAACTACAAATATACTTTACCCGATAATTATATCTTCAAAAGTATTACTGTATTCATCGTTGCTAACCGGAGACAGTATTTTCTTCTTTTTTCAAATAAATTGCTAATTTAAATCAAACAGGGAAGCATGAAGATCCCATTTAATTTAAATTTTAAAAACACCATTAAAATATTTATATTTTGTAGTTTGTGCACATATGCGAATAAATATTGTACGTTAAATATAAATACTTTTAATATGTATCTAAAAATGGGATATTTGATAAAATTACAGTTTTTTGTGTGTTTTTCAGTTATAGGTATAAGGATCAATAGTAACAATTTTAAATCAAACAGGGAAGCATGAAGATAATAATCAATCATAAAATAATTTATATCATTTTAAAAAGGAAACATTGAAGTTTGTGCTCATATGTGAATAAATTATGTGAATTAAATAACAAAAACATTATGATAATTTAAAAAACTGTTTACTCTATATTTCTATAGCCCAAATTGACCGGACTGACAAATCGATACCGCCGATAGCGTATTTTCAAGGGAGACAATTTCATCAATAAGCCAGCGTCATGCTTGGGATTTCTGGCAATGATTTAAACCCAACAGACAGAAAGTTTTAATATTTGTATATGACTTTGATTTCATTATTCATTTAATCATACTAAAGAAAGAAAAACCATTAATATAATTTCACAATCACTATAGAATATGAAGCTATAAATTGTGAGTTTTCAAGTGCCTTAACACTTTTTGAATTGTTTGATCAACATTATGTTTGGCTTAGAGACCAATCTCAAAACTCAGGTATCTGATTGGTTGTTTTTAAGAACATTCTTACAATCAACCAATGGCCAGACTGCATTTTGAGACTTTGAATATGTTTTTAATAAGCTTGAACATAAGTAAGGAATCTGACAAAGACCTGATCTAGTGTTATAAAAATCATACTGTACCTTTCCTTACATATCTTCGTGCAGGTATGACCGGAGCTTTGTTTGTTATCTTTATATTACCTCGTGGTAGTGCCTTCCTTGGTAATTTAGTTCCAATATTAACAGGTGTATAAGTAGACATTTCAATAGATTCATATACAATCCGAGTTAATACTAAAGTTAAGACAGAGCCTTTCCACCATAGGTACTTCTTAACCCTTTAGAGACAAATCATCATGCACTCTTTTTTTGTTTAAAGTAAACTTCATCGAATCACCAATGTTTAAGATAACAACTGCTTCAATAATACAAGTACAATGTATTGTTACTCCCACAGAATTATGTTTCCTCATGAACATATCAAGACCAGGATCTGATGTCATAAACATGAGATCTGTCTCCACACCTCATTTCTGTGTTGATATATTTCTGTGTTAATTATGCTACTATTAGATAATGTAACAAAAGGATGACACAATCAGACTGGACACAAAACAGGAATATACTGTATAAGTGGTAAAGTTTGCAGGGAGGGGGTGGGGGTAGGGGGCAGGAGGAAATGTGTGCATTTTTAGAATTCACAAAATTCACAAACATTTTCCCCAGCGTAAATTTATTTCCATTTCCAACAAAGAAGCAAACATAAGCAGTCTACACTTTTCACGCATATATTAGTTTCACAGTTGGGCCGAGATGAAAAGAAATGGTAAACATGTGCATTGATCTTTTCATAAATACCTAACCATTATACACATTTAATAGATTACGTCGATAAATGCACTACTCTATAGACACGTAAATATCGCTGAGGTTAAAATTCTAGCAAAATAAATGCAAACATAGAACATAGTAGCTAACAAGTTTCGATAGTATTCACTCCCTAAAAATGTTTAAAATCCTGCACAAAAAAATGATGAAGACTTCTTAAAAAGTCCAAATTGAAGAACCTATTCCATCTTCAGAATTCAAACAACAATATGTAATAATCCAACCAACAGAATAAAGTATAACATCCTTAATTATATTAATAATCAGCTGGACATTAATACGTATTATCACATCAGATGAGCTGCAATACCAGCAGTAGTAGTTGAGACAATGGGATCTTTCCTCAAAGGGTAGATAGCAGGCTAAAATATAAACACTTCCTGGTTCCCAGTATACATGTACGGTACGGTGGTAAATTTAAGATATAATAAAATCAATCATAAGTATAAATGTAGAGGTAAATATTCAATAACCTTGTATGGAAGATGTCAACTGTCAAAACATTGCTACATGTAGCCACCGAACAGCCATTGATGAAGTAGATAATGACATGTTAAGTGGTCAGCGCAGTAAGATGACCCCTCTAGTTGAAAATTTGATAAATACTACAATCATCCACCTTGGGAGCTGGAGGTCATAGGTTTGAATCCTTGTATATGTCTGTTCTGATATGACTGGTAGTAACGTTGGTGAGCCGCCAGCTAGTTAAATAATGGTTACAGTGCCTACCTGTGTGGTGCCTGTCATTAATAATAGGAACCAGAAAGTAGGAGTCGCATAAGTCAGAAATGGCTTGCCCTTTAAAAGGGGTGATACTACATGTATAATAAATAAACAATTCTGCTGAACATGGACAATTTTTAGTGACCCCATGTAGTCTGAATCCATGACCTATATGAAACCATCATCAAGAACTGGTGTAACAGCTACACATTCCACTCGCGGCGCAACTCCAAGAAAAATCAAAGCACTGAAAGTGCTGAAGGACGGTGCCACGCACACATAATTATTACAAATCTCACCTGGCCTACGCGCCAAGATAGAACATCAAATCGGAATTTGCGTTCTTTAATTTATACGTTAAATTCATTATAGGCATCAGGTGTTTTCTTGGTATATTTTACTTCATTGAACATAGTGACACATTAGATTTTTTAAATATTATTCTCAAAATGCAAATCACAACCTTTAAGGAGTAATAATGCATATGTGGATTAGGATTGTGGTGCTCAAGCCTTCACTTTCTTTGCTTGGGATTTTTCTCTCTCCAAACTAACGTAATTCTTACTGCATACATAATACTTGTGCTGGCAGAAGGACTGACATGGTTTGCAAGGTGATTCAAACAATTTTTGGAAGCACACAAAATGCTTATCAAGTATGTATTACTTGTAAGGAAGTGGGTGATAACGAATAATTGGAAATGATAAATGTTGATGCATGAAACACTGAACTAAAGATGTAATTTCAAATGTTTATTAACAAACAGTTATTGGTCATGAGTATCAGCAATGGATTGTATTTATGTCAATTTTAATCTGAAATAAGGTGACCACATGGTACCTTTAGGTGGATGTATATTTTAAAAGATTGATTAAAGAAATATTTACCGCTAAATGAACATTAAAGATAGATCTAACCAAAACGAAAAGGTAACAGGATTAGCGTAAAAGGCTGCTGCTCAACACAATTCAATGTAAACAGACTAAAAGAGTATAAAGCAAGTCATTTATGGCAATATTATCATCATCATATGAACACATAGCTGAACACGTAACATCCGATTTTTATAGTGGCACAAATATTAAAAAGTGTATGGTGTTTGTCACTGACATTGGATCATGTGAAAAAATAGTTTTGTTAAACCTATTATATGTAGTGTTCTGTAATCTTACAAAGTTTGTTCATAGTTTGAAAGTACATGTAGTCATGGAAATGTAGTAATGAATATGTTATATTGAAGATGCTTTGTGGAGTTATCTTGTACTTGTTTTGTTTTTTTATGACTTAAGAAAAAGATGTTTAAATTTATCTATAAAAATGGCATTAGAAATATAACTAATATATAATGACTAGATATTGAAAAATTGTAAAATAAAAATGAATAGAATGAGCTGAATTATCAAAAGTACAAAAGCAAGACATCCAAGTGTTTCATAACATAAGTGTCAAAAATGACAAGACATATGCATGGAAATAACCAAATATTGGCATATAAACAAAGTTGCATACATGAAGGAAATGGAATAAATATGTAATGGCAGATTATTATATATTATGTTTTAGTAGAACAGCACTTGAAATGATCTGCATAAAAGAAGTGCCTAAAAATTGAAGAGAGATATACCATAGACACAGAAATTGTAATACAGTTTTGCATGTAGTTTAATCTAAGTAAACTTTCAGCTTGTGTAAAATGTTTACAGATAGGAAGATCTATGTTAAGCTGTAAGAAGTGCATATAGTACATTGTATAACACCAAGTATAAATATTTATTAACTTATGAGAAATAAATACATGAATGAAATGAACAAATACCAAAATAATGAACAAACCTGAGGATATATTTGGATTTATGTCAAAAAAAGCACAGGCACGTGCAAGTTGAACATTAGCAGTAGACAAACATATATGTAAAATACAGATGTAATTCTAATACTGATGTTATGAAAGAGCATAAAAATATTTACAGCACTATTGACAAAGAAATTGCATAAATTTGGCACTACAAAAGCAGTTTGCACAAATTGGTGCCAAAGTTAGCAGTGGACATGACATATAACAAGCACATTTCAAAGTTATGTACATTTATCTACAAACATAGTTATGGAAAATTAAAGGCATACAAATAGTACATTGATCAGAATACCACTGGCCATAATCACATAATACAATGTTAAAAGCAAAGCACATATGAGGTATAAAAGAATTGTACTTTGTTTCCAAATTTCTGAAAAAAAATGTAATATTAATTTTCAAGAACAGACACTATTATTATGTTATCCTGAATAACTTCTAGAAATGTGCAGGAAGTATTAATATGTTGAAAATGGAGCTTAGAAGAAATGGAGTTGTTAGAAAAAGGTTTAACAATGATGTATATAGATGAAGAAATGTAATTCGTTTTATTCACATTATCATATCATTAATAAATGTTAGTTTAGTTAAAAAGTGAACATTAAGGGTAACATTGAGAGGAATGATTTGAATGAGTTTAAAATATAACAGAGCTGATTTTTGAAACATTTTGAATCAACGTTTTTATAGCAAGGACTTCGGATTGGAAAAAAATTATAAAAGAAATAATGCAATAACGTTTCTACTGTCTAAATAGAGTATACATGTGAACATTCGGTTTAAACTGAAAGTGAAACAATTGTACATCTGTCATCAGGAATAATTGCAATATGACATGCTAAGTAATTTCATGGGAACCAAATATATTGCCTTTATCGTCATTTGTAAAGATATTATTGTATAATTTTGATTACCTCCTTTATGGGATATTGTTCAAAACTTGTTGAAACCCAAACCAAAAAACTGAATGGAAGCATATGCATATTAGTGAATTCTGAAAACTTAAAATATTACATTTTTATTATATATTTATAATGTAATGTTCTCTAGGTGAATGTATTTGAAAATATCTGCATATAATATTTTTTTTATTTATTAAAAACAAAGATGAGTGTCCATTAATAAGTAAACATGTTATTAAAGGAAAGTTTGAGTATTTACAATGAACAGTTATAATGAAAATCAGATAAATAAACTTTACTGACTAGTAAATACCAATTTTTAAAGGTATATGGTAATAATGAGTGAGATCATTTAAAGGCACATCATACATACAGTATTGGCACAAGTGGAAAAATGATGGTTTTTAAAAATGTCATCACCCAGCTGATATGTTAGGTATTTCTATACACAAAAGGATACCGTAATGGTCTATCCAAAAACAGTCAAAAGATGGTAACAGTTTTGATACAAGTAAAATAAAAACCCTGATGTTTCAAAAAGCATTACTTCATGCCTTTAAAGTATATACATATTTCTTAATCCTCAAATGTTGAAGAGTTAAAATATAAATCAAACATACCTTTTTACAAAAAAGTAAGCCAATTGACTAAACATCAATACAGAAATAATGAAACAATATAGAAAACAAAGGAAAAGGGATAAACAAAACTTCTATGAACATGCAAGAGATTATTACATCAGAGAATTGAATAGGAATAGTGATTAAGCAACAGAAAGATGGCCAAAAAGTTTAAGATAATATTGAAAGCAATGATTAATTGTTAGCATATACCTTTTCGTAACTCTAAACCAAACGAAAAAATATGAGTAGTGTATACATTTTTGTACATGCGAATGTATCTTGTACTAAAATACAAAGGCTAAGTACATAAAACAAATACATTTTTGTAAATGATGCGATACATTATTTCACAACTAATGAAAAGTCCTCTACAATTGCTCCCCTTTTCACAAATTTCATAGCCACAGGCACATGAGCGATGGAAAATGCTTCAATATCGTCCTCTGTTGCTGTCTGGAGCATTTCAGCGTTGATGCTGATGACGTCTCCTGTTGATGCCAAGAGGTCAGCTGTTTGACCATCAATGCTTCCGCCATCGATTGTGGCAACAAAGTCTTCCAGTGGGGCTTCAGCTGCCTGTAAAAATTATAAAAATATGGGCTAAATGTAGAAGAAATGTAGCCTTAAATTATGAACAAGAGTTGAATTACAAGTACATGTAGTTTATTCTGAATGTTTCAATTTCAACCACTATAAATTTTGATCACCAAAAACATATTTTTTCAATATTTCATTATTGACTTATAATTATTTGAAAAAAAATATATCAATACATGAGTTTCAGCTGAAGATAACAACTAGATCTGCTAATGTTATTCGTTATTTACTATTTATGCAATATCCTGACAGTATCAACTGAAGATATCAACTTCATTTGCTAATGTTATTTGTTATTTACTATTTATATATAGTTACAATAAATGCCTTATATGATGTGAATATGTGGCATGTGAAACAAATGCTTAAGTTTATCTAAATCAATTAAAAAGATTTTAATAAACAATTATGATATTGTAAGTTGTTCTATAATTCTGATGTTGTAATAATTAATAGATTTACCTAGACTTTAGATCGATTTGTGGAGGACAGGGAAGCATCTCCCTTGAACACGTTCACCACTACATCAGTAACACTGATGAAGTCTCCTGTGTTAATGTCTGCATCTGCAGCTTCCCTCCACAATGTCACCTTGGCTTTTACCGAGTTTTCTTCCAAGGTCACCACCTTGATTTCTACGTCTTCGCCCTTCACTTTTACAGTTCGCTTGGCCCCTCCTAGATAATCACAACATGTGTATATCATTCATTAGCATAATATAATAAATAGGTGTCAAATGTATTAGGATATATGTCTCTGAAATACATAACTTATAGATATATGCGTAGTAAATGTTAAAGTGTTTAAAGTTTTGGTCCTAAGAATTATGGAAGTAGGCCATGTACATGAACAAGATACATAATAAGACTAATACTATTGGTTTTAAAAGGTGTGAATCGATATAAGGATTATAAGTATCGTAATTTTACAAATTAGCGATTAGTATTCGATTTTTGAACTATTTTCAGAATGCGATTTACAACCTTTAAGTAAAGAAGAAACGTTATCAAGTGATGTGTCTATTGCATTTTATATCTTTGAAAAAAATTGCAGTATATTGTTAACATTAGTTCTCAATTTAATAAATATTAAATAGTAACATAGTTGGTATGTACATAACATTTATTGATTACATTGCTACTGTGAATAATTCCGAATTGCATACACTTGTTAATTGATTAAAAGAAATTAGTTACAAATCCTCCAAGTACAAAAATGAGAAGAGGAATATGATCACAATATTTTCTATAGTATATTAATGACAAGCACTACTCAGAACAAAACAGATGAGTTTGTATCAAGTACCTGCACAAGACGTCCACATACGGAAACCCGCTGCTTTGCTGGAGACTTCAGGGCGGCTTGAAGTGGTACCACATTAGCTGGCGGAGGATGTATAATTGCCTGGCCTTGGGTTAGATGGTCGTCTGGGATGTTCTTCGTCACCACAATGTGACGGGAGTCATCTGTCTTGTGACTAACTTGCATTCATCATATATCTTGCATAAAATGCATGTTGTTCCATCGCTAATGGCAGCACTCATGCATTTGCGGTCGCTACCGTCCTGGCCCCGGTACTTGCTGGTCTCGTCGGACGCAACGACCACTACCCTCAGTGGCTTTCTGTAAGGACCAGAGTCCCTTTTGTCAAAGAGGTCATTGATGGCGGACATCTGGAACAAAGAAATATTTATTTCACGCGTGTTATATGATTATTTTTTTGACAGCATAACAGGTTTAACATGGATAGTCAATAAACTGAAGACAGACGTAAGTGGCTATGACACATGTGGAATAGTTAGTCATTTATACAACATGGACCTCTAGAAGCAAAGATACAGTATAAGCTTTTAAGCTTTTTTTCTCAATTCTGTAGGCAATAATTTGTAAATATATTTGTTTTTCTTTTTTTTCAATGACTCCTCTATTCATGTATATATCACCAAAAAGCTAATGTACAAACTATGTACAATTTGATTGTAATATCATGAGTATATTATGAAATAACTATTGCATTTATTAGCTACTAGTATTACTACTTCAAATTCCAGTAGTATTAACTTTTTCTTCTTTAAAACTTAGTAACATGGAGTACAATTGGATTAATAAAGAACAATGATTGGCTAACCGGTAATTTATGCGTATAGTCCAAACCCCGGTTCCACTCCACTAAATGGTTTTAATAAATTTTGTACAATGCCATAAATAATTTTATGTTGGCATAAAATTCCATTTATCTTAAATTCTTATTCTAGTTTCATGATAATAGTAAAGTACAGATCAAAAGCAACATTTACAGGGTAACATTAAAATACTGATAAAATCCTTTGCAATGTGCACAAATGTCAGTTCACTTTCAGTTTCATTATCAATGTTTGTTTGTTTACATAACCTGATATGTAGGTCACGAACGTTTTCTAAAAATTAATTTAGGTCACAGTTCGACACGGGATTGTTCACTAGCTACGGACGAATTTACACAGTAATTCAATCAAACACAATCAATATATTAACGCAGAATATTCATATAAAGATTCAGTTATGGTAAGCGTTTTATCCCGCTATAAGTTTACGGAAAATCGTTAACACGAAAATGGGACATAAACAGATAAATAATACACCGCATATCAGTATTCTCGCGGTACTTATCGAATAATGAATAATGAAGAAATAATAGTTAACTGAAAATCAATTACCAACACATAAGCATCACTTCCAATCCTTTCCCAATTCTTAACAGCATTAAATTAATTGTTTAAAGTTTGTTACACAAGTAAACAAATGTACATGGGTGTCACCGCCATATTTACAGGGTGACGTCATACCGCGAGAATAGTGATGATGACTATACTACACAATAAGCATATGCATACACATCGAATGAAAATAATACAACATAGAACTAAGCAAACCTATAAGCATTTAAATGATATCGTAAAAAATACTCACAATGACCTGAAGGCCAGGATATACGGCGAGTTGACAAACGTAGAATTTCGCGACTTGAACAATGCCGTTCTGAGTAAAATCCGGGAATCTCCACGCGCTGCGCAGTAATATATTCGATGTTTTGAATTTGTAGATATATCTGTTTACACACGTCATTTAAACAAAAGCATACACGCGCATTTTCTTTTTGTTTTGGTAACACGCACATAAAGTTTTCAGAAGGGAATCTTTTATTTAGTACAGTTTTTCGTCTGGCGACCAGATCTATTTAATTCCTGTTAGGTAAATTGGTTTGTAGAGATTGTAACCACTCAAGCGGAACGGCGGTTTGCGCATGGATACTTTATCATATTTAGCCTGTATCATCAAGCAGCATTTATCAAAATATGCTAAATTGATGAATTTTTGCTATATTTTATCATATTAATTGGAATTTTGGAAGGGTATTCAATTTGCCATGTGTATTTAAGTATTGAAAACTGCACTATTTTCTTCAATGCAGAAAGCTGTATTCCTGTAAATTGGTTTGTAGATTTGAAATCAGTTGTGCATACTTAGGACAGTGCCCCTTGGGGTGCACCGTCCAAAAACACAAACAAATCTTCAAATAACACTGGTAATTATCATATAATTGTCAGTACTTCAGTACATGGGATATCGTCTAGTCCCTGGACATACAGATAGTTCCCACATTTACAATATTTACCTCCCTTGATGACTCACAGATAGTTCCCACATTTACAATATTTACCTCCCTTGATGACTCACAGATAGTTCCCACATTTACAATATTTACCTCCCTTGATGACTCACAGATAGTTCCCACATTTACAATATTTACCTCCCTTGATGACTCACAGATAGTTCCCACATTTACAATATTTACCTCCCTTGATGACTCACAGATAGTTCCCACATTTACAATATTTACCTCCCTTGATGACTCACAGATAATTCCCACATTTACAATATTTACCTCCCTTGATGACTCACAGATAGTTCCCACATTTACAATATTTATTTCCCTTGATGACTCACAGATAGTTCCCACATTTACAATATTTACCTCCCTTGATGACTCGATAAGTTGAAGATAAAGTGGTTGCCACATGCATAATTATTCTCTTGGTATTTTCTCCATTATCACATATTTGGACATTATTCCCATAAGGGCTTATCAGTTTTGCCTATCAAAATGGCTGATGATGAAGAACAAGGGAGGTAAATACTCATTCCGAGCACTTCTTAATAATCAAACACATAAATCAAAATAAACAAGCAATATCTTTAAAAAAAAAGATGAACGACGTAGATAGAATGATGTCTAAAGAATCGCCCTATTTTGGAACTCTGATTTCGCCATACACTATGGGAAATGGAATTATCTTTTAGAGACACCCCGTTTGGTGCCTCTCTGCTTTAAATATGAACCAATCAAATCGTCTTATCTGTAGCATATTTAAACAACGCTCTTCATATACAATATTTGATTGGTCTTAAATATAGGTCAAAATTAATATTATACAGCTACGCCGAAACAAACAACTATTTTACAGTTTGATTTACCTGTGTACAGTCAAACCTGTCTGTAAAGACCACCCATGGGATTACATTTAAAAACGCACACTTTGGATTTCATCAAACATCTACAAACGTATTATCTATATCACAATCAAACGCCGCTTAAGTGTAAATTTAACCTTTAATGAGCCAATGTGAAAAAGAAGCATGAAACTGACAGTTCATGAAACTGACAGTTCATGAAATTCACATCACTAGTATTGCGTGTAGCCTCCTCGAGCAGCAATCAAATTATGACATCGTTGACGCATAGATAAGGCTTTTGATGCCATGTACCTCTGTCGGATATTTTCCATTCTTTCAACAATGCCTCGCGGAGTTCAGCGACATTTTCCGAGGAATTTTCACAGCCATATACAAGATCCCTTCAATGTCCACCTTATGAAGAAGGTCGTGAGTTTGCTTGCACCGTCTGCTCATATGGGAAATGTGATAAAAACACTAGTTAAGTGCCTTAAGTTATCATTGCAGACTTCGTGACTTGTTCCGTGATGTATCCAATCCATTGAATAACCCCCCCTTGTTGTTCCCCTCATTAATTTTCCTTAATAGTTCTTTATGGTCGCCCAGACCATTTCTTGCGCCCCTATTCCCAAACATGTTTACCCTTGTACCCATATTCCCAAACATGTTTACCCTTGTACCCATATTCCCAAACATGTTTACCCTTGTACCCATATTCCCATACATGTTTACCTGTGTACCTCCTCAGTGCTTGTTGTTGTCTTGGGGTCGGTGTAAAGAGGCATTGTCTTTTGCATGTGGCGTTCCCTGGAACAATTTAATCTCTCTTTTTATTACTTCAATCCCTCATGGATGAATTAAAACTAAACTTACATATTTAATCGAAAAAAACAAACTCCTTACTCCTAATAATTACAGTAACTTTACCACTTGGACATTCCAGGACATTTGTGAAACTCTTATTTTTTTACTAAATAGTATCTTTATTCATTTGATAACTGACAGTGCACCATTAAAAGTACCATTCAAAGTACCATTTCAAACTTGAGTGATCAGATTAAAACACAAAATTGATAAGGCTAAATTTAAACTTCGAATTTCGAATGTACAAATGTATTATTATTACATAAGAAGGTAGAATGTTCGAATATTCGAATCTTCGTTCGGAAGGTTGACCGAATATTCGAATACCACAATGGCCTTTCGTTGACATCCCTAAAAAAAAGGTATATGTATATTTTATGTCTTCCTGTGTTTTTGGATTGGCCTTTCGTTGACATCCCTAAAAAAAAGGTATATGTATATTTTATGTCTTCCTGTGTTTTTGGATTGGCTGTATCCTTTGATTGTGACATTTCCTAGCTCGACTTCAACATAGATCTAAAAATGTATGTACAAACAATAGAAAAGACATGCACCTTATGTCAATCAATAGTTTTATTTCTAAATTAGACACCAATTGAAAGCAAATGAACGAAGAATTTACAACACAGAGATCCAATCTCTTTCTAAACATCAAAAAACATAAACATATAAGCGAATTCCGGTCTTCACACTTCGCGCAGTATGCAGTTTGTAAGCATTACTTTGATGAGTAGTGTTGGTCCGAGATTCCGCGATTGACAACTAGAGGGCGATCGATCGTTTTGCCTGTACAGAGTGATAATAGTACATGTATAATGAAAGACATGAAACATTTTGACAATCTTATGATCGTTTAACGGTTTGAATGTTCCGTTTATGCCATTCATTAATAATGAAGTGTGCTTGTTTATTCGGTTCCACAGCAGGTTCGTGTTGACGTTCTGTAACCTCCACTGGTATTCCAAGCATTGGATTGGACATTTCATGCTCTACTTTTCTGTTGTAATCGTCAACAAATATATGCGTACCAATACTAGCCAATAATATTGACGTTAATATAGATTCGTACCTTCCTGGACTATTTAATTCGAATCCTGCCGGTGCATCTACTAATATAACATCCCATTTAGTCGAGACTAAACGAGATGGCAGCTGTGGTCGTAAATCAAGTTCATACCAAAGTTCCTTGTGGCTGTTGTATCTTTCAAAAGACCTTGTAACATGCCTCAAGGAAAGGATATGTGTTCGTTATCTTGGTATACCACAGTGTTCCACTTTGTTCTAGAAAAACAACTTTTTCATCTGTACTGTCATGCCAAAACGGACTGTCATTCCCAAGCCCCATACTAAGAAGTTGCCATTCTTTGAGAGAACCGCAAGAATCTTGTCGATTTGAGCTTGCCCAATTTGTGTGCCGGGTGGCGGACGGTTTATTCTTGTTTGATTTGTCATTATGGCAGCATTTGTTGTTTCGGAGATTATTACACATACAGATTCGTTGTTACTCAATGTTGTCATTCCTGTATTACGCATGAAACGAAGCACGTGATATGTCATTACAACAGAAACAAATCCAAGCCATAATTTTACAAAATTTGAGCAGTGACGCCTAAATAGATATTCCCACATACTGAAACGCATTAGTTACACTGGTGTGAGGATATCAAGCAACAAGTCAACTATCAGATTAAACTCGAATCGATCAGCCATATGGAAATTAATATTTTGACGTATAAAATATATACTTTCAGTGAACAAATCGATGACTTCATTCGGTATATACACCCGTTCAATGGATCCGTTCCATCTGTCTGACTTGAATCGCTATCACGTATGCGGCAACTTATTCCTGTTGATTGATATAGCACTGAACAATTCCAATAAAAATAAATATTATTGTTTAAAGTTCCTATGTACGCTATGAGTTGGTATACATCTACTGAAACAGGATTCATTTGAGAGGGAATTAACTTCATGAACTGGACAGGTAGTTTAAATACACTTAGTTAACTAGTCATAACAACAGCTGTGACCAAGGCAACGGATGTCGTGCTTAATGTTTACTAAAATACCTATAATCGAAATACTATTTAAATAATGTTCACATTATTTATATGCATCCATAAAAAGCTGATATCATAGGACTGAAAGTCCAAACATTGCGCAATGTTATTACGGGAGGAAGAGAAATGTTGAGGAATGAAGGAGGAGTTGTAGTCATCTGTTATTGTGTTTAACAAAGTGAACAGCAAGGAACATTCTTATATAATCGGATCAAGTACGTGTTAGAAAATACACTTTACCAAACATGTCCATTTGCAAACTCCTCACAGCAGTTACTTCCCCTTACAGTTACAATAACTCCGATAACTACAAGGGGAGATCACTTTGTAGGAGATTGGTCCATTTGGTTCGATGTAAGACAACAATTCAAACAAAAATACCTTCAAATATTGTGGCTTATGAAACGAAACTAGAAACAAACTGAAACTATATACGACCTGCGATATGTCAGAACTTGCATTTTTTCTGACAATATACATTTCGTACATGTTGAAATGTTACTTTCATTTTTGAATTCATAAAGAAGGCAGATCAACACATCAATTTTTCACAATACTGGTATCAAGAGTGCTTTCATTGTGATGCATCCATTGGTCGTCTCTACTATAGTTACCTAGTCATCTAGTGACCTGGTACAGATTTGTACTTGGTACAAAGCCGAGTCAGGTTTGAAATCTATTGATCACGAAAATGGGTACGTTACCTTACCGAAATCCACTGATTTTCGGTTAATTTATCGAAATCCATTTTCCATTACCAAAATCCACTTCTTCTACAACATCTGTATTATTGCAAATACTAAAGAATGCATGTATTATGCAACGGTCTGTTCTCTAGATCCATTCCCTCCCAACAACAAAGAAAATGTCGCTCAAGAGAGAGACTACTGTAATTTTTGAAATACTTGCTGACAATACAAGTGCGACATTTTTTGCAGTCATAATTTTACATGGAAAAAAATCGGTGAACAAGTATGTTTTTGAAATTAAACTGTATGATTGTGGCGTTTCCTGTAGCAACTTATTCTCTGTCTTACAGTGATAAATTTCCATTCATTTTACTACATGTATTTCTAGAATCATATTTATTACATACTAAAGGATTCTCTGACACACGTGTAACTAGAAGACATGTGACAAGAAAAAATAAATTAATGTCATGTGGTTTTATATGCAAAGTGTTTAAATATTATTTAAACGAGGACATAGTAATATCAAAGTGCTGAAAGCGCAGAAAGACTGGGGCAGACGAAGTTCATTGTGTTCTGTAAGGACTTGTCAACCAGAGATTGTAGAACCATTGCACAGTCTCAATCGGGGATGGGAAGAGGGACTGATTCACTTACAAGCAATGTTAATTTCAAAGCGTGCATGTATGACTAGTTAAAACTGGACCATCGATAACACAGGTTTTAGTTTACCGGCTTCACTTTGAAACGATTTGTGTGTGGGCGTGTACTTGCACGGTCTTAACGTTTCTTGTTTTAAACGTACCTTGTTATACATCATTTGGTTGCCCGTTGGACAGGCTTGCAAGCAAGCATTACATATACGCAGTATACTAAAAAGTGAGTTATTTTTCAACAGTAAACAACACATTGCGCATACACAGTTTGTCACCAAAATGAGGTACAGTCAAGGCCAGAAGAATTTGTTCTATTTTACCAGTATGCGGACACCAGCGTACACTGTTGAGATTTGATTTTAAATAGCCACATGTAATTAGGGATAGGGCGATACAGGGAAAATCGATATGTACTGTACCGATATATGCATTCGCAAACATGTATCAGTACATACGCCCAGCATATCGATATGAGATGGTCGAATGTTGCAACAGAATAGTCCCGTTTTTTTACTGTCTAACAGTTACCCAAACATTTGCCTGATCATGAGTTTAGCCGAAAAATATATGCGTTTCCATAAAACCCACCTTTGTTTAGTTTCATCAGGTTTAATACGCAGGTTTTCAAAAAAAATTCGGACATATACAGCGGCAAATTGACCTAACCAATTTTCCTGGAAGTAATTATCAACCAGTGCTGCCAACTTCTCAACATGTGCAAGACACCATGTGAGGACTTTTTAAAAATTAAAAAAAACAGTTAAACCTCACTTAAAGACCTTCTCAATATTAAGACCACCTCAAAATTAAGAATACAATTGTCAAGTTCTTTTTAACTGTTTTGCTCTTTATTCAACCTCAATATTAAGACCATCTCAATAAGAAGACCAGTTTTCAAGGGACCCAAGAGTGGTCTTATTATTGAGATTTTACTGTATTCCACAGAAAGAGTACTGATTTTAATTACAAGTAATATATACTGGTCACAAAGTTAATGAGTAAATAAGTACATGATTTTTATAGAGATGATTTCAGATTCCAGGTCTCACTGTGACCTTTATCTTTGACACACTAACCCCAATAAATGGGTCATTGGTCGACCTAAGGCAATCGCCTTAGGCCATGCCAAATTGGAATTTTGTTAAGCGTCAACCTAAGTTCGCGAAACCTAGCTACCTATTCAATAAAAAACACAAACTCATAACGAAAAAACAAATATCCTCAGATAATAAGTGAAGGTTAAAATCGGTTTGTTTCCAAACTAGAGTTATACCAGAATAAATATAATTTAAAACTGACTCGTTTTCACACAAATGGACTAGTTTTCACACAATAATCACATCGTTGTCGGATCTCAACTAAAATTGCCGTTGTCGAATCATGGACGTCGAAAATATGTGAGAATATATGCTTAGATTAAATGTTGTTTTTTTGGCTCAAGGAGAGCAAAACCTAGGCGCACGCCGGACGCTTGACCACTATAGGCCCAAGTGTTCTTCCAAACTGATCAGGAAAAAATGGTCTGCTGAACAAAATGTTTGAATGGCATATAATGTTATCTTTTGTCATGAAGGTCACTTACCGTAATCATTATCAAACTCGTCATCATCCCACATCGCTTCATCTTCTGACCCGGATGCTGAACCTGTACACAAATATATACACCATTATCACAACATTATCAACAGGATTACTATTTTGCAGCATTATTTTGAACATTAATGATAACAATATCTTTACATATTAACAAACAAACAATTATACAATATATTGTAAATTTATTTGATTCTGTATAGGTGGATATAAAATTGTGTGTCGAAATAGTTTGCGAGTTTCACGGGCGTAAATGTTTGCAAAAATTGCTGAAATTACTTTGATCATAATATCTAAACATCATAACAATCGCTATTATATGATCAATTGTAGGGCAAACAGTGCTTTGATTGTGACTCCAAATATCGGCTTCACGTTCCATAGATAAAATAATATTTCGGTACATGTGGAAATTATGCTGTGGAAAATGTTGAAATTTCCCACCTCACAAACTGAGCAACTTATACAGTATTCATCAATTAATCAATTATTTTCATATACACTGGAACCCCTTTAAACCGAACGAGCTCGGGACCAGACAAAATTTCTGGTTTAAAGGGGTTTCCGGATTAAAGGGGTTTTGAGAAACGAACAAGATTCTGAACGTTTTTTCAAACAGGGACAGTTGGATCTATATGTTGTCTAGTACTGTATTGATTTATAAAATCATAAAAATAAATAAAACTATTCAATCTGAATGTGAAAATCTGACTAAAATAAATTAATAAAATTTAATTCCTTTCAATATCAACATTGCAGAATAAATTGATCATTTCGGTAATCTGTATTTAACCACCTTGATGAGTTGAACTTAATCATCTAATTACAGTTCCGTACATTAGCATTTTGCGGGTTCTGTAGACATTGTTGTTTTACAATGCAAGAAAATGTAAACATTTTCTCTTCAATATATGATTTCAAAAATAAACAT
This sequence comes from Mactromeris polynyma, assembly GCA_032209605.1. Lineage (NCBI taxonomy): Eukaryota > Metazoa > Mollusca > Bivalvia > Venerida > Mactridae > Mactromeris > Mactromeris polynyma. Next base: position 10,848,581 of record JASFXZ010000012.1, read on the forward strand.
AATTGGAATTATCAATTACTCAGATAATTTACAACAATTGATTTGTTAGTTAAGAACCCCCTAAAAGACACTAGTACATGGTCAAATATCACTGGGGTCATGAACCTGTGAAAATGCAGTCAATTATAACCCGTACCACCAATCTGTTGTTATAGCAATTAAGATCCAATCATGACAGACAGATGCTCTAGCCAAACACTAATTAGGTGTGAAAAAATTCATATTACAAAAAATTATAAATTGACTACCACCAACCTGTTGTTATAGCAATTAAGATCCAATCATGATAGACAGATGCTCTAGCCAAACACTAATTAGGTGTGAAAAAATCCATTTTACAAAAATATATAAATTGACTTTATTTGCTGTATATCCAAAGCGGATCCGTAGTCCAGTGGTAACGCGCTGAACTATTAATCCTGGGATCGCAGGTTCGATTCCCTGCTCCATCACTGACCGTACTAACAGTCTTTTGGACGAGACTTTAAAAACCGAGGTCCTGTGTATGATGCTTTACATCGAGCACATTAAAGAACCAGGGGTGCTTCTGGAACTGGGGCATCTCCTGTATCATGCACTATCCTCCAAAAATCTAAAATGACTAACATTCTTCTGGAGGCGTCGCCCATGTGGGAAACCGGTGGCGATGATAAATAAACGCAAATACAAACAAACTGTATATCAAATGTATATTTTAAACTTATGATTCCAGTTGTTTAATCAATATGCATTCGAAAATCATTTCTTCTGAATAACAGTGCTTTGGATCAAATTTTTCCATCGAAAGGTCTTGAGCAAGACGCAAACTTTATTCTTGTCCGGTTTGAAGGGGTGATTTATAATGGAAATATCCATATTGGGCCAAAATTCCTGTCCGGTTTCCTGAATTAAGGGGTTTCCGGATTAAAGGGGTGATTCATATTGTAAAAATGTTGGGACCAGACTATTTGTCCAGTTTAAAGGGGTTTCCGGATTAAAGGGGTTCCAGTGTATAACTTCTATATTCTCCTCTATGTATGCTTAAGGTACAATTCAGCTGTAAAGATTTCAAATTCATTAAACATCAGACATAAGAAAGCATCTTTTGCCCCCTTATTTTCCAAATTTTCTTTGGCAAAGCACCCTCTTACTCAGTATAAGGCAGATTCACTCCACATTTTATAACAGTTCAAAATCCCCTAGGTAAGCTAGCCCTGTTTATTCATGTAGTAAGTGTTGGGCTTATGGCATAAATCACAAATATCAATATCTCACCTGGAGCTGGAGCTGTCCGGCTTGATGGATCTGAAACATTTTGTATAGAGTAATCATACAGACAATATATACAAGTATATATGATTGAATAACACTTTTACTACATCGATAAATCCACATATCAAACTCACGGACAGGTTATAATTTTTAGTATTATCTTTCAAATAAACCTTTTCAGAGTGACCTCCCTTGATCAATGACCTCTCTTCATATAAATGTTCCAGCAGTAAAACAATTATATACCAATATATATCCTCTCCAAAGCAACAACCTTTCAGCTGAAATCTGCATTACCCAAAATGAATTGCTCTGAAGAGATTGCAATCTACTATATCGTTAGGTTGGTGCCATTATTTTAGTATTGAAAATGCATCTGCACAACAAGAAACAATAAATGGACAAAGCCCAAAAACCAGGTTTTCAACCCAGTTAATTGTAACCAAGGCTCTATTTGTATAATGAATACATTATGATCATCAATGCTGCAAATATGCCGTAGGTGATACATGCATACACACACTCAAACTTAGATAAATTACATATATTTGCAACAACTATACACCAAATTTGATGTCAATACACCCACGCATAGCGAATCATTTTTAGTAACAGTGACCTTGACCTTGGACAGAACTAACCCAAAAGCAATCCCAAGCGAACTCTCGACATCTTCTTACTATACACCAAGTTTGATGTCAATATGATCAACGAAACTAAAGTTATTCGCCGGAAACAAAATTTCTATTTTTAGTAATGGTGACCTTGTAAATATGACAGATGAATAGTACCTGAAGGATTCTTCAGTCAAATCATCATAGTGACCTACATATATCAAGATATTGAGCAAAATCTGACTTTGTATTTCTAGTAATGGTGACATTGACCTTTGTATGAACAGCCCTAAAAAGCAATCTCATATATTCTTACTATATATAACAAGTTTAATGATAATATGCATAAACAAAGTGGAGATACTGAGCGAAAACCGATTTTCTTTTTTTACTAATGGTGACCTTGACCTTGAACAGAATGGCCCAAAAGCAATCCCAGTAAAGTCTTCAAATATATTTAATACACACCAAGTTTGGTGCCAGTATGCATAGGCAAAGTGGAGATAATGAGTGGAAACCGATTTTCTATTTTTAGTAAACGTGACCTTCTCTTTGGACAATCCAAAGTGAACTCATCACATAAACTAAATATACACAAAGTTTTATGTAAATTTGCACAATTTAAGTGGATATATTGAGCAGAATTTATTTACATATCTAAGCACTGTTCTTAAGCATTTTTAATCCATTCTTTTAAAAACTTACATGCATCTACAAACGTCTGTTCATTTGGTGGTATTCTTTGTGCCGGTTGTCTCCATGCTCCTCCACCCCTGTAAATATACGAAGATATCATTTACAGTGCATCCCCTCCAGAACAGCCCTCTCTTGAACAATAAAAATAGTAATAGTAAACTGGGGGGGGGAGCCTCATTTGAGGCTTTTTGCCCTTTGGAGGATTTTGCCCTTTGAGGTTTTTGCCCTTTGAGGTTTTTTGCCCTTTGAGGTTTTTGCCCTTTGAGGTTTTGGCCCTTTGAGGTTTTGGCCCTTTGAGGTTTTGGCCCTTTGAGGTTTTTGCCCTTTGAGGTTTTTGCCCTTTGAGGTTTTTGCCATTTGAGTTTTTTTGCCCTTTGAGGCATTTTGCCCTAAATGAGATAATCTTTTTGAAGTAATTTGCTGTTTGCAGGGGAGACAAATGCTACAAAAACTTATCACTTAGTCTTTGTGAGAGTTAATCCTGTTGGCCAAGTATGTAAAAACGCCTTTCAATTGTTTTATATTACTGCTTTTTTCCACCAATCATGTGACAAAAATTCTTTTTATGTGAGTTTGATGTCTAAAAAACACTTTCCATCTAATTTTCTTTATTTAATGCATCGAACAATTAGCTTACCAGATCTAATTACTCGTCAAAACACTTTAAAGTTGGCACAATAACCGTATTATTCATCTACTCACCTCGTGACGTCACTTACAATCTTAGGTAACCGAACTGATAAAAATGTTGATAAAATGTGAAATATGATAGCACTACAGTTATCCTAATAGTCATATTGTTTAGTACACTTGAAGTTTAAATTCTTTGAGACTACAATTTGAATCTTGTGTCAAAAGCGTCGTCTGCAATAACTTGGTTAGATAATACATGTACATTAGAACATCACAGCACAGCTAAAATAGTTAAAACTGAGTACCTAACTAATAGTCATACTTGTACAATGTTAATAATATTCTCTATCCATGCATGTAGATCTACATGTACTTTTATAGATACCAACTTGTGTATATTCAATAACATTATTACATAAACAGAAAAACTGAGGTATTTTAAATGTCCTCATACATTGCGATTGTGGTTGATTCAGTATACAGAAGGTGCGTTTTTTAGAGGTAGGGGAAGTAAGCGAGGAAGTTAGCCAATGTAGAAAAGGTAGCTGTCTAAAAAACGCTTGAACTCTTCGCTAGCTACAAAATGGTGCGCGCCAGTCTAGACGACACTTTTCTGCATGGATGCCATTTTGTTTAGCAAAGCTAGCACTGTCAGATCACGCTACATATCTAAAGATAGGGGCTAATTTTCCTACGTTTAAGAAACGGCAGCGCTACATTCCCTACGTAGCGCTAGGTAGAATTCTATTTTTCCTACCTCTAAAAAACGCACCTCCGGTATTGTACTCGCACTGAACAAACAACGTTTTCATATTTATTCATTACTGACACTATCTATGAACATAATTTCCAATACATAAGAAAATGGAAGAGCAACACAAATGCGTACATTAACTTTTTTATTTCATCCAAATATGTACAATGTACGATATCAAATCTACAACAGGATATATTTCTATCAGGTTAGATTATAATCAGTCAACGTCTTCAATGAAATGTCGAGACTCAATAGCCATGATTAAAATCATTCACATAATTATAATTCCCTAGAATCTTGATTGGTCGTGTTTCAATTCCAAAAAAGTCTCCTCCTATTTGAATGATATATCGTCATTTTTGCTATACAATTCCGTTCGTCATATGGTCATTTTTTAATTCAAATACACGTTGTTTCATTAGACTAGCCAATATTTTCATTCACATTTAACTCACTTTGCTCAATTGCTATCACACAATGTCTTAATCATAATTTCACTCTATGATGAATCATCCATTTGTTCGGCATCCTCATCTACACCAGCTGAGGAATGTCGTAACTGTCAAGTACGTTATCGAACAGAAATCTCACTTTAAAGCTTCCTCCGCCTCATAGCCTTCTTCCATGAGACGATGAATGGTTTTCTTTATAGCCTTGTAGGTGGGATCTTTTTTGATGTTATCAAACCATACCAGTTTATTAGCAAAAACGTTCATCATGGCTTTTCTGTATGTGCTTTTCATGTCCTCAAAGATATCTTCTTTGGCTTATTTTCACTGATTTCATTGTCTTCTTTCATCAGGTCATTAACTTCTGCTTAATACTGCGACTGACACTTTGTAAACGTCTCGTCTATAATATCTTACCATGGATCAACATCGGATGTATCCTTGGAAGTTACAGAGTCATTTTCGTCATCGTCGGACTCATCTTTATAAACAGGTACTTTTAGCAATAGCAGTCGTCTGCTCTGCCGGTAAGACCATCCGTATATACAATTGGGAATGAGTCGCATTCTGCTTTTGTCGAGATACCGGTAAATCAAATAAATCCATTTTGTGCAAATTATGTCCTCACTCCTCGACATTCGGGTAGTAACTGAGTCTTTGTTAACTAAGTCGGATGATTTAAAGCAGATACCTTAATGTAAGAGTGTTGACCATCAATCAATTTCATTTTATGCTTTCTAACTGACTCTTTAATTTTTGTTTCAATATGAGTAAAGTGCAATACATATCTTCTGAGGTACAAGCGACCAATCTACACGTTAGTAATTTTGACTGTAGTATCTGACTGCAGTATCTAGCGACATTGCACTTCCCACAGTTTGCTAGAGGCCCTCCTCCTAACCTCCTAATTGTTAAAGAGGCCCTCCTCCCTGCCTCCTCTTTGCTAAAGAGGCCCTCCTCCCTGCCTCCTCTTTGCTAAAGAGGCCCTCCTCCCTGCATCCTCTTTGCTAAAGAGGTCCTCCTCCCTGCATCCTCTTTGCTAAAGAGGCCCTCCTCCCTGCCTCCTCATTGTTAGGCTGAGTATGCTGGGTACCAGACTACACCAGTTTGCAGAGTATGCTGGGTTCCAGACTACACCAGTGTGCAGAGTATGCTAGGTACCAGACTACACTTGTGTGCAGAGTATCAGTATGCCGGGTACCGGATTACACTTGTGTGCAGAGTATCAGTATGCTAGGTACCAGACTACACTTGTGTGCAGAGTATGCTGGGTACCAGACTACACTTGTGTGCAGAGTATGCTGGGTACAAGACTACACCATATGTTTACAAAGTACAATATAATTATACTTAGTCCACTCTCACAGCATACCATCCAATCAGCAGCCTTTATTTCAACCATCTATATCATACATGATGCAAAATTCATGAAGTTGATGTGGTCCAAGTCTGATAGACAATCTATCCTAGACATATACTACAGAAGGGATAAAGGCAGAGAACTAATAACAATCCCGATGCTAGCAACATGCTGTCTTACTTTCAAATCATATGTGTCTCAATTACATGCAGGACAAATTGAACAATAAATAACAACAACATCAATCAATCATAATACCTTTCTGGAGTCTTTCTCGCAGACGAAAAGATCTTGAAAAAATTCATTTTTCTATTTATACAAAAAGTAATCAAGGTCATTATACATGTATTCCTGTAGAAGATGGCATTCAATTTTTTCTTTTATAAAATCGCTAAATGCAAGAAATAGATCCTATGAAATCACACAATGTAGTTCCGATCTCACATTTCCTGTTTCATAATCTATCACTACACCATCCCATTAACTGATTATGTACTAATTTAAGTGGAGAAAAAGATACAGATAATCAGCTGCATCGTGACGATAGCATATAATACAGATTGACACGATGTCTCCGAATATAATCTCGTTGCAATGACACAATCACTAAAGAAAGTAAAATTGTGAAAAAGACACGATTTTAACAATTGAAATTATAGTGGGATTTCCACATACAGTCGCAATTTGTTCCTTGTTGTATAAGTAGATATCAAGGGATGAAAGAAATACAATACTATCTGGTTATTCATGTATAAGCAGATAGACTGGTTTTCTTTTCACCGCTCTTGGTAACATCACACAAACAAAAGTAGTTCATGTTGACTGGAAAACAAAGAAATAAACAATACAAATGGGGTCACATGTTACCCATACAATTAAATGCTGTCATTGGTTCATATTCATATAAATCTAAAATCTCTATGTCAAACAATATCATGTTATAGTTCGCTGGCTTTAACTTGACCATTGTTTACAAGCAATTGGTCAATGTAAACATACCTGGATAGGTAAATCAGCTTATCACAAGGTTAACTGTCTAATCGATATACTCGTATTGTATGCATATATGACTATAAGCGTTGTAGCCTAGTGGTAGCCTAGTGGTAGCCTAGTGGTAGCCTAGTGGTAGCCTAGTGGTAGCCTAGTGGTAGCCTAGTGGTAGCCTAGTGGTAGCCTAGTGGTAGCCTAGTGGTAGCCTAGTGGTAAGTACCACAGGTATTTGATGCCCAATGTCTGTGTTCGAGTCTCACCATCAGTATGTTTTTTAAATCGAAGAATATATTTTTTGCAGTAAAATGAATCATTTTTTCTGTGTATCTCGTGTTCGTGGATCATATACATGAACGTGATAAATATACATAAAAATATCACACCACTTCAATGTGTGTTACTGTGCCTGCAAGACGTATGCATTTTATATCTGCAAATAATGAATATTTCATCATTGTCAGTGGTCGAAAATGTGTTAAAGGATTCAAATTACAGTTTGTACTTGCTTAATGAAAAATGATTTAGTTAAGCAATTGCTATCATTTTAAACTGAAATTGTGTATGAAATGATCTTATGTAAGTGTGATTGCGATTGCCACGAGAACTAAATGCGATTGAACTTACTTGGGCTCATATAAAGGTCAGAGTGGCTGCAGCCAATATGAGTTTTAAGATGTAAGCTGTTCTGATGCTACATGAAGATGCGATGTCAGACATGTCTGTCCACATCTGGGAGAAATGCTGCCAGCACGATGAGGATGTAGAAAAACGCTTTCGTCAAAATGACATACCCATTGACAAAATGGTCGAAAGTTTCATAATAGGTGTGAGTGATGAGGAGGCCACCTCAACCACCGACGAATCAACTGATTGCTCAGACACGGACACTGCATTTGAAATGGGAAACTATTTGATATATTGAATGAAAATTATGTTTCGTACACTCTATTTGTATGACATATGCATATTTTGTTAATTGTAACATATTGAAATGGAATAAATAGAGAAATCCAAAGAACAGTACAATAAAGAGAGAAAAAATGATAAACAGAAATTAATGTATGACAAAATACATTAAAACTTTATTATTCAATTTAATTAAATTGTATAAATAATAATTTAAGACAGTTTCTAGGGAAGAAAAGTTCCTTTGTTAGGACTCGAACCAGCAATGTTTCGATTATGTAGCGCTGTGTTATACCACTACGCCACAGAGACATTGGTGCAATAATTACAGTAGCCTGTAAGCAATCATAACCGCGACGTATTTGTAACAGATTTTTAGCCGATAAAGCCTAATCACCCTACAATATAATGGTTGAGTCTGTTTTCAGTGGTCATGTTAACGCCGGCGGACTATACCGAAGTCCTCAGATGCTAAGTGCAATGCGTACATAAACAATAAATATAAGACCACACTAAAGTAACTATTTACTCTATCCTGACCAATCTTTAGAAACTGGCCCTTACTAAAATTCACTAAACCACCCATTCCAAAAATTGGGGACAGGAGTACCTTAAACAAACATTTTTTTAGGATGTCCTAAAGAGTTCAACTAAGTGATTTCAACCACTGACCGTCCAATGCTAATTTAAACTTTAAAACAATAATGTGGCAGTCTGAGAGATTTCTGGCCCAAATGGCACTGAGTTTTCACAGTATGACATCGTGTTTTCATATTAATTACAACAGCTAGGTGAAACATTTCAGTAAAAGATTTATGATTCAGCGGCGACGGAAACAAGACAATTTTTCGCTAAACATTGAAACAGCCCTTTTCTTAAGGAAAAGAATAATACAATGTATACATTTATTTGTAAAATATTTGTATCTGAAAACATATTTGCTGTATAAAATTTGTGAAACTCAGAAATTTGTGTAGATCTTGTCTTGAAGACCATATTAAAAGTGCCGTTATTCCCTAAAAAATGATGTTTTTCAATAATTTTTGTTTTATAATGACCTACAAATATCCCTGCATTCAGAAATGTTAATAACTCAATTTTTTCCAAAATATGACATTAGGGCCAAAAATCTCAGAGACTGCCACATTATCCCAACTATAGTCCGACAAAATCAGACACTTTGACCATCAGCGTAATGTAAAGACCCACTTTCAGTTTATGTATAATTATTACATGCCTTCTCTATAAGAACAGAGGTACATTTTTTGAGGTAAGAAAAATAGACTTTTACTTAGTGCTATGTAGGGAAAGTAGCGGTCCTGTTTTTATACGAAGGAAAAGTAGTCCCTATCTTTAGATAGATGACATGGTCAGACAGTGCTAGCTTTGCTAAATGTTGAACACTTTTGTCCAGTCTAGTGGATGCCATTTCATCATTAGCAAAGGGGTGCTTAGAATTGCCGAAAAAGCCGAAAAGCACCGAAAAGCGATTCTATTTTACTTATTTGGAGTATGTATTCATTTATGGGACGTTTTATGATATAAATATCTTATGAAATGCATTGTTTTTGATGTGTCCGCAGAAGTTTGACTTTAATTACTTAATTACCCCTAACCCTAACCTAACCTAACCCCCTTACCCTAATCCAACCCTAACCCCCGTGAATACATATAAACAACGAATTTCATTGTATTTATATCATAAAACATTTAAAAAAAGATTATAAACACGGAATATAACCGCTTTTCGGTGCTTTTCGGCTTTTCAGCAATTCTATGCACCGCATTTCATCGCTAGCAAAGCATTCAAGCATTATTTAGACAGCTACCTTTACTACCTCAGCAAACTTTTCTCGCTTACTGCCCCTATCTTTAAAAAATGCGCCTCAGGAATTACGCCCATAGAAAGTGGGTCAGATTAATGAGTGCCCATTCAAGGTTGCCTAAAAATTACACTTCCATTACATTGCAGCATCCGAATCAAATAACTTAAATATAACGTCGCAGTAGTACATCTAAACTTACAATATAATAATCAAAATGATACAATTTATTCTTGATTATTAATTTTGTATGTTACTTCATGTATTTATAGTAACACAACCAGAAAAGATTAATGGGCATAATTTTCTCTTCAACACACATGATTGTGACGAAAATAATCTGATATTGTCAGAGTCAGCCTTAAAATTTCTGACAGCACTACCAAACCATAGGAGATTGTTATGAGTTCTTTCCCTTTATCACATCTAGAGTTCTTTCCCTTTGACCCTTCAATAAAAATTATAATATACAGTAAAACCTCTCTGAACAACCACCTCAATACATGTAATACGATCAACTCAAAATTGATACCACAAATTTGAGTCCATATTGCCTTTATTCAACCTCAATATTAAGACCTCCTCAATAATAAGACCAGTTTTCAAGAGTCCCAAAGGTTGTCTTATTATTGAGTTTTTACTGTACATATACAATAGAAAGGGCAAAGGGAGAGAACTCTAGATGGGATAAAGGGAAAGTACTCATGACAATCTCCTGTGAACCAAATAAGAAAGTAACAAGCAATATCTTGAATAAAGATGGTCGGCGCAATTTGAAGGTTAAGATTTGTTGTGCAACATAAAAAAATGCCGAGATGTTATGAATGCTGGTCACTCTAGATCCAGCGCATGGTGACACTGATCAAAATACGCTGCGACCCTTGCTTGTCATGTTGTTTATTCAAGTTTTACACTTTTCTATTGTATTCCAATACAACATTTGGCAATAAAATTGTTAATTGGACACTTTGTTATAGGGATGACCCCCAGATTACGAGTATATTCAGATTATGAGTATATTCGCATAATATTGCCATTAACAGCTTATGATATGGATGAAGACATTAATATTGACAAAATGTCAGCCACAGAAAAAAATATTCCGTTTTGAGTCTCAATCTTCCGCTTTTCGGGGAGCAATCTCCAGATCTGCCTTCATGAAAAGGTTCACATGTATGGGCAGGCCAAAATAAACCATCCTTCATGGAATAAACTATAATGGTTGTTCAATATAAATTATAAAATAACAGAATGAAACAGTCTGCATACTGTATACACAGATATCATATCATTCAAACTGCGTCTATTGAACTAGGAAGTGAAATAGTTTAATGATTGAGTATGGAGGGCTCAACGCAACACTGTCTTAACTCCTATGTATTTATATAGGAGTTATGACAGTGTTGCGTTGAGCCCGTCATCATCTAATACCTGTAGTTCATACGGAAGATGTACACTCGGTCTATTATATATCCACTTCTAACATTGCGAACTACATGTACTAACATTTAGTAAGTTGAGCCTATTGCTACTTATGTACCTATCAATATTTTGCACCAGGGGGGAGTGGCGGGCTGACACAAGGGAATTAGACAATGTTTGGATCTATTTCCCCACCCTAGAGCCAAACATTTTGTATAAATTCCCACACTGGGAGATGTCTATTCCCCACTTCCATGATCTATTAAAAATCGGACCCTAGTCTATTTCCTGGGACCTGTTGGGAATCATCTTGTGTTTACATTCCTGTGTAACCCTGCTGCTACCCCCCCCCTGGAGCAAAATATCTATAATGCACAACAACAACATATACACTGAACAAATTTTCTAAACATCCATGTGATAAAATACAAATTAAATAGAACGGTTTTATATGCCGACATAAATTTAGCATTCTAGTATTATGCATAATACTCTATCGCCTTCACAAAGAAAATGTCTAGTTATCGTTATGGTTGACCACGTGTGACGATGAGTATGATTTTCAACTTTTAGCACGAGGATCACGTGTACTGTGTAGTAAGCGGTGAAATTCATTTCAATGCAATCCAAGTTGTATGTCGAACACGAAAAACAGAAAAGATGCCGAAAAAGACCACTCAAAAAGTGCCAGAACCGTTGGTAAATTTTTCCTCATTCCAGCATAGTAAACATGCAGTGTCCCATGTCAACTCTATGTGTTTATTCAAAAAGTCAAGCATGTATAGATATATACTGTAGCTATATATTGGGAAACAGCAAGTCATTTTAAATCTATTGTTTTTCTTAATGTAAATCATTTACGATCAACTTTGGCTCTGAGGTCGATGGCACATAGTCTGCGCAACCTCTCCATCGCAAAACCCTTTTGTGAGAAATTTTAGGTGTTGTTGAGAGATTGCTGCTCTAAGGAGATTAAATTGTCAGCGTATATCTACAGTTCCGGTCCACAGGTTCTCCAAAATTTACCATCCCACACATTACTACACAAATTTTACATTCCATCATAAAACATAAACATAAAAAGTATAAAACTTGTGCAAACCTATTCATTTTCATTCCTGGCTTTGTAACTTGAGAAACAAGTTGCATGATATCCCTGAAATAATGAGATTGGAAAACTATAATTAACAAATGCTAATAAGGGAATGATACATTGTATATAAAAATATGGCATGGCAAGTACCCTGTTAGCCATTGGGATGACAGGGCATCCGAGACAAAAAATTTACCAGTTCATGCCCGAGTCAAAATGACAAGGATCTTACCTAGAGATACACAATCGGACAATTTTCATAACTGAATCATGGCTGACATATGAAATTGATTCACTGTCAAAGATAACCGGAGTGAGTAAGCAACTTCTAAGCAAATTGTACAGCCTATGAACTTTGTTTGTTTGTTTCATTGGGTTTCTCAACGATATTTCAGTTATATACGGCGGCCGGTTCACCTAACCAGTTTTTCCTGGACTGAAATCTAACCAGTACTAACTTACCCTTCCACAAGGAGCCGGCAACTTCTCCACATGTGGAGGAAAATCGACATTTTTGTCAAATTTTCATGGAAAGGTATGACCTGCCGCGACCGGGAATCGAACACGGATCGCCGGATTTCAAGTCCTATGAACTGGATCACGGTTGGATTGGTACATCACAGGGCTCTAGTTTTCTTTAATTACAGTTGTCCTGGACTAGTGTATTATACAAGTACTTACGGAATGTGTCTCTTTGGGCAACTGATTTTATTCAAGTCTGTTGAAGTGACATTCTGAAAAAAAAGATGACAATTGAAGTACGGTTAGAGGTACAGACAATAGGCATACATGTAAAAATATAACTTCTGTCACCATATACAGGGATTTCCCTGACGCAGAAATCTTGAGTCCTTGACTCCCTTTTCTTTCTAGGGACTCCCATTTTCAACTAAATGTGCATCCCTTGGACCCCTAAAATAAACTGTGCATATCTGGGACCCTACCAATTTACTAAGGACCCCAAATTTGTCAAACCCTAGGGTCCAAGGACCCCTAGCTGAAAAACCCTGCATATACCACACTTCCAAGATGACTGGGACTAGTAAAACATTATTTGGTTATGCACAATTTATTTCTTTTTCATAAAATATAGCATATCAAAAAGATTTGACCATTTTGGACAGCTAGTTTAAATTGTGTCATACATTGTCATTTGACATACATGTATAAATATGTATGTTTCCCCAACTCAAGCTTTTTCTAGGTGGCAAAAAAGTCTGCACGTAAGTAATACAAACAGTTTTTCTTGACAAATGTAAGAAAAAAAACCTACCTTCTAACCCACAGCAGATTGTCATGAGTGCTCTCCCTTTAACCCTTAGAGTCCCTCTCTCTTTATACCTTTTATAGTACTACATATACAAATACTATAGAAGGGATAAAGGGAGATAACTCTAGAATGGCTAAAGGGAGATAACTCCTTAAGTGATAAAGGTAGATAACTTTTGACAGTCTTCTGTGTCCTAACCCAACTAATTTATAGAGTCATCTCCCTTTATACCTTCTATAGTACTACATATACAAATACTATAGAAGGGTTAAAGGGAGAGAACTCTAGAAAGGATAAAGGGAGAGAACTCTAGAAGGGATAAAGAGAGAGAACTTGTGACAATCTCCTGTTCTAACCCAACTGATTTCAGCATGTTAAGTAAACAGGCAAATATAAAGCTTACACTTATAATCATTCAAGTGGTTTGGATATACAGGAACAATTCATCTCAAGTGAAATATTATCCTTATCCTTAAAATTAATTTTCCTTAACTGGTTTATTTAACATACAGGCTAGTATATGGTCAAATCAAGAGTGATAAATGAGTAGTATTAATATGTTGTTGTCATTACCATTAAAAGGCCTAACAGTTTTAATGTGGTTTTGGAATTACATCCATTTGTAGTTTTGAACTTAAGTGAAAATATTTAAGATTCACTTAAGCTGCTTCTGTTATACGGGCCTTGATATTCCGTAACGTGTAAAGCAACATATTGGGGCAGAACCTTTCTCAACTGTACATGGTACAAGCAACATGGCTACAAATAGAAAGACAGGGTCTAACACAGACAACCACAGTATACATATAATTGTAGAATTTAAACAAACTACTAGGACACAGAAATCAAGGGTGTCACTCAATACAAAAACTATTGCAGCATTTGACCCTTGAGTTGACCCTTTGACCCCTGAAATTCCCAAAAAGCCACATTTTGACCATCAGGATTCTGGCTGAAGGGTCAATTTTTCTCTTAATTATAGGTAATATGGCTATAAAATGGTAAAATCCGGTCTAAATTTATCAAAATGACCCTTGAGATTCAGCCTCTAGGGTGTAACTTAGGCCAAAATTAAAAAAAGTCTTTGTTTGCCCTTTACCGACCCTAGATTTTACAGATGGGTAGGTAGGAAGGAAAAATATTTTAATTTACCGTGGAAAATTTTAATAGAACACATTGGTTGTATGGCAGAAGTCTTTTGACCTCTTTAGTTTATATGATTTAACCCCAAAGTTGCGCAAATATTAAAGCAAGGAATGACACCAGATCGCGATATCAAAATAAAAATAATCTTGATCCGATTTTCAAATAAAATGTTTTAAGTCGGCGACCAAATCTCGGGTCGGTCGGTAAAGGGCAAACAAACTTAATTTTAATTTAGGCCTCAAGTATTGCATTAAATATACAACAGTCAGAATTAAAATAAAAGTTGAACAGGAAGTATTTCATTACTGCTCCTACTTAAACATACATTAATTAGTGAGTAAAATCACTGTTAAAACTAATTGAATTAGACTATCGAACAAGGAATAAAAATCTCCATTGTCAACCCATTACAAAGTACAAGTATTATGATGCATATTTCATTGATATTTGATCATAATAATTCTTACATACCAGATGTTATTGTTATTTATGGTGGCATACTACTGCCACCAGTTAGCATGATAGCGTTCGCGAATTGTTTCGTGTTAACCACTTAATTATTACGATAATTATCTAGCTATCTAGTTAATCTAGATACATTTTCGGTAAGATAAATATCATAAAACTAGAAACAGGCTAGAAATTAAAATTGCTGTTCAATAGCAGCTGACATAAGTCAATTTACAGAATGAGCCTTTAGTTTCATGTTTATATTTCCATATGTTATGATTTTTATCAAATAATATCATGTGACAAACCTTCTTTGCGATATTATCACCTTGTTATGTAATCATAGATTGAAACCATACCATAATTATTTTTGATTGTTTAATTATTAAGAATTGACAGTCATTTCCTCTGCCAAGACTTACTCAATATGCCAACATATCTTGACTGGGTATATAAGTCTTGGATGTTTATAATAGGAAATAAGAGGTGGCCCTGTGGCTCAGTGGTTAACGCTGCTGACTACAAATCCGAAGGTCGTGGGTTCGATCCCTCGTCTCGCCGGATAAAACAGAAATGCTTTTCAGTGTTTCCCACCTAACATAGTACTGGCATGTAACCAGGAAAGTACTGGGTAGATTCAAGGAAAGTACTGGTTAGGTGCCAGGAAAATGGTAACTGTACGATAGGTCTCATTGGCACTTTGAGTACTAAATAGAATTAACTAAGAAGAATAATATCACTTTGTGTGAATGTACTTTGTGTTAAAGTATCTAAAATAATACATTTGTACTTTGTGTACATAATTAACTTCGTGAAAATAGTATTTATCTTTGTGAAGAGAACTACATAATTGTTTTCGGACGAAAATAAAACGTCTCAAAATTGATGTCAATACACCCACACATAGCGAAGATATTAAGTGGAAACTGATTTTTAAATTTTAAGTGACCTTGACCTTGGATGGAACGAGTCCACAAGCATTGTCATCCCAAGCGAGCTCTCCACGTGTTCTTACTATACACCAAGTTTGGTAACAATATGATCAATGGAACTTAGTTATTCGCCGGAAACCCCCAGTTTGACGCCAGCCCGCCCAACGATACACACCATTCTAATAACATGGTTTCATCGAAAACTTGGTTTTCCTTGAAAACCTAGTTAAAAAATGTTCTACGGTCAGGGCAAAAAAAAAGGGTAGGTCTGTCTGAAGGCCAAAAAGGGGTCGTAAAAAACTCTAGGGTCGGGGTTTTTCGACAGGTAGGGTCGGGTTACCCGAAACACAGATATTTTTTTTTAGGCCAGGAAACCTGAAACAGACATAATATATTTTACGCCTAACCATTGTCAACTCAACAAATTAAAAGCAAAAGGAAGTGTTTATGAATTGTTCAATTAAGATCCAAGATAGATATACATGTACCGTATGTAACAGAACAACTTACGACTAGTTTGTTTCCATCCACGCCACCTTGACGAAAACATTTCATACAGTCGTTCATACCATTCTGTAAAACATAAATGAATGAGCACAATTATCTTGACTTACAGGATGAATAATTGAAATACATTATTACATGTATATAAATACAGGCCTGTACATGTATATAAAATACCTAAAATAAAATAGTGATAATAAATTTATAGCATTTAATTAACATTGTAGATTAGTGGGATGTCGACATGGTTGTTAACGATCTTGTAGAACATGGTTAATTGTTGTTTTGTTCTCCTGGATTCCAGAGTGACTCTCATCCAAGGTGATCTAACACATCACTCACACTGCTTGTGTTGCGATATCTGTTGGTCGCGTATCTCGCTGCACGTTGTTGGACCATTTCCACTTTTCTTGTTGCGGTTGTCATGTATGGTAAAGGGTCAACTCGGCCCACTAACAGTCTCGGCCCGGTACTACTCGGCCTGGTCCAAACTGTGTTTAGTAAACGCTCGGGTCGGTCTCGGGTTTATAACCAAAAAAAAATCCGAAAAAAAAAGTTGGCGGCTAATTTTCGGGTCGGTCGGTAAAGGGCAAACAAACTTAATTTTAATTTAGGCCTAACTCATTATAATCAATATATATTCTTTATAATGATACTGTTTAACTTATGAAAATTATGATATTAATATTGTAATACAGGTGTTACAATCATTTAGACAAATAACCTGCAGAACCAACTTATATAAAATTTTAAAACCAAACCAAATGTTCTCATTTAAATACGTCATAAACATTAGCTATTTATCATATTGTGATTGAACGATCATTGTTATATATTACGTGTATGCCTTTTATGTATGTGACCTGTGTTCAACTTGTGTGTATAATTTGTTGTATGCGTCAGATAAATGATTAATTTTTCATGTATTTTATTTCATATATTGTTTAATTGTTTGTTCGTCTTTTGTTATCTGTGCATTATCTGTATTCATTATTTATGTATTGTACTTTATCTGTATTTATCAGATGGTATAAACTGATTTGTCACATAACTTGCACTCCAGGAGTGGCATAAAGCAGTGACATAAATATCATATGTAACTAGTTACATAAATAGCCGAATCACAGCACTATTTAAAGTATATTTAAAGATTGAAAACAATCTACTTATGGTGTTGTGGGATACACAGAGCCTCGCGTCATATTCGTTTCAGTCCACGAGTTTCATAAAAACAATATCAAATAAGCACAAATGTAAGATTCTATTTATCACATAACACCATAAGTAGATTGTTTTCAATCTGTACTCGAGTCCAGACTTCACCAAGGTGTCGTATGTGGACGTTTTGGTTTGCTGGTTGTTGATGCATAGGTTCCTTTGAAGAAATCCCAGCATGCAGTTGCCCTTTTTTACAATCCTGTTTATGTGAGTATTCCAGGATAGGTTGGAGGTCAGGTCTACTCCCAGGTACCGTGCTGTATCCACTTCCTGTAAAGCTTGACCTTTGAGGGAATAATCGGTTTTAATGGGACTCTTTGATCTTGTTAGTTGGAGGGCGTTACATTTCTCTGGATGAAACAACATACCCCATCTCTTTTTCCAGCTGGCCAATGCGTTCAAGTCTTGTTGGAGTTGTTCTGCATCTTTTTAACTGGTGATCTCTTTGTACAGTCTGGTGTTTGACTGGACACAGTCGGGCAAGTTGTTGATGAAGACCAGAAAAAGTAATGGTCCGAGGACCGTTCCTTGAGGGACACTGCTCACTACAGGGGCGTCATCTGAAGTGGCTCCATCAACAACAACTCTCTGTATACGGTTGGTCAAGAAGGACTTTATCCACTCTAGTTGATTACCTCGTATACCATAATGGTGAAGTTTAAGGATTAGTCGCTGGTGTGGAACATGGTCGAATGCCATGCAGAAGTCAAAGATGACCATGTCAACCTGTTTCTTCTTGTCCAGACTTGTTGCTTATTCTTGTGTTAGAGTGAGGAGCTGAGTTTCACATCCCCACCTGGCTCTGAAACCATGCTGACAATCAGTTAGGATGGAGTGCTGGTTCAGATGTTTCATGATGTGGCTTGTAAGTATGTGTTCTTGAAGCTTACAACAAAGTGAATAGGAACATCAATTAATGCGGTCAGTAGACCAAGGTTTGCATAAATTTAGTGTCAGAGAGCCCAAACCCTGTCAATACATTTCTACCATTTTACCAAATGTAATGATGTGAATATGATGAAGCTATGTTGGACATAAGACACAATTTAAAATAAATTCTGAAGACCATTCAGGGTTTATTTTGGCTATTTTGGGAAGATTACCTATACCCTTCAAATTCAAATCTAGGAATTACAGCAAAATTTTAGGAATAAAATTAATAAATGTAATGATTAAATAATTAACAAAATTTGTTATATATATATAAACTGCCTATGAGAGAAAAGCCTCTAACTTTGTCAATTGTTGACTTAAATGAACCAAAACTGAACCAGATTTATAGGTAAACAAGAAATATCTTGAAAAAAATTGGTCGGCGCAATTTGAAGGTAAAAGTTTGTTGTGCAACATAAAAAATGCTGAGATGTTACGATTACTGTTCACTCCAGATCCAAAATAGATTTCAGTAAATTCACTGAAATTCAACAGATTTCGGTATCTAAGGAAATGTACCCTTTATCGAAAGGTTAACCAATCAGCATCAAGGTTACAAACATTGTTCGGTTTAAGTCTCAAATTGCCTTGGTGGTTAACGTAACATTTGATTGGTTTACACAACACTGATATGCAAAGAGCAAAGCCATGTTAGTACAAATGCGCCGAAAAATAGGGAAAAATATATACTTTTTGTCAGTGGGAATTTAGCCGAATAACGGAGCCCTAGGCTATACGAACAGCTGAAGATACACTGTATACCCTGCCGTTGTTCCCCGTCTATATCTTAGGTCACAAGAACTAGACACATAAAGGCATTTCAACTAGAGCATGCTATATTTTCTTTATTTTAAGTAGTCATATTAAAGTAGAAATGGCAATATTTGTCTTAGAAACCCGCAGGTTACTATGTATTCTTACCTGAGATAACCAGTTAACAACATCTTGTACACTCCAACGAACAAGACCTTGATATTCTGGAAGCGGTTGAAGTTTTCTAGACATTTTATCTCTTAAGTCAGGGATGCACACACAACTGACACACTATCTATCTTGAAAAATCAGACATCACACCTTGCTATAAATTTACTTCCTAGTTGTTTACATCCTGGCTGAATAACAAATTCAACAACATTAATTAAACGAAATATTTTTAACATAGATTATCTCAATATACGCGCAGCAAACACTATTAAACTGAGATGACATATACATAAGTCTTTACAATATTAATAAAATATATGAAGTCAACGAAATATTCATAAACGATACTTTTTTGGGGTTTTATATTGAAAATGTCACTATTGCACAATAGTATTAAATTCGTCCAATGAAATTGAAGCAATTCTATTACTGCACGTGTGTGTTGGATGTCAACACAGAGAACAATTAGTCCTTATACTTTAATAATTGAAAATATTGAACAATGCAGAACGACGACGTAAGTATTATTGTATATTAATGATTTTGCTTAATAATGAATTTGAATTAATTTCGTACGTTCATACGAATCGGCATATGTCATTAGTTTTCGCGATGTTGGAACATAATTGCCAACTCAACTGGACAGACGTGGAACGACACGCCACTAGCTTACCTTTCTCTACACTCCTCCGCTTTTGGCATTTGAGTCACAATCGCCGTCCACCGTCAGACATCGGTGCCTCCATTGAAGTAAATAAGGGGATGTTGTGTGCCCGATATGGGGCTCGAACCCATGACTCCATGTAGGCTAGCACGGCGCTCTACCATCTGAGCTAACAGTTTGGCCCACAAGAGGATATTTACTACATTTTCACTATTTACGGTTTGCTGTGTAATGTTGGTAACTGCAATATGTCAGATTTTTTAAAAAGTCGAAATAGTTAGGTTATAATGCACCAGTCAATTGTAACTACGGCCCCCCCAGGTCCGGGGTATAGCGGGGACTTTGACTTTCGGTCCAGCCAATCCCAGGTAAAATCCCCGCCCTGCGGGTACAAACTGCTGGTAAAATCCCCGCCAAATGCCCCCGCACCCCGGGGACATCCTAGGTAAGGCCCATTCCCCGCTATTTTCGGCGCGAAAACAATACCACCGCATTCACTCGGCACTGCGGGGCCACCTGGAAGGTAAAAACACGGCCCATTTCCCCCGCTATCCCCGGTATACCCCCGGACCTGGGGGGGGGGGCCGTGTATACAATTGACTGGTGCATAAATCATCACCAACCATGTCGAGAATTTTGTCGATGGTCCTATCTCACGGTACGATATGGTCGTGATATAGCTGTCTTAATACAATGCAAATACTGCAAATTGCAGCAATGCTTATTTATGTAGACAAGACACTTATTTGTTGAATTACTCCAATTATCGTATACATGTATAATAATTGTATGGTAGAAACATTTATTTTCTTAATCACCTGCTTTAAGTATGCAAAATTCTAAGTTATACATTACATTTCAAGGGTTCATGCAAGACTATCGTAACTCCTACATAAATACATAGGAGTTACGATAGTCTTGCATTGAACCGAAATTTTGTATTAACAGATTTGTAGTTATAACTTAAATATTAAGTAAATAACAAGTTATAGATCTTAACAGTTGAGACTTCAATGTCTTATGACGCCATGTTAATTTTGATTGTGAAAGTTAGACCGTGCAGGACTGTATTATAAGCCAGTGATTTTTTTGTGTTAATTTTACTGCTGAGTTATTTTTATCAGCAAAACAACCATTTCCTTATTTTCCCAATTGAAAAGGCACAGGCAGTAAAAAAACTGTAAGCAGTAATGAATTATGCCATGAACCAGACAGCTGTGCCTATTTGACCCTGAAGAACTGTTGCATGCACTGACCGTTATACCCATTTCATGTATATAAATTGTGGTATATTAGAGATTGATAATTATTAAATGAATACTATCAATTTATATTTATTATCATACTCTATTGCTTATTTCAGGTTATTTGGAGTATTATCAATGGATCATTTTGTTCTTTTAAAACAAGGTGAGATTGCTTTGTGTTTATAATGTCCCACAACTAGAAGTGCATACATTAGAAATTGAGCTGTTAGTACATAGAGAAGGCTCCGAATGTGTCTATAATATGTATACAGTGCTCTCCACTTATAATGATATTGCTTACTGCACTATACTGCTTTGTACAATACAGATCTCCCACTCCCAGCTATCTGTTGAACTTGCTCAATATTTCTCTAAATTATACTCCATATTCTATGATATCAGGTAATACAAGTGGGTGTTCCATTTGACCCTTTGACCCCTGGAATTTCAAAGAAAGCCACATTGTGAAAGGATGTAATACGGCCAACAATTAAATTATGTTGCAATATTTGAACACTTCATAGTTCTCATTGCATCAGATACCAGTATGTTAAATATTTAGAAGACCTGAACAGGGGTTCCATTTGACCCCCGAGTTGACCCTTTGACCCCTAGATTTTCCAAAATGCCACATTTTGACCCTTGGGATTGGCTGAAGGGTCAAAACAAATTTAAATTTTAGTTAATTCGGATATAAAATGATAAAATCCTTTAAAAAATTATCAAAATGACCCTTGAGATTCATCACTTGATGGACCCACTGCTTGAATTGCTATTATTATATTATAATTAATGTACATTATTTAATCAAGGACATTACGCTTACTTCCTGCTTTAGATTTCGCCTGTTATGATCCAGTATTTATCAGTATCGTTTTATCCAAAATTAGTTTACTTCCCTTTGTAACTATGCATTGAAATAGTGGATTATGACAATTGGTGTCACAGAATATCTCTTTGTATAGTAATGTCTTTGTTAAAGTCCTCCCTGTTCTCTCTCCCTTAATTTATATATTTGCCTGGCCCCGTGTTCACAAAGAATCAGTTTTCAGGATCAAGATAACTATAGTATCTTTCAAACTTTGCAAAAAAAGTTATGCGCAGCTAAATCTTTTTAGTTAATGTTACAGATATGAACATTCTGCAAAACTTTTGAGACATTAAATTCAAATGTCATGCTTATTAAGAAATAGATGGAAATTATGACCGATTTGGAAAATTTATCCAGATTTGATCTAGATCAGTTATAAGTACAATAAATTAATTTTTTCAACAACATGGTGAAGTTTTGTATGTTTTCACACTGTTAATTAGAAGATTTTTAGGTATTTTTGTGTAAGTTTGTGAGAAGTACTGGAAAAAGTGTTTGATTGCTTCATGAAAATGGCAAAAAAAAATATGGATCAACTTGATCCAGATTACATGATCCTTTGTGAACATGGGGCCAGAAGTCTGTTTGGTCTGAAAGCACTTGTACCTTGTGTGAGAAATCTTTCATTTACTTTCTCTTACAGAGCAAAGACACAGAAATTCTGTAGAAATGAGTACAGTTTAACTGGGTTATGTAACAGATCATCATGTCCACTTGCCAACAGTCAGTATGCAACAATTAGGGAGGAGAATGGTAACTTCATTTATCCTTTATTTGTTATTTATTGTAACAGTATTTGCTATTTATTATAACAGTATTTGTTATTTATTGTAACAGTATTTGCTATTTTATTGTAACAGTATTTGTTATTTATTCTAACAGTACATGTATTGATTCTTATGGCCCATTTCAAGTGATTGTGTATGTAAGCCATAGAAAGTTAACTAACTGGACAATTAAACAAATACAATACTAAGGTCTAGGGGTTCCATTTGACCCTAGAGTTGACCTTTGGTCTCGGGAATTTCCAAAGAGCCACATCTTGACCCTCAGGATTTTGGTACAAATGAAATATAAGGATCATATATGACAAGAGGAACAGCTTACAGATGGTAAAACAACAACAGATGCCGAGGGACTTGAGCCTAAGCAGGCCTTGGGGAGTCTATGTACATTTCACTGTTAATGCATTTCTGAAATTGAATGACTACATGTGTTTGTTGATTTTCAGGTGTGTGTTTTTTGTACATGAAAGTTATTGAAAGGGCTGCCTTTCCTCGCAGGCTATGGGAGAAAGTAAAACTGTCCAGAAGTTACGCAAAAGCATTGAAACAAATTGATGAACAGCTTATGTATTGGCCAAAGTGAGTATTAAAGAAAACAAAAATATGCATGATTCACATAATCTGATTGCTTCTTAGGATCTAGTATTTCCATATAGGCAGCAATTTGTTTTTAACGCATTCTGGAAAACAAAAGAATGTTACTGTAATTGCTAGCTCTTACGTTAAGTTTAACTCACTTGAAAAAGAAGGAAGCTGTTATCTGTTCATTTTAGCCCATAAAATGTATATATTAAAATTAATCTTATAAAACACATATTTCATCACCAACAATTCTAAATAATTTTCAACTTACTTACACTAATATTCTTTGTCATGTTACTTGAAGAACATTTTTATTTTCCCTAATTAATAGATAGTTCCCACATTACAATATTTACCTCCCTTGTTCTGTATTGTCTGCCATACTGATAGGCAAATTTCCTTAAAGTTTATAGGGAATATAATGTCAACGATGATAAACTAATCAGATATAAAAAATAACTTACTCGTTATGCTCATGTGGGCAGTGGGCTCAATAAGTTGAAGAAAAAGTGATTGTCACATACAAATTATCTTGGTATTTTCTCAGTTGTCACATATTTGGAACATATTCCTATGAGGGCTTATCAGTTTTGCCTATCAAAATGGCTGATGGTTAAGAACAAGGGAGATAAATATTGTAGATGTGGGAACTATCTATTTATAACAATACATGGCATTCTTCTAATAAGATTATTATAATTTGCAGAACTTCCTATTGATAAACATTGCTGTAAATATTAAAGGAAAACCTTATATTTACTTAGCAGTTTTATTACATATGTAGCATATATATGTGGCAGTCTCTGAAATTGTTGGCGCTGTTTCTTAGAAAAACGCAATAAAGATGACGTTGTGTTTTCACATTATGACATCATGCTTTCACATTAATTTCAACATCTAGTTGAAACATTTCAATAAAAGATAAATGATTCAGCGGCGAGCAGAAGCAAAACAATTATCGGTAAACATTGAGACAAGGAAAAGATTAATAAACTTTTATTTGTAAAATATTGTATTTGAAAACATATTTGCTGTATTAAATTTGTGAAACTCAGAAACTTGTGTAGATCTAGTCTTGATGACCATATTAAAAGTGCTGTAATTCCCTAAACAAATGTTGTTTTGCAATAATTTTTATCATAAGTTTATGATTGTCACAGTTTATCCATTTATAATTTTAACCAAAACTTTATTGATTATAAATGATTCTCTGTTCATGTTGTCAAAACATTTATTCATTAATTTTTATACGATGAAGTACGTCAATGTTTTGATTGTTGTTTAATTTCAGATTTGTCAAGCACAAATGTAAACAGAGATTTACAAAGATGACACAGTATCTTATCAGAATAAGAAAACTCACTCTGAAAAGACAGTAGGTTATTTATTTATTTTGCATATTAATTATGCCCCCCTTCAAAGAAGAGAGGGCATATTGGTTTGCACATGTCTGTCTGTCGGTATGTCCCTTGGTCGGTCCGTAACCTTTTTGTTTCCAATCAAGAACCCCTTGACCTATCATCCTCAAACTTGGTCCACACATTCACCTTGGGTAGCAGAGGAACCCTATTGATTGTTGGGTCAAATGTCAAGGTCACAGAGGGGCATAATGTTTTACAAACATCTCTTGTTGAAGTGAAGTCTAAATCGTCGTGTTGTTCTGGGAAATGATGAAAAATGTCACATAATTAATTCCATTTTCAAAAGTATGTCATGGAATATTTGTCATGTTTGATACAATGTTTAATTTGTTACTGACAGTTTCTTGCGGTGTCCTTTCCAGAACAGCCAACAATTCGGATATTTGTGACTCAATGTACACCAGTAGAAATTTAGATCTATAATTATATGGATATCTTTGGCTGGAGGTAGTGTGAATAATTTGGTAGATTTCAAAGCTCTTGATGGATTGTTGTGTATGATAGTTGAATGTTGTTTCAGGAAAAAATTGGTACCTCTGAGTAGAAAAGTGGAAAGACGAGAAAGACGAAGGGAAGAAAAAGCATTGGTAGCTGCTCAGCTTGATACAGCCATTGAGAAAGAATTACTGGAGAGACTTAAACAGGGAACGGTATGTTTTTCTTATAAATAATCGAGAAAAGCTTTATCAAAGGATCAGAACATAACTCGGTCTTAGATAAGATACACCTAAAGGTAATGTAAACCTAGAAATGGCTGTGACAACAATATTTCGCGTTTTTCCATTGGTAGACTATTTTGAGACTATTTAGCAAAAATAGCTGATATTAAATAGCAAAATATTTTTTATAATCATTATTATAGAAATATATAATGGATAAGGAGATATTCTCAAAAAGAATCGGAACAGATGAATACAATTGGGATTGATATAATGAAATGGACTGGAGTCTGTACACTCTTTTGAACAGTAGCTACAGTACTAAATGTATTAAATGCCAATTTATTGTTTTGATAAATATATATTCATAGATGAAATAACTAAATGTATCATACACATTATAACAGTTATTTTGAGCATTGATATTGTTTGTTTCATTTTTCCCACTTTGTTTCCTGTTTAAGATTTTAAGAAGCCTTATCGCCATATACTAGTACTTGGAGCAAATTGACAATAACAATAGCTTGCAACTTATGGACCACTTAACTTAAGTGCGGGAATGACTATTCTCGCGAACTTTGCTAACTTAAAACTTGCAAACTAATTTCTATATACAGTAGTTTTGCACTCATACCTGTATATGTGAATATATGTTTTCTTAAATCCGCTGATTGTAGCTTCTCTATTAAAAATCATCAAATGGTCTACTGGTGGACAAAATGATCTGGTTTAGAAATAGTTAACAAACTGGAAGCAGGGCTGTTTCCTTCTATATCTAATACCTTGTCGTTTGTACAACATGCTATGATATCAGATAAGCTATGCGGTGTCATCATAACCCTCCTCTTCCCAGATATCGTTGTTCACATGTTGTCAGTGATTTCTGAATTTACTATTGAATCAATAATAATAATAATAATAAACTTTATTTCTTGAAGGTAACTCCTTAAGCTATAAACATAAAAACATACATACATAAACTTATCTAACAAGAGGCCTTCATACATACATACATAAATTATTACAATATAAAGAGAACACAAAGAATATAAGCATTTTTATAATGCTAAACCAATAAATCATAACTCATTTTCAAAATCTGCATTAACAATATGTATGAAAGAGAGATCAAATAATTACAGGGGACGCCACATGCACAATACATTTTTGCTTTGTTACAGTTTAAAAATGCAATTTGCTGTTTATAAAGAAACTTACATTTTTTGCTCCAAATACTTAAGCCGAGTTTAATTGATACTTACAGTTCATAGAGTTCACTTTACATCCAGTTCAATGATCTATATCCAGGAATCATTGCAAGACTATCGTAACTACTATATACATACATAGGAGTTAGGATAGTCTTGCGTTGAACCCTCGATATTGTGGTCAGTCTTGATCAATAATGCATAGGTCCTTGGTCTTTCAACGGTTTTTACACCTTTTCTTCGATATATTTTTCAGTATAAGGACATCTACAATTTCCCACAGAAAGCTTTTGACAAAGTTGTTGAAGGTGAGGAGGTTGATACTGAAAGTGAATCTGAGAAAGAAGATGGAGAGATGGACTCGGAGGATGAAGAGGAAAATGAAGAAGAAATGGAAGAAGAATCGGTAATGTTTTATTTTAATATGATTCAGCTTTTATTGGTCCCATAACAGTTGATAGAATACAGGTTAACACCGTTTTCCTCTAATCTGTGTTGTGCCACAAGTCTGCATTGAAGGGTTCTCTAATAAATTTGCACAAACAGTCACTTTACCTGTAAGAAAATGACTTTGTACTTAAAAGTCAGAAGTTTTTTTGTAAGGAATGTGATGATTGTCAGTTAAAAATACTGTTAATAGTTAATTTGATTTTTAAAGCAATATGTTAATGTATAATCATAGCTTTTGCAGACTGTCACTAGGTCTCATTATATATGTTTTCATGTGATTTACTCAGTAATCATAAATTTCACTGCAATGCAGTGAAAGAGTTCTTGTTTGTTTATGGATTATTTCACGAGATGTTTGAGTATAATTTATGCTAGATCACTATATTCAGGGGCAAGACAGAAAAATGTATACTTGCTACAGAATACGCCATCTAGTAATAGCTCTTCAATACATCTGGGTTAGTAAAAATTGCCAAATTTCCTGCCGAGTTGTGGAAATATGGTCTTAAGATGGTTAAACTTTCTTTTAGATTTATATCGATCTCAAAAATGAGGCAGGTGTCAAAAAAGTGGAAACCGGCCACTTGGCAGCAATTCTCATCCCTGTATATTGCACTGGCACAGATCTGACACAAATTATATGCTTTATTAAATATTCTTCAGGATTCGGGAGATGTCGAATACGTTGAAGAGTTTGAAGAAAGTGACCTTGAAGATATGGAGGTAAATAACGTAAAGCTTGTAGCACCTGGGCAAACTGCTGAGTTTGCCGTCAGTTCATGAATCTATTATTCTTGTGATTTTTCATTGGAAACCACATACCTTGACCATTCTCGAGATTGTATATGGTTACATGATCACCAGTTTGGCTATGGACTGTAGTAATCAAATAGAGTTATGTCCCTTGAATAACTTGAAATCAACATTTTCTACCTTTGAGTGGTAGAGGTCACATTCCTTGATTAATCATCATGAAATTTGTGTAGAAAGTAAATTTCCTGAAATTCTTGGACAAGTTTAATAATAAGCACAATTGAGGGCCGCTGAACAGTTTCCAACCTCTTAAGTGAAGTCATTTTCGGAAAACGTCACCATGTACTGACGGTAAGCAATATTTGCCCTATTTGGCAATGTGAAAACGAAGTGACCCTGTGGAGTAAATATAGTTTCCTGCTTGCAAATAGTGACGTCACATGTGTTTTCTTGAAATGACGTCACTTACAGAAGAGGTTGTAAATCCCATAGCAGAGTTCAATTGTTCTCACTTAAGATTTTGAGTTCATTTCAACGTATAAATGTTGTGTACAATTATTCTCTTCAATGGTATAAATATCACATGGATTTGAGGCAAAGAAATAAAAAGCAGAGGCCAGGGGTCTGTGTACTAACGATGGAATACGCCATCTAAAAAATAGCACAATAAAACATTTGGGTTGGTGATAAACTCTGCTGAACTTCCTGCGCTGTGTCACAGAAATATGGTCATCAGACAGTTATCTCTCCGTCAAAACTTTTTAATCAGATTGACATCGCTATCAAAATTGATGCAAGCAGGCGTAAAAAAGCAAATGTCCGCAGACTGGCGAACATTCTCATCTCTGATATAAGTATATATTGCTACAGAGAACATGAAATAAGAACCGACCATTTATGTTACAGATATAACACAGCAGTGATTTTCCTATGGTTAGCTTTCAGTACTTAAATAATATACTGCAGTTGATTGCATTAATATAATTGTGTTTTAATTGTGATGTTCGTTGTTTGCAGGACATGGATCAGTTACAGGATCATTCAGATGGCTCGTCAGAATCTGATGAAGACCAAGGCCCGTCTACGTCCAAACGTCCGCGTAAACCCAGGCGTAAAGTAGAAATTGAATACGAGCATGAAACTGAGGACTTATCTATATCGAAACAAAAAATGACGACATAATGTGTGTGGTTCGGTGTGATTTGTTTTGTAAATATGTGTAAATATAAAATCAAACAAAATGATGACTTTGTCTTTGATTATTGCCTCTCTGGTTTAAATAATTGTAAGATGCTTTGTATAGTTGGTAAAAAAGTAAAAGATGTATAATACAATAATTGTGGTTTATTTTTTCGTAAAAAAATGTTATGGATGAGAATTTACAAAAAAGCTGCGCAAATTGTCCTGTTAATAACTTACCATGCATTACCATAAGCCAGAATGGAAATCGTTTTTCCACATCACAAAACAGAAGTAAGAAGTTTGAGCAGTAATAAACAGATATCTTAAAAAGACAGACAAGTCACTAAATATTTCACCATTTTCATGCACGTTCACTCTTCAATACCATTTGTTTCTGGTGAAACATGGCATGATAAAGTTTTAGATACTAGCTCAATGCAACATTAATGTTGGATTTGAATAAATATACCAGTAATTTGAGCCATTTTATCTTGGAAGACATATCTGAACTAGCTGATTATGGGAGTAGAATATGCCAATAAAGAATTGCAGAAATATGAAAAAGTTTTCAGATGTGTACCAGCGGCAGTCAACATTCATGAATACAAGTAGATTTTAAGGTAGAGAATTAAAGCAGAGACAGCGTCACTAAAAGGCACTGGCACTACAGTAAAACCTCAATAATAAGACCACCATGGGGACCCAGGAAAACTGGTCTTGTTGAGGTGGTTTTAATCTTGAGGCTGAATAAAGAGCAAATCTGTGAAAATAGACATGAAAATTGAGGAATTAATTTTGAGTTGGTCTTATTATTGAGGTGGTATTTACTGAGGTTTTACTGTAGTTACAAATTAACTTAAACAAAAATATCCATGATATACACTCTGCATGTTATGAATTTTATGATTGTACCACAATGTATCCATTGTTGACTTCATGTTCAGTTGTCAAACTAAAAGCACTGTACACTTAACAAAACTTGTGTGTGGAGGTATAAATATCTAGGTCAATATTAGTCTGATCTTGCTGAAATTTTCAACAAAAATAGCGTAGAAACCTGCTGTAATATTTTTATAGATTTCATGTCATAAATCCACAGATTGAACTAATAAAATCAATAAATGCTTCCATAAGAATCAATTCTTCAGCTCCCATTTAAAGATGATCTGGTTGATTGGAAAAAGTCTTAATAGTATGTGTGCCAACCTTGACCCAACACACCATGTTACACCATGTTATTTAAATTTATAAATTCGACCAAAGAATCACGATCAACACGTAGCCAATATACAAAATTTCATGTAGAAATGCCAATTAATAAAATTTTTATAAGACATTAAAAAGTGCATACTTTAAAATAAGGTTTGTTTTGTGTATAACACAATATTTTCAATAACTGATGTTTATGTTCAACTTTCTTCTCCGGAAGGTTCATACATGTATCAACCTGCACTGTGACACACAGACAGATGGACAGACAGCCCCCTAAACTCATTTGGTGGAGATACGTCAATGACACAAAAACATCCAGAGTGGTTTACTGCTATTATTTAATGATAAACAAGTAGTAATAAAATATAATCATGCATAACATAAGTTAACAATCACATGCAAGAAATTGAACGTTATGAGCTGTAAACTTTGGGTCTCAAGTCAATTGCTATAAAGCTTTCATAATGCACCTATCAATATTTTGCCCCAGTGGGGAGCAATGGGCTGAGTCAGGGGAATTAGCCACTTCGTCTTTTTTGGGGGTCTAATTCCCATCCTACAGTCAAGTATTTTGTTTAAATCCCCACAGTGGGAGATGTCTAATTCCCCACTTCCAGGTGCAATTAAAAATTCCATGCAAGTTTATTTTCCCGGTACCTGGAATCATACGGCATATCAAATTCCCACCTGTTGGGAATCGTCTTCTGGGTCAAGTTGCTCCCCCTGAGGCAAAACGTTTGATAAGTGCATAATATATACATGTAATACAATAACAAATACTTTATAAAACTTAGACTATAAATATCAATGTAAATGAACACATATAAAAGGCACAAAATATATCCTTCAAAATATCCATCAAAACAACTCTTCAATAGAATTTTATATAATAAACAGTGATAATCCAATACAATCAGGCTCTAGAAATCCACTAGCCCGACGTCCGGGACTAGTCTAATGCTGAATCAGGCTACCAACAGTTGAAGTTAGTCCCGGAAAAGTCTGTTTTTAAAGCTAACTTTAGATTCTGGAGCTATCATTGTGTATGTTTATTTGTTACAAAATTGACAGAGTACTTGTAGACAGTACCAAACCGTGAGAACAAAGAACTGAAAATATTCAATTTTCTGTAAATCGTTGCAGCCCTACTGTATAATATTAATTTTTATAATTTTTTTAGAATACTCCAGGCAAAAAAGGTTAAAGAATCTCTTTACAACCTTATTCTTCCAATTTTTAATTAACACTTCAATTATTTTGCTAACCGTTTAATCTTCCGAACGGTTAACCAAACATGACATGCGTTACGTTTTTGGTATTTAGCTGTGTATATTTTTACCATGACACCGGTTAACTAGTGCTTAGTGCTGAACATAAAATGAAATATCAAGCATTTCAATTATTTTAACGAAAACATTACTTTATATTTCAAACATTATAATATGATGTAGGAAAAATTGGAGTATTGAGATTTTGACTAGAGACAACTTGCGAGATCTTTTCCATTTTTTTCAAAATGAAAAC
Organism: Mactromeris polynyma; assembly: GCA_032209605.1. Classification (NCBI taxonomy): domain Eukaryota; kingdom Metazoa; phylum Mollusca; class Bivalvia; order Venerida; family Mactridae; genus Mactromeris; species Mactromeris polynyma. The sequence continues at coordinate 10,880,510 of JASFXZ010000012.1, forward strand.
GTTTTCATTAAAAATAAACGATTAACCGGTTAGTGATTTTTCTAACCGATAACCGCATGTTTGAAAGGTTAATAGGCTAATTGTTTACATCCCTAAATAACACATTTCTTTCATAACAAAGTTACACAACAATAATCCAATCTCATCTTTATTTCATCCAGTCCTTTAAACTTCGTTGTTCTTCCGCATTTCTATGGTTAGACTTCATATCTTCGGACCATGCCTCAAAAATCACTTCCATTTTTTTTCGACTATGAACATTTGCATTATTCACCGTCGGTAATACTTGATGAGGTTTGATAAACTGGTAGAATCTTTTCATCTCCAAGAAACTGGAATGTTCACTGTAAGGTACACCTGCAAGAGATATCATTTATCTCAATAGTAAAATATCTTGTGATCAAAACTGTAAGGCGTAAAAAAAATATGTTTGTTTCAGGTTTCCCGACCCACCCTATTTGTATACCCCGACCCTAGAACATTGTTTCGTGTGTTAACTTTTTTTAATTTTGGTAAAAAAAATGTGAGTGAATTTTTCTTTAGATTCATATTTCTGCCCAGTTATGAGACACATTACGAGTATTTCAGCTATAGAGCATTATATTCACCTTGATTAAACATTATCCATGTTGAAAGGGAAAGGGGATTTGTCTTTTAACATATTCATTTAAATCTGTGATTAATTTGCTTCGTTTTAATTTTTTTTCCAAACTACCTACCCTTTTAGGGGGGGTGGGCATGAAACCATGAAACAAACATCTTTTTTTAGGCTTAAGCATTATGTTCATTTTTTGTTATATAAAGGTTTTACTCCGTTTTTCTAACATTATGAGCAGAGGTCAGTTGACTAAAGCAGTGTTCCTGGGTTACCAACCACTACCAATCTGTTCTTTTGTAAACAATGTAAACAAGAGTCGTAGTACAAATCACTTCACAGACACAGAGAACATAAATAATGCCTTTCCTTAGGTGCAAACCTTTGACCTCAAAAATGGCAGTCCAGGACTGAGCTAACTTTATAATTTCAAGAAATAACTTATATTAACAATAATTGTGTACATACAAAACACGAGATCATATTTTGGACCAGCAAATACTTCCTGACAGAGAGGAAATTTATTTTTATTAAATCCACATTTACATGGAAACAATGTTTTAATTCTATTTTGGTTTGTGTTACTTAACACTGTTCTTCTTCTATTTAAGTGTGCCTATAAATAACTGGTTTTATAACTTGACATCCACAGCTAAACAAATAGGTTTATAAGTACAGTGGTGGCTTATGTGTTCTATGATAAAATAGAATTAAAACAGGGAGAAATGACACAAGCCACACAGAATTAAAACAGGGGGAAATGACACAAACCATAAATAGAATTAAAACGGGGAAATGACACAAACCATAAATAGAATTAAAACGGGGAAATGACACAAACCATAAATAGAATTAAAACGGAGAGAAAAGACACAAACCATAAATAGAATTAAAACTGGGGGAAATGACACAAACCATAAATAGAATTAAAACAGGGAGAAATGACATAAACCAGACAGAATTAAAACGGGGAAATGACACAAACCATAAATAGAATTAAAACTGGGGGAAATGACACAAACCATAAATAGAATTAAAACAGGGGGAAATGACACAAACCATAATTAGAATTAAAACGGGGAAATGACACAAACCATAAATATAATTAAAACAGGGAGAAATGACATAAACCATAAATAGAATTAAAACAGGGGGAAATGACACAAACCATAAATAGAATTAAAACAGGGGCAAATGACACAAACCATAAATAGAATTAAAACAGGGGGAAATGACACAAACCATAATTAGAATTAAAACGGGGAAATGACACAAACCATAAATAGAATTAAAACAGGAAGAAATGACACAAACCATAAATATAATTAAAACAGGGGGAAATGACACAAACCATAAATAGAATTAAAACAGGGAGAAATGACACAAACCATAAATAGAATTAAAACAGGGAGAAATGACATAAACCGGACAGAATTAAAACAGGGGGAAATGACACAAACCATGAATAGAATTAAAACAGGGGGAAATGACACAAACCATAAATAGAATTAAAACAGGGAGACTGACATAAACCAGACAGAATTAAAACAGGGGGAAATGACACAAACCATAAATAGAATTAGAACAGAGTGAAGTAACACAAACCATAATTAGAATTAAAACAGGGGGAAATGACACAAACCATAAATAGAATTAGAACAGAGTGAAGTAACACAAACCATAATTAGAATTAAAACAGGGGGAAATGACACAAACCATAAATAGAATTAAAACAGGGGGAAATGACACAAACCATAAATATAATTAAAACAGGGGGAAATGACACAAACCATAAATAGAATTAAAACAGGGGGAAATGACACAAACCATTAATAGAATTAAAACAGGGGGAAATGACACAAACCATAAATAGAATTAAAACAGGGAGAAATTACATAAACCAGACAGAATTATAACAGGTGGAAAAGACACAAACCATAATTAGAATTAAAACAGGGGGAAATGACACAAACCATAAATATAATTAAAACAGGAAGAAATGACACAAACCATAAATATAATTAAAACAGGGAGAAATGACATAAACCAGACAGAATTAAAACAGGGGGAAATGACACAAACCATAAATATAATTAAAACAGGGAGAAATGACATAAACCAGACAGAATTTAAACAGGGGGAAATGACACAAACCATAAATAGAATTAAAACGGAGAAATGACATAAACCAGACAGAATTAAAACAGGGAGAAATGACATAAACCAGACAGAATTAAAACAGGGGGAAATGACACAAACCATAAATAGAATTAAAACAGGGAGAAATGACACAAACCATAAATAGAATTAAAACAGGGAGAAATGACATAAACCAGACGGAATTTAAACAGGGGGAAATGACACAAACCATAAATAGAATTAAAACAGGGAGAAATGACATAAACCAGACAGAATTAAAACAGGGAGAAATGACATAAACCAGACAGAATTAAAACAGGGGGAAATGACACAAACCATAAATATAATTAAAACAGGGAGAAATGACACAAACCATAAATAGAATTAAAACAGGGAGAAATGACACACACCATAAATAGAATTAAAACAGGGAGAAATGACATAAACCAGACAGAATTAAAACAGGGAGAAATGACACAAACCATAAATAGAATTAAAACAGGGAGAAATGACATAAACCAGACAGAATTAAAACAGGGGGAAATGACACAAACCATAAATATAATTAAAACAGGGAGAAATTACACAAACCATAAATAGAATTAAAACAGGGAGAAATGACATAAACCAGACAGAATTAAAACAGGGGGAAATGACACAAACCATAAATAGAATTAAAACAGGGGGAAATGCCACAAACCATAAATAGAATTAAAACAGGGAGAAATGACATAAACCAGACAGAATTAAAACAGGGGGAAATGACACAAACCATAAATAGAATTAGAACAGAGGGAAGTAACACAAACCATAAATATTACTAAAACAGGGTTAAATAACACAAACAAACATACCATAAATAGTAACATTATCTTTTTTCACTTTTGGTTTGATATGATGGAGAGATAAGACTTTCTTGCTATGAGTCCATCCAGTCGGTTCTATACCTAATACACTAGTATACTTCTTCCCATGTAGTGATAGATGATCCTGTAAACCCTGCAGTGTTAAAAACATAAAGGGAACTACAAATATAAAACTAGACATTAAAGGAATATTACAGTGTAATCTGAGAAAACCAGAATTCTGTCTAAGCCAAACAAATGTTGCAGTCCCGAATAGCTTTCATTAATTCAACGAACAAATTCTGACAATACTGGAATCTGAGAATTCGGAATAAGTTGCCGGGGGCTTCAATGACCCAGCATTATCAGATGCAGGTGTCTGATTATCTAGACCATTGAAAGGCATTCGTACACAATTTTTTTTGTACTTGTCGCTATTCGGCCCCTACCCCCCTAAAAAATCCATCAGATTTACATCGATCTAAAAGTGACCCTGGAACCTCTAAATCTGGATTAATCCGGAACTTTAGAACCCCTGATTAATAGCAAACACAGCACAAGATTATGACACAACAGCAATATGAATATTGATCTCTATTTCTCTGACACTTGTATAAGTTTTAGTGACAGAGACCTTGACCTTTGAGAAAGGGGTTCAGATCTTCTTGCTGGCTACCCAGTTGCCTTTACAAAAAAAACAGACAGTTTATCTCTTTCTAATATTCAGCAAATTGTTGAGCTACAAATATTGAAATTATCCAGGACCGAGTCATCTTGTAAGTACGGGTAAGAACTTATAACTTACAAGCTCACCAACGTACCTTAACATTAAGTTTGTTCATTGGTAATACATGTATTCCAGAGTCTTCCCATTTTAGAGATATACGTTGTTTCCAATCTGTATCTTCTAGACAGTTCAGCACTACAAATTTATCCCTCGCCACACATACTTTACAGTTGAGAGCTTGGGCAATAGCTGAAATAATACAAGATTCTGACTGTATGTATACACTGATCAACAAACACCTCTGTTGTATTAATTATAGTAGAAAAAAACACAACAAGAAATGGGCAATGCCCACAAACCAGGTTTTCAACCAAGATATTTGTAACAAAGGTTCAATTCGTATAATGAATACATGATGATCATCAGAGCTGCAAAGGAAACCAACCAAAAAGCAATCCCAAGCAAGCTCTCCATATGTTCTTACTATACACCAAGTTTGGTTACAATATGATCAACGGAACTCAAGTTATTCGTCTGTAAAAGACTGAACAAATTTGATGAACAGGAGCTTACCCATAAATATCCTTTCTTTGCCAATAGTGTACGATCCGCAAACAATCAGTGTCTTTGGATTGCTTGCAAGTGTATCCAATGCAAGCTTCACCGTGAACTTGATCACATCAACTTGTGGCGGGAAATCATACTGAGGATCACAGTATCTGGAAATGTCAATTCTAAGATAAAAACAAATTAAGTACAATCGGACCTCGTTTTTTCGACAACCTCTTATCCAAATACTCGGTATCATCTGAAATAAATATCAGGTCCCGATGTATGTATCTTTTTACGCAAGTCGAATTGATATGGACTAATGCTGAGGATGAAAGGTGATTGAAAAACTTTGGTCCAATAGTTGCAGAGAATTCTGTTTACATAAGAAAAAAACCCACAGTTTCTGAGTTCAAACAAGATGCCAGTCAGTCAATGAGAAGATATATCCTAATGCAGAAACTTGACTGGAGTTTTAAATAAAGCAGCATGTCTAATACTTACAAAGAAAACTTTTTTCATATAAAATTCATAAAATGGACACTGACAAAGGCTGGCAAGAGCATTACCATTTGAAAATAACATCAGAATACATAGCACCAGACAGTGTATACATACGTAGTGTCCAGATATAAGCAATTCACACGTAAATTCTGTAATTGTGGGTAAAACTCCATTTCTTGACAGGCTCGGAAGTCTCCCGTGTGCAGAAATACCTTTCCTGTCTTCAATTTGAAGAGTATCAACACAGCACCAGGACAACTGAAAGACAAAATACCTGAATGAATTACATTATAACAAAGTAAATCCCAAATCCACAGATCAACATCTAATGAGCCATTGGCTAAAATATTTGTTGTTTCTGGGTTTTGTTTCTAGGTCATCTATTTGCTGCCTGCCTGGTTTGCTTAGTGGGTACAGTACTCAACTGCTAAGCTAGAGGTCGTAGGTTGGAACTTAAGGTCAGGAGTATGTTTTCAACGACAATTTGATTGAAGATAATACACTCAAAGTCAATCGTCGTTGACTTCTGATTCATATGTTGCAAGCTGCTTGTGGAATAACAGGTTAGTACTGGTTGGTTACCTAGGAACACGGGTACGATCAACTGACGTAACTTAAAAACTGATACAAAAGGGCATAAATCTCCAACAAAACTCATATCCTACTGACATATATTTCTTTTGTTTCTTAATATTACATATTATCAAAGCAGCACTAGAAATAAATATTAACTAAATAGGAACAAGACTGGCAAACTGTCACAAAATATGCCATCCTATGTCAGAGTTAAAACAAGACAAATTTTAGATAATTTCTTTAATCAAAGGGCGATAACTCACGAGTGACTCGAGCAATATGGCTGGTTATCGAACTTGTCTGAGATATTATGCCCATACACATTCTGACCAAATTTGGTGATGATTGGACTAATGATTCTAAAGTCATTAACTGAACAACTTACTGGACGCCGCTGCCCGCCCAACCACACTGCAGGTGAAACTATAATATGTCCCGTTCTATAAACGGGCGTATTAAAAAGAAAGATCATGTCATAAAGGTAACTAATACAGACATAAGGCCACTACATGTAAACAAACTTACTGGTTAGCTTCTAGAAAAGTAATCTCCACCTGTTCAATGATGGTAGGTGTACTGAGTGGTATAGTATGTATGAATCGTGGGTCAACACCTATCTTCTTCTGTACAAGATTTCCAGTAATCTGAAATATTAACAAGATCAATATTGTAACCATGATCTGAATACAGTGTTTTTTCCACTCTTTAATGAATGGGGCCGGAGCCCATAGAATTGTGAAAAAAGCATCGAATTGCCCATAATTGTGAATATCATAGTTTGCTTAAAATAAAAAGATGACCTCGTGTAGTACACTATAGCCTAGCAGTGTATTAATCTATAGCATAGCAGTTAAAAATACTGTTAGTCAGATTGATCAACATTCGTAAACAAAAACCAAAAATATTAAGTGGCCTGAATTGTGAATTTTTAGCCAGATTTTTGTGAAAAAAACATACTTTTGGTGATTGTGAATGGGGCCCAAATTAGGCCAAATCTTCAATATTTACCTCCCATGTTCTTAAATGTCGGCCATTTTGATAGGCATGACTGATAAGCCCTTATAGGAGTAATCTCCAAATATGTGATAATTCAGAAAAATACCAAGAGAATTTGCATGTGACAACCAATTTTTCGTCAACTTACTGAGCCAAATGCCCACATGAGCATAATGAATAAGTTTTTTATATACATCGGATTAGTTTATTATCGTTTACATCTGTATTCCCTATAAACTTAAAGGAAATTTGCCCATCAAAATGGCCAACAATTCAGAACAAGGGAGGCAAATATTGTAGATGTGAGAACTATGTATTGCTCAAAACAGGCTGTAGCTCAGGTGTCGGGCTACAAATAAATGTGAACTAACCTTGCTGCAGTATATAGGATTCTGAAATCGTTTTAGGAGTCCTCCATAGTGATCATAGTGGAAATGTGAGAGTATGTACGCTTTACAATCTGGTATATCACCGTATCTGAAGGCATCCACAGTGAATGGGGTCCCTGAATGACAGAAAATATAAGAAAGATATAAATGACGAGATTACCTGGGTTGTGACAAAGATATTGTTCTAGTACGGGAAATACTATTGTCATGTACTTTAAGAAGTATATATATAATTTATACCATAACTGAACCTAAAAACCACTAAAATACAAATAAGAGTCGAGATGAGTACTTGTGTTCATTTATCGTCGCCAACAGTTTCCCATGTGGGTGACGCCTCAGGAAAAATGTTAGTCATTTTAAATTTTTGGAGGATAGTGCATGATACAGAAGATGCCCAAATTCCAGAAACATCCCTGGTTCTTTTACCTGCCCGGTACAAAGAATCATACACGGGACCTCGGTTTTTCACAGACTCATCCAAAAGACTGTGAGCACTGTTAGTGGTGAAGCGGGAGATAGAACATGTGACCCCTTGATTTCTAGTCCAGCGCGTTACCACTGGACCACGGTTACCACTGGACCACGCATCCGCTACTAGAGATACAATATTGTTTATTTAAATAGAAATCTAATGCTGACGTTTCTTCGCACATCACAGATTTAATACTTTATGATTATCACAGATCAGTCATGAATCTATGGAAAAGGTTTAAAGACATTGTCAAAGGACGACAACAAAACATTAAGAAAACTTTATTGCAAAAAAGGTAAATAATCATCAAAATTACCTGGTATTTTCTTGTAAAATGGACACTTTCTTTTCACTTCATTAGAGTCTCTGGACACATCAGATTCTGTTGATGAATTTTTTGATGACCAACCTCGACCTCTTCCAGAATGATTATCAACAGATGACCTAGATGACGTTGATCTACTGCTACCTGGTCGCAACATAAGAACATCGTTCACTGATTTGGTTACAGAATTTCCCATTTGTTTTGAATGATTGGAATTCGATGTTGCTTTCTTTTGGCACAGCAGCTTAGCACTCTCCATAAGAATGTCTGTAGCACTTTTTTGTATTTTTAAAATAGATTGTACCTCAGAATCACACGTTGCTGCACTAGATGCGAAGTTCCCATCTAGTGATGTCTGCGAAGAAGATACGCAATCCCCATCCAATGAATTGTATGTACTAGTATCCTCAACAACTTTATCATCCTCATCAGGAATAAATCCACCTTGCAATCTGGAGTACGTGTTCTGAGACACAGTACATACATTCTGAATACCAAAGTCTGGCGTACACTGAGACCGAGTACATTGTGAGTTCCGCACAAATTCACTGTTCTTACTACCGGCATGACTGGTGTGCACTTCAGTGCTTTGATTTCCAGTAAGTTCCATTCTACTGTTACAGTGACAACTTATTGACTCTAGATTATCTCCCCTTTTTCCAGGTAAACAAACACAACTATCAAAGCACTGAGGGGTTCGATTAAGTATACTCTGTGAATTCACACCATCATCTTCAGTCTTACATGTATCTGACTTATTTGTTGAACTAGCATTACAAAACTGTTTACCATCACAAAACCTACCACAGTCATCTGAACTTTCATCATCTGTAGCTATAGTCAATGGTATTTTCGACTTCTTTGAAATAAAATAGGATGCAACAGACTTAATGGCAGTTTTTGACCCATTTGTTTCTTTTTTTATTGTTTTTCTTTTAGATTTGGTTTCAACATTTCTTTTCACAGGTGAACATGCTTCAAGTTTAGGCTTCTTCGCTTTAAAATCTATTGAACACTTCATCGCATCAGAAGAAGCAGTTCGTTTGCCGACATTTTGAGCTGACTTTTCAACATTTGATAGAAAATCTGTGACAGGTTCCTGTTTAATAACAAGATGGCCATCTGGTCCCTTACCATTAGATTCAGTCAGATTATTCCGACTTGAAGAAACTGTTACATTCATACCCCTTGGGCTATTGCTATCATGCACATTTTTCAAGCCAGTCAAGTTCATTTTTAGAGAAGTAGTAGTATCTTTCTGCATATTTTTCATCGGGCTCATCAGTAATTTTTTAGCAAAAAATCCTTTTTTTTCTAAAGGTTCTTTAGACTTCACCTTTTCTGTATCACACATATTTCCACTTAATGTATCTTTGTTCTTCTGCTTCCAAGAACCAAGCAGAGAAATGTTCGAGTTGGAGCCAAGTTTACTATTACCAAAAGCTGTAGATGGAGTCAAGGTGGATTTTAGAATTTCCCAATCAGTACTACTTTCAGAGCCTGATCGAGATTTTGCTGGTGTTTCTCGTAACTTAGATATTGCACTTGTTTTAACAGTGTCATCAAGAAACAAACTTGTTAGTGGATTACCAAGTTTATTAGTTTGAACATATGACTCTGTATTGCTTTCAAACAAATCATCATCACTGTCATCTATCACATTATCAGATTGTCTATCAACACTACATTTACCTGTAGTACTATCATCAGATGAATTTACACCTGGACTATTATCATCACCAAGAACATCATAAATCATATCAGAAATCTCTCTTGATTCGTCAAACACATTGTTTATATCATGTACACTACTGCCGTTAGAATTATCATTAACTAAATCAGCAGGTTCTACTTTTGTAAAATCATCATCAGCATCTTGTACATCAGGAAGCTCAACAATGTCATAATCATTACCATCTACCTCATCTAAGCTATCATTTTCTTTATCAACAATGTTAATAGGGTCAGATACCAAGTTTGGTTGTATAGAAACAGATCTATGTTCCCCAGAATTAGTTTTGTTGTTTATTGTTGCTTTTTTTGGCTGATCAGAATGAATTTTTGTAGCTGTATATGTTTCGTTGCCAAATAAGTCCTCCTCAGGTCCCAAATCAGGATCAATGACTGACTGTCTCATTTTTTCTCCCACATCTACATCTGATCTCTGTTTATCACCAGTGGGAGACTCTTGACTGGAGTCTAGATCAATGATGCACATGTCACTATCTAGATCAATGATGCAAATATCACTATCACAGGATTCCGACAATTGCACGCCATTTTCATTGGAATCAAATGTCAATTTTACTTTGGCATTGTCCACATTGCCTGAAAATAGGTGTATATAAAGTCATTTTCAGGACCCTCATCAAAACAAGGGGTAACTGGACAAACTGCAGCAACTACTTAGTACAATGATACCGTTAAATCCCTATTTAACGCCCGGGGTGTAACATTTTCTGAAAGGGGGCGTTTATTAGAGGCCATATGGCAGTCAACAAATAACACCTTCAGATCTTCGCTGCCGTTGTCAAAGCCTCTACTTTTGATCTCACAGGCATTCTCTGACTACACTGCTACTGCCTACGTTTTTTTTTTTTTTTTTTTTCGTTTTTTCTTTCTTTTCTAATTAGGGTAGGGGCGTTAAAAAAGGATTTTACGGTAGCTGTTCTAGAACTAACATACTGGTACATGTTTAAGTTTGAGGCATAAATATATATTTTGGTTTCCCTCCTGCTGATTATCCTACTAGCAACCCCAGACACAATTTTTAAAATTGTGTCTGTAGCCCTACTTATTTAGTTGATGAAAGAGCTTGTTAGAAGAAACTCATACTCGAGCCTACCCTATTTATCAAAGAAATGTTATTTATTATATTAAAGAAATGTGATTCTAAATCTAGAAGAATCCAATCACATCAGTGTTGTCACTTATTAATCAAACAATGATACAGACAGCATAATACATATGGACATCTATAACTGTGTCCACAAAAAACAGGTGCCCCTCCTTAACTCAATCAAGGGGCATAACTCTGTTCTTACTAAATAAATCCATTAAACATCTCAGGTGCTCACTTTTTTTGAAAATGTATTTTTTCCGAGTAACCAGAAAAGAAAGAAAAAAAAAGGTTGGCAGTGTAGTCAGAGAATGCCGGTGAGATCAAAAGCAGAGGCTATTTCATGTGATGACTAATATTCCTTTGAAGTTCCGTTACTCTACGTCAAATTCTTTTTGAGATATGAATGAGAAAAGTCTTGTAGGACAGACAATGGTAAATATATGGCATGAGTTACTTGATGGGAAACAAAAATATTTTTACAGTTGGCCTAAGCCAAGTTAATTTATGCTTTAACATTGATATTCATAATTACAGACAATAAGAAATTTCATAAACAGGCATTTGCATTCATACAATTGGCGCCACTGATCTTAACTGATAGTCTGATATACAAGGTTATTTATCGCTAAGAGGAACAATGTAAAGTCAAAATGTTAGCTTTGTCTTAATTATACACGTAGTATTTATACAAACCTAGTATCTTTCTCTGGCTATTAGTGGTACAATCCTTGCGTTCAGATCTTGCCAGTTTAGTATGTCTAAATTTTTTGTAATGACTGATAATTTCACTGTTACAATCTATACCTTGCTGGCATTCTGAAGATACAAAGAAAATAAAGTAACAAACGTGTACACATAGGTATTCTACAGCCATGTTTTTCAGTTTTTGGGCAATTATGGAGGGTCCTTTTGATAGGGGAAACTTGCATCATGAATGAACAAATTTGGGTATTCATAAGGCTAAAATTTTAAATAATTTTACTGAAGGGGAATATTCTTTCTAGGTAGGGGAAAATATATACTTTTTTCTTTGGGGAATGGGGCCCAATATCGGCCCCAAATTTGCCATAAAAAAGGGCTGGACAAATACACATCAATACACAACATAGTAGCAAACATGGCAACAGCAAAATATATCAAAATGTTGTCAGGCATATTCTTTGCCAACAATATTTTTCACATTTTATCAAAATGAAAATATATACATAGTCACAGACATATAAACCATGGATTCGAAACAGGCTGATATCGGCGAAACAATCAGAAGAAAAATTTACCCACAATCCTTGGCGCACAATTTATTCACAATCTTTAGCGCGCTCGGCATGAATCATGGATTTGAATCGAAATTTCATCCGATTAAACCACACTCGTTCAGTCTTAAAACTCAGTACATGTATTGAACCAAAAATGCATACAAGCAGCAAACAACAAGATAAACACAAAATATATAAATACCATCAAGAAATATCTATTTGTTTTAAACATGGCGATAACGGCGGTTCAAAATGTCAATTTCTCTTGATTCAGAAACAAGATATATGGCAGATTTCACCAATTTTTTACCGCTAATCTGAACACCTCACTCATTATTGCGGATCGTTTTCTTTGAATTGTACAAGGTGTTCTGATTGTTTGATCATGGAAGAAAATCTCACCACTACCGAGAGTTCAAACAAGTCTTAATACATATACCAGCCTGTTTCGAATCCATGGTGTATATGTCTGTGTATTTCTAAGTTAGGCCATGCCAAATTGGAATTTTGTTTAGCGTCCGTGTGCACCTATGTTTTGCGCTCCTCGAGCCAAAAAAACATTTTTTCTAAACAAAAATACTCAAACATTGTCGATGTCCATGATTTGACAACGGCAATTTTAGTTAAGATCCAACAAAGGTGTGACTATCTGATCCATTCCCAAAGCCAAATATATGTTTTTCCCAATCTGAAAAAAATCCCAATCAGAAGCACCTAAGAAAAATCGTCCCAAAATGGAAAGAAAAAGGCCTGAATTCTTAACATACTATTATTGTCTTGTAGAAATTTGTGTAAGTTAATTTGTGTAAAAACTAGTCAATTTGTGTGAAAGCTAGTCAGTTTTAAATTAGATTTATTCATGTATAGATCTAGTTTTGAAACAAACCATTTTGTTTTGTTTTTATGTTTCATTCATTAAAATATCTATTCATGTATAGATCTAGTTTTGAAACAAACCATTTTGTTTTGTTTTTATGATGTTTCTTTCATTAAAATATCTAAAATTATGCATCGCTTATTATCTGAGGATACTTGTTTTTTCGTTATGAGTTTGTTTGTTTTTGAGTTGGTGGTTTTTTTTTAATAGGTAGCTAGGTTTCGCGAACTTAGGTTGACGCTTAACAAAATTCAAATTTGGCTTGGCCTTAAGTGTTTCATGAACAAAATTGTAGATTCAGTAAGCACACAGTACAATTTTTTTGCTATGTTCAGGCATGTTAATTGAAACATTTCATACATGATCTCTAATCTAGAGAATATTATTAGCATCAATTAGTGTAGCAGTTATACCACAAGTCTGTTATGGTCACAAAGGTTATAAAATCATTGTCATCATTGTTTTTTGAAATATCATACGAAATTTGTAAATAAAATTTAAATATTCAGACCTCATCACGTTACAGTAGACAAAGTGAGGGGCTCATACTAATCAATGTACAGAGTTCACGCAGACAACACAAAAACAAATTGAAATTACCATTTTTACTGGAGTATGGAACCTCCAAACACTGATCCACATGCCAAGATGGAGTTTCCACTCTACTTAGAATAGAGAAAGGCATCTGGCAAACTGGACATCGACCACTGCGGTCAACATTGTGTTTTCTGTCTGGCGTTGATTTGTATGACCATTCTTTCTTCAAACTCTTTTTTCCACCTTTTCTTTTAACTTTATGCGCCCGAGATTTAACCACTGTGCTGGTTTTCTCCAACTTTATGCTCTCATCTGATATTACTTGACTTTCAGTCGAAGAATTTCTCTTGCACTTGTCTGTCTGCAAGTACATAAATGCGGTGTTTGACAGCCCAATGTGGTTGAGACTCAAATGTCGGATGGGGGAGGAGTGTAGTGGTGTGGGGTTAGATGGTACCCAGTTAGCTCAGGTAAATCGCCATGGTAAAGGGTCAACTTGGCCCGTTCCTACTTGGCCCGGTCCAACTCCGCCCTTTTTGAAGCGCTATGAAAAGGCTAATTTGTTCACACCTTAGACATACTAAAGAAGGTGATAGTAGTCGTCTTTTTAAGCGCAATGAAAAGGCGAAGATATTCGATTCAGGGTCATCTCGGCCCACTAACAGTCTCGGCCCGGTCCGACTCGGCCCACTTACAGTCTCGGCCCGGTCCGACTCGGCCCACTTTTGAAGTGCAATGAATAGGCAAAGTTGTTCACATTATTAATGCGATATATATGAACATTCTAAGTGTTGATCGTTAATACATTGATCGTTAATTATTAAGTTAAATGTAAGTTGAAAACATTACTGAATATTCTCAGTGCATTGAAGATTCGCGTTAAAGTGGAAATTTCCCCGTGAAATGTATATTGGTATCTGTTATAATAAAGTAGACCATACGAAAAAGTTTAATATTCATTTCATAAATTTCACGGATACATCGCGAGAAATTCTCACAAATCACAAAATTCCGTAAACACTTACAGAAATATTACACAAGTAGAATAAATGTAACAAATAATAAGCACATACACAGACAATAAATCGCAATAGCACAGTATAATTGGAATATCTTCGTCTACAGTCATGTGTGTCATTGCTATTAAAAAGACGACTTCTATCACATTCTTTAATATGCGGAATTGACCGGAATGTGTGAACAACTTTGCGTATTCATGGCACTTCAAAAGTGGGCCGAGTCGGACCGGGCCGAGTCAGACCGGGCCGAGACTGTAAGTGGGCCGAGATGACCCTTTACCAGATATTCACACCGAAGGTGGTTGAGTCGTTACTGGGGGGTGGTCATAATTTTTATGTACAACATCACGAATATTGTCCGTGACAATATGAAAGAAAATTATTGGGCCGAGTTGGTAAGTGGGCCGAGTAGGACCAGACCGGACCGAGATTGGAAGTGGGCTGAGTTGACCCTGAATCAATCGCCATATTAGTGTTTAGGAGGTTGTTGTTTCGAGACACAAATCTGGTGCACTTTTCTCCCTTGATTTATTTCATAACTGACTTCAATCAAATTAATATGTCTCAACTGTTATAGTGTCATAGATCAAAATTAATATGGTCTTTAAAAATAAATGTGAGTCCGATCCAGCTCAGAGTATTTTAGTAAATTAGCGTTACACAACAGTCGCGAATATATATGACATATATACACTTACCGCGGATTTTCCCAGCTTTTGAGATCTATAATCCCAAATATCATCGTCTTCATCACTTGCTATCCTTTCTTTTCGAGGCATCTTGCCGAACAGAGACAACCATGTAGTCTTCAAACCATTTTATCAAGACAATTTTAGCGCGCTACAATTTAGCGGTGTTTAACCTAAAAATTGATCAAGATACACAAAACGCTTATTATTTTAAGCATAGGTACCAGCAAAGTTGTTGTTCCTGTGATGTGTCAACACTGCTGAATTCTGAATTGTAAGTTTATCTGTTTAATAAATTGTTATCATGCGTTAACTTAAAATGTATAGTGACAAACTTTGGTGCATTTTAAATGCTCTTTGCATTGCAAGTTAAGTTTGTTAAGACCATGTATTTCAATTTTGTGTGGAGTCTCGATAGTAATCAAAGCGCTGAAAGCGTTGTAAAACTCGACTTGATCAGCTCTGAATGGGTGGCTCGACTAGAGACTTGGTAGTTTCCTAACGTTGTGATTGACTGGCAAAGCATCACAGAGAAAATCAATGACTTAAGTCAGCGGGTTTATACATGCAATATACCCTAATTCCGGCTCTAAAACCTAAAACAGGTTTCATATTTGAGGTCTGTATCCGATAAATTGTGATTTTGCATGTGTGGTAGAATCATAGGGCTGTGAATTGCCTGGACATTGTCAATCCGATTTGAATCGCAAATCAGTATAATCAAATTACAAATCGATCCGCGAACAACAAGGGAAAGATTTAATCTTCAGATTATCATATAATATTTAGAAATACCTTAAGCATTGAGATAGAAAATGATTGAAGAAGAGTTTGATGACCTTTGCATAGGGTCGATCCCATGGTGTCGTCTTGTGTGGTTTGATAGGTTAGGTTTCACTTAAGTGTTTCTTGAATTATCGGTTGATGAAATTGTAAATTTACGTTAGTTATTTTGTCTAAAAGTATTTACATTTTTAGATAATATGATTCGCAAATCGATGATCTTAAAGGGGACGAATCTGGTACTTGGATTGCTGGCCTTGAACCGCGAGTGTTCGGATATTCGGATACTTATTTTTGAACTTTACTTCTTTGCAAAACTACAATTTAAGTAAAATGCGTAAAAATCTACTACAAAACAAGTTGTATTATTCATACAGGCGATTCGGAATATGAATAAAATTGTGATTTGAAATTAAGAAATATAAAGTGCCTCAATTCAGTCTTAATGTTTAATCTATTTATACTGTCGGACCTCGTTCATTCGAATTTTTATTTCGAATAATACATGGTTTCGAATTTCCCATTTCAATCGGACGTGCCTAAGAAGATACATCGGGACCTCATATTTATTTCGGATGATACCAAGTATTCTGATAGGAAGTTGTTGAATAAACGAAGTCCGACTCTGAACTTGATAATACTGTATGTCAATTTAAACACACAGATGACTACATTTTGTATGTATTATTATTAACTATTTTTGTGTGTTATGGTATTCAAGTTTTCTGCTCTTTATTTTCCAGTGTAAATAGTCTCAACAATTAACATGGATTCCGAATCACCAAGCCCAAGGCATTTTAGCAAAAAAATGGATGGCTCAGCTTGTCGGCTTATATTTGCTGTAGCCTGTGCATTGCTTGGACCATTTTCATTTGGTTTTGCTATTGGATATAGTTCACCCGCTATTCCTGAGCTTGAGAAGAACGGCCTGCTAACTGGAAGCCAGAGCGGATGGTTTGGTTCCTTACTAACTGTTGGTGCAATGTTAGGTGGACCATTTGCAGGATGGTGCATTGAAAAGTATGGAAGAAAAACTACTATGAGATTGACATCTGTGCCATTTGCTGTTGGTTGGTTGTGCATTTTCTCAGCCACAGGATTTGGGGCTTTATTTATCGGCCGATTTTTTTGTGGGTTTGGAAGTGGATTGGTGACAGTCTGTGCTCCAGTATACATTGCCGAAGTTTCTACCAATTCAATGAGAGGAACATTAGGAGCAGGTGTTCAGCTGTCTATAACTCTTGGAATACTTGCAGCTTATGCTACAGGTATATCTTGCTCATGGTCAAGTATGGCGCTGATAGGAGTTGTACCTGCTGTACTTACATTCTTTGTGCTTCATTTCATACCAGAAACTCCAAGATGGCTTTTGATGAACAATAGGAAACAGGAGGCACTTGTGGCTCTTGGCCAGTTGAGACATCAGCATGCAGACTGTGAGGATGAGTGTAGGGATATCGAAGAAGGTCTTGACCTGAAAGAAGTATTCTCCATGTCAGAATTTCGTAAACCAGAGCTCTCTCGTCCTTTATTAATCTCCGTCATCATTATGGTGTTTCAGCAGTTCAGTGGCATCAATGCTATTATGTTCTACACAGTGTCAATATTTAAAAGTGCTGGACTGGATAATAGTGAAATGGCAACAGTATTGATTGGGATTGTACAAGTTGTGGCCACCTTGGTGGCTTGTTCATTAATGGACCGGATGGGAAGAAGGAAGTTATTGATAATAGCAGGCTCGGTAATGTGTGTGGCTTGTTTCATATTTAGCTGGTATTTCCACAAGACAGCGACCGGCTCGACAGCTTCAGATATGGGAATGCTGCCTGTAGTTTCCCTCGTGTTGTACATAATTGGCTTCTCACTTGGATGGGGACCCATTCCCATGCTCATCATGTCTGAAATTTTCCCATCCAGGGCACGCGGGGCAGCCAGTGGCATTGCTGTTCTTACAAACTGGACTTGTGCATTCATAGTCACCAAGGAGTTTCTGTTTATTCAAGAAGCATTTGGTGCTGCAATAACATTTTCCCTGTTTGGGCTGTCTTGTATGGCTAGTGTTATTTATGTTTGGAGGAAGGTTCCCGAGACTAAAGGAAAGTCATTGGAGGATATTGAACTGTTTTTCCTTGGCAAGAGTATGACGCAAGTTTGAGACCCAAGGCAATCCTCGAAAATAGGACTCCAAGATCATATGACATTAAGGTCCTGTGCTAAATACTTAATGATATTTTGAATATGGTTGTTTGGGAACTAAGTTTGTGTAGGTACATGTGAGAGAAATATCTTCAGTATTGATCTGTTGTCTATTTTTATCATTTGTTGGTTTAGAGACTAAATTTAAAGAATACAAATAATATATTAAACTGCTTTATGTATACCGGTAATACTGAGAAGCAGATTATTTATATCATTTGTTGGTTTAGAGACTAAATTCAAAGTATACAAATAATATAATAAACTGCTTTATGTATACCGGTAATACTGAGAAGCAGATAAATGCTTTCAATGTACCGGTATGTGAAACTTAATTGTAATTTACTTTGCTTAAATTATGCACATGTATAAATTGGGACGATCTTTTTATGGAGGTAAATTCTTGATATAGAGGGTGTATTGTTCTAATAATGATTGACTATTGCTTATTAATATTTTAACATTGATTAACTATTGCTTATTAATATTTTAATTCAAAATTGGTTGACTATTGCTTATATTGGTTTTAAATTCAATGTTAGTATGGTAGACTGTTTAGTTGCACCTACTGTCAGGAAAGTTGGTCAAAGTAGCCTTCGTTAATTTGCTCTTTCTCTCATCAGAATATTTATTTTGCTATATTGCAACCTGTATAAAAACATTTATTTTCATTATGGCTTGCTAGCAGGCCCCAATTTGTCACTGTAAGGTATTTTTAGACTTAAACATTCCAGCTACCTGCTTGAAGGTTGTCATATTATTTATGAATGATACTCCTTTTACAGTTTTAATTCATGAATGAATTATTTAGTGATATTAAATAATATTAATCCATGTTATTTTTTCCTGCTTTGAATTGAATGGGAAGTATATGTTGTATGCTGCATCAGTTCTTGTTCAAAATCGGCAGTATATTGAAATTTCAAATCAGTATTTACAAATGGAAAATCCTGTGCTGTGGACCGTCAGATTTTGTTATTTTTTTATTTGTGACCCAGTTCAACCTGTACTTGTAGATATTACAGCCAGGACATGTGTATGGTCCAAGTTATGGCAAGTGTTTTTGTATTGATGTATTATAAAATAAAGAATCTCTTATGTTTTAGCTCGCCTGGGAACGAGGTGCTCTGGGTGAGCTTGTGTGATCACCATGTGTTCGTCCTTCGTCATCAAAATTTAGCTCGTTAAATTGTTCGTTAAGTTGAATAAGGGAGCTTCTCAGTCACCAAATAATAAGAAGGTTGACAAAAACATTTTTCTTGATATTTTGTATCTATCTTCTACATGTAAGTCTACTTAAGTTTAACCTTTATAACTGGCAGCAATATCTGTATTATAAATTCAAGTACGCCCATTTTTCTGATGATTTGATCCGCATCACAAGTTGTATTGAATCACTCTTAATGTATGGTAGCGCTACATTTAATGTGAAAATTTGAATGACTTGCTTTTTTTTTTTTTTCATCGACTACATGATTGTATTGCCTATTAATATTTTAAAATTAATTGACTATTGCTTATTAATATCTTAAAATTTATTGACTATTGCTTATTAATATTTCAAAATGTATTGCCTATTGCTTATTATTTTAAAATTGATAGACTATTGCTGATTAATATTTTAAAATTGATTGACTATTGCTGATTAATATTTCAAAATTGGTTGACTATTGCTTATTGGTTTTAAATTCAATGATAGTAAGGTATATTGATTAGTTGCACCTGCTGTCAGGATTATTTTAAAGTTTTGTTCCAGTTTTCCAGGTAACTGGCATCTTCTGACCACCGCTGTCCACATTTTGCAATTATTACTTGTTTTTCAGAATTTGTTATATCATATTTGTATGTGTTTTGTGTACATGCCGACATTTTTTTTGTGTCACATGTTTGTGCTAGAGAGCATACATCGTGCTAATATACTTAATTGATAATACCACTTCAGTTAACTTTTGAGGACATGTACAAAGATACTGACATATGGCATGTTTCTTGAAGGCTAGGTATGAATTCAAAACATATTTACTTAAAAAACTCATTAACATCGATTGTTTGTCCACATGTGTGTAACAGCTTACAAATATGCATACATAGTATATGTTGGTATATGTGTCAACTGTGTGTAAATTTCACTTTTCAGTTAATGTTTATATTCCCATTCAGGTAAACCGCTTGAACGAATTTACGGTTAATTTGTTAGCAAAATATTCATCCCTGATTTTAATCACCAGATAACAAAATCTCTCCACAACAGCTGAAATTAGACCCTCCCAAAGGGTGTTACTCTGGAGAGGTTATGCTGCATTATCTTATATATACCATTTTGAATTATATGACCAAAAATGGCACTAAATTTAACAGAAATGGATAGTAATGACAATGCTTTACAGGAGCTTACCTTTTTTTATTGAGCATGTTTTATATTATAAAGCTATTGATAGTTAGTTTTGATATGTGTTTTGCATTTGTTTGTTCCTTCACTATTGTGTGTGTTATTTACTTACTAAGAGGGATTATTGACTGTTTAATGTTGGTTTGTATGTCTTTATTGTTGTTATGACTTCAAGTCTTATGGGTGAATACATACTGATAAAACCATTGAATTGTTTGACTTGGTTTATTGATATGTGAAATATGTGAACTATACTTTAGTTGCGATTTTATGTTTTGTGATATCATCATATACCATGTAAAATGAAGAGAAATTACATTGCATTTATGGGAGTATGTAAACCGAATGAAAGGGAGGCATGGTCGAGTGCCCGTAGTGTGCCCGAACTCCTGAACAGAGTGTTGTGGGTTCTTATCCTGTCATGGGTGTGGTTGAGCCACAAACTTAATTATCCCTGAATTAACAGCAAACAGTGGTTAGTAACGCAGGAAACACAAAAAATACAGCTTAAACATGTTTTGATAGTTTATTTGCAACAACTCCGCAGCATTCTCAATACAAATGAAAATACAAAATATGCAGGTGACTCATCGTATGTGAAACTACATCACTAACAGCTGTACATTCATTCTCTTATGTATGATGGTGTCCGCATAGAGTCATTTAGATCAATAGGATGAGGTACTGACCTGTAACAAATTTGAGTACAGTTGAACCTCGTATATTTGACAACATTCTATCTGAATTCAAAATAAATAGCAGATCCTTATATATTTTCTTATGCAGTTCATATTGAAATGGGGTATTCAAAATAATATTTAGGATCCGAAGTATTCAAATGAACAAGGTTTGACTGTAGTTACATTTTGCATTCAAATAACAAAACTGATGCCGTACATATATCATCTCAAATCATTGTAGTACATATATATTAACTTCTGGACTGTATCTAGATTCTGAAGCAGATGTTTGTTATTGATTATACCAGTAATTACAATACCTCTTAAGAATGTCTACAACACGAAAGCTATATAATTTATGATAAATAACATAATAAAATGATATGACATTTTTATAAACCGGTACTTTATGTATGTAAAGTAACTTACATGCATTTTTGTATTTGGTAAGGAATGACATGCCAAAAAAATATATCATGATATTATTTTGCTGAATTGAAATATTTTGCAAGTAATAAGACAGTAAACTCCTAACAGTCTTCAAAGACACAAAAAAATTTAGCTACTCACTTTGGTGTGTGTACAAATCTGCCGATTGGTGATGGGGTACCTTGTGGAATAACACCTAGAAAAGAGCAAATATAGGTAATTACACATTCATATAAGGTCAGGGCTCTAGAATTTCTTTTCAAAGACACTTGTCGCGGACTAATGGAAATGTAATATTTGACTTGTCCGACATTGGAAGCTAGTTGTCTGAGAACATCGATCACTTTAGTAATAAATAAACATACACAATGATAGCTCCACAATCTAAATTAATAATCACATGTATGTGTTTGTGGGATAATAAGGTTTGATTTAAAACTGCACAATTGCTGATGTTGGTTAGCTTTAAAAACAGACATGTCCCGGACTAACTGCAACTCAACTGTTGGTAGCCCGATTCAGCATCAGACTAGTCCGGGACATCCCTTGAAATGCACTAAACCTTACATAATATGCTGCTAATCAATTACAAATTAATTTGAAAATACTGAGAAACAGTTCTTTGAACAAATGATGCCAGCTATATTGAAATTCTTTATCAATCCAACAGAGTAGTCCTTGTTCACCAATACCCTTCAGCAATTTTACTTGCAAAAAGACCTAAATTTTACCAAATATTAGATTGAGTTACAATACACTAACCTAATCTCCCCCCTGACGGAGGTGTGCGTAGTGAAATTCTACCTGAAGTCACCATAGTCTGAAATAAATACAAAAATAACTGATAAAGTTTTCTATTGTATGCCATTAAATATACTGTTAGCATGTATTTTCACAGTACTAACGAAAAATCCTAACGGAAGAAAAACTTACATTGATTTTCTTTTGAGTTCATTATCTTCTTTCAAATATTTTACATTTAATTAATACCCTGAATATCATTTCTTTTCTGTACTTTTCCCATTATGCCGTATGGTTTCAATGTAGGTGTAGTAAAAAAAAAATACCGCAAAACAGGAAGTAACACGAAAATACAAGCAAGCAGTATGTAATGTGCATGTATGGTCATTTTTCCTATCCCAACACACAATATTTGATACTTTGAACATTCAAGTACACATATTTATTTCATCTCGATGTAACGAAAGCATTCCCCTCACCCCTCCTAGAAAAGCCAGTACTGGTGCCTTATATGGTATGGGGTATGGACACGACCTTCATGGGGTTCGAATCCAAAACCTCCAGACTGAGCCAGTAACGCCTAATTCACTACACTGCCACTCCCCTTCGATGATTAAAACTTTAGGCAAATGTTTGAAGTTCATGCAGGTTTTATAAAATGTTTAGAGAAAAGCACAAAACTGCCTTAACCCATTTAAGCATTCTGGCAAAAATAAAAACTTCACAGTAATATTCAGGTTAAAGTTTACCTTTACAGAATTTGATCCTTGATGGTATCTGAAATAGAACAGCTTTAGCAATTAGACTTCATTGGCAAAACCAGTTAGATTTATGTTCACATTAAATTTGAGTGCTGCTATGGGATTTGCAATCTCTACTGTAAGTGACTTCATTTCAAGAAAACGCATCTTGTGATGTCACTATTTGCAAGCAGGAAACAATATTCACTCCATATGGTCACTTCTTTTTCATATGGGGCAAATGTTGCTTACTGTCAGTACATGGTGACGTCACATGTGACGTTTTCTGGAAATGACGTCACTAAAAGAAGAGGTTGGAAATCATCATTTTGTCGCAAACTCAAGTAGTCGCGAAATTGTCACTAAAGATGAAAACCTGAAAGTTTCTAGCTGTTGTTATTGTCTATTGACATTTTGCTCTAAGTACCAGTATATGGCGATAAGACTTATTAACTACTGTTGTGAACTAGAAATAAGTTGAACCCGCTTTTAAGAATCTAAGAAACCAGTAATCTCCTTAACCATTTTATATTTTTATAATAATGATTATAAAAATATTTTGCTATTTAATACTAGCGATTTTCGCGGGGTCATTAGAAACACGAACATTTATAGTCGCGAAATAGTCTATGAACGGAAAAACTTGAAAATAGTATTGTCATCGCAAACATTTCAAGTTTTGCAATACATGCAATTAAATTTCAAACAAAACAATAATCGATAGAGAAAGTCAAAGTAAGTTTTACCCAGTGTGATAATTGTATGGTCTACTGGTGCTGTTATTTGCTACGTTCTGGTAACCAGCTGGGGAATATTGACCTGAAAAATTAATATGTTTACAGTGGGTGAATGCGAAACTAGCCTGTCTGCTTCCACATTTATATGCAGAACAAATAATTTGCTGATATAAAACAATGATTATATTAATGAAATTCATGATACAAAAATAATTGAAATAAGCAAGTTCTTACCTTTGTTTTCAAACATAATTGGACCTCTTCTGAAATAATCAAAATATTATGCCAGTAAGTATGACACACTTATAAACTACAGAGAAACATTTGATAGAGCTTCAACATATAAGAAACAAGTTCATTTTATCATGATATCTATCGGCCCCTCAAATTTGTATAAAATGTCTTAAACAACTCAGGAATTAAATTTAAAAATAACAGAGCACAAGAATTTTCTTCTTTACAAGGTATTAAACTGAAAAAATGGTCGAACTATGATGTAAGAATTTATTTTCAATAGTCCAAGGATGAAATGAATACAGTTTCAACTGTATTTAATTCATCCTTGGATTAAACAAATCTGTATTTGTTTTGGTAACTGAAGTGCCCTGAAGTACTCACATTTTCGTCTCGTATCTCTGAAAACAATGAGAAATATCATGAAGTTACTGAAAACTTATTTTCTACCAATTCTTTTGAAATGCAATAACGCAAGGCATGTACATCTAGACCAGTCAGCTGACATACACACAACAATATACCACGTCTTCTTCAACAGGGTACATAATACGTACAATGAGTTACAATTTTACATCTTTCTCCTTACTGATATAATTTGGTGAAGCATTTACCTAAATCTATCTCAAGACCATAGTATTGCATTTCATATCCCACATTTAGCTCAAGGTTCCAGTGCTAGTCTGTTACCTGGGAATTTTGGCTCTGAGTCCTGGACCCATATTCACAAACGTTTTAAGACTGAATCTCAGACTTAGACTTTTAAATTGCAAAATAAATAAATTTACAAGCATTTCGTTTTCATTATATTTAAATGGATACATTTTTGCCTGAATATTTCTTGTTACTCACTCTACACTATTGCCATGTTTTATCAAAATATACTGTTTTACAATAACGTAGGAACAAAATGAAAATTTACCATTTTAAAGTCTAAGTCTGAGATTCAGTCTTAAAACGTTTGTGAATACGGACCCTGGGCTAGACAAGTCATGTTCTTCTGTGACATTTAGCAACAATCATTTATTCTCCTACTCTGAATCATGTGGAGTAGTTGTCAGCTTGCAGAAAGGTAAGTTAGTACTGGTTATTTAAATTCATTCCAGGAAAGCTGGTCAGCTAACACTGAAAACCTTATGTAGAGAGGGATTACTCCAAGTGATTTTAAGACATACATTCATATAATTGCACAATTCATTACCTTTTCACTCATAACTCTTCTTAAATAAATGCTTTCTTCCCTGAGTCTGGAATTTTCTCTGTAAATCAGAATTACTTCTCATTTGATTAAGTACCAAATAAATAACAGAACAATGTACATAATTTCTGACTGTTTCAGTCACAAATGTCATCCACAAAAAGGATTGGTTCAGTTTGTTCAAAGTCCACTAGAAACTTGGAGAGTAGCAACAAACAAATAAACAACCGTAGATCATTATCTTTTCACAGCAACTGTCTGCAGCAACTGGGTTGATTTTCCAAAATTCAATACAAATGTTCATGAATAATATGTCTAATTACAAGGGGTCAAAATAGCAGCTACACTCAAACACACATCCATTTTGTTGCAGCCTGAATTAATTAAAGACTAAGAAAACATGACATAATTGAAAAGGTAAAAATCAAGGAAATGCAAGGAAGTGATTGCAAATTCAGAGTGATTGACAGTATCTTAAGATGTGAGGTGTGCATGTAAACCAGTTATAGCATTATGAACTAACATATATACCTTCTAAGCTCTTCATAATGTTTCTTTAATTTTGAAACTTGTAATTCTTTCTGTTGTTCCAATATTTGGCCTTGATTGGCAACCTGCATAACAATGAAACCATACGACCAATTACCACCCAAGGCAGTTCAATGTGAACATAAATGGTTAGAATCGATGTTCACAAATTCCAAACTTCATAATGAATTAATTGCCAAGTCAAAACACAATGAAATGTTTAAATTAGAGGACTTTCCATGTTTGAAATTCATCGATTATCAGTTTTACACAAAATAATTCATATATATATATAGACAACCTGAGTAAAGCAGTTGGTCTCAAGAATGTGCATGAAGTGACTGCTATAGACAGCTGACCACTATATCCTGGTTGACATGAATAAGACACTTTAATAGATCAGATTTAGTAATATTTGTGAACATTTTCTTGTTCCATGTTAAACACTTAAAGAGAGATTTTACAAATTTTATTACATACATTCAATCAATTCTTGTAACATATTAATAGAAAGAACATACACATTTTTGAAGCCAACAAACAAATCGTCTTCTGTGTCTCTGCTGGAAATCTGTGGCCTAATCAATAAATACAAACCAGTTTTACCAGTACAAAGTTTACAGGCATAATTATGTATTACAATAAAAGTGAAGCCAGTTTCCAACTTTTTGCTAAGAAAGTTCTGTTTTCATTTGAATAAAAACAAGAGATGTTTGTAAAACATTATGCCCCCTGTGACCTTGACCTTTGACCATGTGACCCCAATCAATAGGGTTCCTCTGCTATCCAAGATGATTGTGTGGACCAAGTTGGAGGATGATAGGTCCAGGGGTTCTTGAGTTATTGATCGGAAATGAAAAGGTCCGTCAGACGGACAACCTACCGACATGTGCAAACCAATATGCCCTCTCTTCTTCGAAGGGGGGCATAAAAATCACCAGCAATTTAGTTCTTTTTGGTCAACAAGTATTATGCCTCAAGTTCACCATTCAAGTCATTATTTTATAGTAGTAGATTCAAATTGCTTAATGGTAAGAAAAGTCGATGTTTTCTTTCATATTCTGTATCATTTTGACATACAATTATTGGTTGCATTGAAATAAACGTATTGCGTTCCAGGGTTCCCCAAAGCAATGTCTCAATTCCCTGATTATTACAGCATTACATTTTACTAGCATTTACAAGTATTTCACCAACAAAGAAGTGTGACCATCATAGCTACCACTTTATAAGGCCTTCACCTCCAACTTATGTTGAGAAGTAGTCAATTGCCTTCGGAAGAGCATGTTTCATGTAGTACTGGTTGTTAACCCAAGAACAGTCTTTAGGTCAACTGACCACTGTAGAAAACTGAAACATATATGGCCCTAAATGTGCGCTTTAGTACATGCAATAGTTACCCACTCTTTGCTTTGGTAACTGAAGGAAAATTGTACTATCTCTTTGATAACTTGTCAATTTTTTGGAGAATTTCACCAACAGCAAAGCAAAGAGTGGGTTACTTGAATGCACTAACTGGGCGTGGAGCTGCACATGTTGGGCCATATCTAGACTGTTGTGAAACCATGTAAAATGCCGACACAAACAAACAAACATACCATTATTAGTTGTTTCATCACATTATCAATTTGTTTCATCAGAAATAAAGGATCCGTCATGTAAGTATCGTAAGGAGGTTTGAGCTAGAGAAGAAAAAACAATAAGTTAAAAACAAGAAATATCTTGAAAAAAGATGGTCGGCGCAATTTGAAGGCTAAGATTTGTTGTGCAACATAAAAATTGTCGAGATGTTACGATTGCTGGTCACTCCAGATCCAAATTGATTTCATATATGCACCTAATTCAGTGGATTTCGGTATAGTAAGGTACCACTTATCGACAGTTTAACCAACGTTGTTAGGTTGAAGATTTGATTGAACTACACAACATTGATATACAAACTGCAAAGCTATGTTAGTACGGCCGGGCCAAAAAAATGTCATCCAAATATCCATACATAATCCATTTTACAGCTTGTGCATTAAGTAATTCAGTGAGGTTATATTGTGTAACATTTTTCTTCTTAATACAAAGAGATTTTTAAGCCAAAATATCATAGAAGAGTCAATACTTAATTGCTAATGCTTATACTGACAATTCCCTGACAGATTGTTCCCAATAAGGTGTAACAAACCATATCTTCCGTCTGTAGACCATTAATGTTCTTGTGAGATAACAAAATGAGGTATGACAGGAAAACATACCTTTCGACATCATGACGTTAATGTAAAAAAACAGAATTTTAAAACTATGTCTGCTGTGCAAACAAGTTACTAAAGGTTAAATACGTTAATTATATTATGATGCCATATTTAATTTATTTCTACATAACAACTCATACATAATCCGTTGTTATTGTTTAAAATTTGACTTTTGATAATATTCTCCTCAACAGATCTTATTAATAGCTGACATATGTTAATTTACTCAAGCTTTTCAGGTATCATACTTATTTTCATATGTTATGATTATATCAATTTCAATCAAGCCAAATTCTTCATTGCATGTTTTACAATCTTTCTTTGGCATGTTAAGTATTCACAAATTGCAACTTTAGCATAATTGTTCCTGATTGTTTAATTATAAAGAGTTGACAGTCACTTCTTTCGATAAATTAATATCGACTCAATTTGACAATATGTCTTGATTAAGATCAGTCATGGAAATTTTTAGTAACAGAATACATGTAATACTAAGTAAAAAGTATAGTTGGAAATATGAATATTACTCTGGAAGAATTTGTGTAAAAATAACTAAAAGAATACATTTGTACATTGTAAACTATGTGGAATAGATATAAATGCTGTGAAATAAATTTAATGGAAATAAAATGTCTCAAAAGACTTAGAACTTTGTGTTCATTTTACATAAGAAACAGCAGTGGTAACTATAAAAATTGCACCATCTGGCAAATGGCTCACATTTCCAACTACCACAGATGTCCATAACACATCTTGATATTTAGATTATAACAATTGTTAAGGTATGTTACATTATCAGGGTGGCACTTGAAACTTTTCAACAATTTTCGAGTTTCATGTCACAGTATGAAAATTTCATTTTAAATATTGAAAACGGTGGTATTTATAGTTCATTGCTAGTACATTAAATATTAAGTTGTTCTCAAAATGTTGTTAGCTTTAAAATGTATTTTATCCATCGTATAAATAAGTTGCATTATATCCTAAGCGGATGAATGATTTTTTTTCTCATAAATTATGTTTCTATTTATATATTTCTCAATTGAGATGATAGAAAACAAGTGTAACATACATCGAACATTCAGTTATTTGAATAAGTTCGCTAGAGCATATAACACGATGCAATGATATATCTGCATGCATTCTTTATTTCGATTTTTGTCACGAGAAATGTTCCTGCATTCAGTAATTTGAATATGAACCACAATTGACACCTCTCATTTAATAAAAAAATTGTATAAAAATATTGAATATATCTTAAACTTGAGATTTTGACCTAAATAAATGAAGAAAATACAGCAATTAGCTTGCACAAAATAATTATGCTATGCGGAAAATGATTAAATATTATTAATAATTAGATATTATATTTTTTTAATTCTTTGTTCAGATTTTGATAATTTCACTGAATATGGTACAAATGTCAATTTCAAGTAAATCTTTCAATGAATGTTGAAATGATTACTTAAGTATGGGTACCTCGCAACGTTACCATCTATAAAACCTGACAAGCTATACATGTGGTGCAGTGTATTTTCAAAATGCCATACTTGAAAACTAAGCAACACAGTTTTGTTCAAAAGGTTTTACATAGAGAAAAAATAATTAGATAAGATTCTTAGGTAAAATATAGAATTTGGATTTTTGTGCTAAATAGGCCTCTTTCTTTGCTCACAGCCTAATATATTCTGTAATTGACATTAGTGAAGTCTAGGTACGTAAGTACAATTTTACCAAGGTTACATAGGCATACAGAGTGACAATTTATACATTAAAATATCAAGGTATGAAATCGTTGAACAAATGAACAACTTGTTCAGTACTAGAGATATTGATAAGGTCATTTCTTAATATGGCAGTCATGAACATAAAGCAGTCAAAGCTTTTTCTGAACAGCCATGAAGTCAGATTGAAATTCATAATACACAATTTACAAGGAGCCTAAATTGGCTAAGCTAAATCAGTCTAGATTCATTTTGACATTTTGATTATTGTATTAAAAAAAAAGAAATAACATCATGAAAATAACATTGCACTCAGTCTCTTAACATGTGGTGAGTATTACCTTAGAAGTAAGTTGAATACTGGTTGGATTTTCTGTTTCACAAAGTAAACATCTGTTCAGCCATCCTGCAAATATGAGCATGATTCTTATTAATCCAGATGTACATGCAGGCTGATATAACTGAATATTGTAGCTGAAACAACATATAGAGGCATATCACACTATCAATGAGACATGATACAAACGAGGAGAGTTTTGCAACTGTGTTTTATTGTAACTGGAAACACTGAATTGTTTAATTAAATGGAATGTACTAAATGTAAAAGAACCTGTAGTTTTGACAAAATCCATTCAGTGGTATAGGAGGAGCTGTTGTTTAAAGAAATGTTGACAGACGATGCACAACGACGGACGACGGACATCCAATGATCCTAAAAGGTCACCTTGAGCACTAAATTCCGCACTTGCTAAGCAAAAGATAATATGTAGTGTGGTACTGTACTCAGACATTAAGGCAACACACAAATTTGATTAATAGTTGTCAATTTAGAGAAACACTCGGATTCCATTAAATGGTTTAATTTTCTCAATAGATAGATCTTGGCTATGTCATTCAATCAGGCCTTAGTAACTAGGTTTTTTTTCTGGTTGTCCTCACCACCCTCACTTTTTACTTCCCTACCAAATTTTTTCTTGGCTTCGAAAAATGTTTCCAAAAAAAGGCTGCATTTATGGTCATTATTTCATAAAAGATGCAAACATTGTACCGGAGTATAGAAGATATCAATAAAATCTATTGGGAAATAAACCTAGGAACATTAATCTTATTGCTTACTTAGCTGCGTAAGATTTTAGTTAATCATTGACTTTCAACTAATATTTTTTAGCCAGAAATCAGAAACAAACATATTTTATTTCAAGCCTTATGCATATCAAAATGTCTTCAAAAAGTTCTGTCAAATACTAACCTTTGTCTTTACAAACCTCACAATATATGTGACCACAGTTAGTAAGGAAAAAACCCCTTCCATCTCCTGGTTGCTTGAAGCAGGTATTACAATGTAACCAGTCTCCCATTGCCTCACTGTAAAAAAGGATTAAAATATAAGAAATGCTGGTACTTATGTACTTTCTTTCTTACAACATAGCAGTAATACTGTCAGCATTATATCTAAGCATGTACAGAGCTAGCACATCTAGAAAGAAGAGAATTGGAGCACATTAGATTGGCAATGTTATTACGTACTAGACTGGGAACATGTGTTAGAGCAAAAATCAGTTGAGACTTCTTCATTTCACATTCTAAGAATGTAAAATCATGAATCATTGAATTGTTAAAAAAAGTTGACTGGTTCCGAGCACAGCTCAAATCAAATCCCCCCATGTAACCAATGAACCATGTGACCCATGAATGTCACATGACCGTTAAAAGATGGCAAAATAAGAAATGTTCCAACTATTGATTTCATTGAAGTTGCAAATCAAAATAAGACTCGAGTCCTTATAATAAATACTTGTAAATTGTTTGCAATATCATCCATCTGATTTTTCTTTTCTACATCGCAACGGACAACACCAAAACTAGCTTAGACTATGACATAATTTCAAACCTCAATGCATATTTTACACCAATTGATGCACTTACAATTATCACTATTTGTTCACCAAATTTTACTAGCAGCATATAAAGTTCACCAAAACAATAAAATCCTTCCAGAACACTCAACAGAAGGAATTTGCTGGTGGTGGCAGTGGTCACTTAGATAAATACCAAGGGAAGTAACTGTTACAATGAGTTCATAAATTGTCAATGTCACAATATATGGTGGCATACCAGTATTTCTGCCACCAGTTAAATTATATGGTTATCACGTTAAAGAAACTAGTTAACTACTTAAAAAACTAGAAAATTATGTGGCTAACTAGATAAGTATTGTGATAATTTTTTATACTAGATAGGTATCTCAACACAAAAAATTGTCAGATACTGATAGTGCCCACAACTGCCACCACTCATTGACTTAATCCTAGGTTTTCAGAATTTTAGATAAGTGTTAAGTGGTTAACACGATAAATATCTAGTAAACTATCAATCAAAATGTGGTTAGTCCAAACAACCATGATAGATCCTTCATGTTTGCCTTCATTATTCAATATTTGTTTTTTAACTTTCATATATTACCTTCATTGTCAAGCATTGGACAGAAAACGTAAAATAACATAAAAAATGTAGGTAAAACTTGAAGAATACAACTGCTTGGAGTTCTATTTGTAGGACTAGAAATGCGCTAGGAATATTTTTGTTTCAATTGAATTCAGTTTTCACGCAGGATCCCAACACGGCAACAGTTATTCCCCTTGCGGCTATGGCATGTTTGGGCAAACTTGAAGAGTCATGATACTTTACTCTAAACCCTGACTGTCGTGCAAAAAACGTCAAAACCCGCGTTTGCTTTATGCAATGCCAAATATCAATAAAATGTGAGTTACATATAATATGCAGAGCAGTTCTGTGTACTCAATACGGTCATGTCTCTCTCATTTCGTCTGCATCGCAATACTGGATCCGAGGAGTTCCGAATACGATACCGGACGGTAATTTCGGACTTTAGCCTAACCACACCTTTTGGAACATCTCGGTTAATTCCATGTATATGTCCAAGATATTGCGGTTATCGACGATAGGATATTTTGGTCTTAGATAAAAGTATCGCTACACCGCCAAAACAATTTTGCCAAAATGGCACCTGTCGATCCAGCAACGGCTTATTTGCTATCCGCGGTTGTTATAATAGGCTTGCTAGCTGCAATTTCTGTATTTTGTGGACAGAAAAAAGGTATTTAATCCACTCATAAAACAGATTGTGATTGGTATCCAATCGTTAACCGCAAACATACAGTCCATATGTGGCAGTTACTACAGTTGATCATTATTTTGCAACGTTGTGCAACATCAGTACAACAAGTATGTTTGGTCAGATAAACAGATAATATACATGTCTTGGCATAGTTCTAACTAGTTTTTAGAAAACAGGAGTGCTTAGAAATGTTACTGTGGCATGTAGGATCACAGACTGACAGAGCAGAAGTAGGAATTCTGGACTCCTCATTTTGTTGATTTGCCTAGACCTGCCTAACGTTCAGTTATGGCTGACAGTCGCAAACGTTTTGTATTGTATCCCTGGCCCACTGAATCACATTGCCTGCACACGGGGAACCAAATCACAAAACGTAACGAAACGATTGCCTCAAATACCTTTACTGAACGCAGGGCAGGTCCTTGTATCCCGCAGGTATTAAGATATTTAACGTTTGTCTTTTCACCTTTGATACTTATCATCTGTTGTCAGTGTTTTCCATTTATTGTCGAACGTCTATATACTTGTGAACCTTTCTAATTCAGTTTATCAATTATCAATATTGTCAACTTTCGCTTTGACATTTTGTAATTTCCATACCTCTAAATTGGGAGGGAAAGGCAACAGGTAAAAAAGTCAAAACGCCGTCCTGAAAGTCTCCAAATAAGGTGTTCCTGTATGTTCTGGCTTACCATCCATGTGACTTTTAATAAGAACTGCATTACGGCTAAAGTTATTAACATGAACTGAATGTTAAACTTACATCAAATTTAGTTGGTGGTGGTGGAATAAAATTGACACTAAAATTACATTAACCATTTTATAACGCATATATAAATACTGTCTTGAGATACGATCAATACTGCTGCAGTTTTGAGTAAATATCATTATTATGCTAATTGTTATGATGGCTGAATGAGAAAATATTAGGATCAAAGTTTGTATACCTGTGTTTTAGTAAATTATTTGTATTACTTTACGTCATAATATTGTATTTGACACCTATATATTTGATTGTTTTATAAGGAAAGAAGGACGACGATGAAGCTAGACCTGCTCAAGCTGCTGGTGGACCTAGACCTCGTGCAAGAGAGGGACCACCTGGGGCTCGCCCTGTGCGTCGACGTGGAAACCGAATGCAAATAAGGGATGATGACTCAGGTATTTGAAATATCAAAACCAAAAGCTCATTGAATTCATTTATGCATACTTCTGTAAGTTTTGTCTTCATGAGTTTAGTGATAGAAGTAAAGCATTTCCTGTTTCATCATACTTGGCTATTTATTACCAAAATACCATTCTAAAATATTACCTAGGAAAATGAAGCTCAAACTAAGTGGATCGATGATGGTGCAGTGTCCGGGTTGTGGTAAAGATTTAACAAGAAGTATGAAATGTCTCATCAAAGCAGAATATAATTTGCATTGGTGATAATAAATTTTACATTTTCTTTATATTAATCTATTATTAATAGTAATACTTATGATAACCCAGGATTGCTATCTTCTGCGCATTGTGTAACAACTGAACTATCATTGCACTGTCATAAAATAGATCAGGCCTTTTTCTATCCATTTTGGGAAAAAGATCCTAGATGGGTTGGGAAAATTTGCGTCGTAAAATTTGCCAATCTGGGCAAACTTTAATTGCTTTAACTCCAATTTTGGGAATCTTCATAGTTAAAAGAGTAGGCTTTTTATATCTAAATTTTATTTAAACAAGCATTCTGATCTACATTTCTTATATCCACTGTCAAAAAGACATAAAGTGTCCACAAACATTTATGACACAAGGGACAATAATGGCCACAATTATTCAAAGAGCTTCAAGATATAACAGGTTGCTCCAGTTGATGATTATTTGTAGGTGCTTCTGATTAGGGAGAAACTATATATTTGGCTTTGGGAATGGGTCAGATAGTCCGACCTGTGGGAACTATAGAAAAAGGCCTGTAGCTGGTCACAAGACTGGTTTTTGTTCTACTATATTAATATAATATACTAACAAATGAATACCAGCCATCTGAATACTTATGTTTGCTTCATGTTGATATCATCATTTGTAGATAAAATGAATTTGTAAATATAGATTGTCAATGCAGATTATTTTTGCAAATGGTATCTCAAGTGGTCATATATATGCATTGTATGAACTGATATATTTTATGAAACTGGAAATATGTTATTTCATTCTACAGATGAGGATAATCCACCACCTCCTGCTGATGAAGATGACATGTTAGAGGATGAATTTGGAGAATCAGGAAAAATTGGGGCCAAGAAATTGAGGAAACTGCAAGATAAGGCTGAAAAAAAGAGACAGAGAGAGGTAAAATAGTGCTCAAAGAATTTTATGTGTTGATTGGTACCGGTACTTCAGTTTGATTGAAAAGAATGAGTGCCTTTAATCAAGGTTTAATGAACATTAAATCCCTGTGTTAGAATTATCATGACATGACCTAAATGTTTGTCATTTGGGCCCCCTTGACTGCTTACGGATAATGTTTGCAATGTACAAACATGTACACTAAGGATCAACTGATCTGGATTAAGTTGATTCGTAACAAAACATAAAATACGAAAAAATCATCTAATTGACATTGTGAAACATACAAAACTTCACTGTGTTGTTGAGAAATTAATTTATTATACTCAAATCAGGATCATTTTCCAGAATCGGTTTAAACTTCTTGATTACTATCTTTTTCTTAATAAACATGAAATATGAATTTAATGTTTGAAAAATTTGCAAAATGTTCATATCTGGCACATTATGTAAAAAGATTAAGCTTTGCTTAACAATTTGTTGGAGAGAAACTATATTTTGATCTTGATCCCGATCCTGAAAATTGATAATTGGTGTACAAGGGACCTGGAGTCTCCATTGGATATTGCCATTATAAATGTATAAAGGTACTGTTTGTAGTCGATTCTAATTCGACCTCTCCATGACAGATTGAACTTCAAGAACGAGAAGAGAGAAAAGAAAGAGACAAGAAGTTAGAAGCTCAACGAAGGAAGGAAGAATCAATAGAAAAGGCTGAGGAAGAACAAAGGGTAACATTGATTGTTTCCTGTCTTTTAATCGGGATGTCAATATTCGGTTATTTTGCTAACCGGTTAACTGTTTAATCTTCAGAACGGTTCACCGAACATGACATTACGTATTTCGTATTTTGTTGTGTGTAGGTTACTATGATATTGGTAAACTGGACCTATAATCTGACGTTTGTACTAGTTTGGATAGTGTTTTATATCTGCTAAGTACTAAACATAAATAATTTCTATTATCTTTAATAAAACATCATTTTATTATTTTAAACATTATAAGATTATAAATAGATTTTTTTTAAATCACATTTAATTTAACAGACAGTTACAATCTACTCAAATACAACAAAAACACGAAGTTCAGTACAAAAACAACATCATTTATCTGTCTATTTAAATATGCCTAAATTCTCCAGAATTTCCAAAATGAAAAATAAATGTTTTCATAAAAAATAAATGATTAACCGGTTAGTGATTTTACTAAACGATAACTGCATGTTCGAAGGGTTAATCGTTTACATCCCTAGGTTTTAGTCTGTAAAATAAATGCTTAGAGATTTTATTAAATTCAGAAATAAATGCTTTCTTATAGTGTACGTAAGCATGTATTTAGGCATTTCTTTTGGAGTATGTTGAAGGCACTGGAGTAAACTTGGATGGTGTTAATAAATTTTGACTGACAGTAACTTCAGAATATTGCAAAATATGTATTGAACTATAATATCTGGTATTTTATCTCAAAGTCATCTCATTGCATCATTCAATCAAGTATGTCTGTCGGTATTCTTTTGTATGTGTGGTTGTTAGTGGGAACTGTTTATTTTGTGGTTAATAGTATATGAAAACATATCTTCAATACCAATGAATATACAATGTGTCTTAAATGACCGACAGACAAACAAAATATTGGAACCAAAAATTTAGATGCTTTGTCCAAAATTTATTTCATCCTCGTTTTTTTTCTGTCTGAATGCATTTTGTCAAACACATTTGGTTAACTGTGAGATAATAATTGACAATTTCAGGCAGAAGAGGAGAAAATACGCAAGGAAGAACAAGAAAAAAAAGATCATGAAGAATACTTGAAAATGAAGGAGATGTTTTCTGTGGACGAGGAAGGTGAAACTGATCAAACTGCGGATCTATCGGTATGTATTCATGACTCTGTGTTGGATCTATCGGTATGTATACATGACTCTGTGTTGGATCTATCGGTATGTATACATGACTCTGTGTTGGATCTATCGGTATGTATACATGACTCTGTGTTGGATCTATTGGTATGTATACATGACTCTGTGTTGGATCTATCGGTATGTATACATGACTCTGTGTTGGATCTATCGGTATGTATACATGACTCTGTGTTGGATCTATCGGTATGTATACATGACTCTGTGTTGGATCTATCGGTATGTATACATGACTCTGTGTTGGATCTATCGGTATGTATACATGACTCTGTGTTGGATCTATCGGTATGTATACATGACTCTGTGTTGGATCTATCGGTATGTATACATGACTCTGTGTTGGATCTATCGGTATGTATACATGACTCTGTGTTGGATCTATCGGTATGTATACATGACTGTGATGGATCTATCGGTATGTATACATGACTCTGTGTTGGATCTATCGGTATGTATACATGACTCTGTGATGGATCTATCGGTATGTATACATGACTCTGTGTTGGATCTATCGGTATGTATACATGACTCTCTGTTCAACGAAAATTGACCAAAAGAATGGAAATTGGTGTGCTGTCTAAAACTTTGTCGTACTTATCAAATGTGTTTGAGAAAAAAAGATAACTGAAGATTTTTCATTTTTTTTTTTTTTTTGAAAGACACATACTTTGTAATAATAAGGAAGCAAGATGGTCGATCGAATTATAAGTATTTAAAAGATGTAACTAAAAGTGAAATCATGAACTGCAAGCATGTAAATGGCACTTTAGTAAATGATACTTGAAATATCGATGTATCATTGACATATCTCTTCTGATATATCGAAATCGTCAATATGCATTTTGTCAAATCAATGACATACATTGAGTTTCAGAAGCCTGGATAGTCAAGGATTTTTCTATTTACACAACCAGTTTAGTGCAGCTACTCTCAAGTTTGATTTGCTTATAAATTTTTTACCGGAATATTATAAAATTTGCAGAGCTGTTCTATTATAGTCAATTTCATGAAAACAGTTACGCAGTACAGCAGGTTGTCACCTCACACTTCATGCATTGAGCAGTTTGGTGAAATTTCTTATTGTTACCAGGCCAATAATAAAATATTGTTTGTTTCCCCTCCCACGACCGACCGTTGAAAATTACCCCTACCGTAAATATTTTATTGAGGTTAGCAAAAAATTTCGCTAAAATTGCTGGGTACAAATATTCCCGCAGTAGTACCAGTACAATAGCTATTGGGTACGAAAAACTGAAATCGCAGGTACCAGTTGAGTAGCCACATCATCAATAAATCTATGAAGCAGAAATAAATAGATTTTAGCAACAAGTATCATATTTTTACTTGCCCTAATGAAGATATATCTATTAAGATGTAAATCTATACAGAACACATATTAAACTTGTGAAAAAAAAATTATGAAAAAAATATCTGTCTACCTACCTACCCTACCCTGGTGGGCTAGGGTCATGGGAGGGGAAACAAACATATTTTTAATGACAGCCCCAGTTGTTCCATTCATTATATCAGATGATACAGGAACCTTTATTGAGCTTTAATGTTCTCTTTTCTTCTTATATCTGAAAATTACATGCTTTTTAGAACAGCAATGCTTTAAATTGTGAATTGCTAGGTTAAATAAATTACAGTCGAACCTCTTTCATTCCAATTCATTGTGTCTGAAATTTCATTTCGAATAATGCATGGGTTCGATTAGCCCCATTTCAATGTGACGTGCATAAGAAGAGACATTGGGACCTGGTAGCCATTTCAAATGAAACGGAGTATTCTGATAGAAGTTTGTAGAATAAACGAGGTCTGACTGTATACTGTAAGAATCACTTGAAAGCAGTTGCTTGATTAATTATTATGCATGAAAACATCTGGCCAGCTAATTGGGATCAGTGACATTTATGAACGTTTTTTTATTTTTGCAGTCTCAGTCATTATTGCAAGAATTTATCAACTATATTAAGGTAAGACCTTTGTGCTTTGACACCATTTACAGTAAAACTTCACTTAAAGACTGCCTCAATAATACCACCTTAAAATTGAGAACAGTTCTAAGATCCTAAGGGTGGTCTTATTATTGAGGTTTTTCTATTGTTAATTTTGGTACATACCTGTGCAAGAATAATAACATTAATATTCTCATGGTAAACATTTACATAGGCAATCTTACTATTAACTTGATTATGGAATTAAAAAGTTTGACAAACGTCTGGTTCTGGATATCACAAGGTAGGGGTGACACTAAAGTTCACTGATATTTTTTGATTATCAGTATCAGGAGAATTATGGAACAAACATTTGCATACAATACTAATTGATCACATATTTGTTATATCATTAAAGTCATTACCATATTTTGTTTCTTCCAGGAAATGAAAGTTGTAATGCTGGAGGATTTAGCTGCTCATTTTCATTTAAAAACACAGGTAGGGGAAGCATTGGTACACTAGTATAGTTATATGGGTTCAATTTGACCCTGTAGTGACCCTTTGACCCCAGGAATTTTCAAAAGCCACATTTTGACCCTAAGGATTCTGGTTGAAGGGTCAATTTCTCTCTAAATTATCAAGGGGTTTGTAACAATTTTTACTTTCAAGCTATACAGCTTGTATATATATATATATAACAGTATACAAACACAATCGATGTAAAATAAATAAGTTTAAACTAAACTAAACACAAAGTGAAAGTGAAAGTAAAAAATTGTTACAGACCCCTTTATAAATTATAGGTTTTTTTGTGTATAAAATAGTAAGATCCAGTAAATATTATTAAAATGAGCCTCAAGGTTCAGCGCCTTGTGGAGCCCCTACTCGAGAGATTAAATTGATAGTAAATTGTTATACTGCTGTTGAAGAGAGTTTGTTGCTCGTAAGGTGTCCTCTATGGGGAGGTTGTGTTTTCAGTTTAAAGATTGTGTATTTGATTGATACCTTGTTCGAAAGCCAAGAATGTCATTGTAATTGTGTTATATCTCTGCCATTTCTAGAATGACAAAGGGACATAAAGTGTTCCCCTGTCTGGCCATGCGTTTGTCTGTCCACTGTGCGAAAACCTACATTTTTTGTAGGAGTTATGGCCCTTTTCAAACTTAAAAATCGGTTTCCGATCAATAACGCTTGATAAACTGATAGCAACGGTATCCAGTAAGTTGTCTGAGAAATAACTTCAGATAACCAGTCATATTACTCGAGTCACTCAGGAGTAATCAACCTTTAATTATAGAAATTACCTAAAATAGGTTCTGTCCAATCAATAACTTTAGAAGCATGTGTCCACTTGTCACCAAATTTGGTCAGAATGTGTATGGGCATGATACTTGGACAAGTTTGATAACCAGCCATATCACTGTAGTCACTTATATTACAGTTATCTCCCTTTAATTATAGAAACTACCTAAAATTTGTCTTATATAATCCTTTTTACACTGATTTTTTTTCACACTCCTGTGACATT
This sequence comes from Mactromeris polynyma, assembly GCA_032209605.1. Taxonomy (NCBI): domain Eukaryota; kingdom Metazoa; phylum Mollusca; class Bivalvia; order Venerida; family Mactridae; genus Mactromeris; species Mactromeris polynyma. The sequence goes on from JASFXZ010000012.1 coordinate 10,921,319, forward strand.
AACGTGGAAGGGGCATATTTTGCGATAGTCAGCACTCTTGTTTAATTGGTATTTGTTTTATTATTCCAGGATTGTATAGACAGAATACAAGAACTTCAATTTGACGGGACTTTAACTGGTGTTGTAGATGATAGAGGAAAGTTTATATATATTACTACTGAAGAACTAGAATCAGTTGCCAAGTTTATCAAACAGCATGGACGTGTGTCTATATCAGAATTAGCTGAATCTAGTAACAGACTGATAAATTTAAATCCTGACAATGCTGAAGTACACAAAAAGCTTGTCGTTGGCGATAATGAAGGTGAAATAATAGAAGCATGCTAGTGTTTGAAAAAATCAAAATCTGTTTGAAATGTATGCAATACTTAAAGATGGTTACGTTTATATACAATATGTAAACAAGTGAATTAGGTATTGTCAAGTTATCATGAAAAATAATTTGTTTTTGAGGGAAAGTCAGTATTCTATAAAATAAATGTTACTGATTTTCTTTCTTGGTCTAGACAGTCACGGCTAAAAAATTTGAATAATTAGTGTGTGAAAACTGCTATTGTTGCAGAACAAGATAAAGTCAAAGCAGTTTAGTGTTAATTCAGTTAGATACTGTTGAACTGCTCAGTTTCAATGTTCTACGTATATTCTAAGGAAATATTGTTTTTTTCTGACTTATGTCATTAAAGTGTTTATCACAATGTTATGCGAGTTCTACTTTTTTGGATTTGCATATCACACATATCACTCGATCTAGTGCATCAAGAAGAAGTATGATAGATAAAACTGACATCACAATTCATGTACAGTAAAACCTTGATAATAAGAACACCCTTGAGACCATTGAAAACTGGTCTTATTGAGGTGGTCTTAATATTGAGGCTAAATAAAGAGATAAAACAGTGAAAAAATGGACTTGAAATTGTGTTCTTTATTTCAAGGTGGTCTTATTATTCAGGTGGTCTTTAGGTGAGGTTTTATGACCCACTATGAATTTTCAGTTGTATTAAATCTGCGTCTACTTACAACAAATACAGAGCTACCACCAGGGCTGGTGATTGTAACGGACTCTTGCGCTCGGCACTCAAATAACAAAATGTAAACGTGCGAGTCTGATTGTTACTGAGTGTGATAAATTTATGATAATGTTAAATGAGTGCTGAATATTTTTGGTGGCCTATTTTCTTAGAGATTGGAGTGTAGAATGAGATCTTTGTGTAATTGCTAAGTCTGAGTGTGGAGTGTGGCTCTCGAACCCAATAATTACTCCCATATTTCATAATGCCCATAAAAGCTCAAAGGAAATGGACCGAAAAGAATAATCGGCATCTTTTGACATTTCCATGCATTTTCCACAATCAAATAGTCAATATCGGGCTATTATGAGTTAATTTTGTGATTTGAGTGCTGTTCTGTTATAAACCTTTTTTAAGCGTACTAAGAGTGCTCTGACGTTCTCATAATTTATATTAAAGTTACGACAAATTATACGATAATCAAAGTTAAGATAACGTTCATGAAGCGCATTTTCGTAGATACGTTAACGTAAGACAGAAGTGAAGATAAGATACGTCGTAAGATCGTTGATGAAACGGGGCCCTGGTGATCCTACTCCGTAGACATGTGACCTGATACTACACCCAGTCTCATTATCCTGGTACCAAGTCGACTCGTTCTAGTACACATGTACTACCATTATAATACTGAGCATAGGCAAGAACGCTACTGCAATTGTAGTGACTTGTGTAAGTCACAGCTGGGGTTCCAACCCTTCACACTCTTCCAATAGGCCAAATGGCCAGTGTTTAATCACAATACACACCAGACCCTGAGTTCACGAAGTGTCGTAAAGGTAGGTAGCCATTTTTCTATCAAAATATGCAGAGTATTAATTTTGAGCAAATAGCATGTTAATACTGCATCAGAACTTTTCTTAAAATTTCTAGAGCAACAAAACCTTCGGACTCGTGAATTTTAGGTTTTTGGAAACATTAAGCTAACTGACAAATGCAGTTTTGTAGAGTACATCAGTAAAAGAAATTTACCACAGATTTTCTAATATATACGACTAAGCATATTTTGACAAAAATCAAAAAAAAAATTTCTACCTTTAAATGAGGTCTGTCTCAAACTCATAATATCAAGGACTCTTTTTGAGTTACAGATGATATCGCCTATCAAAAGAATTGGTATGTATTCTAGGATTAGTCATAGTAGCACATCTATCAATGTCGAGACAGATTGTTGCATAATTTTCATTACATGAGTAACGAAATATTAGTTATAAGAAAAAAAGTGTGGTGTAGCATGGATCAGCAATGATTAAGCAACAGGTAAACAGTACACCAAATCCTACACTTGTTTTAAGTGATCTATGATTTTGTCAATATTAAATACTTCCATTAATATCACCCAACTTTTTCTTGAAATAGTTATGCTCTGGATTGGTATACAGTAAAACCTCAAAGGCTACCTCAATAATAAGACCACCTCTAAATTAACAACACCATTTTCAAGTCAATTTTCACGTTTCGGTCTTTGTTCAACCTCCAATATGAAGACAAGTTATGGTATGGTCCGAATGGTGGTCACATAAGTCAGGTTTTACTGTAAATATGTTATTTTTGCTCTATTCCTATGGTACAAGCAAAAATATACTGTTCACATCGTGATCAAATCGCAATGAAAACAAAGACAGGATTAAACATCTTACTGAACTTCAATGGATCTTAAATTAATTTTCAATAATTGTACTGCTGGTAAAACCCCATTTTTAGCGCATTATTGATTTCGTCTAAGGCAGGTGGATGTTTTCCATGTCCTGACAATCATGTATGTTTCTGATGCTATGCATAAACCTAACTTAAAGACCACCTCAATAATAAGACCACCTCAAAGTTAAGAACACTATTTTCAAGCCCATTTTAACTGTTTTGCTCTTTACTCAACCTCAATATTAAGAGTACTGCAAATAGAAGACCACTTTCAACGGTCCCAAGGATGGTCTTATTATTGAGGTTTTACTGTTGTGTTTTGCGATAATATGAAATTCTAGTGTTAAATTATAAACGTGTGGTGGGCAGACATGACAATAAAACAAATAGTTTGTCTCATTCCTGTTTTATGATTAACACACCATGAATAATTTCAACAAGATGAGAAGCAGCAAAACAACGTTGTTTAAACAGGATCTGGAAAACATGACAAACAAGTTATCCTATCCTTTGGAGTTTTTTATTCCCAAGGTGATGATTTAATACCATGTTTCAGTTTACATTTAATGCACGAAATGTTTAAGTTATTATATTGCAGTCACGTCTGTAACAAAATATAGGAAGATGTGGCTTTGTCTGTATGACGGGCCATCTCGTCCCCAGAGTTTCTATTTCTATTCAATATGTATATTTATCACATACCCGTGCATGTTTCTACTATGCAATAAATATCATATTGCACAGTGTGCACATAATAATTATGCAAATGAGCGGAAAAACCTAAATGAAATCCATACGCTGCTTATTTTACAATTAACAAAACGAGTAATAATAAAAAGTATCCATATCGCCTACGTTTAATGCATTATTTAAATAGGAATGTTCATGAACACTCGCGGCAGCAAACACAAAAAGAAATATGATAATATTTAACGTTAACATGCAAGTTATGACGAATCTACTAAGCATTTCTAGCAAAATTCCTCCAACCTACATTTCCAGTTCAGTTTCGCTTCATATCATTTTATTCAACTCGTTCAATAAATTCAATACTAAACAACACTCAATTCAATATCCTCTATGTAGGAGAGTTAAAGGGTGATAACTCTATCAGATATAAAGGGAGAGAACTCATGACAATCTCCTGTGATCTGTTCTACTTGAACAAGTGTATTTGTACATTTATTTGTATTTGTATAAAAAGGGAATACAAGCGCTTTCCCTCATATCGTATGAAACGAAGGGAGACAACTCCTCTCCTTTGACTTGATAATGTATAGTTCAAATATGTCAGGAGTTGTATCCCTTTATTATAAGAATTGGAATCATAATACCTGCAAGAACACCTTAAATAAATAAAATCATCCTTTAATGAATAAAGGATAAAGAGCAATATCATGAAGGGACTAATGTCCGCATGTGCAAAGTAATAAAGGGGCAAATGTCCGCATGTGCAAAGTAATAAAAGGGCAAATGTCCGCATGTGCAAAGTAATAAAGGGGCAAATGTCCGCATGTGCAAAGTAATAAAGGGGCAAATGTCCGCATGTGCAAAGTAATAAAGGGGCAAATGTCTGCATGTGCAAAGTAATAAAGGGGCAAATGTCCGCATGTGCAAAGTAATAAAGGGGCAAATGTCCGCATGTGCAAAGTAATAAAGGGGCAAATGTCCGCATGTGCAAAGTAATAAAGGGGCAAATGTCCGCATGTGCAAAGTAATAAAGGGGCAAATGTCCGCATGTGCAAAGTAATAAAGGGGCAAATGTCCGCATGTGCAAAGTAATAAAGGGGCAAATGTCCGCATGTGCAACATATCATAAAGGGGTAAATGTCCGCATGTGCAATATCATAAAGGGGCAAATGTCCGCATGTGCAATCTCATAAAGGGGCAAATGTCCGCATGTGCAAAATATCATAAAGGGGTAAATGTCCGCATGTGCAATATCATAAAGGGGCAAATGTCCGCATGTGCAATATCATAAAGGGGTAAATGTCCGTCTATGCAAAGGGGCTCAAGCTTAGGTGCTAATGTCCTAGGGGCTAATGTCCTACATTCTACGGAAGTTTATTCTATTTGTTGTTTGTCCGTCAATTAACGAGTACAGTATAACGAATGTAAGACATTAGCCCCTAGGCATTCACTTCCGTAATTATCTGACCAGATTAATCAATCATATCTGAATTTGATTTTCATCCGGGACATATAAACCGTTTATATGTCAGTGTTTTCTAAATATAGACCTACTTGAACTTAGCTGATTAAATTTGTATAAAAGTTCTGAAATGAGTAGACAAAGTTTTCTCTGAAAGAGAAAATTGATTTGATCAAAGACTGTCCAGGAAAATGTCAGAGGCAACATGCTGATACATATGACATTGGAAAGACTCAGGTGATTTAATCTGACCTCTGCTTCACAAACTATGTTTGTAGGACAAACTAAATGAAATGACAATTTGCTGAGGAAGCAGTTGTAAAATTTACAGTCGTTGGCTATGAAAATTGAAATTACCATGTTAAAATTACATATTTGAAGAACAGATACCACTCAAGCCAGTAATTTCAGTGATAGAACTGTCCTGTCTGTAACATTCACTGTTACATCAGTAAAACCTGACTTAAAGACCACCTCACTATTAAGAACGCAATTTTCAAGTCCATTTTCACTGTTTTGCTCTTAATTCAACCTCACTATTAAGACCACCTCACTATTAAGAACGCAGTTTTCAAGTCTATTTTCACTGTTTTGCTCTTTATTCAACCTCACTATTAAGACCACCTCACTATTAAGAACGCAGTTTTCAAGTCCATTTTCACTGTTTTGCTCTTTATTCAACCTCACTATTAAGACCACCTCACTATTAAGAACGCAATTTTCAAGTACATTTTCACTGTTTTGCTCTTTATTCAACCTCAATATGAAAACCACCTCACTATTAAGACCACACTTTTCAAGTCCATTTGCACTGTTTTGCTCTTTATTCAACCTCAATATTAAGACCACCTAACTGTTAAGACCACACTTTTCAAGTCTATTTGCACTGTTTTGCTCTTTATTCAACCTCAATATTAAGACCACCTCACTAAGAAGACCAGTGTTCATGGGTCACAATGGTGGTCTTATTATTGAGGTTTTACTGTACATCAATTCATGACTAAACGGGAATATACATTATGCATTATGAAAATTATGAAGACAATTAATTTCCGATCGAATTGATACCAATATTGTCTCTTCGACGGAATTTGAAGTATGTCCTATTGTTTAAGGTATTTATACAAGACGTCGAAGTGCTGTTCGAGCATTGTATTCACTCTGCAATTCAATAGATAATTCAACAATTGAAATTTCCCTTCTATTGTGTTCATTAAGTATTTAAGTGATCTATAAAGTAATTTGTCACATGCTCGTACGTATGCATACATGTACATTTATTTATTAAAATAAACTTATGTAAGTTTATCACCATTTACAATTCTATAATGACAAGATGGCGATAATACGTGAAACAGGAGAAAAGCAGGTAAACATTACATTTACAAAACAAAGACATTTATAAAGCATTTCATATAAATCAATTTGTGCACATTTGGTCAGTGGCATTAATACAGTAAGTAGGTAACTAATCAATATTAAACAAGAACTATCTTGAAACAGGAGGCACGATATTCTACATGGCATGGTTGGGCGATTTTTGGTAGTGAGCTGATTGACCAAGATAATCGTCCGGACAAGTTTCATTATTTTAGGTTAGTCCGTTAGTTAAACATTGCAGTTTGTGTACCATGCGTGTCTTTATCCTTTCAGTATTTGTATTTGCGTTTATTTATCATCGACACCGGTTTCACACATGGGCGACGCCTCCGGAAGAATGTTGGTAATATTAGATTTTTGGAGGATAGTGCCTAATACAGGAGATGCCCCAGTTCCAGAAACACCTCTGGTTCTTTTACGTGCTCGATGTAAAGCATCATACACGGGACCTCGGTTTTTAAAATCTCATCCGAAAGACTGTAAGTACTGTCAGTGATGAAGCGGAGAATCGAACCTGCGCACCCCTGGAATACTAGTCGAGCGCGTTACCACTGGACTACGGATCCGCTTCAGTTTATATACTATACTATAAACAATAGTCGAGTTCTATTTCTTTGAGAGCGGCTGTAAACAAATTGTAATGTGGTCGGTCAGCCAATGAGAACATACTTTGGCTAATTTGACCAATAGGCGTTGAGCACACATTAATCGTATTTAAACGGATTTTGAATCGACAATAAACAGCGCAGATTATAACGGTATAATTTTGCATCGGGCGATAATCGTTCATACATGTAATTTGAAAATGTGTATAATTATGTGGGCTTCATTATATCAGTGAAATTGGGTGTCGAAAATGTCATAATCATGTGAGTTTTTGATAAAATTGACTATCCATCTCTCTGTCTGATCACAGCTCAGATGATCGTATTTCTCCTCCTATATCCAAGAGTTTAGATTGTTAATAATGAACAGTTTATTCCGAAATAATAGGCCTACTGAACAGTGCAAATATATACACTGACATCCAAAAGTTCCTTTACACTTCGACAAGTCCCATTGCAGTTAATGTTTATTCCATATTTGTGTCGTCACGTGCAATAAATTGAAATGCTTTTTGACATAGCAATAATTTTCTTTAGAAGAATTTATAAATTTGCACTGAAACAAATTATCTTATTTTTTGTGTAAGATCATTTACGCATACACATGTTGGTTTTGGATGATGGCCGATTGATGCTGCTGCTGAGATGTGCAAATTGTTAATTCTTAACTATCCATCATAGAAGTGGAATGAATAATTTTACTTCATGGTCATACATGTCTTATTTGAAAATCTGCATAAAAAAGTAATGAAATTCATAATATTCATTGTAAAGAAACTTTTGGAAGGCAGTGTATACATGTACAAAATAACGCAATATTATATACATTGGTCAATGGTATAATATGTTATATACGTACGTATCTTGAGGACGCCGTACAATGTATTTATTTTTGCAAATAAATAATCTCGTGCGCTCGACATATTATCTCGTTCACATCAAAAAGAAGACAGGCCATCTTCACGTGCTGCCCTCGATAAGAGGTAGGGTATTAAAACAGTTAATTCACAAAATTTGAATTTCGATATTTTTCTAATTACCCTTTTAATCTATGGACTGACAATTTATTCTACTGACCACACACTTTTACGGGATAAGAGAGTGAAAAGAGCAACCCCGTACATTCATATGTATTTCCACTTGAGATCAGGAATTATCGTGACAGTTCATCAATATAGATTGACGATAAAATATTAGGAAATAGCAGTTCAAGTTTATCTCCACTTTTAATCTTAACCAATTAGTTTGTCTACGTATACAAAGTTCATATATTGTAGTCTTACTACATTTCCTGTACGTAAATAACTCCCTTATTTTAAGAGTCTCAAAATTTCAAACAATAATATTATTGCCAACTTAAATTCATGTACAAATAAGTCATGTTTTGAGGAACACGAAAAATCTGTCAATGGCGCTACCGGGATTCGCACCCGGGACTACGAATTGCCGGTCCGTTATGCTAACCACTACACCACAGCGACCTAACGTCATTTACGTGTGTTTAACTTATATAAGGTTGATTAAGGTTAAGACGCCAGCATTGTGTATACTTGTGCGAAATCAAGTTATATTACCGTTCAGAATTTAAAGATGTATTTGGCTCATCTGAACATAAATTGTTTGATTGGGCTTTATCCAGTATTGTTGTTGCATTGGCTAACAAATCTCTTATAAGAACCATTGCAATGTATTGTTTGTTTCATCGGGTTTATCGCCGCTTCTCAACAATATTTCAGTTATATACGGCGACCGGTTCACCTAACCAGTTTTTCCTGGACTGAATTCTTACCAGTACTAACTTACCCTTCCACAAGGAGTCGGCAACTTCTCCACATTTGGAGGAAAATCGACATTTTTTGTCAAATTTTCATGGAAGGGTATGACCTGCCGCGACCGCGAATCGAACCCAGATCGCCGGGTTACAAGTCCAGCGCACTAACCACTGGACCACGGCCGCGGCTCATTGCAATGTATAACCGATTGAAAAAAATGTTTTTTCCATATTACTAACAGACAAAACTTGTAAAAATAGCCTGATTGTTTCCAGTTTTTTTTTAAATTTTATGATGTACAAACATCCGTCTTCAACATATACGGATCAATACATTATGAGTTCATTCTTTGTCAATGCAAGTTTATTGATGTTATAACTATGGGAAATATATTTTTCATGTTTGTTTAGGTAAACAAATGAACAAAAATGAGCATAAAATTACTTTAAACGTATGTACCTTGTCGCATTGTCACATAAAACTACATAAGATACAGTTAAACCTCAATAATAAGACCACCACTGGGACCCTTGAAAACTGGCCTACTTATTGAGTTGGTCTTATTATTGAGGTTCAATAAAAGGCAAAACAGTAAAAATGGAATTGAAAATTGTGGTCTTAATTTCGAGGTGGTCGTATTATTGAGATGGTCTTTAAGTGAGGTTTTAAAGTAGTATAAAAGGAATGACTATTCACTTGCTTATTTTACAATTTCTAAACACATTTATTTTAATTGAGGATAATAATAATAATAAATTCTTTATTTTCAGAAGGTTACATAGTTAAGGTTAACAATAAATTGTACATCTTTTTTTCAATATGGCCTTCTATTAACAATATAAACACGCACAAACAAACAAGAATTCACACACGCACACGCACGCACATCCACACAATCAAACACGCATTCACACACGCACACACAATACATTGTACATGAACATCATGTTTTAACATCAGGATGTAAATGAGACTATTAAAAACTACAAAAGTTAAGATGATTTGAAAAGAAAATTAAAATAAAACAACAACAACAACAGACACCTCACATAAGACACATACATACAATAAAGGATGCGACTTGTCTCTTGAAAGGAATGTTAAAGATATAGTTAAGTTCAAAATCGCTAGACATTTATAAAAGCTGGCCAGAGTATCACTCAGAAAAAATAATAAAAACATCATTAGCGATTCCATTCAATACACAAATCACATACACTTCGAGATAAATGCACGCACAATGGTTAAACTATTTAGGCGACTTTATTTGTTGTTGGAAAAACCGATGCCTTTGCTGTTAAAATGTCGGCTCCAGCATTTTGAATATTACAAAGACTATTGCAGGCTTTGAAATTTTGAACCATAAATTAACGTTTACAATGTTTAAGTACGATTCAATGATACATGTCTGTCGGTTTTTCATAATTTCACCGATGATTTGAACCATAATATGACGTAATGTGTCTGCCTCACAAACAAGACCCGAGCCCTCTGCGCTAATAAAGCAGTTATTTCATTGGGCTCACAAACAAGACCCGAGCCCTCTGCGCTAATAAAGCAGTTATTTCATTGGGCTCACAAACAAGACCCGAGCCCTCTGCGCTAATAAAGCAGTTATTTCATTGGGCTCACAAACAAGACCCGAGCCCTCTGCGCTAATAAAGCAGTTATTTCATTGGGCTCACAAACAAGACCCGAGCCCTCTGCGCTAATAAAGCAGTTATTTCATTGGGCTCACAAACAAGACCCGAGCCCTCTGCGCTTATTAAGCAGTTATTTCATTGGGACCTTTTTCATGTTTACGGATGTCCTTCATTTTTAAGTAGAATAAATCTTAAACATTAAGTATGCTTAACCTCACGTTTACACATCAGATGATATTTACTATGCACATTGTATTCGTACATGTAAACTGGATATCCGCGATGAATACAAATAACGTTCTTTCTTTAAAATTCATAGTTTAAATTTGTCCCATTAAATATTCAGAGCTTATTGTTATCGTCTCAAAAATACACGGAGTTAAGACAAATCTTTAAAACTACAAAAAATCTAAATTAATGCTGTTATACTGTACTCGTTAATTGACGGACAAACAACAAATCGTATAAACTTCCGTAATTATCTGACCAGATTAATCGATCATATCTGAATTTGATTATTATCAGGGACATATAAACCGTTTGTATATCCGTGTTTTCATTGATAAAGACCTACTTGAACTTGGCTGAACTTAGCTAAATGTGTTTAAAAGTTCTGAAATGAGTAGACACAGTTTTCTAGGAAGGAGAAAATTGATTTTGATCAAAGACTGTCCAGGAAAAAGTCAGAGGCAACAGGCTGATAAATATGACACTGGTAAGGTGATTTAATCTGACCTCTGCTTCACAAACTATGTTTATAGGACAAAATAAATGTAATGACAATTTGCTGAGGAAGCAGTTGTAAAATTTACAGCCGTTGGCTATGAAAATTGAAATTAAAATGTTAAAATTACATTCTTGAAGAACAGATACCTCTCAAGCCAGTAATGTCAGTGATAGAACCGTCCTGTCTGTAACAATACCTGTTATTATTATCATTACACACTTCTAGTGTTCTTTTTTATATAAACATGTACCTATAATATTTGATATGCTTTAATTTTCAGGTTCATTCAATTCTCAAGAGGATGGTGGAATTGGTGGAAGGCTATGATATTTGTTTTTCCATATTGCATTGTTTATAGAGTAGTTATCCAAACAAATATTGTGTTATTAACCTGTTTTGTTCCATTATTGAACTTTTATTTATAATCCCACACATTTATGGGACACGGAAGTGTTTACCACAAATATCATGGAAAACATAACATTACTAGTACTGATACGCACAATATGACTAAACTCAATGCTGAGACCAACTCGATATTAAGACCACTTTATGGCGGACCCAATGGTGGTCTAATTATCGAGTTTTTTTACTGTATTAGTCTGCAAATATATCTTTAAATTTTATATGCAACTTTGAACATACTTACAAGGGCATAGAGGTGACATTTGTGAAATTATTTTTAGTATGTCGTGGCCACGACTTAATTATCACGTTCCCACGACATAGTTATCTCGTGGGCACGACTTACTAACTCGTGCCCACGACATACTAAGTCGTGGCCACGAGATAAACATAATTTCACACGTGTCACCTCTATGCCACCGTACATACTTTATCTTTATTGAAATTTTGTTGGTATTACTCAAGAATAAAATACATGTTATATGACATCATAACTGTAACTCCCCCGCCTACATCTCTTGTTCTTTATATTCTTCTCTCTCTCTTATATGTATTGAATTTATATTCTTCTCTCTCTCTTATATGTATTGAATTTATATTCTTCTCTCTCTCTTATATGTATTGAATTTATATTCTTCTCTCTCTCTTATATGTATTGAATTTATATTCTTCTCTCTCTCTTATATGTATTGAATTTATATTCTTCTCTCTCTCTTATATGTATTGAATTTATATTCTTCTCTCTCTCTTATATGTATTGAATTTATATTCTTCTCTCTCTCTTATATGTATTGAATTTATATTCTTCTCTCTCTCTTATATGTATTGAATTTATATTCTTCTCTCTCTCTTATATGTATTGAATTTATATTCTTCTCTCTCTCTCTTATATGTATTGAATTTATATTCTTCTCTCTCTCTCTCTCTCTCTTATATGTATTGAATTGAACCTTTAGTATAAGAAATATTACTGTCAATTACTTAACTATCATTCTGTCATTATGATGCTCTGTTATATGTATCTTTGTAATTAATTGTCAACCTCATTGTGTCATGTATTGCATGAAATGAGTGAAATAAACTGAACTGAACTGAACTCTCCGGGAACGAAAATTAATGTTTCATCAAAATGACCGCAGTGTTTATCCACCGTATCAATGATAATAACCACTGCCACCACACGAAACAATCTTCATACTCGAGGATTATATTTTTTATAATTTTCAAATTAATCAAAATATAATTCCGCTTGTCATTTATATGGTGGCATATTACTGTCACCAGTTAGCATGATAGCGTTCGCGAATTGTTGCGTGTTAACCACTTAATTATTACGATAATTATCTAGCTATCTAGTTAATATTTGTGTTACGTGTTCGGTAAGATAAATATCATAAAACTAGAAACAGGCTTGAAAGTGCCCAGAACTGCCACCTCTTACATGTTTATGATGTATTACACTAGATTTAAGTGGTAACACGAATCTTATCTAGTTGACCACTTATTATGTTACTTAATAACTCAAATTCGCGAATTTCACTTAAGTTTTGTCTTACCACTTATTTATAAATGCGTGTTGGGCTTCTACATGTAAGTGGTAACACGAATCTTATCTAGTTGACCACTTATTATGTTACTTAATAACTCAAATTCGCGAATTTCACTTAAGTTTTGTGTTACCACTTTTTTTTTAATGCGTTTTTGGCTTCTACATGTAAGTGGTAACACGAATCTTATCTAGTTACTTACTTACTTACTGCCCTGGACGCCCATTGGCGTGTAGGGCAGCAACGAAGATTTTCCACTTCTGTCGGTCGTTGGCAATTTTCTGTAGGGTGCCCCATGTCTGTTGTTGTTGACTAGCTTCTGCCTCTACAGTTCGTCTCCATGTTATTTTGGGTCTTCCTCTTTTTCTTTTACCTTCTGGTGTCCAGTGAAGTGCTGTTTTTGTAATGTCATCTCTATCCTTTCTCAGGACATGGCCAATCCACCTCCAGCGTCTTCTCATTATGATAGTGGCCATATCTTCTTGTTGGCATCTGGCTAAAAGGTTTTGGTTTTGAATCTTATCTAGTTGACCACTTATTATGTTACTTAATAACTCAAATTCGCGAATTTCACTTAAGATTCGTGTTACCACTTATTCATTTTTGGCTTCTACATGTAAGTAGTAACACGAATCTTATCTAGTTGACCACTTATTTTGTCACTTAAGATTCGATAGTTGTGAACTAAAAGAAATGTTTTCCACTTACTTTTGGTACAACATGACACCATTATTGCATTTAGGGACTGAAAACTGCAAAATAGAAGATCCAAATAATGTCGGGACGTTTAGGGCACATTATCCAAAACGTACAACGCACCGTCTAGTACCATTTTGATTAACCATTCAAATGTAAATTAAATGAAAAGTAAGAACACATCTTTGCAGTTTCAATATTTTGGTCTATCTTACGCCGCATCGGACACGTATCCAACATATTTTACTGGTAGTGCCACAAATGCGATGAAGGAATCAATTACTTCTAGTTTCAATATTTTGGTCTATCTTGCGCCGCATCGGGCACGTAACCAACATATTTTACTGGTAGTGCCACAAATGCGATGAAGGAATCAATTACTTCTAGTTTCAATATTTTGGTCTATCTTACGCCGCATCGAACACGTAACCAACATATTTTACGGGTAGTGCCACAAATGCGATGAAGGAATCAATTACTTCTAGTTTCAATATTTTGGACTATCTTACGCCGCATCGAACACGTAACCAACATATTTTACGGATAGTGCCACAAATGCGATGAAGGAATCAATTACCTCTAGTTTCAATATTTTGGTCTATCTGACGCCATGTCGGAAGTCTATCCTTCATCCACTGGTGCGGAGACGGATCGATTCAGAGGCGGGAGGGGCCTGAACTGCTTTAAAGGCCTGAACTTATTAATATAGATAGCTATCATATAATCCATTAACCGAATGAGAATATTATTCCACTTCCCCGCATGGTGTATAACTAGTAATTCGTAATTCATGTGGGTGAAATGATAAGCGCACGGTAATATGGCTCCATTGTAATAACAATTATACATTTTAGTAATCTACGCACAATATGGACGGTAGTTTGATAAAATAATCTATTTTCAACAGATCAAGAATCAGGAAGGAGAGTAATGATATCAATAGTTTGTTCTGTTATCAACACTCAATAACAGGATGCAAAATTAACCACGTGACTTAAGCAATGGTATTTGATACGGAAACACAATATTTGCAGTTCATTTCATTACTCGTAAAGATTTGTGATACAATATTCCCGATGCTACGTGAGTGGGGGTCTTAATGTAATGGGAGTTTATTGAGTAAAAAATATAATTTGTGTTAAAAGGTTATCAATGACGTTGAAGATTTTTTTTCAAAATTACCTTCAAACGTTTAAGCTTTGTTAACATGGTAAAGCTGTCGCCTGTTTGACTTGTTAACGTGTGTTTTATCATATTTATGTTAAGTACTGCACTTGTGGTGTAGTGTATTTAATGCAGATAGGATACAAGTAACGGATAAAGTAGGAAAATACAAACATTTTCTGTCAACAACGATTGGCGACAGGTGATATTCACCGCGTAGTAAAAACAGATAATTTGGATAACAATTAAGGTGAGCAGTGACTTTGGTGTTTCAATATATATATATCTTTATTAAAGTCTCATTCTTGCATATAAAACAACATTTCATTAAAAGAATACATGCATATTCATGCCCGACCATTCTATAAGAATTATAAGAGACTATATGATACCGTTTATTATAGACATTCTATTTACATCCTGAATAGAGTTACATTACAATATAAAAAAGACAAATTAAAAGTTGAGATGCTAGCATTAATCAATCTTGATTCAATCTTGATCTAGTCTACCGTATCTGTTAGAAGGTCATGATTTATCTTCACATGTTACTGTCTATTATTATTATCATTATTTTTATTATATTTGTATTATTATTATTATTATAACGTAATTATTTATATTAACAAAGTCAACCTCAATGACACCTCTCCTCACCAACAAACACTCTGTGATTCCAAGTCTCATTGCCGATTCGGGCTACCAACAGTTGAGTTTGGATTTAGTCCAGGACAAGTCTGTTGTGCACGCCTACTTAACTGTTAATATGTACCCTATTATTTGCTGATACAACTAGCCTCCCAAGTCGGACAAAGTCAACTTTAACATATACGCTAGTCTGGGAAAATAGTTTTTAAAGAAAATTTATAGAGCCATCCCGGCGACAGTAAACCTTTGGCTGTTGTTGAGAGGTACTTGTTCAAGAGAGGTTGAATTGATTATAATGAGATCATACTACAGGGAAATGGTACAGCTGTTGAAGAGTTGCACTGTATATACTGTCTTTTAGTAAAGGATATAACAAGAGCTACACTGCCATCCAAAAGTTTCTTCATACTTGAGTTTCGTTCTTTTTCTTACATAATTTCAAATAAACATGTATAAACATGAAGTAAACTTATTCATCCCACTTCTGTTATGGATAGTTAAGAATCAACAATTTGCACATCTCGGCAGCAGCATCAGTCGGCCGGCATCTGAAACCAATTGTATGTGTGTAACTGATTGATCTGACACAGACAATTTGATAATTTGTTTCAGTACAAATTTATAAATACTTCTAGAGAAAATTATTGCTATGTTAAAAAGCATTTTCGATTTATTGCAAGAGAAACAATCATGAAAATACATCAATTGCAACAGGAAATTGTCAAAGTGTGAAGGAACTTTTGTAGGGCAGTGTATATACATGTAATATAATTAAATTAATTATAGAAGTATACAGTTTTTTGTAATAAATGTACTTGCACAATAATTGCAATTAATACTGTCTCCTGACTATATATTATTATTTAAAATCATTTAACTAAACCAAATGGATCGTCGGACACAACACAAGTTTCAGAAATTGCTTACAGGGTAACATTAAGATAGTTTGCAACAACATAGCTATTTTAAGAATACATTATGTAGATCTCATACCAAGGATAACCAATTAACGTTGCTGAACAGCACTTATTTCCAATGGGGTCCTGTAAAATGAATAAAGCTTAAAATGTAACAAGTACTCAAACATGAGCGATATTTGAGACAAGATGAAACTGGCCTGGGTGATATTTGGAAGCAGGTCCTTACAAACTTTGTCACAGATTGAGCAACATTCATTTTTAGTGCAAAAAACAATTCACATTTACTCACAAACGTTGAAACGGTTTAATGACTTCTACACTTACAGTTATCATACAAGTTGCATAATTAAAAAGGTGAAGTTAAACCACTTTGTAATTTCGTAGCCTAGTCGGTTTTCCAAAAGATGAGCACGTATAGATTGAATCGGTCTGATTTGTTTGAGAAAAAACGTTTTTTTCAAGAGCTATAATTATGCATAATAAGGTCATCAAGTCGTATATCCGGGTGTTTTTACCTTCCTTTGTTCGAGTACAGCCGGAATCAGTTATGTAAACTTAAGATCAGAGTTTTTTTCTTAGGGGTTTGTGTGTATGGACAATAATGGTTGTTGAAGCTATTGACAATTACAAAGTTATAACATTACCTGATTTGTTCAAGTTCACTAAGCAAACTAGATTTCTAAATACTCCTTCCCGCTTGTTACTTGAGACGATAACAAGTAATTGACATAGTGACATAAATGTGTTCATATTTCGCATGATTATGTGGTGTGAACAACCTTATAGATCTCTCTGAGTTATGCGATGTTAGATGTTAGTATTTATGACGCTATCAAGAAAACAAATCTGCTATCCACAGCCACCGCAATTTAGCGCAAACTAAATTTATTTTACATTGATATATATATTTATTTTATTGAATTTATTTATTAAAGTCTCATCTTTGTACAAACATAAATATACATATAGTATAGACAATAAAGAACATAAAACATTGCACAAAGCCATTCAAATAAGAATTATACGAGACTATACAAGCATAATTATAACTCATACATAACATACAAAATGTATACGATACATTATAAGACTAACGTATAGCCAAACTATTAACATAACTATTTAATTAAAACTATAATCGTTAATCGTGTGACTTAAAATGAAACATTCACATAAAAACATAAGAACGAATATCTATCAGTTCTGTAAAAAGTTGTTTGTAATGTAATAAAATGTTATAATATTTTATCTATACAAAATACAATTGATTGTGAAACAAATTCCTACGGCGGCTTATACCGAACACTAAACTGACATTTACAACGCTGTACCCATTTGAGATATTCGACCCGAGGATTGCTGTTCAAATTTATACATCGTTCTGAGTAAATTCGTCTGTTTGGGCAGAACTTCGAAGCATCGTTTCGAATAAGATTTATTGTTTCACACATTGTAAACATTTAGTAGTTATGTCACTGTAGCGTTTAAACGCTACAATTGAGCAATTTTAATGAGAAAAGCAAATGTGTGAGGTAACAGTTTAAACATTGAAACATAATTTGTCAGTATGGCTGACACATTTGCTGTAAAATGGAAGCAGTGTGCATCGAGTGCCATATATAGTCCGTGCCGCGTTACGCATTTAGTTCGTGCGCAAACTATATGCGGCACGGACTATATGTGGCACTACAGTGCACAATACCTTCAAGATATTCAATATGCTCTCGAATATCGCCTTAACTTTACCTGGAAGCACACATGGCAAATGGTTGAGTACATGGTAATACTAAAACTTCAAAATTTCAACAATAGCAATTGTCATTGAACCGAAACATTATATTCATGAATATCGATCTACAAGCATATACATTGGCATATCCAATTATCTTGACACTTCTTCCACGCGTGTCTCATCATTGTATTCACTTATCTGTGCAACTTCTTGTTATGTTGTAGTTCTACTAAATACAAAAAATAATGAATGATTGAAAACATTGTTTGCCATATTTTTACTGTGAAGTAAACTAATGGACAAGTGTCTTTGACTCTTGCACTTTGTGCTTCGAAGTAAAAACACTTATTTTGCCTAGCTATTGGGCAAACATCTTTGTTAACTATATCATGAAATCATTAAACCAAAAATGTGTATGTTGCTTTTTATGATACGAATAGTTTATATCCGCATGTAGTGATGTAATATAATTATAATTTCAGTACAGAATGAGTTTCAACAACAGTTCTACGCCGGTTGATCACGTGTTCAATGAAACATTAGAAGAACTCGACGCACGATATGCATCGGCACTGACACCACTTGCCGTTCTTATTGGAGCTTTCTGTGTCTTTGGGGTATTTGGAAACACATTAGTCATTGCTGTGTTTTGTTTTAGCAAAGAGTACAAAAACACAAACTTCAAGATTTTTGTTATTTTCTTGGCTGCCATTGACTTATTGTCCTGTGTTGCGTTAATGCCGGCAGAAATTCTAAAATCTAAACATTACTATTCATTTACAAGTCATATTCCGTGCAAAGTGAAATGCTTCTTTAATATATTTGCAATGACAGCGGCAGCTTTGTCGTTGTTTGTGATTTGCATTGACAGATACAGAAAGGTATGTCAGCCTTTGAAGAAGCAAATATGGCCAGAACTTGCAATAAAAATTATGATTGGTATGATCATTCTATCAATTCTTCTGGCGTTACCAGCACCAATCATGTGCGGGGTAACTATGGTCAATATACAGAATTTTAACGGAATGAACATTACAGCGTATACATGCTCAGCGGAGGAGCGTTATCAAAAGAGCACATTAAGGTTCATTTATAAGTTCGGTTTGACAATAATACTCATCATGGTCTCCATTGCATTCATTGTCATGTACTCGATGATCATGCGTACTGTTGTTAAGCACTGGTGCAGGAGAGAATCTTGTTCAAACATTCGATTCGAACCAACCCGGTCTGAGGTTTCGGCGGACAAAGTTGAAGAGGAACCTCTTTCAAACCAAGATGAGGTATTTGATGCAGATGAGCCACCTCTGCCAGACGGTGGAAATAAAACTGTGAAGTTTCCTTCTCAAAGAAAGTCATCAAAAAGGCCGAGTAACTCCTCTTTTAGCAGTAGTTCTTTCATGGGCCGTTTCAGTGTCAAAAGGAGCAGCAGTGACGCTTCCTTCCGGTCGAGAGTAATCCGTAGACGCTCGTCAGCTCCAGGTCCTGGGAAGCTTCCATACAAGACGCTGATCTGGTTCGTTCTGACGCTTGTTTTTCTGTTTACCTTCATCTTAAACGCTGGACTTTCATTTTTGTCCACAAAAGAACACACGTTCTCCCCAGGAACCCTTGCTGTTTACCTGTTGTTTGTTAGACTATATTTTGTCAATAACATCATTAACCCAATAGTGTATACCCTTCTGGATAAACGATTTAAAAAGTCTTGTCAAGGTTTGTTGCACGTGGTAAAGAAAAAGTTTTGTTGTAAGTAGCCATATTGTTCTGCAGATGATACAAGAAAAAATAATGTTTGGTTGACGACATATTTTTTTATGATGCGCATATCCAGAGGGTTGGGCGGGGGTCCGGCCCCCCGTGAGATTTTGGCAAAATAGGTTTGTCAATATCTATTCCAAGATCAAGAGGGAGTCCAAAATTAAAGAGCCTCAATGCTGGACCCCAACCGACGTAATTTGCTGTATCCGCAGATGTTTGTAATTGTGCGAGCGGATAAATCCCCAAAGCTTATTATATAGTTATTATATAGTTATTCATAGTTATTATATAGTTATTTCATGGTTATTACATAGTTATTATTTCATGGTTATTTTGTTAACAGTCAAGTATGTTGTCACGAGGTGGAAGGGGTGACATTTGAACAGTTCCAGTTGGTAGAGCGCTTGTCGGTCACCCGGTAGGTCCGAAAGGATAGCTCAGTTGGTAGAGCGCTTGTCGGTCACCCGGTAGGTCCGATAGGATAGCTCAGTTGGTAGAGCGCTTGTCGGCCACCCGGTAGGTCCGATAGGATAGCTCAGTTGGTAGAGCGCTTGTCGGCCACCCGGTAGGTCCGATAGGATAGCTCAGTTGGTAGAGCGCTTGTCGCACCCGGTAGGTCCGAATTCCCGGGAAATATTGACAGCTATTTATAATTAACACAACATAATTTAGTTAATTGAATTCCGCAGTAAATTTTCTTGGTATTTTACAAGACAAATAGCTGTATCATTTCAAGTGCTTTAAGTTGATTTGCCTGAACTGCTTAAAATGCTTATATTAAGTATCATTGTGATGGAAAGTATACCCCACTTAAAGACCATCTTGAAATTAAGACCATATTTTTGTTTATTTTTTCGCTCATATTTTAACAGGATATTCAGACCATCTATCGATTAAGACAGACTTTGTTCATGACCGATGATAGCCTTGAAAAGTGTTCTGGTTTCATTGTTATTTGTATAAGTTTGATTGCCATTGTTTATTCTAAGGATGTCAACGAATACCAAAATTGGTATCCGGATACTCGGAACGCCATCCGAACGAATATCCGGATACTCGGAACAAAAATTATCGAAATGTTAACGATTTGCTTGTAATGTCACATAATTTCGCGACTTAAATCATCTATTTGCACCAAACAAACTTACTGTGCATGCAGTCAGCTAGGTTCCAGTTCATTGAATTTCCGAAGTTATCGAAATATTTAATGTGTACTCTGAGTTTAAAATCGTTAATATTTGATTTCTTATAACAGTTTTATCTGATTTTGAGAGCATGTGTTCATAAAGGTAGGTAACTCCGTGTGATTGTGTACTTTCGTTTTGACAAACTCTTGCGCAGTGATCTCCCTTTGTTTTGGTGTGAGCCTTGATTAATGTTTACACAAGAATTCCAAATGTTATCAATAAAATACAGATTTGCTCACTCTAACAAGTTTAGCTTATTCACTAAAGACATCATTATGTAGTGAACAGACGAAACTTGTAGATTGATGAAATTTGTAATTTTGAGAGATATTTGCGAACTCATGTGATGTTAAATCTCCAGGTACGTAGTACTAACTGATGATGATTCCTTGTGTCGTGTTCAAAGCATGATTAATGATATGATGTATCCACTTGAGATGGAGTTTGCTTTTACGTATCAAGCCTGTTCTGTAGAACAACTGGTACATACTGTTTGCTTGTATTTTTGCGGTAGATCTAATTGTGTACCATACGGTATAAATTTGTAAGTACCGCAAACTTCCAATAGTGTCACCCTTAATGAGGTATAATTAAACATGTTTGTAAAAACAACAACACCAACCAGAGAACTTTTTTATACAATTTTATTTACTCGTATCTTTAATTGGTTTTAGTCCCGTGAAAAACATACTTTAATATACGCCGCAGTGATTATCACGCTTTAGGGTATCTCACAAAGACACCGATGTGCAAAGAAGACCATAAACAATATGACACACGGTATCGAATTGATTCTATTGTTATAGGTGTTAAAATAAATTGTTGGTCGTTAAAGATACTGAGAGTCAAATATTTCGTAATTTTAAACGAGTATCCGAATGCCAAATTGTGATTCGGATACTCGGAACGGAATGCGGATATCCGGATATCCGGATACTCGTTGACATCCTTAGTTTATTCACAATGCTTGTATATCACCCTACACTATATATGTCAGCTATTGTCTTATTATATGAGTGATACGAATACATTATTATTATCATCATTATATCTTTATTTAAGTCTCATTCTTGCATATTATACAACATTTCATTAAACGAATACATGTACATAAATAGTTTTACAAGACCATTCTATAAGAATTATAAGAGACAATTGCACAATATTTAAAGACTTTCAATTTACAATCTGAAAGGAGTTAAATTACAATAAAAATAAATAAATTAAAAGTTGAGATGTTGGCATTTATCTTGAAGACTAAGTATTAATAGCCTGAAACATGTGTTTGGTTAGACGCCAATTGTATTTGTCAGTTCAGTCTATTGAAGTTCTGGGTCTAGAGGACTTGTGTCAGAGAGAGGGCTACTGGCTTAAGTTACACATAAACAGCAGTAACATAGTATTTCCAGGGGAGATAAATCCCAATTATCGATCGGTGTGAAGTTAGCTGAAGTAGTACAGTGTTACAACCCGTTTTGTAATACAATTTTCGAAGTTGAAAGAAATGTTTTATTTCTACATTATATTACACGGAACAAATGTATGTTTCTTGTAATATAATGTTGAAATTACTAATTTCTGTGCATTTTGATTTTTTATTACAAAACGGGTTGAGTCTCAAAAACGTTTTACAAAACGGGTTCTTTAAAATCATGTCTTTATTGCAAGATATTTCCTTTACAATCTGCAGTTATAGGACTTATTTCACATTTGTAGATAATTCCATGATGAAATAAGACGTTTCTGAAATTTTCGAAATGTTCACGTTTATTCTACGACAAACGATTTCTGGGACAGTCCATGCATTTGTGTTTGTTCTATTTCAGTGTATACATTACAAATATTTCAGTAGCATTCTGAGTATTTGTACTATTGTTGTAACTCAATTATAACTTTGAGGCAGTTGCAGTGTGTGTGGCTGCCTATGTTAAAAAATCTAAATTGGGGATTTGGCGTGAAACTATAGCAAATGCTTACTAACAAAAGTTTGAACTGCGACAGGTTCGCGCCAAATCCTGAGGTATGTTTTATATAGGTTTATTCTGCAGAGCAACCTCTCCAGAGCGGTCCTCTCTTAAGCAAAAACCTCGTTCCGACGAGATAATTAATTTTCACATAGGATAAAAATTACTTTCGATTCAATCTCTTTTGAGCAACAGCCTATAAACAACATCCGAAATTTGCATATCCTAAAAGATGTCATCAATCTGGAAAGGTTGCAGTGCATTATCATTATTTAAGAATATTGACATTGATCGGTAGCTATTGTGTCAGAGTTTACACCAAATTGTTTTAAAGGACCAAGTACGATAAGAAGTATTTTTGGCCCCCTAACACTGATTTTGGAAAATATTAAATATATTTTTTAATTTTTCTTTGTTGTAATAAATGAATCATGGTTTAAACTTGCAGGTAAATACGTTTACAACAATCCATACATGTTTAACGACGCCACACTTGTACCAAATCCAATGTTTGTATGAGTGTTGTTCATCGTATTTTCTATTATTGTACAAAATATAAACTTGGTACAAGCCTGCGCACATAGCTAATTTTGTACAAAGTATAAACTCGTCCTTGTTTGCCAAAAACACTCCTTACCTTACCTGGTCCTTTCTATGTTTTCTTTGTTTTTACCAGTATTATGTAGTTTATTTCAGGCAAAAATTAGAATTTATTTATTAATACAATGTATGTTGTATATATAGATGTATGCATATATTGTTTTTCCTATGTAAGGTTTTCGGTTAAAATGTTTCTTTCAAATAAATCTCTAGCCACCTATACATACGCTTTGTGCTTTATGTACACTTAATATACAATACAATACAACGCAACACAACGCAACGCAACGCAACGCAACGCAACGCAATGTAACACAACATAATACAACACAACACAATACAACACAATACAATACAATACGTTTTCTTTAGGCATTACCCATTTAACAAAGTGTATTGCCACACATATACTCGGTGAGAGCAAAATACAAAATGTAGTCATCAGAGGCATAGTGAAAATTAAAAATGAAATATGATGTTACAGAAAAGACTTAATGACGTGAGTCAATGCGGCTTAATGTTGCTGAGTTGAGTGTCAATGTCCGTACAGTGAAACATGAAATTGCATGATAAGTAAGATTCTCTGACTTAAATGTTTCAACCATTAAGCAGCGTAATCTGAGTTTGTGTTCAAATTAGCCCCGCATACGTGTCTCTGTACTCCGACTTTTACACGTGTCTTCGTAACAGTTGTACAGCTAGCCTGGAATCCTGGCCAAACCTCCGCGTCGGTACTGACAGCGTTAGCAATCAGTGTGCCAGGACCCCAGGCTATTGTACAGCGACAATATAGAGATGTGCAATCTCCTACGCAGTGATCTCCACTTATAGTTATCGGAGATCTCTGCCATCACAAACATTTCGTCAAGATCTTGACGAAAATATATTTTTCATTTATTTAATTTCAGTTGACAATTTTATATCTATATATCTTAATTTCAAACATATAAGATGTTAAATGGTATTAAAAGTTAAAAAAAAACAGGATTTAAAAAATATTGAAAAATACATGCTAACATTCTTTACAATCCACCGGTTCAGTGTAAACAATAATGGCCGACTTTGAATTTGCTGCTGTCAAAGCTATAACAGTGGTTATTGTAACTGTAAGGGAAGTAACTGCTGTGAGGAATTTGAGAGATGTGACGTCAGTGTCTGGACTAGTTGTACAGCGACAGTATCGAGATGTGACGTCCGTGGCTGGACTATGTTCAAATGAACACGGTTCAGTGAATTTGGGCTCAGTGTGTAGATCACAGCGACTTATGGCCAGCGAATGTGTTCAGAATTGAAATGGACAAATAAATATGTATTACTCAAAATTAATTTCCGAAACCGATGAATCAGAATAAACGAAGTCTGACTGTATATATACTCCCCGCCATTAATAACGCAACTAAATAGTGTCCGCGTCAGCACGGTGACGTTATAGAGAAATAATTAAAACATAACTTAATAAGTTATTAAATATGAATACTAGTGCCGTAGTTTAATTTCTTTTTGAAGAAAGATTTACTCATTTGTAACAATAAGACTGTTTTAACACTTGGAACATAAAGGAGGCTACATATTATAGTTGCGTTTTTAATGGCGTTAACTATACATGTATATATCACATTAATACAGCTAAATTATAGCTTTGTAACTGAAGCATTTTTTTCAGAATCCTGTGTCATAATACAAACATAATACAGACAGTGACATATTTGTCTCAGATATCTAACAGACAGCCAATTTATCATCGAAGTGACATAAACTGAAAGTGAATATTCGACACATGTATCTGAATGTCCGATAATTTGAAACAAGATAAAGACAAAGAGATTCCGTATGTCCTGGAAAAATGCAAACCGACCCTATACACAGCTGCATTTGTATATCTGTGTAATATATATCTTATCTAAATCACTTCGGAAATATATACATGTACTTTCGATTTATAAGTTTCCATCAAATCGGAAGTAGATACGCTGACTAAGCCTGACATAGTTTAAATTGTCTTATGCAATAATTTATTGATTATACATACAGTTGGACCTCGTTTATTCGACAACCTTCCATTCGAATACTTGGTATCATCCGAAATAAAAACCAGGTCCCGACGTATCGTCTTAGGCACGTACGATTGAAATGGGTTATTCAAAACCACGCATTATTCGAAATAAAATTTCGGACCCCATGAATTCGAATGAACGAGGTCCGACTGTACATTATATTCATAGCAATATCACGACAGTAGAGAGATAGAAACGGGTTTCAGTTATATATTTTTTCTTTCAGTCTAACACTAAGTTTCAGGGCGTTAAAGCATGTGTCGACACTAATTCTCTACGAGGTCAATAGTAGCCGTTTTACAACGTTGATCAGCCGAAAGCATCATTCTGGGCTGGATACGTTGAGTTTGTTAGTTTAAACGTATACAATGAACTCGATCGTACAACACGTTGTTTACAGTGACATCTTTTGTAGTCTTCTTAAAGATATTTACAAAAAATTACAGGTGTTCAAAATTTGTACTTTTATATATTTTTTATTTTGTAGTGGGGCTTTAAGTCACATGAGCAGCATGGGTCATGTAATGACTTCTCCAGCTCGTAGGGTGGAGAAGGTTCCCGTGTACCCCTTCTGGCATTTTTGGGGAACGGGCGGGCAGCTGGCTATAACCATTTATTTTCCGAATGTCAGTTGGTCAGAAGGATAGCTTCCACACATACACATTCTGAATCTCTGATGGGCTCCGCAGTAATGATGGGCAAGTGATGTCGGGGCAATATCTACAATACATATATGGATAAATAACGCTGTGTATGTATATACAGAATGATAATAAAGATGAGAGAAAACTGAAAACTTGAAACAAAGAAAATGAATACGATTCCTTTAACATTTAAAACAAACGGTTTATTTCGGAGAGAAATTTACAGTAAAGCCACTATTAAGGGTACAAACTGCGGTGCCAAAGGGCAGAAAGGTCACAGGCAAGTTCTATAAAAACGTTGTTCTCAGAAAATTAAAGAACTACTACATAAGTCGACGCCCCAAAACAGGACATAAGTACGTCCGTCTATTGCATGATAATGCACCCGCTCACAAGCCACACATTGTGGCCGACTTTTTGGAGTCAGAGAATGTCACCGTCCGTATTCGCCCGACCTGGCTCCTTGCGATTATTTGGAATCAATTACCTCTAGATTCAATATTCTGGTCTATCTTACGCCGCATCGGAAGCGTATCTGTTGTATTATTGCCAATCTACTAGATTATCATGAGTAGATTAAGTACAGCCAGCTCACAGGCACCACACAGTTTTACATCCAGCTGCCATTCTGCTAACATCGTACTCTCATATACAAATGTAGTAGTAGTTATAGTAATAAATAAAACTTGTAAGAACACATAGACTTTGTCGTTCTGTATGTTATTTATAAGACTTTAACAAAACATGGTGTCAGAAGTTTAAAAAGAACCAGCATTTATTGGAATTAAATCAGCTGTGGAACATTATTTAATGTTATTGCATTCCGGATGTGAAGTGATTTAATTCATATTGACAATGGATTTAGCAGGAGTGCCAACTCCAGTTATGGACTGGACAAGTATTAATCTGTCGGAAGCTTTTAGTTTAGGCAACATATTGAATTGATATTTAGAGGTCCACTGAAAGACAAAGATGAAGATGTACAAATTACATACTTCTTACTCTGGATCGGCGAGAAAGGCCGCGAAATTTACAAGTAGAATTTCACATTGTGAAAACAAGGTCACCTCCATTGCTTGGATATAGATCATGCATTGACTTTGGTCTAGTCAAAATCACATATGCAGTTGAATCAGGTCCACATAGGTGTATGACTGAAAAGTCAGTTCTACAAGAATACCCACAAGTATTTAAAGGAATAGGGTCAATCCCAGGGGAATGTCACATCCAATTAGCGCCAAATGCAGTACCAGTGGTACATGCACCCCGAAAAATACCCGTTGCTCTTAGAGATAGGTGCAAAAAGGAACTCGATAGGATGGAAAAAATTGGTGTTATAAAGAAAGTACACAAACCAACAGACTGTGTTAGTTCCCTTGTTTGTGTAGAGAAAAAGTCGGGCAAACTGAGACTGTGTTTAGACCCGCATGATTTGAACAAGAATGTTCAACGGCCCCATTACCCAAGCAGGACTTTAGATGATATATTGCCAGAGCTCACAGGTGCCAAGTATTTTACGAAAATTGACGCAACCTCGGGCTACTGGGCTATCAAACTTGGTGAAAAGTCATCGTTCTTAACCACCTTCAATACTTACTTTGGTAGGTACAGGTATCTCAGGTTACCGTTCCGTCTGAAATCATCCATGGACATTTTCCAAAGAAAAATGGATGAATCATTTGAAGGGTTGTCTGGTGTTGTCATTATTGTTGACGACATATTGGTTTATGGCAAACCAAGGAAGAACA
This sequence comes from Mactromeris polynyma, assembly GCA_032209605.1. Classification (NCBI taxonomy): domain Eukaryota; kingdom Metazoa; phylum Mollusca; class Bivalvia; order Venerida; family Mactridae; genus Mactromeris; species Mactromeris polynyma. The sequence continues at coordinate 10,949,373 of JASFXZ010000012.1, forward strand.
CGACAGGAATTTAAGGACTGTTTTGCAAAGGTCACTTGAAAGGGGCATTAGGTTAAATGAGGAAAAACTTGAGGTGGGACTGACTGAAATCAAATATTTTGGTCATGTGTTATCAGAAAATGGTTTAAAAGCCGATCCCGCCAAAATATCAGCTATCACGGGTTATGCCCCCACCTGAGAATAAGTCGGAACTAGAAACATTTCTGGGAATGGTCAATTACCTGTCCCGGTTTGCGCCCAATTTGGCTGAGGTCACAGGCCCTTTAAGAGAATTACTAGGAAAGTCAGTAGAATTTTACCGGGGTAAGCCCCAATTGAATCATTCACAAAGGACAAGGAAATCATTACCCAAGAGCCATGTCAAGTATTAGGTTTCTATGACCACAAGAAACCGCTCATTTTACAGACCGATGCAAGTAGGTCAGGTCTAGGTGCAACCTTATTACAAGATGGGAAACCCATCACTTATGCGTCAAAATCTCTCACAAGCAGTGAACAAAACTATGCCCAAATAGAATTAGTGTGTTTAGGCATATTGTTTGGACTGAAGCGTTACAGCAATTGGGTATATGGTAGGAAAGTATTGATAGAAACTGATCACCTTCCTTTGATTCCCATATTTAAGAAACCGCTTTACTTAACACCAGCTCGCTTGCAGAGAATGTTACTGCAGATGCAGCGCTATGACATTGAGGTCACTTTCCGTGCTGGAAAAGACATTCCAGTACCCGATACACTGTCCAGAAAACTTGGATGCACATGTAAATCATGTCATTTCCAGCCTACCTGTCAGTGACAGCAAGCTGCAGGAAATCAGATTATGTACTGAACAAGATGGACAGCTGTCAGTATTGAAAATCTGTGTCCAACAGAAGTAATAGACTTCTGGAATTTTCGTGATGAGCTGTCAGTTGTTGATGGCCAAAGATGGTCAAAAGATAGTGGTACCCAAAGCACTTAGGTCAAACATGTTAGAGATAGTTCATGCAGGTCACATGGGAGTAGAAAAGACCCTGAGAAGGGCACGTGATTTAATGTTCTGGCCAAGAATTTCCAATGACATCACAAATACATGTCTGGAGTATAGAAGCTCCAATCCCAAAGAACCGCTACAGGCACATGCCATTCCAGATAATCCTTGGCCGATAGTAGGCACTGATCTGTTTTCATGGGAAAACAAAGAATTCATTGTAGTGGCAGATTACTACAGCCATTACTTTGAGGTTAAGGAACTGCCCAACATGAAAAGTTCATCAGTCATCAATCGTATGAAAGGCATCTTTGCTAGAATGGGAATCCCACAGAGAGTTGTCTCAGAGGAATTTGCAAAAGCATGGAATTTCGAACATGTCACATCAAGTCCACATCATAGTTCGGGGAATGGGTTCTCTGAAGCATATGTAAAACTGGGTGGTGCCTGTGAGCTGGCTGTACTTAATCTACTCATGTTAATCTAGTAGACTGGCAATAATACAACAGTATCGAACATATTTTACTGATAGTACCACAAATGTCATGGCGGAAGCCTGTCCGTCACCCACTGGTGCGGTGACAGATCGATTTAGAGGCGGGAGAGGCCTAAACTTATTAATATAAATAGCTTTCATATAATCTATTAAACGAATGAGAAGACTATTCCACTTCCCCGCATGGTGTATAACTAGTAATTCGTAATTCATGTGGGTGAAATGATAAGCGCACGGTAATATGGCTCCATTGTTATAACAATTATACATTTTAGTAATCTACGCACAATATGGACGGTAGTTTGATAAAATAATCTATTTTCAACAGATCAAGAATCAGGAAGGGGAGTAATGATATCAATAGTTTGTTCTGTTATCAACACTCAATAACAGGATGCAAAATTAACCACGTGACTAAAGCAATGGCATTTGATATAGAAACCCAATATGTTCAGTTCATTTCATTACTCGTAAAGATTCGTGATATAATATTCCCGATGCTACGTGAGTGAGGGTTTTAATGTCATGGGAGTTTATTGAGTAAAAATATAATTTGTGTTAAAAGGTTATCAATGACATTGAAGATTTTTTTTCAAAATCACCTTCAAACTTTTAAGCTTTGTCAACATGGTTAAGCGATCGCCTGTTTATTTGACTTGTTATCGTGGGTTTTATCATATTTATGTTAAGTACTGCACTTGTGGTGTAGTGTATTTAATGCAGATAGAATACAAGTAACGGATACAGTAGGAAAATACGAACATTTTCTGTCACTAACGATTGACGACAGGTGATATTCACCGCATAGTAAAAACAAATAATTTGGATAACAATTAAGGTGAGCAGTGACTTTGGTGTTTCAATATATATATTTCATTAAAATAATACATGCATATTCATGCAAGACCATTCTATAAGGATTATAAGAGACTATGGCACAGTTATTATAGACATTATATTTACAATCTGAATAGAGTTACATTACAATATAAATAGATAAATTAAAAGTTGAGATGCTGGCATTAAACTTAACTACTAAGTTTTGATATACTAAAAAACGAACTACAACAAAAAAAGCTATATAAGATATGAAAATCATAACTAACACTAATGAGTATTTTTTTTTTTTTTTTAATCGAATATTACATCAGATCTATTGTAAACTGATTAATAGTAGCTTTTCAGTTTAGCAATAATTATCTACACTTCATGTGTGAAGGAACTTTTGGAGGGCAGTGTATATACATGTAATATGATTAAATTAATTATATAAGTAAACAGTTTTTTGTAATACATGTACTTGCACAATAATTACAATTAACATTGTCTCCTGACTACATGTTATTATTTAGAATAATTTAATTATACCCAGTGAAATCGTCGGACACAACACAAGTTTCAGAAATAGTTTGCAACAACATAGCTATTTTAAGAATACATTGTGTAGATCTCATACCAATTATAACCCATTAAAGTTGCTGGACAGCACTTATTTCCAATGGGATCCTGTAAAATGAATATACATTGTAGTTCAAAATGAAAGAAGTACTCAAACATGAGCGATATTTGAGACAAGATGAAACTGCCTGTGTGATATTTGGAAGCAGGTCCTTACAAACTTTGTCACAGATTGAGCAACATATTTTTAGTGCAAACAATTCACATTTACTCACAAACATTGAAACGGTTTAATGACTTCCTCGCTTCTACACTTACTGTTATCATATAAGTTGCATAATCAAACAAGTAAAGTTAAACCACTTTGTAATTTGGTAGCCTGGTCGGTTTTCCACAAGATGAGCACGTACAGATTGAATCGGTCTGATTTGTTTAAGAAAAATATTTTTTTCAAGAGCTGTTCTTATTTAATAATATGCATACTGCATAATAAGGTCATCAAGTCGTATATCCGGGAGTTACCGTCGTTTGTTCGAGTACATCCGGAATCAGTTATGTAAACTTCAGATCAGAGTTTTTTATCAAGATTTTAGTGAGTGTGGATTGCGGACTGAACGTTTTTTCTTAGGGGTTTGTGTGTATGGACAAGAATGGTTGTTGAAGCATTTGACAATTACAAAGTTATGACATTACCTGATTTATTCAAGTTCACTAGCAAACTAGATTTCTAAATACTCTTCGCCACTTGTAACTTGAGACGATAACAAGTAATTGACTTAGTGACATAATTGCGTTCATAATTCGCATGATTATATGGTGTGAACAACCTTATAGATCTCTCTGAGTTAAGCGATGTTAAATGTTAGTTTTTATGACGCTATCAAGAAAACAAATCTGCTATCCACAGCCGCCGCAATTTAGCGCAAACTAATTTATTTTACATTGATATATATATTTATTTATTAACTCTATTTATTAAAGTCTCATCTTTGTACAAACATAAATATATACATAGTATAGACAATAAAGAACATAACACATTGCACAAAGCCATGCAAATAAGAATTATACGAGACTATACAAGCATATACCTCATACATAAAATTATACAAAATATATACGATACATTATAAAACTACCGTGTAGCAAAACTATTAACATAAATATTTAATTAAAACTATAATCGTGCAGGGATGGGTCGAGTACTGGTGGATAGTACTCGAGTAAGTACTGAGTACTGGGTGCTTAAAGCGTACTCGAGTAAGTACTGAGTACTCACTTTTGTGTGTGTACTTAATTAAGTAAGTACTGTGTACTACTTAAAGTACTCGAGTAAGTACTGAGTACAGAGTACAGAATGTTTTGAATTATTATTGTATAATATTCAACTGTCTAAAATGGGTCGCAAATAAAAACACGATATGTTAATAAATTATTCAATTATTTTTACCATATCACTTTTAATATTATATATTTTTACTTCATTATGTTACTTTAATTTGCATTTCAAAATGCAATACATGTACTTAAAAATTATGCAACATAGCACGTGAGTAACTTGTGTTACAATACGGGTACTCCTCGCCTATTCTAAAGATCCTACCTTATCGTTGACCGTCCAAACACAACAAATTTTGGGGTCGAGCCGACCGAATTTTTAACCATCTTGTACGACAAATGTACTATAGAGACCACGTGATACTCCCCGGTGAGAACTTAAAGCGATTACAGCTCATCATCGTTAGCAAATATGTACACAAATGCATCATCATGTGAGGTGAAAAAATAAATGCATATATAATGAATAACATCAATAGCATTGTAATGTTTGTTCTTAAATTACATATTTCATACATAAAGATGAATATTACAAGTGATTGTATAAACAAATAATAACAAAACAAAAGAAATGGGAATAAACTCAATTAATTCTAACAATTAAATAGCAGGTTTTGGGCACTATAATCGGATCCTGTCTAGTCTATGATTTAGGAATAATATCTGGACGCATTATTTTTTTAGATATTACCAAAGACATAAATGATAAGTTTTATCATTTTTTGCAAACAAATCAAGCTAATCTGTCATATATTGAAGTGAATAAGTATCAAATGTATATTATTCATGGAATGATCTATCTTGCAGAAAAACGATATAAAACTTATAAAATGTCAAACCTAATAATTTGATATTTATTTTATATAAGTTATGCAGGCTATTTGTCTAAATAATTGTGACATCTGTATTTTACAATATTAATAGCATTGATATCATATTTTTCACTTTTAAATATAAAGTTAAACAATATCACATACAAATATATATTTATTGTATTCGACTTATACTGTAATATCACATCTTTAAAGAATAAAAAGTCAATCTATTGTCACCCTATAATGAACCACACCAATATTTTATTTCAATGCTATTCTATAAAAAGTCACATTTCCCCCAAATTCGACCGTAAAAAGCGCACTATTAATTGTTAATTAACAGCTTGTATAATCGCTGCTGGACCCCTATGGTGACCGTCCAGAGATCAAGTGTCATAAAACTTCGGTCATACTCGGTCATACTCGGACGGTCTCCCGAACATTTCCGAACGTGGTAAAAAACATACTATATAATTTTAAAGTGTAAAAAATACCATTTTCCACTTTAAATATTTTCACAAAATAATACCGATTGACAGAGAAATAAGTATGGTTTATGAGACCATTTGCAATTTGTTAATATCATTAACCGTTTTTAAATGACATTAAGTTAATTTCAGAGTAAATTGTTTTCTCCTATATATAGCACTGGTAACTGTTTTAAAGTTAAGAAAATACCATTTTACTTTTAATTCAAATAAAAGGTATAATATTTGAATGAATGGGGAATATAGAAACATTACAAAACCGTTTGCATTTATTTATTATCTTTAACGGATAAAAAGTTATACTAATTTAAAGCTAAAATCCTTCATAGTTCTATATAGGCATTTTTGCGCAGTATCGATTATCGGGTGACGAGAATTCTGCCACATGCGTGTGACTTAAAATTAAACATTCACATACAAACAACCAAAGAATGAATATCTATCAGTTTTGTAAAAAGTTGTTTGTAATGTAATAAAATGTTATAATAAATTATCTATACAAAATACAATTGATTGTGAAACAAATTCCTACGGCGGCGTATACCGAACACTAAACTGACATTTACAACGCTGTACCCATTGGAGATATTCGACCCGATGATTACTGTTTTGCCAGAAACGTTTGGCGCTCGTCGTCGCCTAACCAGTAACCCTCGCTCCGGATATTTGTATCCGTATCGGAATGCAGTGTAAGATTCTCATATTCCAGCATCGGTGTAAATGCAGGAAGTTCCGGTCTGGTACACCAGACCAATTTCACTTTATTCTTGTTATTAGAGATATGAATATACATGTATTCTATATATCGGTACATCCATTTTTATCTCGCCTTTAAGATGAATGTATATGCGTTTTTGAATTTTTAGCCGATGTCCATCTTACACTCGTGCGTTTTAGGCCTATATACTTGGAACAAATTCTTACATCGTTCTGACAAAAATCGTCCGTTTGGTTATAACATCAATGCATCGTTTCGAATAAGATTAATTGTTTTACGCATTATACACGTGCAGTAAAATTTGTCACTGAATAATTAAAATGCTGTTATTCAGCAATTTCAGTGATAAAAGCAAATGTGTTAGGAATCAGTTTAAACATTGTAACATAATTTGTGAGTATGGCTGTGTGATTTGCTGCAAAATGGAAGCAGCGTAAACTGTAGTGCAACATAATAGTCCGCACCACATAGTTCGCCGCGTGAACTATATGCGGAGAAGTGCGCCGCATTCAGTTCGGGTGTGAACTATATGCGGCACGGACTATATGTGGCACTACACACGTATCTTTGACTCTTGCACTTTGTGCTTCGACGTAAAAACCCTTATTTTGCCTAGCTATTGGGCAAACATCTTTGTTAATTATATCCTGAAAATCATGAAACCCAAAATTGGTAATGTTGTTTTCAATGATACGAATAGTTTATATCCGCATGTAGTGATGTAATATAATTATACTTTCAGTACAGAATGAGTTTCAACAACAGTTCTACGCCGGTTGATCACGTGTTCAATGAAACATTAGAAGAACTCGACGCACGATATGCATCGGCACTGACACCACTTGCCGTTCTTATTGGAGCTTTCTGTGTCTTTGGGGTATTTGGAAACACATTAGTCATTGCTGTGTTTTGTTTAAGCAAAGAGTACAAAAACACAAACTTCAAGATTTTTGTTATTTTCTTGGCTGCCATTGACTTATTGTCCTGTGTTGCGGCAATGCCGGCAGAAATTCTAAAATCTAAACATTACTATTCATTTACAAGTCATATTCCGTGCAAAGTGAAATGCTTCTTTAATATATTTGCAATGACAGCGGCAGCTTTGTCGTTGTTTGTGATTTGCATTGACAGATACAGAAAGGTATGTCAGCCTTTGAAGAAGCAAATATGGCCAGAACTTGCAATAAAAATTATGATGGGTATGATCATTCTATCAATTCTTCTGGCGTTACCAGCACCAATCATGTGCGGGGTTACTATAGTCAATATACAGAATTTGAATGGACTGAACATTACTGCGTATACATGCTCAGCGGAGGAGCGATATCATAAGAGCATAGTCAGGTACATGTATAAGTTCGGTTTGACAATAATACTCATCATGGTCTCTATTGCATTCATTGTCATGTATTCAATGATCATGCGTACTGTTATTAAGCACTGGTGCAAGAGAGAATCTTGTTCAACTATTCGATTCGAACCAAACCGGTCTAATGAGTTTTCGGCGGACAAAGTTGAGGAGGAACCTCTTTCAAACCAAGAGGACGTATTTGTTGTAGATGAGCCATCTCTGCCAGACGAGGGAAATAAAACTGTGAAGTCTCCTTCTCAAAGAAAGTCATCAAAAAGGCCTAGTAACTCCTCCTTTAGCAGTAATTCTTTCATGGGCCGTTTCAGTGTCAAAAGGAACAGCAGTGACGCTTCCTTCCGGTCGAGAGTAATCCGTAGACGCTCATCAGCTCCTGGTCCTGGTAAGCTTCCATACAAGACGCTGATCTGGTTCGTTCTGACGCTTGTTTTTCTGTTGACCTTCTTCTTAAACGCTGGACTTTTATTTATGTCCACAAAAGAACACACGTTCTCCCCAGGAATCCTTGCTGTTTACCTGTTGTTTGTTAGACTGTATTTTGTCAATAACATCATTAACCCAATAGTGTATGCCCTTCTGGATAAACGATTTAAAAAGTCCTGTCAAGGTTTGTTGCACGTGGTAAAGAAAAGGTTTTGCTGTAAGTAGCCATATTGTTCTGCAGATGATACAAGAAAATATTATGTTTGGTTGACGACATAGTTTTTTATGATGCACAGATCCAGAGGGTTGGGTGAGGGTCTGGCCCCCCGTGAGAGTTTGGCAAAATAGGGTTGTCCATATCTATTCCAAGATCAAGAGGGAGTCCACAAGTCAAGGGCCTCAATGCTGGACCCCATCTGACGTAATTTGCTGTATCAGCAGATGTTTGTAATTGTGCGCGCGGATAAGTCCCCAAAGAGTATATAGTTATTTCATAGTTATTATATAGTTATTTCATAGTTATTATATAGTTATTTCATAGTTATTATATAGTTATTTCATAGTTATTATATAGTTATTTCATAGTTATTATATAGTTATTTCATAGTTATTATATAGTTATTTCATGGTTATTACATAGTTATTATTTCATGGTTATTTTGGTAACAGTCAAGTCTGTTGTCACGAGGTGGAAGGGGTGACATTTGAACTGTTCCGCGAGGCCAATAGGCTGAGTGCCACACAATTCCGACTGTTTTCTCACACCAAGGGACAATAGCTGTGACTGTTGCCGAAACAACCAATGAACAATCAAATGTTTCGAGGAAGGGTTAACAACTCCAACTTATATGCTTTTACAAATGTGTTATTTAACTAATATACATGTACAAATAAAAACAGAAATATACTTGAATATTTAAACATACGCCGTCTATTAAAAGAACGTGGCGAATCCATTGACGCACAGAGCGCGCGAGGGCAACAACCGGAGGAATAGTATGATTCTTGGCAGTTTCATTCCCTTCGTGTTGAAAAGCAACACAAAAATAGATTTAGTCCACTGTCATGTCTGCTCGTATTTATGGTGTCTTTTAAATTTTACACTTTAACAGTATGTGGTCCGATAGGATAGCTCAGTTGGTAGAGCGCTTGTCGGTCACCCGGTAGGTCCAAGTTCCCGGGATGTAATGACAGCTATTTATAATAAACACAACATATTTTGATAATTAAATTCGGCAGTATAATTTCTTGGAATTTTACAATCTCTATAATTACAAGTGTTTTAAGTTGATCCGACCGAACTGCTTAAAATGCTTATATTAAGTATCATTGTGATGAAAGGTATTGTCAAACCTCATTTAAAGACCATCTTGAAATTAAGACCATATTTTTTATTATTTTTTCGTTCATATTTTAACAGGATATTCAGACCATCTATCGATTCAGACAGACTTTTGTTCATGACCGAGATAGCCTTGAAAAGTGTTCTGGTTTCATTGTTATTTGTATCAGTTTGATCGCCATTGTTAATTCACAATGCTTGTATATCACCCTACACTTTATATGTCAGCTATTGTCTTATTATATGAATACATAAATAGTTTTACAAGACCATTCTATCAGAATTAAAAGAGACAATTGCACAATAATTAAAGACATTCAATTTACAATCTGAAAAGAGTTAAATTACAATAAAAATTAATAAATTAGAAGTTGAGATGCTGGCATTAATCTTGATGACTAAGTATAAACAGCCTGAAGCATGTGGTTCGTTAGACGACAACTGTAGATGTTGGCTCAGTCTGTTGAAGTTCTGGGTCTCTTTTGAGCTACAGCCTATAAACAACATCCGAAATTTGCATATCCGAAAAGATGTCATATTTCTGGATAGGTTGCAGTGCATTAACATTATTTACGAATATTGATCGGTAGCTTTTGTGTTTAGAGTTTACACCAACTTGTTTTTTTATAGGACCAGGCACGATAAGAGGTATTTTTGGCCCCAACATTTTGGAAAAAATAAAATCAATATTTTTAATTTTTCATTGTTGAAATAAATGCATCGTGGTTTAAACTTGCAGATAAATGGAGTTTACAACAATCAATACATGTTTAATGACGTCACACGTGTACCAAATCCAAATTTTGTATGATTGTTGTTCGTCGTATTTTCGAGTCTTGTACAAAATATAAACTTGGTAAAAGCTAGCGCACATAGCATATTTTGTAAGATAGCGTAACTCGTCCTTGCTCGCCTTAAATACCCCTTACAGTACCTGGTCCTTTCTATGTTTTCTTTGTTTTTACCAGTATCATGTAGTTTATTTCAGGCAAAAATTTATTTATTAATAAAATGTATGTTGTATATATAGATGTAAGCATATATTGTTTTTCCTATGTAAGGCTTTCGGGTAAAATATTTCTTTCAAATAAATCTCTACCCACCTATACATACTCTTTGTGCTTTATGTACAATTAATATAAAATACAATACAACTATACAAAATTACTATACGATACAACACAACGCAACACAACGCAACGCAACGCAACGCAACGCAACGCAAAACACAAAACAGTGCAACACAGCACAGCACATCACAGCACAGCACAGCGCAGCGCAGCGCAGCGAAACGAAACGAAACTGAACAAAACAGTACAACACAACACAACACAACACAACACAACACAACACAACACACAAAACAAAACAAAACGACACTGAACAAAACAACACAACACAACACAACACAACACAACACAATACAACACAACACAACACAACACAACACAACACACAAAACAAAACAAAACGACACTGAACAAAACAGCACAACACAACACAACACACAAAACAAAACGACACTGAACAACACAATACCATACAATATAATACAAGACAACACAAAACAACACAACGCAAAGCAACGCAACACAACACAATACCATACAATATAATACAACACAACACAAACTGTTTCAACCATTAAGCCCAAGCAATGCTGTAAAATTGAATGAAGTTTGCACAGCGGAATCTGGGTTTGTCTTTTAAATGATCACGGTTCAGTATAGTTGTGCTCAGTGAGTAGTCCACAGTGACTTAAAGGCAGCGAGTAGTGCTCAGAAATGAAATGGGCTATTAAAATATGTATTACTCGAAATAAATTTCGGGACCCAATGAATTAGAATAAACGAGTTCAGACTGTATATACGCCACGCCATTAATAACACAACTATTAAAATATAAAACTCTCAGCGAACAGACCATAAACACAGCTGTTTATCTGGGTAATTCATATCTTGTCTAAATCACAACGGAAATATACTTTCGACTTTTAAGTTTTCATCAGATCGGAAGTAGATACGCTGACTATAAGCCTGACACAGTTTAAATTGTCCTATTAAATACTTTATTGATTATACATACAGTCTGACATCGTTTATTCGACAACCTTCTATTCGAATACTTGGTATCATCTGAAATAAATATGAAGTCCCAATGTATCGTCTTAAATACATCCATTCGAAACCATGTATTATTAGAATTTTTTTTCGGACCCAATGAATTCGAATGAACGAGGTCCGATTGTACATACATTGTATTTATGATAATATTCATAGCAAGATCACGGCAGTAGAGAAACGGGTTTCAGTTTTATAATTTCTCTTTCAGTCAAACACTTCGTTTCAGTGTGTTGATGCATACGCGACATCCATTCTCTACGTGGTCTACAGTACCAGTTTAGCAACGTAAATCAGCCGAAAGCATCATTGTGTGCGTGGCAGAAGAAATGCCATCCCTTGATACGTAGAGTTTGTTAGTTTAAACGTATACAATAAACTGGATCGGACATCACGTTGTGTACAGTGACATCATTAAAAAAATGTGTAGTCTTCTTCAATATATTTACAAAATGAAATTACAGGTGCCCACATTTTTATTTTTAATTATTTTTTATTTTGTAATGGGGCTCTAAGTCACATGAACAGCAAGGGACATGTAAATACTTCTCCAGCTCGTAGGGTTGAGGAAGATCCCGTGTATCCCCATTTTTGAGGGAACGGGCGGGCAGCTGGCTACAACCATTGACTTTCCGTATGTCAGATGGATCGCTTCCATCATACAAATTCTATATCTATGATGAACTCCGCACTGGTGATGGGCAAGTCATTTATATCGGGGCCATATCCACAATACAATTTATAGATAAATAATGCTGTGCATGTACATATAGAAAATAAAGATGAAAGAAAACTGAAAACTTGAAACAAAGAAAATAAGTACGAATCCTTTCAAATTTAAAAAAAAAACGGTTTAATTAGGAGAGAAATATACAGTAAAACCTCAATAAAAATACCGCCTTTGTGACCATCAAAAACTAGTCTTTATAGTGAGGTGGTCTTACTATTGAGGTTGAATAATAGAGCGGAACAGCCAAAATGGTATTGAATTCCGAGGCGGTCTTATTATGGAGGTGGTCTTCAAGTGATATTGTACTGAAGTCCAAATTCGAGGTAAGCTTAATGGTATCGAGATTTGTTTGACATTTTCGTTATTTTCGTGGGTTCATTGCATGATAACATGCCAAATCTTGTATCATTTTCGGGCATGAAATTAGGTCAAATATCTTTGATAATACGGAAACCTTTGGCCTAGAATCACGAATTTGTGCGACTTTGAAAAGGGTGGTCAAATCGACCGTCGGGTCCTTTATCTTGTTGTACGGTAAACCGGTTGTACTGTATTCCAAACACAGTCACAGAAATCCTGTATTTATACACGTTCGGGATTTAATGCGCTGTTTTTGATCCGGAAATTATGAATGAGATGCGTGATACTGTGTGAAATAAAAGGTAACAGTGAAAATTAATAAATGTTATGTTGGTTTGTCGATTTGATTGCATTAAATAGTGTGTCTAGGCAAAATTATGTCGCAATTAGACACTCTAGCATTATGGTAAAATGACACGTTAAAAGCCAGCCGTAACATAATCCTGGGACAGTTTTCATGCGCAAACGAATATTTTCATCAGTGCATCATTCTATTGGAATTTAGAAATATGAATTATTGATAGTGAATAGACGTGTTATTTCTAAGCATCTCAAGTTACTGCATTAAAGCATTATTTAATAAAATAAAAAAGAACTTACAAACTGGCAGAACCATGCATTACGTACGGATCAAATGTAAAACCATTTAACGATAATATTTAGAAGAATATTTTAGGTAAATTTATACAAAGTGCACAAACGATTACTAGTAATTTAATTCTCTTTTGAAACCAGTTTTAAGTGAGCTTGAATGACTTTAGATTTTTTTCTTTTGAAGGAGTTGCTTTAAAGCGTTTTCCACATCGCTATACAAATAAAAATTCTTATCACTCAGCATGTGTACTTGTGTCAATATCGCCACACCTACATGTACATGTATCCACATCGCCACACCCACATGTATCCACATCGCCACACCTACATGTACATGTATCCACATCGCCACACCTATATGTACATGTATCAACATCGCCACACCTACATGTATCAACATCGCCACACCTACATGTACATGTATCAACATCGCAACACCTACATGTACATGCATCAACATCGCCACACCTACATGTACATGCATCAACATCGCCACACCTACATGTACATGTATCAACATCGCCACACCTACATGTACATGTATCAACATCGCCACACCTACATGTACATGCATCAACATCGCCACACCCACATGTACATGTATAAACATCGCCACACCTTCATGTACATGTATCAACATCGCCACACCTACATGTACATGTATCAACTTCGCCACACCTACATGTACATGTATCAACATCGCCACACCTACATGTACATGTATCAACATCGCCACACCTACATGTACATGTATCAACATCGCCACACCTACATGTACATGTATCAACATCGCCACATCTACATGTACATGTATCAACATCGCCACACCTACATGTACATGTATCAACTTCGCCACACCTACATGTACATGTATCAACATCGCCACACCTACATGTACATGTATCAACATCGCAACACCTATATGTACATGTATCAACATCGCCACACCTACATGTACATGTATCAACATCGCCACATCTACATGTACATGTATCAACATCGCCACACCTACATGTACATGTATCAACATCGCCACACCTACATGTACATGTATCAACATCGCCACACCTACATGTACATGTATCAACATCGCCACACCTACATGTATCAACATCGCCACACCTACATGTACATGTATCAACATCGCCACACCTACATGTACATGTATCAACTTCGCCACACCTACATGTATCAACATCGCCACATCTACATGTACATGTATCAACATCGCCACACCTACATGTACATGTATCAACATCGCCACACCTACATGTACATGTATCAACTTCGCCACACCTACATGTATCAACATCGCCACATCTACATGTACATGTATCAACATCGCCACACCTACATGTACATGTATCAACATCGCCACACCTACATGTACATGTATCAACATCGCCACACCTACATGTACATGTATCAACTTCGCCACACCTACATGTACATGTATCAACATCGCCACACCCACATGTACATGTATAAACATCGCCACACCTACATGAACATGTATCAACATCGCCACATGTATAAACATCGCCACACCTACATGTACATGTATCAACATCGCCACATGTATAAACATCGCCACACCTACATGTACATGTATCAACATCGCCACACCTATATGTACATGTATCAACATCGCCACACCTACATGTACATGTATCAACATCGCCACACCTACATGTACATGTATCAACATCGCCGCACCTACATGTACATGTATCAACATCGCCGCACCTACATGTACATGTATCAACATCGCCACACCTACATGTACATGTATCAACATCGCCACACCTACATGTACATGTATCAACATCGCCACACCTACATGTACATGTATCAACATCGCCACACCTACATGTACATGTATCAACATCGCCACACCCACATGTACATGTATACACATCGCTCCACCTACACGTATCAACATCGCCACACCTACATGTATCCATATCGCCACACCTATATGTATACACATCGCTCCACCTACATGTATCCACATCGCCACACCTATATGTACATGTATCAACATCGCCACACCTACATGTACATGTATCAACATCGCCACACCTACATGTACATGTATCAACATCGCCACACCCACATGTACATGTATACACATCGCTCCACCTACACGTATCAACATCGCCACACCTACATGTATCCATATCGCCACACCTATATGTATACACATCGCCACACCTACATGTATCCACATCGCCACACCTATATGTATCCACATCGCCACAACTATATGTATCCACAACGCCACACCTACATGTATCCACATCGCCACACCTACATGTATCAACATCGCCACACCTACACGTATCCACATCGCCACACCTATATGTATCCACGTCGCCACACCTATATGTATCCACATCGCTACAACTATATGTATCCATATCGCCACAACTACATGTATCCACATCGCCACACCCACATGTATCCACATCGCCACAACTACATGTATCCACATCGCCACACCCACATGTATCCACATTCGCCACATCTACATGTATCCACATCGCCACACCCACATGTATCCACATTCGCAACATCTACATGTATCCACATCGCTACAACTATATGTATCCATATCGCCACAACTACATGTATCCACATCGCCACACCCACATGTATCCACATTCGCCACATCTACATGTATCCACATCGCTACAACTATATGTATCCATATCGCCACAACTACATGTATCCACATCGCCACACCCACATGTATCGACATCGCCACAACTACATGTATCCACATCGCCACACCCACATGTATCCACATTCGCCACATTTACATGTATCCACATCGCCACACCCACATGTATCCACATTCGCAACATCTACATGTATCCACATCGCTACAACTATATGTATCCATATCGCCACAACTACATGTATCCACATCGCCACACCCACATGTATCCACATTCGCCACATCTACATGTATCCACATCGCTACAACTATATGTATCCATATCGCCACAACTACATGTATCCACATCGCCACACCCACATGTATCGACATCGCCACAACTACATGTATCCACATCGCCACACCCACATGTATCCACATTCGCCACATTTACATGTATCCAAATCGCCACACCTACATGTATCCACATCGCCACACCCACATGTATCCACATCGCCACACCTACATGTATCCACATCGCCACACCTACATGTATCCACATCGCCACAACTACATGTATCCACATCGCTCCTCCTATATGTATCCACATCGCTCCACCTACATGTATCCACATCGCCACACCCACATGTACATGTATCCACATCGCCACACCCACATGTACATGTATCCACATCGCCACACCTACATGTATCCACATCGCCACAACTACATGTATCCACATCGCTCCACCTACATGTATCCACATCGCCACACCCACATGTACATGTATCCACATCGCCACACCCACATGTACATGTATCCACATCGCCACACCCACATGTACATGTATCCACATCGCCACACCCACATGTATCCACTTCAAACTTCATTCAACTCTGTACTTGTAGTCTGTTGTTTATTTTTGGCATCTACCGAGCATGTAAGTCTACACACGTTAAGTAATATAATTTTAAGTCTCGGATATTTGGTAATATAACGGTTGACTGTTTAGTATGCTTGCCGCTATTCCACTTGTCTTTTCGATATTGCATAGTTACGTTTTGTTTTACGCTTAATTTTTGTCCAAGCCCTTGTTGGTCCCCAATTATTTGGTGAGAGTTCTTAGGCAATAGGAATCTGGTTCGACACGCACGTATTGTGAAGGTGGTATATACGATGTCAGCATAGTATCTTCATAATGTTTAAACACTGTCTTATGATTGACTGTTCATTGGCGGTGGCGCCAGCATTGTCTTTATTTGCAAAAGAACGCTCTTTTTACAGGAGGTTGCGTATAACTCGACGTCAACTGTCAACCGGTCGTTACATATGATTGCTCGGCATATTTTACGGACGTCAACACAAAATATAATACATGTAGTCAAAATTCGACAGAAATTTAATAAGATCTACATTTTATTCTTTCCACATGTCTCATTTCGACAACGTATCAATATCGCACGAATGGTTTACAGCAATCTTACGCCTGGCGTTTATTGCAACAAAGAAACAGAAACACAATTTCCAATATTACGAAACGAATTTCTGTGAGATGTCAATCCATAAATGTGTTTTTTTGTCAATTGGTCTCCCGGAAAATGTGTGAGGAACGTTTGTTAATGACATTTCTAGTGATGTGTGAGTGATCCACAGACACCATTTAATGAGCTGTAACTGGTCATTCTTAACATGGTATGGTCAGATTAACCCATTAGTCGCACATTGAAGGCATATTCCTCTATGAGCAAAGTGGTGTAAGCATGAGAAATATTGTCGCGGTTGTATGCAAGTTCGGCTCTCGCGTGTCTGACACTGTATGCTTCGTTAGAACACCAATGTTAACTGCATTAAAGGCTTTGTCTGTATATGAGTCGATTGGATTTGATTAGTTGATAGAAATGGCTGTACATTTATTTGATAATTCAAAGAACAATTGAGTAAAAACAGAATACAAAATACGTGATCACATATTGTTGTTCATTGTTCAATTGTCCCGCTCAATTTGTAGACAAAGGTACAAGTTGACCCCTAAATCTTCAATACATATAACAAAAGAATGTGAATAACTGCAACACGTATTGTATATTTTCAAATTCTCTTTAATTTACACGGATTGTGATTTACCCTAGGTGTCAGCTGTATAAACACAAGAAAATTAATTTATTACTGTCAATTATCAATTCCTATGAGAACACAGAAATTGTTTGAACATTAAAACTAAATTAAACGGCCAGCCAGCCGCGAAAGACGTCTAAGAATTTGTTATGGATTATATAGCGCTATGTCCCGTTTTCAGAAAAGTAACCACAAACAATATATATTAATAAATGTGAGTATGAATAACAAAACAGACAGTGAGTTTAATATTTTATTTTGACAAAAAATATTGTTTTTAGACAGTGCGTCTGACGCTAACATCGTATCGATGCGCCATATCTGGTTAACGTTCACCTGCTCTCGCGAGTTCATTTTCCGAGAGATTTTACGAGATCTGGCCGAGTAGCGGATCCGTGGTATGTAGGTGTTTGATTATCTGTCAAAAAAATGCGGACACTGTCACAAATAAATAAATAGATATATCGAATTATATGACAGTGTAAACGTTACCATGGTTTTTGAATGTTAAATGTCTGGCACACAAGTAAATGAAGACATTGCCGGGACGCCTAGATATATAAACGCTCTCAAAAAAAAATTAAATTATGAAGGGGAGGTAATCGTACGTGCTCGTTGCCCTGCATTATTAGAGTTTCCTCCCTTGTAGAGAGACACACAGCGTTATATCCTCCAAGTTTAATGATCACAGCATAAGTTACAACATATTCTCTGGCTGCTATGTGAAATAAATTGATGATTTGTCTTTGGTTTTAACAGTATACTTTCTGATTCATTGCCAATGACGTCACTACTTGCGTTTTCACAACTGAATCCATGCATTGATCAATGTTTTATGGAGAAAAAATAAAATCGGGAATGTCGAATATTTGTAAACACTCGGATAATACTAAGTTGCGAGCAGAAATCTTCAGTACAATTTATCCGCATTTATTGCAACCAAGTTCTCAAATTGTTTGACATTCTTGACGCAGTAAGTAACTATTTTTACTTAGTACGTTAGCGGGCTCATTGATAGAAATATGGAACCCGGTAAGCGCCACAATGAATGTCATGTGTCGAACACACAACACGACACACGACATTGGAACGCTGCACTCGATATGACCCACGACATGCGAAGCGACACAAGATATTTACCGCGACATTACGTGCTACAGACACGAAACACGACAGTGCGATAACGCGACATTCCTGTTTTCAATTGTCTCTCGTCGCATCGCATGTCGTGTGTCGTATCGAATGTCGTGTGTCGCTTCGTATGCCGTGTGTCGCGGCCCAAGCTCGACATTCATTGTGGCAATAACCGGATTCCGTAGAAATGATATCGACATGTTATCTTTACAAGTGAGGCGATCCGATAATGATACACGTTTTTAGATATCGATACATGTACAAAGTATAATTGAAAACAAGAATATGTTTTAAAGATGATCGGTGCTAATTAAAATAAGCCAATGTGTTGTAGTTTTATTGGATAAGATTTTGATTAATTGCACAAAACACAATGATGTGAATAGAATCAAGATGTTACGATTGCTGGTCACTCCAGATCCAAAATGCATTTCGGTAAATTCACCGAAATTCAGGGCATTTCGGTAAGGCAACATAGCCTTTATCGAAAGGTTAACCAATCCGCGTTAAGGTTACAAACGTTGGTCGGTTGAAAAGAAATTGCATTGGTTGTTTACGTAAGATTTGATTGGTTTAAACAACACTGATGTGCAAATAGCAAAACCATGTTAGTACGACTGCGCCGAAAAATTAAACAGACAGAATTGAAAGCTTGTCTCAAACTGCACAAAAATAAAATGTTAATTACACTACTATTAAGGATGTTGGTGTTGCTGCTACCGTGGCCGTTCATTTCTTGCTGTTGTATTAATGCTTAACTTTTGTATTTATATCATTTGCTGTTGTTCTTTTCGATTAATGGATGGAAAATGTACATAGAAAAACATGAATAAGGGAATAAGAGAGTTAATCTGAAATCTACGGGAGGTAACTCATATCTCCCGGTAATCTGAACGCAATTGTAAAGTTACCTGTGAGTTATTTGAAACAAGGTTAGTCTGAAAATCGCTCCATTAACTTTCATTCATACAACTGTCGGTGCTGCAGAGTCAGCATATATTTTAGTATGCATCAATCCATTACTTAGCGTACGGCAGGTACTTGAAAAATTCACCGCAATATTAATTCGCTTCACCACAATCCTCGATTATGGCACGAATTCGAAACACTCCCTTCTGAAACGGCTAAATGACGTGAAATTAAACTGTTTAGCTAGATCATCTAAATTTCCCTCGGCACGGAAGATCATAAATATATTGTGCACACCTTTGATGGTTCTAAAACCTGTCTATTCTAAGCTCAGTAGTCACGTGCATCGCCGACCAATGAAATATAGTAGTAAACAACCGCAACATTTCGGTAATTTCCGTACAGTTCGGAAAGAGACCTCGAAGGTACGAGGACGAGGGACGGTCGGAAAATACCCGGACTTCTACTTGTTCTCGAAAAGTGTGAAACAATTTTTTCAAAGAGTATTTTACTCTTTTTCAAAGTATTCTGCCATCTTCGTGGGAGCGTTTGTATTCCTTCTGCAAACCATGAAGTAGACATAAGGCTCACGTACTGTGTGACAGCCGAAATCAAAGCTGACCTAGACTCTTATTTGGTTCCAGCAAGCATTCTTTCAGTTCTGGAAACAAATAAAAGTCACAAGAGACAATATCAGGGCTATATGGAGGATGTGATAAAAATTGCCATTTGAATGAATTGATGACGGAGGGTTGTCACGAAGAAGCACATTTTTCCTTTGCTAGCCTTGGACGTAACTCTCTTAAGTTTGCATGGAGTTTTCTCAGAATTACTTTAGAATAGTACATGGCAGTGACAGTTTGACCTTTTGGCATGAAATGAGTGCATCCAAGAAGGCAACTTACATTACCTTGCCAGTCGAAGGAGAAGTTTAAACTGGGGAACCAGCGCTTTTCCACTGCTTTGATGGGGCTTTTGTCTCAGGTTCGGCGTAATGAGCCCACATTTCATCACCAGTGATAATGCAGTTAAATAACTCATCTCCTTCATGTTTAAAACCACTCAAATCGTATTTTGTTATAGTCAACCTGGATGCCTTTTGGTCTTCCGTCAACTGTCTCGGCACCCACCTTCATACCAGGGTGTTTGTGTACAATTATGTGTGCTGATGCCTTTCCAATGCTTAACCTCTTCGCTTCCTCCGACGATCGTGCATAACGAAAGCCTCAACATTTACATCCATTGATGGTGTGACTGCCTCAGTGGGCCTCCCAGACCTAGGCCTGTCACAAACGCTAGTTGTGCCTTCACGAAACTGAGAAACCCGGTTGTAAAATGTATAACGTGACATGCAGTCATTCCCAAACCTTTTCTGCAGTTTTTGGAAAATATGGTTTTTCACCCTCTGTCAGTAGAAGTTTTATAACAGATCGCTGTTCTATGTTAGCTGAAATATCTATCATGTATAGATAACATTAAAATGTGTATACAAGCTTTTCATTGAAAAATCAACTGACCGAATTATTGTAGAAAGAATGTAGTTTCCGGTCATGTACAATATGTATATTTTGTTGCACGTGGAAATACAGGATGACGGAAAGTCCGGGTATTTTCCAACCATTCCTCGTATGAATATACATGTACATAAATCTTGGTACGTCTTGCGGTTTACCTACACAGTTAACTATAAGTCACCTGACCAGGGAAACACAATTCAACATTATCTAAATGTTTTGAGTGCCTCGCAAACCCGATACTGGTTTAAAAGATATTTGTCATTCTTTCCACAGAGGCTACATACATTCATTATGGCAGCCATTTTGAAACAACTTTCCCCACGTTACTTCCGGTGTATAGTTTTAAAAAAACATAAGCCGAGGTGATCCGATTGGTCAGTGGAAAATTTATGGACGCATATTGGTTGGTTTATTAATACAGTATCGACCATAAACATGTACAAGTTCACGCTAATAAACCTGAACTGAATGACCTTGAACTTAGGACTGGATTTAAGATGGTATCAGATGGTTTTGGTGGACAATGGACCAACAAGATAACTGACATGTTCACTGACCGTCCTCGGTACATTATTACAGAACAACTCTATGTTTACATGATATACCAAGCCATTGAGCATCCAGGCGATGGCGTAACAGTTCAACGATATTTGGTGAGAAATTCGGACAGTATTTGTTGTATATAGGACGACATTGAAATACGGTTTCTGTTACAATTGTAAATTTGACCGATTGTGTCGTTTCGTAAGTTTGAATATAAACAACCCATGTATTTATATACAGCAATTACACTCTGGTATAAAGCAGAATCCTTTAAATACATGTATTTTATCCATACACTATGTTCTGTAATGCCTTCAGCTACACTTATAATACCAATTAATTAATAATTAATGCTCGTTGTATTTCCCCTCTACGTTTGTGTACGTATCACTTAATAGAGATACCCATTTCAGATGAGAGACTAAGGTATAACACATGGTTTTGCAAAATACATGTTCAAATGTTCTGTTGACGACATTTTCGTTTGCACGCAATCGACTTTTTCTCTTTGGTCGTTCAAATCTCACCTCATTAAAATTGCTGAAAGTGTATTCCTCAATCGCAATTGAACTTAATTTGTGGAGGCGTGCGGTCATTTTCTCGGCGCAGACGGACTAACATGGCTTTGTTATTTTATATCAGTGTTGTGTAAACCAATCAAATCTTACGTTTACAACCAATGCAATTTCTCTTCGACCGAACAAGGTTTCTAACATTGACTCGGATTGTTTAACCTATCGATATGGGGTACCTAACCGAATTTTGGTGAATTAACCGAAATTCATTTTGGATCTGGAGTGACCTGCAATCGTAACATCTCGGCCTTTTTTTCGTGTTGCACCACAAATCTAAACCACAAATTGCGCCGACCATCTTTTTTCAAGATATGTCTTGTTTATAATTGTGCAGTTAGGTGGTTAAACGATTATATCGAGAATTGCGTGTGATAAAGTTATTTGTGGTTAAATAAAATATAGATACATATCACCACAAAACCACAAATCTTTTGGCTGACTCTCCAGACGTTGGAGAAGAGTTTGCCACAAACACAGATCTATGAAATATGCTATTATCTAAGTGAATGCACTTGCAGTAAAATTTATTTTTGAACATTCGTATATTCTGCTCAATGTCTAGACAAGTTTATTTGTAATAAAATACCACCATCAGCCAGTCTTAATCGCTAGATTATCATTCCTCCTTGTAATCAAGTATGTGGGGGTTGTTATAGTTCATTTCTGAAAATATCTAAAGGGTGTGTACCAAGTTTGATCTAATTTCAACAAAATGTCTATAATTAATTATAAAACTACATATTTTCATGATAATCCACATTTTATACGCTATCTTTTATCGTTTTTAAGAACTTTATCATGAGATAATAACATTTTAATAGGAAAATTCCACCGCTTATCGCTAGTCAATTGGAAGCAAATTGTCAGAAATTTAAATTTTACCATCCTTAGCCCAATCAGACAACAAGCAAGTGTCAGTTGGTGCTTGGTTGGGCCTTAATTCAAGCAAACTGAGTCAATGTACCGAAGAATCTTCATCATCAGATAAGCCGATAGTTATCGATGCGAGTGTCGCTAATCAGTGGGCACGGTGGTCGGAAACACTCGAAAGCCTCCGTGATTTACCGATTTATGACATGATTTCATGATCATTATCGGTCACGACTTAGATAGCCACCCCGCTGTGTTTAGCCAGCATAATGAAATTGCCCCGGGCAGTACTAATTTATTAGAATGTATTATACATTCATGATACTAATTGTATCCTCTTTAGAAAAAAATATATTGAATTATGAACAGAACAGAACATAAAGTTTATTACCGTCTTGAGCGATGACAGGTCATCATCGTTAGCAAATATGTACACATCGATAACGGTTATCGATGTTGTATACAAAATAGTATTATATTAAAAATCGTATCATATTGATCGAACGTCTCCCCTGCGCCCAGCCTCACAAAAAGCAAGATGCCTATCTAGGACTGAATGAGTTTTCCGGCCGACTGTTCATTCAATTCGGGCAGATTAAAAAAACAATTTTCTTTTTTCAGTTTTTTTTTCTTGAACATTCTGTGACACTCTCCGACTACAGTTTCTTTCTGTCTACCCTCTACTTCTACACTCGGATGGTACAATACTACGACATGACTAATACTATACACTTTCTGCCCTCCCAATTGTGAAATTTATGTCTATCAAGTCAGTCTACTTTACAATCTATGTGGCTGAAACCTCATACGCATCTATCTAATCTTAGAATATGTGTAACGTGTGACGTCTTACGCAGATGTGAATACCGCGAAAAATTTAAACTATTTTGTGTTTACGCTGATTAGTTAATATGTTAGTATTGCCTCGTACACCTTGTATTCTCGATTTTTGCCATTCGTGCGTTTTTTGACGGTATTTATGCAGTGCTTACATGATCGCGAAATTGTAATACATGTTACCAGAAGTTATTTATAGATATATAATGTTTAGAGGTTATTGCCCCTTATCAAAATGCGTTTTACATTCGGCAAAAATATGTAAAGTTATGTTCAATGTAATGAGCTTAATCTCGTTTTGTATCTCGCGATAAATATGTTATTAATGTATAGGTCTCTTGCAAACTTGCACGTGTAGCCAGTTATGTCTTAATCGAACTCATGGGTAATATTGTATAGTTAAATATTGCTTAATATGTGCGCCTTGTCTCACCTTGCGCTATTAAGAAATAAAACAATGTTTTAAACACAATCTACTGCAACTAATGGTATGTAATCTGGCATACTTATAATAATAATAATTAATTCCTTATTTACAGAAGGTAACATATTTAGATAAACAATAAATGTGTTCATCTTATTTACAATATGGCCTTCTATTAACAAGATAAACAACCAAAACACACGCACAAACAAACAAGCATTCACACACGCTCACTCACAAACAATAATTGTACAATATTTACTTTTTACATATCGACAGACACTCAAATAAAATATTTCTAATTAAAAAAAGAATTAACTTTAAAAGCATTATACGATAGCACAATCAATGTCAATTGAAGGAATAAAAGTTGTAAACATGTATATGAAATAATGTGTATGATTAATTCTAATATAGATAGATAGACAGTTTATTAAAGAAAAACGGCACAATGCCCATGGTTTCACTCGAACAAGTAAATACATACACCTATCAACATACATATATACATACATATTCACATACATGAAACAATTTCAATTCTGATACAATGTATTATAATGCTAGAATATTACATAACACAACTATGAGTAAAACATAGAACGTAATATCGACACTTAATAATTCTTATAACGTGTAACTCAATTAACAAATTGTCGGTGATTGCACCAAATAGTGTTTGTATTTGCTTTTAAAAGCACTTACAGTTTTAACTGAGCGGATGTCAATATAGGAATATCATTTCAGATATGTGCACTGTAGTATGAGAACGAATCTTTGTAAAAGTTTGTCTTATGCTGCGAAATAACCAAGTTATTACACGAAGATGACCTAAGTCTGTAATTTGCGTTTTCTGAAAATGTTAATAAACCAGATAGATAATCAATAGATAAACTGCCTCTTGAAAGTTTCAAGCGTGGGCTGAAAACACTGCTGGGCGGAAATGTAATTGTCAAAAGCACCCAAACGACCTTGACACGTATGTGGAACTTCCTAACAACGCACTTGAATGGGTGCGAAAACTATAAGTCGTAATTGATGAAAAGATTGGCAGAATAAAGTTAGTAAAGTATAATAAACATTTAATGGCATAAATTAAACCTCTTATATACTTTTTTATTTGAAATGTGTATACACCTTACTGTCATTCGACACTCTTTAGTAACGGCCCACGTGCTAAAAGACCACAGGAAACCGAGTAATAATTGAATGTTCTGTATTAAGCGTTATAAATCAAATGTAATTGATTTTGCTGGTGGAACGTTTTTTGCACACCCTTTATGTATTCGAATGTATAGAATCCAGATATTCTTTAGCGTTTTAAAATGGAACTACTTTTTTGAAACGACTAATACCGCGCCGCACTTGGTGACCCGTTGTATCAACAGTTATTAACGTTATTTCACATCGAGATAAGAGTAAGTACTATTTTAATTTCGCGACATAAAATCGTGGGCAATGGGAAAAAGTCAATCCCGTTTTCAAAACAAAATGCCGGAATATGAGGATGGCCAAATAACTAGAGAGGCGAGAATGGCGAAGAATGATATTCAGGTAATAAAGTTGTATTTTTCCTTTATGCGGATTCAAGTTTTTGTCGTAATTGGCGATTCAGTATACAATTTTAATATTCATAGTATTCAATATTTAACATATTTATCATTAGTTATTTTCAGTCTTGTTGGATCTTCGCAATTTGAAATTTTGCCTCTTTCTGCTAGTACATGGTCCGTGACTTAGCACTTAAATGTCGTGAAAATGACAATTCTACAAAGGTCAATGCATCTTTCTGTACCTTGTTGTTTTATATACAAGGTTGATACATTTTCTCTACCTTTCAGTATAAAGCTGTACACTTGTGTACCTACGTTTTTCAGTGTTTCAGTCTTACAAACGACGTCAGGGTGCTGTGGTGTAGTGGTTAGCATAACGGACCGGCAATCCGTAGACTCGGGTTCGAATCCCGGTAGCGCCATTGACCGATGTTTCGTGTTCCTCAAAACATGACTTTATTACAAAGCACTACGCTCCAACACAGTGCGTTGAGTCCACTACCGTGAATATGAAGGTATCGGAATCAGCGCCCGATTCTAAAGGAGAGTCACAAAGCACTTAAATCAGGAACGTAGTGATTATAATCCAGGAAATCTGCGCTTTGGGTATCATTAGCACGGTACGGTGACCGGCTTTATGCTCAAGACTGTCGGTTTACCAATACTGCTCTACCGTCGGGTGCATGTCTTCATCCGGCTACTGAAAGTCAATTATTGGTATGCGGGGGACAAACCGGGTCGATCGCAGTACCGAAAAGTACACCAACCAAGATTTTAGTGAACCTGGCGAGTGTCGACCTCATAAATAACAGTAATTTCAATTTACCTATTTACTGTGTCGCTTGAAGCTCGGGTACGAGAAAGAAGCCACTAATAAACAATTAACTAACCAATTGAAGACAAATTTAACCAGTATAGCAATATGAAGACATGTATACGTTCAAAAAGACATTAATGACGTTCCGAATTCGTGGTAATAAAATTTAGAATTCAGTCAGGCAATTTCAAGTGTGTCTGACTCAATGTTGAACAGATTATGAGGAGTTGTTGTCGCTTCAGTACACACTTTTCAATAACAAAATACTGATATGTATAGTTAGAAATATTTCCGTCAGACGAACCGAATACACTAAGCATCAGATTTGTGGGCATGTCAGTTGCTCGTACAGCTGTTAGTGGTTTCAATGGAATTCAGGGTTATCTGGCGCAAGTCTTGTTGTTAAAAATAGACCAAAAGTTCAGCGAATTAATATCAAGGTACAAAAATAATACGTTTAGTTCATGCAATTCTGATTCAAAACGAATAATCGGCTGCTTCTTCATCTCGAAATAAAACTGTTTGCCTTGGCGGATTATTGTATTTTATGTGAACTTTTGATAGTACTCCCAATCGCCTTGTAGTTTAACAATTACGTTCGGACCACACCCCATACCTGTAAGTTACAGAAGCTGATATTATGTAATTTCCTTAAATAGACGAATGATTGGTACGGATTATCATATAATCAGCTAAGCTGTAAACATATTTAATCTATTTAACACGCGTGTGTACGAAGTACATGGAAACACAAAAATACGGATGCCTTGGATACAAATATAACTTGTATTCGTCTGCCGAGTTGATTGATCATAGACGAGTCATTTTGTGCCGAAGAACTGTTATCCTAGGCAGAGCAATAGGTTGGCATATTCGATGACTTGATTGGCTGTGAAAAACAACGAAAGTTACATTTTATCTAAGACACTACCTCTTGACAGTGTAGGATAATGCTTACAAACCATCGAGCTCACCGCATCACACAGTTATTGTATGATGTGCACTTTGCTTCGTAACTGTCTTAATCATACTTTCACTGTCTTAATCATACTTTCACTGTCTTAATCATACTTTCACTGTCTTAATCATACTTTCACTGTCTTAATCATACTTTCACTGTCTTAATCATACTTTCACTGTCTTAATCATACCTTCACTGTCTTAATCATACTTTCACTGTCTTAATCATACTTTTACTGTCTTAATCATACTTTCACTGTCTTAATCATACTTTCACTGTCTTAATAATACTTTCACTGTCTTAATCATACTTTCACTGTCTTAATCATACTTTCACTGTCTTAATCATACTTTCACTGTCTTAATCATACTTTCACTGTCTTAATCATACTTTCACTACTTGTGTCTACATCTGGCGCTTTGGTAAAATGATAACAATAATCTTGTGTTAGATACATTAAAAATATCAAGCATTGAACATTGTATTCACCTGATAACCTTAAACACTCGCTTCAAACACGTGGCCTGTACATACGCATTAATGCACCTCAAAATGGTCCAATAATTGGTTCATTGGTGTCCGAATCCATTAAACGTATCTGTTTCAGACACACAGTCGTCGCCATCTTTTAAAATTATTGCGATGAACAACCTAATTAACAGTTTACTGACATCAACTATTTATGTCTCTGGCAGAAACTAACAATTTCAAAACAAAAATACTTAAAATTGTCCTGAAACTTTCGCCTTGTGTTTTCGTGTGCTGATGTTTCCATGGGATCTGTCTTAGGAGGCATTGTCTTTCGAATGTGATGTTCCTTGTACCAACTTGATCCTTCCTTAATAAACATTTAACAGTGTTCTGTTCTCTGTTCTTTATTATCTGCTCTCTGTTCTTCGCTCTATGCTCTTTGTTCTATGTTCTTTGCCCTTCAATATCTGCTCTCCATTCTATGCTCTCTGTCCTCCATTCTTTGCTCTTCATTATTTGCTCTTCATTCTCTGCTCTCTGTTCTCTATTCACTGCTCACTATGCTCTGTTCCCCATTTTCTCCACTCCATTCATAGCTCTTCATTCTCTGCTCTCTGTTCTCCATTCTTTGCTCACCATTCTCTGTTCACAATTATCTGATCACCATTCTCTGTTCTCCATTCTCTGCTTTCCACTCTATGCTATCTGCTCTCCATTCTCGCTCACCATTCTCTGCTCACCATTCTCTGCTCTCCATTCTTAGCTCTTCATTATGTGCTCTCTGTTCTCCATTCACTGCTCACTATGCTCTGTTCCCCATTTTCTACACTCCATTCATAGCTCTTCATTCTCTGCTCTCTATTCTCCATTCTTTGCTCACCATTCTCTGCTTTCCACTCTATGCTCACCATTTTCTGCTCACCATCCTCTGCTCTCTGCTCTCCATTCTCTGCTCACCATTCTCTGTTCTCGTTCTCTGCTCTCAGCTCACCATTCTCTGCTCTCTGTTCTCCATTCTCTGCTCACCATTCTCTGTTCTGCATTCTCCATTCTCTGATCACCATTCTCTGCTCTCTGCTCACCATTCTATGTTCTGCATTCTCTGCTCTTTGTTCTCCATTCTCTGCTCACCATTCTCCGCTCTCCATTCTCTGCTCACCGTTCTCTGTTCTGCATTCTCTGCTCACCATTCTCCGCTCTCTGCTCTCCATTCTCTGCTCGTCATTCTCTGTTCTGCATTCTCTGCTCTCCATTGTCTGCTCACCATTCTCTGTTCTGCATTCTCTGCTCACCATTATCCGCTCTGCATTCCATTTTCTGCTCACCATTCTCTGTTCAGCATTCTCTGCTCACCATTATCCGCTCTGCTCTCCATTTTCTGCTCACCATTCTCTGTTCTGCATTCTCTGTTCTGCATTCTCTGCTCACCATTCTCTGTTCTGCATTCTCTGCTCACCATTCTCCATTCTCTGATCACCCTTCTCCATTCTCTGCTCATCATTCTCTGTTCTGCATTCTCTGCTCACCATTCTCCGCTCTTCGCTCTCCATTCTCTGCTCACCGCTCTCTGTTCTGCATTCTCTGCTCACCATTCTCCGCTCTCTGCTCTCCATTCTCTGCTCACCATTCTCTGTTCTGCATTCTCTGCTCTCTGCTCTCCATTGTCTGCTCACCATTCTCTGTTCTGCATTCTCTGCTCACCATTCTCCATTCTCTGCTCACCATTCTCCATTCTCTGCTCACCATTCTCTGTTCTGCATTCTCTGCTCACCATTCTCCGCTCTTCGCTCTCCATTCTCTGCTCACCGCTCTCTGTTCTGCATTCATGCTCTGCTCTCTGTTCTCAATCCCCAGCTCTCTGTTATGTTTTGTTGACCCTAGGCATTTTGATTGACTTATGGACAAGCAGATGATGTTTTGTTAACCTGAAACAGACTCATACAACAACAGTAATCTTAGATGGAGAAAGTGTCGACATACAGACAGGTGTTTAAAGTAAATAGTAGTAGGGTTGCCCTTTTTTGGATTAAACTAAATATATAGAGAGATACCAATAAATTATCTTTATCGTCAATAATTTTACTACACGATTGTTTGATGATATATTTAACGCTTTAATCAATGAGAGTTTAAACTTAAACATTAACTGAATAAATAATTATCCCATAAATACATTCAGGCTGCGCACTCTGTTCGCTGATACTGTTCACGAGAGCGATAACTGATTTGTGATATATATTCTTCTTGCGTTTCGTATTAACTTCTTTTTGATATTGTAGAATTGAACGCTGCGTGCTGGCGTGAGGAATTCTCGCGCGGATAGCTCTCATTTAGCACATTCTCTCGATGTGCAGACTTGATAAGCTTGTCTACTAACACTTAATATAACTACAAAATTGTTAAAACCGAGGGTTCTTCGAGTTCATATTAAACCAACAATCAACAGTTTGTAATCATTCAAACATGGACTAAATAACCTAGCTAGAATAGCTTCCCCGAATTGTGTGAATTCTTAAATTATAACGGCTTGAATGACTGAAACATATCCGACTTGTGTGGTAGAAGGATTTATTGTTTGATATATACGATATTGTATTTACTGGTAAGTTTTCATTTAAATTTATACTACTTAAATGTTTACAAAGATATGTGTTGAAGATGTCTACAAGCAACAGCAATGGTCTGATAAAATTTATTTTGAAAACTAAGTATGAATGATATTATAAATCTTGAAATCTTTTTACTAATAAATGCATTTATTTTTACATCGATTGTAAAACAAATTAGAACAACATTATATTTATATATATTAATCACTCCTGGTTACTGACAGTACCCGTGCCTTACTAAGGATCGCGGGGTTTGTGGGTCAACCACGCCCAAGGCGAAAGTGGAACTCACAGGCTTCAGATCACGAATCAGGCGCTCTACCCGTGACAACTTTTTGCTTCCGTATTATCTGATATATCCAATATGTGCGGCTTAATATACACGTGTAGTAATTCTAGTCTCAAAGTTGTTCATTCATTGAATTTGAAACACTATTTTCCTTCATGTGTGAACGGTTCCTTTTAATAAGAAATTTATTTCATTGCGTCATTTTGTACCTCCTTTGTTTAATGTGCAATGGAACATTTTAAGAGCGGACTTTCTCTCGAGCGCCAACCTCTCTTCAACAAATTTATAAAGTCACCGAACGCTGATATTTCTACTAATTTAACCTCTCAAGAGCATCAACTCTGACCAGTAGCCGTATTGTACATAAACCAAAGGGTGTTGCTATGGAGAGGTTGCGCTTCTATTTAAAAGACATGGACCACCTGTGTCAAAGCTTATAAGTACAGTGAAAGACACTTAAAGACAACCTCAATAACAAGACCACATCAAAATTCAGAGCACATCTTTCAAGTTCATTTTCCATATTTTGCTATTTATTCAACCTCAATATTAAGACCAACTCAATAATAAGACCAATTTTCAAGGGTCCCAAGGGTGGTCGTATTATTTGGTTTTACTGTATATATTGTTATGCTTATGTTTAACAGTCGCATAAATTGCTTACTAGAATATTTTTCTTGAATTGTATATATTAATTACAGTAAAACTTCGAAACTTCGAACAGTTTTGTCTCGAACACAGAAGATACCTCGAACAGTTTTGTCTCGAACACAGAAGATACCTCGAACAGGTTCTTAAGTCCCGGCGAAATATCCCTTTTTATTTCATATTATATAACAGTAGTTCATTCGAACAGAGATAGGTCGAACACTCGAACAGTATTTGCGGTCCCGAGCTATCATTTCATTCATTGTTCGCAATAGATAGGTCAAACAATACAATAATTCACACCTATCATGGAGACAATAAGCAAATATACATGTATATACTATGTTACAAACAATGCATGTGTATAAGAATAAACGAATCATTTATTTAAATCTTATTTTGTTTTACTTTCACTTCTTTTTTATTTATTATTATTATTATGAATAATGCTGCGACTATTTATAGACGTGCATTCACACACATATGATGTATGGTTCGACATGCTTAGTACACTTGTACCGGGAACAGTCAGTTCGTACATATAGGCGTATACCGTAGATGCCACGAACAGTAGATGGCTCGAACTAATTGCTAGGTCCGACGGCAGTTCGAAGTTTCGAAGTTTTACTGTTTTTCTCCAATATGTAGACACGAACTCGTCAGGAACTGTCATATATTGTACACTGTTTTATCCGTCGTATCAGAGGTCCCTATGCTAGCATTTATATTATAATTACAGTCAAACCTGTGTTAAAGACCACCTGCGAACAAAGACCACTATTGCAAAACCTGTCTGCAAAGACCACCAATTTTATCTCCCATCAGACCATTTTCAATGATATTTAATCTGTTAATAGAGACCGCCTGTAAACAAAGACCACATTTTGCTGTTCCCATGGGTGGTCTTTACAGACAGGTTTGACTGTATATGTCATCGGTGTACAGTTAAACCTCAATAATAAGACCACCCTTGTGACTCTTCAAAACAGGTCTTCTTCTTGAGGTGGTCCTCACACTGAGGTGGAATAAAGAGCTAAACAATAATAATGGACTTGAAAATTGTGTTCTTAATTTTGAGGTGGTCTTATTATTGAGGTGGTCTTTAGGTGAGGTTTTACTGTACATGAAATCGTTCTAATTTATAGATACCGCATGCAGGCAACAGCAAGAAAAGTTAGCGTGGATTTATCATAAATTACACAAAGTTGCACGACAATTATCAGTGCCATCTAATGCATCTTTGTACCAAATTTCGAGTCTGTATTTTTTGTGTGTGTATAAAGTACAGTAACACCTCGATAATAAGACCACCCTTGGAACCCTTGAAAACTGGTCTTAATATCGAGGTTGAATAAAGAGCGGAACAGTCAAAATGGACTTGAAAAGTGTGGTCTTCTTATTGAGGTGGTCTTAAAGTAAGGTTTACTGTACCGTTATTTGTAATATGTCGATATTCGAATAAAACCTTATAAAAGTCGAGCTTGCTGCCTAAATTCTGCCATAAGTAATGTTGGTATCTACGTTGTATTAAAATGGCGGCATGCAATTCTTATCAAACGTTTTAGTTAGATTGTTGTAATATGTCGCTATCTGAAGAAAACCTTTTTTATAGTAGAGTTTGCAAACTGATTCTGTCACATGATATGTTAGCTGCATGCAGTTCAAGACCAAGTTTCGGTGCAATTATCTGTAGAAGTAGCAAGTTCCAAGTTTGGTAAGGCAAACGAACCTATTTCAAACTAATTTGTTTTCTCAATGTGAACATTTACTCTAGGCGTGATACTTGGTTCCAAATTTTGACGGAGAACAAATTGCACACCGATAAATAAATTAAACATAATATTAAGGAATGTGATAACACCCACAATATCGTTAAATTTTCGGCTTACAGTGAGATTTTCTATCCCAAACCAGAGCCAATTCCACATTTTACTGATGTAGGAGTTAGGTGCCGTGATAAAATCATTAATCTATCATGTGTGATATATGGTGTTTTCTCCGCTGTGATCATTCTAACAAACGATTGTGATCTGAGATTTTTTCACTTTAAAAAAGAAGCCATTGCAATGTTTCTGTTCCCTCTCTCAGACTCACTTCGCTGGCTTGGTTCCGCAGAAAATGTGCGAAAGATGTACATATGGAATATGGTTCAGAATTCTACAATCATGTTTAAGTTGCAAATCAACGAAGCATCTGCTTCCGTTTCGAGGAAATATCTATATTATGATGTTTACAAGTCTAATAAAACTCTTTTTTCGTTATTAAATCATCGGAAAGTAGACATTTTCTATCGAAATATCGGTCATTCGAAATATCGGTCATTCTAAATGAACGACTATCCATTACATACACGAGTGTATTACCATTCTCATACACATTTATGTCATAGTAGAGGTGACTTATTGCTTATCATTGGTTAAACAATGATGTTTTTAGTTCTTATTCAATATACAGTAAAACTTCACTTAAAGACCACCCCAATAATAAAACCGCTTCAAAATTCAGAACACATTTTTCAAGTCAAATTTCCCTACTCTGCTCTTTATTCAACCTCAATATTAAGACCACCTCAATAATAAGACCAATTTTCAAGGGTCCCAATGGTGGTCGTATTATTGAGGTTTTACAGTACTAGTCACGTTATTTTTCATTGGTTTTAAACCATGATATAATTTTAAAGCAACTTCTCAATAAAAAAATTATATTTATATATACAGAAGAATCTCGAACAAGTGCTTAAGTCCCGGCGAAATTCCTTATTATTTTATCTTATCTAACAGTAGATCACTCGAACTGAGATAGGTCGAACACTCGGACATGATTTGCTGTCCCCTATAGCTACAATTTAATAAAATTCTTAAACAAAAGTGTAAACGTTATCGAGTACATTCCGACGAAGTGTCAAAATTGGTACAAATTCTACCCGAAATTTATTATCTTAACCATTTTGATAATGCATAGTACACTCGTACCGGGAACAGACAGTTCGTACATACACATGTATACCATAGATGCCTCGAACAATAAGTGGTTTGAACTAATTGCTAAATCCGACGGCAGTTCGAGGTTTCCAAGTTCTACTGCACATGTATAAAGTTACAAACTAAATCTAACATTGTTGATAATAAACACTTCAGCATACTTCGTGTTTGTACATTCTGAGCTAGTGGCTTACATAATCATTAATATCAAAACAAATACGATGCATGTGCGTACAAATATTCATTGAAAGGGAGGCATTGTTGCTAATCTAATTGAGTCTTAACCACAAATATTTAAAAGTATGCCAGTTATTGGCCACTATAGCTCTTGGGAGTTCGTAGGCTTTTTACCGATTGCTGTTAAAACCACTTCAAAGAAATTCAGAATTCGGTCGAATAATCTTAAAACCGTCAAAAGAACGAAACTATTTTGCAAAAATGCATAATGGGCGTTTTTTGAACGAGTACGAACACACATTCCAACAAGCAATGATCTGTATAGCAATCGCGTCGATCTCTCCCTGATAACGGGAAATATCAAATCTTTTATCAGAATTGAAACATGTATACATGCTGTTGAGCGGAACGGCCGTAGGCATCCTAAAAGCCCGGTTTACGCTGATTTGACCATCACTCGAACGCGCATGTATGCGCGCAGTTGTAGTCGATAAAAACACGTAGATTTGCTTTGTCGCGTACAACGTCCCAAACTTTTCTGTACGCGTCTTGCATAGGTAATCTCCCTTGTTAAAATCGATCTTAAGATATGTTTGATTTTGCAATTGTTTAAATGAGTTACCGAGGCTTGTGTATTTTCACGAAAAATAATGACAGGGTTAGTTGTACAATAATACACACTCGTATTTCTACGCATTGATAAACAGATTTTCACCAATCAAGCAAACTTTTGACATAATTTAAACTTAAAACATATTTTTTTAATTATTAGAGATACGATTTAAAGTGAAAAACGGTCTTTTTTTTATCAGCATTGAGGAATTCATCTAGCGAAATACAGTTGTTCAGCAAAAGATCGCCCCTTTTGTGACACATATTAGTAAGGATTTATAAATATTAGCTTATGAAGGGATTTCCCCCAGTTAGTTTTATCTTAATACAGAGATTAGTCCCTTTAAATATGATAGGCAAGACAACGTGCTTAACAAGTTAATGCAAGTTTTTATTTAACGATGGACTTTCCATTTCGACTTATATAACTACAACATTGCGCTAAGTATTACATACACCACTGCACTTGTTTCTTGCACGCGCACTTTGCAAGCAAGTTCTATTTATAGCTCAGGGGGGGGGGGGGTCATTGCTGTACCGTGTAAACTGCACTTTTTGTTGAGAGGAACGCGAGATTAAGAGAGATAGCGTTGTCATACCAGAGAGAGGTCATGTTTCAACGTAGTATTCGTTGTTAGCCAGTGTCCAAACTATCCGCGTTCCTGTTAAGGTGCAAAGCAAGAGCCGTATATTCGGGTTTGCCTACAGTGCACTCTGGGAATACTCAATGGTATGCAAAAATAGTTTATTTAAATTTAACTCATGTTCACTTAGTCGAATAGTTAAGACCCTTTTCGTACGGGATACAGCAAGGCTCATTATGGTAAAACCGCATTTGTTAATGATGTTTGTTTGTATCCTAATTCTTGAAAATCCACTGTGATATAAAAAGTGTTCATTGTGTGCATGCTTGTTTTGGCTTGTTGGAATGACGGGAGTATTCATGGTAAGTGTTTGTTTTCTAGTATTCTGCCTCATATAGGAAACTGGATTTTTGTATTTCACTGTCTTGTGGGCGGTGACTACGTTTATTTTCATTTTCGAGAAAGCTAGATTTGTAACGTGTAACCGATGAAGCGGGAATGCATACTTCAGCCACCGTTTTTCGATCTCTGTTGTGTTTTTTAATTTTGACTCGTTTATAAATGCAATATTTTGACATGTGTTGAATAACTAGCTTTTTACTGTCGTATATAAGACTGATTACATTTGCATTTATTGTAAGTGTGGACAATACCTACAAATACAATACAAAAAGAAAGCACTACCTATTTTTCATCAACACGTATATATTTCCGGATCAGATATGAAATAGTAACTGATGCATATAGATATTTAAATTCAGAGATTAAATCTTGAAGCAATATGAATAATGAGATTTTATTTAAACTGAATTCGATTCGGGAAAGTTTCATTATTTTCAAACTTTGATATGCAAAAAAATTGTCTTCAAAGTGGTGTGTTTTTATTTTTGAAGAATATATCATTGATTTTGAAATTTTGTTTGGTGTATACGTACATTATTGCAGAGTAGTGTAAGTTTGTGTATTCGTGTAATAAAGTGTTGTGTTCGTTATATACCGTTAATTAT
Source organism: Mactromeris polynyma (assembly GCA_032209605.1). NCBI lineage: Eukaryota > Metazoa > Mollusca > Bivalvia > Venerida > Mactridae > Mactromeris > Mactromeris polynyma. The sequence goes on from JASFXZ010000012.1 coordinate 10,986,826, forward strand.
TAGTAGGATTATTTCCGACATTTTTCCTGTACGTTGTATGATGATGATAACATGTAATCAACATCGTTAATACGTTATGTTTGTCATTAATTAGCACGATAAGCATTCTCTCATTATGGATTACGTGCGTCAGCTATTAACATAAGACATTGCCTACAAAGCGATCCTTTTTTGTGTACATGTATATACATATCGTACTAGAGCTATTGGTCAAGTGGATACATCTTCTATTGATTCTGAATGCATTTAGCAGGGATTTCCCTGAGGTAGAACTACTGAGTCACTGACTCCCTATTCTTTCTAGGGACTCCCATTTTCAACTTACTGAGCATCCCTGGGACCCCTTAACACACTTTTGTCAAGTCTAAAATCTGGGACCCTACACATTTACTAAGGATCCCCAATTTATCAAACACAAGGGTCCAAGGACCCCTATCTGAAAAGTCCTAGGGAAAATTTAGTAATATCATTTATGATTCAAATGCATGGAACCATCGGAAAAATCTATCTAAAAGTGCCAAAATCACGTCTATCTTTTCAGATCACCTTAATATCACAATGCAGTAAGGGTTATCTTAATACAAGATTAAATTATATGCCTGCATGTTGTAACATGTACGTAATATTTTATAATGTTTATTTCTCAATAACTTAGACTTTACATGCCATGATGTAGTCAATGAGCATACAATATTAATACATATTTACAACATCTACGATATATGGGCAATGGCAACATTAATAATATCAGAATATATTTATACAAATGTATAGTTCTAGTACATGTAAATAAAAAATGTTGATACAAATCTAATTAGCGTTAATTTTACATATACTAAGAACATCAAATAAACCTACGTATGTTGATGCGTTGTATTAATTAACGATTGAACTTGTTAATCAGAGTTTGACCGATATGCCTGACTGCCTAATAGCTCTAGTACAAGTACATTCAGTCTGGTAAAGATGGAACTGTTAGGAAATAGTTTCGGTAAAGCCTGGTTCTGTACTACCTCACTAAAAGACCATCTCAATAATAAAACCACCTCGAAATTAAGAATACCAGTTTTCACGGGTACCGAGGGTGGTCGTATTACCGAGGTTTTACTGTACATCGGCATAGACATATACTGAAGTTGCGCAAATTGTTAAATATACGCAGTTAACATAGTGCGTTTGATCGAATAATGAACTTATTCGTGTGGGCGTAATTTTCGTTAAAAACTTAATTTCATCATAAGTACTTCATCCTGCTATAATTAGCGACTTCACGAGCGACTCCTGGTATAGATTGATGTGTACAATGTTGTTATCTGTGTGGTGCAGACATCTATATCAACATCATCTTGGAGCATGTGCATTTTATCAATGAACAAATCAGCTGTAGTTATTTCCGGAAGTGTAATATTTTTAGCTGAAGTACCCAGACTGCACTTACACCCGGAAGTTGTTTTGCATGGAACTATTTCATAATCATTTATAAAAGTAAACTTTGAGTTGCATGTTTTTGTTACGTTCACAGTATGACTGAATATTCTTTATCACGAAAATATTATTTTGCACATTCGCGTTTTGATGATGACTGATATGGTTTACATTTGAATTAATATTGTTATTAGTAATTTGTTGTTGTTGTTTTGCGATGTAACTGGAAGTTATTCGGCTTATATGTTCATGGATATTTCCGCATCATTATTAAGCAAGATATTTGATATACGATTTGCAAGAAACTAAACGCAATAAAAAGGTAACGCTAGCTGATTGGAATGTCCGAGGTTCAAGGACAGGTGTTTATACAAGTATTTATTAACTCAATTTCTGCGAAATATATTTGAGCTGAATTTAGATGTGTTCTATAGACGTTTTCAGCGAAATATATTTTAGCTGAATTTAGATGTGTTCTATAGACATTTTCTGCGAAATATATTCAGTGAGCTGAATTTAGTTGTGTTCTATAGACATTTTCTGCGAAATATATTTGAGCTGAATTTAGTTGTGTTCTATAGACATTTTCTGCGAAATGTATTTGAGCTGAATTTAGTTGTGTTATATAGACATTTTCTGCGAATTGTATTTGAGCTGAATTTAGATGTGTTCTATAGACATTTTCTGCGAAATATATTTGAGCTGAATTTAGATGTGTTCTTTAGATATTTTCTGCGAAATATATTTGAGCTGAATTTAGATGTGTTCTATAGACATTTTCTGCGAAATATATTTGAGCTTAATTTAGTTGTGTTCTATAGACATTTTCTGCGAAATATATTTGAGCTGAATTTAGTTGTGTTATATAGACATTTTCCGCGAAATATATTTGAGCTGAATTTAGTTGTGTTATATAGACATTTTCTGCGAAATATATTTGAGCTGAATTTAGTTGTGTTATAAAGATATTTTCTGCGAAATATATTTGAGCTGAATTTAGTTGTGTTATATAGACATTTTCTGCGAAATATATTTGAGCTGAATTTAGTTGTGTTATATAGACATTTTCTGCGAAATATATTTGAGCTGAATTTAGTTGTGTTATAAAGATATTTTCTGCGAAATGTATTTGAGATGAATTCAAATTAAATGTAAATTTTCAGCGTAAAGTATTTAATCTGTTGAATAAAAGTAGATTGGATACATGGTTGTTGCATTGTTGTTATTCGCGTCACAATTCTAATCCATCATTAACTTTATAAGTATGCACGGTTTTGTATAATCTCTAGTATAAGTTGATATAAACACAAGGTTTATCCTGTGACATTATTTTATATCCCCTGGCGTATTTCTGTATACTCGTTCTTAATTAAAATGTGATATGTTATGAAAAATGAAATGCTGTTGTTGTTGTTGTTGTTAAAAATCCTATTAAAAACTAAGAGCATGTTATTGATAGACTAGTGTAAATACTGTACCGAATGTATGGGGCAAAGCTATAGTAACGCAGTTGTATGTAAATAAACAGTTAAAACCATTTTGCGCAAAACCCTCGTAGTGTTATTTAACACGCACGTACGGAAGAATGAAAGTATGATAATATTTTGTTGTTGTTGCACAACAAGTTGCAAATTGTCATCGTATTTATCTAGCTGTCATTTTGCCCATTGTTATGCAGTGTTCATAATGTTTTGGTTGATCTAAGGTGTTTTAATTGTTTGAATTCTTCATTCTGTTATCTCTTTAGACCTCTCCATAATTAGATATCAGATAAAAGATACATTAGATAATAGAGATATCAGCGTTCGATATCAGTGTTAGAATTATCAAAAATTTACATTAAATAAATCATAAAGAGCAATATTATCGACACATTACAAGAAACAGATTAAAATCAACTATGACATGAATGTATAATGGAAATTGTAAATTATTTAGTGAACATCGTATCTTTTTGAAATACCCGTGTTTACTGTTTACGATTAAAATGTCTACGTGGAGAATTCGACTTGCGTGAATATATTTTAAGGTACAGTCGGATCTCGTTTATTCGACAACCTTCTATCCGAATACTTGGTATAATCCGAAATAAACATCAGGTCCGATGCATCTTCTTATGCACGTCGAATTGAAATGGGCTATTCGAAACCATGTATTACTAGTATTCGAAATAAAAGTTCGGATCCAATGATTTCAAAAGAACGAGGTCCGACTGTACTGGACAACGGTGAAGCTTTCTCACAGATTAGAGACTGTAGCATATTCTGTACACAGAATCATTTTATAACTTTATCAAGCAACCTTGCAGTCAGAAGCTGCAATTTAACATGTTGGTAATCAGAACATGATATGCAGTCAAAACCTCACTTAAAGACCATCTCAATTATAATACCACCTTAAAATTAAGAACACAATTTACAAGTCCATTATCACTGTTTTGCTCTTTATTCAACCTCCGAATATTAAAGCCACCTTAATAAGAAGACCAGTTTTCAAAGGTCCCAAAGGTGGTCTTACTATCGAGGTTTTACTGTATGTCAGTGGTAGCAAAGTAAGGGTCATTTTAAGGGTCAATTTTAAGGGTCTATCCAACATACTACTGTAACTAGTCGGCTAAATGTACTATGAGGGTATCATCATCGGGCGGTCAGTCTTTGACACAATACGCTGTGTGAGAAGAAATTTTATGTCCATTATGGGAATTGCGCCATTTTAAGTTGTGTATCTGTCATTTAATAAAATGTTTGCACATCATTTTAATGAGAAGGTTAAATAAATTTAAAGTTATAGATCATAACAAAACGTATTGTTAAAAGCTTAATATTAACATTACAATACCCTTTATACACGCGTTAATTTATGTGATTTACATAGAAAAAAATCTATCGCTAGGCAAATAAGAGGCTCAAGTTATATTAGCCGTGGTGCTATTTAAGCAATCTATAATGACGTTGTATTCATATTTAATACGCACAATCGCAGTTTGGAATGATTTAAAACCCGCTTCGCATTTAGGAATGGTATAAAACACGTTTCGTTTAAATGGTGCCGATCAGTTATCAAGTGTGTTTTTTATAGAAAATTAGAAATATATCATATTATTTCAGGCGGGAGGTTACGGAGATGAACAGCGATATATCATGTTGGATGCTAACTATGTGGTTAATTTCGCATGTGATTAGTACCGTTTCGGCTAACTGGGACAGAGTGTGTCCACCCTATACCAGGAGACCCCATCCCCAGGGAGTTTGCGGACGACGGATTGACGAGGTTTTATCAATGCTCTGTGCGGAAGGGTATAATGAATATCCATCCAGCAGTTTTGATTTCCGGCGGAAACGTGACGCAAACGCATTAGGTAACTTATAATTAAATTGCTAAACAGTCATTCAGCGAATGCTATAATTGCATGGATGTGTTTTCTAATGCCAGTATGACATTTACGTGAGTACGGAATATATGAGTTACATCCATTAGCCGGTGGCTGTTTCTAAATACCACGTAACATTACATGGACCAAGTAATCAGAAGATTAGTGGTAAAAGATAATAACCAAAAGATACAAAATCTGTCGAATAATTTGGGCGAATTTCTCGTATTTTAATAGGAGACAAATATGGCTACCAAAGCAGAGACGCTTTTTTATGGACGAGTTACCATCGAACTAATTCTAAAGAATAATTTTGCACCAACGAATGCCATTGATAACATTGCAGTTAGGGAGTTTTGTGTTTATAGTTCAGCGTACTATCGAAATAGTAACTTACATAGGTTGATTTTATACAAACATTAAGGACTATTTGTTATCATTTTTCATTGAACCATACAATGAGCAGTTAATATTATGCATTTTCAAGCTCACATAAATTCGTAGCACAATGTCATACTGCAAGAAGGTTTTATATATTCAGCTGTATGTTCCGACGTTTGTAACAATTAATAAGCGTAACTTGAATCGCTTTTGGTGTGAAGACATTGTTAATGTACTGCCTGGGGCCGTATTCGCGATAATTTTAAGACTGAAACTCGTACTTAAACTTTAGAATCTTAAATGTTCTTCAAAGTTTACTCCAATGTTCTTATAACAGTATATATCTTAAGTAGATGCTGCCATTCGACACGGATGTCCACGCTTTGGGCTTTTAAGTCGAAAAAGGGCCATAACTCCTACAAAAATTGGTGGATTGTAACCGAAATCGAACATGACCTGCATTTTATTATCCTATACTTGTGCGCCTAATATGAATTGAATCCATATATCGCTCAAGAGTTACTGATCGGACGTCCATATTTCGTACGGACGGACAGCGGACGGACAGAGGCAACGCTAGTGCTCTGTCCTATGGAGGCGGCGTCCTTTGTTTCATTCTTCTTTGAATAGTCTCGCCGGGTTGAACACTAATCACCCACTTCATTTCTCATGGAGCAAGAACGATGTTTGTTTTAAAATGCATAAATTTGTTTCTTCTACTTTCAGATGACAAATCAAAGCTTAATAGTTTCTTAATTCGACGCGGGGAAGCCAATGCTTTTCTGAGTAAACGATCAAATTACTTTGGACGTGGAATTGTATGTGAATGTTGCTATAACAGTTGTTCTATAATGGAATTATTCTCGTATTGTCGAGGGAGTCCTGGCCCTTTATTTGGTTTGTTTAAAAGAAGCACCGATCGACAGAAGAAAAAACTAGATAAAGATTTTAAGAAAGATTTTCCAGTGATATGACGTTTAGTTTAATTTATTTAATTTAGTTTTATGAATTATTTTTCACTACGTCACAGTTACCATGGATTGTGTTCTTTTTTTTATTTCAATGTGCAAATAAATTCCTGGGCATTACAGTTATCTCAAGTTTTATGCATACCAAGATAAATACATGTAAACATGTTTGCATTTCTTGTTCTTAATACATTCATGACATTGGAGCACGCGTGATTTCTCGTTACGATGAAATCGGGAGGAAGTATTACGGACAATGAGTAGAAATTCAACAGTACACGCTAGGACCACATGATATTGTCACGAGTTATCCCCCTTTTTATCGTCTATAGTTCTCTCCTTTTATCACTTGGAGCACGCGTGATTTCTCGTTACGATGAAATCGGGAGGAAGTATTACGGACAATGAGTAGAAATTCAACAGTACACGGCTAGGACCACATGATATTGTCACGAGTTCTCCCCCTTTTTATCGTCTAGAGTTCTCTCTGTAGTAAATGTATATGTGTATGTACTATACTGAACCAAAAAAGAAAGGGAATATTGTTTGTGCGAAAATCCGGGCGTTGTGAGTACCGGGGGTGACGTAAGCTGTAGCCGTTGTAGCGAGAAAGCGATTTTCATTGATCTGGCGTAGTTGCACGTGGTCTACCGCTCCGTGGTAAGACGTCGGTACTTCCGGTCTGCGTGAATCACCGTCTGAGACTCCTTACTGGTTGATCAGATGACCCAACTGGTGCTGCCACTTCTTCGCTAGTAAGTTCTGCATCCAGTATCCCAATGGATCTTTCCATGCATTGAAATTCAGTAGTCAAACCTTTTTGACTGAAGTTTAATGCAATATATTGAAGAGAAAATCTTTTATACGTATGCCAACTTCGTGCGTGCACATGGAAATGCATTTTTGTTCGAATAATATGACCTTGTTTTACATCAGGTCATTTATCTGGTCGATGTGCAAAGTACAAGGTCAATACATACTACTGCATGTACAGGTTTATATACATGTCACAATCAAACTCTACGAAAGTTTCTTTTTTGGTTCAGTATACGTGTACATAATTATACTGTGTAAGGATAAAGGGAGGGAACTCGTGACAATCTCCGGTGAATAGGCATTTGTGTTTAAAATACATTAACAATGGCGACCAAATTGTAAAAATAAATAAATAAGTAAACTCTAACTGAAATGATCAGTTGTCGACTCATTTTCAATGTTGAACATTATACAAATATCCAATGGCTTCCTGTGTGACTGTACATATTGTCAACAAGAGGGAAATATCGCACTGGGAAGCCATCTGATATCTATTTTATTATATCGAACAAAATATAAATGAAAAAAATTCAACACTACAAACTGTTTGTTTACAGTTGTCGTTATTTTGTTGTTCGGAATCGTTGCAAGCGCCGGAAGTTACTGATTTACAACGCATTTCAATAAGCATCTACCATCATGAAATTGGAAAACAGAATTGTCTATTTTGAGCCATATGAAAGTCTATCACCCAGTAACAAGAAATATCTTGAAAAAAGATGGTCGGCGCACTTTGAAGGTTAAGAAATGTTAACCAATCCGCGTCAAGGTTACAAATATTGTTCGGTTGAAGAGAAATCGTCTTGTTAATTAACGTAAGATTTGATTGGTTTACACAACACTTAATTAAAAAACATATTGTCAGGGTAATAGTACATTTAACAAGAAAAAGTCATGCGAGATATAATAAAAGTAGATAACATGAATCCGTCACTGAACGAAAAATTCAGTCCAAATATAAATGCATTTGTTGTAGGGTACATACATTATACGTTAGTGTCATCTCACACGTAAGAAGAGCACACTTTTTCGGCGCAGCCGTACTAACATGTTTTTTCTATTTGAATATCAGTGTTGTGTAAACCAATCAAATCTTATGTTAACCACCAAGGCAAGTTCAACCGAACAGAGTTTGTAACCTTGACGCGGATTGGTTAAACTTTCGATTAAGGATACGTTATACCTCACCGAAATCCACTGAATGTCGGTGAATTTACCGAAATCCATTTTGGATCTGGAGTGACCAGCGATTGTAACATCTCGGCATATTTTATGTTCCACAACAATCATAACCTTTAAATTACGCCGACCATCTTTTTTCAAGTAATTTCTTGTATATAAACACAGGGCAATGTCCGGTTATGGAGGAATATACTACTTAGGCATTTGATAATTTAACGACTGGTATTGACAAACGGACCATGGGCACTAGTAAACATGTTCACGAATAATCTCATTAAATAACGGGGAAGTTAAAAAATATTTGTTTTAAAAAGTTAAAAAAAGCTATTTACCGTTGGTCTTGATTTGCTTGTCTCCAAAATTACAATTTCAGTAGTTGGTAGTCTATCCGAATTTTCTAAACATATAATTGCATCTTATGAGCATTGCCTTTAAGCAAAGACAAAATTCAATATTTGCAGGCACTATTTGTTAACTTCTAAATGATAGTAGCAATAGCATATTGAAATAGTGGATATCTCTCTAACAAGAGTAATATTTCGCTGGTCGATGGTATTCAAACGGGTGTATCCTTGTTCAAGCATTCGCAAGATCACACACAAAAACCACGAGAGGTGCTGCTCGAATTCGAAGAAAACATTTAAGTTCTGTACTGTAGTAATTCTACTAAAAAAACTGAGAATATATTTAGATGTAGTATAATTAAAATATTTACGAGGACATTGGAAATGGCTATAAACAATGCGGTGAGCCTACCCATCTTAACACCAACGAGAATTTGACACGCCAGGTCACATGAGAACGAGGTATAGGATCTAGGGCACAGGAAAAGTATTTCAAATTAAATTTAACTCCGGGTCCTTGACAGTTAACCAAGAGTAACTAGTCTTAACACCCAAATTGAATATCCCCTAACTCCACGCAGTGATTACCTCTCCGAACGGTACATTAATCCCTGTCTTCGCGGACAAGTATTTGACGCAGTAAGTCTTATTTCCGTGTCCTTGACCTTTTGGAGTGACTGTGCCCGACTTGGCATTCCCTGCTCCACTTCAACATTCTTGTTTGTGTTTCGTCAAAGGGCGCAATAATAGAAGGAGAAATGTTTTATAACGACAATGGTCAAGAGTCGTTATATTCGAGCATAGCATGGAGCCAATATCGATTATTGACCAGTTTGACAGGTGTCATTTTCGTGTGGAAGGGAGGCAATCCAAGCAAGAGGAAATGGCTTTAACTAAGTCGATAATCAAGGGAGATCATTCTTGTTATTTATCCCAGAAAGCTGCACACGATTGGCCTACTTGAACACATGTCTATGTGACGTGTTTCGTCGTCAGTGAAAATCTAGATCAACCCGGTATTATTAACCTTGACATCAAGAGATACATGATCACGGACATAACGACCATAATCCGTGATATAATCATATATATCAGTATCATAAAGCAGGGGCGTAGCTTAGCTGAAATTGATATGTAGGCCTAGTTTTAGTGGGTGGGGGGGGGGGGTACAGCGGCATGGTCTCCCGAAAAGTTCGCCAGAGATGCGTTTTGGTGTATATTTGAATATTTCGTTCGGTTAAATACGCTGACAATAATATCAAAAACATACATTAAATATCTTAATGCAGTTTTGGCCATTTTATTTTTTCGAATATTCGAAAAGTGTAGGCCGTGTAGGCATCTACGCCCCTGTTAAGGGTACTGTAATTGTCATAGAACGTAGCACTAATTTTGAAGTTAGGTCATAGAAGAGTGAGCGCGTTTGGTTTTACGCTCAACCGGCTTCTACTTGTAACGCATGTAGCGCCGTCGTACTGTGATATCGCATCTTAGACACGTGGCATGATATCATACCCAGTCACATTAAACAGTCAGCGGACCAACCGGTCACAGTACAGCCCTACATTTCTGAACAAAATGCTGTGACCTGTTAAGGAAAGCCATCCTTCATTGATTATTCCCCAGTCATAATGTTACGTTTTGGCCGCCACGTTTAAAAACATGGCTACATCGTGAGCAAACGTAGAACAACATGGCTAAAACGTGATAAAATGTGACAAAACGTAAGATGGAAATTTTAAATTTGGACATGTTCAAAATTCGCTGGCGTTTCCCCACAACGTACTACAATGTGGCAAGAATGTGGTACAACGTAGCAAAAACGTGACAGAACGTGAGCACAGCGCGTCCCGCTGGTTGATACGTTCTGTTGCGTTCGACACGTTGTGGTAAGTTATGGCCTCGTTGCTCCCACGTTCCTCGTGCCGCGTTGTGCCATGCTGTGTCTCGCTATGATACGTTGTGCAACGTTATGAGCTCCGTTATGCTACGGTGTTCTACTTTCTATGACGTAGTTCGGATGAGGAGGAAGGATGTGGCCAACTGATATTTGGGTTTTCTAACAGTCAATATTTGTATGTTCAAATGAAATATTCCCATTTCATTTGATTTATTTTACGACACAAATGTCCCAACCAAAAACTTTTGTTTCGTTTCTTTTCAAATGTTTCTGACTTTTCTGAAATTTGCAAGTCTGTTTAAATCTGAAGAAACAAGATAATAAATGTAAGTTTCCATTGATTGGTACATTTTAAATGCCAAGTTTTTTCATGGAAGAAAAAGGGCCATTACTTTTTTTTGGAACTGTAAAGAATTATAAATCTGCATTATTAAAAAGATTGAAACAACGACTGTTCTATTTACCACAGACATTATGCCATTGATGGAAGGCTTACCTTAAATCAGGTTTAGCATGAACCGTTTTCGACAATGATTTAAAATTTAATACTTTTGAAGTATACTAAATGTAAACATCTGGTAAAAAGTTGGAAAAATACCACAAACAAGTGAATAATTATGCTGTACGATTTCCAACCTCTCCTTAAGTGACGTCATGTCCAGAAAACTTAACCTGTGACGTCACCATGTCCTGACAGTAAGCAATATTTGCCCAATATGGCAATATAAAAACAAAGTGACCATATGGAGTAAATATTGCTTCCTGCTTGCAAATAGTGACATCACATGTTGTGTTTTCATGAAATAAAGTATCTTACTGAAGAGGTTGTAAATCCCACAGCAGCGCTCATTCTGTCTCTTATGGACTATGTGTATTTGGTGAAGTGCATATCTTTCATAATGACAAACAATGAATATCAGTTTATAAATGTCTTTTATTAATAACTTTACTTAAGTTTTAAGCAACAATGAACTCAGGAAACAAGATTACCAAACACTATGTTGATAACAGAAGTAGTATGCAAAATTCTGCACAAATGAAAGAAACAAAGAACAAGAAAGGAAACATCATCATTAAGAAAAGGAACGGCATGTAACACAACACTGCCATGATGAGTAAAAATGTTCAAAATTATTATAAAACAGAGTACACTTGTGTTATTATACACCGGACAATCTTCAATTTCAACCTCACAATTACAGTGAATAGGTAAACATAAGTTTACAGAGTGGACTTGCTATGCAAGGACATACTAGAGATGAAATGTCAACTAGTTCAGTCCATGAAACAATAAAATCAACAATGTTACCAAGTTCTAGAACAAATTGGTAAAAGATTAACATATTATATCAAGGACCATGAAGTCTGGCATCTAAGTCCTCATAACAGACAAACTGAACACGGACCGTCTTCTTTAACACATACTTGATTAAAAATAAACACCCTTTCTAATTCAAGTGTGTTCATACAGAAGTTTACAAAAAAATTCAAGTACTTTTTTCCCATTTTCAAGGACTAGAAATGTTGATTTTTTCGGTATAGGGAGGAAGGGATCCAGTGTATTTTTCAAGATTAACCGCCCGAGACAACCATCACTGCAGTATAGATAACAATACACGAGAGAATTACTATAAGAGGGCATAAAATCCGTCGAGTAACGTACAGTACTGTACTACCATACTATCACCTACTCGGCCGTAGGCATTGTCGAAGATACCTCTTTCATTTTTTCGTCTTTTTTCAACATTGTTGGTTGGTGCGTTATTTTTTATTCCTTTTTGTATTCAAAATTCAAGTAGTTTTCAAAGAGTTATTGAGAAGACATCAAATTCAAGGACTTTTCAAGAACTGTGCAAACCTTGTAATTATCAGGGGCAATATTACTGAAACATCAGTAAAATGTCATCCTTATCCTTAAAATTACATTTTCCTTAACTGGTTTGTTTAACATACAGGCTATTATATGGTAAAATCAAGAGTGATAAATGAGTAGTATTAATATGTTGTTGTCATTACCATTAAAAAGCGTAACAGTTTTAATGTGGTTTTGGAATGACATTTATTTGAAGTTTTAAACTTAAGTGAAAATATTTAAGATTCACTTAAGATGCTTCTGTAATATTACCCCAGGAATGGGTATTGAGGAAACTCATTCAAAAGTTGAAAATTATCATAGTATGCATGTTAAAATCAGTTCCTGGAACGAATACAAGGTTCCTACATTCCTCATATTTGCTGAGTCTGCAAAAAATTACAAATTACAAAATCAACATTCCTGAACGAGATAACGGACGAATGTATGACTGAAAGGTTAAATTAACCGTCTCAGTACTTGATGGCCTAGATAAGAGAAGCAAGATACTTTGTTTGCCATAATTATGATAAATATAATCTTAACACAACAACTTTTAGCCCTACTGACCGCAAGTCGTAAAATTATACAAATAAACAGCTAATAGTGGAAGTGGAGTATGAAGTACTATGTGAAACTAAAGGTACAGAAGTAATTAGCTTTCATTATTAGTAATTAGGACAGACACTGACCCGAAGATAGTTGTAATAACATTGTATGTTGATCTTGTAAAATCAATAATCGGCTGATGTTAAATATAGCTGGAACTTACACGCGAGCATTGATGGCATTAACCGGTACATTGTATAGAAGTAATTAGCTTACATTCCAAGTACAAATCAGTACAGCAGAAGTAGTAGCAACTTTCTTATATATACTACTCAAAACTTGCTAAGGACCACCTGTTATTATTTTGGTTCAAATATATAAAACTGTTGCTTATCATTGTCAAGAGTATGTGGCCAGGCATTGTGAGACAATATTAGCATTTTGTCAGAGAAGTTAACATCACATAATCTGACGTCATTTTGACGTCAATATAAAGATCAACATTTCTTGATAGCACATATCAAAAAGAAACAGTTCAATTTTTATATTCCTTAGTCAGACATAAATGTGACTGGAAATCAAGCTAAATACTGGAGTTTCATACTTCTCATTGGAAGTTGTTCTTGAGTTATAGCCCTTGGCATTATGCAAGGAAAATCACATTAAAAGTAATTTTCCGGTACAATCCTAGTCAACTTGTATAATTAATTTATGAAATGGACAATTTAGCCTTGTATCATTATAGCCAGTGTACAATTTCGCCGAATTTGAAGGCCTATACGAGGACATATTAGTAGTAGCCTTTGGTGACCCTTAGCAAATTTTGAGTAGTATATTCAATCAAGATACATGTATATTAGGGTTCAAATCACAGCTGAAATTACTAAAAATTGACAAATAATTTCAAAAATTTGAATCAAGATCATCATCTACTGATTTCATGAATCAATTCACATCAACTTTGTAATAAATGAATGAGATAATGATCAAAATATAAGTGACAAGTTCTTAATGAAATACAAAATGTGTTCAGCTTCAAATGTCTTCTAGAATTAGGTAATGTGGGAGATATATTCTTTTTTTTTCATTATTTTTTTTAAAGATATTGACTTCACATATTCATGTATTTGCAACTATGGCAACTATTTTTCAAAATTCCAAACCATTATATAACTCAAAAAGACTGTATCCAAAGGATGGTTGACAACCAGTGTTTCTTTATTGCCAAGCATAGATTTTTTCATTCCATGGTATTGGAAAACAGACTAGTTTTGTAGTACATACCACAGCAAGAGTGAAGATAGCAAGTTGACAGATTTAGAAATTTATGAGTATTTGCTAAAATAGAGGCAATTACTCTTAGAAGAAATTCAAATAAGAGGGCCATGATGGCCCTATATCACTCACCCGAGTAAACTCCTATTCTGACTGAATTAAGACTAATGTGCCAAATAAATTAGTATAGGGGTCAATAAAAGCCATTCTGCAGTTTAGGAGATGTTGTTGATAGTTTCCACTATATGAATATAAGCAACAAGGCAATGGCCCCTGGCAGCTGTGTGTTTTTACAGAACTTAATTATTTATACAATCTTGAAAGAGGACCACACACCAAATATCTAAACTCTACACCTTATGGATTGGATAAGAAGATTTTTTAAAGTTTTCACTTCAACAAGGGCCGGCTTCCAGATGATCATGTTTTTTTACGGAACTTTATAATTTATGCAATCTTGTAAGAGGACCACTAGACAATGCTACACACCAAATACCAAGTCAAATCTATTTAATGGTTTAGGAGATGTCCTTTATAGTTTCCACAATATACACATAGGAAACGAGGACTGCCTCCTGGCGGTCATGCTTTTTGACGGAACTTAATAATTTATGCAATCTTGTAAGAGGACCACTAGACACCAAATATCAAAGCTGTAGGCCTTCTTGTTTTGGACAAAAAGATTCTCAAAGTTTACACTTTTAAAATCTAATTTTAGCTCCTGTGACCTAATTATGCAACATACCGAAACAATTTAGGCCCACCCAAGGATCATTCCTGTGAAGTTTGGACAAAATGTGGTACAGTTGTTTAAAGAAAATGTTGACAGACATCCAACGATCCTAAAAGCTCACCACGAGGTAAGCTAAAAATGTTTATGCTGTTATGTAGTTTAACATTAAGCACATTCTCATTTAGCACTAATTATGTTTCAATTATCTTTAATATGGGGTTATAATTGGTTCACTACTGACGAATATAAAACCTTCTATATTTATCCAATATAAATAAGGGACAAACCGCCCCTTAACCACAATTCTCAGATGAGTAACACTGTGGGACTCAATATATTCGGATTTTGGAACGATAACAGAATCGTATATTGCAGTGTAAAACCCTTCTATTTGACAATGGCATATACATGAAACTAGAAACCATAGTTCATCAGGAAAAACAACAGTAACATAGTTTGAAAATACATTTGTATTAGTATTTGTCAATGGAATTTGTTTTGATTATGTAGATTCTTTGCGAGTGTGTAATATAACTTTGATTTTTTTATCAATCATATCAATTATATTTATATGGAACAACGCTATCAAGCATTTATAAAAATCTATTTTTGAAGACGTTTGTTTGTGACATTTGCATGTAGACACTATTTCTATTATTACTTATTTTCATATATTGGAAATATGAGTTGATAATGATGAAAGTCCAACTTTCAAAACACCAGGAAAAGATTTTGAAATTTTACTTCCAGAAAATCTCCAAGAAAGCATAGGAGATTTCTTCTATTGGACAATAGCATACACATTATACCTCCAGAGAATATCCTCACACAACAAGATGATAGAAACCAAATTGTAATTTTGTTGATGGCATGGAAATGACCTTGACTTCGGTCAGTGATTAACCTTAACAAAAGTCAGTTTTTGACTGCGATCTACAGCCACAATTCATCTTTGACCATACAATGATTCACCAAGAACCCAAAATAACGTATTGTTTTAAATCAACTTTATATAATATAAGCAATTAAGTCCTCTGTATAAAGACTGAGAATGACTGGTGTAAATTAATAGTCTCTTTGAAATTCAGGTAGAATCTATAAGTAATTTCTGTCACTACACCCTAACAGAACATAGTCCAAGGAATGATGATTTCATCAAGGACCTGTATGCAGAGACAACCAAACTAAACATGCCCACCTTAAATTGGTTGCCAATCTTTGGTTTAACTAAATAAGGAAAGTTTTATTAACATTTTTTTATAAAATTCAAATGTGTATTTCTATGTTATTATGTACTGTGCATGAATGAAGACGTCTGTCAGTTCCCGTCCCAATGTTTTCACAGATGTAAGACCTTACCCATGCTCCCATGTTTTCTGCTGGTGATAATCGCAAGCAACTAACAACTACCCAGCATGAAATAGAAGCCGGTTCATTTAGATGTATAATCTTCAGTTTCATTAAATGTTACGTACATAGAATAGCAATAAAGCATAACACAGAAAGAGTGCAAGCGATTATCCTAATACTATCCTACATTGTTATACAGGAAATGTAAATACACAAGAATCAACTGAAATCATTAGAAAATATCCACTTCTGAAATATTTGCAAATATTATTGATATTAGATTACATGCCCATTTTGATTAGGTCTTACAGTTTTTTTTTGCGTTTACAAAACATTTAGCAGCCTTTATCACAGATGTGTAGCCATGTTCATCATTTTCAGCTTATGTACCGCAGTCAGCTGATCTATCCATTGCTGCTGGTTTACCAACAAGTGTTAACCTTATTCTTCAAGCAATTCATAACTACCTACACATGAAATAAGCGCTGCTATGGGATTTACAACCTCTTCTGTAGGGGATGTCTTTTCAAGAAAACGTAACATGTGATGTCACTACTTGCAAGTAGGAAACAATATTTACTCCATTATAGTCACTTGGGTTTTCATGTTGCCATATGGGGCAAATATTGTTTACTGTCAGTACATGGTGACGTCACATTTGACGTTTTCTGGAAATGACGTCACATAAAGAGGTTGGAAATCGTACAGCGGAGCTCAAATGGAGGAGGAGGACAAAAAAGAATGTGAATGCATCAACTTCAGTGAACTTGTCAAGGAGAACATACGCCCCACCAAGGATTCAAACCAACATGGTAGTGATAGACAACTACTTGGGACAATCGTATAATCTTTGTTTCATGATCACAATTGGCGACTTAATTTTTTGCAAGTCATGTTAATTACTTTGGGCTGTATTTAGTTGAATTTGATACTTTCTTTGTTGTATTTACAGTTCTCCTTCAAATATATTTTATGAATAAAAACCTGAAACTTTACTTGTAATATCAGTATCTAGAAAGCAGGGCTCTAAAAAATCCACTAGCCGAACATCCCGGACTAGTCTAATGCTGAATTGGGCTACCAACAGTTGAGTTGAAGTTATTCCCGGACAAGTCTGTTTTTAAAGCTAACCAACATCAGCAATTGTTCAGTTGTAAGCCAAACCTTGAAATCCCACAAACACGTACATGTGATTATTAATTTCAGATTGTGGAGCTATCATTGTGTATATTTATTTGTTACTAAATTGACCGATATTCTCGGACAACTAGCTTCCTATGTGGACAAGTCAAATATATCATTAGTCCGGGACAAGAGGCTGAGAAAAGCATTTTTCAAGAGCTCTGGAAAGATGTAAAATTACAAGATTTAAATTCAGTTAGAAGTTTATTTTCATTTATTGAAAAGTGAGAGATCAGAAGCATCTGTACATTGTAATAAGCATGCAGCAGAAACACCACGATTGTATTTTGTCTGCTGAAAAGCATACTTCTAAATCTTAAAATGACTTAACCGATTGTCAGACAATGTCAATTAATCACATCAGTTGAGCTATCCGATTATATCATTTTATTGACCGACAAATGTAACCTATTTGTCCATCACTACTTATTGGTCAACAAGAGTTTTGTAGCTCATGCTATTCAATGAACATTATGAGATGTTAAATGAAGATTGGTTAGCTTTTATCTTTCTTAGATGACACTATTTTAATTGTTCAGCAAATTTGCAGCATGACTTTAGATTCTATACCTTCTTTATTTGGATCAAGGATCAATTATGTAATTATTAACATTTACATTTAATCTAAACCGGTCGTATTAATTTGAATATTTGGAATCAAAACCAAGGCAACAGGTTAAAGGTACCGTGTTCAATAACTGGAAGGATGCCCACAGCCAGATACATTGTCTGCCCAGGACACTGGTCAGATATTCTGAAAGATATTGATAGGCAATACCCACTTCTCCATTGAAAAAAACCAGCAACTTGGAACTGCACATCAACAATATAGTCTTAAGTTGGTATGGTATTGATAAGTTTAAACATTCATATATGATTGCCTCATTTAAATTTAATAATTTCAGTTAATTTAAATAACAGATTGTCTCACTAAAAGGTAAATGTAGTCATATTATTTATCAAACTATGCTTAGTAGTAAGTTTGAGAAACGGCATGGCAACACCTTCAGACATACTCTACAACAAGGCATTTATACCTGTTTCTGAAGTTTCCTGGAATTGCATAACACGAGTCCTATTCCCAACGTTATAGCCGACTTGGCAGGTAGGTCAGGTTAGAAAACATGTGAAATCAACTCCTGTGTTTTTAGGAAACAGGGCTCTAGAAATCCACTAGCCCAACGTCCCGGACAAGTCCAAGTGCTGATTCGGGTTACCAACAGTTGACTTAGTTGTCAAAATTAACAAGTACACTAGTCGGGGACAACTGTATTTAAAGATAATTTCTAGAGCCCTGGGAAACATTTAAGAAAAGTAACAATGCATTATTATAGAATACATCTATATGAAGGTATTTACTACAGTATCTCATATTTACGACAAAGCATATTTCAATGACAAATAATCACGACTATCTACCTTTAAGCTATGTCAAACTGCACACAAGGAGAGATCAGTATGCTCTGATAAGAGAAGCCCCTATATTGACAGGACCTGTAAAGCATAAACCATCATTGAAGGATCCAGTATCAATATACAGCTTTCTTACACAGGCATGAGAATTCGGCAAGGGGTCCAGCTGAAACTCCGGGCTTTTAAGCATCTAAGATGGCTTAATTTGTCTCAAAATCCGCAAAATCCTTGAGAGTGTCAAATCCGTGGGAAATTCGGCAAGGGGCTGCGGGCTTTTAAGCATCTAAGATGGCTTAATTTGTCTCAAAATTGCGAGTGAAATCCGCGGGAAATTCTCATGCCTGCTTACGTCATGAATTATTTAAAGAGAGCATACAAAATGGCTTGCCATGTCATTTACCGTAGCAACAGCCTGATGTTAAGAAAATCGTGGAACTGCTTTGCACGGTCCATTAGTTAAATAAATTTGATTATTTGATGACTGAGGCAAACAGCATTGTTTTCTGTGTAAGAAATACGACTTAAAACAAATAGCCAAACTTGCCTACATGCACAGTGTTGTAGACTCAACATGGACGATATGCTTGCAGCTTGTGCTTGGTATATCTGAATGCCCATTAACATTTAGTGTATCGACAGGCTAATGTTTAGAAATAATTGGATGAGGAAATGTATGTCAATAGATCGTAAACTATCCATTTTTGCAGAGCAGAGCATAGATTTTATGCATCAAGGATATTTAATGGATCACAACCTCGAAAACAAACTGAATGAGCGTCATCACACAGATTACGGAGACGGTAACTTTGACGACGTATCCAGTACATGCGGTCACATAGAACAAAGCTAAGACTTACAGATTGGAAATTTCTAACCACAAGCAATTTTGTGAACCATCAACCAAATCTGCAGGTAATGAAGCTCAATATTGATCAAGTTGTACGTTAGACACACATGATTTTCATATGTATGTGAGTAAGAAGAGATGAGTAGATCAGGAAACAATAGGATACTGTGTACAAAGTATACAACGACAGCAAACTTCCAACAACAACTGAAGGGACACCCTCCCTTCTGTTTAATAAAATATCAACAAATATAACGACTATATTATACATGATTAAGACAAAAAAGAACCACTCCTTGTGTTCAAGTTAAAAAACAAACAGAAAAGAGTAATGAAAAGAACCTCATTCATATAGGGATATGAACACACACTATTTTCCTCGCCATGGCAACCTAGATATTACTCAAGAGCAAGCAACAAAGACCGTGTGTGCACCACATTCTACTGTCACCGCAAGTCCTTCATACATAACATCCTAAATGACTATCAACAGTCATTACTAGACATGAAAGACATTGCAAATCACGGACAGGATATTACCAATATCCAACTACTTAGCAACAGTTGCTAAAAACTACCTACTAGAAACCGTGAGAAAACTTAGTTAGCAACACACAGTGAACACTAGAAAAATGTGTATCATAGATCCATTACAAATAACTTTCATAGTAAATGACAATAATATCAAGTTATATTTTGACATGTAGAAAATACTAGTAAAATGTGCAAGCACACTTTTTCACTTACATTACAACCACTCGTCATCATATTTAAGGCTCACGTCCCTGCATCAACATTTGTGTGCAGGGCTCCCATTTTTCAACAGCTTTTTGGTTAAATAAGGCAGTTCACTTGAAGAGCTGTCTTGGCGGGAGGCAGAGTGGTTGAAGTGTAGAGTGCCTGCCTCCTGATCCAAAGGTTGTGAGTTCAAGTCCCGCATTTAGCGGGTTTGATCATGAACATCACAATTCCCGAATAAGGAGGGCATAGAAATGACAACCAATTAAAATTACCTTGATGGGGCGACCCTGTTGGCGGTGGGGTAAAAAACTTTACTGATCAAGGACGTAAATTCAAAAATTTGATAAGCAGTGTTTGCAAATAGATTATTTAACTACTCGAAAAAAACTTATGCCCACGGGCAACATGTCAAGCCCGCTAATTGTCCAGAGATTAAGAGAATACATAATGCTATACAGTGCATATCTATTATAACAATTTTTACTTTTACCTTCTTAGTGTTATTTTGACCTTTGAGCTATGTACTGATAGAGTACGGGTCTTGCATGACACATGAGGTCACCATGGTGAACATTTGTACTAAGTAACTTCAAAATTCCCCAATAAGTGAGTGTCATTTTCCGGAAAAAATGTTTTGACTCATTTGTTTTACGTTTGACCTCAAAGTGTGACCTTAACCTTAAAGCTACGGACATGGTTTCTATGCGCAACACATCATCTCATCATGGTGAATATTTGAGCCAAGTAATTTGAAAAATCCCCCAATGGTCTGGACAAGATCTTTTAGACCCATTTTTGACATTTGAACTCCAAATGGGACCTTGACCTTTGAGCTACACACATGGGTCGTTCACACGACACGTCGTCTCATCATGGTGAACATTTGTGCCAAGTCATTTGAAAATCCTTCAATAAGTGACCGAGTAATGGACAAAAAGAATCCGGACGCATGCACGCACATTCACAGGACAGCCATTGTGGTGACTATATCAAGCTCACTGCAAGCAGGCTCAACAAAAAATATTTTAACTAATTATGTACATTATTTTCAAACGAGTACAGCAAACTTTGCATTGTGTGTTTGACTGTCTGACATGACATAACAAAATTTATTCAATTTAATAAAAAAATTAAAATTGTTTCAGCTGAAACAGAAGAAACAGAAGTGAACTGTTATAACTGAACATTAAAGTCATTAACTTCCAAGAAATGTCCATAAATTTTCCCCACAATTTGACAATTAACTACAATTAACAGGGTCCAATTTTCCAAAGAACTGAAAAAAGCACCAACAAAGCTTCTGCTATTAAATTGGCCCTATTTAAAGACCACATACAATGACTTGAAACAACAAAGTTAGAAAAGATAATAAAATATAACAGCTAACATAAGGACAATGTACAGTAAAACCTCACTTAAAGACCACCTCAATAATAAGACCACACATTCCAAGTCCATTTTCACTGTTCTGCTCTTTATTGTTTGTTTCATCGGGTTTAACGCCATTTCTCAACAATATTTCAGTTATATACGGTGGCCGGTTCACCTAACCAGTTTTTCCTGGACTGAAATCTAACCAGTACTAACTTACCCTTCCATAAGGAGCCGGCAACTTCTCCACATGAGGAGGAAAATCAACATTTCAACAAATTTTCATGGAAGGTTATGACCTGCCACGACCGGGAATCGCTCTTTATTCAACCTAAATATTAAGACAACCTCAATATTAAGACCAGTTTTCAAGAGTCCCAAGGGTGGTCTTATTATTGAGGTTTTATTGTAGTTGGTCTCCTCGGTGTCTGTCAATCAGACTCTCGAATCACCCGTAAGAACAAGAAAACCCACTGAAAGAGGGATGGTGGATTTCTCACTTCTTCTGTAAGATACAGAAATTGTCTTTGATTTCAAACCAATTTATTTAGCACCCGCAATCTTTGCCTGTAAAGCTTCCATCTGGCGTCTCATCACTTCATTTTCTCTCCGTAATTTTTCCATCTCACTTATATCTGCAAAAACATGGATTCGTAGATAATTACATCAACAATTTATACATAAACAATCTCAAACTGTCAATTTATCAAACAACAGCAAAATAAGTTAGAAGTAAAGATAATAAAGCAAGAATAATGCATGGAGTGTGAAAAAAAACACTCTTAACTAGAAACTTGTCCACAGAACACACCTCTCAATCAAGGGCCATAACTCAGCTCCTACTTATTACAGTAGACATTTTATGAGCTACCACCTGTATTAAGCAACTTTTTATTTAATGACCACTTAAATTTCCACCCGAGCGTTTTTACTATATGAATAATATCTTTTGAATGACTTTTCTATGACGCGACAAGTAACCATACTAAACCAAGCCTGACGGGAAAACAATAAGGTTAAATAATCCATTAAACGCCGCAAACATTTAATCCTATGGTGCATTTCACACCGGAGAAATTTTAAAACACACTTAAATGATATTTAAAAGACATATCGCAGGTATGAAAATGTGCTTTTTTAAATGAACCGAGTATATTTCAAAAACATTTCTATTAATTGACAAAGACTTAACTTAACCTTTTATAGCATCATATTAATATAATATCATCTTTAGTTTGTTCTGCTGCCATTCAATGAAAATAGTGAAGTGCTGTTTGTTCAGTTCTTTATAGGGGAAGCAAATTCCTAAAGAGGAATCCTTGTACTAGGTTGCATACCTAGGATTTGATGATAAATCACAGGAAATAAAAGCACTGTGTGGCATCCTAACTTAACATTCTAGTAGAGTTGACTGGAAACTTCGAAGCATGTTGAAATGACATAAAACTTCACTCATTTTACTTGAGCTAGAAACCAGGATATCAACAATAAACAAGAAAACGGCAGGATCATTATTACCAGCAAAGCACATTGAGTCACTACACCAAGATACACATATGTTGTGTACAGAATGATACAGGAACAGTATTACGACGTTGCATATTTATCTTTCACAGTTTTATCTTCAATAATGTCAATTTGATATGAGTATTTAATAAAATATTTTGTCAATGGGTAAACAGACATAACACAGAAAACGGTCATCAATGTAAAATCAATAAGGGCTATACTGGGAAAATCTTCCAGGGGGGATAGGAATTATGACCTACATAAAATTACATAGGAGGCCAGATCAAAATATGTTGGTAATGGTTCCAAAACCAATTAAAACTCTGTCCCTTAATTTGACTCTCGTCCCTACCTTCCCGCCTCCATGGAGATTTACTGGAACAGCCCTAATCATAAACTAAATGTTAATTGCTAGAAGAACAGACAGACCAAAGTAAGAGACTCTTACCTTCAGTTGCATCGTTTGATTTTGCTAACCCTGCTGACACCATATGTTCATTTATCACAATATTATTAGCTTCATCTGCAAGCTCTACAGTATACACATCATTGTTAACATCGATCACTTTAGCATCCAGTTTGATATCTTGAAATTTGGCCAACTCTATCAGGGAATGGTCAGTCCAGGAAGGTCCAGCTGGCGTTATGCCTGGAATATATCAACACACATACATTTCAACTTCCGCAGGACATAATGAGCAACATCATTCAACAATAAAGAACTATTCACTATCAGGGCTCTAGAAAATTTCTTTACATACAGTTGTCCGGGACTAGTGTACATGCTAATTTTGACTCGTCCAACATGGGAGGCTAGTTGTACAAGTATAGTATTATGAATAGGATATGAATTAATAGTTAAGTAGGCATGCATAACAGACTTGTCCTGCACTAAGTCCAACTGAACTGTTGTTAGCCTGAATCAGAAATAAGACTTGTCTGAGACATCGGGCTAGTGGATTTCTAGAGCCCCTACTCTACTGTACTGTTATGCTGGAAGTTTTACACCATTTCTCAACAGTATTTCAGTTGTGTATGAAGGCTAGTCAACCTCACTAATGTTCTCGGGTTACCAACCAGTACTAACCTATTCTTCCACAAGCAACTGACAGCTTCTACAAATAAGAGGTGGGGGACACGTTTATGTATTATCTTCAGTCAGATTGTTATACAGACTATACGCTTCACCTGGAATTCCAACCTACTACCTGCAGTATGCCAGTCAAAAACTCTACTAAATGAGCAAGCCAGACGTGCTAAATAATATATAAGGCAAATGGTTTCCCATATCCGATTCAATATAAAACCTTCATTACGAAAAATACCGAATACAATTACATAATATATGCTCAACATCTTTACCACAATAATGTTATACCATTAAACACTTATACCAGACAAGTGACAGTGCACAAATTCAACAACATAACTTAAAACCACAACTAAATACTGCAACAATTCTACCACAAAAATGCTACCACACACCATTTGAATTACTAACCTGAAATCAGTCTCCTTTTTACATAGTTTTACCACAAATATTTCCCATTATAACTCTGAACTACAGTCAGATGTTTTCCACTAAACTACTCACCATGCAGAGAACATTGGAACGCCAGTAAGGGAAGTCGTGTATAATCCATGGTTACAGGTCGCAATGAAGATACTGGGACATCCGAGCAGTTACCAAAATCAACATATTCCACCTTCACCGTCTTGTCAGAGAATATTTCTAACACAGATGCGCGATACCAACAATTATCCACTGAAATAAACAAAATCATCTAACACGTTTTTCATATATATCCAATGTTAAAAATTGAACATTCTAAAAATATTTTTGGGTTAATGAAAGGCAGTATTACTGCTACATGTATAGTAATGGTAGAAAACTTGGTATTAAAGAACACACCGATAAACAAAATGCATTAGCGACATTCCTGACCAATTCAGATGCTTTTTTTATTTCCCTTATTTTCACTGGAACGAGGAAATCAGTTCAAAAATAGGAAAGTTTTCACCTATTTAGGAATAAGTTTTATCAAATTGGAATTGAAAAGCAGCGGCGCTCATTTGTTAAAATATCACACATCAACTAATACAGTGTAGAATACTTACCAGGAAATTTAGCACAGCAAAGTTCTCCAACCTCAAACGTCAGGTCACACGTATCATCTACGTCATCATCACATTCAAGCTTCATAGTGTCGCTTAAAAACTTCAACTCTTGTTGTAAACCTAGAACAAAAGTGTAAATTTTCATCACACCAAACATTATCAACATACTTTCACCCAAGATAAACATTACGAGGCTGCAATCTGGGAATTCAGTGAAATATTGATTGTAATAGGATTGTCAATAAATAATTCTTATATAGATAGCCTAGAATAACTTTTGTATGAAGTCACATCAAAATTGGGTCAGAAGTTTTTGACAAGAATATTCGTGCTCAGTGGAGCTAAAAACTAACAGACAGATATTCGATCGCCTCCTGGACGGACAGGGACGATGATTACTAAATACTGCGGGGCCCAAATGAACACATGTATTTGTATTAATGCCTTACATGGTTTCACTTTATATATATATATTACTTACTGGTATGCTCTCCTTCAGGGTAAATCTGACAATGGAAGTCATTGGGATTCACAATAGATGTAATAACTGCCTTGAAAACATCACCGTCCGGTCGACTCTTCTTCAATGTCTGTGTAAAAACTGCCTTCTTTTCACCTCTTGGCGGAGAAGATACTTTTTTCGGTAATGCATCACTTCTAGGAGAAACTTGCTTCGGTAGATTGTCCACAATAGCTGTACTTGGTGTGTTGTTTTGACCAGATGCAAAATCGGGTATGAGACCAAGATCAGAGCTTAAATTTCTGCCGTCAGGGGTTGTTACATCCACCTCATATAAGCCATTATAATATGATCGAGCACTAACAGTCATGGGCACATTTGAAATAGTTTGGAACTTTTGTAACATTTCTTCAGTCTCTACACCGCTTCCCGACAGTCGACAATGAATGGCGATCTTTGGAACGGTTAAAAACCTTAAAAGTAATGAATACAAGCATACAATATTCAGCACTGTTAAAGTTAGATGGAACAAGGTTTTAATAGAGCTGTCATAGATTTGGCAAAACACATATCCATGATATCGACAATTCAGACGAGCAATTTTGACGAGAAATCGATATCGTTTAATAAAATGCCATTTACATGCTTGCAGTTCATAATTTCATATTTTTACTTTTGAGGTGGTCTTATTATTGAGGTGGTCTTTAGATGAGGTTTTACTATACATCAACATTGTTTCTATTGATGACAGCTCTAGGTTAAAACAAAACTTACATGAAATTATTCCCATTCAAACCACTACCAGAGCTTTTTAGGATAGCAACACTTCAGTTTAATGCAGGCTTACACAATATTCAACAGACAACGCTACATACATATCCAATCTTACTTGCCATACATGTAAGTTCGGAATATTATAGCATATACATTTGTTAACTCTATGAATTATGAACACGCAAGTGACACACATGAAGAAATGTGTAGACGATTATTACATATCAGATAAAGAACTCAAAAAAGATATAAACAGTCGCACCTCGTGTATTTGACAACCACCTCTCCCGATAACTTGGTATCATACGAAATAAATATCAGGGTATTATGCAGGTTATTACTTGATAAAGATGCACCCCCCCCCTGAAGATTTGCAACCATTCTGAACCATACTATAACTTGCCATGTATATCTTACCTAGACTCTATTTTTCTTATATCTTTGAAGAGAACGGTTTCAGTATTTCCATAATCCAAGAAGAAAACTTTAGCACATTTGGAATCGACTACCTCAATCACTTGACCCCTATACCAGTTGGCATCCGTGCCATCCACAAACAATGCCGCCACTATCTCACCAGCTGCTGGTGTATAAGCCTCGTCTGTACCAGTACAGTACTCCGCTAATTGTACCATTAATGATGCTAAAACTTGCTGTGTTTCCTCATCTGCCATCTGGACAAAGAAAGACTTTATACTTTCGATAACAAATGTTACAGCAGAGATGTCTGTATTCAATGGTAGTCCTGAATCTTCCACACCAGAATCCAGAGTTTTTATTGCTGGTGGAGTCATATCCAGTTTGCAAGCAGAGGAAACATGATCTACACCATTTTCAATTGTCTTAGCTGTATTAGGTGCAGGTGAAACAGTGCCAACTGACTTTGAAACCGGGGAACCAGTATTTGTGGTATCAGATACTTCATCTGATTTTCCAGAAATAAGCGGTTGTGTAACGCTTGTGTCAAGTTCAAGAAATTCACTGACTTTGGTCTTCAGAGCATCTCTCATTATTACATCAACAAGATACAGATTTCCAATTTTTGATACCACTTCCACATCAAGATCGTCAACATCAGTCTCTAAGCATCTAAACTGGCTGATCATTTCCTTTGTCTCCTCCCCAGTACTGCCTACCAATCTACATTCACAAGCAACAACAGGTAATGCAGTGAACTTATCATCCAGTCTACGAATGTGTTGCTTAGCAACAACCCCTTCATTACCATAATCAATTATAACCACATTAACAGTATCTACATCATCTTTTGTTTCCAACACTTTTCCGCGATACCACACAGCACCTGATCCATCATCATAGTATACTGCCACGTACTCGCCAATCACAGCAGAATAAGGTGTTTCATCACTGGCATACTCCACCTGCATTTCTTTCAGACATTCCAATAACTTGATGTCTTGATCAGGATCACACAGATGAACATAGAATTTAGCAAGATTCACAATATAAACAATCTTTAATTTAATTTCTTTTTGATCGACTGGAAGTTCAGTAAATGACAGCGAGAGTTGACGAGACGAATCAGTTGCCATGGAAACTTTGGTCGTCACAGAAGGTTGTGTATCAGCACCGTCTGCTTCCAGTGACTTTTGACCGATTTCAGATGTGTAGCATTCAAATGCTTCATTGACATTTGTTCCTTCTGCAAGTGTTACTACGATAGAAAATATTCCTTTGTTATAATTCACAGCTTGAACAAATACTTCATGGTCAGTTAAGGCTTGTAATTTCGTCAGAAGATCAGAACTCTCAGATTTCTCAGTCCCCGCCAATTGACATTGTACAGCAAAGGCCGGTGGTGTCAGGAATTTAGGGTTCAGTGGAGCAATATCTTGAAGTTTCACACTAAGTGAATTACCATAATCAACTAAAGTCACCATAAACGAATCTTCCGATACTTTGACCTTAACACAAGCTCTATGCCACAGTGGTGTGCCACTTACTGGAAACACAACAGCAACACAGTCTCCTTCACTTGGTTTGAATGACTCTTCAGGTTCTACACTACCAAGTAAATCTAACATCATCTCGTTTAATCGTTTATCTACTCCTGGATCCAAATCTTGCACATACACACCATCGACAGCTGATACACATGACACCATAGCCCTTAGTTTACTACCATCCATTGGTAAATCCCCAGCTGCTATTTGTCCCTTTTTATCTCCAGTAGTTGTTTCCTTAATACTGTTATCAGTCTTAGTATGATCTTGTATGTCTCGACTCTTGATTGGTTCCTTTTCAATTTCATCAGTAGAGGCTTTCCCAGAACTAGCGGCTTCGTGACAGGCCATTATCTCATGGATTGCTCCAGTCACTGACTCACCTGATATTGTTATTTCTATAGAAACAGTTTCTTTATCTACTGCCTTGACTATGCCAGTCAATGGAAACTGAGACATCTGAAGGTACAAAGCTATCAGATCTTCCGGCCATTTACCATTGGCTGGTTCAACAAGTCCGTGATATGTGCACATAATACCTTGCGCAGGATATTGCATAAACGTGGCCGTAGGTTTTCTCATCATATCGAATGTTACCGTCTCCGAGTTCAAGTAGTCAATGTATTCAACAACAGCCCCTGTTTGGACAAGCTCCAGGACCCTAGCCCTGTACCAGCCCTTGTCTTGACTAAACAAGGATACCACAAGTTCACCAACGAGTTTGGGTCTGAAAGAAAAATGACGGTCAAAAATAAACAGGCTGTTGTTGTTGTTGAAACTGCTCTATATTTTTTATATGGATTTTATAGACAACAAAATTAACTTTTTTACGAGGAAAATAAAAAAAACTCCCTAAAAAAAACTCCCTAAAAAAACATAATGAACAACTCATAAATAACCTTTAATTAATAAATAACATTTTTAAAGAAAAGGTTATAAATTTGCCACATGAAAAGTCATCCTAAAGTCACAGATACCCAGTGTCATTTAACATTTCAAGATGAATTATATCATCCGTTACTAATAACAACGCACAAGGCAATGATAACATAAACACATTAGCAAGTCTGGGCGGAAAATACATTTATGAACTCTGATCTAACCACAAAACCTTGACCCTCAACACACACTGAATTATGGCCAGAAATTGCTTGTATATAGATATACATTTAATTAAAATTTCTTACAACAGACTTTCCCAACCTTATCGCAGATTGCCAGACATTCAGTCAAGAAACAATTATTAAGAAACTTTTGCTTGACAATGAATGGTGGCTAGTTAACTTGCCAGATATTTAGTCAGGTACCGCGCAATGTTACAAGACCTGTTGGAAATATGTCTGTCATGTCAAACTGTCGTGCAGCTCTAGCAAAGCCCGTTACAACATTTCATAAAGGCAAAAGATATGAAGATTATAACACAAAAAATAAATAATGTTCTACAAACCGATACTCTGACTCTGCACACGCATTACATTCTTCATTGAACTTGGCATTGAATGCAACAAACTGTTCCACTTGTGAACTCTCAATTATCTGAACACTGAATACAATCGGAGAGGTCACGTTCGATATCGCTAAAGGAAACTCTTGGCCAACTGCCATATCTTCTTGAGATTTCTTCATATCACAGAACATCAGTACGGGTCTGTAAAGGAACCATACACTGAGTAATCAAGACAATTGAGTTTCATACCAAACCATAGCTACAAATAATGCAATATTAATACAGTAAAACTTCAATAATAAGACCATCCTTGGGACCCTTGAAAACTGGTCTTATTGAGGTGGTGTTATTATTAAGGTTGAATAAAGAGCAAAACAGTGTAAATGGACTTGAAAATTGAGGTGGTCTTACTATTGAGGTGGTCTTTTAGTGAGCTTTTACTGTATATGAAGATGAAAATTGTGGAAGGTAGGGTTATGCTAAACAATTTTTTAATTATGGCCTAACTGAAATTCAAAGTGATAATAAATCTTAAAAGGGACAAACACAGGATTGCATGAAGTGGCCACCTAGAAATCTGTTCAGTTGCAGTTTTAAGCGTTTCCTACAGCATGACAGTTTAGTATGGCAGTCTACAGTTGATCTAACCAGTGTTCCTGGGTTACCATCCAGTACTAACTGGTTGTCCACTATTGACAACATTCCAACATGAATCAGAGAAACAAGAAATAAAAGGCGTAGATAGAATGATGTCTAAGAATCGCCCTATTTCAGAACTCTGATCGGGGTACGCTACGGGAAAGTGAATTATCTTTTCAAGACACCCCGTTTGGGGCCTCTCTGCTAACAATGTTGACCCATCAAATCGTCTAATTAGTTGCATATTTAAACAACGTGCTTCATATACAATATTTGATTGGTCCAAAATGTAGGTCAAAATCAATATTATACAGCTACACCTGAAAATCTTCTGACAAATTGTCAAGGAGAATATCATCTCACTTGGTCATCACTTACCTATCTTCTACTTTCACAGTATCTTGTTCCAACAGTTTGGGATTCGATTCTGGTAGGGAAGCTTTCTCTTGTTCTAGTACACTTTGCACCAAATCAGCTGATAAAAGTTTCTTAGCTACATTTTCTCCATTTATGTTCTTCAGGATCACACTGTGCAGTTTCCCATCAGTCGTATCTGTAATACTCCGACATGTGGCATTCATTCGTTGGTCAGTTGGGAGATATTTTAATATCTCTGTAGCAGACATTTTCCAACTGTCACCTGTTTTTGGTAAAATCCCATCCAATGCACAAAGAACAGCCTGAAAAAATATGAAAATTTACCATGAAATTGTTGATTTCAGTTGTCAACAAATATGATAAATATCATGTTTAATATTCGTTGGATGTGTGGTGCATTTTGTCCAATTTTTTAACTGCATTCCAGTTATGTATGATAGTCAGTAGACTTAACAAGTTTTACTAGGACACCTACCTGCATAGATCCAGGGTTGTCCATTGGAAACTACGTATGTACAGTAAAACCTCAATAATAAGACCACCCTTGGGAACCTTAAAAAGTGGTCTTCTTACTTAGGTGGTCTTAATACTGAGGTTGAATGAATGAAGAACAAAACAGTGAAAATTGGACTTGAAAATTGTGTTCATTATTTCAAGGTGGTCTTATTATTGAGGTGGTCTTTAAGTGAGGTTTTACTGCTTTATTTCCAGTCCAATATCACAATAGATAATAAATTTGAGAACATTTCTTCCCAAATAAAGATGGATCTGTCTAACACTGAAGTCATTACCTGAGATGGTAGCTTTGTTAAATTATCCGCCAAATGTCGAACATTTTCCAGTGTTGTAGCCTCCATGTTCCCAAAATCAAGGAAATGTACCAAGACTTGTTCACCAGAGACTTGAAGTACTTGAGCCCTATACCAGGCTTGGTCTAAACTAAAACGTGCACAGTAAATCTCCCCAACCATCACAGACTGAACATCAGGTGCACTCTTGGTGTACTTCTGAAAGGAAAGTGGATGTACTGAAACAAATTGTTATACACTATCAACAAGAGCACTGCAAAGGGATGCAAGCACTCGTCTGTGGGTCGCACTTCATCAGGTCATGCACTTTCTCAGAAACAGAGCTTAATGCCATATTTAACAGTTTTGTGGAGGCAGATGCAGTAAAAGATGACCAAGCTATGATAACAGCAATTCCTTTTTTCAAAACAACAAGCTAAAATTGTTTCAAGGCGTAGTACAACTAAAACTTTCCAACACAAAAAGTCAGATGTCCTCAAGGTGAAGTAACTCAATATTACTACGAAACATACAAGTATTCTATTTATTTTGTGCTTCATTTTGGTCCTTCTTTTATTTTTTACCTGTTAAATACATCAAATTTCCCCATATTGAATGCCTCAATATTTTATACGACGTCAAGTATATGACATCATTATCACTTTGGTAATTTCACTATGAGTTTATCGGATAATAAATCACTGTTATTCCGCAGTAAAATACCAGAAAACTTGAATTAATGAGTACACACCAGTGAAATAATGATTAAGTATAGTGAATAAGGTAAGAGATTGGAAAAAGTTTACGAGTATTGTAAGTGTCCATGAAAGGAGACGGCTGGCCAATGACAATATTTAATTAACATTCTTCAAATATTTCATTAGAAGTTGTTTGTAGTTTATATGCCACATTTACAGTCAGACCTTGTTCATTTGAATTCCTCAGGTCAGATTTTTTATTTCGAACAATGCATGGTTTTGAATAGCCCATTTCAAATTGACATGCCTATTAAAGAAGATTCATCAGGACCTGACTATTTATTTCCGATGATACCAAATATCGGGATAGAAGGTTGTCAAATAAACAAGGTCCGACTATAGGGCGTTAAAAAAATATGTTTGTTTCAGGTTTCCCGACCTAACCTATTTTTTGCCCCGACCCTTTGATTTTTTTAGCGCGTTAATATTTTTTCTTTTTGGTAAAATTTCTTCTTTTTGGTAAAATTTCTTAGCGTGAACTTTTCTTTAGGTTCATATTTCTGCCCAGTTATTAGATGCTTTACAAGTATTCCAGCTATAGAGCGTTATATTCACCTTGATTAAACATTATCCATGTTAAAAGAGAAAGGATTTGTCTTTTAACATATATTAATTTACATCTATGTTTAATTTGCTTCGTTCGAAAATAAAAAAAATCTACAAAAAATATTTTTTCCGACCTACCTACCCTATTATTTTTTGGGCACGAAACATGAAACAAACTTATTTTTTTTAGGCCAAATTCAATAATATAATATAATACAAACTTGATGTATATCTTCCATTAAATCTTTAAACGGTTCACAGAACTCGGATTGTGCTATCTGTAGGTAGAAATGACCAGGATCTGTAACATCACTCAAAATCACCTAGAATAAATGAAAATACACTCTTTGTGAAATCTGGCACAAGTACGAGTTTGATCATAGATGATCCTGCTTTCAAAGGCATTAAAATCAAGTGTGATTCTTCAAAATACAGTAAAACCTCAATAGTGAGACCACCCTTTGAGCTCTTGAAAACGGGCCTTAATATTGAGGTTGAATAATGAGCATAACAGTGCAAAATGGACTAGAAAATTGTGTTCTTAATTTTGAGGTGGTCTTATTATTGAGGTGGTCTTTAAGTGAGGTTTTACTGAACTCTCCTTCCTACAAAAACATATATTGCAGGGGTGTCAATAAGAGCTGATAAAATTACCCAGTAACTTAAGCCTCATCACCCGCCCACTTTTCTTGTACAAGTGAACATTAATTAAGGAGAGTACCCCAAAGACCTCCGCCTACTTTTGATGATTTCCCTGCTAATTCAATGATTAGTGACATCCCTGTATGGGAGAAATATTATTATTACACATAACATTTTTATCAATGAACTATTGTGTCTTACCCTCATGTCTTCATTCAATGGCATACACAAACAGGGTAAATTCTTTCTAGGTGGCGATTTCTTTGCTTCTTTAGGTGTTGAAGATGCTACAGGTTTAGATGATGAAGTGGCTGGTCCCTTGTCCCTATTATCATTGTTCTTGTTATTAGTCCCTGTCCCTTGACTGCCCTGGGAACCAGATGATGGAGGAGTTCCTGTATTTAATGTTAAATGTTCATATGAATCAAAATTTCACATTTTTAATACAAATTTTACAATTACAGAATATGGTACTTTGGTCAATGTCTGTAGAACTTAAAAAACGGTTACTACATAACACTAAGATTTGTTAAGCTTAAATTGCAACTGCTGAAAAGATAATACAGAAGCTATGATCAGAAGAAGTATTTGAATCAGGCCACTGGTATCACTCAATTACCAGTCCATCTTTTTTTTTTGCAAATAACTTTGCTGGCCATAGAAGGTAAAATCAGAGATTCTGAAAAATCCAAGACACGTCCAATATTCTCTTACATACTAAGTTCAAAAGATTCAAGCACATCTCTATCAACTGAGATGAAATCATTACCCAAAAAAATATTTTGAAGAAAACACCAACCTTTTTTCTTTGGACAATCCCTACTTATATGTCCGACTTGCTGACAGTTGAAACATTTTTGATCTAAAACGATTAAATATAAATGATCTTATAAACGACTAGATGTTTCCAAAGGACAAGGATGCCCACCTGTTATGGGGTTTTCAGTAGAATGCAAATATTTTTGTTTGTAAAGGCTACATAATTTTCAAGCAATATGAATTGAATCCATCCTTGCTTTCAAGCATTATTGATCGGAAACTAATTGCCAAGTCCAAAAAGAACCATGACTATTTGCTTCTGTTGTGAAAATAGAAAAGATGCTTGTTACATGATATCACAACACAATCAATATCACAAAACACAATCACTATCCCAAACAAGAGGCTCTGCCACTCTACTGGCTATACTGTGCGTATGGATAAATCATGCAAGCTCAAGCAGAACTATTTGAACAATTTTGAGAAAGGGTCAGGCCAGGATGCTACTGGACAAGTTTCATCAAATTCGGCCAAGCGGTTTCAGAAGAGATGTCGTTTGAATGAAAAGTTAACAGGCTGAGGCACACACACATGCAAGACGGACAATTCGCCATGACATAAGCTCCTTGGCCTTTGGTCAGTAGAGCTAAAAATACTTACTATTTGATGTGAGAGTGGGACATTCTCCTTTCATGTGTGTCTTATCCCCACAATTGTAACAACCTGAAGTGGTTAGGATAGATACAAAATATTGTCACAATTATGAACTTAGGTACAGAGTAAATTTCTCTATGTTGGGCATCCTGTTGGTAGGTAGCATTTCAATTTTTATATCTAGTTTTCACTCATTTCTATAACAACAGAGATCAGAATAAACAACTGTCAGGATTTTTAGCAATGAAAAGACTTGTGCAGGGATAATTCTAGCAAGCGATTTTTGCGATTTCTCGCAAGAATAGTCTAGTCTCATTGATAAAACATGAAAGCGACAGAATATCGCGCTGGATCGCAGTTTGCGTATTTTGTGCCATTTTGCTAATTAAATGTCTTTTCGCTCAATTGTTTTTAAGAGTTTATGCATCCCGGAAGAGTCCTTGAATACAAGCATTTTACACACTGTATTTTATAAGCATCTACAATATCTGAAGTGAGGCACAGTAATGAGATGAGAAGACATCGTCTGCCATACGCATTGTAACGTAATCAGTTTATTTAATAAAGTAGCATCAGTTTATATCAATACACAAGTGTTTCATTCTAGTCAATATGAATAAAATTATTCAGAATCGTTTTATTATTGCGTTATCCATTTCTCGCTGAAATTGAAATTCTCTCACCAATTTTGGACAAATGGGAACAATTCCCTCATTGAAAATCTGACAGAATTTACCCTGCTTGAGTCAGGGGTATAAATATTTGGGCTGGTAGAGTTACAGAGAAACCAATATCAGCTGAACTTTGCAGTGAGTAGAAGTGATAAAATAATATATAAAAGAAACAACAACATACCCCTATCATCTGGCATTCCTGTTCTAGCTTTGTTACCATCATTTCCTCGTCTTTGATCTTTTCCATCCGTCTTTCTCCCTTTTGTACCCCTGTCCTGTCCTCTACTTACAACATTTTTATTCTTGTCAGTGTTTCTGTCACGGCTGCTATCATCAGATCCCCTATTGTCCCTTTTTACTTGCCGCTTATTCTCTTTTTTCTTCGACGGTCTGTCATCATCAGACGTCAAGGATGACTGTGAATTATGGGGACTGACAAGTGAGGCAGATTTCCTGGTGATGTTAAACTTGTCTCCAGTGGTTTTCTCCATCAGAGCTTTCACTTTCTGAAAGAGATATTTATCCAATTTAGTTGAAAGTTACCAGTCAATGAAATTTGCCATGTTCCTATTTTACATACAATATTATTATCTTTCGGTTGCTTCATTGGGGTGGAGGGAAAATCGACAGTTACAGTAGAATTTCAATACCTCAAACACTTTTGGCTTTAACAGTAAATACCTCAACAGGTTTGCAAGTCCCGACAAAATCCCTTTTTATTTCATATTATCTAACAGTGGATCACTCGAACAGAAAAAGGTCGTACACTCAAACATGATTGGCATTCCCTACACATGTATACCATAGATGCCTTGAACAATAGATGCCTTGAACAATAGATGGCTTGAACAATAGATGGCTTGAACAATAGATAGCTTGAACAATAGATAGCTTGAACAAAAGATGGCTTGAACAATAGATGGCTTGAACAATAGATGGCTTGAACAATAGATGGCTTGAACAATAGATGGCTTGAACAATAGATGGCTTGAACAATAGATGGCTTGAACAATAGATGGCTTGAACAATAGATGGCTTGAAGTAATTGTTAGATCCTACGGCAGTTCAAGCTTTCTAACTTTTACTTTACTTCATTTAAAAAACAAAAGCCTCACTTTTAAAGTTCTAACATTTGTGACAATGTTGCTGTCCTATGCAGCTGTTTAAGTCCAACATTGAAGCCAAAAAGACTGGGTAAAAGAGAGAGAATAAGTTTCTACAGGGAACCCCACATACATAAGACAGTGCCTCCCCACATAGACGTCCGGGAAAATAACAATCCATAAAACATAAGGCATTTGAGGCGGCTCAAGGGTACAAACGTAAGGGAACAGAGGCGCAAGGAATGGCCTGGCTGACCATAAGGGACAACTCGGTTTAAAAAAAGGGACAACCAAATGTGTAACTACATTAAATACAGGTGTACCATACTGAAAGTCATGTGGTGTGCCTGTTTATGAGACAAGTATGCAGCAATGGATGAATCAAGATACAATCTTGAGTGTTAAGTAAGTTGACATGCAAAATAATACAACAATGGAAGTGTAGGGTATACAGAAGACTGTCGCATACCTATACCAACATTCTGTAAAACTGACAGTAACAATTTTTATCATTTTGTTACAATATTGCTTTCAGGATAATGTCGCTTCTTTAAAGAAGTTTCATATCTACTAAATTCTTGATACAAAACAGTATAGGTCAATGTCATCTAGTAAAAACTTACTGGAATTAAATCATCATCAATTCCAACATCAAAACCTTCAAAAGTTTTTGTAATCTCATTTTCCCTGAAACAAACAAGAATATTTACGTTACGGCATACACAAGGTTGCAATAAAGTGACAGTAAATACACCATGTGTAATAACTCACATTTATACATATAAATACCACCCGAGTGGCCCTCCCTTGAGCAACAACCTCTCAGCAACAACATTATCAATTTTTCGGGTAGTAAAAATTAATAACCAATTTAACCTCTCAAAAACAACCCAAACTTGTATTTCTCAATGTGTGTTGCTAAAGATGTCAATTTCATTCTTTTTCATAGCTTTTGGTTCTGGACAAGAAGATGTTCACTATAAAAGTCTATGTATAACATGTGACGCTTGGACAGGGCCAGTATTGATTCTGGACAAGATTTTTAAAGTTTTAAATTTAAAAAATCTATTTTTGGCTCCTATGACCTATTTGTGCAATAGACCGTACACTTTTGAACATTTTTGAAAGATAATCACACAAGGAAGGTTCCTGTGAAGTTTAGTCAAAATTGGCAAAGTGGCTTAGGAGTCAAAGTCAAGGGCCATAACTCTAGCATTACAAGTCTGATAAGTAGCGTTACATAATCTGAATCAACTTACTCGCTGGATTTATTACAAGTAGGTTTGTGTTTCGGCCAATCATCTGTCTGACATTTTGAACTACAATATGGTAGTTTACATCGACTGCATCGTGATGTTCCAAGATTTCCACAAACAGAGCATTCTTGTCTTATTGGTGGACTGCCAACTTTATTTTGTTCTTGTACTGAATATTTTAATATGAAAAAGAAATCTCAAATGATGCAACATAGACAGGCAATGCAATCAACCAAATTCAGCCCTTTTTATGGCAAATGTTGGGCCGATATTGGACCCCATTCTCCAAAGAAAACATTTTCCTCAACTTAGAAAGGAAGAGAAAATTCCCCTTCAGTAAAATTATTAAAAAATTTAGCCTTATAAATACCCAAATTTGGTGATTCATGATGCAAATTTCCCCTATCAAAAAACTGAACAAAATGGCTGAACATTCTGCACTAATTCAAACCCAAAGCAAATAGTTCATTCAGATTGTACAAAGAAATGGAATACAAATTTGAGTATCTGCAAATATCAGGGACAAGAATGGCAAAGAACTAAGAAGAGAGGAAACCCTACACAGAATACCCAGAATAAAAATAGCAAAACAAAATGGGTCGTACAAACTTGAATTTCCTGCTGTGTGACCCCCCCCCCCTCTCCCCTGAACTTTCTCATCACACTTACATCGATCTAAAAGAAGTGGGTGTTATGGAAATCTGTCAATTGCCAGAACATTCTCTTCCGTGAAAAATTTCATGAAGCGGACACACTTGTTTCACATTCAGTCTTTGATACAAATAGGATAAATGCGATATACAGCTCACATTTAAACAAATTAATAAGTTTGATGTCCCTTCACTTAAACTTAGTGAAGTTGTGTAGGTAGGTAGGTAATGCTTTGTGTGTGATAACCAACATTTCGTGAAACCATTGTTTTTTAAAACTGTATATCTCTAGAGTAAAATTTCAAAGAAATATTTTCTCCTATGGGCCCAAATTTAGTTTGGAGCGCAGTATTGGGTAGGTAGATAGACAGTAGGGGTTGCATTTGACCCTGGAATTTCCGAAAAGCCAAATTTTGACCCTTGGGATTCTGGCTGACACATAAATTTTTCTCTTATTATAGGCAATTCGACTATAAAATGGTAAAATCAAGTCAAAAATTATCAAAATGACCCTTGAGATTCAGCACATAGTGGAACCCCTAGACAGCAGAAAAAAATTGAGGTTGGTTACGTAGTTGTTGTTTGTAGGTATTGTCAGTGGTTGATGTAAAAAGATTACTTACCATACATTGGTGGCATAGTATATGGTTGCATAATCACAGGCATTGGCATTACTGGTTGAAAACCTCCGTATCCACCATAGTAATTCTGATAACCACCACGCCCTCTCTGGTTCTGATAATATCCCCTCCCATAGCCTCCCATGCCACGACCTCGACTATAATTAAAATCTGCTTGTCCTCGACCCCTGCCATAATCAAACTGCGCTTGTCCTCCGCCATTATTAAAATCTCCTCGTCCACGACCATAATTAAAGTCTACTTGTCCTCGACCCCTGCCATAATTAAACTCCGCTTGACCACGACCTCGACCATAATTGAACGCTCCTTGTCCTCCACCATTATGAAAATCTCCCCGTCCTTGTCCATAATTATACTGCTGGTCTTGGGGTCTATCACGTCTATTTACCCCCCAAAAAAACAAAACAACATATTTTGTTTCAATAATGCACTACAATATTTCCTTCCCTAAAACAAAGAATTTCACAAAAGCATTACATTTAACACCTAGGTAAGCTTATTCAGAGGTGTCACTAATTCTTGAAGTAGCAGAGAAAAATCACCAAAAGTAACCAGAGTCTGAGGGGTACTCCCTTAAATTATGATCATTCATATTAAAGAGAAAAGTAGCCGGGTTATGATGCTTAAGTGACTAGGTAATTTTACCAGCTCTTATTGACAAATGGCACCTCTGTTATTACCAATATTAACACCATAATACATAAACTGACCAAGGTCCATTGAAATATCTCAATCATTAAAAAATTTACAGCATTTGATCAAGAAAACAAAATTTCTTCGGTGCCGTCGATTTGTCGTAAAAACGACTAAATTCACGCGACAAAATGCCCAAATTCGACCAAAAAATCACAACTTCAATTTACTGTAACTTTGACTCTAGTTGAGATATTTTAAAATGGTTAACAGTTCTGAGTTTGTTTTAAGAAGATCTTTAATTTTTAACTGAAATACATAGAAAATATAACACTTCAAAATTTAACTGCTACTTAGAGGCCACACACTGCATAGCTGACTGTATCAAAGTCACATTAGTACTTCAAATCTTAACATTAAAGATACAATCAAATAAAATCAACAGTGACCAGCAGCCTCTTATATTCATTATTGTCTTATTGATGGGAGAAGACAAATTTATGCAATGTTCACTAGAATAACCCATAGAAATTAGGCCCAGATCTTCCCAAGTATCTCAATCTGAGCTAAATCTCAGCTCAAATATTGTCTCAAATAGTTGAGATTTTTCTCATCCTAGACCAGACTCAAAATCGATATTACAATACAAAAAAGATAGGACAAGTTTATTCTCAGAAAATTTTCAAGAGATCGAAAATGAGACGGTCTCAAACTCTGATTTGAGCAAAATCTCATGTTGAGCTGAGATTTCTATTTGAGATGTTCTTGAGAGATCGGGGCCTGGATGATAATAACTACGTACCTCACATAGCTACCAGGCTGTCTAAGCTTGTTCTGTTCCATACCACGACCAACGGGTGTCAACAATTGACTGTGATCATTGAGAGTACCATGTCCAACTGTGCTGTTGAAAACTGAGTCAACGTCCGTCCCTACATCAATTGATATACTATTTAACTTGGGTCTGGCTGTAAGCGTTGTATCAGCATCACCACGTGGGGTCACTTAAATACAAAATGATGTAACATATACACTGGATCTAACACTGACTTTTTCTTTAAAAAGTCAGAAAAAGCCAAAAATTAAAAGAGCAAATTTTCATTATTAATACACAGTAAAACTTCACTCAAAGACCACCTCAAAATTTACACCACACTTTTCGAGTCCAGTCTTTATTCAACCTCAATATTAAGACCACCTCAATATTAGGACCAGTTTTCAAGGGTCCCAAGGGTAGTCTTATTAATGAGGTTTCGCTGTAGAAAATATTACTTGATATGAAGGTGTTTATTTGCAGCAGTTAGTAGCCACACTGTGATATCAAAATATAAACACATGACATGATACTACATCAACCTGAGGGCAAGTCAACTTGTCTTTACACTATCCTATGTCTTCTTCACCTGGGTTGAAACACAATTTTTCACACCTGCGACAGAGGTTTACCACTTCAGAAACAGGCAAGAGACAGATTGACTTGTGCCTGGTTTATGTCATCCTCAGTACCCAGGCTAACATAACATACATAATGTTATGAATAGCCAGGGTACCGAGGATGGGTTTATGTGCTCTGAGCATAAGGATTTAGTAAGACAGATAAGTACACTTTAAAACACTTTGAATAGATTGTGGTCAATGAATTTTATACTTTTAATACAAATATTAGACCACGGTTATCCCAAGTTAGCCAATCAGCACTCCGTAAAATCATCTATGTGGTAATACTATATACAGTATTTTTGAGGGCGAATTGCAAGGGATTTTCGTGTGTAGCTAGTCACATGGTCTAAGTAGGAAGAAGGTAGGTGTGTTCAACAGTATTGCACTTATACATGGCCAGGCCTTCTTCTATAGTTCCTATGGTTCAGACTATCTGACCCATTCCCAAAGCCAAATATAAGGTTTTTTTCCCCAAAAAAAAAAAAAATTCCCAATCAGAAGCCCCTTCACAATATTTTCTCGCGTGTCATGAATGTTTGTGGACATTTTGTGTGTCTTTTTGACAGTTGATATAAAACATGTGGATTAGAATGCTCGTTTATATAACATTTAGATATAAAAAGCCTGTTGTTTTAACTATGAAAATTCCTCAAATTGGAGTTAAAGTAATTGAAGTGTCTTCAAATAGGCAAATTTTACCAATTTATCAAGGGTATTTTCCCCAAAATGGACAGAAAAAGGCCTGATGGCCTAGCTCATGATTTTTGGTTTCTTAACAGGATTAACTTGAGTTTGCGCAAATGACAGACAACTATGCTACATACATTCTCAAAAGAGAACAAGCTATTTAAAATGTATTGTCTTCAGTGAAATAATCACTAAGAACACGCCTTTTAACACAAAATGTACAGATGAATAGTTGTCATCGCTAAAAATGGAAACCAAAACCTAACTTATTTAATGCTTACTTAGGCCAAGGCAAATATCTTTACAATGTAACTAACGAACAACACATATGTACAATCATGCTTGTGTTGAAAAAATTGGTGCATGAAAACAACATAACTGGTGCAATAAACCATATAGTTGAACACAATCAAGAAAGATCATAAGAAATTAAATAACCACCATGGAAAATTTACTATTAAGACAAATATAACTTACAAATGACAAAAACAAGAGATTTCCTGTTTTCACAAGCAGTAGATATATATACATATACATTGTGGGGTAAAGGCAGAAAGAGCCTATATGGTGGATATATTACATACAGATAGAATAGTATCACATACCTCCTGCAACATTTTTATCCCAGAACTTAAAACACATGCATGATAAGTACAAAAATGTAATGCCTCGTTCAGATGAAGCTTCCAGCGCACAAAATTCTTACAGGTCATAGGCCCTTAAGGTTCCCCTACGGGACCGGTACCACCAGTAGGTGTCATCTGACCAAGGCATGAAAGTTGTGCGTGTTCAATTTTCAGCCATGGGCTAAATTGCGCGTGTTCAATTTTCAGCGATGGGTTAAACAGCGCACCAACAGGTAAAAAAATCTTCTAAAATTTGTACAGGCCCACATAGCATGCTCAAGGGATCTCAGGGTTTTGGATCTGAAGGGGCCAGTAAACTGCCTGGATGCTTCATTTGTCCTAGGCAATACATCCACAAGTAACAAGCATACCAATACAAAGACTGTTACCTTGGTAACAATGTGACATCTTAGTCTGGGATAACCTTGCGATTATTGCTTGTGTTGGAAAAATTTAAAACAATTCATAATAAAAATATTAAATACATTTTCAAACAAACATCACTTAACTTTCAATGCATTACAGTTTGAATAACCAAATTCAATCAGATTAAGAATTAATCAGATTAAACAATCTAAACTTTGAGAAAAAATTTCATGTAAAAGCCTAAATAATGTCAATGTCTATTAGGAGAGACTTTTTCAATATGACACTAGCTGATGACCTCACAAGCTGATGACCTCACAAGCTGATGACCTCACATAGAACATTGTCACTCAGCGTATGATGTCACATAGATTTTTGAACACACTAAAGTCAAATTTACCATTTTAAACCTGCCGAAAACTGTGTCATAAAAAGACAATTTATTGGTTTCTGTGAAAGATCAATAAGAATTTCATCTCCTCA
This sequence comes from Mactromeris polynyma, assembly GCA_032209605.1. Classification (NCBI taxonomy): domain Eukaryota; kingdom Metazoa; phylum Mollusca; class Bivalvia; order Venerida; family Mactridae; genus Mactromeris; species Mactromeris polynyma. Next base: position 11,030,520 of record JASFXZ010000012.1, read on the forward strand.
ACACTTAAATTTCCACTCACGGCTATGCACCTCTCATAATGATAGTTTGTCTGACATTCACACAATGCAATTATTTCAACTGAAACAGACAAATATTCGTCTATATTAAATATCCTCTATATATTTACCTCCAGTAATTTCCTGTAATTTCTGACCTCTCCCCTTTCCTAATGCACCAGTATTCATATTTTGATCCCTGTGAGAAATTAAAACAAGGAAAGAGCAGTTTAGTCAGACATATAAGTGAACAGATTAAACAAAAATGTCAAAATAGAAAATCTTGCAAAGTATAAAAACAACAATGATATATCTCAACACTGTATATTTGCTGAGTTTTACGCTGATTTCCAACAGTATTTCCGTCATGTATAGGGGTCAGTTGACCGTACCAGTGTTCCTAGGTTACCTTTCAGTCCTAGCCTATTCTTCCACAAGCAATTATTAACTTCCCAACAAGATTCAGAAGTAAGGACAAATGACTCAGATTGTATTATCTTCAGTAAAAGAGTAGCCTAGAACAAATGCCTTTACCATGATACCAATCTTGGTCCTCCAGATTTGCACCTGAGCTCTACTGAGCAAACCAAGCAAAGTCTCCCTATCCATAACGGCAAAGAGTTTCTTTGCTTGGAAAGGTAACTAATGTAGCAAAGTATCAGCAATGGATGTGCACAAAATGTTCCCACCAAATAATTAAAGTAATGAAGCCACGATAGCTGTCTTTAGCTTATCCAAGTAATACAATTATAATAATTTTCGTTTGCTTTATATGGAAAGCATCACTAGTCATTGTGACCACACTTTTTCGGCATAGCTGTATAATATTGATTTTGACCTGCATTTTAGACCAATCAAATATTGTATATGAAGTGCGTTGTATAAATATGCAAAAGATTGGGCAATTTGATTGGTTCATATTTTAAGCAGAGGCACCAAACGGGGCGTCTCGCAAAGATAATTCACTTTCCCATAGCGTACCCCTCTTACAAAATCAGAGTTCTGAAATAGGGCGATTCTTAAAACAGCACTCTATCTACGCCGTTCATCTTTTAAAATATATTTCTTGTTTGTATATCAGAATCATTTGCAAGCAGTGCTTCAGAATATGATGTTTGGAGATGTTTCCAGTTTTAGCTGGAGTAGCTTCTGGTGCAGCCAAATGGAATTATTTTCATGTAGTGTAACATTGGATAAGTATAAAAAGATTGTTACAGTGAAAACACTTACTTCACTCCATTCATTTGTACTGGCCGGTTATATTGTGCCTGAAATAGATTTCAACAAAAGTTTCATATAGAAGATATACTAAGCATACCTCTTATTTATACCAAACGTTTTTATAACTACGGACTTATCATATGACATAACTGGGCCTGTAATCACTAAAAAAACTTCAGACTTCAGACTCAAATTACAGTTTGAGACTTAAGATTTTATTTCGATGAACTTAGATCAAAATTCAAATTCACGAGAATTGTTGCGTCATGAAAGCTGGTATGAATGGTTCAGTAACAATAGTATTTGGGAGTGATTTCTTGTTCAACTACTTTGAAACATGTTTAAGACTAAGTCTCAAATTCAGGCTTAAAATGTCAGTGAATATGGGCCCAGGACTACTGATTATATCATTTTGTGAGAGTTTGACACACTTTTTCAACAGTTTGTCTGTTACATACTGCAGTCAGCTGACCTTACCCTGTGCTACCGATCTACATACCACATCTTACTTTTCCTCTGCTTGGAATGTATTATCTCCAGTAAAATTATGACAGAGAACCCTTGGCCAAGTGGTTAAAGCATCCGCCTTGGGAGCGGGATGTCAAAGGTTCGAATCCCGGTTGGGTATGTTCTGATATGGCCAGTTGGTGAGCCGCCAGCTAGTTAAACAATGGTTACTATGTGCTTGCCTGCCTGGTGTCTGGCATTAAAGGACAGAAATCGGGAAGTAAGTGTGCTCAGAAAGTAGGTGTCTCATAAGTCAGATATGATTGGCCCTTCAAGTAGGGGTGACTATAACGAACACTTCAACAAGTTGCTTGTACTTTTATGCCTCACCCAATGTTTGAATGTAGGACCCTCCAAATAGGCAGTCTAGTTCTCTACACACCGAGTAAACAAGGTGGGTCTTCTAATCCTCGCCTTTTTTCTCCCTAGTTTTCTGACTACAAAAACATACCATGAACATACCTTATAATCAACATCATTATCTGTATCACTGAAATTATCATAACCACTCTGGGCTGTCATCTGACTCGCATTCTGAAAGAGTATGATTCACAGGAGTCCTTTGATGAAAAATTACTATGTTTAAACATACATAAATTCTGTTTTCCCTCCGAGTTCAATAAGGCCTAAACAATTAGGTTTAAATTAGATTATTATTTTTTTGTGCATAAAATATTTGCTTGCTAGTCACAGAAGAAAGTTCGGAAAACAATCAAATTATTAAACAAATCTTCATGGTGGCAATTTCGAATTAAAATCTGTTGCTTCAAACAACAGCTGTTTCATGCAATTGGTCGCATTTTAAAATTAGACAGTATGAATAACAGTTGAATTCAAAGAGCCACAAGGGTAGACCATAAACCAACTAGAAATGTGTCCATAGAACACAGGTACCCCAACTTTTCTCAATCAAGGGGGATAACTCTACTCTTACTAAATGAATACAATAGATAAACCCATTTGACCCTGGTGTTGACCTTTTGACCCCTCAATTTTCTCCTAAATTATAGGGTATTTCTGCTATAAAATGGTAAAATTCAGTCAACATTTTTGAATACGACCCTTGAGATTGAGTACCTGAAGAATGTAGACTGATAAAACAAAGGCTCACAAAAACTTTTTCAAGGTCATTATAATGTAACTTTACCATCTCTCTCTGTCGTCTGAATTCTTCTTGTTCTTCCTTTGTTTTACTAACACTGACATGTAGCACAAAGTCTCCAATTCTAAATCCATCAAATAACGCTATAGCTCTCTCTGCTGCTATTAAATTTTCCATGGTAACGAAACTGAAAATACAATTTACATGTCAAGGTTCCCAAGTTGTTGGTCTACGGAAGAAATTAAATAGGTAGTGAATGCTTACGTAGATAGAATGCTGTCTAAAGAATCGCCCTTTTACATAACTCAGATTTTGTCCAAGGGGTACGCTATGGGAAAGTTGATTTTGCAGGGGTGTCAATAAGAGCCAAGAGCCAGCAAAATAACCCTTCATCTCGGATTACTTTTACTGTATGAAGAATCATTATTTCTCTATTCTTCAACATGATCCATACAGAATATAAATACTGTTCCCCAATTTTCAAGGACAACAATTTTTGTTTTGGTATAGAGAAGAAGAGATCCAGTGTATTTTTCAAGTTTGACTCCCGAGATGACCATCACTGCAGCACTGATAAAATAACATGGTGTGACTGTGAGAATTGCTTGAAGAGGGCATCAAACCTGTCAACTAGAGTACTGTACTGTATAACCATACTATCGCCAACTTGGCCGGGGGCCATGTCGAAAATAGCTCAGTCATTGTTTCGCATTTTTTAATCATTGTTGGCATGTTTGTTCTTTTTCTATTTGCAGCAGAAGAATTCAAGTGCAATTAACCAAATTGCTGGGTTTTTAAAAAATTAGTTTTCAAGGAGTTTTTGACCGTTACAAATTCAAGTAGTTTTCAAGGAGTAGGCATCAAATTCAAGGGCTTTTCAAGACCTGTGCGAACCTTGTTCAAGAATTATTACACGCTCTGAAGAGGTAGTACTATGTAGAGTGAGCATTTATTTCACTCACCCATATGTAACACCGGAGTTCTCTTTCTTTGACTGCATGACCCTGGCTTTTATAACCATTCCAGCCCTTGAAAACAAACCCTCCAAGCCTTCCTGCAATAAATAGGTAGGAATGGTGTGATTATCGAAATTAATAAAAAAAATCGTTGCTAGACATCTGACAATTGATTATAAACTACAATAATCAATTATAATCAGAAATTTTGACTTTTTTGACATCTGTAAATTCTTTCTATCTATTTCTTTAAACTATAAATAAAATCTTTTTTTAACATCAATACTACACTGTAGTACTAATCTGTACTGAGAAAAAAATTAATTTTCAATTTGTTCAGTCAAATTCAAAAACACAAAGTAAACATACAAAAACAAAATAAATTCATTGAATGTTAAATGTTCTTATGGTATAAGAGTAATGTAAAAACCCATAGGTAGATGTCAAATGTAGTTACAAAGAGATAAATAAACTTGTATAAATGAACTTAACTGTTAGCATTATACTTATACTAAAAACTAAATTTCGATTATTTCTGATTAGATTATCGACTATGAGTTTTCAAACCGATCTGATAATCGTTTATGAAATTTGTCTGATTAACCATCACTATAAATATGGTGCATTGATTTGACATACAAGTATTTTGCTGATCTGTTTTCAAGAGTATTTATGGAGAGCATAGTAATACATTATGCTGAAACCAATTGTAAACATGCTTAGGCCTAAATTAAAATGAGGTTTGTTTGCCCTTTACCGACCGACCCGAGATTTGGCCGCCAACTCAAATTTTTTTATTGCATAATTCGGATTTTTATTTATTTTTTGGTTATAAACCCGACTATACACCATTATGTCACACTACAATGTGTGCAGTTTGTTCTTCTTAGTTACAAAACAATGACTATTTTTGTTTCATTATGTTTGCCTTATGATAACTTCCTCTTGCTAGAAAAACTTTGGAACCCAAAGTTAGAAAAAAGTATGACACAAAAATGGTCATAGTTGCCCTTATAATATTTTCATCAACAATTATTGAAGCCTCGTGCTCATACTCACTAAAACAGACGGGCTATATAAAGTATTAAAAATAAGTACACATAAAAGTGTCAATTTTGCTTTTATTTTACCAACATTAATTTCTTCTGAATTGATCCGAGCTTATGGTAACCATGTTTTTGACAACCACATGTCATTTAATCGTATCTTTTTAATATTTACTATTACTTTACTGTACCCGACCACCCAATGTACCACGTGCCGAAATTACCACACACGAACAATACATTTCGACTAAAACATATTAAAATTTGCACAATAAAATAAAAAAAATTTCCTACCTACCTACCCACCTCTAAAATCTAGGGTCGGTAAAGGGCAAACAAAGACTTTTTAAAATTGAAGGTCTCACAAATATTATGCTTCATTTTCTTTTTGATCACAGCACTCAAATATAAAATCTAATCTTCAACAAGTGTGTTCACCATACTCAAGTGTTTTATCATGTTTAATTAACAATTTTATTAATCAATACATTTGTATAAAAAAAGGACATGACTTGCTTCCTAGTGGCGTGTATAATAAAAGGATCCAACAACACCATGTCCATATCACTAGTTGCAGTTTTATCATTTACTTCAAGTACCCATGCATCGCATTCAGTGCAAACATAATTTTGCACAACACTAACAGTCAGTGACTTAGGGTATACCTATCTGTCCAGAATACGGATTGAACCCCAGGAGGGGAGTATGTTCTACATGATAACCTGACTGAAGATAAACCATGATTCTGGAGGGGAAGCTCAGTGCAGAAGAACAGGTTAATACTGGTTAGTATCGTTTCGTTTCATCGGGTTTAACGCCGTTTCTCAACGATATTTCAGTTATATACAGCGGCCGGTTCACCTAACCAGTTTTTCCTGGACTGAATTCTAACCAGTACTAACTTACCCTTCCACAAGGAGCCGGCAACTTCTTCACATGTGGAGGAAAATCGACATTTTGTCAAATTTTTATGGAAGGGTATGACCTACCACGACCGGGAAAATACTGCTGAAAATGTCATATAACTCCCTACACAACAACACAATTAGGTAGATGCTTTCACAGCCAGGGTTCAAAACCACCTTGTTGGTATAATTGTAGAGATGTCAAAACAAAATCTGATTTGCAGACAACTTTGCAAGAGGTCACTTTAACTTAAGAGAGCAGACGACAAAGAATAATAACAATGGCCCGTCGTTCAACAACAGATTTCGCCAGTAAAATATGTTTAGCCTCGTTAACAACCCAATGGGACAGCATGATTTCTATATCTTTGTACACTATCTACTAAAACATTTGAATGGTAGCAAATATTATTGGCCAACACTTTGGTTCAGTTGTGAACATAAAACGTTTGGGAACGATTTCAGGGGTCCATGCGTGTAAGGGAGCTTATTCACGACGACAGACATCCAAGGATCCTTCGTGCTCAGGTGAGCTAAAAATGGTTCGAAACCACTCGAAAGTTTGTGAAACACTCATACGTACTTCGTACGAAGACTTTCGTGAGACTACCAAGATCATGTTCGTACCAAGTTTAGTGAAACGGCCCCCTGATCAATAGCGAATAGTAAAAATCTTACATCTTTAATTTCTTTTGGTATTCCGAAGAGATATAACTGCACTTGCTTCATGCCTTCCCTGAAAACAAAACCAGAAATATGGTGTAATATTACTGCTAGGAGTATTACCAGTGCAACAATACAATAGACAGCTTATTTCTAGCAGCAGAACCGAAACAATAGAATACTCCAGATTCACTAAATTTTGCAGATAATTAACAAAATTGCCGTATTTGGGCAAACCCCCAAAATGTGATACAAAAAAAATGAAACCACACTATACATCACTGCCATAATATATAAAATGACAAACCCTTTTTTTCTCCCCAAATCATATTTGCATCAAATTATCCCAGACCACTGACTTCTACAGATGTAGAAAAAATGTGAGGCAAGCCAGAACACAAACACTTACCTAGATTCAAAACAGACACTTGTTGTAGTTCAAACAAACTTTACTTTCATTCCAGTTTATTAATATAGAATCCTAAGTTGATTCACAGATTAAAATAGCTCTTCCTTGTATCTCCATATAAAATATGTACATCACTTTATGTAAACACATTTGGAGAAATCTGATTAAAGACAGGCTTACCAAAGTTAACAAATATGCAACCAAACATGAATTTCTGAAAATTCTATTTATAGCATGACACACTTATCAATGCATAAACGTCGTAAGTAACACACATTTTAAAAACAGACTACTACCTAGAGTTCAATAGGCAACTTGTTTGAAAGGTCTGTAATACCTTAAAATTTGTTTTATTTCCAGAAAACTTTCACTTACTTAAAAAAATTATAAACTTAAAGTAGCTATTTTATGCATCAGTATGGGAAAAACCCACATTTGCATGTACATTTAAAGTCTAAAAATAGAACAAAACCACAACCAGTGTAACAAATGTCACATGATCAAAAAGTGCACATTTCAGCTGTTTAAAAGTAATTAAGTCTGACATAAAGATAGATATAGATTAGTCTAGTTAATGTAAGTCTTCTTATTGAAATTAATTTGCAATGGTGCAAGTGGCCAACCTGGTATTTTCCAATTTTGTTATCTGTTATGGGTGAAAATGTGTTCACCTATTGGACAGGGATTTAGTATTGATGGTTGTTTATAAATGACTAGCATTTCACACCTTTCCCACGAGTCGCTCAAAAGCGAAAAACAATCGGACCACCCAAAAGCCAGCGACTAGAGAAAGCCATTTTTGACAATCCATTTTGTTGCAGTTGTTATATATAAAAGATTTTCAGTAAACATTTCAATGTTAAAAGTGGAGAAAAAAAAGCATTTTTGGTGTAATAGCGAAAATTGTACAAACTTTAGCTTAAGGTTTGTTTGTGGATAACATTATAATACATGTAGCCTGCTGAAATTGGTTACTTTCTGTTTGAAAGGTTAGAATGTTAGAAAGTTTCTTCCACGGTGAAAATCCGGTTGTAAAAGAAAATTCCTGAACCCATTGTACTATAGATAGACAATCGATTGTGGTGTTCCAATTATCGATTAAGATTTTACAGTCCGATACCCGATACGATCATTTATCTTACTTTGTGTATCCTTGACCCCTGGAAGGCAAGTATTTTCCCGGACCTTTTGAATATGAATTAAACCATGGATCGTCATAAGCTTCCTGCCTTGGATCCCAGTTATCCATAGTTTTATGACTGAAAACAAGAGATACAGAAAGTTAGCTTGTATTTTTAGGAATAACATTAAAATTTAAAGTAATGGCAGGCATAGCATGCTTCGGCAAAGTTAACAGGAGATGAGGTATTGATTGTCCAAAGCAACGAGTTGAACAGTTGATATCCAGGAAAACTTTCAAATCCTAGTTCTGGCTTCAGTAACTGATTAAGTACTGAATCTTTCTGATCGCTTATGGCCACTAAGCCCTGCAAAAGAAAGTGTGGTTTATGTATCCAGACCAGCCCTAGTTTTCCATGCCGAGCCTAAATTGCTTTGTGAATTATATAGCTACAATTGATAATACCCTAAACTGATCTTGAATCACGTGAAAGAAGGAAAGAATCCATTTTTAACATGCACATTTTTGATAAACATTTCATTTTAACTTGCAAATGTATAAGGTTTTAGTTTCTGTCTAGGGTTTGAATGAAATATAAAAAGTATGTATGAAAAGACAGGTAATTACATGGACATTTAATTGCTAATCAACAGAGCCAGCAACAGACGGAAATGAACAGAGATTGACGACTAACGCTTATCAATAACTTACTGTCAATAAATTGAATAATGAGTTTTTACACATAGATTCTGCATTTGGAAATGTTTATGGCTTGAAGTTAAAACTTGAAAACAATCCAAGACAGAGTATGTCATGCACAACCACTGCACTTTTACAACACTTGAGATATAATCAACCATGTTTTCGTAAAAAAACATTCACGACCACTAATCGCGAACTGCGCAGTTCCAGTTTCTCCCATGGTGCCAAAAAATTCCCGCCATTTGACCATGTGAATAGGGCTGCTGAACCTAAACTTGGGGTTACTTTCGATTTTGGAACTACTTAACTTTTAATCATCGCGAATGTGTATGCTTTTTAAAACAAAGATGTACAAAATCATAGATAGCATTGCATGAGCTATAAAACGAATCTGCAATGTATAAACTTCTATAAAATGCGAAAAACTTACCTAAAAATTTAATAACATGAGGTACCTTGAAAACATCTGAGGATATCCGCATCAAAAGTTAGGGAAAATACTACACTTGTACCGTACCGTTCCGTACTGTACCTGACATTTTCCATATTACCTGACATTTTCCGTATATAACGAGTTAACACTCGGTCCCATGTTCTAATGTTATAGAAACATTTAAAGTATACAATGAATTTCATGTACCTTTATAGATCTACCAAATAATATAAAAATATACGAACAACTGAATTAAAAATAGAATGCAAATTGAAATAATTCATGCTGTAAAACGTGTGGGAAAGATGCATGTACATGTATACGACTGACAACTGATGACTATTAAAGTTAAAGCACCTAAGGAATTCAAGCAGTTTTAATTAAGGCCTAGCTGTATATGTCATTCATGAAATTCCTAGACACCTTCAATATAGATGATTGGGTAAACTTCATGAAATACTAAAAATATAGAACAACCTCAATATTTTTTTATTCGGAGCATTGAATCCGTCATTACTATAACTTTATGACTAAACATGTAAAACTATTTTAAATAAACATTAATAATGCTAATTTTCTTTGCAAGTTTACAAATTTGGGTGTATGGAATGCCGAATCTACATAAACTTAAATATTTGAAGAGACCTCTTCAAATAATTAGAGACTTAATTCTTCATAGTTCTTCATAGTTCTAGTTGCTATCATTATATAATTATTGCTAGCAGCAATTCATTTGTTGCTCCCACCAAATGAATTAGAGAGCTCTTCAAATCAACTGAAGAGAACTCTAATGCAATTAATGAGGGCAACAAATAATGTGTAGATAATCTCTAATAAATCCGTAATAGATTTGAAGCTCAAATTCTATTAATGAGCTCTTTAATTCAATGTTGAAAGCATTAATTCGACTACATTTGAAACAACGCAATAGAACATTGATTTGGAGATATCTCTTATTGAATTGAAGAGAGCTCTAATTAATTCAATTGAAGAGCTCGATCTTTTATTGAGTTGATTTGGAGATAATTATCTTCAATTGAATTGTAGAGCTCTCCAAATAATTTGTGGAGAGCTCTAATTCAATTGATGCTATCATTATTTCAATTTGAGCTCTCTTCAATTTAATTGGAGAGGTCTCCAGATAATTTCAGAGCTCTTCAAATTATTTGAGTTTATGTATATTTGGCGTTTCATATGGGTGACTAAATGAAAAGTATAAATATCGACGTACGATAGTACAGACCTCTATGCAGATGCATTTCAAGAATGAAAAATAAAGCTTTATCCTCTTATTGTCTAATTTAATACACTCGACAACATATCGATGCCCACTAAAAAGTGTAATCTTCCAATTCACTATTTTACACAAAAGGAATACTGCTAGCTATACTATATACTAGTAGTTCCCACATCTACAATATTTACCTCCCTTGTTCTTAACTGGCGGCCATTTTGATAGGCAAAACTGATAAGCCCTTATAGGAGTAATTTTCAAATATGTGATAATTGAGAAAATACCAAGCGAATTTGCATGTGACAACCACTTTTTTTCAACTTACTGAACCAAATGCCCACGTGAGCATAATGAATATTAAGTCATATTTTATATATCGGATTAGTTTATCATCGATTACATTATATTCCCCATACATTTTAAGGAATTTTGCCTATCAAAATAGCCGACAATTCTAAACAAGGGAGGTAAATATTGTAGATGTGAGAACTATGTTATACGTTCTCAACGTAACAAACACCTAGTACCAACATAATATGGTTTACCATATTGGACACTGATGTAGCTCATAACACTTGCAATGTTTATCTACAATTTAAATTTCGGTACATTCCTTTTAAACTTCAAATGAACATAGTGTGAAGTAAAAGTTCACCAGTGTGCAGTATTGTAAACCATATATGTTGGTACTAGGTGTTTGTTACGGTCTGAGCCAAGAGTGTACTCCTATTTTCACCCTTCGTAAATCTTTTGTGAACTGTGTCCATTTTGCCTTTGTTCACTTTCAAGAATGAAATTGTTTATGTTTCCATTTCCATGACTAGTCGAGCTTTTATTGTTGCTGCGCGCTTTGTATACGTCATATTCTGTTTGACTACTGTGCTTACTCAAAGACCTAAATCTTTGGCTTACTTCAATGTTATATCAGAATCAAATAATTGTTGTTACTTTGTGTTGGTTCGTTTTGAGTACAACCTTAAACATAGTTATTCACGTACTTATAAATGTTGGCCCTTCACATTTCGGAAGATAAGATCTTAGGCATCGAAGCAAAAAGCATTAATGTCTTATCTTGTCGACCGGTCATTTTTTCATGTTTACTTTGTCAGTAAGCCCATTAGTCATAAATTTATCCCGGAATCCTGTCTGAATGAGTGCTCATTCAATAGATTTGTTCTTTTATTATCCATATATTCGTGTTGTATAAAGACATGCAGATGTAATATTGCAAAGTGTGACAATTAAGTTTCATTCTGCGTCGCCACAGACCAGACCCGGCGTCTTTTACTAAATTTTAGTGATTACGGCTTTCCATAGAATTATTGATCATGTGACCTGTCGAATATTGACGCCATTTTGTCATGTTGGCACCGACTGTCAGATAAATTTATAAGGTAAAATCAGTCGATTTTTGCTGTATTTCTAAGTAATTGCTAGTTTATCTACTAAAAAAGATTTCCACAAAACGATTTATTGTTGAAATGCTTACATTGTGATCTCATTTATACCCATAGTTCGGATTTTACTAATTGTCACCAGTTTTCGCGTGGAAAATAAACAGGTCTGGTGAAGTCGGTTGAACGTAACTTGTTACAATTTCCATAATAATGATTGTACGGCTATACAGTTATCTCTGGTGACATTCTAACCTGACGATTTTGGAAAATAAGGACAAAAGTTCGAAATTCTGCGGTTTCTACGAGGACTACTCCCTGCTGATTTAGGAAATCGGAGTTAGAATGAGTCATATAACAATTATTATCGTTTTGAGTCATTTATCCTTGACTGTTCAGTAACTGATAGGTGTGATAATGTGATTCATTAAAAAACATGACTTCCTGATATGTATACATAATAATTAACATGCTGGAAATCAAAATTTTTGCTTACTACTCTTAGTAGGAAGGTATTGAGCATTGGGGCCGCGGATGGGGAGGAAATATTTAGGAAATTTATAACCTTGCACAGACATAAAATCCATCACTTTTAAAATGATATTTTCCGAAAATAAGTTATATAAATAAAGTTATTATACATTTATTCATACATTACATTGTAAAACAACACTGGACTGTTAGGGTGAATTCGGAACCATTGTGCGTTGAATGCTCTCTGTTAGAACTGGATTTTTAATACCAAACATTCTTTTTGGAAACTTAAAATTTCGAGGTTGATTTGGAACATCCATTTCATAGTCTACGTTCATAATGCAGAATCAGAATATGTATTTAATCTGTATCTGTGCACTGTTAAAAATACTAAATGTGTGTAAATGAGATTGTCGCATTTCAATTTATCGTCAAGTAAATGTAATTACAACCATTTTAAGATTCAAAGCAATGCCAAAATAAATATACTTGTCACCTGGTAAGTATGTTTTCTTTCATGCCTTCATTTCCGCCGACTGTTTTAACAGCCTAGATGGCAGTCAGGGTACTAGCGACAGTCCCTGTCTGGTAGTGATATTATAACACTTGCATATTAAATATCTTGGTTGAATGTCAATAAAATGTGTAGGTGATTTTATTAGTTTAAGATACAGATGAGAATAGGGGTCATAAAATGTCTTCTGAGGCCCCAGCTCCTACGCGCATGAATGTTACTGCTAAAATTTTACAGTAATTTCTAGATTTATGTCCAATTTCTAAGTTCAACATGCGATAATTCCTGATTTGAAGGGTATGGATTATCTTCCCAAAATGGCAAAAATGAAGCCAGATAAATCCAAACATTTCAGAGTCAGACGCCCAGGAAAGCAATTCAAGGCTGTCATGTCTCTCTTGTTTTTTATTGGGCTAGTACTCTAAAATACACACAATGCCTGTATTATTAACATAAATTAATTTAATGTAAGTCCAACAATATTGTAAAAGTAAGGTATTTTAGAGTTCATTAGATTACAACATTGAAGCTTGTTATTTTAAATGCTCATCATATCTTTGTATTTAAGTTTCATGTTTCTCTTGTGTTTTCTAATAGGTCTGCATTAGAAATGTCTGATGTGGAGCCTGACGAAGACGAGTCTGTTGAAAATCCAGATCCTGAAGCTGACACTGTTGAGGAAGCTGCTGCAGACTTGAATGTGGAGGCAGATAATGCAGGTCTAGAACAACCAATCTCTCAAAACAATGACCCAGTATCTGTCGATAATGTTGCTGAAAATGCTCATGTAAATTTGGAATCAGGAAATAATAATGCAATTATTAATGCTGCAAATGGAGCTCAGGGTCATGAAGAAAATGTTAGTGAGGAAAATGGATTAAATTTTGACTCAAATCCTTCTTGTTCTGAACATCCTGAAAGTTTTCAGCAAGACATTGGTGACAATACTGAAGCTGACAGTCATTGCAGTGGTTACCATGGCAACATATGTGCAAATAGTGAAACCTTGGCAGCAGAGGATGAACATCCTGGAGATATAAATTCTAACCAATCTCATCATGTAGAACTAGAAGAGCATAATTGTGACTCTGGCTTGCAAGGTTATAATGAATTGGCAGCTGAAGATGAACAGAATTTTCATGAACTTGGCTCAAATTTGGGTGCAAATGCACCACCGGAAGCTGAATGTAGTCCTTGTGTTTCAGGTGAGGAATTAGTGGATGCTGGCACAGAGCAGGAAGAAAATGATGCTGATGCTGTGGAGGCAGCGCAATGTGACAGACAAAGCCAAGTAAATCCTGAAGGATCGGAATCAAGGCAAGATGAATACTTGGGGCCAGAAAGTGAACTGGAAGAAGTACAGTCTAGGGACAACACAAATGCTGAAAACGAACCTACAGAATCGGACCAAGAAACTAATGGGGATTTAGTTGACAATCCTGTGACTGAGCAAAGTCATATGAATGTCGTTGACATGCCAGTCATAGATGTTACAAACAAAACAGAAGCAAATGGAAATAGTGTGAATGAAAGGCTCGTTCCAGAGGATGAAATAAGTGCAGTGTCTCCTATAAAGACTGAGTCAGGAGCCGAATCATATCAACCAGAATGTGATCAGAGTGATAGAGAAGGAGGTGTGAATGAATCTAGTCAGAATTCTGGAAGGTCTTGCCATGCTAGTGGGAACAATCACATGTATAGTCAAGATAGGAATATTGTTGAAACTGAAGGACCAGAAATGCTTGCTCAGAGCAGAGACTCTACAGAAAGTAATACTGCACATGGAGTGTCATCAGCTAACTGTGATAAAAATAATACTTGTGCTGATGACACAGGGATAATACCTGAAAATAAAAATCCAGATGAATCTGAAATTTTGAATGTGGCTTGTAGGGCATTAGTTACCAAAGATACAGGTGCCATTCCTAAAGCCCACAAACAAAGCAACTGTCAGTCCAATACCGTTAGTCAAGGGGAGAAATGTGTCAAGTCGGAAAGTTTTATTAGAAAAGTAGAGATGGACTCGGAAGATGAACTTCTTAATGAACTTGATGAAACATTGAAAAGAAGCGTGGTAGACAACTCCAGTAGTGATAAATCCAGTAGTGAAACATGTGCAATTTCTAATGTTGAACAAACTACTCATGAGAATGTACTCTCATCATGTGATCAATGTTTACGGAACAATCTTCAGTGTTCATTTAAAGGTAACCATGGTGATAAGACTGGCAATGATAATACATCAGGGTTAAAAGAGATGAAGAAACAACTCCATCAAGCCAAAAAACTGCTTTTAGACAGGGAATGTGAAATAAGCAGGTGAGTGCATCACTGCATCTTGCAGCCGCATTGTTTTTTTCTCTGAGTGATATAATGGAGTGGTTAGCTTAGGTTAGTGTATTCTGATAGCTAAAATGACAGATCTTCTGAATTGGACAGTGGTTTGCTTTTCATTCATTTTCTAAAACTGGGTCTAAACTTTGGGTATGTAACTTGTAAAGAAATATGCACACATTTGCATAATTTATGATTTATAACCGCTGAGCAAAAATGCCACTAAGTACTAGTGGATACTGGTATTTTATGTGACTTATTAGTGGTAAAATACTATGATGCTACTTAGTAAATACACAGCTCTAAAAAAAAAAAAATACAATTGTCCCGGACAAGTGAAATAGTTTTTGACTTGTCCTATATGGGAGGCTAGTTGGATTTCTAGAGCCCTGGTGTATGTGTAATGTAATATTAGTATAACAATACTCTTGTGAGCTGAAGATCTCTAGTCTATTACCATGCAGTTATTCATTATTAACTATTTGTGACATTTTTTTTATTTTTTTTCAGATTAAAGGAGGATCTATCTGATCATAGGGTGAGATGTGAGACTCTGACCTCAGAAAGGGACACAAACAATAGAGAGCTGAAACGACTGAAATATCACAATTCTGATGATCTTTATATACCACAATTAAAGGAGGTAGGTCAGAGATGTTTCCTTGTAACAGCATCAAGGCACCTTATTTGGTGCAGACAAATTGTTTTTTTTGTGTTGATAAGGTCAGAACAAAAAATAAGTGTGGTTCCCCTTTCCCGACCGACCCTAACTTTTTTATTCAATATAAAAAAACATCGTAAAAGTGGGTCCCATATGAAACTCTGTTGCGCGCGATGACAACGACACTAAATTATAGTCGTTAATAACCAAAAACCAAAAAAAAAAGAAATAAAAAGAAAAAAGCCTAGGTACATACCCTATTTTTTTCAGGCATGTAACTGGAACCACACTTTTTTTTTGGCCTAAGTATTATTCTCACGCATTTATCTAGTCTTGTATGAAATTACGTTGGTTGGATGAGTCTATATTGTGTTCATATCAAGTAAATGTTTGTGAATCAGCCTGCTTTGTGAACTTTTTGACTTGCTAAAATATCTTTATGTACATTGATCAGGGGTCCACTAGATGCTGAATCTTGAGGGTCATTCTGATAATTTTTGACTGGATTTTACCATTTTACAGCCAAATTACATAAAATTTAAAGAAAAATTGACTCTTCAGCCAGAAGCTTAGGTCAAAATGTGGCTTTTTGGACAGGGGTCAAAGGGTCAACTCCAGGGTATAATGGAACCCCAGAGTGATGACCTCATAGTCTAGGATAGGTTAACTGTTAATCAGTAAATGAAAACTACAACTGCCCTGGACTTGTAACCCGGCGATCCGGGTTCGATTCCGGTCGCGGCAGGTCATACCCTTCCATGAAAATTTGAAAAAATGTCGATTTTCCTCCTCATGTGGAGAAGTTGCCGGCTTCCTTGTGGAAGGGTAAGTTAGTACTGGTTAGAATTCAGTCCAGGAAAAACTGGTTAGGTGAACCGGCCGCCGTATATAACTGAAATATCGTTGAGAAACGACGTTAAACCCGATGAAACAAACAAACGAAAACTACAACTGTATTGTTCCTTTGTTTATGTTTCTGCAGCTGGAGTACACTATAGCACAGCAGAGTAATGAGATTCGATCACTGAAAGACAAACTGTCTTCACACGACGGCGCTGCTAAACGAGCTATCGCTACCTTACAGAGTGAGATGAAGTTACGTGTTGATCAGGTTGGTATTGTATGGCAAATTGTCTCTACTTTAAAAGATGGTACATAAACTTTAGTAGTGAAAGTGAAACTAGTCTGTTGTTTATTTTTATGCAGATTGATTAGTTTTGTATTCACCCCTTGAATTACTGAAGTATTGATTGATGTTAATGGTTTATTCTCAGATAGAAGACTGTAATAGAAACAAATACTATACTCCTTGTTTTAAAAATAAAATCCACTTTTATTAATGTTTCCCCACAAAAGGACTTCATCGAAATTATGAAACTTTTACAAACTACTGTGTCAGATAGCATATATACATACATGTACATTTTTTGTTTTGTATATTGGGTATGATGAGTTGATGTTTATAAACCTATATTGGGTATGATGAGTTGATGTTTATAAACCTATATTGGGTATGATGAGTTGATGTTTATAAACCTATATTGGGTATGATATGTTGATGTTTATAAACCTATATTGGGTATGATGTGTTGATGTTTATAAACCTATAATGGGTATGATGAGTTGATGTTTATAAACCTATATTGGGTATGATATGTTGATGTTTATAAACCTATATTGGGTATGATATGTTGATGTTTATAAACCTATATTGGGTATGATGAGTTGATGTTTATAAACCTATATTGGGTATGATATGTTGATGTTTATAAACCTATATTGGGTATGATGTGTTGATGTTTATAAACCTATAATGGGTATGATGAGTTGATGTTTATAAACCTATATTGGGTATGATGAGTTGATGTTTATAAACCTATATTGGGTATGATGAGTTGATGTTTATAAACCTATAATGGGTATGAAGAGTTGATGTTTATAAACCTATATTGGGTATGATATGTTGATGTTTATAAACCTATAATGGGTATGAAGAGTTGATGTTTATAAACCTATAATGGGTATGATGAGTTGATGTTTATAAACCTATATTGGGTATGATATGTTGATGTTTATAAACCTATATTGGGTATGATATGTTGATGTTTATAAACCTATAATGGGTATGATGAGTTGATGTTTATAAACCTATATTGGGTATGATATGTTGATGTTTATAAACCTATATTGGGTATGATATGTTGATGTTTATAAACCTATAATGGGTATGATGAGTTGATGTTTATAAACCTATATTGGGTATGATATGTTGATGTTTATAAACCTATATTGGGTATGATATGTTGTTTTCTTCAATGTTTCAGTTGATCAAACAGTGTGAGGAAGCACGTAATGAGAAAGATACAATGGTCGTAAAGTATGCACAAGCTGAACACAAGAATTTAGAGTTTCAGAAACTCGCTGAGAGGGCAGAAAATAAACTCAAGGTATGGAAAACTTGCGCCTGCTGAATAAACCTGTGATAAACTGGCAAGCATTCTTTAGTATAATTATAAGAGATGTTTCCCAGAGCTTTGTGAAGTTTTCAATTCTTTTTGTTGCCAAATGATTTGCTTCATAGATTTTAGATATCGGAACTGAATGGTGATATTATCACAAAATCATCTGTTGCACTGAGGTATTTCAGGAAGTAATCGTTATTTGTTGCATCAGACCAGCATTTTATGTACATGGATATGTTATATGGAAGATACAAGATTGTTTTGAAATTCATGTTGTATATTTAGATAAATATTCTTGATGTTATGGAGCTTTAGTGTTTATTTCATCTTACAGTAAAACCTGACCTTAACGACCACCTTAATAATAAGACCACCTCAAATTTGAGACTACAATTTTCGAGTCCATTTTGACTGTTATGCTATTTATTCAACCTCAATATTAAGACCACCTCAATAAGAAGACCAGTTTTCAATGGTCCCAAAGGTGGTCTTATTATTTAAGTTTTACTGTACTTTTAGGAAATGGAGAAGGAGAGAGATATTTTCTTAGGGAAGATGAAAGCGGTGAAGGACCAACGTTCCAAACTTGCAGCTGATCTGGAAGCAAAAGTAGGAATTTATCTTGTAATGTAGTCGGACCTCGTTCACCCGAATTCAGTCGAGTCTGAAATTTGCATGAATATTTTACTAAATAATACATGGTTTCGAATAACCATTTCAATTTGACATGCCTAAGAAGATACATCGCGGACTGATATTTATTTCGGATTATACCAAGTATTCGGTGTCGAATAAATGAGGCTCAACTGTGTAATTGAGTAAAATGGTTAACAATTTTAACAATCTTGACTTTGTTTTACATATGGATGGTGAAATATTTGCTTAAATTGAAAGCATTTTGTTCAATTAATTACAGTAAAAACTCGATAATGAGACCACCAATGGGTCCGCCATAAAGTGGTCTTAATATCGAGTTGGTCTCATTATTGAGTTTAGTCATATTGTGCGTATCAGTACTAGTAATGTTATGTTTTTTCCAAGATATTTGTGTTATTTTAAATACTTCTGTGTCCCATAAATGTGTTGGATTATAAATAAAAAAGTTAAATAATGGAAGAAAACAGGTTAATAACACAATATAATTTTTATTTGGATAAATACAATATAAACAATGAAATTGGAAAAACAATTGTCATAGACTTCCTGTTTATATGTCCCTGAAGAAAATCAAATTCAGATATGATTGATTAATCTGGTCAGATAATATTATGGAAGTTTATCAATGAAAACACGGACATATAAAGGGTTTATATGTCCCTGATGAAAATCAAATTCAGATATGATTGATTAATCTGGTCAGATAATATTAAGGAAGTTTATCAATGAAAACACGGACATATAAAGGGTTTATATGTCCCTGATGAAAATCAAATTCAGATATGATTGATTAATCTGGTCAGATAATATTACGGAAGTTTATACGATTTGTTGTTTGTCCTTCAATTAATGAGTACAGTATATCAGATTAATTAGCGTAGAAACAAAACATGTGACTGCTAACTGCTCAATTAAGGGTCTCACAAAGAGCCAAACAATAAAATACCCACCTCTTGGTGTGTTTATTATGCTTGGAGGGATTAAAGTGTCATCAATTATCGTAAACAAATCCGAATTAACAACCTCGACTGTCGGTGTGTCTAAGATCCACACTGCCTGTTTTGGGACGGTACGTGGTCGTATTTTCGAGTTGAAAATGTGTCTTCATTATTGATCGGGACCTGAATAAGCGGTCGCATTACGCAATATCGAATTGTCCGCAATTTTGAGTTGCGCGACCTTTGAATTATATAGAGAAAAATTGTGTATGTGTATATATACTTATTGTGATACATTGATTGCTACTTATATAACCTGGCCGACTTGATGTGTTTTTTTTCACATTTGAAAAACAAATACTGGTCCTATTGTAATCCATAGGTGTTGTTTGTTTTCTGTAGATAAAGTAATGTTTGTCTTGTATGAAAGGCTGTTAGATTGATCCCTGTCTGCAAAGTTGTTCAAAATGATACAAGTAGCCCTTTTGCTAGACTCGGCTTAATATGGTTAGTTCTAGGGCTAGGTCAATGTGACTTGGTGTGGTATCATGTCGCGTATCTATGGCGTTGCGTCACACTGAGGCCGCACTATATCTGATCTTATAGGTGTCTTATAGGGCTGGAATGATTCACCGATGCTCTGCTGTATTTCAAATTATAACACATTGTTCTTGTTATCAGTTATTGAGCATTTTATTTTTATGTATTTCATATATTTATATGACTGAACCGAATAACTGAAAACAGAAAGGGCAATAATAGAAACCGTTACTAAAGACACCTGTATCTTTGCAGCCCTGGCATCGCAATATAACTGTAACATTGTTGATGGGACCTAAATCCCAACAATTTCTTACTCTTACTTTATTTACAAAGTAACCATGGTCTGAACATATCTTATCATTATTTTTCAGAATGTAGAAACATTTAACTTACATAGAGATTTAGATAAACACAGAGAAATGGTCTCGTCCTCTGACACGAGAGTTAAGTGGGCTCAAAATAAATTAAAAGCTGAACTAGAAGCTCACAAGGTATAGTTGATATTTTTCTCAGTTCTTATACTAAATAAAGTAATGATACTACTGTGAAACTCCACTCTATATTGAGTCTGAATTGTCAGGTAAATTTTATGTGTTAGTTTTAGGGTAGAAAGTTATTGCTAAACATCTTGCCATCTTAGGGGCGAATACATGCTCTCAACAACTATTAGATCTGGGTGTGTATTAAAACAAGGTTCGCACAGGTCTTGAAAAGTCCTTGAATTTGATGCCTTCTCCTTGAAAGCTACTTGAATTTGAACAGCCAAAAGCTCCTTGAAAAGTACTTGAATTTTGAAATTAATCGAATACTGGTAAATTGCCCTTGAATTCTTCTGCTGCGAATAGAAAAAATACCAAAAAAAAACATACATAAAAATGCGAAATAATGACTGAGCTATTTTCGACAGGGCCTACCGCCGAGTAGGTGATAGTATGGTAATACAGCATGGTACACTAGTCGACTGGTTTATTCCCTCTTAAAGCAATTCTCACATTGTGTAATTTTATCAGTGCTGCAGTGATGGTCATCTCGGGAGGGGACAAACTTGAAAAATACACTTGATCTCTTCTTCTCTATACCAAAAAAAATATTTTAATCCTTGAAAATCGGGAAAAAGTACTTGAAATAGTTGAAAAGTATTATGATTTTTTTGGGAAGTTCTGTATGAACCATGTAAAAGTCTCAATTCCATGCTTATGCTCAAATTTGAAAGTACATTATTTGAGATATTCCTGCTATTTACAAAGAAAATTAGAAGAAATTTTCAACCGAAATGTTTATTTTTCACTCAGATTTGAGGTTGGTCTGTGGCATTTATATACTCGAGGGTGCTTTGTTAATTTGAATTTGAGTGGAATTTCATTGAAGGTAAACTTAATTGATTTGAGTTTGATGGTGTTCTCGGAATGTGTCTTTTGAATATGGGCCTGTTGTGCACTTTTTAGTATTTACTGTTTGCTGGCATTTAGTCTTGTTACCATATACATTTATAGTTGATGTCATATAATCTTTTTGCCGAGTGCTATTTCAGGCAAATATCGCTGGGGGTATAAACAACATTAAAAAATAAGGGTAACATCAGCAGAGTTTTTATTCGTTTTTGCTCCCCCTACCACCAGATTTGGATCCCCCCCCACACACACCAAGGTTGTCGTTCTACCCCCACAGGGTGATTATCCTGGTATAGCCCTAAATGCACTCCATTTTTGTTTTAGGTGAGCTAAATGTTTATTTCACTGATTATATCTTACAGGATACTAAAGTACAGTTAGATAAGATGATTGCCAAGTTGAAGGAAGCCAAGGAGGAGACGCAGCAGATCAGACACGACTGTCAGGCTATCATAAAAACATACCAAGTATGCTGTTGTTATTACCATTACTGACGTAATATTTTTACCAAAAATCCAAAATAGGATGTCCAGGAATTTTGGTTACATCTTGAAAATCTTGGTGTCCAAGGTTTTTATGTTCCTTAAATGCCTCTGTATAACATTGGTAGTTACATTTTTTCATAAAAAATGTATTTGTGTCAAGGAAAGCAAGATAAAACAAA
Source organism: Mactromeris polynyma (assembly GCA_032209605.1). Classification (NCBI taxonomy): domain Eukaryota; kingdom Metazoa; phylum Mollusca; class Bivalvia; order Venerida; family Mactridae; genus Mactromeris; species Mactromeris polynyma. Next base: position 11,052,847 of record JASFXZ010000012.1, read on the forward strand.
GTACAAAAATAACCAGATCTGGAATGGAAAAAGGATTTTTCAAAAATTAAAGATGTATCAAAGACACAAAAAAAATTACTTAAAAGTTTTCAATGCCAAACTTCTCAATTTTCAGAAGAAAAGAGTTCGTTTTTTGCTTAGCTTAATTCTGTTTGAGTTTTAAAGAGAAATTTCGTGCTAAAACCTGTTCAGTACTTGAAGTACAAACATACCATCCCCTGGGGCATGGATAATGCACAACATGTACAGGGAACATGTTTCTTAGAGGTGTAACACATATGAACAGCATATTTTGGATCCAAAATAAATTTGTATTCAGGCAATTAAGTTGATGAAACATTTTGATTCAACATTGTTTATCCCTGGTAGTGTTAACTTCATTTAATTATATCAAGCAGTGAATACAACACTTGTCTATCTATCTGAGTGCCTACTACTCATTGTCATTTTCTATCTGCATATGAGTGAAGAAGTAGGTAGAATTTTTGCTCTCATGCCTTGATATAATCCTTATTGTTATTTGCAATTATAGCTTAAGCCTTATCAATTTTTATACCCTCCCTCGTTCGGTCGGTCTGTCCGTTTCGTTTCCGATCAATAATCAAGAACCCCTTGACCTATCATCCTCTAACTTGGTCAACACATTCACCTTGGGTAGCAGAGTAACCCTATTTATTTTAGGGTCACGGGTCAAACGTCACGGTCACAGATAGGCATAATGTTTTACAAACATCTCTTGTTTACATGGAGACAATAATTGTTGATATTGAACTTTGTTACCCCTTGACAATCTCACCTATAAATTATGGTGGTGTGATTATTTTCATTGGTCTTTTTTTCTGCTTAAGACAATTCGATACAATAATGAAGATTTGTTGTAGGAATCTGAAGAGGTGAAATCTAACAGTCTTGATAAAGAATTGAAACAGAAAAACACTGAGTTGTTTGAAAGAGAAGTTCAGAAAACTAACTTCGAATTGGTGAGTGTCATTATTTCATCATATTGAAATTTATTTCTTCCTTTACAAAAAAATCTCTCAAAGAGCAGGGTTTTCCCTAGGATTTTTCCGCTAGGGGTCCTTGGACCCTCCTGTTTGACAAATTGGGTGTCTTAAGTAAATTTGTAGGGTCCCAGATATGCAGTTTATACTTGACAAAAGTTTATTTAAGAGGTCCCAGGCATGCACAGTGAGTTGAAAATGGGAGTCCCTAGAAAGAAAAGGGAATCAGGGACTCGAGATTTCTGCATCAGGGAAATCCCTGAAAGAGGTTTCAGCATGTCTGTGGGATAGGTTCACATCTATCTTGGAATGAATTTGTACTCTTTCTTAACAATGGAATGGCATTATGCTTAAACATAGACACAGTTTCTGCCTGCCTGGAGCATCAGATGGTTTTTTTTATCATGTTTGTGTTTTACATTTATACTTTCACTTTCTTACTTGACTGGTTTTTATATGCCCGTTCATAAAATGGTACATATTATAGTGTCACCTGCGGGAGTTATCGCCCTTTGATTTTAGAAATTACCTAAAATTTGTCTTGTCTGATCAATAACGTTAGAAGCATTTGTCTTATCCTGACCAAATTTGGTCAGAATGTGTATGGACATAATATCTCGAACAAGTTCGATAACCAGCCATATCACTCGAGTCACTCAGGAGTTTTGTCTGTTAATTATAGAAATTATCTAAAATTTATCTTATATAATCCTTTATACACTGATTTTTGTTCACACTCCAGTGACATAAATGTAGAACGGGCATATTTTGTGATAGTCAGCGTTTTTGTCTAGGTGTTAAGAATACTCATTATAAATCAAAAATTTGTGTCCATCCTGTGTATATGTATTCCAGTATGTCCTTCTATGTTATATATGCTTAAATTCTAGGCACATGTAAAAACTCAACGAGAGCTTGAACAAGTAAGAACAGACTTACGTGAATCTCAGTCAAAGATTTCTGCCCTCATTGAGAGACTCTCCAGTGTGGAGGCAGAAAAAGAACAGGCAACTCTTACAAATGCAAAATATGGAGACATTATTCAGAATCAAAAACGAGAAATCCATGATTTACAGAAACGAGTAGAATCGTTGGTACAGTACAAGACTGATTTCACCAGGTAATTTGTTTATTTACACTAATGCAAGTCTTTCTTCCTTTCCCACAGTGCCTCATACCTGTCCCTTCCCGATGCCAGATATTTCCCACATTTCATAACAAAACCTTGATTTAGTGTATTTCTGTGAGATGCTCCTTCTCTATGGCTAAAATCATCACATGAGCACGGCTGTATGATTTCCAACCTCTTCTTTAAGTGACGTCATTTCCAGAAAACGTCACATGCGTCATCACCATGTACTGAGAGTAAGCAATAATTGCCCCACATGGCATTATGAAAACGAAGTGACCAAATGGAGTAAATATTGTTTCCTGCTTGCAAATAGTGACATCACATGTTGTTGTGTTTTCTTGAAATGACGTCACTTACGGAAGAGGTTGTAAAATCCACAGCAGCGCTCATATGATATCGATTTGTATTGAAGGTAATGTCCAAGATTACACTGTATTCGACCTGCAGTATCTTTTGAGGCAGAAAACTAAAAATATGAAATTGTAAAATATTAAAATTAAATGCAAAAAGCTCTACATGATTCTATAAGAAAAATTCTTCGAAGATTCGGAGTGAAATTTAAAAAAATATTAAATTATTTTATCCTAGTTGAATAAATTTTATTGCTGCTTATTTACATGATATGTCTGTATATTTTCCATAATTTTGACAACACAATAAACAAGAAAGTGTTTTCACACTCTGAGTCGTCTTCTATTTCAGTTCTCAGGAACTTATAAAGAATCTAGATGCAGAAATTGCTGATCTAAAAATGACTAACAAAGAATTAGTGTCTGATATGGAGTCATGTAGGCGTCGTGAATCTGATAAACTGGAACTTACATCGAAACTTAGTCGGAAAAATGCCGAGTTACAGTCGGAAAACTCAACACTGAGTAATAAGGTAGGATAAATCAAAGATAAGACTGTCTGCTTGTATATAAACAAGGTAATAGCTTTGTTTCACGTTCGCCTGCTGACTTGCCAGGAATTATGTTGTTGTTGTTTTATTATGTAATGTTGTTGTTGTTTTATAATGCCTGATAATTGAAGCCAGATGAGTAACCACTGGAATAGTTGTGCCGTATTCAATTTTTGCTAAATGTCGCATCATGAAATTTTCTGTAAATTTTCAATTTCCTGATGCGAGAATTAAGAAAGACATGCAAGAATTACGACGATAATTATCACCCAAAAACCTTGTGATGATTAATAAATCTCGTATTTATATAACTCTAGACAATTATCTGCATATGGAGAAAATGAGATTTAATATGGCACTAAAAGGATTCCTTACTTTGATGCATTTTTTGTGTTTTTAATAACAGGTTCTTACTCTGACGGGTGAACTTCAAGCTGTGAAAATGGAAAATCAAGATTCTGAGACAAAGTTAAAGGATCTGGTAATTGTTTTATATGCCCCTGCCACTTCCAAACAAGTGTTGCCCCTGTCTGTCCATCTGTGCTTGTGTCCATCCATACGAAAAAATTGGTTTCTGATCAATAACTCTTGAAATGATGGATGGATTGTTCAATTATTCATTAATTGTCTGTATTAATTTATGATATGTGTTTGATAATGTATGTGCTATTGGTTGCATTTCTGAAGTATCAGGTATGTGGAAGAATAGTAATGTCAAAAGCCAGTCCGTCTCGGCCACATCGATACATCATATTAAGATGTTCATGCTTTCTAGTATGTGCTTCAAAAAATGTAAGTTAAGAGCCCTACTATCCCTATGTTTTGCCTTAAAATCCCTACAAAAAAATCCTCCTACTTGAAAGCCTGGTGAGGTAATACTCGACATGATAAGTTTTTGTGACTTCTGGTATGAACCTTTCAAAGATTTTCTCCTAGGCATTTCTGTTTGTTTGCCTGTCATACATGATGGCTTGATTATAATATATTACGCAATATGTTATATGATATGTTATTGTACTATATGAACAAAGTTAATTTTTAATCTAGTCTGACAACCTTGCAAGTGAACAAAAACAGAGACGTGATGAAGTACAGTGTTTGAATACAAAACTTGCCGGCAAATGTAAAGCAGGTACATATACTCTAATTTGTGACTTTTTAACTTCCATAAAATTCATAGTTCATAGTTGTTTGATATTTATTCATAAGGCCATCCTTAAAAAATCGTTTGTTTGCAGTTTCGCGACCGACTCATGAAAAATACTGTGACTCAACTTATTTTTAAGGTTCATCAATGAAATGGTGTATTTTTCCTTGCACGTAGAAAAATCATAGAATTATCGTCTTATTGTTCCATTAGAATTTGAAAGCAAATATGCTACAACTTTCTGTTATCAGTTGAAGACTTGACAAGAAAACTTGATGATGAAAAAGATGAAATAAAAACATTGAAGAGAAAACATACAAACAATGTCAAGGTATGTTGTTACTATACTGATGGCAGAATCTGCTAAAGAACTGTTGTCATTGATCAAGACAAGATGGTATACTCAACCAAACAAAAATGCACCATCTATCTTGATCAGACACTTTTAGGAAATATAAGAAGTGGTGGTCAAACATCAAAAATGGGTCTTAAACTAATTGCACATCATTTATTAACTTTTTCATGTACATTTAATTCTATGAATCAAATGAAATAAAGCCACCAAAACACTTCCGAGAAAGTGATTAGTTTGTGATGTCAAAACTTCCATGTTTTGTCATGGAATCACTTGTATGTTTATTTATGGATTTTATAAATTTTTATTTTTTTATTTTGTCATTTTATATTTATGATTTTGAAGCAAAACCAGCGTGCTTCACTATACATTTTATTGGTCAATGTTATTATTTCTTTCCCAGGATTTAACCCGGCAGCTACAGCAAGTTCGTAGAAAGTTAGAAAACTATGAAGCCAGTACGAATGGTGACAAAGACACGACCAGTATGGGATCTAGGACTAGTTCTAATGGTTCACTTAACACAGTGACGATAGCTGAACAGACAGTTACACACGTGGTACAACCTAATCATAATGCAGTAACAAACTCTGTCCATCGGAATCCTAGTCCAGACCAGGTTGGTTACGCTGTGTTTGTTTTCTGTGGTCAGGGACTATGAGATATAAGTGTTCGAAATCGCTGTACAAACATGACCAGCATTTTTTTTTAATGTAAAACCTCACTTAAAGACCACCTCAATAATAAGACCACCTCAATAATAAGACCACCTCAAAATTAAGAACACAATTTTCAAGTCCATTTTGACTGTTCTGCTCTTTATTCAACCTCAATATTAAGACCACCTTGATATTAAGACCAGTTTTGAAGGGTCCCAAGGTTGGTCTTATTATGGAGGATTTAACTGTACAGGCTGTCAAGTGGTCCTTATTTTTCCTACTTTTTCTTTATTTTCCTTTTTTTTTTTCTTCCTACCTTTTCCTACTTTTTTGTCCAAAATTCTTGAAATTTCCTGCTTTTTGGGTTAAAATTGTGTACTTCACAGAGACCTTATATTAATAGTTAGAAAATGGTAGTATATTTGTAGGATCTTTTCAATTGGGAGTGCATAGAATACTGGAATCATCTTGATGAGACTGTACAGGCTGGGGTGCAGACTGTGGGCCTGTGGCTGCTTACTTAATGATCATGCCAAGGTGAAAGATGTATAAGAGTCAAAAGACCTGTCTATGCAGTCTCGATAAGATGTATTCTAGTTAGTAATTTATGTCTGTGAGTAATGCAAAGTTCTGGTCAAAGGTGTGTAAAAACTCCTCCTTTTTTTAGTACAAATTCCTGATTTTTCCTACTTTTTGGTAAATTTTATTCCTACTTTTTGAAAGAAGTTAACTTGACAGCCTGACTGTATGTATGAAGAATGGCAAAGGGGCAAAAAGTGTTAACCTTGTCCATCCGTCTGTGTGTCTGCGACAATTCAGTTTTCGATCAATAACTCATGAAAGGAATGATGGATTCAATTCAGATTAGACACATATGCATAAATCAATAAAATTTTGGTTACAATCCACCTATTTTTGATGGAGTTATGGCCCTTTTTTGCATTCTACTGAAAAAGTCCTTAGCGTGGGCATCCGGACACATCAAGTATATTGAATAAATAATAATGGCCTCATGTTTTTATTGGCTCATAACAAGAAAACAAATCTCGTCCACTACAAGATACAAGGTTCGCACAGTCTTAAAAAGTCCTTGAATTTGATGCCTACTCCTTGAAAACTACTTGAATTTGTAACAGCCAAAAACTCCTTGAAAAGCCCTTGAATTCTGCTGCTGCGAATAGAAAAAGGACAAAAAGTAACAAACATACCAACAATGATGAAAAAATGTGGAAAAATGACAGACATATTTTCGACAGGCAATATCGGCCAAGTAGTCGATAGTATGGTAATACAGTATGGTAATCAACACGTTTTATGCCCTCTTAAAGTAATTCTCACACCATGTTATGTTATTCGTGCTGCTGTGGTCATCTCGGGGGATAAACTTGAAAAATCACTGGATCCCTTTTTCTCTATACTGAAAATATCTATATTTTTTGTCCTTGAAAAGGGGGAAAAGGTACTTGAAAAGTCCTTGAATTCTTTTCGGGAAGTTCTGTATGAACCATGAGATACATATGTATGAAAATGGTAAAATATTCAGTTTCAAGTCTGTCTTTTAATGCAGCATCATAGTGCTGTTAGATTGACCACAAACAAGCGTATGAACTTTCAGGACCAATCCATGTCAATTGAGGTAAGAAAATGATCTTGTGCGTAAACCTATAACTGCTGTTTGGTTTATACTTTTCTCAAAACACAACCATGGCTTTTTCTCCATTAAGCTTACAGACAAACACGAACATTTCAATGCACCTATTTTGAAATGTAATGGTCCAGGTAATATATTCATACGTTAGCGGTTAATAAAACAGCGCTATATATCGTTTTTTCTTTTCTCAGATGGCTACATGACAGAATCTAACAACCCAAATTGCACATATTAGTTCGATATCGAAAGTGTTTTAAACTGAAAGTAGCCTAGTTTAGGCATCAGAACGAAAGTAGGGATTTTGATAGATTGTATAGGATGTTCTTATTTAGCATTTTGATTACAAACAGGGAACGACACTGTGCAATTCTTTCACTTTTTATATAATATACTGTTCAGGTTATTTTCGGGTGTTCAGGTTTCGGCCTATTGTTGCCAGCTGTCTTGACTTGTCCTGTGATATTTTCCATCCATTTATGCCACCCCCCTCCCTTCACTGTTTGTCCTCTTTGATTCTCCTAGTTATTCCTTATAGTCTGCAAGGCCATTCCTTGTGCATCTGTTCCCCAACATATGTACCCTTACCCCTCATCAAATGCCTTATGTTTTATGGATTGTTGTTTTCCCGGAGGTCTGTGTGGGGAGGCACTGTCTTATATATTTGGCGTCCCTGTAGCAACTTATTCCTTCTCTTTCATTACAATTAAAAAAAAAAGGTGTTTTCATAATTATGAGAAATCGTCACATTGAACTAGATTTATTCCATGACGGTGAAATTTCTTCTAAGAAGATAGAAGTTAAATGTCTTATTAATTGCAAATTATGTATAATTCAGCAAAATAATAGATATTTTCATTGACAAGAATATCATTCCTTACAAATATGTTACAAATTTTGTTTGTACCTTAATTACTTTAAATATGTAATCCCACCTTAATTAAAGTGCTTGATACAGTACTGTAGAAAAAATGTCTACAATCATTAAAATGTCTACAATCATTAAAATGTCTACAATCATTAAAATGTCTACAATCATTAAAATGTCTACAATCATTAAAATGTCTACAATCATTTGGAAAAGTGGGTAGGTATATTGGCCGGTTTTGACAGGTTTTACTTGACTTTGTTACACCTTCTTTAAAGATTTTCATCTTTAATAGTTTAAAAAACAAATTGTGTTTATCACTACAGGAATATCCAGTTATTACTGAACAAGTAGAAGTTGATAAACAGACTTTGATTGAACGGATTGTTAAGCTACAACGTGCATTAGCCAGGAAAAATGAGAAAATTGAATTTATGGAAGATCATATCAGTCAACTTGTGGATGAAATTCAAAAGAAAAACAAGTACAGTAATTTATTGTGTTACTGTGTAGAAAACTTCTAAATTGTAGCATTGATCATTTGGTGACAATTGTATAGATAGTTCCACATTTACAATATTTACCTCCCTTGTTCTGAATAGTCTGCCATATTGATAGACAAATTTCCTTAAAGTTTATGGGGAATATAATGTAAATGATAATAAATTATCAGATATAAAAAAGCTTGACAACCAGCCAATTCGCTCTAGTCACTCAGGAGTTATCACCCTTTAATTATAGAAATTACCTAAAATTTGTCCTTTTTACAATGATTTTTTCACACTCCAGTGAACCGGCGTATTTTGCGATAGTCAGTGCTCTGGTTTGAAAAAAAGCAACAATTTAATGAAATTTAGAATTATATGCTTTTGCTGTGTAAATTTCTGAGCTCTGTTTAGTAATTCGAAAATTCCTGATGTTATATAGTATTTTGTGTTTAGTAATTCGAAAATTCCTGATGTTATATAGTATTTTGTGTTTAGTAATTCGAAAATTCCTGATGTTATATAGTATTTTGTGTTTAGTAATTCAAAAATTCCTGATGTTATATAGTATTTTGTGTTTAGTAATTCGAAAATTCCTGATGTTATTATAGTATTTTGTGTTTAGTAATTCGAAAATTCCTGATGTTATATAGTATTTTGGTTCATTCTTTTTGACAGAATTATCCAGAGTTACATTTTGAAAGAAGAAACAGGTACCATGACTTCAGAGTCCCGAGACCATGCTAAGGTAAGATAACTCTTGTTATGCCCAGGATATCCCAGCATGCATGCTTACTGCTTACAGCTTTCATGTACATGTGTGTTCTAGGAAACCATAATACCTCTGTATAACATTTAATCCTTATACAAAATATAATCCAAAGAGTTGAAGCGAAACTGATTTATCTGCATATAAATAAAGTTTTGTTGCACCTCAGAGACGTAAGTCTGCTGGGTATTCCGGGAATTCCTGGGTTTTAAATTAGTGTCAATTTAAAGATATTGTTGACGGTAATGGAGGAATATTTCTTTTATCTAACATCCATTTCATAAATGACTTGTAACGAAGCCTTTCATTGGTTGATAATGAAACAAAAAAGCTAAGCTACAGACATCTTGATGAATCAAAATGCTTGATAGACTCTCGGTAGTAGATTACAAATTGGTCAGCTGTGAATTTGTAGAAGAACAGAGATTGTACACTAAATGACATTGAAAAACAATGTGCAAAATAAGTTCCGGGTTTTTACCACAGTTACTTACATCTCTGTCACCTGTACAATTGTCTTTGGAATGTTTAATTAGGATATCGTTGTTGAGAGATCTTTTTTGATTACTTCATTTACAAAGTCTTCTAACAATAACGTCTGTTTTTCTTAAATAAATTCATGTTTTGGATTTGATATGTAATTTGAAATCCTGGTTACAACTTCTATTTCATTGTTGGTTGAAAATGAGTTTTTACTAGGGATGTCAACGAATTGCAATTTTAGTATTCGAATATTCGGTCAACCTTCCGAACGAATATTTGAACATTCGACCTTCTTATTTAATAATAATACATTCGAAATTAGAAGTTTAAATTTATGCTTTACTATTTTGTGTTTTAAACTGATCACTTCCGTTGTAAAAATCCCCATGATTACTAATAATTTCAGGGCCTAACTGTCATCACCATGTTAAATCTCTCGGCCCCCAAATATACAACACGACACGTCAATTAACACCTGTAGATATTAGTTTCACACGTAAAATGTCATTCAATGTCATTGAAATTTAGTACACTTGCATTCAGCATTTATATTGAAAATATATAATCAGTATTCGAATATTCGGACGTACAAACGAATATTCGAATACCCGAATATTCGTTGACATCCCTAGTTTTTACGTAAGTTTGTCATTTATATTATTTCATTTATTTCATTTTAGAATAGACATACTTTTGGCACTACCCCCATTTCTCATACATATCTTACTTTTTAATGTGTGCTTAATGACCAACACTTGCTGATGTGCCATGAAACACCATTCATTTGGAACTACCTGGTTTTATTCCAAAGTTAACTACGCTTTATTCCGTGGCCATTATCTTCTTTTACAAATAAGCTTACCCGGATTTTGTCCGTTTTTGATTTTGAACATACTTTATCTACCATAGCTTAGTACCTTAAGTCTTGAATTAGTGCTGATAATGATATGAAAATGTAAATTTAAGTAGACTTATGATAAAAAATATTGCATTAGTTTTGGCTGAAATACATACAGGGGTGTCACTAACTCCCGTAGTAGCAAGTTAATCACCAGGAGTAGGCAGGGGTTTGGATGCTTCTTTTAATAATTCATACAAGAACAGTATTTGGTTGGTGATGCTTAAGTTACTTGGTGATTTTACTGGCTATCGGCTCTTATTGACAGCTCTGAATATAAATCTAACTCAGTCTGTAAAGTACTCGACTACCAAACTAGAGGTCAATTGTTTGTACCTTGGGCGAGCATTAGGTTGTCCATGACAATTAGGTTGAAGACAAGAAACATCCAAAGTCATTATTTCTCCACGGGGAAGTTGCCAGTTGCTAGTGATAGAACACGTTAATGCAGCTTGGTAACCCAGGAACACTGGTTAGGTTCACTGTGAACATTGAAATACTGTTGAAAAGTGGTGTATTAAGACCACCTCAATATTAAGACCACCTCAATATTAAGACCACCTCAATATTAAGACCACCTCAATATTAAGACCACCTCAATATCAAGAACACAATTGTTAAGACCATTTGAAATGTGTTGCTCTCTATTCAACCTCAGTATTAAGACCACCTCATGAGAAGACCAGGTTTCTATGGTCCCAAGGGTGGTCTTATTGTTGAGGTTTAACTGTTAGTGTTTTTTTTTTATTGAAGTGCAAATAACGAAAACAGTCAATAAATTGCTGTAATCTCTACAAATGTGTTGATGATTGTTGTATATTAAGCTAGGTTTTCATTCTATGTCAGGAAACATTGATATTGTTTTTCTTACTCGGTTCATGTAAACTTATAGTCAAATTCTTTCCTTTGCTTTTGCTTGTAATTTTGTCTAAAAGTGTCTTTTCAGTTTTATTCTGAACTGTGAAATATGATCTGTCTTCATTTCATCTCTCTTCTTTCTTCTTCTTAATATTTTATGAGTTTTATTTTTTACATAAAAATTGTCAGAACTATATTGCAACACAGTTGTATTGAAGTATTCAGTAAAGCCATTAAACACCTCGGAAACCATGTAATCTGTATGACTAGCTAGGGAATGAATTTACCATGAACGGTATACAGACAAAACCCCCTCCGGACAAAATCCCCTTCATGAATTTTGCAAGTGGGACAAAACACCCTCTGATACTTTTTATACAGTGGAAATAATATCCCTCAAGTATTTCATCTTTACCTTTGTTATTGTTGCATTTTGCACGAGGCGGACAAAAAAAAGATTCCCTTCATGAATTTGACAAGTAAGACAAAATCCCCTTCATGACAAAACACCTGATTTTTTTTCCACAGTTGAAAAACATTTCAAAATAATATCAATACTTATACTGTTGTCTTTCAAAATCCAAGCTACAAGAAACTACTTTGCAACAATAACAAAGGTAAAGATGAAATACTTAAGGTATATTATTTCCACCTTGTACAAAATGAGCGAAGGAGATTTTGTCCGGAGGATATTTTGTCCTACACTCACCATGAACTCGCTCTTGGTTTTGCAGAGTCTTAGAGTAAGCACTTGAAATTAAATATTAGTATGACTAAGTTTTACATGGTACTTAGAACTGCACATTTTTATTTGTGTGTAAAATAAATTAAGTGTATTACTCAACTCAACTCAACATTACGTATCCTTGATCTATCAGCTGTTTCAAAGTTTGAGAAGAGTTAGATACTCTCAATGCTACGCGTGTTATTGGTTCATAATAGGGCATAATTATAAAATTGTTTGTTTGGAATGACACTACCTACCCCATGAAAATGGCCCCTACAGAAAAAACATTTAGGGATCTGAGTGGGATTTTTATATTTAAACAGTTAACACTAGTATGACCATAAAACCCCTCCCCCCCAAACCCCCACCCCCTACCTTTCTACCCACCTAAATTTTGAAGTACGGTTATGCCAAACAAACATTTTTTAAGGTTGGCCTTGTATGTATAATTCTCCCAGAATATGCTGGAAATTACGGAAGTAACAAGTAACGTGCATTATAAATAAATGAGATGTTAAAATACGATGTCGGACTATACATGTTCACAAATGAAGAATTGAACCCTAATTGTAGCTTGCATGTTGTTTATTATATTTATATGACAATCATTGTATTCTCTGCTTCCATTTTGTTTGTTCATACAGCTATCATTAGGATCGCTTGCACAGGTAACACTGTATTCTGTACATCACAGCATATATATATATATACATACCCTTCCCTCTCTGTTTCACTTTACAGCATGCCTGCTACATCTTATGTTTTTTCTCTTTGTATTATAGTATAAATAGTTACCACATCTACAATATTTACCTCCCTTGTTCTTAATCATCAGCCATTTTGAAAGGCAAAACTGATAAGCCCTTATAGGAGTAATTTCCAAATATGTGATAATTAAGAAAAAAACCAAGAGAGTTTGCATGTGACTACCACTTTTTCTTCAACTAACTGAGCCAACTGCCCACAAGAGCATTATGAATAAGTTATTTTCTATATCTGATTAGTTTATCATCGTTTACATTTTATTCCCTATAAACGTTAAGGAAATTTGCCTATCAATATGGCCGACAATTCGGAACAAGAGAGGTACATACTGTAAATGTGGGAACTATCTATACATGGAATTATGAAAGCAAAACAAGTCTATCTGCATCTTTCTTTCTTTACAGATGTGCTGGTTTTGCTTTCATTAATCAGTATTAAGATAACTAAGTAAGTTGTCATTAGTTTTAGTTTGGTCAAAATTGTTGTAAATATGAAGTAAAGAAGGCATAGAACACTCACCAAGCATGCACACAATCAGACTGTTGATGTAGTATCAATGCATTTTTTTTTCTTGATTGATTTGTGAAGTTGTACCTGTCTGGTTTAGTGTATAGGTTAGTAACCGGCTTGTACCAGGTCTTACTTTTGATCAATTCATGGTTAAGTTTATCCTTTTCTTGCAAATGAGATAATTACTGTCAGTTTGGCTTATTTCTTGCATTCAGGGTCTCCGTGGTAACGATCTTTGTCTTCAAATCATTTGTTTCTCACCACTGTTGGATCGAGTTACACCTATGATGTATTATTTGTATGCGAGAAGCTATCAAGGTGACGTGTTGAAGGTCGGTGGCTTAAGTCTACCCGGGTGCCCGCCAATGCCCAACATAATGCTAGAAGGGTTTCTAAGGTCTTCTTCTTACTCATAGCTGGAAAAGTCACTACATGACCCTGGCTGGCTGTTTATGTGACTTAAAGCCCCATCACAAAAATAATTATATCTAGTTGAAAAATAAAAATGTCTTTGTGGAACTCCTGACAGTACTAAGATATTCTTTTTCAAACAAAACACAAATTCCAATTTTGTTTCAATTATTAATGATTTTTGGCATGCATAATTATTGTAGATATTTTTGATTCAATTTGAATGGTTAATTATATAATAAATGTTGTCTATTATGTTGAGACCACAGTTTATGAACAGCTTGGTTATTGTAACCTATACTCGGTCATATAATTCAATATAAATGAAGTAAATGTGATAACTTTACCTCCGCTTGAACTTATATGAGGAAGTTGGAGGGGTTCAATCCATCTCAGAATTTGAAAGGGTACTCTTATTAAGATTTGCATTGTATATTTATTTGTTAGAAATGTGTTATAATATTATTTTAGAAGTACATGTAGTTATTTGTAATTAGTATACAATATTTATTGTCCTTGTTTCTATCGAGATGTGAAAGTGAAACCAGTCTGTCAACTTCTATATGTGTGCTGACAAACTATTTTCGTTTTCACATCGTATTGTGTTTATATACATGTAAGCTGTTAACCTTAGCTAGCTGGGAAAAGTTAGAATTACTGTCTAATTTAGGCTCTTGAAGACAGCATGAGAATTTTATTTAAGTGAATGTTTTATGTTATACAAGTCGGTATCAAATAATATTCAAAGAAATTGGACACAAGAGCGTTATTGCATGAAGAAAAATACAAAATAGTTAACAAATATTACAAATATGTTGTATATTGATTAGTGTTGTTTTATCACAATAATGTGAAAGTTCCTGGTTGTGTTTGTGGTGCATTTGTGTTTGAATTATTATAGCATGAATCACTACTACATGTATTTGCATTAGTTTGTCACATTTTTTACAATTTGGATATTCATTTTCATTATGCATGGGTTGATTTGGTTACAGGCATTTGTTGCATAGAGGTCCCCTGAACCCCCACTACAACCCCCCAACAAGAAAATCTGACATTAAAAAAAAGAAGTTTTTTCCACGATATCTATATATAGTATATATCATATACATGTAGTGGAAACATTTTTTTTTTAATGTCAGATTTTCGTGTTGGGGGGTTGTAGTGGGGGTTTGGGGGACCTTTATGCGACAAATCTCTGTGGATTGGGTGGAATTCTTCTTTGATATTATAATGAATTCAGGAAAAGGGTATTTTGATGCTGAAGTTAATCTCCCTCGAATGTCTCGTAGTTCTTATTGTCGGTTTTATATTTGGATAGATTCTTGTTATGGATTTTACTTTTGGCCTGTTGGATGGTCAAGTGACATTGACCTGTTTATTCATTAATGGTCAACTCTGTTTAATGTATATTTAGCATATATTGTGATGTAGGTTAAATATATATGAGCGCTGTAGTACAATTTCCAAGTGACATCATTTCCACAAAACATCACATGTGACGTCACTATGTACTGACAGTAAGCAATATTTGCCCCATATGGCGATATGACCATGTGGAGTAAATATTGTTTCCTGCTTGCATAATTATAGTGACATCATATGTTGCGTTTTCTTGAAATGAAGTCACTTACAGTCGCAGTTACAGAAGAGATTGTTTATACCATAGCAGCACTCCGATATTCATTTTGATCATGCATGGGTAGATTGGGTTGAATTCTTCTTTGATATTGTAATGAATTCAGGAAAAGGGTATTTTGATGCTGAAGTTAATCTCCCTCGAATGTCTCGTAGTTCTTATTGTCGGTTTTATATTTGGATCAATTCTTGTCACGGATTTTAGTCTTGGCCTGTTGGATGGTCAAGTGACATTGACCTGATTTTTCATTAATGGTCAACTCTGTTTAAGGTCGTATTAGCATAGTGTGGTGTAGGTTAAATGTATATACAGTGAAACCTCACCTAAGGACCACCTCAATAATAAGACCACATCAATAATAAGACTACCTCAATAATAAGACCACATCAATAATAAGACCACATCAATAATAAGACCACATCAATAATAAGACCACCTCAATAATAAGACCACATCAATAATAAGACCACATCAATAATAAGACGACATCAATAATAAGACCACATCAATAATAAGACCACATCAATAATAAGACCACCTCAATAATAAGACCACATCAATAATAAGACCACATCAATAATAAGACCACATCAATAATAAGACGACATCAATAATAAGACCACCTCAAAATTGAGACCACAATTGTCTAGTCCATTTCGACTGTTTTGCTCTTTATTCAACCTCATTATTAAGACCACCTCAATAAGATATCCTTTTTTCAAGGGTCCCAGTTTGTCTTATTATTGAGGTTATACTGTATATATTTGAGTGCCAGATAGAGCGATAGATATACTTTCACCTTTCTCTTTAATTTCTTATTTCTGAATATTGAGCATAGTATTAAAATTATTATGAAAGAGATAGAATATGTTGCTACCGCGAACGCCACATACATAAGACAGTACCTCCCCACACAGACCTCCAGGAAAACATGAAAACATAAGGTATTTGATGAGGCTCATGGGTACATATGTAAGGGAACAGGGGCGCAAGAAATGGCCTGGCAGACCATAAGGGATAACTAGTAGAATCAAAGAGGACAAACAGGGGGGGGGGGTATTGGATGTAAAAGCAGCTAAAGTCATACACTATGTACATCAAATAATAAGGGGGTCTTTTTTATATATAACCTGTCCCTTGTCATCCCTGATAACTTAGTTATCTAGTGTGTATCAGACTGACTGAAGTGCAGTAAATGTAAGTAAAATATGCTATACATGTACATCAAATAATAAGGGGTCTTTTTTAATATTTCCCGGCCTTTTCACCTGTGATACCATAGTGATCTAGTTAGTATCACAGACCAACTTAAGAATTATTCATAAGTTAGTAAACTATTCTTCAATCTGACATTTTATAGCATGACTCACTACTTGTGTTTTGTCACATTCACAGCAAGCAACATTGTCTACAATGCAAACTAAATTCTAGAAATAAGCCTTTACCTCGCACCATGCAGCTTATACTCCCAAGTCTCTTCTAACCTACATATTCATCAACAAGTATCTAAACTCGATCAAACTATTAATTGTAGCTTAATTCTATTTCAGGCTGAGATTTCCAGGAAGCATAGCATTATGGGATCTGTTTATGGGTCACATTCTAATGATGGCTCTATGACCCTTGACCTTTCATTAGAGATCAGCAGGAAAGTTCAGGCTGTTTTGGAAGATACTTTGTTGAAAAATATGATGCTGAAGGTATAAATCCAATTTGATAAGGCTTTCATTATACAGTCAAACCTGTCTGTAAAGACCACCCATGGTAACAGCAAAATGTGGTCTTTGTTTACAGGTGGTCTCTATTAACAGATTAAATATCATTGAAAATGGTCTGACGGGAGATGAAATTGGTGGTCTTTGCAGACAGGTTTTGCAATAGTGGTCTTTGTTCGCATGTGGTCTTTAACACAGGTTTGACTGTATTGGGTATAGAGTGGGAAGGTTGTTTTTGAATCCATACAAATGTGATATCATTTAAACTCGCTGTAAATAGGTTGTATACAACACCCCTATAATCAATATTTAGGTAAACACGAATTTGATTTCTATATACATGTATTTGAATGAAAGCCTAATTTTTCTTGGTATTAAATTTTTTATATAAATTTATACAGTTTTTACTTTCATATGCCATTGTTTTCAGAGATGAACTTAACACTTATATGTTATCAATTTCTATATTTTTTCCAGGAAATGTTTTCACATCTGTCACATAAGCTTATTTAAAGAATGTAAGTGTCATGATTTAATGCATTGTTTACATTTCACTTTGTATGATTGAATTTCAAAATGTCGTGTTGTTGCGTTTCAGGAAAATTTGGATACTCTTGGGAAGGAAATAGCGAGACTGTCTCAGGAAAACCGTAAACTACAGCTGCAATTACAGGGAAACAAATCCCGGCCCCGCCCCGCTCAGTCTTCAAGATAACTGTCATCAATTATGAGCATTATTCTTCACGTACAGTTGTTATCCATTATTTGTATGATCAATGTATTGCCTGTAGCTACAGTCTTAGTCTGGCAGCAACATATTCTTACAAATGAATCCATTTGTTCTATAGGATAATTTCTTTACTATCGTTCTGTGTTACTCTTGCAATTCATTTTCCGATAACATTTCCACTTACTCTCTCGAAAATTTTGAAAGTTTTGACCAATAGGGAATGATGCAAGTTTTTTTTATGTTTAATTTGATGCTTCTTGCTGACATTTTTGTCTTGAGATATATTATACGAGCGCTGCTATGGGATTTATAACCGAAGATGTAAGTGACGTCATTTCAAGAAAACGCAACATGTGATGTCACTATTTGCAAGCAGGAAGCAATATTTACACCATAATTATTGTCACTTCGTTTTCATATTGCCATATGGGGCAAATATTGCTTACCATCAGTACATGGTGACGTCACATGTGATGTTTTCTGGAAATGACGTCACTTAAAGAGGAGATTGGAAATCGTACAGCGGCGTATATATTATGTTCATAGGTGAGAGGTGATGTCAGAGCAGCGGAGTTTTAGTATGTTATCAGATTATATGTTATTTTGATGATATGTCGGTTAATTTGTCGATTCTGGGATTTCTGAGTTCATGGTGGAGAAGTTTCACTAAAATAATAACTTATAAAGTTAAGCAGAAATTGATGTACACATATTATTTATTGTTCAATATTTTTAATTGCCAAACAAAAATATCAATTTTATATGACTTGATATAAACATTGTTATTGGCCATATTGTGACATCACTTTCACTCATGGACATATAAACCATGGATTGGAAATGTCCTGCTACACGTATATGTGTTTAGATTTGTTTGAACACTTGCAAGCGGTGAGATTTTCTTCCAAGATCAAACCCACAATGAAAAATTTGCAATGTCAGCAATCTTATTTCTGAATCGAGAGAAGTTGACATTTTGATCCGCTGTTATTGTCGTATTGAAAGATTTCTGAAGTTTTTTTTTAATACATTTTTAAATTAATATATTAAGACAATTAAGAGTTACACAGATCAATAGGTAATTACATGAAATTTAAGTGCTAATCAACAGAGCAAGGAACAGAGGGAAATGAGCGGAGATTGCCGACTATCGTTGTTTGATATAGTGGTGGATATTCACGTTTCGCGCTAAGGATCATGGGTAAATTATTTCTCGTTATCGTTTCACCGATATCAGCCTGTTTCCAATTCATGGTTTTACATGTCCGTGCTTTTACTACATGTATAGTCTTTTATTGATCATATTATTAAGTGAATTTTTAACATCAATGCATACATAGCGTACCACATTCCAATTATCTTATGTTGTGACTTTAATGGCTGTGTTTTATTTCTGTCGTCAGACTTGTATATGTGTATATTTCTTTGAACTGCATTTATAGTTAAAGTTAGGTATGTCATTAATGCAACCAATATTGATATATCAATGATTTATTTCTATTGATTGATATTCGATACACACTTATAAATATCAGTATTATGGCGTGAAAATACAGGAGAATGGATACAGTCTGAATATTTGCCAAAATAGCTTGTTAAGCTCTAGTGGATAGTGCATTCCATATGTCGGCAATATAATATAAAGTTAAAAATATGGATTTATTATTTACATGATATCTTCTTATCATAAAAATGTAAATTGAACATTTATGTATGTAGGACATACACACATAAACATACAGAAAAATAGGAGTTAATAGTCTATTAAAGGAATTTAAAATTATTATCGATAATTATCGTCGATATTTTTCTTTAGATATATCAGTATTGTTGATATGCAAAATTTGAATAAATTACAGCCCTAGTTACGGTATGGTTACCATATTGTTTGCATCTATTGTATGATTATTCATTGTATCATGTTGTCTGTTATTAATGAGGTAGATGAAATGCTGCAGCTGCTACTTTTAGGGTAAAATTAACAATCTACGATGACATTATCAGGGGTGTGAAAATATAAAAATTTTCACCTGGTTGTCCACATCCAACATTCACTGGTCCTTATCTAAATAAAAAGCTGTAACCTTGTGACAGGAGAAATATGTATGGAAATCAGATAGTTATACCAACCTGATCCAAATGCCTCAGATGTAATAGCTATACCAATCTGATCCAAATGCCTCAGATGTAAAAGTTATACCAACCTGATCCAAATGCCTCAGATGTAAAAGTTATACCAACCTGATCCAAATGCCTCAGATGTAATAGCTATACCAATCTGATCCAAATGCCTCAGATGTAATAGCTATACCAATCTGATCCAAATGCCTCAGATGTAATAGCTATACCAATCTGATCCAAATGCCTCAGATGTAATAGTTATACCAATCTGATCCAAATGCCTCAGATGTAATAGCTATACCAATCTGATCCAAATGCCTCAGATGTAATAGCTATACCAATCTGATCCAAATGCCTCAGATGTAATAGCTATACCAATCTGATCCAAATGCCTCAGATGTAATAGCTATACCAACCTGATCCAAATGCCTCAGATGTAATAGCTATACCAATCTGATCCAAATGCCTCAGATGTAATAGTTATACCAACCTGATCCAAATGCCTCAGATGTAAAAGTTATACCAACCTGATCCAAATGCCTCAGATGTAAAAGTTATACCAACCTGATCCAAATGCCTCAGATGTAAAAGTTATACCAACCTGATCCAAATGCCTCAGATGTAAAAGTTATACCAACCTGATCCAAATGCCTCAGATGTAATAGCTATACCAATCTGATCCAAATGCCTCAGATGTAATAGCTATACCAATCTGATCCAAATGCCTCAGATGTAAACTATACAATAATATTCACAGTTGAGATACATATACTTAAAGCAATTGAAGTCATTTTGGAACCGTTTAGACTGTCCTCAGTTTCTTTTTGTTCATGAACAAGTGAAATGGAAAAATACACTTGTCCGGGCACTAAGAAGACCATGTTGGGCAAGTCGGGCGTAGGAATTCCACACCCCTGATTATCATTGTCTCTCAACATTTGCCTGTCATAAAGGAGGTTGTGACAGACTGCACTGTATATACACACGACATCTGTTGGATACCTGTAGTGATCCAGTGTTGGAACGTAAGTCAGTATATTTGTCAATGTACTCCATTTTAAAAAATGATATATGCATGTTGTTTAGTGTCGACTTGTTATTTATTACATTGAACGGTGAATACTGTTGTGTACCTTTGTTTTAATGTATAAATGTTGATCTGTTTGTAACAGAAGTGTAGAATATTATAGTCACAAACATATTGTTCCATGTTGACAGTTGACTTCGTGTTACTCCTTGTTGTTGATAGAAATTTACTCGTGAAATTGTGTTCATCAATTATGTTTCTTGTATTTAGGGCTAGACTTCATCCATGTATGATAGCTGTCCCTGATGTACATGTATATTTCAGGACCACTGGAGACTGTCATAATTTCTCTCTCTTTATCCAGTCTATATTATGTCTGTAGAAGGGATAAAGGGAGAGAACTCTAAAAAATAAAGGGAAATAACTCATGATAATCTCCTGTGATCAGGACATTCTGAACACCCAGTGTTCCTCACACCTGTATGTAGTTGTTATTCAGTTTGTTTAGGAAACCATATCAGGAGTACATAGCTACAAGTGTATGTTAATGTCTTGGTTATTTACTTGAAGTATTTATCAATGATTATAAATATGGTATTCAATTTTTGTTATTACACATTGTCACTTAGCCTGTCACAAAGAACCTGTGTCCACATTACTCTGGTGTTGTTCGAGTATTTGGACATAGTTTTAATTAACTTATTAGCTTGTTACATGAACAGTGTTTGCCAAATGTGTCTGACATGTCCGGTAAAAATCCATGTTGTTGGGTAAAAAATAAATTTTCCAATAAACAAGATATTAGGTTTTGGTCTGGTAAGACTGGTCGTCTTGCAATAGCTGCATGAAATGTTAAACTACCCTGGAAATAGATTTAAACAGTGCAAGGGAAAGGTATTGTAAAACAAGTTATCTTCTGTAGCGAGCTATTGCTTTCTCTGACTATCGTACGTAGCTAGTGGCATTAATATGTAAATTGTATTCATTTACAGCTGGTAACTGATTGCAGTATAAATTATTTGTAGCTTGTACCAGTAAGTTCATATTGGTATCTAGGGAGTTTAGAATATAAACAATTATTAGTGGACTCGTGTCCAGTGGGAACTGGTTTAATTATAGGACTGTATCTTACTTATATGGTTTGCATTGTTATATGAACAAAATGTAATTGAAACTTGAAAAGTGTGGCATCAATTTCAAATTCTTTAAGACAAGAAAAGAGCATGAAGGAATGAAAGTTAGCATAAGTCTACCTTCTTTATTTGTATACAAGATAGACTTGTTTTTCTTGCATCCCTCCATATTTGTCAATGAGAATCTTGGTAGAATTTAAAATTTACCTGTAAAATGATGTCACAATTGCTTTTGTGTAATGGCCACTGTTATTAGTTATAGAATTTTTTTTTTAAGTATTCTAAGGGTTAGCTTGATATTTACACTTTAAGATATACTTATACATAAATGTCAGAATTTTTAGGACCCTATTTTATGCCCCTACCATTCAAAGAGTTGCAAAAGGAGCATAAAGCGTTAACCGTGTATGTGCAAATGTTTATGTAAAAATCGTGTTTCCCATCGGCAACTCTTGAAAGGATGGACGGATTCAATTCATATTGGGCACATAAGCATAAGATAATAAGATATAGGTAAAGTTCGATTTTTGTTACAATCCACCAATGAACGAATTACAGCCCTTTTTCGACGTAAAAGAATAAAAGCCCATAGCGGGAACATGATTGTGCTATGGACACATCTAGTTAAAATATAAATAAGATTGTTAGTGTCTTCTAAAATAAATTCATATTCATTTATGTATGACCCCCTCATGTGAAATCCTCTATTTAATGGAGGATAATGATGTGGCTATAAACATTGGTTTGTGTAAATAATTGAAATTTTTAAAGAAACATTATTTAAGCTAGCCATGTTTATTGAGGGATGAATGGATAACTAATCTATCTGCATATAAATTAAAAAAGGATAGACTTGTTTTGCTTTCACCCTTCAATATGCAGAGATGTAGATTCTATATTGCTGTATGTCAGATTGTACTACCAGCACTTTATAGTCCATATGTGAACTGTGTACATGTATATATTTGTGGTATATTTGAAGGCTTTATGAATGATTATTGACGAAGTGTAAATTTGTTTTTATGATTTGTTGTCTATTTTATGTCTTTACATACGAATATCAACACATGGTTTCGAGGGTTCAACGCCAGACTATCGTAACTCCTATGTATTTATATAGAAGTTGTGATAGTCTTGCACTGAACCCTCGGTTTATACACAGGAGACTCCACTTGTTCTCTCCTTTTACACCTTCTAGAGTTCTCTCCCTTCTCCCTTTATACTATAGAAGGGATAAAGGGAGAGAACTCATGACAATCTCCTGTGTGTTTATATATATGTGTTATTTATCTCACTTCTATTCACGTATGATGTGTTTGTGTGCATTTATCATGAAATAAATAGCATGGATACTAAAATGAAAACTATGTTTCTGTTAGTGTTTGATGAAAGAAAAATGCTGAATGCAGTCCGAGTGTTCAGTGTGTGACATTATCTTACCTCGTCTAGTAACATTACGTAAAGGATAGACAATTAATGCTGTTCACAATATACAAAGGAGCATTGGCGACAATGACAGGCTGTTTTTCAACTTTGGGCAATTTCAACTTCATGGATGTTGACTATACAATTAGAGGCCGTTGATGCGACTGTTTGCTGTGAGCGTGCTCTACATTTTATAACTTATGCTTGTGTTTTGAATGGACAAGACATTGACACCAGTAGCCAATGCTATAAAAATATGCCAACTTTAACCTGAGGTTACCTGTAATTTCAATCAATTTGATTGGCTCATTACTTGGCCAAACCACATTTCAACCACTCAAATCGAGTTTTGGTTAATTTAACCAAACCAAATGGTTATCCAGTTTTATACAGTTGACCAAACCAGAGTTCCCTGGGTTACTAGCCAGTACAAACCTGTTCTTCCACAAACAACTAATGACTTCCCCCATATGACTTAGAAGTGGACAGATGACTTAGGATGTTTCACAAATGTACTGGTATTATCTGCCAAACTTCAACAAGAACGTATGCCCCACCGAGGGCTCGTACCTCCAAATTGGTTGTTCAGTGCTCCACTGACTGAACTAACTGAACATGTTTTGGGATATCACAGATATGTGCTAATAATTTTAATTTACTATACATAAAAATCAGTGATACAATATGCAAAGCTGATATGCGAAAATGTGTTAAAAATATATTTCATAAATTTATGCATTTATGGAGACTAATATTATTCTTGGTAACCAAGTATGTTGATAAACAGAACAAGAGGGTATGTATGTGAAATCGTTTATTAAATTTGTACAAAAATATATAACTATACATTGTATTAACAAAAGTATTGCACATAATATATCACAGATGAATTTGGTAAGCAATGTAGCACGCAAAGTACGAAACTAACTGTTTAAGTGTTAACTGATGTGATGTAAACGACTGAAAATACATACAGTTTTACATAAACATACTGCATTTCTTGATCATCGATTGAATGTGTGAAAGAAATGAGGCAACAGATCAACAACCATTGTACACTAAATAATTTCAGACTTACATGACTAAGTCACATAAATGGTATACAGTAAAACCTCAATAATGAGACCACCTTTTGGACCCTTGAAAACTGGCTTAATATTGAGGTGGTCTTAATATAGAAGTTATATAAAGAACAAAACAGCGTAAATGGACTTTAAAATTGTGGTCTTAATTTTGAGGCAGTCTTATTATTGAGGTGGTCTTTAAGTGAGGTTACGCTGTATATTATATATATATCTAGTTATGAGAAATGTCCGCCATTGTCTGGATAAGGTGTTGGTAAGGAAAACTCACTGTAGTTGTAGAAATAGTCGACCGCTCGTACTTTGTAATAACCTGTCACCAACTCATCTAGAGGAACACCTGATATAAAGAGAAATTTTAAAGAAAAATAAGACACAAATAGTTTAAATAAACACTTGAAAATGGGCTGAATCAGTTGAAACAAGAAAATGAGTTAAACTAGCAAAAGCTTTTTTAATTTTTTTTTATCTCTTAAAAATAGCTCTGAAGAATTTTGTACATACTACACAAATCGTCAGTCTAATTCCAAAGGGGCGTATGTTGCATTTCATTACTTTCGAGAAAAACGCGATTGAAGTTTTGGAATGCTCTAACTTTTAACGAGTTACGCCCTATTGGAATTGCATTTTACGTTCAAACTATAAGTTATATATGATTGTAAATCAGCTCATTCTGTAGAGCTTGAAAAGAGGATTCCAACGATACCCAACACTCATTTTTTTCAAAAAATGGACTTACGACCCTTTGGAATTAGACCGACGAAATATCATAATAATTATTATTATTAAGTAACCAAACACTTGACATATTTCTACCTGCTGAAATTATTTTTTCAGACAGTGTCTCTTCGAGCACTCTCAAATATTTGGCAAACATTATATAACTTGCAATTAAAGAAAATCAAAATGTTTACCATCTTTTGGTTTTGGTGTATGCACAAATGAAGTTGAAATTTTTGTCCAATTTTCTGGAGTTATAGACGTGTAAGAACCTGCATCATCAGTCTTTGAGTACTGCACATCATACGCCAATACACACCTTGAACAATACAAACATACATACACATTATCAAACAGTTTTACACACAGGAGATTATCACGAGTTCTCTCCCTTTATACCCTCTTGATACATATATTAGAGATGAGATAAAGGGAGAGAACTTGTGACAATCTCATGTGGTTTAATGTATGTATGACTTGAACAAACATACATACACATTATCAAACAGTTTTACACACAGGAGATTGTCACGAGTTCTCTCCCTTTATACCCTCTGGATACATGTACTAGAGATGAGATAAAGGGAGAGAACTTGTGACAATCTCATGTGGTTTAATGTATGTATGACTTGAACAAACATAGATTCTTGTATACATAATTTAGTCATAGTATGTTTTCAATACTTTAAGGTAACTTTATCCACAATTGACCTCACTACATTGTATACAATTTACAACTGACCAAAGCATCTTAATCCCTCCAATACAAGAAACATGATGTATTCACAATTAGATAAATACATTCGGGGATCCAGAGAAAGGGGACATCCCTGAATTTTTGGCAAAATAGTGTTACTCCTTCTAGATCAAAAGGGGATTCCAAATTCATGGGCTCACAGTCTTTGTCCAAAGTCAGCATATTTCATTATGAGAAAAAGCATTACATTGCAAATATCTGGGGACTCCATTACTCTGACGTTAATTGCTGGATCCAGAAAATGGTAAAACTTTAGAGTGACTAGAATGCCTTTTAAAATACCTTACCTTGGTAATAATTTAGAGATTTGAGTTTTGAATGTACATGTTTTTAAACATATTTACATGGCATTAATGCAAGTTTTTCTTACATTTTCGACTATAACACGTATTATGATGTATAGTAATGTAACTTTGATAACTCTAAACTATACCTTGAATTGAGACAAGCATCGGACCATGTAACCAGAACCTGTCCGGATGTTATATTATACACATTCACATTATTGGGCTGAAAATGAACACATTAATTTTATGAGTAGAAGGTTTGGTACTAATATATGTAGTTCAATGTAGCAGAAACATAAAACATACACCGGAATGTTTAATTTAATTTGTATTTGACTTCGGTGTCACTAACTTACAATATGTATATTATATTACATTGAAATCAGACCATGATTATTATTATTATCATTAATGTATGAAACTGTAGCATTAATACAATGCATTAAATTTTCACACTTTTACCATGTCAAAACAGTTTGCAAAGAGAAACCCCTCAGCACATTTCAACATAATATGTAATTAAAATAGCCCAATGCTGAAAGAACACCATATTGGACAAAATCACATTTTCAGTCAAAATGGCATAACAAAGCTTAATAAAACAACATTTATGCAAATTTAAAGCAAACCAAAAAGGGATGTCATAGGAATTTGCTGTAAAGATAGCTCTAATTTTGAGATGCAAAACAATATCTGTCATAAAATGCTTCAGTCATTTGCTGGTAAGATTGGTCTACAAGTGTCTACAGGATATGTTAAGATCGCAAGTGTCTACAGGATATGTTAAGATCGACCAGTGTCTACAGGATATGTTAAGATCGACCAGTGTCTACATGATATGTTAAGATCGACCAGTGTCTACAGGATATGTTAAGATCGACCAGTGTCTACAGTATATGTTAAGATCGACCAGTGTCTACAGGATATGTTAAGATCGACCAGTGTCTACAGGATATATGTTAAGATCGACCAGTGTCTACAGGATATGTTAAGATCGACCAGTGTCTACAGGATATGTACACAGTTGCGGTTATTTCACTTACTTGATCTGGTTGGTAAGCGGGTTTCGAACAAGCATGAACCAATAACACCGCTGGTTCCTCTAGAAGAAATTTTCCAATGTGCTGGTAACCAGTATCCATGGGAACACGAAATAAAACTTTAGCTCCCTTTAAAACACAACCGAAGTATTACATAACGCATGTCATATAAATATTCATTTCAAACACACAGAGCGGTAAGGAAAAAGTTTGAAACTATTCTGCAGACTTGGTTACAATCACAGGAAATTATCATGAGTTCTCTCCCTTTATCCCTTCTAGAGTTCTCTCCCTTTATCCCTTCTAGAGTTCTCTCCCTTTATCCCTTACATATTACTAAGTATAATATAACTCGAGAAGGGCTAAAGAGAAAGAACTTGCGATAATCTCCTGTGGTTACAGCATATGAATGTGAAATGTGTACATAAGTTCAATATTATTACACACAGTCAACAAATTCAGTCTCACAAACAGTTGTACTGTCAGTACATGGCCTAAATGTGAATCAGCCCTGTGTTCAGTTACGGCTAACGGTTGGTCATGTTACAAAACGTTTTTGGTTTTGTATCCCTGGCCCACCATATTGCATTCACTGCACACAGGGAACCAAATTTCAAAATAAGATGCAAACACTTTTACTGAATGCAGGGCAGTTCAAACAACTCCATTATCTAGTTTGACTTCAGATTAATACTTTATGGTTATCAATTACCAGTAGAATCCAGTTGTGCCCAGTCTATTTAATGTCTTGGACTGGTCTCTGTAACATATATACATGTATTAGCACGAAACTCAACAAGGAAGAATGACTATAAACATTGTGATTGATGCAGTAACACTGAAGCATGATGTTATTTCTATAATAATTCACATCTCATGTCACAGAAGAAATTGATTTAAATACAATAATACTCAATTTTGATACGTTTGAGTATTCTGAAAGTTTCTGTGGTAAAATTTCAAGATCTGAGAATACAACATGTAGTCCCAAGTACATTGACCCAAGTAATGAAATAAACCATAACATCCCCTGTGTCTGAGGTTTTAAATTTGAGCTGGGAGTCCAGTCTACAAAAATCCAGTCTCTGATTGGTTGGTGCTGAGTATAGCATTTAAATTGCCCAATGGCTAGGCTGCATTCTGAGACTGGTCTTAAGACTCAGTTTTGTATCACTCGGCTAAGGTTCAAGGTCAAATGAAATACCAATACCTCTTGTCCTCTCATCAGCGTCATCTGATCAATACTAGGATAATTTGGACTGCCTAATCTCTCCCATATGATATATGGATTACCAACATTGTTGTCTAGCAACCAACTAACAACTACAACATCTAAATAATACAAACAAATATCAAATAATTTTTAAAATAATTTTTAGGATCGAATGAGAACTTAAAACTTTTACAAGGGAATAATGTAACAAATTAAACACAAAATATGAACCCTAAGTTATCACTTGCCTAAGGGGCAGTACTGTAAACCATGAAGTGTTTGTCAAATATGATGATCCGAGTTTGTATAACACTAACATGCAAGCAACTATTATAATTAGCAGAATTGCATGTGACAACCGCTTATCTTCAACGTTCTGAGCCAACTGCCCACATGAACAAAATGAATAAGTTAATTTTATACATCTGATTAGTTTATCATCGTTTACATTATATTTCCTATAAACTTTAAGGAAATTTGCCTATCAATATGGCTGACTATTCAGAACAAGGGAGGTAAATATTGTAAATGTGGGAACTATCTATAGCTACAAACCATCTGATGCCCAGTCTGGAGGATTGATATCCATATATACATCTACATATGTTTGTCCATTCTGTGTCCACGTATCATTACTATAGTATGTAAGTGAGGCTATCTGCCAGCTAGTATTTTATAAAGACAAATACATGAATTGTTGTATACATAGAAATGATGGTACAACATGGTGGTAGTCAATGTTTAATGGCCAAATATACCAAATATGTATTTTTTTTTAAAAAGCACATTTTTGTACCTGTGATATGTCTTTTATTGTGTTTTAAAATTCATTTTGATATGAAAATTGAATCGTTGAATGAAAGGAAATTTAGCTTCAATCACTGCGTCAAATGAAATAATATTCTGATGATTTCTTATCTTACATCCATTGTTCATGAAATTTGAGTAATCTTACATTTTGAATGTATGGAGTAATATATACATGTAGTCAGAATAGGAGGAATGGGTACAATGACTTCAGTTATCAACGGTTTATTTCATTTTTAATTACAATTAATTTTTCAAGAGTCATCACTTTTCTATGAATTTTTTATCCTAGAAGTATCCTCTTAGCAAATTTCAAAAACAGATATGGTCCTACAGTTTGCAAAGTGGAATAAAAAAAGACCGCAAATGTCACATGACAAAGCACTGGTGTGATATTTGCTAAACAAATTTAATATGGTTTTGCTCTTTAGGCTTTTTTCTTGAATGTTAGCAAACTCTACCAGACTGACACCGACACAGCGATTCATTGACATTATGATAATAATCGTTAGATATTGGCCTTTTTCAGTGGTTCAAGTATAGGCAGTCATGTTTAAAATTTAGACAATGAAGAATCTTAAAACAGGCCCAATCTCCAAAAGCATCTCAATCTGAGCTAAATCTAAGCTGAAATATTGTCTCAAATCGTTGAGATTTTTCTCATCTGAGACTGGACTCAAAATTGGTATTACAACACCAAAATTAGTGTTTTCTCAGACAATTTTTAAGAGATGCAAAATGAGATCTGTCTCAAAATCTGACTCTGATTTGATTAAAATCTCAATATTGTGCTGAGATTTCTATTTGAGATGCTTTGGGAGATTGGGGCTAGGACAATATTGAGCATGTACCTGTCAGATGTTCCATTTAACTCAGGTATATGTACACTGGCTATTGTACCAAGTTCACTGTAAGGATCATCACCATGGTGATTTGTATCTACAATCATACAAACTGGTATACAATACAAGTCCTTAAACAACAGAATGTCAACAAGATAATTGTTCTAACAGCCTTTCGGATGAGGCTTTGATAAACCAAGGTCTCATTTACGATGCTTTACGTCGGGCATGTTAAAGAACCAGGTGTGTTATTGGAACATGTACATCTTCTGTATTATGCACTGTCCTCCAAAGATCTAAAATGACTAACATTTTTCCGGAGGCATTGCCTTAATGGGAAACTGGTGGTGATGATAAATAAACACAAATACACAACAGAATGTCAGTCCATAAGAAACAATACAATCAGATTTTAGTAGTAAATGCAATTACATTATTATACATGGTTGGATAATCCGATGTATTGACTTGAAAACCTTAGACAAACAACTAAGACAAATAATTAGGCAGTGCGATCTCTGTACTGGCGACAGGTTAATTTCTTTATGTTCAGTACGAATATTTTACCATAAACCATACCGAGGGCTCAACGCAACACTGTCGTAACTCCTATGTATTTATATAGTAGTTACGACAGTGTTGCGTTGAGCCCTCGATTAAATTTATTACCTGAAATAGTTGCTGAAATTTGTTTCTCTCCCAGCAATGACAACATACCCATCACTGAATGTACAGGTTTCTTGAAGAAGTGTGTATGAGGTGGAGATGTGGTATTAATCTGGAATCTTGCCAACAAAGTCCTTTGTGTAAACTGGTAAGGATACCAACTAAGAAAGCCATTGTCATTGCTAAGCAATGTGTAGTTCTTAATGTCAGGAGAAGGATTAGAAATGAAGAGCTTTTGATGCTGTGCAATGAGCTGTAAAACAAGAAACAACAGCATGTACAGTAAAACCTCAATAATAAGACCACCCTTAGGACCCCTGAAAACTTATGGTGGTCTTAATATTGAGGTTTAATAAAGAGCGGAACAGTCAAAATGGACTTGTAAAGTGTGGACTTAATAGTTTTACCATTTCAATTCTGTACACTGGTTCAAAGGAAATGGTCTTGATTTCTCTCCCTTTATCCCTTCTAAAGTTCACTTCCTTAATTCCTTCTATTGTATATGTATTACATACTATATGGTACTATATATACGGTAGAAAGGATAAAGGGAGAGAACTTATGACAATCTCCTGTTGAACTATAAGCAAGAACTGGTCAAATGCAAAAACATGAAATGACAAGTGTGTGGGCTATATACAAAAATTCAACATAATCCGACAGATCTGGTTTATATATAACAAACACTATTTAACAAGAATCTATTCCATGTGCAATTTGTCTTCTCAGAGATCTGTATGGAGAGGCGCTGTCTTATGCATGTGGCGTTCCCTGTAGCAACTTATTCTCACTCTTCTCAAAGAATAAGTTGCACACACAATGTCAGTCAATACTTGACAAGAATAAAATAAATTTTTTGCATCATATTTGAAAATTTGCTCTTACAGTAAAAAGTCTTCATACCCTTCATTGAAACAAAAAATAAAACAGGTTACCTTGGCAACCATTGCAGCATATGTTGTATCTGCTCGCCAAGTCTCATTTTTAGACCAACCGACTAATGGATCTGCCTCGCTGGAAAATTAAAGTAATCAACTGAATCAAGAGAGCAATACCATACAGGGTGTATTTGATTATAATTATACAACTTACAATATTTTCGGTACACACTATCATTTACATATTATGAAGATAGAGATAAGATTGATTGATAAATAAAGTCGCAATTGAACCTTATTGATTCAACAACATTCTATCCAAATACTCTGTATCATCTGAAATAAACATCAGGTCCCGATGTATCTTCTTAAGCACATCAAATTGAAATGGGCTATTCGAAACTATGTACTATTGGAAATGAACTTTTTGCCCATTATGGATGGAATACCTTACAGATATTTGCTCATTATTTTTGATGAAGCATTTTTTGCAACAGCAGCAGTTTTTAAATTATGAACCAGAGTATAAGTTCAAATCACACTGAATATGAGGGTCCTACTTGATCTTATGTTATTATTCATGTAAAAGAATGAATAGAATACCTCGTAGCATGTCTATACTTACTCATTTATAAAAGGTTTATTTGCAAGCATTGGATATTTGGAAGTTATAGCGTCTATTTGAGACACTTCATCTTCTATGATAGTTCGTGAACTACCTTTGCCCTGAAATAGTCCACACAATCATTTACATACACATTTATTTTATATTAGATGCAATTTGGTTTCTTGTAATGTGTTAATGACACTTCCATCATTTAATCAATTTAATACAAAGGTCTTTTTTCATTATTTTCACTGTCATCTTGAACACATCAAGCCTCCTAGCAAGTCTCAATGAAAATAAAGTTTTTTATAAAGGTTGAAATTTAGCAAAATACAAATTTTTAAAGGGGGTTTCTGTTAAACTAAAGAGCAAATAAATGCTTATTTTGACCATCTAACTTGTTGGATTGATGCAGCTGAGACGGGCCGGCAGTGCACCACCTGCCACTGCGAGACAATGGGATTCTGCCCGTCCAATCGGAGACTGCTATCACATATACCCAAGATGATATATGGAAGTAGTAGAATACACTATAATATTGTCAATACATAAATTATATGATGATAGAAATTCTAACCGAAGGATAAAAGAATACAACCAAGATTTAATGGACAGTTTAAACATTGTACTCCTAGTTTTATCTTGAAGCCAATCAATATAATTAATTGAAATTGTTTTGTTAAAAAAAATGGGCAAATACAAACCTTCTTATGGTAAGATAAAAAATCAATCCTGACACCCCTCTCTCCAGTGAAATAGTTTCTCCCATTCACAACATGTTCCAATAAGGCATCTGAATATTTGGAATGTTTACACCCATCACCTGGACCTCCGAACTTCAGGTAAGGGGAGGCAGCTTTCAAACCTTCTGAACATGCATCGTAATAGTTTAGAAAACCTGAAAATATTCCTTTGTTCATTAGTTTGTCAATTATAAATAGAAATATCCCATAAATTTTAATAATAATTAAATGCAAAGAAATTATATCACAAGTGAACAGAAGTAAACCAGGGAAGGCCATATTCACAAATCAGAACTTCCATTGAGAGATCCAGACACAAGAAAATGGAAGATGGAAGCCCACTCAGGGAAGGGACACAGCAACAAGTTCAAACCGACCATGAGGTACACGCAGGGAAGGGACACAGCAACAAGTTCAAACCGACCATGAGGTACACGCAGGGAAGGGACACAGCAACAATATCAAACCAACCAGGAGGTACATTCAGGGAAGGGACACAGCAACAAGATCAAACCAACCAGGAGGTACATTCAGGGAAGGGACACAGCAACAAGATCAAACCAACCAGGAGGTACATTCAGGGAAGGGACACAGCAACAAGATCAAACCGACCATGAGGTACACGCAGGGAAGGGACACAACAACAAGATCAAACCAACCAGGAGGTACATTCAGGGAAGGGACACAGCAACAAGATCAAACCGACCATGAGGTACATGCAGGAAAGGGACACAGCAACAAGATCAAACCGACCATGAGGTACACGCAGGGAAGGGACACAGCAACAAGTTCAAACCGACCATGAGGTACATGCAGGGAAGGGACACAGCAACAAGTTCAAACCGACCATGAGGTACACGCAGGGAAGGGACACAGCAACAAGTTCAAACCGACCATGAGGTACACGCAGGGAAGGGACACAGCAACAAGTTCAAACCGACCATGAGGTACACGCAGGGAAGGGACACAGCAACAAGATCAAACCAACCAGGAGGTACATTCAGGGAAGGGACACAGCAACAAGATCAAACCAACCAGGAGGTACATTCAGGGAAGGGACACAGCAACAAGATCAAACCAACCAGGAGGTACATTCAGGGAAGGGACACAGCAACAAGATCAAACCGACCATGAGGTACACGCAGGGAAGGGACACAACAACAAGATCAAACCAACCAGGAGGTACATTCAGGGAAGGGACACAGCAACAAGATCAAACCGACCATGAGGTACATGCAGGAAAGGGACACAGCAACAAGATCAAACCGACCATGAGGTACACGCAGGGAAGGGACACAGCAACAAGTTCAAACCGACCATGAGGTACATGCAGGGAAGGGACACAGCAACAAGTTCAAACCGACCATGAGGTACACGCAGGGAAGGGACACAGCAACAAGTTCAAACCGACCATGAGGTACACGCAGGGAAGGGACACAGCAACAAGTTCAAACCGACCATGAGGTACATGCAGGAAAGGGACACAGCAACAAGTTCAAACCGACCATGAGGTACATGCAGGGAAGGGACACAGCAACAAGTTCAAACCGACCATGAGGTACATGCAGGGAAGGGACACAAAAACAAGATCAAACTGACCATGAGGTACATGCAGGGAAGGGACACAGCAACAAGTTCAAACCGACCATGAGGTACATGCAGGGAAGGGACACAGCAACAAGATCAAACAGATCAGGAGGTACATGCAGGGAAGGGACACAAAAACAAGATCAAACTGACCATGAGGTACACACAGGGAAGGGACACAGCAACAAGTTCATAACATAGGCAAAGGGAATGGACAAAAATCCAGTGCAAACTTGTAATTTCTAAGCATGTGACAATAGTTCTCAAAATGAGCTCTATTAGATAACCAAAGAAATCATTTCACAGGCTTTGAATTCACCACTACCAAATTGGCCGTCATTGTGATCTACCAGTGAGCTAACCAGGCCAGCGGAGCAAGCCAAATATTAATCATAACAGTAATATGTGGTATTCAATGTGATTTTAAATGTATGTTACATCAGATCTTATATACTTCAACTATTTCTATCATCATTATACTGATATACATACCTTGTACAGTCATATTGACTGTATCAAAATCTTTACAATCTGGTTCATTCCATGTTTCGAAGTTCCAATCCATAACATATCCAACACCATATTGGTCTACAAGATAAAGTATCAATACATGACATATCCAACACCATATTGGTCTACAAGATAAAGTATCAATCCATAACATATCCAACACCATATTGTTCTACAAGATAAAGTATCAATCCATAACATATGCAACACCATATTGGTCTACAAGATAAAGTATCAATCCATAACATATGCAACACCATATTGGTCTACAAGATAAAGTATCAATCCATAACATATGCAACACCATATTGGTCTACAAGATAAAGTATCAATCCATAACATATGCAACACCATATTGGTCTACAAGATAAAGTATCAATCCATAACATATGCAACACCATATTGGTCTACAAGATAAAGTATCAATCCATAACATATGCAACACCATATTGGTCTACAAGATAAAGTATCAATCCATAACATATGCAACACCATATTGGTCTACAAGATAGAGTATCAATCCATGACATATCCTACACCATATTGGTCTACAAGATAGAGTATCAATACATGACATATCCAACACCATATTGTTCTACAAGATAGATTATCAATACATGACATATCCTACACCATATTGGTCTACAAGATAGAGTATCAATCCATGACATATCCAACACCATATTGGTCTACAAGATAGAGTATCAATCCATGACATATCCTACACCATATTGGTCTACAAGATAAAGTATCAATACATGACATATCCTACACCATATTGGTCTACAAGATAAAGTATCAATACATGACATATCCTACACCATATTGGTCTACAAGATAAAGTATCAATACATGACATATCCTACACCATATTGGTCTACAAGATAAAGTATCAATACATGACATATCCTACACCATATTGGTCTACAAGATAAAGTATCAATACATGACATATCCTACACCATATTGGTCTACAAGATAAAGTATCAATCTATGACATATCCTACACCATATTGGTCTACAAGATAAAGTATCAATACATGACATATCCTACACCATATTGGTCTACAAGATAGAGTATCAATACATGACATATCCTACACCATATTGGTCTACAAGATAAAATATCAATACATGACATATCCTACACCATATTGGTCTACAAGATAAAGTATCAATACATGACATATCCTACACCATATTGGTCTACAAGATAAAGTATCAATACATGACATATCCAACACCATATTGGTCTACAAGATAAAGTATCAATACATGACATATCCAACATCATATTGGTCTACA
Source organism: Mactromeris polynyma (assembly GCA_032209605.1). Lineage (NCBI taxonomy): Eukaryota > Metazoa > Mollusca > Bivalvia > Venerida > Mactridae > Mactromeris > Mactromeris polynyma. Next base: position 11,089,298 of record JASFXZ010000012.1, read on the forward strand.
AGATAAAGTATCAATACATGACATATCCAACACCATATTGGTCTACAAGATAAAGTATCAATACATGACATATCCTACACCATATTGGTCTACAAGATAAAGTATCAATACATGACATATCCTACACCATATTGGTCTACAAGATAAAGTATCAATACATGACATATCCTACACCATATTGGTCTACAAGATAGAGTATCAATCCATGACATATCCTACACCATATTGGTCTACAAGATAAAGTATCAATACATGACATATCCTACACCATATTGGTCTACAAGATAAAGTATCAATACATGACATATCCAACACCATATTGGTCTACAAGATAAAGTATCAATACATGACATATCCAAAACCATATTGGTCTACAAGATAAAGTATCAATACATGACATATCCAACACCATATTGGTCTACAAGGTAAAGTATCAATCCATGACATATCCAACACTATATTGGTCTACAAGATAAAGTATCAATACATGACATATCCAACACCATATTGGTCTACAAGATAAAGTATCAATACATGACATATCCTTCACCATATTGGTCTACAAGATAAAGTATCAATACATGACATATCCAACACCATATTGGTCTACAAGATAAAGTATCAATACATGACATATCCAACACCATATTGGTCTACAAGGTAAAGTATCAATACATGACATATCCTTCACCATATTGGTCTACAAGATAAAGTATCAATACATGACATATCCAACACCATATTGGTCTACAAGATAAAGTATCAATACATGACATATCCAACACCATATTGGTCTACAAGATAAAGTATCAATCTATGACATATCCTACACCATATTGGTCTACAAGATAGAGTATCAATCCATGACATATCCAACACCATATTGTTCTACAAGATAAAGTATCAATACATGACATATCCTACACCATATTGGTCTACAAGATAAAGTATCAATACATGACATATCCAACACCATATTGGTCTACAAGATAGAGTATCAATACATGACATATCCTACACCATATTGGTCTACAAGATAAAGTATCAATCCATGACATATCCTACACCATATTGGTCTACAAGATAGAGTATCAATACATGACATATCCTACACCATATTGGTCTACAAGATAGAGTATCAATCCATGACATATCCTACACCATATTGGTCTACAAGATAGAGTATCAATACATGACATATCCAACACCATATTGGTCTACAAGATAAAGTATCAATACATGACATATCCTACACCATATTGGTCTACAAGATAAAGTATCAATCCATGACATATCCAACACCATATTGGTCTACAAGATAGAGTATCAATACATGACATATCCAACACCATATTGGTCTACAAGATAGAGTATCAATACATGACATATCCTACACCATATTGGTCTACAAGATAGAGTATCAATACATGACATATCCAACACCATATTGGTCTACAAGATAAAGTATCAATACATGACATATCCTACACCATATTGGTCTACAAGATAGAGTATCAATACATGACATATCCAACACCATATTGGTCTACAAGATAAAGTATCAATACATGACATATCCTACACCATATTGGTCTACAAGATAAAGTATCAATACATGACATATCCTACACCATATTGGTCTACAAGATAAAGTATCAATACATGACATATCCAACACCATATTGGTCTACAAGATAAAGTATCAATACATGACATATCCAACACCATATTGGTCTACAAGATAAAGTATCAATACATGACATATCCAACACCATATTGGTCTACAAGATAAAGTATCAATACATGACATATCCAACACCATATGGATCTAGGTTTCTTGGACCTACAAAACACAGGTCCAAGACAGGTATTTCCTATGCTAGTGCTAGCATGGTGCATAGGTCAGGATAGAAACTACAGCTATTGGAAACATGTAAGCAAAGTGACAATGTAGTGTTGTAGAGTACATCTGTATGAAGGCATTTACCAATAATTTTCTTATACTCATGACTAAGCATGTAAAACACACAAAAATATGCAGATAATAAAAAAGATTCAGGGCAACATCAGTATGCATGCTGAACTTTCATCATAGCATGCAGTGATTTTTTTGGGTTAATTTTTTGCTGAAACAACCATTACCTTTTTTTCCAAATTTGGGATTTATCGCATCTATTTTACCAATTGAAAAACCACAGGCAGTAAAATTATTTTCTAAAAATATCACTGGTGTGCATTTACCTATGTATCTCTGGGCTGTTTGAGTGACTAAATCTTTCCAATTGATAACATCTTCCTTGTTTTCAAAGTCTGTAAATATTCCACATGGATTTCCCATCAATTCAAAGCCAGGTATCTGTCCATTTCCATACAGAACACTAATCACATCATCTAGATGCTTGAAATCATATGTCGGTGACTTAAATGGTTCTTTACTGCAGAAATATTAAATTTTATTTACAGGCATGAAAACAAAACATAACTTTAATTTTGTGCTGTTTAAAACCACCTTTCACTTGTTTGTCTACTAGCTATTGAACAGCTATTTAGGATGTTAATAACAACTCTTAATTTACCGGCTGAGGTATCTAACAAGAGCTTTTCAAAAATGTTTGAGATTAGAAAGACTGAATGTGAGAGTGTGATGTGATGTCTTAAAGCGTGACTCACATGCTGTGAAAGCATAAGACTTTACAAGTTTGCAATAAGTTATTTTTCTCTATATGAATCAAGCAGCACTTAGCTATTACAGAGAAGGATCACCAAGTGATACGTCTTTCAAAATGCCGACACGGTTTCTGTCTCTGATTCATGCAATTCAAAACGAAAGAAAATTATGAGTCAATCAAACCTTGTTACAGTAACCAGGTCAAATAGCCAATGGATTCGAACTTGCTGTATACCACCATGAGGGGTACTGCCAATCAGAGCCAGATTATGTATCATATCATTTCCTAGATCAAACTTGTAGGCTTCGTCATGTGGTTTTGGAGGGCTGAAAGTAAAGAAATATTTACAAACATAATATTATGGTAAGTAAGAAAATCAATCAAGTCAGCTCTCATAATCAAATTTTTTTTACACACTTCACCTACAGTTTTTTTCACTTTCAGAGGAATGGTTGCAACATAGTAACCTCAGTTCCGTACTGTTATGTTACTATGTCCCTATTATGTGGAGATTATAATAAGAACTGCAGAGTTGTTCTTACTATGATTTATTGTATGACTTTATTCTAAGAGTGTGGGCACCTGCCTGATACTGTGACAATGCATGCACAGTTCTTATATGTGATAAGGTAGACAACTCTGGATTACCAGACACTATTACAAATATATCACTGTTCTTAGCTTTGCAGATGTTCGACTCACAATTAACTTGCAATTTAATTAATCACTTATCACTAGATGCAACACTAGTATTTGGCAAGAAGAAATGTGTTGTACTGAATATATTACATGCGTAGATCCAGAGGGGTAGACTGAGGATCTGCCCCTGCCCATAGACTGACATAGATCTGCTGCCTTACTAGGAGCTGGGACACCCTGATGTTAACTGCTAGATCCATACATGTGTTAATCTGAATTGAGCAATGACAGAAGGGATATGCCTTCAACTGGTCAGAAGTATTGCAATGGAACAAACATTAAACAATTTAAAACAACAAATTCGGATATAATGTAAATGACACAAATATTAAAATATTTTAGACAGGAAAAAAATCACTAAAACAAGATATCATCACTTGTAATTTTGTGCCTTACCAAAACCCAGTTGACCTCCAAAAATGTTTCAAATCACCGACAACTACTGAGGAGTTAACCATCACTTTCACTTTCACTTTCACTGAGTAGATGCCATTCACAACATGGGAACTGTTTATGAAGATGAAGATAAGTGAAGCCAATAATGTAGCACTCATTTCAGACAAATCTATAAATTCAACCTGAAATATACATAATACTGCTTATTCAATATACTTAATGCACATGCAAACAAATAAACACAGGCCTATAACTTACACTGAGACAAATAAGTTAATATGATAGCATGTTTAAACAAGTACTGGTTTACATCTAGGGATTGGAAGATTGTGTGGTCCACACACAGAAATTTGAGGGCTTCAAGGCTTCCCTTCCTTACTACTAGTGACATGCCTCAGTGAACGAACTCATATGAATCCGAGACAACTTAACCCACAGTAATACAGTGGCTCTGTAACCCTTTCATATTGGCAAATCTTTCAAATTATCAAGATGAGTAGGCATGGAATAGGGACACTTCATCTTGGGTTCTACAGACATGACTGAAACAATATTGCAACACAATTGGTTCAAATTCATTAAACCTTTACGATTTTATATTTATTGAAAACAAATTAATTTCTCCTGAAAACGAGACTTCGACAAATTTACGTTTGTTTGAAAGACAATGACAAACTGTGAAGTTACAATGCTTATCAAACTCACGTGTGTATTCGTAAGGTTTCAATGACAGTCAATAGTATTCTTTTTTACGTGATTTTAGTTCTTTTTTGTCACGGGATGCATCCACTACAAATGGCGTTATGATAAAAGGGGAGGCTACTGTGGCTTTACAAGTTTATTGATGTTGGGCGGTTTAGTCTACTTTCGTTTTTGACGGAGCGTATATTTTGTCGTATGGAATTATTATTGTTTGTATGTGTTGCAAAACAACATCACACAAATCATTAACATATGTTAAATGCATCCTATACCGATTTGAGAAATAGAACCACTGTACAATTAATTATGTGCCTAAAAGTTTATATTTTGCAAACCTACTTTCGTTTTCAAATAAAATTTAATGCTATTTATTAATGGGGATATGTGAAAATAATGTTCGGGGTAGGCTAAACTCAAACCGATCAGAATATATATTTGCTACCAAACCAACAGAATTCATACCTTTATATTTTCACTGACTAATCAATTATTTTATGAAAGTGTCCATGGCTTACACATTACATTTAGGTGCGTGCAGTGCAGTCACAATGTGTCTCTGATTTTGTAGCCCAACTTGTGTGTGAATAATTAATATTTGTTCTGCTAAAAGTATTCGTGCATTGTAAAAATATCTTCGTCATGTATGTTACAGATTGTACTTTGTGTCTATGATAACAGTATGCTTTGATCTCCCTTACTTCCAGTTTGCTATATATCACAGGGGCCAGTTTCTAAGCCTTTTTTAAAACAAATGGCCTATATAGTAAAACCTAAAAAAGAAGAATGTCACCATAAAAGAGACAGTAATAATGCTAATTTTCTGACATAAGACCTCCATGTAGATGCATTGAGAATTAAAAATCAACCTTTATCCACAAGAGGTCTTAAATTGACTGATACTTATTTTATATTTCATATTGTGGCATACTTAGAACTGCCACCAGTTAACTACATAATTAACTAGAAAATTATATAGTTATCATGTTAAAGAAACTAGTTAATGAATTAACTAGAATATTATGTAAAGCTAAGTTACATGGGTGGCAGTAATGTTGGTACTAATCAGACAATTTTTCGTGTTTAAATATTTATCTGGTATGAAAATTTATCATGATATTTATCTAGGTAACCACATAATTTTCTAGTTAACTCTGTATTTACCTAGTTTCTTTAACGTGCTAGCCACATACTTTTCTAGTTAATCATCGAGTTAACTGGTTGCAGAAGTATATATGGCACCATATATTTCATTTTGAATTATAAATGACTAAATTATTCAGGTTACTTTTTTTTATTATTTCATATATTTATCCAGTCACCTAAAATGAAGCCATCATGGAATTTGATGAACGGGCATAGTCCTTAATTCCATTTGGTATACTCAACCAATAATATGACATATTTTTACATTTACAGCATGTCATCATCTTCAGTACATGTATAAAGGCCTGTAATGGCGAATCAGAGGAATCGTGATATAGCACAAGTTCACAGTAGTAATCCTGGTGCCAAACAATTTGCACGGTCTGTAATTGGTGCTTCAAGTAAGGAAAATCGTGAACATTTGCTTACAGAAAAAAGGTTTAGTCAGGTGAGATTAAATTCATTCAGGCCAAACAAAATTGGGCAACATTTAAATAAACACTTAGGCTAGTATGGGAAAACAGGGCCTATATGAGATTCAAGCCGTTTGATTGGCTAAGAAGCAGCGCCAATACGAAAAAACAGGGCCAATATGAAATTGAAGCTGTTTGATTTGCTGAGAAAGCAGGGCCGAGAATGACGTTTTGCATTTCTCTTATCGCCATCTTGATAATTTGTGCCGATTGGGATTTTTCTTCTTCTTGCTCGTCGACTGCAGATAGTGCCTTCCAAACTGTGTAATAAGTGAATTTAATTTAATCAAAATATAAAATACATGTATTGTAAAGTTGATTAATAAAATTGTCTTTTTAATCAAGTGATTCGTATTGGCCTTGTTATATGGGCTCGGACAGTCGTATTGGTCCAAGGCTGAAGACCAATATGACAGTCCAGTCCTTGTCCAAATAACAAGACCAATTTGAAATCACTTGATAAATTACATTATTATGTTAAATATACAATATAGGTGCTTGGTAGCAGAATCCACATACATTCCTGTAAATGATTAAAATTTACTGAGAGAATATTAATATTACATAAGAATAATCGAATCTTAGACATGTGCAGCTTTCTGGGATAAATATGAAGAATGGTCCCCCTTGATTATCGGCTTAGTTTAAGACATTTCCTCTTACTTGGGTTGCCTCCCTTCCCCGTGAAAATGACACCTGTCAAACTGGTCAATAATCAATAATCGATATTGGCTCCATGCTTTAACCGAAAATACCCGAATTTAACGTCCCTTGATCATAATAATTAGCGACTAACTTAGCCACTCCACTGTGTTTCGACAGCATGTTGAAATTGCCTAGGACAATAGTTTGACTTTGTATATTCTTGGGGGTGTATAGAACAACAATGACTTGAACATGATATTAGAAATAAATATTCAATCACGGCAACAACTAAAATTTCAATGGAAACAGAAAATATGTTGCTAATTCATAAAAATGAATAATACAATTTTGTAAGTAAGTTTGTATCTCGAAAGTATGTGAAAATTAATACTGTCGCAGACTGTTGAAAGATGAATTTATAAGATCAGAAAACTAGCTTATAAGAACATAGTGGACATTTAAATAATTATACATGGTTTTCCAGCAATGCATGATAACGATTGTCGTCTGTGAATAATTAAAAAACAGGATTTGGCATTTATCCTGATCATTCTATGAATACATGTACTGTGTATTTATGTAGAAAATATCAAATCTCGTGCTTTTATTTTTTTCCCGTTATGTAGGTTATATAGGTCCTTCGTCGGAGTTATTGCAACATCTCTATTTCAATATATATAAATATAGGGATCTAATTTAGCGTGTTCCATATAAATAGCATCACTTTAAATAATTTCACTTTAGTTTGAAGTTAAACAGAATCATCCCCAAAATTGTATTGATTGTAATCAAGTTTTACTGTGTTAAAGTTCACACCTGTACAGATCGAAACGTCAAGCTGTATATTGCCACCCAATATAATTGACCATACCAATATTTTATCTGGAGGCAATTCTATAAACGTTCTATATTTCCCCACATTCCCCCTAAAAGCGCTTTCGGTGTTAATTAACAGTTTGTATAATTGCTACATCAGGATGTATCACTTTAAACAGATGCCGTGTTTAGATAATTGCTACATCAAGATGTATCACTTTAATCAGATGCTGTGTTTGGACGCCGATAAAGCGTACACAACAATATCTAGTGTATTCGAAATTAAAACAGAACAGAACTAAACCGGACTATGCTCAACAAAATTGGTTAAAAACTAATAGGCTAAAATGAAAGATAATCCACATTACAGCAAAAAAGTGCCATAGAAAGGACATATTTTGAACACATATATATATGTGCACACTGTATCTACCTCTATTAAAAAGTGTATAAATTAAAATATAAATTATTGTTTTAGCCATTCCTAATTTCAATGTGATAAAGTGACCATAAAAACTTAAAAAAGGACAATGAGGAAAAAGGAAATCACATAAACATAATATTTGCATCACGATCAAGTTTTGAAAGTTAAGTCTGTTACGTTTGTTTGCGTACAAAAGTTGATCGACTTATTACGGTTTGAAAAATTTTTCCCTTCATAATTAAATAATTAAGATAATTCAAGAATAATTATATTCCGCTGTGACAAGAACGGTTCTTAATCATATAAAATGATTTATAATATTTAAAACCAGTCAATAACAACTGGCAATCAATTGAACACACTGATAGTTACAACAACAATAACATTGCAGACGAGAATAATGAAAGAAAATCGAGATTTTTTTAGTACATTACTAACTTTAACAAAGAATGGAAGCAAGAAGCAATTAATTATTTAAAATTATAAAAACACCATGCTATTGTTCAACTAATCAAGAAAACAGACATAACTGCTAATTTTTTTTCACTTATTGGAAAATATGATTTATTAGCACCTAAACTTTTGGAAATGGACAATTTTACTGATTTTTACTCTATGTTCTATGTAATAAAAGGTGATATCTTAAAATCAAATTGGAAGCAAGAAGATGTTTAGTTTTACTGTATTAAAGAGAAAATTGAAGAATATTGTCATAACTGCTAAAATATTCTAGTTTTAAGATAAAGTGTTTAAATTTAGGTATGAAAATAAATTCCATCTATAATCTATTGATCAAAACTGGTGGAGCAGTTGATATCGATTTTCGGGTCATTTTCAAGGGAGACAATTCACTGCGGTAAGCCAGCTTAAAGGCACGGAAAGCTGCGTATGACTACTGTGTTAGAACTGCTACTAGATTAATATCTAGTTAACTAGATAATTTCAACAAGACAAAATGATGTAGCTAATGCATAACATATTTAGTTACATGATCATTGACTAGATGGTTATCATGTTACTTAACTAGTTACCCACATAATTAACAAAATCATGATGCACTTATGGCCCTTTTTAGACTTAAAAATTGGATGTTGTCAGTACAAGAGTCATCCTAGGGGGGTATAAGAGTAAATGCATGAAATGCCGGTCTGGTATGCAAGAATTTACCAGTTGCTGCTATACAGAATTACGGAATTACTGCTACAATTGTTTTAGAAGAATTGTTGCATTAGGGCAAGAATTCATATATTTAGTTAAGGTCTTACAGGTTGAACATTAGGTGGTGTATTTCTTTTTTGTTGTGTATATTTTGTCGATATCTTCCTCAGTCTACAATACAGCACAGAACACAGAATACGACTGATTTACAGAATGATGGTGACACAGCTGACCTTGGAGCTAAATCAAAATTATTTAAACCTACCGTTCATCATACATGTAATCCTCCTGCTAGCTCGGATGAGACTTCTAGTAAAGATAACCAAGGAATTTCCACCAGACCTAGTAAAAAGAAAAGCGGTATGTGTCTTCTTTTTTTCAAAATAGTTGCTTCACATGCAATAGTTTAGTGTTGCAATGCTACCAGGTTACATGGGCCTCTTACAATTGTTCCAGAGTATATGATGCTATATTTGAGGGAGTCATGATTACTATAATTTATTATACCGCTGAAATTTGGTACAGAAATCTCATTGAGTTGCCGACGGCTTCAAGTAGATGGGGTGTTTCACAAGACCTCTGAACTGGAGGCAACTGCTCTTTCCAACCACAGCCGACCTGCTCAGTAGGTAGAGCACTCGACTGCTAATCTGGAAGTGGAAGGGTCGGTTCCAGGTTGAGGTGTATGTTTCATGTGACAATTTTACTGAATATGATATAACCAAAGTCATTTGTCCTCCCCTGGATATTGTGGTTGTCCTTTGCTTGAAGCAAAATAACATGTTAATACTGGTTGGTTGCTGGGAATACAGGCTAGGTCAACTGACTGCTGTACATAGTTGAAAACATTACCAAAAGGTATTGACAGCTCTGTGTAAGAAACTGATGTAAACTTGAATTGTTTGTCTTTGAAATGAGACAAATGGTTTAATATTTATTTTTCGTAAATGTATTATTTATCGCCTGTTTGCTTATTTCCCCCAAGTGGTACTACAATCACTGCCTTCAAATGATGGTTATGCATTTATTATGTGCCCTTTTTTTGTTCATACAAGCATTCCCTTTGGTTTTATTTCTCTGAAATATAGTCAAAATGACGCAATAGTAAAGTGAAGTAAAGTAAAGTGTTTATTTATTATAGTGTCACCCCTACTTAAAGGGCCAGCCATTTCTGACTTATGAGACACCTAATTTCTGAGCACATTTACTTCCTGATTCCTATCACTAAATGCCAGGTACCAGGCAGGTAGGCACACAGTAACCATTATTTAACTAGCTGGTGGCTAGCCAACCGGTCATATCAGAAAAGACCCCTACCAGGATTCGAACCTTTGACCTCCCGCTCCCAAGGCGGATGCCTTAACCACTCAGCACCAGAGAGACAGTATATTTGATATATCAAAACGAAAACATTGTAACAAAATTGAACTTGACTGTAATCTATACTGTGATTGCAGAGGTCTCTGTTCTACATAAAGGGAGATCACTTTGTTGGATTGATTATTTCTGTGTTATTTATAGGTGCAACTTCAGCAGAAGAAGCTGAAATATGTGTTATTAGAGTCAACTATCAGTGTAATATTCATGGTATGAGAAAATGCTATTTTGCAACAGTTGAGTATAAATGCACCATTGAGAAATACATGAAATGGAGGTTTCTTCAATGCTCTCAACTGAAGAGGGAAGAACTTTCATCTGATGGTTACTGTCTACGTCAGGATTCTACAATTGACATTAAAAAGTCTGCAACCAACAAACTACATGCAGAAACATTAGTAAGAAATAACATAGACCAGATTGTTGCCGAATTCTGCAATGATGTATCTGTGGATCCATTTTACGCAGACATTCAGGAGAGTGTATTGATTCAAGCAAATAAACGACCAGACGTTTATGCAGAAATCATTGGTGGTGTATTTTATATGGCATGTCGTTCTAATCAGAAACAGGACATTTTGGGAGCAGTTTTAGATTTGATTGAAAAAGCACGTACCTATAATAATAGAAATTGCAAGAAGGAGCTAAAAGTGAAACAAGACTTGTTAAAATTTGATAAAATGGTAAAAAGGGAATTATGCAACCATTATCCACAAGTTACATTTGAAATGCAAGAGCAGTCAGGATATGCTGAGTGCATATTACGAGGCTCTCCAGAAGATGTTGAGAACGCAGTCTCATCTGTACTAAAGATGGAAAAACATTTGTGCAGATTGCCAGTGGATCTTATGCCTATTGCTGCCAAGTTACTTCTGAATTCAAACATTCAAAACAAAGTGCAACACGAACTAAGCAGTAAATTCTCTGAATGTCTGCTTTCAATTGAAGATGGACACATTAGTGTTATTGGTTTTAACCAGAAAGATATGGAACAAGCAGCTGGATGTGTTGCTGTACTATTCTCAACATGGACACAACAGCTATCAGAAAAGTCTGGGGTGAAGATTGTGCATCTTATTCGGAAGAAATTTGGTGACCTTGTAGTTGTCGAAGTGGATAATTTGTTACAAATGAATGTGTGCGGCTTAAAGGAAGATGTGGACAAAGTCAAGACATTATTTGTTGACATAGAAGAAGGCAGAGTTTCACTTGAGAACATACCTTTTCTTGAGCCAGTCATTGGTTCTCCTTCTTCATATCAGATCGCTCTACGACATAACAGTTTAGCAAAGTTTCTTAAAAAGGCAACATATTTGGAGATGTTAGCTCAACGTACTAATTGTAAAGTCAAATTAACGACTGACAATGTTGTGGAAATTGTTGGAGATGAAGGAGCTACCCTGGAAGCCAAATATGAGTTGGAGACCTTGATGAAGAAGATTGATCACAGCAAGATCGATATAATTCAACCAAATGAACAGGATTATATAAAGTCTTCATTGCAGTTTGTTAGTAAAACAGAAACAGAGTGTGAGGTCAGCATTGAGAAATGCTACAAATACTCCATTACCGGTCATTCAAATCTCGTCATTGAGAAAAAGACCTGTTGTGAAAGCATATCATGGGAAACCAACTTTTCCTCTAGTGGAAGAAAGCTTATTGTTCAAGAATTCGATGAGAAAACAGATCATGAAGGATTGCAAATGAAGTTTATCAAATCTGAACCTGGAAGAAGTAAGTTCCATGCAACAATTACAAAATATTTTAAGGACTTCGTTGATTTTTCTCTCAACTTCCTATTCCTTGAAAATGTATATCTAGTTGCAAAATGTTTGGTCTTTATCTGTAAAACTTTAAGAAATGATTTAAATCATACCCATTATTCAATGACTAGAAAAGAACATGTATATAGAATTCTGATTAAATGTGTTATAAGTTATTGCTTATTGTATACATTGTACACTGAATGTTTTTGCAATTTCACAGGTTGTTGGTTGTCAAAGACAGATAACACTCTGACAGTCTGTGTTTCTGATTGGATAAATGGCAAGCAGAATGAACCCGCAGACTTTTCTTCCGTCATTTCCAAAGGCTTCGATAAAATGTCTAGTAGACAAAGGGATAAGGTGGTGATATATGCACAACCAGTTATTGGTTGGGAATTTTGCCAGTTCATGAAATGCATTGTGACAGAATGCACACGATGGCTAGTTCAGTCAGCCAACATTTCTCCGTGGCAAGTTACTATAATTGTTGACGGAAGTGACAATAAAGATCACACTGACTCCTTTGTTGATACCTATATTCTGCACTACTTGAATATCAATGGTAGGTTTCTTTACTACATTTAATTTTCTTTCTTACTATTGATTTGATTACAGTATCTTATTCTCTGTAAAATATGAGATAGTCATACTTACAGAATTAATTTGCATATGAAGGCAAACACTTTAGTTATACAAAGTATTGTTTTGTTTAACGTTTTACAGGCTATGGATTGCTTTTACATGTCAGGTACTTGCTTAGAGTCATTGGAAGTTTTATACTGATACCCAGACAGTAAATGACTAGGACATTTTAATTGTTGGACCTGGCCAATTCCTCATGACTTTATTTCAATATTACTACAGCTGGTGTTAAGTGCTGTGTGGCGGATGTAAAAATTCTCCCCGTACTTCGTCGAATGTGTAGTTAACCTTAATCAACTTTATATAAGTAAAATGTACATGAAAATGACGTCAGGTCGCTGTGGTGTAGTGGTTAGTATAACAGACCGGCAATCTATAGACCCAGGTTCGAATCCTGGTAGCACCATTGACCGATTTTTTGTGTTCCTCAAAACATGACTTTATACCACCAATGATAGAGCCCACGATTGTCCAATGAAAGAGATAAAATTTCAAAATGTTTGCAGGTATTTAGGAGTAATGCTTAGTACAGGAACTGTAACTATGTCCATTAATTACATATGGGTATCCCCATTTGTTACTTCTTTGTCTGTTCCACATTGAAGTGCTCACTGATCGAGTATGCTACCATGTATCCCAAGATATGTGTTTCATTCCAGAATGCGTCACATTTCTTCAGTGGTAGCAAAGTGTATTCTGAAATATTTATTGCAATAGAGGTCAAAATCATTGAAATAAAAAAACATGTCAACAAGAATATTTTTATAGAATAAGTAAAAATCTAATATTAATTTATTGCATAAAAATATTATAAAATATTATGCTACTTCACGCAATATACATGTATATATATTTTTTTCTGGTCTGGATAAGAGCTCTTGTATTTATGTTGATATTTATTTTCAATCAAAGTTGATGAGAGACCTGTGGTGAAAGTAGTTGAAGGCAATCTTGACCAGACTGAGGTAAAAACTGTTGTTTTTCCATTTACAGACTATATTATATATTTTATTCTAAGCATTTATTTAAGTATTGATATTAATATGCTTTCAATTTTCTCATTTCCTCCCCCTGTTTGGGACAAATGTATTGATTTTGTTTTATCATCTGTTCTGTCTGTATGTTTCCCTGGTGGAAATATATATCCAAACAAATCAGGGTATGTTAGTGTCGTCTGCAACAAACCCTTTGTTGGCCAGTTAAACTAGCCCCGGGTGTGTAGAGTTTTCTTGAAACAATTTCTTCTGTGAATTTTCAGAGGAGTTCAACCAAGTTTGGCTAAAACATCCTCTCGTGGAATCAATTAAACACTGTATAAATTTAATAGTAGTCCTCACCCCTTGGGGGTAATATGCATTTCCTTCAAACATCTATAACTCATGACGTTTGACAGTGTAATGTTGATGTCTTAAACAGGCCATGCAATCACAGACTTTTTGGTATTGAATTATGTACTAATGATTGTTCTGCCTTCATGAGGGCCATGGGACAAGGACCCTAGTGTACAAATGATTGTCCTACCTTCATGAGGGCCATGGGACAGGGACCCCAGTGTACAAATGATTGTCCTACCTTCATGAGGGCCATGGGACAGGGACCCCAGTGTACAAATGATTGTCCTACCTTCATGAGGGCCGTGGGACAGGGACCCTAGCGTACAAATGATTGTCCTACCCTTCATGAGGGCCGTGGGACAGGGACCCCAGTGTACAAATGATTGTCCTACCTTCATGAGGGCTGTGGGACAGGGACCCTAGTGTACAAATGATTGTCCTACCTTCATGAGGGCCGTGGAACAGGGACCCTAGTGTACAAACCCTAGTGTACAAATGATTGTCCTACCTTCATGAGGGCCGTGGGACAGGGACCCTAGTGTACAAACCCTAGTGTACAAATGATTGTCCTACCTTCATGAGGGCCGTGGGACAGGGACCCTAGTGTACAAATGAATGTCCTACCTTCTTGAGGGCCGTGAGACAGGGACCCTAGTGTACAAATGATTGTCCTACCTTCTTGAGGGCCATGAGACAGGGACCCTAGTGTACAAATGATTGTCCTACCTTCATGAGGGCCATGGCACAGGGACCCTAGTGTACAAATGATTGTCCTACCTTCATGAGGGCCGTGGGACAGGGACTCTCAGTCATAATATGGGTTGCCTTGAAATGTCGTCTATTTTATATCTGCTGCCTGGAATTCAACCAAGATGCTGTCTTTTGCTATGAGCATTGTTGAGCCTCCTCAAATGTCTATGATTTATGGAATGTTGTCTGTGTGGGGTGGCACTGTCTTGTGTATGTGGCGTTCCCTGTAGCAATTTGTCTCTTTAACCTGCGCCTACTATAGAAGGCATAATTAATGTACACTCTTCAATTAATAAAAAACCTTTTGAAATAAAATAAGGTTCCCTTTTGTTTCATGTCTTCATACATTTATGACTTTTATGTAGGGTAGTTGAAATTATGTTTCTTAAATATTTGTTAAATTTATGCCAATATAATGATATAAAGAACTAAATCATTGAATACTTACTTGTAGAAGTTGTAGTCAATTAAAGTTAGTGCGAATAGTTTATATTGTAGAGTGAACCTGAGAACAACAAAGCCTATTACATTGATGCTGACTGATATTTTTGCGGCTTTCTTAAATTTGCGAAATTCTCAAGCATTTCCATGTCACAAACTTTACAACAAGTGTTGGGGCAGAGACTTAAATAGCTGTCTGGTTGTTGTTGATGTTTGAAGTTTGACACATACGCAGTTATAATAACAATTGGAATTGTTTAAAATGTTATTCATGTTCCTTTTTGTAACATTACAGGCTGATATTCTAGTGAATACTGCTGCGCAAAATTTAGATCTTAAACATGGGATAGTGTCTAAAGCCTTATCAAAAGCTGCAGGTCCTGAGCTTCAGAGTGAATGTTGCAAAGAATACCCTGATGGCATCCATTATGATGATGTTGCCTTGACTAAAGGATTCAACTTAAGATGCCACTATGTTTTCCATGTGACAATACCACACTTCTCAATTGATGCACCTAATCTTCAACATAATCTTTTGGTTTGTATTCTATGATATGTCATTGTGTTTGTTACCTAACCACTTGTCTAATACTCATGTTGTCTGTTTAGTTGTTCCCACTTATAGTAAGCTAAATATTGTTGTCAAAATGACTGTTTGGTATTACATGTGTATATATGTATCAAGACTGTAACTGTGACATACATGGTGCAAACTTGGCAGTACCTGGTAATAATGACATGGCTCAGGGTCAAGGTCACACTATTGGTCGATATTTATGTCTAATTTTGCCTAGACATGGATGAAAATTCTTGGAAGTAATTGGCAACATGCCAAGTGCGAAACCCAGATCGTTATCTTAAAGGTCAAGGTCACACTTGTGTGTCAAGGGTCAACTTTAAAGAGCACTAAGTGCTCTAGAAAGAAATCGTCATAAATGTTAAATATTTGCCTGAATTAGGCAGTGGTTGCAAGCTGCCTGAAGGAGTTTGTTGAGTCTGTTTTTATGTGATTTTAACAAATTGGTTCCCTATACAAAATAAAAATTGAGATGTTATACTAGTTCAAACAGTTAAATACATTTTTTCTTGTCTGTGACTGTTTGAGCAACTTGGCGAGCTTTTTTACTTGATGCGACCTTGATGCAGTTTTTATGAAAACACTCTAAATCTTTACTAACTGACATAAAGTAGGTGTCATTTGAAAGGAAGAAATTTTTCGTGCATAGCATTTGATGCATTTCTTGATTTTTTTTTAATTGTAACATTGTAACGGTTGTCTGTGGTTTGGTTGATATAAACACATAAACTATACTGTTACTGATTATGGTGTTTTTTTCCAGAGCATAAGAACTCCCATGATGAATTGTTTGGAGCTTGCATCGAAGCATAAATTTAAGACAATTGCATTTCCTGCTATTGGTACAGGGAAACTTGGCTATCCAATTGATGTTGTTGCATCAGAAATGTTTGGTAGTATTAAGCGTTTCAGACAAGGAAATCCAAGATCATCATTACAAGAAGTATTGATTGTTATTTATAAAAAAGACACTGAACTTCTTAAGGTAAGCTACTTATTTTTTTATTTTTCATTTATTTTATTTTGTTTTGATGTTCATTATTGTCAGGTTATTTAAATATTTAGATAAACATTAACGAGAATGAAACATGATTTGGTGAAATTCTTGTTTATTTTGTAATAGAGGATCTACCCATTTTGACAAATGTGTAAGATCCCTCTGTGGGTAAGAGTTGTTTGGTCCAGATGTTCATCCAGTTTATATATAAAGTAGTCCTACCTATATTCTCTTTGCAGATGTAAAGGTTTAAATGAATTTGTATATCAAATAATTTTGGAGTGCATATTCATCACACTTGGTACACATATAGAAGGCAATGAGTGGTAAAGAAGCCGTTACTGTAGTTATTGTTTTGCACTAAACCCTTTGTTTACTGATTAAAACCAGTATATTATCATTAGTGTTTCTATTTATTTCAGCACTTTAGAGCCTTTGAAAGCACGTTCGGTGAGAAAGCCCTTTTGGATTCATCGCTTTTGAAAATATCAATATTTTTTGCTGAATGTTTAGGGCCCCACACAGTATAGTGTGGGTTCCCTACAGTAATCATTGTTTCTGTCCATTCTGGCATCCGTTGTTTTTGTTTCCATTCAGTACATCAATAATGCTTCGGTCTTTGGTGTCCTCAGACTTGATAGGCCTCCTGGTTGTGAGAAGTAGATGACTCCTATTGATTTTTAGGTCAGAGGTCAAGGTTATGGTGACCCTGACTTGGACAACGGTTTCCACTAAATAATTCAAGAACACTTGGGCCTATGGTTCTCAAACTTTATAGGTCTCCTGGTTATGACAAATAGATGACCCCTACAGATTTTGACGACAGAGGTCAAGGTCACAGTGTCTTGTTTTCTGAAGAAATTTCATTTACACCCCTTCTAATATCATTAACTGCCTTTATCAAGGCCATCATGTTGGGCCTGATCAAGTTTGTATTGGTTCTAATTTAGTTGGGATTGTTATCGTCCTTGTTTGACTTGATTTTCTTAATTGATTATTTATATACCGGTAAACATTTGAAGTGTTCAAATCACTGTTATAGTTATTAAAATCTAACCTGAGTGTAACATTGAATTAAAAATAAAACCTTCATTATTGACTTTTTGTAAGAAACAAATCACAACCACTTTGAAGAAAGTGTTTGGTATTGAAACTTTGCATAAAGCACAAAGGGGAATGCTTCTAAGGTTTGAAGTGAAAAACACAAATATTTATGTTTAAAACATTTCATAGGTTACTTGGTAAACTTGATTACCAGTATTTTCTGAAAAAAATCTATAATGAAGGTCTCCATTTGAATCATTCTAACTTTTATATTTACAGCTGAAAATACTAAAGCAAACTGGAAGCATGACATGTGGCTTGAAATCACGGGACTTCCAGAAAGTATAAAGTCAGCAAAACGTCAGATTGAGAAAACAATGCAAATCGTCTCCAATCCTAATGCAGTAATTACAGAATTGTTTTGTGATGTCCCTAAGTCAGTATGCACAGTTTTCTTTGACATGTGCTATCAAAAGGTTGCTGAAATAAGGAAATCGACCAAAATCAATTATGATGAACATCAACAAAGCTTTACAATAACAGGCAAGGTTGATGCTGTGGTTAAATGTCTTGTCATGGTAAGTCAAAACATAGAGACCATCAGAAATATGCATCGATGTCAACTTCCAGTTACTGCTATTGATCCAGAAAGTGTAAACAGATTACTTACTGGAATAAAGAAAAGAGCTGGTGAAAAGTTCTTCTATGTATATGAAAGTAAAAAACAGGCTGTAGATCTGTTTGCAATTACTAGTGATGTACTCCAAGCAGTGAATGAAGACATGAAAGCAAAGCTGAAGATGTTGTTAGACGAGGAAGACAAACACAAGAATGTACATAAACTTAATCCTGAAGGTGCAAGAAAAGGTGATTTAGAGGAAGAAGGCAAACACAAAATACTTGATAAAGTAAACCAAGAAGGTGCAAGGAGTCTGCTACAAAGAAGTTTCTCTTGGTCACAGGATACCTCAAGCCTAGAGGTATTTAGAACCAAGTACTTAATGGTGAAAGTTTATAAGGCTGATATTATGACTGTTCCAGTTGATGCCATTGTAAATGCTGCTAATGGAACTTTAGAACATTGTGGAGGTGTTGCTCGTGAAATTGCCAAGTGTGCCGGCAAGGTTCTTGTTGAAGAATCCAAAAACATTATAAAACGGCAACAAGGTATTTATGATACTTTTGCAATTTTCATGTCTGCTGTAACATCCCAAAACTAAGACGCATTGTACACGACATAAGATTTTAATATTTTACAACTATTATTTTAATGCATTGATTATGGATTTTAGAGTTTTCGAGACAAAGAGAGGGATAAAGTGTATTATATTTGATACATTCACAATATGTTTGGACAAAATATTAAATGTTGCCTCAAATAATGGATATGTACCACTAGGACATATATTCCTACTTATATTTAATAATATTTTGCTCTGAACATTTCTATATTCACCTCCTGAGGAGCACTATGTTTTGCATTGGCTAATTGAAAAGCTATCCCATGTACATTTGATATGAATTAAGCACAATTGATAATATATTTTGTGCGTATATGAATGGAAACAAGGTTGCAAATGATACAACATGTCCTACATGGAGAGTTACTACAACTGTTAAATTGAACTGTTTGTGAGTAGTTTACATGACATGAATTAAGAAAAAAAAGTATTGTAAAAAACTTCAGATGATGTAAGATATCAGTATTGAAAGTTGAATACTGCTGACGTATACAGAGACCAACTCTAACATTTAAATCAACACCCTCAAAGCTGAGAGAGAAAGGAAGAGAGAGATAGCTTAATTAATAATTAGTACATGGGTTGTATAAGCGTTGTGGTCATTGAATCGAAACAGTTATGTAATGAAGATACCATGTACAGTCTAATTATCAGTTCTAAGTGTATTCTATCTGTTGTCAAGCGTACAGTTTATACATCTAGGCATACCCTTTGTTCTGTTGTTATTAGGAGGTCAACTGCCAGTTGCATCTGTTGTTGTGACAACTGCTGGATGTCTGCCATATAAATGTGTTTTACATGCAGTTGGACCATGTTGGTCGGATTATAAGCCAATGACAAAGGACAATCTTGAACGCTGTGAGAGGGACCTACAAAACACAATATCAAACTGTTTCTTGAAGGCAGTTGAGATGGAACTTGATACCATTGCTCTACCCACGATAAGTTCAGGTAAGTGTATTAACCACATGCTCGCTTTGCCCCAGTTGCCTGGAAGTGATTTTGTCATCTTCAATCAATGATCGATGCTCTAGGTTACTATGTTGTTTTGTCTACTGTTGGTTTCAGTATTGGACCACTCCTTCTCAAACTCTTGAACCAACTATGTGGCGCTTTCAGTATGAAATGTATTTACAAAAGTTACGTTAAACATCATTTAAATTTCTGTTGTAGGTTTATTTGGAGTGCCTTTGGAGATTTGTGCTGAGCAATATGCTCTTGCTATTATCAAGTATGCAAGGCATGAATCATTGAAGGAAATTCATTTTGTCAACAGCGATTCGAAATCAGACATAATACCAATTATTCAGAAGGTTTTCTCTGAGATGATTACAAATAAAAAACAATCACAATATCCAAAGGATCAGTACTTAGAAGCTCATGCAGTAGCTGCTATGCTACATGATGCTGGTACAAGTACTGAGAAAGAAAAACTGAAAAACACATGTAGAGGTAAACTTGCCTCAGTTAGTGAAGTCAGAACAAATGAAACAATCGATGTTACAACCAATGAAATCACAGTCACGGTTAATGTTTGTCACAAGACAGAAGACAACAGGCTGATGTGTATTATAACGGAGAAGGAGACTTGCTATTTGAATGTATATGAGAGTGATATATTTAGTATCGAGAATGTCGAAGCTTTAGTTTGTGGTGAAAACAAAGATGGAGGAGGGCAAGGTATGATTGCTAAGGAACTTCGTAAACATGGAGGAAACAAGTACTTGGAGGATAAAGCATCCCTGTTTAAGACTTGTCCAAAAATGTCAGAAGTTGTAACAACATCTGGTGGTGGTAGCAAATACAAATGGATTATGCATGTGATCATGTCAAGAAATTCTATCAAACTGTATAATGCCTATAGAAATGTGTTTGAAGAAGCCAGATTGCAACAGATTCAGTCTATTGTTTTACCATTGCTTGGGACAGGTATGTGAAATAAATGCACACTTTATTTTGTTGTTTACATTGTTATCTCTCCAGGGTAACAACCTTTGGGAAGTGCAGATTTCGGCAGGTGTTGAGAGGTTGTTGCTGTAGAGGGATTAAATTGGTTGTGGATTTTTTTATTGTGGGGAAATTGATAAAGGTGTCGAAGAAAGGTTTGATACTCAAAGGAGGACTGCTCTGAAGATGTTGCCATGTAGTTTTTCTGCTACAGATGTGAAATCGAAATGCATCTCTTAACTTGGTCTTCTGAAAACATAAAATTTAAGTTTGAACATTACTTTCGTATTTGATACATTAGTTTGGAACATGGTAGTTGACTTAGACTGTAAGTATATATCACAGCATCCTTAAAATGAGAATAGCCAGTTTTACAGCTTGGCATATTCAGATACTCTGCTGACTTAAATTTGAATTCCAATCCTTAATTATATAGAAGGCTATTTAAGTAAAAGATAAAAAATTACCTGTGGTGACTAGGGAAACATGTTAAACAACTTACTGTTTTCTAGTCCATTGAAGCCTAACATTTGGTAAAGTCATTGGAAATCCCCATTTAAACTCCTATTCCAAGAATTTTCCTGGAGGGGTGACCTCTTGGACTACACCTGTGGTAGGAGTGCGCCACAATCCTCGAATTTGTCCTGCTTTACTCCTGATATAAATTACGATTTTTATACATTATCTAGTATCATATGCTAAATTCTGTTTGTAGGCAATGCTGCTTTATCTACTATAGACAGTGCAAGGGCTCTTTGGTTTGAATGGATACAATTTTGTGAGAAATACAGGAATGATTTGCTCCCATTGAATGTCCATGTTGTTCTTAAAGACCCAGTTGTTTTAATAGACGTGCAAAATTTATTCAAAACACTTGTTGATAGCATAGAAAAGCACAGAGAAGATACAAGAGAGGCTGACAGTAGAAAGTTGGCCAATGCTAAGGTAGTGAAGGAATCAACCGATGATGATGGTGGCTCAAAAACTAAGAAATCAATGGTATGTATAGCTGAAAATGTTGATTTCATATCTTTGCTATGTGAGACTAAGAGCCTGCTTGGTTAGCCCAATTGGCAGAACCCTGGGTGTTCAACAAGGAGGTTTGGGTTTGAGCGCTGGGCAGGTCATGTCCTTCTGTCCTGTGACATTTGGCTATGGTCATTTGTCCTCAACGTCTAATTCCTTTGGAGTTGTCAGCAGCTTATTGGAATGGAAAATTAGCAGTAGTTGATAATTAAATTTATTCCAGGAAAAATGTTGAGGTCAACTGATCACCATGTATATCTGAAAAACATACTGAATAATGACCATAAGCCCAATAAAAACAAAAAAGGTGACTGATTGGGTATTTGCTTATATAAAGGCAGAACAGAATCACATTAGGTTACTTTATTTTTACTTTACTTTTACATGTTGGCCCAGTTTCGCTCTAGCTCAAGTGCTGGATTTTTCTCGTTGCTCCCATGCAGTTTTGTTTAAATTGTGTTACTCTAAATATAGTGTCCGTTATCCTGCAATCAATGTGACAAACAAACATCATTGCCATTCTCACTAGCCTACCATTGGTTTATTTTTCACTTGGTATGACCCGAAGGTCATGGGTTCGAATCCCTCCTTGGGTGAGGTTGAACCGCAAACCGGTACTGGTTAGAAACCTAGAAAACTGTCATCGAGAGTGATTAATATAAGTGATAATAGAGAGAGAGAATAAATTGCTTGTTTCACAATCAATGTAAAATAAGTAATTGAACTATATTTTAGGTAAAGTCAGCCAGTAAGATGGAGGAAACTTGTGTTATCTGTATGGACACAATGGACAACCCGAAAAAGCTGAAATGTGGACACTCATTCTGCACTGATTGTATAGATGGATATTTCAAGGTAAGAAACAATATTTCTAGTTTGTGTTTTGGTGCATTTTGTAATGATTATACTTGAAACAATACAGTGATGGGGGCATTAGTTCAGCTAAAGGTTCGGCATGGTTATGCCGAGAGAAGGATTATTCAAGCTAGAACATGTAGCTCCACAGGAGATTGTCATTAGTTCTCTCCCTTTATCCCTCTTGAGTTCAGTACTGTACTATAGAGTACAGTATAGTACTGTACATACATATATTATGGAAGGGATGAAGGGATAGAACTCTAGAAGAGATAAAGGGAGAAGACTAGTGACAATCTCATATGATTTAAAGCTATACGAAGAGCAAGAAGCAGTATATTGATAAAAATCTAGTAATAGTACAGTATTGAAGTTTTAAAACAATCCCTTAAATTCCTTAAATTTACTTGTGAAACATAAAAAGCTCATTCCATATTTAGATGCAACCAACATATATTTTAAACTTAATTAATTATCCGAAAGGAGAAGGCAGTATAGAAATGGTGTGAGTGTGTATGTGTGTCACTGATTTTTCCGGAGCATAACTCAAAAAGTCTTTGAGATATCAAATTTTAACTTCATATACATATAGATCTCATTGAGTAGTGGTGCAGTGTAAAAGAACTCTACCATAACTCTACCTTTAATATTATAAGAGTTGTTGCCCTTTGTCATTTTTTTTGTCCCTAGCATTACCCAAAATGTCTTTGAGTTATCAACTTCAAACTTCATGCACAGATAGATGTTATTGAGGAGTACATGTATTGCAATGTTTAAGAACCATTTGTCCGGAGAATAACTTATCATCTTGGTCGTACAATAACTCCAAAGGTAATATGGGTAGTTTATCCAAACTGCTTGCACAAATAAAGGACATGGACGGGGAGTGCAATCCACAAGAACCATAACTCTATTATGCTCCATTTTAAAATTATCTCCCTTTAACATAATTTTCATTGATTATTGTCCGGAGCATAATTCAAAATTTACTGAAAGGATCAACCTCTGATATAGAATATGAATAGATGAATATCAAGTGGAGTGCAATGCAAGCAATTCATATTTCTAGTTAGTCTTGTCTTTGAATTAGTTCCCTTTATCATACTACTCTAAATGCTTCTGTCTTCATGTTAAATTTTAACTGGATTCAGGTGAAGCAGGTGTGCCCAACATGTGGCCAGGTGTGTGGGATTATAACCGGGGACCAGCCTGATGGATTTTTAGACATATTTAAAAGAAGAAGAAGATTGGAAGGATATGATAAAGATACATGCATTGCCCTGACGTACACTTTCTTAGCATCTGTGCAAGGGGTAAGTTATCTGTTACAGTTTCTTATATTGTTAAAAGAGAGTGAATAAGTTGCTACAGGGAACACCACATACATAAGACAGTACCTCCCCACACAGGCCACCGGGAAAACAAAAATCCATAAAAAATAAGGCACTTGAATGTGAATACACATCTGCATTATATGAAATATTCTTGTATTTAAGTATACCTTAATACTTAAGTTATTCACCTACTTATGTTGACCCATTACATTTTAGAAAATTCAACATCGATGCAAAGAGCAGTAATTTTGTACCGTGTACACATGTCTTTGTTTACACACACTGTCTTTGGATGTTTCTGGTTGTGTACACATGTCTTTGTTTACACACACTGTCTTTGGATGTTTCTGGTTGTGTACACATGTCTTTGTTTACGCACGCTGTCTTTGGATGTTTCTGGTTGTGTGCACATGTCTTTGTTTACACACACTGTCTTTGGATGTTTCTGGTTGTGTACACATGTCTTTGTTTACACACACTGTCTTTGGATGTTTCTGGTTGTGTACACATGTCTTTGTTTACACACACTGTCTTTGGATGTTTCTGGTTGTGTACACATGTCTTTGTTTACACACACTGTCTTTGGATGTTTCTGGTTGTGTACACATGTCTTTCTTTACACACACTGGCTTTGGATGTTTCTGGTTGTGTACACATGTCTTTGTTTACACACACTGTCTTTGGATGTTTCTGGTTGTGTACACCCACATGCACATAAATCAATAAAATCTCATCATGTGATATTAGTTTTCAAATGATTGGTAATTATATACTGGGCAAAACTTCCAAATGGACCCCTGAATCTTTTTACAATAACGCATTTAAACGTAACAATTTTATTGAGATTTTTAGGCTTAACAAATATTAAGTCAAAACAAAAATCAGTGAAAGCACTCGTCAGTTTCAAAATCGGAGTTTTCTGTATACATGTACTTTACTTTGTCGCGTCTTCAATATCGCGTATGTCTGCTGCTTGCCTTAATGGCATGAAGGCATCCTTGCCTTATTGAATTAACAAAGTTCCAGATAAACCGCTGGTTTATAGCTGCCCACTGCTTTGTAAATTTTCTGTTTACCTCATTAAAACATGTGAAATGATACATCGTCTAGTATCTAGCTTTGCATTGTTTTGAGACGACAGTGCGTGTTTTTTTTAATAGGTAGCTAGGTTTCGCAAACCAATGTTGACGCTTAACAAAAATGAAAAAAACAGTATGGCCTAAGTGGTTAGACGTATTACCCGGATGATGTCATCACTGGTATGAAGATCATCTATATTATGTTGTGTGTATTATACATTCGCATATTGAAAGATAAATCAAAGCAATAAGTATTTGAGCTTAATTGATATTCATGAATAACTGTGTTTCAGCCAAACCATCCTCAACCTGGCATGCGTTACAAGGCAATGAAACGGACTGGATATCTTCCAGATACGAGGGAGGGGCGAAAAGTTTGTGCAATGATGAAGTTAGCATTTGAGCGTAGACTTGTATTTACCATTGGAACATCTCGCACTACAGGAGAACAGGGCGTCATTACATGGAATGATATACATCATAAAACTGACCCTAACCCTAACACCCAGTGAGTTGTATTGTAAATTTTTATTACGCTGGCATATTTTTTTCCTTGAAATAATAACTGCAGCCATCACATATGTTTGTATTTTGCTAAAACTGGTATCAGAGCCCTATGATAAAATGTTCATGTACTGGACAATGTCATGTTATACTGGACTCAGAGCCCTGTGATAAATTGCTCATGTACTGTACAATATCATGTAATACTCGTTTCAGAGCCCTGTGATAAAATGCTCATGTACTGTACAATATCATGTAATACTGGTTTCAGAGCCCTGTGATAAAATGCTCATGTACTGTACAATATCATGTAATACTGGACTCAGAGCCCTGTGATAAAATGCTCATGTACTGTACAATATCATTTAATACTCGTTTCAGAGCCCTGTGATAAAATGCCCATGTACTGTACAATATCATGTAATACTCGTTTCAGAGCCCTGTGATAAAATGCTCATGTACTGTACAATATCATGTAATACTGGACTCAGAGCCCTGTGATAAAATGCTCATGTACTGTACAATATCATGTAATACTGGACTCAGAGCCCTGTGATAAAATGCTCATGTTCTGTACAATATCATGTAATACTGGACTCAGAGCCCTGTGATAAAATGCTCATGTACTGTACAATATCATGTAATACTGGACTCAGAGCCCTGTGATAAAATGCCCATGTACTGTACAATATCATGTAATACTGGTATCAGAGCCCTGTGATAAAATGTTCATGTACTATACAATGTCATGTAACACTGGACTCAGAGCCCTGTGATAAAATGTTCATGTACTATACAATATCATGTAATACTGGTATCAGAGCCCTGTGATAAAATGTTCATGTACTATACAATGTCATGTAACACTGGACTCAGAGCCCTGTGATAAAATGCTCATGTACTGTACCATGTCATGTAATACTGGACTCAGAGCCCTGTGATAAAATGCCCATGTACTGTACAATATCATGTAATACTGGACTCAGAGCCCTGTGATAAAATGCTCATGTACTGTACAATATCATGTAATACTGGACTCAGAGCCCTGTGATAAAATGCTCATGTACTGTACCATGTCATGTAATACTGGACTCAGAGCCCTGTGATAAAATGTTCATGTACTGTACAATATCATGTAATACTGGTATCAGAGCCCTATGATAAAATGTTCATGTACTATACAATGTCATGTAACACTGGACTCAGAGCCCTGTGATAAAATGCTCATGTACTGTACCATGTCATGTAATACTGGACTCAGAGCCCTGTGATAAAATGCTCATGTACTGTACAATATCATGTAATACTGGTATCAGAGCCCTGTGATAAAATGTTCATGTACTATACAATATCATGTAATACTGGTATCAGAGCCCTGTGATAAAATGCTCATGTACTGGACAATGTCATGTAATACTGGACTCAGAGCCCTGTGATAAATTGCTCATGTACTGTACAATATCATGTAATACTGGACTCAGAGCCCTGTGATAAAATGCTCATGTACTGTACAATATCATGTAATACTGGACTCAGAGCCCTGTGATAAAATGCTCATGTACTATACAATATCATGTAATACTGGTATCAGAGCCCTGTGATAAAATGCTCATGTACTGTACAATATCATGTAATACTCGTATCAGAGCCCTGTGATAAAATGCTCATGTACTGTACAATATCATGTAATACTCGTATCAGAGCCCTGTGATAAAATGCTCATGTACTGTACAATATCATGTAATACTCGTATCAGAGCCCTGTGATAAAATGCTCATGTACTGTACAATATCATGTAATACTGGACTCAGAGCCCTGTGATAAAATGCTCATGTACTGTACAATATCATGTAATACTGGACTCAGAGCCCTGTGATAAAATGCTCATGTACTGGACAATATCATGTAATACTGGACTCAGAGCCCTGTGATAAAATGCTCATGTACTGGACAATATCATGTATTACTCGTATCAGAGCCCTGTGATAAAATGCTCATGTACTGGACAATATCATGTAATACTGGACTCAGAGCCCTGTGATAAAATGCTCATGTACTGGACAATATCATGTAATACTGGACTCAGAGCCCTGTGATAAAATGCTCATGTACTGTACAATATCATGTAATACTGGACTCAGAGCCCTATGATAAAATGCTCATGTACTATACAATATCATGTAATACTGGACTCAGAGCCCTGTGATAAAATGCTCATGTACTATACAATATCATGTAATACTGGACTCAGAGCCCTGTGATAAAATGCTCATGTACTATACAATATCATGTAATACTGGTATCAGAGCCCTGTGATAAAATGCTCATGTACTGTACCATGTCATGTAATACTGGACTCAGAGCCCTGTGATAAAATGCTCATGTACTGTACCATGTCATGTTATACTGGACTCAGAGCCCTGTGATAAAATGCTCATGTACTGTACAATATCATGTAATACTGGTATCAGAGCCCTATGATAAAATGTTCATGTACTATACAATATCATGTAATACTGGACTTAGAGCCCTGTGATAAAATGCTCATGTACTGTACAATATCATGTAATACTGGACTCAGAGCCCTGTGATAAAATGCTCATGTACTGTACAATATCATGTAATACTGGACTCAGAGCCCTGTGATAAAATGGTCATGTACTGTACCATGTCATGTAATACTGGACTCAGAGCCCTGTGATAAAATGCTCATGTACTGTACAATATCATGTAATACTGGACTCAGAGCCCTGTGATAAAATGGTCATGTACTGTACCATGTCATGTAATACTGGACTCAGAGCCCTGTGATAAAATGGTCATGTACTGTACCATGTCATGTAATACTGGACTCAGAGCCCTGTGATAAAATGCTCATGTACTGTACAATATCATGTATTACTCGTATCAGAGCCATTCAAATATTTAACCATAATATATACTCGGTACATTTAAATATGCACACTTTTTTATCAACCATACTTCATTAAAATTCATTTCATTCCTGTTGAAACTCATTATTTATGAAATTAATAATTACATGTACTGAGTATATCTTCATAAAAACTTTATAATGGATTTTTCCAGGTTTGGATATCCAGACCCTACCTACTTAGACAGGGTAACAGATGAACTGGCTGCCAAAGGAGTTACACCTGCTGATATTGACAAAGCTTTCTTGAAAAGCCTAAAGGCTGATCAATTCAAGGAGAAAATTGATCTTGGAACTAGATTGTAATTTCTGCAACTGTTTCAGAATCTGATAGAAGAGGGTTTGGTGGAAATCTTCAGTTCTGAAGTGTGTCGCAAAATTGATAATTGAGTGAATAAAGAAAATTTAATTTAAGTGTTGACGAAACATTGACTTAAGCATTGTAAATAGATGTGTGTATAATTTGTTCAATAAACAGCAAAATACTACAAGTAATTTATAATCAGTGTACTCCAGAGAAAATGTTTTATATTGTTAGACTTAAGGTGGTGAAGTCGCCATTTGTTTTGACAAGTTTATCAATATACATATTTATGGATTAACTCTATTCACTGTATAGTAATGTTGTACATCTAGAATTTTTTAATATGAAAAGTATTTTTGGAAAGGAGAAAAAGTAATTTTTCAAAATTATATGAATAATTTTTTTTTAGATTTTTCGTATTCACCCTTTGTTTCTGTTGTTGTTATTTCGGTATAAAAACTTAATTTTATGTTTTTTTAAAATATCTCGATAGCATGAGGTAGATTTGATTATTATCTTTGTATTCATGTGTTTCTTTTGCAAAATTAACGCTTGGGCAATTAGCCTGATTTACCGGACCAACATGATTGTACAATATGACAGTACCAAAAGTTCAAATAACTTCATTATTTTTCAACATTTTTACAAAATTATAGCATTATTAGTTGAAGGACTGTATAACGATAAAGCAGTATTCATTTAATCTTGCTATATTATGTAGTTTTCAAAATATCCCTTAAAAGCAGATATTGCTATTTGCTAGGGTTTATATGGCTTTAAGGTCTTGCCATTAATTAGTCACTAAATATAGTTTGTAAATGATTTTTTATCAATGGGCATAACTTTTGTATATACTTTGGGATACAAATTTTCTGAATATAAAATGCTTCAAAATTACTCTATTGCTTGTACAAATGTCACCAAATTGCACCATGAACGTTCATAGAAAACACTGTTTTCCGGGGTATCATACCCCTAGACCCTGTATATTATTTTCTTACACATTCTACCAGCTCATTGCCCCTGATATGAACCAAACATTTCATCTGTTTATGATGTTTAAAATATTAAAACTTTTTCCTTGGTATTTGAGAACCCTGGTATTGAAATAGAATAATACACTGTAACAAAATAGGTACGACTGCTCTCTGAAATTTTGTTTTTGGAATAACTTTCGATATTAACCACATAATTTTATTGAGGATTTAACATCTTAAAAGATTGCTTTTTACATTGAGGTAAGTTCAATATACGATACTTGCAGTGAAAATCGATTTTTTTAACATTAAACATCAGATGCGTCCAAATGCGTCTGCATCGAAATAAAACCCATGCGTCCAAACGTGTTTGCATGGAGATAAAACCCATGCGTCCAAACGCGTCTCCATGTAGTAAAAGGGTTAAGGTAGCAGGAAGGGCTTATCTTTTGAAAATTACTAAGTATTACATCAATTATCTCCCTTGTCAATTCAAGCTTTGTTAGAAAACTGCATGAGGGCATATTATTCTGATAATCATGACTTGAACATATGGATCTTGCACAGTTTTTATCAAACATTTTAAAACTTGTTGTAAGAGTAGAAACTGAACAGAATGACGACAGAGAAATATTGATACTTTAATATATATTATGATGCATATTTTATATGTTAGGTGAATGGTGTATATAATATTTTTGGCACTTTATGGTCTCCATCATTAGGGTAAAGGGGTCAACACAGTTTGTACATGGATGTATGTATTTACTTATTTGTATTCACGTTTGACCATCATGTAACCAGTATAATAATACTGCATGCAAGCACGGTCATTTCTGTAATATTCACACATGTATATGAATTATTTTTGTTGAATAAAGTTCTTCTTCTTCTGTATTCAACAAGGACAGTGAAGCATTTTGTTTTTTGAATTAGTAAACCATCTACTAGCTATAGAAGCATACAACGGCCAATCTGATGTACATTGTATTATACTTTTCAAACTCTTGTTTATGTTAGAGTTATCCAATTTTTAAGGTGGATTTGTTGACAACAAT
Organism: Mactromeris polynyma; assembly: GCA_032209605.1. Classification (NCBI taxonomy): domain Eukaryota; kingdom Metazoa; phylum Mollusca; class Bivalvia; order Venerida; family Mactridae; genus Mactromeris; species Mactromeris polynyma. The sequence continues at coordinate 11,120,608 of JASFXZ010000012.1, forward strand.
TGGATTTATCAAGTTTAATTTTTAATTAATTAAGTCGACAATACCAAGAATAAAGTTGATAATTCTGAGAAAAAAAATGTCAGTTCCAATTTTCATTAATTCCTCTATTAAAGTTGATAATTCCAATAATTAAGTTGACAATTCCAGATTTAAAGTTGATCATTCCAATTGTAAAGTGGACAGTGTGAAAAATAAAAACAAATCTGTTTGGCACCATTAAGCTTACGTAGCTTAGATACACAGTAAAAACACAATAATAAGACCACCTTTGGGACCCTTGAAAATTGGTATTCGTATTGAGGTGGTCTTAGTATTGAGGTTGAATGAAGAGCAAAACCATGAAAATGGGCTGGAAGATTGTGTTGTTATTTTTGAGGTGGTATTTAAGTGAGGTTTTACTGTACACCATTTTACTTTTAACTTGATTCTACGCTTGACTAATAATGAAAGGTAAAACATTGAAGATTGGTTGCTTATTTTTAAAATTATGCTTTATTGTGTGTGGTTTTACAATCATATTATTTTATATAAACTTTCTTCTGTGCAAATATATAACTGCAATTGTTGTTTATGCTGAGGGTTTTATTTCATATTATTGCCTTTTATACTCGGATACAAATATATCGACATTATTTTTCAATTATATCATAATTTACTTTGTAATTGTTTATGTATTTATTTTCGTGTCTCCTTGCGATTTTGGTGTGGTTATGCTGTTTGTTTGTTTCATCGGGTTTAACGCCGTTTCTCAACGATATTTCAGTTATATACGGCGGCCGGTTCACCTAACCAGTTTTTCCTGGACTGAAATCTAACCATTACTAACTTACCCTTCCACAAGGAGCCGGGGCGTGGTTATGCACTTTGTATGTGGTATGCCCTGCGAGGCTTCTTTACTTGTAAACAAGCGTTTGTATTTTGAATATATTTGGAGAGCCTATATCAGTTTCAGTGGGTATGTTACCTTACTAATTTACCACTTACTAATACAACATCTCCACTCTATATTGCTCATTTCTTATAATGATATTAAATAATAGGTTTAGTTAAACGTACAGACAAAAAATATAAGGAAAATATTGAATGCAAAAAGTAATATACACGATTACGTCTATTGAAATACTATCGTCACTACCGAAATCCATTAGGTGGTACCGAAATCCGCAAATAAACTAAATTAGAAAGAATTGTGGCAATTGTCATTCGGAAGTGGATTTCGGTAAGGTAATGCACTGAGTTTTCAGTTGATGCATTTTGTTATTTATTGGCTGTACTTGCCTGTCAGAGGCAGTAATGAAAGATTACTTTGTCTTTTACTTGTTTATTTGAATATTAATGTGAAAAATAGTCTCACTTCAAGAGTGACCACTCTCACAATCTTGTCTATCATAACGCCGAGTTGATTGAGAATTGCAGCCATTTTGTTTTGTGGTGTATCCTTCGATGCCATGTGATTTCATGCTCGTATGTTATTGCTTTGATTCATAAAACATAAAGGTTTTAGTCTCTTCTGAGTTCTTTGTTTTTATACACCCAGCCCCATTCCCAACCCCAGCCCCATTCCCCTCCTATTTAGTTATAACCCCATGCTCAATTCTGGTTCTCTATTCCCCAATCCAGCTCTTGACTTTATTTCATATCCAAATCATCCTTTTAAGGTTTAGCGTCTGGATTCCAATCTACCAGTCACAGGACACATAAAAGTATAATTATATATATTTGGCCTAGTAGATTTAACTCCTGTTCCTGTGTTATGATGTTGGACTGTTTGGTGAAAGCAGCATCCATGTGCTACTCTTACTTGTAGGCTAGGAATCATTCATAACTGGTAATATGACTACACGCAGCCAGAAAACAGTTATTTTTCTGTTCTTTGATGTTTTTTCGACAGTGACTGTAGATTAGTGAAAAGTTACCCCTTTCTTCTTCTGAGGCTGAAATGAACTTACACTGTAGTAGAAGTAACAATACATACATGGTGTTTGATGATTTCAATAATCAAGGAAGAATAACATTCATGTTGTGATGTTAACAAGTGAAATTATGCGAAGTGGAGAAAGCCACATTAAACAATCGAAACATCTATACACAAAGTTAGACATAAGAAGAAACGAAACACACACAGGAAGGGGACACACAAACAATACAACATGGACCAGGGGATACACACAGGAAGGGGACACGCAAACAATACCACATGGACCAAGAGATACACACAGGAAGGGGACACGCAAACACTACAACATGGACCAGGAGATACACACAGGGAGGGGACACACAAACACTACAACATGGACCAGGAGATACACACAGGGAGGGGACACACAAACACTACAACATGGACCAGGAGATACACACAGGAAGGGGACACACAAACACTACAACATGGACCAGGAGATACACACAGGAAGGGGACACACAAACACTACAACATGGACCAGGGGATACACACAGGAAGGGGACACACAAACACTACAACATGGACCAGGGGATACACACGAAGAGAGGACACACAAACAATACCAAATAGACCAGGAGATACACACGAGGAGAGGACACACAAACAATACCAAATAGACCAAGAGATACACACGAGGAGAGGACACACAAACAATAACAACCGGAATCCGATAGTGAATACAATGCATGTGACAAAATAATATTTGTAGTAACAGTCCCATATCATTTTTGCGTATATTTATGTCAATTAATAGTGTAACAGGGACAACACTGTCAATTAATAGTGCGACAGGTACACCACTGTCGATTAATAGTGCAACAGGTACACCACTGTCGATTAATAGTGCAACAGGTACACCACTGTCAATTAAGTGTGCACCAGGTACAACACTGTCGATTAATAGTGCAACAGGTACACCACTGTCAATTAAGTGTGCACCAGGTACAACACTGTCGATTAATAGTGCAACAGGTACACCACTGGCAATTAAGTGTGCACCAGGTACAACACTGTCGATTAATAGTGCAACAGGTACACCACTGGCAATTAAGTGTGCACCAGGTACAACACTGTCAATTAATAGTGTACCAGGTACACCACTGTCAATTAAGTGTGCACCAGGTACAACACTGTCGATTAATAGTGCAACAGGTACACCACTGGCAATTAAGTGTGCACCAGGTACAACACTGTCAATTAAGTGTGCACCAGGTACAACACTGTCAATTAAGTGTGCACCAGGTACAACACTGTCGATTAATAGTGCAACAGGTATAACACTGTCAATTAAGTGTGCACCAGGTACACCACTGTCAATTAAGTGTGCACCAGGTACAACACTGTCGATTAATAGTGCAACAGGTACACCACTGGCAATTAAGTGTGCACCAGGTACAACACTGTCAATTAAGTGTGCACCAGGTACAACACTGTCAATTAAGTGTGCACCAGGTACAACACTGGCAACTAAGTGTGCACCAGGTACACCACTGTCAATTAAGTGTGCACCAGGTACAACACTGTCAATTAATAGTGCAACAGGTACACCACTGTCAATTAAGTGTGCACCAGGTACAACACTGTCGATTAATAGTGCAACAGGTACACCACTGGCAATTAAGTGTACACCAGGTACAACACTGTCAATTAATAGTGTACCAGGTACAACACTGTCAATTAATAGTGTACCAGGTACAGCACTGTCGATTAATAGTGCACCAGGTACAACACTGTCAATTAATAGTGCGACAGGTACACCACTTGCAATTAAGTATGCACCAGGTACAACACCTGTCAATTAATAGTGCACCAGGTACACCACTGTCAATTAAGTGTGCAACAGGTACACCACTGTCAATTAAGTGTGCACCAGGTACAACACTGCCAATGAATAGGGCAACAAGTAAAAAAATTACACTTATTAGTGCAACAGGTACAACACAATATCACAAGAAAATGGTCTTTATGATATGTTGAAGAATGAAATTTTCCCAATCGTATACGTGATTCACGACTCTTTGTTCGCTGTTTAACCTCAGAGAATTAGCCCCACATGAAAGCGATAAAGTGGTGATTTACTTCTTCAATTATCTCCTTACATTAAATTATGTATTCCTCAATCACAAGAACATGTGAAACCCTTGAATTTGGATTTGTAAGGCATGTTAGACTCAAACATACATGACCGACTGCAGTTGTGGCCATTATTTGAAAGACAATTACATACGCTATACAGCAAATGGAGACTTATAAAATATACTACCGTTAAGTGGCTGCTTCCGCGGCGTATGTGCGAGAATAGGCATCTTTTCCTATCAACCGTAGATGAACGTCTTAAATGGGTCTATGCGCTATACTCTAACATTCAATATCAGTCATTGCTACGCGAGTTTACAGCCTGCTAAAATGTACACCAAGTATGACGCCTCAAATTTGCTGCATTTGTTACCTCATATAATACACAAGTTTCACTTTCAAACATGTCTGTTGGATAGACATGTATACAGACTAAAACTAGCAATCTATCTACATAACACATGTGTTGAAATAGAAACAAACGAAAGAGAAAGGCGTTGAGATTGTAATATTTGCACACTGTTGGGCCCACGTTGACAAACGGTTAAATGAGAGTATTTAGCTTGGTAGTTGACATGATAAAGTTTCAGTCAATTATTGCAATGTTTGATTACATTCGCAGATTTGTATGGATATAACTAGATTTGGAAAATAAATAGAAACTTAAGACAGATAACGCATTTGTATTGGCCATATGATTAGGTTGGTATTGAAAAATACCTCACCCCTCGGAAACTATCAAGTGCCAGTCGAGCAAAGTTGATACTTAGTACAAAATGGGAGACATTTTGTGAAAAATAGAATGAATTTAAACTCGAGATGGTGTGACCTGTGGAAAGTAGTTAGATAAACTGCGGATAAACAATTCAAGTAAGTAATGATGGTGCTTCTTATTATATGAAATTTGGTCGCTTGTGACATTTTATTCATATTTTCATAGTTCATTCGATGTTCTGTGGTCCTTCATAACTTGGTATACGCTTCAATGTCTAGTTTGCTGTTTGTTTATATGGCTGAAAACGGACGTTCACTCTGTGTTTAACTTGTTATTGGTCTAAGCAAAGATACATTAAAATTTACATAAATTCGTTTGAAATAAACTTGTTGCTGTATGAATTTGATTTTAAACAAAAAAGTGATGAGAATATTTTAAAATGCTAATTTTATATGCGCTTCGTAAAGATAACTTAATTTGGTTGACTGAAGCCTTAATGGTATGAATCATTGCTGAAACGATAGTTAGTGCATTCTCATAAACGGGATTAGACCGGAATTTAAATATTCTACGTTTCCCGACTCTCTACCAACCTACACAAATTGTCCTTATATAAAATATTGCATGCTATATATGAACGCAAAATTACTGTTTAGGGATGACGTCCAATTACTCATTTCTATTTTGTTACTTTCAATTATCAACTGATGAATTACAAAGCTACGGAAGCTTGGAAGGACCACTTCAGTAGTTTAGATACATCAACTCGTACACAGTCAAACCTCACTTAAATACCATCTCAATAATAAGACCACCTCAAACTCAAGACAACAATTTTCAAGTCCATTATCACTGTTTTGCTATTTATTCAACCTCAATAAGAAGACCAGTTTTCAAGGGTCCCAAAGGTGGTCTTATTATTGTGATTTAACTGTAATCTGCTGTTACATATTGGAGTGAACATACTTACGCGGCCCATGCAAGCTTCCGTATAATTCGAATTGTATTAGCAAAACGAGAATAAAAATACTGCCCCTATACTTACTTACCCAACCTATAATGGCATGGATCGCGGGTGGGGAAACAAAGGTGTTCTTGTGATTGGCCTTATTGCGACGTAAATACCATTATGAGAACCAACTTTGGAAAAGTAATTAAGTTGAAATGTTAGGCAGTTTTAAAGGAAGAAACAACGCTAAAATCAAGTTATATAGGAAAACGGAGGGAATTAAACAAGTAGGTACATATTTACTAAGAAAGTTTGTTTGATAAAGGTAGCATGTACGGAAAATTTACCGAAATTTGAATTAATTTTCTATAAGGAATGTTAAAATTGATGTGGATTTTAATATCTTCAATTAACTGCCTCGGTCGGAAATTCAAAGGTCGTCGGTGAGTTCGGATTGACCAACGCGTATTAGTGACTTTAAATTGTTCACATAAATATTGTATGAACATTGTGTTTTGCAAATATTTCGAAGTCATTATTTGTTTTCAAATACACACGTCGGATAATTTATGTTCATTTATGACATTAGATACACAAGCATTAAAACTCTGGTCTGAAATATAGTCGTGGTTTGTCGTGTGAAGTACTTATTTGCATAAATTACGATGTGTGAAGAGGTGAATAAAGTACACGTTGAACTGTTATATACCATATACGAGCTATGATCAGAGACAGTGCAACCTCTATAGAACGATCCTCTCTTTCGTAGCAACCTCTCTTCAACAACCGTTTCACTTATTCCTGTAGTATGAAGTTACTATCAATTTAACCTCTCTATAGCAACAACCTCCCTTCAACATTACAATAGTATAAATTTTCCTGTAGCATGAATTTAACTATCTAGAGCAAGAACCTCTCTTCAACAACAGTATTATTTGTTCCTGTAGCATGAAACTTACCTCTCTAGTGCAACAACCTCTCTTCAACAACAGTATTATTTGTTCCTGTAGCATGAATCTTACCTCTCTAGAGCAATAACCTCTCTTCAACAACAGTATTATTTTTCATGAACTATGAATTTAAATCTATAGAGCAACAAACTCTTCAACAACAGTATTTTTTTCATGAACTATAAATTTAAATCTATAGAACAACAACCTCTCTTCAACAACAGTATTTTTTTCATGAACTATGAATTTAAATCTATAGAACAACAACCTCTCTTCAACAACAGTATTTTTTTCATGAACTATGAATTTAAATCTATAGAACAACAACCTCTCTTCAACAACAGTATTTTTTTCATGAACTATGAATTTAAATCTATAGAACAACAACCTCTCTTCAACAACAGTATTTTTTTTCATGAACTACGAATTTAAATCTATAGAGCAACAACCTCTCTTCAACAACAGTATTTTTTTCATGAACTACGAATTTAAATCTATAGAACAACAACCTCTCTTCAACAACAGTATTTTTTCATGAACTATGAATTTAAATCTATAGAGCAACAACCTCTCTTCAACAACAGTATTTTTTTCATGAACTATGAATTTAAATCTATAGAACAACAACCTCTCTTCAACAACAGTATTTTTTTCATGAACTATGAATTTAAATCTATAGAACAACAACCTCTCTTCAACAACAGTATTTTTTTCATGAACTATGAATTTAAATCTATAGAACAACAACCTCTCTTCAACAACAGTATTTTTTTCATGAACTATGAATTTAAATCTATAGAACAACAACCTCTCTTCAACAACAGTATTATTTTTCATGAACTACGAATCTAAATCTATAGAGCAACAACCTCTCTTCAACAACAGTATTTTTTTCATGAACTACGAATTTAATCTATAGAACAACAACCTCTCTTCAACAACAGTATTTTTTCATGAACTATGAATTTAAATCTATAGAGCAACAACCTCTCTTCAACAACAGTATTTTTTTCATGAACTATGAATTTAAATCTATAGAACAACAACCTCTCTTCAACAACAGTATTTTTTTCATGAACTATGAATTTAAATCTATAGAACAACAACCTCTCTTCAACAACAGTATTTTTTCATGAACTATGAATTTAAATCTATAGAACAACAACCTCTCTTCAACAACAGTATTTTTTTCATGAACTATGAATTTAAATCTATAGAACAACAACCTCTCTTCAACAACAGTATTTTTTTCATGAACTATGAATTTAAATCTATAGAGCAACAACCTCTCTTCAACAACAGTATTTTTTAATGAACTATGAATTTAAATCTATAGAGCAACAACCTCTCTTCAACAACAGTATTTTTTTCATGAACTATGAATTTAAATCTATAGAACAACAACCTCTCTTCAACAACAGTATTTTTTTCATGAACTATGAATTTAAATCTATAGAACAACAACCTCTCTTCAACAACAGTATTTTTTCATGAACTATGAATTTAAATCTATAGAACAACAACCTCTCTTCAACAACAGTATTTTTTTCATGAACTATGAATTTAAATCTATAGAACAACAACCTCTCTTCAACAACAGTATTTTTTTCATGAACTATGAATTTAAATCTATAGAGCAACAACCTCTCTTCAACAACAGTATTTTTTAATGAACTATGAATTTAAATCTATAGAACAACCACCTCTCTTAAAGAACAGTATTATCTTTTCCTGTAGTATGAATTAACCTATTTAGAGCAACAACCTCTCGTCAACAACAGTATTATTTTTTCTTGTAGAATGAATTGACCTATTTAGAGCAACAATCTCTCTTCAACAACAGTATTGTTTTTCCTGTTGTATGAATTGACCTCTCTAAAGCAACAATCTCTCTTCAACAACGGTATTATTTGTTCCTGTTGTATGAATTTACCTCTCTAGAACAACAACCTCTCTTCAACACTAATATTTTTTTCCAGTAGTAACGACGTACTGTGAACTTAATCTCTCTCGAGCAAAAACCTCTCTTCAACAACAGTATTATGTTTTCATGTTAGTATGAATTCACCTCTCTAGAGCAAAAACCTCTCTTCAACAACAGTATTATGTTTTCATGTTAGTATGAATTCACCTCTCTCGAACAAAAACCTCTCTTCAACAACAGTATTATGTTTTCATGTTAGTATGAATTCACCTCTCTAGAGCAACAACCTCTCTTCAACAACATAAGTTTTACTTGTAGTGAGAATGTACTATCAATTTAACCTCTCTAGTGCAAGAACTTCTCAACAACAGTGTAATGTTGTCCTGTAGTAAGAATTTACAATCTTCTTTGCAGCGAAAGCCTATCAACTACAGCTACAAATCGGGCCTCTCAAATGATGTTGCACTTAAAAGATTGCACTGTACTTACTGATATATCCGAAATATAGCGTACAAGTTACAAGATCAAAATAAATACTCTTACACATAAGCTTGTTTGATTTGTTCATCTCGGTCCCCTAAATTAGACACCGGTTTGTTTGATGTACCATATTTCAGTTTTATTTTCACTCCACATTTGAGTGTTTAACTTTACTAAACGAACATCGCTTTATTGTTCGATTTCTGAAATCAATACATGAACACCTATTACTATCATTCCAATGTACCGTATCAAATAAATTGTGTCAATTAAATAATGTTGACTGAAATAGATTGAACTATTGAGGGCGTGTTAGGCAGAACAATGACTAGGTGAGAGCGAAACCGATTATTGGTAGAATTGTAATAATTGCAAAAAAAGATTCACATTGAAATCGTGTTATTCGGACACAATTTAGTGAATTAAATGTGAGTAGCCTAACTGAAGGTATTTAAAAGTGTCGTGTTCTTTCAATCGGCTCGTTAGGAAAATCGCCTTTCTAAGCTGTCAATCAACTGGTTGTGTAGACTCTTCGGGTTCCGGGCCAAGCCTATATTCATCTCGATGCTATGTGATATATTCATTTAGATGGCACGAATAGCATTAGCAGCCGTTGGAAGATTTATAATTTGCAGACGGACGGCCCCCACATCAATTGTTTATGTGTTTTTTCCTTCTCCTAAATAGCTCCTAAACAGGATGTTTTATGTGGTTATCATATATAGCAAACAGAACAAAAAAGCATCCAAGCCTAATGTCAGTAAACCCGTAAATGTTTGCGTGCGGACGGACGGATGCGTAACTAAATTATTTTTTAAGCCGGCTGTTAAGACCAAATTATTACGTGAGTACGATTATTTATCTTGAAAACACTCACTGGATCACAGGAGGGTGTCACGAGTTATCTCCCTTTATCCCTTCTGTAACTGATATGTAAATATTTAGTACAATATGTCTAGCACTGGATAACATTCAACCACTCTTCCCTCTCGATGGGAACGTTCCAGCATCACCAGGGGCAGAATTATTTTTTGTAAGAAGTGCAAAGGTTCCACCATCTCAAATCGAAGGGGTTGTGGCCCCTTCCTCCATCATTTGACCTTTACTGTACATACAGACGCAACTTTCACAAAAATGAAACTATGCGTTAAGTTTTCATATAGTTGTAGGATGAAAATGTTCTATAAATTATGAAAACGTCACTTCTACGCATTTTTAAATCACCTAGTACAAGACAAGGGTGTTAAGTATAAAACATTTAAGGTTTAAGTACATGTGAAAGGTTTGTGTATCTTTTAGATATATACAAATACCAACCTTGTCATTGGTTTCAATTTTGATTGAAATGCATTAAGTAGGTACTGCTTATCAGCAACCAAACTTATCAACAACAAATTTGTTTGTCTGTGCATGTGTACAGCAGCTATTGTGCAGGATCGCTTAATACCTCTGTTAACGGGCATGTTTGCTAAATAAGTTGAACGTTCTAAGTGCTTGTTGGGGAGAGATCGTTTACAATTCTAGAAAATCAATATAGAATGCTTTCGTTTTCAGGGGTGATATGACCCGAACATTTAGTGTTAGACAATTATATGGACCGGGGTTAAGTGCTATCATGGCATACCGCAATCCTCGCAGTTGTTCGCCGTCTAAGCAATTTATACACCACATTGTTATTAACTAATTACGCTTATATTCTATTTCACTTCTTGGAAAATAGCACTGATATGTGGTTGGTAACCCAGAAGTCCTGGGTTACCAACTGACCACCGTATACGAACTTCCATTTGGCACAATTTGTAAGCGTGACAATCCATAAGTCCCCATAGCTCCATATGCCATAAGCTTGGCACTCTTTTCTTTGCACAAGTGACGTTCGGTACGCTCGTATAACCACGGACATATGGTTTATATGTCCGTGGTATAACTGAAATACTGCTATGAGAAACAAGTAAACCCGAAACAAGCGGAATTATATGAAATCAATAAACGGTATATACAAAACGAAGATGTTAATTGACCGTACCATAACCTAACTTTAACCTCGCGAAAATCTTGGTCAAAAAGCGAACTCTTATATAATCGTTCGCATTGTAAAGGTAAGATTTGCGATAATCTTAAAGTACTCGTTGCGGGATTATTTGGATTTTAAACAAATCTAAGCAATTAAATCCATTGATTTATGTTGTGACTTTAATAATTAATTTTCTTTGAACGAAGTCTGTGGGAACTGTTTTTGTCATAAATACGTTACAGCAGCGTAGCTGAATGTATTCGTAGACATTTCTAAATACCCATGCACACACATTAAGAAATAGAGTACCGATTACTACAAAACAGTGATACCAGCACTGCGAACAGTAAAGGTGTTTGTGGCTAACGTTTCGTAACGTTTGCAATTTTGTTCCCCGTGTGCAGTTAATGTGAAACGAGGGATACAAAACAAAACAGTTTCGTAACGTTTGTGACTGTTAGCCGTAACTGAACACATGAGATTGTCACGAGTTCTCTCCCTTTATCTTTCTAAAGTATATAAAGGGAAATAACTCAAGAAGTGATAAAGGGCGATAACTCGCCACAAAAAATTATGTAATAATAGGACTGCCATTTGTTCTGTAGAAACTCTGTTATAGGTCTGGGGAGGTCTGATTATCCAGGTTAGATATGGAAGAAAAAATAAAACTGGTCCATGAACATATGATATGTACAATGATGTGGTCTTCATTTCGAGGTGGCCTTTAAAGCAGGTTTTATCAAGCATATAAGAAAGGTCGCCAACTTTTGACCCCATACTTTGGTGGTCGCATCGACGAGTTACATAATTATGATTAATGCCTCCTTGCTAAATCTTTTGGATGGCGATGCACTTTTTATGTGGCATTTTCTGTTCATTAATTTTTATGAAAACTGTGCAAAAATCTCTGCAAAAATCTCTTTTTTTCCTTCATTGATATATTAACACTGAGACGTATACAATAAAACCTTGATAATAATACCACCATTGAGACTCTTGAAAACTGAGGTGGTCTCAATATTGAGGTTGAATAAAGAGACAAACAGTGAAAATGGACTTGAAAAGTGTGGTCTTAATTTCCCTTCTATAGTATATATTATTAAGGGGATTAAGGGAGAGAACCCAAGAAGGGATAAAGGGAGAGAACTCGTCACTATAAATCCACAGTTTGGTCTGAAGAAACTCTGTCTTAGGTTTGGGGTGAAAATGTGTACTTGAATATTGTGTTCTTAATTTCGAGGTGGTCTTATTATTGAGGCGGTCGATAGGTTAAGTTTTACTGTACTTAACTTTGACATCTCTTTTTACATAATTACAGACTGTGTATTAAAAATTAACGCTTACATTTGCATTTACGTAAATTACTGGTGATTTTATCGCCGTTTCAAGCATTTTTACGATGTACACCAGACGTGAAGTTCTCACTTAAAGGACAGTTAATCAATTCTTGCTTCACGGGATGAATGATAAAGCATTGCTTTAAACCATCTGAATTATAAATGAAATGACCTAATATTTCCTTCGCTGAATGATATTCAGAATCTGGGTTATCTACTGCAAAAACTGTCCTAAAATCTTAATTAAATTGGTAATATACTTAACGCTATCAAAAAACTCAACTATTTCACTTAGCCTTCTTTTTGTCAAACGTGTTAAACGCGTTTTAATGTAACACATGTGTAAATCATTCATCAAAAAGAAATCAAACTATGGTCCTTGTATACATTTTTCATAATTGATTAAGTCTAGGATGTTATGTTTGAGAATTAAAATACAATTATTTCTTTATAATGGCACCGCGGTGTTGACTCGGACAATTTTTAGTTGCGTTTTTAATGACATGGAGTATATAGTAACAGTGACCTAACATCAACTTTGATTCTGCTGTAAAAGTTTCTGTTTGATAAATTGTCTTACAGTGGGAAATCCGTTGAAAATCCGTGTAATCAAATATATTCAGACTGAATACCGGTGTTCTTTATGCATTGTATTACCAACAAAATGTGAAAAAGGGATCAATTAAGGGGACAAGCAGGGTCATGAGCCGTTGCCAGATCGTTGCTTCAATGTATTCGTTTTCTGTGTTCTTGTTTTAGTTAGTGCGCGATCTTCGTCGGATCCGACTTTCTCCCAGTACTCTATGCCTGCTTCTTTAAATAATCTACGCTCCCCATTTTAATTAACAGTCACACTACGCTCCTGTGTGAATTTAAAAGGAACACGGTATTTAATAGGCTGAAAACACATTGTACGGGAAATATAGTAGAACATCTTGTTTAATTAAGCTCTTCATTCAGCGTGTTAACGATTTCTTTGCAGAACGGAAGTAGACATTTTATCGCCGATATACATTATTGACCAAACGTATTTCTCCCATCGCAAACTATGGATTAGTGACACTTAATGTTTTATATAATGTCAGCGAGTATGTAAATACACTTCTAGGAGCGCTATTAAACGTAACATTCATGTCAATTTAACCCAATTTTATCGACAAAATAATTTAAAAAATCGGGATAATTCTGTGATATTTAAGACAATAATTGTAATCAGTTTCTGTAATGGTGAAACAAATAACTAGTAAACAACTGTGGTATTAAGGAAATGTGAACTGATGGAATTGTACGTTTAGTTACAGGACAGAGACCATATTGTAAGAGTGCTTAACCTCGTCATAGATTAGGAAAGTATACACTGGATAAATTATATCTAATTGGTAGAATAACTAATATGTATTGAAGATGGATTAGGGAACATTAAACGGATTGAGAAGCAATTTGCTGGAATGAAGTTGATGAAGCTCGAACCTGCAAAACAATGACAAAACGCCACGAACGTTATCACTGAATTTCATCAACCATGATTGACAAATACGACTAAATGGCAGTTATCCCTCATTGATTTCATGAGTTTCTGGATTAAGAAAAGTTTCGTGTTCGTTTTATCTTTAGTTTAACTTGAATTCAAAATGGGTTCAAATAAGGGAGGAAGCAGAGTAATGGTCCGACCACAGATCGTGGCCCCAGTGTTGCCGTTCACTCGGTACGGGGAGTTAAACCAGTTTCCAGGTATAATTTTGGTTTATATTTCCATGTGTTTAATATTAATCCCTAAGGTTATACTTTTTCACCGAATCAATACGTATACTTATGTTTTGACAAGCTTTGTTGTTGCAAACGTGTTTTTGAATGATTGCACTGATGTATGGCCTCTATAGTACATGGCCGTACTGATCTTTGACCTCATTGGTACATGGCTGTATTGACGTATGACCTCTTTGGTACATGGCTGTATTGACGTATGACCACTTTGGTACATGGCTGTACTGATCTTTGACCTCTTTGGTACATGGCTGTATTGATGTATGACCTCTTTGGTACATGGCTGTATTGACGTATGACCTCTTTGGTACATGGCCGTACTGATCTTTGACCTCTTTGGTACATGGCTGTATTGACGTATGACCTCTTTGGTACATGGCCGTACTGATCTTTGACCTCTTTGGTACATGGCTGTATTGATCTTTGACCTCTTTGGTACATAGCCGTACTGATCTTTGACCTCTTTGGTACATGGCTGTATTGACGTATGACCTCTTTGGTACATGGCCGTACTGATCTTTGACCTCTTTGGTACATGGCCGTACTGATCTTTGACCTCTTTGGTACATGGCTGTATTGATGTATGACCTCTTTGGTACATGGCTGTATTGACGTATGACCACTTTGGTACATGGCTGTATTGATGTTTGACCTCTTTGGTACATGGCTGTATTGATGTTTGACCTCTTTGGTACACGGCTGTTTTGACGTATGACCACTTTGGTACATGGCTGTATTGACGTATGACCTCTTTGGTACATGGCTGTATTGATGTTTGACCTCTTTGGTACATGGCTGTATTGACATATGACCACTTTGGTACATGGCTGTATTGAAGTATGACCTCTTTGGTACATGGCTGTATTGACATATGACCACTTTGGTACATGGCTGTATTGAAGTATGACCTCTTTGGTACATGGCTGTATTGATGTTTGACCTCTTTGGTACTTGACCTCATTGATGTGTGACCTTTGGTGCATAACTGTACGGCGGATGTATAACCTTGATACTTGACCTTATTGAGGTATGACCTCAGGTCACGTTAGCTTCTGTATGTCTATTATTGTGGCGTATCATAGACCTTGTAAGGATATGACCTTTGAACTTTGTGTGAACATACACGTAGATGTAAGTCTGTTTTAGGTGAAAGTCTATGGTTGATTGAGTTTGGTTTCGATTATTTAAAGATGTACTTGAATGTAATGGCGTATGACCAAATCGATATGCAGATATGAAGACGTATGACCATGTTATAACAAGTGTATTGATCGTTAGAGATTTACGACGTATTATATCGAATGGGTTTAGTTAGGTTGATTTAAAAAAGCGTGTGGTCAAACTCACATAATGTGAAAGTTATTGTTCACATTTAGAGGGTTCATTGCAATACTATCGTAACTTCTATATAAATACATAGGGATTAAGATACTCTAGTGTTGAACCCTCGGATTTTGTTCTTCATGGGGAAAAGGGCTGTTTAATTATTGAATGACTGGTTGCTCTTATATCATATTAATGTCAAAAGGAGCGCAATACTCTTGATTCAGAGATCGTGGGTTTGAATCCCAAAAAATCGTAATCCAAAACATTGATTTAGACGCGAGAGCGGATCAGCAACCCAGAAACCAGTCATCGTTGAGTGATTTATTTAAGTAGTAACGACTCGTTTCAGTAAATAAGTTTCACTAATAATGTGTTAACCGTTGTAATAGAAACGAAGTTTACATTGTACATTCAGTCGATTAAATTTAATTGATAAATAAATGAATAAGACTTATGCAAATATAAAATTCAAATTAATAAAGAAAATCTCATTCATTTCCCACAGCTGGACGCGGTGGTGTACGGGTATTTAACAATAAAATGTATCTTTCTTTACTTTCGCTTTTCATTACATAAAGCAGGTTGTTACATACTAGAATTAAATACAAATGTGACGCACAGAGTGATTACATTCATCCATTATTTCATGCACTTGTGTGGAAAAAATCAATTTTTTACAAAACACAAAAAAACTTCCTTTAGTTATTTGTAGGTACAGTATAGTTACACAATGCGATATAAAATACTGTCTGAGCCATGTGACCAATAATGAGATGGTGTTAAGTATATATTCGTAATATTCCAAAATTATTCATTCTAATCGGCTTTATTTTTTCTGGTTAATCCTATAAAAGATTAAACCATGTGACCTCTAAATGTGTTTAATGTAACAAATATTCAACAATGGGTTTGTATTCACTGGTATAAATGACCAGGTTATTTTTGGACCATATATTTGAATATATACTTTTACAGTTAAATCTCTTATCCCCTCCCCCCCCCCTCGAAGGGAGGCAAATCATGTCCGCACTTCATCTCCTAAACTGCATACTAAACTTGGATGAAACTATTATGAAGCCTAGTTGTGCATCCAAGTTTATCGAACGTTCAGATTGCAACTCGCATTCTTACGTATTTTGCATCAAGATAGTTTTATAATCTATAATCTTTTCATAGATTTCATTTCCGTACTATTAGTTGACATAAAACTGAATTTGTATGAAAATGGCTATTGTTAATGCCCGCCATCGGTGAAAATAAAACACCCAGTCGTTTGAGTAAGAATGTGTACACAAAGTACGCATGAACATACAAATCATGACAATTACTATGAGACGCGATTTAATATTTTAACAAACTTTGACAATATTTATAAACACAATCTCCGACTGAAGATATTTTTGTCAGTCTGAACAACTTACTTTTCCAAGAGAATCTATCATACATTCATAACAATACATTTTATAATGCATATTTAATTAATATGATTGTCAAATAATCATGGATATTGCGTCAACCACTTAGAATCCATAATTTATTTTTCGAAAAACGCATTGGGGGAATTTAAAAAAATCAAATTTAATTGGCATACATCTCACAAATATTACATTATGCATGGACATTCACTTACGAGGGATTCAATAGACATTTTTTACACAAGTTGAACAATAAAATGGTGTCTCAATCAATTGGCAGATTCTGTGGATAAAAGACTATTGAAGTTCTCCAGATTTATATAAATAATGAACAAGTTAAACAACATGCACGTGTCATTCTTCATATGCATATGATACCATGCATTGTGGCTTTTGAGTATTTGTATGCACGAGAAATACAGGATGAAGTTTTTACAAATAATTGATTATGATATTTTTAACAGAACATAAGTTTATTTGAAAGACGTGTACATTGTACATAGTCATGTTCATCACAAAATATACAATACAATAAATCACGTGACATAGTATTAACAATTTGAGTTGGAGAAGGAAGAAAAATACAACTTGTTGAAAAAAAAATAAAATATATAAAAAAAACATGTAATAAGTGTTACTCATGTATATTTACATAGAGTGTGGAAAGATAAACAAAACAACAGGAATCATAAAAGAACGAGTACAAGCTTGTTCACTATTTATACAGATAGTGTAAGGTGTTTCACTTTGAAATCGAATACTTGGTGTATTTAGTCTAGTTTAATAAATTGGTCTGCTGAGTTCATCAATTTTAAAAGAACAAGACAGATATAGTACATTAATCATAACATGACGGAGCCTGCAATGCTCCGTTGTTAGAACACATGTCCTGTAAACATGTAAGGAACACAAAGTCAAACGTATGTAAGTAAATTTGCTGTTTCATTTATAGCAATAATTAAAATAATATTATAATAATAATAATTAGGTTTGAGCTCTTGAACCAAAAAAACATTTTTGTAAGTTTAACAATCGCCAATGGAAATAGCTGAGCACTGTGTTGTATTTATGTAAGTTTTCGTTTAGTTTATTAACGGAAGTAAGGCAATCTGCCTATCACACCACATATTTACAAATAAACATGAAACATAAATACAATTCATATACATATGAACACATATCCAAAAGAAACATATACATGATCAATGACGGTACATACTAGATTGAGAGAAGGTTCTAATTAACATAGAAAACTTCATTTCTTTTTTCAAATGCTTTAAAAATAAATATGGACAATTTATTAAGTATGTTTTTATTTTCGATAGACAGAAGTTCAATAAATTTTATCATGTTAGGATTGTTCCAATAATATTTTTTGATGTACAATTTCCTAATATCGATAGACATAGGACATTCTAATAAAAAATGTATGTGTTTTGCATGTTTGAGAAAAGTGCGTGAAAAGTAGTCAGTTTTTCTGTTAGACTTCTAATGTTTTATAAAGAAATATGTTGTTCAGTTATGTTTTTTATAATGTTTACCTCATTTAAACATGTGAAATGTTTTTTTTCGAAATGACTGTGTGTTTTTTAGAATAAGTAGCTAGGTTTCGTAAACCAAGGTTGACGCTTAACAAAAATTAAAAAAACAGTAAAGACTAACTTCAATACTCACCGAACTTAAGATATGGTTAATAGCATACGGTGCGAATTCTACATTAATAATATACACGATTGCGGCTAAATTCGTATCTTTTTTTGAAAACTATTTGTATTATAAACTACATGAATTAATTAAACAACATAGGAATTATCACCAAACCTTTCGATATACAAAACCATTCATTTATAATCTGATTAGATTAATTCAACAAAGTATGTTTATTTTCTTATCTTAAAGTTTTGGCAACTGGTACAGTTCGACCTTATTTCTCACAAACCAGAAAGCACTGGTTTTTGCTAACCATAGTCATGTATTAAAGTACATCAAAATCAAAAGTATATAATCAAAAGGTTCAAAATCTCGACTCCAAATATTCCATTGAATAATTAAGAAAATCATTGTTATTAGCCCAAATCAGGAAGCAACTGAAATCCGCTTCGAGATCAAATATACAGTAGAACCTCACATAAGGACCACCTCAATAATAAGACCACCTCAAAATTAAGAACACAATCTCCAATTCCATTTTTGTAATTCAACCTCAGTATTAAGACCACCTCGATAAGAAGACCAGTATTAAGGGTCACACAGGTGGTCGAATTATTGAGGTTTCACTGTATATAATAATAACACATTTGGTCACTTGTTGGTCTTATTTTGCATATATTGAACGTATCTTATCGATGATGCAAGATTAATGTAGAATAGTGCTTATTTCATTCACATTCTTGATTATTGTAATATAGTATGGGGCAATGTTGTATCAATAACGTACACATAGTTTAAGAAGGGCTGACAAGATTGTATGTAGAGCTATACTTAACTGACCAATAAGATCGTCTACATTAGAACTTTTCACAAATCTAAAATGGCTAACTTTAGTTATTGGTTAAGTACCACAAGATAGTGAAAGCTTACAAATGATCGATATGGTATTTTTGTATGTGGCTGAAATTCGGTTTTGTTTTCTTCAAAATTTGAATATTTTACGCTCATTATGAAAATTCTATTTTGCGTACACGTCATAGAAGAAATGATCTTCAGGATTCGTTCTCTTCCGTTTTAACATTAACGCTGAGACTTATATACTTGCTCATATCAAGCAAGATTGTACGTTCTAACTGTTCAGAAGTTATTCCAAAATATACTCAGTACATTTAAAAACGCAAATGCAAGATTTCTCTAATTTCATGAACTTACCAAGGTATGCAAGATAAGAACTTAGTATGATAATATTTCATATTACGCAATTATGAACGCTAAATATTCTTTCAATCAACGGGTAATTTCATATAAAAAATGAGTTTAAAACACGCTAAAATGACATTTAAAAGACATATCACTGGTACAAAAGTGTGCGTTGTTAAATGTACTGAGTATATATATTCTACATTTTACAGTCGACTGGACGGAATACATGTCTATAATATAAATATCATTTCCTATGCTTCTTCATTTATTATTTATACATATGTATTGATATTAACATTGCATTGATATTTATGATTTATAAGCCTTGTTGTTATTGTTTTAATACGTGAGAGCGACTGTTCAATAAGTGAATGAGAAATGGTAGTTAACTACGGTGGCATAGAGGTGACATGTGTGAAATT
Source organism: Mactromeris polynyma (assembly GCA_032209605.1). Classification (NCBI taxonomy): domain Eukaryota; kingdom Metazoa; phylum Mollusca; class Bivalvia; order Venerida; family Mactridae; genus Mactromeris; species Mactromeris polynyma. The sequence continues at coordinate 11,140,793 of JASFXZ010000012.1, forward strand.
ATTTTTAACTCGTTCCTACGACTTACTAACTCGTTCCCACGACATACTATCTCATGGCCACGACTTACTAACTTATTCCCACGACATACTAAAAATAATTTCGTTCATGTCACCTCTATGCAATCGTAGTTAACTCATTGAAATTATCGAAAGAAATTTGTTGGCGCGAATGATACATGTACGTGAATTTCGAAATATTCAAATATTGCATATTTCTCCATAGCAGCCCTCTCTTGAAGCAACAACCTCTCTTCAACAAGACTATCACTTATTTACTGTAGTATTTACTACAAAGTTACCCTCTCAAGATAAACAACTTCTCAACAACAGCCAATATTTTCCTCTCCGAAAGGAACATTACGGTCTGGAGAGAATGCTGCTTCATGCTATCGTTATTATTTTTGTTGTTGCACGAAGACCTTACCGAAAATAAGGAAAAGCAAGTTAACTGGTGGGCTAACATCTTGAACTAGTTGTAGACTGTCTAGAGGCAATCAATATTAATAAGGGACACTCAAGTGAACCATACTCCGAATTCCGATGGCATGGGTTTGAATCCCTCCATGGTTGAGTTTCTTACCGCGGTCTTCAATATCTCTGGTATAGGCGCAGAAGCTGTTTGGAAACTCAAAGTCGAGAGTAATTTGTTGTTATCTTTAGGAATATCGAATTGAAATCAAATAAGTTTATAGAGCGACCAATATTAATTAGATCGATTTGATTAAGACAGCAAGCCATATCGATTTTGCGAGATTTATACAGTCACGCAGTCTAGTAACTTGTTTTCGTTATTTTTTCAGAAATGGCGGTTCAAACTTGGACCTTATGGCAGCGTATGCCGCCCAGATATCAACTCACGACTCGTTGCTTTGACGACGACGATGATGAGATGATGGTCGTTGGAAACTCCGGCAGCGCTACGGACAGACCACCTAACCAATCTTTCCACAATCCACCACGACCATTATCAAGTGGGCGAAAGTCGAATCAAATCAGTGCTCGTTCTCACAATGCATCGTTCCGCGAAAATTTCATGCTGTCGAACAATGACCCAGATATTACACAGCAGGAATTGTCACAAGATTTGAAGAAGAAAACGTCCAAAAGTTTCTCCTTTCCAAAGAGAAACTCGGATTACGTGAATACATACCAAATGCAACGCCGAGTAAATTCTGCACGCAGACGCTTGGCGGAAACACCGCCTACACCAAATTTTGCGCAAGCGCAGTCAGATGGAAATATTTCACCACGCGCTCACACTGCACCTGTGTTTCCGGTTACCAATCCAGAAACTCACAAAGACAGACCGGTGAAACTTTGTGAGCCACCTAGTGTAGATCAAAAGATAACTAAGATAAACTTGAAATCAAAATCGATCGCTGAACCGAGTAAGGTTGATATATTTCACTTCGATGACTCAAAATCTGTTTCTAGTTCGTCGAGTTACGGATATAAAAAGCGCGAAAAGGAAAATAAACCTAAGAAGTATGTAGTTCAAGACACAAGTAGAGCAACTGTATATATTGATAATGGTAAAGTGATGTACTTTGGAAAGTCGCGTCACGATCTGACCCAACTGTTGAAGACACAATCACTTCGCGCGGACAGAAACAGCTGCTTCCTGGCGGAGATACGGCGGGACTACTTAAAACATCCGAAATATGATAGAGGGCGAAGTTCATTGAGCAGGAGGACAGAGACGGACCCAAGACGTATTGCTAATGAACGAGTTGATTACAACCGTAGGGTAGAACATATTCTAAATTATTACGATGAAAACGGAGAAGTCATACAGGGTCCACAATCACGTCCAACTTCCGGATATCGGTCAAAATCCCCCAAAGGGTCTCGCGTGAAGGGTTTGTCGTTGACCCCAACTGCTCCCTCTCGTCCACCATCGCGCGCGGCATCCCCAAGCTTAGACGTCACAATAGATGGACACAATGATTTTATAAGACTAAATAAACAGTTAAAACTTCACGAGCGTCAGTTTTACCTACGCACTCCCGGTATGCAACATGGTTCTACACTGGCTGAGTTGGAAAGATGCCGTTGTAGCATGTGCCGAATGGAGCTGCAACTTGCCTTAGTGACAGGTGTCGCCCATGTTGGAAATCCAAAAGGGAATGATGGGAACGTTGCCATGACGTCACAAGGAAGTAAGGAACATTCAGAGTGTAAACATTATACAAATGATAAGCCTGGTACAGCAACAAAAAATAAAAGTTTTTCAAATATGAGAAATAGCGCCAACAAAGTTTCTTTCCTTAACCCAGAAGTTGATCTAGTTGCACAAGCACAAGAACCGGGAAAATATACGATAAGTTGTACCCTACCGGATGTTGATCAAACGACGAGCGAATCAGGTTTTGAAAGTGCGCGGACTCACGATGTCGTCTCAACTTGTCCAGAAGACATAGATGAACAATGAAGAGTATAAACATGTATTTATTTATCAAACTCGTCGGAATCTCATTTAAGTTGATTTGTATAAATTAAATGTTCAATTATAGAGCTATATACATAGTTTATAAAATATAAACTTTAACAATGCAAAACATCATGCGCATACCTACCTGTGTAGCTCATAGCGAATGATTACAATATTTATTAAATTATGTTTGACTCGAAAAATGAATAAAGTAGATATAAACGTGCGATGAACACTGAATCAGAAGATTTTACAATGAAATACACTGTACCCACAAACTACACTTACATTTTCCGTGGTGATACTATAAATTATACTTCAGATGATAGTTATTATCATGAACTGTTGTTTTTTTACAAAAAAGGAAGGTAAATGTTCTTCATACACACCCACGCACACACGCACCACGCACCCACGCACGCACACACACACACACACACCCATACACCCACACACCCACAGGCATGCAAACATCAGCCAAGGAGGATATCAATATATGAGCGCTGATGTGGGATTTACAACCTCTTCCGTAAGTGACGTCATTTTAAGAAAACACAACATGTGATGTCACTTTGTGCAAGCAGGAAACACAATTGCCTGCATATGGTCACTTCTTTTTCATATTGCCATGTGGGCAAATATTGCTTACTATCAGTAAATGGTAAGGTCGCATGAGACGTTTTCTAGAAATGACGTCACTTAAAGAAGAGGATAGAAATCGTACAGCTCTGTGTGAAAACTAGTCACAGCCTTAACCCAAATGGGTCCGTAACTCTAGGAATATTAAACATGAACACGTATCACAACACTCACACCTTCATGGAATATGTTTTCCGATAGCAGACGTCCTCAGTGTTTTTAAGTGTGGCTAATCACCGCTTCGATTGTACAGGCCCTCATGCAAGTCCATCTCAGTCGTTACACGCACCAACACACAAACGCGGATAGATGCACGCAGTACATTAGGGTCCTGTTTGGTATAATAATCGTTTTGTGTTAATGCTGTATGGTGTTGAATATGGAACTAGGAAATGGATTAGTTGCGAACTGTACCTACAATGTAGACTAGAAGATGTACGTACACGTCAGTCTTAAAAGACGTACATACAACTGCGTATGTATTGATATTACAATTCATATCAAGGATTGGCCACTTACAGAGTGTACGACTATCAAACTGGCCAATCTCCTACGCAATGATCTCTCCTTAGGGGAGATCACTGCGTATGAGATTGCTTTCAAAACATATAATAGACATGCAGAAGTACGTTCTTCTCTCCGATTCATTCGTGCGACTATCTTGTAGGCCTACATAAGTTGTATCTTTTCTAAACTTTTCAGATGTTCTATAATTTCTCATATAATTATGTTCCAATAAGTGCTCATTTCTTCACTGTTATTTATTTAAGGCAATATGTATGATACGATATTCTCATCACTATTCGGCGTGACATTAATATTGGACAAATAATAATAATTGGAATCAACGGAAATTTCTAAATTTACGATGTTTGTTTTATTGGGTCAAACATCGAACTCCGATATAAATAGTGTATGGTCTAACTAATAAATTATATATAGTAACCTGTATAATTAATAATGTACTGTAGAAGGGATAAAGGGAGAGAACTCGCAACACACTATTGTGGTCAGAACAGCACGTACCCATTTGGAGATGCACACTTTGGCTGTTGTTAAGAGGTTGTTGCTGACGAGAGGTTCAGTTGGTAGCAAAGTTTTACTGGGAGAAATTTGATAATGTTGTTGAAGGAAGGTTGTAGCTCAAAACAGGAACACCTCTCTAGATAGATTGCTCTGTATTGGTTACATATGTACGAGTATGATACAAAAAGAGCACGTTTACAACTGTTCGGACACCCCAACCGGGTACACATATATTCAAGCAGATGTACTTGAATTAAAAAATTGTGAACACAATTGAATCTGACACTTATGTCAATGGCGACAAAGCATGCAAGATCATTTGACGAATTCCTTGTAATTAATACCAACATCGTCATGATTTCCTTGCTATTTGACATGTATTAGGATGTGAAGATAGTTTTCCCATGTTCTCGGAATGACAAAATTCCATGCCAGATACATAGCGACGCAGAGAAGAAATCTCGTCATTCCTGACCATGGATCAGTCACTCCCGCCTGGACACTCCGACAAAAGACAATGCACCTATCTTAAACACATTGGGACTTTCGGATGCAAAATTCGACTGTTGCGAAGTGATTGGTGCTCCAGTGATGTTAAATTTGTAGTAACTAAAGGGACCTTGATACTTTTGCAGAGGAGAGGGCCGCTTTCATTATCGATCTACCTGCTGTAAAAGTTACCACCAATTTAATCTCTCAAGATAAACCACATCTCAACAACAGCCGAAATTTTCAAATAGATCAAAGTCGTAATCAACGTATCAGAAAAGTGATGGTCAGAATGGCAAATATATTCGTAATTCACTGCACACGTTAACAGACATTCTAAACTTAAAAGCAACTGATGAACGGTCTCTAAGTTTGGTTCAGTATACATTTTGAAGAGAATTATACACATTCTTGAACTATTCCCAGCGGAATCATCTTTAAGCAAGTAGTAGCGAGAGTTCATGCCAATACATCACTACGTTCCATTCAAATCCTTCTACAGTAAGTACAAATACTTTTTTCCGGGACAAGTATTAAATCAGAAAGGAGTTTATAAAACACTGGTTAAAAAGGACTGAATTTGTTGAGGCCCAGGCAGTGATACAAACAGTTAAATCTCACTTAAATACCACCTCAATAATAAGACCCCCGCAATATAAAGACCGTTTTTCAAGGGTCCCAAGTGTGGTCTTATTATTGAAGTTTTACTGAACAGGTTATTTTGACATGATTGTTGAAATCTATAAAGAGAAATTGAATTCTGTGAAACTATTTTACTACGGGTTTTTGTTACAATTCTTCCATTTTTATATCGTAATGAAGCCAAAAGGTCCGAACAAGGTGCTTGAAACAAACTATTTTAATGTCCTATATGGCCTATTGTCTATTATATTCTTATTATAGTAAATAGACCAAATAGAACATTAAAATAGTTGGTTTCAAGCACCTTTGATCCCGAAGGACACGGGCGACCGCCGTGCACAAATTTTACTGGTTCCGAGCACAGCTCTTATCAAATTACATGTCCTTCTAAACGCAAAGGGAAGTAACTGCTGCGAGGAGTTTGAAACATGTGTGTGTGGTGTAGTGGTCTCCCTTATAGTCACAGACATGTATTTGATACTGGAAAGTAATGTATATTCTAAAGGCTACCAAGTGAAGGATTAGAGAAGTAACAATTTGTTACAGAAAAAGATCTCCCGGTCATCTCCCGAGGTGCTCCAGAATGCCATACTAGGGGTAGCAGGTTCACACCCTGGGTGAACAGTATGCTCTCTGTGACTATATGGTTGATAATAATACAAAAGCTTAGGCTCCATATGGGAAGTTGTCAGTTTCTTGGCAAGGTCTAAAAAATAAGTTTGTTTCAAGTTTCATGCCAAAAAAATAGGGTAGGTTGGTCGGAATATTTTTTTGTAGATTTCTTTTAAATTTTCAAATGAAGCAAATTAAATATAGATTTAAATGAATACATGTTAAAAGACAAATCCACTTTCCCTTTTAACATGGATTATGTCTAATCAAGGTGAATGTAATGCTCTATAGCTGGAATAGTCGTAAAGCATCTGATAACTGGGCAGAAATATGACCAAAAAGAAGAAATTTGACCCCAAAAAAATGTTAACACAAGAAAAAATGTTCTAGGGTCGGGGCAAAAAATAGGGTAGGTCGGGAAACCTGAAACAAACATGTTTTGTTAGTACTGGTTGGTAACCAAGGAATACTGGTTAGATCACAGGACTGTCATACATAACTTAACTATCAACTACGAACAGGCTTAAAACTAGCACATATTAGAAATGGTTTGATAAGAAAACAACAACATGATAAAGGTGCATAGAAGTTTTACTTCCTAAAATGGAAAACACATTAGCTACCTAGAAAATAAAATGAAAATAACAATTACAAAGCTTAATTGCATTAGTATATAATTTTAGGACAATTTTTAGGTCTGTTTATAGTTTGTTATATTCATATCAAAATATATTTTCTAGATACACATATATACGAGTATTTCAATCCAATTAAGAAAAGATTAAGATTATAGAAATCATTGAGTTATACTGTGTAATGTTATTTGGATTGTAATATATTCATACAGTTACTCTTGCATTAATTATTATGCTCTAAAGCCAGTGCACATTTGTAGCGTTCTAAATATACACATAAAATTGAAATACTGCAACAAAAATTGGAAATATTTCCCTAGTTACTAGTTTCAGTGTGTATGGAATTTCAACGTAATAAATCAAAATATAGACATTAAAAAAGTGTGTAAACTGAAAGAAAAAATAAATTTAAAAGGCCATTATATAAGGAAAGCAGTTATTGCAAAAAAAATTGCATCTACCATTCAAAAGTAAAGCATACTTAGAATTAAGCAACAAAAACTGTAGAAAAATGACATCATTCAATCGCAGACACAAACATGCACATACATCCATATGACACAACACATATATTTAAATTCTAGTACAAGATTAACAACAATTTTATATTGAAGAAATATTATTACATTTCATGGCATTCATTAAGTTATCAAGTTCATATAGTAATTAATATTGGCACAATCGTAATTGTTAGTAATTATATATGTAGTGTACGCATAATTCTAGACATTATTTGAAAGGGTTAAATAAATATTAATGCTTAAACTCAGTTGAAATTCTCAAACACTGGCCTGAGTTTTGCAGTGAATAAACGACAAAAGCAACAATATCGAACCATTTTAAGCTTTATTCAGATTTGCAGTTAAAGCATTGATTTCAAAATTCTGAACCATTATGTACATTTAACTTAAAAACAAAGAAAAGTAAATGCTATAACAGGGTATAAGCTTAAAGAAGATAAATATAATACTATAAAACAGAAAAAAGATACTCGAGTTACCATGGATACGTAGTTGAAGTCATTATCAACATCAATCAGGGGTCTCATGCATAAACATAATAAGACTGAAACTCAGATTTAGACTTTTTTTTGGTGCAAATTTTAAGTCAAAGTCTGAATTTGGTCTTAAATTTATGAGAACAAGGCCCTAGAGACTGAGGTTCAGAAATATCAAGAAAAAGACATCTCCTGTAAAATGGATTTCAGAACATTTTAAGAAAAATCAAGCAAGAAGTAGGAATAGATATCAGGCAATGACAAAATAGAAATAATGCATAAGATAATCATAATAAGTGTACAATTTATTTAAAAAGTAAATTAATGCATAGCAAAGCTTTGTTCTGTATTGCATACAATTAATATCAATTGATGTTACATCACTACATTTGGTTTGTTCATAAATTGTTAAACATTATCATTCTTGATATATACATGTTCTATGATTCAGTAGTTAGAGGAATCCTTTACTTAGCAACCATTAATGCCAAATATTCATAAAAATGCCACATAAGGTCGAACACCGCACCAAAATTGTTTGATAGTTCATGTACATACATTTATACCACAAACAAAAGGCCAGCATGTCTGTGCAGAACTATTGTATCAAGTCATGCTCTAAATGTTGTGCTTTACCACACTCTCATACAGTATACCGAGGGTTCAGTGCAAGACTATACTAACTCCTATGAGTTAGTATAGTCTTGCGCTGAACCCTCGAATTATTATGAACTTGTTTTAACCAATATTGTGGGAATATTGCCGTAGTAAGTATCCAACGTAGAGTAAATTCTGCATCAAATATCAAGGTGCAAAAATATTTCAATGTTATTTCCCATCAAGTAGCTTCAAGACAATGTTGCAGACAAAAAGGAAGTTATTTGTGACAGTTACATTCATGCAGAGGACAGTATAACCAGATTAAGGGGATTATGATATATGGTTATTAAGAAGAGTCTTTTTAACATAATTCAAAGAAATCTCTGCAGCACTTTTATTTTATATATTTATATTTTGTCTGTGCTTTGGTTCAATATTTTTATGTTTTCAAGTGTTTCGATCTACTTTTAATTATACAGCCCTGTATTGCTCCCAATGCAGCTAATTTACGGTTTATATTTAAACTCCTGTCTCATTTTTATTTGATTTCGTACTCAAAGGATCTGTATAAGGGAGAGCCTGTTTTGGGACATGGCCCCTTCCTGCGCTTCCCGTTCACACATATACTCAAAGCTTGAAGAAGAAATGCAGACCATAAGAATATTAAAAATAATAAAACACATACTATCAAATTATATTGAGGCAAGAATGTATTGTCACAAGATTTCAATATTACCTTGGATATACTTTATATAAATTTTATAAAAGCATTAGTAAACTGCTAAAAGATTTATAGCCAAAAGTTTGTATACAAAACACATATCAATCAAGGAAAACTAAGCAATGTTCCGAATAAAAACCATATAAACAACAACAAAAATTGCTTCCTCAACAGAGTTGAAATAATTAAAAAAGTCATCTACGTAGCAAACTTAATATGAACATCATCTTAATCAATTTTCACTATTTGCTTACAACAATAAGCGCAAAATCGTGGAAAAACATGTTCAGTAAGTAGCCAATCTTTGAGTGTAATCAATAAACCAGAATAAATTTATTCGAGGGTTCAGTGCAAGACTATCGTTATTCCCATATAAATACAATGGAGTTATGATAGTCTTGCGTTGAACCCTCAGGGATGGTGACAACAGATAGTGGGATCAGTTAATTTATCTGAAAAAGGATTTCATTTTCCCTCAAGGTGAAACAAATCAGGATGTTAAACAAGCCGACTATACCTTTGATTACATAATTCATATCTATTTGATAACCTACGATACATAATTCATTGTGCAGACTGCTATAACAAGTGACTGGATATATAGAAAACATACAGTTCAACAATGATATGGCATTAACATACATTATTACAGTACTAATATTATAATCATCGTAACTCCTATTTAAGTAATACACATATTTTATATGAAATTATTACACATTTGAAAGAAATTGATTGCGGAAATATTATTACAATTCATCGACTATTTACGTTCACAAAGTTGATAAACTTTCATGAATAGAACAAGATAAAATAGTATAGTATCCTATTGCATCTATATCATGTTGCACTTTCAATCAATATACAGGTTCATGTATTATTCAGTATATAAAACAACAACATATGGAATTAACAACAATAACAACAATTTATATTTGGGGGTCAGTAACACGCAATAACAACTACCTGGTAAATCATGGGGAATATATATCATTGTACTGAACACCTTATAGATACCTGATTTTTCCGCTAGGGGTCCTTGGACCCTTGTATTTGATAAATATATGATATTTGCGAATGAGTCCATGTCTCGAGCATTCTTGTTTACGTGTTACTATAAAGATGTGTGACTTAGTGCATTATATTTTGTTAACACATTGCAATAAAAGAAGCCAGTCAGAGGAAGTGATAGCTATAGACTCTTACTAAAGCAAATTTAAAACTATTAAGATGTTTAAAGTTCATCAAGACTACTGCTAAGGCCAAACCTCATCAAGTCAGCACATAGTAAATCAAAAGCAATTGTAATTTAGTCGTTGAATTTGTTTGCAGAATTTGTGTGAGTGCATAATTTTACCATATAGAATATACAGTGCAACATCTCCAAAACTGCTCTCTCGTCAGCAGCAACCTCTCTCCAATAACATGTTCCAACAATCGATACAACGGTCAAAATTTGCATCTTCTGTAGAGTTTTCACAGTACATCAGAGTCTCACATTTCTCAAACACTAATTTCAATGACAATCCATTATACAAGGAGTAAGAACTAGCATCGCAAGCTCCAAATTTGGTTTATAGGACACAAAAAATCCACAAAAAATAACAATCCTGTATAGCACAATACTAAAACATGTTTTAACTACTGTTTATCAAATTGAAATAAATTAATAGCGTCATATCATTAGCATAGATGATTAAGTGTATTTTCTAGACATATAAATGCACAATTCACATATCACAAAGGTAGCTAACGGTAAAATTGACTGATCTTCTTGGCCCAGCGCTTTTTGTTGACCTTTTAACCTTGACCTATATTCTACTTTGCTGTTGATCTTTAGCTTCTGAAACAACAGCACAAAATGCATTGACGACGTAATCAATGTTTCCTGGAGTAAGACCACACATGTTGATTCTTCCAGACTTCATTATATAGATGTGGTATTTTTTCAATAACTGCTCACTTTGTTGCTCTGAAATATATGACAAATATATTTTCGGTTATATTGGCAGTTTAACACCATTTCTCAAAAGTATTTCCGGTAAAGGTTGGTTGATCTAACCAGTTCTAACCTCATGTTTTCCAGCAGTATATACCAAAAAAAACTAGGAGAAAAATAGGAATGAAAGTCACAGAAAACTAGGAAAAAATTGGAAAAAATAGGAAGTCAATGATAAGGAGTAGGAATTATTGAAAGGAACTATTACTATGTTACCTTTGCAGCTAATTTTATTTGATTACCATACTCTAAGGCAATTGGATCATTTAGTTGACAGGTTATTTGTCACTTTATTTACAAATTACAGCCACTTGCAGGTATCACTGAAGCATATGCCAACCTTTTCAGTCATCAGTTGAGAAGGTTGGACTATGCAAAGGAGTCTGTCAACAATACATCCTCTTGTATTCTTCAGCAAGAAAATCTCCAAAACCAAATTTAAAAACTTCTAGACCTTATTCAATATACTACTCTGCTTATGAAAAAGTAGGAATACTATGAGCTTCTTTGGAAAACTAGGAAAGAATATGAGCACTCAAACAAGGAAAAACTAGGAATGCTGGAAAGCGAGTTAACTTATCAACCAGTACTGTTCTTGCACAAGTAATTAAACATTTTCCCCACATTATGAATCAGAGATGTAGAACAAATGACACTGGGTGTAATATCTTAAGTCAAATTGTCACTGAGAACAGGGCTCAACGCAAAACTGTTGTAACTCCTATATAAATACATAGGAGTTACGACAGTGTTGCGTTGAGCCCTCGATATGTGTTGCCCAGGTTTTAAACCAGTGAACTTCAGCATGATTGGCAGTTGAGGTTCCATGAAAGTTTGCTATATATCACATTTGGTGACAGTATGTCAATCTGAACTGATATTATTGGCCAAAGCTGTGTTTCTAGAAATAGAAACCTTGACTTTTAATAATTGCAACCTTGTCCTCAAGAGTCAAGATAAAATCCCGAACATACAAGCTTGCATAACATCAAGTTTAGTGACAATTAATTATGAAGGTCAGAACTTAAGTTAATGAAGGGAAACAGTTGTTTTTCTATATAATAGCATCAGTGGCCTTGATCTTGATCCCAGCAGTCCCAAATACTATTTAAAGCTACATCATAGGACAGTAGCTAGGTATATCGAGGTTGCCAAACACTAGCTTTTCTTCGAAATTGAGGAGAGTGTAGGTGAAGAAATCGAATTTCCCGATATGCAGCATCAGAGAAGTTTTCACTAGTAAAAGGTGAGTGTTGTTGTATATTTTTTCTTTGTACAAAAAGCAGTAATTGTTTTTCAAAAATCGGGCAATGTAGTACCATTTTTAAATGCTTGTTCTTGATGCAGAACCCAGTCTCAGTTTATAAGTTGATTCCTGGGTGGCGCAAGAACTTTCACAGGTCAGTGACAGAAATATCGAAAATGACATAGTCAGCTTATATTTGATAAAATTCCAAGTTAAAATTCCTGCTCTGTTTCAATATGTTACAAGAAACAAAGATTTTTTAGGCATAATTATCAGATAGAAATAACAAACCATTAAGTCCAGTATAGCTGAACATTCCTTTCTGATGCACAATATGATCCCAGTTACCAGGACAACCAGCGGCCTTCAACTTCGCATGTAGTTGTTCCCTCATCAACAAAATACGTTTAGCCATAGTACTTATATGCTCCTTCCTGTAAATACAAATGTCGTTATTACAATTAAGAATACTTGTGCTGTATCAACACAATGGATTTTATCTTAAAGCCAAACCAATTCAGGGCTGAAAACCACACATGTGTATGATACGTTATCTGCATACAGCCCCTTTTCTGGCAAATATGGTGCCGATATTGGGCAGCATTCCCCAAAGAAAAAAGTATATATTTTTCCCCTACTTAGAATGAAAATTCCCCTTCAGTAAAATTATTTAAAATTTGAGCCTTATAAATACCCAAATTTGGTGATTTGTGATGCAAATTTCCTTGATGAAAAGGATTCGCCATACTTCCCAAAAATTTGAAAAAAATGGCTAGCATAATTATCAATAAAGAAGCACACAGGTTTGTTTCTTTTTCAGCCCTGGAAACCATATTAAGCAAGAGAACCATGATGGCCCTATATCACTCTTCTAAGAACACTGTTATTTTGGTTGAATTAGGACCCTCTAAGGATCATTCCTGTCAAATTCAGTCAACATCCATGTAGCAGTTTCTACACTTTTTGAGATATGCACCACACAAACATTTAGTTTTCAAACAAAATTTTTAACAGAGTCAAGGGGCACAACCCTGCTCTTACTAATTTTATCCAATTTTAAACCCATTTATGCAACTCCACAATATGAATAATATTCCAAGGACTTGACTGTAGGTCATATTCATGTACTCAGATATAGGCAACACAAACATCAGTTGGACAGACAGAAGGACAAGGGTAAATCTATGAACCATATTATATATAAATATCACATAGCTTTGAGTGGGACAGTAATATTATCAGCCAGAGGAAAATATATTCAACCAAGGCCCAGCTGACGGTGATGGTTTTTCTCCAAAATCTCATGGCTGATAGCCTTCTTAATTGATGACAATGAAAAAATCCATTCTTACATATATGAGAGATAGTTATAACAATGAAATTGAGGTGTAACTACAGTAAAACCTCAAAAATAAGACCACAATTGGGACCCATAAAAACTGGTCTTCTTAATGAGGTGGTCTTAATACTGAGGTTGAATAAACAGCAAAACAGTTAGAATGGACTTGAAAATTGCGATCTTAATTTCGAGGTGGTCCTATTATTGAGGTGGTCTTTAAGTGAGGTTTTACTGTAAATAAAATAGCATACAAACCATTGACTCATCAACTGTGGACTATTAAGGACAGTAGCAACAATTCTAGCACCATGGTTTGGTGGGTTGGACCATGTTGTTCTCACAATCATTTCAAGTTGGGAGATGGTACGCATTTTAGCATCACCATCTTTCGCAACAACACAGAGATTACCAACACGTTCATCTGGAATTACATATTACTTTCCTTCATAGTATTACTAAAACAAAATTTGACAAATATGTTGATTTTCTCCACATGTGGAGAAGTTGCCGGCCCCTTGTGAAAGGGTAAGTTAGTACTGGTAAGAATTCAGTTCAGGAAAAACTGGTTAGGTGAACCGGGCCGCCGTATATAACTGAAATATCGTTGAGAAACGGCGTTAAACCCGATGAAACAAACATTACTAAAACATGACATCTTACACAAGTATTACATTGCAGTTGGCCTAGAACCAATATTATCCATTATGCATCTTGAGCACTAGTGCTATAACTGTTCATATTTCATGGAAAGACTATTATCAGCGTTAACACTAAATACCACATTTACTTTCTAGGATAATTTCTAATCGTGATTCCATGCAGTGATTCAGCATACCACAGGCATTTTTTTTCATACGCACCACTGACCTAGTTGTAAATAAGAGGCATCACAGACTTGAAAAAGAAGAATTTCACATCGAAACTGTCTTATAACAAGCAAGTAGATTAACGATTATAACAGACCAATTGTACGCTTTTTATGTCAGTCTTGTTCTGATAATTCAGAAGTCGGCCGATATCGTTAGTACCACGAAAACTGGGTGAACCATGATAATAGAGAGTATCTCATTACATCAAGTTTTTATCATGATATAACAACCTACAAAACCATGCAACATGATACAGAAAACCATATAATACTTACTGTATAAACCAAAGTTTTTGCTGAAGGACTGTGCAATAAAGAATTCAAAGCCTTGATCGTCGAAGTATCTACATGACGCGGCATCTATACTGACATCTCCAGAAGTAAAACCCTGATAAGCACAGTCCATTAGAACAAAAATATTCTTCTCCCTGCATACCTTAGCAATACCTGCCCACTGTTCGAGTGTTGGGTCCACACCTGTTGGGTTATGTGCAACAGCATGTAGAATAACCACTGACTTGGGTGGAGCATTCTTAAAAGAAACAAATCGTAAATCAATATGTGCTTATCCCAAGGTCATAGGTTCGAATCCCACCATGGACAAGACTCCGACAAGTTCAAAGTTGGAAGTGCAAATCAAAATTCTTGAAAAAGGTGCGAGTACTGGTTAGCAACTGAGGAAGCAGTCATCAAAAATTTAAGTTGTAACTATAGGCTTTTAAGTTGAAAAAGGGCTATAACTCTTAAAAAATTGGTGGATTGTGTCCAAACCATAGTTTTTATGCTCATCATGTGCCCAATATGAAATGAATCCATCCATCCTTTCAAGAGTTATCGATCAGAAACCAATATTTCGCCCGGCCAGACACTCAGCCGAAGGCACAGGATAAAGGACACGGGTAACACTTCATGCTCCTACCCCATTCTACAAATTGCAAAATTCCTTGGCTCAGCAACAACGCAAATTAAATCATTTAAATTGTGCATGTTGGAGTTTTATGCAACTTGACCATGTCTCATATAGAAAAAGTAATGTGACCTCCTCTGGAATGTTTTACTTGTATAATTAAATTTGACCTAGTGACCTAGTTTTTTACCTAAAATGACCCAGTTTCAAACTCGGCCTAGATTTCATTGAGACAATCATTCTGACCATGGTTCATTCAGATCAGGTAAAAGATGTTACCTCTAGAATCTTAACAAGCTAAATTGTTGACGACACACGATGACGGACACAGGGCGTTCCCAATTGCTACCCATTAGCACTTCGTGCTCAGGTAAGCTAAATATGTACATTGGAGTTTTAACTGATTGGTGATGTCATTTATGACATTATTATTATACATCTTTAGACAAACTAATTAACAAACTCACAAAAGATGTGATGTCAATAATGTTCAAGGCTTTTATAAAGAGAAAAGTCATACCCCTAAATCTTCCAGCATCCCCTCATAGTCCAAACCCTTTGTTTCAGCCTTCCAATATCTGTAATCAACAATCTTTGAAAATCCAGCAGACTTGAATATTCCTTTGTGGTTACCTTAGCAACAAAGAACAACATAAGACATAAAATAATTCACAAAATGCATACATACATTTTTATTATCAACAAGATGAAAAATATCTGAAAATGTACCATACAACTGTGCTAGCAATATAAAATTTGAAAAATCTAATCAATTACAATTATTGTTGTTTTCAGGGCTATTTGGGGCAAAAATTCCCTGAATAGTATATTTTTTGTCAAGTATCTGAATTAAATTCAAGGCTAGTTGGTTTTTTGAAAAACATACATCTCATTCCACCCCGAAATGACCATCACTTGGCCAAATTAAAAAAATGCTACCAATATGCATAACCAATATGGGTACAAATAACTCATGTGAAGTTTGATTGAAATCCTTAGGACATCAAGTGCAGCCAAACTTTGTGAGATCCAGACAGACAGACAGACAACACAACATCAATATGTTCCCCACCTCACTAGATGGGGAGGAGACATAATTACTAAATGACAATCATTTTGTTGAAAAAAAATTGTATGGTCAGCCCTTTTTTATTGCAAATAAGGGGCCAATATTGGACCACATTCCCAGAAATCAAAAATGAGTATATTTTTCCCCTACTTAGAAAAAAAATTCCCCTTCAGTAAAATTATTTAAAATTTTAGCATTATAAATACTCAAATTTGGTGATTCATGATGCAAATTTCCCCGATCAAAGGACCCTCTATACTTTCCCCAAAACTGAAAAAAAATGGCTGGTGGTATACACATACCCCATGTTGGCTTGGAAACATACACTGTATCACATCCAAAGTGTCGCTTGGTGAACTGAGCAGCAAGATACAATGCACCTGTACCCCCGGGAGCTTGCACGCCACCATACTGAAACAAATCAGACATAAGAACTAATTAGACACGAAACAGATAAGACATACAAGGGCTATTCACGAGGAACACGATTTAATGATAGAACTGAGATCAGCCATGCGATACAAAAATTCAATCGCACATTAGACCGTGACCGCATTTATGACGTCGCTCCTGCGTACGTGGTATTATTAAATGTTTTGTAGAATTTTTATTATTTGTAATTTTGTATTGTAATTTCGTGTGCATTTGCACAAGAAGATGAATTAAACGTCGGAGAAATTTGTCAAAAACTTAGTTCATTAGTTTTTTAGAAATAACTAAAGTCTACGATTTAGTGGGACAGCCCTCGTACATTGCAATAAACATTCTATTAATTGGTCACTTGGGTTTTATTGATATTTTTCAGTGAATGAAAATTCAACAATGCAAAGATCATGATACTAATAATTTCTTCGTACAACTTTTCGGAAAATATCAATTCACCTTACGACATATCAACAACAAAAACACTAAACTTGAAATCATAAAACAATAATATGTGGTATGATGTCTTCAATAAAATCAAAATGATCAATTAAAAAATTTGTACAGTGTATACTGTCATAATTTAATTGCCAAATATAGGCTGTTTCTCCTTATCAAAAAGTGTCTATTATCCGCAAAAAAAAATCATTTTCTCCCAATTCTTTGTTCATTTTCCCCCCTCTGACTGAATTTCTTTTAATTAAATCAGATTTTTGTGTATTTAATCTTTTATAAAAGAATCTTTGCTCTTACATCACCTCATATATATAGCAAACACCAGTCACAGTTGAAAAGTTATTTTTATCAGCAAAACAACCATCACCTCATTTCCCCAAATTTGGGATTTATCGTGCCTATTTTCCCTGTTGAAAAGGCACAGGCAGTAGGACACAGATGCTCCTGCATGCAGCCTTCGTCACAAAAGTAAATGCTATTATTCTGCTCATAGGTTGTGAATGGGTATCAAAATTACCAAGTTAACAACTGTACTGATTATGGTGACAAGTCTAGAGCCATAAATTTGCACATCATACATATAGGAGTAATTTCCAAATATGTGGTAATTGAGAAAATACCAAGATAATTTGCATGTGACAACCACTTTTTCTTCCACTTACTGAGCCAAATGCCCACATTAGCATATAATGAATAAGTTATTTTTTATATATAAGATTAGTTTATCATCGTAAATACATTATATTCCCCATAAACTGGCCGACAATTCAGAACAAGGGAGGTAAATATTGTAGATGTGAGAACTATGTATTGGAATGGATCAGATGTGGGTAATGGGTATTCAACAATAAAGACTTTAAAATTTCTGAGGGTAAAATGTGACAAGAAGGGGAGTACTACACAAGCAAATTACAGGGACATTTTGGACCTTTAATACAGACATTTAGGGAGACGCAGCGGTGCAGGGTAGAACCCCTGACCCACAGGTTATGAGTACGAAACCTACATGGGCTGGCATCTCATGTGAACATCACAGTCCATGAATTAAGAGTCATCCAGAGTGATCAATAAATTATTTTTGAACTAAACTAACTTTTATAGACAGATGGGGAATTGAATTAATACAAATTTGTCCCTTTTGCCTTGATTAAAATTTGTAAAGTTCATTCAGACCAGTAGGTGAGCACGCATATTTTCCTGATGGTCAATCTAATATATGACCTCATACTGATAGCAATTCGCCGACATATTTAACTATACAATGAGAATATAATTGCTGTCAATTGATTACATTAAATTGGCCCACTATCATGATGCTAAAACAATCAAATGAACTTTATAAGGCAGGGGTCAACATATCTATAGACCTTCAAAATAATTAAGGACGTCAATTGCTGATATAGTAACAAGTCATTTTCTACTAACATAAAATGATGTAATTATACTCTTATTTAAAGATGTATCTGGCTCATCTGAACCTCAATTGTTTTTAATGGGCATCATCCAGTATTGTTGTTACATTAGTCTAAAACATCGTCGTGTTTAATCATTTTACTAACAGACAAAACTAGTAAAAAACACCCACTTTTTTAAATTTATGATAATACAGATGTCTTTATTCGAGAAACACGGAGAAATGCATTATAAATGTATTCTGCGATAATGCATATTTATTGAAGTTTTAACTAGATAAAGTATATTTTCATGTTTGTTTAGGTAAACACATGAACAAAAGAATGAGCATAATATGTCTTTAAAAGCAAGGTTACATACTATAACATTGAATATTCTTTGTTCATATACACACTACTATGCTTTTGATGTATTTATTATTTACGTAATACAAGAAGGAAGAAATTTGTAACAATGTTTTAAATTGTTTTCATAAAGTAAAGAACCACTACATGTATACCACAAAAGTATAACCCAGGTTACCAACATGTAACAGGCATGTTTCATTTGAATAAAGAAAGAAACACCATAATTATATATTTAAATATGGCTAGTACATACCGGGTTATGAATCAGACGGTGTACCATAGTTTATCATGCCTCGGATGATCACGTGACTCACTACACATCGGGTGCCATTTGCAAATTAATGTTTTGTTATACAAAATGTAAAATCAACTAATTAAAACGCATTATTTTGCAACTTTATGGATTTTTCTTGATGAGATATGTATTGCTCCGTTGATATGTATATATTTAGGACTTCGCTATGCGTTATTAATTCCTAATTAACGATTCAAATGTGAGCGACCAGACTTGTGAAAAACAATGGCGGACGGTCAATTTTCTTTTATGTAGTATTTTGTAAGTGTTATAATGGTATAATTAAGCAATTAAAACTGTTCAATTACTAGAAAACACAAATATCATATTTAATTTTGTGCTTTGCACTAGGTCATAAGTGCTCAAATTGGCCAGATATTTAGAAAGAATCTGTGAATTTGGCCAATTTTCGCGTAATGCGAAAAAAATTGCTTCCAATTTGAAAATTACATCCATGATTATGTGATGAATAGCAGCCTTGTATCACATATGATTTTAGTGTTTTTATGCAAAATAAAGACAGTTTGGTGACGTGCAGGTAACAGAAATCGTGTGATAGTACTCTTAAGTGCTTTTTTATTTGTCTGAAAACTGATATTTTTTCTTTTGAAAGTTCACTGAATTTGTCAATTGGGATTTGATACCAGTGCATGCCATTAACATGTGAGAATTTAAATAACATAATCATTATACTGTCTTACTTAAGATAATATTTTTCCTAAATCATCATTTCTTTGTTATATAAATATAAAATATATCAATTAATTGTCAGTATACAAATATTTACACATAAACACGAAGTGAAACGCGTCGTCTGCTTAGAGCGTGTTATCTACCATATCGTGAAATTTACACATCTATATATAGGTAAAATCGCGAGCCGAGGCAAGATATATCGATTAGAGATAGCGTTATATAGTCTGATTCATAACCCGGTATGCACTAACCCCGATTTAGAACACATAATTAATATGCCCCCTTTCGTAATAGACTGCCACAGTCTGCCAAATATATTATGTTTATATAATAATTGGCCATGTTTCTATAGAGCTTGACAGCCACAGGCCCAAGTATTCTCCAATGTTTGATCAAAAACATTTTTCAGTCTGGAGTGGAAGTCACTATTTCTATTTTTAGTAACAGTAACCTTCATTCCAGAGGTCACAAGTAGGATGCTAAGCAAGTTCTCCAAAGCAGCTTTAATGTTTAGCAAATTTGGTCAGAATAGACCACTCAACACAAATGTGAGATGCCATTGCTACAAACACAAGTAGCAAACATAATCTATCTATTGAATACAATCGATCATGCTTCAATACATACTGCAGAACTCCACCTTACCAGACAATGATTGCAATCTCATGCATATTTAAAATGGCATGAAATGTCTACAATTTGAAACTTAGTATATTGTTTTTGTAACATTGGCATTGTTTTAACATTATTAATGCACATTGTCACTGGCATCAAGTGTCGAGCATATACAGTATTACAAAAAATACACTCCAGAGTTAAAGCCCCTTTTGGGTTCCACAGAAGATTGGCTCATTGAGTATACAGTGATTTGTGACGAAGTACTATATAAATACCCTACAATCCTCTTTTCCCAGGATTAACTTGACAGCAGCCTTCCTGAAGTCTACTAAACCGGCTACTGGTAGATACTCATGATTTAATGTTTCATCACAGGCCATCTGGGTTTCTGCCGTACGCACCACAGGTAACACCCAGGGTTTTCCATCACTATCTCTGTATGCTGAAACATACACGAAATTACATATAATCTCTCCATTCCAAGAAACTAGGGCTGTTTTGAAAATTCCAGATACAAACCAGTTGAATATTTTTTATGTGCTCAAGACCTTTAATCATTTAAATTTTTGGAGAGAAATAATCATTGTTAAATGTCATCTTTATGTTAAACTGATATCTGGCATTCAACACAAGTGATGAAATGTTTGACATTACACAATGCATAAGTACAATTTTGACTTGGATCGCTATAATTTGTTATATATAATTGAAATCAGATCATAGATCTATCTGCTTTGCAAATACTGCAGGGATTTCCCTGACACAGAAATATTGAGTCCCTGACTCCCTTTTCTTTCTAGGGACTCACATTTTCAACCCTTTACTGTGCATCCCTGGGACACCTAAAATAAACTTTTGTCAAGTATAAACTGCTTATCTGGGACCCTTCAAATTTACCAAGGACCCCCAATTTATCGAACACGAGGGTCCAAGGATCCCTAGCTGAAAAATCCTAGGAAAAACCCCAATACTGTAACTTTAATGAATTAAGTAACAACAGAGACCAAAACTGAAGGCACAAGAACATGTCCTCAGAGTCTGACAATGCCATACATCTTTAACATGATATAGTTCCATTTGTGTCCCTCTGTTGACAGTAATAATCTATGCCTGTACAATTTTTATATTTTACTGAAATCATAATCCAAACATTTATTGGTTTAATTAACATTTACAAGGATGAAAATAAAACAGGAAGTAAATTTGGCGACAGATTTCCTTGATGCTTCGAACCGTAGATTGCTCAAACTAATTGCTAGATCCGACAGCAGTTCTAGGTTTCAAAAATTTTACTGTACAAAAGTTTTTTGTTTAATATTGGCAAGAATTAACTAAAATTATTAAGTCATATATATATATATGAATATAGTGACATTGGTTTTGGGTGGGATGTTAATATTCACTGTAACATAAAAATGGTATCAATATTTATTAGTAGTGAAGACATGTCATGGTGGTATCGATTTACAATGTATGGAAGAAGATATTGAAATAGTCAAAAAGGGTCATGAAATTGGTATTGATGATGTTTGTGAATATACATGTGTCCTCCTAACATAATGTCTCTGCTGTGAAAAGTTAGAATAGATGGATGAGGAAACAATGGCTGTCATTGATTCAAGTCTTTACAAACAGCAAAAATAAACAAACAAATTTATAAGTAGAGTAATAGTGGGTTGTATCGGACACCTAGGGTTCATCGGACGATGTGTAAACGTTGTATTTCTTCTCTATATAACACCAATACACGTGTTAGATCCGTTTGTTTATCGACAGTACGTCACATTCTACCAGGTCATCTACCACTACGTCACTGGAAACAAGGAATGTGTCGAAGAATTTGATTGGTGGAAGGACACGTCATTGGCAGTAACGTCCCTTTTCAAGCCTCGCAAAATTTCGGAGAAGCAGCAAATTTCAAAAGACATTTCTGCCACTTGAATAATAGGTTGAATGAACTTAAATGCTTTTGCGCTTGGATTTGAAACATTTCTCTTAATTCAAATAGTGAACAGAGTTATGATGTTATTCAAAATGAAATTAATCGTTATAAATAAATTTAAAGACAAAGTAAACGTCCGATAAAATAATGTCCGATATTCCCCGTATTTGTGTCCGATGATACCCGGCATATGTCCGATATTCCCCAAGTAGGACGGTAGTGAAGAATTCGTCATTATGTGATTTAACTCTACTCAGTAGATACATGTACGCTAATCTCAATATCTTGCACAATGCAACAGACGCGAACGAATAGAGGTGTGCCGATTATTCGATGGAAGTAACGATCTAGACGTCAATGAAGTCCGAGGTGTCCGATACAACCCACTATTACTCTATAAGTTTAATGTCACAAAAAATTGAATCATAGTAAATCAGCCATTTTTTAATGGGCCGAAATTGTGCCCCATTCCCTAAAAAGAAAAAAGAACATATTTTCCCATACTTATGAAGAAAATTCCCCTTTAGTAAAATTATTTAAAAATTTAGCCTTATTTGACCCAAACTTGGTGATTTAGGAATGCAAATTTCCCCTATCAAGAGGACATGCCCTACTTCCCCAAAAACTGAAAATAATGGCTGTAAACCTAATTTAATTTGTATATCACTATAAGAACCGTGTTTATCAACAAAATTTATCTCATACTCAAACATACTGAATCTTGAATATCATAAACTGCAACGTGACATTCTGAAGGTTTTAATCATAACCTTGGTACGAAAATATCTGGTACGAAAGGACCCAAAATTAATCACGTTTTTTCTGGCTCATTAAACTTAATAAGGATTGCTTGAATTACGGATAGTCAAGACCGCTTAGTTGTCAAATGTGTCCAACCAAAACATCAAAGTCACAGACGAGTTTCTTGCTAAAATCACGTCTCAACTGTCATGCCATGTCACGTTACTTAGTTGAGAAACAACTCACCTCCAACACTGACGTTGACTTTTTCCTTACACTTGTCCTCTTTATATTCCGCAATCAAAGCAAACACTTCGATTGGTGGAGCTATATCGATGTCAGCGAATATCGAAGGTGTTTTTGAAGCCATTTTTCTACTTCTGTCAAAAGGTCAAGGACAGGTCAATGTTGTCAAGGCATGTAGTACTTCCGAAAGTCCTTCAAAAGCCTAAAACTGTTAGGTAACACAAAGTCGTAAAGAGCGCAGCAGCGATTATCTCCCTTAAAACTTAAAAGTACAATTCGGTTGGATTTTTGTCATCCCACTCTAAAGCAAGTGTATTTGCGATAAAAAAGTGTTAAATGATACTGACTGCAAGCTGGGATCACTGATCATTGAATCGTGTAGTTGTCATACCAGCGGTATATACCATTATATACCATACCGTGGTAACAGGCCGTGGTCGACCGGTGCAGACGTATCATGGCGATGTGTGGTGCAACATCGAGGAAGAACACTTCCAACTATTGAAGGTTATGGTAGTGAACTATGGTACTTTTTGTCTTCGTAACAGTGGACTTGTAACCTAAGTTCGGTCGTGGTTTGTATTTTTTTGTATTAAAAGTGAATAGACAAAATATTAGTACTAAAATTAAGTTTATCTATACATGTGGATCCACAGACATATAAACTATAAGTTTCGTTCAGCGTATTCAAGTAATCAAGTTAATTAATAGTGACTTTATTTAAGTATTCGACAACAATTTAATCGTTAATTCTTTAGCGTCCGGTGACAAAGGCAAAATGAACCTGACCCAATGTCTTAATTATAAACAGGCAAATTTCCCGCCAAAATCTTCAAAGTTGATTCACAGATATTTTGAGGAAAGCTAAATTTATACTGTGGAAATACTCAAAAATACCAATCTTAGTAGACAATATGAAATACTTGCACTCGTTCAGAGATTTAATCAGCATGATTTAAAGAAGAGTACATTAATTACATTGCTTTGATAGCATGCAAATTATGGATAGGATACACTTGAATGCAAGGCAATCGGTCATTATTGGAGTAAACGCTGTAAAATAACTATACATTTGTACTCTATAAAGAAGACCATAAGTCCTGCTACATCTATAACAATAAACATAAACGGTAGAAATAGATAATAGGATGATCGGCGAAAAAATGGAAAACATATTTCACAAAGGCCTTTCCCTGGTTTTAACAGTGTATTTTAAACCGATCATCGCCTTCTGTGCCGAACATTACCAGTTATCTACTGGTGGTGCGCATCTGTCAATCCAGTGTATATATAGAATTAGCCAAGAATTATGGATGTCTTCCATTAAAGGTCGTATAACGAAAGCCTGAACTAGTATCTGTTGTCATTGGTGTCCTCGCGGAAGTCTTATTTTTAAATCGAAATATTTGAAATGTTTTTGACATGCTTAGTTTTGACATGGTGTAAATTACGTTAATTGCAAGATTCAATGATCAAGGGCAAACTATGAGTACGAATCCATTCGAGGGTTATGTTCTGTTTTGGCATGGCGTAATTGCAAGATTCCATGATCAAGGGC
This sequence comes from Mactromeris polynyma, assembly GCA_032209605.1. NCBI lineage: Eukaryota > Metazoa > Mollusca > Bivalvia > Venerida > Mactridae > Mactromeris > Mactromeris polynyma. Next base: position 11,165,748 of record JASFXZ010000012.1, read on the forward strand.
AAACTATGAGTAAGAATGCATTCGAGAGTTATGTTCTGTTTTGGCATGGCGTAATTGCAAGATTCCATGATCAAGGGCAAACTATGAGTAAGAATGCATTCGAGTGTTATGTTCTGTTTTGGCATGGCGTAGTTGCAAGATTCCATGATCAAGAGGCAAACTATGAGTACGAATGAATTCGAGAGTTATGTTCCGTCCCATAATGTACACCTATATATATATGTATAAATAAAACAAGAACGTCACTCTGCCACACTACGGGAAATGTGCCCCCCACTTAACACGCTTGGTACACACGATTCAAGCACATGAGTAGATCTATACAGATAAATCACATTAAAGGGATTACTTTACGACTCTTGCATACACCATGCATTGCAAAACTACCTTGTATAAGAGTGTAGTGGTGTGGGGTTAGCCGGTTAGCTCAGTCGGTAGAGCGCCGTACTAGTGTTTATTGGGTCGTGGGTTCGAGCCCCACATCGGGAGCTTATTTAACCTTGATTAACTTTAAGACAGTCATGATGAAGCTGAATGTATACACAACAACTGTCAAAAGGAGGAAGACGCAATCGACACGTATGTACTTACAGAAGATAAGGTCGAAAAGACATTTCCGAAATCGGCCAATTAATTTAAGGAAACACCGTGCCAACGAAACGATCAACTTGATTCACCGAGTACTAGCGTTAAAACTAAACTAAAAGTCGATACTTTACAGGTCAAACTAGAACACGTACGATCCATTTCCGTACTATATGGGCTATAACTCCCTGACGCCGAACGGGACGGCTAGTAACGCACAGCTCTATAGAACATTTCCCGGAAGTGGATCGGTTTGGCGATGGCGATGTTATGGTGTATGATGGAGTGAGTTATCACTGACGAAATTACCTCACTATTTTGCGAGGAGCTAATACCACGACTCTGTACAGAGACGAAGGTTTGTGAATTTATGTTTGCGCATTAACACGACAATGCACGCCGCTTTCACACGGCACAGGTTTATCTCATATTGTCTGGCTACAAATCAGACTCCAAGGTTACTATGTCAAGTGACATCCTCTGTCATGGCACTCATTGAGCAGTACATGCAATACATTTAAAATAAAAAGCCATGTTCTACTCGCCATGTGATACGCAGTATCACACTGTTCATGTACATTTTATTCAACTTGTTCCTAACAATTTTACGGCTTTGCTGTCACCAAATACATTGAAAACAGCCCAAAATGTCTTCTTGACGTCAACACCAGTAAAGACTATATCGTCGGATGTTACATTTGGTGACAAATGGGCATTTCCATCGTGATCAATACAAAATTCGTACACATTGTCTGTCGAATAAAACTTCTGAAATATGAAAACCTCCGTGTTGTTCAGAGAGACGCTGACATTAGCATCACACGTGACAAGTGACCCTAAAGGAAGGTCATCCGGAGAGTCGTAGATAATGCCAACATTAAGATTTGCCATCCAACCAGTTTCGATTTCGGTTATGTTGAAATGAAGCGTCTGATTGACCTTGAGTGGACGATCACTAAAGCAAACGGACCAACAGTAGCCTTCGTATCGCCTAGCAACCGTGTCGTTCTCCAGCAGTTCGATTTTAGGACCGTGATTTTGGTCGAACTTCATATTACCTGAAATTTTGGATAACAATTTATGTATTGTGAAATCTTAATGATAAGACTACCACTGGTTAAAATACTAGTATATAAGAACACTTTGTCCATGAAATGCCGTCCCATTAATGAGATAGTCTTAATTTCGAGGTAGTCTGTAAGTGAGGTTTCACTGTCAATGGTTTATTATCATTTGTTAACACTCAATTAACACCAAAAATCCACAACATGTGAACTCCACATAAATGGCTTCATGCCTTTTCAACAGTAATGCTTTTTAGGACAAAACCAACTTATAACGACTTAACTTATGATTAGATAATCATATTGAACTTGTCTTTGTCTAAATTTTCATATTATACTAACAAGATTAACACTGGAAAATAAGTATGTTTGTAAATTGTAATTATAATGATGACATTAGTACGTAAATACAATGTAGTACTGTACGTAACCAGTCAAAATGTTGGGTCTTTTTACCGAACGTTCACAGCAGAATATATATCATATTGGTGGTCATTTTTTACAAACCATACCTAATACGAATTGTAAATATATTATCAAACAGTTTAAAGGTTAACAAACCAAAACATAAATTTCACTGTGGGCAATTAATTAACTATGATGAGAAACATGTAAAAGCAGCCGATCACATAGAGAAACGTTTGATAATTATTGAAGAAACAACTGGACTGAAAACTAAATAGTAAATATTAAGGACCACCATCAATATTGCATTGATTTACCTATAAAGTTCAATATCAGATTGCACCTTTCATCTATGAACCAGAAATAAACGGTATCTTGTGGATTAATTACATGTAACAAGAAATATATGGTTAAATATACTTACCATGTCCTGCGTTCTCTGCTGTCGCAGATTTGCATATGAATATGACAAAACACAGACAAGCAATTACGTTATTCATGTTTACACTTGTTCTCGTATTGTAAACTAATGTACTAGTAGTTTGCTTCCAATAGTTTGTACATAAGGTGAACTGAATTGTACGGTGGCATATTTCTGCCACCAGTTAACTACTTAATTTACTAGATACGTATGTGGTTATCACGTTAAAGAAACTAGATAACTACTTAATTTACTAGAAAATTATGTGGTTAACTAGATAAGTATCGTGATAAATTTTCATACCAGATAAATGTCCTAACACGAAAAATTGTCAGATAGTGCCCACAACTGCTACCACTTAATTAATTAGTTAACTGGTGGCAGAAATATGCCACCATAGAATTGCTTCGCATAGAACGAGATAAGAAATTAATGTACACACTTAGTACAAGGTGAAGAACATAGAGTGAACAATTCGCTTTAATATTCCATATAAATAGCATCATTTATATGCCTAGTAACAGAACAGTGATATACATACATTTGAGATCAAAAGGCCAATGAACTAAACGTGAATATCTTACTATTTAATGAACAAATATCATATATCAAGTAATTTACGTCAGGGGAGGTTGCGAGGGTAAAGCTCCTGGTAAGGCAGAGGATCTATTTAAAACGCTGCCTTGTGGACTACCGCTCAATTGACACTTCAGACCAATCAGATTTACGGGATTTAAACATAACCCATTGTGTTCTGTCATGCAAAAAGGCAATGCTTACCATCACAGATATATAAACCATTTGTCCGTGTTATCATCTATTCCGTACGAATGTAATTTTACATGTATGTTTAATGTAGCAACCGTACATGTATATGAGGCTTTCCGGGAATCGTAGTTGACACAGTCAAACGTTTTGCCTTCATCTATCCATTCAGTCCATCTTTCCATCACATCTAACAACCGAACAGCGCATTCATGAACGCAAGGATCAAAAGCCATACTGACCATGTGTGAATGCATAAGTTATGAGAGTTCATATGCTTACATGTAGTTATATTCAACATCGATGCCACGCAGACGACTGAAAACCATTGATTGATCAAAATTCGTCATAGGATGTTCAATGCAGCTTCTCAATGATCTCTCTCTAGATATCTATAGGGTCACGAATTAAGCATGTTGCGACAGTGTGATTTTTTTCGGAAGTCGCGCCATATATAATTATGTAGATCTTTGGATACTTTTGCTAGAAATTAAGCACTAAAATTACATTGCTGTATTATGGTTTGACAAAGCCCTGGGTGAAAAAGATTATAATACAGGCTATCCAAACATCATATTAAAAAAAAAAACAAAGACCTTGAAAGCCAGTGCGAAAAACGGCGCTATATAACGTGACAGCTGGGACCAATATAATATAATTATCATATGTATGTACATGATCATTACATGTATGTATTGGTCCCATGTGACACAGACTATAGATGAACAAATGTCGAAAAAATCGAGATATTAATATTAGTGTATCATGAAGTGGCAAATATTGTTTAAATCCTGATTTGTAAAATATTACCGGTTGTAAAAATGCGCTCCGGAAGCCTCTTAAGTTTTCACAGTTAGCACGAATCGGACGGTTAATGATACGACACAGCTGGGTTATAACATCATACATGCGTGTTGGCGCGTTTGGGTTTGTCCATTTACTAATTAGGGGTAGGTTAAGTTTAATAATTAACATATTTTGATATAGGCGCAGCAGTTTTTCTAATTGATAATATTATTAACATTCTATATGTTTTTTTATTGTCGACATCTGATTTGCTCATGTTTATCGGGTGTTAATTTCATCATGAGTTGTATTTTAGCGAGCTAAATACACTCGATTACACTATGGACTGAATCCATTTATTCCTAGATCGTGCTAACTGCTGAAACAAATTTCAACGCAAAGACCCCATAAGTCTATGACAACTCGTAAATGATGCTGACATATGTTCTATAGGTAGGCATTTATCTTTTACAGTGCTTTGTGAACGCATAAAGTCGTGTTGCACCATGTTTCCATCTGGAGCGCGTAACCACCATTCGCACTAGGAATTGCTCGCCCGTCATGACCGTTGCTAATCATTTAATGGCATGTCAATATATTATCGAGGCAATGATGATTGGTATAGTGCGCACACAATCACATGATTTAACCCTTAGAAGTGATAGTTTAGAGTCTCCCCTTTAATCTGCTATTATCTGATTGTCGGATGTTCTTTTCATGAGGTCTGATGAGTGGTGGTGCCAAAGGGGGTCTGCACGTTGGATGGTGCTACTTCTACCGCTACATGGAAACATAATACTTCACTGATCATGCACCACGAATTATCGATAGTCAATTTGCTCATCCGTATTTAATAAAACCCAGTGTTAGACAAACAGAATAAAACTACCAGGTTCGAAAAATATATCTTTACTTTTATGCTCCCACATGGGGGGGGGGGCTTATTGATTTGCTCTTGCCACTCCGTATGTCCGGAAAACCGTGTGGCACAAATTTCTCCTTTATTTATTGACAAAGAGTCAGCAAACATAACACAAATTTTCGTTGTGATGATATGTTGTGCTCCTGAATTGCGCGCTTAGGTTTTAGTTTTTACATTAGATCAGTAACACTGGGGTTATGGCCCTTGACTTAGTCAAAATTAAGGTATTCTATATGGCAAGTTTGTGGTACATGCTCCTAAACTAGTTGCTCTGGAGTCACCAATCTTTACACAAAAGGGGGTGAGAAGTTAAGCTCATAGTTTTAAGTTTTTATTTCAGACCAGTACACCAGAGTCATGGCCCTTGACTTAGTCAAAATCAAGGCCTTCTAATTGGTAAGTTTGTGGCACACACTGATCCTTAAGTAATTAACAAGAGTCACAAAAATTTACACAATTGTCCATAAGGATCAGAAAATGTGCTCCTCACCTGGAATTAAGTTCTATATCAGGTCAGGAACAGTTGAGTTATGGCCCTTGCTGTAGCGGTGTTTCATATAATGATTTTACAGTAGGCACTGCTCCTAAATGAATTGACCTACGGTCACCAAACTTGGCAGAAATGTTAAATGGGAGTGAATTTGTGAACCTGTGCACATCACCTTTTACAGTTATTTAGATCACTGTTTCATGTTAGGTAATCTTTTGGCTACTGCTAAACCTAAACTCAGCGTTTTTTCCCACCCTTTTGTGAATGGGGCCGGGGCCCGTAGAATTGTGAAAAAAGCGTTGAATTTCCCATAATTGTGAATATTGTACTTTGCTTAAAATAAAAAGATACTGATTTACATTTAGTACACTATAGCAGTGTATAAATATGCTGTTAGTCAGATTTATCAACATTCGTAAACAAAAACCTGAAAATACTAAGTGGCCTGAATTGTGAATTTTTAGCCAGATTTTTTTAAAAAACACACTCGGTGATTGTGAATGGGGCGCAATTTCGGCCCCATTTGGGGGCAAAAAAGCCCACTGGAACTGTATATAAATAATGGCTATTTGGTATACTTCTTGTATCATAGCTCAAACAGTTTTATCTGTTTTACAAGCTTGACAATGTCTATTTGTATCATCACTCAGTAAGAGCAAAGTTTTGATTTTTTGTGTGACAAAGGTGGAATATAGAGGGCATCATTGTTCCACTTTCATTGTAAGCTTGATATTTTTGCACCAGACCAAATTAAATTTTATCACAAATTTCAGTCAGCCACACACATTTGCCAAACTCTATGAGAATGATGCTTTACTGAATAAGTGTTGGCTCTTTTTTATTAGTAATGTTCATTTAGATTTTGATGAAGTAATTACTATAGTTATGTATGAAACCTGTATTGTAGACACAATGGATTACAATTGGTGCAGTAGACAATCTCTACATGAAAGGCTCAATGAGAGTTTGAGTAAAAGTAGGAAAGAGTGTTGTAGATTGAATGGCTCGATAAGCAAACTGAAGTCGGGACAAGCTGTGCTTATGATGAGAAGAGACAGAGCAAAGACAGATTTGGAAAGCTTTGTTAATAGATTATCAACAGCATTGCTGGATTTCCAGTGAGTAAAACTTTGATTGATTTTTTGATTGACCTGAACATGTGGTCGCCCTTTGTCCCTAATGCTTTGTTGTGTGCTGTTTTGTGCTGTTGTACATGCGTCATCAACAATTTATTCAAACAACTTTTTTTTCACCAACCGGCCAATTTCTACCAAACTTCATGTGATTGTTTCTTGGATGGTCCTCGTTCAGATTCTATCAAATGAGATGGTTGCATGTAGAACTCTGGTTGCTATGGCAACCAAATAGCTTTGGAAATCTCAGAAACCTCTTGCTTGATTTCAGAATAATATGATAGACATGTTTCTTTGGTGACTCTCTACCAAATTCCTTCATGCCATGTTGATTTGTATTTAAAACTTGGCTACCAGGTGTGAGGCTAGTTTTCTCTAGAAGGCTATATGGAAAACTTTGAAATCTGCTCAGAAACTGCTGGCCTGAATTCAAAATAATTTTCATGAACATGTTTCTTGGTTGAACCCTTTGGAAATCATTCAAGCCATGTTCAAGACCAAAAGGCCTAATAAAAATATGTTTGTTTCAGGTTTCATGCCCAAAAATAGTAGGGTAGGTAGGTTGGAATTTTTTTTAGAGATTTTTTTATTTTCAAACGAAGCAAATTAAACATGGATTTAAATAAATATACCGGTATGTTAAAAGACAAATCCCCTCTATTTTAACATGGATAATGTTTAATCAAGGCGAATATAATGCTCTATAGCTGGAATACTCGTAAAGCATCTTAATTAGTGGGCAGAAATTGAACCTAAAGACAAAATGTTCCAGGGTCGGGCAAAAAAAGGGTAGGTAGGGAAACCTGAAACAAACATATTTTTGTTTACGCCTAACTGCCTGGGTGCGGTATCAGGTGAGCAATATAGGGCCTTCATGGCTCTCTTTGTTTATTGTTTACTAGGATTATTTCTTGCAGGATTTTTGTTACTATTAACTCTCAGTTGATATATGAAATGATAGAATTAAAGTATTCTTTATGCAACTGTTAGGTGAACATGGCTGCAAGTGTTAGTCTTGTGTGTGACTGTGATACTAACGTTTGAGCTACAAATATGATTGATGAATTTCGTCTTACCTTATTGTCAGAAAGTCTTATATTTTAGGTCTGAAATGCTTCTCACAATTAGGGAAGCTTTGAGTAGAAAAGTGAATAATTTGGACAAATTACGAGAAAAGTATGAGGAAAGAATTGACTGTTATCTCCAACTATGTTCTGAGGCGGAGAAACTGACGCAGTTTGGTCGGGAAATAGAATCACCGGCTGATAAGAATTCTGCTGTAAAAATCCTTGAAACATTTAAGTGAGTATAAACATGCTTGTATCAATCTTTTAGGGTTTCTTTAAAGGTGCTGAACTCCAGATTGAAAACAAATCGTCGTATTTTGCAATTCCGCAAAATATGTGTAGTCTTATCATCATAAACGTAAATAAAAACTGTATATGGTGAATATTTGAATCATTTAAAGCAATTAGGCTTATTAAATCGTCGTCGTAATATCGAACAATCGGGGTTTTCCAGTTTAAAAATACCGCGGAGTTCCCATCTAGCATGCACCTCACGCGTCACATGATCAATTTGCAATATAAACATTCACAATGGCGTGATCCACTACTGACATCGAGGAGATAATTGTTCAGTGATTATTTATTTTCGTTGCGTGCAAATAAATAGTAAGTGACTTATGGCTACCTTGTTTACTGCATTTATTCTTTTCTTTGCGCTGATGAATTGTTTACATGACAGAGACGTTCCAAATGCGCATGAGCTCAATGTTTACGGTTCTATTTTTAGATTTACTGGGTAGACTAACCCTAGTAAAATTTTGTAATGTAATGATGAATGAAAGTAAGAATGTTAATATAGAGCTTTACGTGCAACAATATCAAGATTTTGTAAATCTTTGACAATTTTCTTTTCTTTTGCTCGCTCGTCAATCTGGAGTTCAGCACCTTTAAACTGCTTTTGATCACCTGAAGTTCAATGAGCTCATTTTGAGTTTGTGTTATCATCAATTTTACTCATCTGTCACCTCTAGTTTGCTTAAATACATTTTAAGTTAATTTTTGTGTCAGATTTTATTTGTAAACACTAAACAATATTGTATAAAAATCCACTGTCACAGATCAGTGTCAATGATTTGCTTATAATGTCGGACCTCGTTTATTTTACAACTTCCTATCCAAATACTCTGTATCATCTGAAATAAATATCAGGTACTGATCTCCTTATCAATGTCTATTGAAATGGGCTTTTTGAAACGGTGTATTATTCGAAAGGAATCTTCGGACCCGATGAATTCGAATGAAGAGGTCTGACTGTATTATATTATCAATGTTTTGGTGATTGTCATTTACTTGTGAACAAACAGCCTATTTTGTCTTGTTTATGCTACTGAAGCTTTATGTAATTTGAATATTATCCAAACTTGTGAATAAATCTTGTATGTATCTGTAAGACATCTTTTTATGTTTTTTTCAGAAGTATGTTGGCATCTTCTTCAGATGACAATTATTTTGATGACATATTGAAGCTAGAATTCTACCCAGCTCTACAATCTACTGAAATCAAGCCACCAATGTTTGGTGACCTAGTGGTGGGAAGTTCTTATAAATCACCAACGTTTGCATTGTCAGCACTGCGTGCCAGAGATTGTGGACAAGACAATCTTAGTAAGATGACTGATGGACAGAAATCCACAAAAGCTGATATGGCTACTCAGACTGATAATTACACTGAGAAACAAAATACCAGCTATAACAATACTGAACTTGTTACAGATCAGAACAATAATGCTACCTCAGTTGTCAGTGAGCCATGTTCTAAGTATAAGAGAGTCACTCCTCCACCTGGAATGAATCAAGCATATGTTTCTCATACACTCAAAACTAGAAATTATACAAGTCCTCCTCCTGGATTCAATGCTTTTTCTCCAATCAATAACATGCAAGCTAATATGCAAATGAATCCTTATTTGTTGAATAACAATTATTGTAACCCCATTCCTTCATTATTTGTGCCCCAATTCCAATCTGTGTCTGTTTCCCCACCCCTTCAGTCGCTGCAAGTTCCTGTTTCCCCACCCCTTCAGTCGCTACACGTTCCAGTTGCTTACCGGTTTGGAGATGCAAACATTACCTCCGATTTCACTTTCCAGGCTCAGCCCCCGTCTGTCTCATCTTGTTCCTCCAGGAGGAATATTTCTGGTATACCACCTCCTGCAGCGAGACACATTACAAATATTGGGAAGATGGGAGGGACAGAAAAATCTTGTGTTAGAAAAATTGATCTTCCAGTAGGGCCTGCACCTAAAAGTGCGACTTGTTCCAGGAAAGAAAACTCTAACAACTTGACTGATGTCTTTACTGATCGAATGAATCATTCAGTTCTGTCGGATAAAGAAGACTTGAAAGCTAAGAATATTAGTACCTTGATGGAGGATGGAAAGCAAAATCTGGATACAGACTTGGGAACTATAACTAAAAGTGCTGACAAGAATTGTCATAATAAGTTAGTTGAAAATGTTCATGAATTAAATACAAATTCAAATACAGACGGAAAGGCTGACAAGTTTCAAGTTTCTTTTGGCAATAGGAGTGAAGCTGTTGAAAAGAAAGTGGATTTAGATGATACAATAATTGAACATGGGAAGAAAAGGAGGACCAGAGTGGCAGCTGAGCTGTATCAATCACTTGTGAATAGAACCAAGGCATTAGAACTGGAATCAGAAAATGATAAAATTGATCTCATACAAAGAACCGATGAATCTGAAAGTTCTTTTAAACCCACTGAAAGTGATAGCATTGATGGAAGGAATAGTTCTGGTGAAGTAAATGGTATATCCGGTGAACAAATGAAAAGTTGGAGCAATTCGGGAAAAGATTCTGTTCAATCAGCATTTAGTAGTGATCTGAAAGAAAGAATTGTTAAAATAGAAACTAGTTTTCCAATGAAGCCTTTAAGAAAACCATTTCCAAAGACAGATACTTTATTGAATGTGCCCAAGACCATAAAGGAGAATAATATAAAAGATTCAGGCAAATCGTTTGATGGTAACAAGAAAGACTTGTTAAGTCAAGGTACTTTTGATAAATGTCAAACATTACGTAATGAGCAAGGGTGCAATTCCGCTTCTAGCAAGCCAGTATTAAATAATCTGAATGTGGATAAACATGAAAATGGTGCTGAAGTTCATGACAATGTACAGACTCCTGATATATTGAATATAAGCAGCACTAAAGCTAAGTCTTTAAGAGAATTGGTGTCTGCAAATTATCCACCATCAAAGAAAGAAGTTGAACAAAGGAGTAAAGAAATGCTTCTAGCACAAAGAAGTTGGTTTAAAGGTTTTATGCAAAAGAAATTAGAAAAAAGTAAAATAGACAAAAAGGAAGATAAAAAGGTTGTTGAAGGATGGAGAGATGTGAAAATAAAAACTGAATATGTTGAACCAACGGATACAAAATTCGATGTTTCACATGTTTCACATGAGAGTTCAGATTCAAACAAAGATGCTATATCTTCAGAAGTTGATATGAATATTGATGTTAAATGTGAAAGATCTGATTCAGATTGGGAAATAAAATCTATCGAGGGTGATGTAAAATTGGATGATACAAATTTGGATGTTAAATGTGAAAGATCTGATTCAAATTTGGAAACAAAATCTTTGGAGAGTGGTGTAGAATTGGAAGTTTTATGTGAGAGATCTGACCCAAACGGGGAAATAAAGTCTTTTCAAGGACCTCCCCCTCTTCAAGGGCACAAGTCAAATTCAAATGTAGAAAAAATAGATAAAGGAGGATTTGAAACAGAGGAAAGTGTGGTAGTTACTGCAGAAGATGATGTACATCATGGTATTACAGAAATTGAAGAAACCAAAAAGAGTGATAAAGAAAGACATGAACAGTTACAACATAAAAGTGACGCTCGTAAAGTGGATGCTGAAAATGTGCTAGATGAAAATATTGCTGAGAAAAACATAGAAAGCAAGAATGACAGCACTGCTGGACAGAAATCGGGTTTTCAGCATTTCACAAACTGCATTGAAGATAATTTAGGTAATTTATGATAGTATTTTTGGCAACTTCATACCATTGTAAAATCAGGTTATATCTCAATCAGTGGACATTAAAAATGTGATGAATTAACATGTCTTGATAAACTGAGCAAAACTTCCAACACAATTGTATTCATTTTCGGCCAATCAGTTGGAATGATAGGAGTAGCCAATTTTCTTACCCTACCAGTAAATAGTTCATATTCTTTGTAGGATAAGCCTAAACCCCTAACGCATGTCAATGTTTCTGTATTACATAATGAATATATTGCAAACAAAAATGTGTTATTTTTTCAATAAGTTATTGCCCTTTCTCGACTTAAAGCCCATCGAGCACAATATTTAGAAATGAAACAAACACATTTTAAAACATACAAGACAGATTAGTTGATAAAATTCTGTGTTTATTTTTGTGTAGATGGAAAGAAGGATACGTGTAAAAGAGCACCTGCATCATGTTCTAAGAGGCTTGGTGCCCTGCAAGCACACTGGGTTGGAAGAAGGGGAACCAGTGAGTAAATATATAGTCAATTAGTATAGACAAGAAAATGAATTTTTAATTGTCTGAAAGGATGAATACTTACAGGTCCATCATAATACTTTTCCAGAACTAAAATATTGTGATTGTTTGTAGGTATTCACTTTGTTTTAATAAGGGATCCAATGACAATCTTTGACTGTAACTTCAAATTACTAATATGTCATCCTGTGTAAGTCTTTGGCTCCGTGAGCTTTTGTGATTGGCCTTTGTCTGGTCTTGACGGACCCTACTGTCCACATCTTCTCTGAAACTATTGGGTCAATTGCCACTGAATGAGACTACTATGCTTCTTCACCACAATTGCTAAAATTAAGTTAATTAAAAACGAGGTTCCGTAGGCAACAAAATGTAATTAGAGAATTTTCCTTTGACACAGAAGATGATAATTCAAAATAATCCTTGAGTTACCCATAACAGGCTGTAAAGCAGGCCCTACTATTCTTACTTTTCCCTTCTTTATTACTTACCCTCGTGTCTTTTCCCTACTTTTCCTCAAAAGTATATTACTAAGTTAACCCTACTTTTTTCAACTCTTGAGGTGTTAACAAAAACATGATCCATACATGTATAGTGAGGTGAATTATTACTATTTTTGATATTCCAATGGTGAGAAAGTCATCCCTACTAGCCCTACTTATAAGCAGAACAATCCCTACTTTTTTCTCACTTTTTCGAAAACGTGACATGACAAGCCTGCCTTGACAAATTTTGCCGAAATAATTTTGGTTGGTTAAAAAACAGCCATGAAGGGTTGGGGCTGATTTATGATATGTTTCTCCCTATTGGAAGCTTTGACAATCATCTTTTCTTATATCATTGTTAGAATTTTAATTGCTTGAATAGAAAGGGTCTACAGTTGTCTTCTTTAGGAAAACAAATGTTAACCTAGGTTTTGGTCTGGATGCTCTAATAAACATGCAAAAGCATCACACTAGAATTACTCAGGTGAGCAATATAGCACCATCATCAGGCCTTTTTCTGTCCATTTTGGGAAAAAGACCCTTGATAAATTGGGAAAATTTGCGTCGTAAAATTTGCCAATTTGGGAATAATTCAATCGCTTCGATACCAATTTTCGGAATTTTCATAATTAAAAGAACATGCTTTTCATATCTAAATTGTATATAAACAAGCATTCTTATCTACATTTCCGCTATCAACTGACAAATAGACACACAAAATGGACAATAATGGCCAGAGTTATTCAAAGAACTTCAAGATATACCAGTAGACGAATATTTATAGGTGTTTCCGATTGGGATTTTTTTTTACTGATTGGGAAAAAAACATATATTTGGCTTTGGGAATGGGTCAGATAGTCTAACCCGTGAGAACTATAGAAAAAGGCCTGATATTCATGATCCTCTTGTTTGTGTCTATTTCAGATGTGAAAGCCAAGCATATATTCACATGTTCCAGTGATTTACATTTTCCTATAGGAGCAACTACTAACAGTTGTGGAGATATTATTGTTACTGACACTGGAAATCATTGTGTGAAAATGTTCGACTCTGAGGGAAAGTTTGTTAAAGTATTTGGAAAGATGGTAAGCTTTTAATCCGAACTTTTACATTGAGAGTAAAAACTGTTAACATTGATGTAAAGTTGCTGTCTTTGTGTTTGTTAAACTTTCTACAGCAACAGCTGAAAAGTTATTTTTATAAGCAAAACAACTATTTCCTTATTTTCCCAAATTTGGGATTTATTGCACCTATTTTCCCAATTGAAAAAGCATAGGCAGTAAAATTGTTTTCAAAAAAATCACTGGTCCTCTAATGGGTTTAGTTCTTTATTTTGAATAAATACATCAAAATGCAGTCTCTATATATCAAAACACTTTGTTTGTGTGTCTCAGCTAGAACATATGCACAGTTTAAGGAATTCCACATTTTGGGGGTTTTCATTGAAACTCGACACATGTGTTAAGCATGAAGAGTGGTACAATGTGCCCAAGCCCAAGGTCTATGGGTCTTCACAGACACAAGGCACTCCATGATACCCGCCCTTTCATAGAGATTTCTCTTCTTTATTTCATGAATTTAGTTTACTCTCAATGAAAACATCTGTCATTCTGATGTAAACAATACTATATTGTTCTTTGCTGCTACATTCTGAGAATAAATAATCTTGTTACTATTTGATAAGGGTGCATGAATTTACAGTATAACTTGATTGATGTAGCTGTCCAGGTAGTACAGAGGAATTGCAAGAATTGTCATTGTCAAGATTATATAATGGCCACTAGATACAATACAGACGAACGTTACGTAAAGAAATATATATAAAGAATTTTCGATTACTAAATTTGTTATGAAGTATCATTATATATTACATAGGTCTTCATTTTGTTCTCGTTATTTTGTAATAATTTGTTCCTGTTTTAGATTAGTCCCTCATTACGTCGACCATCAGCTGTTGTTGTGAATGAGTTTGATAATATCTATGTTAAAGATGACTCCTCCATCCGGGTATTTGACCAGGCAGGACAGTATGTGAAGTCAATAGGTTTGAAGTTATTCTCCAAGCCGTTTGGTATGTATGTTTTGTTCTGTTCGTTACAGTAGCCAGTATTTTGTTGAAACTAAATCTTGGCCATGAATGTATATATATACTGTCTTACCTGTTTTTAAGAGGCCTTATATGGGATGTTGCAAAAAAGGTCACATGAAAAGGTATCTCTTAATGCAGGGTCAACATGAGAGATAACTGGCAGTCAATATATAATGAACATGTACTTGCATATGTAAGAAAAAACTCAGGTTTAATATATTTAGAGGTTATTATACTGGGAGGGTTTGCTTTACGGCAATATTGGCATACTAGGTGAGATTATAAAAGCCCTGGGGCCAATTTCGGTCTAGTATGCCAATATCGCAGAAAGTTACTCTAGTCTTGGTTTATAACCTTTTTATTGCATATGTTCGATCCAGTGTAGAGTGCTTTATGGTATCAGAAAACAAGATAAAAATAATAATGTATTGGAAAATATTGAACAGTTTAGAAATGATTTAGAATCCTTCATATGATATAGTGGAAACTGTAACAACTTTTCCTCCTAAACCAGTGAATAGATTTTTTGACCAATTTCATAGAAATGATCCTTGTGGGGGTCTTCTTTCAAAGTTGTATAAATGGTTCCGGTCTGTTGCATATTAAGTAGGTCACAGAAGGTAAAAAAGACTTGATTGAACCTATATCTATTTATTGGCACATGAGTCTAATTCAGTCAGAATGGCAGTGTACTCAGGTGAGCGATATAGGGCCATCATGGCCCTCTTGTTCAATGTTATATTCAAACAAATGCCTGTTGGGCTAGAAATGTTTTACCATTTATGGGTGTTTACCAGAGGTTTACTTAGTTAATTTATTTCAGGCCTTGTTCTAACGCCAACCAAGTGTCTATTAGTGTTAGAGACAGACAGGCGTCATCCAGCACTAGTACACATATCTCAGGATGGTTCACAAGTGTGGAGGTACCTGTACACTCCGCTGACCACTGCTCATCCAAACAGCAAGTGTAGATTCATGGCAGTCTCGGAGAACACGGTTATAGTCAGTGATCTAGGTTTGTATAAAGTTTGTCTTAACATAGAACCATTCTACAACACATTGCATTTATTCAACTCAGTTTCTTTGACCTACAATGAATATTTTATTCAAACTCCTGGTGAGGCTTACGTTCTGTGTGATTATTTGATTGCATGTAATACTTCAAAAGTCATTTGGGTGGTCTGATGCAAAAGTGAAATAACCCACATTTTCATGAAGATTGAGTTATCTACTCCTTGTTACTGTTCAAAAAGGGATTTTTATTATGTCTCCCTCTCTCTGAGGCAGACATATTGGTTTTTGCCTTCAGGGTCTGTCTGTCTGTCGGTCCACTTTTAGCTTGTAGGGCTTCTTTTCAAATACTGCTGGTTGGATTTCAGCTAAACTTCATAAGATTGATCAACATCAGGTGTAGTTGTGCATCTCCTTTTTTTGTTCCGCTCAGATAATTTTTCACCGAGTTATGGCCCTTAGATGTTTTTATACATATGGAGTTTGTCCGCGATTCATCTCCAATACTGCGGGTTGGATTTCAGCCAAATTTCATATGATTGATTATCATCAAGTGTAGTTGTGCATCTTCGTTTTTTGTACCGCTCAGATAAGTTTTCACTGAGTTATGGCCCTTTGATGTTTTTATACATATGGAGTTTGTCTGCGCTTCACCACCCATTTGTCCTTCTATGAATCATGTGGGGTCACAGTAAGTTGTTAGTTGCTAAGTTGTTAGTTGCTTGCAGCAGGACAGGATTGTACTGGTTGGTAATACAGGAACACTGGTCAGGTCAACTGACTGCAGAATATGACTGAAATACTGTTGAAGCACAGTGTATACCTGTATAACACAGCAGTGTCAATTATAATGCATTTTGGAAGGAATACAATATACTTTTACAGGGCTCTAGAAATGTTTATCAAAGACACTTGTCCTGGACTAATGGAAATGTAAAATTTGACTTGGCTGACATTAAAAGCTAGTTGTCTAAAATTCTAAAATTATTATTCACACGTGTTTGTGAGATTCTTAGGTTTGACTTACAACTGAACAATTGCTGATGTTGGATTTAAAAACAGACTTGTCCAAGACTAACTTCAACTCAATTGTTTGTAGCCCTATTCATCATTAGACTAGTCTGGGACGTTGGGCTAGTGGATTTCTAGAGTCCTGCTGTTATTTGATCGATAATGTCATTTAAATTAAGAATTTTCTCAATTCATTGTTTATTGTATTGTGTTTTCCAGGTTTAAGTGTTGTGTATATAACTACGTTTGAAGGAGTGTTTCTCAGAACTGTTGGTGGATATGGATTTGGTGTTAGGGATTTCTGTGAACCGTCGGGTTTATCTGTTGATATCTATGGTAACGTTGTCATTGGGGATAGCAAGAATAACCGTGTACAGGTATATAGCATTTCTACTTGAATATAATGTGGTAGCAATTCTTAATTACTTAAGTTTTATTGCTCTTTAGGCAAATTGGATTGATTCTAATATCTGCTAAGTTCGTTCTCTGGAAGCATCGATGTTGTCTCATTATAAAAAGTCTTAATACACCGTGATTTATAGAGTTGACTTTTATCTTAAGAATGCGTACACAGACTCGTTGATTATGGTCACTTGGGTAAGGTACTTTTATCACTAGTTCTGTACTTGCAAAAGCAAGTGAATAGATCTCTTGTTCAAACATGTTCTTCCTCAAGCCAAATCCATTATTAAAAAAGCATGTAATTATTATTTACGAACTGTGTTATTCCTATGAATTTATATACATTTATACTCTATATAAATAAATGTTGTAAATGTCTAATATTTTCATTATGTATAGGTATATAGACATGATGGTTCCTACACTGGTTTAATTGAGTTTGATGATAAAATTGTGCGACCTTCAGGAATCCATCTCACCAAAGATAATAGACTTCTTGTGGTCAGCCTTCTGCAACACAATGTGAAGGTTTATGAACTTTAATAGAGGGTTGTGTGATAGTGGTCCATCATTCTCACGGATCTACAAGACCGAGTTGTGTTATTGTATAAGGCTTATTGCTCATAGCCATTTAACATCAACATAAACAGCTCTATGGCAAGCTGTACTGAACAAGTACAGTGGAAACTCCTTAATCTGAAAACACTTCGAACAAACCAGAAAGTTACGATTGGAAGGGATTCCAGTCTGGAGAGTATTTGTTCATAGAGTGTCCATAGGCAAGACACTTTACTCTTGTATACATGTTTGTTGCAGAAAAAGCTCTAATTGTTCATGAGGCAATGTTAATATCATCATTTTTACCGTTTAGCAGGAGATTCATTCCCAGACATGATGTCTATATTATATTTAGTTTCTGATACAAAAAATTTAAGTACAATTGACAATGGTGATTAATATATATAGTGATTTGGAGTATGGCAAATCATTCTAAAAAGCATTAAAATGATTAATCTGGCAGTATTACTCAAATATCACACCTAGTTGTTGGTCTAATTGATATAAACGAACACTGCTTACAGTTTGAACGCTCATAATATGTAGTTTACACGTTTTTCATAAGTCTTACTCTTCATCTTTTAATTGTCTGGGGTCATCAATCGCTAGGCCTTTGATTATTACCGCATGTTTTCAAAACATTATCGACCCGATTGTTCTTGCAGTGTTGTTTACATAATGATTGCACCTCGTACGAAATGCATATGAAAACTTATAATTGTCTACTGTACACCCTGTAGCAATCAAAGCTATTTTTGGCTTCTTTCAGTTTACAGTTATTATACTGACTGTTGAGGTGTTTTTGCGAAAACATTATTGTCTGATTGGGGAGTTTAATTTAAGTGTAAAGTAACAGTCTGGACTGAAAAATCATCAGGAGTAGGTAGGATCTAGACATGGAGATTTTTTCATATGCTACATAAAAGGAATTAGAACCGAGAAATTTTCTGGTTTGAGGAAGTTTCAAGACTGGACTAGGGAGTTTCCACTGTAATTGTTTTAATCATTTTGAAATAGTATAGTTATATATAACATTAGTACAGTTCCATTGTTGTCTGTTGTCAACCAGTCTGTAGGACTAACAACCGCGTTGGTTAACTGCAAAGTGAATGTTTATATCATGTGATATGTAAATATGTTAAAAAAGTTGAAAAGGTTCAGTGATACTGATTCCTTACATTGTAAGCTGTTGGTTACGTCATTCACTGTTATATGTTTGACATTTTATGCTCCTTAACTGATATACTTTGTGAATGTTGTTACATAACATCTTGTCATTGTTTTCAAAAATGTTTTTCAGGGATTTCCCTGACACAGAAATCTTGAGTCCCTGACTACCTTTTCTTTCTAGGGATCCCATTTTCCACTTACTGTTCATCCATGGAACCCCAAAAATAAACATTTGTCAAGTATAAACTGCATATCTGAGACCCTGCAAATTTACTTAGGACCCCAAATTTGTCAAACACAAAGGTCCAAGAACCCCTAGCTGAAAAATCCTAGGGAAAACCCTGGTTTTAAATGCTTAGACAATTTAATTATAAACACTATGACCATGTATAAGTATACTGAGCAAAACTTCTGTCGCAACACCTGGGAAATTTCAAATACTTTTGATGCAAAAAGTTCAAAAAATGTGCAAGAAAATTATTTTTTATCTTTAAAATGACATTTTAAAATTTAGGTATTTATACAATATTCGTGTAACAACATCATGTATGTCTCATCTTTTTACAATGCTTTCTAACATTTCTGGAATTTTTGCATAAGTTTTGAAAAAAGTAGTGAATTATTGAAAAGTCTGTTAATCATCACATTATCCCTTATTGAAGGCAAAAAATGGACATGTATTTGAGCTCCAAAGTTTATGTGCTACATAATAGAAACATTTAGTTGCCATTGGAGCAAGAAAATTGGTTTACTCCATGTCAACCAAAATGTCAAAAACGATTATACAAAGTTTTGCTTGGTACATGTATATAAGGATAAAATATTGACTGGATACTGATAAATATAAGTTGGTCTGTAATATGCTGTTTATTTCTATTGCCGTTTTTATGTATTGCCTTAAAATTTTGGAAACAAATGTACATTGAAATAGAAAAACATAATTTATGAAAACTTAGTGTGACCTTTTTGAATGGGTTTTAACCATTTTTTGCCATAAAATTTGTCAAAACTTTGTTGTTTTCTTCTCAATGATAAAATATATTGAGGGCTAGTTGCTAGACTTTTGTCATTACTTCTTAAACAATTGAATAACTATTGTTGTGCCTTTTATATGTGATGATGGTAACATCATGGTTTTTATTAAAAAGTTTGCTAATTTAGTCGGAGAAATGTCTGGTATTCTGATATTATTGATGTTCTATGTTCTGTTTATTAGAACATGTAAAATGTGATCTCACAGTCCTGTCGGCAATGTTGTGTTCATGTAGGGTAAGGGACTGACAAAAGGCCAAGTTAAAAGGATAAGGTGCTATGCGTTTATTTTTTCATTGCATATTTCTTGTTAATCACAACTAGTATTTCCATTTTTTTTAGTATTTTGTGTTAACAGAATGAGGTGACTTTGTAGATTATGAAAAAGTTGTTCTGTATTACTTAGCTACTTATCAGACCATTTGTCTTCAGAATCTTAAAGAACTATGCACTCATTGATTTCACGCCGAATGATTTAATCATTTTACATTGCACAAGGTCACTTCAGCTCTTTGCACAATTTTTTGACCTATTATAATTTTATATAAACTTTTCACCTTATTCATGATATTAGCATACACACATTATATTTTATACTTTTGTTTTAGTTACATGTAAAAATATGCATTGTTTTCTGTAAATGTTTGTGTTTGTTTCTGATCTCTAGGACTACTGTTCATTGTTGTTTTGATTTTGGGCAATAAATGTAAATTGTTTCTTTGTCAATTTTTCTTAGCATCCTTGACCTTGGTTCTAAGCATCCTTGGCCTTGTTTCTAAGCATCCTTGACCTTGTTTCTAAGCATCATTGATCTTGTTTCTAAGCATCATTGACCTTGTTTCTAAGCATCCTTGACCTTGTTTCTAGCTCACCTAAATAGGAAGTTATGGGATCACTAAATTGTCCAATTTAACAATGGACATGAATGCTCAAATAATTGTCCATTTGTCAATTTTTGTTGTAACTCTTTGGCCACAAGATTTCTTGAAGATTATTTTGCATGTTACATAAAATGCATATGGTCTTATGACTTGGGCAAATTTAACAATGGTCATGATTGCTAAATAATCTAAGAAGTTATGGCCCCTGAAATTGTCAAAATTACTGTTTTACTCCTTGATAAATATATTGAGACTAAGTGGATGGTCCGTGGTAATGAAAATATTCTAATGACCTTTGCCTAAAAGGACAACTGCAATAGCATCAGAATGATCATCATTGAACCAGTCTTCATTGCCATATTTTCTTGTGTACTGCCCTAAGAAGTTTGGTTGGCAATATTTTTCAATTACACTGATCTAAGGACAAACTCTCTAAACAACCCATTATTGCCATATGATGTAATTAACGAAGAGTTTATAGAAAATGTAAGAATTATAACCAGTGACTTTGTAAAAATGGCATTCAAACACTAGAATTTTGTGTCATATATTCTTAATAGGTAATCACATAGACCAATATAACGTTATAAGTAGCGATGTCAACAAATGGCAATTTTAATAATAAGTTGATTGTATAAAACCATTACACTTTCTTTGTTTAGCTTAAACTTATTCATTTTACACCATTTTTGAAACAAGTTTGCAACTTAAATTAATCGTTCTGGATGACTGCATCACAGGTTACTAATCAGTACGTGCACCAAATGAAGGGATTGTGACGTTTTTACTAAGCTCACCTGAACACGAAATGCTCATGGTGAGCTTTTAGAATCGTTGGATGTCCGTGCAGTGTGTCTCGTTCGTCAACTTTTTATTTAAACATTTCCTCCTATACCACTGAATTGATTTTGTCCAAACTTCACAGGAATGATCCTTGGCTCGGCCTCATTCAAAGTTGCATAAATCAATCCGGTCTGCTGCATTAGTAGGTCACAGGAGCTAAGAATAGATTTTGAAAGTGTAAACTTTGAAATTCTTCTTGTCTAAAACCATTAGATCTAGAGCTTTGATATTTGGTGTGTAGCCTGTCTAGTGGTCCTCTTACAAGATTGCATACATTATTAAGTTCCATCAAAAACATGGCCGCAAGGTTTATCAAACTTTGCTCCATATGAAGGTCTCGAACTCGCTACCCTTCGGACCAGGAACCGGTGCACTACCCCGCGACCACTACGCTTCCTAGCTATTACTTATTGATAGAGCGATGAGATGATACAAGTGTATTTGTATTTATGAAACCATTCAACGTCCTTGTGTTACATGTGTACAGGTACTACTCGGAATAAAATAATGCAATGCTGTTTTATTTCCGTCATACGGCTGCATGTTGATGTAAACATTACATCACTGCACATTTTATTGATTTTTATGACACTGATCGATTGATTTCGATGAAAATATTCATATAAAATACTCGTCATTAATAAATCATGAACTTAACGTAATGAAATAATTATGTCAATTGTGTACTTCCATTATGACGAGGAAAATCTATTCATTTTTCAGAATGTTTGGTCTAGTACATAAAGGTTGATCAATACATTTTCTATGTTGTTCAGACAAAAGAGCATGTGTTAACAAATCATAAAATTCATCGGCAGGGTCATAACCGTAACATCAGTATTACTTGAAATACTTATGTTATTGTTGCTGGTAATGTAGTTTTATAAACGTAATGGGGCGTTAAATTAAATAAGTAGCCCATGATCATGCAGTGATTATTTCAGCTATTGGGGTGGAGGAAGAACACATGCATACACCTGTGTAGAACCAATTGCCTTCTGTAAGTCAACTGGATGGCTTTCTCCCTGATTCTCTATCCTGGGTAGGATTCGAACCTGCAGCGCGAAGGGACAAGTGATTTGAAGTCGGTGAACATAACCATTGCACAGAGGCTTCCCTTATTTATTCACTACATAGAACTGCCACCACTGAGGTTACGGTATTAACCTGACACTGATTTGTTTGTCATTATATTGATAGTTCCCAACATCTACAATATTAACCGCCTTTGTTCTGAATTGTCAGCCATTTTGATAGGCAAAACGGATAAGCCCTTATTTCTGAATAGGTGATAATTCGAAAAAATACCAAGAGAATTTGCATGTGACAACTAACTGAGCCGACTGCCCACATGAGCATAATGAATAAGTTATTTTTCACATCTGATTAGTTAATCATCGGTTACATTATATTCCCTAATTTGCCTATCAATATTGCCAACAATTCAGAACAAGGGAGGTAAATATTGTAAATGTAGGAACTATCTATTGTGAGGCTCGGGTGAATGCTTGTCTTTTTATTTACAAGTTTATTCTTGTCCGGCCGCTCGGCTGTTTCCCATTCCCACAAAATTAGTGCCATTCATATCTCCTGAACTGCTGGACCTTCCGTCTTCAAACTATAGGAATGTATACATCAGCCATGTGAAGTTGTACACATGGTTTCAAGTCTCTCTCCAACGAGGGAAAATTGTGTTATGGGCCTTGAATAGGTGATATTTACACTATTGACTTTAAAACTTATCGTTCAGTGAAGTGGGAGCGCTTGTGTCATGTGGATACACTTCTAGTTTTCTCAAATTAATTTCCTGAATAAAATCAATCGAAATACGATTTTTAGATTAACAAAAAAAATTGTCATTCTTTTCAATTTTAATGTCTTATACATCGTTATTGAACTTTTATTGCACACCTTAAAAATTTGGCAATAAATAGTTCGTAATTATTTTCGAAAATTCGCAAAATATTACTAGAAATGATGTCTCTTTTGTACTTCTATATGTTTGGAGCGTTTAGATACGTCATTTTAACCCATTCTACACGCGTCGACTCATAAAGGGTTTGACGAGTGTTATTTTTTCATGAATGTAACACGATGTTTTTAAACCAGACATGAACTTTGTGTCATTTAAAAGGCGATAAGAAACTACAACACTTATTTGAAATATAAGATAGATCTACATAATTCACTATCTATTGATGCATTCTAAATGTCACATCATTAAAACATTTGATTTGACCCTAATTAACCTTTTAAAATCAATTTATGAATTAATAACATATTTTGACTCTGATTAATCATTGTGTTATTCAGCGAAATCTTGTCCATTTGTGAACCTTTAGAAAATCTCCTATATCTGTCTACCTAATTTGTTTAAATTTGATTAATACTTACGGAGCATGCATTTATATTTCATACAAGCACTATATGATATTTCGACGTGCTGATAATACAAGAGAGACAACTCTAGAAACTTTCATTTGTTATTTACATTTGAAGCGTTAACTAATACATAACCTCATATCAGTCACTGCATGGATTTGCACGATAAACTTCTTGACTCATTCATAAGCTATGTTTGTATGGGCGTGCGTCGAGCAAGCTCAACTATGGCGCTATTTCTTGCCCATATACGTTTTAATTAAAACTAATATTGGAATATAATGTCAAACAATGCTTTCGGCTTTAAGAAATAAAGCCCATTTTCGACAGCATGTGTTTGTTTTAATTATACTATACTGGCTTCACCAGTCACCATCACCACAAGGACAATAAATGTATTTTATATAGGCAAAGTTTATTGGAGTTTCTCTGTACTTCATTCAGATCGACGCGCGCAGCTTGTTTACAAATAATCATTCAAGTTTTTTAATGTTAACTATATACGAAGCGACATTAATGTTTCTTCACTAAGTTTTATTCATACATTTGATAGCTTATGTTTCCTTTGCATTTATAATTCTTCATTGCAAACAATACGAAGTAAAATTCAAATCCTTTGACCCCAAATTAAACAACGCGGAAACATTCCATAAATTGACTTGCTGTAAATTTGATGCAAGATGATGTGAGAATGAATCAACCCTGTATAGACGTACACTTGGGCTCCAGGGAGCAACAGGACCCTGATATGAGATCTTATAGACAAAGTAGTGGGTCTCCCCAGAAGCGCCCGAAAATAAGCTTTTTAAGCAAAAATAAGAAATATTTTTAAAAAAGATGATTCGGCGCAAATTGAAATAAGCAAAGATGTTGTAGTTTTATTGTTTAAGAGTTTGAGTTATTGCACGACCGCATGTTAATAGAATCAATAAATAAAGACAACAAACTATTAAAATTCTGCTTTCATTCATTGTTTTAACTTATAAATAAAGTCAACAATAATAGCATGTGTGGTATAAAAAGTTTGTTACATATTCAACAGAATATAATAAAGCGCGTACATAAATGTACACCCAAACTCCACTACAGGAGTTTAAAATGGTTTAAGGGGGCGCCAAACCTCACACAAGTCCTACCATCACTCAAATTAAATGAGATAAGTACCGGTGAACAATTCCCAATATAACAAAGATTTTGGAAGGAACTTTATCAATGGTGACAAAGGGGTTTAAATCGACACAAGCTGCTTAAATGTCATAATTGTTAGTTATGACATATCTGGGTGAAATCGAGTTATTAACATTTCTGAATGCAGGGATATTTGTAGGTCACTACAAAACAAAACATTTTGCAAAACAACAATTTGTCAGGGAATTACAGCACTTTTAATACGGTTATGAAGACTACAATAATTTCTGAGTTTCACAAATTTAAAACATCGAATATTTTTCAGACACAATCATATTTTACAAATATATTATGTTTTTTGATGAATAAATTAACCATACACTGTTTTGCTACTGCTCGCTGTTGAGTCCTAACTTTTAGACTGAAATGTTTCAATTAATTGTTGCAATTAATGTGAAACGATGCTCAGTGCATTTGGGCCAAAAATCTCAGAGAATGCCAGAATTATGGTTTGAATGTAGACATACGTATCTATGAGTGTTCTACGCATGCGTACGGACAGTAACTAGACTTTGCACTACTGACGAATTATTGTCGCAAATTTATGTACATTAAACTTCAAAACAACGGTGGTCACACTCGATATTGATTCAGTTAATCTGTGACTTTTTTATGTGTGGTGGTAAGTTATTAGCTTGAGTTCAATGAATTGGCGGTACATTTGTAGTTTACGCTGAAATTAAATAAACTCATTACAGACATATTGAACTTTCTGCGCCGTATTGTTTAGTCTATTTCATGCAGGTGAGCGAGTGATTTTTATATTAGTTTTTTCGTTTTAGAAATCTTTGAAGAGGTAGTTCCAAAGAACTACATACTGTGACACCTGAAGATAGACGAATAGGAGAATATAATTACCATTTATATTCCTTCAAATTAACCAACTGCATGTATATAAGGCAACCACAAACACAATGACTGGAAGATGGACATATTTCATGACGGATAAACATTCACCTTAATATTTCAATTGGATTTATGTAAGTAACATTAATTACATATTAACTCTGTTTTTAAGAAAAAGATATACGTACTAGTTTATGAAGGTGCTAAAATTAAAAAAAACTTTTTATAACCAATTAAATAATTATCATACTTCATTGCACATTAAAGTTAGTCTATTTTCGATATATCATTTAATAAGTGCGTTTTGAAAAAAAATATGTTCCGTTACTGTATTTAAAGCTATCCAGCTGACTTACGGAACGTGGGTAGTTCTACCTAGGTGATTGCCTGGAGTTCTTCCTCCACCCTGATAGCTGGAATAGTCACCACGTGACCATGGTTGATTTTGTGACATAAAGTCCCATTATAAAAATGCGTTAGTTTAGGTTTTAATTGTTTTGTGTGTGCGTTTCATACATTATTCCCTATATGAGCGCCGGTGTACGATTTCCAACCACTTCTTTAAGTGACGTAATTTCCATAAAACGTCACATGTGACGTCACCATGTTCCGTCAGTAAGCAATATTTGCCCAATATGGCAATATGAAATTGAAGTGACCATATGGAGTAAATAGTGACATCACAAGTTGCGTTTTCTAGAAATGAAGTCACTTACAGAAGAGGTTGTATATCCCATAATCAGTAATGAACCTAAAAATAATAAGTCTTTAGATTGATTTTGTTTTGAACGAAACTTCACTTAGAACTTACAATAAAACACTTTAGATTGGTGGTACAAAATTGACCTTAAATTAAATACTTGCCTTTTAATGGCGTTAAAGACGGCATTAAAATAGTTTATGTAATTAATATGTAATTCTATGTAAACAAGAAATATCTTGAAAAAAGGGTTAAGATTTGGTGTGCAAAAATAACAACAATGCCGAGATGTTACGATTGCTGGTCACTCCAGATCCAAAATGTATTTCGGTAAATTCACCAAAAATCACTGGATTTCGGTAAGGTAACGTATCCTTTAACGAAAGGTTAACCAATCCGCGTAAAGGTTACAGACGTTGTTCGGGTGTAGAGAAATTGCCTATGCGGTTAACGTTAGACTCGATTGGTTTACACAATACTGATATGCAAATAGCAAATAATGTTCGAATGGCTGCGCCAAAAAGACTGTTTTGCATTTTTTGTATAGAGTCACATTCTTGCCAACGAAAAATGATTTTTATTTAGTTGAATATGACATAACTTTAAAACAATCGACATTTAAATTCAACAAATAAACTTCATTGTCACTGAAAAACTGTGTCGTTGAATGTACGAAAGCACGTACTGAAGGATGGTTTTGGAGTAATGAAACCTAGTGCCATCCATGTTCGTTATAAAAAGATATATTCGAACATCCTCTACAATTGGTCAAAATCCCTACTTTCGTTTTGATGTCTAAGATTGATTACATTCAGTTCAGAAACACGTCATGATCAAACTAACACCGGGTATTTTTGTAAAAATGAAATGTAATTTTGATGGTTGGAAACTACCATAAAGCCATCGGTGACGAGAGAAAAATATGTTATACCGTTTAGGAGTATCTTTACAACATACCATGGTTATGACTTGATGACAATACCCTTATTGACAAAACCCATTTCGGCGATATTAGCTAATCTTGGACATATACCATTACAATTGATTCTTTAGGTAGGTCACATCCCCAATAGTTTAACTGCTTGAAGAAAACATTTCACTAAAATGAAATACGGTTTTATAGTAATAAAAGATGTACATTCTACATAGTTATTGTGTGTAAAGGATGAAAAACACATGCAAAACCTTATACTGTTTCTTTATTTTCTCCAAAGTTATATCCCTGTTTTATGAGCAGTATATCAATTCCAAATACAGCATACGTGTCTACTGCTGTTCAAATAATGATGTAAATAATTACTAAAACGATAACTACTATCCTAAGTATTTGGTTTCCGGTATTAATGAAATGGTTGGTGAATTTGTAACAACGACACCAAGAATCTCTGCTACGAGAACTACTCAATGCACTGAAGTGTTCATGAAGATCAAACCATACCAATACGTATAAAACATTAGTTTTTAATATAACATCATTTCTGGCTTGAACGAAAATGCAAATTATTATACCTCACGTGATTTTTCCATGCAAAATTCGCACATACACGCTATGGCAACTCCGTAATGTTACCCTGTCACAGAACGTGTTTACCCTGTGACATAACGTTTTTACGCTCACGCGGGTCTAAACGTAGACAAATGGAAATTCTCATAGTCCCAGTCAATACGCGCTTATTAAAATAGGTAACAATCAAGTGCTTGTAATGTTTGCAAACGACATCATCTGTCAGCTTTGACAGATTCAGTTCTTTCACAAATATGGCTTCACAAATATTTGTTCGGTATAATAAAATAAATATCAGATCCCATGGAGGGTGACAGTATGTAATGTTAATCCTCGAAATGTTAGGGCTTTCGCCTAGGTTGACATTAACTTTTTTTGGGTTAACATTATATGCTATCATCCTCCATGGGATCTGATATTTATATATTAATCAATTAAACAAATATTTCTATTATTGAGAAGAGAGGTGTCCTACTGGCTCAAAATCACGGAATTAGGTTTATTCCGCCTTTGCAAAAAAATGGGAAGGGGGTTTCCGTCTTCCCAGCAAGACGCTTATAATAGCTGTTTCAAATGAGGTTATGGGCTAACAGTAATTAGATTTTCAGGAGACACAATTTCACAAATTTGTTAGTGTGCTCCGAGGACATACCCCCCACAAATTGTCCAGGCTCTAGACAGCATTTCCAGTGTTTCCTGATATTAATGAGAGACACTGGGGTTAAACAATTCGAACCTCCACAAATTATGCAAGAGGCAAGTGCCTCCGTTTGCCTAAGTGTGGCTACGGCCCTGGTTCGGATTTTAAGTATAAACTATTCAAGTGTTTAAAAAACAAAAACATAATTTTGAATTACAGGGAATGTTGAAATGGAATATAGGAAATAAAGGTTACATACTGTTTATTTTAGGATCAACATGGAATACCCAGATCTGCCACTAGTACTCTGGTGTGTATTACTGTTACTGGTCGTATTGGGAATACTTGGCTCGATAGGAAATACAGTGGCCATTATATTCTACTCCAGACACGGTTTAGACACATCGACAACGGCGTTGATACTAGCATTGTCTGGGGTTGATCTGGTCAATTCAAGCGTACTAGCAGTATTAGATATAATTGGCATGTTTGGACTCTACGAGAAGATCGGCTGCATAATAACAAATTACCTCATAAAGACGTTGTTTTACGTCTCATTCCTGTTACTGTTAGGCCTTTCTATTGATAGATTCCGAAAGATTTGTCATCCGTTTGCCAAACAGTTCACGACGACACAGGGTAGGTGGTTCGCAGGAATTTCAGGAATTCTTGGATTAGTTTTGGCATCACCAATAATATTTACATCCGACATTCAGTTGATTAAAAATTCGACTTCTTATATGGTGATAAATGATCAGAACGTTACATCCCTGTGCAGACAAATAGTACCAGGCGAAATGGAGACAGTTCATTGGATCGCAACATGTATAGATGTGGCAGGTTTTCTTTTTACTCTTGGCGGTATCGTAATTACAAATACTTGTGTAATAGTGAATATCAGGAAGGTGAACTTGAACAAACATCGAATGATGAGTAGACAACACAACCACTCACACATTGGCATCAGCGACAATGGACCCGAAAGAGCTAATACTCCAAAAGGAGTACAAAAGTTGGCAAGCACTGAGAAAATACTCTCTTTCATGACGTGCTGTATGACATCAACATTTATTGCTTGTCTTATTCCTTACTTCGTTATAGAAATCGGTGAATTCAGAAACTTAGACCAACGGGGAGATTTTATTAACAACATTGGTGTCGAGATGGCTTACAGATCCCCGATTTTAAGTTGCGCCATTAATCCATACATTACCTGTCTGTTCAACCCACAGTTTCGTCTACTTTTCTGGAAAAAGTTTAGCAAAGGGGCTACTGATCAAATACATGCCTGATATATATGACAACGGTGTTGTTTTTGTGGTGAAGTTTATTGTAGCATGTAACATACTTATATTTCTGTTTGTCAAAAGCAAAAACAACATACGATGTTCTCAGATAAAATGCCATCGAGTATTAGACATCAAAATACAATCTTAGTGACTGTATATTTGGTATACAGACATAACTCAAAGTATAAACAAATAGAATACTACTGATACTTGAAACATTGTGTTCCTTTAATCTGTTCATTTAAGTGCGTATTATGAAAGTCATGCTGTAAATTGTATTTCTGCGCTTGGCTCAACGTAAAATATAATTGATTACATTACGTTTAACATGTCTATATATGAGCGCTGCTGTGTGATTTACAACTTTTTCTGTAAACAATGTAATTTTAAGAAAACGCGACATGTGATGTCACTATTTGCAAGCAGGAATCAATATTTAGAATGCAATCTACAGTTTCAGCCAATGAAATGACAGAACGGCTCCCGTTAAGTACTACGCTTATTCATTAAAATTTCGACTTTTCGCGGGCTTTTTAAGCTCCGCCTACTGCGAATCTGTGTGAGCGTTATTATATTTGGAAATTTACTATTCTTGTCCGTTATAGCTTTTATTTGAAATTTGCATGCGTATCGGCCATTCAAAATGTAGGTTACATTCTAAGTCAGTTAATAGGTTAGATATTAAGTAAAATCGTATTGATTAAGAAGGGGCGGAGTGAGCGTAGCGAGCGAGCCCTCTTCTTAACCAATACGATTTTACTTAAAGTCTACTAACTATTACTTACTTCATACGGTCACTTCGTTTTCATATTGCCATATGGGGCAAATATTGCTTACTATCAGTACAACATTTGATACGAGCTGTCAGTTACCTAAATAAACATGGCCGACTTTCGCGTATGGACTACAACATATTTGTAGCAGTTTGCACTCATCTAAATGTCAAACAGCTACATCAACCGAAGTTTATCCAAATTCCAGCCATTCCGATGTGAACACGTGCTACAAATCCGAAGCGAATGCACACTTTAGTCTGTCTGGAGGTATCAACGTCCGGTCCATGGTGGAAATGTTCAATGTGAAAATCTATTAGATTAACGATCAATCCTCCGGAGAAAGCGAGCACGAATGATTGAGAGCAACTGCGACTCACATTGACATATATACGAAAGACCGGTGATGACATTCACAGTTCACAATTTTTCTCCTTAGAAATAACGAATTTACGAATTCACTATTTTAACTTTTCGAATGCATAATACTGAATTCATTAAGTTGAACTTGTGAATTTCCTAGGACAGATATGATGAAGTATGAATGTCACCACCGGACTTTCGTACATTTGAAATTTGTTAATTTACCTTCGATGATTTGACGTAAGAATTGAATCAGTGACGTCACGATTTTGAATCAATTCTCGATGTTTTTAAAACTGTATACAATAATTGATAGACATGTTTTTGTATGCTCACAGTTTCAACATATGCTGTCATTAAACTTAGTTTTAATATCGGTCCTGACATCTTATTGTCTTTGTGAAGATATTTGGGACAACAATCTCGACCAAGTCACCGAAGAAGAGTCAATGCAGGGGTGGATAGAGAAAGGAGTCTATGTATGTTGTTGTCCGTTTACATTTTGGCTGTTACACCGTGGTCACCCTCTACGCCACGCATACGGTATATTACGGCATTTCCTGCATATAATGTTGACAAACGATCTAATGTGGTAAGAAAATCTGTTTATTTTATTGATATATGACGTATTCAAAATGGAAAAATAGACACTACGAGGGGCAAATGATTGAAGTTCCAATTGTAATGTTTTTTCCGCCAGTAATAGTTAAGATTCTTCAAATATTCGAGAAAACCGACGGATTTCGTCAAAGTGAAAGTTAGTTTTTCAGGTCATCAACTGATTGTTGATTTTCGTCTGTTACGACGATACTATATTACCATTAAACATACACGCGTACATAGTCTGGCATGCAGTAATGACGATATGGCTTTAATATGGAAATCAAAGGACTGAAAATCCTAACACCACACAATCATATTACAGGAGGAAGAGAAATGTTATGGAACAAATGAGGATTTAAGTTATCTCTTAGTGTGACTAACACAGTAAATAGCAAGGAGCATTCTAATATAGAGTTAGAAAATACAGTTTACAAAACAGTTCCATTTGGTAAATGCTCATGTCCACAAATGGACCTCAAACAATGTCTGACAACAAATGCCAATGAAAATGCCTTGAAAAATTGTGGCTTATCCAACCAAACTAGAAACCAACTCTAAAAGAATTGCCAAGGACGTGTCAGACCGTCATGGTGCGGTCGTTGCAACAACGAAATCGTCATTGTACTTGGAAACATGTCTCTTGGGCACAACATTGCAAAAGATAAAAGCGACATCCTCTGGAAAATCAACATCAACGTGCCCACCGGCTCAATAAAGGGAATCTTGAAGCTGTTAGAAGAACCAGCGGCCGAATTCCGCCGGCAGTCCGATGCCTTCTACAACCCGAAGATTGGTAAGGTCGAGGTCACGATAGACCAGTTCTTCTCGCACGGGATGCGGCAGCACCAGCAGTGACCACCCCACATGCAAAGGCTATGGTAGGTCTGGGCCTTAACCCCCTGGGCACGCATCTCTTTGGCTAGGCGATAGGTCGGGGTGAGGCGGTCACTCGCCCGAAAGAACTCGATCGCTCTCGTGGTTTCACCACTACCTCATTCACCATTGATATAGCTCAGCTGATGTCGGGTCAGGGGGCCATCATAGTGCGGCGCGATGCTGGGGTGAGGCCTTTTGCTTGGCCGACATACTCAGGTTGGGGAAGAAGGCTGCGCGCTCATGCGGCATGTACAGCTGCTCGCCCTTCTTGTGTCAATGGGCAGCGGCTACCGGGAAAGGTACGGTTTGCCCGTAAGGCAGGTTACACACGCTTCCCCACTCTCACACTCGGCTTATGTGATACATTCACCTCAATCCCCTAGAGCTTGTGTTGCGCCGTTATTTGGACAAAGATAATGTCAGTGGTCACGTGGATAGCCTCCTTCTTTGACTCAAATCATACCAGCATGGAGAGGAGGTTGATGTGGGCGTAGGCCAGTATGTTTCATTTTTTTTAGTTGCTTATCAGTTGATCTTAGTCGTTTTCCATTTTTGCTTGTTTTTAATTGTATTTAATGCTATCCTAAGTTTGGTCTGCTCTGATTTTATAGAGCACACATCGTTTCTAATAGCCGCAATATCAGACTTGACAGACTTGAGTTCATTTAAATGTTTATCCTCAGCATTCTTGATTGCCAACGGAATTCTGATAACTTGAAGTTCGAAATCATTGTTCCCAGGTGAGCCATAATCTCTAATGTAGTTGTTACCGGACGACTTGCATGAGTGAAAGTATTATAAATAAATGTTAGTCTAATCCTGCACTGCATAACCAACTTCAAATTTGCCATGAATTGTAACACGAAAACATACAATGGACGCACTGCAGAATTAATATCATCAATATACAAGAAATATGGAAAATCTGTAATGTATATCAGAGGATGAAGAATAAAGGTTGTGTTGTATCATAGAATGTTCACGTCTGCATCACTTTGGTTTATGCATAAATAAACAAATCCAATCCGACCCTTTTATGTCTGTAAATCTATGCCCATTTTCCAGATATTCGTTTGTTCACTTATCACGTTTGTGTGGCAACTATTCGTACAATTTAAATTTGGCAAAAGCCACCTCGTCGATATATCGTGTCTAAAAGTTTCGATTGACTGGCCACTGGGCGCTGGTTAGTAATGGCTGTTCGATAATAGATAAAGTCAATATAATTTGTTAGTTATTTCAATCCAAATTACTTGGTAAATGTTGATAAGATAGATACCAATTCAAAGTCAATAACTTCATTCATACTTTCGTGTGAGTCGGATGTCCGAACCGCTCGAAATATGGCTTGGCCTCGCCCATACCTTGGAAGCTGGAAGGGTAGCAGGCTTTTATGTCGAGGCTGACGACATCTCTGGTGTCAATGTCCATTATGTTCCAGAGTCCGCCACAGCTGTGTTCTACACAAGCCTTCTGAACGGCTGGCCGGGATTGGCTTCCAGCCGTTTCTCTGATTAGCCATACTACTTGCAGTGTGGTTCACCTCGAAACTTAATAAGTGCAGCCATACTGGTCGACACTGAGCTGCTTTCCTTCGGAACTGCCCCCAAAAACCACACCACGAGGCCTGTCGGATAGCCTCTCACACATTACCTTCAAACAGACGAACGTCCCTGGATTGTGGGAATTCAGGTCTTTGGAACAGGCGTGGCCGTTGTGGACTATAAGCACTATATCTCCTCCACGGGACTGATATTTGCCGCTGTTGTAGATATCCTCTCCAGCAATGTACCTTAGGTATTCCTATTGCGGTTGATATCTCCAAAAAGAGAACCATTGGGCCACCGAGGGTGGAGGGCCGTCCTTTTGTGTCCCTTTTTGTATGTTTACATTAATAAGTAATTACCACCGCACATCGTGTAGAAAATATTTGTTTGGAAAACGGTGTGTATTTATTTATGTACTTGCCCTATCTGATTTTGCCTCGGAGGCTCCACGAGCCCCGTTAAAATGCATGTTCACCCCTCTCTGCTGCTACCTCCCACAGTCGTACATGTACATTGTAGTCAGTACATTGTAAAACACGCTTTCAAAAGTCTCGTTTCTTGTTTTCAATTGTTTTATCGTACTAAATATTACAAAATCTATTTATTTATTATAACTATATTTATTGTTATGCATTTGTTTCTACTTGTACATTTGGTCCGTTGAGCTGTACGTGAACTTATAAAAGTACAATGTATTTGTAGCATGTTTCGTACATCTTTATTATCTCTTTTTGTACTAAATAATGTGAATTGTGATAACGTCTCTCATCGTCTTACTAGAATATCAATATATTATATAAAATAAATATCACTTACCAATGTATTCATAATTTATAATATTGTAAAATTGTTATGGTCCTGATATGTATGATCTTATTTGACACTTCCTTCTCGCCTTACCTCGATCTTATAATACTGTTCGTAAAACGCATTAATCAAACAAAACTTGGTATGAGCAGCATTTTAACAATTGCGAATTTTTGCATTGCGGATTTAGTTTTCAATATAAAATTTAACTATTGGTCTTGATTGATTAACTATTGGTCCCTTTCCCCTGTGCAATTATTTCACTTTTAATAATGTTCAGGTTATTTTCTTCCCAGTTTCGGCCTATTGTTGCCAGATGTCTTGACATGTCCTGTGATCTTTTCCACCTATTAATTCCCCTTATACCGTCTGTCAGGCCATTATTTGCGCCTCTGTTCCCTAATGTGTGTACCCTTTAACCCTCTCAAGTGCCTTATGTTTTATGGATTGTTGTTTTCCCGGAGGTCTGTGTGGAGAGGCACTGTCTTATGTTTGTGGCGCTCCCTGTAGCAACATATTCTCTTTCTTTTAACACTCTTCTTCTTTTGTTTTTTTTCATCTTTAATGTTTCTTGTGACTGGCTTAACACCAATTTTTCTCTTTGTCTTCTTTTTATTTGGCACCCTATGTGCTATGTCAATGTCATTCATTAACAAATTCAATATATTGTGATATTTCAGAAATATTGACAATTTCTTCTGTCATCGCTTTATTTTCTCATTCCCTGTCCAAGAGTTTTCCCTGTAATATCTCAATATTAGTCATGAAACCTTCAACATTCTCTAGTTTGGAATCCATATGCTTCATTTGGGATAAAATGGCTTTCATATCTGTATCGTATTTACTGTTTTTGTCTCGTTGTACTTCAGAATTATGTTCAGTAATTGTACCGTTATATTTTCGTGTTTGTTTCTTCCTATCTTCAATATATGTAATGCTATCTTCTGAATCTGTAACACTTGCATGTTTGCTTCGTCCTCGTCTGTTAATATTTCTACGGATTTTGATTCAGGTTGTTCAAGTTCTGATTTTCTCATTTGTACCTCGTTTTCTTGTTCGATCAATATATATCAAAATAAATGTTGCGTGGCCTTTAGTAGTTTTGTTTTTAAATTTACCATTAACCAGACAATGCACATAAAGTTTCAGTTTTATTTCACTAGTGTTATTTCACTTTTATGCATGCAGTACCAGTTATGTACTATTCCAGATTAATATATTTAAAGCACTTATATCCTTTTTCAACAGAGGGATATTGTTCAAATGTGTACAAAATGAAACTGGAATCGGAAACTACATATACTATAGTTGATATTTCCTATTTCAAAGGTCACAATTCAACTAAAACGTCTTCTAACGTTGCTTTCAGGGCCTTGTCGTGGAGGGGTAGAGCCCCTGACCCCTCAATTAAAGGTGGCGAGTACGAGCAAATGTCACAATCCTTGTTAAAGGAACGATTACTGGTTAATATTCAAGGAAGAAGTCATCTGGAGTAATTAGTATCAGTTGTTATAACTTGCTTCACAAACGATGTAAATAAACCCTTATACTGCATACATTTGAAACCAAATTCCAATGATCGATTTCTAGTTTAAGGGCACGCCATGATACAGGCAGTCTGGTGTTTTTCTTTGCAT
Source organism: Mactromeris polynyma (assembly GCA_032209605.1). NCBI lineage: Eukaryota > Metazoa > Mollusca > Bivalvia > Venerida > Mactridae > Mactromeris > Mactromeris polynyma. The sequence goes on from JASFXZ010000012.1 coordinate 11,202,532, forward strand.
TCAAACTGAATCTGATTGTTTTACAGAAGGCATCGTCATATTGGCGAGTGTGTAAAGTAAAACTTTAAGTAGTATAGTAATAGCAACTATTAGCAGTATTTACGTAGTAGTATTTTCCAGTGGATCACGAGTTATTTATGTATAGTTTATTGTATAAACGGCAGTTAGGTGACCGAAATAACGACTGACATATAGGCGTACAAACGACATCATATAACTGCTCAACACATTAAGGTATTGTACATTTAACAGGGATGGTTTACCAATCACTAAATATCTTAATTTAGGCACTTGCCTTGGATCGAAAGCAGTTGTGGACATGGTAGTCATTTCTTTATTTAAAGTCTCCATGTGAGGTTGGATAATATCCCTTTAGAATGTATGGCAACTAGAACAAGTTTAATCTCACAAAACTTTCAATTTTCTTTAGACGTATTCTGTTCAAATGACATTTTGAAAACTGGACGGTAAATTTCTCTGAAATGTGGATATGGTTAATGTTATATGATATTTAACTAAACTATTAGATGCTCTACTAATATTAAGGTTTTTTAACACCGTCAGTATTAAGTTCAAATTAAATTTGCCCATTTCTAAATATTTCTGACACAAATATCCCAAAAAGAACATGTTGTAATCACTCCGCGTCGTATGCTATGCGATACATCGATTTAAATCCCCAGGTTTTTACTGACAATTCTAAGGATTTAAATCGCTGTGTTTTTCTTATTTCCCTTGATATTTTGTTAAATATTAAGTTTCTCCTGCCCATAATAGGAATTCTTGGACCTGATGTAATATTCGTGTTAACCCCCCTCTTTCTGTCTGTGGCTGACATGTTTTAGCTTGTCCTGTAGAAGATTTCCTCCCTCTTTTTGTCCCCCTCTCATTAATTATTTTGTTATAGTTCTAAATTGTCAATACTTCAACTTTGACAGGAAATTTATCCATTTCTAATTGGTAACAAAAATGTGCTTTTTACTTTTATAAATAAGTCATTTATGTACAGTACAGAGATGTTTCGAGGTATACGGTATTAAAAAATGATACTTTTCCATCTATCAGTTGATTTGAATACATGTATATTGACTACGTTCCTCGTGGGAGGGTATAGCGCAAGAGGACAAAGTGTCGTTCTTGGAACACTATAATAATAATTGGATGTTAGGCATAGCTATAACGAATATCCTTTGGTGAAAATAATATTTAAATATCATTTTAAAACCAACTTTTGTTCAGCTTTACTGCCTTCTTCAAAGACAAAATCAACAATCTTATTTAATAATGACACATGATAAATATCGTCACATGAAAATACCTTAATAATCAACTCTTTCCAACAGTAATCTCAAATGCTTTGATGCTACATGTCACAACATAAAATAAACGTTGAGATTTTAATTAAATTATATATTTGTTTAATATCTCGGTGACGATACAAATACAATGTACATACATTGTACCTGTTTGTATTGCTGATGGAGTCCTATCCAGTTTGCTAGCAGAGGAAACATGATCTACAACATTTTCAATTGTCTTAGCTGTATTAGGTGCAGGTGAAACCGTGCCAACTGACTTTGAAACCGGGGAACCAGTATGTGTGGTATCAGGTACTTCATCTGATTTTCCAAACACTTACTCCCTTAACTTATATAAATATATGCCCGTTTTATTAAACCGGTTCAGAGAAGCTTCGGTGGATTTCATCATCGCAGCTTGCAAAGCGAAACATGAATACAATTGAAATATTAAATGTGGTCTTATATACGTGCAAACATTCTACATGGTTTCTCATTCTTGACACGTTACCTTTGCGATCATCAGTCCGTGAACTACTTTTTTTCTTAATTGCCACAAATCGATAATAGTATATCATCAATCAAGGGCTATAGTAGCTGAGATTGTCAGTGAATAGCATTGAGGAGGTGCAAGGGTAAACATGTAATGGAATATGGGTGCAAGTGCAAGCATACATGGGAACAGGGGTTCAATGAATAGTCTGGCAGACCATACAAACAACCAAAGGAAAGTAAAGGGGCAACACGGATTGAATAAACATTCAACAACGGATGAAACACATCAAGGAACCAGCCTAACTATACAACGATTTGCAGTCTTGGAACTGTCAGTACAAATACTGCGTAACTAAGCATTTACAGTTATTAAGATTAAAGATGTATCTGGCTCATCTGAACTATAAAGACTAAATGTTTTTTACTCTTCTCTATCAGTAACGCTTCATAGATATATATGAATATATATCCTATAGTTATGGGCTATTCTAGCTTGAAAATCAATAACCTATGATTGCCAGTTAATTACAAATAATCGATGATATGATGCTCGCTAGCACGAAGTGTTTACATCAAAAACAGTGTCCAAGTTAATTGATAAGTGTATACAAATAATCGAACAACTAAATTGTTCTCTGTGTTTATTGGAATCAAATGTATTATGGTATTATCGAGCCAATAAAAAACAATAAACATGATTCAAAGATAATAATGGAAATATTTATTTAACGTTGCATCTTATGAACAAGGGGAGTTTTTTTCTGCGATAAACATGCGTCTTTCCTCTCTTGTCCGGAATCCCTTCCAATCCGAACTTCGTGGTTTGTCCCAAGGGTGTCCGGATTCGATAGTTTCCACTGTACCTGCAGTGCCATTTATTCTCACATGTTGGGCTATTTAGGCAGTCATGTAAGTGAACATGTACACGCGAATACATTTTAAGTTGTTTTGTGTTGGTTTCTACTGTTTTTGGTAATTGACGGTTAATGATAACCTATAAGAGTTTGCATTTACATTAAACAAGCGTTTTATAAAATAATATCAATTATAAAGTTTTAGCTAACGGCTATTCCGGCTCGTCACCGTAACCTCAACTAGATTGCATGTCGATACTTATTAAGCGGTAACATGTATGTTTTGAAATTTAATAGATATGATATTCACAAATTCAACCAGTCTGTGTCAATATAAATATGTCTGGTTTCCGAAATTTGGTTTAGGTTTCAAATTGAGATTTGATTGGTTTACATCCCGCAGTCACTCACATCCAATCGTGTCGAACAACGTGTAAATCATCTCGGTAGGCCATAATCACGTTTAAATTTGTGTTGCACTGGTATACGAGTAAATAAGTTGCTACATGGACGCCACGTACACATGAGAGAGAATAAATTGCTACAGAGAACGTCATATACATAAAACAATGCCTTTCCACACAGACCTCCGGGAAAACATCAGTCCACAAAATATCAGGCATTGAGGTGCAAGGGTAAATACGCAAGGGAACTGGGTCGCAAGGATTGGCCTGGCCAACCTTAAGGGACAACTAAGGAGAATAATGGAGTACAAACCTGGGGGAAATCCCATGGATGGAATACATAATTAATGGAAGGAAAACAATATTGAACTGTCTTCGAGTATAAACAGGGAGTGTAGTTGAGTGTGTATAAAACACACCATTGATTGTACTCACAGGCTGTTCAATGTCGGCATTTAGCATATCACACACAATAGACATACAGTTAGAAAACGAGCCGCAAATACGGTTTGGTCTTGGGGATTGCGAACAAATACATTCAGCCAATCCATTTCTTGTTTCACAATCTGAAGATAGAATTTACAATCATGGTTTTTAGAGTATCTAATGCTTATTTTTCTTTAGAACTCTCAAGCATGAGTAATGGTTTTAGAAAGATGGTTTAGCACACAATAAATGTCAAAAGCTTAACATAATTTTATTCTACATTTTTGCTTTCATTATTTGACTTGATTCAACAAAGTTATTATGATGTATATTTTTTCATTATTTTACATTGCGTAAACTAATTATGACAAATTAAATATCACTAGAATTGGTTTTTAAAGTTGTATCCAAATATGTCGTTTACACTTTGGTACTTTTGAAAAAGTATTAATCTTTCATGATTTAATAGTTTTTAAATATTTGTGTACAAATTTAAGTTATTCAAGAAATCACCATTGGTGGCAAGTTTACATTTTTTATGAAGTAATGCCCAATGGCTAAGTTTGAATACATTAACAAGCAATTATCGCGTTGATAAAATCTAATGGTCTGAGTAACCAATGAGGCAAACCAAAAATCAATATCATACGTGCCCGAAAAGTCGGAAAATTCACTCCTGAAAAAAAAGTCTGATTGAAAGACACTCATCAAAAGTGCATTAAAAGGGAACAACTTAAAACATACAGACTACAACGTATCGGACCAATACCCGCTGGAAGTGAAGGAACGTAGAAAACAAGTTATACCAGTTATGGTTGACGCCATGAAGGAAGACAAGAAAGCAGTTCTAGTTAAAGATAAATAGTACATTAACATTGAATAACGCACGTCAAAATAGGGATAACAAGAAACGTGTACCATCTTAGTATATTTTCATGGACTGTTGGTGGCATGATATTCGTGTTAAGACGATGAAGATTATAAGTATTCTTTTGTGAAACTTGGCAAAACAACCATCAAACATGTTCTCTAAATGAATATGAGTCGGTGAACGTACATGCCAACCAAAAAGCATGGCTCGCGGCTGCCATAAAACTGACACAACCGTATTCGACACGCGTTTTATTAAAACAGTTAACAAAGCTAAAGGGGACAGCTTGACAGCTTGATAGCACGCTTTTGCTAAAAAGGCGATATTTGGTTTGTTTTCATATTGAGACAAAATTTTAAAGACGCCTTCCACAGCCTTTATTCTGTATTGAAACATCCAAATTTTATTTATTTGAATATTTGTACACATAATCATTGGGACACTATATACTATCATGTTTCATATTGGTTGTTAGAAATTAGATCAATGAGTTGTTTACATACTGATTTTGCCACTAATGTGCGTTGATCAAGTTTATGCAAACCAAAATTTTAGAGTTTATAAACACTTATATACCACTTGTCATAGATACAATGAGATGAAAAGAAAAAAAGGCAATATGCCTATCATCTCTAAAAATATTGATTCAATACAATAGCATAATATACAATAGTACAGTTGTGCTATTAACTTTTGGTTAACATTCAACAGATGACAGCTTTAACATCATATCGATACTTTAACAGCTAGTTTTCGGATAGCCGTGAACGGTATGTCGTGTGCTATTAGTTTTATATAGATTATGACAGGTTGTTAATGTTGATAGAAAATCTAACATGAGTGTTCATGGTTTATCGAATTTATTGAAGGAGTCGGTCAAAAGTATATAGTGCGAGGCTTTTCGCGGTCAAGTTTAATAAATTTGATAAAATATGAACACAAATCTAGATTCTATTTATCGCATAACCATGGTGGTCAACGTCGTTTCTTCAATCATTCGAGAAAAACGAGTTTCTAAATCGAAACTTTACTGTTCTGGTCACCAAATTTCGATTTTCCCTGTTGCTACGATTGTATACTACCATTTCGCAAATATACACACATACTTACAAAGCACAGAATATAATAATGATGAAAAGGCGCTAAATAGAAAGCGACATATTTGAAGAATAACGCTCAATAAACGGTTGTCAAAACGTAGTTAATGCGAGATCATTTTAAGTTCTTAGTTGTCATTACCAATAATAGTATTGACATGTAACGGCCGAGTTGAATAATCCAAATTGTTTGTAAAAGATAGGCCGCTGATTGGTCTTTGGAAAGTGTGAAACTTGCAAGGTGCTTTCTTCGTCATGACGATTCCTTCGTTATATTTAGCAATAGAGTTATGCATATTATGTGTCACAATTGTGATGCCGGTTCGGAAGTTTCTTGGTAGCCATTCATAAAATATGACAGCACATACTGGATGCCTCCAGCCATGCCCCACAGGCATTAAAATAGAATAAGCCTTATGAAGAATAAAAAGTCATTAAAAACTATTGCTCTGTCATGTGATAAGTACAAAATCTGAATAAAATGTCTAGAAAGCATTTCGTGGTTTGAAATGCTATCAAATTAGTTTTATTATAGTAATGACTTACCGCTGATGATAGTAGCGCTAAAAAATTGGAAATAGTATTAGTATTATCGTGTTAAATTGGCTAACTATGTTACAGACTCGGCCTTGACTTCAGCTGACTATTGGTAATTGTATTCGACATTGGTTTAACGGATGAAAGTGACTGTAAACGTAAGGAAAACAAGAGTGTTGGTGATACTATGTTGACTATAGGTAAAACAAGATTGTGTATTCATGTAAACATTTACATGAAATAAGTAAATATGGAATAAATAAATTTAAATAATAAATTTTCAATAGACATCTTTTACATTTTGTTATCAAGCAGTTATCCGTCATGTTAATCGAATGATTATATTTTAAGTATTACTGGCGAAACAACATAACTATGGGGAACTTTAAACATGTGCCCCTCGTGATGTCTATTATGCTATAATAGGTCAAATATCAATAAAAATTAACAGATTTTCGTACCAAATTGCATCGTTTGTTAACATTATCTGCAGGAAATGCCGTAATATACCATATATGTGGCGTAGAGGGTATCACGGTGTAACAGCCAAAATGTAAACGGACAAAACACACATAGACTCCTTTCTCTATCCACCCCTGCATTGACTCTTCTTCAGTGACTTGGTCGAGATTGTTGTCCCAAATATCTTCACACAACTAAAAGAAAACGATTAGATTTCATAACGATATTTCAACTTAGTTTAACGTTAGCATATGCTGAAAATTTGGGGCAACACAAAACTGATACATTTGTATATCAATTATTTTTATACAGTTTAAAAAAACATATATTCAAAATCGTGACGTCACTGATTCAATTCTTACGTCAAATCATCGAAGGTAAATTAACAAATACATACGTACGAAAGGCCGTTTGTGACTTTCACAATTCGTCATTTCTCTCCAAGGAAAGACACAATTTCAACTTCATGAATTCATTATTGAGAAATAGTGAATTCGTGAATTCATCATTTTCTAGGAGAAAAATAGTGAATTGTGAATATCACCACCGGTATTTCGTATATATGTCAATGTGAGATTTTTACATTGACCTTTTCCACCATGGACCGGACGTTGATACCTCAAGACAGACTAAAATGTACACACAATTCGGATGTGTTGCAAGTGTTCACATCGGAATGCCCAGAGTTTGGATAAACTTCCGTTGATGAAGCTGTTTGACATTTAGATGAGTGTAAACTGCTACAAATTTGTAGCAGTCCGATACGAGAAAATCGGCCATGTTATTTAGGTAACTGACAGCGCGTTGTCGGACCGTATTTGGTACAAAAACGAATATGTACAAATTTGTACCATATTCGGCCGAATATGGTACAACTGTCTAATTGTACCATATACGTATCTGCAGTTTTGGGGTAAAATGCCTGACCAAATATGGTACAAACTTGTACCATATTCGGATGAAAAATGTACCACATTCGTTCCGAATATGGTACACACTCATCATCGTCATCGTCATCATCATCATCGTCATCATCATCATCATCATCATCATCATCATAACTACAATTTGCATCAACGTCATCAATACCATCATGAAAATAATCATCATCGTCATCATCATCATCATCATCATCATCATCATAACTACAATTTGCATCAACGTCATCAATACCATCATGAAAATAATCATCATCGTCATCATCATCATCATCATCATCATCATCATAATCATCATCAGCATCATCATCATCATCATCATAATCATCATCATCGGCGGCCGGTAATCATTGGCGTCAACATAATAAAAAACTTTTTTCATCATCATCATTATAATCATTATCATCGGCCGATAAACATCGCAGTTATCATCATCACAATCATCAAACCCCAATCATCATCACCATTGTCATCATCATCAATTACATCATCATCGTCACCATTAACACCATCATCATCATCGTCACCATTAACGCCATTATCATCATCATCGTCATGATGATGACAAAAGTTTTGATGATGATGACGACGATCAAAATTACCGTCATCATCATCATCACAAACTTTTATCATCATTGTCATCATCATCACCATCATTATCACCACAATCATCAAGGTCATCATCATCATCATCAACACCATCATCATCATCACCATTATCATCATCGTAATGAAGATCACAAAAATGTGATGATGATAACTGCGATGTTTTTCGGTCGATGTTGATGATGATGACAAAAGTTTTGTAATGATGATAACGACGGTCAGCACATCATCATCATCATAATCTACCGATAAAAATCGCCGTCAGCATCATCAAAACACATTTGTCATCATAATCATCATCATTATAATAATCATCATCGACCGATAAACATCGCTGTCATAATCATCAAAATACGTTTGTTATCATCATCATCATCATCATCATCATCACATCAATTATCAACACCCCAATGATCATCATCGTTGTTATCTTCACCAACACCACCATCATCATCACCATCAAAACCAACATCATCATATCCATTATCATGATCGTAATGGTGATCACAAAAGTTTTTTTTGTGATGATAATGACAGCGATGTTTTCGGTCGATAATGAGGATGTTGTGATGATGATGACGACGATGAGAATATCATCATCATCATCGGCCAATACGACGACGACGACGACGATGATGATGATGATGATGATGATGATGATGATGATACTTTTGTCACTTCCAATATTAGGTTAATACAATGTATTTGAGTTTGAAAAAAAGTTTACACATTGGCAGACTATTTCATTTATTAAGAAATACATAATTTATGTACCATATACGTAGGCCATTTTCATTTTATGAGTTTTTTTGGTATGTACCAAATACGTTTTGGCGAGCATAGACAAACTTATTCCAACCGAATATGGTACAATGTTTGTACCATATTCGGTCGAAAATTGTACCATATTCGGTCCGAATATGGTACATTTGTACCATATTCGGCCGAATATGGTACATTTGTACCATATTCGTTTTTGTACCAAATACGGTCCGACAGCGCGTATTCAATATTTGATGCTGCTCTAAATTGCATACATAATCCACTAGCGAATTACGAGATATAAAGCATAGGACTACGTTACAATCAATCCCACCTCGTGTGTTATGTGATACAATGTCATAATAGTTATTCGATATAGAGACAATATGATGGTTATTATGTTGGCATAATTCTGCCACCAGTTAACTGCATAATTAACTAGAAAAGTATGTGGTTATTACCTTAAAGAAACTAGATGACTACTTAATTAATTAGAAAATGATGTGGTTAACTAGATAAGTATCGTGATAAATCTTCTTACCAGACAAATATCTTAACACAAAAAAGTGTCTGATAGTGTCCACAACTGCCACCACTTACCCACTTAACCCCTAGGTTTTAAGAACGGACAATATATTTTAGACAAGTGTAAAGTAGTCAACGCGATAAATATCTAGTTAACTACATAACGTTCTAGTTAATTATCACGTTAATTAGATTGGTAACGCATTAGCTACATAAGTATTAGGTAACTGTTACATAGTATCTAGTTAACGTCATAATTTACTTTTAATTAAGTGGTAAACGTGTTAAGATTCGTGTTATAATTAACTACAAAATTGGGTAGTTAACTAGATACATTTCCAGAAAAAACGTCACATGTGACGTCACCATGTACTGATAGTAAGCAATATTTGCCCCATATGGCAATATTAAAACGAAGTGACTGTATGAAGTAAATATTGATTCCTGCTTGCAAATAGTGACATCACATGTTGCGTTTTCTTAAAATTACATCGTTTACAGAAAAAGTTGTAAATCACACAGCAGCGCTCATATATAGACATGTTAAGCGTAATGTAATCAATTATATTTTACGTTGAGCCAAGCGCAGAAATACAATTTACAGCATGACTTTCATAATACGCACTTAAATGAACAGATGAAAGGAACACAACGTTTCAAGTATCAGTAGTATTATATTTGTTTATACTTAGAGTTCTGTCTGTATACCAATTATACAGTCACTAAGATTTTATTTTGATGTCTAATACTCGATTGCACTTTATCTGAGAACATTGTATGTTGTTTTGGCTTTTGACAAACAGAAATATAAGTATGTTACATGCTACAATAAACTTCACCACAAAAACAACACCGTTGTCATATATATCAGGCATGTATTTGATCAGTAGCCCCTTTGCAAAACTTTTTCCAGACAAGTAGACGAAACTGTGGGTTGAACAGACAGGTAATGTATGGATGAAAGGCGCAACTTAACATCGGGGATCTGTAAGCCATCTCGACGCCAATGTTGTTAATAAAATCTCCCCGTTGGTCTAAGTTTCTGAATTCACCGATTTCTATAACGAAGTAAGGAATAAGACAAGCAACAAATGTTGATGTTATACAGCACATCATGAAAGAGAGTATTTTCTCAGTGCTTGCCAACTTTTGTACTCCTTTTGGATTATTAGCTCTTTCGGTTCCATTGTCCCTGATGCCATTGTGTGAGTGGTTGTGTTGTCTACTCATCATTCGATGTTTCTTCAGGTTCAACCTCCTGATATGCACTATTACACAAGTATTTGCAATTACGATACTGCCAAGAGTAAAAAGAAAACCTGCCACATCTATACATGTTGCGATCCAATGAACTGTCTCCATTTCGCCTGGTACTATTGGTCTGCACAGGGATGTAACGTTCTGATCATTTATCACCATATAAGAAGTCGAATTTTTAATCAACTGAATGTCGGATGTAAATATTATTGGTGATGCCAAAACTAATCCAAGAATTCCTGAAATTCCTGCGAACCACCTACCCTGTGTCGTCGTAAATTGTTTGGAATACGGTTGACAAATCTTTCGGAATCTATCAATAGAAAGGCCCAACAGTAACAGGAATGAGACGTAAAACAACGTCTTTATGAGGTAATTCGTTATTATGCAGCCGATCTTCTCGTAAAGTCCAAACAAGCCAATTATATCTAATACTGCTAGTACGCTTGAATTGACCAGATCAACCCCAGACAAAGCTAGTATCAACGCCGTTGTCGATGTGTCTAAACCGTGACTGGAGTAGAATATAATGGCCACTGTATTTCCTATCGAGCCAAGTATTCCCAATACGATCAGTAACAGTAATACACACCAGAGTACTAGTGGCAGATCTGGGTATTCCATGTTGATCCTAAAATAAACAGTATGTAACCTTTATTTCCTATATTCCATTTCAACATTCCCTGTAATTCAAAATTATGTTGTTGTTTTTTAAACACTTGAATAGTTTATACTTAAAATCCGGACCAGGGCTCGAATTGTTTAACCCCAATGTCTCTCATTGATATCAGGAAACACTGGAAATGCTGTCTAGAGCCTGGACAATTTGTGTGTGTGTGTGTGGGGGGGGGGGGGGGGGGTATGTCCTCGGATCACACTAACAGATTTGTGAAATTGTGACTCCTGTAAAATGAAAATCTAGCTACTGTTAGCCCATAATCTCATTTGAAACAGCTATTATAAGCGTCTTGCAGGGAAGACGGAAACCCCCTTCCCATGTTTTTTGCAAAGGCGGAATAAACCTAATTCCGTGATTTTGAGCCAGTAGTCCACCCCTTTTCTCAATAATAGAAATATTTGTTTAATTGATTAATAAATAAATATCAGATCCCATGGAGGATGATAGCATATAATGTTAACCCGAAAAAAGTTAATGTCAACCGAGGCGAAAGCCCGAACATTTCGAGGATGATTAACATTACATACTGTCACCCTCCATGGGATCTGATATGTATTTTATTATACCGAACAAATATTTGTGAAGCCATATTTGTGAAAGAACTGAATCTGTCAAAGCTGACAGATGATGTCGTTCGCAAACATTACAAGCACTTGATTGTTACCTATTTTAATAAGCGCCTATTGACTGGAACTATGGGAATTCCAGTTGTCTACGTTTAGACCCGCGTAAGGGTAAAAACGTTATGTCACAGGGTAAACACGTTCTGTGACAGGGTAACATTACGGATTTGCCATAGCGTGTATGTGCGAATTTTGCATGGAAAAATCACGTGAGGTATAATAATGTGCATTTTTGTTCAAGCCAGAAATGATGTTATAGTAAAAACTAATGTTTTATACGTATTGGTATGGTTTGATCTTCATGAACACTTCAGTGCATTGAGTAGTTCTCGTAGCAGAGATTCTTGGTGTCGTTGTTACAAATTCACCAACCATTTCATTAATACCGGAAACCAAATACTTAGGATAGTAGTTATCGTTTTAGTAATTATTTACATCATTATTTGAACAGCAGTAGTCACGTATGCTGTATTTGGAATTGATATACTGCTCATAAAACAGGGATATAACTTTGGAGAAAATAAAGAAACAGTATAAGGTTTTGCATGTGTTTTTCATCCTTTACACACAAAAGCTTTGTAGAATGTTCATCATTTGTTACTATAAAACTGTATTTCATTTTAGTAAAATGTTTTCTTCAAGCAGTTAAACTATTGGGGATGTGACCTACCTAAAGAATCAATTGTAATGGTATATGTCGCTAATGGTAGATTAGCTAATATCGCCGAAATGGGTTTTGTCAATAAGGGTATTGTCATCAAGTCATAACCATGGTATGTTGTAAAGATACTCCTAAACGGTATAACATATTTTTCTCTCGTCACTGATGGCTTTATGGTAGTTTCCAACCATCAAAATTACATTTCATTTTTACAAAAATACCCGATGTTAGTTTGACCTTGACGTGTTTCTGAACTGAATGTAACCAATCTTAGACATCAAAACGAAAGTAGGGATTTTGACCAATTGTAGAGGATGTTCGAATATATCTTTTTATAACGAACATGGATGGCATTATGTTTCATTACACCAAAACCGTCCTTCAGTACGTGCTTTCGTACATTCAACGACACAGTTTTTCAGTGACAATGAAGTTTATTTGTTGAATTTAAATGTCGATTGTTTTTAAAAGTATGTCATATTCAACATAAAAAATGCATTTTCGTTGGCAAGAATGTGACTCTATACAAAAAATGCAAAACATTTTTTTTGGCGCAGCCATTCTAAGATGATTTTCTATTTGCATATCAGTGTTGTGTAAACCAATCGAGTCTAACGTTAACCACCTATGCAATTTCTCTACACCCGAACAACGTTTGTAACCTTTACGCGGATTGGTTAACCTTTTGTTAAAAGATACTTACCGAAATCCAGTGATTTTTGGTGAATTTACCGAAATACATTTTGGATCTGGAGTGACCAGCAATCGTAACATCTCGGCTTTTTTTTATATTTTGCACAACAATTCTTAACCCTCAAATTGCGCCGACAATCTTTTTTCAAGATATTTCTTGTTTACATAGAATTACATATTAATTACATAAACTATTTTAATGCCGTCTTTAACGCCATTAAAAGGCAGGTATTTTAGTTAAGGTCAATTTTGTACCACCAATCTAGGTGAAGTTCCGTTCAAAACAAAATCAAACTAAAGACTTATTATTTTTAGGTTCATTACTGATTATGGGATATACAACCTCTTCTGTAAGTGACTTCATTTCTAGAAAACGCAACTTATGATGTCACTATTTACTGCATATGGTCACTTTGATTTCATATTGCCATATTGGGCAAATATTGCTTACTGACGGTATATGGTGACGGTATATGGTGTCGTCACATGTGACGTTTTATGGAAATTACGTCACTTAAAGAAGTGGTTGGAAATCGTACAACGGCGCTCATATAGGGAATAACGTATGACACGCACACACAATTACAATTAATACCTAAACTTACGCATTTTTATAATGGGGCTTTAAGTCACAAAATCAACCATGGTCATGACTATTCCAGCTACCAGGGTGGAGGAAGGACTCCAGGCAACCACCTAGGTAGAACTACCCACGTTCCGTAAGTCAGCTGGATAGCTTTCTCGTTTACAGGGACGAATGACAACGAAAGGCTGACTATTGACATATGCGTAAAACACGAAAAGTAAAGTACATGTAGTATTTGGTTAGGTTTTATACAGACAATCCATGATTTATAAACGCGAAAAATACAGTAACTGAACATGGTTTTTTTCAAAACGCACTTATTAAATGATATATCGAAAATAGACTAACTTTAATGTGCAATGAAGTATGATAATTGTTTTAATTGGTTATAAAAAGATTTTTTCAATTTTAGCATCTTTATAAACACGTACGTATATCTTTTTCTTAAAACAGAGTTAATATGTAATTAATGTTACTCACATAAATCCGATTGAAATATTAAGGTGAATGTTTATCCGTCATGAAATATGTTAATCTTCCTGTCATTGTGTTTGTGGTTGCCTTATATACATGTAGTTGGTTAATTTGAAGGAATATAAATGGTAATTATATTCTCCTATTTCATCTATCTTCAGGTAACACAATATGTGTTTGGAACAACCTCTTCAAAGATGTCGAAATCGAGAAACTAATATAAAAATCACTCGCTCGCCTGCATGAAATACACTAAACAAAAGGGCGAAGAAAGTTCAATATGTCTGTAATGAGTTTACTTAATTTCAGCGTAAACTAATATGTACCGCCAATTCATTGAAATCAAGCTAATAACATACCACCACACACAAAAAAAATCACAGATTAACTGAATCAATATCGAGTGTGACCACCGTTGTTTTGAAGTATAATTTACATAAATTTGCGACAATAATTCGTCAGTAGTGCAAAGTCTAGTTACTGTCCGTACGCATGCGTAGAACACTCATAGATACGTATGTCTACATTCAAACCATAATTGTGGCAATCTCTGAGATTTTTGGCCCAAATTCACTGAGCATTGTTTCATATCAATTGCATCAACTAATTGAACATTTCAGTCTAAAAGTTAGGACTCAAAAGCGAGCAGAAGCAAAACAGTGTATGGTTAATTTATTCATCAAAAACATAATATATTTGTAAAATATGATTGTGTCTGAAAAATATTCGATGTATTAAATTTGTGAAACTCAGAAATTATCGTAGTCTTCATGACCGTATTAAAAGTGCTGTAATTCCCTGATAAAATGTTGTTTTGCAAAATGGTTTGTTTTGTAGTGACCTACAAATATCCCCGCATTCAGAAATGTTAATAACTAGATTTCACACAGATATGTTATTTGGGCCAAACATCTCAGAGAATGACACAATTAGCAAATACGAATTTATTCATTCCAGTCCAGCGTTTACAACGTGCATATTTGAACTAATCAGCGTCCAGTTTACAAACGACTATCGGCTGTCTAAAATTGTTATCGACAATTAACTTTAGATTTGATTGGCTTACGCACCGCTGTGACTCAGTAGCAAAGGCGAGCATAATACAGATGTCCTGAAAAATATTGATATTAACCATCATACAACATTCATCAAAACACAATCTCACTGCTAATACCGAGATTCCGATGTTTTTTTGGTGTGTGTTTTATGATAATGTATGTCTAAGGCGACAGCTTTGCCATGTGTTTTGACAAGTTTATCAGTATACACATTTACGGATTAACTCTATACACTGTAATGTAAATGTGTACACGTAGAATGACTTATAACAATTTAGACTAGTGGTACAAAATTAACCTGAATGTTTTACATTCCGGTAAATGCACACAAAATTCTGTGCAGTATTTGTTAATATCATAAGTATTTTTGGAAAGGAGAGAAAGTATACTTGCTTGTGCTATCGAGTTTTTAAAAATTATATCAATAAAAATATAAAACACTAGATTTTCCGTACTCACCCCTTGTTTCCAAATTTCTATTTTTAGTAACTAGAACTTGACCTTTGGCGGACCGAGCCCAAAAGCAATTCCCCAAGGGAGCTCTCCACGTGTTCTTACTATACACCAAGTTTGCTGTCAATATGTTCAACGAAACTCAAGTTATTCGCCGGAAACCAAATTTCTATTTTTAGTAACGGTGACCTTGACCTCCGAACCCAAAAGCAATCCCAAGCGAGCTCTCTTACATGATCATACTATACACCAAGTTTTGTTACAATGTGATCAACAGATCTCAAGTTATTTGCCGGAAACCCCCAGTTTGACGCTCGCCGGGCCGCCCGCCCGAACGCCCGCCCAACGACACACACCATTATAATAACCAGGTTTTCTTCGAAAACCTGGTTAATAATATCTTCAAGAGTTTGTTTATGGTAAATGAGCGATATCGCATCGGTGATCTGGGAAACAATTGATGAGCATTTATTGAAATTTCTGGGCATACAAATAACAAACAAGAGAACCGTTTATTCACTTCATTAATTTGATAAATTCCATGGGGAAGTTATTCGTAGTAATGGGATTTTGCCTTGTAATACAGTTTCTCCAAACTTTCGAGAAAGGTTGTACCTGTTAATTGCAATCTGACCGTATATGTCGGGTTTTTAATGGCAATCTGACCGTATCTGTCGATGTTTAATTGCAACCTGACCGCATCTGTCGGTTTCATAGAACGTTTGGAACAAATAGTTATACCAGCCATGATCACATGACTTTGGAACACTTTAATGATCCTGTGCTCCGTCTCACGCTGTAACACTAATTTAAACACGTACACTTTCAATAAAACAAGAGGGTTTGCTAACCACAGAGCCGTTTGCTAATAAATATGTATACTATACTTTTATGATGACAGTGGTAACGGTGCTATTTACGTTGCCCGACCTGCTGGTCACATTTGCTGGCTCACGACAGTCGTTATAATTCCATAGATTAAATACTGTAGTACTTGTGTACATATAAGACTACTTAAGCTGTTTCGGCATGGGCGTTACATTGTGATTAATTAAAGAAGTTGCCAAAATATTAAAGTAAGTTAATACTCTTATTTCTCTTCATAAATGTAAAACAGTATACGATAGCAAGGCGGTTGAATGCGTTTCCTGTCAGTGTTTTTTCATTAACGTACATAATTTAACTCCGGGGAATCTGAACGCTGCTGCATAATTAATTAGTATTTGTGTTTAAAAACTATGAGGAAGCTGATAGGAATATTATTCCTGGTGTTTTGTACGTCAGTCACCAGAGTGTGGTGTTATAGCGGAGTCGACGTCAATAATGTGATTACCAAACTTATGACTACAGATGGATACAACAAAAAGATTCGACCCCTGCAAAATCAGTCGTTGGCGTTAACCGCTACTGCGGACTTTTACCTTAAATGTAAGTGCTTATTTGCGATGGCATATAACATATATCAAAACCGAATAAATAGCTCACTTAATTCCACAATTATTAAAGTATGAGTTGGTCTTGCAAATGGTTACTTCATCCAGCTAGTTTAACAGGAAATATTCCAGTCAGGATTCAAAGCTACTAGATTGGCCTGTGAATTTATGAAAAGCCAGTTCAATATAATATTCAGGTGATGTGAATGGTCAACCGATATAGTTCTATACAAGATTTAATTCATGCTACATCAATCAGTATTTTTTTTTTGGTCTCATCATAAATACCTAATATAGTTCATAAGTTAGAAAAGAACAAAAATGATGTACATTATTAATTTATTATAATAACAAAATCGTAGATACAACAAGATTAACTATATCAGCGCCGCTGTACGATTTCGAACCTCTTCTTTAATTGACGTCATTTCAAGAAAATGTCTCATGTGACGTAACCATGTACTGACCGCAATATTTGCGCCATATGCCAATATGACAATGAAGTGACCATATGGAGTAAATATTGTTTCCTGCGGGCAAATAGTGACATCACATGGTGCGTTTTCTTGAAATGACGTCACTTACAGAAGTGATTGTAAATAACCGCGCAATTATGTTGAGTCATAATGTTCAGTCATTTGTTCGGGGTCTGCCGTATTGGTCCAAGTCTTTCATTGTCATTACCTAGTTATTAAAAACTACAATACGCTACAAATACGGCAGCACATAATTTTGTATTTTATTTCAAGGCAATATCTTGTTTAATATCAGAATACGTCATAATTGAATGCCCGTTTCTTCACACTGTCAATTTAAATATAACGACTTGTTTGTATTTTATATCTCAATTACACCATCCAAACGATCTGTAATAGTCATTATATCAACTGTAATAATAAAATGGAGACGGTTAAATTATTTCCAAACTTTTGTTTCTTTACCGTTTAAATAGGTAACTCTTCTATTCCATTGTATAGTCCGTTTATATTAACTTGTGAACGATTGTAAACTAACATTGAGGTACTCTTCAAGCTTGTTATATAACTTTCATACATGGACTACTGGAATGTTCAACTTATATCGAGTCAATTACGTTAGGGGTCACATAATTTACTTTTTTCAGCAATTGTTGGATTTGACGAGAAAGACGAGAGTTTGAAAACTGCTGGTTATTTATACTGCACCTGGACAGATGAATACTTACAATGGACTCCGTCTAATTATAACGGAGTCGAAGAGATATATTTGGTAAGATACGCTGATCTGCAATACAAACAAGAGATGTTTGTAAAACATTATGCCCCCCTGTGACCTTGACCTTTGACCTTGCGACACCAAAATCTATAAAATTCCTCTGCTACCCACCCAAGAAAAATGAGTGGACCAAGTTTTAGGATGATAGGTCAATGAGTTCTTGAGTTATTGACCGGACCGACCGACCGACATATGCAAACCAATAATTCTTCGAAGGGGGGGGGGGGGGGGATAAAAAGTAAAACATCCTTGAGTATTGAGAACTTATCTTTTCAGCCAATCAGTTGGTACATTTGTTTCATATTTACTCGTTCCTAGTTTGCTAAATAAGTATACGAAATTATAAGGACGCTTCTTTATAATTTAGTTATTTTGTTTGTACAAGTTGTTGTACCATTTGATTGCAATACAAGGAAAGACTGTATAGATCAGAGCTGATGAAGAGTCTTGCTCATGTAGGTTTACACAATAGAAGCAATATTTACCCGAAATATCAACCCAACATAATCCGATCACATTAACGGCATGTGCCCAACCATTCTCGACAGCTCTCGGGCATTTCCGTACCACTTCGTTACTCGGATAACACTTGACGTAGTTGGCCGAGGATTTCCGAATGTGTGCCCAATCTCTACGACTGAGATTTGCGAAATAGGAAAAGACAATGATCGGCTCGAAATAAACCAGGTGTTAGAATGCTGCATTACGTATGATCCACATTATTTTATATATTAATATATATGTAGAGATGCGGACCTGGTTTTAGTTCGGATTATAGCAGGTATTCAGAAAGAAGGGTGTCGCATAAGCGATGTTCGACTGTATAAGGAATTGTTGTGGAGATAAGTGTCCGAGAAACAACATGTATAACAGGTTAATACCACTTAGAATCATTTTGGTTATTTATCTAAAGGTAAAATAATTAATGATAGATTGAAAGGTAAGACCATTTGTCTTTATTCTCAAATTTGTGTCTTACGACGTATCTTAGTACCGTTTCATAGTGTCTTAAGACGTATCTTAGTACCGTTTCATAGTGTCTTACGACGTATCTTAGTACCGTTTCATAGAGTCTTACGACGTATCTTAGTACCGTTTCATAGAGTCTTACGACGTATCGTAGTACCGTTTCATAGTGTCTTACGACGTATCTTAGTTCCGTTTCATAGTGTCTTACGACGTATCGTAGTACCGTTTCATAGTGTCTTACGACGTATCGTAGTACCGTTTCATAGTGTCTTACGACGTATCTTAGTACCGTTTCATAGTGTCTTACGACGTATCGTAGTACCGTTTCATAGAGTCTTACGACGTATCGTAGTACCGTTTCATAGTGTCTTACGACGTATCGTAGTACCGTTTCATAGTGTCTTACGACGTATCTTAGTACCGTTTCATAGAGTCTTACGACGTATCGTAGTACCGTTTCATAGTGTCTTACGACGTATCTTAGTACCGTTTCATAGTGTCTTACGACGTATCGTAGTACCGTTTCATAGACATATCTTAGCTTATTTGAGGTGTTATGGTAAAACGTTTTTGAAGAAAGAGTTATAATCTTTATGTGCATAATCTATATAATTATCTAAACCTAATATGTTTAAATTAGATTGTATGTAATGAGATGCATCAATCTGTGATATATTTGCAATAATGTAATGTCTTACATTGTATATGAGCGCCGCTGTACGATTTCCAACATCTTCTTTAAGTGACGTCATTTCCAGAAAACGTCACACGTGACGTCACCACGTACTGACAGTAAGCAATATTTGCCCCATATGGCAATATGAAAACGAAGTGACGATATGGTATACATATTGTTCCTGGTTGCAAATAGTGACATCACACATTGCGTTTTCTTGAAATGACGTCACTTACAGAAGAGGTTGTAAATTCCACAGCAGTGCTCATATATTCTTGTTACAACTTCACGTGGCCTTTTGTGAAATATTTATTTTCTTGTGATATTTTTAAATTTCTGTGATATTAATTAATTAGATTATTATGTCTCTCTATGTCACGCCCCCCAACACGTAGGAACACAATGGAAATAAGAGTCTACTCTTTTTTGGGGCTATCCAAGATGTTGGATGATTGAATGCACGACAAGGATATTATGCACATATCAGAATTATTATTTTAATATTATTGCATGTCTTAATCATCCTTGTTCCATGCACTCAACTACCGAAATGAATATATATATAAACGATAAATTTTAATATAAGATTTGAGCGTTTTATAGACGTTGTGGTATCTCCGGTATCGCGAAGCCTATCTTTCCGGACAGACAACTGTACCACTGGTAAGGAGAAAGGTTGATTCACAGATGCGACGTACGTTGAACGCTAGCAACATTGTTCTGTGTATCTCTATATAATAAATATAGGCTTTACACAAGGATGTCTAGATTTTGTGAACCCATCCTTACAAACTAGTATTAAATCATGTAAGTGTTTTCATTTTTCTATCAATTTAGCCACAAGATGATATTTGGAAGCCCGATTTAGCACTTGGCAATGCATTCAAAACATTCACGGGACTTGGCACAACATACCTAAATACAAGAATATACAGTTCAGGAATAGTTGCATGGTATCCTTCCCAGGTAAGGTATCTGTTAGGTTGAATTGGCAATAAAAATAGATAATAGCGAAATCGTAAATGCACTATGCGCAAAATGTATCCTTAATATCCTTATACGCGAAAGCAAAAAATGCTTACAAATAAACCAAACATATATTTAAACAAGAAATATCTTTATTAAAAGATAGTCTGCGCAATTTGAAGGTTAATATTTGTTGTGCAACATAAAAATGCCGAGATGTTACGATTGATTGTCTCTCAAGATCCAAAATGGATTTCGGTAAATCCACCGACATTCAGTGGATTTCGGTAAGGTAACATACCCTTTATCGAAAGGTTAACCAATCCGCGTCATGGTTACAAGCGTTGTTCGGTTGAAGAGAAATTGCCTTTGTGGTTAACGTAAGATTTGATTGGTTTATACAACACTTGTATGCAAATAGCAAAACCATTTTAGTACGGTTGCGCCGAAAAAGATAAACAGCGTAGATTTAATAATGCCTTGAAGTATGTTAAATCGAGGGTTCAATGCAAGACTCCGATGTATTTATATAGGAGTTACGATAGTCTTGCACTGAACCCTCGATATAGAAATTTACTAAAGCAAAACAGTAGGAGTTCTCCAGTGAAAACAATGAATAGATTTTTACGCTTTACAAACAGTTATCGCGTATGGACTGTTTTCAGAATTGTGACACGCGAAATGTTATTTATTGCTATATGTTGTTGTATATAGTCAGAAGATAATCATTCTGCTATAAATTGAAACATAACATTTTGCTCAATATTCTATTAAGATTTAATTTGAACATTCGTTACTAAACAGAGAGACTAACTACGTAACTACAGGGAACGCCACATACACAAGACAGTGACTCCCCACGCAGACTTCTGGAAAAACAACAATCCAAAAAACATAAGGCACTTAATGAGGTCAAACGTTACACATATTAAGGAACAGGGGCACAAGGAATGGCCCGGCAGACCACAGGGTATAACTAGGAGAATCAAAGTGGACAGTGAAGGGAGGGGGGGGGGGGGGAAATCGCCCTATGTCACAGCTCTGATTTTGCCAGAGCGGTACGCTACGGGAAGCATCTTTCAACGATAAATTACTGAAAACTATGAAATTGAAAGAAATTGTGTACTTTTTGTTAGAAAAACTAAAACGTCATCTAATAGTACATTTCTCGTTCCGACGACATAGTTATCTCGTGGTCACGACTTACTACCTCGTTCCTACGACATACAAGTCTAAGGAACGAGATTAAATAATTTCACACATGTCACCTCTATGCCACCGTACGATAGAGCTAAATAACCATTTTGTATTTTGAGAATCTTTACTGCATCATGACAGTCATCAGAAAACAACAAATGCGGGTTTTTCGATAGTTCGCTTCATCTGAATCATTATAATAACATAATCGCTAAGTAAGCTTTCTGCAATTAAAATCAACCGAAAGTGCTACTCGAAGTACCGCCATCCATATTCATCGTCTCAAGAAAATAGAACATGAGCCACCTTCTGGTTTTATGAAAGATTTGATGAGTAGAATGAATGATTTATCATAGAAATATCAATTGTAGAATAGGATTATTGATATAAACGGCTTTTCGTGATTTTTTTTCTCATTTTTGGCTTGTGAGTTTACCAGAATAGTCGCGTATTAATTTCTAATGCGACAATATGGAAACGATGCAATCTTGCATTGGACGCGCCTTTCAGAAACTTCAGTCCTTTGATGTAGAAACTGTGTCAGATAGCGTATTAACATTCTAGACCAGTATAGCCTAAAAGTTCTGTCTCCCGTCGGTATATTTGAACGTTTTTTTAACTGATCTTGAATCATTTTGCCTTTGACTGTAAATTGTTAATTTTACGTCAGATGGATTAGTAATTGTGTAGTTAACTTCATTGCTTAACCTGACAAGTTACAAGAAGTATTTCTATTAAGGTATGCATTGTTTCCAACTTAAACGTTACCCTAGCAAAATATATATGAATGCGTATATATTGTCCTTATACATTTTGTTTTCTAAATTGGAAATGGTGCTTTTTGCCGACGTTTTCGTTTCCATTTCAATCAGCAATTTCTCTTTTTTACTTGCTACCTGTTATTAAATCAAAATGCGGGACAATAACTATGTTTTCTTGAACACAAAACTTGCTACAGTGTACTGCACTTGACAGCTTTTATGATGAAAGGAACATCTAACTATCCTGCTGGTGTTTATACTTATCACTGGTGGAATCGTTAGTGGAACCATGGGCCTGCCCCTCCATTTAAGTTGATCTTACATGAATGCGTCTGTCACTAAGGCATACAATGGTATTCGGAAATGCATGTGATTCCTATGCATAATCTACCATCGTGACGTGTTTAAAAATCTTTACATTATATTGCAGATTCTTGAATCAACATGTTCCTTAGATATAACGTACTTTCCATTCGATGTGCAGGTAAAGTTTGCTGCTATTCAATTATTCTTTTATAATTGGAACTTTATTGTTTTTTCGCAAATATAAAACGTATAGATCTACCATAAATTATTCTTGAAACCGAAAAAAATGTTCACTATGCTCAGTGCTGTTCCATTTTATCATAGAAAACATCTCCATTTGAGCGCCGCTGTACGATTTCGAACCTCTTCTTCATTTCCAGAAAACGTCACATGTGACGTCACCATGTACTGACAGTACGCAATATTTTCCCCATTATGGCAATATGAAAACGAAGTGACCATAATAATTAAGGAGTAAATATTGTTTACTACTTGCAAATAGTGACGTCACATGTGACGTATTCTTGAAATGACGTCACTTACAGAAGAGGATGTAGATTTTCCAAACCCCAAAGCAGCGTTCATTTCTATTTGGATTTCTAGGAATGTCAAATGAAGTTTACAGCATGGAGTTATTCAAAAACTGAGGTAGACATCAACATTGGTGCCTCAGGAGTGTTACTGAGTGAATATTCAGAGAATGCAGCATGGGCACTCCACTCCACATCGTACAAAGAGGTCAATGGTAATGAAGCTGCCGTCATATTCGTCATCCGTCTCCGAAGGAAGCCTTTATTTTATATGATGAATGTGTTGATACCTGTGATATTTTTGTCTATATTGAATATTTTCACATTTTGTCTTCCGCATTCATCAGGTGAAAGAGCCAGCTATTCTATTACCGTATTCTTGTCGCTTGCTGTTTTCTTGACTATCGTTGCATCTGAGCTTCCTCAGAACTCCGACAAAGTGTCTCTGATGTCCGTGTACCTCACTATAATGAGTGCCCTTAGTACCTTTATTGTAGCTATATCAATTGTTGAAATAAGACTCAGTACTCGCACTGAGAAACATCAAATGAATACAGTTTTCAAGGCTTTCTTGAAATTCAACAATTGGTTGCGATGTAGATCATGCAAGAAAAATACCGTCGTAGATTCTTTGCCCTCAAAAACAAAAGGGGATATTGATTCATGCTCACTTGATCTGCCGGAAGAAACGGTCTATACTTGGAATGAGCTGGTTAATGCCGTAGATTTTATTCTGTTTTGGATATGTCTCTTTATTACTTTCCTTTGCACAGTGGTCCTTTTCACCATATGCGGACTCTACAAATTTGACACAAGTTCTGATGCAAATGCAGTTTCCTTCGATTATTATTAGTAAATATTACAATATTAGCCCTGCACCAATACGTTGTTTTGTGTCTTATACAGAAGCCTTCACCATAAAATCACTAAATATTTCAGAATTGATAAAATAGTCAAAGATTTAAATTCTGATAGGATCTTGAAATTCCAAATGGGTGTATGAATACCACGCTTTTCATTTTGTTCATTAAAGGCATTACAGCATTTCGAACACTGTTGACAGTTTCTAGAGCAGTTTGTTTAGTTACTTAGAGTGAGTTGTTTAATATATCGAACTATTTTTGTTGCAGAACTATTTGCGAAATACTTGTTCTCAATTAATCATTTCATGATTGAAAACAGGTGTTCAGTTGGCATGTAGTTCTCATAGCTTAGATTAAAATATTAATCACATTAAAGTAATATTGGATTAAAAAGGCTGTTAAAAGTAACAAATAAGCAACTATAAAGACATATTAAACCCTTTATGTAGATTCTACTTTGTGTTGTCTAATTTAGTGATCAATTATACGTAGTACTCTGTCCGGGTTTTCAACGATAATCCAAGTTTAATCTTCTTAAAGCGTGATCACCATCATACGTATTAAAGCCAATCATTGCCATGTTTCTCTTATACATAATACGGCTATACCGTTTATTGTTGAACTGACGCGGGTATATTTATCTGTCGTGTTAGGCAAGTTTAATTAGTCGCTTTTACTTCAAAATTGTCGTCTTAAAGACGTAACGATACGCTTCTCTTGGACAAGAAACATTTTGTCTGAAGCGATTTTAACAGTGGCATTCGGTCAAAGCGGTATTTACACAATTTCATACTGCATGATTTGAGCGAAGTACCGTGTGCCAGACTCGATGGGTGTGGGTATGAATCCAGCCATTTCCGAGCTTGGTCGGGCGGTCTCGGCAATCCTTTAATTAGGCGCGAGTTCTGGTAAGGACCCAGAAAAGGGGTTTCAAAAGGAATTAATATGAGTTGTAATAACTGTTCACCATCGATGTGAAGTCTCCTGTTTTGTCGCTTACAACATTTTTCTTCTTCAAGTGCGAATTTACCCAATAGCTATCATTATTGACGATTTATTTTTCAGTGACAATTCTATGCTGTGATACATGTTCATTTTTATCACATCGATTATGAACCATTATTTGTAGAAGTTTCAATAACGTACATGTAGATTGTTTTTTTTCAAATTGTATGTTCACCGTGTTCAACATGTGTCCAGAAAATATCAAGTGTGTGCTTGTGCTTACGTATGCTGTCTTGTTTTAATTTCAAATGCAAAGTTGCAGTTCTGTATTAGCGTCAGAGTTGTATTGTCTTCAATTTTGTCTCAGTAATAGAGTTCAGTTCCAACATTATAATGTATGCATAGCGCATCGGACTTTTCCTAGAGCATCATTATCTTACAACTTTTTTGCATTATTTTAGCAGACTTGAGTCAGTACAAGCAGACGAGTTTGTCTTCATGAGTTGTCGTATATGAGCGCAATACATATGAGCGCCGCTGTACGATTTCCAATCTCTTCTTTAAGTGACGTCATTTCCAGAAAACTTCACATGTGACGTCACCATGTACTGACAGCAAGCAATATTTGCCCCATATGGCAATATGAAAAAGAAATGACCATTATAATGGAGTAAATATGTTTCCTGCTTGCAATAATAGTGACATCACATGTTGCGTTTCTTGAAATGACGTCACTTACAGAAGAGGTTGTTCATCCCATAGCTGCGCTCATATAAACATACAAAAGTTTTCTTATTGTTTGTTTCTTATGCTTATATGGTAAAATCTATATTTAGTAGGGATGTAAACGATTAATCGGTTAACCGTTCGAACATGCGGTCATCGGTTAGTAAAATCGCTAACCGGTTAATCGTTAATTTTTTATGAAAACATCTACTTTTCATCAATATATCATGTTATAATGTTCGAAATGAAAATGATGTTTTTTATTGTTTATGTTCAGTTTTTATCAGAAATAAAACACGTCAGAATATAGGTCTAGTTTACCGGTGTCATGGTAAAAATATTCACGGCAAAATACAAAACTCGAACCGAATGTCATGTTCGGTTAACCGATCGAAAGACTAAACCGGTTAGCAAAATAACCGAATGTTGACATCCCTAATATTTAGTAAGTTTGTTTAACCTCTTATCTTAGAAAAACTACAATTCACATATGATTGCACAGAAGAACTGCTTATAAAGATGTTTGTCAACCTGTATCCCGAGTTGTCGTTCTTGCAATGCTTTCACCATGCATGCATGTCCGAGTGTAGCATGAACGACAACTCTGGATAGATATTGGAATTCTGTCTATAGAACATATGAAAGTTTATAGAAGTTACATAGAAAGACGAAAGTATATTCAAGTAAAATTGTCTCCTGTGGGGTAGCCGCCAAGAGATTATGATGGTGTGAACTTTTTGTTTCTTTCAATCCAAATAAAAAAACAAAACAAAAAAAACACGAACACATCTTGCGTATCTACATGACATTTTCATTTGTTCTGGCCCGTCTAAAAATCATTTTAAGTACACATATTCAAATTAATCTAAATAGTCCGTTTAAAATAAAAAATAAATGTTGTTGCAGTGTATTCCGTCTTTCAATTATGTCATAAATATGGTCCAGAAAAATACACTCGATGCTTTCACCTTTAGTGAGACTGACATTTCATTCGCGACCATCTAACACGATGATTTCATTTAACCTCGTTGTGACAGAAAGCTTAAATATAATGCACCAACGATCAAATGTTACCTACATGACACCAATAGATTTTGGATGAGTCATTACATAAGTTAGCGTGTGTGAGTTTTTGTTTTAATTTTGTATAATAAATAACGAAATACTTTGATGATATCCTTCTCAGTAGACTGTTTTGTCTTTTGTCCCCCTGGGTGCATTTCATCAAAAGTCCTAGGTGCGCTTTTCACTCCTAAGTCCCCTATTCGCTCCTAAGCCAACTTAAGCATGTTTCGTTACATGGATTTAAGAAAAGATTCAACCAAATTTTAGTTTGATATTAAAGAATATGACATTAAAACTATTTACACTTCAAAATGTCTAAAACATATTGAGCAAACATGACTTATTCCTTCCATTCCTACCTTTCCATACTTAGGATTTTTGATAAAACGCATAAGCCCCCATGTGGTGCCGTGTTTAGATTTGTTACACTGAACCCATTTTCATATAATATTTTCTGGTCGAGAATCATCTTATTTACGGGGAACTATAGGAAAGTCACAAGGTATTATAACAGATAACATAATGGAACAACCGAAATATTCTCATATTTTACCATTCTATGTGCTGATATGTATATGGTGTGGGGCGGTTGTAGATGATATCTTGTTGTTTAATGTCCATAGTCATAGTTGATAATCAGTTGTAAGCTTACATTATTTTTGTCAGGTCTATAATGGTATTCTAAAGTACTTCACAATGGTTATCAATTATATATAAGGACACAGTTATGCACGACATATAACCGATCGGTTAGATGAAATTTATTGTACAATAAGTTGACATTGTTCACATTCCGATCGGAATTTTAATTCGAGGAGTTATACTCTTGGAGCACACTTGTATGACCCCGGTCCTGGGTGGTATACCATGCTTCTCTTTCCGGCGGTGGCCGTGGGTTCTGGTACCCACTGACAACTAGTTCCGGTCTGACATCCACAATGTCCATTGGCAGTTTCTAATGGATAACAGCTTTCGCCACCCATGTGGTACATTTCACATACTCCTACAATAAAGTTACAAATGTGACTAGTGGTGTAAGAAGTTGCCGACAAAGGTTCAAATAGGTCACGTGTATACAGAAAATAGAGTCATCCCGTAATTGCCATGTTTATATATTGACCTAATTATGATATGTCTCGTGTTTTGAGTGTTTGAAGCTCCGCCCCATTAGCTCAGTTACTTGAGCGCTACGCTGTCAACCGAAACGGACATGTTTTTAATGACATAAGACTACGGTCATTTGACCTTCACCTCGGATTCATGAGGAGAAGTTGCCATGTGCTTGCATCGGTGCATTGGTTAGGGCAATTGACAGCCGAATACATGATGTTGCGAAATGGCGTTAAACCCGATGAAAACAAACATTAGTCAAATAAAACGTTTCAAGGTTTAGTTAACCATGGCCAAACTGGTGTATAGCATGAATAGTTTAGATTATGAATTAAATTCGGATAAGATTAGGATTAATTCAATAATTATATTGCTTCCCCTTATACAATATAAGATTATAAATAAACGAACAAAAGAACCGATGGAGGTATGAGTTCCTTAAACCTTTTGATTAATTCTCTTAGTGATTAGGGCATGTGTTTCATCTTTTCATGTACAACAAAATATGCTTAAAAAGAACATGGGCATAAAGAATATTTGGGAACTTGTATAAGGAACACATTTTAAATACATATGCACTAAAACCTCATCTATAGACCACCTACATAATAAGGCCACCTCAACATTAAGTACACAATTGTCAAGTCCATTCTCACTGTTATGCTTTTTATGCAACCTCAATATTAAGGTCACCTCAATAACAATACCAGTTTTCAATGGTCCCAAGGGTGTCCCTATAAATTGGGATTTTACTGCATGCACCTTTTGTATTAAAATCATTATAAAAAAACAAGGTATATTCCTCATATGGAAGTTTAAAGATGTATCCGGCTCATCGAACATAAAATATTTGAATTGGCTTTATCCAGTATTGTTGTTACATTGGCTAAAACATCTTTAATAAGAACCCTTGCAATGTAAAACCAATTGAAATTTTTTTTTATCATATTACTTACAGTCAAAACCTGTAAAATTGCCTGATTGTTAAAAAAACTGGATTTGTTTTTTAATTTTATGATGTTCAAACATCTTTCTTCAACAAATATGGATTAATACATTATGAGTTCATTCTTTATAAATGCATGTTTAGTGATGTTTTAACCATAAGAAATATATTTTTAATGTTTGGTTAATGAAACAAATGAACAAAAAATGAGCATAGTATAACTTTAACTGTGTCTTTATTTCATGTAGATGTGCAGCATTCAGCTTTCCCCATGATACCTGAGAAAGTAAGCGTTCAGCAGAAGATTTGCCTAATTAGACATTGAGGCTGGTCAAATTTCGCCTTTGTCCCCAAACACTAAGGGTACCATCTACCTACTTGTCTGTTGACTAGCTTCTTTATTTTATGAATAAGCTGTAATAACTTAGAAAAAGAGAATAGGTTGCTACAGGGAACGCCACATACATAAGACAGTAACTCCCCACACAGACCTCCGGGAAAACACCAATCCATAAAACATTAGGCATTTGAGGATACATTTAAAACACAAAAAGAATAATAACCATATAGCGGCATTGGAACTGTCAGTAAAAATACTGGGGTTTAAATCTATTTAACAGCTAGTTAACCTCACACTTAATCGCTAAATGAACGCTGCTGTGGAATTTTCAACATTTTGTGACGTCATTTCAAGATAACGCAACATGTGATGTCATTATTGCAAGAAGGAAACCATATTCACTCCATATGGTCACTTCGTTTTCCTATTGCCATAGGGGACAAATATTGCTTACTGTTAGTTCATGGTGACGTCACATGTGACATCACTTAAAGAAGAGGTTGGAAATTGTACAGCGGCGCTTAAATTGTCATTTATCCTTTTTAATACTTCTAGGTTACAGTCAGTCCTTGATAGATGTAAATTCCAGCGAAAGACTGCTTTCTCAGTCATGATACCTTATTAGTACACTATCCTTGTTTACTTCAGATAACTACTTAGAGTTTATGCAAATCACTAACATTTAAACTATAGTTGAAAGAAGATACGATGTTTGATATAGTGTCTCAATGATAACCGTTGATTCCCATGAGAACAGTGGGATGCGACCATGTGTTCAATTTGACTGGTAAACGTTGTACAAAACGATAATTTGTAAAGCATCGTAAATCAGTATTGGACTATTCCTACTTTAAATGAAACATATATATAAATACATATATGCAGTTTGTATTGACACATGTTTATTTATAGAAAACCTCGAACATCCTTAGTCCCTAAGTTACGGTTTAAACCCTTAAGGGGCCCTTGAACGGTCCGGGAGCTTCACTTGACTTAGGTATTACAAATCTTTACATTCATCATGTATTATAACGCGATGGAAACAATCACATTGCAAACTGTAAACTTCCTGTCGCTGAAGTTATTGGCTTAAGACGTAAAATGAAATGACTGATATGCAAACTATGCTTTGTGGGAGTTAGTTGCACAGCTACAATATAATTGCAACATAACAAAACATATTCACGGTGATAGTTATAAAGATTGAGAAGTGCTTATACACCGCTTCGTAAACAATAGTAACCCTATTTTGATTTATTTCTGAGCGGTTTCAAGCTTGCCAATAACATTCGGTCTTATATCTTTAAAACGGTTTTTCATTCTGCTTTGTTGGGTAAAGAAAGTTAAATTGCACGAACTAAGTTAAAGTATCGTAACTGTATTAATATTTGTTTACACTTAATTTCACAATCTGGACAAAGGCATTTTCATTTTAGCTTGAAGGAGCGCATTTATATGCCCCAGGACCGTCGTGGGGTAATAACTTCCGGCGTACAACTGGGTCGGGGACCCACTGGCATGAGTTTCCGTTGGTACATCCGCAGTGGCCATTCAGGACTTCAAGAGGACCACAAAGTGTTCCCGGTAATTTGTACCTTTCACAAACACCTGGAATTTACGCCTTGTTGTTATAATTCTTGTAGTACATTACAATTTTGTAATTCTTGAAATATAAATTAAATTTAAACGAATAAATATGTCATTATCGATATAAAATAACATGTACAGAAAAACCTCATTTAAAGACCAACTCAATAATAAGGCTGTCTAAAAATTAAGAAAACAATTTTCACGTCCATTTTTACAGTTTTGATATTTAACCAACCTCAATATTAAGACCACTTCAATAAGAAGACCAATTGCCAATGGTCCTAAGGGTGGTCTTATTATTGAGGTCTTACTGTATACCGTTATACAGACCGATAGGTAAATCAGACAGCGCCATTGTCTAATACAAGCTTACCCCGGTTAATTGCTTGATCCATAGGTCCATAGCTTGGGCCTCTTACCAGTGGATACATGGGAATTTGAAAATGCACAACGGAAAACGCATCATTTAAGAATTGGACGTTGTTCGATATTCATATGTCCTCATAGCAGAGAAACACAGAAACAAAAAACACGATTGTTATCTGTTCACAAAGCCTTTGACGAATTTAAGATATGGCATGGCTACCATACTCAGCCTTCTGTGGGAGACGGACGAGGAACTTCTACCAAGTTAACATACAAACATAGCGGCTAAGGAGATAAATCTAAATAGAGGTGAAAGGGAAACAAATCTCCGTTAATTTTAAGTTTAATTATGCTGATAGATTTGTCTCCCTTTCATTTCTAGGTTTACCAATTTATAATGCTCTAGATAACCTATCTGGAGATATTCAAATTACATTTTAGCATCCGGGGTTTTATTAGACAGGCGCATGATATACACTCATATAGCTTATCCTTCTTTTGAACTATAATTGTTTTATTTCTGAATTCTCAAATTAGCTTTTTGTTAGTATGTTTTTTTCAGTTCCCAATTTTGTTGCATTAAGCAGTACGCAGGAATTATACATAGTAAAGTGTAATAGTTTTTATTTATTATAGGATCAACCCTATTTCTGACTTAAGAGACATCTACTTTGAGCACTTTTACTTCCCGATTCCTATCCTTTAATGCCAGACACCAAGCAGGTAGGCACGCGGTTAGCATTATTTAACTAACTGGCGGCTCACCAACCGGCCATGTTAGAATGGACCCCTACCGGGATTGGAACCATCGACCTCGGGCCATGGAAGACGGTAGAAAAGGAAAACTAATTCCTTCTGTATAATATGGTTTGATGTTAGCTAACTCCCAAATGTACAACGGTGTGTTTGTATTTGAAAAGTGCAGGAACATGCGAAAGGTCATGTACATACAATCAGTTGGGGACTGAATAAAGGTTTTTGTATATCAGAAAGGACTAAACGTTCATAGAAATTGGACAATTTCCAGCAGTTAGCTCGTGCCGGAATGTTTTATGTATACTGGTATTGCGATAACCCACTCCTGATGATAACTGAGGCCAACTGACAGACAATGCATATTTGTAATTATCAGATGGGATAAGAAATTTCCATGCAATGTTGGTTTGGTGGTATATTTATAGAGATATACAAGCAATGAAGGAGCAACATGTCATGGATGTAAAGGATAGAATAGTGATGACGTGAAGAGACATAAGTGATGTGACGGTGATTTTGTATCGATGAAATAGCGGTTTAATATTGGCGTAATATTGATGTGGGTGTGAAGCTGTCCCATATAGAATCGATGTCGTAGAGATGTGATGGCACTGTGGTCGTAAATGACAGTGATGCGACAGTACAGTTGATTCGATGTTAAAATGACGTGAAAGGGACATTGTAGAGACGTGGGAGTGAAGTTATGCAGATGAAGGTGCCACGTGGTACTGCTGTCACAGTGATATAGTAGTAATTGAAATGAGAAATAGTTATGTAGTAGGGTTT
Source organism: Mactromeris polynyma (assembly GCA_032209605.1). Classification (NCBI taxonomy): domain Eukaryota; kingdom Metazoa; phylum Mollusca; class Bivalvia; order Venerida; family Mactridae; genus Mactromeris; species Mactromeris polynyma. Next base: position 11,235,876 of record JASFXZ010000012.1, read on the forward strand.
ATCGAGTTGTGTTCGATGGCATTTTTAAGGTGAAGGTTGTACCTGTATCGGACACTGTGGGTATGGGCATTACCAATTGCCTCTTGCTGACGACCATGAATTGTGGCTTGATGTAGCAACATTCGTCTGTTCCACAGTTTGAATCCACTTTACAAACCACAGCCTGCAATAAGAAGGCAGTACTCAGTTAACATCATGTATTACTAGTACATGTACATTCAATAAGACAGGCTTATGTATGTTTCATAATATAATAAATCCCCGATTTTTGAAATCCTACTGAAGTATGATCTTATTGAATGTTTGTATTGATTTAACCATCCTGTCAGCGTAAATTGAGTACTTCTGATCATTTTTTGCACTATTTTTACCGGGCCATCAATATCTATCAGTATCACTGACAGTGCTGGGCTTAGTAAGTTTCAACATGGACATTTTTCGTCGCAGCCGTATTAATATGGTTTTGCTATTTGCATATCAGTGTTGTGTAAACCAACAAATCTTACGTTACCCACCAAGGCAACCGAAAAACGTGTGTAACCTTGACGTAAATTGGTTAACCTTTCGATAAAAGGTACGTTACCTGACCGAAATCCACTGAATTTCGGTGAATTTATCGAAATCCATTTTGGATCTGGAGTGATCAGCAATCGTTTCATCTCCGGTTTTTTTTATGTTGCACAATAAATCTTAACCTTCAAATTGCTCCAACCATCTTTTTTCAAGATATTTCTTGTTTTCAATCACTGGTTGGAACCTATATATAGTATCACCGTATTCCACATCGTGAATAGGAAGGAATGTTTCGAAATACAGGTTCGTTCACGCAGACCACTACTGCTAATGTACTTTACCTTTGCGAAGGATTACTTTTAGTTATAATCGCAAAGAGATGAATTTCGCGAAAGTAAATGTTCGCCAAATAGTTTATTCTGATGTTTTGCTCATTTTATTGCAACGTTGATTTGTAGACTCTGTTAAATGTTGAACATCGGCAATCGAAATGATAAATTAAATGCGTGAATGTTTAGCCACACAAAAATATCCGACTTTACCCTTGAAAATGAAAATGTTGCAATCAATTGCTGTATTGCATACATCCTACTGCTCGATATTTTGAACTAAGCGCAGCGCAAAATATGTGTATATGCTCTTGATAATCCAGGATGAACCTGCTGACATCTTTATATCGAAGTATAATTATACAAATACAAGACAAACAACATTATACAATTTCGAAAAGTGGACCGAGTCAATACTCATACATGCTAATTATAGAGTTTGCAAAGCGAAAGAAAACAAATTGTATGTTTATGCTTGTGAATCCCTTTGTTGATCATTTTCACATTTCATTTAAATTCATAGTCGTAAAACGATTTTCCAACAAACGACCTTGTACTAAATGTAGTATTAAACGTTTGAAGACCTGTCACCCGAAATAAACGACACATTCACAATTAAATGAACGGTTATGTCAAAATGCAAAGGAGATACATAAAAGAAATGATTCAGTTGATAGAGAGAAGACCATATTCACACGATAATGCCTTTTCACACATATCTTTGGGCAACATAGCACACAAAACGTTAGGGGTTGAGGAGGTGGAAGGACAAACATACATGAGGCCGGGGCGATACAAATTTATCCGACTGAATATCAAAACAAACTGTTTATTCGGTAACAATGAAGTACAAATCAAACGCTCTTTAAATGTTTGTTATTGATTATAACCAGAGCGAACCTCTGATATATAAGGGTCGGTCAAAAAGCTCATTTGTATGTAGACGTGTCGTGATTGTCGATATCGCGTGCGTCCACATAATAAAATCATTCATGAGCAGAATCAAAATCCCTTCATTAATAATTGGGTCGAGATTTGGTTGCTTGATACATACCGAAGGTTATCTGTCATTTATGTGTGGTAACTAAATATGAACCGAAGGTGAAAACAACAGGTTTGCTGATAACAATTCCCGCTTGTAGATGGCAAAAAGTGACTTAGTACAAAGACCACTTGAAGGTTAGCGACGCATTTCACAATCAGATTGTGTTAGAGCAAGCGTGTGTGGCAGGCAGATTCCAAAGGTACCCACCGAGACAGTGCTCCCATTGAACCGACTACATTGTTTACGAGAGATCTGCCAGTAAATTGTACAAGAGATAGTTAAGATAGTTAAATTATAGCAAAGAATTAGCATACAAAATTGTAGTTGAGCAATTGTGTTGAGCAACGTCTTGGCGTGGTTGCGCCATTATCGTTGACGGATGCCCATATAGCTTACGTGTTGATCATATCTACATATCGCTTAATTATCGGGAAGTGATGTTTTTTGAATTTTGAAGCGCATTATTACTGTAAATGACTCGTAGGTACACCCTGCTAAAGCGGAGCAAAAAGCCTAAACTATAAATAGAGGATCTTACATTAGTGATCATTTTTAATGCCGAGTTATAATCGGTTTTTGATGACCAGTTTAATAAATTCAATAGATATGACCACGAATGTAAGACTCTATTTATGACATAACCGCAGAAAAAAGCGGATTTTCGACAAAACATTACCGTGGCAAGCAAAATAAAGCATGCGTTATTCGGTCTTTGAAAGCTGACGCAACACAAAATAGTTCCGACTACTTTCATTTTAATGTTCGACCAAACGATCGAGTTCAAATGAGCATACTACAGATCATATTTAAATTTACGAGACAATGTACAAAAGAATAATGATGCCAGCATCATTCGAGCCCATCTAAAGCTTGTTTGGTTGTGACATCACGCACGTCAGCACTAGTGAAAATAATAGACGGGTGTTATTACCACTATTCACCATATGTTATGTTATAAGAATTAGCTAAAGCCCAAATGGTCCTGTTGGAACGCTCCTTGCACTTCAGGGATGTACCTGCGGAATAATTCTCACCCTCGTTATGCCATACGACATATCTGCTACAGCCACACATTTTGTACGCTTGCATATTCTTGTACTAAAACAACTGTTCCTATTAGGGCACACGATATTGATTCCGTACATGGCTTTAGAGAACCATCAATGGTTTAGACTAAAAGATTTATCGAAATCATGGAAGTCATTTTAGTATATAAATAATTTGACTTGAAACACTGATCTTGAACGGAAATGTTCAATGTCAGTAACATAAATAGAACAGAACAGAACACAAATTATCATTGGATTCGAAGTAAGAAACTCACCTGTGATATGCCTATAACTGAGGCCGCTAAAAGCAATGCACACAAAGTCTTCATGTTGAATCGAGTAACTCGAGTTTAGAATGGATTCCTATATATACTAACAGACTTTAGGGAGTGTTATCTTAGTTTGTCATTATCTTATCAGTTTTTGTCTTGTCCTCTTACTGTCACAGTTTGAACGATTAAGGTTTCGTTGTCAAGGTTACATGCTATTTCCATTTTATCTAAATTCAAACTTATTGACCAACTTGTAGACTTGAAATATTGTAGTATCTCTAGTAATTTAAGTACGGTACAAATAGTTGGTTTCTACCATTGGTTTCTATTACATACATGACTTACTTTCTCAACCATTTAAATCAATGACGTTGAAATCCGTGTAGCTTCCTGCATCAAGTATTACAATTGTATGTATTCATTTTCCTACATATTGATAAAACGGGCCTATATGTTGCATTGATAATATTTTTTCTCAAACAGATCAGAATTCTAAATTGAAATTGTGATTTACAAGATCGGTGTATAGGTGGATACTTGATATCTAGCAGTGCGCACATTGGATTTTCAAGTTTGCACGTTTTATTTAAAATAATTCAGCCTAAATATCTCTTCTGACTCGGCAAATTCGAAATAAAGAATGCATGCATGCGATGTGTTGCGTCGTGTTTAAGGAATTCAGAGTCTTCATGTACTGATCATACTATTTGCTTCTCTTATTTGCCATATGATAAAGTAAATATTCATTTGACTGACTCGTTTATGAAGGGGGATTTAAATCCTCAATTTCGTTTTGGTTTGAATGCTATGTATTTATACAATGCAAATCTTAAAACATTTTGAATTGAATTTTATTTACAAATAAACTGATACTGGCAATGAAATCAAAGGACCAGGTTTTGTAAAGGGCGCTTTGATACCAAACCGGAATTTTATATGAATTAAGTTAATGAAAGATACAAACCGTCTGCACAAGTTTGGATGATTTTTGTAAAATCTCGGTTACCATGGTAACCGTTTATAATTCGTTATTAAATACATCGAAAATGCAGGTATATTAAATTGACTATTAGTTGTACGTTGTTAGTTCGGATGTTCGTTTTCGAATTAAAAGTATAGTTGTTAGTTCAGAAGTTAATTCGAGAATATACAGCCAGGAGTTAGTTGTGAGTTTGGTTATGATAACTGTTTGTTGGTAGTTCAGAAGTGAATTCGAGACTACACGGCCAGAAGTTAGACGTAAGTTCTGATATGAAGCAGCAAATGGACAGCTATTAGTTGGTAGATCGGACGTGCGTTCCAACAGCTGTGCATTCGCTATCAATACAGTAAAACCTAACCTTAAGACCACCTCAATGATAAGACCACCTCATAATTAAGACCACAATTTTCAAGTCCATTTTCAGTTTGCTCCTTATTCAACCTCATTATTCAGACCACCTCAATAACTAGACCAGTTTTTAAGGGTCCCAAATGTGGTCTTAGTATTAAGATTGAACAGTGCATTATGTTTGTAACATGTGTATGTTGGTTTACAACTGAAAGGGAGACTTGTGGTTTACTGTTTATAATTTTTGCGGCGAATTACTAAAACAGTTTTAAGTAAAAACTTTATAAAAAGACATGATGATGATGAACAGACGTGTGTCATATCGCTAACACACAAAACATTTTCTTACACTTATAAACTTTGAAATGTGCACGAATAAATGTCTCATAACCAAAGGCAATCATGAACAAATTGGAAAGGACAATTTTTACATTTTTTACTGTAATGCTATAATCGTTCATTTAATGCATTTCCGTTACACTTATATCGTTGTTTCTTGATAATAAATATAAAAAAATAAAACTTAAGCACAGCATAATTATATTAAAAGTTTTACATGCGCGGGTCCAGCTATTTACCCCCATGTGGTCCAGCTCCTGGTTAGGTAGCGGATGTTAGTCAGACTTTTGGAGTCTTTAGACTTTTGCAATGCAATTTGCGTTTTCTTCTAATGTAATGAGCTAATTCTGGATAAAATACCGAGGTCCTTAAATTTGGGATCCCCCTTGTTCTAGAATAAGATATGAACACTCCTGTTTTACTTAAACCTCGAGGGGCAACTCTGGTCCGTCACTCCAGATCCGCTATAAGAGCAACACAGATAACGAATATACATTGTACATAATCATCACATACGTAATTCAATTGTTGTAGATAAGTCACTTGACCCAGTTATTGTTCAATAATTCGATAATAATCATCATTGCCTATGACAACAAGCAATTCATTTATACTTGTTTGTTTGTTCTTTCAATGTCGCCTGATGGGGTATATTCGTGTTCAAAGCTAAGTAAGCGTGAGTTTAGCCACGTTGTTAGTCGTTTGTTTATTTATGACTAAGGAATTTTAACGAATACCACGAAAACATCGATTATAGATATGACAATGTAATTTTATACTATATGTTATTAACCAAGTTTTTTCGTACTGGCCTTGATACTTGGCAATATAACGACACTTTTATTAATTAAAGAGAGAGAATACGTAACTACAGGGAAAGCCACATACATAAAACAATGCCTCCCCACGCCGACCTCCGGAAAAACAACAATCCACAAAACATAAGGCACTAAAGGAGGTCAAACGGTACTCATATTAAGGAACTGAGGCGCAAGGAATGGCCCAGCAGACCACAAGTAATAAGTAGGAGAATCAAAGTGGACAGTAAGGGAAGGGGAGGTGGGAATTAATGGATGGAAAAGATCACAGGACAAGTCAAGACAACTGGCCTTAATAGGCCAAAAATGGGCAGGAAACAATCTGAACACTGTATAAAGTGACAGAATTGCATAGGGGAAAGGGAAACATAAAACATTCATAACACAAACAGAAACAACAATCATACAGCGAATTACAGCCTTGGAACTGTCAGCATAAAATGCTGGGGGTTTAAATCGATTTAACAGCTAGCTAACCTCACACCTTATCGCTATATGGTCATTGATTTCCAACATATATACATAAATTGACTAATTAGGCAGTAACTAATCATTAAAAACAACCAACCATCACGTACATATCAACAGACATACAGTAACTAATCCAGCACGGAGGAACAAGCAGTCTTATACTGACCTTGCTAACTTTACAATATTGTACATTTTGATTAACACTGAACATTCAATTACGGACTAAATTTTTAGCATTTTGCTGGTTCAACTTTAATAAGTAAACTTTTATAAACTGGGAGTTACATTTATTCACAAACTTAAACCATCAACAATGCAAGAGCAGACTTCAAGAAGTAAATTAATATGGCAGTCTCTGGGATATTTTGCCCAAATAAACGGAGTCTCGTGTCTGATAAAATCGCAAAAAATATGACGTCACATTTTCACATTAATTGCAACAGCTAGATGAAACATTTCAGTAAAAGATTTATGGTTCAGCGGCGAGCAGAATCAAAACAATTATCGGTAAACATTGAGACGGCCCATTTTCTTAAGGAAAAGAATAATATACATTTATTTGTAAAATATGAATGTTTCTGAAAACATATTTGCTGTATTAAATTTGTGAAACTCAGAAATTGTTGTAGCTCTATTTGTTGATGACCATTTTAGAAATGCTGTAATTCCCTACAAAAACGTATTTTTGCCATATTTTTTGTTTTGTAGTAACCTACAAATATCCCTGCATTCAGAAATGGTAATAACTCAATTTCGCCCAGATATCACATTTCGGCCAAAACTCTCAGAGAATGACATAATATCATGGACACATATTTGCACGTGTTCGTGTACACTTTTTTCATTGCTGATGAAAATCCTTTTTGAAAAACACAAAACATGGTGAGAATGACTAAAGAAGAACGCGCCCGAGCCGTCGGAATGATACAGGCCGGAACTCATTTACGACAGGTGGGTTTTATGTTTTGAAATTTCATAAGAATATTGACATTGAATTTCACCCAAAGAGCTTGTATGGTGGATATTACCAGATTGAAGGTTCTTGCCACCTTATTTCTTATGAAATTTCAAAATATGTGTCCATGCCCCGCACGTGCAAAACGTGCTATAAAACGTCAATACGCCTAATACGATTAATTTCATAGCGAGCCGGCTAAACACAATCAATAATTCGCTGCATTACCTGTTCAAATATCGGTATGTGAAATTTTGTGTGAATACATGCATTATTAGAAAAATAATCATACAATATAAACTGACATTTCACAGTAGAATGTAAACACTAAAAAAGATGCCAGATTGCAAAAAAACACTTTGTTGATAGCAAATGTTTACTTTAAACGAGACTTCTAATTTGTTTAACAGTTATACGTCGCTTTTCAAAGTTGATAAACACGTTCCGATAGGAAATGTATTGTGTTTACTTGGTTTGTTGAAACGCAAAATATCTCCCATTGTGAGCATACATTCATCTGTTTATATAGCCGACTGCGGGTGCCTCACAGTACAATAAGAAGTTTTAATAAAACATGAACTGTAGAAAAACATCAATACGTATGACAAAACAGGGTTTTCATGTTTTGTAAGGCATGGTTCGAAGTAAATAAGGATTGTTTGTAATTTCAATACATAACAACCGTTAATTTAGTAACAACACATCAAAATATTTGTTTAAAAAAAGTTGAATATGTTTAAAGCCAATAACTCTTAAACCCGTTGCATTGACTCCATTGTAAACTGATCTTCCTAACTGTGCTATCTGCAACATAGTATATAACTACAACATTCATTCCCTCACTTACAACGGCGCTATTTTTGTCTCTCTTCACATATGAAAGTTTCAAACCATCAAATTGCATTTCATTTTACAAAAAGATATTCTGTTAGTTTGATATTGACATGTTAATTATAATTCTAATTTTTTCGAATCTTAATATTCAATTCAATATGTTTATTACATAAAACAATACATTGTTTATAGCAAGTCAACAAAGATGCATAATGGCAATAAACACAATGAGTGAAGGTATTTACAGAAGAGCAAAATATCAACATTAAACTTACTTAGCTCACAATATGGAACATTATTTAACTTTATAATGAAAATAAATACAAAATAAATGCGCTGGTTTCTATACGGAAGTAGCTGATTTATGTCATCAGAACGAAAGTAAGGACTATGACAGATCAGAGAGGCTGTTCTAATTTATTGTTTTGATTACAAATACAGAATGACAACTTATTTCATTAATGTTCAAAGACGATTTTCATATAAAGTATTAGATATCGTCACGGACAACAGTATCTGCCTAGAGTTCTGCAGTGAAAGAGAATTGTCTTAGAAGAAAACCGGAGTTAAATGTCTTAATCATTGCAGATTATATCAAATTCATTGAAATGCAAAATATTTTTGTCATTCCTTACCAATTTTGAAAAAAAATCTGTAAGTACATCAATCACATAAAATCTGTAAATTTGCTTTAAGCGATATATCAGGTGAAAACAGACCGAATGTTTGTTTATAAAGGGGTCGCTGCTGATAGAGAAACGTTCTCTAAGATAGATACAAATGTATACGACAGTTTTATAATGTAGATTTTCAGTCGGACCTCGTTCACTTAAATTCATCGGGACCGATCTTTTATTAAGATATGTTCATTGAAGCGCCTAAGAAGCTACATCGGGACCTGATATTTATTTCGGATAATACCAAGTATTCGGATAGAATGTTGTCGTATAAACGAGGTCGGACAATGCTTACACATGTCTACATACAAACGTATGTAATCAGGATGAGGATCATGACTGCATCCTTCCAAATCTGTTTTTGAATATATTCCTCTGTGTTTGGAAATATAACGAGAAATATCTTGAAAAAGATGGTCTGCGCAATTCGAAGGTTAAGGTTTGTTGTGCAACATAAAACATTGCCAATCGATTGGTGGTAACACCAGATCCAAAATGGATTTTGGTAAATTCACCGAAATTCAGTGTATTTCGGTAAGGCAACGTACCCTTTATCGAAAGGTTAACCAATCCGCGTCAAGGTAACAAACGTTGTTCGGTTGAAGAGAAGTTGGTTTAGTGGTTAACGTAAGATTTGATTGGTTTACACAACACTGATATGCAAATAGCGAAGCCATGTTAGTACGGCTGCGCCTAAAACAATAGCTGGCGCACTGTTCTAATGATTTAATTGTGTCAGTGATTTGTTGGTTTTCTATGATGCGGGGACTTCATGTTCGTCAGCACCTAGTGTGCTACATGTATATGATAACGTGTAATGTATAAGCTGGCTGATCTATATGAAATTATTTGGTAATACGATATGATAATTTAATATCATGGGGATTTCCCCTATTTTTTCGGCGCAGCTGTATAATATTGATTTTGACCTACATTTTAGACCAATCAAATATTGTATTTGAAGCGCGTTTTTTTAAAGTATGCACAAAATTAGACGATTTGATTCGTTCATATTTTAAGCGGAAAGGTCTCGAAAAGAAAATTTACTCTCCCGAAGCGTACCCCTCTGGCGAAATCAGAGTTCCGAAATAGGGCGATTCTTTGGACATCATTCTATCTACGCCGCTCATCTTTTTTTAAAGATATTTCTTGTTTAACGTGATATCAAATATGAAGGTTTCTTAATGAAAATTTGATCAACTTTGATACGTAAAAGTACAACACAATAAATGTACGTACAGTAAAACCTCAATAATAAGACCACCATTGGGGCCCTTGAAAACTGGTCTTCTTATCGAGGTGGTCTTACTATTGAAATTGAATAAAGAGCAAACCGGTGAAAATGGACTCGAAAATGGTGTTTTTAATTTCTAGGTTGTCTTTTTATGGAGGTGGTCTAATGTTCTTACAAACATTTCAACATTTGAAAAATAAACCGTTCTGTATGTGTATCAAATTTTATTTTCAATCATGAAATTGAATTTCAATCACTAGTAATACTTTCTTTCTGTAACATTACATCTATTAAAGAAGATATATTATCGCCAAACCCAGCGCTTATCGTAATTAATTTATTTTTGCAAATACAACAGCAGACAAGGTAAGTAAACACATATACCGATATACTTAATTCAATTGTGGTAAAAAAAAACTTTGAAGTGCGTACTTGTTAGATCTCAGTACTGGTGTCTTGTGAGCTAGCGTAATTGTAACAAACCCAATACCTCGAAGTATTTCCCCGACATCACTAAGGGTGCTCACAGCTAAACGGAAATGGTAACACTCAAAGACTTTTTGAAAAGAAAAATACAAGAACACGAAAAAGAGCAAACAGGTTTATAATAGTCACTCAGTGTCTGAATTTGACTTCTGCACACATTTAAGAAAATGACTTCATTGTTTGCAATGCTAACTCCATCGTATTCAATACTGAACCGAAAACAATTTATTCACAGTGATGCGCGCAGATTTTTCTATAATTTGTGATAATTACTATCCATAAGTTAGTCTATGTTTGATAAATAAATAATTTACACTGAAATGTCATTAAACATATTGTAAAACAAAGTGAAGACAAAAATAAATATATAATATATGCAGTATATATAATTATGTAGACAGATTATTTATGGTTCACACGTTTCTATTCTTTATTAAAATTGTGATTTTATGTCCAGTGTATTAAATGTTGTCAGTTACAACGTAACTATTCTTTGTCCATGATTTTTGCGACAATGAACAGAGCCCCTCCGACCCACGCCAGTATCCATGCAATGATATCTAGGGCAAAAGCAGCGCCTAGTGATAGTAACGGATTATCACTATCGTGAACCTCAGAGACATAATACGCAAAACCAACCATCAAAAACAAACCTGAAATTATAAAACGGTCATAAATTTTATGATAACCTATTTTCAAAAGTAATAGTAGGCTTACTGTGTGTATCCGTAAATCATGTTATTAACATCTAACACAATGATTATTTCGCTAAAATAATGCAGACTACTTAATTTTTACTTCTTCATGTGTGTTCGAGGTTATTCTATAACTATCTAAAATAGAAACCTTTCAAAAGGAGATTTTTTAAAGAAAGGACTAAAATTAAGACCAACACTTTATTAATGTAATATATCATTAAAACAATAGTTATTTAGATTTAAAATCAGAATTAAAAAAAATTATCTACATATTTAATAGAGAAGTAATTTGTTAAATTCGTACCTGCGACTATATCGATAGCACCAGCAACGAAGAACAAAATCTTGTTGTCTTTCACCACAAACATCACTAGAATTCCAACAATTAGAGCGGGTACGGTCAGTATCAAGCCAAGAAGGACCATGGCCTTAACGACAGTAATGTCATCGTAAACGTCACCAACTGAAAACATATCGCCGTTTAATAAACAGTCATTGCCCGTCATCCCCATACCCGGTTCTCATTCATGTGGGAAGAACAATGCAGTACTGGTTAGTAACCTAGAAACACAAGTAAGGTCAATTGACCAACGCTCATATATGAAATACCGGTGAAAACCCGCATTGAATCCTAACGCAACACGCAACAAACAATGAGCGTGCCTGGCTTTCTATCCAGTAAACAAGCAAACTTCTGACAATTTCTTCAGTCGGATTAGGTGAAGGAGCGTCTATATATATGTTTTCTCTTCATTCAGAATGTCACAATGAACATATTCCTCGCTTCGGTTTAATTTTAATTGCGAGGTCCAGATTAGGCCATCGTACATTTTAAACACTATGAAACAAATATGCGATGCTGGAAACATTTCAAGCTATGTTATTTACTATGCATACATACATATGACAAAACTTTGTATTTTATTCAACCAATGCTTTAACATATACTCACTGTTATCTTCTGAAAGTGATTCGCATTTTGTAGTATCACCGATCGTCACACAAAAATTCCATAAACCAGAATTTGATTCATATGAAGTTGCATCAACAGTCCCCCAATAATCCAATGCACATGCTAGTATTGCAAAAAGAAGAGCCACAGCCGTGACTGCTATACCAGCGATTCCCATTATGTTCGCCATTATGCGTGCTTCTCTGAATCGTATAGGAAATACAAATTTAAGTCGTTTTGGTCAGATGTTAACTCAAGTGAGTTCAGTTTTAAATAAGTTTAAATTCAATTTCAACGTTTAACAAGCTCTCCGAAATTCCCAGACCGGCGTTTGGATTCGAGAGAAACTTTTATACCCTGTTATGGTCTTGTTATGACGACGTGAACACTAATCGAAAAATAGCAACGGTAGTTTGTATGAGATACAAGTTTGTGGGTTGTTGCATAAGTATCGCAATGAAAAGTCGTTTCAGAAGTAATGGTATGCTAGTATTTTTTGTTACAAAATATTAATTTAAGCCGAAAACATGATACAGCGCATATGAGCGAATATAACTACAACTAAATGGAATCTAACAAAGCAGGTTTAAAATTAATTCAAGTTGTACTTTCATGTATTTTCCCGTAGGTATGGGGAGTTAGATTTATTCCAAAATGTGTCAGACTTGCGCGTTTGTTCATTTTAATGTACACATAGTTGCTTTTGAATTAAAAACTGTTTAACTGTTACATTGACTACGGAGTATTATGAGACAAAATCCATTATTTTGTAAACGATTATCATTACCACATGTTAGTGTACAAATACATGTCAAAAGTGTTATTCTAATTTGGAAAATAAAGACAGAAATATTGTAAATAGCAAACGTCACAATCGCATAGAATATTTCGTAGGTCAGGGTTCTATCAAATATAATCGACAATGGTAAAGCAATATCTGTCTCACCGTTTGATATTATGAATATCTTCATCAAACAGTTTAAAGCTTTCTTTCAGGTCGAGCCTGACTTTGATCGACTTGCAGAGGCTTTTTCAATTGTTCAATTATTTGTTAAATAAATAGTATTGCTCACTGTGATCAATACTCCGACCAGTTTAACTTACGATTGTATATTGACTGAAGTGTACTCGCGGAAGAACATGTTAGAACATGACCCAAACACGACAGTTTTGGTTATATCTTTTGTGAGGCGTTCATATTTTCATTCATTGCATTAAACGTTGACATTATTTCAACATTTTGTTAAATAAGAAACGGCGGTCAATTGACCTTACCAGTGTTCCGTGGTTACCAATCAGTACTACCGTGTTCTTCCGCATGCAACTGACATTTTCTGACATCATTCGAAGGTTGGGGACAAAATGACTTTGGATATATTATCTTCTGTCCAATGTCACAGAGAACATACTCCTCAGCTTGGGTTCAAACTTCAAAATTTAATTGGGCTTTTGACGATAAAACGGCGTTAAATTCAACACGGTTAGATAACATGGGATGTTATCAATTCCAGGCGGCGGGTATTTGAACAAATGCGATAATCTATAGTTTGTCTGGCCACTGAACAACCATTCGTATAGTAACATAAAATTAGTAATTATCACAGATACTTGCTTTAGTGTGAACCTACAAGTCATATGTGTCAGTAAAATCAATACAATTTAACAGCCCTATAAAAATAAAGTCATGTTTTGAGGAACACGAAAAATCGTTCAATGGCGCTATCGGGATTCGAACAAAGTCGGATATGATAGTGCTATTTTCAGTTTTTTCAATGAATCACTTTATAAGAATGATGAACCAAAGTATATTATAAATACAGCCAAACCTCTCTTGAAGACCACCTCAATGCTAAAACCACCTTAATATTAGGAACACCATTTTCAAGTGCATTTTCACTGATTTGTTCTTTGTGCAAACTCAATATTAAGAAAACATCAATAAGAAGATCAGTGTTCAAGGGTCACAATGGTGGTCTTATTATTGAGGTTTTACTTTACTACTTTTGCTAACGTTGAATGTTTTTTATCAGCTTTCGGCTCAAATATCCTAACACTCAAAGTAATGGGTCCTGGTAACAAAAACACTATTTCTGTACTACCAATCATGGAATATAAGTATTGGTCGTGATCGATGTTGTCTTATTCGTGTGTGTTCAAAATAAACAAACACTCTCAAAGGCCAAATGAAATATTTCAATTTTGAATGAAGCTGTAAAATATAATTTGCTTTCATTCGATTTGAGCGCAATCAATGGGAAAGTTTGTACAGACTGAAATCAACGTCGCATATTTTTGAAAAAAAGCAATTGTAAATTTAAATTTCCTATAGAAAATCTTACCACTATTGTTCACGTTCTTGACGTTACGCAGAAAAAATGGGTTAAAGGTGGTGGTTGAAATGAAATTTGACAGACGACTCAACCGTGTGTGTTCAGTGATCTTCCCGTTATGTACTAAGTACACGTGTTCCATAGTCATCCGTGTTGCGCAGAACTCCTTTTTAGACTAGGTCGTACTTAAATATACTTATGTTTTCATATCGGTACTGATGTAATCTTCTCCAAGAAGCTGCTGAAGACTTCCACGATTGATGAAAGATGTAGGACGATGACTTGAAATATTTTATCTTCAGTCAAGTCAAAACAGATACCGTTCGCCTTATCCGGTTTTTGTAATCACGGCCTTGTACAAAATAGTTGCGAATCAATAATTCACACGAATAAAAGAAACTCACCTTCTAACTGATCATTGTCTGTGAAATAAAATTATAGAAAACGGGGTTTCGTATCTTCAAATCATGATCACAGGGCGTACTTTGGGATTTTTCCATCGAACGATTACGGGCGAGATTTGCATGTCGTCAAACCTGTTTAAGTTCGGGCAGTTATGTTCTATGATGCGTTGTTACCAATTGTCCTTCAATTTAGTTTTAATTTTACCCATCCCTAGTTTTCTGTTAATTTTATTTTTCCTTGTCCCTTTTGTTTAATTTGATATCTGGCCCCTCAACACATCTATGTTGCCTTTATATACCCCAATGTTGTTGTTTTTTCTCTACCGTTTACCAGAATTTCTATGGGGGTGGGCAATGTTTTTTGAATGAAACATATCTGGTTTAAAAATAATTTAAGTTTTGGAACATTAAAATTAGTTCATACGTGTAATGCTTTTGCATATTAGATTCGATATTACGTACTTGCCGACAAATTTCATTTTATTTCGCTGTATTTGAATCCGAACTTTCTTCGCAGCAACTTGGTCGGCATTCTAGCCATAAGCATATTGAATTGGGTGCAGTCTGACATGAAACACATATGAAAAATATTTAATTTCTGAAAATATTTAATATATAATATTTAAACATTTATTTGTAAGTATCGTGGATTTGAATCGAAATTGCATCCGATTAAACGACGCTCGTTCAGTCTTACAACTCAGTATTGAACAAAAAAATGCATACAAGCAAACAACCAGATAAACACAAATAACATCAAGAAATATATAGCTGTTGTGAACATGAAGATTACGGCGGTTCAACATTCGTTGTAATAAAAATATAATATTACTATGTAATTGATATTATTCATTTATATATATAACAATTATTTTTACACATCGCATGATGATGTATTTGTGTACATACTTGTAAATGACGATGGGATGTAATTTCTGTATAAGACAATAATAAACTTTATGTTCTGTTCTGTGAACTAAGAAATTACAAAATCTATAGTGATTTCTTTTTAAACTGTTGATAAAATCTCGCCTATGCCAAGATCACTCCGCTACACATTCTCGCGCATCAGAAATATAACCTGATTGCCTCGTTCTAAATGGCAATCAATTTGACATTCGATTAATGATAGTGCCCCCAGGGGCCAAAAGGTCAAATGGAACCCCTAGATATCTCAACATATTTACAAACATGTTTAGACTGAAACTCAGACTTAGACTTTAAATTTGAAAAAGTTAAATTTACAAGTCTTTCGTTTTTATTATATCTATACGGATGATATTTTGTCTGCATAATTCAAGTTATGCACTGTACATTTTTGCGAATTTTTAAAAAATCTATACTGTTATAGCAACGTAGGATATTTAACATTGTTAAGTCTAAGTTTTAGTCTAAAAAATTACGATAAACGAGATTATTATGACTTTAAGATGATAAACTTTCCGTTACTCGATGGCGACATTCCCAGAAGTCCCTCCTACGGCATATGTATCTCAACATTTTTGTCATAAATATCCTGATATTATTTTAAAATATTGCACTAGTATCAAATCTATGTTAGAGAAAGGAATTACTAAACCAAAGTTTTATGGAGATCTGTCATATAAAATTCGCAAAAATCATGACAGTTGTAACTTTGAATAGTTGTTTGTGAAACTATTTTCAGACCTGTTTTTACTGCACGCCGGACACTAATGTTTTGAGACTAAATGAAGTTTTATTTGTACACCGTATTTGATAAGGCAGGATATGACAGATGGTAATGTCTTTAAAGAATATGTACGGGACTTTGTAGGCATTAACTTTTGCTCAGGAAACAACAGAATATGTTCCATTGAGTATCTTAAAACTATTATCCAGCCCTTTTGGGATTGGTTTGTGTTGTGGTATCTATGATGTTTCGTGTTAACGTTGGTGTTTTCCTTGTTTCATTTTGTTTTGTCCATAGTTTGTCCGGTGTTTGTCTATGTATGTCGATGTGTTGGTTAGGTTGATCATTTTAAAAAAAAGTGTGCCAATTGTCTTGACTTGTCCTGTTATCAATTTATCCCCCACACTGTTTGTCCTCTTTGATTCTCCTAATTTGTCCTTATGGTCGGCAATTCCTTGCGCCTCTGTTCCCTTACGTATATACCATTGAACCTCCTCGAGCGCCAAATGTTTTATGGATTGCTGTTTTCCCGCAGGTCTGTGTGGGAAGGCACTGTCTTATGTAAGTGGTGTTCCCAGTAGCAATTTATTCTCTCTCTCTTAAAATGTTTGTGAATAATACCCCCAGTTACACGACATCAGTGTCAGGACCAGGATAATGACCGGCACTAAAATGCACAGTTCTGAGTCTCGGAGCGAGTATTTGAGAGTGTAAAGAATGTTGCAATACTTTTGAGTAGTGAGTATTTTTATTAAGATTTGAGGGGAAATCTGAGGTATGAGTCTAAGAAGTGAATTTAGTGCTGAGTATCGGTTATAATATAATGCTTTGGGTTTCCCAGGAAGAGGACACGAGCTTTAAACATGTGTTTCATCAATACCAAGCTTAAATGCATTGCTATAATCGTACGCATGACTTTAAGTCAACCAAATGCCGTAACTCAGACTTAGACTCAAATGTTTTATGTTATTTTTGCTACAAAGTTGTTATATCAATACAGATTTTAATGAAAATGTACAGAGGAAGATAGCAATTATTTAGACATCATTTCATGTGTTTAGATTTAAGGAAAACTAAATGCTGGTAAATGTATTTTTGTGAGTTTCAGACTTAAGGTATTTGTGAATAATGCCTCTGGTGTTAAAAGGCGTTTAGAACATAGGACTGGTTTAAAATATCATTAACAATTTATTCAAAATATATAGTAATACTATTATGACAGCTAAAACAACTTTTCAACTCTATGTACATACATTGTCACAGGATAAAGTGAACAGACCCGGACGGCATTTAATTACTTGCCTCTGTTTATGGTCCAGACCCGGACGGCATTTAATTACTTGCCTCTGTTTATGGTCCTAACTATTTAACCTGACTGTGGCCCTTATGGATGAATATAGTAAATGACGTTTATACATGTATCAATGTCCGTGGACGAATCGTACATGTTATCGGTCCTTTTAAATAACACGATGTAAACCGAATCTAAAGATAGCAACTTAATAAGCTGTGAAATTATTTTAACAGATGTCATCAATACTTTCTTTAATTTGTCCCGAGTAATACTGGTAATTAACATATGATTTGTCATAAAAAACGGAAGATCTACCTTCCATCTTAAAACAGATTTTAAAACAAATGTATACAGGTAATGGCTGCGGTAGTCACACCAATCACGCACACCGTGTACAATATGAAGCCAGGAAAAAAACACGTTCTAGGAACTGATTTATACTCTCCGGAAACTTCGCTTGTCTTTCTTTTCATATCTTTGAGTTCGTATTTCTCTGTAATATAAAGTACGAGAAACAATATAAAATAAACGGTTTGATTTACACTTTTATGTCAACATTGTATTAAAATACAGTAAACCTCAATAATAAGACCACCCTTGGGACCCTTGAAAGCCGGTCTTATATTGAGTTGGTCTTAATATTGAGGTTGAATAAAGAGCAAAACATCGCAAATGGACTCGAAATTGTATTCTTAATTTTGTGGTGGTCTTATTAATGAGGTGGTTTTTAAGTGAGGGTTTACTGTATAATAATTATAACTATCACTCATCATGATGGCTTTATCACTGCAACTGTAACAATGTCGCCTCATTACTTAACAGCCCTCGTGTGATATTAAAAGCTTTTCCGTGATATGATAATGATACTACTTACTACCATCACTAAGTTGGACCGGTACCTAATTGAATAGTAATGAAAAACAATATCGCGTGACATTTTTGCATGTTCCATAGTTGTAATAGTACGGAATAATTTAATGTCATAATATTCCATAGTGTACAAAAACTAATACAATTAAACCTCGTTTATACGACAACCATCTCTCCGTATACTTGGTATATTCCGAAATAAATATCAGGTTCCGAAGTATCTCACATGTTGCGTTTTCGTGAAATGACGTCACTTACAGAAGAGGTTATTAATGCCATATCAGCACTCATAAAGTAAAATAAAACACAGTGCATTCAAATGCAAAATGAAGTAAATATTAAATAGGCAAGTTATTATACAAATAAAAATAATTACCCGAAGTCTTTCTCAGTCGAACTCTTTTGGCGACGTCAAAGGAAACATCCAAAATGACAAGTATAGCTGTATATACACCAAGGACAATGTACGCAAAATGTTTTTGTGGAAGTGGTGTAATATCAGTGTGGAATGCGAACAGGAACGTGACCCCTAAAAGAAAGGGGAAACCATAGTGTAGAAATAGTGACAGTAAATACTAGGGATGTAAACGATTAACCGTTCGAACATGCGGTTATCGGTTTGTAAAATCACAAACTATTAAATCGTTTATTTTTTTGAAAACATATATTTTTCATTTTGGAAAAAATGAAAAAAAAATCGCAAGATATCCGGGGTAACACTTTCAATACTTTGTCCCTAAAGGTGTGAAACAGCGGCGTGAGGGACCAAAATCGATAATCCGCTAAATACTGAAACCGCCCATTCTAGGGGCCGTTTTCACAAACATTTAAGGACTGAGACTTCTAAAGACATTCAATTTACAGAAGCTACGTGCCAATTCATGGGGATTAAGTCAATAAAGATATTATTCTCTATTACCCCGATATATTGACGTACAAATTATAAACATCAAAGGTGTCAACGAACTGTTTGGACACACCTCGTATATTTACTATCATTTTGTTTTTATTTAATCTAAACCAATGAAACTTTGTCTAAATAATCATTATTACCCACTGTATACATCTGCCATGTTTAAAAAAGTATATGTCAAAAATACACAGCAGAACAGAAAGAAAATGTAACATCTTAAAGCTGAGTCTAAGTCTGAGAGTCAGTCTTATGATATTTATTAATGCGGCCTACATAGTTAACACGGGCAATGCTCGTGTTCAGCAGTATTCTAATAGTAATTCAATATAATTGCAAGTCACTGAATTATGAGGTAACAGTAAAACCTCACTTACAGACCACCTCAAAACAAAGACCACGTCAATATTTAAACCTTCTATTCATGGACGGGTTTTAGTTCAGACCAACCCACAACTTAGACCAGCTTTCTTCATTGGTGGTCTTATTATGGAGATTTCACTGTATTTACTTTTTTAAACAGCCGTTATTTCCGTTAATCTCTATCGTTACATCTGCAGTTATATATAAACACATTTGGAACGTATTCAACGTTTATTTATAACTTGAGATATTTATTGACCCGCTTATTAAAAACGTCTGCAATATCGATGCCATTCGACAAGTAAATAGAATCTTCGCTACCTTACAAGAAAGAAGTCTGAAACGATGAATGTAATATTTACAGTTTTACATAGACTTTTTTGCTAGTTCAATTCGCTTGAATAAAAAAATGTTATTGCTTATAACTGCAACCAATGTCAACACAAGGTTATATCTAGTAGCTATTTAGAAACTGTATGAAATAGTTCTGGCGGGTTTAAATATAAAAATGGACAGCATCTGAAATGTGGCATAGGTACTTTGGCCTTGGTCGTAAGTTTAAAAAACTTTACTCTATGACCCATTCATAGAATGCAGGCTCACCATTGGTCAGCTTCAAGTTTTAGATCTGAACTAACCAATCAGTTTTAGACTGGTTTCCATGCTCTGTTTTATAACCCCAGACCCAGTGGCTTGAGTTTTGAGATTCATTCTCAAACTCCGGTTTCACAACCATACACCCTGTGATACAGGGGTCTGGTAATTTGTCTGCTAAGTCAACCTGATGAAGTAAACTTTTGTTTATTAACATATAGTCGTAAATAATCAGTACCAGCAAGAATATGAGTGCACTTTCCAATGAACCAATGTCCAGTTATACACAATACGCGAGGATGAGTCTTCGCCCGGTCTAAATACGCCCAAAACAATCAGTAAAGTTGACGCCGACATGACAGTTATACCCATGTAACTATGTATCTTTGCGCGCTGAAAAAGAATGTAACTATGGTCATTTACACACAAAATGTGATTCATGTATATCATTAGAATCATCAAAAATAACGTTACCTTTGTTTAACAATATAACAAATGGACACATAGTTTTGGGAGTATCCGGTTTTTAGAGGGTCCGGTTTGAGGAGGTTGCACTGTATTAAAGTTCAAAAACATTAAGCACGGCACAAGGCAATATGACACAAGTTTTAAACTAGACATTGGAATACACAATAGGTCAATAAAGAAGAAAAAGCATGATACATGTCATGGGTCGTAAGTAATTGTAATTACATACGAGGGGTGTTCGGAAAGTTTCGGGACAGGTGTTGTACCTTTTTCGTTTTCTTATATTTTCTTATACACATCATATGAGGCCAGCTTTCTTTGTATGTACAACCGAAAGCCTTCTCCATCTGTTCAACCAAGTGACCAACGAATGTAAATGCATGCCACTTTGAAAGTTACTTATTGTACTACTGTCATACTGATCACTACGTTCAGCAATAATGCAATTATTTTCGATATACACTTGTGTATACAATACATAACAAGTATATTCTACTACAGTGGCAGTATACATGACGGGAACGTGTACTAAAGTCGAAAATGAGTGAATTCTACATCTTTAATTTCTCAAAACATTCAATGGTGGCATGTTGTCATCAAATGGATTCTTCAATGGAATGATATAAGCAACCGAAATCATGCAACATATTTACTATCTACCCCAAAAGGTTCACTTGTTGTTCTGTTGGACTATAACAATATTTCTTTTCAGAAATGAAATAATAGGCCTACACTCAATTCGAATTTCAATTTTACATTGGAATCTGTTCGTTCAACATTCGCAGTCGCTCGACAACGAAACATATATCATTACAGCTCCGGTGAAAACCCAAGCAGTTGCCAAGCAAACGAATGTTACATTTCATTTTTCAATGATATACTGAGTAAGTTAGTTTGTGTATTGCTAAATTCAGTCTTAAATAATTTGAGGGCTACGAAAATCATAAATATATTTACAACAGATCTCGTTTATACTTAGCATCTTTTAAAATATATGTCAATGATAAAACTATTATTTACTGGTCATAAAAGGCTAACCCGCCATTTTGTATTTTGAGAACCCGCCATTTTGTACTTTGAGAACCCGCCATTTTGTATTTTGAGATCCCGCCATTTTGTATTTTGAGAACCCGCCATTTTGTACTTTGAGAACCCGCCATTTTGTATTTTGAGATCCCGCCATTTTGTATTTTGAGAACCCGCCATTTTGTACTTTGAGAACATTCTCTTCATTGTGACAACATGATCAGATACGATGAAAGTGAAATAGATAAGTGTACATTCACGTCTTTTTTGATATTTCATGTCATGTGAATCACAAATATTGTATCTAAGTGCAATCAAAATCAACAGAAGATGTACCCATTTGGAAATCCTCGGTCAACTACGTAAAGTGTTATCCGAGTAACGAAGTGGTACGGAAATGCCCGAGAGCTGTCGACTGAGAATGAAGATGTACCCTGTAGCTTTTGAAAACTTACGTAAAATATCATTTATTTAGCGGGTTGGCATTTTTAACCAGTATACATTGTGTGTCTTTAACTATACCTCTGTCATCCTACCAACAACAAAAAAGATCAGGACAAATCCAGCGACGGTCAATAACCAAGAAACAACATTAAGTCCCATATGAAGCTGAAAAAAGTGAAAATAATACAGTACGCTTTTTCTACTCGAACATACGACCTGTCACTATAGACGAGTATTTATACAGTGGAACACGCTTATAACGCATTTCTGGGGACCTGTTATAACATCCCTTACTGTTGACTTGTTTCTTGTTTACACCTGAACTAGATGTGTGTGTAATGATACAGAACATGCATTGTATTTGTGAATTACGTTATATAACCGAGTATGTTTGCGTTTAAATATGCCTGTTGGCACCCACAACTTACCACGTAATATTCAAAATTACGTTTTATCCAAATTCGTTATAACCGTGTAGTTATGCAATAAAATATCGAAGAGCTTGGTCGGGGAATACAATTACTACGTACTATCCGATTATACGTTATAACCGAGTACGTTATAAGTGGGTTCCACTGTATACATATTCATTCACTACGAGATTTCTTACAGCGATGGCAACTGTTGCCAGTGAATTAGAAATGGAATACAAACCACTTAAATTGGGTACTATGGTCATACCATTACGTTCATCATACATCTCGTACAAGAGCCGATATGAACTTTTCTAGAATGGAAGCCATAGAACAATTTCTATTCAATTAAACATTATTTCATCGTCTAAGGAAACTACGTATGGACAACCAGCTTGAGATGTGTAGCTGCCATATTTTATAAATCCTTTTTTGTTATGCCTTCGGATATGTTTTATGAATCAAGATGACTTGAAGACGCAAGAAAACAAACAGCAGACATGTACTTAGGTTAATGGACAACTTGCAATCATTTTGGAAAGGGTTAGATGTAAACTTATTTATGAGATTAAGTTGCACCCATACGTACCTTCAACCATCCATTGTTACCACAAACACCGTCGTTGAAAGCACCCTTGAAATGTCGAGCTATCAATACTGATATTGTTATTAACATCATCCATGCTAGCAACATGATTGTTCCTGAATATATCAAATACATATATACGATTTCGTACTATCGAACCAGTGATATTGACCACTTCCGTATTTAGGCCAAACAATAATATCAAACAATTATATACGAATTGATGCCAAATAATTATAAGCGAACTAATGTTAAATAATTGTTTGTTTATACAAATAACAATGCAATGTCAAATAATAGTACACGAGAAAATGTCAAATTATTATATAAATACTAATTTAGGTAGAACAAATTATCCGTACTTATTAATACCTGCGTACGGACTACCCACGGACTATAAGCTCGTACGGTTCCCCATGTCTTTACGGGCCCGGGACCTCCAGTAGGTCTTATCTGACCGAGACATGAACAATTGTACATGTTCACGAGTTATATGGCGCCCCCTACAGGTTCATACATTCGCGCGGACCCGTACGACATGTCGTGCGATTACTCACGGGTTCTCAGGGCCCGTACTGGGCCCCGTGAAAACTACCCGGGAGCTTCATTAGTCAATTGATTGTATGCCTTTGTTTGTTTTCATCGGGTTTTATGCCGTTTCTCAACAATGTTTCAGTCACATACGAATGCCAGTTGTCCTAGCCTGTTTTCCTGGAATAAATGATCAGTACTAACTGGCTCTTCCGCAAGCAACTGACAATTACTCTGTATATGGAGTACATGTCCGTAGTCAATGTCAAAGAAGAACATAAGCTGCTCAACCTGGGAGTCGAACCTAGATCTGCCGTGTGACTGTCTAGCAAATACATTCTACCAAAATGGGATATCCAGCCGGGCTGTGATTATATGCAGTATCGTGGATACACGATTATATTTTAACTGCTAAGAGTAGAACTATGTGCCTGTTCGTATCGGATCACGTTTAATGTTAGCTTCAATGAACTATGAAATTATTTACCGTGCATCTTTATGGACAAAGGCAAAGAACTTCCCCTGACTATCTCTGGTACATGCAGATCAACCATGGTGTCCGTAATGGGAGGTAACTCTTTGTAACGACGTATTACATCAGTTCCTGTATTATCGTTCGTTAAGAAGACATTTCTTTAAATACTACTATGTAGAGAAAAACAGTTTGCAGCTTACCAAATTGTACTTTAATATTTTAAGAAAACAGTTTTATATAACCACTGAAGTGTAATGAATGAATCACGGGTATTAGACACTACAGTCGCACCTCGTTCATTCGAATTTATCGGGTCCGAAATTATATTTTGAATAATACATGGTTTCGAACCAATTTCAATTCGACATGCCTAAGCAGATACATCGGGACCTGATATTTATTTCGGACTATACGGAGAGATGGTTGTCGAATAAACGAGGTTCAAGTGTATTAGTTTTTGTACACGATGGAATATTATGCTAAACAAACATGTACACTGTGGTATACGAGGGGCATTTCATAAATTCGTAAAATCAAATGTAAATTGCTATTTTTTGCAAAAGGAATACAGTTATTTGATAATAATCACAAATTTACACATTTGGCAAACTTTTCCGCACCATTGGTGTTCACGCACGCAGTCCTCGTGCTCGCTACGGATCAGTTGAATAGCCCACGTTTTTTACATTGACGGAATTAGCCTACTATAAAATGGCGGACATTATTTCTGAACAGAGGGTGTATTGTAAAATTCGCTGCAAACTCGGCTATTCTGCCACCGATATTCATGCAGATTTGCAGAAAGTGTATGGAGAGAATGCTCTACGGTATGGTGCAGTGGCGAAATGGGTTCGTAGGTTTAAGGACGGGCGGGAATCTGTTGAAGATGATGATAGACCAGGGCGACCTGTTTCAGCCACTACTGACAAAGAAGTGGCAGTAGTAAAAGAACTGATATAGACCGATGCAAGGTATACCGTGGATGAGTTAGCCCAGGTATCTGGTTTTCATTCGTCATCCGTATATAGGATATTAACGGAACAACTACATCTCAGAAAAATTTGTGCAAGATGGGTCCCCCATCTTCTGACACAAGAGCAGAAGGAAAAGCGGGTCCAATTAGCGACGGAAATTGTTGCAAAGTTTGATAATTGTGATGAAAGGCGCCTAAATGAAATCGTAACTGGCGATGAAACTTGGATCTATCATTTTGAGCCAGAAAGCAAAGAAAAAAAATAAGGTTTGGGTTGCCTCAGTCGGTGATCGCCCAGTTATAGCCCGTAGATGTAGAACTGTAGGCAAAACTATGTATGCCATTTTCTTTGATGGCCATGGTCCGGTGTTGCAGGTTGCTGTTCCAAAAGGTTCATCAGTCACTGGGACATTTTACAAAGAGAAAGTATTAGCAAAGGTCGTCAAAGTGTACGAAGACCGCCGCCCGCGCACAGGCATGCGGGGCCTACACTTACTACATGACAATGCACCGGCACACAAATCTGCCGTAGTGACTGCTTATTTACGCGAAACCAACTTTCATGTCATAGAACATCCAGCATATAGTCCAGATCTAGCTCCATGCGACTTTTGGCTATTTCCAAAGTTGAAAGACATGCTAAATGGCCGTCATTTTGTCTCTAGAACCAGTATTGGCTGCAGCGTATATCAATGTCTACAACGTATACCTACTTCAGACTATCACGACGCTTTCCGGATGTGGATACAACGCTGCAAAAAAGTCATTTCAACTCAGGGAGAGTACTTCGAAGGACTGAGTGAAAGAAATTAAGAAGTGAGTACTTTATGAACAGCGCGTGTCACAATTTTATGAATTTATGAAATGCCCCTCGTATAACGGAAAGTCACTGAATGGTTGTGTTTTCAGTCTGTGGAAGCAATGATCTATCTAAACCATTTATTTAATTTAAATCCCTTGTTGGACACCACGACGCCGATTACAAAATGACATGATTTTTGGTCGATTCAAACGAATATTGAAAGTGACAGTTTAAAGATAATAACTTCAGTCCAGTATTATATATGGTAAAATATCGTCCTTAATATGAATGAATACATTATATACATACAATTATCGTTCTGTGATTTGTACCAAAAGTATCTTTCAGCTGAAGAAGTCGTAATAACAGCCCTCATAATAGGATTAATGTCATTTATCTTTCATCTTTAATTTGAACATTTAATAATAATTTTCATATAAATTCGATAAATTGGGAAAAAAATCTTCAAGATCAGGAGTAACCTTACCGTCGAATATATCTCCCCACATGAGAATGATGTAGTGTTTCTCTCTTAAATCGTACATCTTCCGAAATTTGTGACCTTCTCCGATATAAACATCCATGGAAACTGGACGTTTGAACCGACAATATAACCGGTCATCTTTGTATGTTGCTTCCATGTCTTTTATACCATTCTGTATACCCGTGTAAAGAAACATTTAAAACTTTGCGAATTAGGCGTAAAAAATGTGTTTGTTTCAGGTTTCCCGACCTACCCTATTTTTTTGCCCCGACCCTAGAAATTTTTTTCGTGTGTTAACATTTTTCTGAAAATGAATAACCGTTTCCAATTATTAAAGATGTTTTTTGCATTTTAATTATCTGATTATAAAGACGGTGTTTGAAGTTTTTGTATTGCAAAACTGGGAGTTTTCACAGTAGCAAAAAAGAAATACAGTAATGAAAACGGGCCAAATATGATTGGAAGAACCTTGAATTGTCTGTCATTGTTCATATTTTCATCATTATGACCACGCTGTATAGTCGTCTTGTTATTGCCAGCTGTGCACGTTATGGTCTCATCGTTACCCTGAAATAGTAGACATAGTAACGACTACACCACGTGTACGAACGTCTAAACTTGCTGATGAAGTAAATTCATACGAAAGCAGAAATGATACCATTCTTAAAGAGAGGTTCATACTCAAGATTGAGCCACATTGGAGATGTAGCCGTGTATCTTATTTTACAAGAGGTTTTAATGGTTATTAACAGCATTTACACAATTGAAGGTTGTAGACAATATAATAACATCGGAAATTCGTATCGCTGGTCAATGTAGGACGTGCGATTTGAAATATTTTTCACAGAGTTTAAAAGTAAAAACGAGGTCGAATAGTAAATCGCCGATCTCCTGATCCAAAGGTCGAGGTTTCGATTCCCGCCTTGGGCGAGAACGAGGGGATGAAACTCGTACATATCAGTTATCCATGAATCCGTGATCGAGAGGGATTTAAAAGTTTATAAAGAAATCCGTTTGTACGAAAACTAAAAACGTTATATTGTTACCAGTTCCATATCATCTGAAAATCCAACGGAGATATACCCCATGCGTGGTCCAAACATTTCGAATTGCACGGTGTCATTCACCAATTTGTATGTGACAGCTGCGTAACAGTTATCTCCCGTACAAAGTCTGGGGTATAAGTAACACCCCTTACTCGCCCCGCATGCTGACCAGTCTATGTCTGCAAAAGTTGGCGTTACCTGTAACCCAAATAAGCAGGAGAGTTATGTTAGTATATCGATGTTACCTTCGTAGAACTTTAATACAACAGTTAATCCAATCATTCAGGCTAGGAAGAGTATACGCTTTAAAGGTAATGTGACCGTATCTGTCATCTTTCCAATGTTGTTAAGATAGACTGTCCTAATCTTGTGCTCGTATTCGCTATGCAACTAATTTCATTAAAAACGGTGGTTTCCCTTATGCCACATTACTCAGTGGTAAACGGTTTGCATCTAACCGGCGTTTAACTGGGTGTTAAATGAAACATTATACAAATTTCCGCCCGCAACTTTTAATATGACATTATAAAAACGAAGTGACCCTATGGAGTAAATATTGTTTCCTGCTTGCACATAGTGACATCACATGTGACGTTTTCTTGAAATGACGTCACTTTAAGAAGAGGTTGTACATCCCATAGCAGCGCTCATTTGTTAAATATGATTGCAACCAGGTAATATTAATGTTTTCTGACAACCTACGATTTCAGGTGGTTGTACGTCCACGATTTCATTCGCAGTTACAGGAACGGTAACGTCTGTCCAAAACGTGTGGAAGTCTTCTACAAAACTGGTACTGAAATTACAGTTAGGCCTAAATAAAAAATAAGTTTGTTTCAGGTTTCATACCCAAAAAAATAGGGTAGGTAGGTCGGAAATTTATTTTTTGGGAGATTTTTTTATATTTTCAAATGAAGCAAATTAAATATTGATTTAAATGAATATATGCTAAAAGACAAATCCCCTTTCCTTTTTAACAAGGATAATGTTATTCAATGTGAATATAATGCTCTATAGCTGGAATACTCGTAAAGCGTCTAAAATCTGGGCAGAAATGAATCTAAAGACGAATTCACTCAAAGAAATTTAACCAAAAAGAAAAAAAGCTAACACGCGAAAAGATGTTCTAGGGTCGGGGCAAAAAATAGGGTAGGTCGGGAAACCTTAAACAAACATATGTTTCTTTTATGCCTTATGTAATTACTCAGTTCATAACTTTAAATCACATTTTATATAAACATTAAATGAAGTCATTGTACTATGTATATCATATAAAATTAAACACTAACAGGCTTTCGTCGTGGAAGCATCTTTATACATGTATACTTAAAAACGTACAAAATATATTTTCTCAAGTTTTTTGGACTTACATAGGGACACTAGGATAAAAGGATTGTACATTGTATTTGTTCATGTTTGTGCAACATATAATATACAATGTAATTAATTGCAAATATTGGGTATTTTCATATAAGAGATTCTTCAAAATACAATAAAATGACGCTTTTAAAACATATGGCCGGTCTCAAACTGTGCATTTGTATATGTACTGAGTATAGTTTCGAAGCGTGTATGATGCAGATAAACATGAACGTATTCTTCACTTAGAGGTCTCTAAAAGGCTGAGTGTGGCAAATTAAGTTAAGCCTGTAACTGATACTGGGGCCTATAGTGCTTTGTAGTCATTCAGAAATATTTATAAGGTGAACAGAATCTATTGTCAATTCGCAAGCAATTTTACATTTTTCGGCCCAGCTGTACTAACATATGGCTTTGCTTTTCGCATATCAGTGTTGTGTTAACCAATCAAATTGTATGTTAATCACTGAACCCATTTCTTTTCAACCGAACAACGTTTGTAACATTGACGTGGATTGGTTAATTATTCGATATGGAGTACGTTACCTTACCGAAATCCACTGAATTTCGGTGAATTTACCGAATTCCATTTTGGATCTGGAATGACCAGCAATCGTAACATCTCGGCAATGTTTTATGTTGCACAACAAATCTTAACCTTCAAATTACGCCGACCATCTTTTTTCAAGATATTTCTTGTTAAAAACTATAAGGTTACTTCTGTATTGCGCTATATTTGTAATGTTATAATATAACACATGAACATGAAATGACCCATTTTTGAACATACTCTATTAATTCTAATTCGAAATACCATAGTGCAAGAGGTCAACATTACTAATTTGTTTAAAACATTCAACTGGAAAATGAAACATTAATTTGAGAGTACGCGGCTAAGGGTATACTGCCGTACAAGGGTGGGTTGTAAGAGCAAGTACATTTTCACTTTAAATAGATTTTGTCTAACTAATTCAAAGTTCATAGTATAACATAAATTGTATTTTACTAGAGCTACTGAATACCAGATAACAAGTATCTTTTCTACATACTTCTGGGGATGATTAGCAGGTTGTGCATGAGACCAGTTCTTGATGAACCCTTGGAGAACTGACTGTGGTATTGTTTTGCATTTTATGATAAATATTCTGTAAATCTAGTTTCCTGGCGGTTGTCATTAGTTCTTACTTACACAAACTCTATGTCGCCGTATGAATTGCTGGGTGCCAACCAAGTCAGCTGTATTTCTTCTAATTGGGCACTATCTTTGTTGGTCACAACATTCTAGAGATGAATAGTAACATTTCCATAAGAGATATTTTATTTACATTCTATGAACATACATGTATATAGATCTTCTCATTAACCATATACATTTCCAACTGGTACGTGAACACTAATCATCGAAAATTGATTACTGATTTATTGATTATCGATTATTAACTGATCACCGTTAATCGATCAACGATCATCGATCACTCACTGATAATCGATCTCAGATTATCGATCACTGTTCATCGATAATCGATAATTGATCGTCGATCATGAACCTTCAAAAGCGATTGTGTAAAACAGCTTAAAGAGAAGTGAGCTAAATGCGGCGTCGAGGCACATGTCCGCGGCATAAAGCTAACGTGAACTCAATGCGGCACGGACTATATGTGGCACTACATACCATCCTGATTAGGAATTCTCGATCAACACACTGACAGGCATGAGCTGCACCGACTGAAGTTACCGACATATAACAATTACATACCTGTGTATCACCCAGACAATCCATGGTTTGTGCTCCATTAGCTGGCAAGTCAACAAACTGTCCAACAATTTGTTCCGTGTCACCATATCTAGGTCGAGCCCGGATCTGAAATCCATTGAATGTCCGACCAGGCGACATTGATTTAATTGTTACTAAAAAGAAATTATAACATTTTAGAGTTTGAAATAAGCAAACTCGGTCACTATAGGTCATAATTGTAAATTTAAAATTGCAGAGAGGGCAATATGAATAATATGCAACAACTAAGACTGAGTAGACCAAAAAGAGTGGTATAAAATAATATTGCCTGTATACATAAGTGAATAACCACAATGGCTCAGTTACGCATATGATTTCAACCATGGGGAATCACACACGAATAAATGAGGCAGGAAACGTCACATGTGACGTCACCACGTACTGACAGTAAGCAGTATTTGAACCATAGGGCAATATGAAAACGAAGTGACCATATAGAGTAAATATTGTTTCCTGCTTGCAAATAGTGACATCACATGTTGCGTTTTCTTGAAATGACGTCACTTACAGAAGAGGTTTTGAATCCCATAGCAGCGCTCATTTGACCTTTGTTAATTAAGCTTCACATTATTAGTATGATGGTAATTATTTTAAACAGAATAGATAACGTTATTTCTTACATGTCAATCTGTCAGTTGAACTATAACTTGTCTCGCTGGCTATCACTTGGAAGGGGCATACTTCAGACTGTCGCTGTGTACCACTGTGGACCGGAAACATCGTCAGACAAGTGTACCATGGTGCACCAGTAGAATAGCACTGTACTGTGAATATACAGTAAAACCTCACTTTAAGACCACATCAACAATAAGACCACCTCAAAATTAAGACCACACATTTCAAGTCCATTTTGACTGTTCCGCTCTTTTTTCAACCTCAATATTAAGACCACCTCGATATTATGACCAGTTTTTAAGAGTCCAAAGGTGGTCTTATTGTTGAGGTTATATTGTAAAACACAAATAGTAAACACTTATACCACAGTTGGTGTCCACAACAGGGTTATAACACCCATGCGCTGTCGTATCATTTTCGAAAATCCACGTGTATTATACATCGATCATAATAAACATCATAAAAAATACATAAAGTCAACGGTGTTAACAGGTTGTGACTTCAATAGAGCAATCATTATATATAATTATATATCGTTTAAGTGTGATGTTTTATTTTATTTGAGATGTGATTATAACACTGTGAGTCATTATCATGTTTTCATATATTTGTATTTGTTTTTATTTTATCATTACATTACTTTACAAAATTGCTATTTTGTTTGTACTTTGACAATGCGATGTACATATGTTGCATGGATGAAGAGCTTTGGTCAAATCGATGTAAAAGTTCTCTTCTGTTCCGTTCCGTTAAACTTTTTTTTTTAATTCTACGTCACGTAAATTTTTGTGTAA
This sequence comes from Mactromeris polynyma, assembly GCA_032209605.1. Classification (NCBI taxonomy): domain Eukaryota; kingdom Metazoa; phylum Mollusca; class Bivalvia; order Venerida; family Mactridae; genus Mactromeris; species Mactromeris polynyma. Next base: position 11,268,105 of record JASFXZ010000012.1, read on the forward strand.
CATTAAGGTAGCATATGCGACATCACCCGAGCAATAACCACGCCTAGCAACTGCCTTACTGTGATGGTCGCTGCTTTTCTTGGCGAAAAGTCTTATTGATATACATAATTATTAACATTGATCTTTTACGGATGGGCCCAATTCAAATTTTGGCCCTTCTTTAGTTTTTTTTGTGTCTAAAATTCAATAATAAATCTAAAAATTCAATCTACTGGCACATACCAAAAGTTGTAGGTGACAGTACCACAAATATAATATATTTGATGATAGCCTTTCCGTGAAATATCAATACTGACTCGATTACGACTATAGCCTCGGTCACAATGAAACCCAAGACTATCATGCGAATTTCGTACTTGCTTCGCACGATTTAGTTGATTTCGTACGATCATCTCACGACAATCTCACGACAATTTCACGAATGCCGTGCGATTGTCGTGAGAATGTCGCAAGAATAACACCAAAGTTCTGGCATGTTCTGTTCATGTCTTTTTTCGTACGAATGTCGTTTGAATGTCGTACAATTGTCAAACGATATTAACACGACACCAGTAAGACAAAAGGTCGATGAATCTGTCGTGACATAAAATAGGGTAGTCCGACTTTCAAGCAACGACAGGTTTCTCGTCGCAAGACACCCATTTTTCCTACGACTGTCGTATAATATCGCAAGACACCCATTTTTCCTACGACTGTCGTATAACATCGCAAGACACCCATTTTTCCTACGACTGTCGTATAACATCGCAAGACACCCATTTTTCCTACGACTGTCGTATAACATCGGAAGACACCCATTTTTCCTACGACTGTCGTATAACATCGCAAGACACCCAGTTTTCCTACGACTGTCGTACAACATCGCAAGACAAGCCACAAAATTCCCCAAAATGTCAAGGATATACTTGAGAGAAATAAAAATTGTTGAAACATTCAATAAATTCAGTGTGATGATTAAGTTTCGGTCTGAGTGGGCGTTTAACATGCAATGCAAATATTTCAAGGTATCATATTTCATAGTAAAGTACATTGTATTATACTTCGTTTAGTCGGTGAGTACTTCAATCTTGCTGCAATAAAGTTAGGCCATTCGTAAAAAACGTGTGTTTGCTTTATTTTGTTTCTACAAACAAATCAAAAGTAAATTTTAAAAAATGGAAAAATAGGTAAATATCCCACTTAGTGACTCTTATACCAGCGAGTAGAGTTACTGTTGACAATGTATTTTGCTATCACGTTCAAAACATGAAAGGTCGATAGACTTTTTTCTGTCAATATATGCTTAGCCATAAATATAAGAAAATCGGTCGTAATTGCCTTCATGCAGATATATAATAACTATATAATAATCTAAGGACACAAACATTCCATGATATAGTATCTACAAATGAATATATTGATATGAATGCCAGTGATAAACTTGTTTTTCTCATTAATAATTGTCAAAATAAAGTGATAAGATTTTTAACATAAGCATATCTCTTACGACGACAATTAATTTATGACAAATAATTTGTCTATAGTTTATGAAATAAAATGATATTGTATTGTATTGTACGTAAACTACTCTAGCTGTGTATCTATTTATCACATTTTGATTCCATTATAATTTTGTGACCTCATATTCATGTTTTGATTTTAATTTGCATAATTATATATACTCTATGTTTACGATCCATATTTTAGGTGATATATAGGTCCAATTGGCCGGGTGTCTATAGCTATATAATATTATTTGTATATGTAAATACGCTGTACACATGTCACCAAAATAAACAATTTACTTACTTACTTACATATGTACTCTACATCGCTACACGTCACTTTCGTATAAGTCCTCCCACCTCCCCCTCCCCCTCCCCCTCCCCCTCCCCCTCCCCCTCCCTCTATTAAAGTTAAGGCATTCGTATTAATTCCCTGAATAACAAATAAGTAGTTATGTTTCAAATTCAAATATCTCTTTCAGGAACATGATATGCCTTATACCCATTAGTGTCAAAAACCGGCATCATATGATGTGCACGCAACAATCAAATATTTGCAATATTATTGTTTTATTTTCAAATAAAACCGACCATCTGTTCAGATATATATATATCACATATCCGTGTATGTTTCTACGATACAATAACAGTAAATATCATATTGCACAGTGTGCATATACTACGCAAATGAGCGGAAAAACCTAAATGAAATCCATACGCTGCTTGTTTACAATTTACAAAACGAGTATTAATGATGAAAAATATTAACACTTTTGATGTATTAAATAAGAACCCTCATGCACACTGCAGCTAACACAAAAATAAATATGGTAACATTTACCGTTAACATGCAAGTTACTTATATGACATATTAACTAAGCATGTTCAGCAAAATTCATGTTTCAGACCTTATCAACACATTTTCAGTTTACACAGGAACTTTTAACAATTATATTTATCTTTGCACGAAATAGGGGTTGAAAAGTCTTTAAAGTAGGGGTTGAAAAAGATAAATGTAGGGGTTGAAAATATTCAAACTAGGGGTTGAAAAGTCTCAACAGGTAGGGGTTGAAAAGTCTTGAAATCAGGGGTTGAAAAGTCCTGTGGTTGAAAAGTCTTCATTTGAAAAGTGGGATTGAAAAGTCTTGGGGTTGAAAAGTCTGTAAGCCGTCTAAAAAACGCTTGAACGCTTCGCTAGCTACAAAATGGCACGCGCCTGACCAGACGACACTGTTCCGCATGGAAGCCATTTTGTTTAGCAAAGCTAGCACTGTCAGATGACGCTACCTATCTAAAGATAGGGGTTACTTTTCCTCCGTTTAAGAAACGACAGCGCTACTTTCCCTACGTAGCGCTAGGTAGAATTCTATGTTTCCAACCTCTAAAAAACGCACCTCTGTATGAAGGCATTCACATGCTATTTTCTCAAAATCATTGCTAAATATATTTTCATTAAAACTATGAGACTATCGACCTTGAAATAGATATGAATCATTACATATGTAATGAAAGACTATACCTGACATGAAGATATTATGACAATGTTATTGTTAAGTGTGTGATTTAAGAAGTCTTCAAGTGTGTCCATAAATACTGTATTTGTAACAATAACACTGCTGTGTACAATACACATACGGGTTGTTTTATCACAAAATCACAGGACATTGTTCAAGTTATATTTTTAGTTCAAGTACATTATAAATTTGGTTTATCTCAAAGTACATAAAACCAAATACATGTACATATTGTTTTTCTTTGGAGGTATTTGCATATATACCAATACATAATAATTCGTTGTAGCTCCTAATATTAGTTTCTGTTTGGAGAAATATATATTTGAATTATTTAAACAGAAGTTTTCTCCGCCTTTGCGGTATATAATTTGTAGGGATATATAGTTCTTAACGTGGAACCTCAATAGTAAGACCGTCCATGGTTTTAAGAAAATCGGTCTTAGTAGTAAGGTTGTCTGAGTTGAAATATGAAGAAAAAAATTAATGTGCCGGTCTTAATTTCGCGATGGGCTTTATATGAGGTTTTATGGTAATTTTGATGATAAATGGATACACTTCGTACTATTTTTTACCAGCAATAATGGCGTCTTGTAACAGGAGTTCACAGGTCTCCAATAGAAGACCAGTGTTGGTTACTTCCATCAGACATTTCGGTACAAGAAACTCAATCATTTTTATGGAACGCCAGCACTGTCTTTAAAATAAAGTCATGTTTTGAGGAACACAAAAAATCGGTCATGGCGCTACCGGGATTCGAACCCGGGTCTAATTCATGAAAATCTATTTTAAGCTTGTTTTTATTACATTTTGTACCAAGTTCTTTATATGTTGGGCAAATATATTTATGCCATGTCCGTAAATCGTTATATGTTGTGCCTTTGAACTTACTAGTATATTACCCATTTTTTATTATATTATATAGATACATCTTAATGATATATTAAAGGATGCATATAATGTAATAAGCTGTCTACATGATAAATACAAAACGTAATAATAGATTATGTATGACTACAATAGACAGTGCCGGCGTTCCATAATTTCAGCCACCTACCGTTTGTTTGATTTATTTTTTAATTAAAATTTCATCTTGTCAACTATCGTTTGATGTTGATATTGGCTGATACATGCCTGTCGTAAAGGTCAGTTATCTACGAAAATAAGGATAAGATGTTTAAAACAAAATTGTTCTTTTTTATAGGTCAAGTAACTATACACACATACCTTCTTTATAAGGTGTATATGAATGAAGATCGTATGAATTATGTAGATAAATTCGCCACCCTGGCTGTGACATATCTTATTATCACACCTGATGACACGGTCAGGAGAAAAACGATTGCATATATATGCATTTTAAAATAGAATCTTAATTCACGTAGCATAGTTACTCAATTTATGTAAATAGTATCACTCTAGAACAGGTAAGTAACCACAATATGCTTGGAGTAATCATCGATAAAAATATTCGCTGGAATGCACATATAGATCACGTATGTCACAAACTCAACTCAAAGTTGAATTTATTAAAAAGAATAAACTATATCTTAAACACCAACACAAGGAAATTATTCTACAATTCTTACATATTATCTTCAATGGACTATTGTTGCCCTGTATGGTGTCGAGGGCTTGTAGCAAACAACAAGAGAATATCCATAATACAGAAAAAAGCAGCAACACTTATTCTACATAGACCACAAATAACACCATCACGACCCTTATTCATTGAATTAGGATGGCTATCATTTGAAAATAGATGTAAATTTCTCTCAGCAACTATAGTGCATAAATTCTCACATAATAAAATGCCCACTTACTTTCATGATATAATTTCTTTCACCCACAATTCTACATACTCATTAAGATCCACCACCCACAATGACATAGCACCATTTTCCTTTAAATCAAATTATAGTAAACAAACATTCTCTTTTTATGCTCGTGAGGTATGGAATTCAATTCCTGTAAATATACGTTGTCTGTCTGATACAGAAACATTTAAAAATGATTATAGGAATTACTTAATGCTTAAACAATGATATCAATAATATTTCATTATTGTATGTATGTGTCTTATGTGAGGTGTCTGTTGTTGATTTATTTCAATTTTGTTTTCAGATCATCTTAACTTTTGTAGTTTTTAATAGTCTCATTTACATCCTGATGTTAAAACATGATGTACATGTACAATGTATTGTGTGTGCGTGTGTGAATGCGTGTTTGATTGTGTGGGTGTGCGTGCGTGTGCGTGTGTGCATTCTTGTTTGTCTGTGCGTGTTTATATTGTTGATAGAAGGCCATATAAAAAAAAAAGATGTACAATTTATTGTTAACCTTAAATATTTAACCTTCTGAAAATAAAGAATTTATTATTATTATTATTATACTTGCGCTATTTATAATCACACACATATCCGTACGGTAATTGTCTATTGCTTTCATAATATCATAAACTAATTGTCTATTGTTAATAAACTTACCTGTAGTTAAAGTTCCTACTACCGATAGTAAAACAGGAATTACATATCCTTTCATTTCATATATTCATATACAACTCCACTATAACAGTTTTCACGATGTGTTAATCGCACGCTGTAGGTGTATGAACCATCAATGATAATCGTGTTAATGTTACAGTATTAAATAGTTTTAGCGCATTTATTGAAAAACTTACAGTCGGACCACGTGACGTGTATTATTTGTTTACAATATAGTGAGCTGTAATTCAATATACAAAATAAACGTGGCCGCAAATATGAGACAATAACTGGTAATTCCACACGATCTTGAGTATTGACAGATTTATTTACTATGAATGTAACAGACCTTGACATTAATTTCAGAACACGAAGAGTAATTGATTTATGTGCAAGCGTTATAAATACCTTGCTGTAAAAAATGTTTGAAGATCTCTTGGCCCACCCGGTTTAGTTGAGTGGTTTGAGCGTCAAACCTAGGTCACAATGGAACCACGACAGGATTATACAGGTTCACGACGACAATTTGGGGGATTTGGTGCCTTGTCTTGCGATGCTGTACGACAGTCGTAGAAAAAAATGGGTGTCTGGCGACGAAAAATGTCATTAGACCACTTCCACAACATTGTTCATGTCCTACGACATTTAACCTCGACAGAAAAATGTATATTTCGTACGACAGAATTATCATGGGTTTCATTATGACCGAGGCTTAGGCGATAATTAAATCCGATTTAAACAAACAAAGAGAATGTTCAGAGTTATACCTATAACAGCTGTTTGCTTCGTCACGACTTTGAGTTCAGCATGGTGAGAAACGACTTGTACTCATTTCTGGTCCAGATATAGTTTACAAATGGAGTCATACGACTTAATTCAGTTTTCTCACTCACTTAAATCTCAGACTCAGCGGAGGAAGTTTAGACAACTGAGTGGTATCGGTTATCATGGTCAATGGATCTCCACTGATGACCCCGTTCTGGGCTTTTAAGTCGGACAAGGGCCATAACTCCTAAACTATTATATATTGTAACATAACTTGCACATTACCTGTATTGTAGTATCTAATGAGTATATGCCTAATATCAGAATTGAATTGAGTTATTAATCGGACACCAATTGTTCCGCTCGGACGGACGCATGCACGGACGGACAGGGATAACGAAGAATGACAAATGGGCATAAACAGAATGCTTACATCAATATTTACCATATGATTGAGAAAATAGGACATTTTCACATTGTTTCAGAATAGAACTACAAACATATGTTTAGATCTATGCTATTTTCGTAGTGAAAATTTCAAAGTACAAAATGGTGAATAATCTTTTTCCATCAGCACACACGACGTCATATTGACATACAAGAAAAGTGCAAATTTTGCAGCTTTTGTCTCGCTATACGTATGTAGATTATTTTATGACTGAAATTGCCCAATAATAATTGAATTAATTTATGCGTTGATGGATTATAAGCGTTGAAAACTTGAAATGATCGGCACACACGGGAACATTCCGTACTTTGAATTTTATAGTTGGACCTCCGGATCGCTCCAAGGTCAAAGGTTATGAGAGGAGTGATAACTTTTTTTGGTCGGGCTTGTTGATATATTGATAGTGTATTGTTATTGATGATTTTATGTCAATCTTTCACTCGATCATGTAGTGCTGATCATAAATCTACGCGATAACATTAAATAGTATTTATTGCGATGACAGACAATTTTAGCATCAATAAATTAGATAAAACAAAACAAATGATTTAGTTCAATTCTCAAGGCATACACTTATTTAGTTCTTTAAAAGTATTCATAAACAAGTATAAATATCAAATTAATCTGAATATACCCAGTGATTCATCGTCACTACAAAACCTTAGAGATATCGTAGTTTTCAAATTCGCTGTTAAAACTGTTATACACTGATAAGTGTATTGTATTAATTAAATTACAATTCACAGACCCTAAGTTTTGCTGTGTTTTCTTAAGCCTACTTTAGTGAGCCGCGGCCGTGGTCCAGTGGTTAGTGCGTGGGACTTGTAACCTGGCGATCCGGGTTCGATTCCCGGTCGCGGCAGGTCAAACCCTTCCATGAAAATTTGACAAAAATGTTGATTTTCCTCCACATGTGGAGAAGTTGCCGGCTCCTTGTGGAAGGGTAAGTTAGTACTGGTTACAACTTCAGTCCAGGAAAAACTGGTTAGGTGAACCGGCCGCCGTATATAACTAAAATATCGTTGAGAAACGGCGTTAAACCCGATGAAACAAACAAACATAAGCCTACTTTAAACAAGAAATATCTTGAAAAAATATGGTAGGCGCAATTTGAAGGTTGAGATAATAAATGTCGAGATGTTACGTATGCTGGTCACTCTAGATCTAAAATTGAGTGGATTTCGGTAAGGTAACGTACCATTTATCGAAAGGTTAACCAATCCGCATCAATGTTACAAACGTTGAAGAGAAGTTTATATAGTGGTCAGTAACAGCACATCTTCTTGTAAAATTTGTTTCATTTTACATGTACATGTATTTAGTTTAAAATTTCCATATATGCATCAGGGAATACTAAAACGTCTTGCAGCTTTAAACACAAAGGAAAACACTACTTACACCAATTCTTCACAAAAGAGAGAGAATATTAGTTGCTACAGGTAACGCCACATACATAAGACAGTGCCTTCCCACGCAGACCTCCGGGGGAAAAACAATCAATAAAACATAAGGCACTTGAGAAGGTTAAAGGGTTATAAACGTTAGGGAACAGAGGCGCAAGGAATGCCCTGGCAGACCCTAAGGATTGACTAGGCGAATCAAGGAGGACAACTCGTGAAGAGGGATTAATAGATGGAAAATATCACAGGACAAGTCAAGACAGCTGGCAACAATAGGCCGAACTTGGCCAGAAAATGACATGAACACCATATAAAGTGAAATAATTGCACAGGGAAATATAACATACATTCAAAAAATGTAAAACATCAAGAAGTGTATGATATCTTCGTCCATATGTTATGAGAATGAATAACAGGGCAAGCAGAAATAGCGGTACATTTGTGATCAAACTGTCGAAGTAGAATCCAATCATAAACCGTTTAAAAGAGGTTTACATGAGGATCCACAGAGCATTCAGAGAATGGTGTTTATAGATATATAAGGGTAGAGAACTCGTGACAATCTCCTGTTATCTACCCTCGCCTATAAATGTGTATACAGTAAAACCTCGTGTAGAGACCACCCGCAAATTAAGACCACTTCATTAACTAGGCCTTATATTCATGTACCAGTTTTCCATATTTTAACGCTATTAACATATCACCTCACATCTAAGTCCGACTTCCTTCAGATCCAATGGTGGTTTTATTACTGAAGTTCAATGTATCAGCGTTTACAGACACGTGTGTATGCATTCGGAAATCCTCGGCCAACTACGTCAAGTGCTATCCGAGTAACGAAGTGGTACGGAAATGCCCGAGAGCTGTCGAGAATGATGTGTATGATCATTGTCCATTATCTGGTGAACGTGTTCGATGTAGTATTTTAATATTTTTCAGCTGAATTGACAGCATTACCCGAAGTTAAATATATAAACATGTTGTACGTGGAAAGTACCTTCAAAGTGGAATAAACTAACGCGTACTGTCGATTCAAAATTAGTTGGAAATACATAGGCCCATATTCACAAACGTTTTAAGACTGAATCTCTGACTTAGACTTTAAAATTGCAAAATGTTAAATTCACAAGCATTTCGTTTTCATTGTATCTAAACGGATAAATGTTTGCCTGAATATTCCTTGTCACTCACTCTACACTTTTGCCATGTTTTATCAAAATGTATTGCGTAATAATAACGTATGAACAAAATGAACATTTACCATTTTAAAATCTAAGTCTGCGATTCAGTCATAAAAAGTTTGTGAATACGGGCCTAGGTATTCTCAACTAGTTTTGAATCGGTTAAGGTAAAACTAGTGATTTGCGGTCTTTCTTTCTTGTTTGATGCCATCTTATTCTTAAGTTCAATTATAACACATATCAGTTTTACCGAGTGCTATTAACACGTTTGTCTTTTGTTTCGCTTTCGTTAAGACTAAGTTGTATAAGGCACTTAAATCGCGTTTCAGTATGGTGTATTGCTAAAATGCTCTTGTTTAAACATGATTTTTTTTTCAGATATGTACGGATTTCCATACTTTTGTCAACATTCCTTAGTATTTCCCTGTTATCTTAAATGCTTAACTAAATATGATTTGTTGATGAATTGATTTGTTTGTTCACTTTTGTATTGTTTAACGTTGTACATATTGTTCTGCTCTCCATGCATGGAGGAAATAAAATTATATATCTATCTATTATGTATACAATGTCTTTTGGTCAATATGATCCAAAACATGTTTTTAATTGGTAAACCACCTCGCTGTTTGCTAACAACCATTTTCACGTAAACAACGGCTGTGTATCATGTTGTGAAGATCATAGTTTCTGTAAGTATTCACTTCATTGTTAAGCCCGACTTTCTTTAGAATGACTAATGATGGTCGTACATGTACTAACCGAAAATTTCATTTCAATCACTTGCTTTCGATTTCTGTTATAAGTTGCCCAGTTAACAGCTATGTCGACATTCAGGTTTGCCGGGGTGGGAATAATAATAAGTATAATATAAGATTCATTCAGTTTACTAAAACATGGCACAAAATACAAACTGTGTCAAACAACTAATAGTCGAGTCAATGAGTTCATAAGACATGTCCGTTTAGTTACAATCAATAAAAAGTGGCAATTAACCCTTCTTCCCGTATCCATAACCACCGCCCATTCTCCTGTGACCGCCCCACTTGCCCATGCCGCCCATTCTCCTATGACCGCCCCACTTGCCCATGCCGCCCATTCTCCTATGACCGCCCCATTTGCCCATACCGCCATGGTAGCCGCCCATGCCGCCTCCGTATCCGCCCATACCGCCTCCGTATCCGCCCATACCGCCGCCGTAGCCGCCCATCACGACCATGCCGCCACCGCCACCATAGCCACCACCGCCGTAGCCGCCCATCATGCCCATGCCGCCACCGTAGCCACCCATCATGCCCATGCCGCCGCCGTATCCGCCCCACTTGCCCATTCTCCTATGACCGCCCCACTTGCCCATTCTCCTATGACCACCCCACTTGCCCATGCCGCCCATTCTCCTATGACCGCCCCACTTGCCCATACCGCCACCGTGTCCGCCCATCACGACCATGCCGCCATGGTAGCCGCCCATGCCGCCTCCGTATCCGCCCATGCCGCCTCCGTATCCGCCCATGCCGCCTCCGTATCCGCCCATGCCGCCGCCGTAGCCGCCCATCACGACCATGCCGCCACCGCCACCGCCACCATAGCCACCACCGCCGTAGCCGCCCATCATGCCAGCGCCGCCACCGTAGCCACCGCCGTAGCCGCCACCGTAGCCATAGCGACAGTGTTTACCCCTACACTTCCATGCGGAGCATGAAGCTACAACGAGTGCTAATACGACTAGAATCCTCATGACTGAAAAAATAAGAGATACGATTTGTTCGTTTGAAGTTTTCATTATAACAGACAGCAGTAAAGTCATTGAACGTGTTTGCAAACGCAAATATCGCCGTATAATTACAAATATTTTAGGTTCATCAATATTGCCACATTGATTAGATAATTATAACATTACAATCATACATTCAACTAAAATTGTTTATCAATGGATATAGTTAATTGTTTCCTAGTCTAAAATAATGTAATAAACCATTAGAAAAAAGAGCGACTTACAAATTTTTTCAACAAACATTAAAACGCACCATTTGGATGTTCATATTTTCACATAAATGTTCAAGATTAAAGTAAGTCCCAAATAGCCACCATATCATGTCTTCTCGATAATTTAATGGCTTCAGTCAGATGTATTTACATATAATCCATTTTTATAATTTCCGTATGCATTTGCTATTAATTAGTATCTGATCTAATGCAACATATATAGATGTTTATCATTCGGCGCTCATTCACGTTGGCGTCTCTACGTGCACAGCCAACGTTCTCGTCCATGAGCACGTGATAATTATTCAGTTATATTGAAAGACGTCCTTCATAATTTGCCGATGATAACTTACGGATTTGCAAGAATACTGTCAGGAAGATATTGTCCGACTTAGTTACTTGTATGTGAATGTAAAACAACAAGTTAAATTTATTTACATGTATTTTAAACTTGTGCTTAAGTTTATATCCATACAGAATATTATTCTTACCATGTACTATTATGATAAAGCATACTTCTTCTGTTCACACATTTGTTAAGTCATTATTGTCAATGATACTTATAACATAAAAACAGAAAATGTGTTGTAATCTAGCAAAACACACACAAATGGTTTATATAAAAACAAATACACAAACTTACTTTTTTCAAGCGTCTAGGTGTCGGCTGAGAATGAGGGTGCTTCTGAACGTTTACATGTGTCTTTATATACACCTCTACTGACGGAAACGAACGGTAAGATTGACGCATTAATCTGTCAGAAAAGTGGTACATTACTTACATGAATTAAGATTGATATTGGAACAATAGATGGATACATCAGAATATTGTCAAGCCGAATTCTATTCCCACAACACGGCCTTCTACGAGGTCAGTCCACCCATCGATCTACAAATGTTGACGCATTTAAAAGTTATTTCAAACTTCAAACGCAACAACAATTATTTACCAGTTAAAACAATGGCTCTAAATAAATTATTATTCCGGTTGTGTAAGATGACTGAGTTTTTAAATATGACTGAGCAGTTTGACCGAAATAAATACGTCTTAAATAATATGAATATATCGTAGGTCCCCGCACGGCATCGCTATCCATGGAAAGTAGATTTGATTGTGCACGAAGACAAATATCAAATCAAATTAATTTTTAGTCAGATAAGATAAGACGCTTCGTACAAAATGCTTGTGGAGGGCTTCCAATCCAACAAAACCGGTATTGACTTCTACTCAAATAATAAACTGTTAAGTGGTTAATGTGTATCTAGTCAACTACATAATTATGTTGTATATTATGTGGGTAACCAGTTAAGTAATGTGTTAACCACATATTGTTATAATTTATTATCACGTTAACTAGATATGTAACGCATTAGCTACATTATATTTCTTGTTGAAATTATCTGATTAACTAGACATTTATCGCGTTAACCACTTAACAGTTACCTAAAAATTATGTAGTGTTTTCCACAAATAAGGGATTATTGATATGTGTATGAAATTGTTTCTGTGACAAATATTGTTCCAAAGCTGTAATTCGCTGTATGGTTATCATTTCTTTTGTGTTTTGAATGTATATTATAATTCCCTTTCCCCTGTGCAATTCTTTTACTTTATAATAGTTTTCAAACGACGTCCTATTGACTACAAGAAAAATGCAAATTCAGCAACTTTTGTCTCGCAATAGACATTTTTTATGACTGAATTTGCCCATTAAATAGTATAAAATGGGGAATAATCTTCTTTGATCAGCACACATGACGTCCTATAGAAATACAAGAAAAATGCAAATTCAGCAACGTTTGTCTCGCAATAGACATTTTTTATGACTGAATTTGCCCAATAAATAGTATAAAATGGGGAATAATCTTCTTTGATCAGCACACATGACGTCCTATAGAAATACAAGAAAAATGCAAATTCAGCAACGTTTGTCTCGCAATAGACATTTTTTTATGACTGAATTTGCCCAATAAATAGTATAAAATGGGGAATCATCTTCTTTGATCAGCACACACGACGTCCTATAGAAATACAAGACAAATACAAATTTAGCAAATTTTGCCTCGCTATTGACGTACCGCGTACGGAGTTACGTAAATTATTTAATGACTGAAATTGCCCAGTAATGATGGAATTAATTTTATGCGTTGATAGATAAAGCGGTGACATGAATTCGAAAACTTGAAATGATTGGCACAAATTCCGTATTTGGTATTTTAAAGTTATACCTCAAAGGTCAATTATCATGAGTGGAGTGATAAATATTTTCGGTTGGGCTTGTTGATTTATTTATGGTGTATTGTTATTGAGGATGTTGTGTCTGTCTTCACTCGATCATGTAGTGTTAAGCATAAATAAACACGACAATAGTATAATAAATAGTATTTATTGCGATGACAGACAATTTTAGCATCAATAAATTAGATAAAACAAAAAAAATGACAAAGTGCAGTTCTCAAGTATTGCGAGGTAAACTATTATTTAGTAATTATAAGTAATGGAACCTGCTCCAAGTATGTATGTACCAATCAACTGGCACCAATGACTCATCATTTGGCTCACACATCCACATCTTAGACAGAGCTTTAATAATACAAGACTAAAAGACTTAAATATAATAATTATGTCATTGAGATGTTTGGCCCAAATGACATATCTTGGCGAAATTGAGTTATTAACATTTCTGAATGCAGGAATATGTGTAGGTCACTACAAAAAAAATGCTAAACGATATTGTTTAGGGAACTACACCACTTTTAATATGGTCATCACAAATTAATGCACCAAATTTGTTTTTAGATTATATTTTACAAATTAATGTTTATTATTCTTTTCCTTAGACCTTGGATTCTCTAAAACTTGTAATATAAATACAGTTAGGTTATTCTAATGTGCAGTATTAGGTCTATTCTTTAATGTTATTACTAGTAATCAAGACAATAATACCCTTCCATGTTACTGCTAGCACAAGTACACCCCTCTCACTCATATCCCTCTTATTGCTTGTAGTATCAACAATGAATCTGAATCTGACAATTCTCTTATTGCTACAATAGTATCTGCATTGATGCTTATAACTGTAAATTTCATTGATTTATATCAGTGATACTGCTGCCCCATCCAGCTGGCACTAATAGCAGTAATACTGATGTTACTGATGTTACTGCTGTTACTGATGTTACTGCTGTTACAGATGTTACTGATGTTACTGCTGTTACTGATGTTACTGCTGTTACTGTTGTAACTGATGTTACTGCTGTTACTGATGTTACTGATGTAACTGCTGTTACTGGTGTTACTGCTGTTACAGATGTTACTGATGTTACTGTTGTAACTGATGTTACTGATGTTACTGCTGTTACTGATGTTACTGCTGTTACTGTTGTAACTGATGTTACTGATGTTACTATTGTAACTGATGTTACTGATGTTACTGCTGTTACATATGTTACTGCTGTTACTGTTGTAACTGATGTTATGTTACTGATGTTACTGATGTTACTGCTGTTACATATGTTACTGATGTTACTGATGTTACATATGTTACTGCTGTTACAGATGTAACTGATGTAACTGATGTTACTGATGTTACTGTTGTTACTGATATTACTGCTTATTTCACACCGGTCCCATATACTGATGTAGCAACAATAGTATCTGCATTGATGCTTATTACTGTAAGTTTCATTGATTTATAGCAGTGATACTGCTGCCTCGTCCAGCTGGCACTAAAAGCAGAAATACTGCTGTTACTGCTGTTACTGCTGTTACTGCTGTTACTGCTGTTACTGCATACACCAACGTTGAACAGGCTTTTCTATAAACAGGAGCCCACCACCGCCAAAATTGACAATACGCACAGGAAAGTAGTTCCATTATTTTTGCAATTGTGAATCGTAATGTTCAATCAATTAGTTCCTAGATCTACGTTCTTTATTATTGATAATAACGTATATTTCTTTCTTTCAAGTATTACATTTTGGGAAGGTGACATGCATTATTTCAAGTATGTATACATATTAAACGTCGTCTGCAGCAAAAAATGACGGGACTATTTCCTGTTTACGAATTAACGTTACTTACGCTAACCCCATATCTTTTACAACTCGGTCGATTCGGCGTATGACGGATACTTTACGGATTAGTACATCTCTATGCACATGTACATGTATAGTCAAGCAGTTTCATTAACTACATGGTAAGTATCTGCAGAGCACTATGGCAATAAATGTTTAAATTTGTCTTGACAAGTAAATCATGTGGTGTTATTTTTATATGTGTACTAAAGTATGCTATAACTATGTGTATGTTATAACTATATATGTATCTTCATAAAAGCTATGTGACATGTATATACAGTTTATGTATGTAAACTAATAAAGTATGACATTTTTACTGACTTTTTTTACTAACTAAATGTGATATATTTTTCAAGATATAAGACGTTTTACTTGTAACATGTCCTCATAGACAATGTGTTGGCACAGAAGATCGTTTTGATTGAATAGTAATCTTACTAACATGTAACACATGTACACATTAATCCTTATCATATTCACATTGTTTCAAACTAAACTGCCATTTGCATAAAGTTTTTACGAAGCCCTTTGTCTAACCACCGCTTTAATTGTGACTTAGGTATTACAAGGCCTTTTATTTCCATGGACCAGTTATCCATATGTTAACGCTATTAACTAACCACCTTACATCCGACCTTCTTCTAAACCAAGGGTGGTCTTATTACCGAAGGTCACTCTATCAGCGTTCAAGACACATGTGTATGGTCATTGTCCATTATCTAGTGACTTTGTTCGATGTAGTACTTCGACATTTTTCAGCTGAATTGACATCAAGTTAAATATCTAAACATGATGTACGAATGTAGGACCATCAGTTTATAATAAACTAACGTGTTCTGTCGATTCAAAATTAGTTTGATACCCGGTTATTGTGTATACAATGTCTATTGGTCAATATTTTCCAAAACATGTTTTTCATTGGTAGACCTGGCAGTTTGTTAACAACCGTTCTCATATATATAACGACGGACTATACCGCTAACTACAACCGCTGTTTAACATGTTGTGTAGACTATAGTTTCTGTTATTATTCAGTTCATTGTTAAGACCAATGATGGTCTTATTAGTGAGATTTCACCATACACGTACTTACAGAATATTTCATTTCAATCACGTGCTTTCGATTTCTGTTATACGTTGTTCAGTTAACCGCTATATCGACATTCAGGTTTGGGTGGGAAAAATAATAAGTATAATATAAGATTCATGCAGTTTACTAAAACATGGCACAAAATACAAAATGTGTCAAACAACTAATAATAGTCGAGTCAATGAGTTCATAAGACAAGTCCGGTCAGTTACAATCAATGATGAATGGCAATTAACCCTTCTTCCCGTATCCATAACCACCGCCCATTCTCCTATGACCGCCCCACATGCCCATGCCACCGCCGTAACCCATGCCGCCTCTGTAGCCACCCATTACGACCATGCCGCCACCGTAGCCGCCGCCATAGCCACCGCCGTATCCGCCCCACTTGCCCATGCCGCCTCCGTAGCCGCCCATCATGCCCATGCCGCCTCGGTAGCCGCCCATCATACCCATGCCACCGCCGTAACCCATGCCGCCACGGTAGCCACCCACAGCGACCATGCCGCCACCGTAGCCGCCGCCATAGCCACCGCCGTATCCGCCCCACTTGCCCATGCCACCACCGTAGCCGCCCATCATGCCCATGCCGCCACCGTAGCCGCCGCCATAGCCGCCACGGTAGCCACCCACTGCGACCATGCCGCCACCGTAGCCGCCGCCATAGCCACCACCGTATCCGCCCCACTTGCCCATGCCTCCGCCGGAGCCACCGCCATAGCGACAGTGTTTACCCCTACACTTCCATGCGGCGCATGAAGCTACAACGATGGCTAATACGAATAGAATCCTCATGACTGAAAAACAAAAGAGATACTTATAGCAGACAGCAGTAAAATCATTGAAAGTGTTTGTTTGTATCGAAAACGGTATAAACGCTGGTTGCAAAAAACGCTGAATAATTAAAATGAATTATCCACATAGTTTCAGATACATCTATATTGTCACATTGATTGGATATTTATGACATGCAAACCGTACATTCAACTAAACTTATTTATCAATGGATATGGTTGATTATTTCCTAGTCTAAAATAATGTTATAAACCAAAAGAAACAAGAAATATCTTGAAAAAAGATGGTCGGCGCAATTTGAGATTTAAGACTTGTTGTGCAACATAAAAAAATGCCGAGATGTTACGCTTGCTGGTAACTCCACATCCAAAATGGATTTCGGTATTTCAGTGGATTTCGGTAAAGGGTAACGTTCCATTTATCGAAATGTTAACCAATCCTATTCGGTTGAACAAAAATTGCCTTGGTGGTTAACGTAAGATTTGATTGGTTTACAAAACACTGATATGCTGCGCCGAACAAAGTGCGACTTACAAATATTTTCAACAAACATAAAAACGCACCATTTAGATGTACATTTTTTTAACACAAATGTTCAAGATTAAAATAAGTCCCAAATAGGCACCATAGTATGACTTCTCGATAATTATATGGCTTCTGTCAGATTTATTTATAAATCATCTATATGTATAATATCTGCTTGAATTTGCTATCAATTAGTATCTGATGCAACATATATAGATGTTTATCATTCGGCGCTCATTCACGTTGGCGTCTCTACGTGCACAGCCAGCGTTCTCGTCCATGAGCACGTGATAATTATTCAGTTATATTGAAAGACGTCCTTCATAATTTGCCGATGATAACTTACTGATTTGCACGAATACTGTCAGGAAGATATTGTCCGACTTAGTTACATGTATGTGAAAGTAAAACAGCAAGTTAAATTTATTTACATGTATTTTAAACTTGTGCTTTAGTCTATATCCGTACAGAATATCTTCTCAGCGTGTACTATATGAAAACGCATTCTTCTTCTATTTACACGTTTATTAAGTCATTATTGTCAATGATACTTAGAACATCAAAACAGAAAAAGTGTTGTAATCTAGCAAAAAAACACACAACTGATTGGAATAAAAACAAATACACAAACTTACTTTTTTCAAGCGTCTAGGTGTCGGCTGAGAATGAGGGTGCTTCTGAACGTTTACAGGTGTCTTTATATACACCTCTACTGACGGAAACGAACGTTGATTAACATATTGACGCATTGATCTGTCAGAAAAAGTGGGTAAATTACATACATGAATTGAGATTGATATTGGAATAATATATGGATACATCAGTATATTGTCAAGCCGAACTCTATTCCCACAACACAACGGCCTGCTACGAGGTTGTCTAAAATGACTAAGTTTTTTAAATATGACTGATTCAAATAAATACGTCTAAATAATATGAATGTATCGTAGGTCCCCGCACGGTTTCGCTTTTATTTGAAGGTGCTTTGATATTTTAGCTATGTCAGCGAATTTAAGTGTTATTATCCACGGAAAGTAGATTTGATTGTGCCCGAAGATGACGATCAAAGCAACGTAGATCTTAAATTTTAGTCAGATATGATAAGACCCTTCTTACAAAAATGCTTGTGGATGGCTTCCAATCCAACAAAACCGGTATTGACTTCTACTCAAATAATAAACTGTTAAGTGGTTGATGAGTTAAGTATTTAGTCAACTACATAATTATGTTGTTTATTATGTGGGTAACCATGGCAGTTGAGTATTGTGATAACTGCATAATTTTATAGTTAATTGTCATGTTAACTAGATATGTAACGCATTAGCTACATTATATTTCTTGTTGAAATTATCTGATTAACTAGACAGCAGTTACCTAAAAATAATGTAGTGTTTTCCACGAATAAGGGATTATTGATATGTGTATGAAATTGTTTCTGTGACAAATATTGTTCCAAAGCTGTAATTCGCTGTATGGTTATTATTTGTTTTTGTGTTTTGAATGTATATTATAATTCCTTTTCCCCTGTGCAAGTAATTTACTTTATAATGGTGTTCAGGTTATGTTCTGCCCAGTTTCGGCCTATCGTTGCCAGCTGTATTGACTTGTCCTGTGATATTTTCCATCCATCCATTCCCCTCTCTCTTCACTGTTTGTCCTCTTTGATTCTTCTAGTTATTCCTTGTGGTCTACCAGGCTATTCCTTACGCCTCTGTTCCCTAACGTATGTACCCTTTAAACTCCTCGGGTGCCTTATGTTTTATGGATTGTTTTATTCCCGGAGGTCTATGTGGGGAGGCACTGTCTTGTGTATTTGGCGTTCCCTGTAGCAACTTATTCTCTGTCTTTTATATATTTATAACAGATTGTCGACCACGGAATATATCAGATGGAATAAGCATATCAGAGAATACGACAGAGGGGTTCGTTCACACAATTGAATGTAGTGTGGGGCATGTGTCGAATGTTCATAGTATCACTTGCGGTAAGAATGGAACCTGGATACAGTCCTCTGTGTGCCCTTTTGGTAAGTATACATCTGATAGAGGAATAAAGGTACCGGTCGCCCAGTCCGAAGGTTCGAGGGTCTAACCTCACGAATATCATAATCATGCTTCCTTTTTTAGCATATAGGGCGCTTGCCATTCAACTTCGTGGTTGTAAATTCGAACCTCATCGGAATTTCGATCATAAAACAAGAGCTCACGGTCATCAACTTGAATTTAGATATCAACCTAATATCACAGCATTGTCATTGGTCTGTTTCAAGACTGTTCCCAGAACCAACCAATCAGGGAATTGAATTTGTTATACTTATCTGTTTTCATACAAATGAGATTAATTAAACTTATGATAAATTAGAAAGAATGAAAGCTATTTCTGACAAAAGTCATAAATTTTACACAAAAAGTGAAAGATATCTATTCAGCTGTTGTGTCAAAGAATGGATCTGAGAATAAAAATCCATAATCAACTTTTATAACTTTGGGCCCATGCGAACTTTTTTGTTCATTTGTCTGACAACAATCTACGGACCACGATTATACGATATTTGAAGAAAATACCACACGGTGTAGTATAGTGTATTATTGGTGAATAATCAAACATACACATATTTATATATGACGGGATATATTTATAAGACAATATTTTGTATATCGTATTACGTTGCAAGAGATATAACTATCTTCTATTCAAAATTAGCAGAGAATACCATTTATATATTCACTCTTTCTATTGGTCAATATTTAACAAAACGTGTTTCCATTGGCTGAACACCTCGTAGTTTGTTTTCAACCGTTCTCAAAATTTAAAAAGGACTGTACTGATTGGTCAATATTTAACAAAACGTGTTTCCATTGGCTGACCATCTCGTAGATAGTTTCCAACCGTTATCAAAATTTAAAGAGGACTGTACTGATTGTCACCACACATTTCGTTCTAATGCGAATTTTGTTGTTGAAACCCAATGATTAATACAAGTTGTGAACAGTTGATGGAAAAAATGAGTTTATACTAGGGATAATGCCGCCGTAAATGATTAACCGGCTAACCATTCAAACATGCGGTTTTCGGTTAGTAAAATCACTAACCGGTTTAATCGTTTATTTTTATAAAAAAACATCTAGTTTTCATTTAAGAAAAAAATGCAAAAATATCGCAAGATCTCCGTAGTAACAATCTTAATACTTTATCCCTGAAATGCGTGAAACCGCAGCGTAAAGGGGCAACGTCGATAATCCGTTACCAACCGTTTGACACGCCTGCGTTTGATTGGAGTCACGAAATTTTTGAGACTATGGTAGGAGCATCTATTTATAACTGAATCTATTTTTTTATTAAGGGTTAAACTGCAGTAAATGTTACACGTTACTTTTTGTATGTTTATGATTTAGAAATAAAATATTTTTAATGCATTTGTATTGTCGAATAAATGTCTTTTACAAAGTTAAAACGATATGTTTATGATAAATACTTGCTGATCCCCGAAAAATAGGACGATTCTACATAAACAGCACGTGTGTTAGGTGTCGAAGATAAAATAATAAAAAAATAATTATAAAAATCTTCATTTTCACTTTACTAAAATCATTATTAACACAGTGGTACTTGTAACGTGGATATTCATGCAAGTTACGGTGTTAAAAAGGAAATACACACCAATGATAGTGTGAAAATGGACTATTCCAAAACGGACGATTCTACATATACAGCATGTGTGTTAGGTGTCGAAGATAAAATAAAAAATAATCATAATTATAAAAAACTTCATTTTCAATTTACTTATATCAATATTAACACATTGGTACTTGTAACGTGGATATTTATGCAAGTTACGGTGTTTAAAAGGAAATACACGCCAATGATAGTATGAAAATGGACTATTCCAAAACATTTTCCCGCCATTACGCTATTCCAAAACATTGTGCACCAGTTTTGCGGCGCCCTTGGATGCTTTGCATCAATGCATTTCTTGTACAAATATTTAATGAAAAGGTCAGTTAATTTTCTTTTATTTAAAATGACAGTCGTAAACTCGTCTGGATGTTAAAAAATTGGGTTTATTTCAATAGACAGAAGGAGATGTTGTTATTGTACTGAAATACTTCAATTTATCATAATTCATATCATAATGTTTGAATACAAATTATGTTATCTTAAAAATAACTTAAATGATTGATATTTCTTTTTGATTTAAGGTTTATGTTAAATATTTATCAGAAATAAAACTCTATCTGAACTAGTACTCACCAGAATATACGTCTTGTTTACCGGTGTCATGGTAAAAATATAAAAGGCAAATTACGAAACATGAACCGAATGTCATCTTCGGTAAACCGGTTAGAATTAATCATCCACATTATTTTACAGACAGTGGTTATTTGTGTTCCTGCGATTTCACAAATTTACATGAGCGCTGCTATGGAATGTACAACCCGGCGTCCTTTAAGACAACGCAGCGTGTGATGATAATATTTGCAAGCAGGAAACAATATTGACTCCATATGGTCACTTTGTTTTCATATTGTCATATGGGACAAAAATTGTGTATATGGTGACGTCACATGTGACGTTTCCTGGAAATGACGTCACTTAAAGAAGAGGTTTGGAATCGTACAGCGGCGCTCAAATGTGGGTGATGAGGACTTGGTTCTATATGTGGATGTATCGGAATTGTCCATTACACGACGACAAATGACCAGTGCATCACAGGAGAAGACCTATATAAGTCTTTGGCTTTCGGTCCCATCCTTTTCACATTACTACTGAACAAACTTGTTTAATGTAAAATGTTGTATATTGTATTGTATTATTATGATGTTCATAGTATGTAAATAAAATATGTTTAAACTAAATGACCAGTGCGTGGGACGATCGTGTGTCCGCATAATGTATCGGCTATGTAGGGGCTGTCATACTAGTTACTTGTTGTTTGTCCTTCATCATTAGCGATATAATCAATCTTTGTCATAAGCATGGAACAAAGATGTATGTTAAACTTCCCTTTCCCATGTGCAGTGATTTCACTATATATGGTGTTCCTGTTAGTTTCTCCCACTTTCGGCCTATTGTTACCAGCTGTCGTGACTTGTCCTGTGATATATTTCATCATTTTACCCCCCCCCCCCCGTTCTCCTGTTCCCAAATGTATGTTCCCTTGAGCCTCCTCAAATGCCTTATGTTTTATGGACTGTTTTCCCGGAGGTCTGTGTGGAGAGGCATTTTCTATTGTATGTGGTGTTCCCTGTAGCAACTTATTCTCTCTCTTGTATAAAGATTATTCATTTGTTCTGCTAAATTTATCATATTAGAACGAGTGCATAATAATTACTGTTTGGTAATGTGACCATGTAATGTCACGTGGTGGCACGTCAAGTGTTTTAAGTCGATGGAGAGTGCAAAAAGAAAATCTTACAGGACTCTTTAAGTCAAGCATTTGATCGATTTGTTTATGATTGCCAGTTTCTGAGTTCGTGCTCGGTTACGTTAATTATGTAACGATGATGTACGATTACTTTAAATATTGATGAGCCTAGAGATTGATCTCTAAGTTCACGAAATCTTGGAAATTGGAAACTATGTTGAAGATATAGATTTGGTTGTATTATTCCTAGATGCTATGTTTTCTTCTCGCGAACATACTATGAACAGAAGCGTTAGACACCATAAAGTGAGTCTTAGCAATGATTCAACTGTTCAAAGTGTCATGCTTTACGAAAGAGTACGGCATTTAGTTTAGACATTTATTTACAAACGAATGAGTGAATGTAGCAGTTTCATTGAAATTATAAGTGTTAAAATGAGTGGTACAGCCCATGCAAGCGCCAGTTCAATGAAATTTCACCTAGATATGCGATTTTGGCCAACACGTGTACATTTTCTTAAACATGGTCTGATAACAATTAAACACTACACTAAAGGGACACTTTTTCAATTAAAACATCGCTGTTTTTGATTGGAGAGACTGAGGTATTTAAAGTAAATATCTCATTACTACGAGAAACTTTAAATGACCTGACGGCTCGTTCTTGTTAAAACACATGCATTACTTTAGTTTCAACTAGCATAATTTCTTAACAAACACCGTCGTTTTTTTTTCAAATCTACAAAAATGACGTTGATGTTGTACTGTTTGAGAATGTTTCATCTTTTTACTTTTCCTATGTCAATTTATTTGATAAAATAGATACTAAATAGAAGTTAATGACATTTTTGCTGAGGTCGATTTAAACGATCAAGTAATTCATCATTTATACAGACATCGAGTTTGTTTGATGTGAGACAACTGTCAGGGTCAATTAAACATGTATACTTATGTTTAATTGGTACACATATAGGTCAGACAATTAGTGGTTATCGTTCATGTTTAATGCTTTTCAAATCCGCTCGAGAACCTTTCATATTGTTTTTCAGTTTAGTTTATTTCTAATACATCGTAGTCCGATTGTTCGTCATGAAAGTGGTGAAGGACAACCTGGCTAGAAGAACACCCTACATCGTAGTCCGATTGTTCGTCATGGAAGTGTAGGACAACCTCGCTAGAAGAACACCCTACATCGTAGTCCGAGTGTTACTCATGGAAGTGAAGGACAACCTGGCTAGAAGAACACCTACATCGTAGTCCGAGTGTTACTCATGGAAGTGTAGGACAACCTCGCTAGAAGAACACCCTACATCGTAGTCCGATTGTTCGTCATGGAAGTGTAGGACAACCTCGCTAGAAGAACACCCTACATAGTAGTCCGATTGTTACTCATGGAAGTGTAGGACAACCTCGCTAGAAGAACACCCTACATCGTAGTCCGAGTGTTACTCATGGAAGTGAAGGACAACCTGGCTAGAAGAACACCTACATCGTAGTCCGAGTGTTACTCATGGAAGTGTAGGACAACCTCGCTAGAAGAACACCCTACATCGTAGTCCGATTGTTCGTCATGGAAGTGTAGGACAACCTCGCTAGAAGAACACCCTACATCGTAGTCCGATTGTTCGTCATGGAAGTGTAGGACAACCTCGCTAGAAGAACACCCTACATCGTAGTCCGATTGTTCCTCATGCAAGTGTAGGACAACCTCGCTAGAAGAACACCCTACATCGTAGTCCGATTGTTCGTCATGGAAGTGTAGGACAACCTCGCTAGAAGAACACCCTACATCGTTGTCCGATTGTTCGTCATGGAAGTGTAGGACAACCTCGCTAGAAGAACACCCTACATCGTAGTCCGATTGTTCGTCATGGAAGTGTAGGACAACCTCGCTAGAAGAACACCCTACATCGTAGTCCGATTGTTCGTCATGTAAGTGTAGGACAACCTTGCTAGAAGAACACCCTACATCGTAGTCCGATTGTTCGTCATGAAAGTGTAGGACAACCTCGCCAGAAGAACACCCTACATCGTGTTTACGGCAAACATTATTAATGTCTGCGATATTTAATGTTATACATTGATACTAGAGCATATCTCGGTTATTAGGCAGCTTTATTACATACTAAAAGATGCGACCACTGCTTACTACCACCAAACCCGAAACCGGTTCTTCAATTAATACGTGAAAACAGTAGCCCCTCACTCAAAAACTACCTAAAGATTAATACTTAATATTAATTAAACAAGTGGAGATGTCTTGGATAAAAATCAGGAATGATCTCCCTTGTTTAGCCGCTGTGTTAAAGCCATTTCAACTACGTTGGATTGTCTCCCTTACATGGGAAAATGATACCTATAAAAAATGGTCAACAATCAATAGGCGATATTGGCTCCATGCTTTAACCGATTTAATATACCGTAAAACCTCAAATATTAGACCGTTTTTGGTACCCTTGAAAACTGGTCTTCTTATTCAGGTGGTCTTAATATTGAGGTTGAATAAAGAGCAAAACAATCAAAGTGAGCTCGAACATTGTGGTCTCAATCTTGAGGTAGTCTTGTTCTTGAGGTGACTGACCTCCTGCATAATCTATATATAGAGTTTTATCTTTGCGGTTCACTGTATTGCAATAATTGAATAATATTTGAATAATTAGTTTACTTTAAAATGCGATGGTTGTTAAATCAAGTTTGAGATTGCGCTACCTTTTAATATCAATATATCATATTACGTCAAGCTTCAATTCTTTCATATATCAGATACATCAGATCGCTATACTTATTTTGTTGGCATTTCTGAACGAGACCGAAGTGTAAACGCCTCATAATTTAAACATGATATGCAATTATAAACAGTCGTTCATTGAAATTAATTTTACAATAAATTACGTGTGTAGCATTAATTTCCAATGTTTTTTTATTTCCAGTCGATGAAAGACAGCCTTGAAATTAATTACGACGGGTTTCAATACCTCCAACAGATGCATCATTATATCGCTGTATCATAATAAATGATTTTGTTGACATTTTTAACGAGAAGAAAAATATGAAAATAACATAATTAAAATATGTTGTACAATTATTCACAGCATTGAATAATGGTACAATACATTATTATGAGTCTTGTGCAAATCTTACTTGTATAGCGAAACTGAACGAAAAATGCCATAGGCTTGGTTTGACCAACGCCCAACACTCGTGGTCAATGAACACGAACTAACATGTTTGGCTTATTTTTTTCAGTTACCAGTTTTTTTATTTGTTTTTTACATAAATACAAACTTACTGACCGTTTTTCAAGAACATGGCGTGATTTTTGGAAGACAGCCGATGCCCATGACCCTGTCTTATGAACCCCGTACAAATCGTTATTTTGTCAATCAATTGTTTATCATATGGTTGTATAACATAGCTTTTGACTATTAAAACGCCAACAAAATACAACAACGTTATTCACGTTATGTGACGTCGGTATTGGTAGCAGGGTGATGTCATATCCACTCTGTTGCACGTATTATGGTATATTATGCATTGTTCTTAGTCCATTTTCATAGCGAAACCAAGATACCGGCTCTGTTGCAGATCGTCCACGTCCAGGACGACAAAGAGTTACGTATCGCCAACAACACCGCCAAATTGTCCTTACGTACCTACGAGATTGCTTTCAAACAGCAACACGGAATGCCTAGGGGATATAACCAACACATTATTCGATCCACAGTGCTTCGACGTCGACGTCTGTTTAATTTCAAACCGTACACTTAAGAAAATCTGACAATTCAACAGCTCCTTTCAATAATAAAGTTGATTTATGTTTTCACCTTTGTTTTAGAAATACGTGAACGCGGGCCGCGAAATCCTCATGAATAACACATTTCCTGTCTATTTGAGTGTCGTTAACAGCAGCATTTAATAACATGGCAGGTTACCCTTCGTGACTTTGAAAACAATTCCCTGAACGAAAAGTTTGTTCGCTTCGCCACACCCCGTCAATTAATTGTTAGAAGTGCCTGTATGGGTATTCATATTCTCTCTACGCTAATTATCCATCTATGTTTGCAATACTCGTTCTTGTTCGAAATCTGGCCCACTTGCTTTATATGATTCCACACTTTCATCCGCTGTATTTTCAATTTCGTCAACCCGCCTCTTTCTGCGCATAGCTGTTCTATGCCATTCTCCTGGCTATCGTCGTTTGCTTGTTCCACAACCCTGTTCCTCAGCGCTCTCTTGCCTGTTGGCTGTGTTCTCCCACCGCCACGTGGCATAATCCTTAGGTAATATACAATGAACTAATAACAATTCGACAGACTTGTCGGTGTGCATAATAAAGTGTGACCTAGCTAACTGCAAGTTACTCGTCACAACTCACTGACTGAGAAAGACATAAGTCTTAAGTAATATGAAGTTAAGTTTATCATACCAATTGCAATGTCAATATCAGTCAAAATATGTAGCATGCTTGATACAAATAAAAGAATGAGGTTGCGAGAAAGGTCCATGTAAACTTGTCAAAATCACGTTCCATGGTTTCAGTTCACTTTTTTTATGACGTAGTGAATTATTTCTTTTTTGATCAGCATACACGACGTCCTATTGAAATACACTAGTATTAAAAAAATGTAAATAACAGGAAATATCTTTGAAAAAAAAGATGATGAATATTGAAATAAGCGAAGATGTTGTTTTATCGGTTAAGATTTTGAACAATTGCACGAAAACTTGTAATCGGAATCAATAAATGAAGACAACGAAATATCAAAGTTTTGTATTTGCTCGTTTGTTTTATCATATAAATATATTCAATAATAACATGCCTTTTAGAAATAGTTTGAAACATTTTAAACAGTGAAATGTCATTCCTACTGGTGGAAAATATGGATGCATCCACTCCTTTAAAATTGTAGGTGATTTTGTGTAAATTTGCAATTCATACGTATATACTAGTAGGAGCTAAGTGCAGGCATAATGGCAGAGGGTAGAACGACTGACACCTGTTTTGAATGTCTTGGGTTCTATTCCCATTCGGGCAAGGTTGAACGGCGAACTTTACAATCCCTAAATCAGGTGCGAGTACTGCTTGGTATCCATTGAAGCAAGCATCGAGAGAGAGGTGAGAGTACTGGTTGGTATCCATCGAAGCAAGCATCGAGAGAGAGGTGAGAGTACTGGTTGGTATCCATTGAAGCAAGCATCGAGAGAGAGGTGCAAGTACTGGTTGGTATCCATCGAAGCAAGCATCGAGAGAGAGGTGAGAGTACTGGTTGGTATCCATTGAAGCAAGCATCGAGAGAGAGGTGCGAGTACTGCTTGGTATCCATCGAAGCAAGCATCGAGAGAGAGGTGCGAGTACTGGTTGGTATCCATTGAAGCAAGCATCGAGAGAGAGGTGAGAGTACTGCTTGGTATCCATCGAAGCAAGCATCGAGAGAGAGGTGAGAGTACTGCTTGGTATCCATTGAAGCAAGCATCGAGAGAGAGGTGAGAGTACTGGTTGGTATCCATTGAAGCAAGCATCGAGAGAGAGGTGCGAGTACTGCTTGGTATCCATCGAAGCAAGCATCGAGAGAGAGGTGCGAGTACTGGTTGGTATCCATTGAAGCAAGCATCGAGAGAGAGGTGAGAGTACTGCTTGGTATCCATTGAAGCAAGCGTCGAGAGAGAGGTGCGAGTACTGCTTGGTATCCATTGAAGCAAGCATCGAGAGTGAGGTGCGAGTACTGCTTGGTATTCATTTAAGCAAGCATCGAGAGACAGGTGCGAGTACTGCTTGGTATTCATTTAAGCAAGCATCGAGAGTGAGGTGCGAGTACTGCTTGGTATTCATTTAAGCAAGCATCGAGAGTGAGGTGCGAGTACTGCTTGGTATTCATTTAAGCAAGCATCGAGAGTGAGGTGCGAGTACTGGTTGGTATCCATCGAAGCAAGCATCGAGAGAGAGGTGAGAGTACTGGTTGGTATCCATCGAAGCAAGCATCGAGAGAGAGGTAAGAGTACTGGTTGGTATCCATCGAAGCAAGCATCGAGAGAGATTAATGTAAGTTGTAACTTGTTTCATAATGAATATAAATAAATGTATTGTTTAACTTGTAACAAAATGGAGGGACATTTACAATCTATAACTATTCGTATATAAAAACGACAACAAAATAGAGGATAATCTCATATGCACGAATTCATTGCCAGGTTGAACTGCACAGTCAATCGTTGTTTAAATGTGATTTGTTTGAAAATGGATATTGATTTCTCGTATTAATAACTATGTTATGTAAAGACCTTTACTGTTCTCCATGACATGCTTTGTAAACTGATACACCGATTGTCGGCGTTTATATATGGTTTTAAGTTTCAAGGGTCTTAACGGAATAAACAGAACAAAGTTTGTCTCCAGCGAAGGTAATATTACACGCCCCTATTCTTAGTGTTTTCATGATTAACTTGTAAAAATCATTCGTTCAGAGCACATTTTCCTCCCGATTCCTATTTTGCAATAACACGCATCAGGCAGATAGACAAACGGTAATCATGATTTAACTAGCCAAGGATTCACAAGTTTGCCATGTTAAGACATGCCTAAACCGGGATTCGTACATTCGACCTCCCGCTCCTATCCTGCCATGGGAGAAGACACATGTGTTTTTAACAAAGTTCCGTTTATACTGCTGTCAGGACTTTAATTATTGTTGCTACTACTATCTTGGTGGTTTGCAATCAGCTGACCAATGTCACCCACATGCAGATCACCCATGATGTTTCGCTTACCCACTTTATGTAGCAAAGACTGTAATAAGCTGCTTTACCAGAAAAATAACGAATGATGTAAGAGTGTGACATGTAATTAAAATTGTAATGGCCAGGCGCTTAACTTTGACAATAAACAATCAAAATGTATATAAATGTACATGTAACTACCAGAGGAAAAACACATATGTACATGAATTATATGCAAACATACATCTATGGGACGGAGACGGAACATTATTACTAGGTATGTCAACGATTATTCGGATACCAAAATTGCCATTCGTTGACATCCCTAATTATAACACATATTCTAACATATACAGTCACAGTTGAAGAACAAACTGAAATATAATACTAATAATAAGAATGTGTACACTAGCGATAACATTTCATCCAATTTGTCGTTAACGGAAGAATTGGACGTTACAATTAATTAATTATGGCTTCCTTTGTAAATTGAAAACTGTCGACTGAGAAGAGCAGTAACCGTAAATGGCTTGATATTTAAATTGCAAGGTTATATATATTTATCTCCCCTGCATTTTCTATAATGTCGTGTACAAACAGCATGTGTGACGCCCCTGTTTGCGCGACCGTATTATGCTAATAACTGTATTTGGGCACTGTCTCTTCAGTCCACACGAAATTGATTACGCTCAGTCCCGTTACTTCATATGAAATATAATATCACAGTAATGGAAAATAACATTTCGATGTGAAATGACCAGGACGAAAACATTCTACTTCCGTTAGCAATTTATTGTAAAAAAGCATTGATGTTGATAAACAGTTTAGTAAATAATGTTGCTTAGTTCCTATTTATGCTCATACTTCTAATCATAATTTATATTTAACATAATCCTAAAAACATATTTTGTGTTGAACACCTTTGACCTTTGATTTGTATTTATAAGAAACATTGAATGTAAATGGTATATATATTTGTGTTTGTATTGTGTATTTTATGTAATTTTGATATATTTGGACTTATAATGTATGCATAGATAAAATTACAAAACAATTAAATAGACAGTGCAAAAGTATCAAGAACTGCCATGATTATATAAAATCACCCGGGGGCAAATACTTCAGTAGAAATCGACGACAGATTCGTCCAACAAAGGTTTCGCAATTTTAACACATCCCCGGAAGAAAACCCTACATTACAATCTTAGGAGCAGAATACCACAACGGTAAACCAATCGTCAGTTGGTCTACAACATCAGCAGCAACAACATCAGCAGCAACAACATCAGCAACAACATCAGCAGCAACAACATCAGCAACAACATCAGCAGCAACATCAGCAGCAGCAACATCAGCAGCAACAACATCAGCAGCAACAACATCAGCAGCAACAACATCAGCAGCAACAACATCAGCAGCATCAGCAGCAGCAACATCAGCAGCAGCAACATCAGCAGCAACAACATCAGCAGCAACAACATCAGCAGCAACAACATCAGCAGCAACAACATCAGCAGCAACAACATCAGCAGCAACAACATCAGCAACATCAGCAGCAGCAACATCAGCAGCAGCAACATCAGCAGCAACAACATCAGCAGCAACAACATCAGCAGCAACATCAGCAGCAGCAACATCAGCAGCAACAACATCAGCAGCAACAACATCAGCAACAACATCAGCAGCAACAACATCAGCAGCAACAACATCAGCAACAACATCAGCAGCAACATCAGCAGCAAAACATCACCAGCAACAACATCACCAGCTTCAACATCACCAGCAACAACAACATAACCAGCAACAACAACATCACCAACAACAACAACATCTCCAGCAAAATGGCCAAATATGAGTGTGGCTGTAGAAAGGACTCGTTCCTTATCACAGAGTCGGACCGCTACTTTCACATTGATCATTACCATGCGGATAATCTTGCCACTATTACACTTGACAGTTTGCAAGTGGTCGTAATGACAAGAGGTCAAAGTGGCCTGCATATTTCATTCAGACGATAGCATTTTTATTTCCAAAATATTGAAAGTGACTGACTTTGTATTTTGGTATGGATTAGTAAACATAATTATCCTCAAATTTTGGTAAAAGTCTGTGACCTTTCTCATCTACTTTGATGCTTACAGGGAATGCCTCTTAAGTATTCACTCAGGCTGCACTTATAATCAATGGGTTGTTTACTGCTAATTTTGCGTCACGAGTTCATGATTTCGGACAACACGGATCGGGAGCATATAAAAGAGCCCATAGTTCACGTATTCTGCACCCTTGATTTTGTGACAGTCAGAAACACACACAAGATGAAAGCCGCTCTCGCAATTGTTTTGGCCGTGTCTGTTGCCGGATTCGTGGAATGTATGCCACAGTTGAAGCAATCTGCTCAGGACAGACTTGCTGCGTTAAAGGACAATCATGATGAAGGTTAGTGATCATTTATATTTAATTGCAATTGAGCAAATTGGTTATCATAAATTAACAACCATCTTTAAATTTCCAACATACTATTTTGTTGGATCGTTTAATTTCTATTGCATGAAAATCTTACAGCTTTCTTTGCGTCCGGTTACTCTATCGGAATTGTTTATAACAACCACAGTAGTTAATTTCAAGGTAAAACAAGGGTCATGAATAGTCTTTTTTCAAACATCTGTATCTTTATTTTTAACTCTTCATGTATTTTGAGTTTAATTTAGTTATAACGAACGTTTTCAATGATTTCGTTGACTTGGTTTTCGTTATACATTTGGAGGGCATTGATTGTAATGATTTTATTTTCAGAAACGTATTTTGTTTTATTTTTAAGATTTTCAAAGATGTCAATCATATACATGTAAATAAAACAATAGTATGTTGTCTGTCATTGTTGTTCTTTTTACTTTTTCTCTTTTACTGCTCAAAAGAAAGGCTGAAATATTGTATTACGTTGTTTGGGAAAGATTTAAACGTTTAAGTATCATAAGGATTTTTTTTACGTAGTATTTTAAATTTCTTTTTTTTCCACTTTAAGTAATACGTTTGAGAAAAAGGCATGTACATGTCTTCATACAGACATAATCTAAAACATTGCATTGTAACTTTTCTTAAACTTTTCCTGTAACTGCAAAACACGAGTCCAATACTGGTAGTTCCTATGCTAGCGCTAACTCGGTGCGTAGGTCAGGATAGAAAATAGCGGTATCAGACTCTAGTATTGGTGGTTTTGGTAAACATATAAGAAAAGTGACCATACAGTGTTGTAGAGTACATTGTATATCTGTATGATGTAAGTTACCAACATTTTTCTCATAATCGACACTAAGGATATTTCGTCCAAAAAATAGGAATATGTACCTTTAACTGTTTCTTCTTAAATACATTTTCTTTCTGTTATATTTTTTCCGTTTATAAGTAGAGAATTAATTATTTTTCTTGTATGTCTAGCATTGTTAAGGTTCAACACTTAGTGTTTATTACATCGTCTTCTGATAATGTAACTCTTAAGTGTATTTTCGCATCTTTAACAATAAATGTTTCAATTTCGTTTTCAAATGCGTTAGTTTTGGTTTTTATCTTTAGTTTAATCATATTTTGTTGTATTTATACATAATAACAATCATATTTGCACAAACATACAAGTAACTTGTACATACATGCAAAAGGGTTGGGCCAAAAGTTTTAACAACATTATCTAGGGCCCTTCCCTAATGGTTTTTATCTCATTACTGTTGGTATTTGAGACAACTTGTACTTCATCAATTTGTGTTTAACTTTTTTGCATTTTCTTTCGTTTGATTTTCGTTTTGGTTTAATTATTGACATTTCTCTTATGTTATATTTACTTTCCAATTTGTTTGAATACTTTCTGTAGTTGATATTATCAAACTGTTTATCGTCTTTTCTATTTGTTCACAATATTCAATATCGTCTAAGTAAGCTTTGTTACGTTTCTAATACCCAGGCTGCTGTTCTAATGGTAGTCTAATAAGGTAAATACACTGAAAATTCCAAGGCTGTGAAGCTGTTGTGTTACTTATTTTCTCATCAGGGTGTTGTGCATTCCTATTTTATTTCTATCCCCCATTTATTTTTATTTCATACCCTTTCCAATATCTAGTTTTATTTCCCGTTAGCCCTTTTTGATATTTATTTATACCCATTCATACTACCCAGCCTTGTTCGTTTTGCTTATACTGTCTCTCTCTCTTACTCCTCTCCCTCTCTATCTCCCCCCCCCCCCCCCCCTCTCTCTCTCTCTCTTTCTGATGAATCATTGGTAACTAAGGAAAAGAACGAAGTATGGCTGATGTGATCGATTTATATGAATAAATTTGAAGAACTTTGAAACAAAGACGCGTTTATTTTATTTTAATTCATATCTTGATTTTTTGTCACTTTGAATATTTTAACGTTTGTTTCGTAATTTTCAGGAAAAGAGTATAACTGGCCCTACGCATGGATGGCATGTAAGCGATTATACGACATATTTTGCACAATATTTGATTATTTTTATTTCGTTTGATAGCATAACAGTATAAATTGTGTATTTGTGATGGCATTTACATTCGCAAAGCTACTTTTTAATGTTACGCGTATACCGTAGATGACTCGAACTTATTGCTAGGTCCGACGGCAGTTCGAGGTTTCGAAGTTTTACTGTATATGTTTACCATACCTGGTGAGATTATTCCAGATCTCTAATACGAATATGTGGTGTACAAACTAAGTTCACCGCATTCGTCAATAAATCGATAGTAACGAATAAGACCTTTTAGTTAAGTAATGCGCATGCGCGGCTTTTCAATTAAGCTATGTGCATGCGCAGTCTTGATAATCAGGCATGGGTGTCCAATGACATAACAGTATATGTTTTGTACTATTCCTTATATTATAATTATGTACAGTATTATTTCCCCCAGAAATGTTGGCCAAAAAATAGTTTTAACATCATATACGTAAGTCATCCTAAGTTTATCATATTATTTGTCCAGTTGCTTATGAATATTAAGCTGTTGTTATTTGTTATCTTCCAGTCTCGCAGCTCATAGGAAAATGCGTATCAACCAGTAATATCTTCGAGGCTTTCGAGATTGAACTAAGTAAGTCTACCTGTTACTTTAATGTAATCTGGAATTGAGGTAAATAATTATATCAAGAATAAAATGCAATGCTATTTTGCTGCATCATTTTATATGAGCCAATTGCGTATGTGAAAGTTATATACACGTTCAAAAGACATACATGTACGAAAGTGAAATTCTTAAATTTCTTCGAATTGTCATGTGAACCAATTAGTAAGAGCATTCGCACTAGCTTCCATATATACCGGTTCCCATACACATATAGTTGTACTGAAATTCCGACATTCCGACAAATGGCCTATTTTCATGTACTTTCACTGCTAGTAGTAGGTTTTCATGCAATGTACAGGGAATATATTGTGGGTTGCCGAAAACTAACGTCAGCTGATCTTGGCTTTCGGTGATCTCTTGCCTATCTGTCATTTATTAGCGTGTAATTAAAAAATATAATAAGATTTTAAGAATGAAACCTAAACTAGTTTGATTCTGTGAGTTTTACTTGTAGCTGACAAAGATGAGGAGTACTGTATTCTTGCTAAAGCCTGTCCTTGTGCCATTAACCTCGGGGAAGAATTAATGGTGAGTAATGTTTGTCAATACTTGATCTGATCTTTTCACGACGAATGCACGCAACTGCAGTGCTCTAGAAAGTTTTTTAAATACTATTGTCCCGGACTAGTGCACATGTTGCTTTTGACTTGGCCGACATGGGAGGCTAGTTATACAGGTATGTAATATGATAAGGGTAAACAGTTAAGAAGGTATGCATAACAGACTTGCCCCAGGTCAAGTCCAACTCAACTGTTGGTATCCCTAATATGCAATTAGACATGTCCATGACATCGGGCTAATATATTTCTAGAGCCCTGAATTGGCGATATTTCTGTATATCACCCTTCATTTATGTCTTGTGTTCCTTTCGCTTTTTTAGTTGTATTTTTTGTCTCCTTGTGATTTTGAGCCGGCTGTGTTCGTTGTATTTGGAATTTCCTGGTCAAATTGATCATTAATCGTTAATGAATATTTCCTCAGTGATCAATTACTCATGAAAATAGGAAAATATAACGGTATTGAAGACTATCGTTTTGGCCAGCAAATGAACGTTTTCCTTATTGTATTGCGCATCCTTTTGAGAATTTGCCAACAATACTGATGCGAAGAAGCTAGAATTAGGCATAGACAGAGTAAAGCATAAAATGTCATGTTTTGAGGAACACGAACAATCGGTAAATGGCGCTACCAGGATTCGAACCCGGTTCTACGGAATGCCGGTCCGTTATGCTAACCACTACACCACAGCGACCTTCAGTTTCGTGTAAATTTAACTTATATAAATAAGTCAATATTGACAGAAATCTATGAAAGCTTTGTCTCTGTAATTGCGCTTAGCATACTAGTTCATTTGATCGACAAAGGCTCATG
The DNA here is from genome assembly GCA_032209605.1 of Mactromeris polynyma. Classification (NCBI taxonomy): domain Eukaryota; kingdom Metazoa; phylum Mollusca; class Bivalvia; order Venerida; family Mactridae; genus Mactromeris; species Mactromeris polynyma. Next base: position 11,304,423 of record JASFXZ010000012.1, read on the forward strand.
AAGTTTCATCTGCATTCGCTTTAATTACACTTTTTTCCTATGACATGCTGTTCCATGATTCCAAATAGACGAAGCATACAACATAAGCAGATCAAGATAAATGGAACTTTGCATAGGACAAATAATATGATTATGGAACTTGATCCTAACTTGCGATTTTAAATAGAGATACCCCTTTTAATTACAACATGCTTATGTTACAGAATGCTACTGCAGAGAAAAAGGAAGAGCTTGTTCAATACGTCCAAACTTTGTTACCATTACTTCAGTGTAAGTTTGAATTATGGATCTTGAACCAGCTTTATTTTTAATTGGCTTTTAAGTCATAAATACAGCCATGGTATTGCAGTGACTTGTTCAACTATTAGGGCGGAGGAAGACAAGGGGTGACCTTCTAACACTAATTTTAATATCGGCAGGCACCTGGGTAGCTTCACCGACCTTCCGCATGCAAGCTGGTTAGCTTCCTCATATCATTTAACATCCCGATTGCAGCGGTAAGGGGCAAGTAATTAGAAGCCAATTAGCATAACCACTCGGCCACGGAAGCCCCACATTTGTGTATGCCAAATGGTTGTAATAAGTAACTGCAACATTTAGTAGCCAGTAAATGAGTAACATACGTTCATTGATCGATTTCTTGTTCTTGAATATTTAACAGAGCTTGTATGGTCATGTTTAAAATAATGATAACCAGTATTATACATGTATATATAACTACATTGTATAATAATGATAGTAATACTATAAACAATTATGATAGTTTCGTATGTTTCTTAACAGGTGTGAACCTCGAAGCTGACAAAGAAGGTGTTCTTTTCGCCCTTTACTTAAATGGTGGAGATCGTAAGTTCCTTGTATAGATTTATTACTTGCTGACTGTTATAGTAAATGAATAAACTTGATTTTATTTCGCATTCAAATTAATTTCAATTTCTGTGTTTGTTTAGTTTTCGTTCGCATTATTTACTGAGAATGATATCAATAATGAAGTGTATGTCTTACTTGCAGCCGAGGATAATATCTACTTGCAAGAATCCAAAGAGCTTTTCGATGTCTGCAAAAAGGTTTTTGACACTGTAAAAGCAGAGGAAGCTGAATTTGAAAAAGAACTGGAGAAAGTTGAATACATCCTTGGTGGTGCAAAATGTAGTAGCAAGGCTGGGTGGAGAAGACTTCTCGAGATTGCCTCCAGAAAAGTATGTATATATACATGTATATATGATAAGGCACTCTGGTAATTGTTCTTTATGACTTGGTAATTGTTCTTTATGAATGTCTCTCGTGCGTATTATTCAATGTTACAGACCGTCGTTCATAACCTTCTTGCAAATATAATCTTGTATGAATATTTCCTTCTTTGCAAACGTTTGTACAGTAACGTTTCACTATTTAGGCCACGGGGCGTTCTGACTGAACATGGTCTTACAAAAGAGTCGGTCTAAATAGCGAGACATTGTAATGTATGGCAAGTCTGTTCATAACGGTAATTGTACCATTCAAAATTTTGCACAGAACAGTCTTCAGATTGTTTCGTTATTTCAGTATTCGTACAGTAACTAATTAAATATTGAAACGCGGATTAAAAACAAACAAAATTGTCATAGTGAATCAATGAAAATGTCCACCAAGGAATTTTCGTTTTTATTTTCAGTTTTAATTCCGCACGTTCATTGGATGATCGGACTGGACCGCACAACAACCGACGATGAGTTATCAAAAATTTACAAAAATATACATGACTTGGAATTCAAAATATCTAATTATAATATATTAAAAAGACAATTTCATATACAAATGTACAGCAATTATTCGCAAAACGAGAATAATGTTTGTGTTGTCAATCAAGTAATAAATTTGTTTTAGCATCAAATGCGTTTGACTTCACTGAATTTAGCCCATATCCTGCTTCCCAACAACTATCAGTCCATTTCATTAACAAATACATTTCTGATTGCTCCAGACGCTTCTCCAAAACATTGACACTTCATCAGGCGGTTGTATATGCAAGTGTGTTGTAAAACGGACGTTATGTATTGTATGCTACCGCACTGAAGTTTGTATAGTAAGCTGCATATGGAAAAAATATAACAGAAATAAAAACATCAACACCTGACCCTCAACACTTGTAATCCCCAGCAACTTGTTCTGTCTATAACCATTCTTTCTTAACACCTTTGACTGGTGTTGGAAAGTTGGAAAGAGCTTGCAAAATAGATAGCAGTACTAGCTGGGAACCTAGACGGTAATTAAACTCAATTACTGACATTAAATAAGAGCATTTGAATACGATAAATACACAACCACTTCAGGCCCAGGTTCAATGAAAACATGTTTTGTTATAACTCGACCTAGTTGAAATCTTCAGTATTCAGTTTATAGCTCTAATGGCCAAAGGCCACAAGAAGAGATTAGGCGATGGCGCGGTGGCCGTCGTCCATGCGTCGGCAACAATTGCTTGTGAACACGATAAAGTCGTCAACTTGTGTAGTATATGTAGTAAGAAATAAGAGTTCGGTTCCTTTCGGAAATCAGCCAGATCCGCCCATGCATGACAGGATAGTGGCCCTTGAAATTGTAAAAAATGCTAAAATAGTGCTTGTGAACAAAATAGCGCCTTCATTTATTATATGATGTTGACAGTCTTTAGATATCAATGAGAGCTCGGTTCCTTTCGATAACCAGCTAGATCTGCCCGTGTATGACTGAATTATGGCCATTGAAATTGTCAAAATTGCTGTAACTTAGCTTGTGAAGGTAATAGCACCTTCATTTATTATCCGAAGTTGACAAAACTTATTGGGTCGAAAGATATTTATGTGAACTCAAATTCTTTCGGAAATGACCCAGATTAGCTCATGCATGACTGGATTATGGCCCAATCGTCAAAATTGCTATAGTAGCGTTTGTAAACACAATAGCACCTTCATTCATCATTCGATGTTTGCCAAACGCATACAGTTGTGAGATATTTATGAGAGCTCCGTTCCTTTCGGAAACCAGCCAGATCCACCCATGCATGACTTGATTATGGCCCTTGCAATTGTCAAAATTGCTATGATAGAGCTTGTGAACACACTAACACACCTTCGTTTATTATCCGATATTTACTAAAATCATATAGATGTTAGATATCTATAAGAGCTCGGATCCTTTCGAAAATCATCTAGACCCGCCCATGCATGACTGGAGTATAGCCCTTGAAAATTAGAGAAAAATCATAAAATTGTACTTGTGAACACAATAGCACCTAAATTTATTATCCGATGATGAAAAAACTTATACAGACGTGAGGTATTTTTGAAAACTCAGATCCTTTCGGAAATGAATCAGATCCGCCCATGCATGACTGTATTAATGCCCTTACAAATGTCAAAACTGCTTGTGAACACAATACAACCTTCATTTATAAGCCGATGTTTACCAAACTAATAAAGCTGTTAGATATCTATGACAGCTCGGATCCTTTCGAACACCAGCTAGATCCGTATATGCATTACTGGATTATGGCCTTTGAAAACTGTAAACAATCCTAATCCTATTTATGTGAACTCAGATTCTTTCGAAATAGCCAGATCCGCCTATGCGAGATTTGGATTATGAAACTTGCAAATGTCAAAATTCCTATAATAGGGCTTTTGAACACAATAGCACCTATGTGTACAAAACTAGTACAGTTGATAGATATCTATGAGAGCTCGAACCCTTTGAAAAGCACCTCGATCAGCCCATACATGACTGGATAATGGCCCTGGAAATCATAAAATTGAGATTGTGAACACTATAGCACCTTCATTTCTTATCTGATGTTGACCAAAAAGTTGTTAGATATCTATGAGAGCTCGGTTTTTTTCCGAAACCAGCCAGATCCGCGCATGCATGACTGGGTTATGGCCCTAGTAATTGTCAAAATTGCTATAATAGGGCTTGTGAACACAACAGAGATGTGATACTCATACTCGTACTTGTACTCGTACTTACTCGAGTACCAATTTTCAAGTACTCAGCAGTACTCAGTACTCGTCTAAAATAATGAGTACAAGTACTCGTTCTTACTCAAGTACTGAAGCAAAATGGTCAGTACCTATGAGTACTTTGCGATTACTCTATGAGTACTTCCACACTTATGTGAGAAATGCAAATTAAAGTAATGTAATGAAGTAAAAATATATATTAAAAGTGAATGGTAAAAATAATTCATTATGACATCAAATTGGACAGGCTAATTAAAAGAAATATGCCTAATTCTGTAATGTTGTAGTATAATAGTTACCGTAATTATTTATTAATGCATTATAAATAAAATCATGAACATAGTCAATATAGTTAAAGCACAACAATATGTATGAATCAATAAAGCCATATCAATCAACATTATATGTTAAGGATAACACAAAAAAGAGTACAAGTAAAAACTCTTATTTTCATTGTGGTCTTTAATATATAGTATTGTGTGACATGGGAAGAATGATAAGTTATCACAGTCAGTTAATCAAAGAAAGACATTGTGTTACATGTTTATAAACAAATAGATAAAACGATGAAACAATAAAACAATAAGTTATCTCTGACAGGAATAATGAATGAAAAAGCTAAACAAATAAAATACAACAAGGTATTAGGTTACAAATGATAAAACTGTTAAAAAGGAAAGACAATACATTATTTAAGACGAGCTTAAAATGTGTTTTTTTACTTTGCATTTGAAAGAAGAAATACTTTTGGCATCCTTCACATCTTGTGGTAGACTGTTCCAAAGACAACAACCATTGAAAGCAAAAGATTTCTTTCCAAAACCCTTGACTTTAGGAATTGCAAATCTCTTACATTCTAACATTAAATAATTTGTTTCATCAGTGGTAACATCAGATTCACTCTACTTTCTACGGGTACCCAATTTAAACGGGAAAAATGTTCTGTGCCAATATGTGATCTAGGATGTAAGTTCAATAGTTTATGTTGTGTGATTTTTTCTTTAAATCTTGTGTTAAACTGTTAAACCAGACTGATGATGCATCATCAAAGTGACATTGAACAAGGGAAGAGACCAGAAGCCTCTTTGTTTGCCTAGTTAGGAGTTCACTTTTACGATACAGGAATTTTAACCTTGCATTGGATTTTTTAATAACAGACATTATGATGGTATTCCATTTATATCGTTGGGTAATTTATATGTAATATCGATGGTAACTAAACTCTATTAAAATAAATTTCTAAATTGCATAAAAGTCAAATCTAATTTCACAGTCTAAACAGTCAATCACTATATATTGACTTTTCTTAAATAAATGTTCAATAAAAAACAGATATTCATCGTAAAAAGCAGTAGTTTTTTCTTTATGCGAAATAAAGCTAGTGTACACAGCATTGTTTTAATTTTATCGAAATTCAAACATTGTGAACAAACTTTTTTAACACCATGTATAAAAAAATGAATAAAGGCGTCGAGTAGGCAATATTTAAAATACAAACCTGATTTGATAACATCATGAGTGTATCACGCAGTATCAACTACATGTATATACCAGCGCGATTAAATGAAGTTCATGTATATCTTATAAGCATATATTTTAACCTCAATTTCAAAAGCATATGTCTAAATTAGGTGAAGAATTTTGAAATAGTGAATCGTCTAATGTTTGCGATCAGTAAAAGGAAAGTTCAACATCCTTGAACATATCGAGTTGCGACAAGTGACAGCGAAATGTAAATTTCAGATCTCATCTACAGAAAAGTTCAGACATGTCAAATAATAAATACAAATCACATAAGTTGTTTTTCAAATATAATGTATTCGTTGCTACGAGGCTCAAAAGAATATTGTATGACAACATTCCTATTTTAAAATCTGATAAATACGCGAGCCGTGTTTTTATTAAATGTATGGCTATATTGGGATAAAATCTCTGTTTTCTAGTCTAAAACATCTTGAAACAAGAAATATCTTTAAAAAAGATGGTAGGCGCAGCTTGAAGTTTGCAAATTGGTTGCACTCTCTAGGTTAAATTTTGTTGTACAACATAAAAAATGCCTAAATGTCATTCAATTACGATATACTACAAATATTCCGAGACCTGTAAGGCGAGATCACTGCGTTTGAGACTGCATCAATCGTAACTTCTTGGCGGTGTTCGGCAGAACCAATTATGCCGACGTGTTCCGAATGACACGACATTATAAATAACTACGTAGTGTGATCATAGACACAGTATAGTCTGTTTCAATATAGTTCAACATTACTTATTGCGTAAGTCGTGAACTCACACATCCATGTTAATAAACTTGTAACATAGTGGTTTATCTGATATAAAGAATATAAATGTTCGCGACTGGTACATAAAACCAAGAAAGTCTTCTAAATTCCAACACCAGAGAATTCCCCGTGGTGATGAATAACAAGGCTACTTACTGGATAAATCTTGAAATACACTATAGAAAATGTTAACCAATCTGCTTCAAGGTTACAACTATTTTTAAATTGAAGAGAAATTGCGCGAAATTGCCTTGGTGGTTAACGTAAGATTTGATTGGTTTACAGAACACTGAATATGTAATTAGCAAAACCATGTTAGTACGGCTGCGCCGAAAAAAAGAATCCGTGATCACATTACACAATGAGTGTAATGGCCAAGTTAGGATACATCAGCTGACCTGTTTTTCACATTTATATTTCGAAATTGCAATTTTATTTCATTTGTTTGGTTTCAATATGATCGTACCCTCTCCTTATTTGATTCCGTTCCCTGGCTAGAGATCTGTGTGGGGAGGTCCATTTCTGTCAATGGGGCATTTCTTGTGCTACTCTTTCTAGTGGATCTCACCCAGCTAGCTAAGTTTGTAAAACGCTAGACAGTCACCTTGCAGATCCTGGTTCGATAACCGGTATGGACAGGTTATGTTCTCCCGTTATATTGGCTACGTTCATGTCCTCCACATGTAGAGAAGTTGCCAGTTGCTTGCGGAAGAGCAAGCAAGAACTGGTTGATAATTAATGCCAGGAAAACTGGTTTGGTCAACTGGCTGTGGTATATGAAAGAAAAATTGTGAAAAACGACTTAAAACCAGATAAAAAACTAAACAAAACAAACTCGTTCTAGATTTTCGTATTGTATGTGAAATTCTTATAAGAGGGAACAAATTAATCCAAAAAAAATTCCTAACAAGCATTAGACGAATTTATTTTCTTCTTAACACAGCATTCTGTTTTTCTTCAAAAGAAGTTGAAAACTATCAGTGAAATCGTCATCAATGTAAACTTTATAGTTTAAAAAAGGAAAATGAATTTATATTGTGCATTTGTTCCTTTTGAAGACAATCGCCGATTTTTAAATAAAAGTAAACGGAAATAAATATCAAACGTTTAACGCGCATGCTTTATTGTCGATTATAATCCCGTTTTTTTCAACAATTCATGCGGCTGTATGTTAACCTAACCATTTCCTTGAAATTAATTAACAACGTTTATTTAATTGCTCAATCGTAAGCAGCAGACAACTTCCCCACATCTGTGGTAGCAGATAAATGACCGTATCCAAATGTCCTGCCCAGTCCGGGTATCCAACTCGGTCCTACCGGGTGGCAGTCTAAGCTCAATGTATGGCAGTCAAATGTTAATTGCCCTCCGATATTGTTCAAGACGTTTTCCAATATAATGAGTAAGTTGCGTAAAGATACTAACATCACAATGCTAAGAAACTGATGCAAACATGTTAAAGTAATATTATGCTCATTTTTGCGTTCATTTGTTTACCTAAACAAACATGAAAAATATATTTCCTATAGTTAAAAACATCAATAAATATGATAAACAAAGAATGAACTCATAATGTATCGATCCTTATTGTGTTTGTACATCATAAAAGTAAAAAACGTCCACTTGTTTTAACAATCAGGCTGTTTTACAAGTTTTGTCTGTTAGTAATGTGGTAAAAAAATGTTGTTTCAATCGGTTATACATTGCAATGTTTTTGACAATGTAACAACAATACTGGATGAAGTCAATTAAAACATTCTATGTTCAGATGAGCCAGATACATCTCTAATTTGTGTGAAAAGAGAGTGACTTAATGTGTATTTAAGAACAGTTCAAAGAACGGTCAACAGGTTTTATTTTAGAATGAACTTAAACAACATTTCAAAATGTCTAATTTCTTGTATTTGACATGGAGTGATAATTTCACCCTTGCCAGTTATTTGATACGGGTACTTCTCGAGATTATATATTATATTTTCTTATGAAGGGTATGTTGAAAGCCTCGTCCTTTAAAAATACAACTAACCTTTGTGATACCTATAAACCACATGACCTTAATCTAGAGAGAAGTTCAATGCAAATATTTGGTATCTTACTGTTTTATTCTTCATCAAATAAATTTCATTTCATTGCAAACATGTCATTTTATATGTAAATAAAATTCAATTTTAAATGTTTAAAGTTCAAAAATGAATGTTTATACATCGTATAGCTTATAAAAAATTTGCATTTAAACCGAAAACGAATGGAGTATTTGTATTCATCTTATACGTTTCTATTCATAAACGAATCGAATTTACTTAACCACGCTGTTTTACCGAAATTGGATTGTACATGAACGCATTGAGTAATAGTTAATTTACGTTTGACCCACTGTTCTTTCTTAAAAAACATATATCATACAGCATATCTTGATGTCTAAAGAATCGCCCTATTTCGGAACTCTGATTTCGTCAGAAGGGTACGCTACGGGATAGTGAATTATCTTTTCGAGAAGCACGTTTGGTGTCTCTCCGCTTAAATATGAACCAATCAAATGGTCTAATATGTTGCATATTTAAACAACGCGCTTATTTCAACAAGGTATATCGATATCTGTATTTTAAAACGATCATTTTTAATTATTTTCTTTATTTCCTTTCTGTCATCCTTTGTGAGCAATTTGGAATTAACGTATATTTAAGTATCCATGTTAAGCTGACTGTCGCTCATTATGTTAATGAAAACTGTACATATGTTTATTTTGAACATGGACTATTACAGTCTATTTCAAAAGTGTATTGTATATAACTATGTTGTGAAATAAAACTTCTTCTATACAATACATAGTTCCCACATCTACAATATTTACCTCCCTTGTTCTTAACTAATTTAGTTCGGCAAAACTGATAAGCCCTTACAGGAGTAAGCTCCAAATATGTGATAATTGAGAAAATACCAAGAAAATTTCATATGACAACCACTTTTTCTTCAACATCCTGAGCCAAATGCCCACATCAGCATAATGAATAAGTTATTTTTTATATATCGGATGAGTTTATCATCATTAACATTACATGTATATTCCCCATAAACTTGAAGGAATTTGCCTATCATAATGGTCGACATTCAGAACAAGGGAGGTAAATAATGTAGATGTGAAACTATGTACATGTATAGATATAATGATGTCTAAAGAATCGCCCTATTTCGGAACTCTGATTTCGTCAGAGGGGTACGCTACGGGATAGTGAATTATCACGTTTGGTGTCCCTCCGCTTAAATATGAACCAATCAAATCGTCTAATGTGTTGCATATTTAAACAACACGCTTCACAAACAATGTTTAATTGGTCTAAAATGTAGGTCAAGTTCTATCTTATAAAGCTACGCTGAAAAACACCCATATAAGGGATACGGAGAAGGAGATAACTCTCGTGACTCTCTCCTGACATATATGGATATATCGCGATGTTACCGTCCACAAACCCTAATAATCTAAATCGTCAATGTACGGTGTATTTTCAATCATACTTCAAAAAATATGTAACATTACTTTATTCTAAAACGTTTTTACCTAGAGGAAAATAATTAAATTATGTTCTAAGGTTAAAATTTTGAATATTGCGATTGTTTTGCCAAATAAGCTTTAAGTCCGGCTAATGTGCCCCATATGGCAATATGAAAACGAAGTGACCACTTTGTTTCTTGCTTGCAAATAGTGACATCACATGTTGCGTTTCCTTTAAATGACGTCACTTGCAGAAGAGGTTGTAAGAGAGAGAGAAACAGTTGATACAGGGAACACAGCAGTGAATCCCGTAGCAGCGCTCATATATGCATGACTTGTACGAATGTGCTGATTATGCATGTTGTTTGATAGATGGCCTCGAGTGAAGGTTTGAGCCGTATATGCTTATCGAGCGTTCATCATTAAATAAAGAAGTGCTATTACTATTAGTATCCATTCTCAGCGTTTTATGATTAATATATACAATTTGCATGCTCTATGCAAACACTGCATGTAGTGTATATTTTCCATTTATAAATTGATTGTAGTGGAATAACGGTTCTCAGTCCATTTTATGAGAAACAATAACATCCATAGCCACCCTACAACCTGGTTAGGTTATAAATCATAAATGTCATGTCCACGCAGATCTATACATGACTGTATTGTAGATTTTCCTATCGATTTAGATAAGAGATGTTCGTCGCGTGTGATTAATTTTCATACTTATATTCTATATAATTATGTGCAAAAGATGACAGTTATGAAACAATCGTTTGCATTCCAATTGGTATAAAGGGAAATAACCGCAATTTCGGTTTTATTACTTACTATCGGTTTTAGCTAGAGATATTATTTTCGCGCGATTTGTTTTCAAAAGTTGGGGATGGCATCTATTTATTTCACTGGAGATACCTTTTGATTATAAAATCTCATTCTCTTATTCATTCGATTTTCGAAAGTGCTTGATGACTCACTAATGATTTATGTATTGCAATTTTTTTCCTGAAAATGCACGACAGTCGATCTGCAATGACCGACATACAAGTGCGGCGGACCGCCTTATACCGCCGTATTCATTTCGTCGACTTCATCCTTTTCATTATAACCTTTATGTTTCGTAATGTTACTTTTCAAAATTCATATTTATTATCTTAAGCAAACGTATATGTTACAATAACTTGTATTATTACCAAAAAATATATAAAAGGACAGATTTCGAACGTGCAATGTTTGACAGTTGTCGTCACGTGGTACATAATTAATGTCTCAATTAGAGCCATAATAATATGCATATTGTCCATCTGTCTATTTTATTGCATTATATGACATGTACTGACTGCTACATGCAAATAACAATGACAACTTTCAATGAGAACTCATTACTATAGTCTCGAAAGTAGCCAGCGTAGGAGCAGAAATGGATTTAACTTTTTCGGATTTATTCAGGGCGCTGGTCATATCATGCCTGTGCCATCTATCTTTCGGCTTCGCTATACAAGTAAGAATTGCACTTAGAAGACTAATCATAATGTATTGTATGATCAATGAATCAATGCAGTGAATAATTGTATACTATGCACTGCCATCCAAAAGTTTCTTCACACTTGAATATTTTGAATTTCGTTACTTTTTCTTACAGAATTTCAAATAAAACAAGTATGACCATAAAGTAAAATTATTCATCCCACTTCTGTGATGGATAGTTAAGAATCAACTGTTTGCACATGTCGGCAGCAGCATAAATCGACCTGCATCCGAAACCAATGTATGTGTGTAACTGATTGATCTGACACAGAAAATAAGATAATCTGTTTCAGTACAAATGTATAAATACTTCTACAGAAAATTATTGCTGTGCACACGCATTTGCGATTTATTGCATGTGAAACAAAAATGAAAATACATTAATTGCAATGGAAAATTGTCGAAGTGAGAAGGAGAGCAGTGTATATAGATTTTTACCTTTAGTCTAGTTCAGAAATGTCAACAAAATCATTAATTGATTATACAGCAATCAAATGATGCATCTATCAGAGGTATTGAAGCACGAATTAATTAATGGCAATCGTTCATTTTGACTGAAAGTAAAAAACAATTAGACATGAACTTTACACTCGTATGTATGTCGCGTGTATTGTATAATTTATGTGTACGAACAACTGTTTATAGTTGTACATCATGTTTAAATTATGAGGATTTTACCCTTCCGTTAAAAGGTCAATAAAATGGCTATAGCGATTTAGTATAGTGATGTATCTGTAGAAAGAATTAAAGCCTAACGTAATTCATTTCAATCGTTCTTTCTGACGAGTCATGAAAGTCAATTAGAAATAAAAATTACACACATATAATTGTAATATCAAACGGTAGCGCAATCTCAAATCTGGTTTAACAACCATCAACTTTTAAAGTATATTCGGTAATTCCGCGGAAAATTTTCGGTGAAATTATTCATCAAAATTGCAGTAGGCCTACAGTAAACCACAATATTAAGACTGCAATATATTCCCAAGGAGGTCGGTCTAAGATGTGACGTGGTTTGATTATCGAACGTTTAAAATATGGAACAAATAGCCGTTAGATAATTAGAGTACAAGTATATTAAATCGATTTTAGCATGGAACATATACCAAAAATGGTTGTTGGCCATTTTTGACTGGTATCCATTTCGCGAGGACGGCAGACATTTCAGTTTAGATGATTTCACTTCAACAAAACCACTAAAAAGGGAGATCATTCTTGATATTTATCCCAAGACAGCTGTACTTGTTTAATTAATAAGTATAATTTATATCAAGGTAGTTTACTGTGTTTACGCATTAATTGAAGAACCAGTTTCATTATCGGTGGAAGTAAACAGTGGTCGGGTTTGTTAGCACGGAGCAGAGCTCTCTAAAATGTTCAGGACAGAGAGATACTCTCGTATCGGTGTATACTATATAAAGTATCAGATGGCTTCCAGTTTGAATATTATTTTCTCGAATATTGACAATATGTACTGTCACACTGGGAAGCCATCTGATATCTGTGTTATTATGTAGAACAAAATATAAATGAAAAAAATGTGTTTTTACAGTTGTCGTCATTTAATTGTTTGGAATACTTTAAAGGGCCGGAAATTACTGATTTACAACACATTTCAATAAGCGGTAGCATCATCAACTTCACTAATTTTAGCCATGTGATAGTATACTATCACCCGGTGAAAAACGAACTGACAGGGTAATAGTACGAAACGACGTATAATTTAACAAGGCAAAGCCACGTGAGGTATAATAACATCAAATATCGCAGACACGATAAGAAATTGTTCTAATGATCGCGACTGTTGTCTTGTATGTAAGTTATCAGAGAATTGGGTGAAAATAATCATAATCGATCACGTTTTATGTTACAATACATTCGCTATGCAACTAATACATTTTTATAATAATATCAAAATGTTTTGGGGCATACATATATTTCATCATAAGATGCAACTGTGCATTGACCATCTTAATCGCTTTAAAACGCTTGTTGTTCCTGTTTAAAACACTTTGGAGCCTCTATTGATAAATATTTATTTTTTATCGTTTGATGAATGTACAGTTCAACGAGGCTATCCCTACGGCGTTTATGGCGATTAGTGTAGTTTTTGTTGACAAACGATGGGCGAATCAAGAAAACGCGTTCATTTGGATGCAAATATGCGTATCTTAAGTAGACAAACGGTATGAGCGCAAGATAATTGAAGATTTTCGAAGTAATGAGATATGTGTCCTATTATCCTACATTTTATCTAATCATTCGAGAACAAGTGGGCTTTCAATTGTAATACGACTATAATTTGATCTGTTGGTTTTCTTGACTGTTGTAAGGCAGAATCACGTGACTACGGGAAACTGAAACGATATAGCTCTCATGCTTGATATATCTAATTTCGACACGTATAATTTCAATAAAAATAAATGGTTTTCTTCACACATTCGGTCTTGTGTTACTAAATATATTAAGTAGGCCCCTATCTGCTTATTACCAGGACCTATTGTTCAGTTACTTTAATGGGTTATCCTTGGTATCAGATAATAATATGGCCAAGTTGTCGCAAAACATCTTAACGTTACCCTCTTAAAACAATTTCTTAAAAATGTGTGTCCTGTAATCTTTTCCATCCATTAATCCCCCCTGGTTGTCCTCTTTGATTCTCCTTGTTATTCCTTATGGTCGACCAGGCCATTACCCGCGCCTCTGTTTCCTTATGTTTTATGGATTGTTGTTTTCCCGGAGGTCTGTCAGTTTGAAATTGCATTGTATGTACTGTATATCTTTCAATCTAAAACTGCCGTAAGTTTCATTCGGGGTTGCCACGTTGAAGAAAGTGAGCACTATAGATAAGTTGGACATGTGTGTACATAGTATACTAGTAAATAACATTCGGATTTATTTCAGGGCACATCGAAACTAGCGTCGCCGATTGAGGTTAAATCTATCGAGGTTTCTAAATCAAGTTCAGGTTGTACCAATGTGACCTTGGCATTTACAGCAATGTCCACCGTGCAGGTGGTGTGGACTATCGACAAAGGCATTAAACCCGAAGGTTGGTTTGTATGCGTCTTATCATGACCTATTTATGTTTAATGTTTGGCTATGCTCATTTAAATCTGCTCTATCAGCAATTATTATTGCAAGTGTGCAATTTTATCGTATAAAGTACATTGCAACAACTCTCCTGAGCCACAGTATCTCTTCAACAAAAGTAACATTTTTTCCGGAAATAAGATTTCACTATCGATTTAATCTTTCTTGCGCAACAACAGCACATTATGTGTGTATCAAGGGGTGTTCTTCTAGCGAGGTTGCCATGTATTTTCCATTAGAGAAAAAACTCGGTCTACGCTGTATTAGAAACAAAAAGTTCTCGAGGGGAATTGAACAACATTAATCATAAACGATAACCATTAATTGTCTTATAAGTATCAATAAAGATATATTTTATTTGACAATGTATGATTGACCTTACCACACCTATGAACTGCCTCGAGGTATGTTTAAATGATGAATTACTTGATCATTTTAATCAACACTGACCTCCGGGAAAACAACAATCCATATAACATAAGGCATTTGAGGAGGCTCAAGGGTACATATATATAGTAACAGAGGCGCAATGAATGGCCTGACCGACCGTAAGGAATAACTAGGAGAATCAAAGGGGACTACAAAGTGGGGGAATTAATGGGTGGAAAATATCACAGGACAAGTCAAGACAGCTGGCAACAATAGGCCGAAACGGGGCAGAAAATAACATGAAAACTATATAAAGTGAAAGAACTCTTTCACTGCACAAGGGAAAGGGAAATATAACATACACTTACAACACAAAAAGAAATAATAACCATACAGCGAATCAAAGCCTTAAAAGAATGTAATTATCTCGAGAGCATTGCAACACAATGACGACAAATAAAATCAACCCGATGTCGTCGAAACCATAGCATGTCAGACACACGGAGTTCTATGGTTAAGGCTAGTTCGTGTTAAAAATGTCCAGCCGAGATATCATGTAGTTATAGTGCAGACGCAACAGGCACTTTACTTAGTTCAATTAATTGCGTATGATTAACCGTGCGTGGGTTGAGATGTGTAATAAAAACACACCCAACTTCTTACGAAAGTATGTAGATAGTTAGAATACATTATAAGTCAGTTCAAAGTAATATACATTTGTAAATGAATATGCATGCAGTCATCACTCTGTTCATTACTTCCTTCTGCCTTGCGCTCAGTTACGGCTGACAGTAGCGAACGTTTTGTATTGTATCCCTTGAAAACGTATCACATTGACTGCACACGGGGAACCAAATTGCAAAACGTTACGACACGTTACGAAACGTGAGTCGCAAATACCTTTACTGAACGCATTGTTGGTTTCGTATTTTTCTGACTTTGAGTTTGTAAGAATACTAACGCGCCACAGATTTAACTCGGACACGTGGTTCTAGAGGATTATCTTAATACCTTTTGATGGTTTGAATGATTTGAATTTATTATTGAAAGGAGCTGGAATGTTGCCGAAGCACATTAGTCGAGGGGTATAGTCCCCGACTTAAATTCGAACCCTGCCTTGGGGTTGGATGAACCGCTTACTTCACTATCCCTGAAATAACGGCGAGTACTGATCAGTTACACAGCAAGTAATCACCGAGAATGATTAATATAAGTTATAAACGAGTTAAATAAATGAGTTTAAACTATGCATTGCCGATCACAAGACCAAAGTATATAGATATGACTTCGGTGTCCAGTCTTGAGCAGCGTGCAGCGTTGCCAATGGTTCACTTTAAACCTTTGCTCAGAACCATCCAATCAGAGACTTGCGTTTCGAGAATGGTTTTCAAACTTCGATTTTTACCTCAGATCTCGTTATACAGAGGAACCTCCCTAAACCGGACTCCTTCGGGACCGGTTGAAAATTCCGGTTTGTTAATAGGGGTTGTAAATGTGCATTGGGTTTATGTAACAGCTACACACTCGTGCTGGTTCGGTTATATTGTAGCCCATCTTGTTCTTCTTTCAGATTTGAGCCCCAACACGATGGCACATAATCACTTGATCACTGACGGAGACAGTCACGCTTCTATCTGTTTACCTACGGATATTGTGTTTGAGAAGTTGATATTACATCTTCTGTGTCAAATGCATTCGTTTGAACTTCACCTTGACATGCGTATTCCTAAAGACACCAACAATGTTCGTGAACTACTTGAACAGTACGACCTTCTTGTGCCTAATGCTAACGAGATTGGCGTGACATCTCGTGGAGAAGCGAGATTTCCCGTGATGGTGAACACTTCCGGTACGGCGTACACTTTTGGATTACTTCAGGCGGAAGTAACCTTGCTCCACGGTACCTATATAAAGCATGACACGGCATATTCGTTTTTGCCAATGAACACAAACCAGATTATTAATGTGAATAAAATAGCAGTTAATGGAAACGAGAATCACTTCAATGTCGCGATAAAGTCTAATATTCTTCCAAAAGGGGAGACACTGTTGGCGGTAATGGCGGCTTGCTCTCGACTTAACAGCATATTAGAACGACTGGATACTAAACAAGAAGTTCTCATGTCAAGAAGAAGGGGAGTTAACTCGGGGTTTGATAATTCTTTAAAGTTTATCAATGACCAACAAGAAACGATCGAGGTCGGAAAAGGCAAACACACAACTTTGGTATGTAAAACAGTCGGGGTTACAGGTCCGAACACCACACTGTACAAGAGGACACCGACAGGCTTGGAACCAGTCAGCGTTCCATCTTACACAACGTCACTTCCGCATGAAACGACAACTGTTTTTCAATTACTGAACGTCACAATCGCTAATTCGGGTGTCTATATCTGTAAGGTTACAAAGAATCAGTTGTCAGCAAGTAAACTGTTCACAGTGACAGTTATTGCTTGATAGAGTTGCACAGTTCCTGGTGACCTGACAATATGCAAGGGATGTTCTATTGCCTGAAACAACTGAATTTTGTGTCATGCATGTTCACCTGAAGTAATCATGTCCCCACAGTATTGGCTTACTTACAAACATTATTATAAAACCATTTTGGAGGAGTCAATACAAAAATTAGGATGTGCAAGATTCCAAACATATATATCTATATCTGCATGTGTATTTCCTGTCTAGTATATGTCCTGTGCTGTTAGATTGACCGCGAACAGGTGTATGAACTGTATGGACCGATCCATGTCAGTTTAGGTAAAGAAATGCTCTCGTGCATGAAACTATAACTGCTGTTTGGATTACTTTTCTATCAAAAAAACCTCGGCTTTTTCTTAGTCAAATTTACGGACAAGCAAGAACATTTCAATATACCTATTTTGAAATGTGATGCTCCAGATAATATATCCATACGTTCGCGGTTAATAAAACCGCAATTCAGTCATAGTCTATTCCTTTTTACCATATTTACTGTTCATACGAAACACACGTCAATTAGTATTTTGTCAGTTAAGTTCGCATCCCGCTGTTTGCGGAGGAATTACGTCATATATGGGGTATTAGAGCACCGCATGGGTGCACACTGATACCATTTCACAAATGTACCGTTTTCTTCACAGTGTGTTCTGTACGTAAAGCATTTTATTATAAAAAAGCGAAATTAAATGTTTTGTTCTTCAATTTATTTACAAGGAGGTGGAATAGTGTTTACACATCAAAATTTACTGTTCGCTTGTACTAACACTCCAGTATATGTTCACATATTGTCTAATGGATACATGTACATGTTGTATTGTTTTTGATTGCAGTAAGCTAAAACATGTATGATTAAATCAATTGAACTATGGAAAAAGTTTATGTGAATCTGTTGAAATCACATTCATCGTTTCAGCTTTTCATAACGTAATGGGGATACTCAAAATACAATATGGCGGGATGGCTCTTTTGACCCGTATAATATTCCTGATTTATTTCATGTATATATGACCGCTGCTTATGAGATTTACAACCTCTTCTGTAAGTGACCTCATTTCAAGAAAACGCAACATTTGATGTAACTATTTCCAAGCAGAAAACAATATTTACGTCCGCTGTTGAGTGGTTGGTACTATAGACATGTTAAATTGATCGTAAATTTTAACACCGGAACATTGATAATGTTATTGACGAAAGGTCGTTGCCACCCAAAGAGATGGCCATCGTGGAGAGGTTGCACTGAATACGAGTAGATATACAACCATTTCTGTTTCTTTTTTTTCTAAACTGTAAGTTTTGAAAATCTACGCTTTTCTTCAGAATTCAGTCGATAATTATTTCTTATGACAAATGTTGATTATATCGTTAATGATGAAGGACAAACAACAAGTAACTAGTATGACAGCCCCAACATAGCCGATACATTGTGCGGACACGCGATCGTCCCACGCACTTGTCATTTGTCGCCGTGTAATGGACAATTCCGATACATCAACATATGGGTCCGAGTTCGCATCCACATTTAAATTTGTGTAATCGCAGGAGCACAGGTAACCACCATCTGCAAAATGTAAAAATTAAAACCAACAGCATGTAATATGGCTATGATCGTTGACTATGTAAACAAACGCGAAAAACTAGGTTAAACTCACCGGTCGTCAAGATAAATAGTTACTGTTTTTTGCATCTATATTGTATGTCTGATATTGGATGGGACAACAGAAGTGTGTAAATAGTTTTAGGGTATATTTACATGGGAAAATACGTGTATTTTAAATAATGCAGACGTTTTCTTACACGTGTATATCTCTGATCCTTACTGGGACTATATACTAGTATTTAAATATACAATAGTTATATAAGATATTCAAACAATTGTCTTATACATGTATCCCCTTATATAACATGAATGAATGTTTGATTATTCAGCAATAAAAGTACAATACTTCACTGAGTAGTATTTTCTTCAAATGTGGTATAGACGCAGACGATAGATGGATGTCAGACAAATGAAAACATTGAAAGTTAACTTGGGCCGAAGTTGCATATGCACCAGCCTTTAAATGCATCCTAACCTGTGGTCAATTCTAAGAATACGTTCATAAACAAACAAGCAGATGCAGCAGTTTTGAGACAGAAATCCAAACTCAGTTTTAAATTCTTAGACCAATTCTTTAAAAAACTGAGTAAAAACTCTCACTATTTTTTCAGTCAGTTTTTACCTTTTTCTGAAATCGCTTTTATTCATAATAATTTATTTTCAGTTTGATTAATCTTGATAATATAAAAACATTCAATTCTCGACTGAATCTCTCTCTCTCTCTCGTTGCTTCCGGAGAAAAATGCAGCACTTGGCCTGAATCTGAGTTTGGAGACGAGTATCAAAAAATTCAATTCCCTGATTGGTTGGTTCTGGGCACAGGTCTTAAAATTGACCAATGGCAATGCTGCGATATGAGGCTGATCTCTAAATTCAGGTTTTTGAACTTGAGCTCGTGTCTTATGATCGAAATTTCGATGAGGTTCGAATTTACATCTAAGTTGAACGGCAGATGCCCTATCCGCTAAAAGGAAGCATGATTATGATCTTCGTGAGGGTAGAGACTCAAACCTTCGGACTGGGCGACCGGTTCCTTCATTCTTCACATGTATACTTACCGAAAGGGCACACAGAGGAATGCATCCAGGTTCCATTACTACCACAGGTGACACTATGAACATTCGACACAAGTCCCACACTACATTCTATTGTGTGAACGAAACCCTCTGTTGTATTCTCTGATATGGTTATTCCATTTGATACATTCAGCGGCCCACAATCTGTAGTTTAATCAATATTTGTCACAGATTTGTTAATCATGCCTTACTTGTGGGAAAAAAGCATACATACTAATTGACTGTCCTACACAACATGTACCTAAGACAATACAGTGGGACACACTTATAACGACCTAAATTATAAAGAATAATTGGACATTACGTAGTTATTTTTACGACTAAACATAGTTATCTCGTGACCACGACATAACTTACTCGTTCGAATGACATACTATCTCGTAGGAACGAGATAAATTAACTTCACACATGTCACCGTAGTTTATACATCATTTTATAGGTGTACATAACGGCCACTAGACTTTTTTAGAAGTTTTCCTGGAATTAATTATCAACCAGTTCTCACTTAATTTCATATACATATTAAATAAACGCACAATAGACAGATACACCGTTATATTTGGATAACATATTATTTTAGTTTCAATATTTATTTTACATCGATTTATAATGAAACGAATTTACATCGCATATCAATCACTCTAGATACTGATTCATGGGTAACTGACCAGTACTCGCTCCTACATCATGGATTGATAAGTGAGTGGTCCAACCTCGCCATGGCGCAATTCGACCTCAGGACCTTCGGGTCAGGAGTCAGGTAATCTACCCCTCTACCATACTGCCTCTCTAATATTTGTACTTGAACATGCGAATGTTAACTACGCTTAATGTTATCATGAGTATATGAACCGAGTCGGTGGCTTTAGGCAATACTTCATACAAAAGCCTTTCGAACAATGATCTCACAGAAAGGTATTCTATCTACATGTATATCTCTTTCCCTTCCTTCCTTCCTCCATTCCCTCTCCCCCTCTCTCTCCCTCTCTCTTTCTCTCTCTCTCATTCCCCCTTCCTTCCATTCCTGTCTCCTACTGCTGCTCACTCTCCATCCACTTCCTTTCCTCTCTCTCTCCCCTCTTCCCACAGCTCTCTCCCTTCCCCTTTCCCCTCAGCTCTCTCCCCTCTCCTCTCTCCTACAGGGAACGCCACATACATAAGACAGCGCCTCCCCACACAGACCTCCGGGAACACAACAATCCATAAAACATAAGGCACTTTAGGAGGTTTACGGGTACAAACGTTAGGGAACAGAGCCGCAAGGAATGGCCTGGCAGACCCTTAGGAATAACTAGGGGAATCAAAGAGCACAAACCATGAAGGGGGGAATAAATGGATGGAAAAGATTACAAGACAAGCAAGATAGCTCGCAACAATAGACCGAAACGGGGTAGAAAATAACCTGAACCAAAGGGTATGCAGTTTAAAAAAAATGACATAAGTCATAATATCGAATTTTATGGAGTACCATTTGTGACATACTTGGTATGTTGAAATTCGACAATTTAACTGCTTTCAACGAACTATGAATTTGTTAAAGTGAAATAACATTTTCATTAAATCGAATTTGTACTTTATATAAAACTGAGAGTTATCATTTCGGTACAGTAAGTTATTCGATGATTTGCCTGGTCAAATATTCTCAATAATAATTTTTAATAATTCAAAAATATTGTAAATATAAGATACTTTAAGTAACATACCTTCAACAATACATATACTTCTAAGTAGAATACAAGTGAACAACTTCAATGCAATATAATTCAATTTCATGTTCACAATTTCCAGAATTATTTCAGTAATTTATCATTTGTCTTGGAACCACGCAGTACGCCAATGTCTCACTGTTACCCGGCGATGTGACTACGTATATGACCCAAATTCAACGTACCGGAAACTGTGAAATATGTCGGACGGAAACCTTCTCATTTCTGTATACCTAGAATGTCGATGCTCTGTTCCGTTTATTGCCCAGCAAAGTGGTTGTCTAGAAAAATAAACAAATCTATCTATTCAGTAAGCACTATAGTCCGTACGAGATCGGGTCGGCGACAATACCGATTTCCTGTACGCCCTTAATTCGAGCTCATCCGTAAATGGGAAACTTCTAAAAGGGTGATGGAATTATAAAACTGCTTTCAAGTGTAAATAATGTTGCTGATTCTGTTTTACATGCTTTTAAAAATATCCGTGTTCAGTGTTAGTTTATAATGATTGCCAATATTTCTGTGTATGATGTTATATATAACTAGTATTACTTGTTCTGAAAGGTCACGTCGAGAACTTGGTGTCTAAAACTAGCTTTAATGTCCTGCTTAACCGAAGCAATAAGAAAGAAGTGTCCGACTAATTTGATAGTGTACCGCATCAACTGATCCATGTAATTCATGAAACATTCTTAGAATTTACACTCTTCAAATACAGAGAAACTTCTGTTGTAGTTGAAAGAAGATATGAGCGCTGCTATGGGATTTACAACCTCTTCTTTAAGTGACGTCATTTCCAGAAAAGTCACATGTGACGTCACCATTAACTGTCAGTAAGCAAAATTTTCCGCAAATGGCAATATGAAAACGAAGCGACCATATGGAGAAAATATTGTTTCCTGCATGCAAATAGTGACGTCACATATTGCGTTTTCTTGAAAAGACGTCACTTACAGAAGAGGTTGTTAATCTCATATATCATTTCCCTTCAGGAAGCACAACGATATCGGCAATGATGACTCACCGACGCATACCTCGTCATCCCTACTGAGACACTGGGCAAAAACGTGCAGTGCGCCATCGCACCCGGTCAGTTGCCACCCATTAAGCTTAATTCCATAAGTCTGATATATTTCTTGTGGTTTTGGTTCCTGGAGTGGGTAATATTTTACATGATACGGGTGTTCACATGTTGCACAACCCTTCTTCTTTCTCACCTGGACTTGGGACCGGCAATCCCAAATGAAAAGTGTTTTTTTTACCAATACTCGCTTACTAAAATATATTTTTTCTTGGTTTTTTGGACACCAAAGGTGGGTTTTGAGCGAGTCTTTTGGGAAATAAGTGAGTTTGAAGTGGTTTTAAAACCCGCTTAAACCAACTTATCAAGAAGTTTATGCCTAAAAACTCGCGTTTGCTCACTTTAAACCAACATAAAACCAACTTCTGGAGAGGTGTATTAAAAAAACGCATTAACTGTGTTCTTTGTAGGTTTATTTCCTCTGGAAAACCCACATTTTGCCTAGAAAAAAACCCCGTTTAACCCGGTGCCAATACCATCGTGTTTAACTCGGTTTGTGCCTCTGTTCTTAACATGTGTACCCTTTGATCTCCTTAAGAGCCTTATGTTTTGTGGATTGTTGTTTTCCCGGAGGTCTGCGTGGGGAGGCACTGTCTTGTGTATGTGGCGTTCCCTGTAGTTACGTATTCTCTCTCTTTTTTTAAACCCAGTTTAAAACCGGGTTTTGCTGACTTATTTGGGAATGGAGCAGAGTTCAGAAATGATGAACAAACCAGTAAAGTAGGACGGAAGACCTTTATTTTGTAATCAATGTAATGATACAACTTGTCATTCATGTAATATGCAACAAATATTCAACTATCTTACAAAATATATATAACAATTAAACTGACAAATAAAATATTCGACATCAAGTCAATCTATATAAAGGTCAACCAACAGTAACAATCTTGTAATATTTCATTTCAATTCTTGGTTAAAATCAACCAATCTACAACTGTAAAATCCTTTAAAGGTGCATAGTCTTATATATTTGACAAAATATCCTCAGTTATAATACAACACTGCATTGTCACTTTCTTCCATGTTTCGCAAAACCACAAATACAAGCGTCCAAGAACAGTATTTTCTAATCTGACCTATGAGCCGACTTAGCACTAGCATAGGAAATACCGGAATTGATCTAATGTTTTGCAGTTCCAGGACAAAAAGTTACAATGCAATGTTTCAGAGTACGTCTGTATGAAAGCATTAGGATGCTATTTTCTCAAAATTATTACTTAGCATATTTTCATTAAAAATTAGACTATCTAGCTGTAAAGAACTGTCCCTGTCAAACACAACATAACAAGCACACAAATTGTGTAGATATGCCTTCCAAGATTATCATTTAAAACATGCAACAATTATGATATATAAACATTATCGACACATTACATTTAACATATCACATCATCAACAGTGCCATATAACACATAAATGAAGTCATGGGGGACAGATGTCTCATAGCTGGTATCATACAAACATTTGCAATACGTTTGAATTGTTAAAATCGAAAAACAGTATTGGCCAACAAACCAGGTTGATTATAATAAAATTATGAAAAAAATCAGATAGGATTCTGTATGTGACATAATTAATGTGAATAACTAAAATAATACATAAAAGAGGTATAGTTTGACTAAATAGGGTAATCCATATCTTATCCTAGATCAAGAGAAGGACCCCCCCCCCCCCCCCCCTCCCCTAACTTGCCGCATCCGTGCATGTTCTGCCTTACTGAACAGATGATGAATATTAGAGAGACTGACCAAAGTTTCAACAGAAACTGTACAACACTTCTCAGTATAACAAGGCAAAATCTATTTCCTGATTAAGTGGTAAAGTTTGGAACAAATTCAAGAATGTCATGAAAAATATCAGCCAGTGTAATTTTTCTAACTCACAGAAAATACATTTTTACACTTACTATCAAGCATTAACAATACTCAATTTGGTGATTTGCAAATATTTTTGCTTGCTCAACATCTTAAATTGTAGTTTTCCGAACTTTTTGATTTGCAAAAATATCTACTAAAATTTACAGTATAATCATGTTGTAATGAAATTGCAACCTGAAAAGTGAGAAGTGTTGATCACAGGTATGTCAGTAACTTAAACATGAATTGAAAACAACCAGTTGAGTTTATTGTAATGCATATTTGATTATTCACAGAACACAATAAAAATATCATACATTTGAACTCATTGGTGACTCAATTAAGTTTCTACTGGACTTATTTCTTTGTTCCTGAAAAACCAACACAAAAATAAGAATAGAGAGCGAATAGACCGCACACAATGCCGAGGGGTGAAAGTTAAACTGGTGTATCTGCTTCACTAAGTTCGTATTTACACTGACACCCCTCGATATAGACTAGAAAACACAATAATCGCTTATACACCAAATTAAAATCTTTAAATACATATTGCACGCTGACCTCACACTTAATGACAACACAAACAAACTTCAAAAAGTTGATCATGTTTGACCTGACTGGCTAACTATATGAATCACTGAATTATTTCCGTTTGATTTTTCATAGAATGACAAGTCAAACAGTAGTCACTTAACTGTGGTATTTGCTCAAAATAAAAATTTATCAACAAATGTTTACACATATAATGCTTCCAATTATCTTGTCCCTAGAAACCTCAATGAATCAATTGATATAAATGAGTGTACTGCAGAACAAAAATCCCTCCCGCACAGAATCCCTCAAGTCAATTTCTGCTCAGGTGGACAAAAATATTCCCATGAAAAAAATACTCTCCATACTTCTAGGCATAGGCTACAATTACTGGACCATAATCCTAGAGTCACATTTTAGAATTACAAATGTCCCATAACTGAATTGGTTGACAATTCACACTGTATAATTATGCTATATTCATTGGAGTTTGCCGTGACATTTTCATGGGAGGAGTCTTGTCCAACCAATAAAACCATCCGATGTTAATACCATCAAGAACAATTTTCATCAAAGTTTAAACTCTATGTACATGAATAAAAATTATAATGCAAATATCCAATTAAGCTATATGCTAGAAATGGACGCTGCTGAAGAAACACACACAATTTCTACCGACCATGTAACGCCAAGCCTGATATGATATTATAGATATGTTGATTCAAATGTTTTCCGGTTACAATATACTAAAAATGTCAATTACAACAAAGAGAAACAATGCTTATAGAAAAATTAAGACTTTAAAGTTGATTAAAAAGTTTATCAAAATAAAAAATCTAAGAAACTGTCATATATCAGAATACAGTAAAACCTCACTTTAAGACCAACTCAATAATAAGACCACCTCAAAATTAAGAACACAGTTTTCAAGTCCATTTTGACTGTTCTGCTCTTTATTCAACCTCAATATTAAGACCACTTTGATATAAAAACCAGTTTGCAAGGGTCCCAAGGGTGGTCTTATTATTGAGGTTTTACTGTACATTGTTGGTGTATAATCGGTCAATGTAAATCAAGCAAAACACCATCACAGAAAATTGGCCATCCCATACATTGGAATACAATAGTTTTAAGACTGAGAATTTAACAGGATCAACACATAATTTCAATTCTACGAGATTTAACTATGTAAACAAATGGTGGTATGCACATTTTTGCAATCAATCTTTCTCTAATACAGTTACATTGTACATATACGTACTCTCTCTCTACAAACAAATATCCAAGACATACATTACAATTAAGACAAACACACAACTGGCTTAAACGATGATAATTACAATTAAAATGAAATATGTTTTGATTGACACAAAGGAGAGTATTTAGCAGCTACTACCACAACTACAAGTTCTGGGTACACTGAGATGAGAGTGGCAAAGATCGAAAGAAGCGGAGAGGAAACATTCTTACAACGGAATACGCAGTCTAAAAATAGCACTACAAAAGATACGGACTATAAACACCTGCTGAATGTCCTGCTGTGTCGGATAAATAAGGTCATCGCACGGTTAAGCCCCTCCCCTCAAACTGTCTCATTGGATTAACTGTGATCTAAAAAATGATGCGGGTGGGGGTCATAAAAGTGAAAATCACCCGATTGGTGGAAAATTCTCATTTCTGGGTACGAGGTTATAAAACTTTTGATTGGTCTCTAAACTCAAATCTCATAATTTAAGTTAAAATGTTTTCAAATGTTATAAATTTCAAAAATTAATCACACACTATTCTGTCTGCGAAATAATTAATTTGCATATTTACTTGAGCATTTAATGAGAATTGAACTGTATTTCATTGTCCTATGCATTTCAAGAATGATTGATCAGAAATCAATCTTGCGTACGCACATACGGGCAGACAGGAGTAACACAACTGGATGCCGACCTATTTTGCTCCATGGTCGACATTAGGAACTCCTCCGCCTTTCCCAGAGAAATATATTCAGGAGTTCTAGATGCATAGTTACATATATGTGAACTTTCACTATTTTTTCACAACCTTTTAAAACAACTCCCAAGTATGTAATGCAAGATACAACCATTACTTTAGGTATAAGGAATAACAAAGCACAGCTAGACACCTTGAACGTATCTGAGTTACAGAACAATGATCTATGGAAAAACATGACACAATAATGCTGCATAATATCAGGCGAAATGTATGTTAGGTCAGGTAAATAATGCAATGCATTGTTCTGATGCAGCCTTATGATGTTATAACTATGGTGAAAGCAGTGACTAATAAACAACAGTCATAACAAACATGACACATGTATTACATTGAGTAGCAATTGTTGAGATGAATGATCTACAGTAAATCCTCATCTAAGACCACCTCAATAATAAGACTACACCAAAATTAAGAACACATTTTTCAAGACATTTTTCACTCTTTTGCCCTTTATTCAACCTCAATATAAAGACTTCCTCAAAATTAAAAGAGTCCCCATGGTGGTCGTTTTATTGAGGTTTTATAAATAATAGATAAAACAGGCATTTCAAGTTAAGTAATGGCTGTGAAATACATGTAGCATGCTTCACCTTGACAAAGTTGAGAAAAAAAATCAACATAGAACTAGAATTTTATTTGTGTCAGACATGTATAAATGGTTGATGCTGTCTACCTTATAGATGATATTAAATGAATGGTAATTGATAACTAAATTTATTTAAAAAGATTCACTTTTCTAAAACAAAGTTTTAATATACTCAGTACATTTGAAAACGCAAAATGTAAGATTTCTCAAATGTCATGAACTTACTTAGGGATGCAAGATAAGAACTTAACATGATATTGTTTCATTTTACGTAATGATGAACGCTCACTTTTCTTTCAATCAAAGGGTATTTTCTTATCAAAATGAGTTTAAAACACACTAAAATGACAATTTAAAGACATATCACAGGTACAAAAATGTGTGTTTTTAAATGTACTGAGAATATATTCAGTACTTTTTATGAATGCAATATATATCTTTTAAAGGAAGTGTAAATATTATATTCTTATCACTAAACTTTTGCACCTATACATGTAATAGTATCACAGTTACACCATTGTGATGTTACTCCATTCGATACCTCACATGTGAATCATTCAAAATAAGTTGTATCACATGTATACAACATAATTCATAAAATAAATAAAAGGCCGCACTACAATCAAGCCAAGAACCATCTTCATAGTGTAATAAATTTCAACAACAGATTTTATAGCTTGCTACAGTTACACCAACTTCTAAGGATATCTATCCAATAACTCATTTTAAAAATGAGGCTGCATAAAAAAACAAACTTAACAAACTATTTTGTACGATACTGAAAACATGGCACAAGATATGAGTAGAATTTTGACACATTTATGGTTATATATTATCAATACAGGAGATCTTAAACTATGAGATATCAATATGATATAAATGATATATCAATGCAAGATCTACTTGATTGTAACACCAAGCAAAACCTTGCAAAGAATAACTAGTCTTTTCCCTTTATACCACGACTGATAATGGCAAGATTTACAAAAGCTATGCATAAAATACGGAGTGTCACAACATCCTGACTGCATACTGATAAGTGGCATTCTCTGAGATTTTTATGCCCAAATGCACTGAGCATCGTTTTTGAGAAAACCGCAATAAAGATGACGTCATGTTTTCACATGTCATTAATTGCAACTGCTAATTGAAACATTTCAGATTTATGTTTCAATGGCGAGCTGAAGCAAAACAATGTTAATTTATATCATAAAAAAAAGGATAATAAACATATATTTGTAAATTATTATTGTATCTGAAAACATATTTGATGTATTGAATTTGTGAATTCCCTGAAATTCTACATTCAGAAATGTTAATAACTCAATGTTGCCCAGATATGTCATTTGGGCCAAAAATCTCAGAGAATGACACATGTAATGTTGATTTTCACAAACCTGGGTCAAAATATATACAAGTACACAGTAATCTGCCCATAATATGGAATAAATGGCGCTAACACATGTGTACAGATAGGGTGATAGGAGTTTTCAAGACAATCATGCCATTGGTTAACATTAGGTAATGCATCTGATATCTGTACAGAATTCTTGGAAAAAAATCAAAAATCTTTTGCAAAAACCTATTCTTAAATTTAGACAAAATATTTATCATTTTCAAAAATCAATTAATTCTTTATTTTCAGTATTTAAACCATGTGTATAAAAATCAATGAACAGTTGTAAGCACCCAGTGTTAAAAACTTATACGTTAGATTGATTTCATCAATTTGAGATGGCATTATTTAACTGAGATAGTCAAGATTATTTTTGTCAAAATACTTACTCGTACTTAATACAGATGTAGTCTGAAACACTACATTGTCACTTTTATTACATACTTCCAAAAACCACACATACGCGAGTCGAAACAGGTATTTTCTATCCTGACCTACTTGCCGAGATAGCGCTAGCATAGGAAATACCTGTATCTGACTCATGTTCAGCAGTTCTAGAAAACTTTCAAGGAAATTATAATATAGTGATTTAAAGATTATATGTTCGCTGGTATTAACATGCCATTTTCTCAAAATCATTACTCAGCATATTTTGATAAAAAATAAGACTTCATGTATCTACCTCTAACATACAACCTTAAGAATGGGGGGAAATAAAACATAGATAGTTCCTACATCTACAATTTTTACCTCCCTTGTTCTTAACCATCAGCCATTTTGATACTTTCAGTTTGGAGTAATTACCAAATATATGATATTTGTGAAATTACAAGAGAATTTGCGTGTGACAAAAACTCTTTCTTCAACTTTCTGAGCCAACTGCCCACATGAGCATAATCAATAAGTTACTTTTTATATCTAATTATTTCATCATCGTTTACATTATATTCCCTACAAAACTTTAAGGAAATTTGCCTATCAATATGGCTGACTATTCAGAACAAGGGAGGTAAATATTGTAAATGTGGGAACTATCTATTAAGAAACAAATTACGGTGCCTTCTGAATACAAACCCTGAGCAAAGAGATCAGGCCACAGTATGTGATCTCAATTATAAATAGGCATAGAACAGTATAAAGCAAATACATATATGACAAGCGGTGGATATTTTCAAGTGAAAGCACATAATTCTATATACAATATGCTCCGACAACAGCATTAAAATAATGACTCTAGTACAATTCACATGATTTAGTATGCAATGACAATCATGAATACGTCAACAATTACAAACAAAGAATGGAAGACAAAGATTTTTACATAGTTAATTTTAAATATACCAAAAATTCATCATATTAATTGTTCCCGTGATTCAATGATTTACCTATTACCTGAAAACTGACTTCAATGAAAATAGAAATGCATCCATTGAAGTTTGAGCCATCAATAATGCCTAAAAAGAATAAGTTTGTTTCAGGTTTCATGCCCCAAAAAAAACAAGAAAGCTATATTTTTACACCTGAATGATAGATACCAAATCAATACCACCATGTCAGAGGAAAGAAGGGCAATTAACTCTGCAATGCTTTGACTGACATTCAAATTATACATTAGGCTTTCATCATCAATGGAATCCCTATTAAGTTCACAAGTAGTTAGTATCACTGATCTTTGCAATGGACCAACAGACAGTATGATTGACCATAAGATGACTTCTATGTACCCCACTTCAAACTTCAGTTTGTACAGGTATAAAATATTCTTAATCACAGACCAAAGGTCAGTGCTTTAACATATCTCTAATCACAGACCAAAGGTCAGTGCTTTAACATATCTCTATATAACAAAAGATAAGTATCTAAATACCATTTTTATATATCATTTATAGCACTAAGGATGTCATTTCGATCATTACATAAATGCATAAAACATAACCAGTACATACACAAATTGCGTACATTATAAATAATCAACAGGATTTCATAAAAGTAAAAAAAAACGTTCTTAATTGTGTCATGGAATTCAAATGCATAAATACTACCGGGTATTATTATTCCAAAATATAGCTTATATATGCATCTACATGGTTCAAGTCTTGAGCAAGAAAAATAAACAACTTCACTTCATTTAAGTCCATGAAGAAGGACCTATCTAAACAGATAATGTATAGAATATAGAATATTTAGCTAAATACTGTCTAAGAGCATTACAATACACTAAGACAGCTGACAAATGTAAAAATACAGACATTGTCTGGAAGGAATCTTTAACAGGCAATAGCACCAATGTCAAACATTAATGCTTCTTACAATAAAGCTTAAAGGTACGTAGTCTTGTTTTTTGACAAAAAAATGCTTTGTCATAAATATGTGAAAATCAGTGATAATTGCCTTCATACAGATGTACTCGACAACTCTGCATTGTCACTTTTCTTACATGTTTTCCAAAACCAAAAATACAAGTGTCTGATATCAGTACAGTAAAACCTCAATAATAAGACCTGCCTTGGGACCCTTGAAATCTGGTCTTAATATCGAGGTGGTCTTAATATTGAGGTTGAATATAGAGCAAAGCAGTGGAAACGGACATGAAAATGGTGTTCTTAATTTTGAGGTTGTCTTATTATTGAGGTGGTCTTAAAGTGAGGTTTTACTGTATTTTCTATTCTGATCTATGTGACTAGTAAGCAAAAGCTTAGGAAATACTTTCATCTGACTCTTAAGTTATAATGCAATGCTTTAGAGTACAGGAGTATGAAGACATTAATTTGCCATTTTTCTCAAAATTATTACTTAGCATATTGTGATAGAAAATAAGACCATCTAGCTTTAAAAATGCATAATCAATACAGTGTTACTTATGTCTTTCATTAAAAGTGTGATAGAGCAGTGAAGGGTATATACAGTTACCACAGCCTTCCCACACATATCCCCGGGGTACAATATAAATCACATAGCTAAACAATAGACAAAACTTAATGCGATAACTAGGTCATTGAAAGTAATGAATACTTTATAACAGTGAAAGAATTTTGCATATTGAATATAAATAACTGATTTCACAACCTCTGTTACAACAATGCCATATATGATGTAAAAATGAAGACAATTAAAATTAATTACACAAATGTCCGTTAAATGTTTGATTTTATATGTACATTGATGAAATCGTAGTTTTATATATATGTGAATAATCAGACGATTTTAATAATTATATTATTTTCTCGTACTTGTAATACCTTGTCTTTCACAGTTATGTTGCTTGTATATAACGATGCCAGTTTTGAAAATGCAAGTAGTATCAACTCTCATGAAACAGAGAGAATACGTAACTACAGGGAACGCCACATACACAAGACAGTGCCTCCCCACGCAGACCTCTAGTCTAGACAAAATTACTAAAATATCTGGGAAAAGATCAAACCAGACAATCAAACTATGTCTATGAAGTTCCAAAAAATTAATCCGATCTAATTAATCTAATTTAACTGATGTGTTACATAAGGATGTAAAAATTATCGAAGTACAATAAATATGTATATAAAATTAGATATGACAGATTTTTTTCATATTAGAAAAAAAAATGTTTTTTTCAAATACAAATAAAGACAAGAACTATCTCCATATCAATTTCAAGATAATCGTGAAGCAAACTTCTCAGGTGAGGATTTCATGAAGTACATTAATATGATAATGATATATACAATAATCACACATGATTTATAAAAATATGGCTAAAATTGTAGCTTTTTGACAAAAAGGGACATATCTATAAGATTACTATGATATCACAAAAGTGAAGGAATAATTAATGTTTATACTTTTCATTATAAGATCAAAATAAATGTCTTCATAACATAAAAGATATATATGACACATCTGAACATAAAATGGTTGAATTGGCTTCATACAGTATTGTCGTTACATTGGCTAAAATATCTCTAACAAGAACCATTGCAATGTAAAACCGAGTGAAAATATCTTTTTTTACCGTATTACTAACAAACAAAACTTGTAAAAATAGCCTGATTGTTAAAAAACTGGATTCGTTTTTAATTTTATGAAGTACAAACATCTTTCTTCAATAAATACGAATCAATACATTATGAATTCATTCTTTGTTAATTATGTTTATTGATGTTTTCATTATAGGAGATATATTTCTCATGTTGGTTTAGGTAAACAAATGAACAATAAATGAGCACAATATTACTTTAAGTCAATCAATTGTGTACAATATCACAGAAGCACAAATCATTTCTACATTTGACAAAAAGGGAGATAAGCAGAAATTAGATGTAAAACTCATAGCAGTTACTTCCCTTCATTCACAACATTGCATATGAGCCAAGAAAATAGCAAAAAATATATTTATAATCAATAGAGTTCAAAAAGAAATTCATCAGAAAAACAAATAGAAATATTTACAAATAGTGTTATATATTTAAATAGTGAGTTTGTAAGCATGGCAAAATGGGCATTGTGACCGATCATTCATTCTGTTCTCACTGATGTAGCGTTAGAACTTACGCATACCAGGCAGTACAAATTAGGTCAAGCACGGCGTTAGTATTAGATCTTGTTGATTTATAAGTTTACACAAAATATCCTTTGAAATAGACGACTAGAATATGACTTAAACTTCCAAAACGATTTCCGTATTAATCGAACAGATTTCAAAAAGTATAAGAAGAAAAGATGCGACGAGGTATGACACATATTACATCCACACCAACTAGTGGCAAGGGTCAGCTTTCAACGTTTGTCTGACAGTAACCATAACCATGCTTGTATATACATCACACATACACATTCTATATGGTAAGATGACACAGCTTTGCATAAGCCTCTAAGGTCTCTGAGAATCCGACATAAATTCACAAAATATTGCTCGACATTAAAATTCACATATTGTGTAGTTTAAATAGTCTAACATTTAAAATGTATACACAATATCCGCATAGCAGTAATCAATGCAAATCTCTCTTGACTCTTTTACTTTGTCTATGCACCCTAACGAAGATGCAAGATCAGCCAGAGACCTATTATTATCTCAACATAAACATACTATTGGTTCCATATGAATAAAGCGACTCCATGTAAACATACCATTGTCTACACATAAACATGCTATTGTCTCCACAAAAACAAACTATCGGTTCCAGATAAACATACTACTGTCTCAACGTAAACTTACTAGTGTCTCCTCATAAACAATAATATTGTCACTACATAAACAAACCATTGTCTCCACATAAACATACTATTGCCTCCATATGAACATTTATTGGCACCACATAAACATACTTATAGTATGTACACAGTTAAGCAAGTAGATGTTACAATGAACACTAATGGACAAGGCAGACCAAGTACATCACTCCAATGCCAGCCAGTAAACATAATATCTGTTTTGTTGACTCTCTGAAAGACAAATAAAATTGACATTATATTTAACACCTAATACTATTGCAAGAATAATACATGTTCATAGACAATTTATATCTATACCTACTCAGTCTCAGTACTATGCCCAGCATTTTACTGGTTTCAAGTAAAGCCACACTGTAATACAGCATGTAATTCATAATTAAAAATGTCAGCAGTTAGATAACTGTTCTCCCCCCAGCATGATATATGACCTGTGGCCAGATAAGATATTAACTCATGAGCATGTGACGTAAGAAATGAACAGAATGAGATGTTGGATTTTATGTTAACTTAGGCCCGGATCCACCATGGGAGGGCAAGGGGTCACCTTTTTCTATACCTAATATAAAATTATTTCCACTGATTAGGTCTTTAGGTTACTCTTCTTTGAGCACTTACAATGCAATACATTAATTTGTGGTCGATTTCCTCTTGTATACTACCAGTACAATGGAAGGAAGTGCAATATATTGTGGCCCCCCTGATGTGCTCATTGGCCTTGAGACCGTCTAGAAGAATCATATGCTTTTCACTCTAGATCACCCAGGCGCTTACAATTTCCTATATATGTATATACATGACACGGACATATAATTTGTTTTGTATGTCCTTGTACATGATAAGGAAAATTATTCAATTTACTTATCTTGTATATATATATACATGACACGGACCTATAATATGGTTTATATGTCCTTGTACATGATAAGGAAAATTATTCATATATGTATATATATATATTTTGTTTTTCCAGAACAAGCCTACTTTCGTACTTGCAAGTCTCATCTTCGATAAAATTGTGTACCGGGTAATCCTCTGTATCATGGTATGTGCTCTTCATGTACACAAACAATGCCCAGCAATGTGAGTGTGGCTTATCAGACACTCAGGCAGTATATAGTGTGATTTACTGCCTAGACTTTATCTAAATGTCATTGTAAACTCACTTAACTAATTAGAGAGTATAAAGTATCAAGATGAAAGAATACTGGAAACCAGTAAGATTTTTGGGCATAGTCGCAGGACTGTACTGGAAAAAAACTCAATGAAAGAAATTCATAAATTGTAGAGTTGCACATAACTACAGGAACTTCCAATAATCAAGTGCACTTTCTTTCATTTAAAACACCAAAATTAAGGTCATATGCAGACTTTACAGTACTTCAGGTGGTGGAAACTCCCAGCCATCATTGCAGTCATGGGAAGGCACATAGGTAGATCACATAATAATTATAATATTCAAACCTTGGATGTTTTTCTTCTAACAAATCAGGCACCACTGTAACTAGAGCAATGTATAAAAATCCTCCTGATGTAAATGGCAACACCCACATAGTTTTCTCACCTGAAACAGAATATTATGTAGTTTAAATGATATAAATCTAACAAAATGTACTGTTTCTCACTAAGTGGTTAAGGCATCTGCCTTGGGAACGAGAGGACGAAGGTTTGAATCCCAATAGGGGTCCATTCTGATATGGCTGGTTGGTGAGCTGCCATCTAGTTCAATAATGGTTACTGTGCGTCTACCTGCCAGGTGCCTGACATTAAAGGACAGGAATTGGGAAGTAAATGTGCTTAGAAAGAAGGTGTCTCATAAGTCAGAAATGGATGGCCCTTTAAAAAAGGGGATACACTATAATAGATAAACACTTTACTTTCAATCACATAATATCTGACATACAGCTCATGTTTACCACTTACATTCAAGTGAAATGTCTACTTAAATACTTATATACATGTATACAAATAAATAAAAGTATTCACATGATTTAATTTCTCATAGAGAAAATTGTAATATATATGCTAAAGAGTAATATCCTATATGCATTGCATCATACATTAAAATCCGCTGTCAGTTGATTATATTCCTCTATATCATGATATCCATGCAAGGATAAGTCAAAATATTGAGTTGGGGCCAAATTCAGCAGGTGAGTCAGGGTACCGGGGTCAAGGTTAGGATTGCCATTTATAGTAAATCATTATCACTAATGTTCATGTGGCATCTTAAATTTTATTGATAATATTAATGTTTTTACCCGCAGCTTGTGCAGAATCTGCCAGTAATGCCGTCAAAGCACCAACCATACCACCAGTAGCCGTCAGCAGCTGAAATCAATATAGTAAACATTATAAATTTTCAAAGCACCAGCAATATAGCAATTAGTACAGTAAAACCTCCATAATAAGACCACCCTTTGGACCCTTGCAAACAGGTCTCAATATTGAGGTAGTCTTAATATTAAGGTTGACAAAAGAGCAAAACAGTGAAAATGGACTTGAAATGTGTGTTCTTTATATTGAGATGTTCTTAATATTGAGATGGTCTTTATATTGAGGTGTTCTTAATATGGAGATGGTCTTTTTATTGAGGTGGTCTTTAAATGAGGTTTTACTGTAGTTAGAAGGAGGAGTTTTAAGTTACTGTTTCAACAGTGCATACACTATAGATTGTCTGTTGGCCCAACACACCAGTTGGACTTTTATAATTTATCAGGAGACAGACAGCTTATACATTTACTAACAAAAACTATTACCAAGCAAGAATATATTGCCTAACCAATAGGACAGCAACTAAAAACTTCAATAAAACAAGCACATTATATCTCGTGCATTTTGCTTGACCTGATGACTCCTCGAGACTATGAGGTTTTACTGTATCAATCAGTATCTTGCCCGCACTCAACAAGCACACAAATTAATGTGGTCTCAATAATTTAAGATTAGTCCTAACTTTTTATCATAAATATATCAAAGTTTTGGCGCAAAAATATAGTAATGTTTTTCTCAAAACAGAGTTCAAATACTTTTGTATCATGCCCTCAAAATGATACTTTGTCAGTCAATCTACCTAGTGCTCAGTTTCACACTCGAAACATTAACACTAAGAGGGTAGGCTGCATGGAAAGATAAAGATGGACAGACCGCTATGCTCAGTGATGCTTGACACAAAATACTATCACAAGACGCCAGGTCATTATGTTATCTTTAACAATATCTACCAATGACTATTCAACAACACAATTGTTTTAATCACCATTCAGATGAATTGCTTTAAAAGAAAGACTATATACTGAGCATTAAGATGAACAATTAGTTGTACAGTAAGAAAATAGCATAGTAGAGTAACAGATATCAATTAGTTCAATTATTTGCCCAACTTCACACTGGTAATCTATACTCTTGATTTTAGTCGTTCAAGTTCAATTCAAACCAATCCTTTCAAAAGTTAGAAGCACAACTCTAGACACTAATGACTACCTAGGGCAATACAATTACACTCATATTGACACTTAATACAAGTACATTGATCTACACTTGATGGACACATTGAAATTAGCGATTTAAAGTTAAAAAATGCCGCAAGGGATTTTTTGTTTAAAAATGCATTTATTGTCCTTTTTGTTAATGGGGACTGGTGAAGCTAGTATGGTATCTTGTCTGTTGCTGGGGAAATTAGAAGTGACCCTAGCAAAATTCAAACCCATGACCTCAAGGTAGCCTGCACGACATCTTACCACAACATTGCAACTACTCATCCCCTTATAATGGCTAGTTAGCAGACACAAAGATGGTCAAAACAGCTGACACGTGGCTTGTCACATAAACCGGATATTGATTTGTCAACAGAAATGTAAACATTCCTGTTACATGCAAAATGTCACGTATCACTGTTTGTACTTTTATCAATAATAGTGTAACATAGTGGCTCTCATGTACTACATGTACTAATTGTGCATGCATTAATTAATTTATTTAATTAATACTTATTTGATTGTTAATTAGTTTTCTGTATTAATTAATTGTCATTTAAGTACAGTTTAAAAATAGCATTACATTGGAATGTGATGTAGCTTAAAAGTTTATATCAATCAATTTTAATTAACATGTACACTCTGGCAGTGAAACAAGTCTCTAACATTGAGACAGAACTGTTGTTGTTTTGCACTCATTGATATTCCAATTTGTTTATGATGAACTAATTGATTTGTAAACATTATGCAGCCTGATTGGCATCAATCAATAACTTTTCGGCAGAGGTTGGAACCAATATTGTAATATGACATTTTTCAAAACTTAAAACGCAGATTGCATCAGAAAATAGGATAAACTATTTTATTGGCTGAGAGATTTCTGCCTAAACAATTGTGCATTAGTTAATAAAGCTTTTTCATTATGATTTTTAGTCAGATTATGATTTTTAATTAAGCTAAGTTAAGAAATTAGGAGAAGTGAGGAGAGTTAAGTAAGGTTAGGTCACTCCGTATGTTTGGAGTATAATTTTTATTATTTACGTGAAACTTTCGATTTTTTGGTGATAGTTAATAACACAACGTGAAGATGAATGATTAATTTAATTTTAATAACACTTATTTATTAAGTATTTGTGTAACATGAGCCAATGATTAAAATCATTATACGATCATCAGGAGTTGTTTGTTTGTTTGTTTACAATTAAACAACAAAGTCGGCTGGTTGTGATATTGTGTTAAGTCAATTATAATAACATATCCGTTGAAAACGTTAAAATATCTAACTTCACAAATTTGTGACCAACACCATCACTCCTTCCAAGTGGAGTGTGTGGCTGCTAATTCATATATATATTTAACATTAAAAACCAGTAATTACGAGTAAAGATGTATACCTGAGCTTTAGCAGCTTTCCATCTGTCAAAACCAGACCGCAATAAAATAGCAAAATCTCCAACTTCATGTGGTATCTCATGTAATAGAATAGCTAATGTTGTAATAACTCCAACCTAAAAATTGAAGTAATCATTTAATAATTATAACAAGGATATTACACAACATTTCAAAAGTTTGGCGCAAACTTCTGTAACTTAGTTTCATTTAAGAAATACAGTTGGACCTCGTTTATTCGACAACCTTCAATCCGAATACTTGGTATCATCCGAAATAAATACCAAGTCCCGGTGAATATTTTTGTGCAAGTCGAATTGAATGAGCTATTCAAAACCATGTATTATTCGAAATGTAACAAACTGATATACTGAAATCACAGTCTACCTGACCTTTAACGATAGTGAAATCTTTAAACCAACAACCATCAAGACTTTTATAGCTCAAAGTAAAAAGAAAGCATTCTTCGTACTTACCTTTGTACAGACTAGAAAGCCACCCGCTACAGCAAGTCCATGCGTAAAATTATCTATCACATTTGCAGCTAAATTCAGGTATCCACTAATCTGAATGACAAAAAAAAATGATAAAGTTACAAGAGCGCCGACTACTGCAAAATACGTCTGGTCAATGGTTATGTCACCGGAGTGTGAAAAAACATCAGAGTAAAAAGGATTATATAAGACAAATTTTAGGTAACTTCTATAATTAAAGGGCGATAACTCCCGAGAGACTTGAACGATATGGCAGGTTTTTACCTGAAAATTCTCACTACATTTTTTTTACTGGTCAAAAGATATAACTTGCCACTTTGTAAAATACAAAGGAGGGGGGGGGGTAGCTTTTTTGACCAGTGTAGTTTTTTCATAATTATGTAATGCATTCTTGTATGACCATCTGATAACTGATTGTTATTTCTTTCATAGAAACCATTACTTCTTTTTTTCTCACAGCTGTCATTTAAGCATGTAGCCATAAACTTTGTATAAATGTTTAATGTAGAACTGAAACATGTACGGCATTGCACTGTCTTGTTTTCAAGATGAATAATTTGCGAACTTATTACAACAGCCAAGACGATGCACAGATGTCAAACCCTGAGAGTAATTTGTGAAACAGTGAAATTGCGTGTATTGAAATTTTCCACAGAATTGGTAAAATCAATTGAAAAAAGTTTTTGGCAACACTTCTAACATTTAATGAAATACCAAGATGCAGATGTAGGCACTAGATAAATATAACTTATAATGGTGAGAATGAAGTGTTAAACAAGGAAACAGAAGACACTGGCTTTAGATCAGAGAAAATTAAATTTTAGACAAAATAAATTTTTCTGAAAAGGGGAACTGAAGGGAAGTTTGTTTTATAATTTATCAATTAGTCTGCAATCCCAAGATATCGCTACATGCATGATTGAAAGTACAGAACATTTTGGTTAGCAATACGAAAAAAATAAAATTTTAGAAAAAAAAGATTTCAGAAAAGGGGGCTGATGGGCTTTTTTGCATAATTCATTATTAATCACATTGCCATGATATCACTATGATTAAACATTTTGGTCACAGAAATGGGTCCTAAAAGTGAATCATGCCCCCTCTGACCCCTAAAAGTTTAGTGACAGTAGGATGAAAGACATATGTCAGACACATCATTCAGTACCACACAGAAAAATGATATAAAGATATTAGTTGTAGCGTCATTGCAAGGACTTTGTATGCAACTTTTATTTCAAGTAAATTTTTGAATGATAAATCAGGTGATACACACATTTACCATAGAATATATCATATACTATGTAACAGTACAATGACCCTGATATCTAATCTTATCAAACATAACCTACAAACCTTATTAAGGTAACACATTCATAACCGTCTACGACAAGTGTGAACTCATTATTGCAACCTGTTCAGGCCAGTCTAAAAAAGGTTTGTTTGGCAGAACCCTACCTACCCCTGAAATGGCCCCTACTCAAAAATAAATTTAGGCTGCCGAGTGGGGGCTGCATATTAAAACCATTTTTTTTAAATTTAATAGGTGAATGACCACAAAAAGTAATAAATACAAACTAATTAACTACAAGATACCCACCTTAATTTGGCAGGGTAGGGTTATGCACAACAAACACATTTTTAAGGACTGCCTCAATAACGAGTATAATGGTCAGTTAGTAAAGAGACCACATACATTAAGTCAAGACCACTACCAGTGCATTGTACTAGTGAAAGTCTTTCTCCGTATCCAACAAGATTATAAAGTTCATTACATTTACCTATAGTACACTGACCTAACTTGCCCATAATTTGTTTTCATCATTTACATGATTTTTCATCAATCTACAGTCACATACAACACCCAGTTGATCTAATAGTAATATAACCAGTTTTCCTGGAATTAATAATCAACCAGTACTAACTTGCTCTTCCGCAAGCAACTGACAACTGCTCCTCATGTGGATAAAATGCCTGTAACCAATGTCATGGAAGAACAGAACCTGCCCAATCCTGGAATCCAACTCAGGTGAGAGTCATAGCTCTCTACCAACTGAGCTAGCCGGTCTAATGATCTAATTGTATCATATTCATTATAACCTAATAAACATGAAAATCCAATGACAACAATGTTTATAAATTAAAGGCAAATATTGCAGACATGAAAGACTCCAAGTTAATATTCAGCAAAAGCTACTGAAGAACACCTGAGTACATGTAAATGCTATCAACAATAAAATCATTCAGGGCAAGGCTTGCATGCCATCAGACTGACTCCCATTTATTATACTGATGGATCTACGACTGTGGGGTCATTTTGTTGTTTCACTTCTTGTCATTGTACGTTCCTGTAGTGTTCCTACATTATACCCCAAGTATGAATGTCATTTTGTTCCCTTAGGGTAAGGCCCTGTTTAGTGAACATGTCATTCCCTCAGCTATTCTTCCACATTCTGTCAAAGAGCGCAATTTTAGAAAAAATGTTATACAATTGGACTTTCAATTTTTGTTAGGTTATAATGAATATGATACAGAATAATAGTATTACAATGTACTGTAATTATAACACAAAGTTTAATATGTTATCATCAATAATGAATTCATACACTGTAAGTGCATAACATAAGATAAAAAGTTCATGAAATACACTCAGATAAATAAATCATGAGTACAAATGTGTCAAAGTAGGCTTGATCAATCATTATCTGAACATGTGTGCCATATCAGTAAAGCTTTATCTGACACGGCCATAAACTGGACTTGACATTGTCCTCAATACTGCACCAAGAAACTGTGAAATCCTCAAAGGTGGAAAATAACTAATGAATAAAGCATGATCAAAGTATTTCCAAGTCTTCGCATGATTTACTTCTCTTTCAAAATCCACACAAGAAATATCTTGACAAAACAATTGTCGGCGCAATTTGAAGGTTGGAATTTGTTGTGTATCAGTAAAAAATGCCGAGATGTTACGATAGCTGGTCACTCCACATCCAAAATGGAGAGAAAGTCCTATTTGTCCTACCCAGCAAAATTAATGTGGGTAGGTAATTAACGTTTCATTTATTATTTTCTTTAAGGCATGGTAGTGTTAACTATTAACAGGCAGCTAAAAATATTCCCACTCAGACTCCTCAAAATATATTTGAGAAGGGGCCATTTTGTGTGTAAGGAAATAATAGGAATACTCTATTGTTGGAGAAAATACACCGTTGAACAATCATTGTAATTTCAAAGAATATTTCTGCAAGCTAGTTGAGAACCGATACAACAGACATCACTACATATGTCCGACTGCCGCAAAAGTCAAGGAAAAATTCTAGGA
The DNA here is from genome assembly GCA_032209605.1 of Mactromeris polynyma. NCBI lineage: Eukaryota > Metazoa > Mollusca > Bivalvia > Venerida > Mactridae > Mactromeris > Mactromeris polynyma. The sequence continues at coordinate 11,347,364 of JASFXZ010000012.1, forward strand.
AAAATGTAACCATGGATACTTCATTATATAAATTCAAAATTCAGAATTTCTAATCACCACAAATCTTACTATGTTCTGTGTAACTGACCGAGTAAGTAAAGTACTTTTAACTTTGTTTATCAAGGACAGTCTTGTAATAATTAAGATAAGAAATACGTTTAGTGAGTACATTTAATTGAGCAAGAGTTGAAAAAGTCAGGACAAAACAATATATAGCAGACCGAATTACAGTTCGTAAGACAATAAATTTGAGTTTGGTCCCAATTTCAAAACCTATGCATCCCATTGGTTGTTTCTGATTGCAGTCTTAAAATAGACCAATGACAAGGCTGCATTCTGAGCCTGGTCTCCAATATCAGTGTTTAACAATTGACCCTGAACTGATATACTGTACTTACCTTTATAGTTTGAGTATTTTTGCTTTCCTTCTGTTTTTCTTTTAAAATCCCGTTAGTTTCGACAGTTTTTGTTAGTGACTGCTGAGAATTTTTCTTCTTTCTATCATTTTTGCTGCCTCTCTGTCGAGATTTTTTAGCTATACCATTACTGTATGAACTTGTTGAAACATCTTTTATTTGTCTGCATCTAAGTTCTTCATCTTCAGCCTGAGCCTCCAAACATTCATCTTCTAACTGGATGTAATCAAGATAGAATTTTACAAAATAGAGACATGCATGATGTAATGGAGATTGCATGATGGTGTCATAACTCACTGAATATGTAATGAGTTTAAAAAAGTAATTGATAACACCTCCTAGCAGATCTCAGTGACCAACAAGGGTTTTTTAAAGGTTGCAATTTTTAGCAAAATAAAGTTTTATTAGGGTTATTTGTGTAAAAATAAAGGGCACATAAAGGCTAATGGTGACCATCCAATTTGATGGATCCAAGCAGCCGAGACAGGGCAGCTGTGCACCTGCAACCGTGAGAACAATGGTATCCTGCCTGGTAAATGGGAGACTGCCGTCACATATACTCAAGATGATATATGCAAGTAGTATCATAAGGCTGCAGTATTCATTTGAGTACAATATACATGTATAAATATTCATTACTCCCAAAAGACGCGACAACCTGAGCCAAACAATCTACAGGTTTGGAGAGTGAATTACAGGTTTCTATATATTTTTCAGAAAAAAAAGGTTTTTAAAAGGATTTTCTAATGATTAAAGTTTATTACAGGTTTTAAAGGTTTCACCAGGAGGCCTGCAAATATTATTAATTTGAAGGTACATATTTCATCCCGCAAAAATTGTAACGGTAAAGGCAATCATGTGATGCTGCCAGATTGTCAATGTATGACATACATTTGACATACAATTAAAAGATGCTAGACCGCAAGTGAGTTATCAAAATATTTTGCCCATGTACTTACATGTTTGCTTTATTTATGATACAAAGAAACATCGTTAACATCTATAAACAATGAAACAAATACCGGACACAAGCATATGCTCAGTAGATCTGATTGATACTTAACATGCAATGTTTAGACAATTTGACAAGAAAAAATGCATTGTAAATGTATTACATTTGATATTTAATTTAGAGACATCAGACCAATATCTATCAATTTATATTTATGACGCCTGCCAGCTGCGTTCAGTTGCAGCTAACAGTCACGAATGTTTTATATTGTATCCCTTGCCCACCGAATCACATTGACTGCACACAGGGAACCAAATTGCAAAATGTTACGAAACGTGAGCCGCACTATTGGTAACTTTGCCCACACCTACAAAACTGTTCAGTGATAAGATATAACTAGATGGTTGTTTTTTAATAAAAACATATGTCTCCCAGATGGCAGTTTGTCAGTATCATAATACTGATACAGGATGTTAGAATGAAAAATGCTGCACCTCAATTTTTTTTCAGGTTCCGGTCTTTTAGCCAATCAGTACTAATCAATTTTTTTTATTTTAAAAAAAACCTACCTATCCTCTGTTCAAATTCCGAGTCGCATTACCGCAAACAAACAATTTTTTAAGGATGGCCTAATTAAAGGATAAGGAATAAATGGCTAAGCTTCAAACCAACGAACAGACAGACTCTAAGATAATGAACAGGTAACCAAAGGCATCATTCATAGAAACAATATCAACACGTTATCCACACGAACAAGTCCATCCAATATCCGTACAGATTTTTAAATACCAACACAATGAAATAACATGTTTACTGAAAGGTTATTATTGGTCCAATTTATTTTCCATCTGTCATCATTAACTCTGCGTGCAATGTGTAATCCTGTGTTTTATGGCAATAATGGCTGTATTCCTTCATTTAGATGGGCTCAAAAATGTGGAAGCATTGATGGTTGTTAATATTGGTTTGTGTTACATCACTGGGATATAAATACCAGTCAAGATCCTTAAAATTTTAGTATTCTATTCCTGTATACAAATACTGATTATACGGGGCTGGTGTGCCTTACGACAATACTGGCATACTAGGAGAGATATTGGCCCGAGCGCTCAGAACAATGTGGTCACATCAGAAGTATGCCAGATATCGATATTCAGCACACCCGGAAGTATGCCAAATATCTTATATTTGGCACACCAGGTCTTTGATCATAGATATTGGCATCATATTGTCCATATACGTTAATGTACAGTGCAAATTTGTAACTATATTTTACAACATATGCAATATATCATCGATACATTTGACTTTATCGATACACACTGACTCGACCATCAGTGACATCCGTATGTCTTCCAAGAGTTGAAATAAGATTGATCAATAATAATGTCAGTCCAAAATAGTGGAATCCAAAATCAAATATATAGAAGGACAACATTGTGCATGCCTGAATCCATGTCAAGGTATACATACAGTTATATTACAATTATAATATTGTTAAATCAAGTATGCCTTTCCAGTAATAATATCTATGAATATTACAAAAATTTATCCAAAATTTATTTTCTGGCCATTATTTTCAAGACATTTTTTCATAGTACAGGCATTGACAAAAATATTAAGAAAAGATTTTCACCGCTTACACTAATAATGACTTATAACTAGGGCCGTCATTGATTCAAATTTTTGCATATCGATGATAATGATTTATTGAAAGATATATATTGATCATATATTAATATATCGATTACATTTGTAAATTCTTTCAATAGATTATTAACTTCTAGTTTTCTGTATGTGTGTATGTCCTAAATATTCAAATGTTCAATGTGTATTTTTACGATACCATTTAAAAGTAAATAATCAATTTTTAACTCCTAAGTATTATAAAGCAATGTAAATTCTATTGTGGCACATATTTAGACAGTACCCATTCTCCCGTATTTTCCCGCCATAATGACAATATTTGTAAGTGTGTATCAAATATCAATTGACAGAAAAAAACGTAATTGTACAAATGACACTCCTATTAAAAAACTTACATGTTCAAATTCATCTTCTTTTGCAAACATTTTTTCTATAACGAGGAAGGACAGCATGCCTAAAATCACCCACAATCCAATCCGTGTATGGGCAGCATGAAAATCAGCATCTATTAAGAGAATAAAAGGATTAATAAGCCATTAAAAATCCATTAATTTGATATCTCTAATCATTAACATATCTCATTAATTCAAGAAACAATGAATTTAACTAATAGAAAATATTATATTACTACATCAAAATCTTAACTAGCACCTTATATTTATTTTAATGCCCTTTAATTAAATGATATCAGAAAAGCGAACAATATGCTTGAAAAGTAATTGCATTACTGCTTTCATGGCAATGGTATGGTATATATTACATATATGACAATAGTTAAAATAATGACTATTCACAGATAGCCCGAAGTCAAGCTCATTTTAGATATCACAGGTGCAAATACATACCTACAGGTAACCATTTGACATTTTCGTACAAGTCAAATTAATACAGCAAAATATTACAAAAGATTGAAAAAAAAGTAAGAATATAAGAAACATTAAAATTAAATAGCACTTTTCTAAAACAGCTGAAAACCATACCAGGGTCAATAACACTTTGATTCCATTTAAGATTACCTGCTTTGATATGTGCCCATGCTTCTGGTAATAAATGCAGAAATACGTCCCCTAACAAACCTCCAACAGCAAAACTTAACAACAACTTCAAACGTGACGCTGCAGCTGAAACGAGAAATTTAGAATTTTGAGAGAGTGTTCAAGAGACCTAAGTAGCCACGCAATTTTATGAATCAAACAATCATTTCGTACCAAGAACTTTCAAGTTCATTCAAAAAATAAAGCAATTCACATTCCAAATCAAAATAATCCACTTACACAGAACATGTGAAAAGACTTTTGAAAATGACTTCTCAAATGATCTCAAAGGCAACCAATTTCCTAAAGCTCATATATCACGTGCGAACTCCTTCATTTGTTTGAATTTATGGAGATTTCTGCAGGTGCAAGTTACCAACTGTTTCTATGCTTAAAGAAGCATTTGTTGACTGACATGTGTGGATATTTCAAGCTTATGTAGTGTAATGCTAAATCTTACTTTAAGCCATCAGTATATAAATGAGCGCTGCTATGGGATTTACAACCTGACTTCTGTAAGTGACATCATTTCAAGAAAACGCAACACTGATTTAACTTTTTGCAAGCAGGAAACAATATTAACTCCATTTGGTCACTTCATTTTCATATTGCCATATGGGACAAATATTGCTTACTGTGAGTACATGGTGACGTCACAATTGTGACGTTTTCTGGAAGTGGCGTCATTTAAAGAAGAGGTTGGAAATCGTACTGAGCAGCGCTCATATACTGATTATATATAGTTCTAGGTATTGATAAATTTCTCTTTACATTAAGTTGTAGTGCAGTTCTATGTAAATCCCTATAATCCTCTTCTTTGTTTTATATACGTTCCATCTCATTTTTAGTCTCATAGTTCCCTTCATTGCCCCCTTTTTCAGCTTCTTTTTGTCTCCTCCAAATTGTTTAATTCATTTCATACCCCAACTATACCTGTCAATTGGGAAGGGGGGTGTCACTTCTATGTTATTAAATCACTGGCTCTTAATTTAAACCATAAATTATTGATAAGTCATAGCAGTATTTCCAGAACCCCTTAACTTGTTTTTCATCTTTTTGAGAAAAACAACTTTAAAGTTTTACCCTCTTGAGATAATTGTTACATACGGGGTTATGGAATTGTATTTTATTTAAGTTGTGTGCATTCCACAACATTATAGGTAGTACAGATAGAAAGAGCTTGGAAAGACGGTTTCGATGATACCATTAAATATGCAAAACTGCCAAAAAGTGAGTTACAGGGTTCTGGTAATAAGGTGACAAAGTGACTGTAACAGTAATTAACCAGTATATTATGTACATGGTATTGTTTCGCTTATATATTTATATATGTTATCTTGTACATGTAAAACTATCTTAGATTAACAAGGTTTTGTATTCAACAGAAATTTTCAGGTTTTCTTCAATGATTCTCTAGTTTAGATAAGCAACTTCATCTCTGTTTTATGTGTTTATATATTTATGTTGCTTACGAACTTTTATTGTACTAGTACTTTGTTACTGTCATGCTTGGAAATAAATATGTTGAGCGTTGGAGAGATTTACAGTAAAAACTACATCTACATCATTCCAACTTAACTTACATAACTGTCAGAGAGGCAATGATTTATATCTTACATCATATAAATGTCTTATGTCCATGTACACACTTAGTAATTAACATTTTATTCAAGAATGTGTAGCACCGAAACTTTATGAGTATCGTTCTATGTACGCACAGTTCTGTACCAACATCACAACAGGAATATACTGATATCATTTATGAATTTCAACTGACAAGAAAATTATACAATTCGGCAAGATTGAAAATAAAGCTCTGAATTTGTCACCCCAGATAAAACAGACAACAAACTCAACCAAAATTATTTAAATAGTTTGGTCTTTCAAGCAGAACAACAAAAACATCATAATTACATAGAAATTATCAGAAACTTTAACTCCAAATCATAAGGATTCAATATTATAAACTTAAGGTTTCTATACCTTCAGGTAGAGTATTTTATAAATACTCAGTATCCGGGTAGTTTATCAGGTTATCTAGCAAACAACTGACTTATACTTCAATATAAATATAACAAAACTGTCCAATTAAGTGACCAAAAAAACCGGAACAAGATATTAAGCAATTTGGCTTAGTACCAAGAAGAAAGGATCTAAGTAATAGACACTGTAAACAATGCAAAACATTTCTTGCCATCAGTGAGTGGGCGGAATCTTGTCTTGTTTTGCCAAGAAAATATATTGTATATATATTTATACAATAAGTAAAAAACTACAGGCCAGTAGACAGGTACTAAAGTGGCTGTTTACACAATCAGCAAGAACTGTTTACAATACCTGCAAGAACAATTGATACACTGAGTATGTGTGTGTAAGTTTTTATGTCCGACCAACAACTTGTCAGTCAAACCCAGACAGCATATAAGTGTAGCAGATAATAATTATAACTTAAGAGTTGCAAAGTTGGCATTTTTGAGAATCGCAATTATTTTCTCTCAAGAAATGTCTGAAATCGCCTATTCAAAGCTTTTTGACTCATGAAAATGTTCACTTATAAGACATATAGTGCGGACGCACCGCGATATCATACCTTTAACACCACACCAAGACACGTTCTGTCCAGACCGACCTATCCTTGCACTTCACCCTTTTATATAGTCTGAATATATGCATGAATACATTATACAGTAAAACATCACTTTAAGACCACCTCAATAATGAGACCACTTCAATATTACGAACGCAATTTTCAAGTCCATTTTCCCTGTTTGATCTTTATTCAACCTCATTATTAAGACCACCTCAATATTAAGACCAGTTTTCTAGGGTCCCAAGGGGGTCTTAATATTGAAGTTTCACTGTACATCGATTACGCTATAATTTTCCACTTCAGAATCAGGCATCATTGGTATTTTTTCGTTGCAATTATGGAAATCATTGCATTTATGGATTTCTTTTATTATATATATACATGTATTATTAAATGACCAAATGTGTACATCAGTTAATTAGATTAGAGACCAAGATGAATTTAGATCTAATCAGTTTACGGTGAAATTATGCTAAAATAGGTCAGGAGGATGATAGGTTAATTTGTCTGAGTATTACAGGCAATATGCTTAGCTACACTACCACTTTCAATAATTAAGGTATGCCACAGTCAGACTGGCCTGAGTGATCAAACCAGCAACATTACAGGTTACACAACATGAAAAACTTGAACAGGGCTTTCCCAAGGATTTTTCAGCTAGGGGTCCTTGGACCCTCGTGTTTGATAAACTGGGGGTCCTTAGTAAATATGTAGAGTCCCAGATATGCAGTTAATACTTGACAAAGGTTTATTTTAGGGGTCCAAGGGATGCACAGTAAGTTGAAAATGGGAGTCCCAAGAAAGAAAAGGGAGTCAGGGACTCAAGATTTCTGCATCAGGGAAATCCCTGCTTTAACATGTTTCTAACGAAGCACAGAAAAGAAAAAAAAATTGTCAAAATGGGGGTCAGAGTTCTGGGACTTCAAATCCTTGGCATACAACCCCAAACCACAGCGCAAAGCTTCAGCTAACCTTCTTTCATAGTTGTTGATATATACATCAAATGAAAAACTTTAATCAAATTTTTTTTTAAGTACAAAAGGGGGGATAATTCTGTCAAAATGGTGACCAGAGTTGTGGGACATGGTTCAACAGCTTCTTATGACCCTGAGCACTACCAATAGCTACAAAGATATATAAATTTCACTTAACAAAAAACGTTAACCTATTGGAGTCAAAGACACCGATGCAGAAGCCAGGACTAGAACAATAGCTTGTACAAAAAGTATCAAAGTTTTAATTCTAACTTTTAGACAATTAATTAATACACCTATTTTTCCTGCCACAATACTGGCTCTCCACATGCGTTTACTGCAAAATCTAAACACATATATCATGTTGTTAAATGCTTTCTTTTAAAGCCACAGCCTAATTTTAACCAGATTCAACAGTGCTATGTAATATATTACCTGCTGTTTTTTCATTACCTTCATGCAAGATGATTATTTGCCTACATGCTGTATCTATTTACAAACTGACAGATATAAATTTGCTGTACTTTCATATAATTCATCATCAAAACCATTGGCATTTCAAACAGAATGTTCAGTGAAAATCCAGGGAAATTAGTTCCCATTAAATGCTATATATATTGGCCATGCTTTGTAAACTTAAGTCTCAAAGCTACAAATTGCTAACAAGGACTTATCTATTATAAGAGGCTCACAGGGAAGACTTAGCTTGCCCAACTGTGTTGCCTCTTTAAATAAAGTTATTATTATTATTAAAAAATATTATTGGTTGAAAAAATAATACGGACCCCGCACACGTTAAGCAGCATTACGTATGTTATGCAATTAATGTACGTTATGTACAAAAAACTTCCTTATTTTGGTGAGGAATGACATTTTTGCAGACGTTAATATTTTGCATTTCACTTAATTGGACAAAGTTTGCAATAAATAAGATAATTAATTAACTGCTGACTTTCTTATAAGAAAATCACTGTCACTGAAAAACTCTAGGTATAAACCGATGTATGTGACAATTTCTGATATGAAAATTCATACGAAAAACATCATTTGATATAATAAAACATAATGTCATTCCAAGTTCATTATCAAAAAATAAATTAGAACATTCTCTCCAATCTTAATAACTGACAATTCAACAGGGCATGGCATAAGTCACAACATAGCAACTAAAATAATGCGAAAACAAATCCACAGGCACATTGTGAAGCCAAATGTATTTTATCACACTGCCACAGTTGCCATCTGCACTATACTATACAAACATCATTATTGGTTTATTATGACTTCAAGATTTCCCAAATGCAATATAATTGAACTAATCAACAGAAACAAGCATACAAAAAGCCGCCATGAATTCTTAAAATCCAACATTCCTCGATCAGACAACTGCAGATAAAGCAATAAAATGTGAAATACAGTTGAACATCGATCATTCTAAAGGTTGAAATGCAATGGAAACAAGGATGACTAGAGGTGCCATGCATGATATATGGGTATATTGCAATATATAACCAAACTGTATTGTACAGTGCTACAATTTGATGATGTAGGAAATTACAAAAAGATATGTCACAAGTGAAGTAACATCAGTGTCCTGAAGTGCTGCACCCTAGCATGTGACCTTGACATTGGTGATACTTAAATTGACTTCCACAATCAGTATGTAACACATCTAATTTTCATCATGCTTAGCATTTGTGCATTAAAGTTTCATTGGAATCCATTTAATCATTTAAATATAACAGCTGAAGAAAAACATGTCTCAAATGGACAAATAACTGCATGCACAGACCAACACTAAACCTTCTTAGCTTATGAACCTTTGTCATAGATAAGTTAAAACCCCTTTCTTTTTAAATCTGAAACTCTTCTCATGAACCACTATAAACACTTAATAAATAATGTTACTTCAAATGGAGTTCTGGAAAATTAACTAGAATAAAAATTAAAAGAAAAACATATATAAACAAGAAATATCTTGAAAAAAAGATGGCCAGCGCAATTTGAAGGTCAAGATTTGTTGTGCGAGATGTTACGATTCTGGTCACTCAAGATCCAAAATGGATTTCGGTAAACTCACCGAAATTGAGTGGATTTCGGTAAGGTAACCTACCCCTTATCAAAAAGTTATCCAATCCCTGTCAAGGCTACAAACGTTGTTCGGTTGAAGAGAAATTGCCTTGGTGGTTAATGTAAGACTTGATTGGTTTACACAACACTTACACTAATACATATGCAATTAGCAAAACCATTTAGTATGGCTGCGCCGAATAAATCTGTAAACAAGCCTTGAAATAACAACAAGAATGTAGCATCTGACAAGTAAATACATATGCATTAAGACACAAAGCACTAACGATTTTCTAGCAATTCAGCATCTGGGCAATAACAAGCACAATTTATTTCCATCTGAATACTACAATATAATCCTAACACATAATTTCCATGGAAATTAATTGAGAAACTGACAATTATAAGTATTATAACCTGTTTAATTGTCCCAGCACATTGGTCATGAATGACTGGGAAGATATTTCACGCGTCAATACAAGACTAGGCTAACTGTCTTAATTCCGGATATATAATATACAGCAGTATGACACCCAATCAAGCATTATAGTTAATGTACATAATCAACAGACTGACAGACCGATGAAAAAACTAACAATGTAAATGTTTAATTATCCCGAGGGATTCAAACCACTGGCAGCACTATGAAACAAATGACAGTTCCTTATTGATGAAACAATATTAGAGGATATATTGATTAGGTCCTGAGTGAAGATCAACTGTTCTCATTCAATATTTCATGGCTTCATGCAATGGAAGGCTTATATCAATTAACTGCATACCTGGGATTAAAATTTCAATTGTACTTTCATACTTAGGAGTTACAAGAGAGATTTACTGAGCCCACAGAATTTACCGCTATTGTTGAGAATTTATTGAGTAACTTATATTCAACAAAATAGGGAATTGTGGGAGTTTTAGGCTAATAGCACTTTGGATCTATTTCATGTAAATTAAACTAATTATCAGGTGTGTGTTAGGAAGCATGTCTTCGAAACATTTCTAGGATTTTTACATGTAAACTTGGTTGATGAAAATACAGCATAATTGAGAAAAATAACTGGATAAAATGGATAGAAAACGCAGGGTAAGTCACCTGATTTTATTTTATTGCACATTGTATATTCTAACTTATACTCAAAAATATTTTAAATACAGTGATACAGCATAATAAATAACATTGTAATGAGTTTGAACACTAAATATATGAGTATTTACAATATCTAAATTTTATTGTTGCAAAGTATAATTACTTAAGCACATATTGAGATAATATATTGACAGCTTTTCATGGATCACTGACATTAGTATCTTCTAAAGTGAAACTGTTGTGACATGGTTGATTGCACGTTAAATCTATACAAGCCTGATCGATCCTTCTTCAATTATAAAATTTATCTGTCCGTCTATAATGTGTCCCCGGGGGAATTAATATGTATACCGGATATATTTCGTGTAAATAAGTTCACGAAACACCTTGAGGGCCGAAATATTAGAAAATCACTTAAATGAGTATTTTTAACACTCAGACTTAAGTAAATAATATAAAATGCACATGAGTGAACATAGAAATTACGCTGGCAAATAATTTAGCAACATGAACTTGCAAAATTCGCAAACATTCCCTCATCACTATAGCTTTGAACTAACTCTGAGAATGTACGTTACAAGCAGGTTGCAGTAGTCATTTTTAACAACAGGATCATATAGGTTATATGACATTTAAGACACTTAATTGTTTAATTAAATTGCCAAGGGGTTGACCAACACTACTCAATTTGCTTTACATTTCAATACTAACCTGAGAATGTGCAAAATAAGCAATCAAAAAGACAATGTGAACATTAAGGAAATAATTATTGTGAAATATTACAGCAAAAATAGTCCAATTTCTAATTATTTAAAAAGTTTGTCAAATGTTTCAGATCACATGATATATCAGGTGAAATTCCTTCATACTGGTAAAACAAGCTGACATATCAACATAATGATCCCAGAAGTAGATGATGTTTTTGTCTGGTAAAAACTGACTGATCTTTGGCAAACTGAGACTATATATTAGTCAATTTACAAAATGTTCATGAGAGAAGTGCACAATTTGCTCACTGAATGCATAAGTCCAATTCAGAGCTTGCCAAATGTGTCTGCATGCTTCAGACACGATGGAAAAGAATTCATTTGGTTTTGTATAAAATAGTTTTACGGTGAACAAAGCAGGAAATATTTTTTTGATTATATGCTCACTCTCATGTATCTTCATATATACTAAGAAGCAGTTAACTATTTTATTTTACTTTCACCTCTCAACATGTTTAATCAGACATTCCCGACTTTAGTCAACACAAAACTTGCCATATTTCTAATCAAAGGGCTATAACCCCTTAGTGACTTGAGTGATATGGCTGGTTATCGAACTTGTCCGAGATACTATATGCCCATACACATTCTGACCAAATTTGGTGATGATTATGGACAAATGCTTTTAAAGTTATTGATTGGACAACTTACTGGAAGCCACCCTGGACAATTGTCTGGGTGAGGCACATCATGCATTTACAAAATACCCAGACAAACCAAAGCATGATTAAAAACTATTAGTCAAAGAACAGACACTTTATTACCTTCTAGCTAATTAACAACCAGTCTGGAATGATTCAGGCTTTGATGTAAAATAGCAATAACAAATTATGAAAATAATTATAAGGCCAGAGTGTTTTCTCTTATGGCACTCACAGATGTTACATAGAGAAACATGTCATACAAATGACTATGCCGCCTTTGCTTTTCTTCAAGGATGATCTGACATTTCCAAATCCCTTACATTGCTTCATATTACAAAACCAAACAATTTATAAGATTGTAAAAAAGGATCAGAAGCTCCACTGAGATTCTATTCAAGTCCTCCTGCTTTTGATGTTTGACTTTTACTGTGTCGCAATGGTACAGCGTTTGCCACAAGTGCTGTGTAATTCCCAGGTAATTGAGCCCAAGCCATAACATTCAAAAGTCCTTTAAATAAAATAAGTAGCTCTTTAATCGATACGATCAGCATTATAAGGACAGTACTTAGGACTGGTTGGCCTAGAATATCAGGTTCATAGGACTGGGTTTTGTCTTACATCATGTGTCTATGATGCAGTGTCACAGAGCGGCAGTACTAATATTCCGCTTCAAGTAGTACAGTAAAACGTCACTTTAAGACCACCTCAATGATAAGACCACCTTGAAATTAAGAACACAATTTCAAGTCCATTTTCACTGTTTAGCTCTTCATTCAACCTCAAGATTAGGACCACCTCACTAAGAAGACCAGTTTTCAAGGATCCGAAGGGTGTTCTTATTATTGTCAATTGTCAATATGACAAAAAAACAACGAACATTAAACTTTAATATGTGAAATAATGTTGGACTAGGTAACATAATATGAAATAGCCACAGCCTAATATACGTACAACAGACCGAGACAACACTTGTGTATGTACACCATGGTATGACAAAATCTCAGGTAGAATCATACAAACCACAATAAACTGTCGGTATACTTGTACATAGCATATTTCTGCACTTGTGTTCTTCGTTGTCATAAGTTATGCACAGTGTGTCTGCCAAGGAGTACGGTATATAATAATGAGAAGTGAATCCTTGATGTAAACTTACAGACAGTTTCACTAAAGTTATAGCTATTGTGTGAGAGACTTAACTGTTATAAAAGCTTTGAGGATTATTCATTAAATAAACAAAATGCCAACACGAACTGAAGAAAATGCAACAAAATCTGTAAGTGATACTGTGTGCCCTGCTTTTCCTCCCCACATGCCTTCACTACCGCTTGTTCTTGTCATTATTCACACTGCTCTTACCGTAACCTAGCGGTCAACGTACCTAGCGGTCAATGTACCTAGCGGTCAACGTACCTAGCTGTCAACGTACCTAGCGGTCAACGTACCTAGCGGTCAACGTACCTAGTGGTCAACATACCTAGCGGTCAATGTACCTAGCGGTCAACGTACCTAGTGGTCAATGTACCTAGCGGTCAACGTACCTAGCGGTCAACGTACCTAGCGGTCAACGTACCTAGCGGTCAATGTATCGGTATTTGAGTCTGAAATTAGGTTGCTTAATTATGTTGTCATGTAATAATTGTTTGTTGGTTGCAGTCATGATTATGAGCTAATTAGTAATATGTTTTACTAATTAACTGTGGTATGTTTTAATAATCAGACGTAATATAGATATAATTGTTTGCATGTATCAATAACAAAATCATGAGAAAGCTGTACATGCTAATGAAGATACATAAATTATTCTATAACAGCAGCTACTGGTACGATGGTAAACTCTATGATCATTTCTGACTCATTATTGGTGGTTAGTTTCAACTAGATTAGTCGAATGTTGTGTTAATGAGAGAAATGTTCTGGCAATATCATGGTTAATGGCTAGGTCTGCATGTGTCATGTTGGCATGCCATCAGACTGGTTATACTTTCAGTATTTAATAACTGATAGTTCTAAGGCTGAGACTCATTAAGCCCCAGTGCTCAAGTTTTATTATCTGTGTCAGAGGCTGCATGTGTCATTGGTCATTCCCCTCCCTTTAGTTTGTTTTGTGTCCCCTCACAATTGTTTTGTCACTCTAAATTTCCCCAACAATTTCAATTGTATTTTATATCTGATCCTATTCCAATCCTATTAAGTTTTTCTTTGAACCCTCTCCCAATTTTTTTAATTTTTACCCAGGTACAGTACTATATATGAATGTGACCTTACTTCCTGTGCAATTTTCATTTCATAGTATGTGTTATGTAGTAAGGTAAGTGCAATCACATTAGCCACAATCCACAGTGCCATCACAATACATATCTTTAATATCTTTTTGGACCTTTGACCTCTAAGCCTGATCCTGACCTATGAGCTACAGGTAAAGGTCTAGCAGAAGAAGCTCTGACTGGCCACAAGTCATAGTGAAATCTCACTTGCCACAAGCCATAATGCAATCTCACTGGCCACAAACCATAGTGCAATCTCACTGGCCACAAGCTATAGCACAATCTCACTTGCCACAAGCCATAGCACAATCTCACTGGCCACAAGCCATAGCACAATCTCACTGGCCACAAGCCATAATGCAATCTCACTAGCCACCAGCCATAGCACAATCTCACTGGCCACAAGCCATAGCACAATCTCACTGGCCACAAGCCATAATGCAATCTCACTAGCCACAAGCCATAGCACAATCTCACTGGCCACAAGCCATAATGCAATCTCACTAGCCACAAGCCATAACACAATCTCACTGGCAACAAGCCATAATGCAATCTCACTGGCAACAAGCCATAATGCAATCTCACTAGCCACAAGCCATAATGCAATCTCACTGGCCACAAGCCATAATGCATTCTCACTGGCCACAAGCCATAATGCAATCTCACTGGCCACAAGCTATAATGCAATCTCACTGGCCACAAGCCATAATGCAATCTCACTAGCCACAAGCCATAGCACAATCTCACTGGCCACAAGCCATAGCACAATCTCACTGGCCACAAGCCATAATGCAATCTCACTAGCCACAAGCCATAGCACAATCTCACTGGCCACAAGAAATTGTGCAATCTCACTGGCCACAAGCCATAATGCAATCTCACTGGCCACAAGAAATTGTGCAACCACACTGGCCACAAGCCATAACACAATCTCACTGGCCACAAGCCATAATGCAATCTCACTGGCCACAAGCCATAACACAATCTCACTGGCCACAAGCCATAATGCAATCTCACTGGCCACAAGCCATAATGCAATCTCACTGGCCACAAGCCATAACACAATCTCACTGGCCACAAGCCATAATGCAATCTCACCGGCCACAAGAAATTGTGCAATCTCACTGGCCACAAGCCATAGCACAATCAAAATGCAATCTTACTGACAACAAACATGAATGTCTTGACATGAAAATTACCATGTACCGATTCATAGATTTCAAACAACAATTTTAGAACAAATTAAAAATGTCCTAATATAATTATTCATTCATATTATTTCTTGCAACTGTTTATTCAAGATGGTTGTGATTCTCATCAACTTGTCAGAGGAAGTTTCATAGGAATACTTTAGATAGAATCTTACAAGATGAAAATCTTACACTGATAATCTCTAACTGGAGTTTTCAGGAAAGTGCATGTTTCTAAAAGAAGATTTGAAAGTAAAAAAATCTGAAATCATCAATAAGTGAATTTTTCTGGAAACGAATAGACTACGTTTCATTATCTGATTATATTTCCTATATTGTACATTATTTAATTCATCCATTTGCTCTTTTCTCCATAAAGAAGATTTTCAACATATTTCATTTCCTGTGGCCGAGTGGTTAAAGGCATCTGCCTTGGGAGTGGGAGGCTGAAGGTTGGAACCCTGGCAGGGGTCCATTCTGATATTGCCAGTTGCTATTAAATAATGATTACTGTGTGCCTATCTGTCTGGTGCCTGGCATTAAAGAATAGGAATCAGGAAGTAAATGTAGGAGTGTCATAAGTCAGGAATTGCTGGCCCTTTTAATAGGAATGACACTATAATAAATAAACAAATAACTTTTTATATATCATAATCAAGTGTCATCCTGCTTAGGTTTCTCTGCTCTCATGTTTTCTAACACTGATGTGATATTATGTCTTCACAATCCCTGCATTGGTGACAGTGTAAACTTACAACAGGCTTAGTGTTGCCACTATATGATATCACACAGTTACACACACATGATACCATACCCCATCGAAGTATCCAGACACGAACCAGACCATCCTATCCTTGAAGTGCTAACTTTATAATGCCTATTGCAGGTTACGACAGCTACTACTAGTACTAGTACCATTTTCAACAAATTTGCTCTGCCATGGCCTGAGAGCTCGATTCTGCAACCTTCTGCACCTGAGACAAATGCACTACCACTGTGCCAATAGAGGCCAGTTGACCTTGACCTCAAACAGTTGGAAGTTGCATTGTGTAAGTTATCTCTGTAAGGCAATGTTTGAGCCAAGCTATTTGAAAATCCTTCCAAGGGGTAAAAACATCATGGAGACTGACACCATTATATGACAGACAGACTGACAGACCAACACACCAAACACAATATGTTTCTGTGGCTGGGAGAAATTAAATTCCCTAAACATAAAGCAAAGACAATGTGAAACTCGTTCAAATCATTGGTACAGGAGACGGTGGTCTCAGCGTCAATTCTCTGAAATGACAGTTCGAGGGTTCAGTGCAAGAATATCACAACTTCTATATAAATACATAGGAGTTACGACAGTCTTGCGTTGAACCCTCGATTTGATGTACTTATATATCCAAGCCAAGGCTGAACTCTTAAAACTTTATAACCTTGAAACTAGAAAGAGAGTGATTTCCAGGCAATGAAACAACAGCATGGTAGCCAATCATAAATACATATCACAGTATAATCAAGCTATATAATGGCTTTCTATAGAATTTATTGTAGGAAACAAATCCTTTCATTGCATACCACATGTTGATGATTATAATGTGAAGGATGTAAGTGTTGTCATAATAAGCCCATCAATCAATCTATGAATTTATTTATACAGACATTATAGTCTCCACACCAACATGCTTGTCTGCAATGTTATTTATACTCCATGAGTCCAAACACTGGAAGTTCCATCTCGACAAACCGGTAGGGTAATAAACATATGCCGGTTCCCTGGATAGAGAGTACTGTACTAATTAAACAACAAGATCACACAGGCAGAATTCATACAAAAAAATCTCATTCAAGATAATAATCTGAGAAAAAAATTGGACAGCAATTCCACATAGTACTGAGTATAATTTACTTACTAGAAGGAACTATATAAATAACACATCAAAAAGCACAAAAATGTATCCCTCAAGGACAACATGCAGTCTGTCCCAGGTCATATGTCAAAATCATAATTATACACCAACATAATTGCTTCCACATGCATATTGATGAAGGCACCTTATCAAAGACAGAATCTGATCATTAAGGCCACGCTGTTGCAGTATATATCCTATTAAATCAGAAAGCAGTTGTGACATGATAGTCTGCTGGTGATTGAAGTGATTCTATGTTACATTTAACATGTACATGATACAGAGTGCAACTTTGCTGATCCAACAAAATCTTCTTTCTTGATATATGGAATCCTGTCAGAACCATCAAAGCAACACATTATGATATTGCATCAGGTTGTGATTAATATTACACAGGCATTTAAATGGGAAACTTAAAAATCAGTAGAACTTTTCATGGAGGGATCCTGAGGGGGCTGTATTAGGCTCTCTGATGGTTCCAGGGTAGGTACCCTATTTTTTTCTACCCTAGCGAACCCTAAATCCATGGAATTCTGTGAAACTGCGGATAATTCTCTTGCTTGTATTCCTATGAAGTTTAGTCACCCTAGGCCAGCTACATTTCCACATAATTATATGTGCAACACAATCTTTAGTGTTCCAATGACAATTTTTACAAATTAAAGGGTGATAACTCTGTTCTTACTGACTTCAGTCCAAAGTTAAAAAACATAATGGTAAGAATATCTTCTGTTTAATATAACCATGAAGTTCAGTTACTTTAAAGTAAGGCATATGCATGTACTATTGAAATACCTATGCTTGACACAAACTTTTGAGAAACGCAAGGACAGACTGACAGACAAGCATTTATCTAAAAAAATCCCTCATTTCAATGTTGGGACACAACAATAATGGAATATTGCCAAATCTTGTAATTTAAACTTAAAATATAAAAGCTTCTCTAAGACATTCTCAATTAAAGAGAAGCTGTCTTAATAATACTGGTAGAGCATTAATTGCTTGCGTTTTATTAAATCAACTAGAACAAAAAGTTAGGTCTTATTTGGTTGAGAAATACCTTGTAATCAATTGGTTTGTTAAATTGTGCGTTTGATAATATTTACTTGCGTAAGATGGTTCATTCCTTTTTGTCAATAAAAAAAAGTTCTGACAGCAAAAATGTGGATGATAAATAAATCTACCAGCTTACATTTTGTATATATTAATATCAAACAGACATCAGGAGAATATACAGCCTTGCAGAAATAGCAGATTATGTATCAGACAAACATCAGGATATCAACGTAGCCTTGAAGAAAGGCTGATGAACCAAGAAACCGAAGAAAACCCACACCATACATTATCAAACAAGCCAGGCCAGAGTTTTTATATTTTTCGTTTTACAGGAGCGCCGTACCTAAATTATTGCAAAACCCAAATAAAAGAAAATTAGTGCAACTTAGCGGAACATCAAACCAAGATTTTCAAAATAAAAAAACTGAGAAAATATCCATTTTTTTATTTTCCCGATGCTCACTTTTCTCATTTTTATTTTTATTCCCTCCTCCTGACGCTCATTTTTGAGAAAATTCCCGTAAAACAAAAAATTTAAAAACTCTGGCCTTATCAAAGAAGCAGTAATTATCTAATCATGTACAGACTATAGTACAACAAATATAGTACATATCACTGTCTGGTACATGTGTTTCTCATGTACATTGTACTCTACCTTTAAAATTGTCAGACTTCATAAGCGATGCTTATCTATACATACCTATGCCATGATAATGAACTGTCAGAAGAAAAAAGCAATCCTTCAGACCTTCATACATATGTGTCATTAAGCATGAAAAATACTGTTACTCACTGGACTATATTTTATGAATGCTAATGACAGACTAGTAGTGCTTACTGACAGTGTTTAAGTACTTACCGTTTAATTCTAACCAGACAAATCATATATTCAGGAAGGATTATGAAATATAACTACTAAGAGGTGAAAACACCGTAAAATATGCATAAATAATATCGTGCAAAATTTTATGTTAAATTCTAGCATGAATAGTGCAATAAAATCAAAATATCAATTACTATGAATATTGTTGGGAGTCTTGAAAACAATGTAGAACATAGCAGTTTAGCAGTGCCAATTTATATCATTTGGTGATAAGGAAGTAAGATTTTCTACATCAATTTTGATTCATAGTTCTGTTTACAGTTGTTTAAAATATATCAAAAAAGGAGATTATTAACGGAACAAAATTAAGTTTCATTGAAACATTTTTATAAAGGGATTTATATGGAAAAAAAGTGCAATTTTTCATGTGATAAAGGAACAAGCTCAGGAGTAACCAATCTGTGAACAGTTCAAAGGAGTTTCATTTTGTAAATAATTAAATTATAAGAAAGATGTCTTCCGGAGGCAAGGGGAAATTATCAAGTCAATCTTTCGCTTCAAGATGTTCTGATAGGATTTACATACAAAAACGAGTGTCGGTATGTACTTGCATTACCATTTCTCTCAATGCTTCAATGCATTGTCCCATTAAATTAGACATATCTTTAATTACATATATATATGTACAATATGTCAAGAAACCACTACTTAGATTTCAAGATTTTTTTATTGATTGAATTAAGTTAAATGTGTGAATAAGCATTAAAGTACTTGTAGCATAATCCCTTTTTAAAAACCCGAAGCACTGAGTGACTCATATCTTTTATCTCAGGGTTGTCAATAATAGCAGGTAACCCTGTAACTTAGGCATCATCACTCGGCTAATTTTCTGCTATGAATGATCATAATTAAGGACCCTGCCTACATATGGTGATTTTCCTGCTACTTCAAGAATTAGTGATACCCTTGATAATTAATGCTCACTTTGGTATAACTTCGAAACTTCTGATTTGTAAGTCTGTTGAATGGATAGGGCTACAATAGTAAACCAAAGTTCAATCATTTTCGGATATTTTGATTCAGTTCGGTTTTCGAAACTGTTTCGCGATAATTTCGTGCAGCACATCAATGTACGGTCTTCAGAATTTAGTATATGCCACAGTTTTTTTTACCAATCACTAATTTTTTATCAGAACAGTTTATTTTTATGAAGAGACTTTAAGTTCTACTTCTAGTCATTGCTCTACTTAGTTTTGCATTGCGTTCTGTTTCAACTTATAAATCTTCTAGTCAGAAATTGATTTCTAGTCCATTACCAGCAATTAAAATTTTCAGTCATTGAGAATTTCATGTATGTATTTATTCATATAACCGAACCGTGTAATCGAAACTGAAAGGATAGTAATCGAAATAGAACCAAACCTAGAGATACTTGTGTTATTGCAGCCCTATTTTATGTCCGGTGTCGATACAATTGTCAGCTAGCATGACATACTGCATTGAAATGAGGGAGGGATAACTGTTTAGAAGAATGAAAAGTCTGACTTCTACCAATAAAGTACTTCAGATACATAATTCAAAACCTGAAATGTGCAGTCTATATTTGAAATTAAACACATTAATTTGTTAATTATTTTTAGTAATTTACATCAACTGATATTAACTTTTATTAATTATTAGTTAAGTAAATAAATTATTCAACATCCTTGAGAATGTTAATTAAAATAAATGCATGATATAAATCTGCAATGTCTCAACGTCATACAAAGTACCTGTAGGCAAATCCAACTGTCAAACAGACATAAATTTAATTATTGACATGACAGATCTATAGTAATTTACTAATTGTTTATCTACGAATAGCCTAGAATCTCTCAACTAAAATTATCATAGTTTGCATAAGAATCAATTTATTATCATGTATACAATAAATCATGCAATGCTACTTGCTATTCATGTATTAGCATATAACTAACAAGTAAGCAACCGCAGGGGCCTCACTTTACTTTGGGGAAGGGGTTGCAGCCCTAGGAAGGGGAAATTTCAAGCAAACTGGCAGAAATACTTGACATCTTTCTGGTCAAGGTCAAATCGGCGTAGACATGCAATAATCCTCATACACTTGCACATATTGGTAAACAAGTCATGAAAATGTTTCTGATATTATGTCTGCTTGTCAGAAAATCATATTGTTTTAGTTAAAATACTATTTTTCCAGATTTTGGAGGATCCAGAGCCCTGAATCATTATGATTCAATAATTCAATCATTTTAAGGTCTAGGTAGACTGAACTAAAGTAGTTTTTACACATATGTGCATTTGAATGACAAAAGTTTAAAAAAAATTCTGAGTATTTGGCAACAATGAGTGACACATGTTTAACTTATTTTAAGTCTTGTAGAATTACACAGTTCTTCATGTTTCTCTACAGTTAAACATCTACCATTTTCACAAGAAAGTAATATGTCAGTTGATTTATTGTGATTTGTACAGATAAGCAAACCATTCTTCATTCATACATACTCATACCAGTTTCATCATGGTTTCAATTGCTGGCAGCCTGATATGGTTATAAATGATCACAAGCTATTATTTTTTCAATGTGTACATTAAAGCCGAGATCATAGTCTGTAATTTTATTATACGACCTCAGTTCATGTATCAATAATTCTGATAATTTCCAACTGTGTTATCAGAAGCGCCATTATTATTTATGTTAATAGTAATGTATACATCTGTTACTATTTATATACCAGCTTGACACCAATAGAGGAGAATAAACCAGGAAGTGGATAAGATCTTTACACTTCCTAATAGGAGAACATAACAAAGAACTAACTTATGGTACTAAGAAATAAGTCCCATATTAAATAGATCTTTTATTTGAACACTTTAAGAGAAAGAGAAAATGTTTGAGGTGTAAACAAGTTTGAGCTCTCAACAGATAAAAAATGCTCAGTAATTCAAAAGGAACACATAAATGATAATACTCCATACTAACACTTATTGATTTGAACTAAACAAAATTTAGCATGTCAAATAACTGAACCATAAGTTATAACTAAATTAATTAGACTTCAATACAAGAATAAATCATATATTGAACAGATAAATGTCTAAATACTTTAAAAGAATATTTGAAATATTTCTAACATTGGATTTGGAATAAAACCATAATTTTTACACGATCTTTTAATCTTCCTGTTTATAAATCCGACAGGGAAACAAATCAAATTTATTTCTGTAATAATTCAATGGACAGAAAAGTATGAGGCAATTTTATGGATAAATATTACAAAATAATATACAAATATATATTTTTTTATACATGGAAACAATCTCAAGCCATTAGAAATTATTTTCCTGATTATGGTCAAACTAGAGTCCAAGGTATTTGAGACATTTGTCATATAAAAGAGCCAACCAAACTAGTATCTTAATGCCTTTTTAACAGATTTAGTAAAGATTAAAACCAAACTACCAAAATAACTGTAGTTTAGACCAACTGGTACGATCAATGAAGGCTACTTGGCAATGGATTAGTGTTAAAATGACACGTACATTTGCCATACAAAGAAGTTTTCTAAACCACCAAATACACAAACTTCAAAATACATAAGAGAGTATTTCCAGGAACTGAGTATCTTTCTGGTAAAATGGTTAAGGGGAGACAAGCATAATTTCTCACCTCCATGTTTCAGCGAAGGCCCAGCCTCAATTGGTATAACGAGTAAAGGAAATATTCCACTAAGACCGACTAGCGTTGCCCCAACAATGGAATACAACCATACTTCCGAAACCGAACTTTCCATTATATTGCTTAAAGTGTTATTATTATCTTCGTTCACAGAACCGGCCACGTATGTTGAGTCCGTTTTTTTCCCAGCATTTCTCGGATTTATCTTCGCTCGGTGGATTTCAGTGCATGTCAATGACACTAAAAGGAGACAAATGAAGAAGTTCACTAAGATGTGACTTAATTTATCCATAATCAGTGATTTTATCAAGATAAAATAAGTTCAAAATTCATCTTGCAGACGCTCAGAAGTTGTATCACAACATAATCGTCCTTGACCTTACCAGTACAAAGTTAGCGTTAATATTAGTCTCGTATTTTATAAACTGTGCTCAAATGTTTCATTCATCGATATTTTCTTTCATAAATAACAGTTTCTTGTAATATACACATAAAACACACACAGTTTGGCACCGATTATATTGTATTTTTTGTCATATTTTCACAATGCTTAGTTTCGAATTATATGTGAGGAGGTTGTTACTTCCCCTGAAAAAAATTGTATCAGTTATTTCCCTTTGACGCGTTGAAAAATAACTGACACAATGCTCCGAAGTAAAATGAACTCGTGCATTTAAAATACTTATTAGATCTACTCTTGTCATTCTATCATAAACAACGCGTTCAAGTGAAATAATTAATATATATTATATATAATTTTATAGAATATAAAGTTTTCAGAAATTTGAAAAAAATGAATGATGATGTCACGGACCTATAAACCGGTTTATAGGTCCGTGATGATGTCTATCCATTCCTTGCGCCTCTGTTCCCTAACGTATACACGTACCATTTAACTTCATCAAGTGCCTTATGTTTTATGGATTGTTTGTCTGTGTCACAGGTACTTGAAACAAAATACTATAATTTTCTATATATGTGGACTATTACTATAATAAGTATTCTTATTATAGTAATGGTCCGTACAGAAAAAAAAATTTGCTTCATGTACCTGTGGTCTGTGTGAGGAGACACTGTCTTATGTATGTGGCGTTCCCTGTGGCAATTTATTCCTTCTTTATTATTACATAATGTTCAAATGATTTGGCTTTGCATGCTTTTTTCCTGTTTGAACAAAAATCTCTAATCCTGATCGTGATACTGAAATCTGATTATTTTTCAACACGGGGTGTCTTTTCCAATGTGTACAGTATTTAAAATCCCTGACATAACGATTCTACACATGATATAACTTTGATTGTACTGTGTACATGGCTAAAGTCTGTAATTTAGAGTATTCCCGAAAATGAATATAATTGAATTGAATTCATGATGCAATGCTTTTTATGGTAGGCCTATTCAAATTGGCTGAATGTTTGACTGATGCTAAACTAATAGCATGTTAACGATTCATTCCTCAAAACGATTAGTTAGATCGATGTTCTTGTACAATCGTATGACCATGAATAGGACATCTCTGTCTGCACAGTGATTCTAACACAGTGTGGCTAATACTTCCAACGGGAACGATGAACATACATCAAAACTTAATATTCAATACAAATATTCTCAGTCCAGTCACATACCCTTTTTCAAGAGAGAAAAATGAAAATGTCTGTTCGCTTGGGTGATGTTTGTGAATTTTAGTTGTAGCCTATGTAGTTATTCATTAGAAAATGTATTTTGTTTATGCATAACACCCTTCCGACTGTTTACTACTTTTACTAAATGAAATTTCCCAATTTACCAGTGATGACACAAAAATGCATTAACATATACATGTATACGCAATTATCGCGGAACTTCCGCAGGAGAATACCCGCTATATACATTATTGTCCATTACCGAGGATTATTGGTTGAATTTGAGGACGACACACTTGGTTTGTTACATTATAGCTATATTCGTGTCTTTAACATTCCGTTGTTACTACAGTAAAACCTCAATAATACGACGCTTGGAACCTTTGAAAACTGGTCTTCTTATTGAGGTGATTTTAATATTTTGATTGGTTTGATAAAGAGCAAAACGGTAAAAACGGATTTGAAAAATGTGGTCTTAATTTTGAGGTGGTCTTATTATTGAGGTGGTCTACAAATGAGGTTTTACTGTAGATTACAATTTATTAAGTACAGTAAAAGCGCAATAATAAGATCACCATCGTTTCTAAAAAATGTCTTCCAAGTTGTGAAGTGGCCTGTTTATCGAGCTAAACTGTGTATATAGGAAATGTTCCATGAAAGTACGATCCGCGGAATTAAATACAGTAAAACCTCACTTAAAGACCACCAATAATAAGACCACAGCGAAATTAAGAAAACACTTTTCAAGTCCGTTTGCACTGTTTTGCTCTTTATTCAACCTCAATATTTAGACCACCTCAATAAGAAAACCAGTGTTCATGGGTCACAATGATGGTCTTATTATTGAGGTTTTACTGTAGATGTATATTTAATTCCGTGAGCTGTCTAAGTTATGCGTTGGTTTATAAATGAGGTTTTAGTGTATAGCAGAATAATCAAAAGTGGCATCCGTCGATTCTTCCATTCACATCTTAGTGTTTATTGCAACTCACGAATGTTATTTATATTGAAAATGAAATATTCACAGTATTATTTGGATCGTCATGTTTTTTACCCGAACAGTATTTTTGTGAATTCCCGTCTTAGTTTCATGTTTTAACTGCTTGGTGTCTTTTTGTTGGTACAGCACCTAATAATTCAGTGATAATTTGTGCAGAGGACATGTCAAAAGCTGATCAAAAGTCTTTTTTAAAAAGCAAAATCGGCTGGATAAGAGTTGACTTGTTGACCGTATCTTCAAGGGAAACTACTCTACTACATAACTTTCTGTTGGTATTTACGAGTTATTTCCCTTTAATTATCAACATATCGAATGACGGACGCTGCACGTTTAAAACAAATCCTTGCTATATTTCGGTTAAACATGAACGCCCGGGGTGGAAATCAATTTCAGTTCCGTATATATTGCTTTTAGAATTGTTTTACTTAATACACAATACACGCACAAAATCACTGTTCTCAACGCATTGTTTAAACAGCTACCTTGCAAAAAACGGATAATCTACAGACAATACTACGAGAGTGGAATTTCGGTACACTCGGCTTCAAGTACTCAGTTTACTAGAATCAGCTATTTTGAGTTCTCAGAGAGCAGAATAGCGATCGAACGCGAGTGTTATAGATCGAACGAGCGTGTGTTACCAGTTCATATTGAGTAAATGTTCAGTGAATCTCTCTCTAGTTAATAAAATAAGTGAAATCGGTTATTGAAGAATCGGAATGTTAAGTTTTCGTACAGAATGACATTGATATTCGTTTAAGCTAAAGTATGGATTTTCATTCTACGATATTCGATGTAGCACAAGACGCTTCGCAAATAGCTTCTGCGCATGGGAAAGCTGATCGTCGGCTGCCAGTAAGTAGTCATAAATAGTAGAAATTCATACATAATATATCTTTGTAAACTCACGTATGTGTGATCTTGGTCGATAGACGAACACATGTTTTAATGCATTTCACCTTGAATCGTGTTTTAATAAATTACCTTCTGTATGCTTCTATAACTGCACTATGCGATTCGTATTACCCCTGAAAGTTAAGTCAAAGAACACACTGCTGATTTACCCTACACACTGGGTATAACATCCGACTTCAATTCTCTCATGTATAATGTATGCTTCTGTGTTGTATTAAGTGTGTTCATAATGGCGAAATAATATTAAGAGTGCGATGGTTGAATCTGAACAGTTTACAATTATTAATAAGACAAGTCTTGGAAGTTAAGAACACGAACATGCTCGTGCTAAACGATTGTGCAGCAATCATGTTTAGCAATCTATGGTATTGCTGTCTGACCCAATTCGCAATATGTTGCGCAATAATAAAATGATTTGCATTGATTCGAAACTTTTCTCGCAGATTGTGAAACAACTAGCTTGACTATCGTGTCGCAGTAGGCACGTTTTATGATGATTATGAGTTTGAGCACAGTGAGTGATTAGAGTTTTTAACATGTTCAGGGGAGTGAGAAATGTTAAGCGAATATTATTCAACGGGCAGTGTTCAGTTCAGTACCGTAAGTAGTGGTCAAAGAAGGTTGTCCTTCGGGTAGTTCTCAGTCGGTAGAGGTCGGTTAAATATGCCCTTCAAGTGGTCGTCAATGAACAGAATGTAGCGAGTAGTACTCGGTGAATAGTGGTGAGGGATTCTACTGAATTTTGCTTGTTGACAAACTCTGACATAATTAAAATGACAATTCTAGGTATAAATACGTAAACGCCCAGGGAATTCTATCCACGCACACATATATATATACACTAACGTGCTAATATAATTGCATTCTTCTCATAAAGTCCACGTGATCCAACACTCGGTATGTATTGAAACATTGTCTGATAATTGTCTACATGGGTGTATAGAAAATATCGCGCTTAGAAATGTCAAGTAAAACATTCAAACGATACAATATCATATTATTTGCGCCTGCATCTATGAAGTGAGAAACACCAGTTTGTTAAGAACAAAACTTGATACGTAATTCGAACGTTGTATGTGAATATCTGAGAAAAAGGTATTTTTAGAAACAGATGTACTCCGTTTTCTGGTTCGGATACCTTAATATTGATTTAAAGGATTGCCAGGGGGTCATATACTCAACGCCATTAAAAACGCAACTATTTCAGTTAGCCTTCATTTTGTTCCAAGTGTCAAAACGTTTTATTGTTTTAAATGTGAAAATCATTCACCAAAAAGAAATCAAACTATGGTTCTAGTATTCATATTTCATAATTGATTAAGTTATGGAAATTATGTTTTAGAATTGAAATATAATTATTTCTTTATAATGTCATCGTGTTGAACCGAACATAGCTGAATAGCATAGGCAGATTTAGGGGTGGAGGCAGAGAGCAACCCCCAACGAAAAATCTGACAAGCTTGTTTAGCATAATGCATCCGAAGCAGAAACAACACTCTCCTACTCTATCGACATATAATATATCTTTTAAGCATAGCGATACATTGAGCAACATTTAGTAGATTTTTCAAGAGAATCACCGAAAATCGTGTAACCGCCCCTGAATAATATTGAAAAACAGCGTAAAACACCGACACAACTGATACATGTAATTATATCAGCATACACAGTACACACATATGTTCTATGATCTAAGCAATATTCACTCAGGTATAAACTCCTAATTTACCATAGCATAAAAGTCTGCAATGCATTAAATCGTACTCTGATTTATTTGTTACCACATTCTGCTAGTTTATGAGCCCAAAATCACTGTCAATGGATTGTAAACAGAGTTGTGATGCAACATAAATACATCGCATACAGCAATTCAATAGGTGTTAATGGCACTGTGTTGGTGACGTTCGTTAGCATTATAACTCGCAACCAATTTTATTGTATTTTGAAATCAATACGCTGTTTTATTGAAGTTCAATTGTTCAGCTTTACTGGAGAACGAGACAGGAAATGGAACAAAATCCCCTCTCCCCGAAGCTGTTATCGTCCGGTGAACAAAATCTTCATTCCCCGAAGCTGTTATCGACCGGTGAACAAAATCCACTCTCCGAAGCTCGTATCGACCGGTGAACAAAATCCCCTCTACCAAAACTGTTATCGACCAGTGAACACAATCCCATCTACCCGAAGCTGTTATCGACCAGTGAACACAATCCCCTCTCCCCGAAGCTGTTATCGACCAGTGAACACAATCCCCTCTCCCCGAAGCTGTTATCGACCAGTGAAAATAATCCCCTCCCCCGAAGCTGTTATCGACCGGTGAACAAAGTCCCCACTCCCCGAAGTTGAGAAAGTCAAACAAGGCTATATCTACTTATTTATTGCTTTGCAGATACACTAGTGTCGTTCTTATCCTCGATATATTTTATAATAAACTTCTGAATAGTTATACAGCATTACTCAACAGAGCCCCTGGACTTACATGGTGCACTTCTTGTGTTTTCAAAAGGACACATGGTCGTCGAAATGTCTATTAATCTGTATCCAATCAAAACCTTGAACTTAGAATTCATTTGCTACTTCAATGGAGTGTCATAACAACGAGTGCTTTGTATACAAGTTCGAAATCTGCCTTTAATGTTCATATACATAGTCGTATCATGTTCCTCGATTCCTTCTTTAAGGTTTAAAGGTAGCACTCTAAAACATGGCATTAAACATTTTCTTATATGTGTCTTGGAACTGCTAAGCACGAGTCCAATACAGGTATTTCCTAAGCTCGCGCTTGCTCGGTGCATAGGTCAAGATAGAAAATACCAGCACCAGACTCGTATACTTTTGTTAATGTATGCAGAGTTGATGAGCATATCTGTATAAAAACATTTAACACCGATTATCTCATATTGATGATTCAACATATTTTGACAAAAATCAAGACTATCTACCTTTAACGTGTATGTATGCATTATGCGGATCATTTACTGAACACTATCTGAACAAGCTGGGATGGCATTACTCATGGAAGTTGAATCTAGACACAATTAATATTAATGTAAATCATAGTCGAAGACACAATCGGGAGCCGAGTACATAAGTATTTACATTACCCTACTTATGAATCAATATCTGTTATACTCTCGCATTTATGAACCTCTTCGTGGAGTAGGTCTATGTCTGGTATATAACTCAATCAACGTCAATTCCCTAAAGCTTTAATGTGTACTATCATATCTGACCTTAGATCTGTACAGTAATCTACGATTTAGTGTACTTAGTATTCAAATAATGTGTATCAAGCAGAGCGGTAGTGTTATGGATGAGGCGTCGGCCGCTCAACCCGGGGGTTGCGAGTTCGAGTAACGTGCAGGTCACGACCACAACTCCTTGTAAGGCACCAGCTTTTTTCAGGAAGCCGACTCGAGGATCATTAAAACGTACTTTCATCTAGTGAATGAATCTTTAATTTTATGTCAAAGTTGAATGAGCAAGAGCATTGAAATCGAAAATTGACATATTGAAAATACCATTCATGGAAGATTTACCATTGTACGGAGTAGTGTGGCTTTGTCAGGTTCATCAACTTTTGTTAACAAATAAGACGAGAGTAATAAAATAGTTGTCTTTCCACGGACCATGTAGACTAAGAAAGGTTACCGGTGCGTAAAGCATAAATAGTATTAAATACACAACCGCTTAGATGTAAACAAACAGAATAGTTAGTGCCCATGTAAACAAGCAGAATAGTTCGTGTCCATGTAAACAAACAACATAGTTCGTGCCCATGAAAACAAACAGAATAGTTCGTGCCCATGTAAACAAACAGAATAGTTCGTGTCAATGTAGACAAACAGAATAGTTCGTGCCCATGTAAACAAACAGAATAGTTCGTGCCCATGTAAACAAACAGAATAGTTCGTGCCCATGTAAACAGACATAATAGTTCGTACCCATGTTAACAAACAGAATAGTTCGTGCCCATGTAAACAAACAGAATAGTTCGTGCCCATGTAAACAAACAGAATAGTTCGTGCACATGTATACAAACAGAATAGTTCGTGCCCATGTAAACAAAGAACGAACAATGATGATCGATTCGTACATCTTTGAGATAATTATTTTCCTTAGAAAGTATTTGATTAAAGATTGTATTCTAAAAGGATGCTGATGTTATTGAGATGCCAGTCTATTATACCTTTTAATGAAGTTGTTTTTTACATAAACCATATGTGTAATCATATTGCCATATAATTTGAGATACGATGTTTATGACATCTGTTGTTTCTCAAAGACATTGTGTGTATTCTCTGTTTGCTTTTACGTCATCCTTCGTCAGGTATTGGTACCATATTTTTGTATGTGAATTCTGCTATTCTACACTTTGTGATAACAATCAGATATTCACTCAGAAGTATGCCAGATAGGTATTACAACCGATGCTTCTAATTCAGTCTCACACATAAATATATATATATATCCAGGTATTGTTTATATATAGATTACAGAATATAAAAATATGTTACTTTCAGACAAGCCACAGTATTTGTGGAAGGTGATTCAGGGTTAAACTAAATTGTTCATTTACACACGTTTACCATCATCTAACTCCTGGTTTATTAGTACATGTACAAAACAAAGTGTAATCATGTAACGTTTAGGAAAACCTGGACCGACTTCTATAATATATTTCATTTTATACCTGACAATGACTTCATGTATGTCATTGTTTACATCATACCTAACAGAATTGTTCAAGAAATAGTTACATGAAAAAAGGCAATAAGCTCGGAATGTTTTCCACAGAGTTAACACATATTACGTACTATCGTCTGCTTTACCTATCGCCGCCATTACTATGGAAACGATTTCACTGCCTGATTTATATATCTCAGTGCAAAGATACCTCTAATATATCGAACCCAACTTATGTGAAACATAATTAGCGAAAGCAGAGAACATCAGACATATTAAAAATACATGTAGAAAAATACATATGGTTAATGCTGCAATGAATTTGCTGTTGTGGCCAAATTATCGTTTCGATTGATCTGTTGCCAATTTATTTTCAGTAGCTGTTTTACTTAGTCATAGCTATTGTTAGTAGAATTTCCACGGGTCGTTTAGTGTGAAATGCTTGCGGCTTGTTTTGAAAGGGAAATGTTCGAGTTGTACATTCAAATACAGTGAAACCCTTTCAAGCGACATCAATTGGCAGATGATTCTGGCCCACCTGAATGTAAAATATTTGAGTGGGCATCATCCATTGTTGTTGCCACTTTGTCTAGACATCTGTAATATGAACAATTGCAATGTTTTACCAATTCTTGTTTCATCATGTTACTAACGGACAAAACTTGAAAAATCATTGCTTGTTACTTGAATAAAAACTTACAGTACTTATCCATGCTACTAGATTTGTTTAGTGCAGTGGCTTCGTCTTTTTTTTCAACTTATACATTTGCTAAGCCACAACATTTAAATGATCTGATCTGTACGAAAGCCTGGTGGCGACATTTCGGCTTCAAGAGTTCTCAAATTCAACTTCACGAATCCACGAGTTCAACTTAACGAATTCACGATTTCAACTTCACGAATTTATGATCGTGAAATCGCGAATTCTGGAAGCTGAAATGTCACCACCAGGCTTTCGTAGATCGGTGATTTACTTCTCTGTCACTGAATTTATCAAATGCTATTAACCTTTAGCTAATGATAATGAATATTGAAGTCCAGCAGAGAATGCAAAACACAAAGTGCACAGCAACCCAAAAAGCACAAAGCCATTATTATGAGTTGTCCAATAAGGTATGTGTCTTTGACCAATGGTTGAAGGTCCAACAATGGAACTGGTAATATTTCGTGTTTGTTTTCTATTCCAGACATGCACCATAGAGAATCTTCCAGAAAAATGTATACTGCATGCGTTTTCGTTCTTACACCAGAGGGAGCTCGGGAAGCTCGCACGTGTTTGCAAGAAGTGGCGCCTCCTAGCGTACAATAATCAACTATGGCAAGTTGTGTCACTGCGTCCAGAATTCAACGGTCTATATGTTAACAGTTTCGACAATCTTATGGCACTGATCAATGTAAGGTTTGGACAATCTTTGCGCTACATCGAATTACCATGTGAGCTTGTGACGCCACCAATAATGCACGAATTGTCGAACAAATGTCCGATGCTCAAAAACATGACATTAGATTTTTCTAACGCCATGCAGCTCCACGATTTCAATGACCTGAACTCGTTTCCCTGCAATCTGCGTAGTATGTGCATCTGTCTGTCTGAGGTGATCTTTCTGGAGGGTTTCATGAGAAGAATATACAGTTGCCTATCGTCTTTACAAGTTCTTCATTTGATCGGTAAGATGTTTATGTAATATGGTGCTCATAATGAACAAAACTGCTAAATTGTTATTCCGACATATAGTAATTATGTAAATACAGTAAACCTCAGTAATACGACCACCCTTGGGGACCATGAACACTGATCTTATTAATGAGAATGAATGAAGAGTAAAATGGGGAAAATGGACAAGAGAACAGTGGTAGTGTTGTGGATTATGTGTGTGCCGTATATCCTG
Organism: Mactromeris polynyma; assembly: GCA_032209605.1. Taxonomy (NCBI): domain Eukaryota; kingdom Metazoa; phylum Mollusca; class Bivalvia; order Venerida; family Mactridae; genus Mactromeris; species Mactromeris polynyma. Next base: position 11,380,594 of record JASFXZ010000012.1, read on the forward strand.
GAAGTGCTGGGTTCAAACCCGCAAAGTTCATTACCAAACCTCCTCATAAGGTACCAGTTGTGTTACCAGGAAGCTTACTCTATATATTGATTCAAATAAGCATAATATTTTCTTCACAATCGAGCTGTTCAACCTCTTCTGTAAGTGACGTCATTTCAAGAAAACGCAACATGTGATGTCACTATTTGCAGGTTGAAAATCGTACAGCGGTGCTCATATACTATAATCTCATAAGCTGCAATGGAGATGCTACATACATGTTATGTTGTTTATCTCATGTTAATTGGCTCATGTCGGGGTGGGGGCATCGTACTGGTTGGAAACACAAGAACGCCGATTAGGTTATCTGATCGCTGTACATAACTGGAACCCTTCTGTCTGTAACACGATGTTTATTTATTTCTGTGTTTTGAATGTATGTTAAATTTCCCTTTCCCCTGTGCAATTCTTTCACTTTTTATAGTGTTCAGGTTATTTTCTGTCCAGTTTCGGCCAACTGTTACATGCTGTCTTGACATGTCCTGTGATCTTTTCAATCCATTAATTCACCCCTCATTGCTTTCCTCTTTGTTTCTCCTAGGTATTCCTTATGGTCTGTCAGGCCATTCCCTGCTCCTCTGTTCCCTAACGTATGTACCCTTTAACCTCCTCAAGTGCCTTATGTTTTATGGATTGTTGTTTTCCCGGAGGTCTGTTTGGTGAGGCACTGTCTTATGTATGTGGCGTTCCCTGGAGCAACTTATTCTCTCTCTTTTAAGCCAAAGATATCACAATTTCATACCAATCTGATGTTAATTTTGCAACTGATGTTTATATATATTTCACATAGGAACTTTTGAGATGACAAGCGAAGGAGACGAAGATGTTTACGAAGTAGTGAACATTGGCAAGATAAAGGCTCACACTCCAAACCTGCGTGTGGTGAATATGTACGGTATCACATTTATTGATGACTCGCATATTGAGCTTCTGACGTCAAACTGCATTCATCTGGAATGTCTGGCCCTTAATTTCTGTTTGAGAATTAAGGGCTCGTCGTTTAAGACCCTGATACAAAGATGTAAAAAGCTGAAGACACTTCTGCTGCAGCATACTGGTACGTTGTCATAGTTTTATTATTTACTGGTCCTGAAATTTGATGGTCAGAATACCCAAGATTACAGAAATGTTTCGACTGTAAGATAAGATAAACTTTGTTTAACGTCGCATATGATCAACAAGTAACATGCGCTACAAAGCTCGTGTGCGACCAACAAGGTATCCACTAACAGATACTTACCTGGGCTTATTTATCTCCTGATACTACCCTTTATATACTGAGTGCCTAGCAAGGGAGCTACCAGTACCATTTTTCACGTCTTTGGTATGACGCGGCCAGGGATCGAGCCCACGAACTCCCGCACTCAAAGCGGACACTCTTCCAACTGAGATAAAGATGCGGTCAATTTCATTACTATCCGTTTCGTATTATGGTTGATTGTGTCACAATTTAAACACATCCGGGATGAGTCGGATGATTGGTATATTAGTTATCATTGGCCTTATGTACTCGATGTCAATCGATTCTACAAAACTGGATTTCGGATACTGATATTTGTTCCCTTTGGAATCCACTCAATGTTTCATTAAATAATATTACTTCATTGATTCTATATTATACTATACCATCAACTCAGAACCACATACTCACTAATGTTTGTATACCAGGATTGCGTTGTTGAATCTACCCTTACTACATATACTCAGTACATTTAGGAACGCAAAATACAGATTTTCTCAAGTTTCGTGGACTTACATAGGAAAACAATTAAAGGACTTTAAACTATATTATTTCATATTTCTGCAACATGAACGCTATATCCAATTACAATCAAAAATAATTTTCATATTAAATAAGTTTCACAATGCAATAAATTTATGCTTTGTAAACATTTCACAGGACAAAAATTGTGCGTTTTTAAAGGTGCTGAGTATAATAGCATATAGACTTACCAGTGTACATCTAGGCTTTGGTGAGAGAGAAAATGAGAAAATGTTTGTATGTCAAATTCCTTGGGGAAATACAAACCTCCAGTTATTGTATCTAGCTTAGTCTGTTCTTCATTTGTCTCGGATTTGACATTCATACATTTATATATATACGGTCGGTACATGTATCGGTGTAATGCGGGTCTTGTGGATATTTCGATCGATGAAGATACAAATGTTCGCTACCGCAATGATTGCTACATGAAGGGTAGAATCACATTTGTGTTATCTCATCAAGTAGTTTGGTGTTGTTTTGATAGTAGTAAGTGATGATATAGGTAATAACAAGATCTGATATCGGGCTATGATATGATCCGTATTGATTTAGTACAGCGCTAATTTGTTTGTCCGAATTTCTGGCTATTCAACAATTAGTTATTTAGTGAGGAAACGTACGGTCTGACTTGTTTCATTGTCAGTGCAATATGTTTCCACAATCCTCCATTCCAGATTTGTCCTGGCACTGTAAGTTCTGAACATGGTATACGCTTCAATTATTGAATTTTAAACGAAGCCTGTTTGGAGATTGGTTCAATCTCAAAATGCCTGCAAAATACCATGATGTCCATGTACCTTGTTCTACATATTATACTGTATAATGGGTACATTAGCAACCGCTCCAACGTGGCCCTCTCTTGAGCAATAACCTCTCGCATCAGTATCATTTTCCCCATAGTAATAATTTACTATCAATTGAACCTATGTAGAGAGACAACCTCCCAACAACAGCCAATATATGCGTTTCTCAAAGGTTGTTGCTCTATAGAGGTTGTACTGTATAATCAAGGTTGGAACTCAACTATTAATAACCCAGGACGCTTAAAAACATGTCTCTTTAAACATTCATTTTCGATGGAGCTATGTTTTAACTTCATTGAAAAGAAAAAATTCAGAATAGCTTTAACCAAATTTCAAACTTCTTCTCATGACTTGGCAATTGAACACGGAGGATATCAAAATCATCCTAAAAAACTAAGAATTTGTAATCATTGTAACTTAAATATGATAGAAAATGAATATCACTTTTTACTAATTTGTCCAAAATACAGAAATCTTAGAGTTCAATACATGTACTTGAAAGCTTATTATTACACTGTCTAAACATACAAACATTTACGAATCGTATGTGTGGAAATCCAAAAAACTACATGTAATCTTGCGAAATTTATTTACGTTGCCAATTTATGTTGAAATCAAACCAATGTATGAAAATGATGCAGAATTTGTGATGCTCTTTGCAAATCCATGTATTTCTTCTACATAGTGTATACTAGTATTGACTTTCGTTTGCTATAAACATTGTAACATGTTTAATGCAATAAAATGGTATTGTATATTGTACTATAATATTGTTGTCCGTCTATACCAGGTGTGGAGAATGAGAACATGGTGAACGTACCATGGGAATCCTCACAGCTACATGAGCTGGACCTTACGTCAACAGAACTGTCCACAGAATGTCTCGAGAATGTCTTAGTTCGCATCCCATTCTTCACGTTCCTGGGACTCGGACATTGCGAATTCTTTACTGACAAGGTAAATGCTCTCATTTAAGTCTAGTGACGAGGATCTTCCGCCTTTTAGTTGATGTCCGTGTTTTGGACAATAAATTGTGGGATAAAAGTTGTTGAGTTTTGTCAGATATGTGTAAAAATGGATAGATATTACACAAGACTGTTCGGGATTATCCTCTGATTTTTAACAATGAATAATCTCATCTCTCTGATATTGTACACACCAAATGCCCATACTCATTTAGAAATACAGTGGGACCTCGTTCATTCGAATTCATCGGGTCCGAAATTTCATTTCGAATGATACGTAGTTTCGATTAGCCCATTTAAAGTCGACGTGCCGAAGATACATCGGGACCTGATATTTATTTCGGTGATACCAAGTATTCGGACTGAAGGTTGTCGAATAAACGAGGTCCGACTGCATTAGAATGCATATTTATCAGAATAGCTATAAATTATTTTATTACCACTTCAATGTCGTACATGTGATATTGAATTAAGTACATTCTAAGCTTATTGCAACGTACTACGCAGATAGTGCAGTGTTATCCATGAATGTGAAATATCATTGTCATACAATTTACCGTCATGTACATTATTAATGTGCAAAACATACCTTGGGATCATTGATTGCACATTTTTTATACTGTTGGTCGTATTTTTTCCGATCGATTTTACATTTTATCAGGTGTCATATAACGCGATGTTTTACTACGAATATATTCAACTTTTAGAAAATAGCATGCATTGATTTTATAGTAATAAACAGATGTCGGAGATTGATGAATACAATCGTCGAATTAAAATCTGTTTAAGTGGATATGTTCGCGAGTCATAAGTTCGCAATTTCAGACGTTTCGCGAGCGGAATTTTTGCGAATCGCCGAAATGAGTATAGTTACAAATTTAATCAAAGTACTGAAGGTATTGGTGTATTCACTTCTCTAGAGAGCAGCTGTATTTTTGAAGCGGTGGTGAAGCCCTTTTTCGACTGCGTTTAATTATACCATACTAGCATCACCATTCACCATCAGGACAATATATATTTTATACTCTGCTTCATGATTGGAAACTATTCGAGTTATCTTGTCTCAACCGTGTATATTTTTTTCAGATTCTCGGGGAAATGGTTAAGCGTGGTAAATTCAGACAACTTCAAGCTATTGATATCGGAAATACACCAGCATTGTCCGAGAATGCAATCTATCATTTCCTACAGACGACCGGACGTAATCTTCGTGGTCTGGGATTGTCTGGGAAACCAAAACTCACAGAAAACTTCTGGCTGAATGTTATTGCCTTCTTACCGAATATTAGGTACGTACTACACATGGTAGCGCTTATCATATTTATAGTCAGTACATTAAAAAACGCACATTTTCATGCCTGTGATATGTCTTTTAAATATAATTTCAGTGAGTTTTAAAACTCATTTTGATATGAATATACCCGTTAATTGAAAGGAAATTTAGCGTTCATAATTTCGTAAAATAAAAAAAATATCATGTAAATTTTTTATCTTGTATATCTAGGTGAGGTCATGAAATTTGAGAAACCTTACATGTTGCGTTTTTAAATGTACTGAGTATATGATACACACTGTTTGGCGTAACTTACATAGTTATTATGTCAGAAATATCGCGAATAATTATTTTATACACGAGTATGTTGTCCGACACATATTGTACGCTATACATGATCTGGGATGGCTAATACGTATCATTAATACCAGGTGTGATAGTGCCATATCCTGTCATTGTATTGTTCCAAGGTACAGATCAAATGTTGAATCGTGTTTGCGAACTGCTCTACGCCTTTCACAATTGTTTACATACCTTCTTGGTGCTTAATAGTTGCTCACTGTCTATCTTATCCAATTAAATATAACGTTCGTTCTCCTTCAGCTTACCAGATGTGTATTCCTTGGAAAGGATTAATGATTCACATAGTGATCATATGCCATTCATATTCAATTTAATATGGGTCTATTTAGAAACGAGATTTATTGTAAAAGTTAAAGATAAGAAAATTAATCTGTCTGTTCTTCTGTGTTCTATTCTGTTCTGTTATCTCTTCATTGTACCGTTCTGTTCTATTCTGTTCTGTTATTTTCTATTCTGTGCTATTATGTTATTTTCTGTTCTGTTCTATTCTGTTTTATTCTGTTCTGTTCTTTTCTGTTCTATTATGTTCTATTATGTTCTTTTCTGTTCTATTCTGTTCTATTCTGTTCTGGTTTTTTTCTGTTCTATTATGTTCTATTATGTTCTTTTCTGTTCTATTCTGTTCTATTATGTTCTATTATGTTCTGTTTTTTTCTGTTCTATTATGTTCTATTATGTTCTTTTCTGTTCTATTCTGTTATATTATGCTCTGTTCTATTATATTCTGTTCTATTCTGTTCTGTTCTATTCTAGTATGTTCTGTTCTGTTCTGTTCTTTTCTGTTTTGTTCTGTTCTATTATGTTCTGTTCTGTTCTTGTTCTTTTCGGTTGTTCTGTTCGATGTCTCTTCTGTTCTTGTTTGTTCTTGTTCACTCACAATTCAGCCAAGTTTCTATACACGATATGAATAATACATTGTCTATTAAAGTATAATGCATATAAAACAAATCTCTTCTGATTTGCTCCGGGTATTTTCCAGACGACACGAAACAAAACACGTATAATTGTGTAGTTTATTGGTCTGAAGTACGGCATCCAGTGATTTTCGCTATAAAATCATTAACTTCATCAATAATTTACAGACGCGGGTAATACAGTCTGGCAATCATATAATAAACATGATATAATGTCAATGATGTTATCTACGAATGTTTGAGAGTGTAGAATGGAGTTGATACCATTGATATTATAGATATAACATTGAAGGGGTATAGGTGAGGCTCGAATCCCCGTCACATTACAGATGTTGCAATTGTTGAGACAAATAAGTTTTAATAACAGTAAAACTTGAAACTTGATTACACATTCAACAATACAGTAAAACTTCGTATAAAACCACATTGGTTTAAAGACTCCTTTATTCAAGAGACCGCATTTTGATGGCTCCGTTTGCGTCCTTATTTTAACTCGATAATCAGATCATCTCATAATTAAGATCGACTTTCTGCGGAATCTCAGATGGTCTTATCATAAATGTTGTTGTTGTTCTTTATCTTCATTGCTATGGACTCATTGTGCACGACTACGAAAATATTCGTTGTCATCTCTCTACGTACTTCTAATTATTTGCCTTTAAAAGCTTTCGCTGTAGTTCGATGCTCTTTGTGTAATGTATGTGCCTATTTCGCTACTACATACCAGCACATCAAGTCTCTATTTCAATGGATACACGCATCTACCAAAGCTGGAGAAAATATCATGCATTGCTACTCTAAGCATTCTTAGGATTTTGGTTATTAAATTCTTGAACTGCTCTAACGCCGATAATGAAGATAAATGGATTAACTCCACAAGCAAATTATATAAGCTTCTACTTGCATGTATGTAACGGTTACATACACATGATTGTTTCAATGCAAGCTCTGTTATGCATCGAATATAATGTTTTATAGGGCGAAACATCTATTGATTTGATTGTCATATACATTTATTTCCAATGGTTTCCATGAAGGAATACTAGTTCTCCTGTTAATTCAACAAGTCTCGTTCAATACTATAGTTACTGTAAAACACACGAAAATATATCGTGCTATTCAAGTTAGCGGTTTTTCGAGCTTGCTATCTTTCCGTGGAAATAAATAGCCGATAAAAACTGGCGTTCTTCATGTGATATAATACGGCGAATTACCGTAGCTGCGTCAGTATCTGCGTTATGGACAACGCGAAACATTGCAACCGCAAATATGTCTAGGTTCTACAGCATATTTTAATCACTTATACAGAACTGTTTAGTGTACGCTGACTAATTGTTATCAGTTTGTTCGTATTATACGCTGTGAGAAGAGCGAGCGATTCACCTGAAAAAAATGCAAACCATATTTCCGATAGTTGTATCGAAAATCTAAGGGAGGTAATTATTCCAACATTGCAGCCGTGTGTGTTTCAGCTTAATCGATTATTCCCCTTACATTCATTTACCAGTGTAGGACATTTAATTAAGCTTTACGGTGTTTTTCAACACTGCAATTTAATCAGTTATTCTTATTCACTTTGTATACATCGCTTTTAAATCTTTTACATTTGATACGTATTTAAGGTTCATGAACGCGTCGCTAGAACGCGTCATTTGGGCAATTATTGTACTTTTTCCTCCATATTTCTATACATTTTATCTCAAAGTTGTTAAGGTGTTTATTATGTGTTGTGTTGATTCACTTATGATTATATTTCGGATTCAAAGGGCATCTACCATACTTTCTCACTACCATGCTGATTATTACCTGTGTAAGTGCTCTGAACAAAAATACTGACATTTTGAATGAAACCACAGGTACTTGAAACAAACTATTTTAATGTTCTAACGTTCTTATTATAGTAAATAGGCCAAATAGAAAATTGAAATAGTTTGTTTCAGGTACCTGTGAATGATGACAACGTGATTGGTGTACATCGACTTTTTCTGTAGTTAAATTCATTTGAACGATAGATGTTATAGCTTATTGTAATTAAGATGAACAGACGATGTATCCGGTTGCTTTTCAGAAACTGAATGAAAAAGTACTGGTGGGTAAGCTCATTGACCAGTATATATGTATAGCGGTATGGTCTAAATCATGAAATGTATCTTCTGTTTTACAGAACCTGCTTACTTGGTACAGCTAATGGTTGGTTTCTGAAATTAACTACAAAGGTCCACATTGATCAGGTGATTGAAGGTTTTGCACAGAATTGTCCGTATCTTACGCGTCTGGAAATACAGTGGGATCCCGATACAATACGTTTCAGTGATAAAAGTAGCAAATTTATTGATCATATCAGGTAAGATAGTTGCATGGTCACTTATATATCAGGTAAGATAGTTGCATGGTCACTTATCTATCAGGTAAGATAGTTGCATGGTCACTTATATTTCAAAACTTAGGTTTAATTGTTATATTTTTCATGAATTTTGAAGCAGTTTACCGCAACTTATATTAATCATTCTACTTCATGTATTGCGAAGACCGTGGTAAAATTTCGTCCATGGCGGAATTCGAACCCATGACCTCTGAATCGGGAACCCGGCGCTTGCCGCTAGACAACTATGTCTCCCTATTTCAATACGTATATATGACTGCCGGTGCTTTGTGGTCCTATAGAAGAGCATCTCGACAGCTTTCGGATATATCCGTACCACTTCGTTACTCTACGAACATCCTCTAGTGTATGTCAGGCGGAGCACTATGTGGCGAGGTTCAACATTTTGTTCTCGTAAATCGGATTTATAACTTCAATAATTTCGATAAATTCACATAAGAAATGGAATATCGTTGTCATTTTTAGCTAAAAACTCTCATATTTCAGTCTTCATAGAGCCTAAATATAAGATTCTAATCCCGTTACATCGGCACTCATGCGTTCATTCAATAAATTATTGTTTCTGTATGTTTATGTCGTATATTTGTATTTGACTGAAGAAATTGAAAACAATGACATTTTATTTTCTATGTACAGATTAGTACGAGTGTGGATGTTTATAAAGATTTGATCTAGAACTTGAAGAAATAGATAGACACAATTTACCGATGTCAAAAAAAGTCAAAATCTCCGATTCTAATCGATTATTGTAGTTCAGAATCGATTGTCGCCGATATCGGATGTCTAGCGACGAATTTTCGATTATTTTCGACAATCACGCCATCACTATTTTATAAGCTGTTCATTAAATTTCTATTGTAATATAATTTTCAGGTTGAAATGTCCACATATGAAGTCGTTCACATTGAGTGATGGAGAATATTATGAAATGGTGAAATCTAACTTTGAGCGTGCAGATCGTGTGAAGGTGGTTCGTTCAACAACAAACTACAATACGAGTATCATCAGCCTAGTCAGTTGTTACAATGACCTGTTGTTTAATTAGGGGTTTAATAAGAGGTTACACTGAAATCGTACAATGGATGTACTTTACTTCTTATATGTACTTCTTTCGTACAACGAAAATCTGAATATGTATTCTACCGTTGAGGTTCCATTGCGTTTTCCATGTGAAATTCGTCGAAAATAGCCAATACTGAACAACTGCTTGTTTTCGGTACCCCACCCACCAGTTTAGCTTGGGTTTGTAAAACGATTTTTTTTAAAGATATTTATTTTAATTTCTAAATGTCTGTTAGACAGGCGTTGGTCGGTACATTGATGTTTTAACATATTATCGGATGTTTAGATGTCTTTGCGACACGAAAACGTCCTAAAAGAAAAGATAAAAAACTTGAGACGGTGCTATTTTTAGATGGCCGATTGGGGGTATTGGAAACAAGCTGTTTTTAGGGATGGACTAATACGTCAAGGAAAATGTTGAAATCATCCGTGGGAATGAATTTATGACTTCGACATTAGCAGGAATTCTAGAGTTCGAAATCATCATTGTTTACTATACATGAATACTGTCGGCAAATCGCCGTTGTATTACCCACCAAACATTAGGGGTTATATTTTTCGAATGTTATAGTGCAAATTTGGTACTTTTAGTGTTTATAATTGTGTATAATACTATAAAGAATTTCAGTGATTAGATGATGGTAAATGCTAACACCAATGACCATTTTCGATAATCTGGTTGAGCCATCCGATTTCTATGCGTGTTTTATGTATGACTGCAAGAATAAATGTCAACAATCGGTAATTTAACGGCAACTACCTTATGAAGTTTGAAACGTAAGTCCTGTAGGTTGGCATCACTGGTAAATAATATGAATACATAGCACGCAAACGACAATGTTTTGTGGAGATAATTTAGAAGCCATTTACTGATCCTCCTACCCTCTATACAAGTATGTACATCGGTCCTAGACATAGGTGATTTTACGACCATCATACATTGTAATAAATTTGAAAATAAGTTAAACAACACATATTTTGTCGGCCTCCATGCAGAAATTTGACTGGTTCCGAGAACAGTTCTAAGACGCCAAGGGAAGTAACTGCTGCGAGTAGTTTGAAATTTTGATCGAATTTAAACGACATCGGAGACTTGGTCAAAAGAATTAAAACTTGTTAACCAACCCTAGCCGAATTATAACTTTAAGTATTTATTTGTTTCGAATGTTGCCTACGCGAATCTTCTTTTAAAATTAATGTTATCCCCAAACCTTGAAACGTGTGTTATAAACCCTCGAAGGTGACAGTCTATTCAATTATCGATGAAAAAAAATCTAATAAAAACATGAGATAATTTTCGTAAATGTATCAATTTTATAGAACTGAGATTTCAGACTATTCTAGATAGAATCGTGAAAATTAAAAAAATCTGACTTTTTCTGATTGCTTTTCGATTTACTAAAATAATGTTGTTGTCATTATGTATGTGTGTATTGTTGTTTAACACCAGATACTGGTGATGTTGGTTGATAATGATGCTATATTTATGTTGATTTTAGATTATATTATATACTGTCATGTTCCAAACATCTCAAAGTTTATTTATTATTTTACTTTTTTTATCCATAACTATTATTTACTCACATGGATTGTTTTAATCTAGAAATAAAACCTGTCCAGAAATTTGAAAAAAATGCGTTTGTTTCATTTTACCCATGCGCTCTTTTTAGGATCTCTTTTTTGCGAATGAATGAAGAATCAGACACCATCAACGTGTTCAACACTGGCCTCGATCTCCCAAATCATCTCAAAAAGAAATATCAGCTCAAAATTGTGATTTTGCTCAAATTGGAGCCTGAGTTTGAGTTTCTCTTCAAAATTTCCCGAGAAAAAGCTAATTGTTCTCGTTTTGTAATACAAATTTTTGAATCCGGTATAGGTGTAGAAACATCTCAACGTTTTGAGAAAAATATTTGAGCTGAGATTTAGCTCAGATTGAGATTCTTCTGGAGATCGGGGCCAGTTCACGCCAGCGATTCGTGACTGCTTCGCTAACAACCGAATTGGACGACATGGTAATCTTCGCACACTACCTATACCGAATGCGTTTATTGTATTGATGCGTTGCGAACGGTCGTCCAGTTACGAATACTACCGAACGAGTTTGCGAACGTTTGCGAACGGTTTACATCACACAGGGCAGTAATTCGTATACAAAATCGAGACGTATATTTTTAGGTTTGAGATCAAATTGAGAATTTATCGGAATAAGACACCGTTCATTCATAGTTTACAACATAATTAATAGACTCAGGCAATTCAAAATAAATGGTTAGTTTATGGTACCACGCCCGACCCACTGAAATTGGCCCCTGCTCAACTTCTTCCGGGTTTGTAGTATTCTGTGCTGGTATTTTCACGTGTTATTTTCCTCTTTGTAAATGATTGATACTGAAGACAATCACTTAGCTGTCTTTAAATATTGTGTGCCGGGGTCAGACTGCAAAAGAAACAATTTATTGAATATGGCCTATATGGAAGTTAACTTATTAAGGTGGTGAAGTTTATCAATATACACATTTATGGATTAACTCCATTAACATTGTATAGTAAAATTTGTACATGAAGAATGACTTTTGATGATACTTTACATTCCTGTAAATGCACACAAAATTATGCTATTTTTTATTATCAAAAGTATTTTTGGGAAGGAGAGAAAGTATACTATCTTATGCTATCGAGTTTTGTTCAAAACTATATCAATAAAAATATAAAAAAGACGATTTTCGGTACTCACCCCTTGCTTCTGTTGTTGTTATTTTGGAATAAAAACTTAATGTAATGGTGTTTTTTTAAAAATCTCGATAGCATGAGATTATTATCCTTTTATACATGTGTTTCTTTTGCAAAATTAACGCTTGTGCAATTAGCCTGATTTACCGGACCAACATACAAATGTGTACAATTTTACAGTACCAAAAATTCAAATAACTGCATTATTTTTCAACATTTTTACAAAATGATAGCAGTATTAGTTGAAGGACTGTACATCGATAAAACAGTGTACATTTCACCTTGCTATGATATGTAGTTTCAAAAATATTGATAAAAAGCAAATATGGCTATTTTCTAGGGTATATATCGCCTTAAACGCATCAACGTGTCTCAATTCAAGTATACATACAAGATTTATCATTTTTGTTTCCTTTCAAAAGTATTTGTAAAATATCGACAAGAAATCGAAATCGAATTCAATTATATGTTCAATGTATAATATTGTGTTGCACATTTCTGTCAATACTCAACAGATCGACCAGGACAATACACGACATGAAGTATAAAAGGTATCTTTGTCCAGGATTCGTTCTACGCTCGATTGAATAAATCTCATCTCAATAGTATTTCAATTAAGACCTGTGAATCATAACAATACTATGAGAGTCTGGATCAATCAAAGTTCAACATGTTTGCCGGAAATTGTATGTAATACGTCAATAATATAACCTAAGACAAAACAGAGTTGTTTGTGTTTGAGGTTTTGTTCAGTAACTGTTCATAACAAGCGACATTTATTCATACGTTTGGATTGGAAAAAATAGTTTTTGCGATGTATACCGAATTGTGTTAAGTGTTTAACCTTGTGAATGAGTTAATCTTCTTTTTCGGAGATAATATATGCATATGTAAACAATTATGAATTTTTTTTTTGGAGATAATTTATGCATATGTAAAAAATTATGAACTTATGTTAGCATTTATGCTCACTAAATATTTAAATTAATCGTTCAGTGATAGTTCAATGTTGGTTTAGAGATCGTATTTTTTCTCATTCCTTAATCCTGGTATAAAGGCGGGAAAGCGTGTGGATGAAAACGATTATCGAGTTCTTTTTTATGATCGAAAAATGAAATGAAAAGTTATTTATACGAGCAATCATCCGTCATAAATTATAAAGAATATAGTACTTGAACTGAAAGTAGATTGAAAGGCGTCTTTATTTACCCAATGTGTTTTAAAAATCATTTCACAAACATGGAATTTATAAACAAGAAAAATCAATAAACCTATAGCAACGGGCGATACTTGCCGCTCATGCTGGGGCAGCACGGGTATGTAGTTTCTACATAAATAATTATGCTCATAACTGTGCTCTATTCACAGGGAGCCTCCGTGCTCGAATGGTCATGGTTGCTGACCTCAAATCACTAGCCCCTAACTAGTGATGGATAATAGAACAAATGTCATAATCGATAATCGAATCGGAAATAATCGAACTCTTTAGTTTTTAGTATAAGTATAATGGTGACAGTAAAGTTCATTTATACCACTAATTTATCTCTTTTTAAATACATTTAACATATTATATCATAAGAACATTTTATCATTCAATAACTATGTGTATTGGTTTTGTATGTTAACTTTGTATATTTGTATTTGACTGGATAAATTTGAATCGAGTACATTGTATCTCCTGTGTACAGATTAATACTAGTATAGATGTTAAAAAGATGTTATATATAATATCATCTTATTGAAATAACACTTTAAAATTTCCGATTATTATCGATTATTGCAGTTCACAATCGATTGTTGCCGTGCCGACGTCGGATGTCTAGCGACGTTTTTCGATTAGTTTCGATAATCACGTCCTCATTACCCCTAACTAACCTTTTCATTCAGCAAGTCATATCTTAAAAACGTTCAATCATGAACAATGCGATTTCACAGTCCACATATTTAAGGTTTTGGGATATGACATGAATAAAGTAGCCACTACCGATGTATCGTCGAGAAATGAGAAAACTGAACTGTGTTTGTGCCTTTCTCTAAAACGATTCCCGTTTGTTTAATTTTGACTGCATCAACACAACGCAAAGTAAAAGCATACTACATGTATTTACTTCATACAGTTGTACTCTACAACACTGTATTGTCATTTTTCTTACATGTTTACCAAACCACAAATACAAGCGTCCGATACCGATATTACCCATACGAATAGTGAATACATACAGGAACTCGTGTTTTGTAGTTCTCGTGTTTTGTAGTTCTCGTGTTTTGTAGTTCTCGTGTTTTGTAGTTCTCGTGTTTTGTAGTTCTCGTGTTTTGTAGTTCTCGTGATTTGTAGTTCTCGGGTTTTGTAGTTCTCGTGTTTTGTAGTTCTCGTGTTTTGTAGTTCTCGTGATTTGTAGTTCTCGTGATTTGTAGTTCTCGTGTTTTGTAGTTCTCGTGTTTTGTAGTTCTCGTGTTTTGTAGTTCTCGTGTTTTGTAGTTCTCGTGTTTTGTAGTTCTCGTGATTTGTAGTTCTCGGGTTTTGTAGTTCTCGTGTTTTGTAGTTCTCGTGTTTTGTAGTTCTCGTGTTTTGTAGTTCTCGTGTTTTGTAGTTCTCGTGATTTGTAGTTCTCGGGTTTTGTAGTTCTCGTGTTTTGTAGTTCTCGTGTTTTGTAGTTCTCGTGTTTTGTAGTTCTCGTGATTTGTAGTTCTCGGGTTTTGTAGTTCTCGTGTTTTGTAGTTCTCGTGTTTTGTAGTTCTCGTGATTTGTAGTTCTCGTGATTTGTAGTTCTCGTGTTTTGTAGTTCTCGTGTTTTGTAGTTCTCGTGTTTTGTAGTTCTCGTGTTTTGTAGTTCTCGTGTTTTGTAGTTCTCGTGATTTGTAGTTCTCGGGTTTTGTAGTTCTCGTGTTTTGTAGTTCTCGTGTTTTGTAGTTCTCGTGTTTTGTAGTTCTCGTGTTTTGTAGTTCTCGTGATTTGTAGTTCTCGGGTTTTGTAGTTCTCGTGTTTTGTAGTTCTCGTGTTTTGTAGTTCTCGTGTTTTGTAGTTCTCGTGTTTTGTAGTTCTCGTGTTTTGTAGTTCAAGGAAACTTTTAAGAAAAGTTAAAATGCAATGTTTTAGATTATGTCTGTGTGAAGGCATTAACATTCCATTCAGTCAACATTATTGCTTAGCATATTTTGACAGAAAATCAGACTACCTTTAAAGCACTTCTTGCACCTTTACGTAATCGGGCGCTTATTCCGATACCTCCATGGAATCAAAGCGCTGTGGGGGGGGGCGCGTACTATACGCAGCAATCCTCGAATAACCGCCCCTGCAAACATCGGTGTATTACATACAAACATATTGATAACTATTTACATTTTTATTTACTGACTGCAAATCTCTAACGGAGATTTATTGTTAGAGCAGATAGAATATTGACACTTCTGGATACATTTATAAGGAGGTAAGTTAACGCTTTCAGTGTTTTATGCAACTTGGGTGAAGTTAAATAAAAATGAAGGGTTTCATTTTTCATTCAGCTAGTTTATCATATAAGGTTATTAATTAATATGTTCTGTACCATTTAATCTAAGCATTTGTATCACACCCTGAGCGTTTGCTTATTAATGGCAGTACAGTAAAACCTCACGTTAAGACCAACTCAATAATACGATATCCTCAATATTAAGAACGCAATTTTCAAGTCCATCTCACTGTTTTGCTCTTTATTCAACCTCAATATTTAGACCACCTCAATATTAAGACCGGTTTAATGGTCCCAAAGGTGGTCGCATTATTGAGGTTTTACTGTAACAAACACGCTCGTCAGGTTTTACAGAACCTTGTCCGTAGGAGGGTATTCAGTGGTTGTCCTTATGACCGGATCAATGTACCTACATCATTTGCCATTGTTTAATACTAGGGATGTCAACGAACGACAAGTTTGGTATTCAATATTCGACCTTCTTATTTAATAATAATACATTTGAAATTCGAAAATTAACTTTATGCTTATCAATTTTGTGTTTTAAATTGATCTCTTAACTTGTAAAAATCCCCGATTACTTATGATTTATAGCATCACCAGAGTGTTATATCTATCTTGTCCCCAAATATACAACATGACATGTCAATTAACACCTGTAGATATTATTTTCATGCTTAAAATAGCATTCAATGCGATAATACCCTCCATTGAAATTTAATACACTTGCATTCAGCTTTTAAATCGAAGAAATATATTTATTAAGTCGAATGCCGAATCAGTATTCAAATATTCGGACGTACATATTCGAATATCCAAATATTTCCTATTTAATACTGATTCTTACTTCCAGTGTCTGAGCTGACCGAATTATTTAACGCTATCAGATTTAACCACTAAAGTGGTATATAATACCACATGAATACGAGTACGTTGATTCACTGACTATATATTACTGTAATTATTCAATACGGGCAATCAAAGAGGAGTCGGACCGGTTTGCACGGTCGGTAAAGAACTCACCTGCCAGTCAATCTGATGTGACTGCAAACCTTAAACGAGGCATAGCTTGCTCATTATGTTCTTCGTAATGACGGGAAATAATATGCATAAATTCCTGTACCCTTATAAGTCATAATTATACGAGTATCGATTTTCTTCTTTTTCAGTTAAGTTTGATTTTGACAAGTGTAATATATTTTACTTCCCAATTCTATAATCATTATGAAAAGACGATGCATACATGTATAAGTTAAGTGATCGTTGAGCAAATTCAATATTCAAATCGGATGGACTTGTTTACAATTTTGAGTCATTGTGAGCATTTAAAGTTATCTATCTATGTCAACAATCTGGAAAAGGTATCAATATTCGAATTGCGCGTGAAACGAGAAAAAATAATAATTACACCCACATTTATATATCAGCAATGCTACAGAAATGTAACATTCATAACGCGGGGCATAATATGTGGTATACACTGTACAACAGAGCGACTGTTCACATACTTTCAAACCATGTAGACATACTTTTTTCTTGATAATTTCTTGTTTCTCTTGTTTACATCTGGGGCGCACCATTGGTGTTCTGAGAGCAACAACCGTACCCTCCGTGAAACGATATTGCAAAGACGAGCAACACACAAACACGTACATTATTTCCAGATTGTTTCGTAAAATTTACTCAACACACAGAATCACCAAAAGGTGAAGGTCAAGTTTTTGCCCAGTTTAAAATCAGGTCCGATTTTCGACCGAATATGTACCGAAGTCGGTAAAAACAGAATCGGACCAAACTTTAAACCGGGCAAAAAACATGACATTTCGCACCGATTAAGTTTGAAACAAGTCCGGTTCTATTTTGTTCGGACGAGTTCCAGAACTGGTACGGCCCCAAAACCGGACATGACTTTAAACCGGAAACAAATTTGTAAGAGGCCGGTTCGATTTTACGGTTGGTCGTTGGAGTCCAAGTCTGCCAATACCTAACTACAAAGTATTTCAACAGTCTGCCCGACAGTAACCATACATTCGGGTCACTTCAACCTAAAACTTCTAATAAATACATCTCACGATTTCGAGCACCTGTGGCGTTTTTCAATGGAAAAAGTGACAGTGCTTTTTAACATATCTATAACGTATCTACAGTTTGTGATTGTTAAAGACTTTCGCGTTCAGCATCGTGTTTATGATGCCAGCATATAGCAACCTCTCCAGAGCGACCCTCTCTTGAGCGTCACACTCTCTTCTACAACATTATAGATTTGTCATGTAGCAACAATATACTATCAATTCAACCTCTCTATAGCAACAATCTCTCAACAACAATAACCGGAATCTGTGTCTTAAAAGTGTAGTGCTCTTGAGATGTTGTACTGTATTTCAAACACTATGACACGTTGGAGATGTTTGTCAATATTTACTTAGGCCTAAAAAAATGTTTGTTTCATGTTTCATGCCCAACAAAAATAGGGTAGGTAGGTCGGAACAAAATTGTGTTTGAAGATCCAAGCAAATTAAACATATATTTAAATGAATATATGGTAAAAGACAAAGTCCTCCCGTTTAACATGGATAATGATTAATCAAGGTGAATACAACGCTCTATAGCTGGAATACTCGTAAAGCGTCTAATTACTGGGCAGAAATATTAATCTAAAGAAAAATTCACACAAAGAAATTTTACCAAAAGAAAAAAAAGTTAACATGCGAACAAATGTTCTAGCGTCGGGACAAAAAAGGGTCTGTCGGGAAACCTGAAACAAACATATTTTTTACGCTTTATCAAACATATAACTACAAGTACTTGACATAAGCACTGTTGTCTTTATGCAGGTATGAAAATAGCGTACTTAATACTGTGCTTATGAAATATAGCACACTCGACAGAAGTACTCTAAAACGAGCATGCTTGCATTTTTAGGATTAAAATGAATTTCAGATTGAACTGTGACTAATGCACGGTTCTTCTGACATAGCCAGTGTGCAATAGTGCCCGTTTTTCTATTTGAATGTTTTATTATTGTCGTAAGGTAACTTTTAAGTCAAGATAAGCAAATATATGTTCAGCTTTACTGTGTTTAATTTTGTACATGTTGATTAATACATAGTCTCTAGTAACTCCAGAATGGAGCGGCAATGTACTTTAATTGGTATAAGGAGTATTTCATATTCAGTACATTTACATTAACGTTTATATTATTGTAGTTATAATCATGTCGAAGTCACCACGAAAAGACGCGTCCTCTCTGAGAGGGGCGGAGCCTAAGACAAAGGGTAGAGGTAGAAGTAGGCGTCCAAGCAGTCCTGATAAAAACGCGTTTCCCTTTCTGGAAGAAGATGAATTCACAAATGTGACTATATCGGTGAGTACGTTTGATTAATGAATTTAGATAAAAGATGTATCTGGCTCATCTGAACATAAATTTTTTGAATTGGCTTCATCCAGTATTGTTGTTACATTGGCTAAAACATCTATAATAAGAACCATTGCAATGTATAACCGAATGAAAATATCTTTTTCACCATATTACTAACAGATAAAACTTGTAAAATAGCCTGATTTTTAAAAAAACTGGATTTGTTTTTAATTTTATGATGTACAAACATCTTTCTTCAACAAATACGAATCAATATATTATAATTTCATTCTTTGTTAATGCATATTTATTGATGTTTAAATCACAGGAAACATATTTTTCATGTTTGTTTCGGTCAAAAATTGAACAAACAATGAGCATAATATTATTTTAATTAGGTGGGCTTGGTTATCTTATAAGTATGCTGCCTCCTTGGCCGAGTTTTTCTGACTTGAAATTTTTGCCCCTCACCGCAACAGATTTGAATCTCCCTCGGGACGTAGAATTTATTAGAAAACTACCCAGGTGGCTAGTGGAAGGGCCAATGGTTCTACCCAGGTATTCGCCTTGGGTCTTCATCCTCCGTCACTACACGACCATCGCTGTGTATGGTGGACTTAAAGCGTCATAACTAACAACATCAGTATAAGAAAAAAAAATAGTCAGTTTATATCACAATACATGTTCATTTATACTGAAAATATGACGGTATAAATGAAACATCCCAATGCGTTAATACTGAAAATATGACGGTATAAATGAAACATCCCAATGCGGTAATACTGAAAATATGACGGTATAAATGAAACATCCCAATGCGGTAATACTGAAAATATGACGGTATAAATGAAACATCCCAATGCGTTAATACTGAAAATATGACGGTATAAATGAAACATCCCAATGCGGTAATACTGAAAATATGACGGCGTAGAAAGTTATATTACAATTTCGTTTATTCTGAACGTATGAATGTATTTAAGTGACCAAATAGAAACATATTTGAGTGTACGTGCTGAAATTGCTGAATACTAAATCAAAAACAAACCAGTTCGATACAATTATTTGCATAAACAACACATGACCAGTGGATCTCAGCAGTATGTAGTAAAGATATGTTCTATTCTTCTGCTATATTCAATAATTGCTTTATAATCGAATTTTGATACTAAAATACATGTACCAAACGCTTGAACCAAAGGTGTTATAGCAAACAATTCCTTCCATGGAAATGGCCAACTGTTAAATGTAAGTTCATGTTTAATGCTATTGTACATGCTTCAGAAAATATTTGCGTAACCCTGAATTAATTATATTTTATCTTCTTCATTATGAGTTAATAAATATATTATAATCGCAATGATATACGCAATAGCCTTTGATTAAATGACAAAACTCATAGTTTTTTTGTACATTTAATAAACATTTGGCGAAATCGATTAAATATTTGAATGGCATAACTCACAGTTTTTTTGGGACATTTAATAAGCATTTGGCGCCATCGATCAAATCTGAATTGTAAGCGATATAATTGCCCATTCAGTATCAAAGTATAATTATGACATTCATAATTTCATCTCAATGAATACACAAATACACGGATATAATAGATCATTTAAAGTATTGATATACATTAAATACCTGCTCTATGTATTTCCATCTTTTAACTGAACGATTTGTGAGATTTTCGTGCGTGTGTGAGGTACTTTGATTTACTTTGTATCAGTCCATCTGTCCGTCCGTCCGTTCGACAAAACTTGCACATCCTCAATGTTTACCTTTACGCAGCCTCAGTGTTTACCTTTGCACAGCCTCAGTGTTTACCCATGTACATCCTCAGTGCCTGATATTGTGTAGACTGTTGTTTTCCCAGGGGGTCTGTTTGGGGAGGCATTGTTTTATGCATGTGGTGTTCCCTGCAACAACGTTATCTCTCTGAACCTTAAAAAATATTTTACAGGTCGACGACAAAAAAATTTACACCAATAGTTGCCTGTTGTCATACAACTCACCAGTGTTTATGAAAATGTTATCCGGTGACAAAGAAGGCAAGGATAAAGACGGTGGCGGGAAAGGTGGTAAACCCGGGAAAGCCAACGCTCCATCCGTCGGAAAAGATAAAGAACTTGACATCAGTAATTATAGCTTTGAAGATGTGTGCGAGATGATAGCTTTTATCGATCCCCGTATTGAAACAGATCTTACAGGTTAGAATTTTAACAGTAGTCTATGGAAGTTTTGATTTGTGAACTTGGAACTCCCTTTTCCGCGTTTTTTCACTTTCATACGATTTATTACCGTTCTCAGACTTGATTACAACGTTTATATTTATCTTTCTGTGAGTTTTTATACACTCTGAAAAGTAGCGTGCGTCGCACATACCAAAAGTATGCAAGTTTATTTTTTTAATTTAACAGTCACAAGGGTCGGAGTATTTGACAAGTTGATACAATATTAACTACATGTAGTCCGACAAAACATCGTCATGGACGGGATAGTCCGCTATCTTCATAATGGCGAAATTATACGCGGTCATCGAAAATGATTGAAGCAAGTTCTAATAATTAGAAACACAATCGATGTAAAATAAAGTTTATACAAACGAAGCAATTTCCTCACAAGTGTCTTCAACAACAATGTACAGAACGAAGGGGAGAAAATCGCAGCGTACTTGAGTGTTTGATTTCATGTAAAAATTGTTCTAGTTACTTTTGATTCTTAATTAAAGCTTAGACAAAAGTATTAACCTTTTTCAGATGAAGTTGCTGCGCGGTTACTTCCCTTAGCTGTTGAATACGAAATAAACGAGTTACTGAAGGCATGCTCGAAGACTCTAACCGACTCATTCGTTGCTCTACGGAAGGGACGCCGTCCTGGCTACATATCCACGGATACAACCTTTAAATACTTAAAAATTGCCGATAAGTATGATTGTGATAAGCTCAAAGGGCTCCAAGATTTGTGTATCGAAGAATTTGGATCAAACAATAACCCACATATCTCTAAGGTTATTGCAGAAGATGATGATCTGCTGGAGCAAACAAAACGAAAAGTGCTTCAAAAGAGGTTAGACCACGCTACTTTGGCACTTGCCCGCGAGCGACGCACCCGTACCGAGGAAGGCGAAGTGAGAAAAAGTAACATTTGGAAAAAATAATAGTTAGCACTAGGACCTTGAAGACGTCTGAATGAACTATCTAATAAACTATGATTACAAACATTTATATTGTCGCGTTAAACAGTTATTGATCAATACATTTTACAAGAATTTGAAGTTTGTGAGTTTTAAAGAATATTTGACACTACGCGTGTGTATAGATCTACATTAATTATATTACGGTAAGACCTCACTTACAGACCCCCTCAGAGTTACGAACACAATTTTCAAGTCCATTTGTAACTGTTTTGCTCATTATTCAACCTCAATATTAAGACCACCTCAATAATAAGTTTCCCGGGATCATAAGGGTGGTCTTATTATTGAGGTTTTACTGTATATAAATATTTCTTGTACTTTCGATTTCAAATGCCAACAAACACGGTTATGCATTTTCCTCCAGTTACAATTTCACACGTGCGGATGTTTTAAAATACATATCGAACTTACACACGCCGGAATATTTTATTATGCAATTTGTTTTTACTCAGTTTTAAATCCTTTCCGACCGTCAACAGCGTAAATCTAAGTCTGTCATAAATAAACAAGTGTCACTTTCAGCTACATAGTTTATCAAAGAGGACTTCTATAAATATACGTATAAATTTATCAACTGATTTCTACGTACAGTAAAACTTCAATAATAAGATCACCATTGGGACCCTTGAAACTGGTCTTAATATTGAGGTGGTCTTAATATTGAGATGGTCATAATATTAAGGTGGTCTTAATATTGAGGTGGTCTTAATAGTGAGGTGGTCTTAATAGTGAGGTGGTCTTAATATTGAGATGGTCTTAATATTGAGGTTAAATAAAGGCCAAAACTGTGAAAATGGACTTGAAAATTGTGTTTTGAGGTCTTATTAATGAGGTGGTCTTTTAGTGAAGTTTTACTGTACTTTCAATTAATATTCTGTAGTGCCGAGGGCGTATTTACTTTGTAATGTTGTATATTCACGTACTCTTGATCGAGCTCCCAACTACGGAAACGTGTATTGACCACCGCTACGTGTTACATATAGCAAAAAATAAGACATTTCATATGTCACACATTATTTGTTATTGCATTTTGTAAATATTTCATATACGTATCTCTTCTATTTAATGCTACAGTTATATTGTTTAAATAACATTTATATGATGTATTTAGTTCATTTATTAATGTTTATTCGGCGTAGCTGTATAACATTGATTTTGATCTACATTTTTGACCAATCAAATCTTGTCCTCTAAGCGGGATTTTTAAAATCTGACCAATCATATTTTAACACATTAGGCACCAAACGGGGTTTTCGTTCACCCAAGAGGCACCAAACGGGGTTTTCGTTCACCCAAGAGGCACCAAACGGGATTTTCGTTCACCCAAGAGGCACCAAACGGGGTTTTCTTGATTTATAAATGAAAAAAAACAGGAGACATTTATAAAAAACAACTAACTAAGTTAACTACTTCCGGCAAATTTCATAACACCAATAATATAGAAATGGTGATTATTTTTTGTGTCTGAGAATTGTTTTATACATCATGCTTTACATCAGCAACTTACGTTACTTTTAAAGCACCGAATAAGGAAATGTTCGTTTTTACTGACACAATACATTTGTGGAACGGATTTTTTAAATGGCAGTACATTTTGTTTGTACGTTCGAGCATCATTTATGTATGAAGCGAGAGAGAACATACCTTTATGTATTATACAGGTATAATAAAGCCAATGTATATTTATTATCAGGTAAATTTTAATAAAGCGTGTATATATATTTATGAAATTGATAAATAAAAAGTCGTGAAAAAAGCTTGTTTTCAAATTTCATGTTAGCCTTATATATCCGTGTCCGTACCCAATTAACACATTGTAACTTAATTAGAAAAACAATACAAGCAACTTTTTTATTTGTTTTGTTTCCACTACTTTTAAACTGTATATCATTCAACTGCTATGGACATAGCAATACTAGTAAACAGGAATCAATATGAGGGTGTCGGTAAACTAGTACCCCGACATCTGATATACTCGACATTGCTCTACGTGTACTCGGAAAATTACATCGATGTGCGAGTGTTTAAAACTACGATTTCTTATTTTATTATTGTCAGTAATACTGGCAAATCAGTTTAATATACCATTAAAACGCACATGTAAACCACAACCAAAGTAATGGGGCTAAAACTCCCTGGCGATTATCTTGATGAACTGACATGGCTGTTAGCATGAACTATTTGGGAACTGTCTTAGCCGATAGTCACGTAAAATCTGAACTGATCTTATAGCGTTAGCCAAAACGTTGTACGTCGTCAATTTTAAAACTCTGTATCTCCATCAAAATAAGAAATTGCACAGATTCACTTGTTAGAACTACGTACAGGAGAATGATTCAAGTTTATTCCCAGTTATTTAAACTTGTTCGATTTCATGAATTAAGCCGAGGATTCAATGTCAAATAAGAAATCATCGAAATTTTCGCAAACATGGCGTACATAAAACCTGTTTTCTTGGTAATTATGGCACTCACTCGCACACAAACGGTGTGTAAAAATTGCTTATCATTTGCTAAAACGATACCTATAAGTGGTTACTTTTCAAATCAACAAAAAACGCAACAAAATAGCAAATACTTACCCTTCGTCGATATCGCACCTTGCACATAGCACAGCCATCATTCATCAGAACAGCCATCGATAGAGCTGGTTGTACGGGGTGTCTTTGCAGCAATGATTTTGTTTGCATTTCCTGCTTGACTTCTGTGTTTACTCCAATATTCATTGCTGTATCTATTTAAACTATTTCACTGGTTCCACCGGTCCATTAATGTGTGTGTATACATTTACATGTATTGTCTTGTGTTCCCAGGCTCCTATGTGTAGGTCCAGCGGACAATTTATTCGTTACGCTGTTCGTTTAATTTTGGTGATCATTGTGTAATGGTGTGGTTATAGGAGGTCTTAAGCCATTATAACACAACTACCATGTGGGTTTAATTCATCTATTTCTGAGTGATTGTGAACAATAAACAGATTATACGTTTTTAATTTTATTATACGTGTGTACATGTAACTAAATTTCTATTATAGTGAACACAATATATAGATGGTAATGTAAGGAATATTTTATTGTCATTAGAAATTATTATAAAACTCCATGATGCTTTGCCGGAGTTGATAGTATACACATGGGGCTTGATCCAGAAGAGAGGTGACTGGGAGATCGGATATGTGTTCCGCAATAATAAAAGTTTAGCGACCAAGACAATTCAAGGTTCTTCCGAGCAAAATGATTACGCTATGGATTCAAATCAGCGTTTCTCAGCGTAAATACATACGAAGGTTTTTGTCCATAGAAAGATGACTGAAATACATCTAACGAGACCATGTCAACCATTTTGCAAAGGCAAAGAAGGAGATAAGTAGTCTCCATAGAATAGTACCAGTATTTCTGTGCCCTGTTGATTCCAGCAGACCGGATGAATCCAGACATACTCTTGGTACAACGATGCCACTTTTGGAGATGAGTGTGAACTCGCCATCAAACATGTATTTGCCAGTTAACTTGTTGTATATGACATAAAAATCTTCGTCAACATTCATGATGAATTCTGTTTCAAGAAGTTCCACCTGTTCACAGAAATACAACTTGGTTATACAGAAAGGATTCACGCGGGCTATAATCTTATTGTAATCTTCGTAAATCTTTCTGAAGACTGGTAATCTCAACTTCTCAGTAACGTTGGGTGAGTGAACGAAGTTTATATCAAGCGACTTTTTTCTTGACACTGATACAAGATCATAGAAATTGCAAAACGCGCTGAAGCTGACGGTGAGAGGGATCAGTTGATCACCGGCAAAGAAGCCCCACTGACGTCGCATCATTTTGTCGATGATTAGAATAAGTGTGTCAGGATCTCCTTCCAAATATGGAAATTTCATAGCAACTAAAAAGTTTTTCGACATTGTACTGTTGTTTTCCATTTCATGCGACACTTGTGAAACGTACCACTTCTTGGACCATGTACGTTTAAATGCGTCTAATTCGTTTCCTAGCGTGAACATTTTTTGGGTATCTATATCATGTGTTGCTGTTAGATTAACCACAACCTCATATTCGTTGTTATACCATATAGTGGTTGGGAAATAACAGTTGCCATTGAAGTCATGTGATTTTCCAGAAGGACAAAGTACTTCTCGACAGAACGCATCTGTGCCAACCTGTATTATATAACAAACAATGCAAATGAGTTTCGATATAATAGTCCCTATTCTCCATATGCTAGAAGTTATATACATGTATATATATTCAAAAAAGGACGTTTGATCATTAAACACTATTAAAATGAAATATTTCAAAGATCATCCTACTCAAAATGTAAAGTTTTATTGTCTAAGAGAGATATTCATCAATCAAACGTCCACATTTCTTATAATGTTAGATACATAAAAATGCAATAGTGTTTGTTGGAATTGCAATTTAATGGCCGCAGACAATGAGTTTGTATTTTGTCTTGAATTTTCTGCATACCGCAAGTTTGACTTTAATGCCTCGATCACATGAAGCTCCCGGGCATTGCAGACCTGGGACCACGCGTACGCCTCATCTGAGCGACGTAAGAAAGATGTACACGCCCAGCTACGGGCTGTATACGGTGCCAATATGGGTCCAATTATCTACAAAAATATCTTGCGGGCAACCACGGCACACCTTGGGATAACCCCACGGGCTTTCATGATGTTTGCCTATACGGGGCCCGTAAACTGCCCGGGAGACCTAGGCATAACGCAATAAAACGGAGTACATTAAACATTTTTATAGCTCAATTTATGCATAAGTGAGTGGACAAAAATGTCATTTTCATTAAAACAGCCACAAGTTCGTAATTATACCGTCGTATATTTGAACATCTGCGTTTAAACATTGGGCTATGGGTCTGTGCGAATTTAAAAAAATGGTGAGTTTTGCAAAGCAATTTGACTACGGTTGCAATATAACAATAACCAATTAGAATGGCATTCAGTGTTTGTATGACATTACATTGTGCTACATATGTTGATATGAGTATATAAAAACGACTGTATGTAATATCGGAAATCGGAAGGATTCGTTTGGTATTTGTTTACATATGACTGCCAAAATGCGGGCTTATTCACATATTACACTCAATAATACTAGCAATGAAGTTTTTTATAAATGTAATAGTGTATGGCATAAGACGACAAACTTCAACGCCGTCAATTTATCTTCAATTTGAATTCTACAGACTGCAATAAAAAGAAGATTATTAATATGAAATCAATACCTCAATACTTGATCTTGGACATGCTATTCGGACTTTCCTTTTTTGTGTAGCTTTCTTTTCCGGAAGTAGAAACTGGATATCCAACAAACCGACAAACCCCGCTGTATTTGCACTACTTCGTGCATATTCGTACCTCTTATAACAAACCGGTAGCCTATCAGAGATATGCATTCCATTGCAAATATAACAGAATACGTTCGCGTACATATAACCAAATCTGAATGGGGACATGAGGCCACTAGTACATGCAGTAACTATTTCATCTTTGTACATATCTAAAGATGAAGATTCAAAGTTCGTACACGTTTTAATGAAGTCTTCAGCGATGTAACAAACAAGTGATTCAATCTCATCTCCGGGATATTCAAAGTAAACAAAACAGTCATCTGGGATAGAGTTCATTGCGGGATTCAGCGCAAACGTTGCCCCGTCATTTAGGAAACTGTAATTAGCTGTATACATCTGGCAAATTAGAAAAGCATTCCACAAAATACCATCTTTGACATTATACGCTTCAGCACAAGCAGAATTTTTAAAGATCAATTTTTTTTCTTTCGAATAAACAGGAAACAATGAACCCCACGGTGACACGATTTGATCCCCACATGGTTCTGATGACGCTGTGCCATCTTCTGATGATATCATGTGATACGAGTTTATCATTGTCTTCTGGTCATCTTCATTAGGTAACGTTGTGAAGGGATAGATGCATGTGCTATGGAACAACCTGGGCGACTTCAACCCTTTCGGAATATCATTGTTCGCTGACAATTCCGGAAAGCAACAATTCATACTTAGGTGGCATGTGTCCTCGCACGAACAAGCTGAAAATAAAAGTGCATCGTATCAACACTCTGCTATTTATTTATTTAATAAGCGAGTTCATTTCGTTTTCAGTCCAATAAGCCATATGTCCCTAGAGAACACACATTTTATGAGCGCTACTTTTGGATTTACAACCTCTTCTGTAAGTGATAGCATTTCAAGTAAACGCAACATGTGAGGTCACTCATGATTTGCAAGCAGGAAACAATATTTACTCCATATGCATTGTATGGAAACTCTGTACGCCTCCAAACCGCGGAGTTTTCAAAATGGTGGACGTGAATTGTTAAAAAGGTAAGTTTTATTTTTGGTCTGATCTTTTTAAATATGACATGACATTGGGCATGAGCGTTTTTGATCGAACCATAGTATTTTCATGTAATGTATAGCCGAAGACGACGTTTTGAGGAAGTTGAAAAATAAAGCGAGAGACCGTAGGAAACTGGCGATTTTTCCTCTGAAATAAATGCCTCGATAAATGTACTTAGATAGATCTATGAAAATGGCCCAGCCCCTCACATAGGACCGTTATTTTACCTACAAAACTCGCTAAAATGAATGTTTAGAAGGTTGGAAATTTGGCGTGCTGTACGCCGCGATGCAAAACGTATAAAACCACTGTATACTGTGGCGAAAGAAATTTCTGTACGCCGCGGTGCTATAGGAAACAAGCACAGTTCACTTGGAAAATGATGAAAGAAAATGCTAGTTAATGTATTTAAATGTTTCAGAACGTTTTTCATTTACTTAGCTACTACTGCGAGTACACAGAAGAAGCAGAAGACTGGGTGCAGCATTGCAACGTTGACCATCCGGATAACATATTGAAGTTGAGAAAAGGAGAACTGTATTCTGATACCGATGGGATTCGCTTACCAATCATCTCGATGTTGACTGTGATGTTTGTTCTACATACGAGTTGTTAAGTCTTTCTTATATTCCAATCCAAGATAAGGCAAATGTCTGTGATATTTTAATTGCAATGATGATTTATGAATGATTTTTAGATAATAAATATGAATATATACACATTCAGTGTTTTCATTCCTGATTAACCTAATATATACTCTTGTCTGTGTTCATCGGATGTAAGGTAAGAACATGTTTTATTAGTACTTCAAAGTGTGCCGGATTCAATGGACCATCAGTGTGAGCAATTGTTTTGGGGAGGAGATTTCAATCTCGATACGTGAAAAAACAATTGTGTTTTTTTGTAAAAATATTGTTGTTCTAGAGAGGTTAATTTGGGAAGCGTTTGTCTTTAAATATAGGTGTATCTTATCCGGGGCGTATTGAGAGGGGTTGAACCGTAAGTCGTTTCAATTTGGTAGGATATATTGTTTGAAGAAGATGGTTGACAGACGAACGAGTGGCTTATAGGAGGTCTTAAGCCATTATAACACAACTACCATGTGGGTTCAATTCATCTATTTCTGAGTGATTGTGAACAATAAACAGATTATGAAGGATTCCCCTATATATAAGGGAGCCCATTACACATGTGGTCTGTTCCAAACATTTCTGAAAATATTGTAAAATAACAACCGTGAAAAATACGTTTTTAATTTTATTATACGTGTGTACATGTAACTAAATTTCTATTATAGTGAATACAATATATAGATGGTAATGTAAGGAATATTTTATTGTCATTAGAAATTATTATAAAACTCCATGATGCTTTGCCGGAGTTGATAGTATACAGATGGGGCTTGATCCAGAAGAGAGGTGACTGGGAGATCGGATATGTGTTCCGCAATAATAAAAGTTTAGCGACCAAGACAATTCAAGGTTCTTCCGAGCAAAATTATTACGCTATGGATTCAAATCAGCGTTTCTCAGCGTAAATACATACGAAGGTTTTTGTCCATAGAAAGATGACTGAAATACATCTAACGAGACCATGTCAACCATTTTGCAAAGGCAAAGAAGGAGATAAGTAGTCTCCATAGAATAGTACCAGTATTTCTGTGCCCTGTTGATTCCAGCAGACCGGATGAATCCAGACATACTCTTGGTACAACGATGCCACTTTTGGAGATGAGTGTGAACTCGCCATCAAACATGTATTTGCCAGTTAACTTGTTGTATATGACATAAAAATCTTCGTCAACATTCATGATGAATTCTGTTTCAAGAAGTTCCACCTGTTCACAGAAATACAACTTGGTTATACAGAAAGGATTCAGGCGGGCTACAATCTGATTGTAATCTTCGTAAATCTTTCTGAAGACTGGTAATCTCAACTTCTCAGTAACGTTGGGTGAGTGAACGAAGTTTATATCAAGCGACTTTTTTCTTGGCACTGATACAAGATCATAGAAATTGCAAAACGCGCTGAAGCTGACGGTGAGAGGGATCAGTTGATCACCGGCAAAGAAGCCCCACTGACGTCGCATCATTTTGTCGATGATTAGAATAAGTGTGTCAGGATCGCCTTCCAAATATGGAAATTTCATAACAACTAAAAAGTTTTTCGACATTGTACTGTTGTTTTCCATTTCATGCGACACTTGTGAAACGTACCACTTCTTGGACCATGTACGTTTAAATGCGTCTAATTCGTTTCCTAGCGTGAACATTTTTTTGGTATCTATATCATGTGTTGCTGTTAGATTAACCACAACCTCATATTCGTTGTTATACCATCTAGTGGTTGGGAAATAACAGTTGCCATTGAAGTCATGTGATTTTCCAGAAGGACAAAGTACTTCTCGACAAAACGCATCTGTGCCATTCTGTATTAGATAACAAACAATGCAAATGATTTTCGATATAAATGTCCCTATTCTCCATGTGCATATGCTAGAAGTTATATATTTATATTAAAAAAAGGACGTTTGATAATTAAACAGTCTTAAACAGAAATATTTCAAAGATCATCCTACTCAAAATGTAAAGTTTTATTGTCTAAGAGAGATCTTCATCAATCAAACGTTCATATTTCTTATAATGTTAGATACATGAAAATGCAATAGTGTTTGTTAGAATTGCAATTTGATAACCGCAGACAATGAGTTTGTATCTTCTTCACTTTAATCTTATCAATTATATCTCATGTCAGAGGGCACTTCAATTTTCTGCATACCGCAAGTTTGACTTTAATGCCTCGATCACATGAAGCTCCCGGGCATTGCAGACCCGGGAGCACCCGTACGTCTCATCTGAGCGAGGTAAGACAGATGTACACCCCCAGCTACGGGCTATATACGGTGCCAATATGGGTCCAATTATCTACAAAAATATCTTGCGGGCAACCACGGCAAACCTTGGGATTACCCCACGGGCTTTCATGATTTTTGCCTATACGGGGCCCGTAAACTGCCCGGGAGACCTAGGCATAACGCAATAAAAAGGAGTACATTAAACATTTTGTAGCTCAATCTATACATATGTGAGTGGTCAAAAAAGTAGTTTTCATTAAAACAGCCACAAGTTCGTAACTATACTATCGTATATTTGAACATCTGCGTTTAAACATTGGGCTATGGGTCTGTGCTAACTACAAAAAAATGTTGAGTTTTCCAAAGCAATTTGACTATGGTTGCAATATAACTATAACCAGTTAGAATGGCAATGCATGTTTGTATGACATTACATTGTGCTACATATGTTGATATGAGTATATAAAAACGTATGTATGTAATATCGGAAATCGGAAGGATTCGTTTGGTATTTGTTTACATATGACTGCCAAAATGCGGGCTTATTCACATATTACACTCAATAATACTAGCAATGAAGTTTTTTATAAAGTTAATATTGTATGGCATAAGACGACAAACTTCAACGCCATCCAGTTATCTTCAATTTGAATTCTACAGAATGCAATAAAAAGAAGATTATTAATATGAAATCAATACCTCAAAACTTGATCTTGGACATGCTATTCGGACTTTCCTTTTTTGTGTAGCTTTCTTTTCCGGAAGTAGAAACTGGATATCCAACAAACCGACAAACCCCGCTGTATTTGCACTACTTCGTGTATATTCGTACCTCTTATAACAAGTCGGTTGCCATTTAGAGAAATGCATTCCATTACAAATATAACAGAATACGTTCGCGTACATAGCATATAACCTGAATGGGGACATGAGGCCACTAGTACATGCAGTAACTATTTCATCTTTGTACATATCTAAAGATGAAGATTCAAAGTTCGTACACGTTTTAATGAAGTCTTCAGCGATGTAACAAACATGTGATTCAATCTCATCTCCGGGATATTCAAAGTAAACAAAACAGTCATCTGGGATAGAGTTCATTGCGGGATTCAGCGCAAACGTTGCTCCATCATTAAGGAAACTGTAATTAGCTGTATACATCTGGCAAATTAGAAAAGCATTCCACAAAATACCATCTTTAACATTATACGCTTCAGCACAAGCAGAATTTTTAAAGATCAAATCTTTTTCTTTGGAATAAACCGGAAACAATGAACCCCACGGTGACACGATTTGATCCCCACATGGTTCTGATGACGCTGTGCCATCTTCTGATGATATCATGTGATACGAGTTTATCATTGTCTTCTGATCATCTTCAGTAGGTACAGTTGTGAAGGGATAGATGCATGTGCTATGGAACAACCTGGGCGACTTCAACCCTTTCGGAATATCATTGTTCGCTGATAATTCCGGAAAGCAACAATTCATACTTAGGTGGCATGTGTCATCGCACGAGCAAGCTGAAAATAAAAGTGCATCGTATCAACACTCTGCAGGGCTATATATTTATTTAATAAGCGAGTTCATTTAGTTTTCAGTCCAATAAGCCATATGTCCCTAGAGAACAAACATTTTATGAGCGCTGCTTTAGGATTTACAACCTCTTCTGTAAGTGATAGCATTTCAAGTAAACGCAACATGTGATGTCACTTTTTGCAAGCAGGAAACAATATTTACTCCATATGCATTGTATGGAAACTCTGTACGCCGCCTCCAAACCGCGGAGTTTTCAAAATGGTGGATGTGAATTGTTAAAAAGGTAAGTTTTATTTTTGGTCTGATCTTTTTAAATATGACATGACATTGGGAATGAGCATTTTTGATCGAACCATAGTATTTTCATGTAATGTATAGCCGAAGACGACGTTTTGAGGAAGTTGAAAAATATAGCGAGAGACCGTAGGAAACTGGCGATTTTTCCTCTGAAATAAATGCCTCGATAAATGTACTTAGATAGATCTATGACCTTTTCAACAGTTCATGTCCGCCATCTTGAAAACACCGCGGTTTTTGGAGAGTACAGAGTTTCCATACAGTGCCTTTTGTTTGTTGAAGGTGTGATTGGCGACACATTTCATTCGCATATCGTATTAATTACTTGACTGTTGTACTGCATACATGCACTTTGTGTACAAACAAATCAATTCATAGATATATTAAATATTAAATGAACACCAAACGGGAATTTTAATTGTTAATTATCTATTGAATTGCAGAGTAAATAAAAAAGATCCGACGGCAGTTTGAGGTTTCGAAGTGTTACTATATATTTATATATCTATACCTATATATATATATATATATATATATATATATATATCTTTATTAACATACTCGGCACGTACGTGCCTTTGGTTAAATAATAACACAAAACAGCACAATGACAGTCAATGCATGCATACAAACATACATAACAAACATACATGCATACAAACAAAGTTATGAAACATGTTATCTAAGTGAAAGACGGTAAAATGGTAACAAGTTACAAAACGTACTTACATAGCATTTACTTATATATTATTATTCAGCCTAAGAAAAATGACACTGCATGTCAAACATCATTACCACTAACTCTCAAATCAAGCATACATCATAACAAACGCAACACATAATAAAGTTTTAATAAAGGAACTCACCTGTGCAACACGAGCGATACTCAGAGTCTGGTGATGGTTGAACTGTGCGATTCGACAGACAAATACCCTCGCCGGGACAAAAGTGTTCCAACAAAAACGATATTCTTTCAACAGTAGATGCATTTTGTCCACTGGTCCCTGTCAAAACATTCAGTGCGCATAACAGCATCGGTAGACGTTGCAACAGCATTTTTAAATGGAAGAAACATTAAACGTGAATTTTTACAGACAACGCGTTCCTTCAAGTTTGCCTTGAAGGGAAATGGTTTCATGTGATTTATTTATCGAATATTTATAGCACAGTGACTCCACATTCTGGCTCCTTATAAGGCCTAAAAAATTATATTCGTTTCAGGTTTCATGCCCAAAAAAATCAGGTATGTAGATCGGATTTTTTTTTGGAGATTTTTTTTTTTTCAAACCAAGCAAATTAATCATAGATTTAAAGGAATATATGTTAAAAGACAAATAAATTTTCTCTTTAACATGGATAATGTTTAATCAATGTGAATATAATGCTTCATAGCTGGAATACTCGTAAAGCGTCTAACATCTGGGCAGAAATATGCACCTAAAGAAAAATTCACACAAAGAAATGTTACCAAAAAAAATGTTAATGCGCGAAAAAAAAATCAAGGGTCGGAGCATAAAAATACGGTAGGTCGGGAAACCTAAAACAAACATATTTTTTAACGCCTAATAATTAAAACATTATTCAGTTTCTCTTACATTGAATCGAACTACTAGAATCTCCCTGACTTATAATGATGGTTAACTACAAATACTGGGAAAACAATCACAAATTTCTGTTCATTAACTTTAGAAATCGCGTGACCTTAATTGACATTTTAATTGAAGTATTCATTAATCCGTATAAGTTTATATTTCGGTTAACTCAAGTCTTTGCAAGACGATCATTAAAGTAATATTAGGTTCATTTTTTGTTCATTAACTTTAGAAATCGCGTGACCTTAATTGACATT
The DNA here is from genome assembly GCA_032209605.1 of Mactromeris polynyma. Classification (NCBI taxonomy): domain Eukaryota; kingdom Metazoa; phylum Mollusca; class Bivalvia; order Venerida; family Mactridae; genus Mactromeris; species Mactromeris polynyma. Next base: position 11,415,820 of record JASFXZ010000012.1, read on the forward strand.
TTAATTGAAGTATTCATTAATCCGTATATTTTTATATTTCGGTTTACTCAAGTCTTTGCAAGACGATCATTAAAGTAATATTAGGTTCATTTTTTTGTTCATTTTGTAGGCCTACCTGAACAAACACGAAAAATATATTTCATATAGTTAAAATATAAATAATTGTACAAAGAAAATCAAAGAAAACACTAATGATGTATTCGTCAGTATTTATCGCAAAAAGAAGTTTGTATTATCTTCAAATTTTAACAAGAAACATCTTTAAAAAAGATGAACGGCGTAGATAGAATGATGTCTAAAGAATCGCCCTATTTCGGAACTCTGATTTCGCCAGAAGGGTTACCTGCAGGAAAGTGAATTAACTTTTTCGAGACACACCGTTTGGTGCCTCTCAACTTAAAATATGAACCAATCAAATCGTCTAATTTGTTGCATATTTAAACAACGTACTTCATTTACAAGATTCGATTAGTCTAAAATGTTGGTGAAAATCAATAGTATTCAGCTACGCCGAAAATGACGTCCAGTGTTTTTTGCGCGCGTAACATGATACATCTTTAAGAATGGAACAGAACAAAACGGGCCCATGGAGTTGATGACACAAAGTTGATTATACAAGATTATTATTGTGTAGTGTTTATCACACGCTGTATGTCCGTGGCCTGTTCTGTAATAACACAATAATATACCATCTGCAGTGAAGCACGGAGAATATACCCGAGAGAAGCAATCAGAATTCTTGTTAGTAGTGGGTCCGTGGTCCAGTGGAAAAGCGCTGGACTAGTAATCCAGTGATAGCAAGTTCGATCCCCCGCTCCACCACTAACACTACTAACGGTCTTTCGGACGAGACTATGAAAAACCGAGGTTTCGTGTACTATGCTTTACATCGAGAGCGTAAAAGAACCAGGGGTGCTTCTGGAACTGGGGCATCGTCTGTATCATGCACTTTCCTCCATAAATCTAAAATAACTAGCATTCTTCCGGAGGCGTCGCCCATATGGGAAACCGATGGCGATGATAAATAAACACAAATACAGAATTCTTGTTCTCACAACGATACGACATTATTCTGATTCGTCATGCTCTGTGAAGTTGGCTCAGCGATCGGCATTCGACAATCGACATTCAATCAGTCGCGGTGCCCGTAATCTGACCGGAAGCTTAATGTGACCGAGCCATAAGGACGTTGCCTAAATTATACGTTCCAATGTAATAATTTAGTATTATATTTGTTACTCTGTTTGCGCCGCATTCTCTGAACAATGTACGTGTGTTATTGCGATACCGCATGCGGTTTTTTTTGCGAAATGAACAATGGTATTTAAAAGGTTGATGGTATTTTATATTACCTCCGAGTACAAAACGCCACTCGCGTTAACAGATAACTCTGCCAATCCTAAGTATGGTACGTATTCAAAGTCACAGACTAACAAATATAATACCACTAACTTGCATTGAAACATAATAAGTTGGTTTCAATGCGAAACGCTATTTAAGTCACGATTCTTCCCAGTAAAATGAACCTGTCCCAATCGGTGCAAATCATTGAATGTAAATTAATGTGAACGTCTTTTATTCATAAACAATACGATTGATAAAAACCGAACGATGTCAAGCCAAGTATTTTTCAATGGTCACAAAGGATACTAATATTATCAATAGAAAAGAACAAGTATTTTCGTTCCCTGTTCATTCCAACAGACCGGATGAATCCAGACATACTCTTGGTACAACGGTGCCATTTTTGGAGATGAGTGTAAACTCGCCATCAAACATGTAAGTACCGGTTAACTTGTTGTATAGTATGACATGTAAAATACCATCCACATGCATGATGAATTCTGATTCAAGAAGTTCCACCTGTTCACAGAAATACAACTTGGTTATACAGAAAGGATTCACGCGGGCTATAATCTTATTGTAATCTTCGTAAATCTTTCTGAAGACTGGTAATCTCAACTTCTCAGTAACGTTGGGTGAGTGAACGAAGTTTATATCAAGCGACTTTTTTCTTGACACTGATACAAGATCATAGAAATTGCAAAACGCGCTGAAGCTGACGGTGAGAGGGATCAGTTGTTTCACCTGTTAACAGTTACATACAGTTTGGATATATGGAATGGATGCGTTCTGGCGTTAGAAACCAACCCATTGGTGTTACCAACGAAATATGTGTTATAAATTGGTATGGTGAGCGTCTTGGAAACATTGGGTGAGTGAAAGAATGTCAGTACATTAACGTGACATTTTTCTGGAAACAAACGGTAAATACTGTTAAGTCCGCTAAAGGTTGCATGAAGTAGAATAAGCTGGTCACCATTTACGTCGCATCATTTTGTCGATGTTTATAGTGAGTGTTTGTGGGTCTACGTGTACATATGGAAATGTCAAACGAACTTAAATGTTTTTCGACATTGTACTTCTGTTTTTCATTTCATACCATATTCCATGTTGCATCAAGTACACTAACGAAATTGTTGTACTGATTCGCTTTAACAAGCACAGTCAGTAATATATCATGTGTTGTAGTTCTTTCCAGTTTATCAATGGATAAACAATAAATAAAGTGGTTAAGGTTCGAATCACGGTAGGGGTCCGTTCCAATATGGCCGGTTGGTGAGCCACCAGCTAGTTCAATAATGGTTACCGAGCGCCTACCTGCCTGGTGCCTGATATTAAAGGATAGGAATCGGGAAGAAAATGTGCTCAGAACGTAGGTGTCTCATATGTCAGAAATGGCTGGCCCTTTAAAAAGGGTTGACACTATAATCAAATAACACTATTTTAAATACTGTTAAATAAGGGAATGAGGGAGGTAATCTAAAATCGTAGGTTATTATAAGTTAGCTGGCAGTAACTTGAAACGGGGGTAGTCTGAAATCGCTACACAAGTCTTTTTCTGTCATGTGAAGTACATGTGCATTATTTTCAAAGTTAGTGTCATCCATGTGCTAGTGTGTTTTGCACTGCTGTTTCATTGTGTATTCCGAAATAAACAAAAACAATGACATATTTTAAATACATTTTACTCACCAGAGCAACACGAGTCAGGTACTGGCTTATCCGTACGATTATTCAGACAAATACCTTCATCAGGACAGAATTGTTCCAACAAAAACGAAATTCTTTCAATCGTTGATGAATTTTGTCCACTGTTCTTTGCTAACAATTCCATAAAGCACAACACCTTTAGTATACGTAGTAACAGCATTATAACACAGAAGACGCGAACGACTTGTAGTAACCTTACAAATTCTATGTTACCTACAAGTTAAACTTGCCAGGAAATTATTTCAGGCAGAATGTGTAACGCACATTTATAGCTAAAAGTTTGCACTCATTTTAAAAGTGTGCACTTATTTTTCACTAGTTATGTATCAAACAAAATATGATAAAAAACAAATTAGAGGTAGACAATTCATTATTTCTGTTCATTAACTTATGACAGAATGAAATCTTAACAGACTTTTTTTTTACAGTGATCAGACGAATTGCACCAGTAATTAATCCGTAGTTTATTTATCTGGCGAGACTTTCACTTATTAGGAAAAACGGCCGACCTTATCTAATGGTGAAAAACGGCTGACCTTTTGTCTACAACAACGCTCAAGTGATGTAAGGCATCAGCATTTTCTGGTAAAATAAAGTGTTTATTTATTATAGTGTCACTCCTACTAAAAGGGCCAGTCAATTCTGATTTTTGAGCCCATTTACTTCCCGATTCCAATCATTTAATGCCAGGCTATTGTTAATTTACCAAAGGTTGGTATAACGTTGGCTGCATGAACATGGGACAACTACTTCTCTTCATCATTCGTGAATGCAAATACATGTACAATGATACGATTTGGTCCATTTCTCTGATCGGACCAAAGAAACTAATAGTGTATTCAGCCCAGCTGTATCTGGTCTCGAAATGTATATGATCTTAATGAATGCGTGGTGCATACAGAACTTTCCAAGGACTTTTCGAGTACCCCCCCCCCCATTTTCAAGGACTAGAACTGTTGATTTATTCGGTATAGAGAAGAAGGCTTCCAGTGTATTTTTCAACTTTAACCCCATCCCTCTGCCATCACCGCAGCATGGATGTCATTACACAGCGTGATGATTATTTTAAGAGGGCATAACGCCCGTCGAGTACCGTACTGTACTACCTTGACTATCGCCTATGGTCACTTCGTTTTCATATTGTCATATAGGGCTAGTATTGGTTACTGTCGGTACATTGTGACGTCACGTGATATTTTCTGGAAATGACGTCACATCGGATAGCGGCGCTCAATTTTAATGACAGCTTATGACATTCCCTGCTCGTAGAAAATCCTCTCCAATTTTCTCAGAATTTCTAATCTAATCTAGGTCACAGAAAATTCCTACATTCGTGTTGATGTCTGAAAAAAGGTTACTTTCGGTTATAACGGTTACAAAACTAACAGAAAGTCGTTTTGTGAAATTCATTTTATTTCTGATGGATTGAAACCATCATACAAACCTTTTTTCTATAACAGTAAAACCTCAATTAATGACCACCTCCAGGTCCATTTCCACTTTTTTCTCTTTATTTACACTCAATATTAGGACCACCTCAATATAATGACCATTTTTCAAGGGTCCCAAAGGTGGTCTTATTATTGAGGTTCTACTGTATATACACACTGTCTACAGTTTAGTCGATCGAGTACCCGAAAAATGCATCTCATTATTTTACCGAATAAATATATGATAACTTAGATGTCAGTACGAGACTTATTGTGTTGTAGTATTGTATTTAATTGAATGTTTATGAGTTTGATATTTCAATTATTTTCTCTACAATTAGAAATGTCTACTTATTTTAACGTTGCGACAAAACGACGAAATGGCTGTCAATTAATGACAAAATATACCCACGCTTACTTTAATGATCGTTGTTTATTTAACACGAACATTCAAATTATTTGAGATCTTCTATTTTAGCTTAATGATTCCAATTACGTAGCTGAATGTTACAGAGAGCATTAATTTTCACAATTATGCATACAAACAAAAAGTGCAAAGAACAACTTGCTTGATATACACGGCAAAACGAAAATATACGGTACTCATTTCAATGAAATATTTGTATGTATTTAAATCATTTGTTACTTAGCTCCCCGAAAACTTCCAAATATATGCATGATAAAATTTCAAAATTATGCGTCATTCATTTACTCGAAAAAGTAGTCAGGACATTGCCATCAAGAGATAAAATAAAAACTTCAAAAGTTTAGCGACGGTCATTGCTTGGACTGACTGGGCGGAAACTGCTCTCTAAACGATGTCTCTCACATTCCACTCTCTCTCCCTCCACCCTCCGAAAATACATTTTCAAAACCCTAGTTTATCTAAATTAAGAAGTTTACCGACATGCATAAATGTTGGACATGTCAATTCGGTCACGTTCCCTGTATACCACCTTAAGATTGCATTCATATTGTGTAAGAAAACAAACATTAAATAAGGCAGATTTTTCGTAAATAAGAGTGAAAATTTAATACATTTAAAATCAATTTATGGACTTCAGTGTGGTGAAAAACTGTTCATACATCCAGGTTAATTAGTATGACAAAGTTTATTATACTTATCTCAACGTTATTTATGACGGTCAATTTAATTATAAACCAGCATAGCCTCAGGACTGCCTTTCAATTAGATCTTCTTTTAGATGTTCGATAATGTTAGGTTAAAATACACCAGCCATTTATGGCAGTAATTGTTTTGCAATATCTACTTAGTTCTTTGGTGTATAAAATACTTTTGGCGGAGTCATTATGACGTGATCTTCTTTTTTAAACCGTAAATTTAAATGGAATAAGTAGTGAACCAAGACTAGAGCTTGACGGAACTCAAGGCAAGTATCAAGACGTTTTATCAGCGTTTATTCGTGTAGTTAAATTTTCTTTTGCATTAGACATCAACCTGCACTTTCCGCGACCCTTATACACTTAACAAAACTTATTAGTGTGCAGGTATAAATATAACCGTATCTCAGTCAATATTAGCCTGATCTTGCTGAATTGTTCAAGAAATATAGCTTAGATACATGGCATAAAACTTTATTTATTTCATGTCATAAATCCACAGATTGAACGAATAAAATCAATAAATGTGATGATGCGAAAATAATCAGTACTGCGCAGCTCCCTCTTAAAGATGATCTTGTTGAGTGGAAAGAGTGTGCACAACCTGACTCAATGCACCGTGTTTATTAAATAAATAAATTCAACCCGGGAATCATTATCTACGTGTAGCCAATAGCCAATATACAAAACTTCGTATAGAAATGTTAATCACTAAAAAAGTTATTCGACATTAAAACTTGCACACGTTTTGTTAAGTATATACAGGCCCTTGTTAAAGTTCCATTCTTGGAACAAGGACGAGAAAGACTATCACGTTTTGTAGAAACTATTTATACTGTGCTCAAAATGTTCCGCGTAAGCTAAAAGCGTTGACTAAGTACATCAGCATGACATTTGCAGTATGTTGCTAGGCAACGTCATCGACCTTTGATTTAATGAATTCAGTAAAATCTATGTGGTGTTTTCTTTTTATCTTTTTACGTCAATGAACATTACTTTATTCAACAAGTTCGTTTAATGTTACATTTCAGGCTCAAATCCTTTATTTCTCTTTAACAATTTCAGATGCATTTGCAACGTCTGTGTATGAATCTGTTTCTACTCCATGTTGCTTCAGTAACCGTGATTATCTGCTTCTACTATTACACACATAGCAGTTTTCAGTTTAAGAAGAGAGCCTTAATTAGAATTAACCAAGACATTGATCTCACGATTACCTCGGAAACGGAGCACCACGTGAAAGCAAACACAACTAAAGAAATTAAAACCGTAGTAAATCGCCAAGAATATGAAAATTACAAACACGTTAAAGGGACTGATACGCCTGATCTCACGACTACCCCGGAAACGGAGCACCACGTGAAAGCAAACAAAACTAACGAAATTAAAACCGTAGTAAATCGCCAAGAATATGAAAATTACAAACACGTTAAAGGGACAGATACGCCTGATCTCACGACTACCCCGGAAACGGAGCACCACGTGAAAGCAAACAAAACTAACGAAATTAAAACCGTAGTAAATCGCCAAGAATATGAAAATTACAAACACGTTACAGATACGCCTGATCTCGCGACTACCTCGGAAACGGAGCACCACGTGAAAGCAAACACAACTAAAGAAATTAAAACCGTAGTAAATCGCCAAGAATATGAAAATTACAAACACGTTACAGATACGCCTGATCTCATAATTACCTCGGAAACGGAGCACCACGTGAAAGCAAACACAACTAAAGAAATTAAAACCGTAGTAAATCGCCAAGAATATGAAAATTACAAACACGTTAAAGGGACAGATACGCCTGATTTCGCGACTACCTCGGAAACGGAGCACCACGTGAAAGCAAACAAAACTAACGAAATTAAAACCGTAGTAAATCGCCAAGAATATGAAAATTACAAACACGTAAAAGGGACAGATACGCTTGCCTCAGAGCTTCATCATTATTTTACTCCAAGACCCGAGAAAGTAAACCCTCTGAACTATAGGTTCTTAATTGAAGGTAACGGCGTTTGCCAGAAAAGACCCAATTACCCTTTGTTGCTAATCATGTGTTTGTCTATCGCTAAAAATGTTCTTCAGCGGAAGACTATACGAGAAACATGGGGACAAGTCGCCAATAATAAGCCTTGGCCAGGCAGGAAAAACGCTCACGATCGTGTTAAGATTATGTTCATTTTCGGCACAACAGATTCAAAAGTAGACGCCGCCATATTGGAGATAGAACGCATACAATACGGCGACATAGTCCAAGCAGATTTCGTTGACTCCTATAAGAACCTGACTCGTAAGGTCATGATGGGTATAAAATGGGCAACTATATATTGTCCAGGCCTGTTGTATTTGATGAAAGTCGACGATGATACATTTGTTCATGTTGAAAATGTCATCAGGGATATAAGGCGAATGCAAGTACCCCCAAGGGGCATAGTGCTCGGCCATGCCGACAAACACCCACGGGTACTAAGGGAAGGCAGATGGGGTGTATCGTTCTCAGATTTCCCGTTTGAGTATTATCCACACTATGCATCTGGTCAAACTTACGTAATATCAGGAAATATATTAAAGAAGTTGTACAACACTGGGGAGTACATGCCGTACATATTCATTGAAGACGCTTTTGTAACGGGTAAGTTACGTATGTCCTGTATATATACTCATTTTATGCGTGATTATGTAAGCTAGCTTGCCAGGAAGACGGTCACTGCCGTTTGAACCCGGCATTTTTAAAACGTGTATCAAATCATTATTTTACAATCTATAATTTGATATGATATCCACTAGTCGTTTGACACGGCGTTCTCTTCCAGTATTCAATGATCAGAGGCATGAGCAGACAATTGTTACAGAACACCACCGCAATGTTCTATTGGTCAACAAGCAAATCAAGAAATTTACAATTTAATGTAGCTGCATTTTAATACATATAAATAAATTAGTTGAGAATCCCGTAATTGTGTACACATATCTACTGGTCAATCGTTTGCAAAACATATTTTCATTGACTGACCACCTCAATTTAGTCGCAATCGTTCACAAGTAAATATGAATGGACTAAACATTTTGTAATAAAGTATATATCTGTCAATATGCTTATATTGTCCTCATGGGCTAATAGCATATTTGAAATAAATAAACTATCTATGTGCCTATCGAATCAGTCATACATGTCATGAGAAATTGTATCGACGTCGTACTAATGGCTTGCAGCAACATCTTAATCATTAGCAATTAACGTTTTATATTTGACTTTTGTTATGACGTGTGTTCATGACTTTTTTGTAATAGAAACGCACTTTTAAACGTGGGTGGACATGTAATACATTGTTGTATGAATATCCGTGTAATGAACTCTAGCCCTACTATTATAGTAACAGGTTTCCTATTAATTCTTATTAAAGTAGTACCCATCGTTAAAGACAGGCAGGTTTAGGTTTCATCACTTACGTCTGATTAAGCGTTATGCAAATATATCTTAAATAAGTTCACCTTTTCAAAGATGATGAGCCAAACCCAAGCTTTAGGTCACAGTTGGGATCGATATAATTATACATGTATTGTATAAATAGATAGTTCCCACATTTACGGTATCTACCACCCTTGTTCTGAATTGTCGGCCATATTGATAGGTAAATGTCCTTAAAGTTTATAGGGAATATAATGTAAACGGTGATCAACTATTCAGATATAAAAAAATAACTTATTCATTATGCTCATGTGAGCAGTTTGCTCAGCAAGTTGAAGAAAAAGTGATTGTCACATGCAAATTCTCTTGATATTTTCTCAATTTTTACATATTTGGAAATTTCTCCTGTAAGCGTTTATCAGTTATGCTTTCAAAAATGGCCGATAATTAAGAACAAGGGAGGTAAATATTGTAGATGTGGGAACTATCTGAATCATCAGACTTGTCTGGTACGTCGGACTAATGTATTTCTAGACCCCTGGTCACGTGGCGGATGTATGACTGATTGACTGTACAAGTATATTGTACAACAAGAACTGCCGATTTATCAGAATTTCTTTTCTCATTATAGGCATTCTGAGAACGGTGATCAATGCTCAGCTCGTTCGTAGTATCGGCTACCCAAGCATAGTGATGAAGACAGCAGCTCCTTGTTCCTTCCATAACGACATTCGAATAGCCGCTACAAATTTAAGCCCTAATGAAATTAATTCTATATGGAAAGGCTTATCAAGAAAAATGACCAATTGTTACAATTGTTTGTCGGAAAATTGTTAATTCATTCAATCATTTCTTGAAAAGTCAAGTGATCTCAATGAGTTTGTGACTTGGACAACATTATGGTTACAATACGAGCAACAGTTCATGTGACTGGGCATGGTAACCATGGAAAAAAACTAACAAAAACAAAATGGATGTAGAAGCCATGCTCCCTCCCCAAAAATATTCTGTACTTTGCGTTTTTTCTGCAGAATATATTGTCAACTGTACATAAACAAATAAAATAATTATTTTTAATGCTGGAGTTTTGATTTGACTATGCCATGCCCATCCTCTCGTTTCCATCCATTTACACTTGTTAGACTTCATAAAATATCATTCATCGTATGAAAACTCGTGTTGTGAACAAAAATAGTTTGACGAAGGGAGATTAATATATTAATAGGCCTTTATAGTTTTTGATTACTGCACTCTGTCCATGAGATTGATCATTTATTCCATCATTTGTAATCAGAACATAGTTTTCTGGACAAAAAATGATATTCTTTGAAAGAGAACAGTTGTTATAATCAGAAAACTAAAATTATTGTTTTTGGTCATTGCAATCTGCTACTGATAATGTATACATCGGAACTCCTTTAATCCGGAAACCCCTTCAAACCAGACAAATTGTCCGGTCCAACTTGTTTTTCTATATAAATCACCCCTTTAAACCGGAAATTGTGTCCGGTCCCGAGCTTGTCCGGTCCCGAGCTCGTCCGGTTGAAGAAGTTCAAGTATACAAAAGTAAAATCAAATTTAAAGGTTAGGTGATATTCATCAGAAAAGAATGTGGCTGGATGGAATGAAAGACAGTAGCACAAAGCAGTACCTAAAACTAGACAAACAACATATTTATTGCATGATTTCATTGCTTTTATTTTTCCATAAAATATTTATTTACAGCATGAATTCAAGTCAAATCAACAGCATCCTCCACTGATTCTAATGTTGATATAAGCGTCTCCTTCAAATCAATCTGCAAGAGTTCATTATTCTGAAATAAAACATACAAAGCGTGTTGTTAATTCAATTATAGGCAATTTTAGTGCGTTTAATTCCAGTACTTTTCCCCATTTTCAAGGACTAGAAATGTTGATAAGGTATAGAGAAGAAGGGATCCAGCGTATTTTGCTCCACAAGTTTAACCCCAGAGATGACCATCACTTTAGCACAAAGAAAATTAAACAGCATGCAAATTACTTTAGTGGGCATAAAACCCGTCGAGTACCATACCATACAACCATGCTACTGTCTACTAGGTGGTAGACTCTGTCGAAGATAGCTCTAACAGTTTTTGCCTTTTTCCATCATTGCTTCTCCGTTTTGATTTTAGAAGACCTGTCAGGCCTGTACATTGCTAGATCGAATGCACCTAGCTAGAACAAATCTAACCTCCAGAAAAATTGAGCAAAAACAAACAACTGTTTTCATATTTGTTTGCAACAATTGGCAATGTGAAGTTAAAATCTAAGTTAATATCAATATACCCTATTTTGATTGGTTGAGCATCTTTGAACAAAATTAAGACATGTGGAAAGAAATATGTGGAAAGGTATGTATCACACTTCCTTGTCTACCAAAATGCTGTTAATTAATTTCAGCACAATACAGTCAAACCTGTCTGTAAAGACCACCCATGGGAACAGCAAAATGTGGTCTTTGCTTACAGGTGGTCTCTATTAACAGATTAAATATCATTGAAAATGGTCTGATGGGAGATAAAATTGGCGGTCTTTGCAGACAGGTTTTGCAATAGTGGTCTTTGTTCGCAGGTGGTCTTTAACAAAGGTTTGACTGTACCTTTCTTTTGTTGGCATGTTTCCCTTTCTTCAAGTTCTGTGGAGTATGTTGATTAAATATATCCAACTTTTGTGTAGCCTTGAACAGATCCATTGGTTGCCTGTAATAGAATCACACATCATGTCAAGTTTCAAACCAGTCAGAAAATTACAAACAATTCTGCACTTGGTAACAATACCAGACATTTTTGGACAAACAGAAGAAAATAAATTGTACAATACATAGTTCCCACATCTACAGTATTTACCTCCCTTGTTCTTAACTGTCGGCTATTTTGACAGGCAAAAATTATAAGCCCTTATAGGAGTAATTTCCAAATATGTGATAATTGAGAGAATACCAAGAGAATTTGCATGTGACAACCACTTTTTCTTCAACTTACTGAGCCAAATGCCTAATGAATAAGTTATTGTTTCTATATCGAATTAGTTTATCATTCTTTTACATTATATTCCCCATAAACTTTAATGAAATTTGCCTATCAAAATGGCCGACAATTTAGAACAAGGGAGGTAAATATTGTCGATGTTAAAATTATGTATAGGGAAAATCAACAATACAACAATATAAAGGTTGACATTTTAATCAAATACTGATATGATTTCATACATGGGCACATACTGCAGGGATTTCCCTTACACTGAAATCTCAAGTCCCTGACTCCCTTTTCTTTCTAGGGACTCCCATTTTCAACTTACAGGGCATACCTGGGACTCCTAAAATAAACCTTTGTCAAGACTAAACTGCATATCTGGGACCCTACAAATGTACCAAGGACCCCCCAATTTGTCAAACAAAAGGGTCCAAGGACCAGTAGATGAAAACCCTAGGGAAAACCCTGCTGCTTTACCAATAAATGGGTGAAGCCCTTCTTTTTATGCATTACATAGAGATATTTCAGTTATATACGGCGGCCGGTTCACCTAACCAGTTTTTCCTGGACTGAATTCTTACCAGTACTAACTTACCCTTCCACAAGGAGCCGGCAACTTCTCCACATGTGGAGGAAAATCAACATTTTTGTCAAATTTTCATGGAAGGGTATGACCTGCCGCGACCAGGAATCAAACCCAGATCGCCGGGTTACAAGTCCAGCGCACTAACCACTGGACCACGGCTAGTGGCGAACACAAGCTGAAGGGTGGGGTGTAAAATCTTTACAACATAGACTGCCTGACATTTCTGGCTATATTTCACCAGGACTGGTAAATTTTAAGAAATTAACTAGATGTGTCCACAGGACAGGGATGCTCCCACTATGGGTTTGTAAAGGCCAAATAATGTTGAAGCAATACAAATAGAAAACCAACTATTAAGTACATGTACAAAAAGGGCCATAACTCCTCCAAAAATAGATTTTAATCAAAATCACACTTGAGCTGTATTTTAGTATCCTATGCTTATCTGCCCATTATGAATTAAATCCATCCATCCTTTCAAGAGTAATTGATGGGAAACCAATTTTTGACGTCGAAAAAGGGCCACAACTCCTCCATTCGTGAATTGTAACCAATATCAAACTTGACTTGTATTTTATTATTCTATATGTTTATACCCCATATGAATTGAATCCACCCATCCTTTCAAGAGTTATTGATCTGAAACCCAATTTTTGTACGGACGGACAGGGGTAACACTTTATGCCCAAGTCTTCACCACTGATCACATTTTAGGAACAAACAGAAAACAAACTAACAATTAATTTGTTATGACCTTGACAATGAAATGAGTATTGGTCTGGTTAAGGCACCCGCATGGTTTGCAATGTCATTTGCTGTACTTTAGACAGCCAAATTTTCATGTGCATTCCCAATTTCAAGTCCAGGTAACATTTTTTATTTCTTTACTGATTTTTACACAATTAAGCTTAATCTACACAGGCTACTTGTTCAACACTTGCTATCATTACATCGTCATTACTTACTTGCGTAAATCAGGGTGGAGTTGACTTTCACCAGATGTGAGATTACCGGAGCATAGATGAGAAGATAACTTCCTTATTTGCGGATCATAATGATGCTGCAATAGAAATAAACTCTTATTAAATATTGTTTAAACTGGCAGATACATCATACCAGTCTATATTACATAATCTATAAATAAATGCTTTCTGATTGGTTCAGGAGTAAATTGTTTCGACTCCTTAATATGCGATATTGAACCAACTCAATAACTCAATAAATAGTGCCTGTTTTAACTGTAGGAGGTCATGTGTTCAATCCCTGGAAATTGCGTAACCAAATTGTGACACTTCCTTTCATTACATACCCATGCTAGCGTTTTCAAACTGACTACGGGACTCAACATTTTGATAAATTGACTACCAAAAATTGTATCTATAAGCCAACATATAAGTAATCGATGGACAATTCATCTTACGTCTGAGTTAGTTTAAACCTTTCACACATGCCGTTTGTCTATTTTCTTTACCTCAAACATCATTAACTTTACAACAGTAGTTGTTTTAGTTGCCCTGCAAAATATTGCTTCAATCCGTATGAAATGTTTCCAACTATCACAAACATTTGATAAGTACAGTACATTACAGAGTATATGAATGAAATGTGTATTTTCAAAGTCTGGTACAGAGACAACAGACATAAGTTGGCACAAAAATTATCAATAGTTTACAGCTGAAGAGCTCTAGAAATCCACTAGCCCGACGTCCTGGACACATTTAATTGCCAATTCAGGCTACCAACAGTTGAGTCAAAGTTAGTCTACCCCAATAGAGCTAGTCAACATTGGACATGTTACAAATAAACAAGAGTAGTTCATGCACACAAACAATTTTATTCCAGACATTTGGTCTCCCATGTCAGACAAGACAAATTTTAACATGTACTCTAGTCCCTGACAAATGTATTTGACAAAGATTTCTAGAGCCCTGAGCTGATACAAAAAATGTCACTATTCAATTAACCTGTAATGTTGTTAGTTCCCACAATGTTGCATTGGCAGCATTACAGTGTTCTGGATCCTCTAACTCAGGCAGGAAAATACCACTACCCTGAGCTTCATTATCTAACAATATATCCGTATAACTGTACGTCTGAAAGAAACAAAAAAAGCTTGTTATATTGTACCAGTAGTTATATGTAAGCCTGTATATTTACAATAATTGCCAATTCTGCAACTGTGACCGATGCTCAAAGCAACAAAATTGAGTTGGGAGACTAATCTTCGAATGCAGCCCTGTCATTGGTCAATTTCAAGACTGCATCCAAGACCAACCAATCAGATGCTTAAGTGTTGAAACTGGTGTCAAAACTCGCACCCAAGAATGTGGTCACAAAAAAAATGAGTAGGTCAGCAAACAATATCAACTCAACCAAGAGTTTTCTTAAGCCATTCATTTCAATTCTTATGCACCAGTATAACTCAAAATATAAAAAATCTGAGTATGAGGCAGATGTAAAATGAGATCTTTAACAAGACTAGTGCCAAGAACAAGTACCTACAGAATTAAACGACTTCCTGTCATTTCCAATTTTCTATCTGTCTATTTTCTCCTCCCAAAGCATTTTCCCCTTATTTAGCCCCTCAATTAAATGACTACCAGCTTAGCATTCAGTTACGGCTAACAGTTGCTCACGTTAAGAAACTGTTTTGTTTTGTATCCCTGGCCCAACACATCGCATTCACTGCACATGGGTAACCAAATTGCAACGTTACAAAACGTTAGTCGCAAACACCTTTACTGAACGCAGGGCTATCTTACACGACTAATGAAC
Source organism: Mactromeris polynyma (assembly GCA_032209605.1). Taxonomy (NCBI): domain Eukaryota; kingdom Metazoa; phylum Mollusca; class Bivalvia; order Venerida; family Mactridae; genus Mactromeris; species Mactromeris polynyma. The sequence goes on from JASFXZ010000012.1 coordinate 11,431,191, forward strand.
GTGACATTCGTACATGTATGTTCAAAGCGAATATATGATATACAGAGGGATAGAAAATGTTAAACGTACCAACATAAAACTTCTTAGTGCAGACAGCAGTCCCAGTGTTCCAGCTGATGTCTGTCCGGTAGCTAATGTTGCCAGTCGCTTTATAAATGCCAACACTCTCTGCTGTGACAACTAAATAAGATAGAAACAATGATAGTCAGTATTTCATCGATTAACCTTCGTTTCTATTGATCTAAAATGATTCTCATATGAAACCGATCATATGCATATCGTAAAAATATCTTTTCAACAAACATACTTATGCTTCTCATATGAAACCCGGTGACCTTAGCATAAACATGGGTTCCATTTAGTGCCAACGTCTAGTGTATTACTGAGTCTGAGAATAGGTCAGTGTTACTAAGTTATTGAACTAAAACTGACTCCCAAGACCTTGACCTTTGACACAGGGTCTCAAATTTAAGGGAGGTCATAGAAAATCAATGGCTAGTATCCGTACCTATATCTGAAGATCATAAGTCAAATCTACAGGCATGTAAAAAATAAATATTAATCAAGACTAGATTTTATTAAGTACATTTTGTAGAATGATTTTACCTGTCTCTTTCTTTTGCTAATCATGATATCTAAACAATCCAGAATGATAGGAATATCATCCGATGTACATCCTGAAATAAAATACTATACACTTTGATATTTCAATAGAAAGTTTGTAATCATTTTGTAATAGTTTTTGTTCTTAGATTTTAGAGAGTACACACAAGTTTTCAAACAATTACAAATAGACGGTTTTCAATAAATATACATCAAAAGAGGTCTCCTCAGTAGACGAATGCTCCATTTGATTCACAATGCTTGTTAAACTTAGTTTAAACTTATTTATTTTACATCGATTGTGAAACAAGTTCTTACAACTTATACTAATCACTCTCGATGACAGCTTCCTGGCTACCAACCAGTACTCGCACCAATTTTAGGGATTGTGAAGCTTGTGTTCAAACTCCGCATATTGCGAGGCTCGAACTCACGACCTTCGGATCAGGAGTCAGGCGCTCTAGCCCTCGACCACTGTGCCTCCCTTGTTAAACTTGAATGATAAGTTTTATTATACAATCAGATAGAGAAATGTTCTACATGAGAAGAAGGAAGGACATAAATACACTGATGTGTTGCTCATGGAAGCAACTTAGGCAACTCCCAATTCATGTATTATATACATTTCTGTAGTGCAAAATATGATCGGTAAGTCAACTAGTCTACCTACATAACATCAAAGAGGCAGACATACTTGTTTCATTCATTACAATAGCTTCAGCTCAGTACTATTTCATACATATTCGGAAATTCGTTTGTATGTCGATTTGCTTTCACGTTCGTTAACAATTTGCAATAAGCAAAACTAAAGTTTTCATATACCAGTTACAAAGCCTTTCGCAAAATCAACCTCAAACTAATAGTATGTATTTGTGCAAGCAGAAATGGTGATGATAAACAAATACTTTGGTGCCGTTCGTAATGGATGAAATTTGAATATTCATTCGGAAGGTTGACCGAATATACAAATACCAAAATTGCTATTTGTTGACATCCCTAATAAAAAATGTGCTTTTTAACAGTCTGTCACATATACAATGCATAACAATCTTACCAGCATGTACATGGAAGAGGTTCTTGTACAGATGTTTGTAAAATATTACAGGATCTATGTTCAATACTGATCCTTGTCCCGACAGAATGGTAAATGCTGTCTTAACACAGTGCAAGGATTCTCTGTATGATAATTCCTGAAAGATAGTATAAAGTGTATTAAGGGTTTGACATAATTCTGCTGTAATTCAGTTCAAGGTACAGAAGCCGTTACGATAGTCTGTGCTAAACCAGTAACTTATTACAGCTAGTAACTTCTTACTAGTAGAATTTCTGGGTGCTAGCTCACCTGGGCAAGTGTTGATTTTTTGTAAAATTATTTTGTTCATAAGAAAATTAATTCAAGATATATTATGCTCATTTATTTGTTCATTTGTTTATCCAAACAATCATGAAAACGATACTTTATCTAGTTAAAACTTCAATAAATATGCATTATGACATGTTTATAATGTATTTCTCTGTCTTTGTCGAAAAAGACATTTGTATTATCATAAAATTAAAAAAATATTCCAGTTTTTTAAGAAGCGGGTGTTTTTTACTAGTTTTGTCTCTTAGTTATATGATTAAACAAGCTTATTCAAAACGATTACATATGGCAATGGTTCTTATTAATGATGTTTAAGACTATGTTACAACAAAACTGGATGAAGCCCATTAAACAACTTTAGGTTCAAATGAGCCAGATACATCTTTAATAAGTTAACAGTCAGCATAGATACTATATAGTCAAGTGTTAGTTTAGAAATTCTCAGAAATCAGTACCACAAGGGAAAAAAATCATTGACACAATGCCATGTAAAGAGAAACAAGTTTTCTTTAAATAAACATAGCCCCCTGTGGAAGAGTAAATGCCAGAATTTAAATACAATAAAAGGTTAGAGTTACAAAGTCGTATTAAGTGAGACATAACACATCAAAAATATTACCTCAGCCGCTATCAGTTTGTTGAACACAGCAAATAGATCTTGGAAGAAATCTACACTGATTAGATGGGCAAACCTGAAAATTGAAATACAGTTTCCATAGTTACAGTTCAGTTTCCATAATTACAATCATAACCTAAGTTATCAACCCACAACCGAGATGCAAAAATGTCATTTCAATGCCTATCTAATATATGGAATAAAACTGAAACAACACAACAATGGTTGCAGTGCCTTCCGTGAGAATAATGTAAGTAAACCTTTTTAACAGACAATGAATGTTAAAATGGCTTAAACATATAGATATATTTCAATCAAGAACAGGTGGGGGGGGGATTAAGATGCAGACGATAGTAATTACTTATACCGTACTACTATTCAGCATAGTATTCTAGTCAGTAATAAATATTTAACAATTCACAAAATTGCAAATCATTCATGATACATACAAATGGTCCAGGAATGATAGACATTATTCAGCACTCAAAACTATCTCCATTGAGTCCAAGTGTATTGATCTGACTCATTCTTGCGTGAATGAAAGCAGTGGTTAGTGATTACGGAGTATTCTTTGTCTTTCTTTTGGATTTGAGTGTGAATCTAAGATATGATAGCAAATATTCATTGTAAACATTGCTTTGCACACAAATCTCAGAATCTCGCTAAAATCTCAAAATAAATTACGCAGAATAACCTTAAAACAAGAAACCTAACGAAGTCTACTCTGTTTAAAAGAGAGAGAATGAGTTGCTACAGGGAACGACATATACATAAGACAGTGCCTCTCCACACAACTCCGGGAAAACCACAATTCATACAACATAACGCATTAGACAAGGTTCAAGGGTACATACATAGCGGGCCAGCGGCATTAAAACTTACTTTGCTAATCCTTCCAATACTGTTGGAAAAAGCACTGAACTAGTCGCTTTCTTCAATATTCGGAAATATGTCAGGAACACTGCTTGAATAGTTTCTGTGTGCTGTAAATAAATCAGATTGCATTAAGAAAATGCTCTTCTACATGGTTCATACAGAACTTCCCGAAAATAATTCAAGTACTTTTCAAGGACTTTTCAAGTATCTTTCTCCCATTTTCAAGGTCTAAAAATGTAGCAGTATTTGCAAATTCACTGAAAAAGTTTGTTTTAAACATCTCAGTTATCACAAGGTTTTGAAACCAAAATGTTTTTTTGGATACCGTATAAATTTGCAACAAAGAAATGTAAGTTAAGACACTCAGTATTCAAACGTAAAATTGTATTGCACCAAGATGTCGAGGAATTAGTTTTAAATTTCACGACTACTGTCCTAAATATGCATTACTTGCATTCAATGTATTGTACAAGTACAGTATAACCTCACCAAAATTAAGAACACAATTTTCAAGTCCATTTTCATGATTTGGCTTGTTATTCAACCTCAATATTAAGACCACCTAAATAAGAAGACCATTTATTAAGGGTCCCAATTGTGGTCTTATTATTGAGGTTTTACTGTTCAACACGCAGACACCACATAAACGTAATACTTACAAATTTAAGTCTCTGTTTTTTGTCCGCTGTCGCTTTCGTTTCATGTAGGTCACGTTCTAAAAACATTTTTCTCTTTTTTTCCTGTAATCAAACGAAAGTAATGTGAAAATAAAATCAAACATACGTATTTGCTTACCCCGAAATAAATAGGACACATTATGTCCCTTAATCATGTATTATAGTTCTGCAGGGGTTCCATTTGACCCTTGAGTTGACCCTTTGACCCCTGAATTTTCAGAAGGGCCACCTTTTGACCCTTTGGATTCTGTCAATTTGTTTCTAAATTATAGGTATTTCGGCTGTAAAATGGTAAAATTCAGTTAAAAATAATCAAAATGACCCTTGAGATTCAGCCCCTAATGACTCCTGGATCTGCACCCTTAGTTTGTACAAACTGTAGATGTGTTTCAAGGTTCCAGCGTATCATATGTAGACTTGTTGATAATATTGTAAGCCATATTAAACATACATGTACAACAATATGTTTGATGCAATAAATCCCCCTTTGAAAATGGAATATAATTAATTTTATACAAATTTGAATCAGTAGATAGAATTACAGTCGACAACCTTCTATCCGAATACTTGGTATTATCCTAAATACCTATCAGGTCCCGATGTATCTTCTTAGGCACAGGTGACTCATCCACCCTTTTTTATGGCAAATTTGGGGCTGATATTAGGCCCCATTCCCCAAAGAAAAAAGTATAGATTTTTCTCCTACTTAGAAAGAAAATTCCCCTGCAGTAAAATCATTAAAAATTTTAGCCTTATAAATACCCAAATTTGGTGAATTCATGATGCAAATTTCCCTATCAGAAGGACCCGTCATACTTCCCCAAAAACTGAAAAAAAAGGGCTGCTCACCTTTCTTTCATTCCGTGAAAGTTTATCATTTAGTTTGTAGTTCTCCTTCTTTTTCTCCTCATCCTTAGTCAAAGGATCTGTATAACTGACCTCCTTAATTTTCAATGACATGAACGTTCTCAACACCTGTAAAAGTAAGCATAATCCAGCAGTTTTAGAGGAGTCATTGGTACAATGTGTGACAGACACATGGACAGACAGTGTGACAGACATAGGACAGACAGTGTGACAGACACACGGACAGACAGTGTGACAGACACACAGACAGACAGTGTGACAGACACACAGACAGACACATGGACAGACAGTGTGAAAGACAGTGTGACAGACACACGGACAGACATGGTGACATACACCCAGACTGACAATGTGACAGACACACGGACAGACAGTGTGACAGACACACGGACAGACATGGTGACATACACCCAGACAGACACACTGACAGACACACTGACAGACAGTGTGACAGACAGTGTGACAGACAGTGTGACAGTCATGGTGACAGACACACTGACAGACATGGTGACAGACAATGTGACAGACACACGGACGGACAGTGTGACAGACACACGGACAGACATGGTGACAGACACACGGACAGACAGTGTGACAGACACACAGACAGACATGGTGACAGACACACGGACAGACATGGTGACAGACAGTGTGACAGACACACAGGATAAAATCGAACATCAATGCCTGAAATATAACCAGTACAGCCAGTCAATGACCAGTCACATCAAGTTTGGTTGGAATTTTGTGCTGATTTTCAACAGTATTTCAGTTATATACAGCAGTCAGTTGATAACCAGTGTGACTTTGTTTACCAATCAGTATTATCATGTGTTTCTGCTTGCAACAGATAAATTCTTCACATGGATCAGATATAGAGGACAAATGACATTAGATGCAAAGTCAATTTGTCACAAAGAACATATGGCTCAACCAGTGTTCGAAGAATTCGGACTAGTTAGATAGAATAACAAATTTGTTTTAGAATAACACTTAAACAAGCAAATGCTAAATGTGAATTGAGATGACTGGTACAACATAATACTAACCTGTGGTTGAATTCTATAGTCTCTAGCCTTGATCATTCGTCCAATACCTTTTGTTAGCTGTAAAAAGATTGCAAATTTACAAATCACAGATTTTTAATTCACTTTTACACTCAATCGTACTCAACACTTCATATACAACACCAGCCACTCATTCCTTTGAAACCTTTACAGTCGAACATGAGAACGTTTAAAATGATAGTACTGGTAATCTGTCCTAGAACTATAGCTCTGAAGTCTATTGTATTTATTAGGGACAAAAAGGCATATATAGAAGCATAATATATGGACAGCATATTGTAAAGCAACATTGGAGATCCATTATAATCAACTGTCATACATGAACACAGATTGATGAAAGCATGCCATTATCATAATACAGTGGAACACGCTTATAACGAATTTCTGGGGACCTGGATATTTACTTTGTTACATCCAAACTCCGTTATATCCATACAGCGAAATGTCGTTATAATTGTATGGATATAACAAATTTCGTTATAACATCCCTTAATTTTGACTTGTTTCTTGTTTACACCTGAACTAGATGTGTGTATAATTATACAGAATATGTATTGTATTTGTGTTTTATGTTATAACCGAGTACCTTTGCATTAAAATGTGCCTTTTGGGACCAAAAAATTACTATGTTACATCAAAAATTGCGCTTTATCCAAATTCGTTATAACCGTGTCGTTATACATTAAAATATAGAAGAGCTTGGTATGGGAGTAAAATCTACTATGTACTATCTGATTATTCGTTATAACGAAATACGTTATAAGTGTGTTACACTGTACATTTCCAAAGTAGTTTTCAAGGACTTTTCAAGGACAGCGTGAGAATTACTTTAAACAGCATAAAACCTGTTGAGTACCATATCATACTACTATTCTATAGCCTACTCGGCGGTAAACCCTGTCATTTTTTGCCTTTTACCGCCATTGCTTGTCTGTTTGTTAATTTTTGTTCCTTTTTCTATTCGCAACAGAAGAATTCAAGGGCAATTCATTCTTTTTTTTCAAAATTCAAGTACTTTTAATGTAGTTAAAATAGAAAACTTCTTTGTGACAAACCAATGACTATCATTAACAACATAATTTTGTCTGGCTACAGAAGCTGGTCTTCCTTCCCATAACATAATAGACATTCTTGTAGGCAAAAATGAACACTTTTACTCCACATATTGATTAGAAGCAGGATATTCTTGCTGCATGAAGTGTCTCATTAGATACACATACCTCTAGAGTGATTTCCCCAGCTTTGTCTTCTTTGAAACATCTTCTAACACATTCACACGCAATGTCAGACACCTACAAAATACTCATATACCTACATACATGGTTTATACAGAACTTCCAAAAAAATTCAAGTACTTTTCCCCCATTTTCAAGGATTAAAAATGTTGATTTTTTCTGTATAGAGAAGAAGGAATCCAGTGTATTTTGCAAGTTTATTCCCCCGAGACGAACATCACTACAGCACAGAAAAAAAATGCACAGTGCAAGAATTAGTTTAAAAGGGCAAATAACCTGTCGACTAATGTACCGTAGTATATTACCTTACTATCACCTAGTCAGCTGTAGGTTCTGGCGAAATAGCTCTGTCATTTTTTTCATCATTGTTGGTATGTTTGTTATTTTTTGTCCTTTATCTATTATACCATTTTTTCAAAATGAAGTAGTTTTCAAGGAGTAAGCATCAAATTCAAGGACTTTTCAAGGCCTAAGCGAACCTTGTACATATATTGGTAAACATACAATCAACTGTCAATACACTGACGTTCGTTCCAGCAGAATATTAGTTTAATGACACAAATCCAGCGGGAACAAATTTGCTTATATGAACAAATTCAATGTAACCATATACTGAATACAACGACAAACATAGAGGGAACAAACATGGTCGTTACAACGAGAGTTGACTGTATCATTGGAGTGAAACTCAGAAATGTTATATTCAGTAAATTTAAATAGAATAAAGTACAAAATACACAAAAAAAATACCCTAACATATATAAATCTAATAAATACAAACTACAAGAGAACCCTACTTAATCAAAATTTGAACAAAATCTGAACTAGAAATGTGACACAGATGCACCTTAATTCAATCAAGGGGCATTACTCTTCAGGTTCTGAACAAGTTTTGTAACTCTAGAGCAAATACTTTTTAGAAACATAAATGCAAAACAAGATAGATAACACAGCTGAAACTATCAAGTGTTCTCCCAGAAATAGGTGGGCATTATTTGGAAACACCATGTGACCAGACAATAATCTAAGTCGTTCCAAATTATATTCATTTAGCTTACCTCGGCATTTCCATGATTCATGTATGGTACAATAACCAAGATGATGTTGTTTGTGTAGTTAAAATGTGGATGTTCAATCAACAAATAACACATACATTTAACTGCAAGCGCTGTGAATGCCTGAAACATACATATACGTTGAACATGAACATATACAAGGCTTGGTTGGAACTTCAAGGACTTTAGTATCACACTTTTATTTCTACAACATTATTTTTTGTAATTAATACAACCATTATACAATATAATAGGACTACACCTTTGCATTTTAAGAATTTAAGTGTCAAAATAATGACATACTGTATAAGCAGTAAAGTCTGCGAGGTGGAAAAATTACACGAATGCACAAAATTCGCAATTTCCACATGGGGTAAATTTCCACTTCCACTGAAGTATATTTTTCCTACTTGGAGTCTGGCACTCCGTGGAGTCACTTCTAAAACATTTCATGGCCAATAATACTTGGGAGTCTTACCTTAACGTTTGGAGAATCAAATAAAATTAAGAAATTGATAATATTATAAACAAACTGATTTCGACAATTCGCAAACTTATCGGCATGCGATATTATCCACTTATAATACAGTAGTTGGTAAGGAAGGAGCCAAAAAATTCAAACTTTTTTAATATTTCAATTGAATCTATACTGTAATAGTTTCTGGCATTGATCACACTGATAAGATCGCCTTTTTATCTAATTACATTTTGTGTTTTCGCAGGAAGAACAACATCTGGTTTTTTCCTTTTCTTCGCTTTCTTTTTGTTGTTGTTTTCATCACGTTTTGGTCCTAAAAAGTATGAAAATATTTTCATATAAAGCCTATCCTCGATGTCACAAGAAACTTATCTCAATTTATTTTTAACGAATATTCTGAATTACATTAACTATATAGGAGCTTGTTAATTACCAACTAACTGCAAGAGTTATCTTCTCGATATTTCAAACTAAGCCATCTAACCATTTAATATTGATCTAAGGCTATAACTGTAAGGGATTAATAACCCCACAATGTCACAGCTCAGAGGAAGCCAAGGCCCCATGCTCCATAATTCTAGGACCAATTCACAAAAATAATAGTTTGCGATCTGCAATTCATAGTGATCACAGGTATATATCTCATTGGAATCCCTATCAACATGTACCAGTAGCAGGGGTTCCATTTGACCCTTCAGTTGACCCTTAGACCTCTGAAATTTCCAAAAAGCCTTATCTGAACCTCAGGATTCTGACTGAAGGGTCAATTTTTCTCTAAAGTATAGATAATATAGCCATAAAATGGTAAAATCCTTTTATAAAAATGACCCTCGAGATTTAGCACCTAGTGAAACTCCTACTAAGTAGTTCATATGAAAAATCTTTTCTAACAGGGCGGCCATACGAATGACCACAAACTGACATCAATATACCTTAATCAAACTTCATTTAATAGGTTCATAAGTGGAATGAATTCATGAAATTAAATAATACCAAAGTTGATTCAACTAGATGTGTCAAAAAGACACAGATTCCTGGCTATGGACTACTCTAAACAATATTGATCGGAAACCAATTTTTTAAGTAAAAAAAGGGCAACAACTCCTCCAAAAATTGATGGATTGTAATCAAAATTGAATCTAACCTGTATTTCATTATCCTATGCTTATGTGCCCAATATGAAATGGAGAGTTATTGATCCGAAACCAATTTTTCGCATAGACAGAAAAACAGGCGCCATACTTTATGCCACTACGCCATTCTTTGAATGGTGGGGGCATAAAAACATCATATTTTATACACCAGAAATGAGGGCACATCAGATTTTGACAGTTAACTCATCACTGTTAAAGAATGAATTTCAAGTATTAAGCAATAACAAACCCTTTGCTGTCTTCTCAAGAAATTCCAGATATTCTTTATAACATTTCAACAATGCAAACTCATAGCCAAGTACAACTTTTGTTTGTTTTTTCATCTGAAATGGAATAAAGAATGCACAATTTCTACCCATAGCCCAAGGCTCTAGAAATCCACTAGCCCGACAACAGGACATTTTTCTAGAGGAGATGATCCTAAATGCACCATTTACTGGTAACAAAATGGCGTTCAACTTTGTTAAATTGAGTCAAATAGCACGTTTGGTGAAATTTTCAGCTGTTTTGTAGGTTGCGTGATGTGTTCGAAATGAAAATCAATCAAATACAATGAATTAAGCAGTTAAAAAGTGTTATTTTTAACTTTAACAGTTTTTATATGGTAAGTACACTGCTAACACAGTCAGGGAGCATACAGCGAGTTGTCACACCAACCTACCTTCTGATCTTGCTCTTTCTCTGTAGGAGTACGTATATAGTAACCTGGGATGACATCTTTAAATATCTCTAGCAATGAAATCATGACCAACTTTCTGACTGTTACAAAAACATCTGGATCTTTCTCTCCCAGCATTCTCACAAGTTCTTTTAATTTCTTTATCTACAAAAAAATAGCAACAATGCAATGAAAATTTAGTCAAAATTTCGGAAACACATATAAGATGTGAAGTCAAAATGTCAGAATACAGTACAGTAAAACCTCAATAACAAGACCACATTTGGGACCCTTGAAACTGGTCTTCCTATTGAGTTGATCTTATATTGAGGTTGAATAAAGAGCATAACAGTGAATATGGATTTGAAAACTGTGTTCCTTATTTTGAGGTGGTCTAATTATTGAGGTGGTCTTTAGGTGGAAGATATTTTAAATAAAAATAATATGTAAGTACTACTAACACTTTCATCAGGATTTGCTACCATTGCACTTGATAAGCCAGCAATCTTCTCCTTTCTTGCTGTAAGTTTGGCCTGACGGTTTATATATAACTGTACACCACTTAGAGCAGGAAGCGGTTCAGCTGGTTCAGTATCTTCTGTTTCCTTAATGACGTCCACATCATTGTTGCCAGACAATTCATTACTCACATCTTCATCTTGTTCCGAGTCTGTAAAAATAAAATACAGTCAAACATCACATCAACAGTTGAGCAGATGAACAGCAACAGCTGAGCACTGGTACAACAGCAGCTGAGCAGAGATACAACAACAGCTGAGGAGATGAACTATACAGTTGAGCAGAGTACCAGCAACAGTTGAGCAGAGGTACAACAACAGCTTAGCAAGTGAACAACAACAGCTGAGCAGAGTACCAGCAACAGCTGAGCAGAGGAACAACAACAGCTGAGCAGAGTACCAGCAACAGCTGAGCAGAGGAACTACAATAGCTGAGCAGATGAACAATAACAGCTGAGCAGAGGAACAACAACAGCTGAGCAGTGGTACAACAACAGCTGAGCAGAGGAACAACAACAGCTGAGCAGATGAAAAACAACATAGGCATAACCCTGCATACCCATTTAAATGGCTTCTACTCAAATAAATTTTGAGGGGTCTGTGTGGGATTTTTTAGCAGCAAATTAATAGTTAACACAAGTATGACCATAAGAAATAAAACAAGAGGGCCATGATGGCCCTATATCGCTCACCCGAGCACACAGCCATGTTTTTTATCGAACTAAATAATTTATGCAATCTTTTAAGAGGACCACTAGACAATGCTAAACACAAAATATGAAAGCTCTGGACATTATGGTTTTTGCACAAGAAGTTTTTCAAAGTTTTCACTTCTAAAACTTGAAGCTCTCTTGACCTTCTTATGAACAGACCAAAATTATTTATGTAACTTTGGAAAGGACCACCTAAGGATCATTCATGCAAAATCCATTCAGGGGTTTAAGAGGAGATGACGCTTATGGTTTCCACTATATACATGTAGGAAACAAGGCCTTGCTTTTTTTGCAAGGTCTGGTAAAAAAAAAGACATACGCTAGTTATGTTCATATAACCCCTAATAAGTCTGTAACAACTTTGCAGACCTAATTCTAAAGTAAAAGCTTAAAAAATAAAGCACTCGATATAACACTCTATACATGTATACAACGATAAAAATTAATTGAATAAGTTATCAACAATATGATCAGATACCCACTGTAGATGTTATCAATTAATTGAGCCACAGATATAACCTTTTATTTTAGTTTTGGAGTGAATAATAATTATCATTGTAATAAGGAATGTTTACTCAAATGGTCCGATTTTCCATTTGGATGTATTGAAGTTGAATATGCTCTTACGAATAAGACAAACACAGTTTATTTTTGTAGTATTGTTGTGTATATTTATGTGTTTTATGCTGTCGTTTCAAAACAAACCTATACTCACAAATTTGGCTCTGTCACAAGTTCAAAAGAACAATGGATTACGCATTAATCACGACATAGAGCAATCTTTGCTTCAACCTGTTACACCAAAGAATAATGGATTACGCATTAATCACGACATAGAGCAATCTTTGCTTCAACCTGTTACACCAAGAGATGGATTATCCATTAGTATCAATACAGGGCAATCATCGATTCAACATGTTACACCAAAGAATAGTGAATTATTTGTTAGTAATGATACAGGGAAATCATCAATTCAACCTAATAAGAACGATGAGTTGGTTATCAAAAACGACACAGAGCAATCATTAAGTCAACCTGTCACACTGAAGAATATTGAATTATCTATTAGTATTGATAGTGAACCATCATCGATTCAACCAGTTACACGAAGGAATAGTGGATTATTTATTAGAATTGATGTGGATAAATCATCTTCTCAAACCGTTACGACAAAGGAAGATAAATTAATTATCAGTAAAGACAAAGAGAAATTATCAATTCAACCAGTTAAGCCAAAGAAAGATGAATTGATTATCAATAAAGACAAAGAGAAATTATCAATTCAACATGTGAAGCCAAAGAAAGATGAATTAATTATCAGTAAAGACAAAGAGAAATTATCAATTCAACATGTAAAGCCAAAGAAAGATGAATTAATTATCAGTAAAGACAAAGAGAAATTATCAATTCAACCTGTGAAGCCAAAGAAAGATGAATTAATTATCAGAAAAGACAAAGAGAAATTATCAATTCAACCTGTGAAGCCAAAGAAAGATGAATTAATTATCAGAAAAGACAAAGAGAAATTATCAATTCAACCTGTTAAGCGAAAGAAAGATGAATTAATTATCAGAAAAGACAAAGAGAAATTATCAATTCAACCTGTAAAGCCAAAGAAAGATGAATTAATTATCAGTAAAGACAAAGAGAAATTATCAATTCAACATGTGAAGCCAAAGAAAGATGAATTAATTATCAGAAAAGACAAAGAGAAATTATCAATTCAACCTGTGAAGTCAAAGAACGATGAATTAATTATCAGTAAAGACAAAGAGAAATTATCAATTCAACATGTAAAGCCAAAGAAAGATGAATTAATTATCAGAAAAGACAAAGAGAAATTATCAATTCAACCTGTGAAGTCAAAGAACGATGAATTAATTATCAGTAAAGACAAAGAGAAATTATCAATTCAACATGTAAAGCCAAAGAAAGATGAATTAATTATCAGAAAAGACAAAGAGAAATTATCAATTCAACCTGTGAAGCCAAAGAAAGATGAATTAATTATCAGAAAAGACAAAGAGAAATTATCAATTCAACCTGTGAAGCCAAAGAAAGATGAATTAATTATCAGAAATGACAAAGAGAAATTATCAATTCAACCTGTTAAGCAAAAGAAAGATGAATTAATCATCAGAAAAGACAAAGAGAAATTATCAATTCAACCTGTGAAGCCAAAGAAAGATGAATTAATTATCAGAAAAGACAAAGAGAAATTATCAATTCAACCTGTAAAGCCAAAGAGAGATGAATTAATTATCAGAAAAGACAAAGAGAAATTATCAATTGACAACAACAAAGGGCAATCAACAAATAAACTTGTAGAAGCAAACAAACTTGATGTTATATACGACGAGAAAGGATCAATTGTTCGACACAACTCGCATATTGAATTAACAAGAAATCTCCCACTCTTGAGCAACTACAGAAATCCCTGTTGGTCCGAGATTTACGAGGGTTTTCCTAAAATACGTTGTTTGCCGTATTTTTATTTGACTGGAGCGCCAAAGTGTGGGACGACAGATCTAAACAGACGAATGGTTCTTCATCCCCTTATTTCATCGAATGTAACAAAAGAACCACATTGGTTGAATCGAGAACGGTTTCTAGCTCAGAAACATCAACTGACAGATTATTTGCAGATTTTTGATAATGCAACTTCAGACATTGTCTCTATGAAGCAAGCAAATGGGTTCCATGGAATGATTGTTGGAGACAGCAGTGCTTCAACCATGTGGGACAATAAGTATTCTGTACAAAATGTTGGAAGACGCTATTATACGAATGCAAACCTCATATATAAACTTAACAAACATGCAAAAATTATTGCAATTCTAAGAGATCCGGTAACTCGAATGCATTCTGATTTTATGTACTTTCATAAGAATGGAACAGCTGGCATGTTTCATGATTTCGTAGTGGATGGCATTTTGAGTTTTAAAGAATGTATGAAAATATCTACATTTAGTCTTTGTGCATATAGGCCATTGACTTATCGTGTGAACATAGGGGTGTACTACGAGCACCTTAAACATTTCTTCCGCGTATTCCCAAGAAATCAAATAATGGTGATTAGATCAGAAAACTATGCAACAAATATTCCACAAACAATGAAACACATATTTAAATTCTTGGAAGTCGGACAGCCACCATTCGATGTGTGGTCAGACATTACTAAAATTGAAATGGCCAACCAAAGATCAGCTTCACATAAAGAGGAAATGTTGCCTGAAACGAAACAAATTTTGCAGGACTTTTATAGACCTTACAATAAAAAGTTAGTCAAGCTTTTGGGTGACCAGTTTGATTTCAATTCAGAATATTAGCTGTACTTCATTTCTCAGTGTTTTTGTTGTATTTTCACTACCACATTTGTTGGACTGCCTGGTTAAATAAAGTCATGTTTAGAAACACGAAAAATCGGTCAATGGCGCTACCGGGAATCGAACCCAGGTCTACAGATTGCCGGTCCGTTATGCTGACCTATTATGGTTAGTCTATTTGGTACAGTAATTGACTGCATCCAGAAAGTCATAGGTTAGAACGAGACGTACTTGACCTAATGTATTAGAAATAGAACTCCATATATTTTGACCGAATGTATTACATCCAAAGTCATTGAGCTCTCTCTACCTCTGATTCAAGTAGAGAAGTTGTAAGTTGCTTGCAAAATATTGGTAACATCTGATAAGTAATCCAGGTGACCAATCTACATATCTAAAATACTGTTGACAAACAGCATTAAAATCAAACACTACAAGTTGACTCATTTGACTAGGATTTTACAAATCAATACAAAATACAGTACAGTGTAATGTAAGGATATATGTTTAATGGCCAATTTACCCTACATTCCTGCAGTGGGTTGTTCCAATTAACATAATGGGCATGTTTATTTTCATTTTAAAGCAGAGATTTTTACAAAGTGATCTTAAGTTAATACCTTAAATAGCAGTGTAAGAAATAATATGTGAGCATGGTAATGATAGATTTGAATGTCTATTATATAACATATTATATAGCAGACATATTCACATCATAAATTATAAGTTTTCTACTTCATTGAACTAGATTTATTTAATGAGTTAATGATTGTCCACACAGGTAATAATGCACTGTTAGTGTTATCGAACATAAACACAAAGGCAATTTAATTGAAAACATTAGTATTACATAAGGTTTTGAACTTCTAAACAATATGCAAAGATTTGTCTTCAGGGCAATCTATATATTAATGCAACTAAAGACAGCAATCTTCAAATATTGTACAATCACTGTAGTCACATTAATTAATGTCAATTATGTTGCATAATATATGAAAATCAAAAATTGGATACTTTACATGTTTGCTTTTACATGTGTTTATACATGCAATATTAGTTTTGTATGACATAACATTCTGTATTTAGTAGTTATACCATTATGATTATTAAAATGTTTTAATGTGTGTATTTTACTGCATAGTCTCTTATTTATAACTCAATTTGAGCGATGTATATTGATGGACTGAAATAAGTTGGGAGGCTCAGTGGTCGAGGGGTAGAGCACCAAACTCCTGATCCCAAAGTCGTGAGATCAAGCCCCGCAATGAGCGGGTTTGATCATGAACTTCGCAATCCCCAAATTTGGCACGAGTACTGGTTGGTAGTCAGGAAGCAGTGATCGGGAGTTATTAGTATAAGTTGTAAGAACTTGTTTCATAAACGATGTAAAATAAATGAGTTTAAACTGAAAAAATATGAGTAAATAAATAATGCTTACATAAGATTTATTTAAGTTGACCACAGTGCAGAGCAACATCCTGTGGGCGATGTGAATTTCGGCTTTTGTTAAGGTTATTATCTGGACAGGGTAAATGAGCAGTTATTTTCCTATGTTCAAACCCTACTAAGGTCACAACCACACTTGATATGATACTGGTTTTCCCAGAAAACAGAGTCACGTGTGATACAAATAAGCATGTTTTAATCATGACTGAGCTTAAATCAAGTGGTATAACTATGACTAAGATTTCATGCAGCCATTTTCTTCACAACCTTTATCTTCTTCAGCCATTATAATGCTGGGTAATTCTATAATAGAGGGGACACCATAGTTAAGTGGTTATGGTCACTGACTTCAAATCACTTGCCCCTCACTGCGGTGGATCTTAATCTCACCCTGGATATAGAATTTGTAAGTAAGATGGCCATCCAGCTCTACTGGCTTACAGAAAGTCAGTGATTCTACCTAGGTTGTACCTGAGGATTGCCGCCACCCTCATACTAGTAATAGCTGAAATAATCACTACATGAGCCTAACCTGTTGACCTAGTGTTTAACCCTAGGTGACCCAGTTTCAAACTTGACCTAGCTTTTATAGAAACATACGTTGTGATCAAGTTTCATCAGGATTGGTAAATAAATGTGGCCTTTACAGCATAAACAAGACAAAAGTGTAAATATGGTGAACAGGAGCGCTTACTATCGCAAAATACACCTGTTCTATGCCGGTTATGGCACTGGAGTGTGAAAAGATCAGTGTAAAAAGGATTATATAAGACAAATTGTAGGCAACTTCTATAACAGCGATAACGCCTGAGTGACTAGAGCGATATGGCTGGTTATCTAACATGTCTGTGATATTATGCCGATACACATTCTGACCAAATTTGGTGATAATTGGACAAATAGTTCTAAAGTAATTGATTTGACAAGACAAATTTTAGGTAATTTCTATCATCACAGGGCATTAATTCCTGAGTGACTCCATGGATATGGCTGGTTATCAAATTAGTCTAAGATATTATGCCCATACACATTCTGACAAAAATTTGGTGATGATTGGACAAATGCTTCTAAAGTTATTGATCGGACAAGACCTATTTAAGATAATTTTATAATTAAAGGGAGATAACTCCTGAGTGACTCCAGAAATATGGCTGGTAATCAAACTTTTCTGAGATATTATGCCCATACACATCCTGAACAAATGTAGTGATGATTGGACAAAATCTTCTGGACAAATGCTTCTGAAAATCCATTAATTGTTTTGAAACCGAATGCAATTATGTTCTTTTCTAAGTTGAATAACTATTAACACCATTTAATGTTTACTTACATGAATTTTACAAATTAAGGTATATTTCTACATATTTCCATTTCAGAAAATAATTTTATACAAATATGAGAACGGTGAAATGTTATACGAACGAGTATTACCATATTCAGCCATTTGTGGCACAATGCCATGCTTTGTTTTTATTGGCAGAATCATTTTCTTCTCCTTCGATTTCATTTGTTTCCTTGGTAACCGTTCATAATCTTCCTCATTCTCTTCTTCATCACCGTTATTTCTTTTCCGTTTTCTTTGTTTGTTTTCAGCATCATTTCCAAGTACCCTGCTAGTAGAGAATTAAAGTGCTTAATTAGTGTGATTTGATGAAACAGCTGTCTTTTGTTTTAATTATCATAATTATTAATACAAATATGTTCAACAATTAATCACTCCTTTTCTTCGATGAAAAACAGTTTTCTGAATGAAATCCTCTCTAAGTCTAACTGATATCCAAATCTAAAATATACATCTTTGTAAGAATATCTACATATAACACATTATAGAAAAATGACCATTGGCTCACCCAATCTTTGAACGTAATTCTTAAATTCAACAATATTAAAACAAAGATGATGAAATTTAAAATGACACATTTTGTCATTTATAGTATGATACTACATACCGAGGGTTCAGTACAAGACTATACTAACTCCTATATAAATACATAGGAGATAGTATAGTCTTGAGCCGAACCCTCGATACTCTCTAATCAACCCATTGGCTGAAAATGACTAGTTTTCAGTTTTAAACTATTTGTAACTCTTGTGTATCTGTATGTAATACATACATAATTATGTATCCAACAATTATCTTCAGAAAATTATTTGTTTATCAACAGGCAGCCCTATATACTGTATATACTCGGCCATAAGTCGACAAAAAACGGAACTTGAAATTACCGTGAAATTACTGTCTCGACTTATGGCCGAGTTCGAGAAAAAAATCGTAAAGAAAGTCTGATTCAAAACACCCGTATATTAGCCGCGGGTGGGTGGGGAGAGGAGCGGTAATCGTTATAATCAATAAAATCATATCATATTTTTGTTAGGGAAGATACATGATAATTGTATTGTAGGAAATGTGTTTTCATAAAAGGCGTTGTTAAAAAATTTAATAGCAAAACGTGTATAACAATCAATATTTACACAATTGTCATCGTGAACTCGTAATGTTTTCAACACATTCCATAAACATCAACGTAATTTGACCTTGGATTGTGCTGAATCTATGACGTAACGGATGGAGCTGGTAAAGAGTCGTCTAGACACGCCCATGTTCAATTATTCTCCTTACCTTGACCAATTACATCTAAGCTACTCATTTCAGCGATTGTTATGATGGGTTGATGGGCGGGTTTTAATTCGACGTGTAGCACAATTCTGCTTTCACAGTTTGCACTCACTTGACACGTCATTAACCCCTTTCATGTCTGATCAGACGGCAGTAAATTCTTTGAACTTTATTTGATCATGCCGGTTAAACCCCCTTAGTTGCTGCTGTTTTTCACACGTGTAAACTTAAATTGCGCATCATTATCGCATATTGACAAATTGAGAAGTCAACTATTATGGGCGGAGTGTGGCGATTTCATTTTATTTATCAAAACTTCCACTCACTAGCCTTAAATTGCTTCCAAACTAACCACTTTGATCTGCCAGACAGTTTTACGTAACAGAGAGCTCAGTATTACGTCACAGCTAGCAGTATTGTCCGTCTTACATGTGCCTACGTGACCTTTGTCAGTTAATGATTTTATTGTGTGAACATTACTTTTAAAGTGTCATTTGGATTCTTTGATTCATGGGATATACACGTGATGGATATACATTAGGCTTAATTACGGATCAAAGTAAGAATTTTTCATGTTTTTTATTTCGCAAAAAAATGCGTAAAAACGCACATATTTAAAACAAGCAGATTAACACCTTTCCTTTCACTAAGATGACCACTTTAACAAACAACATTCTGCCTGAGGTGATTAAAAACACCGATCAACAGCTGATCAAAGCCAATCAACAAAGTGTCAACTTTGTTGATTTGGCTTGTTCACCTTTAATCGGAGTTTTCGGGTAGTAAACTGTCACAATACGACTGCTGGTTAAACTTTAGCACAGAACACGTGGGATTGTTGTGTCTGGGAATGACGTCACACAGAGCTACCAGCCGAAATACCGTAAATTCTCATAATGTTTTTAGTTTTAAACTGGTACGCAATATTTTAAGAGAGTGGGAATTCTGATGTAATAAATGACTAGACTGTAACCAACTTTTCATTCTTTGAAAATCTGGCCTCGACTTATAGGCGGGTGCAAGCAAAATACCGAGTTTTAAGCAGCAAAGTATACCCGTCGACTTATGGTCGAGATAGACTTATGGGCAAGTATATACGGTACTCACATTTTGGGGACTCAAAAAATGGCTGTACTTACTTCCCCTGTGCAGTAGAAACAAAGCTACTACTTATTCGCCTTTTCCCATAAAACTTAATATCATCATCACCAAGTTCATCCCTTTCTGTGTTATCTTCATCTCCGTTTCCTTGCTCTTGATTGGCCTTTTTTAAAGCTTTCTTTTCCTTTATCTTTTTCTTGTAAGAGTCTTGCTTTAACTTTCCTTGTTTTCCAAGTTTATTTAGATGTTTGTTAGATAATTTAACAGCACTTGTCTTGGGTTTAGACTTCTTTCTTTTACTGAGTGCTTTCTTTTTCTGAAAACAAGGGTTACTCCTATTAATGCCATGGATTAAAACAATATATGCATTCATTTTGCACGTGTTTTTGGGATCACAAACATTGCAGAACTTTCCAAATGGATTTCATAAAACTGGTACATGTATTTATATAAAATGTATTTTTCTTTCCAAACCATTGTTATGAAGGTACAATAATAAAAAAAAATTAAGAAGCTTATATGTTTTCTAAAATTTAAATGGGAAATTGCAGGCCATTTTTTATCACAATTTCAACTATGAATACATACGAGAACATCTAAATTGACATCTGTTTCAAATTCCATCAAAGGTTAACAAAAGATTTATAACAGTAGGTAAACTCAGAACATAAACTTGTACAGTTTGAACCGCTCCATATCATAATCATAACCTGCCTCATTCCTTGTAGTTTTATTGGGATGGTTTATTTTAAAATTTTCACCACTCGATATTCATAGCGCTTTTAGACATATGCACATTTTTATGTGTTACTGTGGGAAAATGACACAGATACTTCACTGGCTCACATAAGGTGTCATTTGAAAGATAAATTGTTTATGCTTATAATTTGTTTGAACTGCAATTTCAGTCCCAAAACAGGTCTGGTGTAAAAGTGTTAGAATTCTTCTTTTATATATATATATGTATATATACATACTATAGCATGTGCAATAATCTACTTATGATTGGGACAAACTCCCATATTTCCAGTCAGACTCAAAGAAATAATTGATTTCCAGAAAGTATGTGCAATCATGAAATCTAATTATTGCTTCCATTGGTGCGAAATGCTGATATTAAAACTGCTTAATGATAGACTTGTGTCATCACGGTCACACAATCAGGGCGCTTTCCTCCAAAATGATTTGTTTTAAAGGGAAAGAACGAATCGTTAAACTGATTTGTCATCATATTTCGCGATGGCATAAATGCTTGCCGTGCACTACATCATTCACAACAATCCGACCAATTAAAGTTAACAATGTATTAAATATATACAAATAAGGCATTTTTTCACAATTTGGAACATACCAAACCATAGAACTCTAACCAAAACAAATACACGTGTTTCTTACCGATGTCATTTTAACAGGTTACGGCTAAAGTCCGTATTCACGTACACGGCATGAAAACCCAACCATTCTGGAATTTAGTAGCCAATGGAATCGTGTCCTTCATACGTTAATATCCAATCAGTACTCTCAGTACAACAGCGCTTAGGCAAATCCTAAAAATGGCTGCCCCCATCAGCAAGCAACTGACATTTAGTAAATTATCAACTTTTCACAGAATATTTGGAGGTAAATTCGTCTCTATACTTGAACTAATATAATTAACATGAGTGTTACAAGTACATAAGTAGTGGACACGTCCTGATTATTTAAATAATCCGCAGGTACATATTTTACTGAATGCGATTTCAAGGTTGGCGACTGAATCTACCGTATACCCCGTAATAACCGCCCCGGAAAAAAATACCCATCTGTAGAAGTGTTCAGAAATATAGATTTTATACATATATTGAATGTTTAGTGACCTTTTACGAATATATGTCATAGACTAGTCTAGACTATATTTCAAACATCTACTTCACCAACATTGCCCAGTTGACTTTGTTGACATACAGTATATATGATTGGGTCATGACTAAATGTCATCAAATTCTTGATCTTATATTGAAATTGACTTCAGAAAAGAGCATGTTTTATATTATCGACACTTGGGTTTTTATACTGTAACAGAATTATAAACAGACATTGTTGAGACTTCGCTGTTAGTGTGTCGTGGATGCAGTGTGTTTGTTACCTTTGACTGGGTATTTTACTGATTTACTTTTAACACATTAATTCCTACCCTGCGCTTGAAAAAAAAATCTTGAAAATTGAAATCCACATTAGGAATAGGAGTACATGTATTAGATGGAAAACACTTTCTTAAGTTAAAGGATGCCAAAGAGGGAGACTCAGCGATGGTGGCTGGCAAATAGTTCCATGAGTTCTCATAGATTAGTCTGATGATATATCAAGCAGTTATGGCAGAACACGCAAAATTCAACAAGATATCAGAGCTCTGTTTAATAGTATCATTGTTTAAGTCATGACTTTGACCAAGCCCAAGCTGTGTCACATGATCTTTTTTATGCTTAATTTGTTCAATATTTCTAATTTCAGGGGTTGGTGGGGTCAGGCTTACTGGGACTTATTTTTTTCATAGAAAAGATCGAACTGCTGAACAAAGACGTAAACAAGATCTTGCTCGATTGAAAGATGAGCCAGGTCCATGGAAAAGTTACACTCAGTTTAAAAAAGGCAAGAGGATGCCACGAGCACAACGAACTGATGATGAACAGAATGTGACCCAGATGTTGGAAGCTATGAATATATCTAAAGAAACTGAAAATGATATGGTAATAAACAAGACTTCCATTGTGTTTATATTTTCTTAGGAGCCGTGTTTAAAGTACAAATATTATCAAACTGTGTTTTGTACTTGAAACTGTGTATACTTCATTGACTAATTTTATTGTACAGTCTTCATAAGTGGCACTTATTTGATAGATTTTGATACTCAGATAATAAGTAGGATGGAAAATAGATTAAAAGACAAATGCTTTGGATATATTAACACATCATTTGGTTCATTATTGAATATGCATTAAGCAAGTTTCATTTTCATGCTAAAATGTCTACAATTTTACAGATGACACATAACAGCAGCAAAATTTCAATCAAGTTTGACGATGGGCAAGATGGCTGTAGTCACTCCGGAGTTGTTGTCTTTGAATTAGTCAAAATTGTTGTATATATATATATATTCATTGCATTGTTTCAAGACATAAACAGACAACATTTCTGAAGTGATCTTCATAAATCTTTCTCAGAATGGCCACAACAGTTCAGAATTGGGCAAGACTGTTCCAATTATAATACAGCAGTTGTGGCCCTTGAATTTGTAGAAATTTTCATATTTAACATGGGTATTAATTACAAATGTATTGTATATATGTATTGGAAACCATGTATCTTACAATACGATATCTTCATGAAACTTACATAAAATGTCAATTAACTAAATATCTACTGCTGAATACGAAACTTGCTCAAAATAATTGCTAACTTCTTCAGGTATTTGAGTGAACGAGCAAGTGATGCATGGCATCATGGATGGCTGTCTTGTTTAACAGGGCTGTCTTTTGACAATTGTTGGGCCCCATTCCCCAGACAAAAATGATATAAATTTCCCCCAAAATTTGGGTCAAAATTCCCCTCCAGAATCACACACAAAAAAAGTTGTGTTTGTCTGATCGAAAACACTCTAAAACATGAGAAATAGAGCTCTTGACTTTTAGATACATTTTGGAATCTGAAATTGCTATTGTGGAAATGAGAAATTTACATTAAAATGTGTTTTGGTATTGATTCTTTGAGCTTTGGAAAAAATCTCCTTTTTAGTAAAAGACAATACAAAATTCAATTTTCTCATGGCCCTGGCCCCATTCCCCAAAAGTAGAAAGTCAGCCCTGTTTTATATTTTCTGCTACTTAATATTGAGATCAGGGTCAGGCTTTGCTGGATTGTTTGCTATGTATCAAGAAGCTATAGAGTATGGATCTTTTCTTTTGCAGCCTGTAGATTTGCCAGACCCCTTTGTTGATCCTCCCAAACGTTGCCTACTATGTCAACATGACATTAAGTTATCTTACAAGGTTTGTACTTCATTTCTGTCAGTACTAATCAGGTATGCTGTGACGCTTGATTATAATTGAAAATTGATCTAATATTTGTTTAGTTGCCGACAGTTGAATATGCTTTTGAATATTTGATTGTTAGTGCGCAGTCGGAGAGGCTGGTCACTAAGTAGCGCTAGCATTTCTTCATACCAAAATGTTTGTCGAGGCTTGTAGTATATGGAATTGCCAGCAAAATAAATCTATATATGGGGCCGACTTAGCAATCCAAATTGGCTACCAATCGTGGCCACCTGTAATGCCAAATATCATGGAAACAACACAAGTAAATGTGACGTTGTTGTTTATAACAACAATGCTAAACTATGTTCTGCTCGGTGGTGACTGTTCAACTTAAGTTTGTGTACAAATTAAGTGTTTGAATGTGGCAGATGAATCAATAAATGGACATTTATCTGTATGTCTGCTGCCAAAATACGTCTACAGATTTGAATATTGACCGAAGCATATTGTCTGCAGTCTGTTTGACTCGTCTTATCTGTGCGATTCTCACAGCAGATTTTTTACAACCAGATTTTAAATTCAGAAATATATATATAACAGTTAAGTGTAGCAGTACACAAAATCAGACAAAAATTGATACAGTGAAATCTGGGCTGAATTGTGACATGGATATGAACTGTTGGTTAAACAAATATGGTATAGCAACTCACTTTATCTTGTAGATCCTGAAGTAAAGTTTCAAAGTCTGTTCTGAAAATCTTTTAAGGGCGCTGCTTAACCTTCTTAAGGAACTTCTTAGCTTAAGAAAATTCATCAGAAATTCTTTGCCAAGAGAAACCTTTTAGTTCTTGCATAAAAATGGCCGCCATATTTATCTATAATGTAAACAGACGGGTACAAGAAAATCACTTATTGAAACGCTTTCTGCAATGGTTTAGAAAATTCTTAGAAATCTTCTTAAATCGAAAATTTACGACAAGAAAAGAGTTAAGATAAGAATGTTGATGAAATGGGACCCTGCCATTTCCAGCTTTTTTCAGTATCATTTTGATGTCAATCTGGAGGCTAGTATGTGCTACTGATATTTAATATGTTTATTTTCAGAATCCTCAGTTACTAAGTCAGTTCGTTTCTCCATATACTGGAAGGTTGTATGGTCGACATATTACAGGCTTATGCTTACATATGCAACAAAGAGTGGCTAGAGAAGTGAGAACAGCTCGAGCTCTTGGTAATGTTGATCTTTGAATACTGCCTGGTTTTATTTTGCAACAATTTAAACTGTTGAGAATGCTTATTTCACGCTCAAATGAGTTATATAGTCTGGCATGAGAATGCAAAATTTCAAAAATCAACTGAAAATTCGGCAAGGGGTCCAGGGGGTTGTGAATATTTATTTCACGCGTTTCGTTAGTATAGCGTGAAATGGTTGTCTTACGCGTAATATATACACAGTAGTGAGTTTTGATATGAAATTATTGAAAGTCCGTGTACTATATATCATACAGTGAGGGTCAGTCGTGTGTATGTTACAGTGAATGATTTTGCTATGTGTGATAGATATATTAGGTCATTCTACCGGACGACTTCATTCAAGGCAAATTTACATTTTATATGTTGTTCAAGATGTTTTTCATTCAATGTTTTCAAAAAGAATGTGGCCCGACATTCAGGTGATCCGACGGGTAAAATACAATGTCATGGTCATCTGTATCGACAAACGGGCACAGTTTCCAGAGGATTTAGCCTAAATAGGTTTATCTCTGGTTTTTTACTTGGCGAGTCGGATCGCAATTTTCGGCTTTGTTTCCAACATGTTTTGTATTATCGCATCCATTGCTTTTGTTGTTACATAAAGTTACCTTTCCGGCTGCACTGCCAAATATATACAGCTCGTCTGGTGTCGCAAAATATGTTGTTGTTGTTGTATTTTGCTGTGTAGGGTGTAGCAAAGACGCTCCTGGCTTTTAAGGTTGCACTGTAATGATTCTATACCCTGAAAGTTGATGTGGCAAGTGATTATTACAGGTTTTAATACTTTTTTCATCATTATAAAATCAAATACTTTTGCATCTTTCAGGTTTCATGCCCACAACATACAAAACACCGAAGTTCCTGAAGGATCCTCTGCTTTTCAATCCTTTTATGAAGAAAAGTTACCCTCCTGGACAATAACAGAACATGATTTGCTTAGATTAAGCATGTATAATAAATTCAATAAATGTATAAAGTACATACGTGTTCACTTGTGTCAATGTATATCGTATGTTAATGCCCAACGAAAGTAGGAGTGATTGCAGTGTACATGTACTTCAGTTGGTTGGGCAGACCAGAACACTCAGTGCTCCCACTATGTATTTTGTATGATTCAAGAGATTCCAATGAATTTACAAAACAATTTCAACAAAATTATAGCTTCACTGATACAAATCTGTTTGATCAATTAATGTTATATACATGTTCTGTACATACAGCACTTTTACTGTTTTAGGCCATCATTAAATATTGCTTGCCTTGCGCAACTGTCCCAACCCAAATCAGCTGCAACTCCAAATGTTTAACTCTTGATGGATTTTTGTGTATAAAGAATCAATCAATTGACCAGATGTATTACAATACAGTTACCAGTATATTAACTTATTGGTACAGTAAATGCTGAAATATGCATCCAAACTGTATTGTACCACGTTTGAAATGAACATACCAGTTTTATATGATAGATTTTTTTCTGCTATAAAGTTACCAGCTACTAACTCTAAATATAAGAAATTATCTAGTCATGAAAACTTCATATTAGTCAACAACTGAAGTGAGAATGTTAACTGTTCTGTTTTTGCTTATTTCTAGTAATATGAAAACTATATTAAACTGGGATTTCCCCGGCGCAGAAATCTTGAGTTCCCAACTCCCTTGTCTTTCTAGGGACTCCCATTTTCCACTTACAGTGCATCCCTGGGACCCCTAAAATAAACCTTTGTCTAGTATAAACTGCATATCTTGAACCCTACAAATTTACAAAGGAACCCCAATTTGTCAAACACGAGGGTTCAAGGATCCCTAGCTTAACAATCCTAGGGAAAACCCTGATATTAAATTACTACTCTAAATGACATTGATAACTGTTTATTTATGCATAATTATTTTAGCAACACATTTGATGATTTTGGAGTAGAATAAAACTTTTCAAGATAGAAAAGCAAGTACGGTAATAGCTTCGGTTACTGAAGTAATACATCATGGTACATACTGCGATACTTTGGTAGAGTATAGCAATATATCTAAGGTATCTTCAGGTATATCATGAGACTCGCTACATGTACTACTAACTGACACAAAAACATTTGGGTAGGGAACAGCAATTGTTAAGTATGACCTATATAAAGGAGAAGTCTACACAGGGTTGATAAAGTGATTATGCATCTTCTTGATCGTAAATTTTACAAATTTATACAAGTCGTGTAACATAGTCCAAAAAAAATTCATTTCATATTTTTAACATTTTCATTCAAGACTTAATGATTCAATAAACATATATGCTAGGTTGTATCATAAAACAGCATTGGTTAACTCCTTGTAATGTATCTTCTTGTGTTTGTTTAAATTTCCAGATAAAGCACACTTATAATCACACAAATCACATTTGTAAGGTTTTTCCCCCGTGTGAGTCCGGTAATGTTGCAACAGTTTAAAATTCTCATAAAACCCTTTGTTGCATTCATTACAAAAGAACGTCCTTTCTCCGCTATGTCGTACTAAATGTTTTTTGAGAGACCCTGCAGTTTTGAAGGATTTATTGCACGTTTTACAGGGAAATTCCTTATTTTCTGAGTGTATATACTTCAAATGACGCTTCAGAGAAGAATTGCATTTGAAGCTTTTTGAGCACTTGGGACAATGGAAGTCTCTCACTGAGCTGTGTGTAACTTTCTTGTGATAAAGGAGATAGCGTTTTGAGCAGAAAGTCATGCTGCAGATGTTACACTGAACGTCTTCCTCTTTAGGCGCATGGTGATAATCTCGATGAACAGCTAAATCTCCACGGCTATAGAACGTTTTACCACATTCCTCACATACACATGGTTTTTCACCTAGAAATGAAACCAAATTAAATATAAGTAAAAAGGTCACTAGTAGAAGATTTGGTACAGCTCTTTCATGAATCATGACAATCAGCAAATATATTAGTTTGATGTAAATGTACAAATGCATGTAATAAATACTGAAATTAAACAAGTACAACAGAAATGTAATTAAAGCCAAAAACGAAAAGAAATTGAGCTTTGGGGTAGAAAAACAAATATATCGATGGAACAGAATCTTCACATAATATAATTATACAGAACCTGTTTCCATACAATTATTTCATCTAGTAATAGGGCCATCCTTAAATACTGTTAGTTCATTCCCAATGATAGACATGGTTTGGTAGATATATATTTTTTTTTTTAAATATACTTGTACACAAACATAATCATGCACGAAAGAGCAACAATATTTGAGTTAAGGCCAAGTTTACACTTGCTTGGGACTAAGGAGTCGGACTGGCTGTAAGATGTAATGACCCAGAGTGTGAACATTACCCCGAATGGTTTATAACTTAATCAAGGAAGTTTATACCTGTATGTAAGCGTTTATGAATCTTCAATTTGTCCGATGTCACATAGCCTTTTCCACATACATCACAGGTAAAGGGACGTTCCTTTGAATGGGCTGAGCGAATGTGTAAATCATAACGGGACTTTCTGTACAGGAAAACTTTGGCACAAAATTCACACTCGAATACACATTGACCGCCATTTCTCTCCTTGTGTTTATCAAATCTAGTCTGTGATGTAAATGTTATTTTACAATCTCCACAGTAAATTGGTCTCTTTTTGCAAATATATCGTTTCGAATTCCTAGAAAATCTTGACTTCGACTTTTTTACAAAGTTATCTCTTTCATTCAAACCAGTTACTTTTCGTTTATTGCTTAAAGATAACAGCTTTCCCCGAGAAATCAAACTTTGTAACTTATCATTTGATTTGACAGTTTGATTTTTAGAATTGTTGATACGTTCTTCTGTACTGGTTCCTTGCAATGAGGCATTGTCTAAACTGGTCGCTTCAGATATATTCCTCGTGATTTCATCATCTGTGTCTGTCCCGTGGTCTGTAAACAATTTACAATACAGTCTAGAGTAAATATAATTAACAATAAGGTATAGTGCTGTTTTATTAACTGAGAACGTATGATTATACAATCTGGTCCATTACATTTCAAAATAGGTGTATTGAAAAGTATGTGTTTGTCTGTAAGCTTGTTGTGATAGAAACATAATCCCTGTACACACGAGAGCATTTCCTTACCTAAATTGGCATGGATTGGTCCTGAAAGTTCATATACCTGTTCGCATACAATGTCACAGCACTATATGTACACTTAGATTTCTGGCACTAACATACATACACTGTTTTAGGTAAAGTAAGAAATTGCAGCAATTAAAATGGTTGGCAATAATATGTTGCCATATTTAGGACAGTCTATAATAAAATGGGCACTCATGATGATGAAAAAAGCAATTATAAATGGGGGTGTTTAAAGATTTATGACATGCTGTTAATTGCAACTCCCAGAAGGCTAAACATCATGACTGGAATCAACATAGAACAATTGTATCAAGCAGTAAATAATAAACTGACACTAATTGAAATCAACAATTTATAATTTTCAAAAAAATGTAGAATAATGAGATGCAAAATCGGACTTATGCTAGGTCTTGAAAGATTTGAAAGCATTTACAAACATACCTGTAAAACAAGCAAACTTCAACTCACCTGATTTAGAAGAGTCACTATCAACAGTGTCTCCACCATTAAGATAACTACTTTCATTCGAATATGCAGTAGCTGTAACATTGTCATCTGAATGTTCAAATATATTTGTTTGTAGTTTTGATTCTCTCTGTTGATCCGCGCTTAAATCTGGAAAAGTACATGAATGTGTATCATTAAATCAATAAATAACATGAAAACTATGTCAAAAAAACTTATCCAAAATTAAGTTCCCCTTGTACCAATTTAAAATAAATATGCCTACCGGCCTCGGGCAACAGTTCATATATCATCCCCTCCACCTTGGGACAACAGTTTTGACTGTTACCCAAATAACCATGAAATAACTGTATACTACATGTATTACCTTTGTAAGGGAAGTAACTCTGAACAAGGCAGAAGGGTATTTAGACTGACTGAAAAAAATGTTGTTGCAAAACAACATGCATTACCTGCTTTTACCAAAGTCCACCCTTTGTCAGTAAACATGCTTCTAATAGCATTTTCTTGTTCTAGTGTCACAAACAAAGCAAACAAATATCCACCATCCATTTTATACTGCAAGAAGAAAATGATATGTACAGTAGGATGTGAAATATGGTGGCTGCAAATTGTTGACCAGAAAAACCTGAAAAAATAAGTAACACTATCACCAAACTTCAAATTTTGTAAACTCTCAAGACCCATTACTGGACATTCTATCTAAAATAAAATACAGTCTCATAAGTACTTGCAATGACAGGAAGAAAGTAAAATGTCAGAAAGTAAAATGCTGTCAAAAGAAAGAAAGTAATTGAAGACCCTCAAAAAAGGCCATCCCTGTTTATAATCTTTGGCTGACACCAGTTGTAACGGTCAGGTGACGAACAGTTGCTCTATTGTATGATTACAGGTATGTATGTCTTCACTTTATCATTAATGGGTACAATAATTGTTGGTGTATTCTGTAGGTTTTGCCACACTGTGTCAATCGACAATTTTGTTGTGTTTCATATATAAACGCTAGGCAAAGGCTGGTCAATTCGACCTCTCAAGAATATATGGTAAATACATACATCGATTATTAAACGCCTAGTCAATTCCAATATAACAGGTTATAGAATCCTAGCACAACCAGATTTCAACCGCCTAACATGATTTTCCCATCGCACATTCCACAACGTGTCCGACGGCAATTTTTATTTATACTGATGATTTAAACAAACCTTATCTACCATTGATGCAACAAAAATAAGGACCTAACTATCAATAGTTTGTTTATTATACGCGTCAAACTAGGCCAACTTCATTTTCTGTTAACCCGGATGTTCACAACCAGTTTTCGACCACTTTGAAGTAACATCCCTTGACTACAGTACAACAAAAGTTTATGCCCTACATGTAAAATGTGTAACTGTGCAAACTCATTAATGTAACTAACAGTCAATCTGGACTGTTTAACTAAGTTAAATACCAAGAAAGTACCATATTTAGAGGGGCTTTTTTTTCTTGAATTCAAATGAATAAAACTTTTATTGAAGGATATATTTGGAAGTATTTAAATACACAATATTTTTACACTTTTTAGTTTTACGGAAAGGTTTGTGTTTTACATTCCTAATATCCATTTTTTACTAGCTTACATCAGTTGACAATTCTGCATCCAATGTAAACAAATGTGCGTGCGCATAGCAGATATTTTGGTCTGGCAACCTAGCTTTTGGTATTTTCCGGTACCGGTCGAAATTAGGTTGTGGTCGAAATCTGGTTGATTGAGGAAATATAGTCTGAAGTTGATCAGAATCAATAAAATTTCTCTTCTCTAAAATGTACACAATGTCACCATACCAGTTTATATTGAATGCGATTAACTGGTATATATGTGTTCGTTTCTTGCTAAAACCAATCCTTAAACACAGTTGCGTTCAAACAAGGCAGTTAAATAAATTTCATCGTCAGCTTATAATCTTGGAGTACGCCATATTGCTCGTCTAAATTCCACACAAACCGTAATATCGTGGATAAAACAGACACCGACCGGTCTTAAATCCGGGTGTCAATTTTTAATAGGCTAGATTCGTAGTATGATTTTTTGTTTAATCTTTATTGAATAACATTATAAGGTGAAGGAAACAAATACTTACAAGAGTTGTAACATGCAGCACCCAGTGGACATTCGTTTTCAGATTTTAATAAAGAACTTGTTATGTTGTATTGTGTAGTATAATTTCGTTACAAGCATTTTGCCTAACTGTGGGTGATTGTGCATGTAACTGTTAAGTGCAGTAAAAACGTTCCCAGCATTAATTTCATACTGACAGTCCACAGGTTGTGTGTCCATTGTACTTACATTCCAGCCATTGATACTTACAATGTTGCTGTGACAACCATCAAGAATGAGACCAGAGAGCAATGTACAGTAAAACCTCAATAATAAGCCCGCCCTGGCACTCTAGAAAACTGGCCTTAATACTGAGGTGGTCTTATTATTGAGGTTGAATAAGAGCAAAACAGTGAAAACGGACTTGAAAATTGTGTTTTTAATTGTGAGATGGCCTTATTATTGAGTTGGTCTTATTATTGAGGTTCTGCTGTATTTTATATTTTAGTCCTGTTCCTTTGTCTTCGCCACTCAAAATGCTTCTTTATTCTCTCATTCTAGCTGGTGTTGGACCCCATATTGATAACACTTGACAGAGGAGTTGACATTATGTCATAGATAGATATATAGCTTAGTCTCCTTTCATGGTGAATTCAGACTAGTTGACTAATCATTTTTGGCATATTAGAAGAACTCAAATACAGCTACCGTATATATTATAACCTATTTTGGACAATACATCCAATCTGATCAGGTAATTTAAATTTATTGTCAAAATTACAATATGGCAAGTCAAATGTTCCAATGTTTTATGAAACAATAAATATAATGCTATAATAATTATCATAAGTCATAAATTCACATACGAGTACTATTTTCAACAAAAAGATTAAGAAATGTATACATACATTGTAAGACATGAAAATAACAAAAAATGTGTGTCAAATATTACGTTACGGTCCTTTTAATTCTGACCCTTTCTTGTTTTCTTACCTACATTTTGCATCCGCACTAAGTCTCAATGAAGCCTGGTAGGATTTCAATGTTACTCCTAATGGAGCTTATGAACAAATTGAAGATGCACATATTTTAGCAGTGCTTTGTTTATTTTTTCACTGAGCTATGGACTGTCATTAGTTCGATGTTTATACAATGTAAATGCATATTGAATGTATTGTAAGAGTGTGTGGTGGCACTAAGGTAAAAGGGGATCAATGTAACCTCTGGAGTAAAAATCCACTCAAGCTCAATATTTTGGTGTTCTTTGCTCTTGATAAAGGCCTAGTGTGGCTGAAATATTGAGCTCGAATGGATTTATACACCAAAAAAAAAAAGTCATATGCTTTCCACAATGTTGACATTTTTGCAGCTACATGTATTACAATTAATGGAATCACCACAACCTCTTTCCATTACATTTTGTTACTCTTCATTTCATGGAAAGAAACCAACCATGAACATTGCTGATTTAAACATTTTCTATGTACAGTCAAACCTGTGTTAAAGACCACCTGCGAACAAAGACCACTATTGCAAAACCTGTCTGCAAAGACCACCAATTTTATCTCCCATCAGACCATTTTCAATTATATTTAATCTGTTAATAGAGACCACCTGTAAACAAATACCACATTTTGCTGTTCCCATGGGTGGTCTTTACAGACAGGTTTGACTGTATACAGTATTTCTCTGCAAAGCATGGAGATTTGCAAATTGTTGCTAAATTATGGGTCAATTATTTTTCTACCAACATAATCGAAAAAGGCTCTTGGTTTTGTGCCGGTTCAGAGTACCGGTATAGTCTATTTGAAAGGAAAAATATTTGACGTACGTTGTATCAGCCTACAGTCCTTGTTGAATTGATATATGCCTTGAGAATAATCATTAAACTCTCCTTGTTGAATGAAGCTTGTATAATGTATGTCAATAAGCATTTTGGTGTTTCCAATATTCAGCAACTGAAACTGATTTCAGTATCAAAATGTCAGTAATTTAGACTTTTAACATACTAAACAGTAATCACTCATAATGATTGGAATCATCAGCAGACAACAATCCTAAGTAGTTTTGGTGGCTGACTATCCCAGCTTTCTCCAGTTGTCTATCATAAAACACTGTTCAATCTTAAGGTCACTATGACCTTGAAGTATGGTCCAAAATTCAATATAGGACATTCACAGAGCATCTCTGGGAGATAAAACCAAATAACTAAAACCATTAAATTTCAAGATTTTATGATAAGATTAACAAGCGTGTACAAAAAAGTTGAAATAACAGTTAACATCAAGAACGTTTACACAAGTAATAAATATAGATTAGCAAAAATATATTGGTCCTATTTTAAGATAAATTGCAACTGTTTTAATTGGTATTCATGTGGTCTGTTAACAAAACAAGAGGCACAAGAGGGCCTGAAGCTCTACTGGCTATATTGTGCATATGGATGTCAGAAATCTTAAGTAAATTTCATGCAAGAATGTAACAGAGCAAGTTGGATGCAAATCTGATCATCGGTTCATGAGAAGAAGTCATGTAGAGGTTTTTCTATTTCTAGCTCTGCAGATGGCCATATTGTGCAATCAACCGGAACTGTTTAAACACTTTTGAGAAAAGGTCAGGCCAGGTTGCTACTGAGCAAGTTTCATCAAATTTGGCCTTACAGTTTCAGAGAAGATATAGTTTGAATGAAAAGTTAACAGGCTGACGCACACACACACACGACAGACAATTCGCCATGACATAAGCTCTCTGGCCTTTGGCCTGTAGAGCTAAAAATGAGTTAACCATTTCGACCTTATTAACAGCACAACACTTTAGTGAATTGAGCAAGTCAGGAAAAGCAAATTTCTCTTTAAACCAAAGATAGATTTGTTACAGTTGTTACTTGATACAGATGAAAGACTGAAGAAGTTGCTTTGTATGGTTAACAGGCTACAACTCAACTAAATAAAACGTTAAAGACTTATTATTCAGATATATGAAAAGGTTAACTGATCAAATTACAAGTTTGAAACACAATAATACAATTTTTTCATAAAAAAAACAACTATTGTGAGTGCCCATAAATCTATTGAGAGAGAAAATTTACAGTAATTGCATACAGACAAGTAGGAGTGTCACAATACGCAACAACGTACATGTATTGCAATACGTACCACAATATACTGCTTCATTAGCCTAAGCTATAATAGTACATATTTCATACTTGAACACTGTTATTCACTTAAAATATGTTGCCAAAAATAAACAAGAAAGATAAAACAAAGTTTCTGTCAAGTTTTTGTTTCAGTTCTGGATCAATATAAGTTTTCATGACAAGATAATGCCCTATATTTAGAGTGTGTAGCGTGTAACCTTCTAGACAGTTAAATGTAATATGTAGTAACATAAAAACAGTACATTTCATATAGCGGTACAATACAGTTTGGATGCATATTGCCGTATATCAATACACCAGTATATCATGACATACCAACAAACAAGTGCTATACATGTACTAGACTGTGACAGTTTTAAAACAATTAATTTTGATCCTGCACATGAGACAGAGTTGAATGAAGTCTCCAACTTTTTAGGGACCAATACATAAATAACTCCGCCCACCAATAAGCATTTCTTCATAAATGTTGCACTTATAACATTTAAGGAATGAAGAAATATATTTTACTCTTAGAGATTACTTGCTTCTTAGCTGCAGGCATCAGATATTATGATACATGATTTTATACAATAATATTCAAGCAGACTCTTTCGAAAGTTATAAAGCAAAAAATGTGCCCTCTGCAGTGATAAATATCAACAAGATCTCCGCTCTTTACACTCTTTCTCCAGAACCCTTCAGTCAGTCAGTCAAAG
Organism: Mactromeris polynyma; assembly: GCA_032209605.1. Classification (NCBI taxonomy): domain Eukaryota; kingdom Metazoa; phylum Mollusca; class Bivalvia; order Venerida; family Mactridae; genus Mactromeris; species Mactromeris polynyma. The sequence goes on from JASFXZ010000012.1 coordinate 11,467,319, forward strand.
ACTAGAAATGTTCAATAGCATCATCAGTTTGTTTGCCAGTTTGAAGACTATGCAATGAAACAGGATCCCTGTAATAATACAAGAACAATATACATAGAGGATATTATATGAGTGGCGATTATTTATTGAATTTATTAAACGAGCCTTCTAAAAACGAGGCTTCATAAATTCAATAAGAAATTAACACGAATGTAAGATTCTTTTAATAACATAACAGCAAAGACGGCTGATTATCTCCAAAACATTACCTTAACCACCTTATATGCAAGGGAGGTATGACATTTGTAATATTAAGTCAGTCTTTAATGAATAACAGCTGACGCATAAAAAAGTTCCGACAATATTCTTTTTTAATTTTCAGCCACAAGATATTAGTTCAAATGATTATATCACATATCAAATTCAACTAACTAGCTATTACTTTTCAATAAAATAAAATGTCATACTTCACACAAAATTAATATTTAACATATCTACATCATAATATGATGTCATGCTTGTTTTGTTGTGACGTCACACGCATAATACATACATGTTATAATCACTCTACGCCGTATGTTATGTTATAAAATTTATTAACAACAGTAAGATAATATACATTGATTCTTAAACATGGATCATTTTTGTCAAAACAGGATTTGGAAGAATTTCATAAAACTTGGTATCAACATATCTGATATTGGGCTTACCATGCCGTTTTACATGATTAAAAAATATTGGACAATATGGAGCAATAATCTAGCATTAACTCATCGTTGTATTTGTAAATGTTCCTTATTAAATTAAAGAAAGGCAACATGTTGAGCCCGCTAATAGTCACTAGATGAAAAGAATACGGTTAAATATAATATATAAACATATTTATTGCCCATTTTTACCTTTGACTTCTAAAGTGTAACCTTTGAGCTATGGACACAGTTCTTGTGCATGACACACCGTCCCATCATGGTGAACATTTGTGCCAAGTAATTGGAAAATCACTAAATAAATGACAGTATAATATTCCAGGCAAGATGTTTTAGACCAATTGTTGATGTATAAGCTCTAAGCTATGGACAAAAGTAAAGTTGAAGCAATTGAAGTTTTCAAAAATCTTTACGATGCAATTTTTCCCAATTTATCAAGGGTCTTTTCCCCAAAGTGGACAGAAAAAGGCCTGTAAACCGTCTAGAATATATACATGTAACATACCCTGTATGTGGTAATGGACGGTAAATTCTTGCATGAACACATTCTCCACTTGGGTGTATTTGAATCTGTAAATGGTCGGAATGATAGATTATTAATGGAGTAAACATGAAAAACAGGGACATTTCAACATCTTTTGAATAATTCACATTGTGCAACACCATAATGTATTCCTAAACATGCTGTAAATTTAAAATACAATAATAATGTTTATTGGCAAGTAAATCGCTAAGAGACAATATTTTACAATGGACATAAAAACGTTCTGGCTCTAATAGGAAAAATATACAAAATTTCGTGCATCATATGCTCTTAATGATCTAGGTTCTAATTGTGAGAAATTGTATATTAAATCAGTTTTAATTGCACATGTTTTCAGAGCAGACAAACTCTTGCTCTACCATCAAGTATGACAGAACAGAGAGCGAGGGACTAACGGAGGGTGCAACAACTAACCTATTTGGCAAAGTTTGTGTGATTATGCACAAACATTTTTAATTTTTCCAAATATTTATACACATGTTTCCTATAGTCTGACAATCTGAAGACATACATGGCAAACGTTGACCATCACTTATTTTACTTTCACCACATTTTTATGGCAACAGCTATGACAGAATAATAAAATCAATGTTCAGTGACATCAGTGTTTTTTTGGGGCCTTTTTGGGGCCGAAATTCGGACCCATTCCCCTCACTCAAAAGTATGTTTTTTCCCCTATTCTCTGATAAAATTCCCCTCCTACAGCTTTTTTTTTAAATTGGAGATATGTTGCCAGTATTGTTGATATTTTTTAGTCAGAAAGATAGAAACATTGACCTGTAATGAAACTAACTAATCTGTTGCATATTTACATCACTGCAACAAAGAAGTGTAGTGAATGTATACTTTGTTATGCACATTATTTTCACCCTATTTTCCCCTCCCAACACTATTTTCCCCTATTTAAGGGCCCCGCCACCATTCCCCTAGAAGTGAAAAGAAACACTGGACATAGATATGTTGGCAAACAATTAAGGCTATTCAGTCAAAGGTTCAAGAAAACTAAGAAACCTCTGAAATGCTGCATATAAAAATTAAAGTAAAAACCTTCACGAAGAAGTTGGTCCCCGCAACAAGTTGACTCGTATACTTTAAAGCTGTGAACATCTCAATTTCTTTTCCCACTTTCTCAACTATGGCATCTTTTACCTTCAACGATAAAATGAATTAACATGTTTATGTAGAAATGTTACATTTATTAATATATCACACATGTATAGGTCCAAATCATTATTTTCAGAACAAACCATCTTGCGTCATAGGGAGGAAGAGCTGTCATTATGATCCTCATAATATGTTACTAGCATATCAGGCCGTAAAAGAGAATGGTAGAATTTAGTGAAGGCAGCAAGTGCCACTGCCAAGACCTTACTAGATTGAACAAGAGGGGCCATTGATCCTTATTCCTGTAGAACAGGTCCAAAGACTACCCTGTCCCAGGAGAAAAAGACTATGGTGGAACATGCAGAAGTGATTGCCCAACTTGGGTATGATTCTCCAATCACCAGTTTCAACATGCAGGAGAGCTTTTCCACAGCCTTGGGCGAAAAAAAGACAACAAGCCTCTCAGTACCAACTGGCTGTATGCGTTCTGACCACATGTTATAGCTACACCAGGAAGTAAACCACAGGCAGTCACATCAAAGAAATATGGGTCAGCCTGTCACTTGCTATGACATGGCTAACCTAGCATGTAAAGCATACTTCAAAGTAGGGATGTTAAATTTAGAAAAGTAATCATTACATCTGATAACTTGAAAAATGTGTTTGGTTACATCAAATATATTTAATTATTTTTTGAAAATTTAGATGTTATACGGACAATTTAAAAAACAGCATTTTCTATAAAAGTTTAGCATAGCACATAGGCTTTACTTGCAATTCAGGTTAGGTAACTCTTTGTTTCACTCAATACGCTTCTGATATTTACGTTGTACAGCGTTGAAACTCTTAACAGAGGTGCGTTTTTTAGAGGTAGGGGAAGTAAGCGAGAAAAGTGAGTCAATGTAGAAAAGCTAGCTGTCGAAGCGAGAAAAGTTAGTCAATGTAGAAAAGCTAGCTGTCTATAAAACGTCTGAACACTTCCCTAGCAACAAAATGGCGCGCGCCAGACCAGACGACACTGGACGCCATTTTGTTTAGCAAAGCTAGCACTGTCAGCTCACACTACCTATCTAAAGATAGGGGCTACCTTTCTTACGTTTAAGAAACGGCAGCACTATTTTCCCTAAGTTAATTCTATTTTTTCTACCTCTAAAAATGCACTTCTGTCTTGCGTTCGATTATGGCTAACACTCGCTCGAGTTACGAAACTGTGCACTTTTTGCTACTGAACGCGCCCACTCGCTTGAGCAACTCCGAGGCAGCACGCGAATTTGAGAGCCAAAGACTGCGTTCAGTTACGGCTGTCGTTCACATTTTGTTTTCTATCCCGGACCCACCGTATCACATTGTATGCACACGGGGAACCAAATTACAAAATGAACGCAGGGCTGGTTCCCTGTCTTTACTGTCTTTGAGGCAGAGAACCAGAATACAAACAAGGCGGTCAATACACTTTTTAGCGACGCGAACTATGAACGACTTCCCTTAGCCGTAACTGAACGCAAGGCTGGTGTATATGGGTTAAATATTAAAAAAGCTATCTTACCGTTTCACAGTAACTCTTGACATCATCATCAGCATCTTTATCAGCACCAAGACCTCCACATTTCATTTTGAATGGTAGGAATGTTTGCTTAACTTACTCTGAAAATTACAAATAAAGTTTTAAAGTGACTCACTATCATAAGACGGGAAAGTCACACTCATAAGATCACAAGGAAGTAATTGATCATCAACATGTAGACGCTTTTGATAATGTTTATTGACACATTGTTTACGAATATCAATTCATTACATGCAGTGTTGCAAAAACTGAAAAAACTGACCACACTATATGCATTTTGAACTTCATCAAATCTCTCATTTATCAGTATGTTGAGATTAAAGTGAGCATAATTGTTAAATAGTAAAAATTGCACCTTTTTTTTAATTCGATTCTTATCGATAAGCGCAGATCTGTATCATTAGAGGCTTGTTTCATTCAGACGGTGTTCAGGTACTTTGTCAATCTCATTTGCAGAGTTACCGTTCCTTACACTCACTCTCGTTAATGTAATGATAGCCGATAGTGTAAGAGCGTGGTAATTTGTGTCCGTGGAACTTGCATTCGGAACACCTCAGCGATATAAATATGTATTCCGAGGTCTGCCGGATACCGCCAAGTAGTTACGATTGTGGAACTTGGTATCAATTTCCAACTCAGTGTTCTCCCCTTACAATGAGAGTATCGTCGGAGTTCGCTTAAATATTACTTGTACATATTCCGCTTCTTATCAGAAAGTTTATCAGGGTTCCGACAATGAAAAGGAGCACGTTACTTATGTTAAAAAGAGAAGGTCCTAGCTTTTATTGATAAGTAAACCATCGACAGAATTCGAGCAATTGCAACAGCTTTTCTTTCCACGATAGCTATTTGGGCACGGCAGGGACCGTATATGAATGTTATAGTATGTTCCAGGGCACGGATATATATATATATATATGATTAGATCCGTGGTTTGTATACTACTTCCTTCGACAGTAATTAGATTGCCAGTAATTACTGTTTGCTGTCGAAGAAACCGTATTATCGGTAGACATAAAATTGATAAAATCACGGACATATAAACCATGTATATATATGTCCGTGATAAAATGTATTTCAACAACTTAATAATTATAAGTATTATTTGTTGTGCTTTGATTATAAATATAAGTGATAGTTTTCTCTACTGTATGTAAATATGTATTCCACATTATAGTGTTTTAGTTTCATGATTTGTTTTATATTTTTGTTATATATCTTCTGTCATATTGAAAATGAGGCATATTCTGATTTAATACAGTGCATGCATGTATATACACATGTAACTAACGGTCTTAAAATCTGGATAGCACCCAGGGTAGGGACCAAAGACTCCAAATCATATTCAGCATTACTCGAACACACATGGCTGAGCTATAAAGAAGAATTGTTCATACCATCTGTGGGAAAGATCTGCCAGTGGTTTCCGAGAAATCGCGTCAGGCAAACCACGAGAAACGATATACGGACTGCAGGGCAGTCGATGATATTAGAGTGAACCAAATCTTTATTTCTAGTTCAAAATCCTTTCGAGTCTTTCATGTGTTTGATTTTGTATAAATGTTAAGTTACCTCGATCGTTATTTCAGCTTGAACATACTCGTATGAATGTATCCAGATGCAATTTCTCAAGTTGATATTGTTGTTTTAAGGTCTCATCACCGGCCATGGTCAAAAGGGAATAGGGGTGCAAGAAATGGTCCGTGTCCATGATATTATCTAATAAAATTTAACAAGATATTAGGTAATGTAAAGACATATAACTTCGGACTACCAGTTTCAAAACTCGGGCTTGTCTATTTTAAAGTATCACTAGTCCGGGACAAGTGACTTTCATAAAAAATTATCGAGCCCTGAGTATTATTCAAGAGACAGTGCATCCCCAGGGAAAACGTCAACGAAACACTTAAGGTTTATTTAATTATCATAAAACAATTAACCATTAGGTATTTAATAACAAATACACTGTTTATAATCCAGTACGAAGAAACAAACAGTCTTTTACTAACCCTGCTGTCAGTAACTAAATTATTTACATCAGAATATGAAATAACCACCAAATAGGAAATAAATAACCTTATGTAAAGGCAACCGGAAAAGTTTAGTTATTAATTAGACATAATCAATCTGAAATGCTAGTGATAGGGAAATTATAAATAAAGACGAAAAGAAATAAATATAATAATATATATTTTGAGAAAACGAAACATCAAAATGTTAATAGTCTTAACATTAAATAACGTGTGCAGTTAAACCATTAAATGTCTGAAAACTTTCACATATAATTATTCATATATATCCTGGCGTTACAAGATCTCGATAACTTAAGATATAAATAGTCTTCGCACAAGATTGATCATGTTCATGAAGTATATCCCTTTGCATACATATACTAATCAAAACTTCTAACACACCACTATAATTGTCACTTATTAGATTTTATTTTCCGACGCAAATCAATAAAAACGATATACAAGGTTTTTAATTGAAATGTCAATGTAAGACACGAAAACATTTCCGGAATCTACCAAGAGTCAGGGCAAAAATGACCTAATTGAAGAAAACGCAATTCTTGTCGTGCACGTGAAACTTGTGCATCTATCAGCTTAGTAATCGCCGTGTTTGACACAATATCGATAGCCTATTCAACTTGTGTGCTTGGAAAGGTAACACTGCAATTGTACATGGTGACGTCACATGTGACGTTTTCTGGAAATGACCTCACTTAAAGTAGTGGTTCGAAATCGTACAGCGGCGCTCAAATGCTTATTGTGCATTTTCCTTGACCATAAAACGTTACAGGAAACGTACAGGACTTGCCACGTGCACCTCGGGGACGTGTAACAACCCGTGCAACTAGAGGCAGCCTTGATGAAAGAATGGCAAAACATTCCCTTGAGAGTTATTCACAAGAACATTAACTGAAATGCGACGAGGGTGTGCATCAATGCAAGGGGTGGACATACCAGAATTCAATATCAATTAAACCGTTTCTCACATTTTCGTTTATGACCCCTACCTCACATTACAAGCAGTATATCTTTCATGTTAAGATTTGGTTATGAATTTGTTATTGAACTATATATAGTTTTGATTAGTATATATCCTTTTCGCGAAATTCTCATCTTTCCTACACTTTCAGTAACATTCTGTTACCAGTCCAATGTCCCGCCGTAAAGATGAGATGAAATTCTGCGTATATTATCATATTGTTTGTTTTCATAGTTAGATCCAGTTACATTCCTTTTTGACAGAGCTAATCAGTTGAAAAGTAATTAATTCACCATCATCGCAAATTAACGTCTTTCAAGACTACAATTATTGAATGTAATATGTTTTCGCGACATATTTTTGTTGATTTTTATTATTTTTGCAAATTTCTTTGAAATGCATTTTGCATCATTGTCATTTACATATTTGTTCGTTCGTTGTTTCATATAAGTACTATCTGTGTAATTTTCACATGCTCCAATTTTCTTTTCAGTTTTTATAACATGTTTGTGCACTGACATTACCGTGTATGTTTATCTGAGGAAACCATGGTTGGAAGAAGTTCACGACAGCATGTATCCAAGCAGGACTCGACTGAGGAACAGGAGGTCTGGTCCTACAGTTTTTGCTTATTGTTGTTAATGTAATAAATACTTCATAATCCATGATTCTGACATTTCACATGTTGTATTAAACAATTGATGAGATCCTGGCTTTTTTTCCAAATTTCATTTATAATATTGACAGTGGCTCGGGGTATGGTTTCGAACTGCTAGAACGGGACAGTATACTCCTTTCTTATGGCACTGCGGCTTTTATGGTAACGCAGTAAAAAAAATTCTCGCGATATTTTAACATAAGAACCGCTTTCCGCATGTTAACATATCCAGACTTGTCAACTTTGCAAAATGTCGAAGAGTGAGATTTAGCATATCGCGAAGCAACAAAAAGGGGGGAGATTACTCCCCTAATAAAATGTTATGACTTATTCATGAAAATATGAATTCCGGTGCTTTTTGAGGCCACTAAGTATGTAATTTCACCTTCTGGGGCCTTACTCATAAACATTATAAGACTGAAACACACAGACTTAGACTCACATTTTAAAGTGTTCATTTTAAATTACTTCTGCAAATATGATAAGTCTGAGTTTCAATGAGTAAATTAAAAGCATTCAGAACCGGATTTGGCAGGTTTGTGACCAGTTGGAACTGACAGTAAAATATACGAGTATATCGAAAATTTATGACATTTGGCACATCCTGCAATGTTTTAGTGATCAGAGAAGGCTAATTAGCCAAAAATATGACACCCAAAACGTTATATGGTCTGTTATTTTAAAAATCGTGAGAAAATGTGCCAAATTTGTGAAATCGTGAGATTCACGATTTTAAGCGTGGGACTTGACAGGTCTGCATATCAGGGCTCAAATCGTCGAAAAGTATAACTTTCCAAATTTACCGTTGGCAAATGTTTTATTTCACTCAATTTCGATGATAAATGCGGTTAAAAGCGGCTGAGACTGGTTCTCAATTTTTGTGCATAACTCGCGTACATATAAAAGTGCCCTAATTGATATCCTGTCTATGACACATTTGTGTATGTTGACATGATTATACACATGCTTGCTAAAACCAGTTGGAGGCGGAGCTTGTCGTCTGTCACAAAATACCCTTTCAGCCAATCAAATCACATCCAGCGTACCTGACACATATGATAGACCTTTGAAGCATATAATAATAACACTCAAGAGAACTAAACTGGTCAAACACAAATACGTCGAAATAAGGTTGATTAGACCGACAATAGAAAAAGTTGCAAACTGTTGTTTACACTTTGAGTTTGAAAGGTGATTGATTGAAATAAGTTTACGGTTCATAAATTAACGTTAATCTTTGAGCCATTGACAGCTTTTATACAGGAATTCTCTAGAATCTAATATCGCTGAAAATGCCATCTCATGAAATTAAAACTGCCGTCAACAATGTAGAAAACAGGTATTTATTCCGCTACCCACGTTTAAAAATACGTGTTTATGAAACAAATATCTCATAATCGTTAAAACTGTTAACATTATTCTCTTCTGTATATATTACGATTGCTTATGAGGTTTGTGTGGTATATCAAATTATTTTAGTATGTATTTATATTTACCTGTTATACATGAGCATATATTTTGAAATATTCTTTGTACAGTTTTAAAATCACTAATCTTTTAATTTTCTTCCCAAAAGATGCATTGATAAAATGACCTTAATTTACTTGAGGATAATTGCTATTCGTGATTTTATGCTGTGATTCAGCAGACTGCTATCGTTTATGTAAATGGAGCTATAATCCTGTCACAGGAGGGACCATTTCCAAAATAAATGGATAATCTTAAAATATTATTAATACAAAATGCCCATAAAACTGCATTTTGATACGTTTGAAATGACCCTCTCAGAAGCTTGTTAGTAACGTTTAGCACTGGTGACCTAATTTTAAAAATGTGACCCCGCAGAATTAAAAACGAAGTATTTAACATTGAAACTCACTTTAGCGAGAGGAATATTTATTATTACTGATGATTTTGTAAGATTTTTATAAGATGTCTTGCCTTGATTATTCAGAATATTGGCCAATATCGTTAATACCATGAAAATTGGGTGGACCATGATATGATGGGACATCCTTTTTGGTTGAAACAAACACACAAGTGTTACAAATATTGTCATCATGTTTTCTGTGTTTTTTAAACTTTAACAGTATACCTATGGAAAGTTTACTATCTAACTTTGAGATCGTTTTTTTGTTCGAATTTCTAAAACGGTAAACCATTGGAATGTTCACAATCTCAATTTGAGACGAAGCTCTGAAACCTTTGTTCAGTTGACAATCCAAATGCCATATATTAGACCATCATGATCTGCTTCTGATCACAACTTGCATATATTTCAGTTTCCAAGCCTTGATAAAAGCAAAAAGTGGATTGGATCTAGTCAGAGGGATGGAGATGAAAACATTTTAGGTAAGCCATTCAATTTTATATCTGGTTTCTGATTGTTGGAGTTGCAAATGTTCAAAGCCTGAAATTTTAATAAAACAAGACGATAACACATTTATGATGAACTATATTATCTTAATGGTCTGTGAATTAAAAGTAAATAATTTTGATTGTATGAAAAATATGGAGGTGCTTCAGTTTGTTTGTACTTATTTTTAGCATTAACAGCTCATAAAATTTTGTATTACAGGTTGGTATAGTTCAAAAATATTTTATATACCTGCTAGAAGCAATAATTATTTATGTATACAGTAAAACTCATGATTACTCAAGGACTCTGTTTCCTGAGAACTAAGCCACTTGCTATAAGTGGAACTAGTGTTATCAATCTTGATCCCCATGGTAATAAACCAACACTTTGAAAAATCATATGCTTGACTGCTAAATGGTAAAAAAAGAAAACTTGAGACTTGTTAATTCGTGTATGATTCATTGTTTATTGAGCAGTAAAGTTGACTAAATAATTTTTTTATATGCCTGTTCAAAAAATGGGACTTATCGTTTCATCTGTGGAGGTTGGGCGGGCGTCCAGTAAGTTGTCCGATCAATAACTTCAGAAGCATTTGTCCAATCATCACCAAATTTGGTCAGAATGTGTTTGGGCATAATATCTCGAACAATTTTGAGAACTAGCCATATCCCTCAAGTCACTCGGGAGTTAACGCCCTTTAATTATAGAAATTACCTAAAATTTGTCTTATATAATCAATTTTCCAATGATTTTTTTCACACTCCAGTGACATAACCCTAGAACTGGTGTGTTTTGCAATAGTCGGCACTCTTGTTGACACTTATTTTGAAAATATTGCTGTATGGTTTTCTGAGTAAAAAAAGAGAACAGTATAACATGGATCCACAGACTGGAAAAATCATCTAGAATTCAGGGAATCCAAGTTTAAGGGAACATATTCATTAGGTTTATTCAAGGCAAAATTGGCACTTTGTGGGGTCCAGCATTCAGAAGTTACATTGTATATACTTTCTTACAAATTGTACATAAAATTATGTTATACATACAGATGGGTTTGATGTAGACGGCCTAACAGAGAGGGAGAAGGAGGATTTGAAGGTAAGATTCTTGATTAGTATGATTTAACTACTTGATTTGTTGTTGGTGACTTTGTCATAAAAATCAGCATAAATTTAAATCGGACAATTGTTTCTCTAATTCTGTCCAGCACAAGTCTTAGGGTCCTGATAGGGTCAAAGTGGGTAGGTTCTATACTTATGACTCAACTGTCAATCTGGCAATTAGTATAGTTTGTTAAACGTCTATTATTTTCATATACTGAAAGTTTGACTAAGAAACTCATTTATAAGTTGATTAATAGCATTTAGCCTTTAAAAGGGCACAATTTTCTCAATATTTTTAGAGAGCTGTACTGGAATCTAAGAATGACATGCCTTGTCAGCGTATTGAACCCATTGAAGAGAAATGCAGTAACATTGCTACAGTAAGTAACAAGTGTTATACTACTGCTGTACTCACTATACTTGTGTTGAATACAACTCACTTGCACAAAGCTTAGAGTAAATTAAAATTATTCAGTGAGTGCATAATTGCATAATTGCCAATGTTTTTATTAAGTATATAGCCCAATATCATATTTGTTCTTATAATCTACCTGGAGAATAGTGTTGGTTGATTTGGTGTGCTGCATATCATTTTAATGGCTTAGAAATCTAGTAAAGCATATTGGGTAATTGTGTCCACACTTTTGGTTATTTCTGTATTTTAGGAAAATGTTTTGTTCTTGTCATTATACTATTGTTTGCCCTTTCCTAACAGTAACATGTGTTACTACTTGAAACCCAAATATTGCTGTCTCATCAGAAACATTATTTAGTTAATGGATAAAAATATATTCAATCAATCATGGAGGTATGGGACTTTTTTCACAGTAAATGTTTTAACAATTCTAGGATATCAAAGAACAAAAGGCTGTTGGTAATATTGAGGATGAGGATGATGACGCAACTCAGCCACCTGAAGACATGGTAACATTTTTGGCATTGATTTTTTATGCCCCCTCTGAAAGGGGGGCATATAGATTTGCCCTTGTCCGTCCTTCCCTTCCGTCACAAAATCTTGTGTCAGGCATATCTCCAAAAGAAAATGAGTCTGAGTCATAAAACTTTACAGGAATGTTTACCTGCCTGTGTAGTTGTGCACCTGGGGGTTCATGTTTGGCTGTGCCCAGTAAATGCAAAGTTATGGCCCTTGACTTAGTTACAATATAGCCTACAGAGTAGGTAATCTTGTGTTGCGCATATGTCCAAAAGAATATGAGCAAGAGTCATAAAACTTCACAGAAATGTTCACCAGTATGTTTAGTTGTGCACTGGGGGTTTAAAGTATGGCTCCGCCCAGTAAGTGCAAAGTTATGGCCCTTTACTTATCACAATAATCTGTTAAGTTGTTCACTTGGTAATTTTGATACACATTCACAAACCATAAGCAGAATAATAGCATATGCTTTTGTGACAAAGGCCTATTGACACATTTCTAGTTGATGTTTAAAAAGCAATGACCTCAATCATGTGGAATTTCCTGATGTTAAGCTTAAAGCTGTTGTAGATAGTTGAATACTATATGAATATTATTTTGTAACTTTCTTGTTAGGGTAAGGTCGCTATTAGTTGCATCCAATGTTACACATTCTGGTTTGATATTGAATAATGTTAATGAACCAATATTAAATTGTGAACTTTTGTAAAACTTCAATCCTTTAACTATGTAAGTGTGTGTGTTGTATCTGTCTTCAGGAGGTAGATTTCGCTTTAAATCTGATTGAACCAACTTTGGTAGACATGGATGACAGCACCGAAGAAGTGATACCGGAAGATACAGTGGCATCACCAGTGGTAGATGACAAATCTGCTCCAAACAGTAATAAAATCAAGGTGATAACTCATGTTGTATAAAAGTTTCTACATTTCCCCATCCAAACAAATTCTAGTTCACACTCATGCTTCCTGCTTAGGTACTGAATAGGTTCAAAGTTTCTGAATTATTTCAGAATTGTCAAGTTGGAAGTTCTCAGAGTTTTGAACGGAAGGATGATGATACTGAGGTTGTTGGTTGTAAGGCTTCTCTGACACCTGCTCATACACCGTCAAATACCCAAGAATCAAATAACAGTAAACAAAGCCAGGAAACCAAATCTATGCACCAGAAGAATTCCCAAACAGATATTGCTGTTCCAAGTTGTTCAGAAGATGATTCAAAGGTATTTTTTTTAATTTATGTGAAACTTTGTCAAATTTGTATTATGCAAACTTTGGTGTTATTAAGGTGCTTGTTTAAATGGTAACTTTTTTGCCTGACCCAATTAACCCAATTGATAGTGCCCTTTACTATAGATATGATGGTTATCATTTTGAATCATAAAACACATGTGATTCATGTAGGGAAATTGTCAGTTAGGCCACACCAAATTGATAAGTAGTTCCTCGGATTTTTTAAAGCAAAAGATGGGATGAGCGAGCCAATCTTTTTTTACTTCTCAAAATTCCACAGGTCTTTTTTAATAATATTTTTCTTATATTGCCCTAAATTTCATTGCATAATCCTTTAAGCACTGTCTTATACACCTTTAAAAAGAACACTGTTATAAATATCCTTTTATTCTATAGGTCTTATTCAACTCGCTGTAAAAATTACTGTTACTATTAACACACAGTAACTGTTAACACACAGTATACAGCTACCTGTTTCTTTTAAAGCTAACGTAACTCTTCAAACCAACTTGTATACTGTCAAAAGTAGTGCTTTGACTTTTTGAAGAACTTTTTACCCCAAGTCTTTATCTCCAAATTTGTTCACCTACAAGTTACCCAGAGGGGTCTGACACTTGTGTAATCAAGGTTCGCACAGATTTTGAAAAGTCCATGAAATTGATGCTTAGTCCTTCAAAACTACTCGACTTTGTAACAGCCAAAAACTCTTTGAAAAGTACTTGAATGTTGAAAAAAAGGAATATTTTTTGGTAAATTACTGAGAATAGAAAAAGGAATAAAAAAATAACAAACATACTAACGATAACGAAAAAGACGAAAAAATGACAAAGCTATCTTTGAGAGCTCCTTCAAATGGTAGTACGGAACAGTACTCGACAGGCTTTATGCCCTCTCAGTCTATGCGAAAGACGCGGACATATTACTGGACCGGAGGACTGGTAAACTTGGAAGTATTACTGGCCCGGACAGAATATTACTGGCCCGGAAATTGATAATGACCAAAATCGTGAAGTATACTAAATAACTATTAAATTACTATTCTATTAAGCTGAAATTGGTTAAACTTAAAGTTTAATAAGGTCAATGTGTAAAATGGTAACACAAAATGGTCTGCATTTCCATTTATGCACTTTGACATAATGTATAAAGTTTATAACTACCTGTATTCTTAAATTATAATTATGAGATCTATTCAAAATCACTGATCGGGAAGTAAATCTGATGCTTTGCCTAGTTTCAGTAGCTAAAAATATTTACCACCAATGAAAACTATGACAATGTAGTTTTCTCAACATTACATTGAATGGGTCATTTTAGAACAACCCATAATATAAATGTAGAATGGTATGTGTATCTCCTAGATAGCGACATGAATATTGTCAAAAGATTCAGTCATTTATAAATATGAAATCATTTATTTATGCATTAAGTTCAACTACTGGTTGTTTGACATATTCCAAACTTGAACACATCTTCCATACAGGAGTTATTTAAAAACACATTAATAAAACACTAACAAATAAGTAACTAGAAAATTATAATTATGCAAACATAAAAAACAAGTATCAACAGATAAAAACTGTTTTACTAACAGATACTGGTAGACAGGGCCAGTGCAGTTCACAAATGGACATTTATATTGACTTGACATTTTGATCGCACTTTCAGTTACAAATAAGATATTTAAGCGTTTGAAATTATTTCAGCGCATTTTTGATGATATCTAGCTGTTTTGAGGTGATTAAACTTCCTCTCTCGACAGAATCATGCTCGACATTGTTGTTAAAACGAAAGTGAAATTGTCGTGATATTTCGTACTCGAATGTTTTCGTACCGTAAGTACGATGTTTTTTAATTGTGCATATGGCTATTTTTGCACATATTTTGGGTTTTATTTACATAAATTCAAAATTTTACGTATGTATTTTGAATAAATATATGATATTCCAACGTAAAATATCACAACAACTTATTTGTTACACGGACTACTTCGCGACAGAATAACTCGCACAATGTGCTGCGTAGTAATACATTATTGACATAGACGCTCTCAGAGATTCAATAGAAGTGGCACAGGTTTGATTTGTAAACATTCGGTGCAATTTAGCTGACAAATGATTATACCTGTCAATTAGTTTCGGAATTGGTGCTTCGTAGAGTCAGAACTTTCTAATTTCTGAATGCGCCTGCTACTTTCGTTTTTGTCTTCCTCAAATACGCATGCGCATTCATGTACGAACGTTGATGCTTTGTTTTTACATCTTAACGATCCACATGTACATGTTTTAAAAGACGTTTACCTCAAATAATTTGTTATAAACCAATGAAAATCGTTGAAGATAGTTTCACTCAAGTTATGGCTATTTTTGTTCCCAAATATTATGAAATAATCCACCGGCCAGGAGGGCCAGTGAAATTGTAAATTTTATCGGACCTCTTCAAATTTTGCCGGTCAGGTCCGAGGTCCGACGGTCTTTCGCATAGACTGCCCTCTTAAAGTAATTCTCTTGTGTGTAATGCTATCTGTGCTGCAGTAATGGTTATCTCTGGGGCTTAAACTTGAAAAATACACTGAATCCCGTCTTCTCTATACTGAAAAAAATTAACATTTCTAGTCCTTCAAAATGGGGAAAAAGTACTTGAAGAGTCCTTGAAAAGTACTTGATTTCTTTAGGGGTTCTGTATGAACCACGGTAATCATTCAGTAAGTTAGCAATGAACTCGTCTAACAAATTGTCCTTGGTTCCACAGTAGACACAGCATGGTGGAAGAAATGATCCCACTGGAGCACTATAGTATATAATTTCTACTTCACAAACACAAGATAAGCATCTCTTAGTAAGCAATCCACTCTCCTATAGTAAGCTATCCCCGCAAGTGTACCAGTTGTCTTCTCTTATACGCCTTAGTGCTGCATCCTGTGAAACACAAATATAAAAAACACTAGTATCTGTCTTGTGACGATGCTACAGGATAGATATAAATTTGCCTTAGTGCTGCATCCTGTGAAACACAAATATAAAAAACACTAGTATCTGTCTTGTGACGATGCTACAGGATAGATATAAATTTGCCTTAGTGCTGCATCCTGTGAAACACAAATATAAAAAACACTAGTATCTGTCTTGTGACGATGCTACAGATTGATCACTTGACTGGTCACTGAAATAATAAATTTATTCTACCCTGTGTTGTAAGCAGACTGCAGACCATATAAAAGCTGGTTTTTGATACAGAAACATATCGAGGCCATCAACCAATTCCTATTTTCCTATATTTTGCATATGTTTCCTATATTTTGCATATGTTTCCTATATTTTGCATATGTTTCCTATATTTTTCTTGAGAAATTTTGTTGATAGCTCTTCAAAAGCTTGTTTTGAATTGATACTGCCTTTAGATACTATTCATTTACAGTTTTAAAGCTGTCCTTTATCCTCCAAACAATCACCATCTTGCAGAAGGTTGCTGTACACTCATGGGTCTTCTAAGGGTCACCTTTGATAGGATGGATGTTCAACTTTAAATCTTAGAAGGTGTCCATTTAGATGATCACATGGGTGCTACGGCTGCCTTTTGGGATGTTGGTGGAATGTTTTGGTAAAGTAAACTTATATAGAAAGTGATAAGAAGCTGAACAAGTGAGTTTACATTATATGTTTTCCTTCTAATCCGATCTGTCGTTGAATTTCCTTCTCTCTTTTTTCAAAAGTTTTGCCTAAACTCCTATATTATTCGGCAAAATGTCCTATATTTTTCCTGTATTTTGTTGACTAACTGGTTGACAGACTGCATATCTCTCCCCATACTGAAACCTTCCAAATGAGAAAAGTTAGAGTTATGGTCCTTGTTAGATTATTATTATTATCATACCACATTTATATAGCACTTTTATCATACAATACATATGTTCAAAAGTGCTTAACAAACAAATATACGTATACATACAAACAATCTATAAAAAGCATCAGTAGGCAGTGTTTTTTTGGGGGCCTTTTTGGGGTCGAAATTCGGACCCATTCCCCTCACTCAAAAGTATGTTTCCCCCCCCCCCCTATTTTCCATTAAAATTCCCCTCCTACAGCTTTTTTTTTTAAATTGGAGATGTTGCCAGTATTGTTGATATTTTTAATCAGAAAAATAGAAACGTTGACCTGTAATGAAACTAACTAATCTGTTACCATATTTATATGTTTACATCACTGCAACAAAGAAGTGTAGTGAATACAGACATAGAAATGTATACTATGCTATGCACATTATTTTCCCCCTATTTTCCCCTCAGAACGCTATTTTCCCCTATCTAAGGGCCCGGCGCCACCATTCCCCTAGAAGTGAAAAGAAACACTGGTAGGTATTAAAAATTACAAATCATAAAATGCAACACTAAAGCAGTTAACTATTAAACTTTTAAAACTGTTTAAAAATAAAAACATGCATAAAACTGAACAATTAAGGCTTGTGTTTATAATAACAATTAGTTCTCATATATCTCAATAAAGAAGTGTGTTTTCAGGGCTCTTTTAAAAGAAGCCAACGTGCCACAGTCTCTTATTCCTGCTGGAAGAGCATTCCATAGCTTTGGGGCAACAGTCACATAACTTCTCTCACCATACATTGCGGTCTGACTTCTTGGTACTACTAGTGTTATAGAGTTGTAATTTTATCGTAGGTCTAGTTAGGGTCTATACACCTTTAACATGTTTTGACGTATTCCGGGGATTGACCATGCAAAGATTCCTTTCCTCTCAATGTCCTATATGTGCTACGCAGGCTACACTTTTTTCCTCTAAGTTAAGTTCAGCACTGTAATATCTCAGAAAGTGCTGAATTTATTCAAATGAAATTTGGTTCAAGAATTTTTCACATTAAAATGAACTCATAGGATAGGCCAAGTTTCATAAATCTGTTATGAATTTTGTTAAAACTAGGGCCCTTTTTTATTTGAAATTTGTGCAATAATGAAGCCTATAGACTATGCATTATATGTTACCTGTTATAGTTGAATAAATTGTTCAAAAGAATTACGATATACTGATATCAGCTTGTTCCATACTTTGTTCCAACTTGCATCACCCAATGATCTACTTTATTGTTGAGCTTGGCATTGCTGTCCCAATACTAGGCCTTGGCCATCTAGTATTTCATAAACTGCTTGGAAAATATATAAACATTTTATGCTTACCTCATCAAATAACTGATACTGCAATCCACTTGCATCTGGCGTAGAACATGTGTTTCACTTCTAGGTGGATTGAGCAGACAATATGGACACATGTCGGCCATTTCTTTTTCAGTTTTTGGGGAAGTATGGCGGGTCCTTTTGATAGAGGAAATTTGCATTATGAATCACCAAATTTGGGTATTTATAAGGCTAAAATTTTAAATATTTTTACTGAAGGGAAAATTTCTTTCTAAGTAGGGAAAAACTATATACTTTTTTCTTTGGGGAATGGGGCCCAATATCTGCCCCAAATATGCCATAAAAAGGGCTGGATTTCATTGTCTCTGCAAACTATAGTATGTACTCGGGCATTGCCTTTTGATGAATTCCTATAGAAAAGTAAAAACAAACAGTTAGGCTGATAACTTGGTATCTTGTTAAATTGAGCTATAAATTCTTAGACAAAAATCACAACATAAAGGATTATTGGATTATAATATAGTACAGATATAAATCAACACATTAACCACAGCTATTGGAAGATTTTGAGCTTTGCTGTGGGAAAATAATATTTTGAGTTCTGACTTTTTTATCATTGATAGTAAATGAAAATTAAACTATAAATTTCCCCAGAAATGTATCAGCTGATATATATCCCTTTAAATATTGATCCTTCCCAGAATCGTCATAACAAGATTATTGGTGATTATAAGATGTAGGCCACAAAACTAGTGACATAATGGGTGCTTGTCTGCTTAGGAACAGCTGATCGTGATTTAACTGTTTGTGTAAATGACTATTTAAGCATATTTGCAGAAAAATTACATCACTCTTCTTTTGTTCTCGACTATAAATGTATTTAAAAGTAAAACAAATAATTTAAATACCTGTATTTCTTTACTCCCCTTACACTCTTTACTACATGTAGTGGCATTGAAGTTCAAGTCTGCATTGGTTGTATCCTTGACAATTTTGAACGCATCCTCCATATTTTCCTCCGAGACCCCAGTGTAAGTTTCGGATGAGTTTTTATTTTAACTTTAAGCAACTAAAACATTCATTGACTTTTGCTATAACACCTTGAATGTACTCTCCAAAAGCTTCCTTTAATTCTTTATGCCTTCTTGTGGCATTACAAGCTGCATTTAGTGAGGTTTTGTTTTGTTTCAAATTTTCCTGGCATCTGGATTCTACATAATGCTTCATGTTACAAGCCAAGATTCATACAATGCTCAGCCGGGTTAAGCCAACTATGATGTGGCGCAGTTCTTGTTGCTATCAGTATGTCAAGATGAAGCTGCATGAATAGTTGAGCCAAAGACACTTTCACTGACTCGTAAGTCACTCTGTGGTCTGGTCCCCCATCAGTCAAGATACATAAAACCTGAACATTCAGATTAACATTGTTGTCAGAGTAATGGTTCCTAAGAATTCTCATTAGTTAGTGGAATGCCTTATTGGACTGGATGGTTAAAATACCTTGTCCTTGGTTGTCACTACTACCTGACCTGAGAAAAAGCTATTGTTAAACCTGCTTTGGTCTCCGTTACCAAGGGAACAGATGGTACTAAGCCTCTAACATGAAATTCATGACCAGCAGTGACAAGGTACGGACCAGAAGCAGGTGCCATTACTTTGTTATGCCCCTTAACACCTGTAGATATTGGGCAAATAAGCTGTCTGACTGGTACTATAGATTTCTCATCATTGAAGTTTTAAATAGATAAAGTATATTTTTCATGTTTGAACAAAAAAATGAGCATAATATATCTTTAACACAAAAGTGTTTCAAATATCTAACTGTAGTATCAACATAATGGCCATTTTCACGATGTGCTCTTTCCTGACAAAATAGCAAGACTACTTCATAATTCATTGCAGTTTTCTTGAAAGGATTTGCAGGTGTAAAATGCAATCTTATTGTCTCTGAACTAGGAACAGGAGCATTAGGATGGCATCTTTTGATCACTTGAGATTTCAAATCTTTAATAGAAATAGCAAGAGGGCAGTAAAGTTCTTCACCATGATGCCTTCCCTGTACTGTTCAAATATTTCCCCATTTCATAAAAAAACTTGTCAATTTCTCATCAACATTTTTCTCGCTCATTTTTCTGTAATCTAACAATAACACGGGATCATCTGACATTAATAGATTTTCAGTAACTCCTTCAACTTATTGTTGAGTCTCATTGACACTGGTAGGAACTGTTTGAGTTAGTTCATGATACATATGTCGAAGAAGAACTTAAGGTATCTTTACACGTTTTGAATATTTATTAATAAAATCTCTTCGCATAGCCCTTGTTGCGTACTTCGACAGAGAACTTGAAATTTTTCTTATTTATGTCTTGTGCATTCTTTTCAGAATTATCCAATTCTGATGCTACTTTCTACACAAAGTTTAAAATCCTATAAATGCGGTACATCATTATTCCATGAGATAGTTTCATTTCTTTTACATATTTTCTTCTTTCTATTGCATCTGCTGTTGAGAAGAGTTCAAGGTCATTGTACACACAGTTATCAAGTTAACCAAATTCTTTATTTAAAGACGTGTATGTATTACAATCTTCCACCTTACCACGTGTAGGTTTAACAAAATAACTGTGTGAATCACTCTAACATCTTCATTAGTTGCTCCTTGGTACTTGTTTTTGTTGTGTTCGTTATCCTTTTCTAACTTGGCTTTGTATTAAGTAATACACAACAATTGTGACTGTATATTCTCTGCAAGTTTTTGTGAGTTTCACTTGTCACTGATGGAAAGTCTAACACTGGTTAGTTTTAAGCAATATTCACATGTTATCACTAGGACTTTGTGACGTAGAATGTTTATAATCATTGTATCCACTGAACTGTCTGAAAGGCTGTGGCAGTAGGCAACCATTATCAGATAGTTTCTCATGACATGTGTCAATATACCATAAAGTGCCATTCAAAGATTTAACAACATCTTCCCCACATGATATCTTTAATGTTATTTTAGTGATATCTATGAATATTATACAAATCAACCAAATAAATGTTAGTTAATAATTTCTGCGTTAGTGTAATATAACCTTATTTGTATCATTGAAACTTAACTTCATTGAAATACTAACTTTTTCTTATGCACACTAACTGCTATTTTGTCAAGTATGGAGTGGGATGTCCTTGACCCACACATACATGTACTTATTTACGAGGAAAATAAAAATATCAGAACCAAAACAAAAAAACATCCAATGTCCCAATGTCAAACTCTGAAATCCAATCTATATCATGATTGCTTAGCTTTGCTGGCCCGTTTTGACGGGTTGCGTAATTTTACTTGACAGTTTTCTTTCTTTACTATTCTCTAGAAGAATGTTGAAGGCATTCTTACCACTAGCTGAGGGAAGGAGATTATTATTATTGTTGTCCAGAGTATGGAATTCCATGTATGTGGCGCAAACCTGTGCACAAATACCAAGATTTAAGCTAGAATCAGATACAACAATGCCACTATCATTGTCACTCTTTTTCCACACGTACAGTCTAGACTCCACTAAGATTGGGATGTTCTGATTTGAGAAAATCTAAAAGTTCAACAAAAGTTTTTGAACTCCCTGTCTCATATACTGTCTGTTCCATCTGAATCTTGATTCCCCATTTGATGAGAGATGATTGTAACCAACAAACTTATTGTTGTGAGATTAAAAAATACATTAATTGTACTTAAAAATATTAATAGTTTACCAGAAATCAGGGGACCTCCTAAACTCTTGAATTTGGCAAAGACGCTTGTAACGGTACATTTGTACCAAAAGGTAATTAAATGAATGAAAAGTACCATTAAATGCAAAAAGTACCCTTAATTAGGACAGAATTTTTGTGCGAGCGGTTAATTTTTTATTTTTTCTACTCTAGCATTAAAACTGACAAACTACCAATCAATTTGTGTGGCCTTACTTGTAGTGTAACTGGTCAGAACTAACTGGAAATGCAGGACAGCTAGTTTGGTCAAATGACCTCTTTATTATACCTTTAAATATAGGTAATGTAATAGCATTTCTATTGAAAAAACAATAGAGAACTGCTTTTCAATGTACTGGAAATGTGCTGTTATAAATGCTTGATTTGTTCTTGCAGATTGGTTCTGTTCATGTTCCATTACATCGTCACTACAGGGCTGTCAGTACACAGGTAGGCTACTTTGTATTCATTTTTGTTAGTTGCCTAACTTGGTCAAGGTTTCTGTTACTGTAATTTAAATTATGACAGTTTCATACTCGAACTTTGTTGTCATAGTCACTTGAAACTGGTCAATGATCATTCTTAACTTTGTTTCTGTGATATAGTTACTTTCAAGAGTCTGCTCCAGTATAATATGTTTTATGGAACTTTCAAAATGCCAAAATTGCTTGAAATGTACTACAATTAAGTAAGTTTAACTGATGACTTCAAATTTGGAAAAACTGATTAATGTCATACTTGTTGCTATGGTGACATACCTGTACAATGTCTTCAGTCTTGAAACGTTTTCTGTCGGCATACAGATGCATAAAGTAATCATTATGAACATGTACATTCTCTTGTTGTTGTTGTAGACTGTAAAAACCGATGACTATTTTTGCACAAGAGGTAATGCAGAATCAGAAAGGAGTGTAAAGGCAATATACCAATTGTTCGAAATATTCCGCATGAAACTGAAAGAAGCCCAAGGACAGTGTCGGGAAAAATTACCCTGGGGAGAGCCAGTCAAATCTGGGTCCCACCAATCTAGGACCATTGACATCAAGAGACGAGGACAGGATTCATTTTACATAGATTTGTCTCAAGATGAGGATGAAGATGTGAGTTGTATAATGTTTAGGTTAAACATATTGATTTTACATGTTGAAACAATTTATTACAACTTATGTTTATCACTTTGAATGACTAACCTTGGGGTTACTTATCAGTACTCTAGCCTACCTCAGGGATTGTGCAGTTTGCGGAGGGATTTGAATCCATAACCTTTGGATTAAGAGTCTTGTTCTCTACCTCTCCACCACCATGCCTCCTTTGTTTGTAAACAGTGTTCTGTTGTTCATTGTCATTTGTTTAATACATATTTTTGATAGAAACGATCATGAAAGCTGTGAACCATAACCAAACACTAGTCAGTGTTTTAAAACATACTGTAGAGTCAAATTGTAGGCTTCTAGAGTGTACAAGTCAGGGTTTTTCAACGTACCTGTGTACAAACAATTCCTTTTTTATGACAGCCAACATTTCGTTAGGATTATATTGGGAGCTATTTTCTGTTGGTCAATGCAGTTGGTCCGTTGCATATAATTTGTGGTGTGGACGTATTCCACACTTGTAAGGTACGCCAATGAAAGTCGGTACACATGTCAGATCACCATGAAGTGTTGATTTGTGTTACATGGTTGAATCTTGGTCAGTCCATTTGATGCAGAATTCATGGCCTTTTAACTTGGACATAATGTTGTTGGTGTATTGGAGTTGGGTGTTCAAATTTGCTTTCAAACTTGTTGGGAACATGTTTCATTTACTGACCATATTATTTGACATTATGACTGTTCTTATATCTCTGACAAGACAGTAATAATTTCAGTGATAGCTCTAGAATTACCATAAAATTTAAACATTTCATCTGGCAATGAAATTGATTAATAAGGCTCTGATGATATATTCTGTTGCAGATTGAAATTATCCCGGAGTCTACACGAGGCAGGAAACCAAGAAAACATGAAAGCCGGTCTCAGGACAACTCTGATGATGACCTACCTGAATTGTTGGTGGAGGATTCCAGGAGGTCGGAAGCATTTAAAGGGATGTCATTAAGAAGAAGGAAATTACATGATAAATCTATGGAAACACAGACCAAAGCATCAGTGAATCCACAAAGTGATTTAAAAGGTGAAAATTCAGATAATGACTTTCAAGTATTGAAACCAAGAAATGTTGAAAGAATCCCTCACCAAATTGAAAAACATGACGCTGATTGTGCTGATAACACTCACAGGGCATCTGACAATAAAAGAACTAGGAAGCAAAGGTCAAGCAAGAAGGTTGGTGCATCCAATAAAGTACTTGTTGAAGAAACTCAGGAACAGATTGGTTTTGAAGAAAATCTAATGTTATCTAAAGAAGACTCTGAAATAACAGTCTCTGAGACTCAAATTGAAGATGATGATTTTGATTGGCTAAATGTAAGAAAAACAGCCTCTGGAGAAAGATTTGAAAATCCAATGCATCAAGCAAAACTGAAGGATTATTCAATTAGAAAAATACCACACAGTAAGAGACATAACAAGAATACTAAAGAACCTGAAATTATTGAAGAAAGTTCGGTGGATAGTCTTGATAGTCTAGGGGGGAAACAAGAAAAGGAGAGAGTAAGTAGCAATGAAGATAAAGATGTTGAAATCAAGGAAAACCAGCAGCCAGTTAAACGAAAAAAGAGAAAAGCAAAGAAGATGGAAAACAAAGTTCTAGTGGAAGAAAGTCAGGACCTGGATGCAGATGATGCTGAAACAAAGAGTGGTGGTAAAAGAGCTAAACGGAAATGTTTCAAATTAGGCAGTAGCTCAGAAGAAGAAAGTGTTGCAGAGACTCAAGACATGGATGATTCACCAGAAGATAAGCTTGAAGAAGGAAATGATGTTTTTGTCATTGATCTGAATGCTAATGATAATGAGATAGACAGCAAAAGTTGTGAACTGGATGAAACAAATAAGGGATCTGATGAGACTAAAATCAGTACAAATTCACAGTCACCAGTAATAAAAAAGAGGAAGAAATCCTGTGTTTCTATTACTAAGAAAGGAGGTATTGATCCTGTGAATCTTGATGAGGGAACTGAAATAAAAACAAACATTATTAAAACATTTCCTGGTGAAAGGAAACTTAGAACAGTTAGTGGTAACAGAACAAATGTAAGGAAAGGTAAAATGCTGAAGGATAGTGCTGTGGACTCGAGCACCACTGCAAAAGATGATTTACCAAAAGGTGTTAAGAGGTTGTTCAATCGTCCAGTAAGTAAAGAATCCATTGACTCAAATATTTCCGATGATTTGTCTACAACCAGTAGCCAAAGATCTGGTATGATCATTGATGAGCAGGGTGATCTGTATTCCACACAATTTTGCGAAATCAAAGGAAGAAAAAGAAAAACAGTTCAGGATTCAAAGGCCAATAGTTTGCATACGTTTAAACAAAAAATGAATGTATTTGAAGAAATTTTGACTCTTGATTCTAATGATGCTGATATATCAAAACCAAAAGAAGACAAATGTGATCCTCGTATTCCTGCAAGTAATATGAAAAAGACGTTGAGAACGAGCTCTTTAAAAAATCCAAAGGCGGAAAAAGTTAGTCCGTATTTAGATAAAATTGTAGATGGAGTATCAAGTAACTCTCCGATTGATATAGATTCAGATTCTGATGGAGATGAGAAAAGAAAAGAAGAGAGTGGACGATCTCAAAATTCCAACCAAAGAACATCTGGCGATATATTTGTAAAGAGGGGAACATCAGTGACAAATACACAACCACGAAAACGAAAACTTCTTATTTCATTAAATGATATAGCAACTGAAAAAGAAGTTCAGCAAGTGAAAGCAGACATAAATCAACCAGCTTATGAAGTGAAGCCTGTAATGGGTGAAATCAAACTTAATGCTAATGATAACAGTAAAGGAGTTGAGAATGATGAAGATGAAGAAAATGCTGGTTCCTCAGCTGATATCTTTTTGTCCGAGTCTGGTGAGGATCCAATTGGCGATATTCAAGAGATGAAGAGACCTACCGTTCAGAAAAAAGTGAACACAGAAAGCAGTGGACCTCAGACTGCAACCTGGGTTGAAGATAACTTGGATGAATATTCAAAGGGTGCCTTACAAAGAAATGATGCAAATAGGGGAATGAGAGGCAATGAAAAGTTTCACCATGGTCGGGGAAGAAAAAGACAATATTCTGGGAAAGATGGGGAAGAACAAGAACGAAAAGAGGTACAAAAATATGTATTTCATGAAATATGGCTCTTATAAGTTATATCTATTTTGCCTATCCTATAAGGGGCTGAGTAATGTCTGTTTAATGTTGTTCTAGGCTGAAAAGCCCTGAATGAAACCAGGTGACATAGAATAAACTTATAGATGAAAAATACTTAATTGCAAATAACTCCCAATATTGTTTTCTAAAGAAGATATTTCTGATTTTTCATCTTAGATTTAATTGGCAGAAATAAAACAGAGATTGTGTTTTTGGATGGGACTAATCAATAAAAGGGGACAATATGGTTTTCATGACTTTACAAAATTATTATTCCAGATAAAAACTATAGTGTGTCCAATGTGTGACTATGCATTTTCTGAGAAAGTCATTGAAGCTCATGCTGCTGATTGTAATGGGCCTGTACTTGAAGGTAAGTTTTTTTCTCACTGTCCAAGGGTTATTTCTCTACTTGCCCTTTTCTTTATGGGAATGACTTATGTATACCTCTATTTGATCTATACATAGGTGCTTTTAACTCCTAACATTCTATCCATGTAGATGCCTTTTGACAACAATCCTCGTATGATCAAGTGCTGAATAAATCAGTTTCTTGATCATGAACAAGTATCTGAACTATCTTAGTGTTTAATCAGGGTATTGTCATCCAACATCTTCATTTGTTTCATTCCGTTGTTTACAAAATTTAGAGCTTGCTAAGTGTGTCTGATGCATTATTAGTGGGATATGTTCAACAATCGTCTGAACTGATTATTATTATTATGTATTTCAGAAGAAGAAACAAATAATCCATCCATTCATTCTTCACAAGGTAGAACTGAGGATAATGTTGGGAACCTGCAGTCAACGCACAGCAACAACAGACGTAGACATAGAGAGACCTCACCTGAGGATAATCAGTTAGATTTTGTTGAACAATCTACTAAAGTTGGTATGCAAACTGCTTCGTTAATGTTGCTTTCATTAATAACAATAGTATCGTGGTTTTAAAACTTCATTCGCAGATCTCATTGTCTCAGTTCGATAACCAGCCATATCGCTTGAGTCACTCGGGAGTTATCGCCCTTTAATTATAGAAATTACCTAAATTTTGTCTTAAATATTATCCTATTTACATTGTTTCGACATAACCTTAGAACTGGCATATGTTGCGAGAGTCAGTGCTCTTGTTAATTCTAAGCTCATGTTTGCCACAAAATGTTATTTACATATAATATAGATTAATTATATCACCCACAGAAGTATTTATAGACATTAGATCAAGATATGATATTCAAGCTCGGAAAACAATGCCAAATTCATATCCTCTACCGACATGCGTCAAATGTTAAAGCTAAAGCAGTTAAAGGAGAAATCTAAAGTTATCATGTAGCTTTTCTGGTCAAAGATGATATTTTTATATTTTAGGAAATTATGTGTTTTACGTGATTGCTTGATTTACTGGTTAACATGCAAAATTATTATTATTATTGGCAATTGCCTATACGAATTAGGTATAATAAAATCTGTTATAGTCTCAATTCAATTGTTATGATCTATAACCTGGTTACATGTTCGAGTAAGAGTTTCATTCTCTGTTACAAAATTGTTCCTTTTTGCTTTGTTCATGTGGAGAGATTTTACATTCATGTTTGTCAATAGGATGGATAAATTATGAAAGCATAATTTATTTGTTGTTTGACTGGTTATTTATCTATCCGTCTGGCAAAGTGTGATTAGTTATTCCTTGTGACATTGCATCATAAATGATGTAGCCTACTGTGTAATTACGTCATCTGAGAATACTAGTCGATTCAGTTATCCCCCTGTGTTTTAATAAACTCAGTAAGTTTTGATCACTCATTTGATAGCTTTGATATTTTAGGTGCTGACTTTGATGGTCTCAAGCTTTTATCAGATACTGGACAGGAAGAGTAAGTTGTGAATGTCTTAATGACTTTCAAAGCCCTTTCAACGTTCATATACATTAGTATCTTGTGCTTTGGGAATTAAAGGTTGACTTAGTTATTTATACATTCTGTAAATGCTTTTATGTCTCATCCTTATTATGTAACATAAAAAACAAAATCACGTATGATATAAATACTGAAGAAACGGTAAGAAACTTGATTCACTTGAACTACACTGCCGTCCAAAAGTTTCTTCACACATGAATATTTTGAAATTAATTGCTTTTTTATGCAGAATTTCAAATAAGACATGTATGACCATGAAGTAAAATCATTCATTCTACTTCTGTGATGGATAGTTAGGAATTAACAATTTGCACATCTCGGCAGCAGCATCAATTGGTCATCATCGAAAACCAACATTTGTAAGTGTAAATGATCTAACACAAAAAATAAGATTATTTGTTTCGGTACAAATTTATAGATACTTCTACAGATTGCTACAAATTATTGCTGTGTCAAAAAGCATTTCAATTTATTGTATGTGACGCAAATATGAAAATACATTAACCGCAATGGGAATTTGTCTAAGTATGAAGGAACTTTTGGAGGGTAGTGTATATAAATTTACTGCATTGCAGGGAGGCCAAAACATGTTGGATATGTGAGCGTCTTGTCAAAGACCAGTATGAGCTACATGTCGAACGATGCTATGAGGAAACTGCCAAACAGCAGAGAGAAATAGAAGAGAAAGGATTTAGGGAAACAAAACGTGAACCAGATGTAGAGGAGGCTTCACCGGCAAGGACAACCAGAGGTCGTTTGAGACAACAGCATGATGAAGGGGACATGCTTAGACAGAAGGTGAACAATGTCAAGGTCATGAGGGTTGAACAAACTGTGAGAGAACGCAATCAGAGAGAAGATAGAGAAGTCCCCGCAGCTAGACCCGGTAGAAGTGTTGGAAAGCAGAAGCAAGAAAGGACTGTTACACTAAAGACAACATTATTGGAAGACGGGTACAATTCAGGTTTATCTATTCAGCTCCGTTTGTTCTTAATTAATTAAATCTGATTGCAATATCTTGTGTGCTTAATTACGTCTCTTTCCTCCAAACTATTGTGGAGAAATGTTGTTTTTTGGTGCAGCCGTACTTATATGGCTTTGCTATTATGTAATCTGTGTTGTCTAAACCAATCAGATCTTAAGTTTACCACTAAAACCAACTTCTCTGCAACCAAACAACATTTTTAGCCTTGTCGCAGATTGGTTAACCTTTTGATAAGGGGTATGTTACCAAAATCCATTTTGGATCTGGAGTGACCAGCAATCATAACATCTCGGCAATTATATATGTTGCACACAACAAATCGTAACCTTCAAATTGCGCTGACCATCTTTTTCAAAGATATTTCATGTTGACCATGTGCTCAGTCTGTCACAAATCATATCTGCTCCCCATCATGTCTTTTTAGCCTTGGAAAGATTTTCAAGTGACCACGATGTGCAGAGTGCCACTTCCCACCATGTCTGGTCAAGGTCAAAGAGTAAAATGCAATTTCAAATAACCAGTTCTTAGTGTTTGCTCTGTGTCTTTTTATGCTGAGATAAAGAGTTAAATCGGCACAGCTTTGGGGTGGGGAGACGTGACCTGTTAGAAATGCAACCGTCTAGTTGCAATTTGGTGATAGCTGCATTATGATTGAATTTGCATAGCAATTTTACAGAGGTAACGATATTATCCTGCAAAGAAACGTATGAAAGAATAAACTTTTTGGCTTACTATTATGGTCTGGTTATTTCAGATAAAACCAAGGATGCTGAGAATTCAGACAGCACTGATGGAAGTAGTTGGTAAGTTCTGTAATATGAACATTTCTATCAAAAACTTGTTCACAAAAATGTCTTCATAGTTTTAAACTTAAGGCTAGTCTATCAATGCCTGATATATTCTTTCCATGGTCAAATTGTTTTAGCGAATCTATGATGACAAGAGTTGACTTTATCTTTATACCTTTTTGCAAAATCTGGGATTGCTGATTATTATAAACTGATATTGGTTTTACATAACATCATATTGCCCCTGCCATCTTAAGAATGGCAAACGGGTGTGTTGCCCTGTCCATCCATGTGAAAAATTTGTTACAAATGAGCTCTTGAAAGGATGGATGAATTCAATTAATATTGGGCACATAATTAATATATTGTAATCTTATTGGACACAACTGTTGACATTGTATTGTTGCACATGAATGTATTGTTGTGTATTTTGGGCCAGTGGCCTATATTACTTTAAATGAACTTTGATTGATTGACATAAGCATAGGATAATTAAATTTAGGTTAAATACGATTCGGTTACCATCAACATATTTTTGTAAGAGTTTTGGTCCTTTTTGCATTCTACTGAAAGCTCATAGCAGGTCATCCCTATCCTATGGACACATCTATTTTGTTTCAGGGATAATGAACTGGAAGAAGTAATAATTTCTTTACTATATATTTAATCTTTTTCTTCCTCTAACTTCCAGGAATAGTGAAAGTTCGACTGATTCTTCAGATGATGACAATATTTCTTTAGCTTCTGTTGTGCGTTCTGGTTCTAGTGCTTTAGTTACTGGACCCTGGAACAAGCTGCCTAACCATTCAAAAAATGTCAACCAGTCTACTAGTGGTAATGGTATTCCTGATTGGGTAAAAGATGGGATAAGTTCACCAATCAAGTCATTTGTACCAATTTCTCAACAGGAAGATTCTGAGTATTTCCAAAAACAGTTCAGCTATAAACAAAAGAATGTAGCGAAAAGAATGCAAAAAAGAAAAAGATCTACTGGCAACAAAGGGAGACGAAAGAGACGCAAAGTTAGACGCAAAAAAAAGCAATGATTATGATGAAGATTGTTATTGTGTGTTCATTCATATAATTGATAGTTCAAAATTTGTAATAGAATCGTTGGCATGGATCCGCATGCAATATGTGCCAAGTATGGTGGGAATGTTATAACATGTTAATTCAAGTGTAATTAAACAATCGTGCAGATCTTTAATTTAAAGATGTAAAATAGTTTTACTTGACTGGCTATCAACCTTTTCCTAATTTGTCTGATGTCATTGTTATTTTTCAACGGATCTGAATGAGTGTCAAGCAATATATCCTCATCATCATCATATATTTTTCAAAGAGAAGAGGGCATATGGGTTTGCACATGTCCGTCCGTCCGTCCGTCCATTACCTTTTCGTTTCCAATCAATAACTCAAGAACCTTGACCAATCATCCTCAAACTTGGTCCACACATTCATCTTGGTTAGCAGAGGAATCCTATTGATTTTGGGGTCATGGGCTCAAAGGTCAAGTTCACAGGGGGCATAATGTTTTACTAATGTCTCTTGTTTTTCTTTGAATTTCATTCTATACAATGATGGTTGGATTTGCAGACGAATTTTGAAAAATGTTATGTTGACGATTAAACAATTTCATGTAATGTTTACTATAAATGTAATACTCTCCATGTATGCCTTGTACACCACTGTCTACTTGGTGCTGGTTTTGTTTCAAAGAAATAGTCTTTCATCTTGAGCCTCTGTTTCTGTGAAAATGTTAACTCTTGTTGAATATGGTTAAATATTTGTTGATTTTGATGTTAGATTGGACCAAAAATTATCATTGTTCTTTCTGTGTTCTTTTTGTTATACTACAATAAATCTTGAATTGTTCATTTAGTATGGTGTTGATTTTCCACTTTCATATGAATCCATTTTATAATTTCAAAAACAAACGATGGTGTGAATTAAGACAAACTGTTATTGACATTATACGTATCTAAAGGAGATATGTATAGGTAGCTAGAACAAGTGCTAGATCATTGAAGTTTCTCGTAGTTTAATATGAGAATTTTCCATGTAATACTATTGGGGGAAATGTACTTTTTAATTGTAATTCGACCATATATGTTGGGGTTTATGGGACTGTTTGA
This sequence comes from Mactromeris polynyma, assembly GCA_032209605.1. Taxonomy (NCBI): domain Eukaryota; kingdom Metazoa; phylum Mollusca; class Bivalvia; order Venerida; family Mactridae; genus Mactromeris; species Mactromeris polynyma. Next base: position 11,499,504 of record JASFXZ010000012.1, read on the forward strand.
AGAAACTCCAGTATTATGGGCCAAAATCACAGGACAATGGGAAACCTCACTGATCTGGCATTTGTACTGGCTGTATAGATGTATAATTTTAATAACAATCGGTTGTTTGTAATATCTATACTATATATTTATCTATCTATATAATACCTAGTCTAAATGCAGTACTTCATGTAGGTGGCGGAATGGATGTTAAATAAAGCTTCAAAGTACTGAAATGAGGACAAAAACAAACAAGAGGATGGCCCTGTATTACTCGCCGGAGTAGATGACCCAGTTTCGAACTTGGCATAGTTTTCATTAAGGCAAACATGTTTACCATGTCCCGTATAAATCAAGTCAACAAGAAGATTTTCAATGTCTTCCCTACATATCTCTATGTAAAACAGGTGATCCCCGAGGGTGGCCAATTTTGACCCCAGTGGTAAAATTTAGCAATCTTGGTTAATGACCACTAGGCAATGCTACACACCAAATATTTAAGCTCTGCGCCTTGCGGTTTCAGACAAGATTTTCAGTTTTCCCTAAGTTTTTCCTTTCCGTTGCCATGGCAGCCAGAGTTCTGCACGGAATTCATTTCTTGGAACCCTTCGAAAGCACCACAAAATGAACATCCCGGTGAAGTTTCATCAAAATTGGCAAAGGGGTTTAGGAGATGTTTGAAGCAATTATTGACATACGGTGGGCGATGGGAGAAGTTCACCCCGACCACTATATGCTCAGATGAGCTACAAATTAGGACAAGGTATGAAACAAAACTCAAATAGGATAGGAACATTAATTGGAACAATAGTTTGAGAATGGGAAAAGTGTGTAGAATGAAACTACTAGTAAAACTAGGTCATGGCATCTGAAAGAAACGAATTTGATGCATGCATAAGTACCTCGGTATTCATCGTGTGGTGGAACAAATGCTCGGCAATTTCAATCGTAAATCTTCATGTTGCACAAACTAAAAGTAACCTGTGTTATAAACACATGTACAGTAAAACCCCACTTAAAGACCACCTCAGTAATAAGACCATCTTTTGTTCTTTATTCAACCTCAATATTAAGGTCACCTAGATAAGAAGACAGTTTTCAAGTGTCCAAATGGTGGTCTTATTGTGGTTTTACTGTATACACATATCAAAGCTGACTTAACCTTTGTGGTTATGACATTTGTGACAATGTCCCATGTTATCACTTGACTCAATCCAGTGCTTATTGGGGCAGTTGACACGTGTCTATGGCATTTAATATCAACCGAACTGAACTAATGCCTGTGTGCGTTTACAATTTCGCTGTTTAATTCAAGAACTGATGGCGTCTAAAATTTAACAGCCATTCCCAAAAAGTATTTATGTAGAAATGTTGACAAACTCGCAAATGTGGTTCATTGGCAACTATTGGGAAGTGAAGGGAACAAGGTGCTTAAAGCTTAAAGAAACAAGGTGTTGCTTATAACTCTAGCTGTAGATGGGTTGGTGAAAAGTAAGTAGAAACTAGATGGTTGTTTTTGAAACAAAACGTATGTCTCCCCAAGGCAGTTGTCAGTAATTGTAATACTGGTACAGGATGATAGAATAAAACATCGAGCAAAAAAGAAATTCATCATATTCTTTGAACAGTATGAACTTGACCTTGAAACATTCTGGTTGAAAAATGCGTTCTGAACATCGTCTCGATATCGTGAATAGATGGGCCAAGTTATTTCAAAACCTTCAAGGGGTTCAAGAGATATGGAGCGCAAACGATTTGACCTCTAAGTGTGACCAGGACCCTCATCTGAGCCGCTAGAAAGATGTGTTCTGCACATCGTCTCTATATGGTGAACATTTGTAGCAAGTCATTAAAAATCCTTCAAGTGTGGTTTGAAAGTTATGGAGCGACGTTTTGTGACAGACAGACGGACTGACAACCCGAGCAAAAACAACGCCGCCCCCCCCATTATATGGGGAGACATAATGATGAACCCTTACCATATTTCAAGTCACTTGAATGAAACAGTTGTGTTATAAGTAATTATATTAACTGTTGGAAACAATTAAGTTGCTTGTACTAGTACAACTTTAAAATGCTCAAACCAATCAATATTCGTTGATAATTTTGAAAATGACGATGTCTGTAATATTTCAAACTGTTTCCTGTTGTTTTTGTGTTTTTTAATATTTCCAGAATCAGTTTTACCGTATCACGGACATATAAACCATTTATATGTCCGTGACGGTATCAGTTGTGCCATGTATCACTAACTGCTCTCCCATACAAATGAACGTCCCGGAAACCGGCGTTTTTACCCTACCGTAAACTGATACAAACATGGCGGACAAGACATCGGAAATAGCCGGTAAATCGATTTTTTTTGCATTTTATTATGATTGAACAAATAAAAATTCAAGTCCCTGACTGCATTCCATCTTACTTGTCAATTATACATAAATATATAAGGACTAGGTCTAACATATACTTACATGGTTGGAATTCAACGTAGTTTACGATGTTTGCTTTTTCAGAAAAGAGAACAAATGTGTTTGCTGCTGTCGGAGTTGGTTTTGTATGCCTGGTGATTGGCTTACCTTTATGGTGGAAGACGACGGAAGTATATAGAGTTTCCTTACCTTATACAGACATTGGCACACTTGCTGGGTCAACGGTATGTATTTACCTTTAAGTTCCCTTCAAAGTAATCCGAGCCTTCTCTGTCCCTTCACCAGCCCCTTTTACGATTTTTGATATTTCATGTTGCTGGTTAGGGTCAGAGGAACTCGTATAGTAAAAACCCGGGGATTTCCTCTCCCGCGCGGGAGAGGAACTTTAAATCAATATATCTATGTAAACATTCATTGGATTAACATTTCAAGCATATACATCTATTATCAATATATTAATTAACCTATCTGAACCGTAACATTTGTTTTGAAAACCTTTAATACGTTGTAACGGTCAATCCTTTTCAGAGTAAGCTAAAAAAATATTTTTCTTCATGTAAATATGTATTTGGGTCAAAGCACCTGGCTGTCACGTGATCGATGCAGATTGGTAAATTAAATATCAATTTACCGATTTGTTCGGCTAACTTTCCGTTAAAATGAGACCAAACGCCACATACACCGTTGAAAGTACACGACTGTACACGACTGTGTGGTTTTCAGTAATCCCCGGGTTTTTACTATAGGAGTTCCTCTGACCCTAAGCCGCAAAAAAAAAAAAAGGTCAGAGAAGTCTCGGATTACCTTCAAAGAAGATGTTATGTAGCTAAATTAAATCAAGGGGAAACACTAGTGTGGCGCTCTACCAAGTTACCAACTGAGCTAACCAGGCGGCTGTCTTTCCCCACACCTCTTCGCTCCTCCTTCTTCCGACATTTGAGGCTGAACCACTGTGGGCTGTCAAACACCAAGTAAATCGGGGGGGGGGGAGTGGGCTCGAACCACGACCCCCTAAACACAGGTATAGTGCTCTACCAACTGAGCTAACCGGGCGGCCTTCGAACCCCACACCACTACATTGCCCTGCTCATTATATTAGTTAGTCTATCTTCCAGTATGTTGGTTAATGGCCTTTTAATTGAAAATATTGGTCATCGACTTTGTAATATATATATAGCCTGTAGGCTGTAATTGTAAAAGCGAGATGATACCTATTATCTTTGATTCATTAGGGTGACAGTCTGTGACATTATAAACATACTATTGTGCCCAGTTATCATGCTTGTAGAATGTTTTTGTCCATACTACAAGTTCAGTCTTACAATATAAACATACTTATATCAATACCCGAGCTTAACATATCTGTACTTGCCAACAATGATGTGTTACATACAAACATATATATATAAGCTATGTCTTTTTACAAACTATCTTTTTGTTATGTTTACTGATGAAATGAAACACAATAAAGTTCTGTTTTGTCAGTTTACTTTTTAAGTGATATGTCATAGGTGTTGTGCATGAATTGTGTAAGTTTTAAGGCTGTTAAAGAAACATTAATAATCAATTTACATATATTAATTATTATATTGACTTTTGCGTTATTTATTGATTTTCTTTATTTTGTTTTGAGTAAATGCTGTAAGTACGAATTGTATTTTGATATAGTCTTGGTTGGCAGTAAAAGATTGTGTAATAATCATTACTTGTGAATGCATTGTAATTCATATTTCATGCAGTATTCTTTCATTTCAGATAAAATACACTGTAGATATAAGTATAATCAGCTTTCTAGATGATGATTCTAAAACTCTTGCTGCATTGTCACGACAGTTAAGTGAAAAATTAGGTAAGACTGTTAAAAATTTCCTTGAACATATTTAATATGAAAAAATAAATGGAATACTATAGTGTCAGGTATTTTATATTTCTCCTGTAACGGTGTTTGCTTTGTGTTTAAAGATGTATGAAATACTCATTGTAGAAGGATAAAATATAAAAAAAACTTTCTGAATATCATCAATTGTTATTGTATATATGACAATTATTTTTATTTCATTACTAAACTGATTATATATCTTTTGAAAGATGGAAGTTGAGCATTTGTGTTTATAAAATATTTGAAAAGCTATCAAAATTAATCTAATGTATACAGTGACAAGACACAACATTAATGATAGGTGAAAATGGGAGTATTGCCTTAGGCCAGTCAATGGCAGAAACACCAAGTTTAAGAGTGCACTATAATATAAACTGTTTGATTGATACATTTTGATTGTTTCCAGAGAACCATGAGGAAAGCTATGTGCTGCCACATTATAGAACTTTCAGCCGTGAAGCATCAGAGAAAGAGAAGAAGGTGCTGGGTTCCAGTGCATCCATCACTGGTAAGTGATATTGCTTTATCAGGCATAAAGATAGCATTGGCATATATGTGAACTGTCCCAATTTCCTGCTTGTCATGTTGTTTATTCAAGTTTCACACATTTCTATTGTATTCAGACATGGCAATTTACAATAGAATTGTTTAATGGCGACTTTTTTTATAGGGATGACCCACAGATTACTAGTTAATTCGCAGAATGTTGCTATTAACAGCTTTATTATGATACAGATATAGGCATTTTGACAAAATTTCTCCCGCTTCAAGTCTCATTCTCCTGCTTTTCCAGGTGCAATCTCACAATATGTTATAGATGTTTTCATTCTTGCTATTGAAGAGACTCATAAAATCAAGACAACAATTAAAGTAGCCGTTGTATTCTCAACCTGGCCTCACAATGGCCCCATAAATATTCTTACTTTTGTCGAGTTGATATTATGTAAAAATGTAACCGACTAACATATGTTGTGTTACTTGCAGAGTTTGACTTGTCACTTACTGGAATGTTAAATGGGAGATCTAATGAGTACTATGTTGTTTTACTCCCAAAGACTACTAAGTTCAGCTTGGAAAAGACCACAATTGGAATTCATAGACTTGTATTCATGGTCCCATCTTCATCAGGTAAGATTCTACCTTATTTGGAAAACATTGATCGTAATTAGTCTCACGTTTTGGATTGAAATTTTACTTAATAGCACTAGTATCTGAATACCACAGCTTGTACTGAAGTTAACATTTTGTCAAGGATATATGATTAAAATATTATTGTGAAAAATGTTCATACTATGCATATAAAGATACAATTTTTCGAGGGTTTAACGCAAGACTATCATCACTCCTATGTATTTATATAGGAGTTACGATAATCTTGCACTGAACCCTCAATATCAACATTCACTATGTTTCAGGAAATAGAAGTTGTTAGTTTAAACTTATTTATTTTACATCAAGTTAGAAACAAGTTTGCAACTTATATATATCTCTCTCGGTTCTTTGATTACTAACCTATACTCAAGCCTAAATCAGGGACTTCTCCTTGCCCCAGGTGGGATTCAAACACACGACCATCAGATCAGAAGTCGGGCACTCAGTCCCTCAAATTCTCTACCTCAAAGGGAGCAGGGATTTCCCTGACACAGAAATCTTGAGTCCCTTACTCCCTTTTCTTTCTAGGGACTCCAATTTTCCACTTACTGTGCATCCCTGGGACCCCTAAAATAATTTTGTTGTCAAGTATAAACTGCATATCTGGGACCCTACAAATTTACTCAGGACCCCAATTTGTCATAAACGAGGATCCAAGGACCCCATGCTGAAAAATCCTGGGGAAAACCCTGTGAGAGTTTTTAATATAAGGATAAGATTTTATGGTTTGATCTTGTGTTTCAATTGGTTTGAAACTTTATATTAATGGACTTGATTTGTTGTCTGTCTACTTTGTAATTTTGTGTATGATTTGTATTTAGACACCATACAAATTGCATCTGATATTGCTCCTTTGGTGAAAACGGTAGTGGTCAGGGAGGGAACAGTCTTGAAAGGATTTAACTCTGCTAGAGGTGCCAGGAATATGAAGGTAGGAATAGTTATGATGTTACTGCTTTAATTAAACTTTAATAGTTTTGGTGTTATTGATAGATTCATTTTGATAGAATATTTACTGAAAGATTTTTAAAGCTACTAGTACGAAATAAAGCTTATTCCAGTCATTGCAACTTTCTGTAAGCAGTAGAAATGTGTATGTGTTTTCAAGTGGGATCTTGAGTATGCAGTTTTTTGTTAGATGTGTTTATGAAATTAACAAGAATAGATTTAAATACAACTTTCATGACTCAATGTTTATAGTAAAAATTACTTCTATGTAAAATTTCTAGATCAACAGTTTTGAGTTTTTCATTTCCATCAACCAGTTTCGTAATATTTTTTTTAGCCAGATAAAGAGATGTTAAGATCTGTGAAGTTCCACTCGGGCTATGATGTTATATTAACATTGGTTAATCCTCGTCCTGACATTATTGATGTACAGTGGGATGTGGAGGCCGCAGTTAACAGTATGATAGTACTTCACTATATCTACCACTTTAGTTAACCTCAATTACTATGAAAGCAATATGCTCGATATGCAATATGCTCAATTGAATTACTCCCGAGTCCCCCTTCCTGGAAAAACATAACTGGGACCTTTTTCACAAACTTTCAGACTGAAACTCAGATTTGGACTTTAAATTATATTTTATTAGTTATATTTACCAGCCTTGTGTTTACATTAAATCTAAACAATTGAAATTTTGTGGGAATAATTGTAGTTACCCACTGTGCACGTTTGCCAATTTTTATTAAAATATATACTGCTATAACAACATAGCAGAAGAAAGAACTTCTAATATTTACAATGTAAGTCTGTGTGTCAGTCTTAAAATGTGTGTGAATAAGGCCCTGGTTTGAACCTACAACGACAGGGTTGAGTGATGGACCTCTTTCCACTACACACTCATCTTTATGCTTAATTCTGTTGTTTAAGAAGTGTTGTATTATCTGCTGAGTTAGCAACAAGAGTCTGACTGATATGTCCGGTAGCAATTCATCTAGTCTGGTGAATGATTTGATAGTTTACAATAAATAGAAAATTGACTCATTTTAAGTCCCTAGTGACCTACATTGGTCTTCTATGGAATATGGTCAATACATTAAACATAGTGCCCAGTAATGCAGGACAACATTGTTTTCTATCTTGTATTTATGAGATGAGGTCATTTGTTTACCGCATCAGATTCACTAAAGTATTTATTATACAGGTGAAACACAAATTACAATTATTTACTAATTACTGTTTTCCAGTGTGTCTACTAAGTGTGCTATGATTATAAGCAACAGAATGACACCGATTTATTTTATATATTATTTTTGTAGAATATTTGAACCCAATGGTTCAGGTGATGAGGAATTATACTAACATCAATGTCAAGTCGCAGATGCTGTACTTTACAAAACTGCAAACCAGACCAAAGAAGGATAAAGCTGGATTTTCTTTCTCTGTAAAGGAACTTCCACATATGATAAATCCGTTGGAAGCTAAACTTGGTATGTGTTACAGGCTTTGCCTTAAATTTTCAGAGCACTACCCTGTTTGGGCAAGTTGCTCATTCAAACCACTAGTCTGAAATCATTCTTACTAACTGGAACATATATATAACACTGATTCCTAAAAAGCAGAACGTCACAATTATTGTATACAATTTGTTAAAGTTGTGGATGTATTTTATTTTTTCTTTAATTCCGAAAAAGTAGATTCACTAAAATTAAGCACTTGTCTGTTTGGGCACGCACTCAGGAATTTTGCTAGCCTGAAATCAAAGTTCCTAGCCAGGGGCCTCGGGCTTGTGGGTTACTGTGAAGACTGGTGTTACAACTAGAACATATCACAGATATGACACCAGTTGAAAGCGCTGGATCGATGGACTCCTTCCAAACCAATGATATGATATGTTTTCAGTGAAGAGTATTTATCCTTTATTATGGACTCGTGCAAAATGGTAATTATACCCCCACAAACGAAGTTTGAGGGGGTATATAGGAGTGAGCTTGTCGGTCGGTCTGTCGGTCGGTCTGTCGGTCGGTCTGTCTGTCGGTCGGTCTGTCGGTTTTCATGGTTTCCGGACGATAACTCATGAAAGGCTAGACAGATTTGAAAAATTTTTGGTACACAGGTGTAACATCAGAAGATACAGGTCAAGTTCGATATTGGGGCTGGTGGGGCCAAGGTCAAGGTCACTGTTACTAAAAATAGTTTCTCTTGGTTTTCATGGTTTCCGGACGATAACTCATGAAAGGCTAGACAGATTTGAAAAAATTTTGGTACACAGGTGTAACATCAGAAGATACAGGTCAAGTTCGATATTGGGGCTGGTGGGGCCAAGGTCAAGGTCACTGTTACTAAAAATAGTTTCTCTTGGTTTTCATGGTTTCCGGACGATAACTCATGAAAGGCTAGACAGATTTGAAAAATTTTTGGTACACAGGTGTAACATCAGAAGATACAGGTCAAGTTCGATATTGGGGCTGGTGGGGCCAAGGTCAAGGTCACTGTTACTAAAAATAGTTTCTCTTACTTTCACTTACTAGCAAATGGTTTGTTTTTAGTTGTAAACGACTTATCTTTCTGTGAAAATAACTGTTATTTCTAGCATATTGTTTGATATATTTTGCATTGATTTAGTTCCATTTTGCCCAGCTTTTTGTGAGCAATTCTATACAAGTTCAGTTTTTTATTTCACAGGAACTGTTGATTAGTTCTTACTGTTCTGTTGGCAGCATTTTTGGTTTATTACATTCAGATACTAGCAAATGGTTTGTTTTTGTTGTTGAAGACTCGCCTTTCAGTGAAAATAACGGGATTTCTTTTAAAATCCATTGAAATAAGGCATAATATAATGTTATATCCAGGTAGTTTGATTATTTGATTAAATCTGTGAAACTGCAGTCAAGGACAATGGAACAAAATGTCTTGATTGCGAATATAAATTGTATCAATTTAATACGCTTTGTTGCTATATTTGTTCGAATTTGAATGCAAAATGTTCAGATCTTGGGAGTTAAAATCAAATATATTGGTGTTACTAGTTCATACTCTAGTCGAATGTATCATTATATTTCTTTGTGACAAAGTGCTATATATTACTGTTCATTTTTTCTATTTTATTGATTTTGACCTGACTCCCACACTGTGGTATTCATATCACCTCCGAAATATTAAAATGTACACAATTCTTATTATAACCCCACTTCAAAATATGCAATGGGGGCTATATGGGAATCACCACTTGTTCCGTCATGTCACATAACATGGTTTTCCATGAATTATTTCTACCAAGCCTAGTTGTGTATATTGTCGGCACATTCTGATTGTGGTCCTGTAGTGATAGATAGTGATAGATAATTTCATTGTCTTGACTGGCGGCCATCTTTGAATTTATCAAAAATATGTCTGACAAAGCGGTATTGTGGGGGTATTAATCACCTTCAGTGATAGCTCTAGTTTATTTTGAGTGTGTTCAAGGTATCATCTGTTCTCTACATATTTCCACATTATTGAATGGGAGCATTCTTACTTTTATGTTGTTGACAAAGTAAGGCAGAAATTTCTTGATTGTGTCATAAATAATCTTATCACATAACTTGCACTCCAGGAGTGGCATAAAGCAGTGACATAAATATCATATGTAACTAGTTACATAAATAGCCGAATCACAGCACTATTTAAAGATTGAAAACAATCTATTTATGGTGTTATGTGATAAATAGAATCTTACATTCGTGCTTATTCGATATTGTTTTTATGAAACTCGTCGGCAGAGCCTCGCGTCATATTCAGTCGACTTGTTTCATAAAAACAATATCAAATAAGCACTCATGTAAGATCCTCTATATGCATCCTTTGTAATGTTATCTTGGGAGATAACATGTACGTCAGTAATCACTAGGTATTGAATGAAAAGGTAGGGGTTCCACTAGGTGCTAAATCTCAAGGGTCATTTTGCTAATTTTTGACCAGATTTTACCATTTTATAGCCAAAATACCTGTAATTTAGAGAAAAGTTGACCCTTCAGCTAGAATCCAAAGGGTCAAAATGTGGCTTTTTGGAAATTCCAGGGGTCAAAGGGTCAACTCAAGGGTAATATGGAACCCCTGAAAAAGCATGATACTGCAAGAAGAACAAATACATCATGTGGTTGTTCACAGGGGTTCTTAAGTTCCGGATTAATCCGGATTTTAGGCTCCCTGGTCACTTTTAGATCAATGTAAATCTGATGATTTTTTGGGGGGAGGTAGGGGCCGAATCGTGACTGGTACAAAATAGTTTGTGTACGAATGCGTTTCAGTAGTCCAGATCAACAGATGCCTGCATCTAATACTGCTGGGTCATTGAAGCTTCGATCAGAGCAGCTGAGTAATTGAGATCATTTGACCCCCCCCCCCAGCAAATCTTCAGGATTGAGAACATTCAGCTGTTAGAACCCCTGTGTTCATAACATATTGTTCTTTATTCAGGTTCTCCAGCCTCCACCAACCCGGAGTTGAACTTCCTTGTCTACATTCCAAGCAAAAATCAACATCCATTGTACATTAAGGACGAACAAGGTATTGTAAAAAGCCTCCTGTTGAAAGGCTTGTCCTATAATTTCACTTCTATTTTCATACTCAAATTGTTCAGAATCATAATTACACTTTACTGAAGGCAGTAGGTCATAACTGTGTAAAAAAGCTCTGTTTATTGCAAGTTTTTCTAAGGTCTTACAGATTTCACAAACTCTGCAGTTGCAACCTTTTGATATAAAACATACTCTAAATCTATCTACCATGTTGCTATAAAACTCAATTAGAGCTACTATAAAAGAAATTAAAAATGTCTACATTTTGTTATGTACTTATTTTATATATTTCAGGAAATGTGTTAGCCAGTAATTCATTCCTCAGCCCACAGTGGGGAGGTATCCATATTTATAACATAGATTCTCCATCAGATAATGAAACGTTGCCAGCCAAGAAGACGATCGATATGTCACAAGTCATGAGTGTATTCATTTCACAACTTCGTCTCTTACTTAACCTTCATTCACAGGTTTGTTTATACTAAATACAGTAAAACCTCAATATTACGACCACCCTTTGAGACCCTTGATAACTAGTCTTCTTATTGAGTTGGTCCTAATATTGAGGTTGAATAAAGAGCAAAACTGTGAAAATGGACTTGAAAATTGTGTTCTTACATTGGTGTCAGTAAATTTAACTCAAGTTATACAAGTTTCAGCTCAGGATTTTCTTTAAGTTTAGACCACTTAAATGGTTGATATTTGTGTCTGAATAAAATATAATCTGATCTAAGTACAATCTAGTCTGAGAATACTGAAAACTGTAAAAATTGGAAAATTATTTATACTATTTGACTTGTTTGGACTTGAAATTTACATCTATACTCTTAATACATTTTCCTTTGACAACACCTTTCATTTATTATTCAAATGACTAGATCAGCCCTTTACCTGGTATGATTTTGCCAGACAATTTGTTTGAGTTAACAACAAACTACTGTATATCTTGCAGTGTAGTTTGTCTTTTTATTCCAAATATTTTATTAAAACCAATAACATTTAGCTGATTGTATGTGCCTCTGAATATTAATATAATTCTGTAGTTACAATTTCTGTTTTATGTGTAGGTTTCACAAGACGTGCAGTATCTGCCAGTTGGTAAAGGTTCTGTTACAGAATGGGTAAGTTAGTTGAGCAGAAACAAGAAAGTTTCAAATTCATTTGACTTGGATAAACTTGTAGAAGGAAAGCTCTGAATTTGCTTGCAGCTTCTCAAATGATTCACCATAGTAATTTTGAACTTTGATTGCATGTTTAATTTGCTTACTTTTAATTATAAACAGCTGTGAAGATTAATTGATGCACATGTTTATTCTTCAAGCATGTTTTAAAGGCTGGGTTGGAGTCATCTTATGGCCAGTCCACCCTTGGTACCCAGGCTATTCATAACATATATGATACTCTGGGCAAACAGACTGTAAAAATCTCGTACTCATGAATAATTAATGAGGTAAAATCCAGCCGCTTGATTGGCCGAGGAGTTACAGATGAAATCGCGGTTCTGAGGGAACCAATGAGATAGCAGCTATCAAATTGTGTTTGGCTGCCATTTTGTCAAATTTGCTGATTTCCTTCTTTTTGTTATTGTCCATCCGAGGTTGTGGTCGGTCCTAAGACTGATAGATTTATTATCAATTTGTGGTGTAAAATTCTATCATATTTTATATAGGATTCCACTGAAACTCCATGAACATGATCACTGCAGTTTAGATTTGGAGCATCACATATTATTTTCTGGGTTTGTCCTACCATTGTTAATTTAATTGTCTGGGTTTCCTCAGACAAAGCAATGCTACGCGGGGTATTAACCTTTTTCAGTGATCGATCTAGGTGTGGTCTGTCAATTTGGAAATGATGACTGCATATTTTCGAGAATGCTTTCTTTCTTTGACATGTTATTTGATATCAAACCTGGCGCTTTTCCAAAATTTAGGACCAATATCGAGATAAGCATAGTACCAAACAAAGCACCAAATTTGCTGCAGCCCCATCTCAAGGTATATACAAGGGACGGCATTTGCATTATCCTTACTTTTAGACAAAAAATCTTTGTTTAATTGCTGGACTTTGAGATAAGTTGTATATACACTGCCCTCCAAAAGTTCCTGTACACTTCAACAATTCCCCTTGCAGTTAATGTATTTTCATATTTGTGTCATATGCAATAAATAGAAAATGCTTTTTGACATAGCAATAATGTTCTGTTGAAGTATTTATAAATTTGAAACTGAAACAAATTATCTTATTTTCTGTGTCAGATCATTTACACATACAAATGTTGGTTTCGGATGATGGCAGATGCCGAGATGTGCAAATTGTTAATTCTTTACTTACTATTCACCACAGAAGTGGGATGAATTATTTTACTTCATGATCATACATGTCTTATTTGAAATTCTGCATAAAAAAATAATGAAATTCAAAATATTCATGTGTAAAGAAACTTTTGGATGGCAGTATATATATGTACTAACATTCTGTCTAAGAAAAAATTACCATTCTTACCTGCTCTATTGATTTTGTTATGACTCTCTTCCAGGAATTAGACAGTTGGTTACGTTGTAGATGTATAGAAAACTTAGCAACATCATCCGCCACATTGCAGTCACTGGCTCAACTTCTTGGAAAAATCAGTAACATTGTCATTAATGATGATATAGGGAATGAGGTGAGATTTGGAAAATGTTGAATGTTACCTACAATATTTGTTGTTTTATCATACACCAACATCCCAAAAATATGCAGGTCTCCGTTGTTAGCTAGTGTTAAAAATAAGCCTTCACTTTCTTGTAGGGGAAGAATACTCTGTTAGCTGCTTTCAAAAAAAAATATTATTAAGCATGTTGACGTAATGTCTTGATTATGTGTGTATTTGCTGATATATCGAACAACTTTTGTCTTGTGTTGAATGGAATTTTGAATGTTATCATTACTTTTTACCACATAGGTACATCAGGCTGTGGCATCAATGCAGGAATCTTCACAGTTTTTGGCAGATGGTTTTCTGATAGAAGCATATCAACATTCCAAGAGTGCTATTCAAGCTTCAGGTATGTACAGAAATACAGATTCTTGCTGTGCAGCCTTTCTAATTAAATGATAGCATTTTGTTGAAACAAGAAAACATTTATCATAGACATAGAGTGTTAGAAAATGGATGGTAATCCTGTTTAGACCCAAACAGTCTTGTCTTATTGAAAGCTGGTGAACCCTAACATTTTAAACCTTCACAACATATTTTATGTGGCTAAAATTCTGAAAGACACAGTGGTCTGTGGCTCTAAACAATTGGATAAAAAAGATATGAAATATAGGTTACCAATTGTGTCCAGGGTTTGACATAATCTATTTTAACTGAGTTTATCGTAACCAAGAAGTAGAAGTTTTGCACTAAACATTGGTAAAGACTTTGTTATTTCTTTATTATTTCAGAGAAAGCATTCTTCGATCCATCATTGTTAGAATTGTTGTATTTTCCTGAAGATCAAAAGTAAGTGGTGTAGAGTTCCTTATTATTCTATATAATTAGCTAGACATGGAAAACTTTTGACTTATAAAATTCTGTAATGAAAGTACATAAATATGCTGTAAAATTGTCTTTCTAAACTTAAATCTAGAAATTTGCTGGCAAAAATCTACAATGACTCTTTCTGTGGAAAAATGTTCAAACTTATATGGTAATCAATATCTATAAAATACTAATGCTGATATAACTTGAAGGATCATCTGTATATAGAAAGCTGTACTGGGTATATAAAAGTATCTGTTAGTGTATCCAGCCATTGTTAACTAAAGGTAAATCATAAACTATATTTTTATTTCAGATTTGCCATTTACATTCCATTGTTCTTACCAATCAGTTTTCCTGTGCTGGCTTCATTATGGCAGTCCTATAAATGGTATAAAGGCCTCAACAAACCAAAGGAGGAGTAGGGACTTACATGTACGGACACTATTTGGTGCAACCTATTACTTGCAAGATGGATATTCATACTGTGACATAAGCATGGAAGAAATATGGCATTTACACACTGTACAATGATTATGTAGAATCAGATGGATCGATTGATCTGCTGTTGCCATTATGATGTAGGATTGTTGTCAACCAGGTTGGCCGAGTCAAGAGTTAACTTACTAGTCCTTGCTTGTTTATGGTCTCCGAGTGTATTTTCATTTGACATTGAAGAGCGTAAGGTGGCCCCTGTATTGACACTATTCCATGTTTGAAATGTATTAGTCATGAGATGTGTGATCATAATATTTCCAGTAAGATTTTCTGTCCAGTGAGTTCCTGTGATTTAGGTTCGGCTTAGCCAATGGGTGAGGTGAACTACTGAAATTAGAATATGTGTGTTTTACATAATCAGTTGTCTTTTGTATGTAAGCAGTTGATTTTAACTGCATCTCTTCTGCAACTGTGCACCAAGTAGTTCAGTTTTCCTTGGGTTATTCAATGATATGCTCTACAAGAATTTCTACAGCCATTAAAATGGATTTTATGCATAAACCCACAGGAGAGAATTTTCAAGAATTTGTGGAAATGATTGCTACGTTACCTGTCGTTTGTTCATGGATCTGATTTACTGACAAATTAAATTTCTTGAAATTGAAGACAGTGCTATTTTTGTCTTTAATCATGAGATTTTGTACAAAATATAAACATTTTCTGTGGCTTTTTATTATATAGTATTAGTGTACTTTTGTGTTCTTTATCTAACAAATTTTTGACAATACATTCTGTTATCTTTTATAATTTATTTTGTATAATTATTTATATTGACTTTCATGTCAACACATTTTGGTGCAGCTGTTCAACGATAGTATCAATCAACTGCGTTACTTCTATTTCTGCATTATGCATGGCAATTTTTGAGTTGCTATTATTTGTATGTGATTGAGTGTAGGTATTGTATAGCCGGGGCCGTTATCCATTTATTTCCTTTGTAATTTGCTGTTCAAAAATGTAGGGATACTAGAAAAGACATGGACATTTCTCACAGTTCCTTACACTTATCTTAGTCTGCATACAAGCAGTATTGTATAGATCTTATATTCTAGTTACATGCAGACCAAAATAAATGCATTTGAGTATTTGGGTTTATTTATCGTCGCCACCGGTTTCCCACATGGGCGACACCTCAGGAAGAATGTTAGTCATTTAGATTTTGTAGAGGATAGTGCATGATACAGGAGATGCTCCAGTTCCAGAAGCATCCTTGGTTCTTTTACGTGCCCGATGTAAAGCATCGTACAAGGGACCTCGGATTTTCATAGTCTCGTCCAAAAGACTGTTAGTACTATCAGTGGTTAAGCAGGGATCGAACCTTCAATTCATGGATTACTAGTCCAGCGCGTTACCACTGGATCACAGATCCGCTACTAAATGCAATTTATCAGTTGTACAAGTTATATTGTACATAGATGAAGCGATAAATACATATTATACATACTCTGTAGTTATGATTTAGATCTACCGTATCAAAACCACTTAACTTGCTAAGACAGCAAAGTTAAGGCACCTTGGTCCCGTTGCATTAACATTCTTGTCTTTACTCTTTTCTCATCGGAAATTTTTGATTTAAGAAGATTTTTAAGAATTTCCTAAACGGTTGCAGAAATTGTTTCTTAAAGAGATTTTCTTGTACCCGTCGTCTGTTTACATTATAAATAAAGATGGCGGCCATATTTACGCACGAACTGAAACATTTTTCTTAGCAAGGAATTTCTTAAGAACTTTCTTAAGCTAA
Source organism: Mactromeris polynyma (assembly GCA_032209605.1). NCBI lineage: Eukaryota > Metazoa > Mollusca > Bivalvia > Venerida > Mactridae > Mactromeris > Mactromeris polynyma. Next base: position 11,516,195 of record JASFXZ010000012.1, read on the forward strand.
GAAGTTTCTTTAAAAGGTTAATGAAACGGCACCCAGGTCCTTATGGACACATTGTTAATTGTTTGTGCATATGTATTTAAATGTATATTAATGTGTTTGAATGTGCTTCATATCTGTACAACCGTGTGTAACTTACCAGAAGAAATAAAACAACAAAAATAATATCTCTATCTTTATTTATGCCAAAACATATAGAATTAAACATTAACAACTCACAACTCTTACATAATGCTCGTAAGAAGATGACATATGACAAACTTTACTGGAGAGTAGCAGCCTTCAGAGAATAACTTCTTTAGTTTATCCAGTTTATGTTAGGTAGTTGGACATTGTAGGAAACTATGACGTGAGAGGTGCTGAACAGCGATTGGTATTATTGGTTTGAACCAAAAGCACTGATATTAAGACTGCTTATTCTCTTAAATCGCTTACAGGTTACCTCATTAAAACAATACTGGACTAATTAGTGGTCTTTTAAATTAGTCGATTAATGCTTACAGTATACAGATGTTAGATATATTAGCAGTCATGCCAATTATGCGTTTTATTATCTGATGGGATCAAATTGTAGTTATTTAGATCAAGGACATACAATTATAAATTTATCTACTGCAGATCTGCAGGTGTCACAATGTATTGCATGCCAAACAAACTCTGCAGGAGACTATGAACTCTAAAGTCGTCTTTGACGATTTTTTGATAATGGCTTTGTTCTTTTAGCCATGTAAAAGAAATGTAAATGAATGATAACAAAGAAAACCTCTTATTTCTATAGCCATCTAAAGTACGGTATTCAGTATCGGGTAATGGGGGTGAAGCGTTCGCAGGCCGTATATTTTGAATTCGTGAGACGATAACTCAAAAAGTACAATACTAGTAGATAGAGCCTCGTTTACCTTATATTTGAAAGATCTCTTTTTATTCCCTGCAGTATACGGAGTGAGTTATAGAAGTTCTCCTATGAAAACCTCAAACACCCCCTTTGAACCCCAATTGTGCGTACACTTCAAAAAGGCCTAGCTACGTCCATGGTATTTACAGTGAAACTTCAATAATAAGACCACCATTGGCTCTGTAGAAAGGCGGTCTTGGTTGTTAGCTTGTCTGAATATTGGGCTGGACTATGAATATTGGGTTAAAATATGGAAGAAATGGACTGGACCATGAATATTGGGTTAACATACGGAAGAAATGGACTGGACCATGAACATTGGGTTAACATATGGAAGAAATGGACTGGACCATGAATATTGGGTTAATATATGGAAGAAATGGACTGGACCATTAATATTTGGTTAACATATGGAAGAAATGGACTGGACCATGAATATTGGGTTAAAATATGGGAGAAATGAACTGGACCATGAATATTGGGTTAACATATGGAAGAAATGGACTGGACCATGAATATTGGGTTAAAATATGGAAGAAATGGACTGGACCATGAGTATTGGGTTAAAATATGGAAGAAATGGACTGGACCATGAATATTCGGTCTTATGAATGAGGTGGTCTTCAAGTGTGGTTTTTGTAAGCATATATAGGTACAAAAATGGAAAATTCTTTAAAATTTTAAACACCCATGATTGTTATGACTTGAGGTGCAATTGCAGTAAATAATTTTATGTTTTTGAAATTGTTTTGACTTATATACTCCACAAGCTTACGGACAAGCACGAACATTTCAATACACCTATTTTGAAATCTGATGGTCCAGATAATATTTATATGTTCGCGGTTAATAAAACCACACTATACCTGGTATGACATGATGCAAGAATAATCAAGTAAAATCTAGTCGTGTACTGAGTAACCCATGCGAGAGCGGCGTAAATCTTAAATCACTCTGTGTTTTTTCTAGATGTAAGTTGCTAGTATACTGTGTTCCTAGTACTGTGTTCCTAGTACTGTGTTCCTAGTACTGTGTTCCTAGTACTGTGTTCCTAGTACTGTGTTGCTAGTACTGTGTTCCTAGTACTGTGTTGCTAGTACTGTGTTCCTAGTACTGTGTTCCTAGTGGGATCAGAAAGAAGACCGTGAGTGCAGATTGTCCACCAAGGAAGAGTAAGAAGAAGAAGACGTCCAGTATACGTCCGACATCTGACCACTCTATTTGTGGAGGATTTTCCCGATCCGCTTTACTACAGACTTTACAAGTTATGGCTCGTACAAACTTCTGTAGTTTCTCAGGAACCTGTGAAATACAGTGATACATGTTCATACGTGTTCATACTTGATACCAGCAACATTATTTTACTCTACCGATCCACATTACGACAGACTTTACAAGTTATTGCTCGTATAAACTTATCGGACGTGTGCACGCAGACAAAGTTTGACACATACAGATATGTAGATTTGCACTAAGAAGTGGGTTACTGAAATTTACGCTCCGTGAGCAACGCCCGCTCATTCCACATCATGCTGTGAATCTACGTTACGGTAGTGGAATTAAAGCGCTGTGGGGAGCGTAAATGAGATAATAGACATACCTTCTCTTTTTCCGGTTTGTGATAGACTCTCATCAATAGGATTGTGGCAATGTTCACAAACACGCTGCAGCACATCATCAAAAATACGTATACACACAACAGAGACATCGGACTCGCGATTTGTGGTAGAAAATCCATTGTCGTCTGCATCAGCACGACAAATGACAGGAAACACGTGATACAAAAACCTGAAAGGAAATAGGGGAAAATATCAGTGCAAGTCATCAGAATTCGAAATTAACTATTCTAAAGTCATTTTATAATTCAACGACAGTGTAATTAGCCTTCATGCAGTTTTCTTTCAACGCTAGAAATAGTAAATTGATGCTACGTACATTGTGGCATTACACAATTATGTTAATTATTTGTAGCCACGCCCCATGAGCATGATAGGCGGACCTATTAAGTCTACATAGAAATAAAGATTCCAATATCTAAAGAACATATTTAAATATTGTATTGAGTTTTCGGAAGAAAGACTAAGTTGTTACAGGGAACGCCACATACACAAGTCAATGCCTCTCCACACAGACCTTCGGGAAAACAACAGTCCCCAAAACATCAGACATTGAAGTGCGACGGTAACTACGCAAGGGAACAGGGTCGCAAGGAATGACCCCAGGGATACAACAACGTAAGACACATTAACGAAGGAGGAGGAGATACGAGGGCTAACATGTACGGGAATGGGGAAGCAAGGAGTTGTCTGACTGACTCTAAAACAATCGTGGATAATTAAAGGGGGCACTAAGGGGGAAAAGGAACACAACAATCTTGATTTATGCCATCACTTAACAATATGGCGCATAAGACCAGCAGCCCAAAGCTAAATTGTGTTGTATGTTACTAGTAAGCAAACTTGGCTATGCTCGATGTAACATCACACTAGCATTGTACATATTGCTGATTTCAATCACGGTATTATGTACATCAATGGCAAAACCAGCGCGCCATACGTTTTGCGATTTGCTGCTCAATTATTTGCTGTTTATTTTATAAATGACGACAATATTGGACTATATATAGCATAACGCAAAATATAAGAAGCAAAAAGCACACCATAAAAAGCACGGATGTCAGCAAATCACAGAAAGTAACAGGCATTGGGCAACAACATTCTATAATTCACAATAGATAGTTCGCAAATCTACAATATTTACCTCCCTTTTGTGTGGCAACACTGATAAGCACTTATAGGAGTAATTTCCAAATATGTGATAATTGAGAAAATAATAAGATAATTTGCATGTGACTACCACTTAATCTTCAACTTTCTGAGTCGTCTCTGTCCACATGAGCATTATGAATAAGTATTTTTTATATATCTGATTATTGTATCATCGTTTACATTATATTTACGTTAAGGAAATTTGCCTATCAATATGGTCGAATATTCACCACAAGGGAGGTAAATATTGTAAACGTGGGAACTTTCTATTCCGTATACCGTATACCTATTCGTTCTCCACTTTCAACCGGAAGTAAGAATACAAATCCGTTCAGTAGACCAAGCAGAAGAATAGGAAGTGCAACGTTCAAGATGAAATATAGTGGTTCCCTTTCTATTGTGATTTGGAACTCCGCATAATCGGAACCACCTACTGGGTAAACCCTCGTGGATGTAGAGATAATCTTCCATACGCTGTTTTCTTCGTAATCACTGAAAATATTTGCAGGTATTGACGTACGTTCCCACACAGCGCTTTGATTCCAATACCGTTACATTCATGAGTATGAAGGTATCGGAATAAGCGCCCGTTTCTGAAGGAGAGTAGTGTTGACGAGCCATGATTTCAATGGGTTTGATTCTAAATGGTGATATACTTAGCCAAGCACTTTACATATACGATTTTTGATATTCTGCATGTTGGAATTAAATTACCAAGGTCGATGAACTACTTAATTTTCATTTAGCCTGACGATAGGAAATTACTATTTGCATCGAAGCGATTAAGAGACATGCGGTTTGTTATTTTTAGTACGAACATCCATTAAGCTACCTGATGTGTCATTGAATGTTTCAATTCATAATTGATATTAACCAATATTCAGTAAGAGGTCATAAGTAAGTTGTTTTTCCTTTCAGTTCAAAATGATGATTGGTCTCATATGGGTGCGTTGCACAAGTATTTCCCGGAAATGAGCACTGGAACCACATCGGATGGTTCTAGCGCTTCTGAAGGTCTATCATTACCGGCTTTGAAACGATACGTGTTCGAATAAATTAAATAATTTCTTATTTCAATACCTTGCACGTCTGCTAAACTTTGCAGAATCCTTATAGATTTCTAAATATACAAGTACAGAATGACCGTTTACTTTCTTTTAAGATACAACGACATGGATATAAAAGTCAGTACTCGAGAAGTACTTTTTTCGGCGCAGCCGTACTAACATGGCTTTGCTATTTGCATATCAGTTTTGTGTAAACCAATCAAATCTTACGTTAACCACATAACCAACTTCTCTTCAATCGAACAACGTATGTAACCTTGACGCGGATTGGTTAACCTTTCGATAAGGGGTACGTTACCTTACTGCAATCCACTGAATTTCGGTGAATTTACCAAAATCCATTTTGGATCTGGAGTGACCAGCAATCGTAACATCTCGGCAATTTTTTATTTTGAACAACAAATCTTAACCTTGAAATTTCGTCGACCATTTTTTCAAGATATTTCTTGTTATACGTTGTTTCATACGCATCGAACCCATTCTTTTGTTACTGTAATCCGCCACAATGTAATTGCCCCTACAGAAGTCCTCAAATTAAAATGAACTATCTATACCTGGTGTCCCAATCAGCTCGTTCCACAGCTAATCGAACTTCCTCGGTTTTGTATCCCCAAGCAGTATACGTGAAGTCACAAACTTGCCGATCGAATGGATAGTACGTCACATCCGGTTTGCAGGAACATCGAAGGAGCACTCTCGGCTGCCATTCAACGAATCCTGTGGCAACGGTGTACCTTAGTTTATAAGTTGTGTCACCTATATTTTCAACTGTATCAACTGCATTTATAAGAACTATGGACGGTGACCAAGCCTTGTCGTAGTCAATTAACACGGAACTCACACCGTAACTGGAGAAATCAATAGCGCCAATAATTTCATCTGTCCAGGTCAGTTCTACGTTGCCGCTAATTTCGATCTGACCTTTGACCGCATCAAAACTGTTCAATGAATTGAGAGCAAGTGACAACCGCACAATGACGGGTTCCGATTGATTCAAAACCGGTAAAATATCCGTGAGGCTGGTTCCATCGTTGTAATAGAAATCATAAATTGCGGTATATGAATCTCGTTGATCCTGCCAAGTGCCGAGAACAGACCCCTGGACTAGGAGAATACATAGCAGCTGTAAGTTCAAAGGAAATGCCGCCATTTTCCTCACACCTTTTCTTACTATAACAATCCGAAAATTTGTTTTAAACAGAGAATCGTTTCGGATTGTTTTCAGTTAAATTATATCGTAAATGTGACTTAACACTAGCAAAGTAGTGTATACAATAAACCTGTATGGTATGTTTCATCCACCAAAATGGGACCAAGATTTGTATCAAAATCATTATTACGGCAATTAGACACATGAACGGTGCAATTATATCCGTAGACAATGGCGCGTAATTATCTCATCGCATAAGAATAGACTTTATGAACAAGTGGTGATTGTGCTTAGATTGAACTAATGATAGATACCCGCATTGCCAATTTGTAATTACTGAATTATCTAATTACAATAGTAATATCTTCAAAGCTAAAACAATGGATACATAGATTAAACTTCTTTGTCAACTAATATTCGAATATTAGGTGACAAAGTTAATCGAATATTCGAATACCAAATTGCCATTCATTGACACCACTAGCTTAAACCGCATTAACCGATATTTTAGCCTTCCAAAATACACGTACATTGACGTACTGGATATAGTTAGTTCATTGCTGGAACGTATAGTTTAGATTTTAGTCTCGCGATGGGTACTACATTGTACTAGTACAACGATATATTGTAACCCCTTGCATTTGGGCCTTACCGTGTCGAGCTAATGTTTGTCCTATATACCGCCCTCGCCTGATTACGTTTCAAAATATTGATTATCGGTAATTATTCTCTTTTCGTGGGTGCTCAGAATTGTTTAGTAGGGCATACGTTCTTTTAAAATAAACTACTAGTAAACGAGTTGGCCGCATGCAACTCCGACTTCCCTGCAAGCAACTCCGACTTCCCTGCAAGCAACTCAGACTTCCCTGCAAGCAACTCAGACTTCCCTGCAAGCAACTCAAACTTCCCTGCAAGCAATCAGACTTCCCTGCAAGCAACTCAGACTTCCCTGCAAGCAACTCCGACTTCCCTGCAAGTAACTCAGACTTCCCTGCAAGCAACTCAGACTTCCCTGCAAGCAACTCAGACTTCCCTGCAAGCAACTCAGACTTCCCTGCAAGCAAGTCAGACTTCCATGCAAGCAACTCAGACTTCCCTGCAAGCAACTCAGACTTTCGTACAAGCAACTCAGGCTTCCCTGCAAGCAAGTCAGACTTCCCTGCAAGCAACTCAGACTTCCATGCAAGCAACTCAGACTTCCCTGCAAGCAACTCAGACTTTCGTACAAGCAACTCAGACTTCCCTGCAAGCAAGTCAGACTTCCATGCAAGCAACTCAGACTTCCATGCAAGCAACTCAGACTTCCCTGCAAGCAACTCAGACTTTCGTACAAGCAACTCAGACTTCCCTGCAAGCAAGTCAGACTTCCATGCAAGCAACTCAGACTTCCCTGCAAGCAACTCAGACTTCCCTGCAAGCAACTCAGACTTCCCTGCAAGCAACTCAGACTTCCATGCAAGCAACTCAGACTTCCCTGCAAGCAACTACCTGCTAAAATGAAATAAGAAACCTGTTCCATGAAAACAAAGACCTAAATACCATTTTTGATGAAAATATGGTCATATTAAAGAGGGAGAGTCAACTCCGAGATGGTCTGTATGTGAGGTTTAACTAGATATTGGAATTAGCGCTATCGACACAAAACATTAGGTAAACAATTAATCCAAATAGTTCGATAATTGATTTATAAGCATTGTGTTTATAATGTTGACGCCATTGAACCGGAAAGTTCAGTAAGTCGTTCCATAACAACCTCTCAATAACATTGTCCTCTTTTTGACAATTGGGTGTATTTGCTGCGGCATTCGACATTCTTCATTGTGGGATTGAACATATTTTATAGTTCACTCCGCCTATTCATGTGTCTTACATCCAATGAGCATCCAGAATTTTTCAAATTTTTGGCCAACTCAGAACTTGTCCATTTATTATGGCATTTCGCACAATATCTATTAAGTGATTTCATTAAGTAAATCTGGTAAGTGATCAATATGACGGTAAACTATAAGCCGGTTATAACTCACATATCCTGACGCTCCCTTGCACTTAATTTGCTTATAATTCCAATATATGAGCTATAACTGGACTATACTAATACAACTAACAACGAGTGATTCTAATCGTATTCATTTAATTAATAAACTGTGACGTCCAATATTATTAGGTTTAAACAAGTTAAAACCATTTTATTTGACAGCATTAAACTGGCACTCATTAATATTCGCCACTTGAGAGTCACGCTTCGTATTTCGCCGGCCATAATTTTCGGATGTGTACGAGTATTAATGAATGCCGAGAAAGTATTATTACACTATACTAAAGCTTTCGCTTCTATGGCAAACTTTATTTAAGACGAACACGCATATGTATTAGAAAAAACTAAATGCATTGGACTATGCGGACCAATATACAATCCAACAACTTCCACCATCCGTCGTTTTCATTTGTAGTCACACACATGTACATGTCGTAAACAGTCATTTTAGCATGTGGAGTAATTAAAAAGCACTTGATGCAGAAGCAGAAGAGAAAAGACGAACATCTGTGAACCAATTGGTTCATATCTCTGGCAGTGTATACCATCATACATGTACGAGTGTGTCTGTTCAAATCAGTTATAAGCTATTAACACTTAACAACTTCGACACACGATATCATAGGTATATCAACATGTACAGACCCGTAGCTACGCTGAAACACACCCGTTAAAATTTCCTAAGCAACCAAACATAATATGAATAAATAGAATGCAGGAAGAATTGCATGAAATTATATAAAATGTTGAATAATTATTGCCTCGGTTTAATTCTGCCTCTGGCTACGGTCCTGCATGTACGATATGTATTTATAAAATGTCGCTGTATTCACGTTTGTGTCTGCTATTCGTTCCTTTTACTTTTCGTGTGTCGAAAACACATGCATTTATCTTCATCGCTTACTTCAGGTTTCGCCCATTTCAACCAGGTATTGATCTCGTGCTCTTTCATTCTCATTTTCAATAAATCATTCTTAGTTTTCTCATGTGCTAGTTTTTCTTCTTCAAGTTCAACTTTTGTCATTTCATTCTGCTTCAGTTTCTCGTCCATTTCTTCAATGGATTTGCAAACACTCTCTTCCAGTGAGTAAGTTGAAGCCAATCCTGCCTGATCTCCATTAGAGGAACAAACCCTAAGCGTTGCATCAGTTCGACTTCGGAACCGGGTAGCTATGCTTCTTATGTTTTCCACCATTTTACTCTGGGCTTCTTCTAAACCTTCCCTCATTTTTGTTGCTTCTAGATCTCCAATTATCTCATTAGTTTCCATGGTTTCTAGAAGTGATTGCATACGATCATTCATGTGTTGTTGCTCAATTAACAATTCCTCAGTCGTTTGTTTCAGGCTCTGTTCCAAACTTTCTATGATCTTTTTTTGATGCAATTCGTCAATGAGTTTCTCATGTGTTTTCTTGTTGTTTTCAAGCATTTCATCTACCTCTTGTTTTAGATCGGTTTTCCAGGTTTCCGACGTTTCCATGAATTCGTCTCTTCGTTGTTCTATTTCTCTGCATCTTTTATCCATATCATTTCTTATTTGTTTTAGATTAGCAGCATAGTCATCTTCAAGCTTGTTGCACAGCTTTTCTAATATCTTCAATTTCGTCTTTTCGCTCAAGTGTTTTTCTTTGACAATTAATCTCCTTCTGGTTGGCTCAGACTTGTATGACAGTTCATCGATGCACACTGACCTAACCTTGTCTAAATGATGAGTATCGGCAGCGCTTAAAATTTTCATGACGTCATGAATAGGGATGTTTCCACGACCATGCTCCTCTTGCTGCGACACCATGGAAGCATGAAGCGCTTTGCCACATGTTTTAGTCAATTGTTTGACTTGGTACTGCTCTGCCAGTGGTAAGACACGTAAGGCGTTCTCTCCTGAAAATAGAGCAATACTTTTAATGATTAAATTGCCGCTAGAATTTAATTTATTTTCATATTTCCTGCAGAAGATATCTCACACAATAAACAAAAACATAGCATGGGAAGATGTTCAGGGAAAGTATGATGTCGTAAATACGATAAAAGAAAGATGGTCATGTCGATGGCATAGATCTAGAAATATGCAGTACTTCGGGCAATTGCAATGTAACATTTAGTATTACAATGTATTTATGACGCTTACTGGTTGAGTTATAAACTTATAATAAGTATTCGACACTTAATATTTACTGCTCTACCCACAGTGGGTATGTTCAAATAGTGTCCTTATGCGGTTGTAGGACAACACTTGTGAAGAAAAACTCGTATTTTATGTACAGTGCAACCTCTCCAGAGCTCTATATTCTTATACAGGAAAGGTAGTACTGTATAATAATGTTATTGAGGAAATAGTGTTGTTCAAGAGAATGCCTCTCTGTGGAGGCTACATAGTAATACACAACTTTTCAGCCAAGACCATTAGTATTTAGTATATACAGTGAAACCTCAATAATAAGACCACCCTTAGGACCATTGAAAAACCGGTCTTCAACATGATTGAGGTGGTCTTAATCTTGAGGTTGAATGAAGAGCAAAACAGTGAAAATGGACTTGCAAATTGTGTTCTTAATATTGAGGTGGTCGTTAGGTGAGGTTTTATTGTAAGTATTTTTGCTGTTAAACCTTTGTTTATTTTGTTCGATTTTCGCGTCGTATTTAACTAGAACATTTATGACATTTATATACACGCGGGTGCTAAAACAATCAGGACTATCATTTACCAATGCGATTATAAAAGGTTCACTAATGTTACAAATATTGGACCACTGAATTCCATCATGTTTTAAAAGGCTGTTTATTGATCAAATTTAAATTATTCATGATTATGGTATAGAAACACAGTTCAAGCCATATAACTCAAATATTACTTTGAAATGAGTGTGTAACATGTACTGTACAAACATATAGCTTATACATATAATAGGCTAGCTATGCCAAGTATTTACGTAACAAATTACACAAATATCTTACAAAGGAATAGAATTTCTATTGAACTATTCTTTTACTACCCCATCCGAGTGTCACGAGTACGAAATAGTATACGCATAATTCTTTTACAAATACGCTCTTTGAGATTAAAATCAGCGAGCATTAGCTGATTGGTTGTAGTTTGTTACGTACATGTGTATAAACCAGCTGTAGATTAATGTAAATGCATGTCTTCTAACTTTAATTTGACTTCTGTAGTTTGGGTTTTTCATCCAGTTTTGTACGGATACGCGCTAGCTACATTGCCTGACAGTCTATGCAATAATACATGAGAGTATTTGTACGATTATTTACACGTATTGTAAGACTATTACGTATCATAATCACATTCAAATGAAGCTGTCATACATTTTAAAGTCTGACAAAGATCAATTTCGTGGCTTTTAATCAAACGGTTTCCCTCGAATCGATAATACTGAACAAATAAGTGTATTGATTAGATTTGTGGCGAAATGGCACTCGAACGTGTTTATTACGAACTTTCGTCACGTATTTCTTGTTTATGATAATCAAAAAGTAATTCGTCTTTCAACTCTGATTCGTGTGGGACAGTTGTCAATCGCTTGTGGAAAACGCTTCAGTACTGAGTGGTAACCTATGAACACTGGTTAGGTCAACTGAAAGCCGTACATGACAGAAATATTGTAGAACAAAGGTGTAAAACAACAACACAATAACCTTATATTAGCTTCCTCATTGTTTACTCGATTGTATAGTGTCCGGTTTAACTCCCAAATTGGACATACAATGTCATACCTCACATGGTTTAACTCCCAAATTGGAGATTCAATATCATACCTCACACGATTTAACTCCCAAATTGGAGATTCAATATCATACCTCGCACGGTTTATATCCCAAATTGGAGATACAATATCATACCTCACACGGGTTAACTCCCAAATTGGAGATACACTATCATACCTCACACGGTTTAACTCCCAAATTGGAGATACAATATCATACCTCACACGGTTTAACTCCCAAATTGGAGATTCAATATCATACCTCACACGGTTTAACTCCCAAATTGGAGATACAATATCATACCTCGCACGGTTTAACTCCCAAATTGGAGATACAATATCATACCTCACACGGTTTAACTCCCAAATTGGAGATACAATATTATACCTCACACGGTTTAACTCCCAAATTGGAGATACAATAGCATACCTCACATGGTTTAACTCCCAAATTGGAGATTCAATATCATACCTCACATGGTTTAACTCCCAAATTGGAGATTCAATATCATACCTCACACGGTTTAACTCCCAAATTGGAGACACAATATCATACCTCACACGGTTTAACTCCCAAATTGGAGATTCAATATCATACCTCACACGGTTTAACTCCCAAATTGGAGATACAATATCATATCTCACACGGTTTAACTCCCAAATTGGAGATACAATATCATATCTCACATGTTTTACTCTGGTGGGCAGCATAATGTTACATTGCAAATAGTGAGTTTAATGTCAGATAACAATTTTTGAATACAAAACTGCAGTGTTACCCCAATAAGGTTTAAATAAGTATATACAGTAAAACTTCAATATTACGACCACCTCTGGGACTCTTGAAATCTGGTCTTCTTATCGAGATGGTCTTAATATTGAGGTTGAATTAAGAGCAAAAAAGTGAAAATGGACTTGAACATTGTGGTATTAATTTTGAGGTGGTCTTATTATTGAGGTGAGGTTTTACTGTATATGTTTTCATAACGTTCGTCCATTCAAGAAATACCCATTTGTTATTTGAATGCAAACATCGAACGTTAATTATGAACAAACAGTCAAAGCAATCGGAATAACAATAAAATGCCTAAACAACTATAGGCGGACATGCTCTGTTAACCAAACTTGATTGCATGAAAACTCTACTTATTGTTGGAAACCATGAGTTCACGTATATCGTATGCGGCAATCAATGTGTAGTCTGACCTTATGCATGAAAACGATTTTATGTTAATGCTTTATTGTTTTCTTATCCTAAATATAGCTGTACACGCTACAGGAGCAAAACTGTGTAAGTCAAAAAAGTAAATCCGCCATTTTGTATTTTGAGGATCTTAACTATATTTTAACAAAGTGATCAGAAACGATAAACATGATTTTGATAAGTTTACATCGACTGCTTTCGACAGTTTCATTTAATATTTGAATAATATATATTATGGCTTATTGGGATCAAAATTAACAGAATATGTATCCAATAAATTTTAGATGAGTTCCATTTTTTGTTCGAATGTAAAATTTATAATAGCTATAGAAACAAGTATATCCCTTTTTATTATAGACAAAACCCAAACATACTAAAGTTTAGAGAATTGCTGCAATCCAGTAATGAAAATGAGTTTTTTGTGTGTATTTTTAGTCTGTATTACATTACCTCAGTCATTCTAAGTACTTATGATTGCTATAAATTAAATGGTGTTTGATATACATTCTCGTCTCTCACCACTTATTCCTATATTCATGTTAACATGCATATTTTACATGCTTGTACAATGTGTTGCGTATGTTCATATGTGTTTTCTACAAGAATGATGTATAACAATAATTAAAACTTGTATGATTTCTTGATTGAACAGTGTATGTATTTATATAACTTGTAATAATGAATCATGGGCATAATGCCTTAATTTCTAAAAAAGTATCAAAGTAGTAAAGCTTTTTAGGATTTGTGTGCAATAGTAGTGACGGGTTACCATTTTTGTCCAGTACATATAAAAAGTGTCAACCCTCCGATGGCAGAATGCGGATAGACGTTGCCTTGGGTACTAAGGTTCTGTTTCTGATGAAAGGTTTACAATAACCGATATCTTCAATCGTTTCCTATTTCATATGTTTAACATGATGCAACTCTTCTTACGACTTCCAGAATTGTGAGAGTTTAGATGTCCGTCAACTTAAATGAGATCCGTGATCCGAAATGTCAGGACATAGTACTTGTAATAGTACCGAAAATGCACAGGAAGAATAGACTATAGAATCGGTCAACATCGGGTCTTTCCGTAACCTCCAGGCCGAGTACTGTTGTGAGACCGTTAGAATACGGAAATACCCGAGTGCATGTCGATTGTTTTCGGCACTGTACGTCGTACTATTTCATGGACACATTCTGAAGTCAACATTTGTCTGCAATAATGAGAGAAAGTACGTACAAATAAGCGTCGAGATTATATTTCCATCTCTAATAAACATGTAAATGGCGCAAGTGCAGTCTATGGAAGATATATTTCACACACTGTAAATAATTTAAAATAAACAATACACACCTGTCAGTTGTTTGATATCGCCAATTGACTGTAAACTTGTAATCATCATCTTCATGTCCTTGTACTTCGTGTTGGGTATTTCCAGTTTCAAACGATTCCTGGACACGTCGATAAGGTCAAAGTCCTCATAATTCATCTGCTGGGAAGTTCGAGCATTCGTAATCAGTGTCTTAAAAACGCTTGAATTGTAAGCCAGCACTGCACTGGTTGCTTTGACCTTCTTTCCTTCAATCACTAGGTCCATATCATACAGTTCATGTTCCATATCTTCAAAGTAATCTTCGTGTCTAGAACTGGTTCTTACGTTCCTCCCTGACATTGCTACGTGCTGAAATGCTTAAATCTACAATTGTCAATAGTTTAAATCTCTTCGCATTGAGTTTGTGTCTGAACTTCCGTAATGTAAGAACATAAATTCATGTAAAGAAATCAATCAATGTTTAAAACGAAAATTATTCCGTGCAACACTAATAAGCAATGGGTTTTTGTTTTTTTACATAAAGTTTCAATAATAAATCTTCTATTTATAAAGTATTATTTATCGACTTATTGAAATTGTATTCAATATCAGCGAGCGATTGAATCATAAATCTATAAAATCCTCTTGTCGCAATCCTATACAAAGCTGTTTAAACCCAAGCGAGTTACAACCATACTTCAGATAAAATATTGGATGCGTAAATTAACCGACAACTAATTTCGGTCAGACTTTAAAACTCGCTTTGAACGGTTGTTATTTAATAAACGGGCACGTGGCTGTACCGTGGTAGACAATTAAATTTTAATTAGTTTTAATTGTGTCAAATAAAACAGTTCTATGTACTCGACATTTATGAACAATGACATAAATATATCGTATGTACAGAACATGTTTGTACAAAGCAATATGTGGTATTAAGCAAACAAATACAATGTAATTTACGGTCAGTTAACTACTAAATCGCCCGAGATTTGGCCATAAAAATAATGCATTGTTTGACCTGCTTTTGTTTTCCAAATCGACTGAGATATAAATATGTAGTAATGTACATAAACCAATTTTCGTTTTTGTTGTATGAAGATCAGACAGACAGTGTTATCAATGACAATCAGGTAGTGACAATAAGGTACAATGATTTTACGACAATTTTCAGAGCAATTTATTGTGCTTCAATACTTTTAGTTGTCACTCTTATGTTTATGACAAATTGCCCGTCACGATAATAGTGCTACACGTATGGAAGAAACTAATGATAGCCGTACAGAGAAAAAAACACACACACTATGTCTTTAGCAATTTATTTGGGCTCTGATACTGCCAACATTTAGAAACGAACCTCAATACATTTGTATTTTATAAATACCACCTATCAGAGACTCTTTCACGAACAAAATGCATCCAGTTGTACATGCAAGCTTCAAAAGGTGAAAGGACCAGGTGTGACGTCATTTAATATGTATAGATTGTTGTAAACGTGATGTACTGCAAGTTTAAACCATGATTCATTTATTACAACAAAGAAATATTCAAAAATGTTGATTTTATTTTTCCAACATTTTGGGGACAAAACACCTCTTATCGTACCTGGTCCTTTCAACAGCAATGTACGTATGTCCTGAATTCGGTCCTCTTCAGTTTCAATAGGCGCAGCGTGGTATATCAAAATTCGAGTATCCCCTAAAAATGTATGTCTGTCCGTTCGAACAGGAGACGAAGATATGGACATATAAGACATTGCTGGCCTGAAATTGTCTCTAGACGAGAATCCCGAGCTCATGAAATTTGATTGTCTTTCATCACTACTTAATTAAATAAAAAAAAGTTTGTCGACGATAGATCGATTTTTTGTGTATTGAAAGACAAATGTATATACAGTAAGACCTCGTTAACAAGGCCACGGACCTATAAACCCAACATTGGATCTGAAGAAAGCTGGTCGTAGATACGGTAAGGTGGTGTGAAAATTACCATATTGAATCTGGAAAAGAAACGTGTCAATGTAAGAATGGTCGTATTAATAAGGTGGTCGTAACTTGTGGTGGTCTATAAGTAAGGTTTGAGTGTATAATTTTGCAATGTATCTGGAATAATTTAATAAATAAGTATCGTATTTCATTTTGTCGCATAAATGTTCTAAATATGCAATGACTCTTCTGAATTTGTCTATGTATCAATATGTCATTGCCAATGTTTTGTTGGTCATGCAATCTGTGTGGATAGCCTCTTCAAAGACCACATTTCTATATAATATTACTTCGACCGTAAACCATTAAAGGAAATGTTTTATAGTTTACCATGCGCGGATCCAAGGGTGAATGGGGTATGGATCCCCTGAGATTTTGACAAGGGTTGTTCATAGCTGATACTATATCAAGAGGGGTCCCACATGGGGCTATATAGCTGGAATGCGCATGCTTTTATACTAAGTAGATTAATTATTCGTATGAATTCATAAATGCAAACAAAAATGTATTTAAATACATAGTTTCGCCTTATGTCTTGTCGATAGAAAAAAAATGATCGGCATAGTCAGAAAACATGTCTGGATACAAGTATTTGCAACATATCTAAAACGTCTCCGTAGCCGGGGTAGTTATTGAATTTTGTGTAAAATTCCTACTCTAGTCAAGGGACACAATCGCTTAGAGTATCAATTTTTTCTTTGTACGATTACTCTCCCTTGTATTAAAAAAATAAGAGCCGGGAACCATTCGCACGCTTGTGATTTGTGGCAGACATGCTATTTAATCCGAACGGTGTAGCTAGACTTTTCATTACCAGACAACGGTTGTGTAGTTTGACATCGACTTACTTTCGTGTAGAAAAAGCACAATTCACTTCAATGGATGGAATTGAAGCTGGTAAAAAGGCGGCAGCCATAGAAGCTGTCAATAACCACATTAAGGTAATTTAAATAAAATCATAAGTTCTACTTTCACTTTGTATTCATGTGTTGTATAGTATTTGAAATTATGTTTTTGTTGTGTGTTTCAGATACTTACCTTTTGTCTTTGTTTCTAGTTGTGTTTGCTAACCTTTAAGGAATTTAAAAGTGTTTGGTCTTTGGAAAATAAAACGTACAGTTTGGCTACAGTATATACATGTGAATGTGTTATTTAATTTTGTTTTAAAATGATTCAAGAGGGCTTCCATGGCTGAGTGGTTGTGTTCGTTGACTTAAAATCACTTGCCCCTCAATACTGCTGGTTCAAGTTACTCCTTGGGTATAGTATTTGAGCGGAAGGTGTCTGGTAGTGGTAGGCATACATGTATATAGAAGGTGGGTTGAGGTGGTTGCTCTACCCCGATGACCACCTGGGTCTAATCCTCCAACCTAAATTGCTGGAATAGGCGCAACATGACCCTGGCTATTTATGTGATGTTGTGGTATGGGGTTAGACATCCGCATGGTTAGCTCAGTCGGTAGAGCGTCGTGCTAGTGTTCAGGGGGTCGTTTGAGCCCCAGATCAGCACACTTTTTCCCCTTGATTGACTTTAATGGTGACAGCTGTGTTTGATGGCCCACGGTGGTTGAGTCTCCTATGCTGGAAGGGGGAGGAGTGAAGTGGTGTTGGGTAAGACATCCGCCCGGTTATCTCAGTCAGTAGAGCGCCCTATCTGCTAGTGTTTAGGGGGTCATGGGTACGAGCCCAACATCGGGCACACTTTTCCCCCTTGATTTACTTCAGTGACTGACAGCCCCATTACAAAAGAATACTTTATGATACATGTTGTGGAATACATTTACACAGATTTGACTCTATACACCAATTCTGTCACATTGTTACACATAAATATGACATCATTGAAGATATCCACAGTTAAATGCTTAAACTTGAATATCTGTTTTTCTTCGAAAAGTTGTAATTTTTTATACTTTACTACATCAGTCCACCGATAATTGGATATGTCACTGAATTGACTGCAAGGTTTATGAAATACGAACATTGCTTATCGGGCATATCAATGCATAACAAATATTTAGAATAGGTATGGTTGATTGTAGAATAAACTAAAATTTAGAAATCTTGTCCTCCATGCATTCAATTTTCAAACAATCAATCCCCCACCTAGAATGATAAAAGGTTGTAAATTTAAATCAAGCACCAGGTATGATAGCGGTGAATAGACTCAAAATCGATATTACAAAACAAAAAGGATGAGATGATTCTCAAAAACTTGCATGAGATCCAAAATGAAATTGTCTCAAACTCAGGCTCTGATTTGAGCAATTTAAATCTCATATTGAGCTGAGATTTGTATTTGAGATATTTTGAGAGATCGGAGTCAGGTCTTAACAGTTGTCTGTGTGACTGATCTGACATGTATTTGAGATCCTTCTTAAATCTCAGGCCCGTGAGGTAAATCAGAATAACAGCTGTGTGTGTGAAGATATTATAAAGTATATTGACCACCTATGCTGTGATTATACAAAGACTGGTATTTAGGTCTTTGGATTATATAACAAATTATTTCTAACACCCAACATGCCAACATGTCTGGTAACATAATACATTTAAAAAAATGTTTGGGGTGTCTCAAAAAGACAATTCACTTTCCCGTAGCATACCCCTTTGGCGAAATCAGAGTTACAAAATAAGGAGATTCTTTAGACATGTTTCTATCTATGCCATTCATTTAAAAAAAATATCTTGTTTACAATAACTTAGAAAAAAACATTGTCGGGCAAAGACAAACAGCCAACTCTGGCTTGGTAAAGTTAACATAACATTTTGATTGTAACATTTTTAACACCTGTTGCCATTTCGGTCATGTCAACACCTAACAATGTAACTGTTTAAAGTTGCCAGAACTTGCGTTCCTGTCTCAGTGTGTATTTCAACTTATTTACTTTGCCAAGACTATTCTGTATTTAAATACCTTGTACAACCATATAAATGCAGCTATGCAGATTTTACCAAAAAATGGTACCAATACTTTCAAGGCATTTAAATTAGTTTTGTTTGATTTACCAGTAATATTCTACTTATAATGTTGTTGATTTCTTAGTATATATAAAATTCATGGTGATTGTCTTCTTTAAAATTACAATGTGGAAGTACAATGTACTGTAAAATCTCAATAATAAGACCACCTTTGGGACCCTTGAATTTTTTTTCTTATTATTGAGTTGGTCCTAATATTGATGTTGAATAAAGAGCAAAATAGGGAAAATGGACTCGAAAATTGTGTTCTTAATTTTGAGGTGGTCTTATTATTGAGGTGGTCTTTAAGTGAGGTTTTACTGTATTTTTATGTAAGGCAAATGTACTTTGTATGCTATGGTACATTATATTGATACCATGTTTATTCTATAACAGAAAGAGTGATTTGTCTGATAATGCCAACGTCTTAGATTAGATTTTATTGTATTGTTGAAGTAAATATTTATATTGGTTCAAATATATGTACTAGAACTTGATTAAATTTAATTCAACATAAAGAACATGTATTTCTGTTTTGCTAACTTTGTTAAATCTCTAACGTTCTAGTTTTGCGGTAAAGTCATTTTCTGTGTTATCACAAAACTGTATTACTAGTTTTATATTGCAATGAAAATGCATGACCAGCAGTCGTTCAAAGTCAGAGTTAATGATTGGCCTAAACCATTATACTGTATGCTTGTTTCCTGTCTTTCTAGTCTTTGTAAACTCGCCAGCCCTTTTATAATAACTGGCCATTGTAAACTGACCGGTCTTTGCAAACTAACTGGCCTTTGTGACCAGACCTGACCAGCCTTTGTAAACTGACTGGCCTTTGTGACCTGACCTGACCAGCCTTTGTAAACTGACTGGCCTTTGTGACCTGACCTGACCAGTCTTTGTAAACTTACTGGCCTTTGTGACCTGACCTGACCAGCTTTTGTAAACTAACTAGCCTTTGTGACCTCACCAGCCTTTGTAAACTGATCAGCCTTTGAAAACTGACCAGCCTTTGTAAACTGACCAGCCTTTGCAAGTTGACCAGCCTTTGTAAACTGTCCGGCCTTTGTAAATTGACCGGCCTTTGTAAAATGTTCGGCCTTTGTAAACTGACCAGCCTTTGTAAAATGTTCGGCCTTTGTAAACTGACCAGCCTTAATATTGTACCCATGACCAAGATGTTTTTATGGCTAAAAATCCTGAAAGTTTGGTATTGTACATATATCTCTGTATATTTACGAATATAATATGTAAAAAGAAGACTATCCCTTTCTCACTGACACAACTGTGTTCAGCATGGTACAGGAAACTGACAGGTTTTTTCTAGGCCATATAACATTCAGCTGATTGGATAGAAAATTGTCAACAGTCTGTAACTTAATGCTTCGGAAAGTAATATGATAACTGTTGTACATGTATTGTGTAATTGTACTCTGTCAAAACTTTGCTTAAATTCTCAACGTGACAGGAGCTGCGTTTTTGTATATTGAAAACCTTCACTACATTATGAGAAAGTGATCTGATACGTGGAGCGATGCTTTGACAGGTTTATAATTACATGTATATACTTTTTTTGGTAGTTCATTTCTTTTGAATCATACTTTTTTTTGCTTACTTCTATTAAAATCAACAGTAGGTGTGTACAGTAGCTTTTTAGAAAGTTAGGGAACTAGTCCTGGCAGGTTAGCAGTTTTGACCAGTAAATGTTATAAATTACAGGATAACTTTGTTGTTGGTATTGGTAGTGGAACAACAGTTGTGAGTGCTGTTGACAGACTCGGTGAGTGTTTTTATATCTTTTGTTGTATGCAAAAAATCCTTAAGACATCTTGTACATAGGCTGTATGCTAAATAGCATTCAAAATATTTGCATCTTATTCATTTTAAACATGTAGACATTTTTTCTTGCGATATGTGTATAAAAAAATACATGTTTATTTCTTCTGAACAAGGGCACAAGGCAACTTTTCAGGACCGATCTCCAGACCCACAAATAGTGGAATTTTGCATCTTTTAAAGATAAAATTGGGGAACACTCATTTGATCAGTTTTGTACTATTCATTCTATTTTTATCAATTTATATGACAAGTACATAGTACTTTGTGAAATTTGGATCAACCCAACTGATCTTATGAGAATTTGCTTTCTTTTTTGTGAAGGAAATTTTAAATGGAAATGGGGGTATTTTTTTTTTATTAGAGTTGGTGAATGGTTTCTGTAAACATACCCAAAAATGGTCAAACAAGTGCCCTGTGTTGTGAAATGGCTTTAAACAGACCTTGAGTTTCGTTATTGTAATCAACTTAATAAAATCTTGCTGGAAATTCTGAGATTAAGCCTAAATAATGACCAAGCCACTGCTTTTCCTATTGACATAGCCAATTTAAAGCCGATATGTTTGAGTGAATGTGTACAAAGTCAATATAAGTGGAATGATAGTTGTGTATATACAGTACAACTTCTCCAGTGTGGCCATCCATTGAACAACAACCTCCCTTCAACAACTGTCACAATGTTCTCCTGTAGTGACAATTTCATTTACTATCAATTTAACCTCTCTAGATCAGCAACCTCTCAACAATAGCCAACATTTGCTCCTCCTGAAGGCTGTTGTTCTAGAGAGTTTGCGCAGTATCCATTTTTTCAATCTATTTCAGCTGAGAGAGTAAAAGAAGAAAATTTGAAACTTGTCTGCATTCCTACATCATTCCAGGTAATGCTCGTGTGAGTGCTGCTCTGGGATTTATAACCTATTCTGTAAGTGACATCATTTCAAGAAAATGCAACATTTGATGTCACGATTTTCAAGCAGGAAACAATATTTACTGCATAATGGTCACTTCGTTTTTATATTGCCATATAGGGCAAATATTGCTTAGTGTCAGTACATGGTGGCGTCACATGTGATGTATTCTCAAAATAACGTCACTTAAACAAGAGGTTGGAAATTGTACAGCTGCGTTCTCATGTATTGCTTAAAGATGTTTCAGCTCACCAGGGTTGTTAAACCAATTTTCAAACGTGAAGTCACAAGTTCAAATCTTGAGCTTGGCCATTTTACCCATAATTCCATAGTTGCTTTCAGTGGTGATAAGCGGTGCTTGTGAGATTATAAATTGACAGCTGACTGGATTTAGTGGATTATTAAATAATTTGTTTCCCATCTTACACAATTTAATGTCCAATTTTGCATTTAGTTTGTTGTTGCACTAATATATAAATATATGAAATGTATAATTAATTTAGTTCATGCATGTAGGACTTGAATTTTTACTCACAAAACTCGGTTGAGGTAAAGAAAGTGTTTATGAAATTACATGTATTGTTTTCAAATCTTGAAATAGTTTTATTTCTGGACTATTTTTTAATGGATTGAAATATTTCCTTTTGTAGGCTAAACAGTTAATCATTGATAACAATCTGGTATTGGGAACATTAGAACAGTATCCAGAGGTAAGTGTTCATTTTGTAAGCATGAGTTATAAGAGACCAACATACTTGTGCTCCTTTCAAAAAAAGGAAGATTTGCATGTAGATTATCATTATAGAAATTTGAGAAAATTCTGATTCTTCAGGATTAGACACCTCTCATTTGATTAAAACTGTATGAAATAATTGAATATAATTAACGTATGATTTTGACCTACAGTTCATTCTTAAATAGATGTAGAAATTACAGCAAAATTACACAGTGCAGAAATTGTATTAGATATTTTCATTTTTTTGGTTTATTTATATTTTGATAGTTTCACTGAATAA
Source organism: Mactromeris polynyma (assembly GCA_032209605.1). Taxonomy (NCBI): domain Eukaryota; kingdom Metazoa; phylum Mollusca; class Bivalvia; order Venerida; family Mactridae; genus Mactromeris; species Mactromeris polynyma. The sequence goes on from JASFXZ010000012.1 coordinate 11,539,031, forward strand.
GGTGCATATATCAATCTCTAGCCAATCTTTCAATGAATCATACAAGATGTCAAATGATTTCAAACATAGCTGAAATTTAAGTGTGGGTGTTTCGCGACGTTACCGTCCATAAAACCTGACAAGCTATGCACATAGTACGATGTACTTTCATATGGCATACTTGAAATGTGACCCTTTTTTCTGCGCTCACATCCATACATACTTCACTCTTTTTTCATTAGTCTCACTGCTCATCCTTTATTTGTCTGGGATCATCAATCGCTAAACAATTACCACCGGCATGTTTTCATAACATTATCCATCCAACTTTTCTTAAAGAATTGTTTATATAATTAGTACACCTCGTACCAGTTCTTAACTTGTTCCCTCCGGAATGCATTCAAGAATAACGTCTAATGGTCTACACCCCTAGGCAAATTATGGCTTCTTTCAATTCTTAGTCATTATACTATATCTTTATTGTGGAAAATTATCGTCCGGTTTTGGGAGATTTATTTTACATGTAAAATATTAATCCGGACTGATAAATTTGTTTGGATTCTGGAGTAGGGAGGATCCGGACTGTGGGGAATTTTTTCATTAAAAAATGTCTGGTTTAGAGCAAGTTTCCGGACGAGAGTTCCAGGATTAGGGAGTTTCCACTGTAGTTCAAATCATGAATTAGAATTTTATTATAAAAAATTATATTATTTGCTTCAAAAAAGGGTACGCCTACTCTCCCTACTTTTTGCCTTAGATATCCTACCTTTTTCCTACATTTTTCTAATCCTCATACTTTTATCCCTATTGTTGTGTTATTGGTCACATGAAAGCCTGTTAATAATTTTTTCAGTTAGATGTAGCAATAGATGGAGCAGATGAAGTCGATAAAGATTTAGTCTGTATAAAAGGTGGAGGTGGTTGTCTAACACAGGAGAAAATTATCGCTGGTTGTGCCAAAGATTTGGTTCTCATTGCTGATGCAAGGTAATACCATTTAATTAAGATATTAATTGCTGCTGGTTTGGTATCATTCCCTGCACAGTGAATCCTCAATACTGTTTGTATAAACCAGAAATTTTGTCAAAATTTGAATACATAATAGATTTCAAAATATTCAGTGTGTTTTCTGTATTTTAATTAACTTATTGTGACAGATGTTACAGTGTTGAATAATAATTTTAACTCCAGTCCTTCATCAAAGACCTAAATACCGCAGATGCGCTACTCGGACAGATATCGTGAAATCTCTCAGCGAAATCTTGCTGCAAGAGCAGGTGCACGTAAACCAAATATAGCGCATCGATACGATGGTAGCAGCAAAATTAGTATTGAAAAACTTAATTATCTTTTAAAATTACGTTCTATTGCTGGAAATGAATATAGTTACACATTTACTTACCTAATTATATTATTTATATATAGTATTGAAAGCTTCTTTAATTGAATTATGGTGTGAAAACTTGCAAACTTTGATTTTCCTTTGTTTTGAAACGCAATACAAAATGGCGCCGTCTAGCAGTTTTTCCAAATCTCACACATGGGTTTCATTTATCACCTGCCACAAGACTAAGCGAGACTCCTTTCATTAGTCCATTAGTTGCACATCTGTGGTATTTAGGTCTTTGCCTTCATCAAAAAAGATCTTTGGTGTTTTTGTTTGCAGAAGTCGGATTTTGAATCAATTTATGGTATTGGAGCCTGAATATTATAAATGAGAATTTCCAGGGTTTCAAATGAAGCTGTTGTCAATTACTTTGGTACAGAAGTAGTTATGATAGCTTTGCACCAAATGTTTGATTTGTTCTGATATAATAAAACAGACTAATTTAAAAAAAAATTGTATTATGAATGATTCTATATTTTGTAGGAAAGATGTTGAAACCCTAGGTACAACGTGGACTAAAGGTGTTCCAATAGAAGTGGTGGGCATGGCATACAAGCCAATATTACTACAAATTGTTAAGAAACTTGGAGGAACTGCACATTTACGCATGGCAAGCAAGAAAATGGTAATTTTGCTCATTTCCTTCGCAGCTTAAAAATGTTGTAATAATGTCGTCAATTCATCACATATTTATCATCGCTACATGCTCTCTGTTTTATCATCCTACATGCTCTCTGTTTTATCAACCCTACCTACTCTCTGTTTTATCATCCTACATGCTCTCTGTTTTATCATCCTTACCTACTCTCTGTTTTATCATCCTACCTACTCTCTGTTTTATCATCCTGCCTACTCTCTGTTTTATCATCCTACCTACTATCTGTTTTATCATCCTACCTACTCTCTGTTTTATCATCCTACCTACTCTCTGTTTTATCATCCCTACATGCTCTCTGTTTTATCATCCTTCCTACTCTCTGTTTTATCATCCCTACATGCTCTCTGTTTTATCATCCCTACATGCTCCCTGTTTTATCATCCTACCTACTCTCTGTTTTATCATCCCTACCTACTCTCTGTTTTATCATCCCTACATGCTCTCTGTTTTATCATCCTACCTACTCTCTGTTTTATCATCCTACCTACTCTCTGTTTTATCATCCCTACATGCTCTCTGTTTTATCATCCTACCTACTCTCTGTTTTATCATCCCTACATGCTCTCTGTTTTATCATCCCTACATGCTCTCTGCTTTATCATCCTACCTACTCTCTGTTTTATCATCCCTACCTACTCTCTGTTTTATCATCCCTACCTACTCTCTGTTTTATCATCCCTACATGCTCTCTGTTTTATCATCCTACCTACTCTCTGCTCTATCATCCTACCTACTCTCTGCTTTATCATCCCTACCTACTCTCTGTTTTATCATCCCTACCTACTCTCTGTTTTATCATCCCTACATGCTCTCTGTTTTATCATCCCTACCTACTCTCTGTTTTATCATCCCTACATGCTCTCTGTTTTATCATCCCTACCTACTCTCTGTTTTATCATCCCTACCTACTCTCTGTTTTATCATCCCTACATGCTCTCTGCTTTATCATCCCTACCTACTCTCTGTTTTATCATCCCTACCTACTCTCTGTTTTATCATCCCTACATGCTCTCTGTTTTATCATCCCTACCTACTCTCTGTTTTATCATCCCTACATGCTCTCTGTTTTATCATCCCTACCTACTCTCTGTTTTATCATCCCTACCTACTCTCTGTTTTATCATCCCTACATGCTCTCTGCTTTATCATCCCTGCCTGCTCTCTGCTTTATCATCCCTGCCTGCTCTCTGCTTTATCATCCTACCTACTCTCTGTTTTATCATCCCTACCTACTCTGTTTTATCATCCCTACATGCTCTCTGCTTTATCATCCTACCTGCTCTCTGCTTTATCATCCCTACCTGCTCTCTGTTTTATCAACCCTACTTGCTCTCTGTTTTACTTATTTTCTAACTATCCTGAAAACTGGGCCCGGAATTATAACGAATACTTGCACTCAATTTGTGGCCCATTTTCTTAGAGATTTGAGTGTAATATGAGATATGGAAGTAATTATTAAGTCTGGAGTGTGGCACTGGAAGCCAATAATAACTCCCATATCTCATACTTACCATAGAATCGCAAAGAAATTTGACCAAAAAGAATCTTCAGCCCTCATTTGAAATGTTTATGCATTTTCCCCACTTAAATTTCAACTATTCGACTCATAAGAGTTAATTTGGTGATTTGATTGCCGAGTGTAAGTATTGGTTATTATTCCTGGTGCAGATGTTGGGCGTCAAACAGTGTATCTATTAAAAATAATGGATTTTTTTATTACATGTGTTCTTTCTAACTTGGTATTTTGAGGAAGTAAGTCACAATGCCACCAAACATGAATATCACCTGTAGTGTGAAATCAATGGTTCTTACATTTTCAGGGTCCTGTGGTTACTGATAACGGCAATTTTATCATAGACTGGGTATTTGATAAACCGGGAAACTGGCGTGAAATTAACACAACTCTTCAAATGATTCCAGGTAGGTTTGTTATTGTACATCAGTGTTTATTTGTGATTGTCTGTTTTTTGCTAGATACTGTGAACAGTAAAACTTCGAAACCTCGAACAGTTTTGGCTCGAACTGCTTCTTAAGTCCCGGCAAAATCCGTTCTTAATTCATATTATCTAACAGGTTACAGATCAATTGCGCTTAAAAAGCCCATAGTGGGGGCATCCGTGTCCTATGGGTGCATCTAGTTGTTGACAGTTTTTCCCTTTGGAGGCTATCAGTCAAAGTTAATCAAAGTAAGAAGTAAATTCGGATGATAATGTAGTGACGATTTATTTTCATGTTCCAGGAGTGATCGAGACAGGTTTATTTGTGAACATGGCGAAACGAGCTTACTTTGGACAAGCAGATGGGTCAGTCTGTGTTAAAGAGATGAAGAAATGAGTACATTGATGTGCAGTCATTTGTGACTTATGTTGGATGTTTTTTATGTGTATTCAGAATTTTCAGTAATCTCCGTTTTATATGTAACTTGTTAAAATGATTTACATGTATACGTATGTGTTTATTTCTAAATAATTGTATATAATTTTTTTACTTAGATGTACGGTATTATAAGAATTTCATGGTAATGTTTTGGCGACTTGTAAATGCTTTTTGTGAATCTAGCATGGGGAACTTAACGTGTGAATCTTCGATAATATGGAATTCTCTTTCAATGTGTTCAATTGTGCTTTATACGGTATTTTTGGTGCATGTTATTTTGTGTATTTTCAAAGGGTATGATTTATTAGAGGTATGGGGGTTGTGGGTTTTATCACAATGTTTTGTATGATCAGATTAAGATGTCATTGTGGTGATGTGTTCATCCATCTATCGCACTAAAATGTGAATTTTTCTTTAGGTTCATATTTCTGCCAAGTTATTAGAAAGATTACGAGTATTCCAGCTAAAGAGTTATGTTCACCTTGATTAAACATTATCCATGTTAAAAGAGAAAGGGGATTTGTCTTTTAACATAATTATATTCATTTAAATCTGTTTAATTTGCTTTGTTGTTTTCAAAGTTTAAATTCATGTTCGATCAATGCTTTGTGTGTTTGGTATTCAAAGAAAACAGAATCAATGTGGTTTGCTCTTATGTATACATTAACCAGCGCGTTTACTACCTCTTATTATGTTTTGGATCATCAATAAATTTTAGAGAAAATGTAAGTGCTGAAAAAACTGTTGTTACATAATTTGTTGAAAAAATTACAAAACGGGTAAAATTATCTGCCTGCTGATGTTCATTGGAAGCCTTAAGGAGGAAGATATGTGTTGTACATAGACACTAGTAGATAATGGGTGGGAAATGAAGAACAAATGAATTTTTGTTGTAGTCATTTGTTTTATTACATTCAACAACAAAGATATAAACGATACTAGGTAATGAAACTGAATTCATTACTTAGGATAGCTTTAATGAATTCCATTAACCTGCAATCATCCAGTCCTACCAGTACGAGGAAGAGATGCCTATCTACATTTTCATGCAGGTGGGTCTTTGTTCTACTTCCACTAGTGATTGTATATTTTGATATGAGAACAGGTAAGATGCAAAATGATGCATAATGAAATCAGTTGATTATGTATAATTGATCAAATGGAATAAAAACTATTTACACTTAAATGAATGATGATAACAGTTTTATGTTGCTGGACAATATGTACATTTTGACGAAGATAAAATAGTACTGCAATACAGGAGTTTTATAAAGCTGATTTTCAACAAGGTACAAAGACCAGTTCTTCATGTTTGCGGAGAAGACAAGTTTGACAAGAACCTAACATTACCAAAAATTTTGTTCTGTCCTTGTAAACAGAAATTATCATTCAATGGATCTAATGCAAGTTTTACAAGAAAAATCAGGTGACGGGGCACTAGACAGCCTTTAGGGGTTATACTCGTACCCACAAATGCAAATGGAGGATTTTAGCTTCTTTGCGAGATGATGAGGGAAATTTTTTAGTCAAACTTGTATGATTTTTAAATTGTATACCATTTTTAATCAATTATGACAAATATACAGTATTTCATGACTAATGTCTTGCCATGTTCCTAGAAATGTGGATTAACCCCATGTAATCTTAGACGAATTTTCTTTTGTTTTGTGTGGGGAATATTAAATGGAAAAAGGGGAAACAATTTGAATAGGAGAATTGTACCCACAAACGGCCCCAAAATTGCCAAACGAGTGCTCATGGGGCTGGGACTGGGACATACATATTTAACATTGATGATGACATACATACAGTTCATACATAGATAAGTCTTACTTCAGGATTAGCAACCAGCACTTCTACACTTTAAACCATTTAAAAGATACAATTCATCACACTTGGCTAAACAACTACTTCTCAATGTTGAAGAAATCAAGAATTTTATCCTATAACCTCTCAAAGGTTCAAATAAAACAACATTTTATTCTGCAATTCAATGCATGAACAGAAATCGTGATGACATTCATACATTTACCACAAACTTCCACCCAGATAAAAACATTTTCCTACTTTATATATGAAGAACTGACATTGAAAACTTGTTTTTACACAAGTAGAATAATTGCTCATTATACCACAAATTCAATAATTTTGCATTTTTTTCTGAGGAAAATAAGTATCTTGAAGGATAAGTATTATGCATTTTTCATGATAAAAAAATGTATAAATCGAAAGATGTTCAATTACACAGAGTTCTGCCACATTTACAAGATGCATGCTTAAAATGAAGCAACAGAATGAGTGATTTCTTACAGAATTATACTTTAAACCAAATATGATATCGGATGACACTCCATGAGTAAGTATGATACAAATCCTGTAACTTCTATAAACGATAAGCAAATGGGTCCAAAACATTTTCACATCACTACAAAGCTTATTAATTTTTCCCATATAATTACAGGCATAAGAACGCAAAATTTCAAAATCAGCTGAAACAACAGCAAGGGGTCCAGGAGGGCCGCTGAAGCTACTGGCTTTAAAGCATCCAAGATGGCATAAATTGTCCTTGTGTACAAATCTGCTGAAAATTTTCATGCCTGCAATTATAAGCAGTATTTTAAAAATCTGCATCTGAAGCATTCTGTGATAATAAATGCTCACATGTTTACTTCCAAGCAAGGACACTTATACATTAATCACTTGAAGAACTAGTAAATCAACTGTAATCAACTCGGCATGAATCACAGTTTGTTTTTTCAACAAACTCGCATAATAAGTTTGCAGAAATTAGTTCACTTTCATATCCATGGTAACGACTTAACATATCCGTAGTAACTGATCTTGTGATTTTAATGTTTCCATGGTGATCAACCTGATAAATCATTTGCATCAAACAAGTCCTGATCGTATCTTTCAGCATTTACAACACGTCCACCAAAATATCTTCCATTCAAGCCTTGACAACCTTTTTCCACTTCTGAAAATTCAAACAGATCAACATTAATTCTTGTTTTTACAAAGACACATACTAATGCCTACCATCAAAACTCCCTATTTGGCCACCAGATATAATTGTATAAATCAAATATCTCCTTAGAGATAGTGATTTTTTTTTTTTACTGCCTGTGCCTTTTCATTCGGGAAAATAGGCGCGATAAGTCCCAAATTTGGGAAAATAAGGAATTGGTTATTTTGCTTATAAAATCAACTTTTCAGCTGTGGCTGGTGTTTGTAATATATATGAGGTGATGTAAGAGCAAAGATTCAACGCAATGGTCTTATAAAAGGTTGAATACATAACAACCTGACTTAATGAAAAGAAATTCAATCAGAGGAGGAAAAATGAACAAAGAATTGGGAAAAAATGATGATTGGACACTTTCTGGTATTAACGGGGAAACAGCCTATCTTTGGCAGTAAAATTAGCAGGAACTTGATAAGACATAAGTCATGAAATACATTTGTCATAATCGATTAAAAATGGTATACAAGTTAAAAATCATACAAGTTTGACACTTTTTGGTAAGGGGAAACAGCCCATATTTGGCAGTAAAATTATCCTAAAACAATCACCGAGATACTATGTATTATCCAAGGAGTAAGAAAGGTCATTAAAAACACAAAGCCAGCTGATTCTACATGACATACGCAAAATAGTATCTTCATTTCTGTGCTATACTGTGACATAATAATCATTACAAATATTTGACTCCCAACTCTTGGGTCATTGTTAAGAAATTCTAAACATCCGGACCTCAGACAGTGAGTGATCACAATAGCACATCCTGAACTTTTGCTTGGGTGAGCAAACAAAGTTAGTGATGTGAAATTAAGAAATAATTTTTTTTAACCATATTGCTTTCGTAAGTAGCCATTCAAACCTTAAAATAATAGAAGCAATTTCATAAGAGTTGATAATGGGAATCTCGAATGACAATTTCAGATCCATGTATTACGGTATATAAATGATGTACAGTTAAACCTCGATAATACGACCACCAATGAGACCCTCGAAAACTGGTCTCATTATTAAGATCAAAACAGTGAACATGATTTTGAAAGTTGTGTTCTTAATTTTGAGGTGATCTTTAAGTAAGTAGCCATCCAAACCTTAAAATAGTAGAAGCAATTTCATAAGAGTTGATAATGGAAAGTTCCATTACAGTATATAAATTACTTCTGGTTTTATATTGAGGTGGTCCTAAAGTGAGGTTTTACTGTACATGTAGTACGATAAAGCACTAACCTGCTGGATCACTGAATTCCACAAATATTTTTACTATTACATCAGCATCTTCTTCCTCTCCCTGTCTCTCCTGATATATGATTACTCTATTAACTTGGCCATATTTCCCACATTCATCAGACACTTCTGATTGTAACTCATCATCTAGGTCGTCGGGCCCAACCATGTTCTTTAACACCATAACACGACTCTGTAACGAAAATAGCACCAGAATATAAACAAACATAATCATCTAGACAAAGGAAAATATTTTACACCATACACGTAGCATTCAAAGTTGTCCATAAGTCTTGGTTGAAGGCCAAAACTGAAATTGTATAAAAATAGGCTTACTTTAACCTGAGGTAACCTGTAATTTCAATCGATTTGATTGGCTCATTACTTGGCCAAACTACGTTTCAACTAATCAAATCGAGTTTTGGTTATCTTTTATACAACTTCCACCACTTTTATTGGTCTATTTGCTGTTTTATACAAGTGATTTGTTGTTATTGTGTTCAACGCTTGCTGATAGTTCCCTAGAACAGAACCTTAAAAAATCTGCCTATAAATCACATGACATATATTACAAATGAAAATGCTATCATTTATCGATGATATGTTGTAATAAAAATGAGGCCCATAACTGAGAGAACCATTGAAAATATTGTTTGTCCAGGTTCTGTATGGAGTAGTAAAATAGAAGTGAGGTCTGTGTCTGTGTATGGCAGGGTAGGGGTTATAACCAGCCATTGATTGGTCTATTTTTTGTCTCAAATCTTTATAAAAATTTTGGCAAAATTTTTCTACAATATATGGAGACAGTTTCGTTGACCTGTAGCTGATAACATATATAGAAATTGTGCTTTGTAAAGAAATATGATTAAACAATATGACTTTATATCAAAAATACTTTGAATGAGCATGTAACACGCTATACATTACCAGTGACTGTCTCATCAATTTCTGCATCACCATATGTCGGGCATTACTTCCACTGATTTTCATGGTCTCTTGTTGTTCTAATGTCTGGTTAACCTCTTCTTCTGCCATCTTCTTCTCTGCTTCTTTCTTCTCTCGTTCCTCCTTTTCTTTCCGCTTCTCTGCCGAGCCATCAGCCTCCACCATGGCTGAGATGGCAGCATGCAGATTATTGCTAGATGAAGACTTAGCAGGTGGCATCATAGATGAAACTGAAAACAAATTAAACAGAATGTGATCCAAAATATGATGTCCAGGAATTTTGGTTACATCTTGAAAATCTTGGTGTTGGACACATCAAGATAGGCTAAGAAAAAAACCCTGAACAATCCATAAAAAACTTAGACTGGGTTTAACCAGTTTGAAATATAATAGTATATGAGTTATTCACCTTTCTAAAACATTTCAAACATTATGTAATCATAAAGTAACCAAAATGTAATCATGATTACACCTGTCTCACAATGAAATTGATTATATTACAATTACACGTAATCAAAAATATTCGTGATTACGGATTACTTCAGATTTTGTAATTTACTACAGCTGATTACAATTACTGATTATGATTATCCCAGTATCAGCAGAATATACTCGGTTTTCATCACAAATGCTGACAAATTTCTGGACAAATCAGAATCGGCTAAACAATTGACTAGTAGAGCAGTCAATTGAATACCTTAGGCAAGACTTGTCTGACTCCCATACAGCTACACAAATACAATAATGTGTACATGAAAGCTTACCTTTGGGGAGAGGTTTGGATCCACCAAGACCAGCAGTGACCACACCAGGTGGTGGAATTACTGCCATGCCCGTGGACATACCTAATGATTGTGGTATCACCACACCAGGTCCGCCTATTATGTTGAGATCAGCCTGTAGTCCAAGGTTTGGACTTCCAGCAGTAACACCAAGCTGGACGGCGTTCACAACACCAGGTGGCTGAAAGGGAAATATTTCACACCTGTGAGTTTTTGATACTTCCACAAGGATTTCTATTTACAAAATTTCAATTAAAAGTTCACTCTAAATTGACATTTCTGCACAAAAACCTTTTTCAAATGGAAAATTTATATTTCACAGTGTAACTTATAGTTTTGAACATTTGTTAATAATTTCTTCTTTTTAAAAATGCTTTTTAAGTCAGAATACTGATTCAGAGACAAAATTTAAAAGCATACTGATCTGCAAATAACTTATTTCAACTGTTCAAAAGATACCAATGAACTGCAGGTTTCAAGTTCACTTCAACATTTTTATCCTTCAAGCTCTAAATAACAAGACAACTACTATACAGTTTTAGTGATACTAAAAAGTATTTTGCATCTAGAATAACATTATGAGCAGAACCCTTAAATCCACAACCCATTAAAACTGACATTTGTGATTTTATGTCACTGATACAATCATGATATGAGCCCCACTGACCTATTTCCAACCTCTTCTTTTGCTTGCAAATAGTTACATTACATGTTTTTGTTTTTTTGAAAGACGTCACTTACAGAAGAGGTTGTAAATCCCATAGCAGCACTCATATATTGTTGTTCACTGATAAGATGACAAAGAAAGTAATTACCATTAATTGCTGTTGAGCATCCATAGCAGTAATTTTGGCAGTAACAGCAGCAGCAGCAACAGCAGCAGCAGTTGGCATGGCACCGAGTCCTACTGCAGTGGGTTGTGTCAGAACATCCGGTGGAGTGATAGCCTAAAAGTAATACAAGCACAATTCATGAACCAAATGTTTTGATGGGTCATAGTTTCTGATGCATACAAACTAACACTAAATCATTCAGAAGAATATGATAATATTGGGGGGGGGGGGGGGTTTAGTTGAAAGTCATACCAGTTTTCAGTAATACGGAGACAGTGTCTACTTAAAGCAATATTGTGCTGTCACACTAAAATATCATGCCTCAGACATGAGACAAAATACCACACTTTGCAGGCCTTTTTCTGTCCATTTTGGAAATAGACCCTAGATAAATTAGGAAAATTTGCGTCGTAAAATTTGCCCATTGGGAAAACTTTTATAATGCTGGCATAGGGAAGCAAGCTGCAGGTGACACTGTCAATAAGTTGGTAAGTTGCAGCTGGGTATGTGGCAGTTTTATATAATTCATTGTAGAACATAAATATATCACCATGACAACATGAAATGGCACTATTCGAAGTGCTTTAATATGAACTGAATAGATGTTGACAGAGGTAGTACAGACATTCTAAACATCAACACTAGTTTACAAATCTCTGTTTAAAGATAAAATAAAAATTGTGCAGTTCTGGTAACAGCGCCAAAAGAGTTTAGGGTCAGAAAATATACACATAGCATTAGTAAGGGTTTGAAAAGATTGATTTTCATGGGCATCAAACCATTCACGCTTTATAATGAATAGAAATCAGCTGCACCTTCAAATTTCCTCTTTAGAATTCATACATAAATTTAGAATGGGCATGGAAAAACTAGTCTTTTTTTAGTTACTTTTATCATACAAATTTTCGTTTCAGAAGAAATGAAAGACACTTACCCTTCCTACCCTCAAGTATTGCCCACCAAGATCAAATAGATTCATAGATGCTACTGCGTCAGACGCTGATTGTGAATTTGTGTATTCAATAAAACCATACCCTCTGTAAAAAATATAAAGCAAATATTATACATTACAGCATTGAATTTGTGAACAAAGAGTCAGGGATCTAATTAGTTTTATAATTCAGTACAAAAAATACACACAGCTAATAGAAATCACAGAGGGATCCAAACATGTGTTTATATGAGAGCCGCTGTATGATTTAAAACCTCTTCTTGAAGTGACGTCATTTCCAGAAAGCGTCACATGTGACTTCACCATGTACCGACAGTAGGCCATATTAGCTCCATATGGCAATATGAAAACGAAGTGACCTTATGGAGTAAATATTGTTTCCTGCTTGCAAATAGTGACATCACATGTTGCGTTTTCTTGAAATGATGTCACTTACAGAAGAGATTGTAAATCCCATAGCAGCGCTCATATTTTAGTCAAAATATACATAAATCCATTATTGGTCCAATTTGTCCTCTCTTAACTAGTATTTGTTATAAATGTCATAATTTAATAATTTCATTCATAAATGTTAAATTGTAAACAAAGACTGGTAACGATAGATGATGAAAAAGTGCTGTTACACAAACAAAATTAACAAAAAATGAAAACCAGTACAATTTTTGTGACAGCTTGGAATAAAAGGCAGTCAGACAGGACCAGAAATGCGACTTGCCCATGCAGGCAGACAAAATGGATTTTTTACTTGTCCAACGGTAATTTTACCTCCTGCGCTTCGGGCAAGTTGGTTATCGTGAAGACTGGGGTTCAAGACTTTTTGCTACATGAGAAAGCCAAATAGGTGGCTTGAGGAGATGTGGTTCTACCCTGGTGCTTCACGTGACAACAAAAGAGCACTAAGCTTCTTAATGCATGTGTGCATAACAGCATATGTAAGAAATAATAAAAGTTAAAAAAAAAGTAACACTTACTTATGCCGCAACCCTCCTTTTGATGTTGGATCTTTTATTAACATACAATTCACAATTTTTCCGAAGGCTTCAAAAACGCTGCAAACAAAACAGATGAAGATAAGTCTTACATAAATCTACAATATATACGCATGAAATCATTGACTGTAAAGACAGATTGCATAATGAGACAATTCCAACAAACTTTGACCATCCCACAAATTTTGATTATTATTCATCAATGTGCTGTCAGAGAATTGGTATGTTGGAGAATAATGTGCCATCTGAGGCAGACTTTCTACAAGGTTCTCATGCCTTCTGTTCCTTAAGAAAGGAATGGTATGATCCATTTGAAACACTGAAGTTGGAATCTTACCTGGCGATATCTTTTTCTGTTAAATCTGGATGTATAGATGCGATGTATATTCTGTTATAGTTCTTTGCCTCTGATGCAATCTGTTCAATAATAGGTTGCGCCTGAGGCATATTACTTGGTCGACCAACCTGAAAAATACCAGGAAAAGTGTATCAATAAATTAATTATAAGTTTGCCAAAGATAGCCAGTCTTTGCCAACGCAAAACACAATTGAAAGCCAGAAATACACTGTTTTTTTATTTCTAAAATGAGTATCTTAATCAAACTATGCATGTAAGCAAAATCTAGCTCGTCTAAACTAGACTGAGAATTTCTTCCTTCAATGTTTATGGTACTTTTGCTAAGATAGTCTCATGACAGTATCAAAAGTCTAATACAATGTGAGGGGTGTTCCATCATTACTGAGAAAACCTTAGGCCTTTGTTATGACAAGAACCATGTGTATATGAGACAAGTACTTGAGTTACGACTATTCTTACCTTGATATTTCGTCCACCTATCATGACCCCATTCATCTGTTCTAGAGAAAGCTGAGCGGCCTCCGGAATATCGTATTCTATAAAAGCAAACCCTTTATGTTTGTTTGTGATTGGATCCCATGAGAGATTCACACTTTTGATGGGGCCAAAGGGCAGGAAAGCCTGCTTGATTGTGTCTTCTTTGATCTCAAAGTTGATACTTCCAACATAGATCCTGAAAACAAAGCAAGAGAATTACTCCAGTGAATTCACACTAGAAAATGTGACCAGATTCACATTGAAAAACTTTATAATCTAACATTGATGGTAAAAGGTCACTTGTTTATTTTTCTATAAAAAAAATACTGACACTGAACATAACAGTGAACAACAGAATTTTGAACATTCAGAATTCTTAGGCTTTATGTAAAAGTTCACATGATTCTTTAAAACATGAATTCGAGAAAATTTAGGCTGAATAAATGTTCATTCAAATAGGGGAATTAAGCATAATGGTAATCCATACAACCTACAATAATACATTACCATAAAAAAAAAAATTATAACCACTTTATAATTTTGCATACTAACTGATAAATTCCAGTATATCATGCAGTGCTCCAGATAAAAATTCATTGAAATGGGTGATAAGTCATCAAAATTAAAATAATTGAGTGAAATCGTATAATAGAAGAATTAATTGGGTGAAATTGGTTAGAAAATTAGGGCTTTCTTCCTCTTAACGACACATTGGTAGGGAGCGTGATCTTGATAATGTAGACAATTTTATTACTAAGTATGTATAATATGCAAACTCCTGTGTGGTGATAAAGAGCTGATAAAGTAACTGGTACTCATCTCTACTTTCACTTTGCTAACAACCTGTGATGTACGAACTTCAATAACCAACAGCCAGTTTATCTGGATGTTTCCTATTTACCAATGTAGGAAAGCGGAAAGTAGAAAAAGTTGTTTTAGAACACACATTAACTATTTTTTTAGTAAAAGGGAAATTATTTGTGTAGCGGTTACGCTAAAAAACAAATCATTTGCGTTTTCCACGTGTTTATTTAAGTGAAATACGCAGCTTATCTGGAACACTGATCATATCAAACCCTCACCATTTCATTTAACATAATTATATCAATCTTACCTGCACATCAATGCCAAGGCTTGTTGTCTTTGTACTGTGTTCTGGAAATTCTGCATTTGCTGCAAGAAAATAAAACCAAAATATGTAACAGCAGATGATTTCAATCATGAACTTAACTTACTTGTCACAGAATCAATAAACTATAGGTCCCATGTTCACAAAGAATCAACTGATCCAGAAACAATATTTGCATTTCTTGAAGCAATTGAACTCTTTTCCCAGTACTTCTCATAAACTTACACAAAATACCAAAACACCTTCTAATCAAAATTGTGAAAACTTATTTATTTTACTTATAGTACATGTATAACACATTTAAATAAGAAATCAATGTATCTGATTTATTAGCCTGTATGTTAGTTTTTTCCATCCATGAATTTAAAATTTGAATTTCTTTTCCTACGTATTCCATTTTGTTTGTTGATGTAAACTAGTGCTTGTTTTTTGATAAAATTATGTCTTCCCCCCAACGCCCCCAGCTAATGTGACATATATTATGACACACACACACATTAGGTTTTTTTTTAATTTACTTTGTCAAATGGTCAGATAATAGAGATGAAAAGCAAGGACACGACCAAATTTGTCCACTTTTCATCATCATAGGGACATAACTGCCAAAAACAAATACATCAAAAATCTGACAACTATGCAACATATGATGTCACTATTTGCAAGCTGGAAACAATATTTACTCCATACGGTCACTTCGTTTTCATATTGCCATATGCAGCAAATATTGCTTACTGTCAGTACATGTGACATTTTCTGGAAATGATATCACTTAAAGAAGAGGTTGGAAATCGTAAAGCGCACATCAGCTGATTTGCCGGACAGACACATATTATTCATTTGGCCTGATTATCCACATATATCTACCTGATGCTGATGGGCGATGGTCTGTTTTACAAGCACACTTTTGATGCTTGCTTCCATGGCGTATTTCTTAGCAGTTTGTAGCGCATCTTGTTCTGTAGGTGTCAATTTTGGAACCGTAAAGGGCTTCATCTCCCTCTTGGCCCCCGGCCCCTCCAGAACTGGCCCCAACATATCTGACTGGGGAATGTCATCTAAAAAGTGCAAATGAAATCATATCAATAAAAGCAGTCCAAAATGTGAAGCCCATATCACCTACAGTAAGTCTTAAGTAAGATGAAGGGAAACAGCAGGTACCTAAATTCATCAAAATACCGTGGCCAAACATTTCTTGTTGCTAAAATATAAAAGTCAATCACCAGACATCTCATAAGGGTATGCTTTTTTAGAATGTGATACATATCAAAATATTACACGGCCAAGTTACAATAAAATTCTTTAAAAATGCGCTGAGACTTCAAACAAATGGACAAATCACCTTGTAAATTATTGGGGAGTAAAAATTGGAATTTCAGAACAATAGCGTTAAGTGTTGTAGGTGCAATGGGCTTCAAAGAAACAATTATTATATGGAAAGAAAGTGTTAATCTGTACATAAAACTACTAGGGTTAATGAAAACAATGCCTTTCTTCTTTTAAACAATTTTTACCCATTTTGTGGTAGGTGTCACCAAGTTGTTAATCGCTGGCGAGGAAGACTGCGTATATTTCGCATCTTTTTTATGAGGTAAGCCCATGTTTTTGCTAGCACATAAAAATACAGAAAAAAGGAAAACATACATAATGTATGGTGACATAGAGACAATTTTGATATCCAATTTTTATCTTTTCACGTAAAACAAGCTTTGTACAACACGCCAAAGCCTACAGATCAGAACTTGTCCAACTACGTGTCGACATTTTTCAAAATCCCCCACATTTGTACATCTCTACAAACCATACCCACCCAGATCTCATTCAATTCCAACAATATGTCACACTTCAGTGAATTCAAAATAACTTAATTTGTAATGTTCTTAGCTAGCCCACACTTAGTTAGATTGAGTATCAAACCCCTTTACATAAATAACTGCTACCATGTATAGCGTACCAATTATTGATCTATGATACTCCTTCTATTAAAAATTCTCTTTTTGTTTTTGCTTTAATACGAGTCATAAAAAATTATATTGTATTCTAAATAGCATGAGCCTGAAAAGGCTGCTTTTCTCTTTAAAATGAGTGTTTCAAACACATTATGCCCTCCTCACATGCACACATACCAGAGTTTGTATTAAATGCATGACAGCCAAAAAATATAACAATAGTAAAATTCATTCCATGCAATGAATTTTTTTTAATTTAATATAGATTTATGTTAACCCTTAATGGCAAACTCTGTTTATGTCCTCACTAAAAATGAACAAAGCACAACCATCTATCATTCTCTCATTCACCTAACATTATATACAGCATTGATAGAACACACGTGACTTTCTCTCATACAGCTTTGAAACTTTCCACTGTATAACATCCCTCTATCCACAATCATTAACATATAGTATAGCGAGCACAGTAGTAAATCAATGGACAAATCGTAAGATACACAGAAGAATGCCTGAAAAGCAAATGAGAATGAAGTTTGCAACATGGACAGGTTTATCTGAAAAAGAAAATGAGAAATCTTGGCCACTGATCATCTTGTGGCAACGGCTGCATCAGGAGTGTAGACCTACAAACATCTCAGAACAGACATCTAGCTGAAAGGAAAAAATAAAAGAAGACTTCTTTCCCAACCACCTTTTCAAAGGCATTGAAACAAGCAACTATTCAGTAAGTATGAGAATGATTTGTTAAGCTTTCTCCTTACACCTAAACGACCTTACGCGGTGTATAATATAATCCCAATAACATGCCAAATACAACATTAGTTGATGAGAAGAGATTGCTATAAGCAAGATACGATGATAACATTCTGACTTAATACCTGTATGTCACTTCGAGAACCTAAGCCCTGTACACAATATACCTCTAACCCAAATTCAGAACATTTACGACACACTAGGGGTACGTGACTACCCCCTAAAAATATTTCTGCAATACTTTTAACGTAACACTGACATTGAAATGTTTTTTTAACAAACGACAGTACTTATGCGCAAAGCATACCATACTTCAGATCAAACACACCACTACGTATTGTACTTCTGAGATTTTCAATGTTTCGTTGATAAATTATCGTGTAAGTTAAGGTGACGTGCTCAATAATACCAACACAAGTATATAAAATTGAGTGAAAATTTGATACTTAAAATTCACGTTACAATTATACGCATAAACTAAATTTGTTCAGGTACAAACACTTTTATCAAATATTAAACCTGTTCTGTTTAAAAAGTGCCATTTTCAGGATAAACCTTTAATCCACCCGTATCGAGGAACTTCGTTCACAAGATGTTAAATCACTGAAAATACAGAAATCAGACAGAGTGTTTTCACAATTTCTGTTCGAAATTTTATTGCCAAATATGGTAACTTTAATTTTCGATTGTTAGAGAATTACGAAGAACTGTGGTGAAACTATACTGCATTAATTTACTGTGACTCTTCAATTTTCAAGAAGAAGGTAGAAAATGTTATTAAGAGTATTTTTCTACTAAAGAAATCAAATCTCACTTGATATTATGAAAACAGTCCTTTTTCTCAGTTGGTATAACTTAAGTACTTTTAAGAATATCTTAAACCACAAGATACACTGTGTGTCACACTTCTGTGACTTAATGCGACTCAGTAAAAAATACCTATGACCTTTTGTTATGACAAATTTTTAAGTTTTTAGACAGTAAAATGAAATCAGCATTAACGGGTAATCGTTCTGTCCACAACACAGCATGTTTAATTCTCAGATCTGTTGACAGTATAAGAAGAGACTGACACATACAAGATGGCTGAAAGATATAAAAGAACCAAATTCTGCAACACATATGCATACTATACCATATGGTATTTTTTAATATTGTTCTTATGACAATCAGACACCCAAAAGATATCTGCGAATATTTCCGATTGCGAAAGCGGACTGACTATGAAACCCAAGTAATTTGTAAATAGATTTTGTGAATTTCTTACGTTATTCAAGACATGAATGAAAGAAATGGTGTAGGATTTTCATCAATAAGTTCTTATTTTGTTTCCAATTAAATTTCAGGTATTCAAAACCCAATTCAACTTGTTAAATATCACTTCTTTGAATTTCTAAGTAATTAAATACACACAGAAACCTGTCTTGGCTGACATTCTAATATACTTTCAATGGCTTAGAACAGATCGATAGAAAACTATTATGCTATGAAACATTTCACTGATACGCTTGGTCATTGCCAACGTTGCTTTAATTTCTACGTCATACGTCCATCTCAACGCTGAAATACACAGAAAAGAAATCCCTTGAAAATGTCAATAATTGTCTGACAAAAACGATTTATCAGGACAAATAAAGTCAACTAACGTTTTCTAAAAAAAGACTTGTTCTTTTTAATGATTTAGAGAAATTTGACAGTAGTTCACATTCTTGGATATAAATTCAAGTTGATGGATTATAACGACTATCTAATCATTGAACAATACTTGCCACCCATATTAGAAGTGGCTTGTACTTTTATTGAATTGAAGAGTTCTGCATCATACATTCCTTCGTAAGGGCTTTAAGAAAGCGGATTTTGAAAAAAAATCAAAGATTCAACTGCACACTGTCAAATTATATATTCTTATATCCGACTGTCATATCTTTGGGTTAAAGAATCTTAAATCATTTAATAAACCTTAGTAATAATATCGGCAAAAAAATACATAAAATCCCCAAAGTAGTATTCTCTCAAAGGCACATCCAGTGTCTTTTGCTAGAATGGCACAACATTATCTCAATTTGTCACTGAAAAACACAGACAGAGAAAAAGAGCACTTGATATATTTAGGAGTACCAAATGGTACAGCTAACAGTACATGACAAAAAAACAAATACTTGATTACACAATTTTTTTCAAACAAATGAGTGAAAAAAGAAACAAACATTATCATAGCCTCAAAATCAATTTAGAATCGGCAAAGCATGTGTTCACAAATCCCTTTCATACAATACAACATGTAGTTCAAACTTCATGAATTCTTTGCATATAAAATAAAACAGATTTCAATCAAACTAGGGTGACTTTTATGAATAAATGAAAAACCTGCATAATAATTACACACACACAACTGTAATTCAATGCAGTAAGCATTTAATGAAGTAACAATGAACACAAATATAATACAATGCATGTTGCAATATGTACTGTATATGTTTCTGAGCAAACAAATAACAGAACTCCCTCCTACAAATCTCATGAGAGTACCACATCCAATGACGATATCGGAACGTACTGAGGACAACTTGCGATCCACATCTGGTCTTGAAATCTTTTTCTCTTCTCAAGTTGTAGAGACGATTTCTCGAAAAATATAAAGAGAGAGAAAACGCTTGGTTGAGTGTCACCACAAATCTAAGAATGAAGCAATTTGCTCCTCTCATCTTTCTTACTTGTCAAACTGATCACCATGACGACACTCACATATATAGAAAAGTGAGAATGGAACACGAGATCTCAAATGGAAAGATATTTAACTGTATGTAAGTTTAAGCTTTAGTTTATTTTGGAAATAGGTTGACAAAGAACCATTCTCAAATTTCCAATAACTTGCTCCCTTCATGCATACACTAAGTAATCACTCCACCCCTTTTTTTTTAGATTTTATAACCCATACGTTCATCTTGTTTACTGTTCAACTTTTCCTGTCCATATTGGTACAATTTAATCATACTTACCACATTCCCATTCGATGTACTGATTTCTTAAGTCATGAGGGCGACTCAAGTCAAAATAGATATTTCAACAGGCTTCAATTATTTAGCAACTTTCATATATTGCAATAATAAGCAAATTGAATGGGACAAGCGTGTACCAATCAAGTGCCAAAATCTGCAGTTATCCTATGCAAATTTGCAAGCAACACAGAATGTGTCTTAATTTTTGACCGCAGATTTAAACACTGTCATGGCACAACTCAAGGGAGGAAACATTACCTTCTAACTTTTGCCGCTTGGCTAATGGACCTTCACCGGCATCTAACCCCACAACACCAACCTGAAAATAATGACAAAATTGTGTCAATTCATTCAGTCATTGTGTCTTCAAGTTCAAAGAAAAATCAGAAGTTTCTCTGGTCTTTTATTTTAATCTAAAGTATCTGCTATAGAACTGTATCAGGTAAGGCAACAACTATAATTACTATTGTTCTAGGATTATGGGAATTCCATACAAGATTCACACTGCATGGGACATTATTACAATAGTTTGTTCAAGACATTAGAATTTAGACACGGACAAAAAAACATTAAAAGTTTTAGTAATATTTAAACAATTCCATTATTCGTCAAATAATTCATGTAGTCATTAAAAATCATTTTCAAGATGTATGCAGTTGTTCGATAATAATATAATGCATACAAATGAAATTTCGGTTCAATATTAAAAATATAACGACCAATGACTTGAACTTGGGGTGGAAAATGGAGTTATAACCCTTGTCAGTAATATTACATGGTATCAATACTATCATTGCGTTTGGCTTAAGAGTCTGTATTAGGTAAAAATGGACCATATAGTAGAACATCATGACTATGATGAATGCGGTCCGCTGAAACACCCCTAATGACTACAAATCCACCCCAAACGACCATAAATCACCCCAAACCAGTACGAAATCTTACAGGTTAAGTATTTTTCATGACTTATTATTAAATTAAAAGGTTACAACACTACCAAACGACTATATTGAATGTAACAAATATGAGAACAAATATCGAATAGGACAGATTTCTTTAATTATTTAAAAGAAATTCAGACAACAAGACACCTGGTGTGGCCTGGATGTACTCATCATGTAGCAGCATCTTTCACATTTTGAAAACATTAAATTTAAAAATTAAGAACAAGAACGTATAAATACAATTACTATTTACATTTACAACAATACCTTTTTAGTACTTATTAGTATCAATTAATTCTGCCAAGCCAAGTTTGAAGGAGCTGCTATAAGTATAACTGAACGCTCTATAGCACTCATTTAAGGTTGTTTGGGGTGTATTCGTTTTTTCTTTACATTATAATTTGAGAAGGCATAATCGCCCGAAGACTATAATTTATGCCTGAGTTGAATAATTTCAAATTAAAAAGACTTAAAAATATAAAGTATAATATTTCGTAGTAGTTGGTGGTAATTTGTAGTCGTTTGGTGTGATTTCGTGTTTTCTTTGGATTAAAATTTGAGAAGGCATATTTGCCCGAAGACAATAATTTATCCATTAATTGAATAAATTTCATAATAAAAAAACTAAAACTATAATATTTCGTAGTAGTTGGGGTGATTTGTAGTCGTTTGGGGTGTTTCAACGGACCCTGATATCCCTCAACGTACCCGGCCCCTTCGTAGAACATAAATGTCACAAAAATCGATAAATCTCAGACAAATATTCTACTCTCAAAATAAGCCAACAATGAATGACTATAATGTAAAGCACTGTGACGAACGTGCTAGACATTTAAATAGACCAATCTCCACAATTTCGCGAAATACTGCACACAAAATGTTAAGTTTGAAAACGTAAGAAAAACGTCGGTCCATTGGGTACACACAATCAATCTATTTTATTAATGTCAATAAATCAATAGTAAAACATGTATATGTGTTAAAGAACGATGCTACTAAATTTATACCCCATTATAGGTGCCATTTTGTTCCACTTTTATCATACTCGTGAATCCTAACTCTGCAGCGGTCGCCATTTTGTCTTTCTTTCACTTCATTTCCGGTGTAACGATGTATGGACAACTACAAATCGCATCGCTGTCGTCTCAGAGACTGTCACTACTGACAAACAAGATATCTTAATCAATGTTCCTACACATTTACTTCATTCCTTACTGATAATAATTTTCTATGATAAATAATTACACTAAACTGCGTTATTCCGCTTACCGCATACGAATTTCATGGTTTGGAGAGCCTCGTTAGATGTTTTTCGATGAATTAAAAACATATTCTTATTTTTTTCTCGGCATAATGATCAGGAATAACATTTTGAGAAATTAGGATTTTCCAATGAACTATCCAGTCATGAATGTTGATATAGCACATTTTCTATTCGATGCGGTCAAGGGAGGTAATCCAATTACAAAAACGAACTGGACGTTACTCCCCATATCGACACGCGCTTGAAACAGACCACAGAGTGCTTAGCATTCTTTGTGGTCCATTTTCGAATATATTTGTGTGTAATACGAGATCTATGAATAATTATTAAGCCTGAGTGTGGATTGTGGATTTCTCCCATATATCATGATTACCGTAAACTATATCCAAGTAAATGGACCAAAAATAATATTCTGCACTCATTTGACATTTTCATGCATTTTGCTAACTCAAATGTTCAATCTCAGAGGAACGAGAGTAAAGCTTGTGATTTGAGTGCTGAGTGTAAGTATCCGTTATAATCCCGGTCCCAGGTTTACGAGAAACCTTAGGGAGGTCACAGGACAGGAATATTCGATCAGCTCTATATATTTTTTCACAACACTCTGCAATTTCGGCAAAGTTTTGAAGGGTACCAATGGTGGTATTATTAATGAGGTTTTACAATATAAGGCTTGACTTCCTTTACTTACATATGTATCTGTATAAACGACTGTCAACCAGTCATGTATTATTTTAGGAATGCCATCAAAAATTGATTTGCAAGTCGTCAAATTGTACAATTAAACACAATATTTTTCATACTACTGCATCGGTTACATAATTCATATGATAGTATTGTCACTCGAAGCGCAAATTAAAGCGCTCCTATTGTTGTACACTCATTATATATATCAACAACAGGATGTTACAACATGTACATATTTCACAACTCAAACACGATATAATGTAGCCAACTGAATGTTTTTACAATGAACGCATACCAGTCAAACATTTATGTAGCAATGCATTACCTAGAGATGTTGTCAAAAGTCATTGATATGGTAAGCAACACGTGTTAAACTATACTTACAATCAGCTTTTATCATTAGAATGCATAATATGTGACAACGGTCGCCTGTCAAAAGAAATGACTTCACAAGACAATATATATACATAGATTTGTCATCGAACGACGCCGAAAACAAGGGCATAACTTTAAGAATTATGCACGGGGTGTCATGCCGAACATGTCAAACAATATTTACCGTCGAATTTTACATGATTTTGCGAGCGTTTGGCCATATTTCATGCCTTCTTTTTGAGATGACGAATTTTGACAAGTAACCTTTGTAAATTATTGATGCCACGACGACTCGAATATCTCACTGTGTATATATTGAACGTGACAGTTTTTTGGTAATTACATTGTTTTTGATCGGTGGCGGAAGTACATGAGATCTTTACCGGCATTGGGGAGTTTTTGTCAGGTAATATTAATTATATTTATATCCATTATTGTTGCCTTTGTTTTTTATTAATTAATTTATATACTTGCTAGTTTTTACTTTATTTAAATAAATTACCAGACATACTGGAATATTGGCGCAGACATGGTCGAAACAGTTTGCTTCTACATGCATTTATAAAATAAACTCATTATTCCCCAAAATTTCAGTTCCATTTAGGCATAAAGCCGATAATTCGGGAATGTGAGCGGTTTTTATACATAGTTTAACAATTTGTCTCCCTAGCGGATATTTCTGTCTCAAAGCCGATATTTCGGGAAAGGGAGAGGTTCTTACACATAGTTTAACAATGTGTTTCCCTAGCGGATATTTCTGTCATAAAGCCGATAATTCGGGAATGGGAGCGGTTTTTATACATAGTTTAACAAATTGTCTCCCAAGCGGATATTTCTGTCAAAATGCCGAAAATTCGGGAAAGGGAGCGGTTCTTATACAATGTACATATTTTAACAATTTGTATCCCTAGCGGATATTTCTGTCATAAAGCCGACACTTCGGGAAAGGAAGCGGTTCTTATACATATTTTAACATTTTGTCTCCCTAGCGGATATTTCTACTATTTATTTGCTACTTACCAAATCTTAAGATGCACCTTGACATTCCACCGTTCGTTCTTTCAAGTCGCCGACTTGAAATCGTGCAAATAGTATCAACCAGCGACAGGGTTTTTGTGAAAAATATTGTAGTTTATGCTTAAAGTAAATGAAACCAACGTTAAAATACAAAAATTAGAGTAATTATTGGAATATTTTAGTATATAGAAGCCAGCAATTATGCAATCGTCTGTTCATTATGTTTTCCACTTTACGTCATCATTGTTCGCTCTTCTTTGATTCAACAAACTTGTCATGATCTATCTTTTTCATCACTGACATTGTGATCATATGCCGTATATACTTACATTAATGAAATTCTAATCAAATAAATATAAAGTACACGTCTTTATGAATTAATGTTCTGTTCTCCTCTGCTCTGATATGCTCGGCTCGGATTTATAAAAACATTTAAAGAGCATGTTTCTTTATCTTTTAAAACTAAGCGTTTCTTCTTTTTTGACATTTCCGTCATTAAATTATTGAACCCTCCTTTTTATCTGTTTAGGCCATTTCTTTTTTTTCTCAATTCATTGATTAATGTTTGGAGAAACAATTACATAAGACATTTGAGTTTAACGTATTTATTTACTATTTGTTTACGGAGTTATTACCATAATATTTGAAAATGCATATAGGTAGTTTTCTGTTTATATTTGTACATATTTTTAAACACGAAACCATGCTCCTTAGTCTAAATCAATAAATAACGATGACAAAACGTATGATTTGTATGAAAAAAAGACACATTTATCTGTTACACATTTGATATATCTAAGCATTCGATACTTGTCATTTTCTAAAGTAAATGGTTCATAGAAGTCATTAATTTAAAATCATGAAAAATAAACCATTAGAAAGAAGAATGATAAGGCGTAAAATATATGTTTGTTTCAGGTTTCCCGACATCTTGAAAAAGATGGTCGGCGCAATTTGAAGGTTAAGATTTGTTGTGCAACACAAACAATTCCGATATTTTAAGATTGCTCGTCTCTCCAGATCCAAAATGGACAATATTTTTCAAGATATTTCTTGTTTTGTAATAATTCCGTAATTATCACATTCTTTGAATTATTCTGTCGCTTTCTTAAATTTACGCATGTTTTGAGCACTATATTCGTAACTAAGATTGCACGCAGCGCAAGTCTGGTTTGTCCACATGATTAAAAGCCGAATTTTGCCAGAAAAGAGCGAACCATAGCGCGGTTGTTCGGTATAAAACCATAACTTATCAATTTTACGCGCGCATACCTCTGGTATTTGTATACAATATTATGCAATGTAATATCTAACATGTGAATATCTCATATTCATTATGATAATAGTTCATTTGTCATATATAATTCGAAATGACATCTATTAATTTTTTGTCATCTAATGCCCGCCCAATTAGCCGTCTTAGTTCCTAGGACAAATGAGACGATGACTGCTCAAATATAGAAGCTACGCATTGACAGTCAATTTCTTATCATTAACATTTTAAAAAACACGAACATTTTATTTATATGAAAACAAATCAAGAAGAAATAAACATTACAATTTGCCGAGCCTCGGTTTCGCAATTTATTTGTTTTGCAGTTTAATATTCTTGGTCTGTGCGTCTTAGATATACTGGTCAAAAGTGCGAACCCGTCCGTACTATTGTACATAGCTTCTATAACGCTTCGGTATAAATCTTCTGTGGAGTTTGATTACAGTAAGCTATTACAACGATGATTTAAATGAATCGAACTTATCGGCAAAAATCGATGTTAACATTTCAACATCACGGTAATCGTTTCCGATCCGAAAATGGCGGGTTGCTCTTTTGACCAGTATATCTAAATTTCCGACTTATCGAGCCGCCCAAGACAATACAATCCGATTGGGTTTAGAGACGAGAAATGTATACAACGCTGCGTTTGTATGTCGCCATTTTTCTCAAGTAGTCACGTATATGAAAACA
The DNA here is from genome assembly GCA_032209605.1 of Mactromeris polynyma. Classification (NCBI taxonomy): domain Eukaryota; kingdom Metazoa; phylum Mollusca; class Bivalvia; order Venerida; family Mactridae; genus Mactromeris; species Mactromeris polynyma. Next base: position 11,566,093 of record JASFXZ010000012.1, read on the forward strand.
TTTCGAATGTTGTCTGTTCATCCAATCGACCATTCGGACAATGTACATATGTCATAAATAGTATTGACATGATATGTTAACATTATACCAATTTATGTGGACACTTGTTATGTCAACTTTAATTGACTTCAATATTGTTTCTTTGTCTTATCGTTTGTTGTAATTATTGATCAAAAGAAAGTGATTTAATGACCGTGAGATCATTAATTGAGATCAGACTCCTTGCTCAGAAACTGATATTCCGTTCTTAACTAAGTTCGAAGGTGAACTATTTACGTTAGATCAATATATCGCATACCGAATACTGTGTGACCATTTTTATCATCTAACCACGATTAATTTGAGAATATTCAAATACAAAAATAAGTTTAGATATTTGAGATTAATCTCAAGTTTGATGGTGATGGATCGAGAACTTTTGTGAGAGACTGATATTTTAAGAAAACATCAAAATGCATTCATCATGTCACATGTCTTTCATTGACACGTGACCGTGAACACAACGCCGGAAGCACATACAGATAGACTCGCTTATATCGTGGAAAAGTTAACATTGACATTGACGGTGCGCACATCTCATCTTCTCTGTCAATCTCTTACGCAGTGATCTCCCCTTATAGCTATCGGTACTGCAAGGGGAGATAACCGCTTCGTGAAGTTTGCTTCTCTGTAACTGACTAATTATAGAAATAATGCTATATAATAACAACGGAATAAGATAGCACATTTAAAACCGCTAAAACTATGTTTTTTAGCCGAGCAAATAGCATTCTTGCGGCGCAACATAAAGTATATCAATGTTAAGTTGTCCGTCTGACCCCGCAGCTAGTTGGAAAATTAATTACGTCACAATTTAGGGGATGTAGCTCGGTATTATTGAAATAAGGGTATTTCCCCTTACTTGACACAGGAAATGACAGGATAAATACAATAATAGGTAAGTGACGTGAATTGAGAAAGTTTATCAGAATCGGTTCCGTCTTGCGAGATAAACTTTCTCCATCCACGTCACTAACCTATTATTCTCATGCTTATTTTGTCATCCATGTGAAGTACATTTCTATTAAATTGAACGTTATACTTTTAGAACTTTTGCTTGCTTTTTCAGGCACCTAACCCGTAAATCCATGCTGGAAAATGCTGGTGGCCATTGTGTTAACGCTGGTCATTAGTGACATCACTTCCGGCCAGAAAAAAATCGAACCTTTATTTCCACCTGACCACCTGAAACACTACACTTCCGGCTCGATTCCTAAGCAACTCGACACAGTTGGCCAAGGAGCATTGGGTAAGTTACGTGCTCTAATTTACTTGATTACAAATTCTGAAACCATCAAAGAACTTAATTTGCGAACATGTTTTTCGTTTTGCCAATGTGTATTATCCGATGTTCCTTACACCACACTTTATGTCTTAATTCAGCATTTTCTTTTCACTCTGCGAATGTGTGCATTTTTACGACAATGGAATATTAACAGAAGCTATTATGAATATAGCTGAGAAATCAAACTATTAACTGTGCGTTACGTTGCATTTATGGCCAACATATAACGCCACGTTTACAGTAGAACACCACTTGAAGACTACCTCGGAATTAAGACCATCTCATTAGAAAGAGCATGGTTTCATTGACCAGTTTTCAATATTTCTTCGAAATCGATAAGATCCTCTCACAAGATCAGCTTTCTATGGAGGCTAGGGTGGTCTTACTGTTGAGGTATCACCGTACTGTATAATAGCATCGATTGGAAGAATTTATTCCGATTACTAGTATATTCTAGGTTTGTTAAAGATGTATTTGACTCATCTGAACATGAAATGTTTGAATTGGCTTCATCCAGTATTATTGTTACTTTGGCTAAAACATCTATAATAAGAACCATTGCAATGTCTAACTGATAGAAAATAAATTTTTACCATATTACTGACAGACAAAACCGGTAAAATAGCCTGATTGTTACACCTAATTTTTATGATGTACAAACATCTTTCTTCAACAAATACGGATCAATACATTATGAATTCATTCTTTGTTAATGCATGTTTATTGATGTTATAACTATAGGGAATATATTTTTCATGTATGTTTAGGTAAACAAATTAACAAAAAATGAGCATAATATTATTTTAATTGTTGGCAATTGTGTCCTTATAGGAGGACGTGGCCATTCCGGAGGCGGAAGTGGTAGAAAATGGGGCGGTGGTGGTGGCCATGGTATGATTGGCGGGGTTGGTGAACACATCGGCGGTGGGGGTTTTGGCGGAGGTGGCATTAAAATTGACGGTCATCATGGAGGCGGCAGAAATGGAGGGATATTGGCCGGTGGTGGCGGCCATGGTATGATTGGCGGGGTTGGTGATCACATCGGCGGTGGAGGTATGGGCGGAGGTGGCATTAAACTTGACGGTCATCATGGAGGCGGCGGAAATGGAGGGATATTGGCCGGTGATGGCGGCATGGGTATGCTAGGCGGGGTTGGTGAAATCATCGGCGGTGGAGGTATGGGTGGAGGTGGCATTAAACGTGACGGACATTCAGGAGAAGTTTATCCAATGGAGAGAATAACAAAAGAAATAAAGACAACAGAACATCATTATCCAGGTCATGGCCATAGTAAAGGTAAAGTATATTTGCCTACCTAGCCTACTGTCGGATAACTGTGCTATGGATATAACTAGTGATATGAATATATATCATATTTTTTAATATATTTTGAGACATAAAATTAAGTATTGAACACGTTTGTACATTTAGTTTTGTGGTTATTGGTGTTTCAACTATTGACCGATTCAGGTAGCACATCCAATATAAACATGTGCAATATCTCGATATTTCTGCCATATATGATTTTGCTAACGTTGGGTGCCATGATCATTTCAAGTTCATTTTATCACTACAGGTGGACATCACGATGCTGGAGGTGTCGGTGTCGGTGGTATCAGTCAGCCATTACCTCTACCACGCCGAAGACACCGACCTAGACCACGACCAATTCCTATACCATACCCATTGCCTATTCCACAACCAAGACGTGAGACCATTCGTGTGCCGTACCCTGTCCGAGTCCCGTATCCTGTCAGAATTCCACAGCCAGTACCCATTACTGTTCCGCAACCAGTCCATGTGCAGGTTCCAAAGCCATATCCGGTGCATATACCACAGCCATATCCTGTGCCGGTACATGGCGGTGGTAGTACAACGGTTGTAACTAGACAAGAAAAGGATTGCGGGTCAGATCGATATTGGCATCATGGGCATCAGAGATGTCATGATTACGATTGCGGTTACGGCAGGTACTGGCACAGAGGTCATCAAAGATGTCACGATTACGACTATGATTATAGGCGCTATGCGGATTACGGCACTGGTTTCGGGGGACGTGGTGGGTACGGAGTACAGAACTTTAGACGTGGTAGATACGGAGTACAGAACTTTATGCTAGCTAGCACGATGTATGACAACCTTGACATCGACTATAATGATATGCTATACATGTCAATGATAGGTCGTAGAAGCACAGGTTCATGGGGTCGCGGAAGGTATGGGATGCGTCGTGGAGCAGGATACGGTATGATGGGCGGCTATGGTGGTGGCCAAGGTTATGGTATGGGGATGGGCGGCATGCTTTTTGGAAGGCGTAGAGGCAGAATTGGCAGAGGTGGTGGAGGTGGTGGGAGCGGAGGAGAAGGCGAAGGTGGAGGTGGTGGAGGCGGTGGAGGCGGTGGAGGCGGTGGAGGAGGTGGAGGAGGTAGCGAGGGAGGGTCGGGTTCCTCGGGATCCGGAGGAGGATATTACTGGGATTTTGGCGATGACGATGATTGAGAATTTGTAGTTACGTATTTGTTGCAAACACATGATTTAATGCACTATTGTGTACAAATGTATAGAATACAAGGCTCATTCGATGACATAGATTGAATACATGCAAATGTATAAACACATCACAATGTACCGAAAAAACATTCAGTTTATTTAATATGTATGTTTTTCATCATTTATTGTCATGGTCAACATGATCAATTGTATCATTTTCTGTATGTATTTTTCATTTTAAGCATTGAATCTTCGGTGCCACTTGTACTGTATAGTTGTTCTACATCTGGTTAATAAACACTTTGTTTACGCTACACTATGTTTCCCTTTGTGTTTAATTGATTTAGTTCAATGATTTTATGGTGGCATATTTCTGCCACCAGTTAACTACACTGTAAAAAGTTGTGTTTTCTTACTCTGAATGTGGTGTTTACTAGTACGGAAATTGGTGTAAGTGTATACTTTACACTTACTTGGTGTAAATTTACCTACTAAAGAAGCTGTACACCAAGAGTTGCTTTAAGTTACACAGGTTTCAGGGAACAGTTGCGCCAGTATCGTGTTAATTTATCAATAACACTAAGTGGTGTAAAGTTACCCTCATGTTAAACCTTTCCTTTGGACAAATAGTGATTTACACCGAAACTGGTGTTAGTTATAATGCAAACCAGAGTAAACGAAATATTTACACTTACTGGGTGTAAATTTACCTACTAAAGAAGCTGTACACCAAGAGTTGCTTTAAGTTACACAGGTTTCAGGGAACAGTTGTGCCAGTATCGTGTTAATTTATCAATAACACTAAATGGTGTAAAGTTACACTCATGTATAACCTTTCCTTTGGACAAATAGTGATTTACACCGAAACCGGTGTTAGTTATAATGCAAACCAGAGTAAACGAAATATTTACACTAACTGAGTGTAAATTTTCCGAGAAAAGAAACGTTGCAATAGAAATTGTTTTAAGTAACGCCATTTGCAAAGAAATGCAACACCATTGTTGCCATAATTATATAACAAACATCTAGTTGTATGTATAACGTTTCCTTTGCAAAAATAGCGAGTAACAACAAAACTGGTTTTAGTTTTGATACGGACTGGTGTGCGTGCAATATTTACACTTGTTGAGTGTAGATTTACCAGGAAAAGAAACGTTGCATCAGATATTGCTCTCAGTGACACCATTTTCAAAGTTCTGAAGGAGTGCAGTACTTCCAAAGAAGAAGAAGAAGATCGGATATTGACTATTAAAGTAGGTAGTGACTAATCATTAAAACTATAACTAACCATTACATACAAAACGACAGACATACTACAACTACGTCAATAAAGACAGCTAAAATAACACGTCTGTACTAAAAGTATCAAACAGTAGAAATAACAAGAGGGCCATGATGGCCCTGAATCGCTCACCTGAGGCAACTGAACAACAAAAGGCCCATGAGGGCCTGTGCTCTACTGGGCTACTTGGTCTCAGACAGTATAGACCTAATAGGACCTGATAGAACTGCTCAATATCAGTCTGGTGTACATTGCTCCCAAACACTTTAAACACATAGGGCGAAACAGTCAAAAATAACCCCATATAGTAGTTAAGAACTATTACCAAGAGCCTAGTGGTGAACTCCAATAAGTCCATGGATAGCACATGTTCAACAGGAGCTACAATTTAGGAGACCCTGATTTGTTTTGAATATTTCACAAAGAGGTGCAATAGTTGACAATAAAGAGCTTAAGTTGTTTCATTATAATATTCATTTCTCATTTTAGTAGTGTTTCAAATATAGGTTTCAAATGTAGGTAGGTTATGATATTAATCATGAAAGGTCACACATTATGTGACATAAGGATAATGATGACAGGGCCTCTAAATGTTCAATTTGTAATGGGAGAAATAACAGTTTAACACTTGGGTGTTATGTCATACTGCTGCATGATTTTCTTATGACATAACAGGTCAGTGAAAGTAGGTCACTCTATGTTTTTAAGCATTTAAGTTTGATAAACCATGTCCCTATGAAAGATGAATTAAATGATAAAATAATTCAAGATATTATAATGCCTTTGTAAACCATTACTTTGTTTTAATATATGAGTTGTAACCCTTAAACTGCAAGAATCAAGTTGGATTTGTTTTTAACCATTACAGACTACTCTTAATGGGCAGTCTGATGAAGTCTACACTATCTACTAGTTAGAATGATAAGGGACGGTTATCCCTTTGGTTACATAGTATTTTCCTTTTCCTCACAGTTCCACACATGTATTCCAGCATTGCCAAAGTATGGCTTATGATATTAAAGTCGAAGGTATTGGCAGAATTATCTACTTTTTTTGTTAGCCAGGATTTTCAAGAGATGATTAAATTGACGAATGTTTGTTTTGATATTGTGGTTATCTTATTACATAGATAAGTGCTTGTAGTGCAAAATATGTAAAAGTGTTATACAACCGATATGTATAGGTAATCGTTGAAATTCATCTTGAGGTTATTCTTCATGGCATACAAACATTTTTTTTCCAGGAAAATATATAAGAAGGGAAACCAATTTAGTCTAACCATTGCACTTTCATGGTTTTTAATAATGAGATGGAAAACAAATAGTTAATTGTTTCTTATGTGATTTCTGTGATACTTAAAAAAGGACATTTTCTGTAGTTTCCTGTAGTTGTATTGGTGAAATAAATATTAGGTTAACAGAATTATTTAGAATTTTCCGTCTTTGAAAACAGAAAAATATGAACAAATCTATTGTATACACTGTTTCAGATTAGAAACCATAAGTTCTTTGTTTTTTTATTGATTGTATGTCCCGTGTATAATGAAACTTCTTGCACGATCAAGCTATTTGATCAAATTTGGCAGGCTTCATTGAAACATTTCTAGTTGTTGATAAACTGATGTGAGTGAAGCTGATAAGGCCTAAAATATTGCTTTAAACATTAAAGACGATTAAAGATGATTCTACTTTATGTATTTCGGAAAATAAATAAAAATATGAATAAATATTTTACCTACTTTCTACCCTTACCAAATATACCTGGGTTGCAGAGCCGGAAGGGAAAACGAGAAATATTTTAAGTTTGGCCTAAAATGGAAAGTATTGTACTAGTCTAATTCTGCATTTCGTACACCCTTTTGTATTTTATGTCTATGGTTATGGAAATTAACAAGAATTCTGTTCATTTGCTCTCGGATGTTCAAGATTTAAGTAAAAATATCATTATCAAAGTGTCTTGTCCCTTTTTATTTTTTTATAGTTTTTATGTTGTGAAACTATACCTAGTCATTAATAGGTATGATATTTTGCCAATGAATGGCACATAGCAGTTGCCTCAGTTATTTGTACAATAAACATGCATGTACAGAACAGTTATAGCTTATCTTTGATGATCATTTAGTATGACATTTATGATGTTGGTGGTTAATTTAGTTTTCTAACTCGGGCAAAAATTAGACTTTTGTGGTTCCATCTACCATCTGTACAAATGTCTGTCTTGGAAACATTTCAATGTTACACCAATATTACTTTCAAGTGAAACGTTACACCAATATGTTCCTGGAAACATTTCTTTCAGGTGAAAAGTTACACCAATATGTTCCTGGAAACATTTCTTTCAAGTGAAACGTTACCCCAATATGTTCCTGGAAACATTTCTTTCAAGTGAATAGTTACCCCAATATGTTCCTGGAAACATTTCTTTCAAGTGAAACGTTACACCAATATGTTCCTGGAAACATTTCGTTCAAGTGAAACGTTACACCAATATGTTCCTGGAAACATTTCGTTCAAGTGAATAGTTACCCCAATATGTTCCTGGAAACATTTCTTTCAAGTGAATAGTTACCCCAATATGTTCCTGGAAACATTTCTTTCAAGTGAAACGTTACACCAATATGTTCCTGGAAACATTTCGTTCAAGTGAAACGTTACACCAATATGTTCCTGGAAACATTTCTTTCAAGTGAATAGTTACCCCAATATGTTCCTGGAAACATTTCTTTCAAGTGAATAGTTACCCCAATATGTTCCTGGAAACATTTCTTTCAAGTGAATAGTTACCCCAATATCTTCCTGGAAACATTTCTTTCAAGTGAAACGTTACACCAATATGTTCCTGGAAACATTTCTTTCAAGTGAAAAGTTACCCCAATATGTTCCTGGAAACATTTCTTTCAAGTGAAACGTTACACCAATATGTTCCTGGAAACATTTCTTTCAAGTGAAAAAATACACCAATATGTTCCTGGAAACATTTCTTTCGACAGAAAGGTTACACCAATATGACTGTGGAAACATTTCTTTTAGAGGAATGAATACACCGGCCTGTTACATTTCCCTTGGCTTAACAGGGTAAAGTTACACCAACCAACATGGAAAATTTACTTCCTTTTTGGTGTTAAGTTTCCATACAACTAGGCAGGAAAAGTTACACAAAATCTGGTGGCAGCTGATGTAAAGTTTTTATTTTTACAGTGTAATTACGTGGCAGTTGTGGACATTTTTTATCACGAGACTGATCTAGTTAACCAGATAATTATCTATGTAACTAAGCAGTTAACTAATGGCATAAATATGCCACCATATATTTTGTAACGGTTTCAACAACAAAACAAACACAAATTGTAAAGGAAATTTTTTCATTTTATTGTTATTTTTTTAATATCATACACCAAATTAAAGTTAGTTTTATTGGAAAAATCAAGGGAAAACAAAACGAATTGGTCTGCAGCATTCACTAAATATGTTTGCTGTCTCAAAGATTGTCTTTGTTGAGTTTGATGTCAATGTGAGTTTTCTTCCTATCACCACACGTGAATCTGCAAGAACAATAAATAAATATAGAGGAAAATAGAGACATGATCACTACATTACAATCATGGGCGATTTATTATAAATCCATTAAGGCTACAATTAGCCCACGAGGACATACAATACGTATACAAACAAGACAGCCGAACAGTGTATAACATGATCACATACAATGACACGATAAAACATGATAACGTGTTTTCTCCATAAACACATGGATGCATCCATTTGAGCTGACGAAACAGCGCTTCAAACGTGTTTCGTCAGACCAGTGCACAATTATATGCATATGCAAACAGTACAACGACATAGCTCAACAATCAGTAAGTCGAATGAAGAGTAAGTACATACACTGAACAAACTTCTAATTAATTGGTCACTTCGGTACTATTAATATTTTTAAACAGCGAATAGAAATTCAACAATGGTATAGTGCTGTTACATTGACCGCGAACAGGTTCATGAACTTTCCATGCCCATTTAGGTAAGGAAATGCTCTCGTGCGTGAAGCTAAACTGATGTCTGGATTACTTTTCTATCAAAATAGAACCGCGGCTTTGCCTCCGTCAAGCTAACAAACGTATTTATGTTTAAGTACTCTTGTCCAACCTAAGCCTAACTGGCATATGGGGCAAATATTGCTTACTGACAGTACATGGTGACGTCACATGTGACGTTGTCTGGAAATGACGTCACTTATAGAAGAGGTTGGAAATCGTACAGCGGTGCTCAGATATTCTCTATATATAATTGCGTATATGTTTATAACACTTACCGTATACATGTATACGCAAACCGTTGTTGTGTTTAGCCCCTATGACCATGCCCACCATGACCTCCATGACCTCCATGACCTCCATGACCTCCATGACCTCCATAACGACGACGATGATGATGATGACGACGACGATACCTACCCATACCTCTTCCCATATACGGGTATCCCATATACGGGTATCCCATATAAGGCATACCCATCCCATACATTGGATATGACCAGGAGTAATACCCGCCATACATCATAGGATTGTACATGCCATACCCATACTGAGCATTACATCCGGGTGACAGAGCAACGACCAATAAGGTGACAGCCAATAACGTTGCTAACACCTTTACACGCATTATGTCTCTGAAATACAAATGGTACGAACATAAAACATGCAATAACGAATAAATTTAGATTATATTCATTGTTTTAATGAAAGTCAGGTTTTTGTCAAAAACTCTAGTTTTCGACCATTTGCACGTACATTTTACAGTGTATGTTACTAAACTGCTAGACATATTATATTGGAATTGATTTGGCAGACGATTGAAAGTAAAAACGTTGATTGACAACACAAGACAATTTTAAAAATGGCGAAACAGCGAACGGCTTTAAATTTTCTGTCGAGTTTTATTAACAGTTTTTTTGGAAAAAATAGATTTCGATTTTACCCTGTTTCAATTTTCTCTATTTCAAAACAAATAACATATAACAGTTTTAGGGCACTCTTTATGTACAATTCCTCTACTAAAATAGATTTTCCCTATTTCGGTTTGAAATTTCTAATATGATTAAATCCGGTATAAAAAGTAAAGAACAAGATCATATAAGTTTGGCTCAAAATTCCCATTCTCATTTTTAAGGATGTTAAATTTACTTATATTCGGGTGTGACTATTAGTCTTCAAAAGCAGCCTAGTGACATGATTTTGTACATAAAATGCTGCAACAAGCACATACATGTATAATGTTTGCATATTTCTAACTGTTCACTGTTGCTATCGTCATGTCCCTAACTAAATAACAAACACAGAATAGACCAGTATGCTTTCAGACTAATGATAGTAAAATCCATACGTCTAGTAGTTTTCAATAGATGTGAATTATCACCAGCGCTAAAATGTATTTTACTGATGGAATGTGTCCATGATATAAATAAAATACAATATTATTTACGTATTAATATTATAATTTCTTTGGATCGGTAATTTATGACTACCTATACAATTCAAACATAAATGGTGTGAAAAAATACTATGAATTAGTTACCACACAACAGAATCACAAGAAGGTCAACAAGAAAAGTGGCGATCTGCACATTTACAATGCATGTACATGTACATATCAATAAAAACACAACATGCAATACTTGCTCAACTAAAATTTAAAATTATCATATGCTATATATCAATAATAGTCATACTTATTTAGGGCGAATTTGTTTTGCAAAACCTGGTTCAAGTTTGAGGTTTCAGTTTTGTTGTAGTTTGGTTGAAAAACTTAAACCAGTTAAGAATAAGATTGGTCTGCAAACAAACAGATGGTTTAGTCAATGAAAAAATGGCCCACGTGATTTTGATTGTGCGAGATTGCAGACAAATTGGTGATAAGAATATCAGAGTTAAGAACTTTAAAACGTCTGTTTTGCAACGTAACAGAGTGAACAATTTTAAAGCCAGCTTCCCATGTAGCAAAGGAACATTTATTTTTAAACATTGCCCCACATATGAGTGGCACGGTCACCCGCCATAAAATCAGTCCACCATTTTGTTTAACTAGTATACGATTATTCGGATAAATCAAACCAGAAAAACCACACTTGGAGGTAGTTCGGTCAGTTTGATTAACCAGATTAAGTTTTGTTATTAACAAATACAGAAACTTGTTTTAGTTTGAAACCAGTTAGTTAAAACAAATGAAAGGTTTGGCAAACCAGTTTTGGATTCAAACCGGTTTGGTACAAACAAATTCGCCCTTAGCAATTTTAGTCGAGAACGTTTTATGTCCAGATTTATCGACAAATCTCTGGCTTATTCAGTGAGATAATAAATTATTGTCTCCCCTAAAAATGCATTATCGGCGATATCGATAAATATATCGGGTCGATTTCTCTTATAGAAACATAGAAAAAAATATTTAAATAAACATTTTATTAATAATATAATAAAACCACCACATTTATTATCGTATTTTTCTTCTTCTTTTATGGTAAATATTTTAGTTAGAAAAAATATGACCATGCTGTCCAATTAATTTGAAGTTGAGCGACATCAGAAAACTTAAATTGCAATAGCAGTCAATGTAAAATTATAGGAAGATATGCGATAGGGTTTGAAACGTAAGGATAAGCTAATGTACTTACATGCTGTGATTATACCTCTGGTCCCAAAACAAATCTGAAATATTCTGTGTTTACATTCTATTTATGGCTTTTATAACCACTTTTATAATGTTGTACATGTCACACAGAGACTGAAACACTCGTCAAGTAGCATTGGATTTATAAGATCAATTATGATACACAATTAATGGATAATTCGTGACAACAACTTCTAATCTACTAATTGATATTTATTACCTTCTGAACTTAATTGATGCGTTTTTTACTGATTGACTGATGAGTTTTTTTGCTAATTATGAACAGACAATTTGTAATTTATTGTTGAATCATCGTCAAACTTTGACATTTAAAAACTGTTCGATTGTCTATGTAGCACCCAAATTATATAAATACATTTTAACACAACTCATCGGTCAGTCAAGTATGTGTACTTTTAAAATCCGACTCAAAATGTTTGATAGATAATGTGTTTGTATTAATTGGTCCACGATAAGTTGAGAGTGACGTCGTGCAATATTTACATATGGTTTGGACACCTTCATTGATCAAAATAGGTACATCAAATAACAAGCAAATCTAAATATTGGAGATATTGATTTCATTAAAACAATAGCCGTGATAGCTCATATGGTAAAGATTCCGCGCCTTACAAAGTTAATTAAGGTTTTTAGTTTGGGTCCGAGTTCAAGACCATCGGGAGGTCGATTCTAGTGGGTTTTTTATTACAATATTATAAATGTCGTTGGTCATCTACAGTTGTACTTACCCGACTTATACTTATTAATGTTCGCTCGAATATCATTAATTAAATAAGAGTGTATAGCATGTGTATTTATAAGCTATTCACTAATAACGATATGGTTAAAAAATTGAATTTGCACTATATCATCGTGCAGTAGATGTACATGTACATTTATCGCTACACACTCACTGTGTATATGGAACAAAGTTGATATGGCTACTTCAAAAAATGTAAGGGGTTCAAATGATCATTTTAGCGACGACGCTATAGCCATCATTAAACATGTTAGTTAACGACATAGCAATTAGACGATAACAAAAAAAAACTAAAATAAACAGACAGAAACGACAAACAACAAGTAATTGACAAGCACTGAGTAATTGATAAAAAAATCATATTGTCCATAAAAAGTGGGAGGAAGGAATGTGTCTCAAACTCACACCCTATCTATTGGTCGAAGTTACTAAAGTGTTACCAATTGAGCTATTGCTACTGTCTACTGGCGATATTTCAAAAAAACTTAATACTAATCCTGAAGATAATACGCATGATAATGACCGTAAGCTGCTTTACATGAATTGGAAAGTGGGTAAGGTCGTGTTTACTGTCGACTTATCTTAACTTAGTAGGGCCAAGTTGCTGCGGGTGGTTTTCTCGAAACATCTTAAGGTTAAGATTTTCCTTAAATGTAATATTTTCCTGAATATCCACAATATTTTCCTTAAATATTAAGAAAATACTTAAGTGGTATTCACTAAGCGTCTTATCTTAAGATTTTCCTTATTTATGGCATTTTTTTTTCCTTAAAAGATAAGGTAGCTTCCACCTTCCTTAAGTAGAAAAGGAAAATCTTAAAAATGTAGGATGTGTGACGATTCGAGTACAATAGACCAATACACATCGCAATGAGCTACTTATTAATGTAATAATGCGTTAACTGTACAATTCCCTAGTAGATGCAGGTATTTTTTCGTCTAACGAAGATGTTTAATGTAGACGTTAGCCGATGAAAATGGAAATAACTGCTATGTAAAAATTGAGGTTGAAATGGACGCACAGAGACACTCAGTATTTGTTATTGTGTTTGTTGATATTAGGTCGTTTTTGATGCTCAGAAGAATTGGAACTGAACTATACTAAAAGCCATGCATTAACAACGCAACTGGGTACCAAGTTTCGATTTACCGATAATCTACCTTTGTAGCATAAATAATAAACAGGTATCAGAGTCACAGACGTCATCATTGCAACCCTTTGTTACGAAAACGTTGAAGCAACCCGGTAATGATATATTTGTGCACATGCAAATGATCCGTGACATGATGTAGTGCACGGCCCGATTGAATTATCATATTGCAAACGCACGGTCAGTAGCATTAAGTCTCATAGCATGAAATCTAAAGAGAAATAAAGACATTTTCAACCGTATTCTGTGTATACGCGTTCTATTCCCTACTTTGTGTGCTTTTAAAATTATCTCCGCTACCCATGCTGTACAGCGCACGAGGTGCACGTGCATTTCAGAAAAACACTTTTACGGGCCTTTTAATGGATTTTATTGAACAATATTAATATAATCCTTTACTTGTACGTGTATACAAGAAATATATGTGACAATTACGTTTAAACATGTTTGTTTGAACAAAATATTTACATTTATAGTCAGTTGCGTTTTTAATGGCTTTGAGTGTATTTCAATCATCAATCATCATGGATAAACACAGGATTATAAAATGAAGTTGCATCACCGTTTGAAAGGATATTATATGTTCGACTGTGTTGTGTCATGTGTTTTCGCAAATTGTGTTGTTTTGAAACTGACAGATAAGGAATAAAGGAAAATATTTTATTTGTTCTTGGATATTTTTCTTGAAGATACAACATTAGCTGCGAATGCCATCTTACAGGCATGTTATAACTGTTGAAAACCATTGCCATATTTTGTTTAAATGTACCAGTATAGATGAAATAATGTTGGATGGCTATATAGCTTCTTGTTTTTTGAAATAATTGAATCATGAATTATAATATGTAATAAATAGACTAAAATGTAGATCATACAATTGTTTGTGTTCTATTTATATTAGGAGTTCAGCATTGTTTTTATGTGGTTATTTTGTTTGGCAGTTAATATACATTACCAGTACTAAACGTATTCGAAACAATGTTTATTTGTTGAAAATGATTAAATTGCCGTCGAAGTTACGACATCATAACTATGGCAAACGTTGATAAAACGCACTTGTCGACTTCCGTTACTATTTTTAGATCGTGGAAATATCAAAGTTGCATGACAACCGCTTTAAAATTTTCCTTAGATGAAATTGATATTTTCCTTAAAGTTTAGACTTTCCTTTTCTAAGGAAATCCTTAAGTGGCACTGAGGAAAATCTTAAGGTTCAGGATTTCCTTATATTTAACTAAGGAAAAGAAAATAAGGATAATCTTATGGTAAAACTTCAGATGTTTCGTGAATACCACCCCAGCTGATGGCACAATACTATTTACTTATGCTAATTAGCCGACGGTTTCATTTTGCATAAACAGGGGTGATCATTTATAGAGTATCGGTCAATAAACGGTTGTGTCGTACAAAACTTGTACAGAATAATTAATTCAAATACATGTATGTACTTATGTGTGCCTTTGTCAATTAGCGATCTAGAAGTTACTAGTTAGAGCCAAAATAATTTGATGGTTACACATACTCATTGCTCGTTCTTTGTTTACATGGACATGCAGTTTTCCGTCTGTTTGAATCTAAATTTGTAAGTTTATGCGTCATGCACTAGTAATCTTTTGAAGTCTATAGTGCCCGTGTAAAGACGACCACTGTTCTCCTATTTGTTTATGAATATTGATGAACCTGAAATAGCCTACTCCATCCATTTGTAATTCTTTCATGAGTGGTATTTCAATTATGTTATTTTTTTCAATTTCAATGCTCGTGTTCATTCAACTTGGATGTCAAACATACAGGTGTTTTCACTTGAATTATATGCTGGTCAAAATAATTTATTTTTTGAAAATCTTCGCGATATTATGACAAAGTTATCTGAGACGATGCACGTGGTTTTGACAGGTCAACATCGATATTTTCATTATATATGTAACTATAATTGTCAGTATAGCTTACTGCAGTCAAATTCAGCAGAAGATATATACAGTAGTTTTTTTAGAAACTAAATGAAATAGTACTGGCGGATTAAGGATATGCTCCGTTTGTGTTGCTCGGTAGAACATCTAGTTCTATGGCAATTTTCGACAGTCGCATTCCCTTAATACTAAAACTACTTTTTCGGAAGTGGCGCAAGAAGAACAGGTAAGTGAATCGGTTAAAATAGTTCAACATATGGGCGTAACCTGCATAACCTACTCAATACTGGTAGTAATCATTACTGCGCAATTACATTTAATGGTCAATAATGATTCGTACTTTCTGTGCAAGACCTTACTGTCTATTTGATGTGTCGTTAACCTTTGAAGGATTGCGCGCCAAAACGTCGCTTATATATGGACTGGAGTCTATATAAATACGACTATTTGTCAACCGAACGCCAGGTGATATCGTTGTTTATAAACCGTATCTAAATTTATCAATTCATCTTCTGTATCATCTCCATTCTTTGTTGCAGTTTTTAATTCCTGTCAGCTGTTATACATTACTGTATGATTAGACTCGCACGATTTCGGTGATTTGTTACTTAAAAAATGTTTACGTGAGGTCACGTGTTAATAAAACATCAGCATTTCAATTATGGTAGTTGTACTGTAAAGGCGGTAGGGTATCATCAATTTTAGAATGAAAACACGTAACAAATACATGTACATGTATATATATTGGTTTGAGAAAGTATAGACATCTATTCACGTCTCTAATTACTGACAAATTGGTTGGTGATACAGTAGGTTATGGCTGCTCCTTCATATACTCTGCTTCAAATCAATTAGTGATATTTCCATATTTGACGAATGTCCCGTGGCCAACTGCTTCAAATGATAACTTCAGGTCCGGAATTCATAACGTCTCCCGTGGCCGAGTGGTTAAGTCATCAGCCTTGTTAGGGGCGGTAGAATGTTCGAATCCCGGTAGGGGTCCGTTCTGATATAGCCGGTTGGTGAGCTGCCAGCTAGTTAAATAGAGGTCATTGGCGTCGCCTGCCTATCTGGTGCCTTGCATTAAGGGATAAGAATCGGGTAGTAAATGTGCTTAGAAAGTAGGTGTCTAATAAGACAGAAATTGCTGGCCCTTTAAATAGGGGTGACACTATATTAAATGAACACGTTACTTTTACTTAACATAACGTGTTCAGTGCGTCGGAATTCGTAAACGTTTACAATGCTGAGACTAATGCTTATATTCGGTTCTTACCCTCAAAACTCAAATTCATACTCAAATCTCAAAGAAAATGATGAAAAAATACTCAGTAAACATTGATATTCATATCGGACACTCAACTTTCCAAACTCAAGCACAGCTAAGTGAATATGGACATCTGAGTGCAGAGTGTTTAGTGGTGAGGAACGGTTATAATTTCGGGCCATGGTGCCCTGTGACACGTACACAAGATCGCTAACGATTATTCTTCTTTGTGTGTTTTTTCGGCGTAGCTGTATAATATCGGGTTTGACCTACATTTTAGACCAATCAAATATTGTACAAGAAGCGTATGCATTTCAGAATGTAAGAGATTTGCAATTCCTAATGTCAAGGGGTTTGGAAAGAAATCTTTTGCGTTCAATGGTTGTTGTCTTCGGAACAGTCTGCCACAAGATGTGAGGGGAACAGTGTGCCACAAGATTTGAGGGAAACAGTGTGCCACAAGATGTGAGGGGAACAGTCTGCCACAAGATGTGAGGGATGCCAAAAGTATTCTTTCAAATGCAAAGTCAAAAAAACACATTTTAAGCTCGTCTTAAAAAATGTATTGTCTTTCCTTTTTAACAGCTTTATAATTTGTAGCCTAATACCTTGTTAAATTTTATTTGTTTAGCTTTTTCATCCATTATTCCTGTCAGAGATAACTTATTGTTTCATTGTTTCACCGTTTAATCTATTTGTTTATAAACATGTAACACAATGTCTTTCTTTGATTAACTGACTGTGATAACTTTATTTATAGCTTAAAATTCTTCCTATGTCACACAATACTATATATTGAGGACCACAATGGAAATAAGAGTTTTTACTTGTACTATTTTTTGTGTTATCCTTAACATATAATGTTGATTGATATGGCTTTATTGATTCATACATATTTTTGTTACTAATATATGTCTTAATTTTATATTGCCATGTAAATTGACATTTTATGTTGAAATAAATCTATCTAAACGCGTTGTTTAAATATGCAACAAATCAGGTGATTGGATTGTTATATTTTAAGCAGAGAGACACCAAACGGGGTGTCTCGAAAAGATAATTCAAATTCCCGTAGCTTACCCCTTTGGCAAAATTAGAGTTCCGAAATAGGGCCATTATTTAGACATCATTATATCTACGCCGTTCATCTTTTTTAAAAGATATTCCTGTTTTTAAATAATATGTTAAGTCGATTTATTAGTAGACATCAAGGTGGGAGAACACGTGACTTTTTGTTTACTACGCGGCACGAAGTATTTTTCATGGGTTTATTTTACATCGATTGCGAAACAAGTTTACAACTTATATTAATCATTCTCAATGGTTGCTTCCTGGGTTATGTACCAGGAGTCGCGCTTAAGTTTAGGGGTCGCGGAGTTCGAACTTACGGCCTTCGGATTGGGAGTCCGGCGCACGACCGCTCGACCTCACGACAGCTATGATCGAACCCCTAACATAGGTTCGAGGCTCATGTTTTCAGTAATTAGTGATGTTTACTGAAAATGTTGTTCCTGCAAGGACACCAACACGATGAGAAAATAGGAAAACATAAAACAACAAGAAAATAGCCATGCATTTAGTATTTATTATCCAGCTTTTAAAGGAATTACAAACGTTGAAAAGGAAATAAGGTATTCAGGGGAGATAATTTCAATCTCTGTTGTGTATCCATCCAGATTAGTCAGCAATGTCAATTCTTCTGAAACAAAAATTATAATTAGTTCGATGTTGTATTTTGTGCATATAAAAGGCAGAAAGAATAGTTAATTAATTTCCAAGGTCATTTGATACGTTAGTTCAGTCCTTACGGTATTCAAGCTAAAACGGTTTCATGTTGCTGAGGGGCCGTATTGATCCAAAAACTTTCTGGTTATAGTAATGGGACCCATATTTGAAGATGCTCCTTTAAATCAAATCATGGTAAACGAACATTCTCTTTTAATGCTCGTGAGATATGGAACTGTATTCCTGTAAATATACGTTGTATATCTAATACAGATACATTCAAAAATAATTATAGGACATATTTAATGCTGAATCAATACTATTTCATTCTTGCACACACGTGTCTTATGTGAGGTGTCTGTGGCTGTTTTATTTTCAGATCATCATAACTTGTAGCTTATTGTGTTATCTTCATGAAACAAACATATGATTATTATTATTATTATTATAGAACGATATGTGTCTATCTGTATTGTTTTATAGCACGAAATGCAGATCCGGTGCACACTCTCCAGATCAACACACGTCCAGAAATGAAAGTTTAATTCCGGCATTTGTTGAGAGGCTGTTCCTCAACAGAGGTATATATGGAAGTTACTCTTAATATGGGAAAATCGATACTGTTGTTAATGCGAGGTTTTTATTCGGGTACTATATATAATTTACAATACTGGTGAACAAATGATAAACAATACAATCGTATTGCCTTGATCGTTTTTAAGAATTATGTAAATATTGATGGAAGTTTTGCCCTTGGTTTAAAAAGTTTTCAGCTGATCAAATAACTCCCGATGTTTCGTTTTTTGTTTTATCGTATCTATAGCATTAGTATTCATAAGCTATTGTAAACGTCCTAAGTTCGAAAAAAAACTCAATTCAGCTAGAAATACCTTAGATAAGGAAACAACTAACAGGTGATAACTTTAACCACGCCTTCCATGGCGGCGGTGATGATGATGATGATGATGATGTCGTCGTCCAAACCTTCTTCCATACATGCCGCCCATCATAGGGTAGCCATAGCCGTATCCTCCCATCATACCCATCATAGGGTAGCCATAGCCGTATCCTCCCATCATTCCCATCATAGGGTAGCCATAACTGTAGCGGTATCCCGTCATTCCCATCATAGGGTATCCCATCATTCCTCCTCCATAGTAACCACCGCCCATCATTCCTCCACCATAGTAACCACCGCCCATCATTCCTCCTCCATAGTAACCACCGCCCATCATTCCTCCACCATAGTAACCACCGCCCATCATTCCTCCCATCATTCCTCCCATCATTTTATGACCCACCACCGGTCCGGTTAACAACATGGCCATGGCCACCAAACTTATGACGGTCTTCAAATCCATGATAGGTCTGGAAAAAAAACACGTATGATATATTCAGACATGATACTACGAAGTATCGGATACAATGGTCAGACGTGTTGCTGTCATATCAAACGATTTCCGAACTGACGTCATAAAACAAAATGTCAATAGTAATGAGTGGAATCAATGCCATCTAGTTGTCAGTAAAGGCCGATATTCAAAAAATGTTTGCTGTCTCCCTACCTACCCGCCAAAACTGTAGCAGGAAACTATTTTTTTTATTTTGAAAAGGAATACATGTTTAGTTGAACAATGACTTTCAAGCATATTGATTTTCAAAATATTGTATCGTAGTTTCGTAAGTTTTTTTTAAAAACGTTTGTAGTACTGCAACTTGAAAGGTGGAGCTTGGTAATCCAAACATCATGTTGCCAAAATCCTGTAATTGAATATCTGTTTGTGCTTTTGTTGTTTTTAAATGATATCATATTTAAAATGAACACCACAACGGGAAGAAACGTATGTCTAAAATGGTAACTCAAGTGACAATGCTAACATGTATGTATTTGTTTTGTCACAGATATTTATTTTAATTTTATTTTAAGAAACAGTTGTTAGCCAGTTCATCTACGGTATGACTGAGTTAAAATCGTATATTTCAGTGGGTTAATACGCGTTTTAACCAAAAATATAGACTGCGTAGAGAATAAGCAACATTTAGTATATGTTTGTATATTATAATAGTATTTAAAAAGCCTGAGTACGGAACAAACATATAAAAAAGAATCTTAAGACAGAAAGGCAACAAGTATTTCACAATTGGAAAGTTATTTTCGAATATCTGACATGTTAAAAGATAATATATTTGTATTTTTTTGAAAATGTTAGATAAAAAAGAGCATTGAAATCAACAAATATCCTCTATTTACACCATACTTTGTGGAAGAATTATCAAATGGATATACTTGGCTTTTGACTTCAAAATCTTCGTCAACATTTGTACGCAAAAAGTCCCGGAAAATTCACTAACCGACGACCAATATTATCCGGGATATAACTACAACTACAAATAGTTTATTGCATTCAAAACATATTTACATGTTTTATAGCAATTATACAAAAATACAAAAATATATAAACAAAATAATAATTCGTGCCCATGTAAACAAAGCACCGACAATGTTTTATTCCAATATTTAACGATCTGCGCATTATTTGGAGATAAATTCTTCAGAGTTTTTGTTCTTAGAGTGTATTTTATCTAACAAAATAAGATTAAATAATAAAATTGCAGCTAAAATAATAATATTGATTTTGTTTAATTTCCAGTTTATTCGCTTTGCCCAACTTCTACTAGTATTATAAGTTATCTCCCCTTGTTAATTCCTTGATGATAAACATTTATTTTTGTTTTTACTATATATGTTTCTTAAAGTAGACAATGTTGTGAACGTTTGTGTCTCAAAGAAGAAAAACTGTCAAAAATTGATGACATGTAGTGTTGACTTGTAAAGATACAGTTGAAATGTTAAATTACATTCATTACAATAATTTGTTCATCATATTTGTTAAAGACTATATATTTAATTATATGTATTCTAAATAAGGAATAAAGAAATCTCTTAAAACACATTAAAAGCAAATTACCATATTACAATAAAGATAGCGCATGTTCACCTTTATCTATATGTCTAGACAGAAAACCCCTTTAATACGAAAACCCCTTTAATTCGAAAACTCCTTTAACCAGATATTGTTCTCAGTGTTAGCTCATCAGGTTTTAAGGGATTTAACTGTACGTGTACATTGTAATAAATCCATATAACACAGAAAATAGCAGTTATGTGTTGAATATAAAAGTCGAACTTACGTTTCTTCAGTCCCTGTAGAATTTCAAGGTACATCTACTAATTAGTATGTCTCGGCCTCGGTATTTATGCTATCTTGCCCTTTCTTTCTTTTTTCTACCATTCCAGCTTTAGACGTAAGTACGTGATTAAATCTTGATTGATTTCTATAATTAAATAGTTTTTTAATGTCAGTCATTTTCATTGAAGAAATAATGATGTCGAGATATTGGGGTAATTGGTTACATTTGTGTTCTAGTAAGATGTATGACCCATATTTATGGCAACATTTAAAAGCGTTATCAATTTTGTAGAATCGTTTGAAATCATGAATATTTTTTGGGCAATTAATACTTATAAGAATCAATTATTTTTTTCCTTGTTGTCAACTCACGAACTATATCTACCTCGCTTTGTAATGTATAGTTCTAATACATCATGTTTACAACGCCGTACATGTATTTCTAATGGGAGTACTTTATGTACGAGGCAACATATGGTCTTTTTCAAGAATAAAAGTGCAATGGTTTTTTTATGATTCATTAACAAATTGAATTATAACAATGCAAGACTCATAACATTTGACAAATAATTGGTAGAAATTTGCATCTTGGTGGTCCAAAATTTGAATAAGTTCTTATGCTCTAGACATCGACTGTAACATGTACAATGCAGCCTCGCCAGAGTGACCCTCTCTTTAGCACTGGCAACATCTCTTCAACAACCGTAACATGAAAATGCTATATGCAAGAGTCAACTTGAGTGTGTGTGAATACACACTGATTATCAATCAAACAAGCATATTCTAATCTCCTAATTTTATGCACGAGATCGGAAGGAAACTTGTTTATTTACTAGTGACGGGTGATATACATGGTTTAATGCATTTTATATAATAAAATACAATAAACTTCAATTATTAAAAGCCTTTGACTTCTATATGTCTCAATGCTGAAGACATTCGCTTGGGTATTCAGTATACACCTTTGCTAAGCCGAATTCTCATCTTCATTGTCTTTTCTTCAGTTTTATTTGAGTCGCTAAAGTCACGGGTATTTTGTAGCCCTTTAATTATAATTAATAATATATGTCCGACGTTTCGTGTATCGGAAGTTATATGCTTGTCCTTTATATACAGCGACAATAATTTATTATTTGTACACGGACAGCGTAATTAAAATACAGTGATTTTTTTTGAAAATGATTTTACTGCCTGTGCCTTTCCAATTGGGAAAATAGGCGCGATAAATCTCAAATTTGGGAAAGTAAGGAAATGGTTGTATTGCTTATAAAAATAACTTTTCAGCTGTGACTGGTGTTTGTTATATTTTTATTTATATATGTCTTTTATTTCGAAATTAAGGCATTATGCCCATGATTCATTATTACAAGTTATATTGTATATATACATATCTAATAAGTAATTACATTTTGTTACATCAAGAAATAATACATTTTTAATTACTGGTATACATCATTCTTATAGAAAACACATATGAACATATGCATCACATTGTACATATGCATGTTAATATGAATATAGGAAATAAGTGGTGAGAGAAAAGAATCAAACACCATTTAATTTATAGCAATCATAAACCAACATCAAAAGAAAACAACACAAAAAACCAAACCACACACAACAACAATGATTTCAATACTTTGGGATAAAAGTGCATTTATGTTGTTTTACAATGATTGCTCTCTCAATTCAAAGCTCTTAAATAAATAAACTGATAAGTTTTTCACTACCTTTTCATTACTGGATTGTAGCAATTCTCTATAAACTTTAGTATGTTTGGGTTTTGTCTATAATAAAGAGGGATATACTTGTTTCTATAGCTATTATAAATTTTACATTCGAACAAAAAATGAAACTCGATCGTCTTCTAAACAATTGCAGAAAAGACATTTCCTTTCATTTACTGGTGTTGTGTTGGGTTTAGTCCAACGACCAACTTGAATTTGTAATCTATGGGATGATACTCTAAATCTTGTTAATACTTTTCTATATTTATTTACCTGCACTATGTCTAAATAAGGTTGAAATTTGAAGTTTGAAAATAATTTGTATGTATTTGCTCTGCTTGATGATTCTATAAATGAGGTGATTTAAGAGCAAATTAAAGATTCAAGGTAATGGTCTTGTATTAAAGGTTAAATACACAAAAACCTGACTTAATAAAAAGAAATTCTGTCAGAGGGGGGAAAATGAACAAAGAATTAGGAAAGAATAATGATTTTTTTGGGAATGGACACTTTTTGGTAAAGGGAAACAGACTATTTTCGGCAGTAAATTTAACCCAAAAAATCACTTAAATATGTTCGTAAAAAAGACTTATCAGTCTTTAACGACCTCTCTAAAGATCTGGCAGATTGAGAGGGAAAACCTGCCTTGTCTGAATAGTCATCCATTTAATTTGTATTAATTAAAGCCCGGACGCAAACAGCAAAATGTCGATCTTCCTCAGTCAGGACGATCACGATATTTTTATGAGTCGTCGATTACTGCCCAATCATGGCCGCTTCCATAGGCATGCGACCTTCACTACTTAAAACGCTATGTTTGCCTCGGTAAGTGTTTTGTTTACTTGTGTTCTGCAATAAAACCGATTATATTCTAGTAATATATACATTTCCTTGTTAATGCATGGTGGCATTTCTTATTCGACTAAATACCGCCGTCTGTGTGTGCTAGACTATTATTCGGACAGTAACTATTCGGATACTTTATAGAAACGAGTACTCAGTAACGACGAAAAGTCAGTTGTCCAAATATTTAGACGTTTTATCTTCTTTACATGTATTTATCATCTGTTATTTCATATTTTTCATACATTGTCAAGCGTGACTTCCAAACGATATTGCTAAAAAATGTATTAAAATTTAAATAAAAAGATGCCAATACATAGCTATGCCTATATCATTGTAAACTAATTTGTAAAGATATAACATAAATTTAATAATTCAACTTCAGAAGTTACTGTCTTGGATGTCAACGAGGACAAGCCGCTTTGTCAGGTCAAGCTACCTCCAGCGATTCTACAGATTTTCCTGATGTTAAGAAAGCTAGAAAAATTCCGAGAGGACAGATCCAAATTCCCAAGAGAAAGAAACGAGATTCTCTTTCTATACTGCAGGCTTTATCTTCCACCGTTAAAAGGGTATATTGATGATTTTAAAACTTCTAATCAGCAGCTGGGAAAAACTATAGAAATTAGAATGAATTATTATATCTTGGCCAAATAAAAAATGTGAGTGATTCGGTTAAAACTGACCGAGTCTGGGTTTTTTTCATTCCAGTCTGATGGCTTTGTAAGAATTCTGAAGATCAAATGCTGTGACTGATAATTTCGAAAATGATTTAAATCATTTGAAAATAGTACTATCAATAACATGGCTAAAACTCGTAATGTATTTAGCCATGTTACCTGAACTGCGCTTTTGTATTTTTGGCCTTATAAACTGTTTTAATTATTATAGAAATAATTATTAACTGTTTTCATAATTATAAAACTATTCATGCCAGGTAGTATTTTTATTGAATTTGGTCGCTGTGTTTATAAAAATAACAATTAGAAGTCTTATGATGAACAGATTTTTGTGTACTTACAGAGCTCCAGAAAGTTTGTCCAAAGGCGCTTGTCCCGGACTAATGGAAATGTAAAATTTGTCCCACATGGGAAGCTAGTTGTTCAATAAAATTGGTCAATTTAGTAGCAAATAAAAATACACAATGTTAGCTCCACAATCTAAAATTAATAATCATACGAATGTGTTTATGGGATTCTAAGGTTTGTCTTACAACTGAACAATTGCTGATGTTGGTTAGCTTTAGACTTGTCCGGGGCTAACTCAACTGTTGGTAGCCCGGTTCAGCATTAGACTAGTCCGGGACGCCAGGCTAATGGATTTCTAGAGCCCTGATTTAAAGTACTTATAATCTAGTCTGAGTCTTGGCTAATTTACAAAAAAACTTAAAATATTTCAACAGTGGTATTCGCCTGTTAGATATTTCTCGTGGTAAAATCCTTCTGGTGATTCCTAGTTTTGCTTGTATTCACAACTTGAGTTTGTGAAAATCCCTTTATTTTTGTTTCAGGACCCTACTGCACCTGATTATCAGTTCATGGACGATCCAGGCTTGATTCCAACAAGATTTTTGGCAAAGGTAATTTCTATATTCATGCCAAGAAATATTTATGTTACAGATTTATTGTCTTATACCAATGCATTAACTGGCACAGGTTATTGTTTTGTGAGTAATGAAAACAATAAACTTTCATATAGTTCTTATATTCTATGTAAGTCAATAAGTGATAAAAATAATAATTCACTTGTGTACTACAACTCAATTCAAACATAAGTGTCAATGTTTTGTAGGGGTGAGACGATACGGACGTAATGCGATATGATACATATCACGATAAACCTATCAAGATATAGAATAACTAAAATGCTCCAAATGACTCACTTGTTAGCATTAATGTTAAGGATATATTAGCCAATGGCATAAGTTAAGAATATCTACATCATAATACTCTTTCCTGTTAAGAATAAAACACATAGACTAAAGTGACTAAATTGCAATGGTTTCAATGCACTCCAATAAAATCGTAACAAATCTCTATACTTAGTTGTCATTCGTGTGTTGCCAAATGCGTGAAAGTTGTGTTTTTGGTTTAAGGTTTTGCAACGTATTTATGAGTTCTCAGGCAAGTTTATGCAAGAACGTGGAAGAGAGTTATAGTTTTCGTTACATTTAATGAGTATAAATGGCGGATCAATACATCAATTGTTCTCAAACCGTATGGATACGTGTATCGAGAGGGCTTGCATCGTGATGGATCGATTAATCGTCTCACCTCTAATGTTTTTATAGTTATTATTTCAAATTTTGGCAACAGTACGTCACTTTACAATTAGTTTGAGTTACATAAGTCACCAATATATTTCAAAATGTCATACATTTTTAATCATTTATAAATAAAATATTTAAAGCAACATTTTAAATATGTGAGTTATGTGCAATCTTAAATAGAACATATAAACATATATTTTTCTACAGTTCCCATGGATCAGACTATCTGACCCATTCCCAAAGCGAAATATATGTTTTTCCCAATCAGAAAAAAAATCACATTCAGAAGTACCTATGAAAAATCGTCTACTGGAGTGACCTAGTATATCTTGAAGCTCTTTAAATAACTCTAGCCATTATTGTCCCTTGTGTCATAAATGTTTGTGGACATTTTGTGTGTGTTTACTTTTTGACAGTTGATGTAAGGGAATGTAGATTAGAATGCTTGTTTATATAAAATTTAAGTATGAAAAACCTGTTCTTTTAACTACGAAAATTCCCAAAGTTGGATTTGAAGCGATTCAAGTTTTCCCAACTTGGCAAATTCTACAACACAGATTTTCCCAATTTATCTAGGGTCTTTTCTCAAAATGCGGTCAGGCACATATGGCAAACTCTATTTGTCAAGATGCCCTCCGCTTGCGTGATTGATACAATGTTGCTTGATGTAATGAATTTGTTTCAGAAAAATGCTTTGCTAAGTAAGGCTTCTGGGAGAAGAACTGCTCGTTTTATCATGAATGAATTCAAGGAAGCATTTGAGCATGACGCTGCTGCTCCCCATGTTGAGGTATTTTATATATAAAAATATTTTTTTGAATTTTTGTATTGTTAACTTTCCAAGTTTGGATTTTGACTGTGATAAGCTCCAAGAGGCCATAGACTGACTATAGTGTATCTGTAGTCCAAATTTTGTGATATTAGTTGCCACTATACTTTTTTCTCGGGAGAGTGATCCAGGTATGAAATGGACTTCCTTTATTGTTACTGTTTCATGTGAAGGATGCTTCATATCTTCACATTGTAAGACATTTGATGTTTATTGATGTAATTTATAACTGGCCAATTTTTATCTCATAGTTGAGTTTTCTTAGAGCATTAACATATTTGGTTAATTGTATCAGCTGGAGAATTTTCAATCCTGCGTACTGCACTGAACAATAAGTAGTGAAATATTTTGTAGACGATTTCATCTGATCGTTAGCTGAATGAATAGTGATTGGTTAGTTAGCAAGACATATATAATATATAACATTTGCAATCAATTTTTTGTTTGAGTAGGCATTTCAGCCGAAGAAACTTGAGTACACATTTACTGACCCATGTACAGAAGCTTTGTTGGAAAGAATTGATTTACGAGAAGTTGATAATGCAGTAGAAGTATACAACAGAATGCAAGAAGAAGGTAATTGTCTTACAGACATTTTAGATGGTGCCGATCCAAAATCCAGTGAATGAATATAGATTGGAAAAGTTTTATTCAATAAAGCGAATTTGCCAAAATTTGTGTGCAATTCTTTCTAGTTGCCATATCATTTGTCAATGCTGTTACTTCGATACATCTTGAGTTCTTGAAGCAAAACTTCATACATGATATGACTGGCATATTCTTGTTCTTACTACTTATAAATTGTGATGCAAAGTTTACAGCTCCTGGGATTTACGCAACTGGAAAATAATAATATTGTAGTCAGACATATTGTTGTGTCATAATTTGTAGCATTAATAATCAATTCAATAGCAACAACAATTTTTGAGGTTGGCAGTAACCCTGTAACTGCATTTTCAGTCATGTTACTAAATGTAATGCTTTTAATCAGGTGTTGTTCTGTGAGGCTTCAGACACGATTTAGAAATTGTCTTAAAGATTGTTGTTCCATAGAACTCAGTCTAATAAACCCTTTTTTGTCACACTGGCTGTTTGTGGTTGAGTATTTGTGGGTGCTTGTGTCCATCCAATCTTGTATGGACTGTAAATTGGTCATGCATGGAGTGATCTTGGAGCTAGCTGTCGGAAATGTTTACCAAAATGTCTCTTGAAAACACTGGAGATTGCACAAGTTATCTCCCCTTCTTTATCCCTTCTATAGTGTATATAACATATATTAAAGAAGGGATCATATAGTAGGGGAGATAACTCATGACAATCTCCTGTGGTGTCAAAGGTTGAGGTCAAACTTCCGGTTAATGCCTGATCTTGTTTGTTTGTTTGTAATTTGATGTGCACAGATTTATTTAGATTGTACATGTACTAGACATTGGCAGAAATGTTTCCCTCATTTAGACAACGTTCCTTATATGAAGCTTAGGCTATATTGCAAAGGTCAAGGTCACACGTGATGGTCAAGGTTTGTTATTATCATGCTTGGACTGTAACTTTGACATGCATTAAAAGTCTTTAAAGTAATCCACAGGAATGTTTTTACCTTCATGGGACCATGGTAGCAAGCTAGGACTGGAATTTGATGAACTGGTTTCTTATTGATCCTTCGACAAATACTGGGCTTGACATAGTTGCTCAGTGGCCATCAAAATCTAGCAGTCACAGTATGAACATGGAATGTTTTGATCAATATTACAGGTCTTGAGGTTACAGATGAGGCCAAGATAAGATTTTTAGAACTGTTGTGTGTATTTGGAGGTCAGAATCCTGGACCAAAGTTGATGCCGGAAGAGAGACTAACTGATTTGGTGTCTGGCGATTATGAGAATCAGTCAAATCAATGGAGGTAATTTATTGATAAAGTTGATTATGGATTTGTTCCTCAGTGTTTGTGACTAACTGAAAATTGTGCGGCAGATTTAATGAGAACAAGAAAATAGTGCTGACGTCAGCTATTTTTATCTTATAAGTTAGATGGTAACATAAAGTCTGTGAATGAACTAGAATTTAATCATTTTTTGTTTAGTAATAATGACGTGTAACAATGCTTTAATGTTTTTAGCTTGAGTCTGGCTGAAGATATTTTTGAGTCTTTACCACAAAAAACAGAGGATGCATACAACTGGATAGTTCGAGCATTGTTAAAGGTATTTAGTGTTTGTGATTGCTGTTGGACCTTAAAGTAAACACAATATTACAAAATGGTATAAATGCATGACAGAGACAGGGTTTCCCAGAGTCAGGGTTTCCCGTTGATTTTTCAAACTGGGGTCCTGGGACTCGCCCATTTTGGGGTCCCAATTTTGTCTGTGACATTTTTTCATCAGCCATTGTGATCCTGTATTACCAAGACGCTTGCAAGGTGCAAGCACTGAGGTGATATTGGGTGAAAGTTATTATCACAAAGGCATTTAAATAACGAAAAGTGCCAATTTGCCGGAATGGGCTAATGAGAGCTTGGGGGTCGAGTCCTTGGTCTGAAAATTGCATCAGAGACGCAGAAAACATGCAACCAAGAAATCCATGCTGAGACAAATTTTACAATAGTAAATCGTAAAACTGTTATACAAAAAATGTTACTTTGTTCTGATATATGGGCAGTAAACTCTCTTATTAAATACAACCTTGACATCAGTACTTCCTCATTAATATGACTGTGTATTCATGGACCAGTTTTAACTTGATAATTTGACCGCCATGCAACTAGGACCAACTTACTGCAAAACCTGTGATTGTGGTATTTTTATTGAAAATTCACTGTATGGTCATTTTGATATCTTCAAGAAGTGTAAATACACAAAGTATATAAAATTTCAAAGTTTGCATACTGAGTGAGTGACTTTATCAGACAAGAACATTTTTTATTGTAGATTATGACACTGGTGCATGTATTTACGGTACCTATTTTCTTTGAGTTTTTTAAAGACATCTCTGTCTGTCTGACTAGTGAGACAAACTGTCAATGTTATACCTCTCTGTTTCAGGCTGGTATGTCGAAAGGGGTTTTGTTGTACAAAGAAATGAAATCGTCCAAAATACCAGGTATGTAGCTGAACGCAACAAAATCTGAATAGATTTCAAATTCTTGGGTATTAATTGCCAATGCAACCCTTTTAAGAGACACTTTTAGCGAAATTAAAATTCAAAAATAGTAATCTAGGTTTGTTAAATTCATTTCATCAGAAAATTACTCCTTTAAGTAAGACTAATCTCTGCAGGTATACATGTATATTCTTGCATTATATTAGCTAAAAATTGTCACTTTTGTTGTAATTATTTGTGCTGCCGTCCTGATTTACTTTGGTTTTAATTTGTCTTTTATTGATATATTTTCAGTATATCTGGGTACATACAATGAACTTATTAGATACCATGGTGAACAGGCATCTGGTAAAATATGGAGTTCTATTATGGTAAACTTCTTTAGTATTTAGTATTTTTATGATTTTTGGCGTGAACATCTTCTTCGTAATACATTGCTTATGTTTACATGCATTTTTCTTGATTTTTATTTGAATTTTAAGTTTACAGAATAAAAGTCAGATTCATTGTGTTAATTTGATGAGAAAGACAATTTGAAAACATTTTGAAACATTTATGCCAACAGCTGTCAAACTTCATAGGATGATTGCCCTAATTTACCAGGGTCAGTAGGTCAAAGGTCTAGGTCACAACTTTATTGGATGATTGCCCTTATTTACCAGGGTCAGTAGGTCAAAGGTCTAGGTCACAACTTTATTGGATGATTGCCCTAATTTACCAGGGTCAAAGGTCTAGGTCACAACTTCATAGGATGATTGCCCTAAATCAGGGTCAGTAGGTCAAAAGTCTAGGTCACAACTTTATTGGATGATTGTCCTAATTTACCAGGGTCAGTAGGTCAAAGGTTAAGGTCACATCTTTATTGGATGATTGCAACTTGTCTGTGAAATGTTATCTGGGGGCATATATGTTTTAGTAATATTTTCTAACTTTTAATGAATTTTGTTGTATGTTTTCAGGATTACTTGGAAGAAATTAAGAAAGATAGATTAGCTCCGAATCTGGAAACATTTCACTGTATCCTTCATGCAATTAATTCTTCCAATAAAACACCCAATTTTAAGTCAAGAATACCTCAGATACTGGCAGAAATGAGAGTAGTTGATATAGGTAAAATTTTCATTCTTTTGTGTTAGTCTGATTTTGGTTTTATACGTTTGTATATGTTTGTTTATGTTTTTATATGTTTGTATACGTTTGTTTATGTTTGTTTATGTTTGTATGAGTTTGTTTATGTTTGTTTTGTGAACAGCTCCATACTTTAATCAAAGCGCTGTCAACCGTAAAGGCCTGGGGCTGTGGCTTATTTCTTGGTGAATAGTTTGTAAACAATATCTAAATTTTTTATATTAATAAGCATTCTTATCTAAATTTCTGATATCAACTGTCAAAGAGACACACAAAAATGTCAACAAACATTTATGACACAGGGGACAATAATGGCCAGAGTTATTCAAAGAGCTTTAGGTCAGATAGTCTGACTAGTGGGAACTATAGAAAAAGGCTTGCTGTGTGTTTTTATAAAAGACTTGTTATAATTTTAAGTATTGGTGTTTGTATAGAAGTAGTTACAATTAGTGACTAATCCATGATTTTTCTATTGTAGAACCCACATTGACTACTTGGTCTCTGGTGCTTACAGCATTAGGTGGTTCAGCGCCTTCTCCATATGGTAAGGATAGTTAAAAGCAATGTTGTCAATAAGTTTTGATTGAACCGGCCCAATCAGAAAAGTACCCGGCCAGATAGGGAGTATTCTGGGGGATCACAAAATGCATTGTTCACATATTTGAATCTGGCCCAGATGCCTTGCTTTAGTAAAAATAGCTTATGTTGCTCATATCTAAATAAGTAAATGGTGTTAAAAAAGTTAATTCACTTAGTTTGAATTTTAATATTTTTCTAAACACTCATTCCATTTATTTGGATATGGGCCAATAGTTTATGTCTGTGTGAGAGTTCTAAATAAAACTGATATTCATGATAAAAACGGTATCTTTCATGATGTGAAAAAGCCAGTGTACGCAGCATTGTTCTCATTTTATCTAAATTCAAACTTTTGTGAACAAACTTTTTAGCACCCTATATGTGACTTGGAGAACCAAATTCATTGGAGTATTATTGGACATATCAAATTGTGCACCTGGGGATTTGACATTACAATGTATATGAAATTACAG
This sequence comes from Mactromeris polynyma, assembly GCA_032209605.1. Classification (NCBI taxonomy): domain Eukaryota; kingdom Metazoa; phylum Mollusca; class Bivalvia; order Venerida; family Mactridae; genus Mactromeris; species Mactromeris polynyma. Next base: position 11,598,796 of record JASFXZ010000012.1, read on the forward strand.
GAATATTGTTATACAATACAATACAATACAATATCATTTATTGCATAAAACATATTACAATGTTTATAGCAAACAATAATCTATTCTATACAACATGTAGAAGAAATACATGGATTTTCAAAGAGCATACAAATTTTACATCATTTTCATACATTTGTTTGATTTCTACATAAATACAAGGATTTGGACATGAGTTGAAAGTATTGAAATGGTTATACACTCACATCATTTATGTATACGTAACTGAGTATACACTATTTTGGATATGCACCAAATTCGTACATGTATGATTTTATTCGAGACAAGCTTATTTATGCGAGAATTTTGAATTTGCATGTCTCCGGATTCACTAATTAATGCAAAAAATATGTTGTCACGAAAATAAAGGGATTGACAGTATACATGTATTGACATATTGCAGGTTCAACAATAATGTCAGATTTGGTTGATATTATAAAACATTTGCAGACACAACTGGAGCATGATTCTGTGTACAATGATAGCGCCACAGGTAAATTACATTGGTAGATACAGTCTCAGTCTCAATGTGTTCCGTAATTTGTTTTAACATTTAAAAAAAGAAATGTTAAGAGTTACTGTACATATTTGTAAAGTGTTTCTGATGCGACATCATCCTTTAGTAGTTTACTGTTGCATTTTGTTCTTAATATTGGAATCGCTATGGTAAGAAAAGTGGGCCTTGGATTTTCATATTTTGGGTATTAAATGAAAGTTGAAAATTTTATCTGTTTGAAATTTTAAAACTCAAAATAGATTTTGTGGCTACTAATACAGCAGGACCTGTTTAAATGTTTGACATATCAAACTAACCTGCAACTTTTGCGGAGTCTGATATATTATAAAATGCCATAGGAGGTTATGGTCGTAATGATAAAAAAAAATCATGTATTTACTTTGATATTATAGATGTTTTAATTTTTTTATTATGACAAAATATTTAAGGATCGAGATTTGAGTTTTAAGGGTAGATTTGTACTTGTTTCTTTTATTTTGTATTATTTTGTTTTACAGAAAACTTCTTTATTGATGCAATGCAGATTGTAAGTACACGTCTTCTTTCTCCTGTCCACATAGATAATTATGCATATTGTTTTCGATAACCTATTATATCATATTTGTAATATCACTTGGATAAAAATTCTACTGTTCAATTCAACTTAGGATTCCTCCTGAAAGGTAGATTTCTATCAAATATAATAACATTTTCTTTCAAAATATTCTAAGTATATTAGCTGAATAAAAAACGCAAGTTCGGTTTTGGTTTCATAACTTTTTTATGGATGAACCAAATTTACTAATATTTCACATGTGGTGACCTTGGTATACTGTCTCGTGTACAGTGTAGTAAATTTTAGTCAAGCATGGTCTCGTGCGGCACAATATTTATGCATCCGAAAATCGCTAAATTTGTGCAAACCGGGTAGTACCACATGGTGCTGAGTTGAAAACCATACCAAATAAAACTTTAAAATCATTCACATCGACAGCACAAAAAATCAGATCAAGACGATTAGCAGGCAAAATGATGCGTTTAACAGAAGTTGACAGGGGTAGAGCTATTGAGCTGCTTTTGCATGGCCTTTCGCAACTTCATGTCGCCCAGCAGTTTGGGGTGCATGAAACCACAATAACTCGCTTGCTTCAGCGCCCGGGGTCATCGGAAGATTGGGTGACCGTCCTAGATACTCATGACATACTAAAGACATAAAGCTCATTCCAAGAATGGTAACTCTACTTGTATGATAAATTGACTTACCTCCCTTGTTCGAAAAAAATAATTTCTAACTAATGCTGCTACATGTTGTATTACAGTGTAGGAGACACAGAGACTCGGCTGCTGCATTACAACTGTTTGAATTGAAAGAAGCAATGGGCAGTAAATATGTGATGACATCTCTCCAGGATGAAATACGTTTCTTGTAAGTGAAAATCATGATGTGTTCTTGCTGACCAAAATAAAAGTTAACGATTCAAGGAACGATTACTAATGGTCGCAATGTTGAATTATTTTGATGTAATGATTTGTGTTTGACTTTCTATGAATGTTCTGTCAAATAACGTGGCTGTCAGGGATCAGGGCTAGTTTTTGATGCATGTTTAACTATCGGCTAACTTTGCCAGAAATTTAGAGTGGTTCCTTGTATGTTCTCTTATTAAAAAACTGATGACACAGACAAGCAATGTAAGCCCATTACACCAAGATCATGCCAGGCTGGCTTTAGTTTTCAAATGACTGTAGCCAGATTTGGGAATGAGTAATTAAGTTGATAATCTTATTTTAAATATGATGAGTGTTTGTTGTAGTTGAGTTTGACATCACTTATAATTATGTCCAGATGAATATTAATAATGCACACAGAAAGGTCAAACATGATATGCTTGTAAACAAGACATTATGTCTTTCATAGTATTTTTCGAAAAGTTAAGAGAAATTGAGCGCCGCTGTACGAATTTCCAACCTCTTCTTTAAGTGACGTCATTTCCAGAAAACCTCACATTTGACGTCACCATGTACTGATAGTAAGCAGTATTTGTCCCATAAAACAATATGAAAACAAAGTGACAATATGGAGTAAATATTGTTTCCTCCTTGCACATAGTGACATCACATGTGACGTTTTCTTGAAATGGCGTCACTTAAAGAAGAGGTTGGAAATCCCACAGCAGCGTTCAATTATTGATAACCATCACCCAATGAGCGTAAAGAATGTATCCTGTACAAGTAAACGTTACAACTGTTGCGAGTTAAATAGATGAACATTACTTTTATTGGGGCCTTAAGGAAAAGCCATTAACTTTTCTCTGTCTTTATGTTTCAGAGAGAATTTACTCACAGTTGTAGGTATGGTAGAATCGCCTGATGTAACTATGAAGCTATATGATCAACTTGTCCCAATTGTGAGTATTTCTTCAGACAGAGACTTTGGGGCAACATGTAGTAATGTGTGGTATTGTTTTCAAGATCAGTTCCAGCATTTCAGAGCTTATTAAATTTGAGAAGTTGAAATCGTGAATTCTTGTACTTCAAATCATCAATTCACAATTACTACTTTCACAGAGTATTATGGTTTCTTAAAACGGGGCACATGAATTTATCTTTCAATTTCATTTCCTGAAAATAGATATTATGTCTCTGACTCGTGTCTTACAAAGTTCATGTTCTTTATGAAAAAATCTACAGACATCATAGTGAAAAGTGACTGATAATCATGGAATTAATTCATTACCGCCTTGGAGTGACCTGCTCAGATTCACGATCTTGTTTAATCTGACAACCAGGCATGTCTTGTTAAAAACGTAAAATGTTCAATATTTAGAAAAAGGGCGTCTTTTTGTTTCAATTCATTTAAGATTCATAAAAACGTACTTTTTCTTTTTCTAGCGCGTGGTACCTCATGGATCAGTGTTTGCTTCAATCCTAAATTGTGTAGATGCATTTGGTCAATATCAATATGTTCACCAACTCTGGGGAGGTGAGCTATCGTTGAAACAATCACATTCTTACTCAACATTTTTTGATGACTGCACTCAAACACATTTCTAATTGGTCATCCCACATTTCTGCATTTTATAATTTTGATAGAAATCTTAACAGGTTGACTTTTTTGTACAATAATGGGTGAATTTTGGTTTTCAAAACATTACGGCAGGGATAAGAGTGAAGTAAAACAATGTTAGTCAATTGTTATTTCTCTGCATTTATTTTGAAAATTACGATAATATTAAAAGTGACCAATTAGAAAAGCAGTTGAGTTTAAAGTAGCATTTAATGGTAAATGTTTGCTCTGCATGGTGATCAAGTAGTTTGTTCGGGCATATTTTATGCGAAGTGCAACTTTGGAGAACATTTCACCATTTCGACAGCTTATTTTACCTGGATACGGTGTCTGCTTCCATCAGAAGATTTTGAAAATGACTTGCCGTTAATGCTAATTATATTATTATGTTGGTGTGTATTGCAAAAGACCCTAGTCCTTAGCTCCAAGGTCATAGTCCAATATGGAGTTTGAGAGCTCCAAGGTCATAGCCCAACATGGAGCTTGAGAGCTCCAAGGTCATAGTCCAACATGGAGTTTGAGAACTCCAAGGTCATAGTCCAACATGGAGTTTGAGAGCTCCAAGGTCATAGCCCAACATGGAGTTTGAGAGCTCCAAGGTCATAGCCCAACATGGAGTTTGAGAGCTCCAAGGTCATAGTCCAACATGGAGCTTGAGAGCTCCAAGGTCATAGTCCAACATGGAGTTTGAGAACTCCAAGGTCATAGTCCAACATGGAGTTTGAGAGCTCCAAGGTCATAGCCCAACATGGAGTTTGAGAGCTCCAAGGTCATAGCCCAACATGGAGTTTGAGAGCTCCAAGGTCATAGCCCAACATGGAGTTTGAGAGCTCCAAGGTCATAGTCCAACATGGAGCTTGAGAGCTCCAAGGTCATAGCCCAACATGGAGTTTGAGAGCTCCAAGGTCATAGCCCAACATGGAGTTTGAGAGCTCCAAGGTCATAGCCCAACATGGAGTTTGAGAGCTCCAAGGTCATAGCCCAACATGGAGTTTGAGAGCTCCAAGGTCATAGTCCAACATGGAGTTTGAGAGCTCCAAGGTCATAGCCCAACATGGAGTTTGAGAGCTCCAAGGTCATAGCCCAACATGGAGTTTGAGAGCTCCAAGGTCATAGCCCAACATGGAGTTTGAGAGCTCCAAGGTCATAGCCCAACATGGAGTTTGAGGGTCCATATCATGTTTGGTTTACAACTTACAAATTTGTTTGGTTCATAACTTAAGGGATTGTTAAACAACATGAAAAATGTTTGCTAAGGAGAAACATTCTGTGTATAAAAGTAAGATTTCTGTATTGTTACTGAATCGGAATGCGCAGTGGTCTAGGGGGTAGAGTGTCTGACTCCTGATCCGAAGGTCGTGGGTACAAGCCCTGCTATAAGCGGGGTTTGATCATGAACTTCACAATCCCGTTAATTTGGCGCGAGTACTGGTTGGTAGCCAGAAAGCTGTCATCCAGAGTGATTAGTATAAGGTGTAAGAACTTGTTTCACTATCGATGTAAAATAAATAAGTTTAACCTAAACTAATCAGAAAGTTGATCTACATTTGTTTTTTTCAGATGCAAATCTTAATTTTGGAGCTCGAAGAGTTGATATTTTGTTGTTGAACAAGTTTCTCAACATATTTAGTGATGAGAAGTTACCAGTGGAGGTAAACAAATTGGAAGAATTTATATCTGTATCTGTTAGTAGCAATAGCAATGATCACAATAACCGCAATATTACAGCTGCCTACCACTTCTAGCAATAGGGGTGTCACAATATGTCTGGCGCGTACCACGATATATAGCAATACTGTTGCACAGTATCACAATATGTACCACAATATATTTCTTCATTAACCGTAAGCGTAGAATCAGCAGTAAGCAGTAGTACCGGCAGTAAGCAGTAGTATCAGCAGTAAGTAGTAGTGCCAGCAGTAAGTCATAGTATCAGCAGTAAGCAGTAATACCAGCAGTAAGCAGTAGTATCAGCAGTAAGAAGTAGTGCCAGCAGTAAGTCATAGTATCAGCAGTAAGCAGTAATACCAGCAGTAAGCAGTAGTATCAGCAGTAAGAAGTAGTGCCAGCAGTAAGTCATAGTATCAGCAGTAAGCAGTAGTACCAGCAGTAAGCAGTAGTATCAGCAGTAAGTAGTAGTGCCAGCAGTAAGTCATAGTATCAGCAGTAAGCAGTAGTACCAGCAGTAAGTCGTAGTATCAGCAATAAGCAGCAGTGCCCGCAGTAAGTCGTAGTATCAGCAATAAGCAGAAGAATCAGCAGATGTATCCGCAGTAAGTAGTAGTGCCAGCAGTAAGTCATAGTATCAGCAGTAAGCAGTAGTTTAGCAGTAAGCACTAGTACCAGCAGTAAGTGATAGTATCAGCAATAAGCAGAAGAATCAGCAGAAGTATCTGCAGTAAGTAGTAGTGCCAGCAGTAAGTGATAGTATCTGCAGAAAGCATCAGTATCAGTAGTTTAGCAGTAAGCACTAGTACCCGCAGTAAGTCATAGTATCAGCAGTAAGCAGTAGTATCAGCAGTTAGCAGTTGTATCAGCAGAAAGCATCAGTACCAGCAATAAGCAGTAGTATTTGCAGTATCAGCAGTAAACATTAAAAATTTGTAAGAAAATCTCAAAAACAGAAAAAGGCAACATTACAGTCAGTTTAAAAAATTTCGAAATTGTCTGGCAATTATCAGGTGCTCTATATAATTTTGTGTTTTGATTTTAAATTGTATTGATGGCAGTGGGTTATTTATGTATCGCTATTACATTTATGTATACATATCTTTCATGTGTTTACATTTCCATATGTGATACATGTTTTGTTTTATAATTTACAGTTCAAGAAACAATTTGCTAATGTAGCTGAACAGATACTTAAAGATAGATTGTTCAATGAAGAGACATCTGCTAAATTGTAAGTAATAATGCTTTTGCTCCCCTTGGCCAAATCTTTAATAAGTTTTTACTTTGATCTTAGTGTGGGGTCCATCCTACATTCACCATTTGCGTAAAGTATTTATGTTCTTCGCATGTAATGAGCCAGTTTTGCTCATATTTCACATTAGTGATATTGGCATTGTATTTATTAAAGATAGCTCCTCTATATGCATTTGAGGGTTTTGTGGTCATTTTCAGGCCCCCCGTCGTTCTTTGAAGTCCCAGTATTATCTAACATTGAAAATATACATATACATGCTATAAGCAAATCCGTAATATTACCCTGTGACATAACATTTTTACCCTGTGACATAACGTTTTTACCCTGTGACATAACATTTTTACCCTGTGACATAACAATTTTACTCTGTGACATAACGTTTTACTCTGTGACATAACATTTTTACCCTTGTGTTGGTCTAAAAATAGACAAGTGGAAATTCCCATAGTCTGAGTCGATAAAGCGCTTATTAAAATAGGTTACAATCAAGTTATCTGTCAGTTTTGGCAGATTCAGTTCTTTCTCAAAAAAGGCTTAAAAAAAAGATTCTCTTTGTAGTCCAAGTCGGATTAGTTAGATTTAGATGAATCTAAAAACTCTGCAAGCACTTTATTGTTTCTGTTTCACTTGACTTCATTGTTTTATATTTTAATATCAAATTATTTGTTCGGTGTAATAAAATAAATATCAAATCCCATGGAGGGTGATAGCATAGCTTACGCCTCAGTTGATATTACTTTCTTGGGTTAACATTATATGCTATCATCCTCCATGGGATCTGAAATCTATATAATGGAATATAATAAATGAATAGATGCATAGTTAGCAGTTTTGAGGAGCATTCATATGATGTTTGTGGAAATTAAATACATGTGGCTTTGTTGCTAATTTTCAGGAATGACGGCATTTTGTTTCGTAGTTTGATTGCTATCTTCTTGAACAACAACAATCTGGACTTGGCTTGGTAAGTTTTGTGTGTCATCAATCTTATTGAGATTTTAGTCTTGTTGCACTGCAGTCATGAATTCAGATGGTTGCAGTTTTACTTATTAATCTTCTCAGACTGTTCTTTAAATTTCTCCATTGTCGTACATTTATTTCAGTTCAATTGTGATCACAGCATTTACAGGCTTTCCAGCCACCCTCAAATTCCTAATTTTTAAAAAAATTGCTTAAATTCCTAAAAGAGTGTGAAAAATCTGATATTTTCATTGAACTTCCTATTTTTCATGTTTCTTTTCAAGGTGAAAGTAGATAAAAATCGAATTACTTTACTTGTTTATATATACAGTCAAACCTGTCTGTAAAAACCACCCATGGGAACAGCACAATGTGGTCTTTGTTTACAGGTGGTCTCTATTAACAAATTAAATATCATTGAAACGTGTCTGTGATGGGAGATAAAATTGGTGGTCTTTGCAGATAGGTTTTGCAATAGTGGTCTCTGTTCGCAGGTGGTCTTTAACACAGGTTTGACTGTATTAACTGTATTTAACAATAGTTTTCTAGTTCTTTTGAAACTGGCTTTTCATACAGTTTACCAGTGGATTGTTAGTTTAAGCTTGGTACTTGCAGTCATTTGATTTTTGCGTATACAGCCAATGCTTGCTGAAAACTCTTGAGCACTGGTAAACTTACTATGATTTCCTATATGTGTGAGTTGATATTGTCTCGACTGGTTCCTGAAACAGCCCTAATATTTTAGAATGGATTCCTATGATTTCTAATTTTATCCCTAAAATTAGTTCAGAATAGCTCTAAAATTAGCTCTAGTTTTTGTCCGAAGCTGCTGGAAAGCCTGCATTTATGCTTATTTATGGCTGGGTTTGTCGCCTACTTGTACATTCTATCATGCCCTGTATCATTTAAAGTCTGTGTCGTTCTGTGTTAAATAAGCTTTGTAAGTTTCATAAATCAATTCAGAGACATTCGCCATGGAAATCAAATGGAGGACGGTCCATACAGGTTGAACAATTCCCATCCTCGGTACCCAGGCTATTCATAACATATTTGATACCCTGGGCTACTTGGGTAGCCAAACTTCGTAATGCATGAATATTCATTAGCATTTCTATCGCTCAGAACTGCGATTTTATCCGTAACTCCTTGGCAATTTGCGTATCGCATGAGGGGTGTGTCATGCAGCCAATCAAGCAGCTGGATTTCACCTCATTAAATATTCATGAGTATGAGATTTTTACAGTCAGTTTGCCAAGGGTATCATATATGTTTAACATGACATGACATGGATGTGCAGTATTTCATTTACTTACAAACTCTTCCCTTTTATATTAAAAACAAAATCTTTACTTTACCTCTTTTTTTCAAATATGAAATAAACTGTTGTTTTAGTGACTAAACTTGTATATGTATAAATGGTACTGAGGATGAACAATTATTATTATTGTAAATATTGATTTTCTGTTATAGAAGGGTAAAATGGATAAAAGTATTATTTATTTATTATTTTATGTTTTTTAGGAAAGCGATGACAGAATATTACAGTCAAGAGTTAGATGGATATATCGAGTAAGTGTATGCTAATGGAATACAGTAAAACCTCAACAATAAGACCATCCTCGGGACTCTTAAACTGGTCTTCTTTTTGAGTTGGTCTGAATATTGAGGTTGAATAAAGAGCAATACAGTGGAATATTGAGGTTGTGTTCAAGTGATGTTTTACTGTAGTTTAAACTGAATGAATGGTAGACTCTTTATTGCTATTATCATCAATAGAAACTGATTTAAATACATTATATATTTAAAGGGTTCAATCAATTACCATTATGGATTTTGAGATGTTGATACAATTCAAGAAATCTTGTTTGTGTTTAAGCCTAATTGTTGACTCTTTGCTGTTCACTTTCCTGTGTTTAAGTCATAATGGTAGCGCATCATACATAGGAAAAAACACATGCAATAATATTTAAAATCATGATTTACTGTACACAAATACAAATATATTTTCAATAACAGACTTGGCCATTATTACATCGATACTCCTATTTATTGTTTGTGTTGAAAATAAATGAACCATTGTTCTTTTTTACAGACATTATATTCTTGCTGAGGTGTTCGAGGCTTGTGTAAATGAATGTGATGTTGACAAGATAAAGGTACGATTGTTTGTTATATATGGAAAGTATTGAATGAAATTAAAGAATTTATTGCAAATGTATAAATAAACTTGAACTTACACAATATGAATTAAGAGTAAATGGTAGTCGCAGCTCTAGAAATATTGTTCAAATACACTTGTCCCGGACAACTGCACATGTTAAATTTAACTTGTCCAACATTGGTAAGTTGTCCGAGAATAGAGTTGGGTGCGGATTATCAGTTCATCAGGTGTGCATGATCTACCCTTGTTTACTTGTAATATGTCCAATGTTAATTAGCTTTAAAGGGGTAGATGTTGGCAATGGGTGAAGAAATTTGTTACTTCATTTGCACAGGTGCGGACAATCGCAGCATAGCATTGAGCCCATGCCTTTAAAACAGACTAATAACGAGCCAACTTTAACTCAACTGTTGGTAGCCCGAATTGGCAATTAGACTTGTCTGGGTCGTCGGGCTAGTGTATTTCTAGAGCTCTGAGTCATATTGGTCAACTTTGGTAATATACTGGAATCCTAACATACATATAATGGGTTTGAATCTCTCCATGGGCGAGATTACTCCACACGTTCGCTAGACCCTGGGCCCAGGATTATAATGGATACTTGCACCCAGCACTAAAAGCACAAACGTTACTCTTATGATTACACAGAAATGTCAAAGAAAACGAACCAAAATGAATATTCAGCCAGCAATTTTCATGCAATATCCACACTCATCATTCTCATAAAAGTGAAATTTGTGATTTTAGTGCTGAGTGTAAGTATCTGTTATAAGTCTGGGTCCTGGATTAGTACTAGTTTTAACACAGGCTCTAAAAATGGAAAATAATACATTTTTAACTAAGCAATATGCTTATAAGATCAGTTGGTGACCTGGGGCCTTATTCACAAATGCTTTAAGACTGTAACTAAGACTTAGACTTTACGTTTGCAAAAGTTATATTTACCAGCCTTTCATTTCAATCTAAACAAACAAGTTATTGTCAGAACATTTGTTGTTACCCCCCTCTACACTTTTGCCAAATTTTATTATAATCTATATTGTCATAACGACGTAGAAGCAAAAAGAACATAAACATAAAATGTTTGTGAATATGGCCCCAGCAGCCGAGATAGCGAGAACTAAACTTGTTTTGTTTGTTTTTCAGAGTTTTTGTCAACTTCCTGAGCATGTTTTAAGAAAAGGAAATTTGATGGAATCTGTTATCGATATTATAGAAAAGAAGAGAGATGTTCTAGATGAAATACTGAATGAATCAGAGCTGTATGTATAGTGTTTGTTATCATGTGTGTCATATACTGTTTTAGGACAATACTCTAAGGCCATCCTTAAACATGTGTTTGTGAGTAAGTTGGGTTATGCTAAACATAACATTTTTAAGGATGGCCTACCTGTTATGAAATTTGTTTAAAAAAATGTTATAAATAGAATTGATAATACATGAAAGGCACAGGTTTAGAATTGACCAATGGCAAGGCTGTCTTCTGAGATTGGTTTTCCAAACAGTTTTATTTGTAACCATGTGCTTACGATTCTGGGGATTGTGATTTTTGATACATCATCAAATATTATGCTGATTACTCCAATGGCCTATCAGACCAATTTACCCCTCACTATTGTTTACTAAGCGGTAGTTACTGGAAGTTCAGCTGTCGTCATCGACTCTCATCATGGCAAGTGTGTATTGCCAGTGTTGTAGTCTTAATGTTGTGGCACTTGTCCATAGAAACAAAATAGCTGTGCCCAGGATAATAATAATTTATTGACTTTGTCTGAGGTCTTAAAATGTGATATCCATATCGAGGGCTCAACGCAACACTGTCGTAACTCCTATGTATTTATATAGGAGTTATGACAGTGTTGCGTTGAGCCCTCGATATATCGATCACATATTTGACTTGATATGGCCATCAGTAACAACCATACTTAATCATAGTTTGGTAATGGATGAAATATTCTAATGTAGTAAAAGGATTGTGCCAAAATATTGATACTTTGAGTAGATTTGTGTTTCTGTTGATTATCCATTCATTCTTTATGGCGTAATTGCTTTACTTAAATGGTGTGCTTATATTGATATATTTCAGTGGCATGCTGCAAAAAACATTCAACCATTGGTAAACATCCGAAATGATCTTTCATCGGTCGACTGAGGATTTTGGGACATTTCATTTAATCATTGTTAGAGTTTGTTTGACATTTTGTTAATATCGGCGGAAATCAGCCGACTGAATGGTCCGTGGCGTTTAAAGGTACAACTGTAGTTTATTGTGACTGAATTCTCTGTTTAAAGAAATTTAATAATCAACTACTGACATCGTCACATTTGATTGACATCATTATTTAGTTAGGTAGATTATGATATACATTTGTTTTAGCCACTAATGAAATTGTTGTACATTCTTATAAAATGTGATATTTGATAGTTAACACAGATTGTGATGAACTGGCTTGTATTGTGACAATAAATTGTGTATACATTATATTTGTTTGTTTTAATATTTGTAGGGCAATTCTTAACAAATTTTGTGTTTGGCATAACCCTACCTCGCAGTGGGTACGTAGATAGGTAATTATTTTCTACTATTGTTTTTACAGTAACTCAAGTTTCAACTAATAATACATAATTAAAATACATCCACACTCGAACACCTCTAAACATCACTTGAGTAGGAGCAGTTTTAAGGAGTAGATTGAGTTATGCAAACAAGCAATTTTTTAGGATGGCCTTAACCATTTGGACCACCTTGGGCAATATTTTGTAATTAGCTTAGATGGTCATTATGTCGGTCAACAATTTCATTCTGTTATGATTGTTAAATTCACAAATTAGCACAGATGTAGCATAGTAATGATGTACCAGGGCACTCATTTGACCATTTATGGTAACCAAACCCTAATTAAATAGTATGGTTTATTCTATTGATATTGTCTTTTGTAGCGTTCCCTGGAACAACTTAATCTTACTTGGTTAATGTCAGTGTGTACAAAAGCGTCTATTTTGGTTATTTCTGGACAATTGTTTTCAGAATACTTTTTGGAAAATTCTACTTTGGATTATAGAAAACAATTTGCTGTTTGGTATATGACCAAGTAATAACTATAATAAAAGCTGAAGAACATCTGTGATGAAATATTAGCACAGTAAAATCTCACTTAAATACCGCCTAGAAGTTAAAACCACCTCATTAATAAAACCAGACTTTATTGCAGTAGGTGTTAATTTTTCTTCCATATTTTTAAGACAATTTTATAATCAACACGACCTCACAATTTATACCAACTTTATTTCGAACTTTGGTCTTATTAAGTTTTCGGAGTATTATTAAGTTACCATTGTAAAAGTTCTCTTGTTTCAATAATGAGTTTTAATCTATTATAATAAATGTGCGCAGTTAGGTTTCTGGTTTTTAATGTGTTGATTTATTCATTCTATGAAATACAATACCCTTGAAGAATGCAGTTGATTACTGGAAAGTCATTATTCAGAACGAAAAATAGCACTTTCACAAAATGTTCATTCAAGCCTTCTCTTCCTTTGTTAACAAATAGGACACATATTGATTGATCAAGTGTATTGTTCGTCGATTCTTTTGTAAGGCTGAAGTATTATAGAGTACAGTTAATTATAGAATATTGTAAGAATATGTAGAACATTCGTGTACATGAGTGTTTTAAAGTTTTAAATTTTGAAATTAAGATTATGATTTATATGCAGTGTATTTTTATTGTATACGTTATGATTAATTGCTTTTAATGATTAGTTACTGCCTAGTTAGTCAATTTATATGTTTTATGTTGGAAATAAATGACCATATTATAGCGATTTAGTTTAAGGTTAGCGAGCTGTTAAATCGATTTAAACCCCCAGTATTTTACTGACAGTTCCAAGGATGTAAATGGCTGTATGGTTATTATTTCTTTTTTATGTTTTAGATGTATGTTGCCCCCCACCCTTTCGACCTATTATTTCCTTTATATGTATCCATTGACTCGATGTACGATGATATGGCCGTTCTGCTATTCCGCAATACGATCACATTATTTGTGTGCCCATGTGATCACAACAAATGACAAGCGTTTTCATTTAATAAAATTATAAAAGATAGATTATTAAACACATTCCAATTAAAACGTAACAAGAGACATGTGGTTTAAAACATTTATTTTGACTTGGAAAACAAAGTTTAGATTGACAAAACCTACTAAGACCTTTGAAAGAAAGCATAACAAAACGATATAATATTCAAAGCAATACCACCATCTGCAGTCACATATATATATATATAGTAAAAAGATGTGTACAACGCAACCTCGACACAGCAACACCATATGGGGGGAGGGAGACGTAAATTGTGTCTGTTGATGTGAGTTTGTTGCTCTAGAGAGGTTTAATTGGTAGTAATTCTAACGCCAGAATAAGGTATATTGTCGCTAGAAAGAGTGTTGCTCCAGAGAGGACTGCTCTGTAGAGATTACACTGTACCGTATTACACGATCTTTACTGACAACACAATATGCTAAACAACATTTTTGAAACAAATTTGTCGTGTTTTTATGACTGATTTGAACCAACCGTGGACACAACCAAAATAGTTGCTGTAAAAACAATCATAAATAGCAAGAAACTCCAGAAACCAATGAAATCAATCGAATGTGTGACGCTACCCCACGTGATTTCATCTTCATCCGCGCTTTCCTTCTCACTAGATGCCACGTGACCGTTTCCGACGCAGATGGCACATTGTACCTTCTGGACGCAGCGCGTGACAGATGTCCAATATCGTGACACCGGCCTGTCGTCATCTCGGATCGAAATTCGAAGTTGGATTAAGGTCACAACGACCATCACGGTGCTGACAAGTGTCATAATGAAAAGGTATGCACTGAACGTGGAAATATCCGTCGAGTTCCGTGGCAACTCTGTGCTGATAATCGTCAGAAATACGGCGAATGAAAGGAACGCTGTCACGGAATATCCTGTCTTTTCTCCCGAACTGGCTGGCAAAACGAAAACAAACACATTCAAGACGCCAAGCATGATAACTGGAAGCAATATATTAAGCAAGTAATGGAGTGGCTTTCGCTTGATTTCGATCGTGAAAGTAACACCGGTTGATTTTGCCGTTGAGTAGCTTTTGGCTTTTATCGAAAGGAGGTCCCATTCCGAATTTGTCTCATAAAAGTCCGAGTTAAGGCCAATATCTCCCTTTTCTATGATAACTGACAACTTAGTGTTACTCCAGATGACAAAGTTCAGATCACAAGTTGTTTTATCAAATGGAAAGAACGTAACATCCACTTCGCATGCACTTTCAAATACCTGGAAAGGCCGCCATGTGACACTTCCCGCCTCTTCGACTTTTAGATACAGAAAATTATCTCCAAGACCTGAAAGGGTCTCAAACCCATTATGTAAGGCCAGGTCCGGGATCCAGATATGATTCTGTGGCACGTAGATTGTAGATATACTCGTGTCTGCCCAGTCTCGGGCAATTATCTCGTCTGTCCATTTAATGTCCAGGTAGGCTGTCGTGGTCAACATTTGTTCCGAGTTGTCAAAATTGTTAATTCCAATCAAATAAAGATCCGCTGTGACTCTAACTACATCTGATTGGTCAATAACTGGTCTGACGTAAGTATAATACGTTGATGAAATCGTTGAATTCAAATGAATCCTCATGTCGTCTGCAGTGATGGCTCTCACTTCAGAAACCATGGCAACACACATTAACAGTACGAAAAAATGCATTTCTTCAACCTATGCATTTGCCCGCTCAATCAAATAAGGAATGTTGTCTACTAGCGATCTATTTGAAAAACAGGCAATTAATACATTTAAAGTGAAATTGGAACCACAATATTTGGGGTCATATACATGTCTGGTTGGATATGAAAACTACACACCAAAATAGCAACACTAAACTGTAACCGAAGACATTATAATTGATTCTTTCCTTTACGGTCTCTAACTTAACATTGTCTGCAGTGCGTATTAATCATTAACAATCCATTGCGCCCATTGTTTGAGGGCAATACAAAGGCAACTTGATAATAAATAGACTTAGTTTTCGGCACTCGTTTAATTCGTTTACTACAGTATTCTACTTCGGCCATTTGGTATGCAAACATGGCTAAGGTTTGTTTATTCTTTATATGGATAGTGTTATCTGGGATCCATGATGTATTGTGCGTCAGCTCCAGTGATATGAACACACACCTGAATGCTATATTCACAGACTATGACACTCGAGTTCGTCCCTTGAAAGACGACCAAGAGCAAGCTATACAGGTCACTATTGATTTCTATCTTATAGGCATAAACAATTTCGACAATTCGGAACAGAAACTGGAAACTACGGCGTATCTCGAAATCAAATGGAATGACGAGGTTTTGAGCGAAACATCAAAATGGACGAATGCTGATATCAACGAAGTTCTTATCCCACAGAATCAGGTCTGGTTGCCTGATCTGGCTCTACAGAACGGGTTCGAATCCATGACCGGTCTTGGCAACAAATTTCACAAAGTCAACGTAGCGAAATCTGGACAAGTTACATGGAGGCCGTATCACGTGTTTGAAAGCTCATGTACTGTGGACGTAACTTACTTTCCTTTTGACAAAACTCAATGTGACATAAAATTTGTCGTATGGAGCAACCCGCTCAATCTCCTTCTCGCAAAACAGGGTACAGAAGGCATTGATATAAGTCTATACTCTCCAAACAGTGAGTGGACGCTCGTTGAAACAAGTGCAGTTGACTTCACTACTTCAACCGAATCAGGAGTAACGTTCTCAATTGAAATTAAGAGAAAACCGCTCTTCTACCTTTTCAACATTCTAGTTCCGGTTGTCATGTTAGCGGTAATGAACGCTTTTGTGTTTGCACTTCCGGCAGCGTCTGGCGAGAAAACGGGCTTCGCGGTGACGGCTTTTTTGGCCTTTGCCGTCTTCCTGACAATTATTAGCGCGGAACTGCCGCAGAATTCAGAGAAGATTTCGACATTTTCTGCCTACCTGTTTCTCATGACGTTTGTGAGTACATTGATTGCTTTAATAACAATAGTTGAACTGCGACTGTGCAGCAGAGAAAGCGACGTTCCTGTTCCGGAAGGCCTACAAAGAATTACGAAGTGCGTGCGCAGAATGACAAGATGGAGTTGTTGTCAAAACACCATCGGTCACATCCGGGGACTGAAATTTACAGAAATGAAGAGTCGTTTATCAAATGACGTCACTTGGGAGGATGCTATAGACTCGCTCGATTTCGTTCTATTCTGGGTCTTCTTTCTAATTATAACAATTGTAACTATCGCTTGTTTCGTTATTGCCGCGACTGGTGCCTTGTCATAATCTGGCGAATGGAAAACCTTGTGTTACATCTTTATTTTTTTCGGCGCAGCCGTATTTACATAGTTTTGCTATTTGCATATCAGTGTTGTGTAAACCAATCAAATCTTACGATAACCACCAAGGCAATTTCTCTTCAACCGAACAACATTTGTAACCCTGACGCGGATTTGTATAAACATAGTTTTGCTATTTGCATATCAGTGTTGTGTAAACCAATCAAATCTAACGATAACCACCAAGGCAATTTCTCTTCAACCGAACAACATTTTGTAACCCTGACGCGGATTTGTATTAACATAGTTTTGCTATTTGCATATCAGTGTTGTGAAAACCAATCAAATCTAACGATAACCACCATGGCAATTTCTCTTCAACCGAACAACATTTTGTAACCCTGACGCGGATTTGTATTAACATAGTTTTGCTATTTGCATATCAGTGTTGTGAAAACCAATCAAATCTAACGATAACCACCAAGGCAATTTCTCTTCAACCGAACAACATTTTGTAACCCTGACGCGGATTTGTATTAACATAGTTTTGCTATTTGCATATCAGTGTTGTGAAAACCAATCAAATCTAACGATAACCACCATGGCAATTTCTCTTCAACCGAACAACATTTGTAACCTTGACGCGGATTTGTATTAACATAGTTTTGCTATTTGCATATCAGTGTTGTGAAAACCAATCAAATCTAACGATAACCACCATGGCAATTTCTCTTCAACCGAACAACATTTGTAACCTTGACGCGGATTTGTATTAACATAGTTTTGCTATTTGCATATCAGTGTTGTGAAAACCAATCAAATCTTACGATAACCACCAAGGCAATTTCTCTTCAACCGAACAACATTTGTAACCTTGACGCGGATTTGTATTAACATAGTTTTGCTATTTGCATATCAGTGTTGTGTAAACCAATCAAATCTTACGATAACCACCAAGGCAATTTCTCTTCAACCATGACGCGAATTTGTTAACCTTTCGATAAAGGGTACGTTACCTTACCGAAATCCACTGAATTTCTGTGAAAAATATAATTAACGTATAATTATACAATTTTAATGTTTTAAATAGTGCGAAGAGTAATAAAAGCAGCAAAACTCGCTTTAAAATCAAACTCGGTTATTTGTTTTGTGTTTTATAAAGCATTTATAAATGACATTAAATCGGATATTAATTGGATTGTTGATTACTGGCCATTTATTTTCGCGTGGAAGGGAGGCAATCCAATTTAGAAGAATCGCTTCAACAAAGCCGCTAACCAGGGGAGATAATTCTTGATGTTTATCCAGGAGAGCTGGACATGATTTATTTATCTGCCTATGTATACTCAAACATGTATAAAATGCTTTAGTTTGTATGCAGTTTTAATTAAAATAGTTGCTGTCATCAAAAATAATATGGTTGGTGTTGTTTTACAATTTGCAAAATCTCTAACGTTGCGTACGATGCTGATAGACGTTCTTTGGTCGTCAGATTCATTCTTAACACACATTTGCGTAGTTTGTTTGGAAAATAATATGTGTACAGGCCCGTATTGAAATGATGTGCAACATTGGAACCTGAAAACATCTTATAAATACCTATTTAGGTATTTGATGGAGCAAATAATGATTATTGATTACTGACCAGTTTGACAGGTGTAACATGTGCAGTTTTCTGGGATTATTTTAATAATATAAAGAATGATCTCCCTTTATTATCGGCTTTGTTTAAGCCATTTCCTCTAACTTGGATTGTCTCCCTTCCCACGAAAATGACACCTGTCAAACTAGTCAATTATCAATAATCGATATTGGCTCCATACTATAACCGAATATACTCGAACTTAACGTCTCTTGATCATTATTATTAGCGACTAACTTAGCCTCCCAAATAGTTTGACTCAAGTAGTAGTACATGTAGTAGAAAATTGTTTATTAGAGTGACATGTGTATGTAGTTACAAGACAATAAATACACCTATAAGTCAGTGTTTAACAGTGTACAGCTTGATATGACATGAAATTGAATAAATGAATAACATATTAAATACAAATAAATTAACATTCCTCTGACAAATTGAACAATAATTCTATATACGAAACGGTACAAGTAAAATAATTTGACATACATTTGCACTTGTATTGCATTGCTTTGTAATTGGTAGATAATCGGCACAAGGTTTCTTATGAAAAGAAGTATTGTTTCTGATGGTATATAGTACATTGTTTAAATATAAGTCGAATTGTTACACTTAACATATGCTTTGACCAAATATTTTGCAACTTTTCTCGGGTAATCGTTAATCAATGTTCTTAGTTTAGTTTCTGTAGGCAATTCGTAGTAACTTTCTGATACGATGTCAATAAATATTTCATTTCTTATATCATCATAAAACGGACAAACGATTAAAAATGGATTTCGTCTTCGATCATTTGCATATTACAATGTTTACATAGTCTCTGATTTGGGGCTTCTCCTACATAGCGTCCAGTCTCTACCCTTAGTGGTAGAATGCCGCACCTAAATTGTGCAAGTAATGTTCTTTTATATTTCAGTAGATTCAAGTAAACATACTGTTCTGCATTGAAAGTGTCTTTAAAAACTTTCGTGTGGAAGGGAGGCAATCCAAGTTAGTGGAAATGGCTTAAACAAAGCCGCTAATCAAGGGAGATCATTCTTGATATTTATCTCGGAAAGCTGCACATGGATGGAGATGAGGGCTTCCGTTTACCTCGGTGCAGCTCCGTTACGGACCTTGTGTAGTTTAGATCATTTGATAAGTGTACAGTGCAAATTGTATCCGGGCTCGTCTCAGTTCCGGATCGTCAATTTGTATTATAGTATAATTATATTGAAAATGACTCACAAACGACATCATGTCGTTATTAAGAACATTAGTTGCCGGTGTCATATGACACGTGATTGATAAAATATATTTCCTAATTGTTTTTAACATGTAATTGAAAATCTTCAAACCCGGATACCTCAAACTGATTGAGGAAGTTAAAGTATCGGAAAGGAGTCAGACAAGAGGAAATACAGTCATCTTTGACTAATATTTAAATAATCACCCGACACTTTCCACTCTACTTTTTATTCGGAAATGTGGATTTTTTAGTTGTAAACTTATTTTTTGAAGTACATTTACTGGAAATTGATTCAGCTTTATCGTACATTTGCCTATTGCCTTTTTTGGGGTTATTAAGCACCATAAATAACATGACCTTAAAACTGTTCATTGGGTTGGTATAATCCGTTTAGCTACATTTTTTTCTCTGATCACAACCCTAGAATTGAATGACCTTGACAGTTTCGACAACACCAGACCTGTTGTCTACCTCAGAACTTTCACACGAATGACATCTTCAGTCATCTTCGGGGATTGTACGGATACCTTTTGTAATTGGGCTTTAAAGTCACCTAAACAGCCTGGGTAATGTAGTGACTATTCCAGTTATTAGAATGGACCCTTTGTTAGAACCATCGTCCTTCCGTAAGCCAGCTGGATAGTTTCCTCATAAATTCTATATTCTGATTGAAATCGAACCCGCAGCAGAGCAGTGAATGGCAAGTGATTTAAGGTCAGCGACAAGAACCACGCGACCACGGAGTCCCTGTCTGAATAGAATTGACTCTATTTCAAAAGCGTGGAGCCCAATAACAACACAACGCACGTTTGAAAATCAACCTTTTCTATTGAATAAAACCCCTCAAAGTTCCATTCAGGTACACTGGTTATAGCAATTATGATAATTATCATATAAATTTCATCAATAAGAAACGAAAACGACATAACACATGTAATTGTTCATACAATTGTAGATATACAATATAATGGTGCAGTTTCTCCATGTTTAGACGAAAGAAACTCAATATAAAATAACGAAACATAAATGAACGCATCCATTATTATACTAAGTCCTGTTGAAAAAAACATAAGCTAAACTTGATAAGGTCCAAGTCCAAATTGTGAACGTACTTGTTTGAACCATATAAGTTTCGCCGATATGACAAACATATTCCGAGTCACAAACTGTCGACTATCAGCACTATTTTAAACCATACGTATTCAAGTCATATTGCGACAGCTAAACTGCTCAAGGTCCAAAGTTACAATGTCTAGCGTACAGTTTTAAGAGTACTATGCATAGCGTGCTATAAGTTCTAAAGTCCGACTACAAATACGAAGGACGAACATTACAATACGATATATATTAATTAGCACAGTGTTCAATATGGTCAAGCAGTTCAGGATGTTGAGTGGACGTGAATTCTTTGTTACATTTAGGACACAGCAACGGCTGACTAAAAATTACAGGCGAGTCTCTATGAGCAGGTGAAGTACCTCGACTTTTTACTGGAGGCGAGACAGACAATGAGCGATCCTTTGGTGAGAGTGACGATGCATTTAATGAAACATAAGGATCCTTAATATCATTAGACAAAGGAATACGTTTCGCTCCAACAATATATGTTTGTTCTTTGTCATCCCGAGAGTTCAACATATTCACATTGTTTTCAACAAGTTCACCACTGCTGTTAGAATCAATCACATTATATCTGTCTATATTTCTCTCTCCAGGTTGTTCTGGTACACGTGTGACTCCTCTTGCAGCAAGCCCCTGTAACGAACATAATAAAGTTTATTAGCAATATGTACTTATAATACAATCACGACAAACAATCGACGCGTGTTTCCTAAGAAAAAAATAAAGACAATCCATAATTAAAACAATAAGACTGTGTTTTCATGGACCAGAGATCATTTTTCTTTTACCATATTATCTAAATAATCAAACCTTCTCGTAGATAAGACCATACCCATAACATACAGAGTTCCCTCACAAAATTGCCTGACTTTTCCGTCACATTACGTTTGCGTAAATAATCCGTTTTATTTGTAATTACACGAAATTAATAGCAAAACTATCATGTCTATATAACAATTTCTTATAGGAAACGTGGTTTGGTTTCAATAAAAATCGAAGAATTTGCCCCTTCTACCTGCCTTTTAAAAATGACCATTGAATACACGTGACATTTCCCTAAAAATTTGTTACGTTTCCTTCTGAAATTTAAAACTTCCGCGAGGATGCCCCGACTTCGAAAAACAACATTTTCCGAATTTTCTCTTACATATGGGAACTCCGTATTACAACATCCAATTAAAAGCCACAGTCAACTTGCTAGATTTGACTTCACTTAATTAATATACATGTAATTAGCACGTATTAGTAATGTAAGTGTATCAATGGTACGGTCAAACCATTTCATCTATACCCGACGGAAACAAATTCTTATTCAGTTCATACAGGGTATTTCATGGGGATATCAATTTCCTGACAGCAAATTTCGGAAAAATATCCATGCCTAACTTCAGTCCATTTAATTTCCGATTCAAGTTACATTAGTATGAAACAGTGTATTCAGGATAAACCAAATGTGTGATGTATGCCACGTACATTGTTTGTATGACTCAACTAAACTAGAGTTAGAAGTTGCGGCCATATGATCTTGTTTCAGCTTCTGGTATGTTACAAGTAAAAGCAACAACTTACACTCTCAATGAGTCACATACACAGATATTCTTTAATTTTTTACGTGAAAGAACAGCGGTTTAAGATGTCCCCCACCCCACTGTTTGTCCTCTTTGATTCTCCCAGTTATTACTTATGGTCGGCCAGGCCATTCCTTGCGCCTCTGTTCCCTTACGTATGTACCATTGAGCCTCCTCAAACACCTTAAGTTTTATGGATGGTCGTTTTCCCGGAGCTCTGTGTGGGGAGGCACTGTCTTATGTATGTGGCCTTCCCTGTAGCAGATTATTCTCTTTTTTTCTAACTTCAGTAAAAGAATATGACAGACAACATGCGCCTTGTTTGGAGATTGAACACTTGAATACAAACTTTGTAAAGAAGACGCATGGTCTTCAGTGAAGATAAGCCTTCATTTGTTATATTGTTATTGAGTTTTAACGCTATTTTTCACCATTTTATTTCAGTTATACAAGTACTAGTACAGGGCGATCAGTCGATTTACCCAGAGTTCCTGGAATTATTTATGAATCAGAGATGGAGAAGTAACAAATAATCGTCGCAAGATGTCGCGGAAGGACATGACCTGCCACGCTCGAGTATCGAACCCGGACCTCTAAGGTGACAACCAAACACTCTACCAGCTTAACTTCCCAGGGGGGTGTGAGTACAGTACATTGAGAAGAACAATCTGGATGTCGTTACCCGCATTATGAACGCATATTAATGAAGTAGAACTGAACTCGAATTTGTAACCATTCAGCATACAGTTTTATTGAGATCTTGTAACCATTCAGCATACAGTTTTATTGAGATCTTGTAACCATTCAGCATACAGTTTTATTGAGATCTTGCAACCATTCAGCATACAGTTTTATTGTGATCTTGTAACCATTCAGCATACAGTTTTATGGTGATCTTGTAATCATTCAGCATACAGTTTTATGGTGATCTTGTAACCATTCAGCATACAGTTTTATTGAGATATTGTAACCATTCAGCGTTCAGTTGTATTGAGATCTTGTAACCATTCAGCATACAGTTTTATAGTGATCCTGTAACCATTCAGCATACAGTTTTATAGTGATCTTGTAACCATTCAACATACAGTTTTATTGTGATCTTGTAACCATTCAGCATACAGTTTTATTGAGATCTTGTAACCATTCAGCATACAGTTTTATGGTGATCTTACCTCATGAGACGATCCATTTATGTTATGGTGATAAAAAGGGTCGTTGTAAGGAGTATGGGGACTTGTCTGCCAACGTGAAGGGTCTCGCTTTAATGACTCGTTCTGAAACAGAATGGGTGTGACTATAATAAACAATTGCAGCTGACAAGGTATATTTGGAAACCGGTATAAGATAACAACACGCAATACGTTAGGTAGGTGATAAATGCCAAAGCTGTTGGACATGAAAAGGGCTATCACAGCCAATGAGGATGAACAGGACTCTCTCCGCCATTGTCCTCTAAAACAGTCAAATATTGTTATTGTTAGAATACTACTCGTTCATGCTGGTGGTAATAAGCAAATTCAGTCATTGCACATGTAACAGGTTTCATAGAACTTATATTGACGCAAAATCTGTGCTGCCATTGCCATAAATCTTTATATAGTGCGATCCTTTAAATTCATTGTCCTGAAGTAAGGTGCATAACTGCATTATCTAAATGAAGTTTATCACCAAAAATGTAATTTAATAAAGTACCTCTTTCTTCAACCGACTGATTTCACTTTCCATGCGTACAATTTTAGACTGTGCCCTTTCTCGATCTTTGCGCTCTGATTCAAAATCTTCAGTACAAATTCTTATCTGCGCTTTCAGAGCATCTATCGTCTCACTGAAGTTATTTATAAGTCCTGATCCACTCTGCTTTTTTAGTTGTTGATTTTCTCTTCGTAGAACAGCTAAGTCTTTATTAACACTTTCCAGATCTTTCTTTGCCTGTTCAGATTAAGAATGCATTTATGCAAATTTCCGTTACTTAAGCTAGTAAAGCCGATCATTTTTGTAGCTAAACTACGCCTATACTCAAACAATGCCATCCAATGATAATCTTTACCAAATCAATTTAGATAATGCCGACCAGCTTCTGGGAAGAATGTTTGAAATTATATCAAATTTAATTGCAATTTACGTAAAGGACCATGACCTTATCATTTCTTGGAAAATCGAACACCATTGGTCACATTCCAGAGAAGAAACTTTGAAGAAAAAAATTGATGTACACGGACGGATGCTTGACAAAAGGCCATTTACATGAGAAGAATGGACGCGTAAAGAAAGTATTTCGTAGTGAAAAATATCGTGCGAACCAAACCCGAATCCTTATGTTGAAACAATCAATAAATTTCACACAAACTACGTGGAAAATAGTTTCAAATGCAAATTGACAAATGCCATACTACTTCTGTATAAAGCGGACATACAGATAGGACAGCACAGCTGTGTACATCGGCCATGTGACATCACACTGATCACTACAGCGACCATATGACACCACACTGATCACTACAGCGACCATATGACATCACACTGATCACTACAGCGACCATACGACATC
The DNA here is from genome assembly GCA_032209605.1 of Mactromeris polynyma. Lineage (NCBI taxonomy): Eukaryota > Metazoa > Mollusca > Bivalvia > Venerida > Mactridae > Mactromeris > Mactromeris polynyma. The sequence continues at coordinate 11,623,872 of JASFXZ010000012.1, forward strand.
ACACTGATCATTACAGCGGCCATATGACATCACACTGATCACTACAGCGACCATATGACATCACACTGACCACTACAGCGACCATATGACATCACACTGATCACTGCAGCGACCATATGACATCACACTGATCACTACAGCGACCATATGACATCACACTGATCACTACATCGACCATATGACATCACACTGATCACTACAGCGACCATATGACATCACACTGATCACTACAGCGACCATATGACACCACACTGATCACTACAGCGACCATATGACACCACACTGATCACTACAGCGACCATATGACACCACACTGATCACTACATCGACCATATGACATCACACTGATCACTACAGCGACCATATGACATCACACTGATCACTACAGCGGCCATATGACACCACACTGATAACTACAGCTTACTATTAGTTGCAACATCCACATGACAATACATTATTGACGACTGTGGTAATGTGACGATGCTTGTCTGAGAGGATGCATGACAACACGATTCGATCTACTGATAACTTACCCTATCTCGCTCACTGCAAGCACGGACCGCAAGTTGTTTCTGTTCTTCTTTTGAGCGAGACAAACGTCTTGCTTCATCAAGTATTTTATTCATCTCGACTTGAACATCGGGTGGTACTTGCGAACCCTCGGTTTCAGACAAACGTTTTCGAATATCATTGTTTTCACTGAGTAAAGTTTTAACGTAAGCATCTCGTTGATTATTGTACTCTTGCCATCTTTTGTTCATGTCCGTGATCTGTATAAGAAAGAGTACATTGGTTAAGGGCATATGGGTGGTATATGAATGAATACTTGAAACTTAAATCGACAATGGAAATAATGATTCTTACTTTCTGTGAATCTGGAAGTGTTGAATACAAAACCAGTGTTCAAAACCGAACAACCTGAGTACTTTCAGCGCTTTGATTCATATTTGGTAAGGAATGACAACCTTGCTGACGAAAATATTATAAATTTCGCTGAATTTGACAAAATTTTCATAAAATAAGACATATAACTCCTAATGTCTATGAAGAAATTTCTCTGTTACTGAAGATCTCTAGGCATAGTTGAATGTGACTATTTCTGACGGGAAACCACGTACGAATTACCTATAATATCATTCCTATATCTGAAACTAAAACGATCAAATAGAACATTCTCTATGATTTCTCAAAATTCCTACGCGAAAACTAATTACTTTTAGACAATTACCTCTTTCAACTTTTGCTTCAGTGATGAGACTTCTTCGGCTAAAGTACTAGTTTGGCCACCATCTTTGATGCACTGTAAGTAATAGGTTGCTATAATAAAATACATGTACAGCTCAATATTTCAAATAGACAAAAAACAGCAAGTATAGATTGATTAAAATGTACAGTAAAATCTCACTTAAAGACCACCTCAAAAATAAGACCACCTCAATATTACAAACATAATTTTCAAATCCATTTTGACTGTTCTGCTCTTTATTCAACCTCAATATTTAGACCACCTCAATATTTAGACCACCTCAATATTAAGACCACCTCAATATTAAGACCACCTAACTATTAAGACCACCTCAATATTAAGACCACCTCAATATTAAGACCATTTTCCAAAGGTCCCAATCATGGTGGTCTTACTATTGAGGTTTTACTGTACGTATCTTGATGATGCTTTCCATATTTGTATTGTGAGTGCATTAGCGATACAGAACTGGAATAGAGATAAAATCCCTAAACCCCTAAAAGATCCGATACTTTACAAAAAGGATTCAAAGCCATTATGGGCCACAGCCCCTTATGCCGCATTGAAAAGTTAGTGCTTTAAGACCTTTGTTCGCTACGGCCATTTACAACATTTTTAAAATTAGAAAGGGGCCAACTTAAACAAAGCGTTCATGTGGTCGTAGTATTTAAGTACCAAATGTCGACCCCTTACTCTCGGCCACACCCTGAGTCACGGATTCGATCGTGACAAAGACAACAAAATAGGATAATTTACTGCTCTGTAAATATCACGTGCTTGTCCTGTATTTAATTCATTTCCGCTCATTAGTTTTCAGTTACCGAAATGAATCAGCTGTTTTCGTGTATAAAGAAGATATTTATCACAAGTCATGTGCAGAGACCCGCCTTTCATAAATGATTCAGTAACTCGAACTTTGTCCTCGATTTCAATGTCACGGAGTATTGCAAAATATGTATTTGACTGACTGTTTTGTGTGGCGTGGGAGGAAATGCATCGAGTCTCTTAACAACGCCCTGTATCATAATAAATATTACACAACGATGTTTATATTATTTATACACCGTCAATAAAACATTCGTGCTAGCGTAGTACGTTGATAAAATGTTATATAGACTTGTAACATATTACGACTTTTTATACACGAGTTTCGCGCTTACTATTATCAATAACATTAACAGGAAGATGTTCCACTTATCAAACCAGCGAATAAGAACAAGCGGGGTTTCTGATTGGTTCATAATACACACGGAAGTCTTCACTCAATATTAACGAGGGCTGTTCACAAATTAACTTCGACTACGATATTTTTCTAGCAGACGATAACATTTTACAAACAGTTATCACTCGAACTGTCGCGTCCAATATTCAGAGCCTTGACAAATGGTTTACCATCAGTAAAAAATAGAACATTTTATAAAGTTCATCTGAACTTCATTTTCTAAAAACATCAACTTCGCCGAACAACTGCGTGTACGCAGTCAACGTAAACGGTATATAAACACACGATTCAACCACCCAATGACTGAAATAAATGTGACTGTTGATAAATAGGGTAATTTGAATACCATTAATATGGAATAAAGCTATGTGATAGATCTTAACTGTTTACACAGCGTTTGTGTCACCCGGAAGTTTTAAACACAATCTCATTAAAAGCTTGTCAAGAAATATGGCCCAATTCTGTCAAAGGCAATTTGTAAATTTGCCAACTCGATTCATTTATCTATTCATATATACAGAGAAGAACAATATATGCGATCTTGATTTATACTTAAAAGTTTACTATGTTAACCTAATAGGAAGATCTTAATCGACCAATCGAGAGATCGAAGCTTATAAACCTCCGGGAGAGGCTTATGTCTTGTCTAGTTATCCTATGTTTTAGGTTTCATGCCCGCTGTTTTTAAGTGGAGTAGGAAGTGGACAGTTCCGAGCTATGAAAAAATCAATATAGTGACGCAAATGAGATAATACATTAACACAATCATAAGATAGTACATGCTTAATGCTGAGACCACGGTTCTGTGATCGGGGGGGGGGGGGGGGGGGGGGTTTCAAGTTATAATTAAAAAAAACACAATTCCAACCTTTCATTTTCAGATTTTCAGTCGACATCGAAACAGAATAAAATGATAATAAAGTCTGGTAACACACAGCTATCTGATAAAATCAAATTAAATTTGAAATGGTAACATACGATCGAATTTCGGGACATCTATCCGCCGTTATCATATGTAACTTACGGACTTTGAATGTGAAATTTTATGACTTTTGTTCAGTTAAATAGTGATACACTTATAAAAAATTTCTTGATACATTGTGTGTTTGTTTTTAACATTGTGTAAATCTTACTGCTTTCAATGTCGTCTGCACCACTTTATCAGAGACTTGTCCCTGCTCTTGTAGTCGCTTTGCTAGTACCTGACATTGCTTGGCTACATCTTCTAACTGCTTCTGTAGCATTTGTGCCTCTTCAGAAAGAGTAGAGCATAAGGTATCACGTGACGACAGTTCACGCTGCACGTGATTCAGTTTTTCACGAAGTTCATTAATCGTTTTGTCCTTTTCATTATCAGACGCGTGAAGAACTTGCTCCAATTCGGCATAACGGGACTGCTGATTGGTCAAATATAATCTGAGTTCAGAACATTCTTTTTCTGTTTCTTCACATTTCTGTAACAGAAAGAATTCATAAAATTCAACAGAAAAATTAATACGCAAGTTTTAAGTTACCAAAATTTCACTCAATGCGCATCAACATCTCACGACGTCAGCTTATCTTCAGGCCCTGTGTTCACACAGAATCAGTTGTCAAGATCAGGATCAAGATCAAATATAGGATCTTTCAAACTTTGTAAAAATTGTTATGCAAAGCTAATTCTTTTTACATACTGTGACAGATATGAACATCCTGCAAAACTGTTAAGACATTAAATTCAACTGTCATGCTTATTAAGAAAAAGATGGAAATTAATGAGTTATGACCGATTTTGGAAAATTGAACCTGATTTGATCTAGATCAGTTTCAGTATAATAAATCAATTTCTCAACATCATGGTGAAGTTTAGTATGTTTTATATGATGTTAATAAGAAGATTTTTAGGTATTTTTGTGTATGTTTATGAAAAGTACTGGGAAAAGTGTTCAGCTGCTTCTTGAAACTGGCAAATATTTTATGGATCAATTTGATCCAGATCAGTTGATCCTTTGTGAACATGGTGTCAAGTGAAGATAATCGGTAAATAGTCGCATCTTCATCTTTTTTGTTCTGTTCTGTTCTTCGTCAATACATAGACTGTCATGCTTTTAGAAGCGGCGTAGTCGTTAAACAAAGAACATCTATGACATATGTATTCAAATTAAGCAATATGATTCGCGTCTAGACATTTATTGTCAATAAGGAAGTTTTGTAACATGTTTAATTAATACAGTCCACATGTCATGCTTATCTCAAGCCTCACCATGCATGAAATATCCGACTGACCGCATGATGAATGCAAATATAATGTTTTATATAACCACAGCGAATAGGCACCTACAAACGACTAACATGATCTTAATTGTTCCATAACCAGTAACACGGTTCGACATTTTGTAGGATATTGTCCGTGTAATATGATATAAAATTGGGATAACTTTAGTCCATATAACAGGAATGGAAGTCTGATAGACAATATGAGCGCCTCAGTACGATTTCCAACCTCTTCTTTACGTGACGTCATTTACCAGAAAACGTCACATGGGACGTCAACATGTACTGACAGTAAGCAATATCTGCCCAATATGGCATTATGAAAACGAAGTGACCATGTGATATGGAGTAACTATTGTTTCCTGCTTGCAAATAGTGACATCACATGTTGCGTTTTCTTGAAATGACGTCACTTACAGACGATGTTGTAAATCCCATTGCAGCGCTCAATTATAATGTTGTTACCATGACTACGACATTAGTCAGTATAATGACGTACTCTTGTTTTCGTGGTTGCATTCCCATGAGAAACAATAATGACATATACATGTATGTAGTGATTCTTTTCCTGCATCCGGCTGCAAATCAAGTGCTTCACGTACATCCTATTGTGATTACCAAGCACGCCCAGTCATGGAGTACAGTAAAGATTAGGGGTGAAACGATTAATCGATGCATCACGATGCAAGATCTCTCGATACACGTATCGATACGTTTTGAGAAAAATCGATGTATTGATCCGCCATTTGTATTCATTAAATGTGACAAAAAATGTTACGGTCTTCCACTTTCTTGTGTAAACTTGCCTGAGAACTCATAAATACACAACTGTCACGCATTTGGCAACACTCGAACGACAACTAAGTATGGAAATTTGTCACGATTTTACTCGTTAAAATTTGGAGTGCATTGCAACTTAGTCACTTTGGTCATAAGTGTTTTGTACTTAACAGGAAACAAGTATTGTGAAGTAAATATTCTTAAGTAATGCCATTATCTAATATATCCTTACCATTAATGCTAACAAGTGGGAGCATTTGGAGCATTTGACTTATTCTTGATATATCGTGATACATTTTATATCGTGAGAGGTATATCGTGGTGTGTATCGTATCGCGTTACGTCCGTATCGTCTCACTCGTAATAAAGATTAATAAATATGCTGCTTTGTCTGCCGTAAAACAAGAGGATCACAACTAAAGTGTATTTTGTTTAAAAGTTCGATTTTCCCCAAGAAATGCGTTCACGGACATGAGGCAATGTTAACTAAAAGCTTGAACAGACAAAACACTAATCGAGCGCTGCTGTGGGATTTACAACCTGTTATGTTAGTGACGTCATTTCAAGAAAACGCAACTTGTGATGTCACTATTGGCAAGCAGGAAACAATATTTACTCCATAGGGTCACGTCGTATTCATATTGCCATATGGGGCAAATATTGCTCACTGTCAGTACATGGTGAAGTCACATGTGATGTTATCTGGAAATGACGTCATTTAAAGAAGAGGTTGGAAATCCTACAGTGACGCTCAATTAGTCTATTCCACAAGATGATCATACTCAAGATGGTCGACTGTAAATGCTATGAAAGCCTTACCTGTTGTAGTTTTGCATACTCCTCTGGGTCTCCAGATTTCGACTTGACTAAATTGCGCAATCTCTTATTTTCACGCGTCAAATTATCCAGAACAGTTTTTGATGGGCCTGGTATATATTGTTCCCCTTCGTGGGGATGTATGTCACTCGTTAAACCATGAGCTTCCAAACGGCTTTGTAAAGTTCTTATAGTTGCATCTAGTAAAGTACTTCTCTTATGTAGCAATGCAACCTCTTGTTTCGACTCCTGCAACAATTTAGACACCGTTTCCGTGCTCTCTCTCTTAAGTTTATACGACTGGTTTTCTTCTTGTAATTTCTGAACAAGAATTCTAAAATGGTCCACCTTTTCCCTGTAATGGTCCCGTTCTACTTCCGGATTGAGGCTCGAACCCGAAGAGCTAACAAAGGAACGAGGGTAAGGTGTTACTGTTGATTGTCGAAGTGCTAGGTCCGACATTTTTCTGTTGTTTCCTCAAAATTTAAAAACGCTCAGTCTGTATATTTATGTCACTGAAAAAAATGTCGTTTAAAGATATTAACATCATCAACAATACGAACTATTTCATTTCATCAAAACATTCTAATAAAACGGCTACATATATTTCTGTTAGAAGTATGCCACGATAAATGGTTTCATTTCATATCTACGCGAATAGTGATCAAACTTACGGCTGGTCACCGGATTTTTCGAAAATGTCCCTGCTGACCAGTACGGACAAGAGAACACGGAAACGAGACCGAAATACGGCATTTATTATGTCCCTGTTAGGACAAAGCAAATAAATGTAACTTACTCAGCACAATCCTTACCAAGCATTAAAGAATATGTTTACAGAAACTAAATAAACAAGTAATTAAATAATAAATAATATTTTCTAAAACTATAACATGTTTTAACAATAAACTATAGACTGTACATACGTGAATATATCTTTAAAATACATACCAAGATTTTGTGACACGAAACTACACGTTAATAATCCAAACAGTAAATTTCAATTTAATAATCTCCTTACAAAAAGTAAAACAAAAATGATTTGCTCTCCAAATATTCATTCCACGACACTTATGCGTCCAGTTTAATTGTTCAGCGCCAGGTACTTTTGATACGTCCCTCTAAACATATCACTGATCTCTAACGACTCGATTAGAATTAAGAACGACACTGTTCGTCTCGTTTTAAAGTCAGTATTTATGTTTTATGAATACTGAAAGTGTACAAAGTAAAACCTAAAGTCCAATTGTAAGCTGAATCAGTAAATTCCCCCAAAATACCTGAATTGCGCAGAGCTTGTACTCGTGTGAACAAGCTATTATGTTAGTTCTAAAAATAGAACATCGGAATTTCCCTTACGAATCAACGAGGCTTGTCAAACGTATCTCGTGGTTCATGTGTATACTCAGTAAAACCACAGGGTGGGAGAGTCAGAGCGCTTATGTATTCACCCCCATATTTCCTTTTAATCATTTAAACATTCAATTTGTCTAGGAAAAAAAACATCGTTAAATTAAAAACGGGGGTTGTTTCAAAACCACAGATAATAAGTATGTATATATACCAGTAGAACCATATGTTTTAGTTCATATGAAAAACTGCCTATTCACATCACGTAAGTTGTTTAATTACCCACTACAGATGTAATCTTTAAGTGTCTAATACAACTGATAATATTTCCATTACCGTAAAACCTCACTTAAATACTACCTCAAAAATAAGACCACCTGCAACGTCCATTTTCACTACTTTTCTCTTTATTCAACCTCAATATTAAGACCAACTCAATAAGAATACCATTTTAAAGGATCCCAAGGGTGACTGTATTATTGTGTTTTACTGTATCGACATGTGCCAACCCAGAGGGGGAGGGGGATTCGCGGTCCGGACCCCTGAGATTTTTTGCACTAAAGGGTTGTCCATATCTAATCCTAGATCAAGAAAACCCCCGGGCCCTGACAACAATTGCTAGAACCGCGCATGCCTAATTTATCGTTTTATTATCGGTACACACGAGGAAATCATGTGTTGAGCAGATAAAATATACTATTTCCTAATCAATAAATCAGATTTAATATTACTGCTTGCTTAATCACTGGTGAAATACGTAATAGTGTAAACCCAACATTTATTTCCCTCTTTATTCAAGTGTATACATATCGATCCTATTCATATTCAATTCGTTACGTCATGTTTGAGATCTAAATAATGAGCCGAGTGGCAATGAACCTTTGAAGCATTTCTCGTATAGTGGCCTAATAGTCGTGATTTTTTAGAAAACACAAATATATATATGCAGTCCGAATCCAAATAATCATTCAGGGCTCTTTACTTAATGTCTAAGAAGAATTTGACATGATCATTTGGTGAAATACTTTCCCCCTTACCTCGAAATGAGTTGGGATATGATATTTACTTTCCCCCAGTGTACCACCAGGCACGCGATTTCCGTGCCATGTGCTTAACTCGGTGTACCGCCAGATACGCGACTTCGGTGCCTCGACTTTACCCGGTGTACCGCCAGATACGCGACTTCGGTGCCTCGACTTTACCCGGTGTACCGCCAGATACGCGACTTCGGTGCCTCGACTTTACCCGGTGTACCGCCTGATACGCGACTTCGGTGCCTCGACTTTACCCGGTGTACCGCCTGATACGCGACTTCGGTGCCTCGACTTTACCCGGTGTACCGCCTGATACGCGACTTCGGTGCCTCGACTTTACCCGGTGTACCGCCTGATACGCGACTTCGGTGCCTCGACTTTACCCGGTGTACCGCCTGATACGCGACATCGGTGCCTCGACTTTACTCGGTGTACCGCCAGATACGCGACTTCGGTGCCTCGACTTTACTCGGTGTACCGCCAGATACGCGACTTCGGTGCCTCGACTTTACCCGGTGTACCGCCAGATACGCGACTTCGGTGCCTCGACTTTACCCGGTGTACCACCAGATACGCGACTTCGGTGCCTCGACTTTACCCGGTGTACCGCCTGATACGCGACTTCGGTGCTTCGACTTAACCCGGTCTATCACTTTTTGACTACCATCGTTAGAATTTATCCTCAAGTAGCTTAAATTGTTTCAGATTACCGGCAGGTAGGATGAAATCGATTTCAAATTGCTCCCAGGGGTAAGTGAAAGTGATTTAAAGCCACCCCTACGATTTCACATTACCCTCCACAGTCCCTTATTGATGTTTATAAGTACATGTATACATTTCCCATGCATAAATTGAAAGAACAACAGCAAATGATAAATAAGTTGTTAAGCATCAAAACAACAACATGAAAACAACATCAGCAACAGGAACAGTATAACGGTAATAGCAACAGTAACAACATAAAAGCAGGGTAATTAACATTTAACTGATAGTTTGGCAGTTTGAGACTCGCTTTCAAATGTTTATGTTTCTTACTAACTAACTATGATTTCAAATAATTGAAAATTATCACATAAGTTCAATCAGCGAGGTGGTAATCTAAACTAAGCGGTTCATGTTACCCCGGGGGTAATATGAAATCGATTTCAGATAACAAGGGGTAACTTGAATAGAAGATGGGTAGCATGGACTGTTTACACCGGTGTACGGCTACATGCGACTTTCATGCCACGTGACAGGCGTTTTGAAATCTACCCAGTAACATAATACGTGTATTGCTGTTCATAACATGAATTCAATTGCAGAAATAGCTTATGTAACGCTCCGACAAACACCATCCTTTATTTTGTTGTTGTGTTTGTGTATCGCATTACAAATTCATGAAAGACTCAAGTGCATTAACTAGAACATTTTAACCCGGTAGTAAGTCAAATAATTGCGAAATACTAATACCCTTCGGGGAAATACTATGTATAGAGACAGGTTTAATTGAATTGAAAAGCATATTAATTACCATGTACCTGTCACATTGCACGTATTTATTTAGAAGTATTTATAGTGAAACCTTACCCAAAGACCACCTCGAAATCAAGACCATCTGCAACATAAAAAATGCCGAGATGTTACGATTGCTGGTCACTCCAGATCCAAAATGGATTTTGGTAAATTTATCGAAATTCAGTTGATTTCGGTAAGGTAACGTACTCCTTATCAAAAGGTTAACCAATCCGCGTCAAGGTTACAAACGTTGTTCGGTTGAAGAGAAATTGCCTTGGCGGTTAACGTAAGATTTGATTGGTTTACACAACACTGATTTGCATAGCAAAACCTTGTAAGTACGGCTGCATCAAAAAACATCGTTAGCAATTCTACCGTGTCGCTATATGCTACTAAATTGGGTAATTGTGTTTGCCGGGTTATTATTAATGCTTATATATTTGAAAGTAACTTCTATATTGACTCATCCAATAATCTTGCTTGTAAATAACAAGTTATTGTTGAGGAAATTTATACATCAGCTGTTTATTATGTTAACAACATATTCTCATACATCCTTGTTGAACTTTAAAACAGTCTTTTTATCGTGTCAGTTTAGTCATGTACACTTCAATTCAAAATCACATGCTTTTTAGGGCGTTTCCACAATTTGTTGCACATTTAACAAGAATGGGCCGTCATATTGGGTGTCACTGATACCACAGACAAATAACTTCCATTATACTCATATTTTTTAACTCTTGTGTCGTGAAAGACGGAAGATATGTTGTTCTTGTGTTCCTGTGTTCTTGTTTTATCCTCGGCTTTTTTATTTTATTCGGTGCAGCCCTACTAACATGGTTTTGCTTTTTGAATATCAGTGTTGTCTAAACCAATCAAATCTTACGTTAACTACCAAGGCAATTTCTCTTCAACCGAACAACGTTTGTAACCTTGACGCGGATTGGTTAACCTTTCGATAAAGGGTATGTTACCTTACCGAACTCCACTGAATTTCGGTGAATTTACCGAAATTTATTTTGGATCTGGAGTGACCAGCAATCGTAACATCTCAGCATTTTTTTTACTGTTGCACTTCAAATCTTAACCTACAAACTGCGCCGACCATGTTCAAGCTATTTCTTGTTTCACCATGTTCACTGGTGGACCAGCAATCGTAACATCTAGGCATTGTTTTATGTTGCAAACAAATCTTAACCTTCAAATAGCTAGCGCCATCTTTTTTCAAGACATTTCTTGTTTTGTTCAGCATCGGTCTGTACAGAACTACTTCCCGGTAGCAAATCTGTTTCCAGTTGTAAAGAGGTTGTTGCTTTAGATGGGTTGAATTGTTCGTACAATATTACCGCGGAAAAAATGGATACAATTGTTGAAAGAGAAGTTGTTGCTCTAGAGAGGACCGTTCTGGAGAGGTTGTATACTGTATAGAGCGGGAGGTTGACTCAAGCAGTATTCCTGTGATTGTTACCAATATAAATATATTCTTTCAGATGCACATGCATTCGGAAAACCTCGGCCAACTCCGTCCAGTGCCTCGAATGTTCGCAAGGCACTACTTTCGGAAAAAAACATTCGAATGTCATGTAAACAATATGGCGGAGTGAACGCTGGAGTGCTTATGAAACGTAATAATTTAAGCTATATGAAGTCTGAAATATTTGAGTTTTAACTAGAAATGACAACGATAATCCATTTCTTATGTGAAATTATCGAAGTTATCGAAGTTAAATCCGTTTTACGAGAAAACTATTTTTTGACCGCACAAAATGTTGAATTTTGCCACATAGTGCTCCGCCTGACATACACTAGAGGATGTTCGTAGAATTACGAAGTGGTACGGAAATATCCGAGAGCTGTTGAGAATGATGCAACTGATGAGCTGTCATAATGAATCAGACATGGGAGGAGCTTGACTTCCGTGTTTAAATTACTAAGGGTGTCGCGATACACACGAACGTACCACGATATATTGCAATTTGTACAACGATATAGTGCTTCATTAACCTAAGCCATGGATGAAGATAATTGTCTTAACTTGAACGCTTTTAATTAAAGCTATACTATTCAAATATGTTGCAAAAACTAACGTGCGTAACCTAAAACAAAACAGTAACCAATCTCATTTTATTTGACTACTAATGAAGTAAGAGATATTCATGACCCCCACTCCATGATTAGCAGTACTGACGGCCAATCGGATGAGACAGAAACCGCGGTCCCGTGCACTATGCTTTAAATAGGGCACGTAAAAGAACCATGGGGTGTTTCTGGAACTGAGGCATCTTCTGTATCATGCACTATTCTCCAAAAAATTAAAATGACTAATATTCTTCCGGAGGCGTCACCCATATGGGAAACCGGTGGCGACGATAAATAAACGCAAATATGCACACATAACGTTATCCCCAAGAGCTACTCATCTCCTTTTATTATATCTACACTATTATTTATGTAATTTAAAAAGATATTCAACATTATGTCAGCGATCGGTTTCCGGCGGATAGGTTATACAATATATATTTTAATGACATTACCTGCGCAAAATATGTCTAACCACAAATGCATTCCCTTTTGCTATCCGGGTTTTTTACCACAATTCACTGCACAATTTAGGTTAAATACACGGACATCCTAGATGTATGACAAATGAATACACTAGCTGATAAATTATTTTAAATCCTCAAATATCTAATCACTCAACCCGATATAACAAAACTTTTACCAGGTAATTAAACTAATATCAAAGTACTGATATCAGAAATCCCCTCTTCCGGTGTTGGCTACAGTGCTTACAGTATACTTGCTTCGCCTGTGCAATTTTACTTCCCATTTTGAAAAGTAATCTTTAGTTTAAGTATATCAATTGTCCAGCGATAAGTGCTTCAACGATAATGTAAACATTTATATTTTACCGTGCTGATATAAAAATCCCCTTCATTCTACTTGTTGTATTACGTATTCAGTAAAAAAGTTTTTAAAGACGAACGAGTCAGCATGAGGAAGCGCTTTTATTGAGCGATTCACGTTTCAATGTCACAATGGTGATTTTTACAGCAAATTTTTCCTTAAACATGATTTAGCAGAAGCAGAAATATTTGCGAAACTATGTTTTTTAAAACACACCCGATAACCCGAACCGCGGGAGATTATACCCGCGTTCATAAGTAGGTTATATACAGTCAGACCTCGCTCATTCGAATACATTGGGTCCGAAATTTTATTTCCAATAATACATGTTTTCGAATAGCCCATTTCAATTCGACTTGCGTAAGACCCGATACATGTATTTATTTCTGATGATACCGAGTATTCGGGTAAAAAGTTGTCGAATATAGCGAGGTCCGGCTGTACGTACAAGGAGGCTATGACTTGTTACCATCTCCTAGCTGTGGTCCGTACTGTGAGCTCCTGACACTGAACATGGAACGTTATATTGATTTATGTTGCCGGTTTAATCTAGTAATAATCAAAATAATCATAATAATCATAATAATCATAAATAATAATCATAAATAATAATCATAATAATCCTAATAATCATAATAATCATATAATCATAATAATCATAATCCTGACCTAAAGACCAACTCAATAATAAGACCACCTCAAAATTAAGACCACAATTTTTAAGTCCATTTTCACTGTTTTGTTCTTTATTCAACCTCAATATAAGAAGACCAGTTTTCAAGGGTACCAAGGGTGGTCTTAACATTGAGGCTTTAATGAAGATATCACAATATACAGCTACAAGTGTAACTGTTTTACAATGTAGTCTTCAAACAACAAGAATTAAGAAATCAACATTTAAAAAGATATCTGCACATCTATCAATAAGACCGTATCTTGGTCAATATTAGCCTGATCTTGTTGAAATAAGCGTATATACCTGGCATAATATGTTATCTATCCACATATATAGTGAACAAATAAATTCAATGAATGTGATGATGCGAAAAAATCAGTACTGTAACTCCAACTTAAAGATGACCTGGTTAATTGGAAAAAGTATAATAACGTGTGTGCCCACCCGGGCTCGACGCACCGTGTTATTTAACCCGATACATTCGACCAGGGCATTATGATCTACATGTAGCCAGTATACAATTTTTAATGTAGAATTATAAATCAAATAAAAAAGTTATTCGACATTATACAAGTGCACACTTATAAGTTTTGTTAAGTGTATGTTAAGATGTATGTAGGGAAGTTGTCGGTTGCTGCAGTTTGCGGAGGAACGGGCAGGTAATTGGGTGTTCTTAATTTCGAGGTGGTCTTAAAGTGACGTTTTACTGTACAATATTTTTTGAAATTTTCGGAAAACAAGTTGCTCAGCCTTGATTTCAGTTTTATTTCAATTTATTGCACATGGGTAGTTTGTTTTGGAAACGAATCACTAGTTTTAAGTGATTTGTACTTCTTTGAGGTATTATTTATGTCACAAATTAGCCCATGCAGAACAATAAATTCACAATTTTAGTCATAATGTTGATCCACGATGTTGTGGATTTTATCTCATTCAATAAAATGAATTAAAGCTAAGGGAGGCAACTCAGGAAGTTTCATGTTCCGGGTTCTTACAGAGTTGCATTTCTTTAACATGTTTTCGAACTCGTTCTTATGTTTTGAAACCATGACAATGTTGACTTTATCAGCGACGTTATGCTACGAATTCGATTTGATTTAAATATAGAAACTGAAATATAATAAAATATGTGTTCGCAGAAATTGTCGCATGTTGATAAATTGACGACTTAATTTTTACTTCTAAAATATTTCCGAGAATGTCATGGCAAATATTTGGTTCTTTAACATACATACTGATAAAGTACTTGTGTCGTGTTTTACCAAAGGTATGTACACTAAGACTCGGAGATTTTCATAAATCTGTGTTATCTTGTCAACGATCGCGTCGGATGAGTTTGTGACATGTAAATTAGTGTCACTCGACATTCAGAATGTTAACATGTTATATAAACAAACGATAGGACGAGAAGTATTTGTTGTAAATAAAACAAAGTCCGAGATATACTGCTAGACACGTATGAGAATAAGAAAATTTATTTATTTTACATCGATTGTGAAACACGCCAGTACGACGTATATTAATTTCTCACTAGCGACGACTGCTTCCGGTTTTACTTTTACTCGTGCAACATTTAGGGGCTGTGAAGTTGTTCACGGATTAAACCTCGCTAAAACGGCGGGACCTTTGGATCAGGAGTCAGGCGTTCGATCCGTCCCCCTCTACGCTTCCCTTAAATCAAATTTATTCCGTTATCAATAATAAAATGCAATGTACTGATTTTTCCCTACATGCTGTTAAAACGTAAAACGATAACTTAGTGTGTGTTACTTACAAATCTACTTGATTAGATGAGTATACCAATGTTGTATCCTTACACTGTCCGAGTGCTTCATCCATCACTGTATATCACCAGGGATTCCACTAGGGGCCGAATATCAAGGGTCATT
Source organism: Mactromeris polynyma (assembly GCA_032209605.1). NCBI lineage: Eukaryota > Metazoa > Mollusca > Bivalvia > Venerida > Mactridae > Mactromeris > Mactromeris polynyma. The sequence continues at coordinate 11,639,542 of JASFXZ010000012.1, forward strand.
GTAATCATTCTTTACCGGATTTTACCATTTTATATCCAAAAACCTATTATTTTGAGAAAAATTGACCCTTCAGCCAGAATCCTTAGGGTCAAAATGTGGCGTTTTGGAAATTCCAGGGGTCCGAAAGGGTCAACTCAAGGGTCAAATGGAACCCCTGTTTCCTCACCAAATCTGAGCGAAAATAGTGTTATGTCAAACTTCTAGTTTAATCATACAGTAAAACTTCACTTAATGACCACCTCAATAATAAGGACACACTTTTCCAGTCCATTTTCACTGTTTTGCTCTTTAACTTAACCTTAATATTAAGACCACCTCATTATTATCACCTGAGTTAAAGAGTCCAAAGCTCGGTCTTATTATCGAGGTTTTACTGTATATATAATTATATCGATTAAAGAGAAATACATGTCTTATTGATTATGACTCACGCAAACACGTGCTAAAGTCTACGTTCGCTGAAGATAGTCTAGACATCACGATGTGTGTTTTCCTGTTAAATAGCAATACAATCGACCCTGTAATGAAGATCACCTGCCAACAAGGACCAACATTAAAGGAAGAATAGTAGATTTCACTGTAGATTGCCATGACTCGGTTGTGTAATAGATTATTACAGTCAACTAAATTTAATCAATAACGGTGACTCCATTTTGGATTTCTACCAAGTACTCCCGACTATCACAGAGTATTTGACGACCGTAGAAGAATACCGCCAGTGACGGGGTTCAAACCTACGATCCTAGGATCAAAAGTCTGGAGTTCTACCCCTACACCAAAGTACCCTTCGTTGAGCACTTTTGGCGGCTCGTACATTGAATCGGTAACATCATTTTAATGTATTCGTCTGCTTGACCATGCACGATTATGACTAGTTATATAACAATTTAGGTTTGTCTTTACCCGATTTTGTCTTGATTTAAGGCAGTAACACAAGTGTTTATCTCGAGCCCAGACAAATTATTCACAGATAAATATTATAACTGAGATAAAACGAACGTAATCTCTAAAGTATATTGATTTTGTTCACGAAACAAGGGAGATAAAAATCTTAATGTTTGGTTTTGTATGCATTTCTTGTTGTTATCAAATATTTGATAAGTTGCTTGTTTGTTCTGTGGTAAAGTGGCTACGTTAAACACAAGGACACGAAACAGCCAATCAACTTGGTTAAGGGATAGGATTTTGATCAACATGATAACTCCGGCTATGATGCAGACACTACTTTCATTTTGTTGAGTCTAAATGTGTGAACAGAAACTTTGTATGTAAGACCATTTGGATATCAGTCGCTATTTTTGGATTAACAAGAGCGTTCTGTACGATAAGGTGAGATTTTCAACTTTTTTTATCTCCCCACCCCAAAAAATGCATCAGTGACATGATTATAGAGTTCATACATGGTACTGAATAGTCAACGGAACGGTTATTCGCATTGCGAATTTTGGTACATGTATGATTACTTTTTGTCAACTCGTAGACTTCGATGAACTGGTTGTTAATCTAAGACTTTAATATTGTAATCAATTTTATATATTACACGTGTATCAACATGTTATTGGCGATAGGATCTTCATTTTATCCGTTTGTTTTATATTCGGTTTCTTTCTAAATTGCTACTTTACACTTTCGTATTTAATTATTTAAACCATTTCCCTTCCTCTGATTACTAAATTAGCGTTCCTCTAAGCACCATACTTAAAATTCCCTTTGGCCTGCCCTCCATCCCTTACTCCACCAGTCCTATTTCCCCGTAACTATTCCTCCACCGCCTCCCCCCTCTCACTATATGTCCTAATTACTGAATGTCATTTTGACATCTTTAGAAAACAGTCAAACTTCGTTTATTCGACACCCATCAATCCTAATACTTGGTATCATCCGAAATTAGTATCAGGTCCCGATGTATCTTCCTAGGCACGTCGAATTGAAATGGGTTATTCGAAACCATGTATTATTCGAAATAAAAGTTCGGACCCCATAAATTCGAATGAACGAGGTCCGACTGTACCTCATAATATCAATCTATTCTTACAGCTCATTTGCGAAGACGCTTGGAAATGCTTGGTAAAGACAAGATGGCAATCTTTCGGACACGTCAATTTAGGATACTTGTTGTTCTAGCTGTTATATCGACTATAGTTATATTATTCATTGTCAAGAAAGACGCAAAGGAAGCAAATGAAAAGATAATCAGCAGGGTGAGTATGGTTATCTTATGAGTATTTCAGCCCCCCCCCCCCCTCTGGTTGTAATGGAGACCTATCCCATAATTCCATAGAAGTTGCAGCTGCCCGTATGTTCGCGGCAAATTTTCGAACTCTGTTCTCGTCATATTTGCCTTCTTAACAAAACTTGGGACACTTTTTTCAAAATAAATTTAAAAGTCATGTACATAACCCCGTATCACATTTTATAAACAATATTCGATCAAAACCAAAAGTTCTGTCGAATGTGAAATGTAGATACGAAATGCATTGTGAATTTATGCATAGACTACGTACTAAGTCAAAGATGGTCTGCCAACGTATTATAAGTGTAGACTTTTAGATACGAGAGGTTTGTCTTTGTTTTGCTATTATGGTTCTGAGATGATGTGACTGTATTAAAACAATGCTTAGATGGAAACGTAAGGCGTTTCTACACTTGTACAAAATTAAAACATAGATACAGTCAATCCTCGTTTATACGACACCCTTTTATCCGAATACTTGGTATCATCCGAAATAAGTACCAGGTCATGATGTATCTTCGTAGGCACGTCGAATTGAAATGAATTATTCGAAAGAAAATTTCGGACCTGATGAATTCGAAATCCAAAGTGGTGTGTGGAGGGTAGATGCTTAATTACAATTGGTTGAAATTTATGTTATTTCTTAACTATTTATAATGATATGGGTGCAGAAAACGTAGACTGTTCATGTATTGTGGATAAACATCTTCAAGTCGAGCACAATATAACCGAATAAACGGTGCAGACGTACGCGTTTGTCAGATGTATATTGTAATACAGTAAAACCTCACCTAACGATCACCTCAATAATAAGACCACCTCAAAATTACATAGTTTTCAAGACCATTTTCACTATTTTGCTCTTTATTCAACCGTAATATTAAGACCACTTCAATAATAAGACCAGTTTTCAAAGGTGCAATGGGTGGACGCATGTTAAGTATATTGTACATATTATTTTCAGAGTGTGCCAGATTATTCATCGATGAAGTTAAACAATTCAATGTCAGAGGTAAAATATTTTTCAATATCCAAACACGCTATCTTGACATTTGTTGATATGGTCTTGTTTATATTTTGGTTACTTCGGTCAAATTATTGACCATGGCATCCTTGTTATGGATGCATTAAGGCTTATCACACAACGGGTCCGTTTTATCAACATTCGTACGAACGAGCGTTCGTAAGATACGAAATGTTCGTAAGAATTTTCTTACGAAAATACTTCTTATCAGCGCGTTCTGATATGGCCGGTTGGTGAGCCACAAAATAGTTAAATATTGGTAACCGTGTGCCTACCTGCCTGGTGCCTTGCATCAAAAGGAGAGAAATCGGGAAGTAAATGTGCTACAGAAAGTAGTGTGTCTCGTAAGTCAGAAATGACTGGCCCTTTAAATAGGAGTGACACTATCATAAATAAACACTTTACTTTTTTTATTAAAAACTGGAGGCGAGCCGCCTTAACAAGGGAGTACTCGATTATAATAGACTAAAATGGAAAGAAACACATTGTTTGTATTCGTTGTTTCAGACTCTTAAACAGAAACATGGGCTACAGGTACTGACAAGTAGGGATGCAACAATATTTGTTGACGATTTGGGGCGTGTTCGGATACCTCCAGACAATATCATTGATTCAATGAAGTTCCGAGATTTAGAGGAGTTGTACCATAGGTAAGTACATGTGACATGGAAGCTGTTAAATCACCAACAGTTGTTTTTAAAATAAAGAAAAAGGAGTATATTATTATTATATATGTACATTGAGACGGAGTGGCTTCACTCCAAATATTCGCGATACACGAGTCCACATAATTGCCTAGTCGAGAGATGTAGCATGTAATTTATATTAATTGATAAGTTGCGATTTTTCGAACAAGTAGTTAATTCATAAAAATGAATAAGGTGATCATTTCTTTATGTAGCTATCACACTACACCGTATAGCGTTAACGGACGCCCAACGTATATAAAATTGCGGCAGAAAGTTATCCGGTGACGAAAGGCATCCCCCGCTGCTGCTCGGTGCTCTCGCGATCGGTGTATGGGGCGCATAAAACGGACAAAACGCACAATGACCGCACGATCAACGCACATAGACAGGACGAACAACGTTCAATTAACGGACATCACCGTACTAGTAACGGACTTGTACCGCGTAAAACGTAAGCGCAACGCATGAGAAACTGACAAAACGTTCTTCGAACGTTTGATGAACGTATTTCTACCGTTCACGTGACGGACAAAACGGGTATAAAGAGTCCGATATTTGTTTTGTTCCGGCACAAAAAAAAAAAAAAAAAAAAAGCACACTGGCAAAATTACAAAAATAATAGGAACTACAACCATTTTCGATCTCATTGATCTTGGTGTGTAGCTATCTTTGGATTCAAAATTGACATATATTTGGTATAAACTTGTAGATAAATTATCAACAATACAAATTTACCCTTTTAGACTCAAAACCAATTTAACGACATGCGGGGTACATGTGGGGGTCAACAAAAATGCCTATAAGTACCTACGTGTACATGGTGACTGATGACCTTATAAACAAAAATAACGAACGAACAATGTTCCGGCACAAGAGTTTCCGCTCGCTCAGACATCACCCGTGCCTGGATCACGGCTGCTTGATACTGCAGACAGGCTCTAACGCGACACTCCATGCTATTTTGATCAATGAACTCAAAAACTCAAAGTTTCGGAAGGTCCTTACCAATGAAATGCAAGAAGACATATGAGAGTTATGATAAAATTGAATATACAGACGATCAAAAGATCCAATGAAAGCAGAGAACCCCAATAGCCAGGTAAACAACGTTTTATATCATTTTTCATCATAGTTTTGTCCGGTGGACCATCGTTTCACGTCCGTTATTTATCAGTTCCTATGCGTTCCTCGTCAGTTATCGTCCGTTAAACATACGTTACATCCGTTGCATGTCCGGTAGTAGTCCGGCCGTGAATCAGGGCCACCGGACAAGAACGGATGCGAACCGGACAAGTACAGAATAATGAACGCACGAGTAACGAACAAAACGCATGGAAACGCATTGCTACCGTACATATAACGGACAACTTTGTCCGGTGGTGTACGTTCCAAATTTTGAACATGTTCAAAACCTTCTACCGGATGGAACGAACATCGCCGGACGAGGAGCGTAGGCGCCGCATGAGAAACGGAAAAGAAACGCATGCGAACGTACACGAACGGATTGAAAATTTTGTTATACGTTGGACGTCCGTTAACGCTATACGGTGTAGTGTGACTGACCCATTAGATGCAAGTTTCTAACAGGTCACCTTGTTTCCCTCTGTCCTAAACAGATATCAAAAACTGTTTATATGAGTTGATTTTAATTTGATACGGATTGCATGACTTGCATAGCCTATGGTAACGTGAAATAAGATCATGATACATTCAACATGATGTAAACCGTGGCATCTTTCATGGTAAATATATTGCTAATTGGCTTTTTGTTTTGTAAGTGATCGATATTGAATAATAATGCTTCATAATACATTCGCCCATACAAATCATTTATTCAAATAAGCACTGATAAGCCATTACAAAGAATATCTAAGTGTCAAAACTATTTAATCGGAAATTGACTCTTAAGACGAATCCTGTTTTATGTTTACTTGCGAATTAAATAAGTATTTGCCCATTCACGATTGGTGTATCTTAAAGATTACTTAGCAAGAAAGACCAGAGTAGGATTATGAATTTACATTTACAGATACCTTGAAAGTGTGCAGGCTCCCTGTACGAGACAGGTACATCTTGGTAGTTTTACGGACGGTGGTTACGATCTGTGTGAAAATCCTCATGTTATCCCAACAAAACCGTGTGTAGTCTATTCGTTCGGGTAAGTACAGTGAAACCTCATCTGAATACCACCTCAATAATAAGACCATCTCAAAATTTAGACCACAATTTTCAAGTACATTTCCACTGTTTGGCTCTTTATTTAACCTCAGTATTAAGACCACCCAAATAAGGTGACCAGTTTTCAAGGGTCCCAAATGTGATCTTATTATTTAGGTTTCATTGTAGTTTAGTTAACGATTATTTTATTTTACATTATATAAGTAACAAATTCTTACAAATTAAACTAAATCACTCTCGATGGCTGCTTCCTGTGTTTCTAACCAGTCCTCGCGCCAATTCAGGGATTGTGTAGTTGGTGATTGAACCCCGCACCATGCGAGGCTCTTCACCTTCCGTTGTAAGGATAGGGCTCCTACCGGCACGTCTAGTACCCTGTGTTACAACTGCGATGCCCGATAAAACAGCCGGCTATTTACAAAATTTTTTTTTATATTAATACTATATACATGTATATAACTAATGCTGCTGAGGATTGAAGGCCATGCCCTCTGCCCTGAATCTCTCTAGAGTCTTGCAGTTGCATTATCACTCTGGTTGACAGCAATCCCCGATTGATCTGGGAAAGAATGAATTCGTGTAGCTAGTACAGATGCGGGTATTTGGTAGAACTTGTTCGCTCCTCTGGTTCTGACGTCCCCGTGTACTAGCAGGTTCTCGACCTCAAGAAATTCGGATGAATCATGACTCGTGGATCACGACATCTCTTAGGCTATAAACCAGTAGGAAAAGTCAATTAAAAACCCATAGACTATTATTATATAATATGGCAGAATTTAAGAAACATCCAATTGTGATGTAATAGAAACCCATACACGTACAGACATGATACAACTGGAAACAAGTTATGTCGTTGAAAGTGATTCTCGAGTTTATCGAAACAATGGCATTACATGGGCAAAGCTTGGACCTACACTGAAATGATGTGAAAATCGTTTGCTGCATGTTTTCGATGGAACTGCCGATCGCAATATCGTTCGCTGCATCTTTTCAACGGAACTACCGATTGCAATATATGCATGCTTCCTTCGAACTTCAATTGCGGCGGTGAAGTAAGGGGCATTCCATAAACAGTTGTCATTATTTTGATATTTTGGTGTATAAATTAATTTGCGTTTATCCAGTGTCATACGATGTTAGTTAATGAGTAATTGTTGATGTCTTTTCCATAGAGTCCGTGACGATTTCTCATTTGACGAGGAACTTAGCGAGAATTACGGATGCCAAGTACATAGTTTCGACCCAGCGTAAGTTTAATTACATAGTTTTTTACATTTTTCGGATACATATATGTACGTATAATTAGTGCGGTAGCTTCTTGTTCTATATTTATGACAAGAGAAATTTTATACAACAAAAGTTATATGAGTAGAAGGAATTGACAATGAAGAATCAACATAACATTGTCGATTTTTGTTTAATATGTTTTCTGTAGACTGCAAAATTGCGACCAATTATCCTGCTCTCGTTTTTGCTATTAATGCATTTTTATAAATGCTACGTAAAATACAGCATAGGTATTTGATAAAATGTAATGATAAATGCTATCTAGCAGAGTTTAGACAATACTGTAATCTATATTAGTTGATATAGTAGCGGGTCAAAATAATAAGTAATGATATTTGCAATTGCAGGCGTTTCGCGAGCGGAAATGTGTCCGCATCGCCGAAAGGAGTTTGGTTGTATGGAATAGTCTAGTAAAAATCTGCTTGTCTTTAGTTATCGAGGAAAGTTTCACTGGATAATATTTTCGCGACTTTTTAAATTCACGAGCAAATCTACAAACATAAAACAGATATGAAACTTTAACACTAATACAGTAATGTAATTTCAATTCTATTTAATGAAGAAAGAGCAGAAAATATAAAACAGCGAACATGTGGCCACGAAAATGACACGAATAGCTAAAATGCTTATTTTCAATCATAGTTTCCATTATTTTTGCATAGCAACGGTATGGAAGATCATGATCATTCACCAAACGTCTATTTTCATTCAATGGGACTGTCAGACAAGGATGAGACCACCAATGAAGGCTGGAAAATGAGGACTGTTAACACTATCAAGAAGGAGCTCGGTCATACGGACGTAAGTTGTGTTCGTGCATTTGCGTTTATTTATCGTCGCCACCGGTTTCCCATATAGGCGACGACTACTTAAGAATGTTAGTCATTTTAGATTTTTGGAAGGTAGTGCATGATACAGAAGATGTCCCAGTTCCAGAAGCACCCCTGGTTCTTTTACGTGCCCGATGTGGAGCATTGTACACGGAATCTCGGTTTTTCAAAGTCTCGTCCGAAATACCGTTAGTGTTGGAGCGGGGATCGAACCTGAGATTCCTGGATTGCTAGTCCAGCGCATTACCACTGGACCACGGATCCGTTACTAAGTTGCATTTTATTCCTTAATTGTACTTTGACAGAGGCGTAGCCAGAGCTTGTAGGATGTATGTAGATGGATCTAGGGGCATGCTTTCCCGATAAAAAGCTTTTTCTAGAATGTTTGTAGTGTAATTTGATGGCATTGTCGCAAACAATAGGATCAACTTTGAAATTTTAGAAACTTCATCTTCCAAAGTGCAAATAAATGCTTAACATAATTGCTTTCATTGTTTTTATTTTCATTTTGTTTTAATAACCATGACTTGTGTATGCTACTGCGAACTATACACCTGATAGATACATACATTATTTTGCTATGACATTATGGAACACGCGAAGCTATTTGACCTATAAATGGTATGCCCCTCTGGGAAGCCGGCATTTATGGGACTTCAGAGAGCGGGGGATTCCCGGGATTTTAACAGTCAATGCAAGAATACAACGCTAGCAAGAGCTATGTGGAGACTGTCTGCTCTATGGATGTGTTTTAGGCAACTTAAGTCAGTCTACACTTCCTTGGTTTGCTTACCCACGGTGGGATATAACCTTATTAGGAGCATAACGCCTGTATTTACCCCCCCCCCAACTGTTTGTGCTATTCTAGTTATTCCTCATGGTCTGCCAGACCATTCCTTGTGCCTCTGTTCCCTTATGTACCCTAGAGCCTCCTCAATGCATTATGGATTGCAGTTTTCCCGGAGGTCTGTGTGGAGAGGCATCGTCTTATATATATGTGGCGTTCCCTGTAGCAACTTATTCTCTCTCTTATACTAACATCACAGCCCGACAAAGCTTGCAATCCGAAAATGCAAGTCTAAAATATACTCTTTATGCCAATCGAACAAACTCGGCTAAACGTGCGTTAACAACAGTAAATTATTGCATGAATTCTATACTTTCAGTCCAAAATTCCTGTGATGAAGATAGATATCGAAGGAGGCGAATGGACAGCTTTACCGCAAATGCTTAGAACTGGGGCACTCGATGGAGTCAAACAAATGATTATGGAGTTTCATAGTTGGGTAGATTTAAGCCCATTCGTTGTTGACGGCAGAAATGTCAATGACTATAGACAACATCTAAAAGTACTGAGTGGACTTTATGCCGAGGGATTCCGAATATTTTATTTCAAGCGTTTTCCCGCCAAATGTTGCATTTTTACTGACGATTTTGGCATGGAGCGCGTGGGTTGCCACGAGGTCCATTTAATGCGTGTTGAAGAAAAATTCCGCAAAGTTTAGTTCCGTTTCAGAACTAATGGTTCGAGATTTTATTCAGGCGTAATGCTGCGGTCTGAATTTGTGGCTAAACAGTTACGGAGTGTTCGGAATTATAATTTGTGGTCGTAGTATAATGAGTTGGGTTTTTGGATTTAGCACATTCGATTCTGATAGTCTCAGTAAGAGCCAGGATTGAGCGACGTCTACATGGCATGCACTATTTTTAATCACAAAGTCAGCTGATGTTTTAACACATTAATCCAGCATAACAACAAGTGCAGTATATGTTTTGTTCATAATGTTAATAAAGTTTTAACATAGTTATTAACAAGTTATCACATATTAATGTTAATATATATGTTTTGTACAAAGTGCACCAAATATAGTTCACCAAATAATGAAATTCTCGTCACAAAGTTAAGTTTCATCTATGTAGTCTTTAGTGTTTTCTAATAATAATAATACATTTTCGGTTCCGTTGTAAAGCTATCAGCTGTTTCCAACTTTATGTCACATGTACATAGCAATAATTTCACTTTGCACAACTTTGTTGTGTGTTTATTTAATTTTGTTATATATTAATAAAACGTCTGACATTGGTTAGATATCAGATATTTCCAATCCACACTGTGTTTGTGTCTTTACTGTGACATAAATGAACTGCATTGACAGGGGAACACAAGTTTAAAGAAAATGAGCCAAGTTAACAAAACAATGAGACAACAAGTCTGTCAGGATGAAAAAAGTAACAAATGAAATAATCTAAGTTTGACACACTTTTGATTGTAATTATGGACAAATCGGACCTTACTATAAAGGCGACAAATCGGACCATGTGTTGGCAAAATATATAGTCGGTGTTAAGGCGATAGCCCTGCCATGTGTTTTGACAAGTTTATCAATATACACATCTATGGATTAACTCCATACCCTGTATAATAAAGTTGTACACGTAGAATGACTTTTGATGATGTTTTACATTCCGGTAAATGCACACAAAATTCTGTTAAGTATTTTTAATATCAAAAGTATTTTTGGAAAGGAGAGAGAGTATACTAGCTTATGCTATCGATTTTTTTTTCAAATTATACCAATAAAAATACTAGATTTTGCGTACTCACCCCTTGTTTCTGTTGTTGTTATTTTGGAAAACAATAAATAAAAACTTAATTTTATAGTGTTTTTAAAAAAAAATATTGATAGCATGAGGTAGATTTGATTATTATCTTTGTATACATGAGTTTCTTTTGCAAAATTAACTCTTCTGCAATTAGCATGATTTACCGGACAACATGTACAATCTGACAGTAGTGTAAGTTGGGGCAAAGCGTCCATATTAAGTAATATTTTACTATACAATATAACCATCAGTTTGATTAAGACATAACTGCATATGCGTGCAAATTTGCACGAGACCTATACATTTATAACACATTTAACGCAAGATACAAAACGAGATTAAGCTCAATAAATTGAACATTACTTGATTGATTTGCGCCTTTTTGTCCCCCTTTTGATAAGGGGCAATAACCTCTAAACATTATATATCTATAAAAAACTTCTGGTAAAATGTAGTACAATTTCGCGATCATGTAAGCACTGCATAAATACCGTCAAAGAAACGCACGAATGGCAAAAATCGAGAATACAAGGTGTACGAGGCAATATAAAAATATTCACTAATCAGCGTTAACACATAATAGTGTAAAATAACAAAAATGAGAATTAAAATCTTACATTTGAAGATACATGTTTAAATTGTTCGCGGTATTTACACCTGTGTAAGACGTCACAAAAAGAATATCGCGCGACACGGTAAATCTAACGATGTCAGAATTTTTTACGCGTAGGCCTTTTACCTCGTATGGGCATTTTGGCCCACCTTACCTTACCAAAATTTCAAATAACTTCTTTATTTTTCAACATTTTTACAAAAGTACAGCAGTATTAGTTGAAGGACTGTATAACGTTAACAGTGTCAGTTCACCTTGCTATAATATGTTTTTACTTTCAAAGTGGTAGCACATAGTGGCAAGACCACGTCACTCTCTCGACCACATGTTTCAACCAGGTCGGTAAAGATACAAGTGGGAGAGAGTTCCTTCGTGAAAGAAACAAGAAAGGGTATTTCAACACCTCCACCAGCACACGTTCCCCTACGAAAGGCAACAAGCCAGAGGGCAAAAGAGTAAAGTGAAAATAACACAACCAGCACATAAACTAAATAATAAATGTTCTGTGTGCAAGTCAATATTTCTGTCAAAAGCGGACAAAGTCATGGAAAATTGCAACATGGATCGGGTGTGACCGTGATGGATGTCTCTACTGGGCACATGATGTATGTGCTAACAGAAAATAGTTAGTATGAAAAGAGTTGCGACCATGAAATTCCTCTGTCCAGCACATCAGTAGGTGCCCGTGGTGACATCCATTAGTATGTTATATTTAGAACAATAATAGTACATGTAGTTGGCAATTATTTATAAAAAAAAATTGAACATGATGTTGATGATGATAGTGACGATGATGAACATATATCATTTCTAGTGATACTTTAGTGACACATTGTCTTGATCAAAACTCTGGAAATGATGATCTTATAGATCCATATATTGTTCCCGACAACAGAATCGTTTATAAGAGAGGTATTGAGTAACTTACAACTCGTGCAACGGCAAAGAGTGGTTTCATACTTACTTTATCAACACGTATTTCCAGCTCTACGTAACCCAAGTACGGAAGCTTTTCACCTCCAGCACATGTTACTTCCAGATCGAAATGTTGAATGGGTTTGGGGTATAATCCTAAAGATGTAACAAAAGTATGTGAAATCTTGGTCACCATAGAACCAGTGTCTATCAAATCTTGTTTTCTTTCCTTCTACAAAAATATCTGCTTCGTTGCTATGTCCGAAAATTCTTTCCATAATGCTATATATATGGTTTAAATAAGTTATAACTTATTGTTTCTTAAATATGTACCAATAATTAGTTGATAAATACGTAACGGTAAGTATATTAATAAAAGTAAATAAATAAATATAGTGGAATAAACAATAATAACAAATAGTACAAATACCATAATACCCAACTTTATGCCTATATATTAACACCTATTGAATTAACATCTAACCTAGTAAAACCATTCAATTTATAGTTGTATCGTCCTACGGACGCACAATTGCTGTACATGTATTATGAATAATTGTTTCAGTCAATCTATCCAGAAGGCCTAAGACTTACGACCGTAGTTTCATGTTGTCAACGTTCATGAAATGGTAGTGCACATCGCAACCCGCTACTGAGCTACCCGTGACAGTTGTCTGTTTCCATTCTTGTTGTTTAAACATTGGACACTTTGGTAGTTACGTGAACCGCATAAATGTTTAAGTTAGTCGTGGGATAAACTTCCCCTGCTTGACTTGAATGTTAAAACCACGTGAAATAAACTGATAGAAATTACGCAATGTCAGGTAAATAGTGTTGCTTCTTGTATCTAATTAATCCGTTTTTAAATATTCAAGTCTTTATAGGAATATGTAATCCATTGTTTGAAGAAATGAATAAAATAAATCTAAAATGTAGACTAACCGAGTACGCGGACAATACCAGTATGCGGACACTTCTCCATTCAGCGTTTTGTAAGAAGCTTTAAACGTTCTTGCCTGACACAGATATACGGTATTTGTCCTTCTGTTCACATTCACGTATGTTTTTACTCATCTGGCTCTTCAACTGACAAAACGTAAACAAACATCGTTGTCGCTGTCAGCTTGTGGCTATTTAAACTAAAATCTTGAAATGATCATAAACTTCTCTGATACTGGTTCCTTAGTTTTAAAGTATTTCACCCTAATTCAGTAATAGAGGGGTTACTCACTTGTAATGTCGCTTGATACTGTTATGTACTTGAAGGTGTGCGCTGTCTACGAAGGTAGAACCGTAGATACTTTTAGAACTTGTGTGTATGTACGTCCGAACGGAATGGCGTCCTAACGATACTGCGAGGATTCCTAGATCTTGTGCACCGAGATCTGTCTTTGCTGCCAGGGTCGTTAGCCAATCGGAGCCTTTCCTCATGATGCTTAGTTCTACCTAGACTAGGGCCGCTCACATATCGACAGTCACAACAGTTTTTTCTCTTCTCTGACAGTGTAATCTGGTGTCCATGTACTGGTTATAAAACAGTAGCGATACTTTCTGCTGGGACTTCAAATCACCCTATTTATATTCATTGCATTTCAGACTGAACAGGAATGAACTTCAAGGAAATATTTGTGAAAGGTTTACGGTCAGCTTGCCAGTACTTGAAAAGGAAACAAATTTGTAAAGAAAACACTAATCAGGTAAAAGCAATGCCATGGTCAGTTTGAAAAAGTGTTGGAATGTAAACTTGTTCTATTGATCATTTTTATGACCCTACCATTCAAAATATAGCGAAGGTGCATAAAGTTTTACCCCTGTGTGTCCGTCCGGGCAAAATAATGTGCTTCTGATCAATATTGAATAACCCTTTGCGATTAAGACAAAAAACAATCGTAAAGGAAAATTGACAAGGTCTGGAACATAATGTGGTTGGCATTCGTGTACATTCAGCTTTTTTCATGATTTCAATTCAAACATAAAGTGATTCCGTTATATCTGCTTAAATCTCATTAATATTTCCTTACCTAAATAAATTTGATAGTGATTATATAGTATTTGTAAATGCATTGTTCTTATATGAATATATACTGTTTAAATATGAACATGGTTGTCTGTACATAGTATTATCTTCAAACTCTGTTCCAGAATTTAAAGACAATGGGACCGGCTAAAAAGAAGATAAAGTTAATGCCGGAAGAAACTGAAATCATCATAGATATTAATCGCAGAGGAGCTTGTAAATTTAAGATTATTTCACAAGTTGAATCTGCCGTTGGTGAAAATACAAATTCACTAAATAAGAATGTTGACGCGAAAGACGCATCAAGGGCTTTAAGAAATGGATTTCATGTTGATAAACAGTGTGATGAAAATACGAAATCTGTTAGTAAATCAGTTGCCGGTAGATCCTCAGTACAAAGTGGAAAAAGAAGAACAAAAAGTAACAGCAGGAAAACTTGTAGTGATCAATACCCACCCACATCACAATATGTTGCACTTGATTGTGAATTTGTTGGGGTAAGGAATGACCAAAGTGCATTAGGTGAGTTTATAAGAAATCTTGAGATCCTGATGCCCTTTTCTTTCTAGGGACTCCATTTTCCACTTACTGTGCATCCCTGGGACCCCTGAAATAAATGTGACATTGTGAATTTGGCATTGAATAGCAGTGAAATGGTGAATATTGTCTTTGTGTCGCATGTTAAATGTTTGCTCATTTAATTGTTGTATAATACAGATATATATATATATGCATATGAAGTTATGGGCCTTTATCAGATGAAAATTAGCATTTTTGACTTTGTCACTCGTATTTCAAAAAGGAGTGACCTATGTTAGAGTAACATAAAATTGTTGTACAAATATAATAACAGACTATTACAGCGTAATTTTACATATATCTATGTATTACAGGTCGTTGCAGCATTGTGGATTATGATGGGAACGTTATCTGTGATATTTATGCTCGACCGTTTGAGAAAATTACACACTACCGAACTAAGTGGAGTGGAATTACTAAGGAAGATATGGAGAAATCTATACCTCTAGAAAGTGCATTATCACAAATAACAGACATTATCAAGGTTTGAAGTCTTTCTGGTTAGAAATTAAAAAAATTAAGCTTAAAGTTTTATTAGTTTTGACTGGAAGAATATTTTAATTTTATGGGAACTTAGCTCTTAGGTAACCCTACTCAGACAACGTGTTTTATTTATAGTACTAGCAAAAGTTATATTAACTAGCCTTTTGTTTTCATTAAATCTTAACGAAATTTTGTCTGAATAATGTCTGTTCAAGTTTGAAAATCTATGCTGTTGCATGTTGGAGTAAAATGGAAATATTTTAAGTCTGATTTTCAGCTCAAAATTTTGGTGAATAAGGCCCGAACAAAGTGTCAGTTATATCAGTTTCATATGTCAGTGGATACCATGGTGGTTACACAAGAGCTTTGTTCCTCATGTTATTTGTTGATCATATGTGACAATAAAATTATTCTTATCAATCGACTCATATGTTTGTTTCAGGTTTCATGCCCCAAAAAAATGGGGTAGGTAGGTCTGAAAATTATTTTTTTTGTAGATTTTTTTATTTACAAATGAAGCAAATTAAACAGATTTAAATGAATATATATTAAAAAAACAAATTCCTTTTTCCTTTTAACATGGATATTGTTTAATCAAAGTGAATATTACGCTCTATAGCTGGAATACTCGTTAAGCGACTATTAACTGGGCAGAATATGAGCCTAAAGAAAAATTAACACAAGGAAATTTTACCAAAAGGAAAACAGTGCTAAATTGCGAAAATATGTTCTAGGGTCGGGGCAAAAAAATAGGGTAGGTTGGGAAACCTGTAGCAAACATATTTTATTTACGCCTAAAGTGAGAAGTCGGTGATTAGTTCGTGTATTTGTTATTTTTCAGGACAAGATAGTGGTGGGTCATGCTTTACATAATGACTTCCGTGTGTTAGGATTTAATCATCCTACTGAATCAGTTCGTGATACGTTAAAATGTCTACCTCTCACTCAGATGATGAATCTTGCAGGAGTTAAGAATATGTCTTTGAAAAACTATGCTTGGACGTTGTTAGGTTTGTGAAATTAATGTTAATATTCCATGCATGTTGTAGACCAGTGTTTTTTTAAAAATTCTACTGTCGAATATAGGCTGTTTCCCCTTATCAAAAAATGTCCATTTTCCCCTAAAAATCATCATTTTTCCCCCAATTCTTTGTTAATTTTTCTTCCTCTGAATTTCTTTTTATTAAGTCAGGTTTTTGTGTATTTAATCTTGTATAAAAGAATCTTTGCTCTTACATCATCTCATATATAACAAACACCAGCCACAGCTGAAAAGTTATTTTTATAAGCAAAACAACCATTACCTTATTTTCCCAAATTTGAGATCTATATTCTCAATTGAAAAGGCACAGGCAGTAAAATTATTTTCAAAAAAATCACTGTAGACTGTAATGTCACTTTAAGGTACCACTTTTTTGGTTGCTAAGAAGTAGGCGTTTTCCTTAGGAGTAGGAAATTAGGTTCAAGCCGAGCAGTGACATACTACAGTGTATTACAAATGGGACGTGTAGCTCCTTTACCTGCATTCAGTATTCATAGGACAGTACTAGGACTAGTAAGGCTGGGATGAGGTTAATGTGACTGGGCGTGGCATCGTGTCACATGTCCGTGGTGTGTTATCACAGTGTGGCAGCACTTTATCTGCTTCTGGTAGACAACGTTTCAGTGTTACTGAAAACATCATTTGGGAATGTAAAACCCAGCATGCAGTTTCGGCCAATGATCATATTTAAGGAATTATTATTACAGTTTTTTTTGTTATTAGCATGTCAAATTACAAATCTATGAAAGTAACAAGGTCCAATTAATAATTATGCTAATTGGAGGACAGATCAGTTTGATTGACTGATGGCAGCCAGTTCATTTGGTATAACAATGAGCGAAGTGTTCCTTGCTTGACACACTTCCAGCATCAAGAACTGCCTTAATGATGGAGTGTTTGTATTGGTCTTGAAAGTTGCATCTTTGTCAATGAATTACGGTGTTAGTGTCGAGTAATATCTAATGTGTTGTATATTTTTATGACTGAAAAAAAATGGCACAAGACATGTTCGTCTGTACTAGGACAAAAAAGGGATTATATTATTTTCTATTCCAATCTTTTTTTCAGGTAAAGACATTCAGAGAGGTGGTCACTGTTCAGTAATTGATGCCCAAACTGCAATGGATTTATATAAACTAGTACGAGATGAATGGGAAGAGGGTATTATCAATGATGATGAAGATGGAGATGATAGCAATGGGGGTAAAACCAGTAAAGAAAAGAAATCTGATGTTGATAAAGCACAGAATTCAACGGAGACAGTTGAAAGAGTTGATAATCATGTAGAAAAGGATAATAGTCTTGATAAAATGAAAGTCAGTCAAGCTATTGATATAAATGTTGTAACAGTTCCATGGGTGCTGGATAGGAATGGGCAAAAAGTGAAAGTTGGACAAAAACGTAAAATTACTGACCGTGAGACAGAGTTGGAGAAGGCTAATGGAATGAATACTTTATCCTGTGTGAAATCATTGACTGAAACTGAAAGAATAGGTACCATACCTTGTAATCCATCTGTGGACTTTTGTCTCAAATCAGAAAATAGTGATTTTATTAAGGGAGCGAGCATCTCTAGTTCTACTGGTACCTCTGAAAATGTGTTTTCACAAAAAATTCGAAACAACAAATCTTGTGATAAAGTCTTGCGCCGGCGGTCAAAGAAACGAAAACCTGTTGGTGTGAGAAAATCGGCATTAGCTGCAGAGTATACTAAAAATGTGAAACATTTATTTCATGATTTATTTTGGGAAGACCAAGATAAACTTTTTCAGGATGTTGATTGTAATATATATTAATATTAAAGCTTATAGACTTCAGATTTTAATGTACCAAAACTTTCAAAATGGAAGTTTGAAGTCAGTTTGTTTATTTAAAATTATTTTGAATGTGTGTATATGAAGTGAATTTTGAGGACCTGACAAAATCTTATTTTTCAACTTTTACCCTTACATAGTACTATAGCTTCAGTTTTAGTAAATATACAATTGAGGGGTGAAAGCGAAAGAATTCTATCCACTTCTTAATTTATATTCAGATATACTAGTAGGTAGCTACCATATCACTCCTCTTAACATATGATCGAATGCTTGTTCTATTATTGATAGTCATTTTAGTAAATGGTATATAAAATGGAAGAACTGAATGATGATAATTAAATCAGCTGTTGTTAAATCAGCTGTTGTTAAATCAGCTGTTTATTGTTGATTTATTATTTTGAAGTATTGTTTAGTTTTAATGATAGAAGACATTAAAAATTTGGAGACGGGTATCAATTATATTTGTTGTTTAATAAATACTTCAGACATAACTGAGTGACCTCCTTTTTTCCCCCTTAGTTTCTATCAAATTCTTTTCGGAAAAGTGAAGAAACTACATCTGGAGAATAGAATAAAGATAGAAATCAGAATATTTCACAAAGGATTAAGTTTTGCTACTTTCATGAGATTGTTACATTTGTAAAAATAAATGCTTGCTTAATATTTCCTTACTTATGATAACAGTTAAGGAATTTGGCGATATTTTAAAATTTGTGGGAGAACGCATTGTGACTCTATGTTACTTGCTTGTTAATGAGTACAGATAAATGCCTGCAAGTAAATGATATTGAATAAGATAACCATGACATTTCTAAGTCTTGATTATTTTTTACTGGCTTGCAATTTTCATGTGTTTATATCAATAAAACTTTATTGTATGTCAAAACTGAAAGTATAAACTTGTGAACATTATTTTATCCTGGTGAAACTATCTGATAACTTTAATTTGCAAAATATTGCTTTGTGAAAATATCTGATTTTGCGGTAATAGATGTGTTAAGACTAGAGTCTTGTTTGTTACCAAAGTGTATAACTTGGGCATGAGAATTTTATGCTTGCAAGGGCCGTTTTTTAAGACAATTTAAGCCATCTTAGATGCTGTAAAACCAGAAGCTTCATATTCTGTCTTTTACTATGGTTTTTCTCACTCCTAGCGTCTGTTACAACAAATGAACTTGTGCATTTGTTTTATGAGTAATTTACTGTCATGTGGGTGTGTAACAAATTTGGTTTAAAAATAAACTGATGTGAAAAAGAAATGCAACAGTGGCATTAATTTTTTGTCGGGTAATATTTCCATTTCATTGAGAGTATTTATTGTATTATTGGTTGTACCACGGACATATAAGCCATGGATTGGACACATCCTACTATGTGTGTTTAGATTTGTTTGAACTCTTGCGAGCATTGAGATTTTCTTCCAAGAGCTAACCCATGATAAAAAGTTTTTGACAACCGCCATCTTGTTTCTGAATTGAGAAAAGTTGACATTTTGATCCGCTGTTATCATACCGTATTTAAATAATTTTTAAATAATTACAATTAGACCATTAAGAATTACACACATCAATAGGTAATTACACCGACATTTAAGTGCTAATCAACAGAGCTAGGAACAGACGGACACATTATCTATACACAGAAACCTCAATAATAAAATCCACTGTCAATTCTGAAGAAAGTCTGTCTTAGCTGTGAGTGGTGATGATTATCAAGTTAAAAAACAACCAAAATGACAACGTTGCAAGTGCACAGGTGCTTCACTAGTGGTGGGCACTTCATATGGATAGATAAACTTTCTCGATCTGTTACGATTGTCAAACGTGACACTCCACATTTATAATTTATACTCTACTACTGGACGAAGAAGAAGAAATCACCAATATTATATATCTGAACTGGAACTGATGCTATAACTCATATAAGGTCCCTGATCTGAATGGTGCAAAGGAACTATGACTAAGACAAGAAAACATGATAACAATAACAAGCAGGGAATACTGTATTATTTTAGAATTAAATATATCAAAACAGAGCAGATAAATATATAGATTCTGCTGGTTGTAAAGCTGATGAGGTATGATACAGATTACAGACACAGATTCCACCTACCATTTTGCAGAACAGATATCAAGAAGTACTCGTTTTTACCTTCAGCGATCAAAATGTGGAACCAGCTACCGGAGCAATTATAGCCACAATTGACAGCCTGGATGCCTTCAAGAGGGGTAGTGCTGTGTGTAACTAAAACTGAAAAGACATATTGTTTTTATCCTGTTTTATCGTTTCTTTTTATCTACACATTTGTACGTTTAGAAATACACCTTGTACGACGATGCACCAGAGTGGGATATGTACAATATATATAGAAGAAGAAGAAGGATACTTGGGTTGTTGCTGTTATGAGTTTATAAAGGGTCTGCTAGGGTAGATTGATGTTACTTTTTGGGCTATTATATGAGAACTGTCCCACATACATCAAGCATGTACCAGATAATGGCTTCAATCTAAAACAACGAGTAATTGAAAGTATTTTTCGTCGTGTAGAAAATAATTGAAATTTCAACAAAATTCTAAAGTCAGTAATTTGGACACCACAAAGAGTGCCGCATTTTTACAACCAAATATCCGGAGTATACGGAAGAAAATGGCTGATGCTACGCAGACAGACCAAAACATAGGTATATCGTATACTTTTGAGTATTCTAAACGTTTTTATTTTATTTTCGTATTAACATAACACGAAAGACAATCAAACATAACGCATGATATCATTCTGACTATATGCCAATGCACCTTAAATACCATTTTTGTAATTGTATGACATTCGGATAAGGCTAATTTTCGTCTAGATGTTGTCAATGTCAAGTAGTTAGTGGTACAGGTATGTTAACTTGTTATGACCTGTTATGCATTTGATATGATTAATTAGGACTATAATTATTGTTTAACATTTGTCTGGAAGAAAACTTCCAAGGTTCAGGTGATTGATGCAGATGGTTATCACTATCAGTGAGTTTTGGTCATATTCCATATTGGGAGGTTAAATTTGTAGGATATTAGTGTGTTAACGTTTTGACTAGTTGGTGTGCCAATGTCTGCTAATACTATTATCTGTCCTGAAATCTGAATTAGTTAGGGCCGTTAAAAACTGTTAATCGATCTAGACTATTGACAGGCAATGGCTAGAATTGGTGTTAAGGGATATTAATTTCAGAGACAGTGCAGTATTCACTCAGATTGATATTTGTTGGGCTGACTCCATTTTTACAAATTAGCATGTGTATTGTAGTATTAACCCTTTAAATACATATATAAATATGTCAATATATGAGACTCACTAAAGGCAAAGTTGCTAAATTAAGTGCTTTGTTTTAGGCGATGAAAATGAGAGAAGAAAGAGGCATGGAATGTTGAAGATGTATTATGGCTTGGATGAAGATAAGGCTGGGGGCGCTTCTCTTGATCCATGTGATATTGATGGTGCCCACTTTAAACCTGATCATTATCTTGGTAAACTAATTCAAGAGAAGTCACTGACTGAATTGATGGACAAAGAGTCGGAAATGCTTCACCAGATTAGATCTCTAGACAGTGATATGCAAACTTTGGTTTATGAGAATTACAATAAATTCATAAGTGCTACAGATACAATTAGAAAGGTAAGGTCGCAAAAAATATAACTAATGGCAATTAGTTTTAGATTGACAATATCTCTATTGGAAAAGCATAATGTTACAGTCACCATTGACTTACACAAGGTCTGAGAATATACTGTGAATTAAGTGCCATACTATTGTAACACAGGGGTTCCATTTGACCCTGAAGTTGACCCTTTGACCTCTGGATTTTCCAAAAAGCCATATTTTGACCCTCAGGATGAGCCTTTTCTTGACATAGATGTAAAGGTATTTATCTGTATATGCTCTAAACTAAATTAGACTGAGCTCTTAATTGTGTAGTAAACTGTATTTCATTGTAATTTGATTATTGTAAAATGCTTTTATTATATTCTTATGTGTATTCAAATTCAGATGAAAAACGATTTTCGTAAGATGGAGGATGAAATGGATCACCTAGCAACTAATATGTCACGTATAACTGTATTCAGTGGGAATATATCACACACATTGCAAGACCGCCGTCAGAACATCACAAAGCTAGCTGGAGTACATTCCCTTTTAAAAAAAGTTAGTGCTTTATTTCATAGTAATACTTGTTTGATGTAGAAAATAATAAGTATATATTGCAGTATTACTCATTTATATGTATGAGAACAAGTATATTGTTAGATATTATTCCTCCATGACTATCAAGGATTCTTTGATGTAGTTGACCGTTGCTTGCAAATGAATGCTAAAGTATTGGTGGAAAATAATTGGTTCTTAGTAAAATGTATCAATGTTTCATTTTGTGTGGTTAGTGAAAGCGTGGAAGCGTGCTGGGCCCATAACCCAGAGGTCCGAGGATCATAACCTCGCTCTTCTACCACTTGCTGATTGAAAAACACAACTTTTAGGAGTTTTTAATAC
Organism: Mactromeris polynyma; assembly: GCA_032209605.1. NCBI lineage: Eukaryota > Metazoa > Mollusca > Bivalvia > Venerida > Mactridae > Mactromeris > Mactromeris polynyma. The sequence continues at coordinate 11,662,385 of JASFXZ010000012.1, forward strand.
TGTTGTCCTCAAAAACACAAAGGGAGAGAACTCATGAAACAAAATCAAAGTACTGAAAATACTTATTAGTACAACGTTTAAGATAAGTGATATGCACCAAACATTGTATATAATAATCAGATGGTGAAAAATGATCTGAATTCAATGAAATGTTAAGATGCTTAAAAGTTGGTGTCACAAGTCAATGACACAGTTATTTTTTTCCTGTTTTAGTTACAATTCCTATTTGAGTTACCAGCAAGATTAAAGAAGTGTATAGAAATGAAGGCATATAGTCAAGCTGTAAGGTAATTATACTGTTGATTACTTTAGTTATGATGGGAAGCAGCTGGCAAATATGCATTGTATTTACAGTAAAGGAACAGTCAGTTAAAAGTTCTGTTTGTTATAAAACCGAACCTTTCCTAGAAATATTTTTCAAAGACACTTGACCTGGACTTGTGGAAATGTTAAATTTGACTTGTCCGACATAGGAAGCTAGTTGTCTGAGAATATCAGTCATTTTGTAACAAATAAACATACACAATGATAGCTCCACAATCATTACATTAATAATCACATGTATGTTTATGGGACTCTAAAGTTTGACTTACAACTGAACAATTGCTGATGTTGACTAGTTTTTAAAAACAGACTTGTTCGGGACTAACTTCAACTCAACTGTTTATGGCCCGATTCATCATTAGATTAGTCCGGGACGTCGGGCTGGTGGATTTCTAGAGCCTGCTGTTACAAATAATATGTATATGCTGTCTGTCCTGATAACTCAGTATCTTGCCCAGTGGTTCAGTGTTTGAGTTTTTGTCTTGCTTGAGGGGGTTTGATCCCTGGTAGCTCCCTTGCATATTCACTGATTGTAAGGGTTGGACCGGTCCATCTGGTGTTAGTTTAATGTCACTTGTCTATGGTGTAGCACCGCTATCAGTTACAAGTAGACTTCATCTCCGAACAACCGGAAAATAATTGTCGAGATGTAAACCTTGCACCGAACATACATGTTTAGTTCAGTAAAAATAGCACAAAACTGCCCCTTTACTGGAATGGTATGTGCACCTTGTTGAGGCTTACATGCTCTTTGTGATTTATTTGACTTCAATGGCACTTACATCTCTTTTGAATCAAAGGTGATATATGTATATTCTGTGCAATAAGTTGACTTTGGTAGAAGATGCGAATAAAGTGATCGAATCTCCAGTTCAATTTATGTAAAGATGTAATTTGTTCCTTTGCTGTCATGAGATAAATAGTGTTTTCTTCATTGTGGTAATTGATGTTAATTTATTATGCAGGTATTACACAAAAGCACAACTTGTTTTACACCAGTATCAACATATGCCAAGTTTCCAGGGTATCAACTCGGATTGCAGCAAAATTATACTGGATCTTACTCAGCATCTGAAACTGCAGTTTAGAGATAAAGAGGTATGGTATATCACAGTTATTATGTGAGTGGCTGAGTGCTGCTGTACAATTTCCAACCTCTTTTTTTAGGGATGTCATTTCCAGAAAACGTCACATGTGACATCACCAGGTACTGACAGTATGCCCTATGTAGCAATATGAATAAGAAGTGACCATATGGAGCACATTTGTTTCATGCTTGCAAATAGTGTCGTCAAATGTTGTTTTTTCTTGAAATGACGTCACTTACAGAAGACTTTATTTCTGTGGATTCTGCAGCTTTATTGAATGTTTCATTACCATTAGTAATAACAAGTGTTGCATTTAGGATGATACTGTCATTCTGTATTATATATCAGGATACTTATCGAATCAGCTGTCAAATAAACATTGTATTTACTGTAAAGACAACAGTCATTAAAACGTTCTGTGTTTGTTATACAACCAAACTTTTTTATGCCCCCCTACGAAGAAGAGAGGGCATATTGGTTTGCACATGTCGGTCAGTCGGTCCGTTACCTTTTCGTTTCCGATCAATAACTAAAGTACCCCTTGACCTATCATCCTCAAACTTGGTCCACACATTCATCTTGGGTAGCAGAGGAACCCTATTGTTTTTGGGGGCACTGGGTCATAGGTCAAGGTCACAGGGGGCATAATGTTTTACAAACATCACTTGTTACAAATAATATGTAAATGCTGTTTGTCCAGATCTCTGGCAGAGACATACCTAAGTCACTTTGTCAACATGACAAATAATTTTGCTAACTCGCCACATTTGGCTTTATTAAACTGACACCTGGTTGACTGGTCCTAGCACTACTGTTACAATTCAGTGCATATAGGAGCTTCTATAGCAAGGGTGCTACTAGCACTGGGTTTACGTCTCATGTCACATTACATCCATATCATCACACTCATAGGTGGCAGTCTCTGAGATGTTTGGCCTAAATGCACTGAGTCTTGTTTCTGAGAAAAACGCAATAACGATGAAGTCATGTTTTCAATTGCAACAACTAATTGAAACAATTCAGTAAAAGATTTATGATTCAGTGGTGTGCAGAAGCAAAACAATTTCTTAAGGAAAATAATAATATACTTTTATTTGTAAAATATTATTGTATCTGAAAACAAATTTGCTGTATTAAAATTCCGATTTTTTTGTAGATCTAGTCATGATGACCTTATTAAAAGTGCAGTAATTCCCTAATAATCACTTTGTAATCATTTTTGTTTTGTAGTGACCTACAAATATCCCTGCGTTCAGAAATGTTAATAACGCAATTTCTCCCAGATATGTCATTTGGGCCCAAAATGACACATATTAGCATTGCTCTTAATCTGTTTCAGTCCACTCCTAAACAGTTAGCTGAATGTGTGGATTTGTTGCTTCAGTTAAATGAACCACCTGAACAGTTATGTGATGAATTCCTGGAACAGTAAGTTTCACAATTATCTGGATTAAGAAATTCCAAATGAGATTTATCTCGGATAACATACTTAAAATTTGATTTTACTGGCAAGTAGCTTCGATATACAGCTGTTTGGCTTCGTGTTCTCTGACAGTCTGGTTAACAGTTTATTTGAACCAGTTAACAGATTACATGTTTCTTACATACCAATATATTCTATATTATGAGTGAATTGAGTTTGCCAGTTGAAAAGTTTGCTCATTGCCATTTCCAGACATTTCGCATGCGGAAATGTTCGCTAATCTCAGAAATCACTGTGTTCATAATATCTACACATCGAAACAAATGGCTATAAGATAATTGATGTTCATATTGTTTACGTGTAAGTTGAGTGGGAGTGGAAATTTTCCCTAGGGAAAAGTTTGCGAATTTTGTGATTTCGCGAATTTTGCTAACTTTTCCACTTCGCAAACTTTACCACTTCAACTGAATATTTTTTTTGTAGTGCCAGACACAAAATGGATTCAGACTTAGGTGAATTACAACGTCAGATCGATCTACTGAAGACTGATAGTGGAAACAAGACATCTGATACATCACAGTCATATCTTGATACACCTATGGTAAGTCTCATACATCACAGTCATATCTTGATACACCTATGGTAAGTCACATACATCACAGTCATATCTTGATACACCTATGGTAAGTCACATACATCACAGTCATATCTTGATACACCTATGGTAAGTCACATACATCACAGTCATATCTTGATACACCTATGGTAAGTCACATACATCACAGTCATATCTTGATACACCTATGGTAAGTCACATACATCACAGTCATATCTTGATACACCTATGGTAAGTCACATACATCACAGTCATATCTTGATACACCTATGGTAAGTCACATACATCACAGTCATATCTTGATACACCTATGGTAAGTCACATACATCACAGTCCTATCTTGATACACCTATGGTAAGTCACATACATCACAGTCATATCTTGATACACCTATGGTAAGTCACATACATCACAGTCATATCTTGATACACCTATGGTAAGTCACATACATCACAGTCATATCTTGATACACCTATGGTAAGTCACATACATCACAGTCATATCTTGATACACCTATGGTAAGTCACATACATCACAGTCATATCTTGATACACCTATGGTAAGTCACATACATCACAGTCCTATCTTGATACACCTATGGTAAGTCACATACATCACAGTCATATCTTGAAACACCTATGGTAAGTCACATACATCACAGTCATATCTTGATACACCTATGGTAAGTCACATACATCACAGTCATATCTTGATACACCTATGGTAAGTCACATACATCACAGTCATATCTTGATACACCTATGGTAAGTCACATACATCACAGTCATATCTTGATACACCTATGGTAAGTCACATACATCACAGTCATATCTTGATACACCTATGGTAAGTCACAAGGTTGTGATAGTGTACAGTGTACGAGATTGGCACAGGTCTTGAAAAGTCCTTGAATTTGATGCCGACTCCTTGAAAACTGCAGTACCGCAATAGTATGTTAATACAGTACGTTGCAGTACCCAACTGGTTTTATGCCATCTTAAAGTATTTCTCACTCTGTGTTATTTATTCGTGCTGCAGTAATGGTCATCTCAGGGGTTAAACTTGAAAATTACACTGGATGCCCTATTCTCTATGCCGAAAAAATAAACATTTCTAGTCCTTGAAAATGCTGAAAAAGTACTTGCAAAGTAATTGAATTTTCTTTGGAAAGTTCTGTATTTATATACCAGATTTATATAGCGCCCGTTTCATGCGAAACACGCTCACAGGCGCTTTTACATAGACCCCATTTGTTGCAGCCACAAGGGCGCAGGTGCATCCTCTACCAGTGCAGATACAGCGTGATCTGACCAGAGGGACAGACTGAGAGAAAGCCCCCAGAAGGGAGAGAAATTGTGATACAGACATGCCCGGCATTTCTGCCTAGCTCTTTATTTCGAATAGACAGTCTGGTTCTTTAATGTGCCCGGTGTATAGCACCGATACACAGTACTTTCCTGGTTACATGCCAGTACTATGTTAGGTGGGAAACACTGAAAGCATTTCTATTTTATCCGGCGAGACGAGGGATCGAACCCACGACCTTCGGATTCGTAGTCAGCAGCGTTAACCACTGAGCTACAGGGAACCATGTTAACAGTAATTACTAAAACAGCTTGGGCTTGAGATGAGTGTGGCACATTTTATGTGTTTAAATTCTCGAGTAGTATTATTACTGGTCTAAATTTTATGTCTTTACATTGTTGCAGGATGTGCTGGAATTTGTTGATTGTGGATGTAATAGTTTCCTTAGCAACATGTGTTTGGTGATTGCATCTTATAATGATATGTTTCTCAATCGTCATCAAGGAAGGTATGTAGTAACTTTTTGGAATTGTGAGGTACATTATTTCATTGTCAGTACTCAAAACTTATTAAAATTATTCATTGCCTCGTCAACATAATTATGTTTGTTCTTGAGTTTTAATGTAGAATGTTCTAGCAATGGTCATGAAACATTTATTATTATTATAGGATTTAATATCAACATCTGGTTGAAACCATACAATTACAGATTTATTAAAGTTTTATACAGGCGATCAAACAATACAACATACATGTATTAAATATTTGTCTTTTTTTTCAACAACTTGGTTAGATTGATAAGCGATTAATACCATTTCAACTCCCTTTTGAGTGCCGCTGACGCTGTACAATTTCCAACCTCTTCTTTAAGTGACATCAATATCTGCTCCATATGGCAATATGAAAACAAATTGACCATATGGGGTAAATATTGTTTCCTGCTTGCAAATATTGAAATCACATGTTGCGTTTTCTTGAAATGACGACACTTACAGAAGAGGTTGTAAATCCCATAGCAACGCTCATTTATGTTTCTGTTTTACAGTGAAGAGGTTGATTCTATAGCTGTAAAGAAGTTGGTTGTATTTGTCAATACACTTATGGAGCTGTACTTCAATGCTGTACAAGAGCGAGTTCACTTGGAGGTAAGTATTATTGGAAGCAGGACAAAAACATCGTCAGATACTTCACCGAGGCAACATATGACCAACACAAATAATTATTGTCACAACCAAATGTAAAAAAATCTTCAACATAATATCATCAAACACTGCAAACAGTGGGACACGTCCATTTAATGTGAACTGATCACACAGTACTTCATGTATGTTTCATTTGACCAATAAACATAGTAAAAGGGGACAGCATGTGAAGTAACATAGATCAATTTTGCACTATGCCTAATGAAAATAAATATTTGGTACACATTGATCCATTTTTGTTTTGTTTTAAGAAATCTTTACAAAAAAGTTGCATATTGACTCATCTAAAATCTGCATAAAAATATGTTTGTTAATAACACATTGTCTTTGGGGCAATATACTTGATTACATTCACACTGTTTTGGTTCATTGCTACAGTAATACCTCAATAATAAGGCCACCTTTGAGATCCATGAAAATTTGTCTTCTTATTGGGGTGGTCTTAATTTTGAGGTTGATCAAAAGATCAAAACAGAGTGAATTTTGACTTGAAAATTGTGTTCTTATTTTTTAGGTGGTCTTTTTATTGAATTGGTCTTTAAGTGAGGTTTTATTGTACTTGTTTTGTACTTTTCAGAAAGAGACTGGTGATAACACAATTCTCGTAAGAGCTCTTGACAGATTTCATAGACGATTGCAGGCCATGAACAAGCTTCTTCCAGACACTGACTTTTCTAGGTAAGGTTATGAATATTGAGTTATATTTTAATTTTGGGAACCTTTTATGCTGAATAAATGGTTGATCAATGGATTCCAGAGGCACAATTACTTTGCCGTTGGAATTTTAAATTGAATTGCTTATAAATTGCTACAGAAAGAATGGTAAATTACCAAGCTTTTTATTTTTTCATTAGGCTTAATATAATCATCTACATACATTTGTGTGGAAATCACTGTGCAAAGTGGTCTGTTTCGAAAATTACTGGCTACAAATCTATTGCAGTTTGTATTGAATGATAAATTGTTATTGCTTTTTACAGGGCTGGCACAAATATTGTCTCGAGAGCTGCACAAGACAGAGTATCTCACTATCTAGATTCATTGAAACAACATTTTACAGGTAAGATAATAACACATATTGAGTACATGCGTGAATAACTTGATTTAGGTACGTAATAAATCTGAGCTTTTATACTAGTCTTCAATTTTCAGCTTCTGATTGGTTGTTATGGAGCTCAGTCTTAAAATTGACCAATCGCACGACTGCATTCTGAGACTGGTCTTGGAACTTATTTGTGTAACCTTTTGCCAAGATCTCAGATTTTAAGGTTTCTTATCCAATTTTTAAATCTCTCGGTCAACCAATAGTTTTTTACTTTTTTAGATTGTTTGACTGATATACGTCAGAATCTAGCAAGTCCACGTCTTGCAAATAAACAAGAACAAGGTGTAAACCTGACTGGGTTGTTGGGTAATATACAGGTGACCACACTGGACCAAGTAAAATCTGTTCTCATCAACCTGCAGGTATGATTTTTGTGGTGTATATATCAAGGTTCGCATAGGTCTTGAAAATTCTTTGAGTTTGATGCCTTCTCCTTGAAAACTACTTGAATTTGTAACAGCCAAAAAGTCCTTGAAACTTGTACTCGGGTCTAATTCTGGCATTGTGAAACATGCTGAGACATCTTTCCTATGGTATATTAGAGCCCAGGACCTCTGGATGAGCAGTATGTTGCCCAAACCTCAATGCTGCCAATTAATTGCTGGTTTTGTATTCGTATTGTATCTCTATTAAAATTATAATATAATATTAAATATTGTTCTTGAAAATTCTTTGCATATTCATTACGTATGCATGAGTCTATAGAGAAAATACAGACAACAGACATCCAGACGTCAACTTGTGTTTTATTTTTGTGTGTGTTCATCATGGCAAAGTGCTCGGACATTACAATAGCATTATTATACAAAGTTCATCATTTTATTTCAGGTATTCACAGCTTCAGACATTACCTTTGCTATGAAGCCATATTTCCGTGGACCATTCTGTACGCAAGGTGTACGTGAGGGGCTTGTTGTCGCTTATATTGAATTAATCACAAATATGTGTCAGGAATTCTGTGAAGGGACAGGCACGGCCCCTCCTGCATTACTCCTTATACTGTCACGTCTGTGCTCTGATTATGAAAGTTCAACTATTTCTTATCTGGTATGTACAACCTTTTCAATAACTGCTAAGGAAATGTATTTGCTTGTTTTATTACTTATTTATGTGTACATGGACTTATTGTGCTGTCCTGATGAACAATCTCGATTAACAATATCACTTTCATTTAATTTTCTTATTGCTGTATCAAATTGGCAGTTATTTAAATAGGTCAGTTTGCTGTCAGTTCATCAATGTCAGACAGCAAATTATCTTAGATGTAAACTTTAAATTTTAGGCAATTTTAATGGTATGATTTGTGAACTATTGGACTGTTAAGGTGTTATAACTGCTCTTCGTCATATTTTCGTGGTTCTACTTTCTGTCAAATCTTTGCTGCTGTTGTTATTTTTGATAAGCACACCCATTACACCTGAATAATAAAACATTCCATATTTGTTTCAGATAACACTTACCGAAGAACAGTTCGATCTGGATCCACGACTGCAAGTTACATCTGTATCACAGTTATGTGCAAACATCAAGCAGACGGCACAGAATCTACTCAGTCATTATGTCAAAGTTCAAGGTCTTGCTATATCTCAAGTATGTTGTTACTTATTTACAAACGAGCTGCAGTTTAATACAACTGAGATTACTCACTGTATAGTGATGCAAAACTATTAACCAAAATACAGATTCCATCGGGTTAATACACATTTCTTTATACATATTCCAGAAAAATCGGATGAACAGTAAATATTACATTGATAGGGGTCAAAATCTGTTGGGGGGGGGGGGGTAAAAACAAATTTTTAATTCTGTTGGTTGTCCTCTCATTTTTGACTGTCTTTCCTACCCCCCAGGCAGATTTTCCTGGAATTGCCCAAAGTCGTTTGTTTGAACATACCTTATGTTTCTCAGAACTGGTGAAATAATTTATCTGTATATAAACTAAAATGAGATTTCTTTCTTTATAATCTCGCAAAATTATTCTAAATATAATTAAATGTAGCTCTCAAATTTGGGGCCATTTATCGCTGCATTTCCCCTACTTACATACTTAAACATAGTGTATCCCCCCATATTTCCATTTCGAATTCACCCACAAAAAGAAAATTCTCATTAAGATTCATTGGGGTCACCTCTCTTTACACGTAATAAGTAATTTTTCATAAAATACTGTATATTTATCATAATTTAAATAATAAACAGTTTAAAAAGAAATTATATAAAAAAAGTTGATTGGCTCAAAATTTCCCTTTTCACCTTCTAAATATGCAAATCTTCCTATTTGCTGGTATGAATATCAGTCCCATTGCCACCACCAAGGTGGTTCAGTGTATGTCCATCCGTCTGTCTGTCCGGATTTGATTTGTCGACTGTCATTTATTGGGGGATTTTCAAATTACGTGGCACCAATGATCACCTTAAGGAGACGAAGTGTGGGGCGCAAATCCGTGTCCGAAGCTCTTTATGGCAAGGTCACTTTTACTGGGGTCTAAAACATCATTTATTGGGGGATTTTGATATCTTTTAGGAAACCACAAACACATATATCAATTTTAGATTGTGAAGCTATCATTGTGTATGTTCATTTGTTACTAAGTTGACCGATATTCTTGGACCACTAGCTTTGTATGTCCGACAAATCTAATTTTACATTTCCATTAGTCCAGGACAAGTGTCTTCGAAAAAAAACTTTCTATAGCCCAGGACGGGTGTCTGCATTCACTTGCAGTGCTCTTGTAGATATCTATTTTCATAATTCCTGTTTATGTGCTTTACAGATGCTGAGGAAAAGTGTTGAAACAAGAGACTGGTTGAATACAATAGAGCCACGTAATGTTCGTGCAGTTATGAAGAGAGTGGTGGAGGACATAACCTCGATAGATTCACAGGTATAGTTAGTTAGTGATGGCATAGATGTCGAAAATAATCAAAAAATCGTCGCTAGACGTCCGACATCGGCGACAATCGATTATGAACTAAGATAATCAATTATAATTTGATTTTTTTTGAAATCTGTAAATTGTGCCTATCTATTTCTTAAAACGATAGATCAAATCTTTATTAATATCCACACTACTCTGTAGAAAATAAAATATAATTGTTTTCAATTTCTTCAGTCAAATACAAATATAAGAAATAAACATATGAAAACAAAATAAATTTATTGAATGGTAAAATGTTCTTATGATAATTATAAGAGTAATGTAAAACCCGATAGATGTTAAATATAGTTACACAGAGATATATAAAAAATATTTCCGATCCGATTATCAATTATGAGAAGGGTTTTCCCTAGGATCTTTCAGCAAGGGGTCCTGGGACCCTTGTGTTTGACAAATAGGGGGTCCAAAGTAAATTTGTAGGGTCCCATATATGTTTAGACTTGACAAAGGCTTATTTTAGGGGTCCCAGGGATGCACAGTTTGGGGAAATTGGGAGTCCCTAGAAAGAAAAGGGAGTCAGGGTCTCAAGATTTCTGCAACAGGAAAATCCCTAATGAGTTTTCAAACCAGTCCAATAGTTACTGTGATAGGGAAGGCATGCTAGTTTAGGTGCAAGAGTACTGAACTTTAGATGAGAGGAGTTATTGAGTCCATTCTTCAGTGGCCCTCACAATCCTTTAATTAGGCTCAAGTACTGGTGAGACACCAAGGAAGCAACTGTTGAGAGTTGTTATTATAAGTGTTAATGAATTGTTTTTCACTATTGACCTACAGGTAATTCAGAAATACATGTATGTTCGTTTGTACTGGAAAATCATTTGAACTGATCTCAACGTTTTAAATCATAAAATGGTTGCACATGGCAGTTTTAAGGGAAAGTGCACCACTCATTATACAGTGGACTCTCGTTGGCTAGAACTTGGTTGCATCAAACACCCTGAATGACTTGATCAGATTACAAAGTCCCAATAAACTTGTCTATATAATTTATATTGTTCAACTACTTTTGGTTAGAACTGCACCACTCGTGAACCCTTGGACCAATTATTCGTCCCGCTCACCATAAAAGACTTATATAGTTCACGCCTTCAGGTGTTTATGAACAATATACTTATCACTAATTATTGGCGTAGCTCACTTGTGCTTAAAAGTGACACAGTGCCTGTAATATTGACAGGTTTGTGAAAATTGCGCTACATACCATCAGTTGTGTAAAAAATGCATTTGTTTGCAGTTGTTTGTCTCTCTTAGACTCTAATGAAGGTAAAAATATTTGTGTTTATATAATAAGTGGCTAATTGTCTTTTTCTTTTGTATATTCTCAGGTAGGACAGTTATATGAGGAAGGTGTTAAAAAGGAAAGAAGTAGTGATTCAAGTCGTCGAGCTCATAGTTATAGCTATGCTTCACAACAGAGACGGGGACAGTGGAATTTTACCCCTAGGTTTTTATACCTTTTACTTTTTATGATTTAAAGTGACTGACCTCGAGAATATTGTGAAAAGCTTAAAGTCGTAAATAGTGTTATTTTGTGTGAATGAATGTGTATTGAGTATAAAAATCATGTTTTAAAGCACTGACATGATTTCACCACCTTTTATTCTTACCTTACCTGAGCGCAAAGTGCAAAATGATGTAAATATTAGTCAAACATATATGATAGATGAAAACAAGGGGACTGATTTGGAAAAAATGAAAAGTATAAATAAGAAAATCCTTGCTGGATATCTTCCCGACATGGATACATGTACATATAAACAGATCATTGAAGCCAGTGACGTCCCATATTATAAGGGGTGAAAACGTTTAACCAGTTAACCGTTCGAACTTGCGGTTATCGGTTAGTTGTCACTAACCGGTTAGTTTTTTTTTTTTATGAAAACATCTTTTCATTTCAGAAAAAAAATCGATTTATTATACATCATGTTATAATTGTTGAAATAACAATGATGTTCTCTTAAAAATAAGTGGAATTATTGGTATTTCTTTTTTTATGGTTTATGTTCACTATTCATCAGAAATAAAACACTATTCAAACTATACATGTATATCCATCTGTATATAGCAGGGATTCCACTAGATGCTGAATCTCGAGGGTCATTTTGATAATGTTTTACTGGATTGTACCATTTTGTAGCCAAATTACCTATAACTTACAGACAAACTGACCCTTCAGCCAGAATCCTGAGGGTCACAATGTAGCTATTTGAAAATTCCAGGGGTCAAAGGGTCAAATCCAGGGTTAAATGGAACCCCTGATATAGGTCTAGTTTGTGTCATGGTAAAAATGTCGAAATAAGAAACACAAATCGTATGTCATGTTTAGTTAACTGGTTAACCATACAAAAGATTAATTGGTTAACCGGTTAGTAAAATAATCGAAATATTAGCATCCCTGCATATTATGCTTGATAACTTATCAACAATTTTTCATGGAAAATGCTAACATTTTTATCTTTTCAGTATTGATAACAGTTTGATGAGTAATATACAGAAGTTATTCTCAGAGAAGATTGAAATATTCAGTACTGTTGAATTCTCCAAAGTTTCTGTGCTTACTGGTATCATCAAAATTAGTCTGAAGGTTTGTAGGCATTTTTCTGTTCATAATCTATATCTTACATTACAGTGCTCCCCCCTGAATTCTGGGGAAGGCTTATTGTTTAGGGCTGCTTGTCTATCTTTCTGAAACCCAAAAGATCTACACTGGATTGCTATTAACTATGGGTTTTCTCATTCACCAAAATTAAATATGGGTTTTCCCAGTCAATGATATTAACTATGGGTTTTCCCAGTCAACAATATTAAATATGGGTTTTCCCAGTCAACCAGCAGTACAAACAACAAAATACTGTTAAAATTATGCGGGAATCCCAATGACAACAAAGACAGGATTTAACATCAAACAGAACATTTAATTACAGTCGAACTTTGTTCATTAAAATTTCTTGGGTCCGAAATTTTATTTAGAATATTACATGGTTTCGAATAGCCCATTTATTGTCCTTTAATATATGTCGTGTAACTGGACGAAATTTGAAATCAAGATCTGAGAACATGCAATAAAGTTAACTGGCTGTTTACTTAATAATGAAGACTTAATCAGAATAGTGCATCACAAATTTTTGGCAATAATATGTAGCTCCGGTGATGTCATGTAATTTTATGTGGTGATAAACATGCTTTTTTAGATATTTCAAGCATTCTAATTGCTTATCCATTTATATTCATATAGACTTTTACTACTCAATATATAACTTGTTTATATTTTAGACATTTATGGAGTGTGTTCGACTTAGAATATTTGGTCGCTATGGTTTACAACAGATTCAAGTTGATACGTACTACTTACAGTTATATTTATGGAGATTTGTTTCTGATGAGAAGTAAGTTATCAAAGATATCGTGTAGTGTTTGAGACTATAGTACTATTGTATCTGAACTATTAATTTACTTTTGTCATTAAGGTTCTAGGTGTTCAATTCTTGGCAAGGTGCACATTCTCTGTGACAATTTGACTGAACATCATGTCCTCCACTGAATGGTGCCGGCAAGTTGTCAGTTAGTCACAAAAAACATGTTTGTACTCAGTGATTTCCATGAAGCAGAAATCTTGAGTCCTTGACTCCTTTTTCTTTCTAGGGACTCCCATTTTCAACTTGCTGTGCATCCCTGGGACCCCTAAAGTAAACTGATGTCATGTATAAACTGTGTATCTGGGACCATACAAATGTACTAAGGACCCCCAATTTGTCAAACAAAGGTTGACATTTACATTACGAGGGTTAACATTATATGCTATCACCCTCCATGGGATCTGATATTTATTTTATTATACCGAACAAATATTTCGATATTAAAATATAAAACAATAAAGTCAATGTGAAACAGATGCAAACAGTGCTTGCTTGTTACCTAATTTTATAAGCGCCTATCGACTCAGGCTATGGGAATTTCCTGTAGTCTATTTTTAGAATTGTGCGAGGGCAAAAACGTTATGTCACAGGGTAAAACGTTTTGTCACAACGTCATAGGGTAAAAACGTTATGTCACAGGGTAAAACGTTATGTCACAGGGTAACATTACGTATTTACTTATGGCATGTATATGTGAATTTTGCATGGATAAATCGTGTGAGGTATAATCAAATCAAATATTACACTTTTTGTCATGTATTTTCAGCCTTGTACAAGTATTGTTAGATGAGATTGTATGTAGTACAGTACATAGATGTCTGGATCCTGTCATGATGGAACCTAGTGTTATAGAACTTATCTGTGAAAGAGGTTGACCAATTCGTCACATTTCTGAAGGCTGAAGTTGTGATTTTGAGGACTAGAAAATTGTGATTTGAGCCTAAAACCTTATTTATGGAGACTGATTACCTGGATGAAAGGACTGAGATCCTGGCGTAGGGGTCTGGAAACCTGTTAAGATGCTATTATGAAATACGGAATAGGATATCTGTTCTAGTGATGTATTTTGAAGGCCGCACATGCTTTGTCACAGTTGATCATATACAGTAAAACCTCACTTAAAGACACCTCAATCTTAAGAACACAATTTTCAAGTCCATTTTCACTGTTTGGCTCTTGATTCAACCTCAATATTAAAACCACCTCAATAAGAAGACCAGTATCACGAGTCCCAATGGTGGTCTTATTATTGAGGTTTTACTGTATAAATATATTGATAATTATGAATATTTAATATAAAAAACTGCCTCTTTGTGATAGTAATGGGATTCATGATGGACTATTGACATACTACTTTTCCTCTATGTTTATTGTTGTAATAAGTACTTATATCATGGAGAAGATACATGAATTGTTTCTATATAATGTTTTGGTTGAACAAGACTTACCTGTCAGTTGATGTTTAGTCGTACTACCTCAACATCATTGTCAGGAACAGAAGAATAACACAAGGTAGTACTAGCTAGCTATTGACCAGTACATAAATATTCATGGGGTTGTATAGAACCTTATCTTACTGTAACGATGTCTGATGTTCAAATTAAGGTTTTTAACCAATAACGATATCATCGCCGCTGTTCGATTTCCAACCTCATCTTTAAGTGACGTCATTTCCAGAAAACATCACGTGACGTCACCATGTACTGACAGTAAGCAATATTTTCCCCATATGGCAAAATGAAAACAAAGTGACCATATGGAGTTGTTTCATGCTTGCAAATAGTGACATCACATGTTGCGTTTTCTTGAATTGACGTCACTTACAGAGGAGGTTGTAAATCTCATAGCAGCGCTCCTATGGGAATGTTCCTTACATTTTCAACATGTTTTTTGATACTGAACAAAAATAGTAACTAGTCATGTCAGTTTGCTTGTAAATTGGCGCCAAGTTTCGCTGTGAAGATCCCTCTCTTGTAGCAATTGTCTTTAGGCTTGTCCAATATCTCCACTTGTTTTACTGAAGGATTTGAATGTGTAGCTACTCTCTGTGTTCTAATTGAAAGTAGTGTTTATAGAGTATACTCTTGATTTATTTCAATGGCCTTCTTGTATATGCCCGCATGAACAACTTGATTAGTGTAAATCTTGAAGCACATTGGTCAGTAGATAACTAGTACGCACTCATCGTTGGTGTTATGACAGAATGTTGAACACTTTAATATTGGATAATGTGCTGTGCAATATAATACTGTTAATAAATTTATCTATTAATTGTTTTTGTTATTTTCTCATTATGTTGCTGTAAAAATGTGTCGGCTTCATAAGTCAGCATTTGTACCAAAGATACTGTTGGTAATTGTACAATAACAGCAAAAACTGATCAATTTGATATTGAATTTATCGCTAGACAAGCAATATGAACTGTGTGGTTGGGGTTTCATTGACAATGTTACTCAGCTGGCTGTATAGCTTTATTTCCATGCGTAACTAACTATGTTGCATGTGTGTATAACTGTGGTACAAACTGTAATATGTACGACAATATTGCCATGTAGAACATGGAGTGTGTGTACTGTGAAGTTCATACTGAGCCTAGTATTGTCACGGACATAAACCATGGATTCGAAACTGGCTGGTATATGTATTGGCTCCTAGACTTTTCGACCCCTAGACAATTGACCCCACGACACTTCGACCCCTAAGACATTTCGACCTCTGACAGTATAATGTAAATAAGGTTTATTGCTTTAAAAGTTTATTGGTATTTGTGTAGTTTTTAGACTTATGTCGAATAGTTGCCCACTTCAGTGAACATATCACTATCCTAGCTTATCCTCTGTATTAATGGACGCGTTTTTATCGGTGGTGAAATGAACTGTTTTTCTTAATTTAATTTTTAATTCAAACACTACATAGACATACTCCGGATTAGTTTGCCCAGGGTATCATTATTTATTATTATTTCATGTCGATTGTTTTTATCTCATTTCTGATCATCGTTTCCATTAACATCTGCCCGTCTTGGGCATGCGTAAATATTGCGAAACAACGATAATTCACCTAGCGTTTACTATCGTCGATACGATTTCATTCTTATAATTGTATGCTTTCAATCATAAATATTCCCGCGGAAATCACGAAATCGCTACTTATAGTGCTAAGGAAATACCTTGTATCTGGACGCGCTCGGCAGACGAGTCGTAACAATATTTCGGAATGGATTCTGACCATTAATTTACCGCACGAATACTGTAGCATATTCTACACACAAATCACATTTGTAGTTACTGTTAATCTCTATGGTATGTTTTATTAAACAATTCATTCCGCCCGTGATTCCGTATAGTTAGTACTGAGGAGGGGCAATCGGATCACATCGTCTAGTCTATTTCCGAACTGTCCGAGATGTTGCGATTGAAAGTAGAGCTCAAGATTGCGCCAGAAGTAAAAATGTCTGTCGAGCACGCACGGGATGCAATTTTCACTATCAAACCGCGACGATTGGAGATGTCAAATGGAAACAGGCATACATAAACTGACGAACATACCTGATTTCGTATAGACATGGTAAACGTACATCTAAGAGGACATTGTTTGCTCGTCTCGACACATGTGACGTTCTGTGACACGGAAGGAAATGGTCGCGAATATGCGATGTCTATAACCAGAACCAGAGTCTTCAAACTAAGATTATATTAAATGCTAGCTTAATTACGTGATGTTTGAGTGTTGTCTTGTGGTATAAGTCAGGCAAACGACAAACTTAATGTACTGATTTTGAAGCAATGACATGTAGCCATTCTATACATGTTCTTTATATATTGATCTACACAAGAAATACATACAAAAATATTACTGGTCACGTCCTAATATGTTTAAGCTTAAATAATTATTTGAAAGCAAAAAGGAGTTTTTGATAAATTGCCTGAGCGCATATATATTCAAAGCTTTTCAATTACGTGATCATCACTGACCTAATTTCAAGTGTGAAATGTAGTTATTATATAACTAGCAAATGTAAATATATATGTTTTGTGTTGTTATGTAAACGATGTATGTTTATTTTCTATGTTTACAAATTGCTGTTTGTCTCATTTCATTTGTTCCTACACAATGTTATATCAAGCAAATCACTATTATATTGCACACCTTCTCCGCCCCCGCCGAACGATTTCGCTTTCTTCTATTTTCTCGTATTCTCGTATTCTTTAATGCGACTTTCAATGACTCTAAGTCTAAAACATGCAACCTTCGTTTCACTTATTTCTTACATTAAGATACATGTATACGTTTTCTTGATTTTGACTAGTTGCCACTTGTTAGGTATGTAATGTGAAATTGTATGTACATGTATTTATGTTCACATAGGCCTTTGGCTTACTGAATTTGCAATAAATTAATATAATTACGCAATTCGGGATGTAAAAACCGTTAATATGAGGCCGCTTGAGATTGGTTAAATCTCAGCCTATAGCATTGCTCTATCATAACCATGTCAAGTACTAGCACAGAGGTAGCTAACGATGAAATGTTTATAGCCATACTCAGGCAACTACAATGATGATTCATACGCATTTATTCGTTTAATTCTCTGATGCGACGTTTTAAATCTACGCGTTATTCAAGAAGCAGAAAAATCTTCTTGTGAACACAAAAACGATCAACAGTTCCGTTCAAAGAAGAACAAATAACGATCTCTTCGTGGAAATTATTTACAAGATATGTTGATCCTTTATTGAAATTGGTATAAAATGCAGCCACAAATCTCACTTATATCATATTCAACTAGAGACGGAGCAAGTTATATAGAGTAAGTAGTTTTTATCTATTATTTAAATTAATTACTTAGCGACGGTTTTCAATTCATATTGAATGCACATATTTCTTGATGACTTTATTTTGCAATGTATTTCATACGTTTTTTAACATTATTGATGTAACCATGACAATCTTTAATGTGCTTAACTGATACTTAGTTAAATCTGTATTTTTTAAGATATGTATGTAAAAAACAACTATCGTATATGTTGCAGTTGATATTTCGAAAGTAAGATTTGTTTCAGAGCCAACTGAAGTTAGTATCTAACACACAAGTTAACTGATATTTAATGTTTATGCGAATATTTTAATTATGAACATATTTCTACCATATGAACTTGGAACATATTTTACCGATTATACCATTAATAATTACATAACATTTGAATGTTGTTTCGTGTTTCGTGAGAAGAATCAACGGAATATAAACATGTCTGGTACATTTCGGGGTCTATATTTTGAGGACTCATTCATGAGAATTGCACAAGTATTATCTTGTTAAATACGCCATATTGGTTTCCGGTGGTGAAGTAAAATAAGCATTAAGTGACTAGAATGGAAATAGATTCACATTTTAGTATTTCTTTTTTAACGTCTGATAACAAAACATTTAAATATCATAACCTGTTCGATTTAGTTAAAAAAATAAAATGGCATTTTGTTTAAGTTACCTTCGTCACATGGGATTTACCCGTAAAATGTTAAAGTGTGCACATTCGTCTGATGTCAAAGTATCATTATTGTACCTTAAGTTAGTTCAAACAAATTGTGAAAATATGAAATTATATGAAAGTAGGCTTTTATTTTGCAAATCTTTAAGCCGAAGTATTACATTCCCTTCCATAAATTATTGAATTGATTAAAATCCACGAAACTTACCGAGCGCGCACTAAGAATTCATAGTTCCCTCATCTTCAATATTTACCTCCCTTGTTTTTAACTGTCGACCATTTTGATAGGCAAAACTGATAAGCCCTTATATGAGAAATTTCCAAATATGTGATAATTGAGAAAATACCAAGAGAATTTGATGTGACAACTTACTGATCCATATGCTCACACATGAGCATAATGGATGTCATTTACATTATATTCCCATCAAAATGGTCGACAATTCAGAACAAGGGAGGTAAATATTGCAGATGTGGGAACTATGTATTGCACGCTAAAGATTGTTTGTAAAATATTTTTTACTTATCGTCTCACCAATATCAGCCTGTTTCGAAGCCATGGTTGATATGTCCGTGGTATTGTTTGTGTAGTTATTTTGTTTTTAAATCACTGGCCAAGGTTACAAAAGTATGGCGTTTAGTAAAAATGTAAAAATATTAATTAGACGAGCGACTGTGGGCAATTAGAAAACCTGTTTCTTTTTATTGAATTCAAATTGAACAAAGTAAAATATTGGTCCCAGGTAATATGAAACTATTATAATATCAAGAATCAGGCGCGTATGAAGGTATATTGAGCATTGGGGCCGCGGATGGGGTGGGATGAGATTTTTTTAGGAAATCACCTTTGACAGGCGCAAAATCCATCACTTTTAAAATGAAATTTTCCTAAAATTTGTTCAAAAATTATGACATTTATTCATATATATGTGTATATATTTTGTAAAAAGGCACGGGACTGTTAGGGATATATTTTGGAACTTCCATTTCAAAGTCTACTTTCATAATGAAGATTCAGAATATGTAATTAATTTGTATCTGTGTGCAGTGTTAAAATAGTTACTTTTTGTGAGTAAATGAGATTATCGCCATTTAATTGATCGTCAAGTAAATGTAATTATCCCCATCTTATGATTCAAAACAATACAATACAAATAGTTTATTGCATTAAAACATAACATGTTTCATAGCAACATAATGTACATTATAACAAAACACAATGGGTAGAGGTATTTACAGAAGAGCAAAATATCAACATTGAACTTAGTTAACTCACAATATGGAACATGACTTTAATTTACAATGAAAATAATACAAAATAAATGCGCTGGTCTGAGTTGAACATATATATACATTCCTACAATTAAATAGTTAAGCAAACACTGAAAGAGTCGTCCACGGAATAATTGTGAAAACGATGCCCTGATATATACATACTATAAATGCGTGTTTCATTCTACATGTATTTACAACAAGGAGTGTTGAAAGTGATTTTCTAAGTTATACAGAGAAAGGATTATTATATTTTTCATGTGGTTTAAAGGTAATAGTTATGTTTTGTTTTTACAATATGGACAATGATTTTTCTAATCGTGTTATTAATTAATAAGTTTAATTATTGGTCAGGATACTTTACTAAAAAATAATAAAATATATCATGTTTTTAACATAGTGGTTTATAATAAAAACTAGTACATGATTATTCTTTAGAAATAGTTGTACAGAAGAATGCCAACTTCTAGTTTGATTTACGATAATAAAATTATACAATTACTTTTACTATGGTACCCAATTGTAAGTATAAATAGGATATAAACATTTGTACACTGTTATTATAAGCAAACAGTGTCAAGAGATAATTGTAAGGTAAAGTTAATAATCAGTTTCTTGTTAAGTTAGCATAGTATATGTACTTCGCTAGGTGTAATATTGTATTCTTATTACAATCTGTCGGTAATTGCTCAAACTTTTTGCAAAACAATGCCAATATAAATATACTGAAGTTGTCACTTGGTTAGTATACTTCTTTCATGCCTTCATTAACCCGCCGACTGCTTTCACACCCTAGATAGCAGTCAGGGTACTAGCGACGGTCCCTGTCTGGTAGCGATGAAGACACTTTGTCATGCGTATTAAATATATTGGCTGAATGCCCATACAATGTGTGACTGGTTTTGACTAGTTTAAGATACAGATGAGAGGTGATAAAATGTCCGCGGCCCCATTGCCGTTGCGAGCCAGAATATTGGGGCCGCGACCCCTGCGGCCCCAGCTCCTACGCGCATAAGAATGTCCCAATACCTATTATATCAAGGAGCATAACTCTTGCGATGCATGTTTTGGAAAGTTTAAGATAGCTTTTGTTTCATTACACCTTATAACAACACAGCTGTATACGTATTTCAAATTATGGGGAAGTTGTTCTACATCCAAATAATTGTTTCACATCTTCACGAAATCTTGATCCACTTAAAACATACACAAAAAAGTTCAAAGCTGCATTAAGATCTACCAACAACCAAATAACATTCCAAGCAACATAATATTCTGGATTAAAGTCATTTAGGAAAGCGTTGATAGTAAACGGGGCAGTGGTTACTAGGAATAACAGATTGGCCGCCAGAAGGTTCATAGTCACCGATACGAGTACCTTGTTTTGTTCCGAGTATTTCGCCATTTTCCTCCGTTTCAGTTTTATTAATATGCCAATGGATCCAACCAGGATTATGCAGTAAGGAATAGTGAAGCCAAGAAGCAAATCCGTGAGACTAAATATCATTATTCCACCTTCGACTTTGTCACTGGGGATTGGGAAATTGCTAGAATCTGTTGTTATATCTGTTAACAGCACTGCTCCAACAAGATCTATTGTCAGCATCGTAACAACCAAACTAAGAACAACAAATTTCATTCTTCGCAGTGTACATATTGACTTTACTTTCAGCGGGATGAAAACACTCAAAACCCTCTCAATCGTGATTATCACTAGAAGCCAACTGGATATATGTCCATTTGCAAGTGTTAGTCCATTTTTGATTACTCCAACAACATGAAATTGATAAAGTCCAACATGAAACATGAACATCACCCACCTTTCAACGGGTGTCATTAATGTCACAATGATATCCGACACCGCCAGTGATAGGAATAAAAAGCCAGACACTGTATTCTTATTTCTTGGAAGCTTCATAACAAGAATGGTCGTGGTATTTCCAAATATGGATAAAACAATCGGTATAAGTATTATCCATTTGAAAATATCATTAACATTGTTAAATAGTTCCCAAGTGTCGTGGAATCCAGCCGTCGCATTTTCCATGTCGATTAAGATAATTCAATAGACGTGGTTATAGTGTTTGATGCAAATGGAAAGTGATAAAGTCTAAAATTTTGTGAAGTTTATATATAGTGTTCCAATAGATAAGATTGAATTCTCTTGGCAATTTAATATTCTATCAAACCAAAGGAAACTTTGTCTAATGTGGCCTTTGCAAATTGTTAATTCGCATTGTCCATTAAGTAATTGCTACATTATAACATGAAAGCTTAGCAATTAAACATTGCCTGATTCACACCATTAAATCAAATTTATGTTGATATGAATTTATGCCTGTGGAGATTTGTAAGAGATGTTTGATATATATGTATATAATATTTCAATGATCTAGATGTACCATAGTAGGACACAATCCAATGCGGGCTAAATACCACGGGGATTGTATAAGTTCACCGTACAAAATGTAATACGCACTGGGATGTTTAATAGTATTAGATATCATCTTGATATATCACGTAGTTAGATAATTATTGCTAAAAGCAAATATGGCTATTTCCTGTTGCCTCAATATTTAGAATGTAATTTGCTGACTAAAGCTAAAAGGTCTACAGTAAAAATCATTAAATAGCTCATAGGCTTCAAAGAATCCAGCCATTTTAATGATCTGTGATTTGAAAGCTTTAATGTCTACTGTACAATGCAAAAATGGTATACGGACAAAATTCCCTCCGGACTCCGGACACACTCACATAGCTCATTTTGCACATGGCGGACAAAAACCCTCTAAACATAATTAGACTGGAACTCGGATTTAGACACTAAACTGTTTTTTTTGGTCCTATATTGTGATAACAGAATATATTTTAATACAAATTGGCAAAGGCAACAGTCTACAGTGGGTAACAACAGTTATTGAGGCAACATTTCATTCAGTCAGATTCAATGGAAATGAAAGGCTGGTAAATATATCTTTTGCATATTTAAAGTCTATAAATCTGAATTCAGTGTTCAATGATGTGAATAAGGTCCCAGGTGTTTGTCCTACCTGAATTATTCACATGATTGGTTTTGTCCACCTCAGCAAAAATCGCCATGAGGGATTTTGTCTGGAGTGTTTTTGTCCTAAATTAAATAATTGTCCAGCAGTTTACATACATGGATAGGTTTCCTGTTAACGACAGTGATTGAACCTACAGAGATAACTCAACCAGTACTGCATTGATAGATACGTCTGAAAACGATCCAATAAATACTTCTGTCTTGCAGCTCAGGCAATACAACAAGGGAGACAATCCAATGCGTGTCATTAGGATTGTATCCTTTGCATTATTATATATTCAAGAGCTTTTTTGTTTGGATTGTCTCTCTTAGATTAAAACAATATATATACACTTCTCAACACTTGCAATTGGTTACTTAGCCGTGACAAATATATAACTGGATGTTGTTGTTCGAACTATTTCCAGTATAATGGAGATTTGTAGTTCGGTAAAAAATCTTTGCATCATAAAAGAAAATAGCAAAAAGATATGTCTTTAAAGTCATCCAACTTTTCTTTTGTGCTGGCAGAGATATCTATATATAGATTTATATGTCTCTGGTGCGGGGAAGTCGCTTGTGGAAGAACAGGTTAGTAATGACAGGGACGTACCTGAACAATCTCGAAGTGTACGCTAAGTGTGAGCAACGTATGTGCGAAACGAGCAGCAACGCTGCGAGTGGGCGGTAGGTGTAGGAGGTCCCTCTCATGCCGATGGAGGTTTTGGGAGGACTCCCCCAAGAAAATTTGAAAATTAAGAGGCGAATGGTGCGTTTACATGCTATATAATTATTGTGGAAGAATAACGTAAATTACATTGTCAAACAACTGATATATTCTGGCGAATTTGACCATAACCCCATCCCCCTCAGTGTTCAGCTTTTATTGCATTTTCTGGAACTTTTATTATCTCAGAAAATTGTCATTGGCGTACGTAAGGAAGAACAAAAGGTATATTGCTATAATGAAGTGCTTCTGCTGTCGGCATGGAGTAAATGGCATAAACAGCACTTTGTTTGAAAAAGTCTCGCCAGACAAATGAATCATTTATTAAGAACTTAACATATAGTTATAAAAACAGTGATTCTTAATTTATCACGCTATTACCATACTAATGAAACACGCAGTTAAATGTTCTTATTGTAGTTTAAAAAATACTGCGTTGATGTTTAAATATCAATGAATATCATTATGGAGAGTATTTTTTTTAAACGATATTATGATAAACTTATGTGCACGGTATTGAATAAAATGTAACATGTTGATAGTATTGCTCTACTGTGGTCCGTGGTTACTGTGGTTACATAAACATCTTGCTAATTACCGCATCCGCTTTTATCATCCCGATCACACACGTAATATGTACGCTACATTTGGCTTATAAATCAAACGTGTACTGCTCTGTCGCGTTTAAAAATTATGTACTAGACGCCATTAAAACGCGACTAAGCAAAACTATTTCTTGTTCTGACGCAAGTACCTATTACCTCTATCTTATCCTTCTTTCGTTTACCGTGATAAACTTCATTGAACTATTTTTTTTTTTTTTTTTTAATACGATGAAACATGCATACAATTATAATACAAATTATATAGTCAAATCTTGTCAATTTCTGTAACTAAGTCGCCATATCATGTACTTATAGTTAGTATGCAGTGGAGAGACTTTCAATTCTATCCACTTGTCTATTATATGCACTTGGTAATCTTGTATTTACTGTATATAACATGACAAATAATTTGTTTAAACTAAACACAACTATTTGAACTAGTAGCCTACCAACTGCCAAAAGCGTGTTACAGTCATCTATGAGTTAATTCTTGTTCAAAACTTTATAAAACTATAGACCAATTATTTTTTATTTCATTATTGATTCATTTTATGAAATTATGTTTGGGAAATAAAGAATTGTTTTGTAATGTCACTTTATCTATATGCACCTTTTTTGGTTGCGTTTTTCATTGCGTTAAGTGTTTGTTTTACTACAAAATACTACTCCCTAGCTTAATATTTAATTGTGTTTAGTTTTTGAACACAATTTAAATCACTTGCTAATGCAAAACGTGAACTTATTTTTATCTCGTTACCACGACTAACTAACTCGTTCACACATGTCACCTCTATGCCACCGTATAGATAGGTGATTCTCATTACACTGTAAATGTGCACTTGAAAACATTTGACCTAAAGTTTAACCGTATCAATCACTGAGAAACTTGAAATATACATCATCAAAAAACCATGTTGCATTTCTTCGTATAAACACAAATTAATATATTTTGATTGGTTGTGATTTATAAACACTTCCCTGTATAACTCAAACTCGCTATTTCTTTCATTATCATATTTACCTAAATGTCGATTATAGGGTGATGTATACAACAAATCTATCCATTCATAACAGAAAATAAGATTGAAACAACCTTCCCACCCTATACCCAATATAATGGATAAATCGATAATGAAATCGAATTGGATTTATATTTAGTCCATTTATATGTCCGTGGTTTATACTATAGAACGGCTGTAAACAAACTGTGTGAAGATCGGCCAATGAAAACACGCTTAATATGATATTTACCAATAGACATTGTATACACAATAACGCTATTCTCAACTAAAATTTGAATTGACAGTATAGTGTATTTGAAGTTCTTTGATGTACCGCGATACTTGTAAATGCACCCCATTTAAAAATACTTCTAATTTCAGAGTAAACATGTACACTACAGTTGCAAGTACATGCTAGGATCAATATTGGTCCCAGGTACATGTAATAATCAATGACATTAAATATGCAAATTACTGTTTTTAAACTGATCCAGTTAGCTCACTGAATAAATAAAAAAAGATTTACGTAATTCCTCAACAGCGAAGTGCTCACAATATATGATTTTGTTGTCAGCTAAGCAACAATTGCAAAAGTGTTAATTATTTATTTAAGTTTAAGTTATTCAAGTGCGGTCCTTTACATGTAATGGTTTCCCGGAGTATATATACTCGTATTTTTATTTCATTGATTAACATGACACTCTGAAATAAAATGGTATTCCGACTCAATTTGTTGTATTTTGCACATCATACAACTACATGTACGTTGATTTTGTCTATATTTTAATATGTACCTCCTTGTTTTGCAACCTCGTGAGTGGTGTATTAAAACCAATCCAATACAACCCTATGTGCATCTTTATTGATGAAATTAAGATACGTTTGAAAGTAGACAGTCCTGAATTTTGTCAAAAAAATGCTTAGTCCCAAGCAAGAGATAATCGAGGATATATGCATGCCATGATAAACACGTGTTCTCTATAACAATGCATTGTTATTTTCTTTATTCTTTTCATAACCACATGAGCGCTGCTATAGGATTTACAATCTTTTCTATAAGTGACGTCATTTCCAGAAAACGCAACATGTGATGTCACCATTTGCAGGCAGGAAACAATATTTACTCCATAAGGTCACTTCGTTTTCATATTGCCACATGGGGCAAATATTGCTTACTGTCAGTACATAGTGACGTCACATATGACGTTTTCTGGATACGAGGTTGTAAATCGTACAGCGGCGCTCTCATATACATGAGTCCGAAACACGTATTTTCTTTCAAGACCTGGCCGAGTTTCGCGCGAGCATCTTAGAGGAAATACTTGTATTAGGCTCGTGTTTTGCATATTTTTACAAAAAAATGACTATCTACCTTTAAGAAAAAAAAAGTTCAACACATACGTCAAATAAGACGACACGAATCATGAAAGGGATTACTGCGTGCAACACTGTATATCCATCCTTAAAACAAGACCAATAACCATTTATCGTCGTAAACACGTATACGGTGATAAAGTACTGTTAATTATAGAGGTAGTTCGATCAGCAACTATAGTGACTATGGTTGGATGATAAAACTCAGTCTAGTCCATCTATGGTCTAGTTAATCTGGTCACTCTTCGAATTTGGAGGTTTGAAAACCCTATAGAGGTGTTCCGAATATCGACTATAGTTTAACCGTACTAAATCGTTAAACGTTAAAGAAACTAGATAACTACTTAATTAACTAGATAATTATGTGGTTAACTAGATACGTATCGTGATAAATTTTCATAACAGATAAATATCAGAAAAAAATATGCCACCATAAGTATCTACTTTTAATTCAAATAACTACTCTATACCGTGTGACCTCTCTAAAGCGATGCTTTCTTGGGCATCAACTTCTCTTAATGAACAGTGTAATTATTTCCTGTCGCAAGAATGTACTGTAAATTTAGCCCCTATAGTACAACAACCTCATTAACACAGTCAATATAAGCATTTCCCAAAGGGTGCTGCTCTGGAGAGGTTGCCATGTACGTACATTCGTTCGTTGTGCTTAGTGACTAAGTTCCCTTAATGTTCTTTTTAATACGATAAAACAAACTTATAATTCAAATTATTTACATGTAGTCCTACCTTGTAACTTTTCTGTAATTAAGTCGCCATATCCTGTACTTATGCATGTAGTTTGTATGCAGTGGAGAAAATTTCAATTCTATCCACTAGTCTATTACGTGCACTTTGTCATCTATTAATTTACTGCATATTACATGACAATTTAGACAAATAAATACGTTTAAACTAAGTTCCCTGTTACAAACTGTATACTCATTTTGCGATCGGTGCACCGTTTGTTTGGCAGGCCACTTGTATCGCAGATGGTGTTAAACACACCAAGTGTCGCACAAGCGAACGAATCGTGTAACTAAAGCAATATTAAAGTGATTAAACCTGTAGTTTTGAGGTCAAAGTAACGTGCTTCATATACAATATTTGATTGGTCTAAACTGTATGTCAGAATCAATATTGTACAGCAACGCCGAAAACTAGTTATCGTCTCCACGGCTTATAGAGAGAACAATGAGTTAGTTCAATATTGAACGATTAGTACATATTTTTTCCCTTAGAAAGTAATACTATTTAATTAAAGAAAGTATTCTAAAATTGCGATTGAAAAAGTTATACTGATTTTGTTGAGATGCCAGTCTAGTGTCTTTGTAAGGACGCCAACAAATAAACATAAAGCTTTGCAGCGCATGTCGTATTTTAGATTTGTAAACCAAACATGCCAGCCATATTTATCAATAATAACAATGATCTTTATTTCCCTACTGATAAGAATCACCATTTCTTCCCGTTCACTAGTTGACGATGGATTCCTTCAAATTACTCGCCTTCCTTGTGCTGATGATTGCTGAGGCGCATGCGGGGGCTTTGGGTAGCAGATCCCAGCGGACATCTTGGTCAACACCTTACTTCGCAGGAACATCAACGAGGACAAGATCTTATGGTGGAATGGGGGGTGGAATGGGGTTCATAATGGAGGGTGGAATGGGGGGTGGAACGCCAAGACATGGTGGAATGCAGTCACAACCAGATATAGAGACAAGAAATACGGGTAAGATAACTCTTTTTTTAAATATTTATATAACAAGTTCGACTGAGTGGTCACGAAACGCTTTGATTTGATAATGATTTCAAAAAGTATAATTATACAAAATATAACTTTGTTTTTAGTGAAACATGTCGAACGAGGACGTAATTCGGAAAACGAATGTGTATCTCCTTGCGACAACAAAACCAACCGATTGCATGCTTGGGGTCTCGGATCCTCTGACCCCGTCGACTGTTCGGTCACCAAGTGGACATCTTGGTCAACACCTTTCTTCGCAGGAACAGCAACGAGGACAAGATCTGTGTTACGAACGCCAAAACATGGTGGAAAGCCGTGTCCACCTGTGATGGAGACAAACAATACGGGTAAGATAAACTTTTTTAAAATATTTATATCAAGTTTGAATGAGTGGTTACGAAACGTTTTGATTTGATAATGATTTCAAAAAGTATAATTATATAAAATATTATTTTGTTTTTAGCGAAGCATGTCGAATAAGGATGTAATTCGGAAAACGAATTTGTATCTCCTTGCGACAACAAAACCAACCGATTGCGAACCGATTCCAAAGAGAATGCGGACCAACTATCGTGAAAAGTAAAATGAAAAGATATATTCAATCACAATAATAGGTTGTTAAATAATGCTGCAACCAACATGACCTGTCAGATGAAAACTTAAAATAGTTAATAGCTTTATCCACCATGTTGTAGGTGCTTCAAATGTTAACAAATATTTTCCCTATTTCAGGCACTCAAATGACAACCAAACAAGTTGCAGATTCTGTAACTGACCATTTCCTGTTTCAAAGTAATGTCATTACGCGCTTAAATCGTAAATCCACTTTTGGCCAACGTCGCGACTTACTTGTTATCTTGGACTCATCTGGCAGCATAGGAAATGGTAATTTCCTGCTTGCGGTCCAACAAATAGCCGATCTGTTAGGATTTATGTGTCCAGAAACAAAACCATTTGACAACAACATACATAAGCTAGCTGTGATACGCTATAGCTCTAAAGCCACTGAAATATTTGATTTCAATGCATACAGTTCCACACAGTCAACTTTAAGTGCTGTTAGACGCATTAAGTATAGTGGAGGAGGAACAAACACAGCAGAAGCATTTAAACTTGCTAAAAATATGCTTATTCAAGCAAAAGGTAAGACTATTCGTTACATCTATTTAGTTTTAAGTTACACATCCGATTTTGATTTGTATATTTCGTCCAATACTGTTGCTTATAAATAGTACAGTAAAACCTCATTAACAAGACCACCATTGGGCTCTTGGAAACTGGTCTTAATATTGAGATGATCTTAACATTGAGGTTGAATAAAGAGCAAACCAGCGAAAATGGACTTGAAAATTGTGGTCTTCATTTTGAGGTAGTCTTATTATTGAGGTGGTCTTTAAGTGTTGTATTGACACTTTTTAAAGCTGTTTGGTCATAATTGACTTGTATATGCTGCAAAGTGGTTTAATTGGGAATCCCAGTTTCTATAAATAGCTCGATAACATATCGAAACTGAGGTACTTGTACAGTACGAAATAAATTTTGTTGTAACCTTTTCCTGCGATTCTGTCTGAAATTTATTAATTTTATCCTAAAACCAACAATTAGCTTTCTTAACCATAAACTCCCTTAAATATGTAATTATTTAAATACAATGTATAAAATAATACTTACATACATGTAAATGGCATTTGGTATAACTGCATCTTTGATTCATGTGGTGATGTTGGCAGATGCTAATTGCAGTAAAGCTGATGCGCGATTTTTAGAATTAGGAAAATAGAATTCTTCCTAGCGCTACGTAGGGCAAGTAGCGGTGCCGTTTCTTAAATGTAAGAAAAGTAGTCCCTATCTTTAGACAGGTAGCGTGATCAGTGATAGCTTTGCTAAACAAAATGGCGTCCATGCAGAACAGTGTCGTCTGGTCTGGGGCGCGCCATTTTGTAGCTAGCGAAGCGTTCAAGAGTTTTTTAGGCAGCTACATATTCTAGATTGGCTTACTATTTCGTACCTCTAAAAACGCACCTCTGATTATTACTGGTAGATAAACCCAGGAACGCTGGTTAAGGCAAATAACTGTCGTGTACACATAACTGAAATACTGTTGAAAAACGGCGAAAAACAATTATTCAAATATACAAATAATGAATGGAATACATACCTTGGTTATTACAGGGGCTAGACTCGATGACGCCGATGTTAAACAAGAAGTACTTATTCTTACTGATGGACGATCGAACAATGCAGCGCAATCTATTGCCGCAGCTCATGCTCTAAAAGCGGAAGCGGATGTTTTTGGTCTAGTCATTGGAAATTTCAGCAATCTTGGTAAGGATGAAATACTGCAGTATGTTTCAGACCCGTTCCAGGAGCATCTGTTTTCTCTGCCATCGTTCAAGGAGCTGACAGACCTTGTAAATCACGTACGACTCAGTGTGGCGTCCCACAAATGTGCTCCATTTGATTTAAATAGAGCGGGATAGACTTGATACCGTATATGAAGCATTGGAAATCTCTTGAAGTGCCATGTACACTATTTAAGGCATATAAGAAGTTAGGTTAAGTTTTTAAAACGATTATAATTATCGGTTTTATCCAGCATACGTTAAAAATGTTACATTGACATGTGCAGTGTCTTAAATATTAATTATTCAAACATACAAAGTGTAAAATGTGTTATTTTTCTTGAACAGTTCATGTGGGAGGCAATTGTCATTACTTTTATAAAAAATCAGTAATATTATTTAACATGTTTTTTCATTTGAATAAATATATTTTATAACGAATGAATTCCTCAAGTTATACTCATTGATGTTTGCCATACATGTAATATATATACATGTAAGGAGATGACAGAACTATTACAAACAAGAAATATCTTTAAAATGAAGTATGCACATTTGTTGCAATCTGAAAGTAACAATATGTTGTACAACATAAAAAATTGCCTAAATGTTACGACTGTCGGTCATTCAATTACGCTATACTACAGAAACTACGATACCTGCAAGGGGAGATCACTGCGTAGGAGACTGGATAAAAATAAAGTCGTAGTGTGATAAGTTTAGTCTGTTTCAATATAGTTCATCATTACTTGCATAAGTCGTGAACTCACACGTTCATGTTAATAAACTTGTTACAAAGCGATTTATCTCATTAAAACAATATATAAGTCTTCTCAATTCCAACAACGGACAATTCCCCGTGGTGATGACTAACCACACTACTTACTGGATAAATCTTGAAATACACTATACACAACGTTAACCAATCTGCGTCAAGGTTACAACCATTTTTCGTTTGAAGAGAAATTGCCTTGGTGGTTAATGTAAGATTTGATTGGTTTACGAAACATTGATATGCACATAGCAAAACCATGTTGTGCCGAAAAATAAGCAAATATAGTAGTTAACGAGGATCGAAAGGCGCGTAGCGTAACATACTCAGTCACCAAGCCAACTCTACTGAGTAACATTTGTCAAAGCGTGTAAAAATGCTTAAAAGCATTGTTGTAAAATGGGACTCCAAACATAATCGATAATCGATCTGGGCTCGATAACTGGTGTAATAGGGGTTCGATAATATCACCGGTCTATATATTCTAGGCAATCGGTGCTGCGATAAAATTAATGACAGAAATACATTTACTACAAATGGCATCGTAGACGCGTTCTGACATTGGTCAGTATATTTGTTTGTGATTATTCTCATTGACGTGAGAACACGTTTGCTTTACACAGTGACCAATCCTATAATCGGTCTTTTTACAAATAATATTTGCATTTATGACTTTTTACTCCATAAACAAAATGGTACAGCCGTACTTATAAACTACTGAATTTATTTAACCATTTTCTAAAAAAAATCTAACGACAAAAGCAACAAAATCTTCAAATTATCATTTTAACCCGAAGATGGAAGCAAAGATTGTCAATACATTTAAAGCTTTGAAAACCTCATATAACTGTTAGAGTCATGCTTATGTTTCAAGTAAAACATACTATGTCTTTAGAAGCATGTTTATTTATCACACACAAAGATCACAGCCACTCACAAAAAGCAAGGGTTCGTTGGAACAAATACAAATGTAGAAACAAGAAATATCTTTAAAATAGATAAACGGCGTAGAAAGAATGATGTCTTCCGGTATGTTAAAATGAAATAATGTTTTTTTGCAATATATTGAAAAAATAAATCCATACAAATAATTAACTCGAATCTGAATTATCAGGGTAATTTTATATATGCTTAAATATATTAACTACTTCCGGCAAAATTCGAACTGCCTGACGAACGCACATCTTACGATTTGGTGCCTCTTGGATGAACGAAAATCCCGTTTGGTGCCTCTTGGGTGAAAATATGATTGGTCAGATTTCAAAAAAGCCCAACATTTGGTTGGTCAAAAATGTAGGTCAAAACCAATGTTGTATAACTACGCCGAAAAACTGTGTAACTGAATGTCATGCTCACGTGGGGTACACAGGTGAGTAGGGAAGCACATTTTTTGTATTTCTTCCCCTGTTTCCAAATGACTAAATTCCATGTGACGCACTCAATGACAAGGGCTCAGGATTATAACCGATACTTCCACTCAGCACTCAAATCACTAAATTTACTCTTATGAGACTTAGGATGGGTGTACAAGTGACTTTTTTGTTTACTACGCGGCGCGAAAAGCTGTCGGCCGATCAAAAAACGGTACGTATGTTGGCAGTTTACATTTGTTAGAAATTAGTTTTTAATGCTTAAAACCCTGGTCATCCAAAATCAGGTTGCATCGATGCCCATATCAACACACAGATCTCTGAAATTTGCCGGAATGCGTGCCACAAAATATCGGAGAACATTTCGCCTCGCTTAAATTTGGTAATATTGACGCGGATTGGTTAACCATTCGATAAAGGGTACGTTACCTTACAGAAATCAACTGAATTTCGGTGAATTTATAGAAATCCATTTTGAATCTGGAGTGACCAGCAATCGTAACATCTCGGCATTACTTATGTCGCACAACAAATCTTAACCTTCAAATTGCGCCGACCATCTTTTTTCAAGATATTTCTTGCTACATTAATGATCTGTACGGTACAACTAATTCGGGGTTATTTCCCTTGTATTGGCGATGTCTTTTTCAGTTCGCAGAACATGTTCTGTAAATGTTGCCGTACTGCAATCTACGTCTTCTTGTGGGCTATGGTTTTGATAATCGATTGAATATACAATTTCATGAAGCAACCACTAACTTAGTTACTAATGATTTGAAATCATATTATCAGTTTAAGACGTTAATGATAGACGGGGATGCTAACGATTTGAAATCATAGTATCATGTTAAGACGTAAAAGCTTGATAGGAAATGTTAATTATTTAAAAGGAGCGGATACCGAAGACGGAGTCAGAAAATATAGTGTTTCTAAAGACTAATTAAATCCCAGGAAAACACATGTGTATTGGATATTTATCACTAGACAGAGGCCAGCGATTTCTACGCCTTTGTAGGATGTATGTATTCCGGGAATTTCTGGCGTGTGTGTTAAATTAGTGTACAGTAAAGCCTCAATAATAAGACCAACTCAAAATTATGACCACATTTTTCAAGTCCATTATCACTGTTTTGCTCTTTATTCAACCTCAATATTAGGACCACCTCGATAAGAAGACCAATATTCTAGGGTCCCAAGGGTGGTCTTATTATTGAGGTTTTACTGTATTTGTACATATTCTATGTCATCAGTCAATTAGTCTGGCTCTTAGTTATGATATTTCTAACAACCATCCTCTCGTCGGTGTGATGTTGATAATAGTTCGAACCACATGGGTGATGAATGGGTTTAAGCCTATTTGGAACATGAATGCATCACAGAGCATACTATATCAACGTTTTAATCAAAATAATAATGAAGTGGACTAGTGCTTTGAAAAAATGACAAAACAGATTTATGTCAACGTATATTTTAGTACTGCGTTCATATTCAGATCACCTCGTCGTTTTTATAGTGTCAACGACCGAGAGGTTGATTGATGAACCGTCTCCTGAGACCGAGTGGTAAAGCTTCCTCCTTGGGAGTGGGAGGTCAAATGTTCGAATCCCGGTAGGGGTCCGTTCCGATATGGCCAGTTGGTGAGCCATCAGATAGTTAAATAATGGTAACCGTGTGCATACTTGTCTGCTGCCTGGCTTTAACAGAATATGAACTGGGAAGTAAATGTTCTCAGAAAGTATGTAGCTCATATACATACTTTTTTAAATAATGGTGACAATATGGCACATAAATACTTTACTTTTACATACGCCCCGGACGACCCACAGACTACTCCTACGTAATTTAGTCTGCGTATTCTCTTTGGTGATAATCTTGGCCAGAGAAACAGTTGAAGCGATTCTGTCTGTATTGAACGACTTGACAACACGTTTAACTGTCTGGTACAGTATCTTACGTAATGTCACAGTACATCACCGAGTCAGGGGGAAGAAGACGCTACAATTAATGGCCCCCACAATTTTCTCTCTAAACATCGCAATGAAAAGTTTCATGAATTCTCAATGATATCGACACAAAGCCACCAAATCATTGATCAAATCTTTGAAGTATCCCCAATGTCATCTCGTTTCGATGCATTTCGCATTAATCATCCATTTAGTGTTTCTTGTGAAAGCTTTTTATCAATGCATACTTAATCAAACAAGTTGAATATTTGAACAAAGATCGACACACACAAACCTGAGGGATATAAACTTAATTGAAGTGTCAGTATGCATGTAAATAGGGATTACAAAAACGAATGTGATTTAATGAAGGGCACAATTTCACTTCTCTTCGGACAGCGTACCAAACTCGACCACGTGTTTTGACCGAGGACTTCCGAATTGTTCTGCTTTCATATCTCCATTTACTTGGATATTCCTCCCTTACGTAAGTCCTATCTTGGTCACGTTATTAATCTGCTGGATGAGAATGGTAGGCGTGACAACATTATTATTATTATAACCATATGTTGACATGGATTCGTACAATTCGGAAATCCTCGGCCAACTACGTCGGATGTTCGTAAGGCCCTACTTTCGGAAATACCATTCGAATAACATGTAAACAATATGGCAGCGTGAACGCTTGAGTTTTGATGAAACGGGATTAGAATCACATATTTAAGCTATATGAAGACTGAAATATGTGAGTTTTTAACTAGAAATGACAACTATAATCCATTTCTTATGTGAATTTATCGAAGTTATTGAAGTTAATTCCGTTTTACGAGAATAATTTTTTGACTGCACAAAATGTTGAATTTTGCCACATAGTGCTCCGCCTGACATACACTAGAGGATGTTCGTAGAATAATGAAGTGGTACGGAAACATCCGAGAGATGTCGAGAATGGGATTCGTACCATTGGTTGAGCTGATCCAAATGTCTGTTTCTAAAGCAGACGTCCTTCTCAAACGACCTCGTGCGTCCGTTGAAAATATCAAGGCATTTCACGATTTCATGATTTCGTGATTTCACGATTGTGAAGTAGAAATCGTGAACTCTTGAAATTGTGAAGTTTGAAATCGTGAAATCGTGAAATTTCACGATTTCACGATTTCAACTTCAGAGTTTCAAATGTTCACGATTTCTACTTCACAATTTCACGATCATGATATCATGAAATGGTGATATTGTGAAATCGTGAAATTGTTAAATTGTGCAGTAGAAATCGCGAAATCGCGAAATCGTGAAATCGTGAATTAAAATTCGTGAATTCGTGAAGTCGTGAATTCGTGAAGTTGATCGTGAAATCATGATGTGGAAATCGTGAAATATTGAATTTGAAATGTCCCCACCGGTCTTTCGTAGAATTTCAATAAGCTGTTGGTTCCAATTATATCCACTTATCTATTATATGCACTTTGTAATCTTGTATTTACTGTATATTGCATAACAAATCAATATGTTTAAACTAAACACAACTATTTGAACTAGTAGCCTACCAACTGCCAAAAGCGTGTTATAGTCATCTATGAGTTAATTCTTGTTCAAAACTTTATTAAACTATAGACCATTTTTTTTCATTATTGATTCATTTTATGAAATGATGTTTGGGAAGTAAAGAGTCTAACAAGAAATATCTTTAAAAATGATGGTCGGCGCAACTTGAAGTATGCAACTTTGTTGCAATCTGAAGGTTAAAATTTGTTGTGCAACATAAAAAATGCCTAAATGTCACGACTGCCGGTCATTCAATTACGCTATACTACAGAAACTCCGAGACATGTAAGGGGAGATCACTGCGTAGTGTGATTAGTCATATACACGGTATAGTTTGTTTCAATATAGTTCATCAATATTACTTAATGCATAAGTCGTGAACTCACACATTCATTTTGATAAACGTGTTATATAGCGATTGATCTGATTAAAACGGTATAAATGACTGGTACATAATTAGTCTGGTACTCGGCGTACTCTGCACACCGATAATGTAATGGTAAGGGCAGCTAATCTAGTCTAATGACTCACAACACTACTTACTGGATAAATCATGAAATACACTATACACAATTTCAACCAATCTGCGTCAATGTTACACATATTTGTTTTTAGTTGAAGAGAAATTGCCTTGGGGGTTAACGTAAGATTAGGTTGGTTTACAAAACACTTATATGCAAATAGTAAAACCAAATTAGTACGTCTGCGCCGAAAAAAGATTGTCGGCGAAATTTGAACGTTAAGATTTGTTGTGCAAAATTAAAAAAATGCCGAGATGTTACGCTTGCTGGTCACTCAAGATCCAAAATGGATTTCGGTAAATTCACCAAAAAAGTGGGTTTCGGTAAATTCACCGAAATTGAATGTATTTCGATAATTAACGTAACCTTTATCGAGAGTGTGACCAATCCGCGTCAAGGTTACAAACGTTGTTCGGTTGAAGAGAAATTGCCGAGCAAAACCGTGTTAGTACGGCTGCGCCTAAAGATAATTTCACACATGTCACCTCTATGCCACTGTATAAATAAGGTATTATCATTTCACTGTAAATGTGCGCTTGAAAACATTTGACCTTTAACCGTATCAATCACTGAGAAACTTGAAATACACATCATCATTAAACCATACTGCATGTCTTCTTCTAAACACAAATTAATATATTTTGATTGGTTGTGATTAATAAACACTTCCCTGTATAACTCAAACTCGCTATTTCTTTCATTATCCTGTTTACCGAAATATCGATTATAGGGATGTTGTATACAACCTTTTCATCCGTTCAAAACTGAAAATAAGATTCAAACAACCTTCCCACCCTATATCCAAATAATGATAATGAAAACCTTATCGAATTGGGTATATATTTAGTCCGTTTATATTTATAACTCAAATTCGCTATATCTTTCGTTATCGTGTTTACCTAAATATCGATTATAGGGGTGTTGAATAAAACCTACATATGTATTTACAGCGAGTTATAATGATATCATATTATTTTAACCACCTTTCCATCCTATACCCAATATAATGGATAAATCGATAATGAAAACCTTATCGAATTGGGTTTATAATTTAGAACGGCTGTAAACAAACTGTGTGAAGATCGGCCAATGAAAACACGCTTAATATGATATTGACCAATATACATTGTATACCCAATAACGCTATTCTCAACTAAAATTTGTAACTGGATTTGAAGTTCTTTGATGTACCGCGATACTTGTAAATGTACCCCATTTAAAAATACTTCTAATTTCAGAGTACCCACGCACACTACAGTTGTAAGTACATGTAATAATCAATGACATTAAATATGCATACATATTAATGTTAAAAATCACTGTTTTTAAACTTATCAAGTTACCTCACTGAATAAATAATAAAAACATTACTACCGACAAGTATATCGTATTACCGACGAGATTTATGTAATTCCTCAACAGCGAAGTGCTCAAAATATATGATTTTGATGTCAGCCAAGCAACATTTGCAGAAGTGTTAAGAAGTTAAGTTTAGGTCGCGGTCCAGTACATGTAATGCTTTCTCGGAGTATATATGTTTTTATTTCCTTGATTAACATGACACTCTGAAAGAAAATGGTATTCCGACTCAATTTTTTGTATTTTGCACATCATACAACTACGTTGATTTTGTTTATATTTTAATATGTACCTCCTACTTTTGCAACCTCGTGAGTGGTGTATAAAAAACAATACAACCCTATGTGCAAATTAAGATACCTTTAAAGGTAGACAGTCCTGAATTTTGTCAAAAAATGCTTAGTCCTAAGTAAGAGATACTCGTGGATATATGCTAGCCATGATGTACACGTGTTCTCATTAACTCATAGATGACTATAACACGATTTTGGCAGTTTGTAGGCTACAATCGTGAAATCGTGAAATCGTGAAATCGTTAAATCACGAAATCGTGAAATCATGAAATCGTGAAATTGTGTATTAGAAATCGCGAAATCGTGAAATCGTGAAATCGTGAAATCGTGAAGTAAAAATCGTGAATAATATTCCACATTCCACAAGACATTTGAAATGCCAGACATAGTTTCTGAGCCAGTTTCTGATATAAAACTAAGCAAACTAATTTACTGAAGGTGTTATTGTTCAGAACTTGAACATGCGTGCACATTAATACAAATAACATTATACAAAGTTGCTATTTCATAATATCAGCCAAAAGCTGCATTTATATTATTCGGTGTGTATGAAGCTCCCTGGTCTATTTAAAATGCCCAATGTTATAGATTACATAATACATAGACAATTTTGTTATAAGTTAACAAACTTACGGTGGATCGTAATTTATCCGATAAAAGCATTAACTGAATTGTGAAATGTACACTTATCGAGTGTTGCCCCCCCCCTTCTTCACTTGAAAGCGAATTGTCTTCTTAGTGGATTTCAATTATAATGCCCTTGACAACCTCCGTTACAATTTGTCCTGGTAAAATCTTTTTCAATTATAATTTCCAGAAATATCCTTGATTACAACGTTCGCCTTTATGAAGCTTTTTCGAAGATGAATCGCAATAATGACCCTAATGTCCTTGGAAACACAGTGTGTGAGTACACATTATAATGAATGTCATCAACGAGAGAGAATAAGTAGCTACAGGGAACGCAACATACATAAGACAGTGCCTCCCCACACAGACCTCCGGGATAACAACAATCCATTAAACACAAGGCACTTGAGGATGTTAAAGGGTACACACGCTAAGGAACAGAGGCGCAAGGAATGGCCCGGCAGACCACAAGGAGTAACTAGGATAATCAAAGTGGACAGTGAAGGAGGGGGAAAATTAATGGATGGAAAAGATCACAGGACACGTCAAGACAGCTGGCAAAACTATGCGTATTGTGGAATATAACAAATATTAAAACTTTC
This sequence comes from Mactromeris polynyma, assembly GCA_032209605.1. NCBI lineage: Eukaryota > Metazoa > Mollusca > Bivalvia > Venerida > Mactridae > Mactromeris > Mactromeris polynyma. The sequence continues at coordinate 11,702,432 of JASFXZ010000012.1, forward strand.
TGAATTATGACTAGTTTTACGTATTTGCGTTTATACGTAGCATGCTCGTAAGCATTGTCGTTTTGCATAAGGCATTGATGTTATATCTAATGATACACATTGAATATTTTATTACAAGTATTCGACGAAAGACGTTTAAAGTTGATTTCAAAGTTTGATAATGAGGGGAAATCAAACAATATGTTCAAAATCCGGCGACATTCCGGTATAAATGTGGAATTGTTGTCACTTAGTATGAGTATATATAACTTATTAAGTTTAAAACCTTCCAGACACGTATTACTGTTCCAGTTCATGATTATGCTATGGCTACTTATTGTCAAACTTATTCATTCAGGTTGGACAGAAGTGTACTTTTGGTTACGTTTTATTTACTTAAAACTGTTGGTCTAAGTGTCCATAACAATCAGACGCCTTGATATTTTCAACGGACGCACGAGGTCGTTTGAGAAGGACGTCTGCTTAAGAAACAGACATTTGGATCAGCTCAACCAATGGTACGAATCCCATTCTCGACATCTCTCGGATATTTCCGTAGCACTTCGTTATTCTACGACCATCCTCTAGTGTATGTCAGGCGGAGCACTATGTGGCAAAATTCAACATTTTGTGCGGTCAAAAAATAATTCTCGTAAAACGGATTTAACTTCAATAACATCGATAAATTCACATAAGAAATGGATTATCGTTGTCATTTCTAGTTAAAAACTCACATATTTCAGTCTTCATATAGCTTAAATATGTGATTCTAATCCCGTTTCATCAAAACTCAAGCGTTCACGCTGCCATATTGTTTACATGTTATTCGAATGGTATTTCCGAAAGTAGGGCCTTACGAACATCCGAGGCACTAGACGTAGTTGGCCGAGGATTTCCGAATTGTACGAATCCATGTCAACATATGCTTATAATAATAATAATGTTGTCCCGCCTACCATTCTCATCCAGCATATTAATAATGTGACCAAGATAGGACTTACGTGAGGGAGGAATATCCAAGTAAATGGAGATATGAAAGCAGAACAATTCAAAACACGTGGTCGAGTTTGGTACGATGTCCGAAGAGAAGTGAAATTGTGCCCTTCATTAAATCACATTCGTTTTTGTAATCCCTATTTTACATGCATACTGACACTTCAATTAAGTTTATATCCCTCGAGTTTGTGTGTGTCGATCTTTGTTCAAGTATTCAACTTGTTTGATTAAGTATGCATTGATAAAAAGCTTTCACAAGAAACACTAAATGGATGATTAATGCGAAATGCATCGAAACGAGATGACATTGGGGATACTTCAAAGATTTGATCAATGATTGGGTGGCTTTGTGTCGATATCAATGAGAATTCATGAAACTTTTCATTGCGATGTTTAGAGAGAAAATTGTGGGGGCCATTAATTGTAGCGTCTTCTTCCCCTGACTCGGTGATGTACTGTGACATTACGTAAGATACTGTACCAGACAGTTTAAACGTGTTGTCAAGTCGTTCAATACAGACAGAATCGCTTCAACTGTTTCTCTGGCCAAGATTATCACCAAAGAGAATACGCAGACTAAATTACGTAGGAGTAGTCTATGGGTCGTCCGGGGCGTATGTAAAAGTAAAGTATTTATGTGCCATATTGTCACCATTGTTTAAAGAAGTATGTATATGAGCTACATACTTTCTGAGCTCATTCACTTCCCAGTTCATATTCTGTTAAAGCCAGGCAGCAGACAAGTATGCACACGGTTACCATTATTTAACTATCTGATGGCTCACCAACTGGCCATATCGGAACGGACCCCTACCGGGATTCGAACATTTGACCTCCCACTCCCAAGGAGGAAGCTTTACCACTCGGTCTCAGGAGACGGTTCATCAATCAACCTCTCGGTCGTTGACACTATAAAAACGACGAGGTGATCTGAATATGAACGCAGTACTAAAATATACGTTGACATAAATCTGTTTTGTCATTTTTTCAAAGCACTAGTCCACTTCATTATTATTTTGATTAAAACGTTGATATAGTATGCTCTGTGATGCATTCATGTTCCAAATAGGCTTAAACCCATTCATCACCCATGTGGTTCGAACTATTATCAACATCACACCGACGAGAGGATGGTTGTTAGAAATATCATAACTAAGAGCCAGACTAATTGACTGATGACATAGAATATGTACAAATACAGTAAAACCTCAATAATAAGACCACCCTTGGGACCCTAGAATATTGGTCTTCTTATCGAGGTGGTCCTAATATTGAGGTTGAATAAAGAGCAAAACAGTGATAATGGACTTGAAAAATGTGGTCATAATTTTGAGTTGGTCTTATTATTGAGGCTTTACTGTACACTAATTTAACACACACGCCAGAAATTCCCGGAATACATACATCCTACAAAAGCGTAGAAATCGCTGGCCTCGGTCTAGTGATAAATATCCAATACACATGTGTTTTCCTGGGATTTAATTAGTCTTTAGAAACACTATATTTTCTGACTCCATCTTCGGTATCCGCTCCTTTTAAATAATTAACATTTCCTATCAAGCTTTTACGTCTTAACATGATAATATGATTTCAAATTGTTAGCATTCCCCGTCTATCATTAACGTCTTAAACTGATAATATGATTTCAAATCATTAGTAACTAAGTTAGTGGTTGCTTCATGAAATTGTATATTCATTCGATTATCAAAACCATAGCCCACAAGAAGACGGAGATTGCAGTACGGCAACATTTACAGAACATGTTATGCGAACTGAAAAAGACATCGCCAATACAAGGGAAATAACCCCGAATTAGTTGTACCGTACAGATCATTAATGTAGCAAGAAATATCTTGAAAAAAGATGGTCGGCGCAATTTGAAGGTTAAGATTTGTTGTGCGACATAAGAAATGCCGAAATGTTATGATTGCTGGTCACTCCAGATTCAAAATGGATTTCTATAAATTCACCGAAATTCAGTTGATTTCTGTAAGGTAACGTACCCTTTATCGAATGGTTAACCAATCCGCGTCAATGTTACCAAATTTAAGCGAGGCGAAATGTTCTCCGATATTTTGTGGCACGTATTCCGGCAAATTTCAGAGATCTGTGTGTCGATATGGGCATTGGATGCAACCTGATTTTGGATGACCAGGGTTTTAGGCTATTAAAAACTATTCTCTAACAAACGTAAACTGCCAAAATACGTACCGTTTTTTGATCGGCCGTCAGCTTTTCGCGTCGCGTAGTAAAATAAAAGTCACTTGTACACCCCCCTAAGTTTCATAAGAGTAAATTTAATGATTTGAGTGCTGAGTGGAAGTATCGGTTATAATCCTGAGCCCTGGTCATTAAGTGCGTCACATGGAATTTAGTAATTTGGAAACAGGGGAAGAAATACAAAAAATGTGCTTCCCTACTCAACTGTGTACCCCACGTGAGCATGACATTCAGTTACACAGACTTTCGGCGTAGCTTTACAACATTGGTTTTGACCTACATTTTTGACCAACCAGATGTTGGGCTTTTTTTAAATCTGACCAATCATAGTTTCACCAGAGGCACCAAACGGGATTTTCGTTCACCCAAGAGGCACCAAATCGTAAGATGTGCGTTCGTCAGGCAGTTCGAACTTTGCCGGAAGTAGTTAATATATTTAAGCATATATAAAATGACCCTGATAATTCAGAGCCGAGTTAATTATTTGTATGGATTTATTTTTTCAATATATTGCAAAAAAAAACATTATTTCATTTTAACATACCGGAAGACATCATTCTTTCTACGCCGTTTATCTCTTGTTTCTACATTTATATTTTTTCCAACGAACCCTTGCTTTTTGTGAGTGGCTGTGATATTTGTGTGTGATAAATAAACATGCTTCTAAAGACATAGTATGTTTTACTCGAAACATAAGCATGACTCTATGACAGTTATATGAGGTTTTCAAAGCTTTAAATGTATTGACAATCTTTGCTTCCATCTTCGGGTTAAAATGATAATTTGAAGATTTTGTTGCTTTTGTTGTTATATTCTTTTTAGAAAATGGTTAAATAAATTCAGTAGTTTATAAGTACTGTTGTACCATTTTATTTATGGAGTAAAAAGTCATAAATGCAATTATTATATGTGTAAAAAGACCGATTATAGGATTGGTCACTGTGTAAAGCAAACGTGTTCTCACGTCAATGAGAATAATCACAAACAAATATACTGACCAATGTCAGAACGCGTCTACGATGCCATTTGTAGTAAATGTATTTCTGTCATTAATTTTATCGCAAGCATCGATTGCCTAGAATATGTAGTCCGGTGATATTATCGAACCCCTATTACACCCATTATCGAGCCCAGATCGATTATCGATTATGTTTGGAGTCCCATTTTACAACAATGCTTATAAGCATTTTACACGCTTTGACTACTATATTTGCTTATTTTTCGAACCAGCATGGTTTTGCTATGTGCATATCAGTGTTTCGTAAACCAATCAAATCTAACATTAACCACCAAGGCAATTTCTCTTCAACCGAAATATGTTTGTAACCTTGACGCAGATTGGGTAACATTGTGTATAGTGTATTTCAAGCTTTATCCAGTAAGTAGTGTTGTAAGTCATCACCACGGGGAATTGTACGGTGTTGGAATTGAGAAGACTTTCTTGGTTTTATGTACCAGTTGCGAACAGTCATATAGTTTTAATCAGATAAATCGCTATGTAACAAGTTTATTAACATGAACGTGTGAGTTCACGAATTATGCAATAAGTAATGATGAACTATATTGAAACAGACTATACTAATCACACTATGAAGTTATATTTATCCAGTCTCCTACGCAGTTATCTCCCCTTACATATATCGGAGTTCCTGTAGTATAGCGTAATTGAATGACCGACAGTCGTAACATTTAGGCAATTTTTTATGTTGTACAACAAATTGTTACCTTCAGATTGCAACAAATTTGCATACTTCATTTTAAAGATATTTCTTGTTTGTTATAGTTCTGTCATCTCCTTGCGGTTGTTACTCGATCCAGTTGTTCAGTACATGTATGACAAACATCAATGAGTATAACTTGAGGAATTCATTCGTTATAAAATATATTTATTCAAATGAAAAAACATGTTAAATAATATTACTGATTTTTTATAAAAGTAATGACAATTGCATCCCACATGAACTGTTCAAGAAAATTAACACATTTTACACTTTGTATGTTTGAAAAATTAATATTTAAGACACTGCACGCGTCAATGTAACACTTTTAACGTATTCTGGATAAAACCGATATTTAATAATCGTTTTTAAAAACTTAACCTTACTTCTTATATGCCTTAAATAGTGTACATGGTTAACTATATAGCACTTCAAGAGATTTCCAATGCTTCATATACGGTTTCAAGTCTATCCCGCTATATTTAAATCAAATGGAGCACATTTGTGGGACGCCACACTGAGTCGCACGTGCTTTACAAGGTCTTCCAGCTCCTTGAACGATGGCAGAGAAAACAGATGCTCCTGGAACGGGTCTGAAACATACTGCAGTATTTCATTCTTACCATGATTGCTGAATTTTCCAATGACTAGACCAAAAACATCCGCTTCCGCTTTTAGAGCATTAGCTGCGGCGATAGATAGCGCTGCATTGTCCGATTGTCCATCAGTAAGAATAAGTACTTCTTGTTTAACATCGGCGTCATCGAGTCTAGCCCCTGTAATAACCAAGGTATGTATTCCATTCAATATTCGTATATTTGAATGTTTTTCGCCGTTTTTCAACAGTTTTTCAGTTATGGGTACATGACAGTTGTTTGCCTTAACCAGCGTTCCTGGATTTATCTACCAGTACTCATCAGAGGTGCGTTTTAGAGGTAGGGAATAGTAAGCCAATCTAGAATATGTAGCTGCCTAAACAACTCTTGAACGCTTCGCTAGCTACAAAATGGCGCGCCCCAGACCAGACGACACTGTTCTGCATGGACGCCATTTTGTTTAGCAAAGCTATCACTGATCACGCTACCTGTCTAAATATAGGGACTACTTTTCCTGCGTTTAAGAAACGGCACCGCTACTTTCCCTACGTAGCGCTAGGAAGAATTATATTTTCTTATTCTAAAAATCGCGCATCAGCTTTACTGCAATTAGCATCTGCCAACATCACCACATGAATCAAAGATGCAGTTATACCAAATGCCATTTACATGTATATAAGTATAACTTTATACATTGTACATTGTATTTAAATTATTACATATTTTAAGGGAGTTTATGGTTAAGAAAGCTAATTGTTGGTTTTAGGATAAATAAGTTCAGACAGAATCGCAGGAAAAGGTTACAACAAAATTTATTTCGTACTGTACAAGTATATGTTATCGAGCTATTTATAGAAAAAAGGATTGCTAATTAAACCACTTTGCAGCATATACAAGTCAATTATGACCAAACAGCTTTAAAAAGTGTCAATACAACACTTAAAGACCGCCTCAATAATAAGACTACCTCAAAATGAAGACCACAATTTTCAAGTCCATTTTCGCTGGTTTGCTCTTTATTCAACCTCAATGTTAAGATCATCTCAATATTAAGACCAGTTTCCAAGAGCCCAATGGTGGTCTTGTTATTGAGGTTTTACTGTACTATTTATGAGCAACAGTATTGAACGAAATATACAAATCAAAATCGGATGTGTAACTTAAAACTAAATAGATGTAACGAATAGTCTTACCTTTTGCTTGAATAAGCATATTTTTAGCAAGTTTAAATGCTGCTGCTGTGTTTGTTCCTCCACCATTATATATAATGCTTCTAACGGCACTTAAAGTTGACTGTGTGGAACTGTATGCATTGAAATCAAATATTTCAGTGGCTGTAGAGCTATAGCGTATCACAGCTAGCTTATGTATGTTGTTGTCAAATGGTTTTGTTTCTGGACACATAAATCCTAACAGATCGGCTATTTGTTGGATCGCAAGCAGGAAATTACCATTTCCTATGCTGCCAGATGAGTCCAAGATAACAAGTAAGTCGCGACGTTGGCCAAAAGTGGATTTACGATTTAAGCGCGTAATGACATTACTTTGAAACAGGAAATGGTCAGTTACAGAATCTGCAACTTGTTTGGTTGTCATTTGAGTGCCTGAAATAGGGAAAATATTTGTTAACATTTGAAGCACCTACAACATGGTGGATAAAGCTATTAACTATTTTAAGTTTTCATCTGACAGGTCATGTTGGTTGCAGCATTATTTAACAACCTATAATTGTGATTGTATATATCTTTTCATTTTACTTTTCACGATAGTTGGTCCGCATTCTCTTTAGAATCGGCTCGCAATCGGTTGGTTTTGTTGTCGCAAGGAGATACAAATTCGTTTTCCGAATTACATCTTACATCGCTAAAAACAAAATAATATTTTATATAATTATACTTTTTGAAATCATTGTCAAATCAAAGCGTTTCGTAACCACTCATTCAAACTTGATATAAATATTTTAAAAAAGTTTATCTTACCCGTATTGTTTGTCTCCATCACAGGTGGACACGGCTTTCCACCATGTTTTGGCGTTCGTAACACAGATCTTGTCCTCGTTGATGTTCCTGCGAAGAAAGGTGCTGACCAAGATGTCCACTTGGTAACCGAACAGTCGACGGGGTCAGAGGATCCGAGACCCCAAGCATGCGCCTCAGCAATCATCAGCACAAGAGAGGCGAGTAATTTGAAGGAATCCATCGTCAACTAGTGAACGGGAAGAAATGGTGATTCTTATCAGTAGGGAAATAAAGATCATTGTTATTATTGATAAATATGGCTGGCATGTTTGGTTTACAAATCTAAAATACGACATGCGCTACAAGAGAATAAAAAAGAGCTTTATCTTTATTTTTTGGCGACCTTACAAAGAGACTGGCATCTCAACAAAATCAGTATTACTATTTCAATCGCAATTTTAGTACACTTTCTTTGATTAAATATTATTACTTTCTAAGGGGAAAAATATGTACTAATCGTTCAATATTGAACCAACTCATTGTTCTCTCTATTAGCCGTGGAGACGATAACTAGTTTTCGGCGTTGCTGTACAATATTGATTTTGACATACAGTTTAGACCAATCAAATATTGTATATGAAGCGCGTTGTTCAAATACGCATCAAATTAAACGATTTGATTGGTTCATATTTTAAGCGGAGAGGCACTAAACGGGGTGTCTCGAAAATATAATACACTTTCCCGTGGAGTACCCCTCTGGCGAAATCATAGTTCCAAATAGGGTTATTCTTTAGACGTTATTCCATCTGCGCCGTTCATCTTTTTTAAAGATATTTCTTGTTATTACTGTCGTATTTGTTTACAAATGTTAATGAGCCTGACAAAGTCAAACTACTCCAACCATTGGTATTTCCATCATGAATGATATTTAAATGTTTATTGTCGATTTCAATGCTCATTATCATTTAACTTTGACCTCAAAACTACAGGTTTAATCACTTTAATATTGCTATAGTTACACGATTCGTTCGCTTGTGCAACACTTGGTGGCCTGCCAAACAAACGGTGCACCGATCGCAAATTGAGTATACAGTTTGTAACAGGGAACTTTTAGTTTAAACGTATTTATTTGTCTAAATTGTCATGTAATATGCAGTAAATTAAAAGATGACAAAGTGCATGTAATAGACAAGTGGATAGAATTGAAATTCTCTCCACTGCATACAAACTACATGCATAAGTACAGGATATGGCGACTTAATTACAGAAAAGTTACAAGGTAGGACTACATGTAAATAATTTGAATTATAAGTTTGTTTTATCGTATTAAAAAGAACATTAAGGGAACTTAGTCACTAAGCAAAACGAACGAATGTACGTACATGGCAACCTCTCCAGAGCAGCACCCTTTTGGGAAAGGCTTATATTGACTGTGTTAATGAGGTTGTTGTACTATAGGGGCTAAATTTACAGTTCATTCTTGCGACAGGAAATAATTACTCTGTTCATTAAGAGAAGTTGATGCCCAAGAAAGCATCGCTTTAGAGAGGTCACACGGTATATAGTAGTTATTGGAATTAAAAGTAGATACTTATGGTGGCATATTTTTTCTGATATTTATCTGGTATGAAAATTTATCACGATACGTATCTAGTTAACCACATAATTATCTAGTTAATTAAGTAGTTATCTAGTTTGTTTAACGTGATAACGAGATAAGTATCTAGTTAATTAAGAGTTAACTGGTGGCAGAAATATGCCACCATAGATACTACCTTAGAGTACTCAGTTTACTCGTAGATTATAAGTACATGTTTTAGACAACGTACTGTCATTTGTCAATGATCCAAAAAGTCCTCCACAGCGTAAATATAATATTTCAAATCAACATATACATTCAAGAACCAATATTCTATAATTCCGCATTTATGAAGAATAGTAGTCAGAATCATGTTTAGACTAAACTTCCTCGTAATGTTTTCGTATTAATTGCAACAGCTAATTGCAACAGCTAATTGCAACAGCCAATTGCAACAGCTAATTACAACAGCTACTTGCAACAGCTAATTGCAACATTTCCGTCTAAGATGTATGATTCAACGGCGAGCAGAAGCAAAACAATGTATGGTTAAATTATTGGATTATCAAAACAAGAATAATTAACATATATTTGTAAAATATGATTGTAAAAAATGTCGTTTCGCAAAAATAAGTGTTTTGTAGTGACCTGCATATAACCCTGCATTTAAAAGGTTAACTTAATTTCGCCCAGATATCTCATTTGTGCCCTAAACAGAACTATAGGTTCAGCAATAAAATGACATAATATAAAAATGAGAAAGAAGGGCATAAAGCAATCCTATAAACATAAAACAACTCTTACCGATTGTAATACCGGTTCTGTCCAACTGACGAATATTATAAAAACAACGGTGTTTTGTCTTATATTTATAGTATGAAGAAAATAAACAACGTAATTAAATTTGCATACTAAACGGATCTTATTATAATTAACAGTACTTTATCACCGTGTTTACGACGATAAATGGTTATTGGTCTTGTTTTAAGGATGGATATACAGTGTTGCACGCAGTAATCCCTTTCATGATTCGTGTCGTTTTATTTGACGGATGTGTTGAACTTTTTTTTTCTTAAAGGTAGATACTCATTTTTTTGTAAAAATATGCAAAACACGAGCCTAATTCAAGTATTTCCTCTAAGATGCTCGCGCGAAACTCGGCCATGTCTTGAAAGAAAATACGTGTTTCGGACTCATGTATATGTGAGCGCCGCTGTACGATTTACAACCGCGTTTCCAGAAAACGTCACATATGTGACGTCACTATGTACTGACAGTAAGCAATATTTGCCCCATGTGGCAATATGAAAACGAAGTGACCTTATGGAGTAAATATTGTTTCCTGCTTGCAAATGGTGACATCACATGTTGCGTTTTCTGGAAATGACGTCACTTATAGAAAAGATTGTAAATCATATAGCAGCGCTCATGTGGTTATGAAAAGAATAAAGAAAATAACAATGCATTGTTATAGAGAACACGTGTTTATCATGGCATGCATATATCCTCGATTATCTCTTGCTTGGGACTAAGCATTTTTTTGACAAAATTCAGGACTGTCTACTTTCAAACGTATCTTAATTTCATCAATAAAGATGCACATAGGGTTGTATTGGATTGGTTTTAATACACCACTCACGAGGTTGCAAAACAAGGAGGTACATATTAAAATATAAACAAAATCAACGTACATGTAGTTGTATGATGTGCAAAATACAACAAATTGAGTCGGAATACCATTTTATTTCAGAGTGTCATGTTAATCAATGAAATAAAAATACGAGTATATATATACTCCGAGAAACCATTACATGTACAGGACCGCACTTGAATAACTTAAACTTAAATAAATAATTAACACTTCTGCAAATGTTGCTTATCTGACAACAAAATCATATATTTTGAGCACTTCGCTGTTGAGGAATTACGTAAATCTTTACTTATTTATTCAGTGAGCTAACTGGATAAGTTTAAAAACAGTGATTTGCATATTTAATGTCATTGATTATTACATGTACCTGGGACCAATATTGGTCCTAGCATGTACTTGCAACTGTAGTGTACATGTTTACTCTGAAATTAGAAGTATTTTTAAATGGGGTGCATTTACAAGTATCGCGGTACATCAAAGAACTTCAAATCCACTGTACTGTCAATTCAAATTTTAGTTGAGAATAGCGTTATTGTGTATACAATGTCTATTGGTAAATATCATATTAAGCGTGTTTTCATTGGCCGATCTTAACACAGTTTGTTTACAGCCGTTCTATAGTATAAACCACGGACATATAAACGTACTAAATATAAATCCAATTCGATTGCATTATCGATTTATCCATTATATTGGGTATAGGGTGTGAAGGTTGTTTCAATCTTATTTTCTGTTATGAATGGATAGATAGGTTGTATACATCACCCTATAATCGACATTTAGGTAAATATGATAATGAAAGAAATAGCGAGCCTCGTTTGAGTTATACAGGGAAGTGTTTATAAATCACAACCAATCAAAATATATTAATTTGTGTTTATACGAAGAAATGCAGTATGGTTTTTTGATGATGTATATTTCAAGTTTCTCAGTGATTGATACGGTTAAACTTTAGGTCAAATGTTTTCAAGTGCACATTTACAGTGTAATGAGAATCACCTATCTATACGGTGGCATAGAGGTGACATGTGTGAACGAGTTAGTTAGTCGTGGTAACGAGATAAAAATAAGTTCACGTTTTGCATTAGCAAGTGATTTAAATTGTGTTCAAAAACTAAACACAATTAAATATTAAGCTAGGGAGTGGTATTTTGTAGTAAAACAAACACTTAACGCAATGAAAAACGCAACCAAAAAAGGTGCATATAGATAAAGTGACATTACAAAACAATTCTTTATTTCCCAAACATAATTTCATAAAATGAATCAATAATGAAATAAAAAATAATTGGTCTATAATTTTATAAAGTTTTGAACAAGAATTAACTCATAGATGACTGTAACACGCTTTTGGCAGTTGGTAGGCTACTAGTTCAAATAGTTGTGTTTAGTTTAAACAAATTATTTGTCCTGTAATATACAGTAAATACAAGATTACAAAGTGCATATAATAGACAAGTGGATAGAATTGAAAGCAAAAGCTTTTTGAAAGTCTCTCCACTGCATACTAACTATAAGTACATGATATGGCGACTTAGTTACAGAAATTGACAAGATTTGACTATATAATTTGTATTATAAGTTTATGCATGTTTCATCGTATTAAAAAAAACAAAAACAAATAGTTCAATGAAGTTTATCACGGTAAACGAAAGAAGTATAAGATAGAGGTAATAGGTACTTGTGTCAGAACAAGAAATAGTTTTGCTTAGTTGCGTTTTAATGGCGTCTAGTATATACTTTTTAAACGCGACAGAGCAGTACACGTTTGATTTATAAGCCAAATGTAGCGTACACTCTCTATATTACGTGTGTGATCGGGATGATAAAAGCGGATGCGGTAATTAGCAAGATGTTTATGTAACCACAGTAACCACGGACCACAGTAGAGCAATACTATCAACATGTTACATTTTATTCAATACCGTGCACATAAGTTTATCATAAGACTGAATATCGCAAGGCTATCGTTTTAAAAAAATATTCTCCATAATGATATTCATTGATATTTAAACATCGACGGAGTATTTTTTAAACTGCAATAAGAACATTTAACTGCGTGTTTATTAGTATGGTAATTGCGTGATAAATTAAGAATCACTGTTTTAATAACTTTATGTTAAGTTCTTAATAAATGATTCATTTGTCTGGCGAGACTTTTTCAAACAAAGTGCTATTTATGCCATTTACTCCATGCCGACAGCAGAAGCACTTCATTATAGCAATATATCTTTTGTTCTTCCTTTCTTTGACAACTATGTGGTAGCTTCAAACCAACGCAATGAATTTCATTTTACAAAACGACTTACTTCTAGTCTGATATCGGCGCGTTTCTGAACTAAAGGTGGCCCATTTTTAGAAGTCGAAACGACAGCAGGAATTTTCTTCGACGATGAGAAATTCTGACATACCATACATGTAGACGTTATTAAACATACAGAGTGCATCAAAAACCGTTTTGCATACGTGTGTCATTCAGAGATCGTCACAGTCAATAAGTTGTGCGCAGATCAAAGTGTTTTCCAGATCAAAGACCTAAATACCATGGTATTTAGGTCTTTGTCCAGATGAAAGTTAGATGACAATTAACTAAAATCAGTGAAATAAAAGAATAGTATCGTCGGCAGGATGCCATTCCCTATCAGAAACACGTTTTTACATACATTAATTAGATCTACATAATAAAAATGTAATGCAATTTTAATCAGTTGCTATAGCGAATCCTTCTATTGACGAGATGCTTTCGCGGTCTTCATAATTCGTTAAATATGCGGACGTACTGAGGTGCGTTTTTAGAGGAAAGGGGAGTAAGCGAGAAAAGTTAGCCTATGTAGAAAAGGTAGCTGTCTAAAAAGCGTTTGAACGATTCGCTAGCTACAAAGACCATGTTCTGCGTGGACGCCATTTTGTTAAGCAAAGCTAGGGTTGTTAGATCTAGCTACCTATCTAAAGATAGGGACTACTTTTCCTACGTTTAAGAAACAGCACCGCTACTTATCCCTACGTAGCACTGATTCCAATATTTCCTACCACTAAAAAACGCACCTCTTTTTTATAACCCAGAAATCAGACATCGGTGCTAATTAATATAAGTTATAATTACTTGTTACACGGTTGATGTAAAATAAATAAGCTGAAACTAAACTAAATAAGGGTGCAATTAATGGAAACGATATCGGTTTCAATGGCAACACAAACAAGCCAATCCCATATCGATACGGATTTTGAATGTCGATAGAATTGAAACAATAAATATCTTGAAAAAGATGGTTGGCGTAATTTCAAGGTTAAGATTTGTTCAATGCCGAGATGTTACGAGTGCTTGTCACTCCAGATCTAAAATGGATTTCGGTAAATTCACCGAAATTCAGTGGATTTAATTAATTTTCTTACCTAATTTTTAGTATATTAAGATTATGGACAGTTGCCGTATACTCCATCCGTTAATACATACAAAAATCATTGCTAGAACTAATTCAAATAATGAGAAGAATCCTGACGTGTCTGTGTTTTAAAAACTCTCTCTTTCCATGAAAATCAGATTATATGGACAAGGTCATCATTTAGGGAGATAACTCTCAAATGGATAGAGGGAGAGAACTCATGACAAACTCCCGTGGTACAGTCTTACCTCTCATGAGGAGAGCCAGTAAAGAGTTGCAGTTTGGTTATTGTTGAGAGGTTATGGCTTTATAGAAGTTGCATCGTCACACACTTTGTTTTAATTTAATTTCAGTGTTAACCAGCATTGAATTGTTAGCCATAATCATAAGACTATAAGGCATGGCTTATTCGATGGCCTGATAGTTGCCATCCCTCTAAGGACGACAGCAATGTACAACAAACAGTAACATATTGTCACATCGTTCTCAAAGTCATGTTACCTGGACTTTTCAGTTATATGCGATCTCCAGTCAGGCGCGTATCCAGGCATACGTACGTACGCCAATGACAATTTTCTGACAAAATAAAAGTTCCAGAAAATGCAATAAAAGCTGAAGGCTGAGGGGGATGGGGTTATGGTCAAATTCGCCCGAATATATCAGTTGTTTGACACTGTCATTTACGTTATTCTTCCACAATAATTATATAGCATGTAAACGCACCATTCGCCTCCTAATTTTCAAATTTTCTAGGGGGAGTCCTCCCAAAACCCCCATCGGCAGGAGAGGGACTTCCTACACCTACCGCCCACTCGCATCGTTGCTGCTCGTTTCGCACCTACGATGCTCACACTTGGCATACAATTCAAAATTGTCCAGGTACGCCCCTGTCAGTACTTACCTGTTCTTCCACAAGCGACTTCCCCGCACCAGAGACATATAGATCTATATATAAATATCTCTGCCAGCACAAGTGAAAAGTTGGATGACTTTAAAGACATATCCTGGAGAAGTTTGCTATTTTCTTTTATGATGCAAAGATTTTTTACCGAACTACAAATCTCCATTATACTGGAAATAGTTCGAACAACAACATCCAGTTATATATTTGTCACGGCTAAGTTATCAATTGTAAGTGTATATACATGTATTGTTTTAATCTAAGAGAGACAATCAAAACAAAAAAGTTGACTCTTGAATATATAATAATGCAAAGGAGACAATCCAAATGACACACATTGGATTGTCTCCCTTGTTGTATTGCCTGAGTTGCAAGACGGAAATATTTGTTGGATCGTTTTCAGACGTATCTATCAATGCAGTACTGGTTGAGTTATCTCTGTAGGTTCAATCACTGTTGTTAACAGGAAACCTATCCATGTATGTAAACTGCTGGACAATTATTTAATTTAGGACAAAAACACTCCAGACAAAACCCCTCATGGCGATTTTTGCTGTGGTGGACAAAACCCATCATGGGAATAATTCAGGTAGGAAAAACACCTGGGACCTTATTCACATCATTGAACACTGAATTCAGATTTAAATACTTGTATTAGGCTCGTGTTTTGCAGTTGCAGGACATCTTTAAAAGTAATTATGCAGTGTCTTAGAGTGTGATTGTACGAAGGCATTTAAATGCAATTTTCTCGAAATTTTAATTCTAATGACTATCTACCTTTAAGAAGAAGCTGAACAAATCTATTCAACACATACGTCAAATAAAACGACACGATCACTGCGCGCAACACTGTATATCCTTAAACAATACCAATAACCATTTATCGTCGTAAACACGTATACGGTGATAAATTACTGTTAATTATTAGAAGATCCGTTTAGTATGCAAATTTAATTACGTTGTTTATTTTCTTCATACTATAAATATAAGACAAATCACCTTTGTTGTTATAATATTCTTCAGTTGGACAGAACCGGCATTACAATCGGTAAGAGTTGTTTTATGTTTATAGGTTTGCTTTATGCCCTTCTTTCTCATTTTTATATTATGTCGTTTTATTGCTGAACCTATAGTTCTGTTTAGGACACACATGATATATCTGGGCAAAAATAAGTTAACATTTTTGAATGCAGGGATACATGTAGGTCACTACAAAACACTTATTTTTGCAAAACGGCATTTTTTCAGGGAATTACAGCACCTTTTTACATGGTCAACACTACTACAAACATTTCTGACTTTAACAAATTTAATACAGCACATATGTTTTCAGATACAATCATATTTACAAATATATTTTAATTATTCTTGTTTTGATAATCCAATAATTTAACCATACATTGTTTTGCTTCTGCTCGCCGTTGAATCATAAGGCTTAGACGGAAATGTTTCAATTAGCTGTTGCAATTAGCTGTTGCAATTAGCTGTTACAATTAATTGTTGCAATTAGCTGTGGCAATTAGCTGTTGCAATTAGCTGTAGCAATTAGATGTTGCAGTTAGCTGTTGCAATTAATACGAAAACATTACGAGGAAGTTTCATCTAAACATGATACTGACTAGTACACTTCATAAATGCGGAACTATAGAATATTGGTTCTTGAAATTATATGTTGATTTAAAATATTCAATTTACGATGTTGGGGGGCCTTTTTGGATCATTGACAAATGACAGTACGTTGTCTAAAACATGTACTTAGAATCTACGAGTAAACTGAATACTTTAGGGTAGTATCTATGGTTGCATATTTCTGCCACTAGTTAACTCTTAATTAACTAGATATTTATCTCGTTATCACGTTAAAGAAACTAGATAACTTCTAAATTAACTAGATAAGTATGTGGTTAACTAGATACGTATCGTGATAATTTTTCATAAGATAACTATCTTAACACGAAAACAATCTACTTTAAATTCAAATTACTACTCTATACAGAGCGACCTCTCTAAAGCGATGCTTTCTTGGGCATCAACTTCTCTTAATGAACAGTGTCATTATTTCCTGTCGCAAGAATGTACTGAAAATTTAGCATCTATAGTACAACAACCTCATTAACACAGTCAATATAAGCATTTCCAAAAAGGTGCTGCTCTTGGGAAGTTGCCGTGTACGTACATTCGTTCGTTTTCCTTAGTGACTTAGTTCTCTTAATGTTCTTTTAAGTACGATTAAACAAACTTATAATTCAAAGTATTTACACGTAGTCCTTCCTTGTAAATTTTCTGTAATTAAGTCGCCATATCATGTACTTATATTTAGTATACAGTGGAGATAATTTCAATAAGCTTTTGCTTCCAATTCTATCCACTTGTCTATTACATGCACTTTGTTATCTTGTCATTTACTGCATATTTACATGACAATTTAGACAAATAAATACGTTTAAACTAAGTTCCTTGTTACAAACTGTATACTCCTTTTTTGCGATCGGATCACCGTTTGTTTGACAGGCCATTTGTATCGCAGATGGTGTAAAACACCCGAAGTGTTACACAAGCGAATCGTCGAACTATCGCATTTTTAAAGTGATTAAACCAGGGCCCGTATTCACAAATATTTTAAGACTGAATTTCAGATTTAGACTTTAAAATTGCAAAAAATAAATTTACAAGCATTTCGTTTTCATTTTAATTAAACGGATAAATTTTTGCCTGAATATTTCTTGTTACTCACTCTACACTTTTGCCATGTTTTATTAAAATATATTGTGTTACAATAACGTAGGAACAAAATGAATATGTACCAATTTTTAAGTCTAAGTCTGAGATTCAGTCTTAAAACGTTTGTGAATACGGGCCTTGTAGTTTTGAGGTCAAAGTTAAATGATAATTAGCATTGAAATCGACAATAAACATTTATATAACATTCATGAAGGAAATGCCAATGGTTGGAGTAGTTTGACTTTGTCAGGTTCATTAACATTTGTAAACAAATACTACAGTAACAACAAGAAACAAAAACATAACCTTTATGTCAATTATATCCAGTTGTACTTGTGTTGATGTTGTAGCTATGTCAGTTATACCCAGATATAATTGTTTTGTTAGTTTTGTCAGTTCTATCCTGATGTAATTGTTTTGTCAGTCATACCCAGATGTAATTATTTTGTCAGTTCTATCTTGATGTTAGTGTTATGGCAGTTATACGCAGATGTAATTGTTTTGTCGGCTATGTCCAGATGTAATTGTGATGTTAGTTACACCCAGATGTAAATGTTTTGTCAGTTATACCCATATGTTATTGTTTTGTCAGTTATAACAGGATGTAATTGTGTTGTCAGTTCTAAAAAATAAAAAACAACAAAAAAAACAACAAGATATATCTTTAAAAAAGATGAACGGCGCAGATAGAATGTCGTCTAAAGAATAACCCTATTTGGAACTATGATTTCTCCAGAGGGGTACTACACGGGAAAGTGAATTATCTTTTCGAGACACCCCGTTTGGTGCCTCTCCGCTTAAAATATTAATCAATCAAAGCGTCTAATTTGTTGCATATTTGAACAACGCGCTTCATAAACAATAATTGATTGGTCCAAAATATAGGTCAAAATCAATATTATACAGCTACGCCGAAAAATAGTAATCGTCTCCACGGCCCAGAACAGTAACTAGTGCATGAAGCAGAAACGCAAAACTTTAGATGTAAACACACTGAACATTTTATGCCCATGTTAACACGAAAGAACAATGAGTTAGTTCAATATTGAACGATTTGTACATCTTTCTTCCTTTAGAAAGTAATAATGTTTAATCAAAGAAAGTATTCTAAAATTACGATTGAAATAAAAAATAAAGCATTTTTTTATTCTTTTGTAGCGCATGTCGTATTTTACATTTGTAAACCAAACATGCCAGTCATATTTATCAATAATAACAATGATCTTTATTTCACTACTGATAAGAATCATTTCTTCCCGTTCACTAGTTGACGATGGATTCCTTCAAAGTTCTAGCCTTCCTTGTGCTGATGATTGCTGAGGCGCATGCGCAGGTTTGGGGTATCGGATCCTCTGACCCCGTCGACTGTTCGGTCACCATGTGGACAGCTTGGTCAACACCTTTCTTCGCAGGAACGGCAACAAGGACAAGATCTGTGTTACGAACGCCAAAACATGGTGGAAAGCCGTGTCCACCTGTGATGGAGACAAACAATACGGGTAAGATAAACTTTTTTTAAATATTTATATAACAAGTTTGAATGAGTGGTCACGAAACGCTTTGATTTGATAATGATTTCAAAAAGTATAATTATACAAAATATTATTTTGTTTTTAGCGAAGCATGTCGAACGAGGATGTAATTCGGAAAATCGAATTTGTATCTCCTAGCGACAACAAAACCAACCGATTGCGAACCGATTCCAAAGAGAATGCGGACCAACTATCGTGAAAGTAAAATGAAAAGATATATACAATCACAATAATAGGTTGTTAAATAATGCTGCAACCAACAGATGAAAAACGTAAAAAAGTTAATAGCTTTATCCACCATGTTGTAGGTGCTTCAAATGTTAACAAATATTTTTCCCTATTTCAGGCACTCAAATGACAACCAAACAAGTTGCAGATTCTGTAACTAATAATTTCGTGTTTCATAGTAAGGTTGTTAAATCGCGCTTAAATCGAAAATCCACTTTTGACAAACGTCGTGACTTACTTGTTATCTTGGACGCATCTGGTAGCATAGGAAGTGGTAATTTCCTGCTTGCGGTCCAACAAATAGCCGATCTGTTAGGATTTCTGTGTCCAAAAACAAGACCATTTGACAACAACATGCATAAGCTAGCTGTGATACGCTATAGCTCTATAGCCACTGAAATATTTGATTTCAATGCATACAGTTCCACACAGTCAACTTTAAGTGCCGTTAGAAGCATTATATATACTGGTGGAGGAACAAACACAGCAGCAGCATTTAAACTTGCTAAAAACATGCTTATTCAAGCAAAAGGTAAGACTATTCGTTACATCTATTTAGTTATAAGTTACACATCTGATTTTGATTTGTATATTTCGTTCAATGCTGTTGCTTATAAATAGTACAGTAAAACCTCAGTAATAAGACCACCATTGGGCTCTTGAATATCGGTCTGAATATTGAGATGATCTTAACATTGAGGTTGAATAAAGAGCAAAACAGCGAAAATGTACTTGAAATTGTGGTCTTCATTTTAAGGTAGTCTTATTATTGAGGTGGTCTTGATGCATCCAAGGGCGTATTCCTTCCAAGTGTTCCGCGCGATTCGGAATTATGTTCTTCTCTAGCGCCAATGGAATGGTTTAGAACAATGTATTTAAATGCAGAACAATGTTCTCAATGGAGCAAATAAGAACATTGTTCGTCATTATCCAAGAATAATGTACATATTTAACTCCATATGACCAGTCAAGTATGATTTTGAACCACGAATCCCCAATGCCATTTGATGGGCAAGCAATTTCATTTTCCTGTGGAAATCTCGTGCATTTTAGATTATATTGGATCACCAGAATCATGGTATGAAACACAAGTTGGCCAGACAACACGCCCTTTTCATTGTTCCTTATAAAAACTGCATGAACATACAAAACCATGTTGTATTTACACTTTTTAAAGCTATATGGTCATAATTTACTTGAATATGCTGCAAGATGGTTTAATTGAAAATCCCAGTTTCTAAAAATAACTCGATACTATATCGAAATTGAGGTCTTACAGTACGAAATAAAACAATTGTAACCTTTTCCTGGGATTCTTTCTGAAATGTATTCACCCGAAAACCAACAATTAACTTTCTTAACCATCAGCTCCCTTTAAATACATAATTATTTAAATACAATGTACAATGTATAAAGTATTACTTAAATACATGTAAATGGCATTTGGTATAACTGCAAGCGTCCTCCATCTTTGAATCATGTGGCGATGTTGGCAGATGCTTATTGCAGTACAGCTGAGGCGCGTTTCACGTAGGGAAAGTAGCGGTGCCGTTACTTAAACGTAGGAAAAGTAGTCCCCATCTTTAGATAGGTATCGTGATCAGTGATAACTTTGCTAAACAAAATGGCGTCCATGCGGCACAGTGTCGTCTGGTCTGGGGTGCGCCTTTTTGTAGCTAGCGAAGCGTTCAAGCGTTTTTTAGGCAGCTACATATTCTAGATTGGCTTACTATTCTCGCTGACAGCCCCTGCCTCTAAAAACGCACCTCTGATTAGTACTGGTAGATTAACCCAGGAACACTGTTAAGGCAAATAACTGTCGTGTACACATAACTGTTGAAAAACGGCGAAAAACAATTATTCAAATATACAAATAATAAATGGAATACATACCTTGGTTATTACAGGGGCTAGACTCGATGCCGTCGATGTTATACAAGAAGTACTTCTTCTTACTGATGGACGATCGAACAATGCAGCGCAATCTATCGCCGCAGCTAAAGCTCTAAAAGAGGAAGCGGTTGTTTTTGGTCTAGTCATTGGAAATTTCACCAATACTGGTAAGAATGAAATACTGCAGTATGTTTCAGAACCGATCCAGAAGCATCTGTTTTCTCTGCCATCGTTCAATGAGCTGAAAGACCTTGTAAACTACGTACGAGCCAGTGTGGTGTCTCACAAATGTGCTCCATTTGAATTAACGGGATAGACTTGAAACCTGTATATGAAGCATTGGACATCTCTTGAAGTGTTATATAGTTAACCATGTACACTATCTAAGGCATAATTATAAGAAGTTAGGTTAAGTTTTTAAAAACGATTATAAATATCGGTTTTATCCGGCATACGTTAAAAGTGTTACATTGACATGTGCAGTGTCTTAAATATTAATTATACAAACATACAAAGTGCAAAATGTGTTATTTTTCTTGAACTGTTTTTGTGGGAGGCAATTGTCATTACTTTTATAAAAAAATCAGTAATATGAATTTACGTGTTTTTTCATTTGAATAAATATATTTTATAACAAATGAATTCCTCAAGTTATATCGATTGATGTTTGTCATACATGTACTGAACAACTGGATCGAGTAACAACCGCAAGGAGGTGACAGAACTATAACAAACAAGAAATATCTTTAAAATGAAGTATGCAAATTTGTTGCAACCTGAAGGTAACAACTTGTTGTACAACATAAAAATTTGCCTAAATGTTACGACTGTCGGTCATTCAATTACGCTATACTACAGGAACTCCGATACATGTAAGGGGAGATCACTGCGAAGGAGACTGGATAAAAATAAAGTCGTAGTGTGATAAGTTTCGTCTGTTTCAATATAGTTCATAATTACTTATTGCATAAGTCGTGAACTCACACGTTCATGTTAATAAACTTGTTACAAAGCGATTTATCTGATTAACTCAATATATAAGTCTTCTCAATTCCAACACCGGACAATTCCCCAATGTGATGACTAACCACACTACTTACTGGATAAATCTTGAAATACACTATACACAACGTTAACCAATCTGCGTCAAGGTTACAACCATTTTTCGTTTGAAGAGAAATTGCCTTGGTGGTTAATGTAAGATTTGATTGGTTTACGAAACATTGATATGCACATAGCAAAACCATGCTGCGCCGAAAAATAAGCAAATACATGTATAGTAGTTAACGAGGA
Source organism: Mactromeris polynyma (assembly GCA_032209605.1). Taxonomy (NCBI): domain Eukaryota; kingdom Metazoa; phylum Mollusca; class Bivalvia; order Venerida; family Mactridae; genus Mactromeris; species Mactromeris polynyma. Next base: position 11,725,080 of record JASFXZ010000012.1, read on the forward strand.
TCGAAAGGCGCGTAGTGTAACATACTCAGTCACCAAGCCAACTCTACGTTGTGTAAAAATGCTTAAAAGCATTGTTGTAAAATGGGACTCCAAACATAATCGATAATCGAACTGGGCTCGATAACTGGTGTAATAGGGGTTCGATACTATCACCGGTCTACATAATCTAGGCAATCGGTGCTTGCGATAAAATTAATGACAGAAATACATTTACTACAAATGGCATCGTAGACGCGTTCTGACATTGGTCAGTATATTTGTTTGTGATGATTCTCATTGACGTGAGAACACGTTTGCTTTACACAGTGACCAATCTTATAATCCGTCTTTTTACACATATAATATATGCATTTATGACTTTTTACTCCATAAATAAAATGGTACAGCCGTACTTATAAACTACTGAATTTATTTAACCATTTTCTAAAAAAAATATAACAACAAAAGCAACAAAATCTTCAAATTATCATTTTAACCCGAAGATGGAAGCAAAGATTGTCAATACATTTAAAGCTTTGAAAACCTCATATAACTGTCATAGAGTCATGCTTATGTTTCGAGTAAAACATACTATGTCTTTAGAAGCATGTTTATTTATCACACCCAAAGATCACAGCCACTCACAAAAAGCAAGGGTTCGTTGGAACAAATATAAATGTAGAAACAAGAGATAAACGGCGTAGAAAGAATGATGTCTTCCGGTATGTTAAAATGAAATAATGTTTTTTTTGCAATATATTGAAAAAATAAATCCATACAAATAATTAACTCGGATCTTAATTATCAGGGTCATTTTATATATGCTTAAATATTACTACTTCCGGCAAAATTCGAACTGCCTGACGAACGCACATCTTACGATTTGGTGCCTCTTGGGTGAACGAAAATCCCGTTTGGTGCCTCTTGGGTGAAACTATGATTGGTCAGATTTCAAGAAAGCCCAACATTTGGTTGGTCAAAAATGTAGGTCAAAACCAATGTTGTACAGCTACGCCGAAAAACTGTGTAACTGAACGTCATGCTCACGTTGGGTACACAGGTGAGTAGGGAAGCACATTTTTGGTATTTCTTCCCCTGTTTCCAAATGACTAAATTCCATGTGACGCACTTAATGACCAGGGCTCAGGATTATAACCGATACTTCCACTCAGCACTCAAATCACTAAATTTACTCTTATGAGACTTAGGATGTCCGATCAAAAAACGATACGTATGTGGGCAGTTTACGTTTGTTAGAAATAGCTTTTAATGCCTAAAACCCTGGTCATCCAAAATCAGGTTGCATCGATGCCCATATCAACACACAGATCTCTGAAATTTGCCGGAATGCGTGCCACAAAATATCGGAGAACATTTCGCCTCGCTTAAATTTGGTAACATTGACGCGGATTGGTTAACCATTCGATAAAGGGTACGTTACCTTACCGAAATCAACTGAATTTCGATGAATTTATAGAAATCCATTTTGAATCTGGAGTGACCAGCAATCGTAACATCTCGGCATTTCTTATGTCACACAACAAATCTTAACCTTCAAATTGCGCTGACCATCTTTTTTCAAGATATTTCTTGCTACATTAATGATCTGTACGGTACAACTAATTCGGGGTTATTTCCCTTGTATTGGCGATGTCTTTTTCAGTTCGCATAACATGTTCTGTAAATGTTGCCGTACTGCAATCTCCGTCTTCTTGTGGGCTATGGTTTTGATAATCGATTGAATATACAATTTCATGAAGCAACCACTAACTTAGTAACTCATATTATCAGTTTAAGACGTTAATGATAGACGGGGATGCTAACGATTTGAAATCATAGTATCATGTTAAGACGTAAAAGCTTGATAGGAAATGTTAATTATTTAAAAGGAGCGGATACCGAAGATGGAGTCAGAAAATATAGTGTTTCTAAAGACTAATTAAATCCCAGGAAAACACATGTGTATTGGATATTTATCACTAGACAGAGGCCAGCGATTTCTACGCTTTTGTAGGATGTATGTATTCCGGGAATTTCTGGCGTGTGTGTTAAATTAGTGTACAGTAAAGCCTAAATAATAAGACCAACTCAAAATTATGACCACATTTTTCAAGTCCATTATCACTGTTTTGCTCTTTATTCAACATCAATATTAGGCCCACCTCGATAAGAAGACCAATATTATAGGGTCCCAAGGGTGGTCTTATTATTGAGGTTTTACTGTATTTGTACATATTCTATGTCATCAGTCAATTAGTCTGGCTCTTAGTTATGATCTTTCTAACAACCATCCTCTCGTCGGTGTGATGTTGATAATAGTTCGAACCACATGGGTGATGAATGGGTTTAAGCCTATTTGGAACATGAATGCATCACAGAGCATACTATATCAACGTTTTAATCAAAATAATAATGAAGTGGACTAGTGCTTTGAAAAAATGACAAAACAGATTTATGTCAACGTATATTTTAGTACTGCGTTCATATTCAGATCTCCTCGTCGTTTTTAGAGTGTCAACGACCGAGAGGTTGATTGATGAACCGTCTCCTGAGACCGAGTGGTAAAGTTTCCTTCTTTGGAGTGGGAGGTCAAATGTTCGAATCCCGGTAGGGGTCCGTTCCGATATGGCCAGTTGGTGAGCCATCAGATAGTTAAATAATGGTAACCGTGTGCATACTTGTCTGCTGCCTGGCTTTAACAGAATATGAACTGGGAAGTAAATGTGCTCAGAAAGTATGTAGCTCATATACATACTTCTTTAAACAATGGTGACAATATGGCACATAAATACTTTACTTTTACATACGTCCCGGACGACCCATAGACTACTCCTACGTAATTTAGTCTGCGTATTCTCTTTGGTGATAATCTTGGCCAGAGAAACAGCTGAAGCGATTCTGTCTGTATTGAACGACTTGACAACACGTTTAACTGTCTGGTACAGTATCTTACGTAATGTCACAGTACATCACCGAGTCAGGGGGAAGAAGACGCTACAATTAATGGCCCCCACAATTTTCTCTCTAAACATCGCAATGAAAAGTTTCATGAATTCTCAATGATATCGACACAAAGCCACCAAATCATTGATCAAATCTTTGAAGTATCCCCAATGTCATCTCGTTTCGATGCATTTCGCATTAATCATCCATTTAGTGTTTCTTGTGAAAGCTTTTTATCAATGCATACTTAATCAAACAAGTTGAATACTTAAACAAAGATCGACACACACAAACTCGAGGGATATAAACTTAATTGATGTGTCAGTATGCATGTAAAATAGGGATTACAAAAACGAGTGTGATTTAATGAAGGGCACAATTTCACTTCTCTTCGGACATCGTACCAAACTCGACCACGTGTTTTGACCGAGGACTTCCGAATTGTTCTGCTTTCATATCTCCATTTACTTGGATATTCCTCCCTCACGTAAGTCCTATCTTGGTCACATTATTAATCTGCTGGATGAGAATGGTAGGCGTGACAACATTATTATTATTATAATCATATGTTGACATGGATTTGTACAATTCGGAAATCCTCGGCCAACTACGTCTAGTGCCTCGGATGTTCGTAAGGCCCTACTTTCGGAAAAAAACATTCGAATATCATGCAAACAATATGGCGGCGTGAACGCTTGAGTGTTGATGAAACGGGATTGGATTCACATATTTAAGCTATATGAAGACTGAAATATGTGAGTTTTTAACTAGAAATGACAACGATAATCCATTTCTTATGTGAATTTATCGAAGTTAAATCCGTTTTACGAGAACTATTTTTTGACCGCACAAAATGTTGAATTTTGCCACATCGTGCTCCGCCTGACATACACTAGAGGTAGTAGAGGATGTTCGTAGAATAACGAAGTGGTACGGAAATATCCGAGAGATGTCGAGAATGGGATTCGTACCATTGGTTGAGCTGATCCAAATGTCTGTTTCTTAAGCAGACGTCCTTCTCAAACGACCTCGTGCGTCCGTTGAAAATATCAAGGCGTCTGATTGTTATGGACACTTAGACCAACAGTTTTAAGTAAATAAAACGTAACCAAAAGTACACTTCTGTCCAACCTGAATGAATAAGTTTGACAATAAGTAGCCATAGCATAATCATGAACTAGAACAGAAATACGTGTCTGGAAGGTTTTAAACTTAATAAGTTGTTTATACTCATACTAAGTGACAACAATTCTACATTTATACCGGAATGTCGCCGGACTTTGAACATATTGTTTGATTTCCCCTCATTATCAAACTTTGAAATCAACTTTAAACGTCTTTCGTCGAATACTTGTAATAAAATATTCAATGTGTATCATTAGATATAACATCAATGCCTTATGCAAAACGACAATGCTTACGAGCATGCTACGTATAAAACGCAAATACGTAAAACTAGTCATAATTCAGAAAGTTTTAAAATTTATTATATTCCACAATACGCATAGTATTGCCAGCTGTCTTGACGTGTCCTGTGATCTTTTCCATATATCAATTCCCCCCCTCGTTCACTGTCCACTTTGATTATCATAGTTATTCCTTGTGGTCTGCCGGGCCATTCATTGCGCCCCTGTTCCTTAGCGTGTGTACCCTTTAACATCCTCAAGTGCCTTGTGTTTAATGGATTGTTGTTTTCCCGGAGGTTGTGTGGGGAGGCACTGTCTTATGTATGTTGCGTTCACTGTAGCTACTTATTCTCTCTCGTTGATGACAGTCATTATAATGTGTACTCACACACTGTGTTTCCAATGACATTAGGGTCATTATTGCGATTCATCTTCGAAGAAGCTTCCTTAAAGCGAACGTTGTAATCAAGGACATTTCTGGTAAATATAATTGAAGAAGATTTTACCAGGACAAAGTGTAACAGGAGGTTGTTAAGGGCATTATAAATGAAATCCAATTAGAAGACAATTAGCGTTCAAGTGCAAGGGGGGGGGCAAACACTCGATAAGTGTTCATTCCACTTTGCAGTTAATGCTTTTATCGGATAAATCACGATCCGCCGTAAGTTTGTTAACTTATTACGAAATTATCGTCTATGTATTATGTAATCTATAACATTGGGAAAGGCCTGGTGCACAGTAAATGTCCCAATTTTGTTAGCATCTAAGGCAATAATAAAGTTTCTTGGATACTATAATACATATAGAAACATGTCCCATTGATAAAAAGATGACCTTTTGTTTGGTATTTGTTATTTTTACCTTTAAATATCACTCTGACTTGAAGGGGACGGCATTACAAGTTATTGAAAAGTCTGTCTCTAAAAGATGAAGAAACACAAAGTAACAACTTAAAATGTATTTGTTTTACATAATTATCTCCAAGAAATAGCATACTCGTATAGAATTTATACTCTTTAGCTAAAATTCATGCTTAATTACGTCATTTCAACCAATAACTTGAAATCGGTCAAGATTTTTTTTACCAAAATATCTCTTTCTTGTCTTCTGGTTTTAATCAGTTGCAATTTAAATAGATCATAGATATTTGAAATCATCAATATATCTGGAAGTTGAGGGAACATTATATTAGTTTTCTAAACTAAAATAATTGACTTACTTCAGCATTCAAGCAAGTATTTGTACATTTTCTTTGCATAGGACGGACCTTACTTCATAAATTTGTAATGAAGGCTTAGTTTGTTTATTGAGATTAAAGACAACAAACTAAAACATATATATCTATAAACATGTATGTAGAAAAAAGAGAGTTAATTTTGGTAATATTAGTGAAAAATGAAAATACAGGTGATATACCGGTATTGGTTTCTCACTATTAAGTCTTTCTTTCAAAAGTGATTTATAAGAGTAAGACAAGTTCTTATTTCCAATTTATGTAAGTATAGAAATGTGAAATATATCATGTTCAAAATCCGAAATATCACACATATATTGATCTAATTTTTTAATAAATACACTTATTTTCCAACATTCAAGGCAAGTCTGATCAACTACTTTTTATAAATTGTCTTTTAGTTAAAGTCCATAAAAATAATTTACACTTTCTTAACTTTACTGTATATATGTGTCAGATGGTGACAGCAAGAACTGATTGGATGCATATTGGACTCCCACTGGGCCAGACACTGTGAAATGCTGATTAGGGGTCTGGATAAGATTGATATCTAGATAGTGCACACAGGGGACAATAATGTTTATTGCATAACATTGTGTAATATGTCCAACCCAATACCGGCCTTGTTTCTTCCTCTGTTTCTGATTTTATCTTAAAGTATAATTTCTGGAATTCATAGAAATATGTGTAGCAGGATTTATTGAAGATTTCAGAAATAATCCTAATATTGTAATGTACATCCCCGCACTAATTTATTTGTTTTAAAGACTATATTGTCAATTTTAAGAACTAATTTTGACTACATGGACTTTTAATATATACACTGAGACCCTTCATTATAAAATCACACTAAATAACATTATACATAAGGGGACGGACATTACGGGGACGGACATTACAGATAACATTTCATTTTTTGCAAATAATTCCATTGTAACCTAGAATAAACTGCAAATATGGACTTACATGGTAATATAATGATAAAATGTATTGAATAATATGTTTTATCACACATGTTTTGTCCTTATTCTTAAAAATCACATGGGGGACGGACATTCATCCTTTTATTTGAGTTATTTTCTTTATAAATAGGTAAAGTTTGTGGATTTCTTCTATTTATATTGTCCTTTTAATTAAAAAAGTAGAATATAGGGAAATACAAAAATGGAGACCATTACATCGGTACCTATTTTGGTTTTTCAAACATAAACTAGGAAGTATTTTTGCTACAGCATTATGCCTTATACCAAACTAACAAGCATGGAATTCTTCAAAGGAAAAGCAAATGTCTTATGAAAAACAACTATGGGTTTTCTCATAATAATGTGCAGAAATAGTAGGAAAAAACTGATGCTAACACATTACACGTAAAAATGGACCATTTTTGGGTCTTCAAAGTTGTATCAATTTAAAACCACATGAGATTACTTCTTAAACTTTTCAGCACAACTAAAACTTATTGTATATTTAGATATGCATGTATTTTTGTGCAAATTAAATGTGCAGTTTTTCATAATTGAGCTTGTACATCTATTTTTAAAAAAGGGACAAAATACTGTGCACCATACACACTCGTTTTACACAAAACGAATCGAATAATATAAATGCAGCTATTTGGCTGATATTATGAAATTGCAACTTTGTATAATGTAATTTGTATTAATGTGCAAGCATTTTCAAGTTCTGAACGATAAAACCCTCAGTAAATTAGTTTTGCTTAGTTTTATAACAGAAACTGGCTCAGAAACTATGCCTGGCATTTCAAATGTGGAATGTGGAATATTAGAAATTACCAATGGTAATACTTCATTCTGAGATAAGATGGTCTTACTTTCAGAAATCCTCGGCCAAAAGCGCGCATCAAATATTCTACCCGATATTTTGGCAGAAGTGTTCCTCGACTTGTTAATTCAGCAACACAATGTGAAACATTAAAAACTAACGTTTCTGTCAGTATTTTCCAATAACGCATGTCATAAATGCAATAAAATACCAGTAAATGTATGTTAGACTATTTGAATTCAAATACTGTGAGATAAATAGTAAAATAATTTCGACTTGACTTCAATCCAAAAAGATGTCTTGTAAAAGTGTAAGCGTTCGATTTCTGTATCAGTAATGATAGGATAACAATACTTGACAGGTGCGTGTAATTCTATTTATAACGTGTCATGTATATGACAGCTCGTCAAGTTGCACGTGCAAAGCGTTTTATCGGTCTTGTTCTTGTGTTGGTCGTCTGAATGATATTCTTTCTACATTGTATTTCAATACGAATCGAATTTAAATGTGTTTTCCCTAAGTTTTATTAATTATTGAACTACATAATCATTATTTGATAAGTATCTGACATTTCTAAAGAATTTTGGTGACAACAACGATTCTTCGGTGATAATTGGATTATAAATTGTGTTTCGGATTCCATGAAGCCACTTTTTGACTGATTTTGTTTATCAACATAGTTATCACTGTGTATAATGCAAGACAAAGAGAGCATGAATAGTCTACATTGTACATCAGATTAGTAGAATAACAGTCGGTAAGTAATGTTTCTGTTTACCTAATTCATATTTTTGCAGCTTTACTTGTATTCAAATCTATCGCTTAATGAATAATTTCAATGTTTGCGATTGTAACGATGTCGTACATAATAACAGAAATATAGTTCACAAAATAAAATGCCCACTTACTTTCATGATATAATTTCTTTCATCCATAATTCTACTTACTCATTAAGATGCACCACCCAAAATGACGTAGCACCCTTTTTCTGTATATCAAATTATGGTAAACGAACATTCTCATTTTATGCTCGTGAGGTATGGAACTTTATTCCGGTAAATATACGCTGTATATCTAATACAGAAACATTCAAAAATAATCATAGGAAATACTTAATGCTGAATCAATGATATTTCATTCTTGCATACATGTGTCTTATGTGAGGTGTCTGTTTTATTTCATTTTACAGATCATCTTATTCTTAACTTTTGTAGCTTTTGATGCAGATCTCATTTAACATTATAATAATGCTGTATGTATGAACATGTGTAGATCTATGTGCAGTTATTTTTAATGTTGATTTCTTACATTCTTGTTGTCTGAAGACCGCACTGTAAAAAAGTTACACCTGTAGCTTATTTCGTTATCTTCATGAAATACATATAGTATTATTATTATTACATTTTATCCAATCTTTACGAGGGGTAATACAGAATCATAGAATAGCTTTTGTTCTATTAGGCCTGAAAACTGTCGATAAGATACGTGAAGGTTTAAGAAATGTTCCTCTATCAAGATTGTTCAGTTTATTGCGACTCCTGAAAAACATGGCCTTTATATGGGGGTGGTCACTTTCCCTATATATATATAGTTCCGGGAGATGAGATAATTACAACACAGGGCTCTAGAAATCCACTAGCCCGACGTCCCGGACTATTCTAATGCAGAATCGGTCTACCATCAGTTCAGTTGAAGTAAGTCCCAGACATGTCTGTTTTTAAAGCTAACAAAATTCAGCTAATGTTCAGTTGTAAGTCAAACCTTAGAATTTCACAAATACATATATATGATTATTATTATAGAATAAGATTATCGATGTTTATTTGTTACTAAATTTACCGATATTCTCGGACAACTATAGCTTCCTATGTCGGACAAATTAAATTTTACATTTCCATTAGTCCGGGAAAAGTGTCTTTGAAAAAGACACTAGAGCCCTGCACACGTTGATGTTTTTCCGTCATGGACGGTGATCAATTAACCTAATCGGCGTGTCAACCTACCCCGGGCCCAGTAAGGGTATTTGAAGCTAACGTTTCGTAAAGTTTTGCAATTTGGTTCCCCGTGTGCAGGCTATGCGATACAGTGGACCAGGGATACAATACAAAACGTTCACGACTGTTAGCCGTAACTGAACGCAAGGCTGTTCTTCAGTAAGCACCCATGAATCAGAGGTGAAAGACAAATGACTTGTTATACATTGTCATATTATGTTGCCAAACGTTGGAAATTCTTGTGCAATTATCATGTTTGTTTCAATTAATTTTTGAAGTAACATTCAGCAAACGTAGTCAATGTTTATTTGAATGCGGGAATAATTGCAACCTGCAGATTAAGGGTAAGAATAACTCGTGATCAAACTGGTTTCAACCCTGTTTTTTCCCGGACATTCCTTAGCTGCGATACCGTTGCGTTATTGAGTTTCACATCGTGTTAAAGCGACATGTTTTATGTACATACTTTATATTTCATTGAACTTGGCATACTTTGCAGTAAATAAGACTCCTGATTTTCTTCTAAGAAGTTTTACTGTCTATGAATACCTCTAGGAATAAACTGTTGAGCATGCCAACTTCTGACTTAAACACATGCTTGACAAACGTTCGTGATGCACTAAAACCTAATGTTCCACGTTCGCTATCAAAATGATTAATTATATATCTTTTGATAACTAAAATCAGCTGCTTTAGGTTTAGAAACATCTCAATATCAAACTAAGCGAACGTCTTTTTGTTAAATAAAGTGTGTCTTGGGTTGAATGACATTACCATATAGCTATCTGAGAAGAGAGATGAAAGTAATGCAGCTGAAAAAATAATACATTTTTTCGTTGCTTCCCTTTTTTGTTCCATTCACTCCACCTCCTCATTTTTATATTATGTTGTATCCTTGATATATTTATGAAGAGACGCTGTTTTTTAAGGTAACCTTCTCTGTGCTACAACTTCTCGCGTTTTGAGTAAAATTAAACACGTCAAATCGTTACAAAACGGTTCTTGGGTTTAGTCTGAACTCAGCAACTGGAAAACGAGAAATTTGACATAAAATTTCTGTGAATTAATTTGTTTGTGCCCGATGAAGATTGATTCGAGTTCATATAAAACAGTTTCATTCTTGGAGTCAGTAGAAACGCTGAGTGCAGTTTTGTTAAGGGAATATATCGTAAAACATAGGTTGTATGCACTAGTCTTATACAATACACAGACAAATGTGTATAAGTGATGCAACTTTTGTGATGGTTTGTTTAAGTACATAACAACTACAATATTTCGTCCGAAATTGATATCCATTAGAGAGCATCCGTTAAACCGGGGAAGTATCACATTAACTGATCAAATATTGAAAGCAAACCATTATACTATACATATTGCTATACAAATGAAACTATTAAGTATTGCATGGACACAATAAATGTGTCTTTAAACAATTACTACAAACCGTTCCAATTAAGGCCGTTGATAAACTTTGTTTTTTTCTGCGGTTCTCATACCACAGTTTTTGAAATGGTTGGTAGATCTTTTGTATTTTTTATTATGTTTCGATGATTCCAGAACAGTCCTGAGCCAAACAAATGAGTCGGTGTCCATTTGATTGTATCCGTTAGGGACCGCAAACGAAAATTGTTAAGGACGGTCTTATGGACAAAAATTGCGACGAAATCAAGGACTACATGAGTTGTTCATTTTATTTTTGAACAAATTTAAAATGACATAAAACTTGTTTTACTTAGTACATTTTATTGCAACAAACGCTCAATTTAAGATCCATGACGATAGTAGATCATTCTACAACGTTTCGGCCAAGACGCCAATGTCTTATTAATAGTTTCCTGGTCAAGTGTCCTCCATTCACACCCTTAAATACACTCTTGAGTGTTAACTGTCTGTTTCTGTAATCGACATTTCAATATCCCTAAGATTCCATAGTCCATAGGCGCTGCATCGGGGGACTTCGGCATCCACTCTCCTCGTGTAATGTACTTCACACTATTGTGATTGTGGTACTGAATGGTGTGTTTTTGCTGAGTGGCTGGACGCGGGCTCATGGTGAAACACCATGTCCTTGGAACTGTCTCCAGGGAAGAGACGTGGCACATCTTTTTCCAAAAAGGACATCAGAACCGTTTGAACATAGTACTGTGAGTTAACTTTTGATTCTTTGGCAGTAATTCTAATGTCAGTTTTGCCATTTTAGCATACAACAGTCTCCCATGAAACCGGCCGCAAAATCATCACGCTTAACGAATTTCAACGTATGTCTATTATCGTGACCCTTTCACAAATAGTAGACTCTTCTTCTACCATAACTTCTTCCTAGGTAGAACATCGCTTCGTCAGATGTAACATAGTTGTTCACAATAACCGCGCCGCAGTCGCATATGCAGTTTCCAAGAAATTTGCCTCCGGTTAACGATTTGTCTGGTATTGAGCTGATGAACACCATACTTTTTCCGGAGTTTGCCTTGCATATTTTCGAAATAATTCGATTGACAGTTGCAATGGACACACCCAACTTGGCTGCCATCTCACGCTGGGATGGTAGATTGGTCCTAGCTATAATTGAACATATGTACTTAATCACTGCATGCGTCGACACTGTTGGGCGTTTTTTAATCTTGCGTGCCATTTCACCGTTACGGGCGGCAGAACGCATAGCTCCTTTTTATGACAAATATTACTGATAGTCCCCACAGCCATAGAATATCCATGCTCCACCCACACTTTCTGGCTGGTCCCGTAGGAGTAGTCAGATTTATAAAGTCCAAGAACAAGGCCCTCCACAAAATCGTTAATTTTACTCCGAACCATATTGCATATACAATACAAAGTAGATGTATGTAATACCAGAAACATTAAACCTTATGTTTTAATAGCGATAGTCTGTTTTTATCGTGCAAGCACGGGAAATATCGGATGTTTTATACTGAATAAAATGAACACCTCTCGAAGACTTGAAAATATACGGGAAGAATATCACAAAACAGTTGACATTGACAAATGGACTAGCAACAATTTGGTTTATCGTTGCATTAGGTTTTAGAGACTTTGGTGATAAAGTGAAGTAATATTGTTTCACGCTCCACACTTCAGTGATACAAACACATTGTTTTTATTGAACCTTGTTATTACTACGCTGTCTGCCTACTTAAAGTTGAAAGGAGACAATGCTCGAGTTTCATGTCTAATGTCTTATCACAGATCTGTCTGACTCTCAAATATTCAATCTTCAATTCATACCTCTAGTCTGAGTGAATGGATACCTCAGTTGTTTGTATATTTGTATGCCACTCGTTATTTAGATTAACATGGAAGTGACACTATTTTCTTTTTCTGTGTGAATGAACTTCGAATGAAAAGTTTTATATCATGATTTTGGTAGACTTACCAATAACAACCGTATTCGCCAGACTTATCTTATGATCAGCACTGATATGAAATCAGGGTCAGACCCTAAATCAAGCACTATCATTTGTTTCAAACACTGTATTTACCGATTAACAATTAATTAATAACAAGTAATTGTGGTACGTATTCATGTATACGCACCGGTTGCACATGAGCGTGCTTTTTTAAAGAAATATGCCCTAAACAGGTTTAAAAATCATTGATTTTTAATAAAAAAATATATTAAAATAACAAAATGCATTGATGAAGTGTGTTAAATATCCTTTATAAGATAGTTTTCTTTTGTGTTTTGATGCAGTGTCGCAGCAGACCACAGTCGTGTATTATAATAGATTATCTAGAAATATTAAGTCTAGCATAAAATGTCCTTAAACCACGCTACGGTTACCTAGTTGTCAATAAGCAGCCCCATAGATTTTAAAACAAAGAATTTCACATCGTTACCGGCTTTAGCGGGTAGAACAATGATTACTATGCCCCCCCCCCCCCCCCCCCCCTCTTCGAAGAAGAGAGTGCATATTGAATTGCATATGTCCGTCGGTCCGTCCGTAACCTTTTCGTTTCCGATCAATAACTCAAAAAAACCTTGACCTATCATCCTCAAATTTAGTCCACATATTCATCTTGTGTAGCAGAGGAACCCTATTGATTTTGGGGTCAAAGGGGCATAATGTTTACAAACATCTCTTGTTACAGATGGTTTTGCATGATTTGAATGCGGTTCGTGATTAACGTGTTTTCCCTGACGCACATATCCTGCGTCATTGTCGCTTGTTTCTGAGAATTTGCCATTTAACATTTATTTGTGTGGTTCCAGGCGGACGCAATGTCCTGAAAATCTTCTTATCTTGAACTTACCTTAGTTTGTTAACCTAACAGGGATTTCCCCAAAACGAACTTTCAACTTCATACTAGTATGCAGACTGCGTCATAGATTAAGTACATATTCATAGATTTTATTCATATAAATAACAACCAGTCCAAAATTGTTAACTGATTCACACGTTGGAACAGTTGTTATCGCAGTTTGCATAGCAATTTATAAACAGTTCGCTGTTTACTAAAAATGGCGCAGAGCCCTTGAACGATTTTCTTTGATCTACTTCATTTCGAGTATTAAAGATTTTACGCTAAATAGAACATTGCGAAATGTCTATATATAGGGTCACAGCAATGACACAGTCGCGTATGCGCTAATAATCTCTACCTCTAACTGTTTGTGATTCAGTATATGGATAAAGCCTAAAAGGTAAATAAAATGTAAGTCAAGCAAAGTTAGTAGTTTTCTCTCTATTTCATTGCAATTATACCAATTAGAAATCAGTAATTCATTGTCTTATCACTATTACCAGTAAAAAGGTTTTATTCAAGGTATTCCTGCACGATCCACAAAATTTGGAAATGTGAAAACTTTGTCACAATAATCCCCTATTTTGAAAGTCGAAGTAAAACTTGCTTTGATAGTTCAGAAAATCGGCTGATATCGTCAGTACCACGAAAACTACGCTAGTTTCACGACATTAGTTTTGTCTGAAGTTGTGCACTAAAAGATAGCTGAAACAATGAGGATTTCTGCCGTAAGACGTTATAATTGTGTGTGAGCGATTTTTTCATTACCAGGTATAATTATGTTACATCTATTGAACGTCTAGAGATGTATCGCTTATTTAATATGTTTGTCTGGTTTTCTGCGCAGTTTGCCTTTGGGTCAATTCATCATTGAAGGAGTTGCTATACTATTGCGCATTGACAATATGTTACTTTGCACGAGGCTAGAAAGGACCTATTAGTGAGCGTCAACGAATGAATATTTTAAGCGTGTTCCGTGTTTTCTGTCATCCTCAAGACAAATTACATAATTCGTGTGACTTTTTATAAAAATGAAGTTAGGAAAATGGCTATATTTGTCAAAATTGCAAAGCTGGATTCCATGGCAACGGTAACTAATATAATTGATATGAGCCCCGATAAGTTCTTTTTTGGTCGGATGATGATAATGATGAAAGTTTAAGCAAAATCGGAAACTATGACTGCTAGATCCATTCTTATTCATTTTCTAGTTATCACAGTTTGTACAGAGATGGCCACGTTCACAAATCAGACATTCCATAGATAGATCTTGGCAAAGGGAGAAAGCAGTGCACACACAGGGAGGGACACCAAACAACAAACGGTTCACGGGGAATATTCAAGGTGGAGACATACAACAATATGGAAATGATAAGGACAATAGTTCAAACAACATTAAGAATTGCTCTTAATATAAAAAACAAGAAATATCTTGAAAAAAGATGGTCGATACAATTTGAAGGGAAAAAATTGATGAGCAACATAAAACTTGCCGAAATGTTACGATTGCTGGTCACTCTACATCATAAAATGGATTTCGGTACATTCACGGTTAAGTAACGCACCCCTTATCGGAATATTGTTACAAGCGTTGTTCAGTTGAATAGAAGTTGGTTTAGTGGTTAACGTAGCCATGTTAGTACGGCTGCGACGAAATGTATCGATGCTCATTACATGAATGCTTTAGTGTTACAATAGACACACACGACTGAACGCATGCACTAACTGCGTTATATTAATTTTTATTAGCCACGTGTTGTTACATGATATTTAGAATACATGTATATGTAGTCTATACAAGTAATGTGTAAATCTAGTAACTGCATGTTGCATTTGAGTAGTGTTGAAAACAAGGGCCTACAATTGTTATGGAACTCTATCTCAAGGTCGGAGAAAAACCCTGAACCCTCAAACAAAAAAAAGCATGGTACAAAAGTAATACAACGTGCATTTAATTTATAATGCATTCTTACCAATTACAGACAATGTATATTATTTATTCATTTTCATTCGCTGAAATTATATTGTCCCAGGATAGGAATAATACCAAGAAGTGTTATGTTACTATGAAACACGCAACGCAAACTCCATTAAATATGGCTAATTTATCGTGTACGTTGGGATATGATACATTTACTGACATATCCATTTGATTAGAATACAGTTACATTGTAGCAAACAAGCATTTGTGTTGACGTTGGTGTAGGCGGCCCGTTTCCTTGTCAAATCGGTCTAGACCTAAACGGATTTTTGTCAGTTTTCCTTAAAGTTGAACACGATATTACATGAAATCGTCACGGGACACACATAATGACTTAATATTTACAACATACCGTCTCCCGTGGCCGAGTTGATATTAAAGGCATCCACCTTGGGAGCGGGAGGTCGAAGGTTCGAATCCCGGTAGGGGTCCGTACTGATATGGCCGGTTGGTGAGCCGCCAGCTAATTAAATAATGGTTACCGTGCGCATACCTGCATAGTGCCTGGCATTAAAGGATATGATTCGGGAAGTAAATGTGCTCAGAAAGTAGGTGTCTCATATGTCAGAAATGGCTGATATTTTAAATAGGAGTGACACTATAATGAATATACACTTTACTTTTACTTTGCTACACCCTGTGTCTACATTGAAGCCATCAATAATCTAGAGAACAGTAAATTATAATACTATTCTTGCTTTACTCAGAGGTTAAGTTTCTGTATAGTAATTATGCGTAGTTAAAATAAATATTGGTGGCTGGTTGCTAAATTGCTCGCTTCAGTTCTACCGATTTTCCTCGAATACTGAATAAGGAGAAATGATACTTTTGAGCTCTACCGATTAGCGAGGTATGTACACACTGTTTATTGAATTAGATAAGTTGGTATATTTTTGGTAATTATCAAAAAGCTTTTACGACTTTTTAAGGTCGAACGATTCAGAAAATTAAACTTTGAATTGAATAGCGATATATGTACTTGTTTGTCTACAGAAAATGTTGTTTTAATGGAATAGTGAAATGAAAGCCGCCCAGTTTCCTGGCTGGTACATTATAAAGTCCTGATTTCTGTGAATAACTACATACAATATCTGTCTTCAATTTGTCCAAAATAGTATAATTTTAAGTGATTGCTTCTTTTAATCGTTTTCTTGAATAACTCTTTCAGCTAAAGGCATCACTTAGGAATATGTCAATGATACCTTGTGTATGCGTCTGCTGTTTTGCTGCGGCGGAAATAACAATCCCGAAATCAGCTTTAATAACAATTGTTTGGTACGCAGCATTATTTGCATAGCAAACTTGCTCTATATACCGTACACTCGAATAATTATGCACCATTGATTTAGAAACTGTCAATTGTGTCTCAGTAATAACGGTTTGGTTTTGTAGCGACTGGATTACAGGAATTTCCCTAACGCAGAAATCTTCAGTCCCTGACTCCCTTTCCTTTCTAGGAACTTCCATTGTCCACTTACTGTGCATCCCTGTGACCCATAAAATAAACCTTTGTCATATATAAACGGCAAATCTTGGACCCTGCAAATTTACTAAGGACCCCTAATGTGTCAAACATGAGGGTCCAGGACCCCTAGCTGAAAAATCCTTGATAAAACTCTGGGTAATATTACATGAATCGTCTATAGTCTGTGTGAATAGATTTGTCGTTCAGGCTGTTGGAGATTGAATTCCCCTATAGGGTAAATGTTCTGGTATATACGTAGCCATGTTACACATGATTGCAGCGCTCAATGATTTCAATATGAGGCCCCATCATAATTGATTAACTTGAGCCTTGTCATTGAACGGAATGGATAGACATGATAGCTTTATTCAATACTTAGTCCTCTCTCTCTGGTGATCGGAATAGTTATATATTTATATTTTAAACAAAGAGATGTGATAAAAATAAGCTTGCAAATACAAAGTTGAATATCATTACCATAATTTGTCTGACAACAACAGTATCGTGCTTTTGTGGTGGTTGTGGACATTTATAATTTGTAAGTGGCATTTTCTACTCGACTGCCATAGTCATTCATATTTATGTCGCCCGCCCAGCTAGCTCCGTGGGTAGAGCAATACATTGTCACCTGGATCGATTCGCATATGGACAGGTTATGTTCTTCCGTGTCATTGGCTACGGTCATGTGGAGAAGTTGTCAGTTGCTTGCGGAAGAGCAAGTTAGTACTGGTTGATAATTAATTCCAGGAAAAATGGTTCGGTCCGCGAGCCGCCGTTTATGACGGAAATATTGTAAATCCCGATGAAAACAAAAATGGAAATAAAAGACTACATCTCCGAAAGGTAGCTGTGATGAACCTCGTTAACGCCGAATTCATCGAATACCGTGATCGGACACGATTTGACACCGTGATAGCACAGAAAGAAAATCGTTAATACATACGTCCCCATTTTTTCATGTAAAACCCTCTTGCCCCATCTAAGAGAAATCTTATCTAAATATGTTATAAGTTGTCTGATAGGACGGGAATAATACCATCCCGGACACAGAGTTTATTTGCCACATCCCATTAATGGCCTTTCTCATTAGTAAATATAATAAACGCATGCTCTTTACCATTTAAAAGAACTTACTTGTATGTCACCATAGTTAAACCTTGTAACCAAAAGAACGTCATATCACCAAAAGGACTTCAGGTATATTGTCGCAGTAAGATTTTACCCGATTTTCGTTGAACTATGAATGTAGACTATAACAATTAAAAGTTCATTAATTGATTTAGTTCAATACTTTTTCTGTGTACAGTGTACTTGTAAACAATTTTAAAAATCGTATGAATATAATATTATAGACATCCCATTGTCTTCGATTCGGTATTAACCGACCACGTACTAGATATTATCACAATACTAAACAACAGTAACCCGGGTGAATGAACAATCATACACACACATGTATGCTGCATCTATATCACGTATGTTAGGCATTTGTTAAAATACATAGATTCTGAAATAAGAACTCAAAAATACATAAAATTAATGGATTTTTCACATGTGCGATAACAACGAAGAGACAATCACCGAAATGAACTTGTAGACCAGATCCACATAATCAAAATACCACCAACAAAATGAAGGAAAAGATTTAAAAAAACGAGTAAAAAAGAAGGTTTTAGTACTTGTTTCTTACAGAAAGTACGTCTAATTCGGTCCCCAAAGGTTTATTCTTTGCTTGCACAATTCATCGTGTGTGATTGTAACGTTGATTTTTATAACGTTTATCAAGCTTCCGAAGTCATCACGAATTATTTTGGGAGTTAATGATTCCGTTGGTGTTTAAACTCTTATCATGCCATTCAACCGAATACCCATCAAGCAGGAAATGAAATGCAAAACCAGATTTCGTAATGGAAATGTAAATGTCTTATAATTCTGTTGGGAATGAGATATCAACCTTACATAACATGTGAATGTCAGACTCATCATAAAATAACTCATAAAGGCCTCATGTCGAGGATGTTAATATAAGAAATCGAGAGGAAAAAAAGTGCAAATGAACTTTCTCCAAGATATAGGTAAGCGTCAAGGATTAGGTAACCACTTTTTGAGTACGGAATAAAGACAGAAAGTACGACTAATTAATCATAAAATAGTCACAAATACGGAAAAGTTCGGAAATTTCCATCCAAATATAGACTGAAATTGCCGAGTTGTTCCAATGAGACCAACGATTGTATGTTTATTTAATTATGACGGGGAGAATACATATGGGACCACTGTTGACAAAATAACTAAGAAATGTAGGAGGCACTACAGACGACTCACTTGAAGCAATACAACATACGATGTTTTACACATGCGTCAAAGTCACACGGCAGGTAAATTATGCCCGTATGTTTAAATTGTTATAGCTTTATATATCTTAAATGTTATATGTCCACTTAATTCAATAACGCCTCTGTCGTGATCAAAATGTTTTATTTGCAAACATAACACCCCTGCAATAAAAAGGTTAAAAACGTTGTTAGGTTGAAGAGAATTGTGTTTAGTAGTTAACGCAATATTTAATTTGTTTGCACAACGCTGATATGCAAATAGCAAAGCCATGTTTGTACCGCTGCTCCGAAAAATCGAGATTTTCGTTCCATCGTATTATTTCTTCGATTTTCTACGATTCCCATGTAGCCATCTTGCAATTCACTGTCACTATTTCCGCCAGTTACACAAATCATTCCCTGATGTAAGTTTAACAATTCCAATCACGGGCCCTAGCGTTAGTACGTACTAGGTATTAATATGTACTTATTGAATTACTGTCTTCTCTTATTGGTATTAACTCATCATTGTTGTCTGCTTATTACGTTAACTTTGACAGCTGTCGTGCAATGATTGAGTCCAAAGTATTAGACTTGTATATGCTCATTCTGCATTAAACATTCATTATTTTGTAGTTCCAGTGTGCATATAGGGTCTGAACGGA
Organism: Mactromeris polynyma; assembly: GCA_032209605.1. Taxonomy (NCBI): domain Eukaryota; kingdom Metazoa; phylum Mollusca; class Bivalvia; order Venerida; family Mactridae; genus Mactromeris; species Mactromeris polynyma. The sequence goes on from JASFXZ010000012.1 coordinate 11,745,104, forward strand.
CCCTAGTCAATATGATATAGCATTTTCATGATTTTCGAATCCGCCAATTATATATATATTAACTATTTGCCGAAGGAACAATTAAACGTACTGTAGAATGTCATTTTGTAGTGATAACTTGATGAAAAATACCTTTAAATACTTTATATTCGATTATATGTTCATCGTGTAATCTTTCCGAAACCTTGTCCACAAATTGTTGCAAAATGATATATTATTCTAAATCGACGTAATGGAGTGGACGAAATAATTTTACGCACTTTTTTCCCGCTTGAAACGATGCTGGTTTTCCACTAACCGAACCTTTCGTCCAATAATCGATTCGTATTATACTGATTGTGTTAATTAACCGGATATGTTGCACATCCATTACGCTGATCTCCTGTGAAATCTGCTGTTGAAGGAAAAAAGTCAGCAGCAGTATACATTCAGCGCCTATTTTGGAAGTTCTTGACCAAACTCGCCGTAGAAAGCATCGATTTCGTGGTAGGAAATGTATTTTCCCTGCTGATCTTGTTCAATAGTTCAAAATTAGTGAGAATATGAGCAACAATGAGTCGTGTCGGAAACTGCTACATTGTATAGATAGATAGCCGATAAGACCATACATAACCAAAAAATGCCAAAAGTTATTTATAGGACTAGCAATGATTCTCAAATAATGTGTTGCTTTGTCGGTACGGAGTGACAAAAATGAGATATGTATAGAATACTGAATGTGAAAGTATTGTGCTTTTGGTGATCAAGTTTGAAGTAGTCAGCATATGAAACGATATATATCAAACTTCTCGTCGATACATAATTGGTCTAAATCATGCCTGTCAACAAGAGTAATATACACCTGGCCCATATTACAGACACATTTTAAATCTTAAATATTTGCACTTAAGTTCAGAACTTCAAATGAATGTAATTCCAAAACCCCATTTAAACTGTTAGGCTTTTTAATGGTAATGACAACAACATATTAATACTATTCATTTATCACATTTGATTTGACCATATTATAGCCTGTAGGTTAGATAAACCAGTTAAGTAAAGTGTAATTTTAATGATATGGATAATAATAAGAAGTTTCTGTAATATTGCCTCTGTATTGCTTTTAGCCATTTCTACGAGGTGTGTCCAAAACGCTCGTGTACATAAGCATTCTGGGAGATAGCCAGTATTCACGCCTAGACTGAACCAAAGTGTCCGAGCTCTGATGCACCCAAATAAGCTCTTTGCGGCTTTATATATTTCACACTCAAAGAAGACTATTCGGGACAGTATGGCTATGGAACATTTAAACTATTGTTTAGCAAGAAGTATATCCTATTGGATCATATACTAATTTTGGCAGACTGTTTACGATTTCCGTAAGCTGCTGCGTACCGTTGAGCGTCCCCATAAGTAACACATATATCACTGATTTTGTTATCGCCGATAAATTGGAAAATATGATACCCTTTAACCGAAATAATGCGGACACGTCTATCCCTTTATATGATTGTTCACCCTCTTGAAAAAACGTTTAAAGGAGGAATTAAGCTGATATTAGGAACGTCAGATTCACCAGACAATGCCTCCCCGGGGGTATCTAACATGAATATGCATACTCGGAGAAGTCGGTTAATTGATTATAAACGTCAGATTATTCAAGCGCTTTTTAAAATTTCTGCATGATCAAGTGGGCGGCTCACAATAGCCGACAACAGCGTCACCAAAAGTTGTTTTTGCTGCTGGTGCATAAAACCTTAAGAACATGAATATTTGTAATATTAAACCCCGCGTGAGTGCATGTACATGTTTACAAAGTGATAATAAATCCATCTCATATATAGAAGTGTAGCCGGATTGTTCCAGTTTGGTCTGCTTTTGAATACACTGCGTGAACTTTTTCCGCATTAAAGCAAATTAGTCATTTGTTCTTAAAGATAATTACGCCATTTCAACGCATCTTGTCAAACAACGGAGGAAAAATACATCCCTCGGACAAAATAAGCTGCTAATTAGTTTTTGTTTGTATGATTGAATTAACGATGCTGCTGAACAATGTATAAGGCACTATCCACAACATATCATGAACTGTGATTTTGTTTGTAGAGGCATTGCGTTCGTTGTAATAACTTTATCCTTCTTTTTCACGACTTTAACGGCGATGTACCATTAAACTTCATTAAGTTTATGAATTAGTAACTTCTGTTTTCACGACTTTAGCGGCGATGTGCCATTAAACTTCATTAAATTTATGAATTAGTAACTTCCGTTTTCACAACTTTAGCGGCGATGTGCCATTTAACTTCATTAAATTTATGAATTAGTAACTTCCGTTTTGACACATATCTATTCTGCTCAAATTAATGTTTCATTTGATACAGTGTATTGCGACGTCGGTATCAATGATTAATCATACCTTTCATGTAAATCTAGTTTGTCAGTACAATTTTTAATTTATCGGTTTTATGTTGTTTTTTTCTTTGGTTGAATTGCGAGTAAAATCCATTTTGAAATACAGAGGTCACCGGTGTTGGCGAAATAGAAAAAAACCTTTGTCAATCAATGGGCCAACTGGATAAAGCGCTCTCTATGTCCTACAATCATAAAAGTCGTGATTCTATTTTCGACAAATGATTTCCGGGAATGTTCGTGTGACTTGTCAATTGTCTGTCTTCGAATGGTATAAAATGCGCTTCCGAAGGAAGTGATTGTGTTAATGGCCACTGACCCTGTGATCTATAATAGGCACGTGTCAGGGACTTGCTTGACATGTGTCTCTAAACTGTGACTTGTGTCTGATCAATGTATGTAGAAACATGTATGTAGAAAACGCAAACTGTATATGACTATCCTCTAGTAGTTCTCTGAAAGTCTATGTAATATTAAAATCAACAAATTAAATAGTATTATACAAGCAAAACCCTAGTCATTATTGTTTTATATGTTGTACGTATGATGACCACCGATTCCATCTGATGAGAAGCTTATCAACGTATGGATGGTTACTTGATTTGTTACTGTTCGGAAGTGAAACTCTATCTCTTGAAGAAAACTTGTATACTCATATTCCAGTAAGTGAATCACTCAAAACGTTTTAACATTACCAAGTATATTTTATAATACGTATGCATGTGTGATGTTTAATTTATACTGTCCACGCCGAATGTGAATAGTTATGATATATCATTTTTTCTTTTTATTTACTACTGCTTCTATTTCTGTTTAAAACAAACTTACATTTTTTGTATCTGTCATATTTTCTTGCAGTTGCCATGATTTTGTAAATGTTCTAAGACAGGGCTTCAATAGTGTTGTGATAACTTGTGCCCAATCCATTTGTACCAAAAAATGCAATAACATATTATTAAGTTCTAACATCAAAACTATTATAAAGGGAGGAAAAGAGAGATAGTGGTCGGTGCGAGAAGACGTGCCAATTAGTACAATATAGTAAGAAAGAAATTATATTACAGATGAATGGTATGCCTACTGGCTGTGGAAGAATTGTATGTTGTAAATGTTTGTATTATGCCCGTCTTGTCGTGTCTATAACAACTTATCTTCAGATGCTCTGACTTCTGGTAATTCTGTGTAATCCGTCTCTTATGTTATGATGTTTTAGCAAGGACTTTCTTCTTTCACTGCACATTTAATTTGGGTCATTGTGAATGTGAGATTGATTGATTGGAACGAATCGCGGGGGCTTTTTCGGCGCATTGCTAGTTTCATATCAGTGTTGTGTAAACCAATCAAATCTTACGTTAAACACCAAGGGAATTTCTCTTCAATCAAACGACGTTTGTAACCTTGACGCGGATTGGTTAACCTTTCGGTAATGGGTACGTTACCTTACCGAAATCCACTGAATTTCGGTGAATTTACCGAAATCCATTTTGGATCTGGAGTGACCAGCAATCGTAACATCTCGGCATTTTTTTATGATGCACAACAAATCTTAAGCTTCAAATTGCGCCGACCATCTTTTTTCAAGACGGTACATCTATTTTCACCCATATTTATGTTTGTGTCTTGTTCCTGTTACTGTTATAATTGTTCACTTCTGTGTATATGGTTCCATGTCTTCTCGTGCAGTTTGTGTTTAAATATCACCGTATGCACTGTAACCGGTATATTTCTTTCAGATAATACAATGCAATATTGCAGTATGAATGTCTAGACTGAATGATCTCAAAGGAATGATGAAGTACCGTCTGTAGGTTAGTTTCTTTATGAAATGGGAGGCACGTTACAAACAAAAGTCTTATGCACCCAACGATCCCTTGAATTACGATAAATGTATATTAACTATTTTACTTTCTCAGCAACTAACATATCTGCAAAGGTTTTGGTTTGTATGATATAGGTTTTGTTTTGATGTATATCATGACACGGGACTCACCGCATGATTCAGACAAAATTACCATTTTTTAACCGCGTATAGAGCTAATTTGATACTATAATTATAAAGAATTTCAGTTTTTATTTCCATTTTATTTTTCGTTCAACTTTATGTTATCAAGTCGGTAACATCACTTATAAAATAAATAATTACTATAGCACCAACCAAATGTCTGCTTCACTTTAATGCCTTAAAAGTCGTACTTTGCGAGACAGAAATACATGAGACTGAAGCAAACACTCATAAATACACGTAATGATAAGCTCACTACGTTCCATATTCATGGTTTTCAGTTCGATGAGGATGTGGTGTTGTCTAGTTTCCTTGTTCTTATAATTTCGGTCTAGTTTTGTATCCGTTCCCTGTAACATCTGGTTCGTTTGGTCTGTTTTCGTGTCCCAACCATGCCTATGCCTTATCCATTTCTTTTGTCCAGATCTGTCTCAGTGGGTTCTGTTATGTACACACTTGGTCTTCCTTCCTGCTGTGCGTCTTTGTATGTTGTATTCTCGCCGACATAGACAATAACTTAAAGTCTTAGGTTTGACTGTTGCTTTGCATTTAATGTATGTCTACAAAGATATTGCAAGTATTTTATCATATGCGTTGTAATAGAGCCCTAGAGGGAAATTTAGAAAATGTGCCAATGGGATGCACCTTCATTCCTCGGATACAATAAGGATTAAGTTGTTTGCACCTTCATTCCTCTGATACAATAAAGATTAAGTTGTTTCACGGAACGCCACATTCACAAGACAGGGAGTTAGATCTACTTCAAATTAAGACTTCAACGGTAAATCATCAGAAACAAATTTTATCTACCAACGAATGTTTACAAATAGGTATAGGGATTCTAAACGTAAACTACTTGCGCCAAAATTATTTTGTACTTGAATGAAACGAATTCCCGTACATTCGGTACGTTTGTAAATTGATAATATTGAATTGCGTCACACCATTTTATTACATTACCATCTCAGAATTCGTAAATCTTATTCCGTCTAACAACATTTGTTAGAATCATAACAGTCTGAACAACTCTGATGGGATTACAGTACGCGTAAAGAATTCTCAATGTTATATGATGGTACGGAATTTTAAAGAAATAACCAAGCTGCAAACTGAGAGAATTCTGCGTCAATGTCGAATAAATGAATTTAAAATTATGGCCGCAGGTGCAATACAAAATCTCTGCTCCGCATTACAAAATCGAAGTAGAATCTTAAAAGGGAAAGCGATCGTTTTTTTCAAAACGGCATGCTAGAGGCTAACTGTTTTCTATATATACGTATTTGAATGCAAACGTATTTTGTCGATTCTCTAGTGAATGCAAAATGTCCGCTTAAAGTATGTCAAGAGTGCTGAATGAGAGATACTTATATTCATAAAATTACACATTAGTATTTAATATCGGAACTGTTCACGGCTTGAAGGGAGATTATGTATTGTATTAATTATGCATTCCTGTTAAGTATTATTGTAGCTTCGTGATATCACTCGCCGTGTCGTATATTCCCGTTGATCATCGCTGGCGGTAACATGACACTACGAACATTGCAGTCTATATTATACACACTCCCTTTTTACAATAGTTTCTTATATTGCTTATCCGACGAGTAATTCTGCTGTTTTCACAACAAATTCTTGTCTTGAGCATTCATATAATTATAGTTTAGACGGGGACAAATTTGACTTAACCACTAAATAATATTCGTTTATTTGGAAATTTCTAAACATGCCCAGTTTTATGGCACAGTCTAAGATTTGTGATAGAATGACCATAAATTGCCACAACAGTAAAACATGTAGCGTTACAGTTGCTTGATATAATTCAGACATATGCCGCTGTTTTATAACATTACGTATATTACTGGCAGTGTGGTTTGTGTTTGTCCCAGCTAATGGCCAACAGTAAACATACGGTAACATTATATACTAGGGATATATATTTATAATGTGAAACAATAAGCATACGTTGAGAAATACTATTGGATAAATAATATTGTCCAGGCCTCAACACATTTCGGTTGAATTTGTATTTATTTAATTTATTGTGTGGTATTTTGAATTAATTATGCTTTGAAATACAGTCATATACTTTTAATTGTGTTGTGTGTTGTGTGATGGAGCATTCACTGTTGTTGTGCTAAATGTGACGAAAATGATTAGTGGTACACACATTTTAAAATTCATACCTTTATTAGATACACACATATTAATAGATAAAAACCCATCATGGTTAACATGTTTTGTGCTGGAAATTACTACATACCGATATTGTTATCTCGTACGTATCTTACTTATTCTAAATCATTGTTAATGCCGTATAATTTGAAGTTAGTTTTATTTACATAAGAACGTTGAACTATGTATCGAGTAAAAACTGTAAAACTGTATTTTACAACTTACAAAGCTGTTATTGTTTTTATGTTTATATACTTAAGCAAACATTTCACTCACGCATGTACACTTTGTTATTTTATGAATTGTTTCAGATAATTGTACCTCTAGTAGAATAACAGTACACCACAAAATGATCTCAGACATAGCTTTATATTCGATATGTATTTTTTTCAGAGAGTATGATAATTTATATTTGATAAACCGAATCGACCAATGAGCCAACCCATAGCGTCAACACTGAACACAAGTATGATGTCAAGGTTGCGGATGTTATAGTTTCAATATTTCGTCTGAAACAATTTTACGGGTAATAATTTTATTTACACTGTCTCTGACACGAAGATTGTTCTGGTTAATAAAGTACGGTTATTTTCCTAATATGTACATCTCGTGACTCCTGAGCACATCTATCCCACTGTAATTAGTTTTCCAACTTTCTATTACTCAATAAACCATTCATAAATATTTCAATATATGCTACTTTTGTAATTAAGTCGTCTGGCATATTGCATAATTGATTTAATTGCTGCATAATTGACTTAGATGACATTAAAATCAATACGTAACATGAATACAAGAAGAGATTTATGGAAACAACAGTGCACACAAAGCACATTTATACTTCTATCACCCAAATAAAAGAAAACGTGTAAATTCACAACGATATCCCCGCTGGACAACTCAGTAAACATAATATAAGAGACGGCGAGCATGGGAAATGCAAGTAGAACATTCATATATAAAACAGTCGATCCGTGAAGCTATAATTGAAAATGTACTCCATATCTTAATAAAAGTAAGAGCAACTGAAACAAAATCGGTAAGGGCACAACAAAAGGGGCAAGTCAAACATCAGATGCCGTCCTTCCGTTTCCGGTTTGGGAAGGATCACAGTATTAGGTTATAAACCTATCCTGTTGTGGCACGAACGATTATTGTGGGAAGTGTAAGGGTTCACTCTAACGGGATGCGTTTAGATAAACAAAGAAAGGATTCAGTTAGTATCTGGAACGCCGCATTTACATGAAGGCATACACGTTTCGAGGATTGTACTTGTAAGTAAAATAGCCGTTCAGGTTAAGATACGAAATACCGTGTCACAGTTGTAGTTTTTATACCTATTATACTTACCAGTGAGTGGCCAATTTCGACAGTAGAACATCAATAACGATTTATGAAGTTTATTGTATTAGTAGCCATTTTACAGGATCATTTTAGGCACACAGCGGTTTATGAAGTTTATTGCATTAGTAGCCATTTTACAGGATCATTTTAGGCACAGAGCGGTTTATGAAGTTTATTGCATTAGTAGCCATTTTACAGGATCATTTTAGGCATACAGCGATTTTGGCATACAACGATTTGTGAAGTTTATTGCCTAAGAAGCCATTTTAGAGGATAATTAGGCATACAGCAATTGTGATCATTCGGGTCATCTACGTATGTACGAGCTCTTTAAAAACCAGTAAGTTGTGAAATGTAAACTCAGTAAGATGTAGCACTGGACGCATCTCAATCCCAATGAGGATCGAAATAATCTATACTCCACGCCATTTATAACGCAACTACATATTGTCCGCGTCAGCACGGTGAGATAATTAAGAAATAATTATATTTTAATTTTCAAACAATTTTCTTAACTTAATCAGTTATTATATGTGAATGTCTTTCTACACTTTTTGTCTGGAAATAAATATGGCACTTCTGTGTTCTTAATAATAACATCAATAACATACAGAGATTATGCCTAAGCTAAAATAAGGCATTAAAGCAAAGATTGTTTCATTATTCTCTATTATTCTTGCCTAGAAATAGATGACAGTATGGCGTGTGGGTATTAATCTCAAAGGCAACATTAATTAATGGCAGAATAGCGTTAAACCCAAATACGTATCTAAAATTTAAATACTTTAATAGTATATCGAAAACAATGCCTAACATTTTATGTAGGTGGTTGTGGAATTTTATAGATAGTTTGTTTATAAATTGTGAATATAACTAACGAATGTAAATCATTTATCTAACATAAACAAATGTACATACATATGTATTTTTAGTAAATATTGTTCAATGATGACCAATCACAAAATTTGCACTATGTTATACGTTCTACTCTCTCAGTGTATGTACAACAAATACTCTATTTCACCCCATATAAATTCACGAAGTTCATAATATATTCCATTGCCAAATGAAAGAATTGTTGATGACAGGAAAATTACTCAGCTTCCTTCCATTGGTGACATTGCAGACATGATAATGTCAGGTCGAAATAACGAGGTATTCATCATAGGTCAGAACTCAATGTTTGGGCGCTCTGAGTGGAGGAATTTTTAAATTAGACGGAACTTATATCTTCCAAATACTAAACATCAATGCAAAATTAGTTTTGTTTAAAAGAAATAGACCTAATCAGATTTTAATATTTGACGTATGTTTTGTTTAGGAAATAAAGTATAGCAATCATCCAATTTAATCTAAGAGGAATAATTGCTACACTTCATATATTCTCAGCAAAGTTAAGACCATGAAACAACGTTTAACTTAAAGACAAACTTAAAAACAAACGTTTTAACTCAACGGGTTCCTGGTTAGACACTTTATTAGTTTAGAACTTGTTTTGAAACAAAATTTTACCGACATATTTCTGATGCGTGTTATGGCCAAACTGATAAAGTATTATTTTTAAGTTGATAATGTCACGTTTAATGTTCATAAAGTCAGCTTTTAAGTTGATAATGTCAAATTCAATGTTCATAATGTCAGCTTTTAAGTTGATAATGTCAAAATTAATGTTCATAATGTCAGCTTTTAAGTTGATAATGTCAAATTTAATGTTAATAATGTCAGCTTTTAAGTTGATAATGTCAAAATTAATGTTCATAATGTCAGCTTTTAAGTTGATAATGTCAAAATTTATTGTTCATAATGTCAGCTTTTAAGTTGATAATGTCACATTTAATGTTAATAATGTCAGCTTTTAAGTTGATAATGTCAAAATTAATGTTCATATTGTCAGCTTTTAAGTTGATAATGTCAACTTGAAAGTTGATGATTTCAACTTAAAACACATTGAGTCATCTTAAATGTCCCACGCCGTGTATTTATGCCAACATCGTAATTCGTCAACACAATATCACTTCCCTTTGAGATACACAGTGGTGGTGTTATGCCTGGTGTCTAATGTAATAGTAATAAAACCAATATTTATTGAAACTTTGTCATGTTTTTAACAACGGTCTTATTTTCTGAGCTTAATAATTCAACAAACTTTGGTATTTTTCTGGATAATGTATATTTATGTTGATATACGGCACACGTGCATGGTTTGCAAATAGTTTGTCCTATTTCAATTCTTTTAGGACTACCATTACGTTTTTATTGCCTACAAATGTTTGTTTCATAAATGATTATCTTCATGACTAGAAAATGTTAACGTGTCAGAAAATGTGACTTTATGTTGCCATATTTATTTTGTATTGCTGCTATACTACATGGGTGTACCACCTTCTGGTCGAAAATAGAAATAAATCATTGAAATATTTATAAACATCAAATATTGGTCTGAAAGAAAAAACGTCACATATTGCATTTATGTTGGTAGATTATCTGGATCTAAAATCATAAGTGTAATACCAAAACATATATCCATACTTCATTTCAAAGGCAAAAAAGACACGCTCCACAAATATAAATGATGGGTATCGAAACTTAAAAACGTCATTATATAACCAAGCACTTCTATGAACGTGTCAGTATAAATTGAGCTCTGCTATGGGATTTACAACTTCTTCTGTAAGTGACGTCATATTAAGACAAAGTCACATATGATTTGTAAGCAGGAAACGATATTTACTCCATATGGTCACTTCGTTTTCATATTGCCATATGGGACAAATATTGCTTACGGTAGGTAAGTACATGGTGACGTCACATGTGACGTTTTCTGAAAATGACGTCACTTTTAGAAGAGGTTGTAAATCGTACAGCGGCGCTCATATAGTATTAACATCGATCGTTGTCAGTTGTCACTCCGTAACGTTGTGTTACGGCCCGCTCCAAGTCGGTCAACACTCTCGATTGTCGTTTCGTTCTATTGTTTGCATCATTTTGGGATGGGATGGGATGCATGGGATTTTGTTTGTTCCATGTTAGGTGAATTATTAGTTTAGTAGTCTGGTTCGGCAAATCGAATTATTTGTGATTCCAGGGAATGCGCTTTTAAGTCTATTTGTGATATAATCCCATCCTAATATAGACTTTATAGATTTTATTTTCTATTCTTAAGTGCTGCATTTCTGTCATGGCAAAGAGGTCGTAAAACTTTAACGTCTTTGTTTCAGTGTATCTTAGACCAGTAAAGCAGTTTGCCATAACTTATTCTCTCTCACTTATTCTCCCTCTTTTATCATTTCCAAAGAAAACAGACAGAGTTAGTCAATAACCCAATATTTGTCTTGTAGGATTTTGGATTGCGTTGGCAAAACTTACATGTATGAATGATGCACTATCTCCCTCGAATAGCGTCACTTTCACATCTAGAGTTATTCTTACAAGGACATTTGTTTCGGAATATTATGTTAAGTAATGAGATGAAACATTTCAGTTACAATTCAAAGAAACTTAGCTTACAGTGTATTATATAGTTTGTGTGTTTGGTTCGTGTGTTTGAGTTTAATGACGCATAGCAGTATATTACATAGGAGGTAATGCTAAAGAGAACTAACCCACTATTTGCCAAATCAGACACATTTCACTCCAGAATTAGTGGTTAAACCTCATCTAGTATGCAACTTCATAACTTTATTTTGGCGGGAGATTTAAATAATGTGAACTAACCCACATCTCCCTTTGATAATATACATGAATCATGTATATGCAACACATATAGTGTATGCAATATTGTATAGTACACATATGCAACAGACATATCTTTGCTTAAGTGAATCACCCTCCAGGCGGCTTCAACTGATGAATGTGTGGAACTCCTTCTGCAAACAATATCAAATATCACCCTAGATAGTTACTGTGTTTTTAAGACCATGTCTTGATTACAAGATTTTAGCACTACCAACAGAACGAACTAAATCATTGCTTCATAACCTTCAATTTTCCTAATGTGATAGACTGACTAGCCTTATATTAATCAACAACGGTTCAAAGTTTTTTAAGTTATAGCTACACCTAAGTCCTTATACAGTGAAGTTAAGCTAATGCTACCTACTAGACTGTTGTGAACTAATGCATCTTCATTATATAAACACCTTTTGTTACAAATACTTGCGGACAATAACCAGATTCTTAATTATTGTCGAATTACTTTATACATCGAAATAAAACCAATGTTGTTTTACTAAAACAAAGTCAATACGTTTTCTACAGTCAAGATAGTCAAACGAATTCAACAGAAAGTACGGGAACGTGGATTTACGTTGGACGAAATCATGTTAACGTTAAAAATGTAGCATAGTATAATGGTATAATATTATTTAAACTTTTTACGCCTCCATCGATTCGAAAGTGTTAGTGTATTTGATGTAATTTAAAGAAGACAGGTCCAATTAATATTTATCATATCTCGTTTCTTATCTTAAAGTTTGATACAAGATGACTGCGTTAATATCGTATTAATGGAAATGTTTTTAAAACACCTAAGTGGTGATTAATGGAAATCTTTGAAAGGGCAATGGAAAAGGTCACAATGGTTTTGTTATTGGTTTCTGATTTACTTTCATTTACGTAGTTTCTTAATTTTTATTGAACATGTATCAAACTATTTCTACAAGTCATGCTGTTACTGCTGAATGTATTTAAAGTTAGGGAGAGAATAAGTTGCTACAGGGAACGCCACATACATGATACAGTGTCTCCCCAACAACAAATGAACGGTAGCCTAATGTTAATACTTCTATGTATTTTTTTACTGATTCTATTAACATATATTCGGGTAATTACTCAGAATCTTAACCAATAAAACTTCAACATCTTATATCAGTTTGCGTCGACACACTTAAGCACATTTAGCAAAGAGTGGAATATAGCGTGTCAGAAACTACAATACAAAAACACTATGTGATCACCATCCCCACACCCACACATGTCCGGCATTGTATATACATTTGTCAATACTATTTGTTTACATGTTGTTGCAAAATATAATGTTTTGCAATCTATGTTCAAAAAAATAAAAACATGTTCTGTTATGTTCTGTTCTACAAATCTTAATATGCGAAGTTACGAAAAAAATTATTCCATTGTAAAATATTTTTTGTGAGTGAAACTGACCAATTGTTTGGCTGGCGTTGAAACAAATTTACGTACTTCGAAGTATAGTGTTCTTCTGTGATGAATGAGGTTGCAAACCGTAATAGCTTTAAATAGATTAATTTATACCTTGAACTTGAACACACATTTCTTAAGCAATATCTCAGTTATTTGTAGGTTATGTATCGGTTGATGTAACCCATGGCTGGTATTCCAGTCAGTACCAACTTGGCATCTGCTTATAACTGACAACTTTCCAACTAGAACCGAGAGTGGAAAATAAATCCCTGATATTTTACACAGTTGTCTCAGACGAACTAATACCAAAATGTCGTTTGTCTCATAAATAATAATAAAGTAAGCGCTATGATAAAACTTCCATCATTTATGCTTTCTCGCTTTTATATTAATGTTTATGTCGTAATTTCACTTAGCCTTTTATTAGTATTTATATTCTGGAAATGTAAGAAATTAAATAGTTATTGCAATACAACCTCATTTTTTATATAACTTATGCGTCTGGTATGCTGTGGTATTTACTTTCCTCTATTCATTTATTGTTGATGCAAGTTCAATGTTATTTCAGTGAATTTGTTCTCAATCACGAAGCAAAATGAATACAGCAGGCAATGACAAATAGAGGTCTCAGATTTTGCGAGTCAAAGATACGCCACCAGGGATATGAATGTGAGTCTTCAGTCACTTTGGATCCCTTGATCATGAAATATGTGGTACAATATTACATAACATACAATGCCATGAAAGATGACCGTACTTTTATAACCCGCTGAGAACTATTTACACAATACAAATGGCATAAAATAGCGAACTAGTATCCCCTGTTTGAATGGATTTTAAACTATAAATATATAAAATTACATTTGCACTATAAACATTGCGGATCAATTACATTATGAGTTCATTCTTTGTGAATACATGTTTAATGTTGTTTTATAGGAAATATATTTTTCATGTTTGTTTAGGTAAACAAATGAACACAAATGAGCATAATATTACTTTAATATTTGTATGAAGTATATGAACAATAATAAGAATTTTTGAGATACACACAACTTGTATGTTTGTACTTTCACGTCTCTTGGTGTGGCTCTGAACTTTTCTGCTATACTTCTTTATTAACTTTACTACTTACGTCTTTTCAACACAGCGACATTGTAAATGGGACACTACTCAAACCACGCTATATTTCGACATGTCTTTTGAAGCACTCTTTTATATTAATGTATATGTCGTTACCATGTCTTGAAAATAACATATTCTGTTATAACTTATAATAATAAAGTCACGTTTTGAGGAACACGAAAAATCGGTCAATCGCGCTACCGGGATTCGAACCTTATTTATAAGGCGATTATTCCAAAGCTAAAATCGTGCCATGACTGATGTAATGATGTGTGCGTTACAATTTAATGATACTAGTCTAGAAATGGATGACATAGTTATGTGGGTGAATTAATTTTAGAGACAACTAACTTTGAGAGTAAAATACTTACACAACTTGGGTCATGAATTAATTTCAACCAAATTTACACATTTAATGGAAGTAATCAATATGTATACTTGGCCTGCAATGATGAAGGGGCATTCTTTACTTCTAATAAGTACAGTAACTTTACCATTTGAACATGTCAGAAGCTCTTACATTTTTACTGAATGGTATCTGTTTTTAATCACAGTACAGTGTATTTGTATTAATCGACAATAGTACACGTGATGACAGCAGTCGTATATATCAAAATAGAACAATCGATGACAGCAATTGTTTTTATCAACAAAAGTACATGTGATTACAAAAGTTGTATTTTACAACAGTAGAACAAGTGATAACAGTAGTTGTATTTATCAAAATAGAACAAATGATGTCAGTAGTTGTATAAAACTACTGAATAAAATTCATTTTGATAAATTAGTGTACCAAAAGAAAGTTGGTATTTCTATTGGAATAACTGTGCTCCACTTATAGCCATCTTATTCTGTTTTGAAGGAGGCTTTATGTGATCCTTGTACAAAGATAATCAAATGTAAGTGACACTTTTAATAATAACTCTCGTTATTTAGACGATAATTTGAATATTGACAATGCAAATTTTCTAGCTATGATAAATAAAATATATCCAACAGAGCTACATCTTTCAAAAGCCCACACATTGGATACACATGCCTCGTTTCTTGATTCGACATTTCCATTGATAATGGCGTTATTACAACAAAAATGTACGATAAACGAGATGATTACGACATTGAGATTATAAAGTTTCCATCACTCGACGGCAATATTCCAAAACCTCCCTCGTACGGCATCTAAATATCTCTACTTATTAGGTTTCAGAGGGGTAATAATACTCTAGAGGGCAATAAGTGTAACCTTTAACTTACAGGTAAACTCCTTAAACAAGGTTATCGTTATGGTCAATTATGTAAAACGTTTCGTAAATTTTGCTATAAATATCCATCTATTATTTTGAAATAGAAAACTAGTGTCAAATCCGTGTTAGAGACAGGAATTATTTAACCAAATCTTATGGAGATATGTTACATAAAGTTTGCAAAATTTAGAACAGTTGTAACTTTATTCAGTTATTTGACAAAGTGATAAATAAGTCTAAAAGGGAGAGTTATAATCCTTACAAAATGACTACTACTGCCGATAAGATTTTAAATAAATCAATTGTTGATAGATTTTTGCACCTCTTTTGACTTCACTCCGGACGCTAATGTTCAGACTAAATGAAGTTATATTTGTAAACCATACGTCCATACTTGATATCGCAGGATATGACAGATGATAATGTATTTTAGGATTAAGTTAGGGGCTTTGTAGGCATTAACGTTTGCTCGGAACTAACAAAACGCGTTCCATGTAGTATCTTAAAACTATTACCCAGCCATTTAGAAATTGTGTTGTAGAGCTACTATAGTGTCTGTAATCTTATGGATTTACGCGTTGGTGTTTGTCCATGTTTCATTTTGTGTTGTCCATGTGTGTCGAATTAAGATGGATTGTCGATTTTATTTTTTTATTTATCTGCCCTCCTCTTCTCTATGCAATAAGTACTTACCATTGAGGCATATCTATCAGTTGGATTTCTCTAAGATTATTTCTATCTTATAACGTCATTTAATGCAAATAAATATGACGTCATTTGGTATTAACAATGAAACATTTCTCTCTATAGTGCTAGTTAAAAACACAACTCAATCCTCATTTTGGTATATTCGTAAAGTTGTTTAGTTTTCTCAATAAATTAAATGTTATATTTTATGTCTATTTGTATTTATTTGAAATTTCCCTTTCTGTATCACCAGTATTTTAGATTATTTTTAATTCTTAACTACATTTTCCCGGTTGACTTTACATAAGGTTATTGATTAAATATTTTGTGGTTATTTCGCAATTTAGTTACTGTGAGCAATGTCAGACTGAGGCTGCTTGTCTCTACAGTGTGTTAGTTTTGTACGTAATAGTTAATTGCTTTTAATGATTTATGAAATTAATTACTGTCTACTTAGTCAATTTACGTGTGTGTGTGTTGGAAATCAATGACCATATAGCGTCTAAATGTGAGACTAAACCCCAGTATTTTACTGACGGTTTCAAGTTTGTAAATGTGTGTATGGTTAGTATTACTATTTATGTTTTAGATGTATGTTAAATTCCCTTGTGCAATTCATTCACTTGACATTTCCCGGAGGTCTGTGTGGGGAGGCATTATCTTGTGTATGTGGCGTTCCCTGTAGCAACTTATTATCTCTTTCATTTTCATACTTTTGCATAGAACAATAACTGAAAAGTAAGTTGACTGTTCATAGATATGTTTGGTGCAGTTAATGATGAAGTTCATCACGAACAAAACCTCACGTCCTTATCTTTAACATGCATGTCTCATCTTAATATTTATGTACATTATGGCAACCATCTTTAATTCTTAACTTGACGAAGCAGTCTTGTATTTGAAGGATGGTCAGGGAATGGGAGACGACACTTGTACTATTCACGACCCTTTGTGTCGTTTGAGAAAAGAAAGGATATTTGTCCAGATGGTATTGCCACTTCAACACACACATCCTCTCTACATGGATACAATATACTAGAAAATACATGTATGCATATCAAAATGTTGCCAAATAACTCGACATATAATAGACCATAACCTAAAATATGCCCATATATGTAACATAAATACATTTTATTTTGCATATGTGCGAATGACATTTTACCACATACTAAGTTACAATGCCGTCTTTTGGTTTCGGACAATTCTTATCTTATACAAGACAGGATGATGACGAGGCGAAAATACCTCGGCTTCCATTGATGACATTTCAGGCGATTTTATATGTCAGTTCCAATTTGAGAATGTTACATAGCTTGTTTTCATCGAATGAGAGATTTAATGTAATTTTTGTATTGTGACATATATTGTTACACACTCGGTAACGCTGTATTTGTAACTCAATCATAAAAGATCCAAAACTACGGCTTTAGTCAGGAAAATGTTTTTATATAATCTTCATGCTAGTTTCTGCCCAGTTTCGGACTATTGTCCTGTGATCTTTTCCGTCCATTAATCCCTCCACTGGTTGTCCTCTTTGATTTTCCTAGTAATTCCTTATGGTCGATTCCTTGCGCCTCTGTTCCCTTACGTATGCTGAGCCTCACCACGTGCCTTATGTTTTATGGATTGTTGTTTTCCCGGAGGTCAAATGTTGATGCCAGTGCTAGGTCTGGGTTCGATAATAGTTATGTGTTAAACTATTTGTCGAATAACGATGTCAGTCTATTAACGTCGGGAGTCTACCTTTGCGAGAATGAGTGTAAATGGGGAGGCATGCGGAAAGGCTTTAAACGTGCTGGCCTGTATTCGCCGCGGACTCGCATAAATGTTGATGTCAGTGCTAGCTCTGGGTTCGTATATATGTCTGTATTGAAATAGTAAGGAAATTAGCTGGCACGTTTTTCGCCTCCGGACATGTATTCGCCGCGAACCCGTGCGAATGTTAATGCCAGTGCTATCTCTGGGTTCGCTAGTCTGTATTCAAATATTTAGTAAACTCAAATACGATTGTGTATAAACTGGTGCGTTATTCGCCTCCAGAAATGTATTCGAATCGGACCCGTTCGAAAGATGATGTCATTGCTAGCTCTGGGTTCACTCCTAGGTCTGTATTCAACTGTTAAGACAAGTCGAATAACGATGTACGAGCTGGTGCGGTATTTGCTACCAGATAAGTATTCGCCGCGACCCGTTCAAATATTGATTTCAGTGCTAGTTCAGGGTTCGCTACTGACTCTGTAGTCAAATAATAGAAAACTTAAATACCTATTTACGAGCTGGCTCGTTACTCGCCTCCAGATATGTATTCGGCGCGAACGCTGGCGAATCACGGTTGATGAAAGTGCTTGCGCTTGGTTCGTTGTAGGTAGATGTATTTAAATACATGTAGTAAGAACATTCGAATAACGATGTACGAGCTGGCTCGTTATTCGACTCCAGATATGTATTCGGTGCAGAACTCTTTCCGATGGAGATTTCAGTGCTAGCTCTGTGTTGGATAGTGCACATGTATTCAAATACAATTTGTGCTCGTATGGCGACCCCATTACAGCTGGTCTTAACACATCCCTCTTTGCTTGTGCTAGATCAGGAAGGGTTTAATTCAATATGATAGATACCCGGAAATGAAAGGAATGCGTTTCATGCTTGTAATTTGATCCCCGTGTCGTGCACTTATCTGCTCATTTGTTGCTCTTGCGTCTGAGCAGTCACAGTAAAGAGCATATTTTACAGGCATTTAATTTTCACGTATATTTGTGCTATGTGCATCATCATGTAATCGCCGTCTCATATGTTTCGGGGGTTGTCCAGCGTCCCCTGTTTTATTTGTGTGAACGAATGTGACTGTGAGATTGAATGCACTTTTACCCCGGATTTATATGCGTAGGGGTGTTGTTGCTACTAAGCGTTCTACGGCGATACGCGTTTTTCGCCCATTAATCATGTTTATCTACTATATCCCTTTTGCCTTACTTTTTACATGTACTTGTACTTGCATATTTCCATTTCTCCTTGTAATTTTGTGATGGCGGTGCACTTTGTATGAAGCATTTACTTCTCGACTTCTACATTCTGTTTTCTAAGTTTCTTCAAAAGACATAATAAATTGTAGGGAGAATGAACCAACCAATGTGATATACTTACGAACATCGATATTGTGTTTTCATTTATATAAATGTTCCTTCATAGGTCGTACTTTAAGCGCATAACATATCAAATATTGATAAAAGCGTCGTCGGCTTAATTGTGTAAGTGTGGTATTTTGTGGTGTTTCCTAGAATTATTTACTACTGATTTAGTCATAATATAATGAATTATTTAGATGCATGACAAAGCTCTACATGGAATTGGTAAGTCAGGTGATAGACAATGTTTTACTAATTTATGTTTGTGTCTCGTCTCTTCTGCATTTGGAGTTGTTTGTATGTATTGACATGTCACCTAGTGCTAAAGGTCACATACTACTAAGGGACTGGTTTACCATTATTGTGACTTGAAGTCGGTGCTCTAGAAAAACTTTTCAAAGGCACTTGTTCTGGTGAATATCGGTCAATGTTGTAACAAATAAACAATCACAATGATAGCTGTACAATCTAAAATTAATAATCACATGTATGTGTTTGTGGGGTTCAAAGGTTTGACTTACAACTGAACAGTTGTTGATTTTGGTTAACTTTTAAAACAGACTTGTCCGGGACTAACTTCAACACAACTGTTGGTAGCCTGATTCACAATTAGTCTATTCCAGTACGTCGGTCTAATGGATTTCTAGAGCCCTGGATGTATAAAGTTCTACGAGTGTACGCATGATTTTTACATATCTTCATATACTAAAACTTTCCCTTACGTCTATTTTATTCTAAATCAATATTCCATCGATGTGTCACGTTTTCGTTTTTTAAATAATGTTTATGTTTAATATTTATCTCAATCTGAAACTATTCGCGACCATATGTGTACGAGTATCATTTGTCTGTACCAAACGCATGTAAGTGTATTTTCGGTGACCCTATTTCAATGATACCCATCCCAGAAATGGTAAATATTGTGGATCCGCCTACTGTCTCGCCGACTAAACTTCTTAGCACGAAGGTTACAAGTGCCAATACCCATGCTCAACAAAACATTTACGTAATATCACGTCTGCCTACTTCAGCATTATGCATGACTTGTATTGCATTGTCGTCTATTCGTGGTGAACAAGTTGATTTAATTAAAGATATATATCGTGATTCGACGAAAATACCTCAGTATCTATTTGCGACATCTCATGCGATTATCAATGTCTGTTCAAATTCGCAACGAATATATCGCATGTAACGAACTTGCTTTTTGTTCAATATGAGATTTAATGGAATCTTCAATTAGTCTGGTGTGATACATTGTTACAGTTCTTTTTGCGCCGTCCGTCTCAATGTATCGGTAACGTTAGTACGGAAGACTCAATTCATTGCTTGTGTGCGTTTTAGGGGTGCGGAATTAGATTTTCTTCATGCACTAAATATTACCAATGCATTCAATCAATTTCGGTTTGAGACATAATTTCATGGTAGTTTTTCAATGTTTCTCTACTGGTATTTTATTGCCCTCTTTTAAGGTTAAATTCTTTACCCATTCCTCATCTTTCATTGTATTTCGTAACCTTTGTAATTGTTTAATGCCGCGAATGTATGACTGGACGCGAACCGGGCCAACGTCGAGAGACGTTCTGGAAAACTGACTGTAAAGAAGGAGCAAGAATAGATATTGTCCAACGATTCATTTATTAAATCGTAGATCGTTATACTTGTCTTTGGATTCGCTCCAGTTTATATACGCCGGGTAAGCGTCATAATCTCAAAAGAAA
The DNA here is from genome assembly GCA_032209605.1 of Mactromeris polynyma. Taxonomy (NCBI): domain Eukaryota; kingdom Metazoa; phylum Mollusca; class Bivalvia; order Venerida; family Mactridae; genus Mactromeris; species Mactromeris polynyma. The sequence continues at coordinate 11,766,072 of JASFXZ010000012.1, forward strand.
CATAATGAAGATGTACTTACATTTTACTTTGATATGATAGAGAAAACTTTATCAAAGAGAGAAAAAAAATTGCTATACTGTTTGCCACCTTGAATGGAAGTGTACAGGCTTTTGAGCAAACAAAATGATGTCAGTTCTATTTGAAACAGAGTTATCCAAGTTATCATCAATTAGCATGTTAACTTTGCACTTTTGCTTGTACAGTAGCAAAAATGAGTTAAGTAGTCAGAAAGTCAAATGTCAGACTTGATTTCTTAATGCGGTGGCTTGACCATAGAAGAAATTCTCCCAAGAAATTTAGTTCTTGAAACAAACATTTTCATAACCTTAATCTTAATCCAAAGTTTGAAAACATGAAACAATTAACAGTTAAGTCACATTGTAGCAAACTATTTATGCTACTCATTTATTTATTTATTTTTTATACAACCTGCAATGAACTATTTACAAATAATTAAATGTTAAAAAGTGCATTACATACTAAGAATGAACAAAAAATTATAAGATGCAAGTAACACATTTTTGCAACAAAATATGAAGCACTATAATTGCATTGGAAGGCCAATGGCACTGCGTCTGAATATTGTAATACTATTTTCACCTAGGCTTGATGATATGGTGCAATACGGATAGTTTTGGCTGCCAACACATGACTTACTGTTACCATCTTGACATAGGTAATTGGCTTGTTCATACGAGATGAACCTGACAATTAATGTTTAATTTAACGATAACAGGTGTGTATTCCTATAGATACAAATGCAAATGCTAGTTGTATTGGGCATTTTTATTTCCTTCGCCAATCAGTTCCGAAAAAAAATAAACATAGCAAGTTACGTAAACATAAACTATGACTTGGATGAGCCACATAACAGTTTGCATTTCGAAATCCATAAATTTGAAATACATGAATTACAAGACCATTGTAATGTCTTTTATAATCTTATGTTTTGTGCAAATATGTATAGGGAGGGTCGTGTTGGTAACCAGAAACTTTGAATTACTTATGTACATCAAGGAACGTCCGATGATCACGCGAAGCACAAGTTTATCATTGGCTTTTATAAATAAAACATTTGATAAAATAGATGTTTAAGGCTTTATACAAATGTATTTTGTATTGTAAATAAGACATTTGTCCTCGTGTTTTTCGCACAATTAATGCTCGAGTTTACTTTCCCATTTTGTGCCTTCTGTTTTATTTTCTGTTATGGACGTATCTGGCTAAAATGTGGGAAATAAAATGATAATAACAATTTACAGGACTTCGGTTTCAAAGTGATATGAATCATGCACAAACGAATTTATTATTACTATTGAATTCTTCAATTTCAGTGTTAAACATATTAAATAATTCTTGTGAAGAATAGTTTCTGACGGCACATCAATGGCCCCAAAAATAACATCTAAGAGAGTAAACAGAGTTATTATGAAATGATGATAACAATCTGAATGACTTCGGTTTCAAAGCGATATGCATCCTGCCTAAACCTACTTTTAATAAAAACATAATATGTAATTATTCAAATACACACCAGAGTTATACAATTACAAGTGATTGTCAAATAAGAATACATGTACCTCGTTGTACGTACATTTGTATATTTATTGTTCAATTTGTCAGAGTATTGTTGATTGTATTTTAATCATGATGTTATGTTTTCATGTTATTTCGTGTTGTATTCTATGTTACAATGTGATTTAAGGTGGGGTGTATTTGTTGTATGTTATATATTTATATTCATGTTGTAACTACATAGACATGACGCTATACTAAACACTCTACTTACTGAATATTAACAGATAATGATACGCCTGAAGCAACGCGCCCTTGTCATAATCAGGTCAGAAAGTTGTTAATTGTTTGTGAGACCCCAGGGACTGGCTGGAGTAGAGAACACACCAGTTGTTGAACTATCACGGTATTTTGTATTTGCGTTTATTTATCGTCGCCACCGGTTTCCCACATCTGCTACTATCACGGTCTTTCACTTAGGTACAGCTTTATATAGAAACAGGAGTGTCTAATGCAAACCGTGAACAAACAACACATATCATTAAATGGCGCAGATTGCTCACTCTAACATGTAATGCTACTTTATATTGTTATGTTTTATTCTTTGTATTCATGAGCGGGAGAGGAGAGTTCAGAGTAACGTAGACAATACTTCGTTATTACTCAATGTAAAGTCAAAATATCTTCGATAGTAGTATTAAATGTAACAAATACATCATATTCACAGAATATTTTGAAACATCACGCAGTTATGGTAAATTAATACATTTTAAAATCTATGGGCTTAGATTCATTGTCATCCAAGGTGGGAAGGTAACACAGAAACCATGAAGAATATAACTTCCGTAATAGGTCATTTACCATTTACGCTGAAATTGTCAAAACCTTGTGCATCTAAAAACAAAATGCCTTGACGACCATAAAAGGTAAACGGTATGTTAAATAATGGTCACATAATGGTGCTGGTTGCCATTGCGTCCAACATCATCTTGTTTCTATTGACCTTCATCAATTTCAAATATTTCTCTATAACTTTTGCATTGGTAATGATGACATTCAATTAGAGACCCAAGTGCTACTTGCTTTATGTAATACTTCTGAAGATTTGTTTAAATATTTACGAGTGCACGTGTTTAATGTATTTCATTTGACGTCGAATTGTCTAGTTGAACGTGCGATGTATCATAGAAGGAAACCAAACAGTAACATACATATAATCTGATTTAATTAAGCGTACATTATAGACGTCCACTTGGTACTTCGTCGAAAATAAGAACAGAAACAAATGTACACATGTGCGCCTATTTAACAAACGGGCAACCTGAAATATTAATAAAATATGGTAAACAATACCAAAATTATTTTATAGTATTATGTATAATACTAGAAGGCCACAGTTTAAGTCGGCATATACAACCGTTTTCTTAAATTTGTATTTTATAACATGGACGTTTAGAAAATTTGTTCAGTGTTCAGTACTTCATAAACTTATGATTTTTAATGACGAATGTCATGGTATATTTTCCCTTTGTGTTATTTATTTTGCACAAACTTACATTAAATATTATGCCAAACCTTATAGGTTTAGTATTGAAATATGAGAAAATTCCGACTGAAATACGTAGTAACGGCAGTTTGCACTTTGTATTTTCCGACTAATAACACATTACGATATTAATGACACGGTAATTCGCTGATTTGGAAGACATGCATATTTCATTGTTTCTGTTTGGATACTTATTTTCTTAACGATGTTTTTGTTATAGTGAAACAAATAGTAATGGGTTTCCCAGAGGAACGTGAAAAGTAAGTAATAATATTCTTCATAGACGCAGCATTTGCATAATTATGTCATTTTCCGAGATGTTTGGCCCAAATGACATATCTGGGTGAAATTGAGTTTTTAACATTTCTGAATGCAGGGTTATTTGTAGGTCACTACAGAACAAAACTGTTTGCAAAACATTTTTTAAGGGAATTAAAGCACTTTTAATATGGTCATCAAGACTAGATCTACAAACATTTCTGAGTTTCACAAATTTAATACAGGAAATATGTTTTCAGATACAATAATATTTTACCAATGAATGTATATTATTCTTTTCCTTAATAAAAGGGGCCGTCTCAAGGTTTATCGATAATAGTTTTGCTTCTGCTCGCCGCTGAATCATACATCTTTCACTGAAATAATTCATCTAGCTGTTGCAATTAATGTAAAAAACATGACGTTATAATGTGAAAACATTACGTCATAATGTGAAAACATGACGTCATAATGTAAAAACATGACGTCATCTTTTTTTGTGGTATTTTCAGAAACGAGGCTACGTGCATATGGGCCAAACATCCCAGAGACTGCCACACATATTTAAGTTGCTTGCGTACATATATTTGTATATAACTGCTGTTAATGTCCAAATCCCATTCATATACGACCAAATAATAGAATTGCTATCGTCCTGGTAGTTATTATAGAATATAAAATGAAGCCTTCAACTTAATTACATATCAACTGTCATAGGAAATAACTATATTGAGAATTGGCTGTTTTGAACTGTATATCGCGCTATCGGTAGGAGTATGCTAAGAGATATAGAGCTCGATTTCAATTATGTGATGGCATATGGTAAAACATGTAGATTTAATGTAATTTGCAATTCCTTTCGATACGTTCTTGTCTAGAGTTTATAATAGCTTGAAGAAAGCGAATTATCACATTCTCTTGATTTACAATTTCGTTGACAAATGTATTCCATATGATCGAAACTTGTCCGTGAGATAGATGAATATTTTGTAAAGTAATACTGACGTTTCAATAATTAATAAACTTTAATATAACATACAAGTATGTGCAATGATTTCTGACTGCAAATCGCAGTGTATACATATAATTACTTCGATATTAATCGAGATACAAAGGCACATATAAATTCTGTATAAGTATTAGGAATATTGCAATTAAGAAATGGCATGTATAATAGCAATTGATTGCTATGTCAAAATAGTAGAAACCAATCATTTAAGAACCTTTGTTGATGCGATGTCATTCTGTTCGATGAGATATCAATTAGAAATAGAGGATCTTACATGAGTGCTGATGTGATATTGTTTTTATGAAACGAGTTTCATAAAAAACAATATCAAATAAGCACGAATGTAAGATTCTATTTATCACATAACACCATAAATCTTTAAATAAACAATATTTTTAATAAATGCCGAAATTCAGAACAATTGTTAACAATATGCTGTCATTTAAAGTGACGTCACACTGGCCATTTATGACGTCATAAGTGACGTCACACTGGCTATTTATGTAACTAGTTACATATGATATTTATGTCACTGCTTTATGCCACTCCTGGAGTGCAAGTTATGTGATAAATAGTTTTATGTACTTTACATGAATAAAAATAGATAGATATAAGGTATCACAAACACAAATCAGTATATAAACAACGATCTTCTTACGAATAACACCCATGGGTCTATAACACGATAATAATGATGAAACGTGGCAACGGTCAGCGTAATTAAATATAATTAGCAAACATTTAGTTAAGAAAAGTAAGAAAAGTACCCACGTAGTTTTCATAAAATTGATAATTCAATCACATTTACAATAAATGGACATGTAAATGCAATTACTTACACTTTGCACAAACTAACCATGATGGATGCTATCATGGCGCTTGTTTTGCCATGTTTTGGGCGTTTTATGGGTACCTTTCCCCTACTCTGATAAAAAGTATTTCCTATTCCTACTTTAATTTCCATTCACAGCAAAAGAACTAAGAAAATTCAAATAAGTTCAGTTTGAGTTTATCCACATGTTTTATACATCTTAAGACATTGCTTTACATGAAGACATATCACAAATCAACCATAATTGATTGAAACATGGGGACAAAGTGGTTAACACTGATAACATAGGTATGGTTCAAGTTTTCCTTTTTTATCTTTAAATACGCATTTATGGGTATGGGTACTAGCACCCAAAGGCTTTCTAGTTACCTGGCTATTGTGATATAAATATGTATCTAATGTTTAAACAAGTTAACAGACGAAGTGGATCTAATAGTATCAACAACAGGAAATAATGTTGATATCGCTTTTGTCGTTTTTTTGTACACATTCTCATGGGATTCCTCGTGCGGACAGGAAACTTGCGGTTATAGTGTATTCATAATTAATGAGTAACCGAAGCACTTTCATTATTGAATAGAAATCTGATAAATGTGCTAGAGTAATTGCACTTATATTGATATCACCACTAGTCGGGCAGATATGGACTTAAATTTTGATCTTCGTGTGTTTATTTTGTTTATTCGGTTTGACGCCATTTTCAAAAAAATAATCAATTATATATGACGGTCAGTTGACCTAAAGTACCAGTGTTTATGGAATCAACTATACTCAAAGGCAAAAGAAAGTGTGCATTTTTGATTTTTTGATCATTTTAATTCTACAAGGTATAACGTTGTCAAATTTGAAACATAAGAATATCGGTCGTTACGGTGTATAGCAACAACGAAAAATCAGTCAAATTATGGCTAGTTATAACGTAATAGCCCGAATTGCGATTTTGCAGGATTTCGATGTGTAACATGTATACACAAGTACAAGTGACCAAACTTGTTTTCTCTACATTCTTTCACACATGTATAGTGCGAATATCACTGTAGATTTAGACATTTATAAGAGAGAATATGCAAGGACTATTGGAACGTCAGCGTATTGACGCCTTAATGATGCTGGTCGTAGGTGACTCAGTCGCTTCAGTTTCACGGGCACTTAACTGCCATAGTAACACTATAATCAGGTTATGTGATAGATTTATGCAGACGGCTACTGTTGCCGACCGTCCCCGATCCGGCAGGCCACACGTGACTGGCCTCAGACTGGACCGTCACATTGAGTTGACGCGCACATCAATGGCTCCAAAAATAACATCTTCATCGATATTGAATAACGCATTCAGTATCAATGACTGAATGATGTAATCGATTTTACGAATGTTGCAATACCACCAGATTTCTTGAATATTTTTTGTTAAGGATTTAAAAAACAAAACATTTATAATTTTCTAAATTTAAAATATCCAGTTCATCACAATAAGTTTCAAAGCATGAAAACCTGTCAAACTTTTTGATATAACCAGAAAACTCTGGGACATTTATGGACATAAGTCCACTCACGTTTATACATGACAATGGTATAGAAGACCAGTGTGTTAAACATTTGTTTAATTAGATACATTTATTTGATATTCGACACACTTTAACAACTTGCAGGATTTAAAATAACAGCAATTTTTTTGCCTGTTTAATTCTTCCTATCAAGTTTACAATCGGGTCATTACTTTACTATGATTTATCCGTTTGGTGATTGTATCTTTTCTATTGACGAATGAGACGCGTTTTTTGTAAGTTTGTAGAAGTGTTTTAAATTGGAATTTTTACGTAGAGTTCCTTATTGACTATTTTTTATGAATAACGTAAATGCATTATTGTTCACCCAGTACCAAATTACTTATAATTAACAAATTGTTTCCGTTGACTTGTGAAAGAAAGAGAATAAGTAGCTATACAGGGAACGCCACATACATAAGACAGTGCCTCCCAACACAGACCTCCGGGAAAACAACAATCCATAAAACATAAGGCACTTCAGGAGGTTAAAGGGTACATACGTTAGGGAACAGATGCACAAGGAATAGCCTGACAAACCATAAGGAATAACTCGGAGAGTCAAAGTGGACAGTGAAGGAGGGGGGGGGCAATTAATGGATGGAAAAGATCACAGGACACGTCAAGACAGATGGCAATTAATGATTGTATTTGCTTTGTTCAGAATGAAATTAAGAATGTCCTCGCTATTGTATTGCACCGTTTTAGTTAGCGTTGTTCTCGACTTTGCACGTGTTTGGATTGTTCAGTGTGATGTGTTAATTGATTAAACAGCCAGTCCTGTAACATGTTGCTTTCAAAAGACGTCAGAAGTAAATAGATGTTAATACCCTGAGTGTGAAAATAATTTGCTATTACCAAGCAGTCATTATGAAACACTAAATCAGACCTGACGTATGTATAATCAAACAAACCAGTTAACATCTCGCTCGGATCACGATCCAATTTATAAATGTACGCATGAAGAGAATGTCCTTTCCTTTTCAGTTTATTAGTAATTCAGTTAGTGAGGACAAAACCAGGCACAGGAATGACACATGACTTAGAACATTGATATGCATTATAAGACCGAGCTCGGTACGCATGTAATTTAATTCTATATTGTCCAGTTGAATTACAACTTGCTTAAGACCGAGCTTGGTACGCATTATATATTGTCCAGTTGAATTACAACTTGCTTGAGCTAATATTTGCGGTACCCATGCTTCGTATTCGTCCTGAGATGTAGTTCGACAACGGTGTTATTTTATAACATTTATGATGAACCTAGGATAATCTTGATTGCAACATAATAAACTTACCATCACTTAATCGTACCGAGAGATGTTCGAAATGTATTGTTTATTGTAATAAATAGCAATTTCCACGAGGCAATTTACGTTGATGTTTATAACACTGAATACCCCTATCCAATATCTACACAATGGTTTATATATGTATCCAATTAGTTACATGTTTGTAAAGTGTTTGGCATTCAATTTAGGCAGTCGTTGACCAAAAAGGGTTGGAAAACTAACTGTCAATACTGGAGAAATTCAGTCTTAAATAAAAGTTCGCAGTAAGCTCGGTTGTTCCTTGAAAGATATTTTTGCCGAAATTACTCATGTTAATGGGTCTGTGTCTTATGAGAGTGATCTTAGATGGAAAAGAAAATTTGATTATGGTGTACAATCTGTTATAAAAAATACAGCAAACTCACGTAGGCCAAAGACATCAACGTGTGACAAAAAAAGAAATTGAAGATAAGAGAAATTCTTTAAATTGATGCTAGACACCAACGTGATGAAACTGCCGAAAGGTAGCTAAAATGTTTCCAAACTATGACAAAAAGCTTTTCGCAAATGTGTTACAGGTGATGAAACTTTGATACACTATTTTGAACCAGTGAGTAAGGTTGGGAACAAAGTATGTGCCACTAAACATGGCAAAAGGCCAATAGTTGCAAAACGCAATATAAGAGTAAAGGTTGTGTATGCCATATTCTTCTCTGGCGAAGGCAAAGCAGAACAGATACCAGTATAAGGGACCGGACCGAAATGTGACTGGAAAGAACTACCGTGATTTTGCATGGAAAACAAGTCATACGAGAAACATCTCCCAGTCACAGCTTTCAAACAGGTTCGACTGCGCACACCTTTAGTATAGTAACACAAGTTTTGAGGTAGGAGAACTTACTGTGCGACCACATCCTCATTATTCCCCATGGCACCATGCGACTTGCATCTCTTTCCAAAATTGATTCAGTTGTTCATTAGAACCTCCGTAGTATACCAAAGTCAGCCTACCGTAACGTTTTCAGGAATTGGATCCATATACTAACATCAAGCAAGTACGCTGGGGGTACGTAATGAAAAATGCACGTTTCGATCAGTGTTTAAGGTGACAACGCACAATAAATGTCGAAAAAGCTTCTGATAGTATGTATTTGTCTGGCTTTTAATAGTCTATTGTTATACATGCTTTGTACTGTGTTGGCCATCACTTGATTTCAGGAGTTACTCTACCTTTCGTTTTATTCGGTTGATGGTGGGTTAAGTGCGAGAGTGTGTGCATCGTGAAGCTAAAAGAGAGAGAATTATAAGTTGATACAGGGAACGCCACATACATAAGACAGTGCCTCCCCACACAGACTTCCGGGAAAACAACACTCCATAAAACATTAGGCACTTGAGGAGGCTCAATGGTACAAACGAAATGAACCAATGCGCAAGGTATGGCCTAAGCGACCAATTCCAGGTTCCAACTTCTTGTGGCGATTTGCCACTGACTATTTAAAAAGGTAATACTACTTTCGCCAATCATGTGTGATTGTGTTTGTGTTCATTTTGTATTTGTTGTTTGCTTGTATGTATGTACTTGTATGCCTCCTTGTGGTTTAAGGTTGATGTGTACTTTGTTTGTGGCACTTACTGCTCGGTTGCTTTTTATTCACTTGTGTTTTCCACTATTTTTAACTCAAATTGACTAAAATGGCAGTATAATGTAAGAAAGGAGAGATAATAAGTTGCTACAGGGAACGCCAAATACATAAGACAATGCCTCCCCACACATACCTCAATAATAAGGAAGACAAAACTAAAGACAAAAACGACAAGACATAAACATATACAAGTATTACATCATTTGTTTAAACAACGTTTAAGTGCAAGGTTAGTATATCGTTAACATTGGTTTTCATCTTCAGTATTTGCACTGACGGTTCCAATGCTGTGAACGCGCCGTTTTTGTTCTTAAATTTCTCTTAAAGGTTAATGGTTGTACAAGTTTGCGTTGTCCATATCGCGACTCTTAGTTTTATTTAAGGGTGATCGTTCCCGTTGTCGTTCCCACACATGTTAGCTTTATTTGATAATCTCATTCCGCTAGTTTTGTTATTTATTTTACCTGTTATGTTTGCCTTTATTTGATGATGGACCAGTGCTGGAACTCCTTGTTCTAGTTAGACTGATTGCTTCGTCTGACATTGTATATTGCACATCTGTTCCTGCAGATATTTTGAATATATATTATGCTGAACCGTAAAGTGATACAAATGATATATGGCTGATAAAACAGAGAATGTCAGGAAATCATGACAGCTTATACATAATACTAAGGTTTGCATCTTCGTTGCTTTGAGACAACACATTATGCAATATTCATGATATGACGGTTCGCTAATTGAACAAGAAATGCGTCTTTTACAGTGGCTCATGTTGATGATTAATTCCATAGTGATGTCGACTATGTGAAATAAATGGTAATTTCTCTGCTAGAAAGATATGGTATTAGTATAAACTAACAAATGGGCAGGAATATTTTACTAATATATTGAAATTGCTTGCATACATTTATTATGAATAATAAAATATAAACTTGAAACTTGAACATAGAAGTCATCTTCTGTGCAATAATACATTTTCATGCACTTCAAATGTAGTATACTTCAATGAGGTACCGATTGACAACACTCAGTTGTACAGCCGATCCGCCATGGACGGAAATAAGGCTGATGAGATTGACGTTCGAGATGAATTACTTCATCATGAAGCATCAACTTCTATTTCTCGTTTTGCCTAGAATTTACTGGTTACATGGTGATCAAATGTTGCACTGGTAGAAGGTCAAGGGTCTCTAGCTAAGTTAAATGGTCGGAGTGTGTGGAATTAATATGCATTAGGCACTGTCTGTATAGCAATTAGTTGTTGACGAGTAATATCGAAACGATAAAAACTAGTGCCTGAGATAAATGAATTGTAAATTGATACTGGCATATCCTATCAGCTGTAAATGTTGCGAACGTAATAGCCCTATACTCGTGGTATCAGGTTTTTATTTCAGTCGTCCTATTTTAGCATTCGTTTATTCGTTGATATAAACGCGTTTACTTTGATAACCAGAGAAATATTTGTGTATTACGTTGCGATATGATAACACACGTTTACAGTCAGAAAAACAATAATTATATAGTCAAAGCGCTGTGAGCACTAAATGCCTGGGATTGCAAATAGCTGAATTGTGGTGTAGATCTAGTGACTTATTTGTAAACAAGTTATCACAATAACTACTGTATTTACATATTATGTCAGCGATATTTTTACCAATTATTGTGTACATACTATACAAGTCGGTATATCTTGTGCATCAGTGATTTTTTGTTATAACAATGATATATAAAGTTTATATATAATAACATTATATCAACATTCACAAACTGTCTATTACTGGGTTTAGCAATCAGTCCTTAACAATCAACATTGACCAGAAAGTTGACACTTTGTAGAATTAAAATGACTATGACATGACAAACGTATATTTATTTAAATATATTTATTCCATGAAAATATGAATTTGAATAAGAAAATGTGTGTTCTATAATTGCAATATATTTATTCGATAACGTAACCAAGGTTTGAAAACCGCAGTCAACTATTCTTGCGCATTTTGTTCAGCTGTCCATGTTCTGTCATTGTTTTACAATAAATCAACACTTTACATAATGCTACATATTCAAATGTTTAATCGGACAAACACCGTGGCCACTGTCTATATCTTATATACGGTTACTGCACCTATAATATGGTATATTGTACGCTCCATTTCCGCCATTTCCTGCAGATTTAAACAAATGATAGAGTGTGGTGAAAAGTATGTTTATTTTTATTGGCGTGTTGAGCAGTATGCGCTATGAGTAACTGATGAAATTCGAAATAATGCAAAAACAAACGTTCAACAGCAAGTTGATGAATGATTTCATAACTGATATAGACATTTCCGCATTGTAATTATTACAGAATTGAAGATTTTCTAGTTTCATTATCCACGGGGTAGTGGATATGTTCTACGATTACCGATGTATTCCCCAATTTGCATGGTTGATAACTTATGTCCATATTAGTATTTTACACCATGACTCACTGCTTCACGTGTTTTTTTGCAATGGCTGGCTTTGAAGCGCACGGCTGCCACTGACGACCTCGTGAATTAGGAATGAGGGAGTTAAGTGCCTGTAATGATAACATATAATATCAAAACAGAAGCTGACGTCTATTACCCTGCGTCATGTCCTTGTTAAGGCCAGCAACATGTAAATTATATGCGGGAGAACAGATTGATTATGGTATTCATGTATAAATGAATAGGAGTGCCTGACTCAAAACCTGACAAAAATGAAAAGTCAAATAATGGTAAACAAGTAATATCTTGAAAAACGTTGGTTGGCGCAATCTGAAGCATGCAGATTATTTGCAATCTGAGGTTAAGAGTTGTTGTGCAACATAAAAAAATTGCCGAGATGTTACGATTGCTAGTCACTCGATTTGGTATACTTTAGTAACTCCGAGGGGAGATGATTTCGTAGGAGATTGGATAAAAATAACTTCGTAGTGAGATAAGTCATAGACAGTCTGTTTCAAGATAGTTCATCAGCACTTATTATATCAGTTGGAAATCACACATTCATGTTATTAAACTTGTTACATATCGATTTATTTGATTAAAAAATACAACTGTTCGTGAAACGTCATGCAGGTATGATTATAATAGCTCGTGCTCGGAGAAGCGTCAAATTTTCCAGTGGTACGGAATTAATTGAATCAATTTGATATCTGTAGAGGCACACCCACTCATCAATAGTTAATGTTTAGCGCTTCTAAAGGGATGTTTTCTGAAGCAGTAGCACTGCTATGATCAACTATGATAATGGCTTAAAGTTTGATTTTCGATGACACATTTTTAAATTTTGTTAAATATGATTATATTTACGAGGCTGGGAAATTTGTTGGACTCGTTTATTTGTTCTTATATTGTCTTGTTGTTCGTACAAGGAAACAGAAATGATGTATTACAGAGTATTGTGCGACGTAACCTTAGTAAGCGTACTACTTGATGTTTGAAACCACATGTGTGCTTCGTCTTTCATCGCATACTTCATTCTTGATCCAGGTATTATAATTCGATGATTATAGATACTTAGATAGCCTTTAAGGGATATCATTGACAAGTCTCACTGAAACACGCTTTGCACATATTTATATCAAAGCCCTTGAAAACCCAGTTTGCACATTGCATTTGTAGGTCGTAGGCAACACAAAACAAAATAAACATAACACGACAGTTCGCTAATTGAGAAAGAAAAATACATATTACATCTATCAGATTATATTATTACGGATATAAGATGGACCATACCGATTTTAGTGATACAAATGGTAATGTCTTTACTAGAGATAGTTAAATCCATCATATACCCTGTAATTGCATATTGTTGCTCAAATATTTAAATTGTTTGCGCACAATTCAGTAAATTTTCCGAATACAAATGTACAATCTTATCCTTATACTTTACGATAACATATACGCTGTCATGGTAATCGTAGTTAATCATATGTTAGTGTTCATTATCAATGTCAAAGTAAGTACAAACATACCTCAGTTTTTACATAAAATACATATTAAACATCCTGTACAAGCAAAAAATTTCACCCATTGCTATATAATTGCTGCAAAAAAATGGTAATATATTTTATGAGTTGTATGTCTCTCTAAAAGACCCGAATCGTTACGCTTGAAATGGCTACATGCATTTTTTTACGAAGATAATATATTTTCATTTTAACTGGACGACATATATTCCGGGGTATTTATTTGGCAAATTTAATACAGGACATAACTTAGTACCTGTTCTAGCAATTAAGATCTATGATCGATCCCTATATATGTCAGTTTCACTTGTTAAAAAAGTACTCATATAATTATATGACATTGATAATCAAATCGTTTCTTCGTAATTTTAAAAGTTCGTCACTTCTTAAGAAACCAGCATAAGACAATAAACATGCGCATATAGTTCTTTGGTTTTTAGCATTGACAACTTCATATAAACGATCATACATGTTTGACAATACACCAATAGTGATAGGCTCTTTCTGTGTTATAGGCTTAGCCAACTTGCGTTTGCAGCTCCTAAAACATTTGTGACTAAAGATGAGTCAGTAGGAGATTTGAAATAAAAAAGATCATGAAAAAACTTGATGCTATGAAATACATTTGATACCGGTATAATTAGCAGTTTGTACAAGCGAGGCCAAATATAAAGCCACATGAAACGCACAGGCTGGCAACGTATCCTTACTTTCAAGTCCATTACTCAAAGAGCAACTTCTCCAGTGTTTAAAGCCTCTTTTATAACATAAACATGTAGTTTCCGCCCGAACATCTTTGAGTAACTCTCGTAGCAAGGAAACCTTACCCACCAGGACGTTCGGTAGCTTTTCTATTTCTTCTACATAACTCTGAACAAATAAACGTGTGAGACATCTTCAGAAAGCAAGTTTCCAATAAAACAATATTTCCGGGAAAGTATCGATATTTACATTATAAGTACAATGTAATATTGTTATAAACAATTACTACATACATATTTGTACATTAAATCACGCGGTTAATTCAATACCAGGCAATATGTTGATAATTATTGTCACATAACTGTTACTTTAATAAATCTTCGAATGTCTAACACATTCCACGAGGGTAAATTCAAATACAAGATATGCATGTCTAACATATTCCTAGAGGAATTATACAAATAAATGATATACCTGTCTAACACAATCCACGAGGGATAATTTTCCTATAATCAATTCTTCGGTGATATTATCCACTAGTGATACATCGAAGTACAACCAGTCTACAAATGCAATCTGTAAAAGTATCAATTCACATTCTAAGAGGGATTAATCCGTCAGATATTTACAACAAACACTTACTATGCTGTGAAGTCTATATGTACTTGCTGTACGAAATCTTAAATACTCATTTCCAAATATCCCTTTCATAGTTTTGCATGGAATATAAGAAAACTTATCAGTGGGTAAATAAATGCAGTCTTTAATAAAATACTTCCATGTATCGTTTTGTATGCGCAATAAATGCCTAAATGCATCTACACTTGATGATTCATAACACCAGAACTTTGAATAAAGTACAGGCAATTTTTCATTATGTTCAGATGCAAAATATGACATGATATTCCTCAGTCATCAACCTCTATAACTTTAGACAAATAATCTGCCTTATCATTCATTCTACGAGGTATCCATTCCATTTCTAAATGTATAGACGGCAATGATGAAAAATTAAATATGTTTACAGCTAAATATTGCAATTCTCGTTTCATCTACCCCGATTCAACTATACAACATACACCTATATTGTGTGTGAACCATTTCACTCTTTGGACCCTACTGCTGCTAATTCCCTCAAAGTGGAGGATTTTACAGCATCCGCTGGTGTCCAAGACCCATGGGAAGTTCCATTAGTAGTTCCAACTTCGTAACCGACATAAGAGACTATCTACAGACAGTTTTATATATGAATTTCACGTATGTGCATTTATTATATCTATACTTGTATCTCTCGTGTAGGGACACATACGTCTGGTGTGGTTGAATTTTCCACAACCGAAGCATGGTCCAATTTTGGGAGACGTTTCTGATTGCTTGTGTAGTCGCGAAGCCACGAAATGAACCATATCTGGAATCGTTGGCATATGCTTTGTTTCAAACTGTCCGAAAGTTCAGCATTAAACTCTTGTTGAATTCTATGTCCTTCATTTCCAATACACTTCTTCTACGTTTTAATATACTTCACTTCAGATGCCACTGCCAATAAATTTCCACACACTTTTTCTCTCGATGCATTTTATTCAGATGTCTGTCCACGTAGTTCAATAATTAACTCACGTAAATTATCATTAAGATTAGCAGAATAATTTGCATTATCACCAATACCGGTTTCCGTGTGTGGCGGATTATACATGGTTCATCAAAAACGAAAAGACGTGCACATATCGGTCGTTACAAGAGCTGAATGGTCATTTAGCGCCAAAACTTACTTATACTTACACAAAATCTTGTGCAAACCTACTGGATAATTCTTGTGAAGGGAAATAAAATTTCGTCTAATTCATAACTTCAAACGAAGAAAATTTCATATTATGGTCGATCATCACAGCATCCCTTCTTTAACATTTACACAGCTGAGAAGAGAAGTGTTTAGTATCAGTCTTTGCCAGTGTTTGGGAGCACCTTTAGAAAAGCTATGATGTGGAACAGATATTTCATATTTCTCACTGTTTTACAATCCATCTTAATAGCAGGCCGTTCTTATAACGTTCGTGTAATGTAATATACGAATCCCTTTCATACAGTTGAACGTTTTTCTTCGTGTTTAATACTTGTCAAAACATTTAGAATATTCAAAAGTCAAGCTGTTCAGTGTTTTATTACGGTGTACAATGTATTGCAATATATTTATCTGTTTAAGGAGACGACCCTCGACTTTGTTTATGCAATTGTAAAACTGTTAGCTGAACTGAACGGTTTTTGTCACAAATTCTGCTATGAGACATAGCATTTGGTCACGTGGTATGTCCACAGTGTTCAGAGACTCAAATGTATCGTCGGCGGAAACTTTACCAAGAGTAGAGGAAATTCGAATCCACATGTGAATGCAAAAAACCGGACCACAAAGTGTGATCAGCAAAAAGGTATCGACCGTCGTTATCATGCATTTACATTATCATACGTGTGATAAATGTATTAGTTTCGAGGTATTTCGAAACAAACTTTTGGTTTTATGTCAGCGATTTTTTTAAATATCGGTGTGGTTGAATACATTCCGAGCAAGCCGCGCTTGTTTTACATGATTGTACGATTGCGCTTGAGTTACACAATTAACTGTGATGTGGTAGCGAAAGAAAAACATTATTCTTTAACTTTGGTTTTGTTCGATGTTATTCTGCGTAAAAGACATTCCAAGGTAACGTGATTTATGTATATTGTATTTTCTCCACAACAGACAATATCTTGATATTATTTTTGTTATATCATACATATTCCCAAGTGGTTCCATATGCAGACAATAGACAGCGCATTAACATTTCAAGCATCGCCTAACTACTTTCCTTTCACAATAGGAAATAAATACGTTAATGTATTGGACTGAGTGCTGATACAACCACTTTATTTGTGTTAGGTTTCTTCAGCATGCATTGTAGATTGTTTAAAACCGTGACAGCTACATCAAATGGAGGCCAATACTGTTTTAATTACCCATTTACATATTCCACGCATACTTTCATCAATTGCCGAATTGAAATAAACGATTATATTATCTAGTGCATTAATTTTGATTGGTGTTTTTTGTTCTTCGTGTTATTATGTGAGTTTTTTAAAATGACTGATTGGCTTCGTGATGAAAGTGTTTATATATAGAGTTCCATTAATATAACACAAGCAAGATAAAACTGACCATTCTACAATTAGGTATTTATTTTGTATTTGTAATTGCTTTATCTATAGGAAATTCTATATATCGAGGTGTTTGTGCCAGAACTCTCCATATAAATGTATTGGGGAGATGGAAGATTCTGGCGCTAACCCCTCGATATGTTCATGGGACGATGGCAGGAACCCTGATTTTAATTCGTAACAACAATATACCACAACTTTAATTGTATATCAACACATTTCAAAATAGCGTATTTGGATTACATAAGTTGGCGCTTAAAATAAACATCAATAACATGATTGTATATGTAATGATAATATTTTCAAACATTTTCGTTTACTTAGGAATAATTTTTGAGTTTAAAGTCTTAGTACCTAACTAGAAATATATTGAAAAAAGATGATCGGTGCCATCTGAAGCAAGCAAATTAGTCGCAATCTGAAAGTTAAGATTTGTTGTGCAACATAAAAAAGATGTTACGATTGCTAGTCACTCGATTATGCTACATTATAGTCAGGGGAGACGACTTCGTAGGTGATTTGATAAAAATAACGCCGTAGTGAGATTATTCATAGATAGTATAGTCTTTTTCAATATATACTGTCTAAGCGTCCATGTAAGAAGATACAAATTTAAGAAAAAGGTTTTATATGCCGACTTAAAATTTGCCATTCTAGTGTTATACATAGTACTCTATCGATTATCACAAAGAAAACACCTATTTATCGTCATGGTTGACCACGCGTGACGGTGAGTACGATTTTCAACTTTTGGCACGAGGATCACGTGTACTGTGTAGTAAGCGGTAACTTTTATTAAAATGCAGTCCATGTTGTATGTCCAACACAAAAAAAGAAAAGATGCCGACAAAGACCATGTCAAGTCTATATGCACTGTTAAAATAATGTTTGTGAGTAAATGAGATAATCGCCATCTTTTGATCGTCAAGTAAATGTAATTATCAAAATTTTAAGATTCACAACATTGTCAATATACTTGTCACTTGGTTAGTATAATGCAAACTTTCGTACCTTCATCAATCCGCCGACCGTTTTCACACCTTAGATAGCAGTCAGGGTACTAGCGACGGTCCCTGTCTGGTAGCGATGATAACACTTTGTCATGCGTATTAAATATCTTGGCTGAATGCCAATACAGTTTGTGACAGGTTTTGTCTAGTTTAAGATACAGATGAGAAGTAGGGGTCATAAAATGTCTGCGTCCCCGGTGTGATTCATCAGTACTTATTATATCAGTCGTCTAATCACGCATTCATGCTAATAAACGTGTTACATATCGATTTATCTGATAAAACAATACACATGTTCGTGACTGTGAATCTTCTTAATTCCAACGCCCTGACAATTTTCCCCGACGGGTTTTACTAACAACAATAATCACTAGATAAATCTTGAAATATACTTTAGATCTACTTTACAGGCGCAGTTGTTAATGCAAACAATAGTATGTTCATCTGGTTTTCATACAACATTGTCATGTTTACAATAACAAGAATAAAACATCTAGCGTGATCAAAATGTTCTCTTTGCAAACATAACACCACTGCTTTGCCTCTGAAGACACAATACACAACAATAAACATGTTTATGTTTTTAGGTTTGGTAAACACATATATATATCTTATCGAACGGTACCGAAATACAGAGAAATAATCGACAATATTTTAACAAGAAATAAGCAATATATAGTGCCGATGTTGTATAAGAAGTGATGTTTGTAGTGCAAAATGGATCCGGTATATTTATCAAAATTCAGAAGATTTCGGTAACGTAACATACACCTTATCGAAAGGTTAAGATTCTAAACTGTGTTTGGTTGAAAAAAAGTTGGTTTAGTGGTTAAGGTAAGATTTGATTGCTTTACGCAACACTGCTATGCAAATAGTAAAGCCATGATAGTGCGGCTGTGCCAAACAACACGAAATAAATAAAATCTCAATAACTATGCATTATCAAAGAATACACAAATAATGTTAATGGGATGTTCGAAATGTAATGTTGCCTTTAGGAATTCACATAATAATAGGCAGTATCGAAAATGGATGAAAAACATTTTCTCCCAATAATCTACATCATATTTGACTCTTGCTTTTCTAAGTTTGATGATATTTTACCATAAATTGAGAGAAAAATCAGCAATTTTGCTGTGTAGGGCTGGCAGTCAAAAAACGCCATTGAACCGCAAAGACAATTAGTTGTAAAAGGCCAAATGAGCATGTTTCTAAGTTTTGATATATTTTAGATATTTAAACGTATCAATAAGCATCAATATACGCAAAAACAACAACTTTGTGATATTTTTATGAAACAGATATAAAACAAAAGGTAATTATTTAGTCCTGACCCAGCGATGTTCTCAGCTGTGGTGCTTTTGCAAATACCACTTACAACCAACGCAGTCAATGACGGAATGTTTTGAGATTTAACATAATGAAACATTGGTGTATGAAACACACATACAGTTGAAAATGAGAACTCCAAAATGTCACCGGTAGACTAAGAGACACACGTGTGAACAGTAATACTGCCGAGGGCTTTCACCTCTTCTAGTGCATTATGTGCACCATATGTTGAACTGAACTTGTCACTAACAAGATCCTCTGGTTTATATGATGATCTTTTTGGAAAACAGATTCTTAAAAAGCTGATGTTTCAACACAATCCAAAGCAAATTTTAAAAATCTATCCCACGGCATTCGCTGTTGATATTAAAATTGGGAAATAGAAACGTTTCCCACTATGGGCAACAAGAATAACGTTGTCAAACTGTTCAAGCCAACGGCAGACACTCTGTAACGTTCAACACATATCAGTTGACGTCAACTCATTTCAATATGAAATACTTTATTTCTAATCATGGAGATTCGCACAATGCAAAGTGTCCAAATTGGTTACACTAGATTACACTCTATGCTATATAACAGATCAGCTGAAAAGAAATGTAGCAAGTACTTCCATGTAACATATCTGACTAATCATTCTGATATTAAATTCCCTGAAGGACTTCTTGAGCACCTTGATTTATTGCCTGCTCTTGTTTCAGTTCTTGGCGTCGACGCTTCATGGACGGTAATTGTGACCGTTAATAAACACACTAGTGCTGCTTAGCGCATTTCTCTGCGTAGGTCGTGGTTTTCTCTCCATGTGATAGACCAACTGCTGTGTTAACCTGTGAACAGCATTTCTGAGTTCTAGTACATGTATTATTACATCGGTACCATTGATGTGACATAATCTCATGTGCAATGTCTTCTGGACACTTGAAAGGGTTGTTGTACTGTTAATTTCAAATCCAATTCTTTGCTGTTTACAAGTATGCTGCTGCAATAAAAAATGCGTGAGAATATGATGCGTAAGAACATCTATAGAAAATCTTTAAAATATTACAAATAAGGGTAGTCCATTTTACAGGGTGTCCCTTGAATTGACCCTTTGACCCCTGGATTTTCCAAAATGCCACATTTTGACCCTTAGGATTCTAGCTGAAGGATCAATTGTTGTCTAAATTATATGTATTAAGGTTATAAATGGTAAAATCCCTTCAGCTGCCGTTTTTCGTTATGGCTTGCTTTATAGCTAGATTATAGACACGAAAGAAAATGATTTGTTGAATACATCTCATATTATCTGTCACAATTACATACGTAAGCAAGTTCTTACGAAATAAAGTCATGTTATGAGGAACACTATAAATCGGTCAATGGCGCTGACGAAGCCTAAGTGTTGTTCGCCTACGTTAATGGGTGGGTCCATTGAAACATATTGACTATTAATTTGATACGGTTGTGTAGATCTAGAAGTCTGTATGTAGTTGGTTATAGTGATTGAATTGCTATAAATACTTATGGATATAACTCGTCTCGGAACGTATGACATAATATGTTAACGAGGG
This sequence comes from Mactromeris polynyma, assembly GCA_032209605.1. Lineage (NCBI taxonomy): Eukaryota > Metazoa > Mollusca > Bivalvia > Venerida > Mactridae > Mactromeris > Mactromeris polynyma. Next base: position 11,787,459 of record JASFXZ010000012.1, read on the forward strand.
TTTAATGGAATATCTGTTTATACATTGCTAATCACTCAGAATAGTAGCATAGTATTGTTTTCTTTACATAATTGTAGTTTGCATAGAGTACAATGGTTCTCGTGTTTTCCAATGAAATTAATAGCAGTGTAGTTTATGGATATATTTAATGGGCTTAATCCTGTAGTGTTGTTACATTGTCTAAAACATCATTAATAAGAACCATTGGCTTGTATAATTGTTTAAAACAATACTGTTTAATAATATTACTAAAAGACAAAACTAGTAAAAAACACTCGCTTATTAAAAAACTGGAAGTTTTATGATAATACAAATGTCTTTTTCCGTCAAATACAGAGAAATACATGTAGATTATAAATGTACTCTGTGATAATGCATATTTATTGAAGTTTTAACTGCATAAAATATATTTTTCATGATTGTTCAGACTAACAAATGAGCAACACAAGAGGATAGTATATCTTAAAATTGTTAACGATTTGATCTGACAAATGTGTTTGTATGGCCAGTTTGTGTATAAGCCACAATACTGTGGTTGTTATTGATGTTTTCCTTTAGTTGGAAGTTTCGATGTGGAGTGCACCTATCCGACTTGATACACGAATATATGAAAATATTTCTTAGATCAATCCGATATATCCAATTTGTAACAACATAGAAAGAGAAATTCATGTCTTGTACTTTAAGAATAAAAGTAAAGGATGTAGTGATTAATTAATCAACAGTTGATATATATATATATAAACTGCCTGTGAGAGATAAGGCTCTTACTTTGTCATTTTTGGCTTAATTGAAGGAAAAGTTATTGGGAATTTTTACAATCAAATTAGGAAAAAATGTATACCGTTTGGCATTGATAATATAGCCAATAACGACTCTAAAAAGAGCTGAAAATTAACCCTGAACTTGCATCGCACGTAATCAATTGATTACCATTGACTATAAAATGACAGAATGAGTCTAAATGACAGCTATTTCATCAAAAGATGGATCGAATCATCCTACTGTGTTATATGAGAATAGATATCGCACAATGTTAAATCACATCAAGCTCATTGCTTGATCAATTCCACGAAACGTATTTCAATGGAACACTATCAACCACTTTGATAAATGCTTTTAACATTGATACTGACATTTCCAATTGCATTGTAAATAAGCGATCGTGATATATGTAGATATTCCACTGATATCAACATTTTCTGGGGATTTTTCTGTTCTGCAATGCAATGCGTTAGTTTTTTGTCCATGACATTCCATTGCACAATGTCGGATACATGGATTAGATTAAACGATGTAGGAGCTGCACAATGTTTTAATCATGTGTGCATGTTTCTACACGTTCTGGCTACGATACATTCCGTTAAATGAACTGTGTTCACGCACAACTTGACCTAGCCTAGATTACCTGCCCTTGTCATTACATAATGTGTAGAGTACGCTGGGTACCAGACTAAACTTGACCATCTATCTACTACCCTCGATATAATTAATAGTAGTGGAAAAAGTGACTGCAAAGTAGTGGTGGCATATCCAAGCATCTTGAAGTTTAAAGATTAAACATGTTATATATTAAATTATTTAACTTTTTTTCATAACTGTAAACTTAAGCTTTTATATTTATTTAGCTTGTACCATGTTGCGCTTGGATCAGTTATTTGGGAACCCCGTCTTTCTGTCAACAGCAGACAGACGCCTTAATCGAAATATGCCACTCAAACTGGAAGTCTCCTATTGTAACGGTACATGCCACTAAAACTTTAAGTATCCTATTGTAACGGCACATGCCACTAAAACTCGAAGTCTCCTATTGTAACGGCACATGCCACTAAAACTGGAAGTCTCCCATTGTAACGGTACATACCACTAAAACTGTAAGTCTCCTATTGTAACGGTACATACCACTAAAACTGGAAGTCTCCTATTGTAACGGCACATGCCAGTAAAACTCGCAGTCTCCTATTGTAACGGCACATGCCAGTAAAACTCGAAGTCTCCTATTGTAACGGCACATGCCACTAAAACTGGAAGTCTCCCATTGTAACGGTACATACCACTAAAACTGTAAGTCTCCTATTGTAACGGTACATACCACTAAAACTGGAAGTCTCCTATTGTAACGGCACATGCCAGTAAAACTCGCAGTCTCCTATTGTAACGGCACATGCCACTAAAACTGGAAGTCTCCTATTGTAACGGTGCATGCGTCCAATTATGAAGCCTAGATGACAAACAAAGATATTCATTTGATGATACAATAATACACATACTTGGAATGATACAGCAATTCTTTCATCGACGTTTGTTGATTTGTTCAGTGAGAACGTTCAGGTGATGATTAGAAAACCCCATGCCTGGAAATGTTTGTTCGTGAACTCTTTTTCCGATACATATAGTTTTATACGCTTAGTGTATAAACGTGTTCTCTTTCAATATACCCGTTTTTACATCAGTGTACAATTTGTCACGACGAGGAATAACTGACATTGCAATTCAAGTGATTTATTTTTTTGTAAATTTACGTGGATTAGATCTGAATAAAACATAAAGTTGTTTCATAGTATTTTGGATATGTAATTTGATCTAAGACAATAGTGTACATTATTCGTCAGGTGACTCTTAGAGGTAAGTTTGTCCTTACTTTAACGTGATGCATTTTTTCGTATAAACCGTCATTTTCGTAAATAATATCATATTCTGATTATAATATTTTCATTTACAATATTCAAATAAGTCCGACGCAAGCTAACGTGAGTCTTCCGGATAATAACAATGATACACATGCTTCACCTTTTCGACATTAAAGTGATTAAAACTCAAAATTTTAAATTGCGCATCTAATATTGTGTAATCACCGTGTTTTATTCAAGCTCGTATTTGAGAAACATGTTTTTTCAATTGCATAACGCATGTTCTATAATCATCTTGAAGTTACTATTTTTTAATATACTTGGGCTTCACTGTTAAGCTTTGCTCATTGTATTTTTCATACATATTGTTAGTGCAGATTTTGAAAATGAGTTGTTATGATTTATTGATTTAGCATTACAATAATGCTTATTCTTTATTTTTTTCACTTTATTTAGAAATAATTTCTGCATGTATGAAGGCCTCTATGTAGATAAGGTTATTTATCTACGTTTTCTATGTGCATGTCTTAATGAGTTGCGTTAACTAAAATAAAGTTTATTATTATTATTATTATAAAACTAAGACATATTTGTTTATTCAAAGTTCACACTAATATATATTGGAAATACTGATGCCACATTTATGGCGTTTCAAGTGTTGTCTGTTTGTTCCCATTATTTATTCATACAATGAGTCGTACCATTTGGTAATGCCTTTTATAAAACAAGAAGTAAATGTCATAATTATGTATTCAGACTTGTCAAAGGGTATTTTACTTCAACGTCGTAAAATGTTTTAGCCTAAGTCCCAACATCACAACTTTAGGTGGCGAATGGGTACGAATGTAGAAATCGTGAACATTCCTCATAATTCTTACAGGGTTCGTGTTGGAGTCATGGTGATTCGGGGCAGATTAGCGGGAGGGCCGTGACAGGTTTGAAATGTTCAAAAAACATTCGTGGTCAAGTCACGAATTAAGTGTGTTCGTACAGCATTTTTATTGCGTTCGTACTGGCATTCTTACCCAACCGTACCGATTCGTGATGGTGGCTGTCAATCAGTTTCTCACGCTCCAAGCAGAATGTAGTACGCTATACCACTACCACTACGAATCCAGTACGAACCTGTTTTCGTATCACATTCATGTCGCAATCGTGACGCAATCGTGGTAGTTCGCAGTGGTTCGTGATGGTTCGTACTGGTTCGTGGACATTCCTACGGCGTTCTTACTGTGATCGTAGTGAGTTCGTGTGGGTTCGTACTGTTTCTTCTTAATTCTTATTGAAAGCGTACCGCGTTCTTACTGCTGTATCACTGCATACTTGTGGCATTTGTACCGATGCGTACAATATGCGTACGGCATGCGTAGGGAACTCTCTCTAGTGTCAGTACATGTTGAACCACTACGACATTTTCATTCTTCCCTATTCTTCGGTATTCGTGTCCAAAGTCGTGACAGTGGGACTAGGGCTTTATGTAAGAGTCCGATAATCTTCTTCAAACGTTATGTTACTGAAATTTAACAAGAATAAATACAAATTTTAAAGCACTGTTAACAATTCTCTGCTAATAAATGTCGCATCGTTTACTGACTCATAGACAGGTGACCACTTTGAAGATAAAAATAAACACTTCTTGTTTTGACGTCACGCCAAACAGAAATAAAAATGACCTCCCATGCAGTCCTAGCTGACTGTCATACCAAAAACTCACAAAACAAGAAACATGGGATTTCAGCTAGGGGTTCTTGGACCCTCATGTTAGACCAATTTGGGGTCCTTAGAAAATTTGCAGGGTCCCAGATTTGCAGTTTAAACTTGACAAGGGTTTATTTTAGGGGTCCTAGGGGTGCACAGTAAGTGAAAAATGGGAGTCCCTAGAAAGAAAAGGGAGTCAGGGACTCAAGATTTCTGCGTCAGGGAAATCCCTGAAGAAAGAATCGATGTACACAGGTGATCATTGCCTTTGCACGGTCTACAGCAAAATGCCAGAAAATAATTAAATAAAGTTGTCGGGCACATACAACCATGGTTGACGCTCGGGTGTGTATGAACGCAAGTCACTAATATAAGCAAGATGATACATTTAAATACGGTAATCTATCAGGGTAATCACATTATTAGACCATACAAGCATTTTTGTTGTATTATGTAAGTTTTTACCAGTTTAAATGTGTGTTGATATGTTTGGCTAAATTTCCATTTTGTATTGTGGTACAGATTTGAATAAATTGTCCAAAACATAAAAAGCAAAATGTGACAGATCTTTTATACTGTAATGATGATTATGTAGACAATAATTTTCTTCAAAATGTCGTTCTACTGCAGGCAGACATATTAATCAATTTTTATTATTAAGTTAACTATTTCAATCCGGTTTATCCCACGAAAAGCAGACAGCTGTATATCAGTACTATTAAAAATATTACATAACTACTTCTATAATTGATACTAATATTATCCCCTGAAGTTTCAGAGTGAGTGCATCAATATTGGGTTCCACGGATTCATTGCGATTTTACATTGTCTACAATTTCCGTATGTAATCGCTAAATGGAAATACACGATAAGTTAGTCTAATACATTGCTTAGTGTTCGATACTTATTGCTATTTGATGTTTTATGTTTTGTCAAAATAAAGATAAACTGTCTGCATGCAGATCTTATTTTATCACCGCCTTACACCTCGATTACTCTGTCAAAAAGACAGACTATATAATCTCTCACATACCCTGTCAGCAACCTATATATCTAATATCTATGATAATACAATCCAGATGGGGTATGTTTCGATAGTAACAAATTGACATCTTATTTCTTTACAATGAAATAAAACATTCTGTGTACGAATATATTTCTTATGATGTTTGTGGTACTATTGCTTGACCGAATTAGAAAAAAAACATTTTTTTTCAGTTTAAGGGGAAGTATAGCGGGTCCTTTTGATAGGGGAAATTTGCATCATAAATCACCAAGTTTGAGTATATATAAGGCTAAAATTAAAAAATATATTGTAGGGGAATTTTCTTTCTAAGTAGGGGAAAATATATACTTTTTTCTTTGGGAAAATGGACCCAGTATCGGTCCCAAATTTGCCATAAAAAAGACTGAGGTGATATTCTGATAAACGGACTGATATCCAATAGTGTGATTACTTCCATACACAACTGATTGTTCATTCATTTCAGTAATGAATGTATTATTGATGCAGTTTAGACAAGTGCTTCGTGTAAGCAGTCGTCGAATTGATTAGATTATCAAAAATTCATCGAATATCAGAATTTTCAAAGTTTTATCAGTCTGATATGTCTAGTGATACTATTTCACCAGCAGTTTTAAGTAAATTAATGAAGAAGTTTCAATTTGATGCAGTATTTCTTGCATAAAAACAAGTCGTTCATCCAATGGTAAAACGCAGCTGTAAACCTGGATCAAGGGAACACACAACCTTGAGTCTATACTACCTTATACAACCATATGCTAAGGCCTAAAATATGTTTGATTCAGGTGTCACGCCCCCCCCCCCCCCATAGGTTAGGTAGGTCGGAAGCAAATAAAACATAAGATTTAAATGAATATATGTTAAAAGGCAAAAACCCTTTTCCCTTTTAACATGGATAATGTTTAATCAAGTGGACTTTAATGCTCTATAGCTGGAATACTCGTAGAGCGTCTAATAACTTAAAGAAAAATTCACACAAAGAAATTTTACCAAAACGAAAACTAATATTAACGGGGCAAAACATTAGGATAGGTCGGGAAACCTGAAACAAACATGTATTTTACGCTTAACGTCGAAATATGTGAAACAAATACCCGTTGCGACATTAGGTAACGCACTGCCTCATCACATATAGGATTATACAATATTCATGAAGTCAGTATATTTTATGAGTGTCTGTGTCTAATATAGCTATAGATATATTGATACAAATGGTGAATAATCTGCAGCCACAATAGCAGCGGTTGCTTATTTATCAAAACCATATCACTGTCATAATTATCTATTCGACTGGTATTATTTTCATTTAATTACGCAGCCATATGCTAAAAAGTTGGTGTTTGAGTTTTACACTTCCTCCACGATTTGATTTTATATGGAAACAGTATCTACATGTATCCGATTAAGTGCTGCCGCACCTTCCTTCCCCGTGTTTGTTAGTGTTACTTTTGTTGACATATACTAACGCAACACGTGGGCAATTTCCATCACCTTTACGCCCTGTTAATATACAGCTAAAACAAAGAGTTCAAAAACAAAAACAAAGTCTTCAAAATGACATTCTAATGTCATACGTAATCTGGACGGTAATGTCTAATCCCTTTTATGCGTGTCTCATGTTTTTACAACGTATTCGGAAATTTCTAGATTGCTGTTTTAGTTTTTTTTCTTAGAAATAGGGAAGGTTTGAAACAAAGTAATGGGTTTTTGGCATTATTCGTTTGATAAATAGGAAAATGACAGAAGTTTCAGTAAAAGGTTCTAATATAAAGATGTCAGATACAAATAATATATGTATCGATGGGGAGAGACAACTGGTTTACACTATCATACAAACTCAAGCGCCAATATGAGGATGCTACATAAGAAGTTTTGTTATATGTTCAAGACATTGTTATTCTCATGGCATATAACTCATTGAAACGTATATAGCCAAAAAGAGTATTATATTTAGTTACACAAAATGACTAAACATAACACGAACCTCGTTTTCGATGAGTGTTGTGTTCTTTCTCTGAAATGTAAGCGATAGATCGGTTGTGTTTTGTGTCTAAACATTGTAATATTGCTAACCTAAAACATGTTCTGTACGATACGAAATTTGCATACATGCGGTCGGTATGATCATTTGCGTTTTACGAACGTTGGTACAGTATCATGAGTCAAATAAACAATTTTGGAATCCGCCAATTACCGGAAATGACGTCGTTGTATATCGTCTGTTGTTTGATCTTTGCAAGTGCTTTCCTCATCCAGGCATTGGAATGATGTATGCCACATGGCTTTACCTTTGCAATTCTCCAATTAATATGTTAATATCCATGTCTGATAATCGTATTGACGTGTTTATTCTTAGGTATAATAAAACAATTTGTATGAAGTGAATGTCAAGGAAAACTAACAGTTGGTTTTATGTATTATTCAAACAGACTGTTGTAGGAATTTGGGTTTGGCTTGTTGTTTCCGAACACACCGATCCACAGTGGCCATTGAATATGTTACTATGGTAAAAGCTATCGTCTTAGATGTTGTATCTTCTTTGTTACTATTTGGTGTAATTCCATTTTATAAAACAGCTTTTAATCAGTGCAACATGTTAATTAAATGAATGAAAAAAGTTTGATTTCAGTGTGAAATAAATTAAGATAAATCCTCTGTTAGTCTCAAAGGAATTGCCAGTGTGTTGGTGAAACGTTTTGTATGTTGTCTTTCTCACGCGAAATCACTGACTTCATTTCTTGTATAAGCGCCCCCGTTGCCATAGTTGCCGTTACCCCCCTCATGAGGCTATGTTGACTGTTTGACATTTGAAAACATAAAGTCAGAAGTACGAATGAACCATCATTGTGTAACAACTTTGATCGAATAATGAACTTTTTGGAAGAGTGTATTTATTAAACCAAAATTAAACAAATGAATTGTGTCAGCATGCTTGATGTCACATCTATAAATTTAAAGCATGTGTCTGGCTTTGATACATTCTGCCATATTGACTTCTAATTGAAAATGACGTCCGTGTATTCAGTGTATGACATTATGGGTAAAACGCAGTGTTGCATTGTGGGATACACCGGAATTTCAGCACATGTATTAGGTATGAGAATGTGATGTATGTTGTATACAGTTTTAGGAGTTTATACACCGGAATTTCAGCACGTGTATTAGGTATGAGAATGTGATGTATGTTGTATACAGTTTCAGGATTTTTAACATTACAGTTGTAGACTTGGGTTTCATAACGGACTTATAACGGAGAATAATATTTCGTTTACCATCAATAAGACCCTTGAATACTGGTCGTAATATTGAGGTGGTCTTAATATTGAGAAAGAAATGAGTAAAAGAGTGAAAAGTTGGGTTTGTTATTTTTAGGTGGTCTTAATATTGAGATGGTCTTATTATTGAGGTGGTCTTTAAGTGAGGTTTTACTGTATGCTGTTTCCACGTATCCGTTTTTGGGGTGACTGTTCACTTAGTATATGACATTTCCAGTTCATCTTCTTTATCCAAGAGACTCACAGTTCCATGTATTGGAAACAAGTGATCCAGAGCGTAAGCAAACACCACATGGCTAATAGCTGCAGCTCTTGCTTGATTAACTTCGTTTCCACTTTGTATGGTATCATAAATACTGCGATTTATATGGCTTTTTACGGTTCCGGCAATCAATCTATGACAATAATATCAGCACTTTTACAAAGCATAATACAATATACATGGAAACCTTCCCGTAAAGACCATCTCATAATGAGATCACATCAATACGGAGACAAGTTTTCAAGGGTATGTTTAATGAGTTCCACTGTATGTAGAACCGGAAAAAAGTAACAATATGAAAAGAATATAGTATACAATGTTTATCGTGGTTTTCCGTCATATTTAATTTACAGCAATGTGTACTGACAGTTTATTATTATTTACAGACATACAGGGTGTTTCATAATATCTGTTACCATTTTGGTGCTTTATATTTCTCTAACAATGTAAAACACGCTTAAATAAACGTAACAATGTGATAGTAGACAGAGTAAAGTTTTATTTGATATATGACATCAGAAGATTATCTTAAACACATGCCTTTATACGGGTTTTCTCAATATGTCAGTTTTACAACAATTGTTCCAGATGACGTCCTTTTTGTTGAATTACGACGTCTAGACGTTTCTTGAAGTTACAAATCACTGATTTGCAGGTGTCCGTTGAAATATTTCTTATTTCTCGCTTGATGGATATTTTCAAATCTTCTAGAGATGCTGGTGCCGGGCTGTACACCCTGTCTTTGAGATATCCCCAGAGGAAAAAGTCCAGCGGACTCAGATCGGGAGAGTGAGGGGGCCATACTGTGTCTGTCCTGTAAGAAATAAAGTTTGTACCGAACCTTCTCTCAAGCCACGAAAGTACCTCCCTGGAAGTGTGCGGAGTAGCACCATCTTGCTGAAACCAGTGTGTTAAGATCCATACCCTTTCTCCTTAATGCTGGTACAAACTTCTTTTTAGGAGATCTAAATATCGACTACTGTTAATTGTCTCTACCTCACCGTCCTCATCCTCAAAGAAAAATGGACCAATAATGCCAGAAGAACTTAATGCTGCCCAAACAGTTACTTTCTCAGAATGCAAAGATCTTTCCGTGTAAATATTTGGTTTTTCTGTACCCCAGAAACGACAGTTACGTTTGTTTACTTGCGCATTTAAGTAGAAATGCGCTTCATCTGAAAACCAAGTATTGTCTGCTATATCCGGTCGATCTTTAATCGACGTGGCGAACGCAAGCCGACTGTCAATATCAGACGGTTTCAAGTGTTGCATAATAGAAATAGTGTACGGTTTTAATTTCAAATCGAATCTCAGCATCCTGTAGACACTAGTTGCACTTGCATTGTTAGTAATGTCACCCAACACTCTACGTACAGACCTTTGTGGAGTTTCTTCAATAACAGTTCTCAGTTGTTCGATACTCTCTGAAGTCCTGACTGATTTTGGCCGGCCGGCATTGCTACGGCGTCGATCAATAACTGATCCTGACTGCTCAAACCTTTTGACAATTCTGTGCACTTGCATCTTACTGAGTTTCTCATTATCGGGGTACAATTTCTGCATTGATCTGATCACTGTAACTGGTGAATAACTCTTATAATACAGTTTAACAACTTCTGTGCACTGCTGTGTGGACAGCGCCATCTTGGAATAATGACTTGTTTGGATGACGTCGTTGATGACGTCATGACGTCAACATTTTCCTGTACTTTCTACACCACACAAAACTTTATTCTGACTACTTCAAAATGACATATGACATGACTGCATTATTCATTATATGTATCTTTTATAATAGTTTTTAATGGTAACAGATATTATGAAACACCCTGTATATATTGATGCGCCCATGCCTTCGGAGTAAAAGGCGGTGAAACTAACTTATACTAAACCATACTAAATGTTTTGTCTCAAACAACATATAACATCAAATTATACGTATATTTCTGTTTGTTTCATTCATTTATTAATTTATATAAGTTTCATTAATATACATTGTACATATCACTTACTACAACATTTATATCGTAAAAAATGTATATCACTGAACATATACGCTCTTTGTATCTTCATGCTCTCAATGACATGATGAAGGCGTATACATGAGTTCAGTTAAAAGTAAACATTAAGTGCGTAAATGAATATTAATACTTATCTTTGTTGTCACAATATAATTGTTATCCCAATAATACCGGTTATAAAGTTTCTTAAGCTTGAAATTGGATTTTATTGTCCTATGCTAATTAGAATCAATCCATCCTTGCAATAGTTATTGGTCGGAAACCAATTTTTGAACGCATGCACGCACGCACGGGCGAACAGGGATATTTTATTTATATTATATTATTATATTTATATCCCCGCCATTAGAACGCTGGAGCCATAATAATGCTTGAAACTCCCAGTCGTTTAGTACATGCGTTCAATAGAATCTAATGACAAACTAAGATATTAATTTGATAACACAATAATTCAAATACTGAGAATGATACAGCGATTCAATCATCGGCTTTTGTTGATTTGTTTGGTGGAAAGGATCATGTGTTGATTAGAAAACGCCATGCCTGGACATGTTTGTGTACTCTTTTCTAAATTGCTTATGGTTGTAATAAGGCCTGGTTTATTTACAGGGTGTACCTTTACTGATATAACATTGAATAAATTAAAAGCGAATTTCATAAAAGCTCATACATGGGACAAGATAATTAGTATGTAGGCCCTTGTTTATCCATATCTGACCATGCATAAACCTGCGTTGTTTCAATACGTTCATATCTACCACTTGTCAGATTGCTGAAATAATTAGAACCGGAATTCTCATTCATCGTTTCGTTTGGATCTCTTCTTTAAATTGTTCAGGGTGAGCGTAGCTGTTGGAATTTCAACCTCGTCTGTATAAGTGACGTCATTTCTACAAAACGTCACACGTGATGTCATTTTTGCAAGCAGGAAACAGTATTTACTCCATATGGTCACTTTTCATATTGACTTATGGGACAAATGTTGTTTACTGCCAGTACATAGTGACGTCACAAGTGAGGAAATTCATTACCACACCTGTAATAGCCTAGATATTTACTACTCGTTTTATGGTATATTTGAGTACATTAACAGTTAAGTTATTATACATTACTTAAAGATACATGTAAATATGCCTGTATTTTTATGAAAGCGTTGAATACAAAACAGCATTGAAATAGAAAATATACGTGTTTAAATTATCCATTGAAAAAGGTTTTTGACTTCAAAATCTTAGTCAACATTTGTACACAACATCAAAACGTCGTAAATTAACACGCCAATGATCTATCTTCTCCGCGATATGAACATAACAATATTTCATGCCTATGTAAATAAGAATTGAAAATGTTTTTTATTCCAATATTTAACGATCTTTACATTTTGGAGATACATTTTTCTTCAGAGTTTTTTGTTCTTCAATTGTATTTGTGTCATTCTCTGAGATTTTTGGCCCAAATGACATATCTGGGCGAAGTTGAGTTATTATCATATTTGAATGCAGGGATATTTGTAGGTTACTACAAAAATCAGAGTTTTACAAATTTAATACAGCAAATATGTTTTCAGATACAATATTATTTTACAAATTAATGTATATTATTCCTTCCCTTAAGAAAAGAAGCCGTCTTAATGTTTAGCGATAATTGTTTTGCTTCTGCTCGCCGCAGAGAATCGATAATGTTTTACTAAAATGTTTCAACTAGCTGTTGCAATTAATGGGAAAACATGACGTCATAATGTGAAAAAATGACGTCATCTTTATTGCGTTTTTCTCAGAAACGAGGCTTATTGCATTTGGACCATAAATCTCAGAGACTGCCACATTTAGTCAAACGATGTGTACTAGAAATAACTGTGATGGTTTTGGTGAGATGCCTTTGGAAAGTTTGAACCTTGGGCCAAGTAAAAATACCGGTCACTTACCGTCCGGTAAGTACATACGATGCACACGTCGTCCTTGGCTCTTTGCGAACAACAATAACACTTCTAAATTGATTTTGTCCGTAGGGATATCACGCGATGTGTTTAATTTGTCTAGGATGATCTAAATATATATTCATCACGATGTGAACTAATAACGCAAACACCTGCAGTCATGATGTAAACTTAGGCTTAACGTATAGCACCTGTACTGGAATATTACTGAACTTATAAACTTGATTATAACAGCCACAATTATTGCATGAACAATTTGGAAGAATAGATATATCTAAGCAAATATTTGCACTTTGATAGCTGAAAAATAGCATTGTGTTTATTTAAAGCGTTCGTAATCAACACAATATCGATTGCAATGGATGGAACCATTGGTTGAGCGGTATTTACTGTAGTGATCATTTAATTTCTGTATCAGTCAATAACTGCATTATTATAGCCTCGTGGTTTGATAAACTATTGACTTTTTTAAATATTCTCAATATTCAGTCAGGAAGCAAATATACTTAAAGCCATTAAAAACGCAACCGAAAATTGTCTGCTTCCAAACATGATGTTCATAAAGAAGAAATAACTCGATATTAATTCACAAACATAATTTCATGAACTTATTGACTCATGAAATATGAGTTATGGGTCCATAGTTTCAATACTTTTTGAATATATTTTCAAACATTACTAACAGTTGGTAGCTTTTAACACCATGTACAAAATGAAGGCTTATTAAAACAGTTGCGTTTTTAATGGTGTTAAGTATGTAAAATTATACAAAGAATAATAAAACTTTGTATCTGCAGTTGTAAACAATACTATAATTTTTTAATGTTGATTTCTTACATTGCTGTTGTTTGAAGACCAGATTGTAAAAAAGTTACATCTGTAGCGTATTGTGTTATCTTCACGAAATAAAGATATTATTATTATTATCATCCCTACGCATATTTCGTGTTACTGTTTGACATCATTTATTTACTGATACATATAGTCATTGTGTTATAACCATTAAAGTTGCGCACTTTAATACGGTCTGAGCACACAGAGGATATATGTTCTATTTTGTTTAAACTGTTAAACTGTTTATTTCTTGCTTGTCCATATACGTTGGCGCTATTTCTTGCCCATATATGTCCTAATTCAAACTTATATTGGTATATAATGTCTAAGTTACGGCTTTAAGAAATAAAGCCCTTTTTCGACAACATGTGTGTCTGTTTTAATTATACCATACTAGCTTCACCAGTCACCATCACCACCAGGACAACAAATGGCCTGATTGTTCAACAATGGCCGAAAGACACGATGTTGAAATTATATGCAAACTATCCATTCCCAAATAAACAGGTGGTTTACTTACTGTGGCTGATATAGTATTAATGTAGTTTACACATTTTTACGAAAATTGTAAAATCGATTAAGTTTATTGAAAATGATTTTTTATTGGTACATTTTATTTTGAAATCCTGCAGGTTTTTTTTGCTGCATTTACTCTATTATCAAAATACTGAAAGCTTTTTTCAAATCCAACGTCTAGTTATAATATAGTTCCTGCAAATGAACTGTTTAAGCAAATGCAATTTCCTCGGTATTTTGATTGCTTAAAGGCACAGTTGTGTCATTCAGTCATGTAATATATATCAAGTTTACAAGTTAATTATAACTAAGCTCAGTTCATGTATACATGAAAGCATGAGTATGAAAATCTTACAGTTACAGTATGTAGTAATGAATAAAACAAAGCATATACTATACAAAAATCAGTGAGGTACAAGTAAAACGAAAAACCAAAACAAAAAACAAGACTTCCCGGTAGCGCCATTGACCTACTATTCGTGTTCCTCGAAACATGACTTTATTTCATCAGAAGCTCATGCAGTATTCATGAAATAATTATTTATATCGATATCTGACTGGCATTTAGACTACAAGTAGATACGCTAGAGTTGACGCAAAATAGGAAGCAATGATTTGCATATAGATCAAAACCATATGTTTCTATAATTATTCTCTAATCGCCGTTTCATCCACCATCGTGACAACATAAATATTTCAATTGTTAGTGACATCGTAACATTCATGACCCTGTAGCAAAATGCAAGGACGACGAAATAACAATTAATTATGTTAGATGAAAATCATCGTGAACAATTTAAAGTAGAGATCCAAACAAAAGATGAAAGAGAATTCCGGTTCTAATTATTTCAGCAATCTGACAAGTGGTAGATATGAACTTAATGAAACATCGCAGGTTTATGCATGGACAGAGAAGGGTAAACAAGGGCCTTCATACTAATTTGCTTGTCCCATGTATGAGCTTTTATGAAATTCGCTTTTCATTTATTCAAGGTTATGTCGATAACTGTATCACCCCTTAACCCCTTGTCCGTTCATTGCAATTTACAGTTGTTTTCATCATTTCATATTTATCACATCGGTTGGACGTCACATTTTGTCAGAACTACTACTTGATTGAGTCTCTTTGTGACTAATGTTGTTACGAATCTTTGAAAATAGTAGGCATTATATTGGTTGGATTTAACATGGAGTACATTTGACCTGTTATTATAATAACCAACTCTTAACTTAAACCTGTGAGTGTCGCCGGTACTTCTGTGACATTTTGCTAGGGTTATTTGGCATTCACCACTTATTAACGTGGGGAAGTTTTCAAATGCGGGTGAGTACTTTTCGATAATAATATCAGGAAAACTGTTAGATCAACGGGCAGCGGAGTTAAATACTAAAAAAAAAAGCAAAATGGCATCAAACCCGACAACGACAAAACGGTGGAAATTAATTTGTAAAATGTCGTAGGGGACATATCAATGGTTTGCTTATCTAACAGTGTTACAATATTATTTGTTATATCTAACAGCGTTACAATATTATTTGTTTTATCTAACAACGTTACAATATTATTTGTTGTATCTAACAGCGTTACAATATTATTTGTTAACAGCGTAACAATATTATTTGTTTTATCTAACAGCGTTACAATATTATTTGTTTTATCTAACAGCGTTACAATAGTATTTGTAATATCTAACAGCGTAACAATACTATTTGTTATAACTAACAGCGTTACAATATCATTTTTTATATAAACAATGTTTGGAATTCACATATTGCCGGAAACAACGTCAGTGTTTATTGTCTGCCGTTTGATCTTCACAAGTGTTTTCTACAAGCATACGCTGAAATGATGTATGCCAGATTGCCATACCTTTGCAATTCTCCAATTAATATGTAGTAATCCACGTCTGACAATCGTATTGACTCGTTTATTCTTGGGTATAATAAAACGGTTTGCATTCTGTTAATGTCAGAGTAAACGAGCGATTGATGTTCATACTGTAGAGATATAATCGATTTTGATGATTGCTTGTACTTACACCGCATAAACAGAAACGTGTGTGGTTGTTTTAACGTAACAGAAGGGATTGTTAATAATCGTCTGATAAACTATTATTTGTATGATAAAAACAGGTACCTGTATTTTATCTTACATGTATGTATGTATGTTTTATTTCCCTTTCATTTGTGCAATTATTTTACTTTATATTGTAGAGTTCATGTTATTGTTTTGCCCTTTCGGCCTAGTGTTGCCAGCTGTCTCGACATGTCTTGCGATCATTTCCATCCATTTATTCCCCCACTGTTGTTTGTCCTCTTTGATTCTCCTAGTTATTCCTTGTGGCCGACCTGGCCATTCCTTGCGCCTCTGTTTCTTACGTATCTACCCCTTGAGCGTCCGCAAGTGCTTTATGTTTTGTTAATTATTTTTTCCGCGGAAGTTTGTTTGGGGAGGCACTGGCTTATGTATGTGTCGTTTCCAGTAGCAACTTATTCTCTCTCATTTATTATTATCATTTCCAAACAAAACAAACCAATTTCCGTTTCTCTACAGAGATATTATTCTTATTCTAATATGTCAGTTAGCAAATGAAATAAGGCGAAATGGTTGATATACTGATACACAATGACCATGTATACTGGACTGGGGATAAATACATTCGTATTTCCCAAATTGTGGTTTGAATTCAGATATAGGTTTCTGTGATTGTACTACACATACTTACGGACAGTAATTACGAGACGTTTAAAGTAATACTATGCTCATTTTTTGTTAATTTGTTTACCTTACCAAACATGAAAAATACATTTCCTATATAGTTAAAACATCAATAAACATGCATAAACAAAGAATGAACTCGTAATGTATTGATCCGTATTTGTTGAAGAAAGATGTTTGTACATCATAAAATTAAAAAATACTTTTTTAACAATCAGGCTAGTTTAAGGGTTTTAACTGTTAGTAATATGATAATTTTTTTCAATCGGTTATACATTGCAATGGTTCTTATTAAAGCTGTTTTAGTCAATGTAACAACAATACTGGTAAAGCCAATTCAAACATGTTATGTTTAAATGAACCAGATACATCTTTAAATATTGACGAATTAGTGTTGCAGTTTTATGTACTTGATGGATACAAACAACTTTATGTATCAATTTTATGTTAATCAGACAAAGTCAATAGTAAGTAATTTGTTTTCTGTAGTTGCGATAATCAAATGGATTCGGTAAGGACTACGGGATAAATATTATCTAATCATTTTTACGCCTTCGTCGATTCAAAAGTTTTAATATATTTGATGTAGTTTTAAGAAAAATGGTTCAATCGCAATTTATGATACATTGTATCTTTTCTATAATTAATGAATTGGAAAATGTTTTAACAAGAAATATGTTGAAAAAAGATGGATGGTCGGCGCAATTTGAAGGTTATCATTTGTTGTACAACATAAACAAAATGCCGTGATGTTAAGATTGCTGGTCACTCCAGATCCAAAATGGATTTCGGTGAATTCACCGAAATTCAGTGGATTTCGGTAAGGTAACGTACCCTTTATCTAAATGTTAACCAATCAACGTCAAGGTTACAAACGTTGTTCGGGTGAAGAGAAATTGCCTTGGTGGTTAACGTAAGATTTGATTGGTATATACAACACTGACATGCAAAACTAAGCTCAGTTCATGTATACATGAAAGCATGAGTATGAAAATCTTACAGTATGTAGTAATGAATAAAACAAAGCATATACTATACAAAAATCAGTGAGGTACAAGTAAAACGAAAAGAAAACAAGACTTCCCGGTAGCGCCATTGACCTACTATTCGTGTTCCTCGAAACATGACTTTATTTCATCAGAAGCTCATGCAGTATTCATGAAATAATTATTTATATCGATATCTGACTGGCATTTAGACTACAAGTAGATACGCTAGAGTGGACGCAAAATAGGAAGCAATGATTTACATATAGATCAAAACCATATGTTTCTATAATTATTCTCCAATCGCTGTTTCATCCACCATCGTGACAACATAAATATTTCAATTGTTAGTGACATCGTAACATTCATGACCCTGTAGCAAAATGCAAGGACGACGAAATAACATTAATTATGTTAGATGAAAATCATCGTGAACAATTTAAAGTAGAGATCCAAACAAAAGATGAAAGAGAATTCCGGTTCTAATTATTTCTGCAATCTGACAAATGGTAGATATGAACGTAATGAAACATCGCAGGTTTATGCATGGACAGAGAAGGGTAAACAAGGGCCTTCATACTAATTTGCTTGTCCCATGTATGAGCTTTTATGAAATTCGCTTTTCATTTATTCAATGTTATGTCAAGAACTGTATCATCCCTCAACCCCTTGTTTGTTACCACGTCCGTTCATTGCAATTTACAGTTGTTTTCATCATTTCATATTTATCACATCGGTTGGACGTCACATTTTGTCAGAAATACTACTTGCTTGAGTATCTTTTGTGACTAATGTTGTTACGAATCTCTGAAAATAGTAGGCATTATATTGGTTGGATATAACATGGAGTACATTTGACCTGTTATTATAATAACCAACTCTTAACTTAAACCTGTGAGTGTCGCCGGTACTTCTGTGACATTTTGCTAGGGTTATTTGGCATTCACCACTAATTAACGTGGGGAAGTTTTCAATTGCGGGTGAGTACTGTTCGATAATAATATCAGGAAAACTGTTAGATCAACGGACAGCGGAGTTAAATAGTAAAAAAAAGCAAAATGGCATCAAACCCGACAACGACAAAACGGTGGAAATTAATTCGTAAAATGTCGTAGGGGACATATTCAATGGTTTGCTTATCTAACAGTGTTACAATATTATTTGTTATATCTAACAGCGTTACAATATTATTTGTTTTATCTAACAACGTTACAATATTATTTGTTGTATCTAACAGCGTTACAATAGTATTTGTAATATCTAACAGCGTAACAATACTATTTGTTATAACTAACAGCGTTACAATACTATTTGTTATAACTAACAGCGTTACAATATCATTTTTTATATAAACAATGTTTGGAATTCACATATTGCCGGAAACAACGTCAGTGTTTATTGTCTGCCGTTTGATCTTCACAAGTGTTTTCTACAAGCATACGCTGAAATGATGTATGCCAGATTGCTTTACCTTTGCAATTCTCCAATTAATATGTAGTAATCCACGTCTGACAATCGTATTGACTCGTTTATTCTTGGGTATAATAAAACGGTTTGCATTCTGTTAATGTCAGAGTAAACGAGCGATTGATGTTCATACTGTAGAGATATAATCGATTTTGATGATTGCTTGTACTTACACCGCATAAACAGAAACGTGTGTGGTTGTTTTAACGTAACAGAAGGGATTGTTAATAATCGTCTGATAAACTGTTATTTGTATGATAAAAACAGGTACCTGTATTTTATCTTACATGTATGTATGTATGTATGTTTTATTTCCCTTTCATTTGTGCAATTATTTTACTTTATATTGTAGAGTTCATGTTATTGTTTTGCCCTTTCGGCCTAGTGTTGCCAGCTGTCTCGACATGTCTTGCGATCTTTTCCATCCATTTATTCCCCCACTGTTGTTTGTCCTCTTTGATTCTCCTAGTTATTCCTTGTGGCCGACCTGGCCATTCCTTGCGCCTCTGTTTCTTACGTATCTACCCCTTGAGCGTCCGCAAGTGCTTTATGTTTTGTTAATTATTTTTTCCGCGGAAGTTTGTTTGGGGAGGCACTGGCTTATGTATGTGTCGTTTCCAGTAGCAACTTATTCTCTCTCATTTATTATTATCATTTCCAAACAAAACAAACCAATTTCCGTTTCTCTACAGAGATATTATTCTTATTCTAATATGTCAGTTAGCAAATGAAATAAGGCGAAATGGTTGATATACTGATACACAATGACCATGTATACTGGACTGGGGATAAATACATTCGTATTTCCTAAATTGTGGTTTGAATTCAGATATACGTTTCTATGATTGTACTACACATACTTACGGACAGTAACTACGAGACGTTTAAAGTAATACTATGCTCATTTTTTGTTCATTTGTTTACCTAACCAAACATGAAAAATGGGTCTGGTAAGGTGTCTTATGACACAGTTCGAAGATATAATTTATTTTTGCCTGTGGGTTACTTTTGCAAATGCAGCAAAATCAGGTCGGTCGAATACAGCAACGTGTGACAAAAACGTATTGAAGATATCTTCAAAATGATGCTAGATATACTGTGCGTGATATTGTGCGCATTGTTGGTATTTCATATAACGCAGGGATCTAGAATACGGTTCTACTCGAATACTTTTGTTTGTTTGTTTCCATCGGGTTTTACGCCGTTTTTCAACACTTTCTACACTCATAAAAGCCGGTCAGGTCACCTTATCAGTTTTTCTGGAATTATTTATCAACCTATCATGCTCTTATTATAATGAAAGACGTTTTATTACAATGCCAACTTACTGACAAAAGAAAGATAACACATTAGTTATTGCTATATCATCACAACTTGTATTTTGCCAGGTTCTTCCAATAATTCACCAGAAACTTAAGTTGCCTTGATAAACAGTCAACCTTCCGAACGAATATTCAAACATTCGACCTTCTTATTTAGTAAAATACATTTGAAATTGGAAGATTAACTTTTGTGTTTTAAACTGCTCACTGAAGTTGTAAAAATCCCCGCGATTAATTATAAGTTATGGGCATCACCAGAGTGTTATGCCTCTCTTGCCCCCAAATGTACAACATGACAAATGACATGTCAATTAGCACTTGTTATATTATTTTCACACGTAAGATGTCATTCAATGCGATAATGCCCATCATTGAAATTAATACACTTGCATTCAGCTTATATATTGAAAATATATGTATATTTTATCGAATATTCAAATCAGTATTCGAATATTCAAACTTACGAACGAATATTCGAATATATTGGTCAAAATGTTTAATTTAAACTTGAATGTTTGTTGTATACATTGTGTAAAGACAACAACGTGTAATGAATATTTTGTCAATGAGAGCATTCAGCAAGAGAATGCAAAATAATCGATAGTGAAATGCAACATTGACCAACTTACTTCACCGTTGCCGATTCTACTTTAATCTATCAACAGTTCTTCAATGTCAATAATTTTCTGGACTATTTTTCCTATTTGTTGGATCGCCATAAAGCGGTCGCTGAAGAGTAAAGCATGCATTCGATAGTTTCCCTTGCATTGCTCTTACGGGACTTGTCATAAAGCGACTTATAAACATACAATCTACTGATGACTGAAGTTCAATTTGTATCCTCTCGTTGATTTATAGTCATATACTGATTAAAGTTAATTTGAAGCCCTTGAGATGAGAGGTCTTGTGTAGCAACATCATTGACACCATGTTATAGTTCATCCGAACATCAATGAGTTTGGTTTTTATTGGATAGCGCAATGAATTTCTTGAGTATCAAACTGTCATCGGGTGATGGAAGTATTTTGTGACATACGTGCATATACATTAATTGAGTGAATACGTTATGTTATAAAACGCTTTGAAATTGTATATTTGCTGCTGATAAAAATGCACGTTTCCTTCATAAATAATAACAATATTTATTGCAGGTAATTTAGGCCCATAATACAAATCAATCATATGGAAAACAAAAAAACCCAATCATTTACAAATGTACATACAATATAAGTAAAACGCAAATGTAGCTACATGCAATATGAATAAGACATACGAGTACATAATATGTTATATGTAATATGTTTTCAAAATAACATATTTCAAACATGTACAATATCACACACGATATTAAGATGTATTTTCAAATGGATTTTTTCCTATGACCAAATGACAAGTAGAATAAATCATATATTTTGTGCCTCATTTTACCATCAAAGCCACATGCCTCACTAAATAATAAACTATATGGTAACAAGGTGATTATTTCTTCATAATTATAATTAAAACATTCACGGGATAAACTGACAGCGCTATAGAGCCGTTGATCAGCGTTCCTTTGAGTATTAACTGCGTTCAGTTAAGCATTGACTGTTAATGAAGCGACAGCTTTGATGGCGGTTTGAGGAACATTATCAGGGCTCATTTAAGATGTTATAGTGTATATGTTGACGTGACAGAACATATAACAGGCACGGACGGAAAACACCAGTGTGAGTACGTAGTCTAAACTTGGTCTAAAAATATACGGAAAAAACCGGTAGTAGCATTTGCACTTTATCATTTCTCTTCTAGGAAAGTCACAATTTCAAGATTTCAACATTGAAATCGTGACATCACGAATTCAAGATTATGAATTTATGATGGCACGTTTTCAATTTCATGAATTCACGGTTTCAACTTCCCGAATTCAATACTTTTTTATGAATTCGTAAAGTTGAAATCTAGAAGTTGAAATCTAGAAGTTGAAATCGTGAATTCACGAATTCAACATTATGAATTCGTGAGGTTGGAAAATCATGAATTCATGAATTCGTAAAGAGGAAAGCTGGAAGTCGTGACTTTCCTAGAGTTTCAAGATTTCAACTTTAAAAGTTCACGATTTCAGCTGCTAAAATTCAAAATTATGAATTCGTGAATTCATGAATTCGTAAAGTTAAAACCTTGGAATTTTGACCTCCTTGAAGAGAAAGAACGAAGTGTGAACGTTACTACCGGTCTTTCGTTTTTTTTTGGACCAAGTTAGGACAAAGTGTTAAGATATGTTAGCACTTACGATATATCAAGTCATGAACATTAAGGCATTTACCAACCAACTGTATGTCAACTCGTCAACATTTTCTCTACATATTCCCTTCGAACATGTCTCAATAATTACTTTTTCCCGGCGACTTTACTGCATTGCATCAACTTTCTCTTGTAATGATTATTTTTGCTGGTCTCACTGGGCGAGATTAAGCGTGTCTCGGTGAAAGAGTATCTCTAAACCCGAGCTAAAAAGCAGGCATAATTCAGTTAACACTATGTGAACCCGACAAATGCTATTCGTGAGCACTCATAGTTTAACCGTTAATGATTAGAACAGTTGGACTTTATGTAATACGCGATTGCGTTCGTTCATGGTCGAAGTCCATCACGAAAGTTTAATCAGAGGGTGAGACTATGAGACCATTGGTAACTCGATTTAATTACGTTTCAGTATTGATAGCAGTGGTGATAATGATCTGTCTGAGACACCGACAAGTTATTATTCTGGTATCGGTCTTGAAGTAGTATTGAATTGATGAATGAACTAGACGGTGTTAAGAAACAAACGACCGTTTATGTTACTAACTGCATTAACAGCAATGTGTCCTTCAATGTACATTCAATAAAAATAATCATCCAAGTACAATGAAGACTCATTGGGAAATTTGTACAAGGGCATTGTACCTGTGCGAGTGGATTCAAACAATTTTAGTGATAAAGTAAACAATCAGTCAATGTAATAACGCGAATATTCATTTTCATCCCATCATATTACTTACTTATGCTCTCTGGTTTGTCCGTTAATACGTTCATTCGTCCATCTATGCATCCGTCCGTCCGTCTTATTCTTGTATGTATCATTTATGGAACTTCCTGAAATGTCTTGGGAAGCTTTACTGTCTTTAGGAGGTTTTTTTTCCAGTTATTATGTTATCGAATTCCGGCTTAACTTGTTTTACTGAAGAATTGCTTTTTTGCGACAGGCTCAATCACTGCCGTTATCACATACGAAAAATGTCAGCATTGCTCAAAATCGCGTGACCGGAAGTGGCATATTTTGTCAAAACCGAACAACTAAATGCTAACATGTTTCCGCTCAATAGAACTTACTGATCTTTGTATTCAAAATGGTTCAACAGTGATGAACATATTATTTTTATTTTATACAGGAACTAATCTTTATTATTATGTAGGACCGCTGCAACGAACGTATCGTGGCTATCAGTATAATTACGACTTACAGTCAATGGATCTACTCATTCGCATAACACATACATAAGATTTTAGTTTTGCACATTCAACATGGCCGCCCTAATGTACATCTTACATGACTAAAATGTAAACGATTCACCGATACAGGAACTTTCCAAAATATAACTCAATTTCAAATGTTTTGAACACAAGTAACAGTCAAGAACACTGATGCAATTGTTATTTATCGAATTGTTTAAATGGTTGGCTCACTACAGTTAGGACAGGCGAACGTTTTCCCGAACCACAAAGCATGTCGCATTCAGCACTTTCAGTGCTTTGATATATTTTGTATATGAATTATTGTCTGAGCTTAAGTAGTATCTCAGAAACAACTAATAGGTATTCTACAAAAAAACATGAACAATTCCTTACCTGTTGGCGATATACAAATTGTCATGACATTCCTGTTATATGGCTTTTCATATATTAATGACTCCTTATTGTTTTTCTTCATAAATAACGAAACCTTGATTAGAATGCAACAAAATTGCATGGGAATCTTCCCTACTATGGGAAGAACAAAAACACATCGATAATTGAAATGCAAAATTTCGTGTTGTTTCTCCGCTCGTTTTGAATTTTATTAGAAGTTAATTATTCTTTTCAATTAATTTGTTCCATAATTCAATATTTCTGCTAGAGGCTTGGTTACTTTGTTAGAGAATGTTGTTGGAGAGGATTCCATTTTCATATGGGTTCAGTTAGTTCATGATCTTTATCGCAGTTTTGAGCGGACGTGTTGGTTCTTTTCAAGTATCTTAATCAGTCAATTTGAAACAATATAAACTCATGCATTCTCGTTACCCAGGCTATTCATAACATATATGATACCCTGGGCAAATTCGCTAGCAAGATTTCGTAATGCAAGACTATTCATTAGCATTTCTCGACCAATGAAATGGACGATAACAAAAAAGAAGGAATCTCCTTTGTGAAGAGCTATCAGCAAATTCGACAAAATGGCAGCGACCGTTGAAAACAAATGTGCAATTTGAAAAACCCGATCTCATTGGATCGTTCGGAACGAGGTTTCATCCGTAACTACTCGGAAATGTCAGTATTGCATGAGGTGTGTCATGCGGCCGATCAAGCGGATGAATTTTACCTCATTACTTATTCCTGAGTACGTGATTTTTACAGTCAGTTTGCCTAGTGTATCATATATGTTATGAATAGCCTGGATACCGAGGATGAAACTCAAGGTGTATTCTGCGTTACTTAAATACTCCCTATACTTTGGTTTGATCTGATTGTATAAGTGCAATTATTGACCTATCTTCAAACAAAAATAATATGGAACTAAAAACACACCGAAACCAGACATCTATCAACGATGAATTCAATAATATGATATTGTTGTAAACAGTCATCAATAAAATACAAATAGAAATGAAATATGTCTGGCGTGATATGATACGCTGTATTAAACCATTTCAAAGCGAAATTACTTCTACCCTGGAGAAATCAAGCAGATAGCGCGTATTGTAAACATATTGATGAACGACCGGACGTTTCTGTTATTAATCAATTAACAGAAATAAAAATTAATATTAATTACTAGTCTTTTATGTAGCTCATACATCGTTCGTTCTTGGAGCATCCGAGTTTGCACTGTATAGACAAATATAGACATTAATATCTATCTGGCTCATCTGAACATAATATGTTTTAATTGTCTTCATCCAGTATTGTTGTGACATTGACTAAAACATCTCTAATAAGAACCATTGCAATGTATAACCGATTGGAATATCTTTCATCAACCACTATGGATTAATACATTATAGTTTCATTCTTTGTTAATGCATGTTTATTGATGTTTTAACTATAGGAAATACATTTTCGTGTTTGGTAAGGTAAACAAATGAACTAAAAATGAGCATAATATTACTTTAAGACACACCGTCTGCATAATATGACCACGAATTTGCCAGATTTTACAGATCCCATTAAACTTCTATAATAATAAGATTTTGTTCTTTTAAAGGTAGTCTTACTTTCTTTCAAAAAATGTCAAGTTATAATGTTTAGAAAATGGCATGTTAATAATTTCATTTATACTTACTGTAAAACATTGCATTAAACATTTCTTAGAAGTTTCCTGGAACTGCAAAACATGAGACCGATACGGGTATTTCCTATGTTAGCGCAAACTCGGCCCGTGGGTCATGATAGAAAATACGGGTATCGGACACTTGTATTTTGGTTTTGTGAAACAATGTAAGAAAAGTGACAATGCATTGTTGTAGAGTGCATCTGTATGCAGGCAATATTAGAAACGATTTTCTCATATTTATGACTAAGAATATGTTTTCAAAAAGTAAGACAATGGCATAGAGAGGTGACATGTGTGAAATTATTTTTATCTCGTTCCCACGACTTAGTATGTCGTGGCCACGACTTAGCTATCACGTTCCCACGACGTAATTATCCGATGGCCACGACTTACTAACTCGTTCCTACGACATACTAAGTCTTGGGAATGAGATAACAATTATTTCACACATGTCACCTCTATGCTTCCGTAAATCTCTGATATTTTTGCGCAATAAAAACAGATGTGGCCGAGACACAATATCCCTAGAGGGTATTGACTCCACTTTGTATCCGATATTTTTGTAATTACTTTGTCGTAAGTCACAGATTTGTGAGAGATACGCTGAAGATGTAAATAACGTAAGGTCTCGGTTTGCGTGCGACGATATTTTACGATATTTCACGATATTTTACGATATTTCGATAACCGGTCACGGTACTGATTTCACTTTCTTGCTAGAACTTGCAGAAAGTGATGCTTCATACGGCGGAAATGTATGTCTGTCGGTAATAGTGTTTCCACTAAATGATAAAGCATTCTTTACGATATTAACTGTTAATTATAATCCAATATTTCTTCCGGCCATCTAATAAACACGAAGCTTAATTTGAAAATATTTGCAGAGCTTTAAAGACAAACTCTTTGCAGATCCTGAAGACCAAAAACTCATAGGCACGTCAGTACATCGATTGTTTAATACTGGTTCTCATGATACTGAATTAAGATACAAAGTGCTTAATTATAAGCGGAGTAATGCATTATATAATTATTCAATTAAGAATAAGAACAGTTCAATTATACTGTCGAAAACTTCAGTTTTGTTTTATATAATATTATCTAGACACACAACCGAAATCGATTGGTAACAAACACGCACGTTTACTCACTTTGTATTTTGAATATTTCTCATGTATAAATTGATCGTTATTCGAAAGCACATATGTTTAATACGACAATAGATCCACTCTAAAAAACAGTTAGGCAAATATCGCCATTGAATTTCAAAAACAATATCATGCCAACTGACTTAACGGCATGGCAATGTTAAATAAACTAATAAAAGGGCTTCCGATTTCTATTGTTGTTTGAAGTGAGACTGTATTATGTCTGTCAATTTAGATATTATATTTCATCCTTGTTTCAAGTGTATAGTTTTTTGTCATTATAAGTGGAAGGCTGGTGATAATAACATTGAACTGCTGCTGCATGTTATGCACACTTGCTGCATTTAGAAACATTGGTCAACGTGTATTCAAGTTATCAAGGTATTATGAATATGTCGTGTGAAAACTCTAAAATACACACTGTTCTATCGTGTTTATTACATACAGTATAACCTAAATAACAGGACCCCATTGGAACCCTTCAAAGCCGGTCTTTTTATTGAGGTTGTCGTAATTTTGAGGAGCAGAAAAGTGAAAATGGACTTGAATTCATATTCTTAGTTTTGAGATGGGCTTATTATTGAGGCGGTCCTTAAGTGAGGTTTTACTGTATGTAACAGTGATACAATTTTATTCAGGTCATTTCTACAATGTTGCAATAAAGTTATTCATTTCTGCTACAAATTTATTTATTAGGTACACGTGTTCGGTAAAATATGAACTAGTGATGGATAATCGGAAGCTCATCGGATCAGTTTGAAAAGTCATAATCGATAATCGAATCGGAAATAATCGAAATATTAGGTTTTTAGAATAAGTATAATGCTGACACTTTAATTCATTAATAAACATATATTTATCACTACATTTAACATTATCATTCAATAAATAGTTGACTACTATTGACTAGATGTTTTGTACATGTATTGACTAGAATTAAGGCTGGTTAATTGGGTGACTAAATTGGAAATAATGGACTGATATGATGATGTATAAAATCATGACCTATGTAGGCATACTCTTGCATAAGTTGGTTCCATTGCTCTGTTGCCTAAGTGACACCTTTATTACAACTGAATTTGTTAACTAAACTAGAAATGAGCGACAGATGTTCGAAAGTCATTTCGATCAAATGTCTTTCGCTATTTTGTTAGACAGATGTTTTGTCGTCTCATTACAATGTCGTATTCATGTTTCCTCCGTCGATGTTGTGTAAAACACCCGACCGTTACTATCACTATTAATTCAATGTCAGTAAAAAACAGCACATTAGTTCGTGAGTTCAGTCATTCAGTCATAGACGCTTGCTTTTGACATATAAACTAAGGCACGCATAAATATTACATTAGTTTTAATGGTATAGCAAATATGCCATTAATAAACGATGAGCAGTACAGTTGAAATTAATACTGATTACGGATACCAGGAATCAATGAACATTAACCCAGGTTCAAGTTCGTATAAAACTAAACCATTTCTTTGTAAGGAAATCAGATAACCTGAGAGCAAACGCTGTTTACAGACAATCTTCATAGAAATACTTCTGAATCGGTGATACACCATGTATCATACAAACATGTTAGTTCATATTGTACCGAACACGTGTTCCTAATATATAAATTTACAAGCCAGTAATTGTAGCAGAATCAGGCTATTTTACAAGCTTTGCCTGTCAGTAATATGGTAAAAAAATAATATTTCCTATTAGAACTACATTTCAATTGTTCTTCAAAGAGATGTTTTAGCCAATGTAACAATACTGGATGAAGCCAATTCAAGCATTATATGTTCAGATGAGCCAGATACCTCTTTAAGTACTGCCCAATTAGCAGCGATCCAAGTTCCCGTGCTTAAAGGTAAATCAGAAACTAACATTGATAGTACTCAACTACATTGCAGTAATAATTTCTGGCGGAAGAAAGATGAGAAACTATTTATTAACACAATGAGATTTAAATACTCGACGGCAACTATCCTGCTTATATGACTAACAGTTCACAGCGTGTAATGAAGCATTTACGTCATTTCCTAAGTACAAACTTCTGTTTCCAAAGAGGTCATTTCTCAATGTACTTAATAGATGGAAATGAATTACAGAAATTGGTTCTAAAATGAATGAAAAGAGAATTATCTACATGCAATATCTCTGAAACAGGAAGAACTAACAATTTACGACTTCAGAATTTTAATTAACGTATATGATATTTTTCGGCGTAGCTGTATAACATTGATTTTGACCTACATTTTTGAGCAACCAAATGTTGTCCACGAAGCGGTCTTTTTAAAATCTGACCAATCATATCTTCACCCAAGAGGCACCAAACGGGGTTTTCGTTCACCCGAGAGGCACCAAACGCGGTTTTCGTAAGATGTGCGTGCGTTAGCATTTTTTTGCAATTAATATGTTTAAGCATATATGTATCATATATATAAAATGACCCTGATAAGACAGGTCCGTGATTATAGTATATATAGATCGGAGTTAATTTTTTGTAAGGATTTATTTTTCAACATGTTGCAAAAACATTATTTCATTTAACATACCTGAAGACATTCTTTTATCTACGCCGTTTATTTATTTTTAAAGATATTTCTTGTTAATAATAAACAAATACAAGTTTGGTGTAAATATTCGTTCTATGTGACGCATTACAGACGCAACAAAACTGATCGTGCATAGGCAACGTGCCCTCACAAAAAAAACTCTACGTTATACCACAAAGTGAAAATGATCAATACTCAGAAATAAGACTAGCTTTTCTTTAGTTTAGGGAACGCTTTGAATAAGAGTATACATGTTTTAAACAGCTGGTACAGATTGACGTCTCATTTAAACAAGTTGCGTTTGGAGTGCAATATAATGGAATGTTTTATGTTGATTAACTCAGTTCGAATCAATATCGGTAAGTCAATACCAGTGCTACTCTTTTTAATTTATCTGTAATTAGTCCAATTTGTTTTCATTTGAATAAATTTGTTGTGAGGTACAATGCTGTTAATTACCATCATTGAAGAAAAGAAAAAAAATATTTCTTCAAATACATATATTTTCAAGACATTATAAAAGGGGCAAAACAGTTTAAACGTCATAATACGTAAATACAGTAGGACCTCGTTTATTCCACAACCTTCTATTGTATATTATTCTTTTCCTTAAGAAAAGGGGCCGTCTAAATCTTTACCAATAATTGTTTTCCTACTGCTTGAGACGATGAATCTTAAATATTTTACTGAAAAGTTTCAACTAGCTGTTGCAATTAATGTGAAATGTGAAAACATGACGTCATCTTTATTGTGTTTTTCTCAGATGTGTGACTCAGTGCATTTGGGACAAATATCTCAGAGACGACCACGTATTTGCGAAATTAAAAAAAGATGATTGCTTATCCTGACCAATTAGTAGTTAGACAATTTGGATCTTGATTAGACTTTCTCTATTAGACATTGCAATCACAGAATACACAGGTGACATTCCACTAAATATACGATTTATAGAAGGAAACAAAAACACTGACTTGAAACTGATTAGTTAGCTTTCAATCGCGACAACTTGCGCTATGACGTCAATGTCTTAATTAACAATCGTTCTGTCGTCTGCATTGTCATGTGGTTTATTCAGATGGAGATTTGTTATCGAGATAGTTATACTTAATACTGTCTGTCGTAGTTCCTTACTTCGCGTGTTGTTGTCTACGTATGCTTTCAGTAAATAACCGCGCATACGTTTTGTTTATTCTAAAAATGAGTCGTTGCACATCCAGACAAAAATATCTTGAAAAAAAGATGGTCGGCGTAATTTAAAGGTTAAGATTTGTTGTGCAACATAAAACATACCGAGATGTTACGATTGCTTGTCACTCCAGATCAAAAATGTATTTCGGTAATTTCACCGAAATTCAGAGGATTTCGATAAGGTAACGTACCCTTTACCGAAAGGTTAACCATTCCGCTTCAATGTTACAAACGTTATTCGGTTGAAGATAAATTGCTTGATGGTTAAGGTAAGATTTGATTGGTTACCGATATGCAAATAGCAAAACCATGTAAGTACGGCTGCGCCGAAAAAAAAGCAAGCTATGTTGTCATATGATATGTGCAAGGGAAGCCGGAAACACACTTTTCAAATGACACAAAGACGGACAAGTCACTAAATAGTTTAACCATTTTTATCAATATGTATATCACAGTGGAAGCGGAATGTTTCTTGCAATGGGTCGATATCGATACCTTTATTATTTGTTCGGTGTCATATTCGGATCAGTATTTGTTTGGTGTCATATTCCGATCAGTATATGTTCGGTGTCATATTCGGATCAGTATATGTTCGGTGTCATATTCGGATCAGTATATGTTCGGTGTCATATTCGGATCAGTATTTGTTCGGTGTCATATTCGGATCAGTATTTGTTCGGTGTCATATTCGGATCAGTATTTGTTCTGTGTCAAATTCGGATCAGTATTTGCTCGATGTCATATTCGGATCAGTATTTGATAGCTCTAAAAGTGATGTTGTAATCTAATATTAAAATTATATTATGTATTATTTGCATTTGAACCAAAGTAGATGCAAGTAGTGCAATTATAAAATTTTAGACATACTTTCATAATGGGCAATTCTTTATCAACAATTAAACAACATAATTATAGTAATAGTAAAATTAATAGTAATATAATGAACAGTCCTTTGTTTTAATTAATTCTGTTCTATTATAATTTTATTATAAACAGGAACAATCTTGAAAAAATGCTGTTCTTGCAGAGTACAAGTGTGTAATGGAATTTTTATGTAGTATTTCCGTTTTATTGGTTTCTAGATGTTTCCAGCTTTTAAGTAACATTTTATCAACGAAATAAAGCGATTAATCGTGTAATCAGTAATTAACGATGCTATATCAAATAAAACATGCAAAGTTCTGCCAAGAAATGACCGGTCAGCATATGTTGACGATTTAAATATATTTCGATGAATTATTAAACTGATATGAATAATTAATTGAATAATTGAGTTATCGTGTCAAAATCGTTTCCGGTTTAGGACTTTGTTATCTACGGTGGGATTTTTATCTCACTTGGCTGATATGATGAGTATAAGAAAATGATATGTAACGAGCAACAAGTGTGCCAATATTTTAAAAGGTCAAGGTCACGATGCATTCTCTGTGTCAAAATCGTGTCCGGGCCAGAACATTGTTGACAAAAAATGGATTGAGAAATAATATGAATGGAGATATTATATCCAACGTCATTCGCTCACCATTACTTATGCTAATGGTTATTCTAGTAACAACAGTTAGCGAAAGAACATGTCGGTAAAGGTATGCATCCGTAGAGAACTGGTTGGGTTAACTAACTGTATATTATCAGTTGGAGAAACTTCCTGAACGGGAAATCAGGGGATTCCTTATTCCTGCTGCCTGATCAGGAATTGTGTTACTATATCTAATTCCCGAAATACAGGTCAAGTTTATTTTCAGTTACAATCTGCCAGTTTTTGGAGGAGTTATGGCCATTTTTTAAAATTAAAAAATGTTTTTCCAATTAATATTTCTTCGTAATTATTTGGCCTTAACAGACAATGTATTTGCATTTTAATGAAAAGCCCATAGCGGGGGCATCCGTGTCCTACAGACGCATATAGTTTTTGTCTTATGTTAGTGGAGAGTACTTTAACATGATTTTTATTTCTGATAGGGAAGTATGATTTCTAATTCAGGAAGTTTGTGATTTTTACAATGTTTTTTTTCCTCGTCTGTTCTATTCGATTTTTACAATGTTTCTTGAACTTTATCACCAGATAAAATAAACACTATCCAATAAAAAAATCTGAACGGTTAAACTTTAGATATATGCCTATCCTAGTTAGACAGCCGATGACAAAACCCTTCCAGCACGAGAAGAAAGATTTCCTCTACGTCGTTTTCTAAAACCATATAAATTGTCGTATTGCTTCCCGAATTAGAAATCTACATATAGATACACACTTCTTGATCGGGAAGCAGGAAAGAGATCCCATGATTTCCTGTTCAGGAAGTTTCTTCCATTGTAAATGTGTAAAAAGCTTTCGATGATTGTAGTTAAACGGGGTTAAATTCAAAATGACAAATAAAAACATCCGTGAATTGATTTCAACAGACTATGTGTTCTGCTAACAAATGGTATTCCTGGTTATACTGTTTAAGTGGATAATATCGCTTGTCGAAATGTTTGCGAATTGTTATTGATATGACTCCATAAAGTACCGGACTCCAGGTATCGACTTCACGGTGTATAGATAACAATAGACATCGGTGAATGTGGTACTTGATTTACGCTGTGGAAAATGTTTGCGAAATTTGTGCATTCGCGAAATTCCTGATCGGGATGCAGGAAAGGGATCACATGGTTTAACCACTGCACAGTTTAAAACATGATAACATTTGCGTGCACCTTACTTTAATGTTCAAGAACTTCTCTGCGTATTTTCTGCAGAAAAAAAACCTGCAGGGAACATTATCCTTGCGAAATAATTAAACAGTGAATACGCATTAATAAAACATCACAATAGTACAAACAAACAAAAACACCAATTAATTAGACAATGATTTGACTCTACCTGTTTACATATTACTTCATATTTCGCAAAAACACGGAAGAGCTAGGATTAATGTCATGAGGTAGTATTGATTTTGATCAGACTGTGACATTTAGTATTGATCTTACTCTTGTTAATCTACGGCAGTATTTTTTGATTTTTTGATAGCATAGTTGTTTGCATAAAGTTGTATCGAACAGGTGAACAAATTGTATTTCTAAAAAAATTCTATAATGCATGTTCATATGACATCATAACTGTAGCTCTCCCGCCTACATCTTTATTCTTTATATTCTTTTCTCTCTCCTTTATGTATTGAATTGAACCTTTAGTATGAGAAATGTTACAGTCAATTAGTCAACTATCATTCTGTCATTATGATTACCCTGTTACATGTATCTTTGTAATTAATTGTTTACCTCATTATGTCATGTATTGCATGAAATGAATGAAATAAACTGAATTTCAGATCATCTTAACTTTAGTAATTTTTAATAGTCTCATTTACATCCTGATGTTAAAACATGATGTACATGTACAATGTATTGTGTGTGCGTGTGTGAATGCGTGTTTGATTGTGTGGGTGTGCGTGCGTGTGCGTGTGTGAATTCTTGTTTGTTTGTGCGTGTTTATATTGTTAATAGAAGGCCATATTGAAAAAAAGATGTACAATTTATTGTTAACCTTAACTATGTAACCTTCTGAAAATAAAGAATTTATTATTATTATTATAATTGAACTGTTAATCTACGGCAGTATTTTCGAGTGTTTCGTTGTTTTGGGCGATGTGTTGTATCGAAAGAATGTTTTAGTTGAACTTAAATAACGAACAAGATTATACGACGACACAGATCACGGACTCCCATGCAAGATGGTGTAGGTTCGGATTAACAGTTCACCGTCTACGGACATGTACGATATTTACAGTTTGCAATTTAACAAGCGATGGAGTGTTTAGTAGGACAATATTTACCCGCCACTCGTGGATCCATAGACTATCTTCGGCGGGGTAGGATGAGCGAATATCAATATTATGTAAAGTGTTGATTTATTATAGTGACACCCCTATTGAAAGGGCCAGCCATTTCTGAATTATGAGACACCTACTTTCTGTAGCACATTTACTTCCTGATTCCTATCCTTTAATGCCAGGCACCACGCAGGAAGGTGCATGGTAACCATTATTTAACTAGCTGGCGACTCACCAACCGGCCATATCAGAACGGACCCCTACCCGCCAGGGATTCGAACCTTCGACCTCTCGCTCCCAAGGCAGATACCTTAACCACTTTATGTATACAAAGTTACGTAGAATTTGGAAACACTAGACATATAGAAAAAATGAATTATTTACCCAGGATAACAATAATGTTATAAAAACCATATGATGCTAACTTTCTATTCATAATCAATTAGCAGCAACGTAAAGTTCCCCAACAAACGTCATCTTTAAAAAAAGATGAACGGCGTAGAGATAGAATGATGTCTAAAGAATCACCCCTATTTCTGAACTCTGAGTTCGCCAGAGGGGTACGCTACGGGAAGTGATGACGTCGCGTCAGATGTTGGCGTCAACTTGAAAAATCGACAGTCCATAACTATAAAACTTTTAAAATAAATACAAAGAGTTCGAGTAGAACAATGATATTTATATTATTGAAAGCAGAAAAAAATCGGCCTTATCATAGCTAACATTTTAATGAACAAAGTGTGTCTAATTGGTATGAAAAAGGCGAATAATGTAGAGTAGCGTCATTTTTTTCACTGGTAAGATGTAACATAAAAAGTGTTTCTGCAACATTCAAAAGCGCATAATTCTCGTCTGCTACAATTATTTTCGTGGGAAACCATACCAACTGACGTTACGTCATTTCCGCTCGACCACATATCAAATATGGAGCGCAATACGGAAAAATAGTGAATGAAAATTGAATAAAGAATTGCAGTGTGAAAAGGTAAGATTTCATTTTTTCTTTTAGACCTATCTATTTCTATTAGAATTTTAGTTAGTTATTGATAAAGTTTAATTACATATTTAATACATTCTTGAAGTTCTTATCTTAAGCTTGAATGTCATATATTTTTTAAGTGGATTGGTATGCAAAATAAACGCAAACTATTCTATTATAAATGTCTAGCCACGATGTAACGCACAGAGAAAAAATAGATTTTTAGCGTTACTATGTATATCGTTTATCAAATTACTAAATGGTCCTTTAGTTTACAAACATTATATTTTGACCCTATTAAGTTCTTGTGTCAATGTAATTTTGTGTGTAATTTTGGGTAATTCTGATAACGTTTTCGGTGTTTAATGGGACAGTATCAATGTCTAGCCATTGTGTAACGCTTAACGTTATTGTGTTGTTACGTCGCGTAAAGTTTAAAAGTACAACTGGCAAATTTGGCAGTAAAGATTTATTAATCAAAATAAATATCATCTGTTACCGAGCTTGTTTATTTCATTTCTTTATAAAAATATATTTATATTTTCAGTTTAGGAAGCCTCCCTACAACTTGGCACATGATGTTAACGACGATTGGGGAAATACATTTCCGGCAAATTCTAGCGTCGTGTTGAGATTATATTTCCAACAGAAAGACCAGGAACACCAGGACAATAATTTCAAACTTATAAAATCAAGAAAGGCCGTTGTGTACAGTTCAGTCGTATGCTACATCCTAGAAGATAAGATTAAGGATGGAGCACTAGTCATTGGTGAAGACGAACATATGAACACTATGTGTGCTGTAAAGCATCTCAAATATGACTACTTTTAAAAATTGTAAAAAAAGTCATTTACGTCATGAACAGTAGCTATAATATACCATGTACTGCATAAGTTATTATGTATTTGTATCGCATGTATTGTACATAACCATAACAAATAAACCTTATTCATGCATACTACTTATTTGATTTTTGAAACACGCTTAAGCGCACATGATAACGAAGCATCTGCCTATTGTCTAATTACGTTAATTGATGAAAAACTGGACGTAACGTTACGCAAACTGACGCCAACATCTGACGCGACGTCTGATATTTTTTTCGAGATACCCCGTTTGTTACCTCTCAGCTTAAAACATGAACCAATCAAATCGTCTAATTTGTTGCATATTTAAGCAACGCGTTTCATATGCGATATTTGATTGGTCTAAATTGTAGGTCAAAATCAATATTATACAGCTACGCCGAAAAGTCACTACAATGTTACTGTTGATTTCGAACTTATACCAGGGTGGGTGAACACGATCACAAAACGGTACGTATTTTGGCAGTTAGTTAAAACCTGGTCATCCAAAATCCGTTTGCATCGATGCCCATATCGACACATAGATCTCTTTAGATTTGCCGGAATGCGAGCCAAAAAAAAATCGGAGAACATTTCGCCTCGCTTTAATTTTGTTGCACGCATTCCGGCAAATCTAGAAGTATCGCATATCATAGAAGTTCTTTAAACGGAGCGCTTTGATGTGAAGGACATTCACTCTTACAAGCAATGTCTCTTAATCATCATTGTTATCTAAATGTTTAACTAAAAGACAATTTAATGTTGTCGAATAATGACTAGTTGTTATATCAGTCCTACTATCTAAAGTAGTCATAAAGCCAGTACGAGCGGCCAGGCATTAAGTTCAATTATTTTTAAGAAAACATTATTTTTTATTTCAAACATTATAACATGATATATTTATTTTTTCCAAAATGAAAAGTAGAAGTTTTCTACATTAAATAAATTATTAACCTGTTAGTGATTTTACTAACCGATAACCACATGTTCGAACGGTTAACCGGTCAACATCGACATTTACATCCCTAGTATTTACCGATCAATATGAAAACACATATTGACAAGGTAGTGTTTGATTTGCCACGTAGCGCAGTTGACCCCATTGAAGTTCATATACTTCGTGTGATTTTTGGCACAGTTTCAAATCTCTGCTTTTTAAATTGTTATTTTGTTAAATATCACTTAGCATGAAATTCGCGTGCATACATACGTTTGCTTGATATCCTTAAATTTGTTAAGAAGAAATATAATAAAAATATATTTTAACAAAAACAAAAAATGCAAAAATATTTGGAATAAAACATATTGACCCATACTCAATTAAATGTCATTCATTGAATACAATAAGATAATAAATTAATGAAAAACAAACAGTATTTCTGTACATTCAATCTCGCAATTTACAGAAAATGTCCATGCTTCCAAGTAGTACACACTCGAACAATTGCGATACAATAAATTTGTTAATATAAATCAATAATTTGTCGGAAAGTTCCATTATCGTATTCCGAATAGCGTTTCAACCTTAGCAGATGATCTATATACCACAGGTAATCTATACTAAATGCTACGAGCACTTGCCAAAACCCATACTAGTTGGGTTGATGCATTGGTTTGTCCAATAATACCATACGGAGTGATCTGTCGAGTTTTGTTTTGTTGTATTAGGCTTTAGTATCGGTGATAGTTGACAGTGTTATGTGTCAGCATTGCAATGAATATAGTTTATCAGTTCTCGGTTGGTCATTGAT
This sequence comes from Mactromeris polynyma, assembly GCA_032209605.1. Classification (NCBI taxonomy): domain Eukaryota; kingdom Metazoa; phylum Mollusca; class Bivalvia; order Venerida; family Mactridae; genus Mactromeris; species Mactromeris polynyma. Next base: position 11,825,965 of record JASFXZ010000012.1, read on the forward strand.
ATTTATTTCAAATGAAAGTACACAATTGCGCGTGGTCTTTGTAATTTTATTTTCAAACAGTGGTAAACATTGGTTCAAAAGTAAAGTTGCGCAGGGCTTGCACATTCTGAGTGTGGTATATCCTTGGTGTTGGATTTGGAGTCTTTGAGAGAAAGAAACAAACTCAACTGTGCGACCGATAGGTTTTTTAGCGACTATAGTAAATTGCACTGGATCATATAGATATTGGATTATACATATTTATTAAGAGTCTGATCTATTTACTTTGGAGGTAAGTTGGTTTGATAAATTTTGTTTAATTGATAACCGTCTCTGTTAACTTTGAATTGCATATTTTTATTGAGTCCAGATAATAGTATAAATTCAATTGATAATATGAAAACTCGATGGCGAGAAATGATTTTAGTCGATATTACTGATTGCTATGCTCATAGTGTGTAAACAAATTCCAAATTAAGCGCTGTGATGGCAAATGAAATTGTGTGATATGGTTCGATTTTTAACCCTTGGGAAATCAGTTGAGCGACTAATGTATGGTTTAGGTGTAATTATGATTTACCTGAAACGTAAATGAGTCCATATACTGAACTCCCAAGGGTCAAAACCGAATTATTAAACAGAGGCGTAACAGTCCAATACTATTTAACTGGCGCTCGAAAATATTCGTACAACATACACGAGTAGTGTGCATGCGCAGCTGTCTGATGGAGTTTCCAAAATTGCTGATTCTTTCGAGAATCTAGACATAACTGAACTAAACAGATTAAGATCTTTACTGCATCTGCATCTTATTATTGCAAAAGATACACGACCGCTAAAATCCAGAAGACTTGCGTTCACCTTTCCTGCTTAAAACCTAGCTTATTGTACGGAGGAGATATATGGCACAACGACGTCACAGTCGTTTCCCAAGAGGAACACGCCGCCTAGGACACCGGTTGAATACTCCCGGGAAAAATTAAACAACGTTTTTTTACTTGCTTTCTCAAGTATTATTTAATATTGGATATGTGCACTCGGACAACCTTTTCACATCTTCAGGTACCTTGTCAAATCATGACTCTGTCAACAGTTGTGAAATGTCGCAACGGGTCAGTTCTTCTTTTGAAATTTCAAACTTGTCGTTCATCTCTAAATCGTCCAGCAGTGTTTCTAGTAACGTATTTCGACCTACTACCTAAAGTCATCAATGACATAGTACTGCAGGCTTCAAATAATATACGAGTTGCTAACCTAAATATGTAAAGTGTCGGTAGCTCAAAGAAAAAAGCTACCTTTTTGAAATTCCTTGATTCTAATGCCAGACCAACATACATTGTAAATTATGTTTCCTGTGTCTGGTCGTTGTATACAGTCACATAAACCAAGTGGACATGATCCAACGTAGGTTTTACAAAAAATGGCTATAACCGAACAAGCTCAGTTTACAATATGATTCATGAATCCCAATGGCATACTTTACAACACTGAACGATTATTGCAAGATTCACCATTGCAAGACACAACTTAGTCGATACTGCTCCTGATCCTCCTCTACGCACATCAAGATCTCCAAGACCTCACGATCAACAATATAACCAACTCTTGCAAGTCTACCTACCAATATAGCTTCTTTCCTGCTGCCGTGGTGCTATAGATCCGATTACCTCGGCATTCCGTAAATCAAGCCAAATTTGAAAGGTTCTAAGCTGCTACAAACACCATCGATTCATTTTTGATTCCAAACTTGTTTTTACGTTTGTATTAAATGATACATTTAGATGTATATTACCTCACAGCTGCGCTTGACCACTATTTAACCAAGAGTTAGGTGATTACTAAAGATGGTGATCATCATCTGTGAAAAGTGAAGAGTGATGCGTATTGTATTTATTTAATTAACATTATTTTAACTAACTTTTCTCCTCACATGTGCTGTTAATTAATTACTTACTTTTCTCAAAACCTTGTACAACTAATATTGATACTATAACAATTATAAACTATGTTATAACACTATATCTGACCGTGTTAGTTTAATCTGTAACTGTCATTCACCGAAATATGTTACTAAATATAATAACTTTTGTATACTGAATAGGATTTGTACTGTGTACACATATTTACTTTACATTCTCTGTGTATTAATATCATATATGTAACTCATGGCCAACAATCTTGTAAATTATCTGTATAACTGTTAAACTGCATTATATCACGTTCTCACTCGTCGGGAATGGCAATTGTATCCGATATATTTACGACGATGAATGGGTGCCACGTCATTCTTTATTATCACATTTAATCAATGAATGAGCCCTAAAGCTGGACATCTAAGCGCCAAATACCACAGAAAAATACATGTTTACCTTATCAGTACACACGTGTATACTATGATCTCACGAATGCTAATAAGCAATTTGCTATTCGCAGAAATCAGGTCTTACTGTTTTTAATGATCTCTAACTGAGTAAACGATGTAATTAGGCCCGTTATTAAAGGTCACGTATTAACTTAAAGGCGCACAAGTGATAACACGGATGTACTCCTTTTAATTGACTTGCATTTGACATAAAAAAATACTGGCTTCCGGTACCGATAGAAATATCCGGCTCGAGTGTCACTGTTTACTACTACTTCTGTCGTAAATGTTACCCGAGAGCGGATATTTCCATCTGCACATAGAACTAGTGGCATATTTTCTTGCATGTAGGATAACAGTTTTCCAGCAGCGGCGTAAATGCTGAAAATTCCAGCCTGGTATACTAGAAAAATGTATTCACTGAACATGGTGTAAGTCAACAGAAAGTTTAATGTTGCATTCCTAAGACATAATTATGTCGGTCTTTATTTTTCTTAAATTTCGTTCAAAACACTCGAGACTTCATCGATATCTAATTATTATTGGATGCTTTATGGCACTCTCATGAGATACGTTCCTCATGCTTATCCGTCTTTAAACTGTTAGTGGCATTTTGTTTCCTGTCTTTGTGATAAACAACACGAGTGTTAACATGGCGACATTAGGTCCCTATTGTATTCACTTAGAAGTCTATGTTCTGAAATTGCATGGATCAATGTAAAGTATGATACAACAGAGACCGGTAGCATTTGATATCCGCGAGGACAAAGTCGTTCATGAATTGTGGATGCTAGGTTAAAGCATGAACAATCTGAACAACCCACCTATCGTATTTATCGTTTTATATTTATTCCTATTCATCTATTGTTTATTTGTTTCTTACTTCACTTGAAATACTACTAACATATCTCTGCTGTCTACCAAAGGCAGATGTTTCCATTCTAGTAGATTTGTTGGTGTGATAAATTAGGTGTTGTGCGTCATGTTGGTAATGCTTTGAGTAGCTACTCCGTCTACATGACTTGTCGTGAATTAATGAAGTTAAATGTATTCTATATTAGGCACCAGACATGCTTTTTCATATTTTTCACTTCAAAAGGTGTTCCAATAGCGTTCTATGCATTGTACATTGATAGTTTTAGACGACCCATTTGTTAATAAATTAATTCATAAGACAACGGAGTTGGCTCATAATTGAGAGATTGTTTTCATTCATTACAATGCCTTGAATCTTTGCGAGTCCATATTTTTTCCGGACATAATAAAAAAATACATTTTAGTAACAAGATGTTTCGGATCTCAGAATGATCATTTACAATAGGATGGAGATTTTTGTTAGTCATTCAGTTAAGTAGGACACTGTTTTGCGCATTTAAGAAATCATGCTACGCCCAGAGGGGCGTTAGCTCGACAAAAACGATTTTATCTGGCGATTTATTCGCCTTCTGTGCGTGTTTTATAGAATCAAATTTACGACAGCACTCGCTGGTTTGTGGTATTTCGTGACATTTCAATTATAGTTTTGGATTGTCGTTTTCTATTACGTCTATAAATTTTTAAAAAACACAGCAACGCAATAAAACTTAGTTGAACCCGTAAATAAATAACTACTATAATGTTCTTCAGACGAATGTGATATTTGCGTAGACATGTAATGGTTTTAAATACAGTCTAAGTACTTGATTTAGTAACGACTAAATTAGGAAGTATGGTATTGCAAAACTTTCGGAGTATCACGATTTTTTAGTTCATTTGTTTACCTAAACAAACAGCACAAATATAATGTACTTTAACTTCAATCAAAATGCATTATCACAGAATACATTTATAATGTTATTCTCTGTATTTGTCGAAAAAGACGTTTGTAGTATCATAAACTTAAAAAAAACTTCCTGTTTTTAACAAGCAGGTATTTTTTTACTAGTTTTGACTGTAAGTCATATGATAGAACAAGATTGCTTTAAGCGGTTATACATGACAACGGTTCTTTATTATGATGTTTTAGACTATGTAACAACAATACTGAATGAAGCCCATTAAACATATTTAGGTTTGGATGAGCCAGATACATCTTTAAAGAACGATAATGAAATGAATTCTGAAAAAAACCCAGAGCATAGCTCGTATTACGTAATTTTAGTTCTATTTAACGTTAATGCGTCAACAATTAAAGAGGCAATTAGAACTCATATTCCAGTACTCTGTTTATCCGTCGACCAATGACATAACTTGACATACAACTGGGTGAAATACCTGAAGGAATCGACCGTGAGCATTTAATGAGATGTACAGGCCAATTAATGAACCATAACATAAACAGTGTTCCGGTCATGGGTAATCGTGTATTTATGTAAGATATAACCTACGTCACTATATATTTTCGGCGCAGCCGTTATAGCACTTTTTTACTATTTGCATATCAGTGTTGTGTAAACCAATCACATCTTACGTCAACTACTAAGCCAACTTCTCCTCAACCGAACAACGTGTGTAACTTTGACGCGGATTGGTTAAGCTTTCGATAAAGGGTACATTACCTTACCGAAATCCACTGAATTTTGATAAATTTACAGAAATCCATTTTTGATTTAAAGTGACCAGCAATAGTAACATCTCGGCATTTTTATGTTACACAACAAATCTTAACCTTCAAAATGCGCCGACCATCTTTTTTCAAGATATTTCTTGTTTAACTTTTCGAATCTTCTGAGACGATTCATTCAATACATTATGAGATTCTTTCTCTTATGTAATAGAATAAGCACGAACTAATAAATATGTAACCGGAGCACCATGTCTTTAGCAAAACGGGACCTTGGTATTCTCTGCAACATGTTTAATGGTTTAACAAAACAATGACCACTACCAATTGTCAGCTTTGCAAATCCGATATTATTAGAATTCATCGTCTAATAAAGAATCGCTTATTTTTCAATGACGATATTTATATAGTGTAACTGAATAATCAATCACAAATGCATAATCAGTGCTTTGACATTAGTCCATTATTATGTTTAGATAAGTAAATGTGATAAATTGTTTAAGGGTTATGGTATGTTTGCTGTGTTGTTTTATTATAAAGCAATTCCACACAACTATGAATGGAACCCTGTAAAATAAACCCGCATTTACATTAGTAACTGTCTTGTCAAGACCATTCGCACATCTAAACCAGAAAAAGCGAGATTAATTTGTTCCAGGGAAGGCCACAAGCACAAGACAATGCGTTCACTCACTCACGCACAGACCCCCAAGAAAACAACAAAACAGTATCCACTGAGGTGGTGCAAGGGTAAACATGTGTTGGAATATGAGTGTAAGGAATGGTGTAGCCGACCATAACTAAGGAACATTTAGGGGTCAACAAAAGGAACTATATAACGGATGACATACATCACGGAATAAGTCAAGAAAATTGGCAGTAAAACAAAAATAGAAATAATAACCAAGCAGCGATATACAGACTTAGAACTGTCAGCAAAAGACATGGGGTCTTAAAGCTATTAATTCTAGTCTTATACAAACGCCAGTTTTGTCTTCCAACAATGTGTAAATAGCATTGTGATGAATGTATTTAGATACATACTGATGTGTTGTCTGTGTTGCCTTAACAACATTTGAACAGTTTTGTATTTGCGTTTATTTATCGTCGCCACCTGTTTCCCGTATGGGAGACGCCTCCGGAAAAATGTTAGTCATTTCAGATTGTTAGAGGATAGTGCATGATACAGGAGATGCCCCAGTTCCAGAAGCACCCCTGGTTCTTTTACAAGCATCATACACGGGACCTCGGTTTTTCAAAGTTTCGTCCGAAAGACTGTTAGTACTGTCAGTGATGGAGCGGGGAATCGAAACTTCGATCCCTGGATTACTAGTCCAGCGCGTTTCCACTGTACTACAGATCCGCTACGTACAGTTTTTCAGAACGGCAATTGAATTGAATTTATCCATATCAATACGTACTTTGTGTCCCACTTTTGATTGCTTGGTTCTTAAAGCTGTCTTAGGCTTAACCTGTGGTAAGACTGCATTCTGAAACTGTTCTCAAACCACAATTGTATAACATCTGGCTCAGTTCTACTTTTTTCTTCCAAAAAACAACTGAAAAATTACCTTCATGAAAGATAAGTTGAACTTGAATATCTATGCGGTAAAATCGTTAGTCAAACTATCACGGAGTACATGCGTCACACATGTTTTGTGAACATTAAAGGCGGTTTTTCATTACATCTGAGCTTACCATTCGGACCATCTTCTCTTTCTAGAGACATTATTACCTGCTTCACAACGTCAATTCTAAATTTGGTCAATTTGGAAATTTTAGTATTTTATGATCTCAAAAAAATTATGTCATAATGTCAATAGTATTTCTATGAGGAACTTACCTAACGAGCGTGAAGTATATTTCCACAAAGCCTTGAGTAGTTGAAAGTTATTGCAATAAAAACACTGTGACGTATCTACCCAATTTTGGTTTGATTTTGTGATTGCTTTTAGTGATATATATTTTTTTTAATTTGTTTAGTTATACACGATGATCAGTTTTCCTGGAATAAATTACAAATAGAACTAACTTGCCCTTCCACCATCAGCTGACCACTACCTCACATGGCTCAATGTCGAAGAACAAATAACTGTTGTCAAATATATCATTGATGGACGTGACCTGTCCTGTCCAGAAAGTGGTTTTGGTATTACATCCATTGAAAGTTTTGAACTTTAGTGAACATATGTAAGTTTTACTTCAGATGCTTCTGTAATACGGGACCAGACCTCGTGAGCGATAGCCCGGTGCTTTTCAGGCTGAGTAAACTGGCCGGCTATGTCTACCCACATTGTAAGAAATGACACGTGTTGCGTTGAGAAGTGATATATCATAATTACTTGTAAATTATCGTATACCAGTACACGATGACAAACCAGAATCCTTTCATGTAATTGTAAAGTCTTTACAGAGACCAAAATCTGTAGTTAAACGTAGAATCGTATATTGTATAACAATAATACTTGTGGTAAAATAAATCAAATCATGGCGGTAATGCGAAATCAAAACTGCAGTATATTATGGAAATTTCAGTCTCGTTCTCTAGACACCAAGAGAACTATTTGAGGAAATTCTTATCAACTTTGAAATTTAACTCGTCTCGGTTGCATGCAATTCTGGCATTTATTACGTTCAATATCTAAACTATCGTTTATTACAAGTGTGATATATTTAAATCTTGAATGAAAAGGGTTTTATTTTATGAACAGTTCAGATCAGAAATTCCTTCTTTCCAATCAAATTTTCCCCTGTATATATTTAACAGGGTGATGTTAGATTAAAAGTTTATTGTCTTCATTTAAATCACCCATTACTTCATATAAAGAGCAATCACCCATGCAGATAGATTGATAGGTATATAAATAGCCAATCAGAGTGTATCACATGTTCTGCTCAACTTTTCTTTATAAATACTGAGCTCTTAAATTCAAGTATTCTCTAACTCTCTCTCTCCCTCTTCGCTGCTGACTACGGTCAGTATTCTTCAAAGATTTTGGCTTTGACTTTGGCTTGAAGAACTTGCTTGATCCTACAGAGATATTGCACTGACCTCTCTTTCTATTCAGAGATATTTTATCTTGGTTAACGAGATTTCTGTAATGTTGCATGATTTTAATCAGTTACTAAACTAATTAGCGATTGTTTTGGTATATATTTATTCACAACTAAAGATAATCTCCTTCATCATTCATTTTTAAAATACAAATATATACATAAATCGGTCACTTTATTAAATAGGTGTAAAGGGTTCTTATTCGTTATTATTTCTATTGAAGCGTTCAATTTACATGTCAATATTGTGTTTTGAATAACATATTGATATTCTTACATTTATATATTGTACAATTGTTGGCAAAACCCTTGAATGTACTGTGTTATTACCTGTACAGAAATACCATTGCCTTACACAGAGATTCGTATCGAGTCTGGAAGAGAGTGTGTCTTTATAGACTACAGTATCATTTGAACCATATACATAATATTACATACCCAACCACAAAGACCACTCCGTTACATTATCATGCTTCATCCTTCTAAGAAGTTAAAACAGGCTGCTAGATGGTGAATACAATGTCTCATTTCAATGTTTCTTTACAGTATTAAACTTTATTTATTACTTAAATTTGTAAAATTGCATAATCAAATTAGAGATAAAATCCCGATTACACTCCATATCAAATCACACACAACACGTTCAACACGTGGAACAACATTCGTGACAAGAAGTAGACCCAATTAAGGGAGAAGAAACTAAATCCTTATTCTATCTTCTCTCTTTCACATCAAACCAAAGAAGACGCACCATAAATGTCCTTACCTCCACCCAGTCTGTCCATATGCTCGTATTTAGAAATGAGCATAACTTCAAATGCAATATCAAAAACATGGAAGTTCTCATAAAGCATTGACAAGGTTTCCGAGTGCCTGCCAGTATATCGATGGTACAGAATGTGAAGACAATTCACTGGTGACAGCATCGCTTATAGCAGACATACGATCAGATAACTGCAAATTAACATTACGTTACACTGATAGATAAAGTATAACATAGACACACAATCGCCTGTATTTAAGTACAGTTTCCCACTTATGCTATGCAGATAGGGTTTCTTACAGTTTTTTAATTTCGCATGATTGGCATTAAGGATGCAGCCCTGCCAAATATGTACTAAATTCACAGTCTCACAATTTCCAATTGATGCCGCCAAAACTTTAGACGTTGCAGTTATTTTATAAAGCCCATACAACATTAAAAAGATGCATATGTTAAATGTATAGGCTATTTGTAATAATTAGATATACTTTGCAGGACGAATTGTAGTTCCGACAAAGATATGGCACATGTAACCATGAACGGTCACTGAAAACCCTATGTCGAAAGGAAGCTTTAAGGGTTCGGTCATTGTATCGGTTAAGAAAGTGCAATCCTTCTGTACCTCATGGATTATGCTTTTATCACTGATTTACGTATTGTCACTAACTTGAAAAACATCAAATGCATTTAGAACATTTGCTTTTAGAAAACTGTACAAAGTCCGATGGAAGAATTGAAAAGGGACATTAAGTTTTCTAAACTGCAAGTATTTTTTATTGCATACGAATATGCATTTAATTGTGTAATATATAGAAATGATGTTGGTCACAATATGTAGACCTGATATAGTTACTAGTATCTACTTACAAAGATTTGAATGTTCCACTTCGCAGTAGTGTCTCGTTGATGCTTTTTATTTACTCGTTATGTTTAATTTTATAATCTACGAGGCCTAATTTACGAGACGAAACCTAGTCTAGGATCATCATTATATCGGTTTCTTCGCATCTTTTCGCTTATATAGACACTTTTCGTTATTTATTACATCACTGGAAGTCAACCTTCTATGCAAGCCGTCATAATTTCTAAACGTTAAAACGGTCTTCAAAACTGCTCAAACTAGGTGAGTATTTATGCGTGCGTTCTAGAAGCAAATAAAAGTGAGTGATATTGGATTATTTGCATGAATTTGCATTTTTATTTATTGCTGATAAATACATGATACATATGTATTTATTTTGGTATTTCCTCGTAAAATGTATGACTCGTAGATTAGAACAAATGTTCCGTAGAATAGAAAAAGTAAGATAGTTCGACTTTCATGCTAATAATATGATTAATTGAAGTGCTTATGTCCAAAGTTGTTAGAAACTTATTCTAAAGAATTAAATATATATATTAAATAATTTAGTTTATGTTTTAATCCAATTTAGTGGTAAGACAAGTCAATGAAAGTTCATTTGAATTGGTATTTTCCATGTGTCTCATGGAAGCATTTTGTGTTGTCTTTGAAAAAGATGACGTTGTTTTATTCGTCTTAACGTATGAACACTGAAGTCAAAAGTAGCAAAACAAATTATTGTTATTTCAGGATGGTCAAACATAAAAGAGAGAGATTAGGTTGCTACAGGGAACGCCACATACATAAGACAGTGCCTCTTCACACAAAACAACAAATCATAAAACACAAGGCACTTGAGGAGGCTCAACTCTACATACGTAAGGGAACAGGGCCGCTAGGAATGGCATGTCCGACCATAAGGGATAACTAGGAGAATCTAAGAGGACAAACAGGGGCTGGCAACGGTAGGCCGACAATGGGGAGAAAATAACATCATCAATGTATAAAGTTAAAGCATTGCAAAGGGGAAAGTGAAATTTAACATACATTTTAGTCCCAACGGATAAAATACCTGTTAATGTGGTTTTTGAAGACAAAAATAGCATCCTTGTTATTTAAGAACCTACATGTGTTTGCAAGCTCTGTTATGAGAAGATGGTTAATAAAAGATGTCCAGATGTAGAAGGGATAGAAGGGATAGAGTAACTTTTAAGGAAGTAAAATCTAGAAATTATCATAGCGTTACTTTAAGGACTGAAAGAAGGAATCATGATATAATGGAATAAATAAAGAAATGCAGTTGGTGTATGTAAATCAATGTGGAATATCAGACTATTCAGATTCATGCTGATAAAACTTTCATCAAAGTTGAAGATGTTCTTCGTGAGAGGGGTCTTTCATTAGCAAATGAGAAACATGGGAGAATACTTCCCATCCTAGATTTCATTTTATGGAACTTGGAAAGGATCGATGATTTGCTTATTATTATATACGTGACAAGGAAGTTTTTTATTCGTATACATAAGAAACAGTATAATTGCATAAAATAATGAGAACTATCGAATAGGGTGCATTCTAGCTGATGAGTTTTGTCCTTTGCTGAACCGTACTTAAACTAACTAAAATATACGGCTGAATACGCAATAAAAGGCTACAACACCGTTCAACTTTAAAATCTAGTTAAAATTGACGCTGTTTTGCATTATAACTCTCATGTTCTTAGTTTTGTCATACAAATGTTTTAATATGTTTCAATTTACATATATCACTCTGGAATGAGGGTTTATTCTTACATTTGTACTAATTTACGAGACGTAATGTTTGTTACTAGAGTAATATTCTCACTGCGTTTCCAACATAGAAAACGGGTCAGTAATTTAATTTCTAAGAAAATAAGTATCAGGAATAGTTGTATTTTTGTTGCATTTTATTTAGATTTATGTGAAAATTGAGAAGCAGATACTTCAAAATACACAGAATGTAAATTATCATTTGTTGTGCCTTGTATTATTCTCCTAAATTAGGATAAATATCCACGTTTGATATCGATTGATTTAGTTTCCTTAAAAACATTCTACAAACAGTCCATGGAATGAAAGTGGTAGATAATTGATGGACACAATCTCGACTAATGCTGAATAAAAACTAGTGAATTTGAAAGTTGAAAATTCATCTTTGTATTATGCGATTTGGCCTTTTTTCGGGTGACTGAGTCGAAAGCTTATTACAGTGCACCTGCATTGACGGCAATGGCCTGGATCGGTATATATAAATCATCTTTGAAATTGTCTGATAATGTAGTCTTAACTTAAAAAGATATATCTTCACTAATATGTTTTCCTTATCGTAAACTAATTCACAGAGTGTGTTTATAAAGTTGTCAGCTTAAGATATCGATCAGTTTAGATTAAAAGCAAACTAGATCAGTAGAAAATTTCGTATTTAAGAAATTTATTCTCTATTTAAGATACATTTGGACGTCTCTTTAGGTTGAGAGGCAAATTTAAGATTTAATAAATATGGCATGATATATACCAAATAAGTGAAAAGTGAAAGTCAGACTTTATTTGGGAGATTTCTTAATTGAAAGTATATAGTATACCCAGGAATTTATTGAGACTTCTTATAATATTTTGTTTCATTTCTGGACATCCTTATGTGTTCATCAAAACATGCAATTTACACTAATTGAGATGTTCAGTGATTAGTCAATAATTAGACAACGTTAGTTACAAATTCCTTTTAAGTTATGAGACGATCTGATTGTCTAGTTAAAATATGGAAGGAAAAATAGTCCTTGAAAATACAGTCTTGTCATTGATGTGGTCTTAATTTCGAAATTGTCTTTATGTGATATTTTACTGTATTATATTCATAGATTCAAATCCGGATTATACACTACCCTGATTGATCAGGAACTAACTAATTTCTTGTTATATATCATTATCGAAATGGACTTTATAACCTAAGTGAAGCAGAGAGAGTTTACTCGTAACATAACATGTACACTACAAAGCAACATGAACCACTGCCAGTATCGCTCTCCTGTGGTCTAAGCAAAAATGTTGTTTGGAAATTGTTGATAATTACTATTCTACACTTATTGTCCTTAATAAACAACCAACGGATAATGTCAAGGGACAATGGAGTATATTGTTAATAGACGATCTGTAGGTGGCGTATAGACCCAGTTACCAGTTTAATGAATCGGAATGTTGAGTACAATGTTGACAATGAACAATTATATCGCATTTGTGGCAAACTACATACGCATTATCCAGCGTACATATGACGAAACTAAGTTTGAGAAAACACTAATATTTGTTCATTTGACGAATAGTTAGGTAAGCTCTATGTAGTAAGATATCAATGAAGCGCCGCCGATGTATTTCATTATTGACAAACCATTGCTGTTTTTGTATGGCAATATTGACGTGTGCGAAGAGGGTAGGGCGGTGTGTTGTAGATAAGGTATCGGCGCTCAATCCTGATGTTGTCTGTTCGGTCACGACCATACCGTCTCATTTAAAGGTATTGTTTTACCATGGTTCTAGAGGATTCACAGAAGCGTAATGCGCTCATCTCATTCGAACTCAAATACATCGGTCGATAACTAACCTCTTCCCTGTATCTTGTAAAGCCTGCTAGCATAGTATATGTTTAGTTGTTTTATGCTCCTGTTGTAAGTTCTTAGACAGAAAACTGCACAAGTCACAAATGATCCGCTAATAAGTCGCACCTTACATGAAACAATATATCATTGCTACAGCCGCTTCAAATGGTGCAAATATTAGTGGAACTATAAAAGACGCATCTGCTAAACTGTGAACAACATAATATAATGTTTGGAAAACAATTAACATACGAGGGACGGTCGGAAAATACCCGGACTTTTCTTGATAATGTTTTTTCTATACACGTGCAACAAAGTACAAGTACATGTATTGTACATGACCGATAATAATTCGGTCAGTTGATTTTTCAATGACAAGTTTGTATACACATTTTAACGTTATTTGTACATGATAGGTATATCAGCTAAAATGGACTCCATGAACAGCGATCTGTTATTAAATTTCTACTGCCAGAGGTTGAAAAGCCTTGATATATTTTCCAAAGACTGCATAAAATGTTTGGGCATGACTTCATGTCATTTACAGCTTAAATTCTCAGTTACGTGACGGTAGAACTAGCGTTTGTGACAAACCTATGTCTGGGAGGCCCCCTGTGGCAGTGACCCCTTCAATGAAGATGTTGGGGTTTTTGTAATGAAAGATAGCAGGAGGTAACCAGTAGGTTTAGCATTTGAAAGGCATCAGCACACAAAATTGCCGATCCTGGTAATTTCCGTCAGTGGAAATGTACTTAATAAGCTTTAGTACATAATTTATATATACAGTATCTAGGAAGGGCAAAATGCCAATCATACGAAACTAAAGAAAAACCCTCTAGTCAGAAACCGTACTTAACCGCAGGCGTTTTTGTCTTGGTTATACGTAATCTGTCTGTACAACGTTATGTTAATTAGCGGTTATCTGATCGATGGCTGTTATAAGCGATGCTGTCACCAATACATTGTCTACACATTCTGTACCATTCGGAATCCTTAACAAGGCGTTTTGGGAGAACTTCCATTTTAATGTTTTTGATATTGCATTTGAATATTATCTGATATCTGAATACGAGTACATGGACAGAAATGGTGGATTTAAGGACATTTTTGGTGCGACTTCTTTGATTTAGGTGTTGACGGGTTTGATGTCTTATCCCTCAATGCGGTCTTCTTGTCACGAATGTTGATCCACGTATTGAACGTGTTGTTTGTGATTTGATATTGAGTTTAATTGGGGTATTTTCTCTGATATGAATAAGCGATTTTACAAATAAAATCGTAAGTATGCGACATAAATGAAGTTTGATATTGTAATGTAACATTGAAATGAAACAGCCTGTTTAGTTTTGCCTTCTCAGTCGGTGCAATTATGATAAGAAATTGTACGATTTGATTGAAAGTAACCATCTCTGATCCGTACTATTCATCAATTCAAGATTAAAATATATCACAATTGTAGTTAATACTTTGAAATTTGTTAATGTCAGAATTCTTTCCAAAATAAAAAAAATAAAAATAAAGAATTATTTGCAACTGAGACTGAGTACCCCTGCCATTTAGGTTTACTGTATGGTGTCTGGAGGACTAGAGCTACCTATATACTACAGTTTTGTCTAAGCGTCATCCCTATGATTTGATTTATTTAACCACAAGAATTAATTATTGTTATTTATTTTACGACTCTACGATGATTAAATCAAGAGTGTGTCCTCTGTAAGCAATTTACAATCATATGGAACGATGGAATTGATACATTCTGTGTTGTAGATATGTTTCAGTAGCTTGAAATTTACTGTTGGATAAAATAAAAACAAGAGAATTTAAATAAAGCAACCTTAACGGTGACAATTAAGATATGTTTTAGACCCGGGTTCGAATCTCGGTAGCCCCATTGACCGATTGTTCGTTTTCCTCAAAACATGACATTATTTCCTTAGTAGATAACCAGTGTCAAAATCATTCTAGCTCAACAAGAAATTTCCTTCCGACAGTTTTCTTAAACCATCAAAAGTTTTGCTTCTCGAATTGGAAGTAAAACTCTAAATTTAGTAACAAACTGCCTGATCGGGAAACGGCAAAGCGGAATTTCGTGATTTCCCGTTCAGGAAGTTTCTTCCACGTATGCTCTTCGTCCTGAGTAAGGATAATACAGTATAGACATTCATGTTCAACTTATCTATCATGAGGGTAAATTTCCATTCATTTGAATGTGGAAGAAAACGTAAGAAGTGAGTCAGATGTTATACAACTGAGGTTTGAGAACAGTTTCAGAATGAGAATGCAGTCTTACCACGGGTCAAGTCTAAGACAACTTAGACCCAAGCAATCAAATGTTGGAAACAAAAGACATGTCGATATGGTTAAATTAAATTCGATTACCGCATTACAAAACTGTTCAAATGATATTTAAGCAACACAAACAACACATCAATACGTATCTGAATATAATCATCAAAACCACATTTGCATTGCTGAAAGATGATACTTGTGTTTGTACAATACGTTAATGAATTGCTTTACTCTGGTGTAGATGTACGTATGATTGAGACAAGACAGTTATTAATGTACATGCTGATTTCTTTTACAGTATATTCCATTGATATTAACATATTTACTGGGGAAGTGCTTTAATAGAAAACAAGAGCAAACATACCATAACCCTAGAACAATTTATCACATTTATATATCTGAACACAATTATGGACTAATGTCAAAGCACTGATTGTGTGTTTGTGATGGCTTATTCAGCAACACTTTATAAACATTGCTGTTTGAAATAATGCGATTCTGTATACACCGATTGACTTTGATAATGTCGACATTGCTAAGCTGTCAATTGATAGCGGTAATTGCCTTGCCCAACCATAATTATAATGTGTGGCAGAGAACCGGTTGTAATATTCGCCAGCGGATGCGAGGTCTGATGTAACACAACGTCAATAATAATTTCGATAAATTTACACTTACTTAACAATGTCTAATTCTTAAATATCTCTAGTCAGAAAGATAATGGGAATATCCAACCTGGGGATATTTGGTTTTATCAGTGAGCTTATGTTTGCCAATGTTTAAGGATATGTACGGTTTTAATCGATACAACAGTTTTTCGACTCCATTAAAATGTCGTGTAGATTTTTTGAAAGAACAACACCACTATATTATGTTTCACGGGCTTTGAGTCAAAGCACCGACGTCATTATTCAGGTTATACGGAGACAACTCATTAGAGCGGTTCTGTCTTGAGCAACAACAACTCTTTAGCAGTTGTATCCATTTTCCCATTATGAAATGTCTACCAATCAACCCCTCGCGATACAACATCTCAACAGCAGCCAGCATTTGCTCCTCCGGAGGATGTTGCTCTGGAGAGGTAGAACATTTATACTAACACCATGGTCCCTTTTGGTAAAGATATGGTGGTACGAATACATAGTTATGATTTCATATTTATTAGTTTTAGTTTTTTAGTTTAAGCTTATTTGTTTTACATCGATTGTGAAACAAGTTCTTACAATTTGCTAATCTCTCTCGGTGACTGCTTCCTGGCTACCAACCAGTACTCGCGCCTAGTTGTAGGGATGTGAAGTTCGTGATCAAACCCCGCTCATCGGTGGGCTCGAACTCACGACCTTCGGATCAGGAATATAGCTGAATATTTATAAACCACAAAACATTCTGGTTGCCATTCTTCGTGCCCTTCTGATCAGTTGAGTTTGACGTACTGTCAGGTTGCTCAGGACAACCATGTCATAGCGACAAATAACGTAATCCACATAACAGTCGTCACTTATGACAGTATAAAATGTTGGTACCGCACTAGGCGGCTGTATATTTCCAAAACAACAATACTATGGAGTCCACAAATTACGAGATCAAGATAAGTTCCGTAGAAATTGTAGTCGTATGCTCCCGTAATGCAGCACTTTAAATATTTATCAAAAATCATCGTTTGTCTTACAGCAAATACCGGTATGTAAATATTAAACTCATATATTCTGCATCTTCACCCAGCAGTCAATGTATTATTCTCACGATGGTGTTTCAATTATAATATATGGCTGTATTTGCTATTATGCCCATATTGATCAGTCAATCCAGAATACTTGGTGTGAAACGTTGCTTTAAGATGATCAATAATCCATCTAATTCAATTATTTATTTATATTAATAAGATGTTTTAGGGTACGCCTCTATATGTCAAGTTACATTGAGTCTTTTAAGTTAATCATCACTTGATCATACAAAAATGGGTAAAGAGTAAAGACATAAGTATGACCAATAATCTGGATTGTTATCATAAACATTAAAATGTTGCCGATACATGAATATTCAATAGTAAACTAGCTTTCAGTTTTGAATATTTAATGTTCTCTTTTTAAAATTTCAACAATGTATTTTCAAATAATTGAAAATTATCATATTTAGCTCAATAAGCGAGTGAGTCATCGAAACTGGGTGGGAGTAATAGGAATCCTGTGGGTAAAATGAAATCGATTCCAGATTACCGGGGAATAATTTGAACAAACTTAACTTGCTAGGTAACTCGTGGCACTAGTTTGTGGTTAGAACATTACCGTTCTGAAGTAAATTAGCGAAACTTAAGCAATTTCGTTAAATTGAGACCAGCTGATAATTACACTACAAGAATAAATGTTTTACATTATTGTCTTATTGATCAGTTATAAATAATATATACATTGTCGTAGAAATAGAGGCTGATTGATGTCAGCAAATATTATTGGGAAGTGGTATCCGCATTTACTTGCGTACACAATCATACACCCACAAAAATCACCATTTATCATTACATCCGCTGATAATGCATTAAACACTAAGTGAATAAGTTCGTGGGTAATTGTATCGTCATCAGCAAGTTCAGCGAAGCTTTTAGCAACGTATTGCCGCTTTTAGAAACTCTCGATAGGATTAGTACACACGTCATCGAATGATGTTATTTTCCCCTTATTATCTAATAATGTTCAGATAAATGTCATCACTAATGAGTTTGTTTGTTGCACTATATCTAGGTTTTATCTTTTTGTAAATATGTTATTAAATAAGAAACTCCAAACCAGTCTTTCTTTCCCAAACGAGAGGCTTCGAGAGTTTGGACTGTGAGACAGTGAAGCAAACCTTTTGGCAATTGATTGTCTGAAAATAGCTTGGACCGCGATGATATCATTATTGCTTAAGATACGAGGGACGTTCATTTAATTATGTCACTAATGCGCTTCCATGCAAAGCGTTGGAACGTAGCACATGGCTGTAGTTTCACAGAGAATTGATATGTATAATGGCACGAAGTTTTGTTCAAATCCGTTCAGTCGTTCGAATGTTATTGTCATTTCAACTAGATGCAGCCATATATGCTGTGTATATTTTGTCAGCTATTATGGAGACTGCGTTAAGATTTGAAATACGGGTCTATATTAAAGGTCGCACCTTTATGGTACACCACACTCGCAAAATATTCCTGTTTCCTTTGATGGAGACTCATTTTATGCACTTAAATTTTCAAAACATGAAGCTGAAAATAATTCCACAAGTCACCATGACCTCGAAAAAACTCAAGAAATTTATTTTCCATTCTAAATGTCTACCAAATCCATTCATTATCAGCCATCAGAGATCTTACTGGCTGATTAACCGAACGACAGTTCTGAACATTACGTGACAATGTACTTGACCGTTCGTTGTTTTGTTTGAGTTTTTCTCCAGTTTAATTTTAACAGTATTTCATGTATCTATGTCATTGACCTAACCAAAGCTCTTGGGTTACCACAGAGGACTAGCTGTTCTTCTGCAAGCAACTGACAACTTCTCGGCATGAATCCTCGGCCTTCGCATTGGCAGTAGAATATCCTACCGACTGCCCTATTGACCGAGATGACCATACTTTTGAAATTGAATGTTCACCGTTATTTCGTGTTATTGATCGTATACGTTTCCATTGTCATTAAAACCAATTTTAAATGTAATTAAAGATATAATCGATGGTTTTATAATCAATATTGGCGTACTATTACACAAAAAAAGAGCCAAACGTGCTCATTTGGACGGCTTTATGTTATTAATGATATTGTAATAACAAACTTGGTGCAATAGGGTCATTAGATGCATCGAGTGCAGTTGTTTACGTTTTTGTTTGATTAATGGGCCAGAAACAGATAGGTATCGTTTTTATGGAATAAAAGCCTTGTATTTACACTGGGACAAGAATATGTTACATTGATGTTTTAAAACGAACGTTTCGTGTTCTTTAATGTGAGGGTTTTTAGTCACGGATATAAATGCATACAAGCAAACAAGATAAACACAAAATATATACATACTATCAATAAATACACAGCTGTTGTAGACGGCGGTTCAAAACTTCACTTTTTCTCGATTCAGAAACAAGATGGCGGACGTTGCCAATTTTTTTACCGCTAATCGGAACACCTCGGTCATTCTTAAGGATCATTTTTGTAGATTTGTACGAGGTGTTCCGATCGTTTGATCTCGTAAGAAAAACTCACCGCTCCCCGAGAGTTCAAACGGGACTTAATACATACTCCAGCCTGTTTCTAATCCATGGTTTTATGTACGTGTTTAGTGAAGTCTGAGTGATTAAACACGACATCGTAATCATTTTTGTTGATTTTTAGTCATGTGCGTTCATTATGGACTAGTGTTGGATTGCTTAAATTTAGTGTAGACACTGAATCATTGAGTATTACATCATTGAACTACATGAGAGATCAGCTTTGTCTTTGAAGAATATTGATCTCGAATCTTACATGAAGCATGGCTGATGCATTTCCCATTATTGCAATAAAGTGATGTTGCATATTTTTCTTTTCTCACATGACCATACGGTCGTTTCAAACCAACAACATGTTTTACGTTTTTTACAAAAAATACTTCCTGTTAGTTTTAAATCAGAGAGGACTTTCTAAATCATCGTTTCGAGTAGGTGTCATTACATAGCTAGAAATGTGTCCATAGGACACAGATGCCCCCACTTGCAGCCTTTGTCACAACAGCAAAAGCTATTATTCTGCTCATAGTTTGAGAATGGGTATCCAAATTACCAAGTGAACAACTGTACTGATTATGGTGATAAGTCCATGACCATAAGTTTTCAATTTTTTTTGGAGATATGCGCGACACAAGATTGCATACTCTGTAGGCTATATTTTAACTGGACACAGCCAAACATGAAACCCCAGGTGCACAACTACACATGCTGGTGAACGTTCCTGTACAGTTTGGTGATTGTAGCTGATATGTTGGAGATATGCGTGACACAAAATTGCACGCTCTTTATGCTACATTTTCATTAAGTCAAGGGCCATAACTTTGCACTTACTGGGCACAGCCAAACATGAAACCCCAGGTGCAATATAACACACGCCTGTGAACAGTCCTGTTAACTCTTATGACTCTGGCTCATACACTTTTGGAGATATGTGCGACACAAGATTGCATACTCTGTAGGCTATATTTTAATAAAATAAAGGGCCATAACTTTACACTTACTGGGCACAGCCAAACATGAAACCCCAGGTGCACAACTACACATGCTGGTGAACATTCCTGTAAAGTTTAATGACTCTGGCTCATATACTTTTGGAGATATGAGTGACACAAGCTTTTGTGACGGACGGAAGAACGGACGGACCGACAAGGGCAAATCTATATGCCCCCCCCCCCTGTCAGAGTGGGGGCATAAAAATGTTCATCATGCTGTTTTCGTGTTAGACATCGTGCCATTTAACAGTTTATGCCCAGTGTACTTCCGCTATTGCAAAATTTCTTCGAAGCAAGTAATGCCTTATTTATTTCATATTATGTTCAATTCCGCGAAACAGAAAAAGGCGTTCGTCAGCTAGAATGTCATTCCGTGACAAATGTGTGTCATTCTCTGAGAGCTTTGGCCCAAATTACATATCAGGGAGAAATTGAGTTATTAACATTTCTGAATTCAAGGATATTTGTAGGTCACTACAAAACAAAAAGTATTGCAAAACGACATTTTCTTAGGGATTTACAGCCATCAAGACTAGCTCTACAAAAAAATCTGAGTTTCACAAATCTAATAGATGTACAGCAAATATGGTTTCAGATACAATCATATTTTACAAATAAATGTATATTATTCTTTTCGTTAAGAAAAGGGCCGTCTCAATGTTTACCGATAATTATTTTGCTTCTGCTTTAACATAAATCTTTTACTGAAATGTTTCAACTAGCTGTTGCAATTTATGTTAAAACATGACGTCATAATGTGAAAACATGACGTCATAATAGGAAAACATGACGTCATACATATTGCGCTTTTCCCAAAAACAAGGCTCAGTGCATTTGGGTCAAAAATCTCTGAAACTGCCACGTATGTGAAAAAGATTTGTTCGTGCAACGATTACATTAATTATGTCATGCCGCATGAATATAACCTTTCTAAATCTAATCTGTATCTGGCTCATCTGAACATAAAATGTTTGAATTGGCTTTATCCAGTTTTGTTGTTACATTGGCTAAAACATATCTAATAAGAGCCATTGCAATGTCTAACCGATTGAAAATATTTGTTTTACCATATTACTAACAGACACAACTTGTAAAATAGTCTGATTGTTAAAAAAATAATTTATTTTATGATGTACAAACATCTTTCTTCACCAAATACGGATCAATACATTACGAGTTCATTCTTCGTTACATCTTCGTTAATGCATGTTCATTGATGTTTTAACTAAAGGAAATATATGTTTCATGTTTGCTTCGGTAAAAAAATGAACAAAAAATGAGCATAATATATCTTTAAATTACTTTTTGTTTTGTGTAACATTCACATAAAAAAGGTTCGTAATGAATTGATGTGATGACGCCCAGATTCGCCCGTACCTGATTCTTTGGCAATCAAGGTTAATTGAATGAATAATTAAAGTGTGCAAATTAGATAGAAAAGTGTTGCAGTGAAATTGGGTTTGACAGTTAACATTATTTAATGTGTAATATTGAAATGGCTGATTATAATCCGCGATATAATATAATTAGTTTAATCATTTTGTAGTTCTCATGAATCTGTTTCAATTAACATCCAGTTGCACTTGGCGACTGGCTGGATTCTGTGTTATGTGTTCAACCAACAGTTATCTGACACCCATTTCTCTTGGTTGCTTCTTTGATAACGTATTTTATTTTACAGACCATTTATTGAGTTTGTTGAGCAGATATGGATCGAGTGTATATTTCCCTAAGATTGGTATTATAGTTATACCACGATAGATGTTTGCCTGATTAGGAGCACCTGTTTAAATACTGGAGTAATGATACTTACCCCCTGAAGGTGGGCACTTCCCATTGTTATACACTTTATCGTATACTATCAATCAGAAAGGTGTACATGAAACATAACGTCATAACACGTTTCAACTCGTCTACATGATGCGGTAAATAACATTCTTCGAACTGTAAAATAATATCTTGATCATCAATGTAATTTGTTACGTGATCATTAAGGTATAAAGGTCAATATCGTTCAGTTTTCTTCCCTGAGACACGTTTCTAAAATGGTCATAAAAGTTTTCTGTATATTTTCAATTTTTCAAAAATATCAGGATTCTCTTTATTATTCTACACACTTGTTATGGATTAAATTTTGTTTTATTATATGTGTTTCGCGCTTAAATAACATGAGTGTGGTTCGCTTCGGCCTTGTTAAGAGTAAAATATTTCTTGATTTTTTAAAAATCTCGTATATTATTGAGAAAATGCTGTAGTATCTATTTCAGTATTATCTTAAAATTGGGTCCTGCTCTTTCGGCGGCCAAAAAAAAAACATCAAATAAACTATGTACAAATTTAAAACATTAATTATTATCTGTATATGTTTTTTTCTATTCATACCAATTGTCGATCATCTAAAAACCACTCGTATCGAAACAGCACAAACAAAGGCGGTTATGGCACGGTTGTCTTATTCGATTTTTCTCTGTCTTCATTTTTTTCTGTGATAACTTATAGGTTTATTTCTAAGACTTCTAAGATCTCTATACGGCTAATTACATTCACACTTGGTTGTCTCGAATGAGAAGGACGCTTGATTAGTTTCTATATTCAGAAAGTAATTTCTTTGTATTGTCCACGACTGTAAAGTGCAGTCTACGTCATATTCTGTCAATATATTTTTAAGGACATTTCCAACAATAGGGTCATTTTTCTAACCGACAGATTTCATTTAAACTTAGCATAGTGTATCAGTGTATTGTATCTAACAAAAATATGAAATTAAAATGACATGGCACCTTGCTCCATGATTCCAACAATATGGCATATAAATATATCGAAAATTCGATACAATGTTGCTTTTTTTCTAGCGGTCGGATTTTCTTACAACTTGGTATATTATACGAGGATAACTGTCTGAATGAAAATGTGAAATAAAAATAATCGGTCATCATGCTTAATTTTTAGATAAAGATTGATTTATGGTGTTTCAAATGTAATATGTATATGGAAAGTGAAAGTGGAAAATTTACCCAAAGTACACTTGGTAACACATAACATGTGTTAGTTTGAGATTTTTATTGAAAATCATTTTATAACTTCAAGTGCTGAACTTTTAGATATCAATGACTTTTCTTTTTTTGAAAAATAAAGTATGTGGAAAACGAAAGTAGAAGGAAAACAGCAAATATGATGAAATCCTTAAATTAAACATATAATATCTGTATGTGTATTGGTCTTAGTGACTCTATAAAGTTTAATAAAAAGGTTTGCACCATAAAAGAAAATAGCGAAAAACTGTGGGGTGTGTATTTAATAGACACGTATAAGTTTTGGGACAGTATGAGCGTATATATCTTATATGATATGAAGAATGTCACAGGCGCGATGAAATAATACGAACTTACCGCGCATAAGGCATAAAACATTTAATATCACATGCTTGGAAAACTGAAGTGAATCATTTAATGTAATATGATTATGCGGAAAAATATGAAATAATTTAATTGTTTGTACTTTGAAGCTTGAGAGAACAATAACTATTTATCAGATTTAGACACATATGACACGGAATTATAACGATATTACTAATAAATATTAATTTTGTATTTTTATGAAAAAATATTTGCATATGTGTATGACATACTATTTAACTACATACATTGTATGAGTCATTTTATGAATGTGCAACTCTTACATGAATCATTGTATAAAACATTAAGAAAACCGGCACATCTATAGCTATATATCATATGCGGCATAATCATTCTTTTGATTTATATCACAAGTCAATAAATCTATACAGATATGAATCATATATCACAGTTAATATTGGATTACTTATTTCAAGTCTGATAAAGTAAAAGTGTCAGCTGTTAATTAATACGTTTAACTTTATGTACTAATTTGATCAACGACTAAATAAAAGCGAAATAAGTTATGTATAATTATGAGTAATTGGACGTACAGCGTATTAGATACACAATGGCAGTTGTTGACAATTATCCTTACACAGACAACTTCTATGAAACGTTATAAATTTATTTTTTCATAAAATGTTTACAGAGATAGCAATGCCATGCGTCCATGCACATAGTTTACGCCGAACTGTAAATACATAAGAACGCCGCTGTTCGATTTCCAACCTCTTCTTTAATTTACATCATTTCCAGAAAACGTCACATGTGACGTCACCATGTACTGACAGTTAGCAATATTTGCCCCATATGGCAATATGAAAACGAAGTGACCGTATGGAGTAAATATTGTTTCGTGCTTGCAAATAGTGACATCACATGTTGCGTTTTCTTGAAATGACGTCACTTTCAGAAGAGGTTGTAAATCCCATAGCAGCGCTCATATATAACCAGAACGAAATTTGTACTTGGAGCATTTTCTTGTATTGTTCGATTTTCACCACCCGGACCCTTCACAAATAAGTGAGAAAACTCGGTTTTAAACTGGGTTTAATCCGA
Organism: Mactromeris polynyma; assembly: GCA_032209605.1. Lineage (NCBI taxonomy): Eukaryota > Metazoa > Mollusca > Bivalvia > Venerida > Mactridae > Mactromeris > Mactromeris polynyma. The sequence goes on from JASFXZ010000012.1 coordinate 11,851,088, forward strand.
GTTAAACACGGTGGTATTGGCACAGGGTTAGCTTACCTAGTATTTTTTTTCTAGGCAAAATATGGATTTTCCAGAGAAAAAAAACACAGTTTTAAGGTTTTTTTCTGAGTTAATGTGGGTTTTTTAACGCACTTCTCCGAAAGTTGTTTTTTATTGGCTTAAAGTGAACAAAAGCGAGTTTTAGGCATACTAAACCTACTAACCCAGAGAAGCGAGGTAAAAAAACCGCTTAAAACCCACTTCTTGATAAATTGGTTTAAGCGGGGTTTAAAACACACTTGAACCAACATTAAACTCACTTATTTCCCCTTCGAAGAAGAGAGGGCATATTGTATTGCACATATCGGTCCGTTCGTCCGTAACATTTTCGTTTCCGATCAATAAGTCAAGAACCCATTGACCTTTCATCCTCAAACTTGGTCCACACATTCATCTTGGGTAGCAGAGGAACCCCATTGATTTTGGGGTCACGGGGTCAAAGGTCAAGGTGACAGGGGTACATAATTTTTAACAAACATCTCTTGTTCAAATTATTACTGATGCAAATTCATTTCATTGAATACCAGGTGGTGAAAACATGCAGTATGTACAGTACAAATACATGCCAGTATAATATTTATATATTGTCCTGATAATTCCGATACTAATGCCTAGTTGCATCGTCCTAATAGTACAGACACAATATACGTTTAAACCTTTGAAAGCTAAAATACTGCCAGGCTGTAGTGTCGGAGGGAAAGCACGCTTGGCTCCTGAACAGATTTGATCACCAAAGAAGCAGTCCTCAAGAGTGAATAGTACATAAGAACTTGTTTCGCAATCGATGTAAAACTAATCAGTTTTGGCATTAATGGCGAATAAATGTTGTCGACTTGCGCATTGGACTGCATTTTAATTCACTGTTTTATTGAGATGTTCATTTTCTAAATTGAAATATATTGTTTCTTGCTCTCCGTATGAGAGATATTAAAATTCAAATTTAAATCCTATGGGGAATTAATACAATTATAGAAATACTGATTTTCTCCAGATCATTTCGGAATTCTCTGACTTTATCGTTTTCTCACGCTTTAATACGATATTTTTAATAAACATGATGTGGGTATGAATAGTTGCTATGTTACATTAAAAACAAGAAGAACGGAGATGTTCATATTAATTGGAATAAACAGGAAATATATTTATTCTTACATTACTGGTCGTTTTGACATCTATCAGTTGGTTGCGAGAAACAATATAGTATTTGCTGCAAGCCTGAACTCAGTTTCAGGCATCCGAACGCCTTATATTAAAACACTACTACGGCCAGAATGCTAAATATTTCCGTGAAGCTGCCTACATACGTTGTATATTAACGTGATAGTGTTAACATACCATTGTATATTAACTTAACACTTTCGACAGACCGCTTTGAAATATCCTTATAATGCCTTAGTGTATAAAGTCTTTAGTGCGTAATAGTATCAACCACTCGCTGTATATTACGTGGTACTCTCAACATACCGCTGTGTATTGACTGATTATCTCGGCAGACCGCTGTTTATTGACTGATACTTTCAACAAACCGCTGTTTATTGACTAATACTCTCAACAGAACGCTGTATATTGACTGATACTCTCAACAGACCGCTGTTTATTGACTAATACTCTCAACAGAACGCTGTATATTGTTTGATACTGTCAACATACCAATGGGTATTGTTTGATACTTTCAACAGACCAATGTATATTGTTTGATACTGTCAACATACCAATGGGTATTGTTTGATACTGTCAACATACCAATGGGTATTGTTTGATACTTTCAACAGACCAATGTGTATTGTTTGATACTTTCAACAGACCAATGTGTATTGTTTGATACTTTCAACAGACCAATGTGTATTGTTTGATACTTTCAACAGACCAATGTGTATTGTTTGATACTGTCAACATACCAATGGGTATTGTTTGATACTTTCAACAGACCAATGTGTATTGTTTGATACTTTCAACAGACCAATGTGTATTGTTTGATGATGTCAACAGACCAATGGGTATTGTTTGATAATGTCAACATACCAATGGGTATTGTTTGATACTTTCAACAGACCAATGTGTATTGTTTGATACTGTCAACATACCAATGGGTATTGTTTGATACTTTCAACAGACCAATGTGTATTGTTTGATACTTTCAACAGACCAATGTGTATTGTTTGATACTGTCAACATACCAATGGGTATTGTTTGATACTTTCAACAGACCAATGTGTATTGTTTGATACTGTCAACAGACCAATGTGTATTGTTTGATACTGTCAACAGACCAATGTGTATTGTTTGATACTGTCAACATACCAATGTGTATTGTTTGATACTGTCAACAGACCAATGTGTATTGTTTGATACTTTCAACAGACCAATGTGTATTGTTTGATACTTTCAACAGACCAATGTGTATTGTTTGATACTGTCAACATACCAATGGGTATCGTTTGATACTTTCAACAGACCAATGTGTATTGTTTGATACTGTCAACATACCAATGTGTATTGTTTGATACTGTCAACAGACCAATGGGTATTGTTTGATACTTTCAACAGACCAATGTGTATTGTTTGATACTTTCAACATACCAATGGGTATTGTTTGATACTGTCAACATACCAATGGGTATTGTTTGATACTTTCAACAGACCAATGTGTATTGTTTGATACCGTCAACATACCAATGTGTATTGTTTGATACTGTCAACATACCAATGGGTATTGTTTGATACTTTCAACAGACCAATGTGTATTGTTTGATACTGTCAACAGACCAATGTGTATTGTTTAATACTTTCAACAGACCAATGTGTATTGTTTGATACTGTCAATATACCAATGGGTATTGTTTAATACTTTCAACAGACCAATGGGTATTGTTTGATACTGTCAGCAGACCAATGTGTATTGTTTGATACTGTCAGCAGACCAATGTGTATTGTTTGATACTTTCAACAGACCAATGTGTATTGTTTGATACTGTCAACATACCAATGGGTATTGTTTGATACATTAAACAGACCAATGTGTATTGTTTGATACTTTCAACAGACCAATGTGTATTGTTTGATACTGTCAACATACCAATGTGTATTGTTTGATACTTTCAACAGACCAATGTGTATTGTTTGATACTGTCAACATACCAATGGGTATTGTTTGATACTTTCAACAGACCAATGTGTATTGTTTGATACTGTCAACATACCAATGTGTATTGTTTGATACTTTCAACAGACCAATGTGTATTGTTTGATACTGTCAACATACCAATGGGTATTGTTTGATACTGTCAGCAGACCAATGTGTATTGTTTGATACTTTCAACAGACCAATGTGTATTGTTTGATACTGTCAACATACCAATGTGTATTGTTTGATACATTAAACAGACCAATGTGTATTGTTTGATACTTTCAACAGACCAATGTGTATTGTTTGATACTGTCAACATACCAATGGGTATTGTTTGATACTTTCAACAGACCAATGTGTATTGTTTGATACTGTCAACATACCAATGGGTATTGTTTGATGATGTCAACAGACCAATGTGTATTGTTTGATACTGTCAACAGACAAACAAACCTGTATTACCCGTTACTGTCAATGATGTCGAGATTTGAAGCAATCCAGTTTTAAACTAATACTTATATACAAAATGTATTTATACTCGTTTGTTTGAATGTCTTATACAAATGAAGTGACAAATTAACGATACATTTATCTTTATTTACAAAAATCCCTATCGCTGGGAATGAAACAGTTGCAATAAACTGCACATTATTCGTACTTGTTTATATTTGCTTTGACAATACTTTTACTTAAGTTTTCTGTGTCTGTCTGGCAAATTATTGAATCCGTACGATACATCGTCTGTTGAGAAATTGAAAAATACGTGGAAACATGACATGAATTAGAGACTATTCTTCCCTCATAAATTGAAACCATTTTAACCATCACAAAAAGTTGGCGGTAACAAACTGTTCATCAATCTGACCGTCCTTCAGTCTATTGTATTTTTAAAGTTAAATGTCTTTTCTACTGCCGGAAATTAAGCCCGATGCAATAAACTCCCTGTAACACCACAACAAGTATCAATGCACTAATGATCCCATGTTCCTAAATTCGGCTTTGTCCCTAAATTCGGCTGTGTTCCTGAATTCGGCAATGTCATTAAATTAGGTTTTGTCCCTAAATTGGCTGTGTCACTAAATTCGGTTTCGTCCGAAACGTCCTAACATTCTTTTTCGGCGCAGCCGTACTAACACGGCTTTGTTATTTGCATATCAGTGTTGTGTAAACCAATCAAATCTTACGTTTACCACTAAACAAACTTCTCTTCAACCAAACAACGTTTTGTAACCTTGACGCGGATTGGTTAACCTTTCGATTAGGGGTATGTTACCTTACCGTAATCCACTGAATCCACAGAACTGCCAAATCTAACCTTTTTATGATGTATTTCACTAACGGGTTATCTAGCTATGGTTTGCGAATTTCACTTAATATGTAACCTAATAAGTAGTAAACTAGATATGATTCGTGTTGCCAGTTATCTATAAATAGATTTATACAACTGGTTATCTAGCTATGGTTCGCGAACGCTATCATGCTAACTGGTGGCAGTAATATGCCACCATATGTAATACATTATAAAAAGGTAAGATGTGGCAGTTCTGGTCACTTTCAAGCCTGTTTCTGGTCTCGTGATATTTATCTTACCAAAAATGTATCACGAATATTAACTAGATAGCTAGCTAATTATCGCAATAATTTAGGTAGGATGGCAAAGTGGACAATGGTTCCAGTGTCATATCTTTTCTCTCGTCGTATCTTTGCATTTGTCAAAGAGATTTACGTAATGTATCGGCGTAATGACATAAATATGTAAAACGTATCATCCAATTATGTGCTTTAGTAATATTTTTGCATTGATCAACAGCAGACATCTATCTTGTCTCTGGTGCTAATTGTGTTTAATACCAATCACACGTGGTATCCAGAAATAAGTTTAAAGGCGATTAATTGCTTTCCTTATTTAGCTTACAGAACAAAGACAGTAATAAATATGTACATTAACGATATTGTATCATCATGTTATGACGGAAATAGATAAATTTTACGTGAACATACTTTTGTATTCAATAATTGATCCAATATAATTACTGAGTAGATTAAAGGTGTGTTCTTCCGAACAAAACTTTTTATTATACGTCATCAACCAACATAGCATGTAAACATTGAACTAAAGCCATTGAAGCAAAATAATAGTCACAATAGTTATTCGATCTAAAGTAATGGTATGTCACTTTGAATTTGGAATATTTTTTTATCAATAATTCGGATATTCGAAAATTCGTTTCTACGTACGAATATTCGAATACTGATTCGGCACTCGAATATTCGATAAAATAAATATTTTCAATATAAAAGCTGAATGCATGTGTATTAAATTTCAATGATGGGCATTATCGCATTGAATGACATTTACGCGTGAAAATAATATCCACAGATGTTAATTGACAGGTCATGATGTATATTTGGGGGCAAAAGAGATATAACACTCTGGTGATGACACTTAGGCCCTGACAATATTAGTAATTTAGCATAAAGTTAAATTTCGAGTTTCAGAGTAAGATAAAAACCTATCCAGTAAAAGAAGTATAATACAATATAACTACTAAAACTTACATGAATAATCTAGCTCAACTGCTTACTTATAGAGAATATTATACCTCAGTTGTAAATCATGTAATAGTCTTTAGCAGAATATTTTGCAATATCATTGTTGGAGAGAATAAATACAAGAATATCAATATACAGTAAAATCTCACTTAAAGACCACCTCAAAATTAAGAACAAGTCCATTTACACTGGTTTGTTCTTTATTCAACCTCAATATTAAGACCACCTCAATAGTAAGACCAGTTTTCAAGAGTCCCAAGGGTGTTCGCATTATTGAGGTTTTGCTGTACATGTATGTTAAATTAACATAGTTTGGGTTCAGCTTAGAAGATGCAGATGATAACATATGCTGCCTAATAGTATCATCATTATGGACATTAAAACAAGTTGTTTTTTATTTCGCGTGGGCATGCAAGCGCTTTCGTGTGAACACGCACACCTTTTCGCAATCGTTTGCTTGCTCATGCGATATAAAAATTAGCCCACATGTCACCTCTTCACTGCCGTACAAGTGTCATGTCCTGTTTTGAATAGTTCTATAATTTTGTAAAAGACATCAGTAAAAACACATTGAAATAAATCACATCCATTGTGAGATCTATCGAATTTAAAATGAATTACAAAAAATCATTGCACATCAGACAATGTAGCTTTTATTAACTAGTGCTGGTCAGTTATCATTAAGCGATTGATTTGCTTCTAGTCGGCCATTTAATATGTATTTCAAAACGCTGTGTAATTCGAAAATTGCGCACAAGTATATGAGCAAATATCAATTTAAATGTGATTGTTCTTTCAGTATCAACACTATATTTAGTTGCTCGGTAGAACAACTAGTTCTATGGCAATTTTCGACAGTCGCATCGCTTAAACGATTTTTTTTCCGGAAGCCGCGCAAGAATAAAATGTGAGTGAATCGGTTAAAAAAAAGAGTCCAACATCTGAGCGTCTTTTTGGTAATATCAGGTGGAAAACGGATTTAAGCTGAAACCACTTACGCAATACATAGTTCCCACATCTACAATATTTAGCTTCCTTGTTCTTAACTGTCGGCCATTTTGATAGGCAAAACTGATAAGCCCTTATAGGAGTAATTTCCAAATATGTGATAAATGTGAACATACCAAGGGAATTTGCATGTGACAAAACCCCACTTGTTCTTCAACTTTCTGAACCAAATGAGCATAATGAATAACTTATTTGTTATATAACTGATTAATTTATCATCGTTAACATGATATTTCCCTTAAACTTTAAGGAAATGTGCCTATCAAAATGGCCGACAAATTAGAACAAGGGAGGTAAATATTGTAGATGTGAGAACTATGTATAGATAATTAATCACTGCATCAAGATCGTATGGCACAACATATCTCGTATGGACAACTTAATATTTCTTGTCAAGTTTGCATGTCGTTATATACATTAATGTACGTTTGTAAAAATCGAAGAAGATGATTTCTAGTATTGTAATGAACACCATTCTGGTATCCCATATATACACCGTACATTAATTCAATTGTGTTGGAGAAATTTAATTTTGCACTGAAAAGGATCTATCAATGAAAATGCTTTGAAGTAGTATAGATTATACAAATCAATCAACAAAATGCAACAATAACGTAGTGATGCTGACACAAAATACCAGGAATTATTGATTCTAGATTTGTGCTTGAGTAAGTTATCGCTTCAAAAGGATGTGTAATTGAATAATTTTGAATTGAGGGAATTATAAAACTAACATCCGATGGCTTTACAGTCTGTAATATCCTTTTCCTGACCAGGCAGTTTCTCTAGGTGACGTAAATAAGTTTGCTATAAAAGTGAGATGCTTTAATGAAGTCCCATCCCAATGCAAAGGAACAACAAGTTCTGACTTATGAAACAGAGATTGAGTTGTTGCAGTGGACGCCACATACACACGACCATAGGGAAGCAAAAGCCTAGTACAACGGCACACTTGTATGGGAACGGGGAAGCAAGTAATGGTTTGGGCGATTATCAAACACAATCGTGGGGCATTTAGGGGAACAATAAGAGGGGAATAAGAATTGAATTGATGGAATGCATCACAGGACAAGGCAAGAAAGCCAGTAGCCCCCGGGCCTAAAAGGGGAGAAAAGAACATGAATGTTAGTTCAAGTCAATGAACTGCACATGGGGAAAGGGGGTCTTAATATACATCTAAAAACATAAATAAAAATAATCTCTACACAGTCAGGGCTCTAGGATTCTTTTTCAAAGACACTTGTCCCGGACTATTAGAAATGTAAAATTTGAGTTGTTCGACATAGGAAGCTAGTTGTCCGACAGTATCGGTCAATTTAGTAACACATAAATACGTACAGAATGATAGCTCTAAAATTAATAATCACATGTATGTGTTTTTGGGATTCTAAGGTTGTACTTTCAACTGAACAATTGCTGATGTTGGTTAGCTTTAGAACCCCGTATGATGTGCAGTCAAATGTAGCGTGTTAAAAGTCTAGAACAAATTATGTGCTATTATCCACAATCTGCTGATCTTTGGGTTTGTTCTGATAATTTAATAATAAAGTAGATCTCCACTTCTAATCCTTATACAGTTATATTCTATTACTTGCGGAATAGCAAGTTAGTACGGGTAATACACGAAGGAAAACTTTCTTCGAAATGTAACTGAATATACTTCTAAAATTAATTAGTACTTTATTCAATCAACCAACTAATCAAACAAATAATAAATTAGGTGCCTATTGGAACTGATGTTGATTGCCAGCAACTAACGGTAGTAAAACTTGAAGCTAACATTCCAGTATAACATCCCGTTTACAACGGTCTAAAGATTTTGCTTCCAAATTGGTTGATACCAGCGTATTGACTTCAAGCTTGAATTAGATTAGCGTTGTCTGCTGGTTCAGTGTCGTTAATGAACATCATTGTTGTATCACCCGCAGGTCATACCTAAGTAGATAATTAGCAATGTAACCGATCGGCAATCGAGATTGCGAAATAACAAGGATGCAATGAAATCTGATGTTGAAACTGTAAAGGTTAAAGGTAAGTGTATTTGTAATTTGATTGAATTTGGAAATGGAAACAAAGTATGAAAGAAAATTTATCAACCATATGTAATGTTTGTGTCTTGATCCTTTTGCCTGATAAATATGTATGCTGCATTCATGTGTCTCGGCTATTGCATGTAGCATTTCAAGTTCGACTTGTTACCTATATCTGGTCTGTATCCGTGTCCAATTTAATGGCAACACACATTTATGCATGCTGAACCTAGCAATATGTATTCAATATGTTTTGAACTGCATGTTCAAAGAGAATATTTTTTGTACACAACAACCCATTGTTAAAAAGTTCTAGTTATGTTTCTCCATTATAATCAATTCGATCCACTTCTTTTGGCGCAACCGTATTGTGCTTGCCTTTGCAACATGAGTCCCAGAGGTGCGCACGCAAGCAAAATCAAAATTTAAGTCAATTAATGATGCAAAATTGGACCGCCGACTGGAACGTGATTTGTTCAATTCTCCACGATGTAAAGGCTGAGCTGGAATGGAATTATTTCAAATGTCCTAAGTCATGGTTTGAATGTAGACATGTGTGTATATGCTTGTGCTCCTCGTCATTACGGACAGTAACTAGACTTTTAACTACCGACGAAGGTTGCGCAACAAATCTTAACCTTCAAATTGCGCCGACCATCTTTCTTCGAGATATTTCTTGCTGAAATATGTTTCTTGTTTAGAACGGTGTTTACACAGGGACTAAAATAATCTTTTGACATCCTCTAGGCACTTCCTTGTAGACAAACATATTGTCTGTCTAACCATTCCTGAAATATCAGATCACACTTTTGAAGCTCTTTCCCAATTTGCGTTTTTTGCTTTCATACCACATGATATAATGTTCACGAATTAACTGTTCGTAAGTTGAATTTAGCAACCATATGTCCGGTATGTGGGCGATAAACTGCAAGGCTTTACAAAATAACAAAATAATTGCAACTTAATTTTGCAGTATATTACGGTGGCATAGAGGTGACATGTGTGCAATTATTTTTTATCTCGTGCCCACGATTTAGTATGACGTGGGAACGAGTTAGTAAGTCGTGGCCAAGAGTTAACTTTGTCTTGGGAACGTGATAGTTAAGTCGTGGTCACGACGTACTAAGTCGTGGGAACGAGTTAGAAAGTCGTGGCAACGAGATAAAAATAATTGCACGCTATCACCTCTTTGCCACCGTAGTATATAGAGAACAGAATTAACTCCTGCCTGGTTTATTTACATAACATGTTTACAGTAGGAAACGCTGAAAAAGCATGTGGCGCTTACACCAATCAAAGTGTTTGGTGCGTGTGGTTCAAATGTTTTACAAGGTAAATAAGATATCGGATTGCTACAGTGCTACAGCCTCAGATGTGTTCCGGCTGTGTCTGTCGTACATTGTATATATTAGTGATGGAAGTTCGGATAAATTTCATAATCGATTATCGGATCAGTTTGAAAACTCATAATCGATAGTCAAATCGAAAATTATCGAAATATTAGCTCTTTAGTATAAGTATACTGCTGACAGTATAATTCATATATACAAATATATATATAACATCTATGAGGTTTAACATAACTCATATCATAAGAACATTTTATCATTCAATACATATTTGAGTAATATTGACTAGATATTTTGTACATTGTATGTATATCCGGGTTTATAACTTTTTAATTTGAATATTTATAATATCATCTTATTGAACTAACACTTCAGTCACAATTATAATCGATTAGTGTAGTTCATAATCGATTGTCGCCGACGTCGGATGTCTAGCGACGATTTTTCGATTATTTTCGATTATTTCCCGCCATCACTAGTATTTATTATAGAAACTTGTTCGCGTTTTAATCCCTGACATCTTTAAGACATTCATTCTTCATTAAAGTGTTCGGTTTATTGTGTTTACGACCTTTGAGCACTAGACACTGTTCAGTGTCGCTAAGCATAAAATAGGAGTTTAAAGTAACACTTTAGTGTCATTGGTTAGTTAACTTCAACCATGTTTATTTGTTAATATGCTTCTCGAAATTTTCTCATGGGAAGCCTTGTGTTGCAGGAGATTATTTTGGTTTTAAAGGTAATGGATTTTTTTCCTCAAACCCTCTTTGGGAAACTTAATGAATGGATTAAATTGTTACTGGGAACGCCACATTTTTAAGACAATTCCTCACTACACAGATCCAAGGGGCACATCAGCATCGGAAACAGTAAGTGTTGAGGCAGTGTACGGGCAAACATCTATAAGATTGGGGAAGTAAGGAATTATCTGACTGATTACCAAAACAACCTTGACGAATTAGAGGGGACACCAAGGGGGGTGGAAGAAGAGATGAAATTGAGGGTATATATTACGTTACAAGTTAAGAAAGCAAGTTGGCCGTGGACAGAAATGGGAAAAGAACTCGAATATTATATTAGGTCTATGTGTTATTCAAAGGGAAAGTGGAACTTAATGTTTATCTAAAAAACAATTAGGTAGGATGTAACTTATCAATTATTTAACCATCACGACAATAAATTACACGTGGTAAATATACTTGTACCAAGTAAGCAGGTGGTCTCAGTCTGTCCTGCTCTCACTAGACTGGTACATACTCAGAATTTCCTATATCATCAATTTATAATTAACAGCAGTTGGTTGTGTTTGAAATATGTCCGCTAAAACGTGAAAATAATCGGTTTTGCTAGCGAAATCACAGGAATGAAGTACAGAGAACTGTATCCCTGTTAATTTCAATCGTGCAGGTGCCTCCATTTGCCTCATTGCAACTATAGGCAACACCTTTAAGTGTCTGTAATAGTCCTTATAAAGTTCATGAATCCATCAAGTTACCGGACCATTATGCTATCAAATGTTATTGCGAATCCGTTTCCTTGTTGTTGACTTTTCATAAAACTGTTGAAATCAATGCTTTTGTAAATTGATAAGCTTAAAATATACAGCAAGCCTTCCAGAACATGTAAGATACCACACGGTGTGGGTATATTCCATATAAACATAACCGATGTCGTCTAAAGCGTTAAATTATGTGTCTTTGTAAACAATAGGATAACGTTGGTAGTCATTTCTTCCATCTGTGAAGGAAATGTTGACTATATTACGGTTGATTTATTTGCTCGAAGAAATAACATCTTAAATACTATCATGATATAGTGTACGAACGTTTTGGTCTTACAACAGCAGCAGATGTCTGATCTGTCTGCTAACCGATGGAAACATGTTGTGATTAGTTTGGTAAATACATTAACTGGTTATTGCTATCTTCGTAAATATAAATTCTTCCTCCGCAAGATTTTTCAACCTTTAAATGAAATTAAATGCCGACTGCTTAGAAAACCTCTTGTGACATTAAATACGTTTCAGTCTCTCATCAACTAGCAATTCATCTGAAAATCTTTGCATTTCTAATAGTATCATTAAAGATACTCAATACAGGGTTAGGCCAAATATACTTCTCTCTTAATTCCAAGAGCATGTTTTTTGTGTCATAAAAGTTTCAAATTGAACCAACAAATTACTTACAAAAAGTGAAATAATGGAATCACTGCTTTCATGTGGGCGACTCTATACGGGGCTTTACTTCTGATCAACTATCAAACCACCGCTTCACGACCACTATCATTATGCATTGCTAGTATTTTATTTCACTTTGTACAGTGGAACCTCCCTAAACCGGACCCTCTAAAAACCGGAATACTCCGAAACCGGACACTTTTTGTTGTCCCGAATTTGTTCCTAGTATATTTTAATTGTATAAAACTGGAACCTCTTTATTCCAGAATCCGGACGAAAAATCAACTTAATTTGGTTCGATTTCTATGTAATTTCACTTCTAAAAACCGAAGAGTTTTAAAAATAATCAATATTATGCAAGCCGGAGTGAGTTTCAGCTTGCATGTATATCATACACCGGATGAAGTGGTTTGTTGAAAGACAAATAATTTAAAAGGGGCCTCCCAAGTCAAGTGGTTATGGTCGCTGACTTCAAATCACCTGCCCCTTACCGCTGCGAGTTTGAATTCTAGTAGGCCAGCCACGGATGTCACATCTCTATACTGTCGCTGTACAACGAAGACGCGTGTAAATGTCGAAGTACGGAGACACGTATGCGGGGCTAGAATTGTACCCAGGATGTAGACTGGCTTACGGAAGGACGTTGGTTCCATGCAGGTGTCCACTGGAAGTCTTCCTCCACGCTAGTAGCTAGAATAGTTACTACATGACCCTGTCTGTTTATGTGACTTCAAGCACCATTACATTACACAGAATTGTTCAGGAGGAAAATGATCATGAGTATTTGTTTCCTCATGTTTTTATCCTTCGTTGGCTAAATCAATGTTTGATGGTTGAAATACGATATACAGCATTTTAATAGCTTCCGTCGGAAGTTGATTGATGTCCTTCAGCCGACCATTAATCTTATTTTTTGTAAGCTTCCAAAATGTGCATGTTGTTCGAAATGCTTTATGACATATTTGATCCGCTTTTTCTGTGTTTATACAAATGTCCTATGGTTTGTAGCTGAATAGTATTTGCAGTAAAAAAATATTGTTATGGCCTCAGACCTTAAATACATGTTTCAAATACAACACTTAAATGCCGTCCGTTGTATAGCTTGAACTTGTGTTCATAGAGTGATTATATTCTCGAAACAAATCCTTAAACACATCGCTCAAAGTATATAAACAATGACTGGTTGGTTTCTAATTAAGTCTACTGACGAAACCATTATTTTGGAGACATATTTTATGTGTCTGGCGAACTTACTTATGATGATAACAAATTGATATCCAAAGTGTATCGTTTCGTGTTCTTCTTTGAAAGCCGCAATGACTAAATATCCATGTGTATTATCTGAGAGGCCAGTCTCCAGACCAACTGAAAAGACAGAGAGAGAGAGAGAGAGAGGGAGGGAGAGGGGAGGGATGGAGTGGAGGGAGGGAGAGAGAGAGGGGGGTAGGCAGAAGGAGGAAGGAGGGAGATAGAGGGATCAGGTGAGGAAGGGAGAGATGGGAGGAAGAGCAAGACTGTAATGACAGGAGTGTGCTTATTAAGAACACATAGCATCAACTCAGTGTATCGATGTTCATATTTATTTCATGTTCAGGCGTAGAAAATAGAATCGCTCAATATGAAGACACAAATCTGGAGGCGGGTCGTTTAAGAAAATAATTATATCGTTTTGATTGCTCTTTACGACACCTTGCACGTACAGTCTTATATAAATGTATCGTAATACAATGAACACGAATAAATGCGACGAATTTTCGTTATCGTGTGTAGACATATTGATTGTCAACAAGACGACTTGATCTACGGCAACTGCCAAAAGCGATGGTTTAATTATATACATTTTGCCGAAATTGTAACATTTACAAAATTGTGGTATGTTGAGTTCAAATGGTCAGTCAATACGGGAATAAGCGATTTAATCTTACTGTATAGTAACACAATGCAGCATTGTTCATACGAGGTTAAAACGTTGTATGTGAGACAGCGTATGTGGTTGTATAATAATCAATCAGTGTAATATTTCTTTACGATGATATTGGTCTAGAAATACGTGGACGTTAGAGCACGACCCTACCATTCTGTACAATGAGTTCCAAATCAACCGATTTGTACGTATCACCATATTGTTAATTTGACTTTGTTAAACTTTTTGCTGTGTAAACATATATGGGATGTCGATATTTGGTTATTTTGCTAACCGGTTAACCGTTTAATCTTCCGAACGGTTAACCGGTTAACCGAACATGTCATTCGGTTCGTGTATTGTGTTTTTTTTACCATGACACCGGTAACTAGACCTATATTCGGACGATACATAGTTCGAATAGTGTTTTATTTCTGATAAATACTTAACATAAACCATAAAAATAAATATCAATAATTTTTATTATTTTTAGGGAAACATCATTTTTTTATTTAAAAAATATCATGATATATGATAAGTTGATTTTTTCCCAAACTGAAAAGTAGATGTTTTCATAAAAATAAACGATTAACCGGTTAGTGATTTTACTAACCGATAACCGCATGTTCGAACGGTTAATCGGTTAACCGGTTAATCGTTTACACCCCTATATGCATCGACTTCACGGTTCTTGTATTTATTCACTTCACTATAACTAAAATTCTATTGAAACCCCCTTTAAAAGAGTGTGTCGTAAAACGAATTGCAGCGTATTAACGACATGCTTTGCGGTAATCTCGCGTTGTACAAAACGAGACACTACAGAATTATTATTCGAGAGCCGGTGAAATGCGTGGCCATATAATTCTCCAACTCTTTTTATAAATCTTGAATGATTAATCTGCGTTATGTGCGTAACACTCTGCCACCTAGAATAAATTTGCCTTCAAATATATCAACTGAGTTTCCCTCAATTACAAGTTAATTATGATTTATAGATAAATGCAATTCAATATTAACACCTAATTTATAATCATAGTTATTGTCTAGTTATTGAAAATTTAATTTGTTGAGTGTTTCTGGGGCGCTTTTTATGTTCAGGCGTTTATAATTACGACAAAACAATCCCTATTTCGTATCTTTGAAATAAGGTCATGTTTTGTGGAACACGAAAAATCGGTCATTGGCGCTACCGGGATTCGAACCCGGGTTTATGAATTGACGGTCCGTTATGCTAACCGCTGAAGTTGACTGTAGCACCATCTAATATATCAATTTACTTACAATATAGATTAAACATCTTTGTAAACATTATAATCACTTAAACCAATCTCGTACCTGTTGGAAATGTATAATATTAAAGAGAAGACCTATATAAGTCATTGGCTTGCGGTCTCATCCTTTTTACATTAACTACTGAACAAACTCGTTTCATGTAAAATGTTGTATATTGTATTGTATTATTATGATGTTCATGGTAGGTAAATAAAATATGTTTAAACTAATATATCAATGTCTGTGAGAAATCTGTTACGTTGTAATTTCACCTTAACAAGAATAGAAATTTCATTTCCATATTAAATTGTTAGTGATACGTGAGGTAGTAATTGTTTAGTTCTGTTATATCGAATATTTGAACAGGGCCAGTAATCACAAACGTTTTAAGACTGAATCTCAGACTTAGACTTTAAAATGGTAAATACTCATATTGTTCCTACGTTATTGTTACACAATACATTTTGATAAAACAGCAAAAGTGTAGAGTGAATAACAAGAAATATTCAGGCAAAAATATATCCTATTAAATATAATGAAAACGAAATGCTTGTAAATTTAATTTTTGCAATCGTTTGTGAATACGGGCCCAGTATTTGGTTATTTGGAGCCGAACAAACTGTTTCAAGTATTGCGCCTTAGAAATCGCAATTGTTGAATAGTATCATCTATATATATAAGAAATATCTTGACAAAAAACACGCTCGGCGCCATTTGAAGGTTAAGATTTGTTGCACAACAAAAAAAATGCCGAGATGTTACTATTGCTGGTCACTTCAAATCCAAAAGGGATTTCGGTAAATTTACCGAAATTCAGTGGATTTCGGTAAGGTAACGTACCCTTTATCGAAAGTTTAACTAATCCGCGTCAAGGTTACACACGTTGTTCGGTTGAAGAGAAGTTGGCTTAGTTGTTAACGTAAGATGTGATTGGTTTGTTTACACAACACTGATATGCAAATAGCAAAGCCATGTTAGTACGGCTGCGCCGCAAACAAAGTTTAGCAAGAATTACTATGTTCCTGATCAAAGATCGCTTGTTCTCGACAATAAAGTGACATCTATTTTCGCTACTAAACTAATCGTCTTGCTCTCTAGGTTGTCTTATATCACGGTATGTCATGGTAATGAATATACACATCTCGGTCATTTCCCTCTGGGATTGAGAAGACGAGTGATACTTGAGTGATTTTATGACAGTGCCCGTCATTTTTGAAATAACACAAAACGTGTAGACGCCATACGTCTTTATACTTATATCGTAATCATTTACCAGTCTGTAGTTCATTTTGGCAAATAAATGTCCTCTCTTGCAACTAATTTGTTTTTGAACGGTAGTACGTCAAGATTATATGTCATGTCCATTCATGTCTATTTATGTCATGTCTATGTATGTCATGCCCATGTATGTCATGTCCATGTATGTCATGTCCATGTATGTCATGTCCATGTATGTCATGCCCATGTATGTCATGTCCATGTATGTCATGTCCATGTTTGTCATGTCCATTTATGTCATGTCCATTCATGTCTATTTATGTCATGTCCATGTATGTCATGTCCATGTATGTCATATCCATGTATGTCATGTCCATGTATGTCATGTCCATGTATGTCATGTCCATTTATGTCATGTCCATTCATGTCCATTTATGTCATGTCCATTCATGTCTATTTATGTCATGTCCATGTATATCATGTCTATTTATGTCATGTATAGTTATATCATGTCCATGTATGTCATGTCTATTTATGTCATGTCTAGTTATATCATGTCCATTTATGTATATTTATGTCATTTGCATAAGTCTGTCTCAAATGAAATCGAAGCCCATCTGCTACTTTGACATTTGGCTACGGTCATTGGTCCTCCCCGCTGATCCACCTGAGTCATTTGTCAGATGCTTGCGTAAAAGGAAGTTAGTACCTGGTTGGTTATTCATTCCATGAAAATTGGTTAGGTCAGCTGATCGACTTGTATGATTGAAAATCTTTTTAAGCTTTCAGCCCTATAAAACAAATGAATCGGAAACTTTAATGTGCAAACATGCACGAAACTTCATCCCTTTGGTGCAAGGTTAAAACAATGCTTAGGCTTCAATCCTCTCTTCGGATGACAAAAAACACAAAGCCGTTTTTTGTATAAAATTGTTTGAAACACCATTGCGGACCCTAAGGAAGGACAGCTTGTCTGTAATTACTGTCTTTGACTATTGTTCGGCACAGCCGTACTAACATGGTTTTGCAGTGTTGCGTGAACCAATCAAATCTTACGTTAACCACCAAGGCAATTTCTCTTGTACCGAACAACGTTTGTAACCTTGACGGGGATTGGTTAAGCTTTTGATGAATGGTTCGTTATCTAACCGAAATCCACTGAATTCGGCGAAATTTACCGAAATCCATTTTGGATCTTGAGTGACCAGCAATCGTAACATCTCGGCATTTTGTATGTTGCACAACAAATCTTAACCTTCGAACTGCACCGATCATATTTTTTCAAGATATTTCTTGTAAACGAATGTTTTCTTGTTGTTAATTAACCCTACATTTACCATTGATTTTTACTTTCCCGTATATATTTTCCAGTACACATATAACCTTGGTATCTGGAGCTGAAGGACTAAATAAAGTCACCTTTCATCGAGGCCAATGCTGTCAGTGACCTTTGACACAGTTGGACGAGACTAATTCGGTGAGTGATAAGAGAGAAGTACCCAATAATTTACCTTATCACTAGTTGAAATGTTGCAATCAATTTATAATTACAACCAGGGGCGTACCTGGACGCTTTTGAAGTGTACGCCAAATGTGAGCATCATATGTGCAAAACGAGCTGGTGGTTGGGGGTTTGGGGTCTTCCTTAAGACAATTTTGAAAATTAGCAGGCAAATGGTGCGTTTCATGCTATATTTCAGTGTAAATATGGCACTTTCTTTGTCATTAGCGTACTACTTAAATTACAGTTTCAAACAACTGATATATTCGGGCGAATTTGCGCATAACCCGACCCCCCCTTCAGCCTTCAGTTTTTATTGCATTTTTTGGAACTTTTATTTTTCACTTTTTCTGACGAATTGTACGCATTTGCGTGCGTGCGTATGCCTGGATACGCGCCTAACATCAATAATTTGAATTGTAATAAAGGGTAACTTCGATAGTTATACCGGAAGTATATTTATTGTAGAATACAAGTTAGCAAAGAATACCCGCGCTGTGTAAACGATTTTTATTGGTCAATATTTTCCAAAGCATGTTTTCATTGGTTAATAAATGGCAACATTTGTTTTCAACAGTTCTCAAGTAAATACAACGGACTATAGTAAATGAGTACCATTTTTTAATTTCAATAAAACAATTTTTGTAATTGCACATCGTTCAAATACCCGAATTATCATGTTGACGATACGTAGGATGTCAGATTTGAAACCTGCAACTCTATAAGGGTCGAGGACTAATAGAACATCATAACACATCTGCGACTTACATGTGCACTATTTGTGTATCCTGTTGGTTTCCTCATACAGCCTTCTCTAAATAATTGGTGAAAATCTGTCCGATTGGACTGGTGGTATGTTGGCATCGTATTTATCCTATTTAATATGAAATCGTATTGATTTTGAAATGAAAAACATTTACATCCATTTGCATTATCGCTTTGAAACTACTGGTCAAAGTACTAACCCACCAATCAGTTCCCTAATTGCACTGGACTCTTTTTTCTGCTGAATTTAATAGCAGTAAGCTATACAGTTTATTACTTAGATGAATCGAATCATCGAAAGAAGTTGATGTAAATCGATAAAAATCACGTCCATCATTTCAGGACCTGATTTCACTAAAAATGCTTTTAAAAGCTTTTATTTAACTAAGCAAAATATTCTAAATACGTTTACTGGGCTATCAAATAAAATGATATTAGAAATTTCTAGTTTAAATATATCGAAAAAGCACAATTTGTATATTTTACACTCAAGTATATTTGTTCTCCTATATAGCTTGTTTGCCTGTATATACTGGTGATCATTTTATATTAACAGAACAAAAACCTAATTTTTCTTTTGCGTTGAAGTCAAAACTTCCAAACCTTTCGATTGAACATGCTGACACAATTGGTAAATAGAAGACAGTTACTGCCTTCATACTAATATGTATTTTCGTGCAATCAGCGCCAGATCTCTTTGTCATAATGTTATGACGATTCTCAAAATAGCGGCTTTTTTGACCGGTATATTTTTGTGAATTTTGTGCGGCGAAATTCGAGCAGAATAACGGATTGAGCATTATCCTCCGCTTTTCATCAAGGATATTTTAGACGTAATTGTGTGGAAATGCTCTGGGGAGATCTGTCAGCTCACATTATGTGATCTAAATATCACGATTTTCATGATGATGAGAAAGATTTGTCTCACCTCCTGAGTTTTTTGTCTATAAAACGACAACATTTAAGGAGTTACAAGCTCGAAGTAACCGATGTATGCGACCGTCTGTCCACGCGCAATATTGATTAGTTCCCTAGCGGTTTCACCGATGAGGACTATAGGTTTACCCCCCGCCTGTCCGTTCGACCGTCCGAAAATAGAGAGCATGCGATAACGGAGAGTGTCCGAGCTGGGTTAATGAATCTTGGCATTCGGATGGATGGTAATAATGAGTAAATGCACGTATGCACGTCTTTTATCTTTTCAATGTGGCAAAAAAGGTGGTTGTTATGGAAACATAAATATTGAAAATACTATAAATCAGGATCCTGCAATAACTGAGAAACTTTTCAAGCTAGGTTCAGCCTCTGAATACTAGACAATAACATGATATGCACGTAATTCTAGTTTGTTCAATGCTACACAATAGTGGTTTTTATTAGTGTCTCCAGTTTTGAGGTTATATGCTTTCAAAATTCCTTGTCCATTTTAAGGACCGGTAGGGGACTCTTGCATTGCTTGAACTACTCCAGTGCCTTGTTCTTAATGAAAAATAATGCTTAAGGGCCCACGACCCATTAAATAGTAGCCCGACGCTGTACCGACTGAGCTTACCGGCTGGTCGTTTGACCACACAACACTACATTCAATCTCTGCCAACAATTTAGGCCCAACCAGCGTGGGCCGTCAAAACACCGCTGCCATCATTTAAATAAAAAGTGCGCCTGTTGTGGGCTCGAACCCCAGAACCCTTACCGTTATGATTAATGATTAATGTGACAGGTGCAATGTTATAAGATTTTGGCAAAAACAAGTATACAATGGAACACACATATAACGTACTCGGTTATAAAAATCGGATAACACGTAGTATTTTTTAGATTTCCCAACCAAGCTCTTCTATATATTCTAATATACACGGCTATAATAAATTTGGATAACGAGAACATTTGGATTTAACCTTGTGATTTATGTATCCCAAAGGTATACTAAAGTTTAAACCCAAACGTACTCCGTACGATATGGTTATACATAATTTCGATTGGTTTGGTGTGGTGTGTAAGCTATATACGGCGTCACAATGGTGACATATTTCTGCCACCAGTAAACTACTTACTTACCTGGATAAGTATGTGGTTATCACGTTAAAAGAACTAGATATATACTTATTAATGAATTAGATAATTATGTGGTTATCACGTTAAAAGAACTAGATATATACTTATTAATGAATTAGATAATTATGTGGTTATCACGTTGAAGAAACTAGATATATACTTATTAATGAATTAGATAATTATGTGGTTATCACGTTAAAAGAACTAGATATATACTTATTAATGAATTAGATAATTATGTGGTTATCACGTTAAAGAAAGTAGATAACTACGTATTAATTAACTAGATAATTATGTGGTTATCACGTTGAAGAAAGTAGATAACTACGTATTAATTAACTAGATAATTATGTGGTTATAGCGTTAAAGAACGTAGATAACTACTTATTATTTAACTATTTTCCATATTATCCCATGCACACTTTCTTTATTGACTCAGCATATTTCTGTACTTGTGAGTTTTTGACGTTTTTTGTTTAAAAAAAACCTTGCATTATTAATGCATGTGCAGTTTTTTCAATAGGTTTTAATAAGTTGTTGTATATCATAATGGCTTTGTGTTGATTTTTCAAATTTTGCCGAGCTATATCCGAATACTTAAACCTTTTGAAAGTGGCAACCAATATCACTCGTGGTAACAGTAAGACACTTCCTCGTTTTTTTCCACATCACATGATGATGTATCTGTGTACATATTTTGCTAATTATGACGATGAGCTGTAATTGCTCAAGTCGATAATAAACTTTATATTTGCGCCTCTCCGCCTCTGCAGTTTTATTGAAGTCAAATTAGGACAACAGTGTGAGTTGGAAAGGAATGTCATGGAATCATGCCAGACATTTTATTTTAAAAACAAAAGGAACTAAATCAAAATGGAAAACAATGACAAGTAATAACCAATAGATATGTACTTTTTGGTAACACAGGACATAAGTATATTATTATGTTCTGTTCTGTTCTGTTCCTCGTCGTTATAGTAAAGAGGTCATGCGGTTTTTCATTATTTGACTCAAGATATCCTGATTGCAAGCAATCTAATTGGATAAGCGTATACAACAGATCACGTAATCAAAGTGATTCTAGCCAGACAGCGAGTGTCTCTCAAATGGACAATGTCTGTATATCAGAGAACTTAATTGCCACTTTCTGTAGAAATATGTTTCTTTATTTACTCTCCATTTAATTTACCTAACACCGGCTATGTAAATCATGAGAACAAGTCACTTCTTCGTAGAATTCTAGTAGTGTTTGAATGAAAATTGGAAATTAGGAAATGATACAATAAGGAAAATATACGTAATGAAATTAAACAAACCCGCCATTACTTTGTAAATTATTCATACAACCCGGAATTATTATTTGATGAACATTTTGTTCTGTATATATTGGATTGCGTTGTTTATTCAATCTCTCTTTGCTACAGGCGTTAATAGATATTTAGTACACTACACTCTGTTCATCATTTATAAGGACATCAATCCACTTATAGTGCGAACATACTGATGTGGAAGAAGATTCATTGTTTATACAACAGAAAAGTTTCATGTTGATGCGTTTCTCAATGGACTCCCTTTTCCCTTTTAGGTCATACAGAAATCTTCACCGTCACAAACATTTCTAAACATATTCTGTTATTTCTAGGGGTGTCAACGAATATTCGTTCGTGCGTCCGAATATTCGAATACTGATTCGGCATTCGAATATTCGATAAAATATATATTTTCAATATAAAAGATGAATGCAAGTGTATTAAATTAATGATGGTCATAATCGCATTAAATGACATTAAATGACCCTGATGTCACATTAGGGGAGATAAGCACTGTAAGGAAGTTGTTGCGGTGATGTACCTAGATTTATCCGATTCACAGCGTTTCTAGCTTTCAACAATCGCTCACATCTTCTTCCGCAAGGATTTGATTACACCTGCTCGCGAACTGGTGAATTATTCATTATGCTCTTGTGTCTTATAAGAGCTTTTCAGTTTTGCCTATCAAAATAGCTGACTATTCGGAACAAGGGAGGTAAATATTGTAGATATAGGAACTATCTATTCGTCGTTTTCAGTGGAATTACTGGAACCATCTTCACACTGCCGATGGCACATTCATCCGCCTCCTACCACTCGCAGATAGGAATACAACTTATATAGCGGATTGTTTGCTGCTGATGTTGTGCATATGACTAACACTTTGTCTTTTCTGAAGAAAGAATATCAAACGTTTCATATTAAACTTTCTATTATCAAAGACTTCTCCATCAATGCATGTACAGCAGATGTCTTACCTAGTAACCGTCTAGGTTCTCAATCAGGTTGCTAATGGATGACTGGTTTACTTTTCTATAAAACATCGAACGATGAGTAATTAACAAGAAAGCAAAACGTAAATAGGAACTGACAATATTTGCTAGACAAAAGCAATTAATTGATTTCACAACAGGTGTTTCTGCGCAGCCGTACTAACACGGCTTTGCTATTTGCATATCAGTGTTGTGTAAACCAATCAAATCTTAAGTTATCCACTAAACGAACTTCGCTTCAATCGAAACACGTTTGTAACGCGGATTGGTTAACCTGTCGTACGGGATACGTTACCATCCCGAAACCCTCTGAATTTCGGTGAAATTACTGAAATCCATTTTGGATCTGGAGCGACCAGCAATAGTAACCTCTCGGCAATTGTTATGTTGCACAACAAATCATAATTTGCGTCCACTTACTTCTTGTTTGACGTTATTTCATCTCCATAGAATATTTCGATTACTTAAATTGATCAATCAATTACTTCTCCGCATGAAAACTATCCTCTCAGAATGGTCATTAGATTATATATTAACCGTAGAAACACGATATTGTGTTTGATTACGTTTTATTTATTCTTTGCCTCATGCACAGTACGATGCAGGCTTGTGCATTCAATTCTGAATGTTTCATTCAATTGCGGTGTCTGCTATTATTTTAGTTGTAAATTAAACTTTATAGATTGTCTTTATTCGCGGCTCTTTTCGATGAACGTACGACTTATGTTTTTAAACCGAATTCGTTAGATTCTGAACATGGAGTTGCTAAGTCAGATTCCAGGTAAGCGGAATCGGTATGATGACTTATGAAGAAGGCATGGAAACAGAAACCCATGGGTATGCCGCACATTCCAAGTCATAATTAGACGGCTAGGTACTACATGCACTTGACCCCCACCTATGTTTTATGCTGTGCGGACATCATTACAATTGACAACAGAAGGACAAGTAAATAGTAAATATTGGTAAACTAGCAAGGAAAGTTGGTAAGGTCAGTGGATCACCAATTATACCTGAAAAACAGTTAAAACGTTTTTAAACAGAAAACCAGAAATAATATAGCACTAACATTTGCCCGCCGGAGTTAATTGTAAAAGAATGTCCGTTTGTAGTACCCTTAAAGTGAGCCTTCCAACACATTAAATACATGTGCAATAACATTCATTTGTAGTCCGATTAATGCTGTTTTAAACATACACGCACGAATGGACTTCTGTATGGAACACCCAATAAGCAATGCGTTGGGTCCAATCTTGGTTGGTTTCACTGATAAAGTCATAGTAATGCTAAATGAAGGTCGTTGACTCTGCATCTGAACAAATACATCTATCAGTGTAGAGTTCTTTGTTACACCAACAGCTGATACAACCTGTTATCAAAAGTCGATCAATATTCATGATCTACGAGGTCTGTTATTATTTAATATAAACGTATACTGTGTCTGACATAATGTAAGCTGTATTCATTATAATTGCAAAAAATAATAAGCAATAACTTTATATAACATAAATCAGCTCAGCTGTCTTGTCATAGAGGTTGAATACTCCCTAGGGCATTTTCAGCTGGCAATTAATTGTATGATATAAAATAATATTCTCAAAGGTTGTCTTGTTGGAATATAGACTTTGTCACTTTATTGGTACTATAAGCCGTGTCAGTCTCTCGTGATAGTGATGACGTTTGGGCACTGGACTTGCTGTTGACACATCGTCCCATGATCGAAGTGTTCCATGAATTGCAGGTAAAGTTTCACACTGTTCCTTCTTTTTCGTGTGACCCTCCCACTGTGCCACCAACCTGTCACCGTATTGTGGATTTAACGTACATAATTTTAATGAGTCTCTTTTCTTTATGTAGTTCCGGTACCTCATATTTCATGTAGGTTTTCTTTCGCATAAATCTATCGTCGAATTTGAAAGTGGTGCAGGTAAATATTGTACGGGTGCCGTTACATCACGTGTAGTGCTCCTTGTGTTTTTTCTTCAATTTATGGAGAAATCGGGCGTGTCTTTTATGCAGTTAGGGACGTTAACGTAACGTCCAAGAACTTTCTTTTTTCGAAGATACGAGTAATGTACGCCGGTTGTGGCAGTAAATGTCGCGAGATCATGTAACACCATTCTATGTCGCAACCCTAACGCTCATTGTCGCATTTATCTATTTGCTAAAAATGTTAATATAATATCTATCATTGTCATTCATTATCGGCCGTCTATTTCCATAATTTACATACATGTATTAACGTACGCTTCTGAATTACAGAATTACATAAATGAATCAAGCTGAAAAAGTATGCAATTATCTAGTACTACAGTACCTGGACTTTTCTGTAATGAATTGTCCGGAGCGTTTTTGTATATTTGTGTAGAGGGATGTTTGAATTTCAGTTTTAGAGAAGGTGGACAGCTGACATCATGTCCACTTGGAAACCAAGATGGCGTCCAAGATGGCATATTTTTTAAATAGTAGAATAATGAGATTCAGGAATTGTCGCATATTTGCTTTCAAAATCAAGATGGTGTAATTTATAGAACAGAACAGAACATTTATTACGACGTGTACAATGTACATGTACATGTTATAGAAACGTTTAACAGTTACAGCAGACAAAACAAAAACATCAGTTATGTCACAAAATATCATTTCAACAATATTCTTTATATTTGTGTTACCCTGTCAATGCAGTTCATTTATGTCACAGTAAAGACACAAACACAGTGTGGATTGGAAATGTCTGACATCTAACCAATGTCAGACGTTTTATAAAAAGTAAACACATTATAAAGCTGTGAAAATGATAATACAATTATCAGTGTGACATGAAGTTGGATAAACTACTTTATAATGCTGCACTTATAAATTGTGGTTTTATGTTCTTACGCTATCTACACATTTACGCTTGTAGATAGTGAGCATTGTTTTCATAAAGTGTGTGTTTACTCTATTGTATATTTTCTCAAAACTTGCCGCGCTTTTGAACTAGAAATCTATACCCTTGCTTATGTATAAAGTTCTTTGGTTTAGAGAATTACACCATTGTCGTGGAATCAGAGTCAGTATCTGTATAATTATGTAGTCAAACAGTAGACAAGACTAATTTTGATGCAAAGCATCAAAACGGCGGCACAAGTTTTAGGAAGCATGATATTGAAGATTTATTATTTTGTTTATCAATAAATAAGAAAGTATGATCATCACCAAGCCATAATTCTGGTAAGAATCATCCACAATTCATGACAATTGCCTAAATAGTCTTGGTACCAATCAATCATTTGTAGTTGTTTCGCGGGAAAATGCTGGTGCATCGATTTACACGAAACGAAGAAAAAAAACGATTACACGAAACGTAGATAGAACGAAACGGATCTAAAAATATACATGATTATAACTTCTAGTTTTACAGATCTAAAAGAACTATTGGGATATCAAAAGGGAAAAATATCCACTAAAAATGTCAAAACAACGTAATTAAAAGTTCAGTTCAACCATCAGCATTTGATCTCGAATGTACTGAATCCGTTTTACTGCCAATGCGTTATTTGAACAACAAATGCTATGACGTTTTCAACGACAATTTTCATTGGCTGAATTTTGTTTACATATTACCATCAGTACATAACTTATATGGGTCAAGTTAAGGCAATGTATATTGCATAGTTTGGTCACTGTATTTATATTTGTACATTATAAACTGCATTCATGAACTTATTAATATGGATTAACATTTTTTGTTTAACAATTTGCTTTTTTATAAGTACAATTTCAATTTGCGTGCACAGCATTAGGAACCATTTCCTGAACTTTGATGATGAATTGAGCGTAGTTGTGAAACGAAGCTATGTAATACACGATGCCTAACCGTTTTCGTGACTAGCTGTTGTAAATTCTTATAAGCATACGTAAAACATTTTTTAAAGCTTTTTATTAACGGTAAAAATACATTTTAAATATTTTGACATTTTTTTATTATCAATTAGTACACTTTTTTTATCTGTATAATTAGAATCACGTTTTGTAAGAACAATTTAAAAAAGCATAATACCAATGGCTTCTCCCATTTCGATTATGCAACTCCATGTACCTAGATTAAAAATTATTCAAATAGACGACGGCCTGAAGGCCGCCGTCAACAACACTCATGGTGACTGGTTGAACCTTCTGACGTCTATTATTGTACCGAGAGCAATAATCGTTCACCAACTTAAGTAGTAAATAGCAGGCTTCCTAAAGTTATTCAAGAGCTATATAATCGTCGCCACAATTGTTTCATTAAACAAACTGGACCGGACCAGACCAGATTAGGTCACACCGATTTTATTCGTAGGTTATTGCATTGCGACATTTAGGGTTATTGTTTCCTGCTTGTACATAGTGACATCGCATGTGGCGTTTTCTTGACGTCACTTACAGAAGAGGTTGGAAATCCAACAGCAGCGCTCAAATTGGCATTGATAATTATATCTTATTGATAGTAAATATAAATTTATTTATGATATATTATGTACAATTTTACGCCAGACAAAATTCCGTAATTTGATAGTAGGTAGTTTTTCCCATTGTTTGATTTCGGATATTGGCATAATATGTTTGCTAACAAACATGCATCTGCTTTGATTTCATGCATGAATGCATGCAATCAAGTTATCAAGCATCTTTTTGTTATTTCCAAAATGCATTTACACATTCATGTACAATTTAATTACATGCATGCAGACCAAATAAGTGTACCTCATTAATTTACAACATAACTTACATGTGTAGAAATGACCTCTTTGAAATAATTAAAACGCAGGTTTAGAAATAAAATGTCAATTTGAAAGTCTTTAAATTCAAAGATAGTGTTTAAGCCTCTTCTTATTTCAATGTAAAAAGTGATTTTAAAACCCTTAAAGGGGGCTACTAAAGTAAACATCTCACGTTAGCATCATCATAAAGTAGAAGGTTGGATCTCTAACATTTGTTTGTACGCGAATATACCTTCAATATATTTTTATTTATTTCGGTTTAAAGATATATTTTGTATTTGCTCTTATTTATCGTCGCCAACGGTTTCCCATATGAACGACGCCTCCAGATGAATGTTAAATCATTTTAGATTTTTGAAGGATAGTGCATGATACCGGAGATGCCACCAGTTCTAGAAACACTCCTGGTTCTTTTACGTGCCCGATGTAAAAAAGCATCGTACACGGGACCTCGATTTGTGTCTCTATCCAAACAACTGTTAGTACTGTTAGTGGTGGAGCCGGGGATCGAACCTGCGACTCATGGATTACTAATCCAGCGCGTTACCACTGGACCACGGATCCGCTACATGGTTTAAAGATATTTCCTTCTATAGTACAAGTAAGACGGGCAGTCCATCGTGAATGAAAGTGCCACATGGAACGTTAAAGGTGCGATATATAACACCAGGTGGTTTTGCGATATTATGCGTTGGTATTAATTTAAGCGATGCGACATTTAGCGATACCACACTGGCTTGACATACAACAAAAACTAGATATGTGTCCAAATGACACGGATGTCCCCCGCTAAGTATTTGCAAGTAAGGATTAAAAAGGCGCACCACACATGCCTGGATGGAGCGTTACCAAGGAGTTATGTACGTCTTGTGTGTACTTTTATGCCTGGATGGGGCGTTGCAAAGGAGTTGTGTACGTATTGTGTGTACTTTTATTCCTGTAAATACAGTAAAACCTCAATAATGCGACCATCTTTAAGTGAGGTTTAACTGCATTTTAAACAGAATAAGTCAAGCTGTAGAATACACACATGGTACAATGCAGTTAGGCAAAGTATGTAAAGATTATACCATACTTAATTGACTACAGCGTGCAGTTAAAGCATTTAACAAATAAAAATATGTACAAGAAATGCTATATATTATAGCTTAATGCATTTTAAATAGATATAACTGATTTGTTTATACCAGGATAAGTATATATGAATTTAGACTAAAATGTTTTTGGTCAAGGTGCAATTCACAAATAATACTGCAATGTCTGATGTGCCCTTAAACTGCGCATGAATATAAGGAAAGAAGACATATACCAACTAGCAAACCATCACAGTGATTAAATATTGTATTGCAACTTTATCAGCACATAATATTAGCAAAGCATGCATAATGTTCAATTGTTGTAAGTTTTGTGGAACTTGACTGTGAAATCCCATTAAAGACACTAATTTCTGGGCCAGTCACGTCCGATATTATCGTATTATCATTATATTTTTTGTCGGAAAATCAAAGTTAATTTTTGTACCGTGGCCTTTTTATGATGCCAATATTTTGGCAAATTATTTATAAATCCCTAGTTAGAAAACAAAATTATAGGCCGGACACGAATAACCATATTCGCTATAATTTACATTGGAAAATAAAGTAAAATTCTGCACTGTGTCTTTGATCTTTTAGGTAAGGACACGTTTGTTGTATGCAACGCATCATCTTATTATGGTGCGTTTAAATTCTCTTCACGATGCAATACGAACGCCTAGAAGTCATTGAATTGTTTTCATAGAATATTAAAATACTTCACGAATTACTTCTCGTTAACAATACATCAACAAATTAACACGCCGTTCATGCAGTAGCATTTGAATTTGCATCACGATGCTAAAGCCCACAAAATATTGTTTGCATGATAAAAAAACTTACTTTAATATGTAGGTAATAGCGCGGCGAACTATTTGGTAAGCTATCTATAGCTCGCCTTTCTAGAGGTTGTAATGCTTGCCTAAAAACGTCACACCACATGCTACAGACCAGGTAATCCATTAGCGAGATTAGGTTCTAGTTAACGTCTGGTTAATAGTACAATAACATTGTGGCCTTCAATGTCTGTGGAATAGACTTATTACCACTTATCCGCGATTCAGTTCAAGTGTTGATGTCTACAGAATGGTCTGGGCTGTTTTATGTTGCCCATGTGTGGAACATCGATCAATTTTAGTTGCGTTTTTAATGGCGTGGAGTATATTATTAAAATAAATGCGGATTACGAAAGACGCATGAGAACACATCTAATAAAGAGACTCTATAGGTTAATTATGTTTGTGAAATGTACGTCTGGGTGGTATTCACGAAGCATCTTAAGCTTTACCTTCAGATTGTCCTTATTTTCTTTTTCTTAGTTAAAGATCTTGAAATTTTCATCAGTGTCCCTTAAGAATTTCCTTAGCTAAGGAAAGCCTTAGCAGAAAGGAAATATTAAATTCAGATATATAGTAAGGAAAATGAACGCTACGTTATCTTTTAAAGGAAAAATGTCTTGGATATTAAGGAAAATATTGCTTTTAAGCCAAATCGTAACCTTAAGATATTTCGTGAATACCACCCCTGGCCCAATGTTCACAAAGGATCAACTGATTTGGATCAAGTTAATTCATAAAAATATTTGACATTTTCTTAAAGCAATTGTACATTTTTTCCAGTACTTCTCACTAACTTGAACAAAACATACACAAAAATCTTCTAATTAACATTGTGAAAACATGCCAAACTTAACCGAATTGTTGAGAAATTAATTTAGAATACTTATGACCGAAACTGATGTAGATCAAAGCAGGATCAAATCTCCAGAATCGGTCTAAACTTATTAATTTCCATAGTTTTCATAATAGATATGAAATCTGAATTTAATGTCTCATAAGTTTTCCAAAATGTTCATAACTGTCACATTATGTAAACAGATTTAGCTTTGCATAACACTTTAGACAAAGTTTGAAAGAAACTATATTTGATCTTGATCCTAATCCTGAAACTAATTCTTTGTAAATATGAGGCCTGTATTTAAGGTAATATCTCTTCAAATGTCATCTATAGACAGTTGTCGGTTATGCAAACCGGCGTCTCAGACTTCCTGTCTGGACCGATGTTTTATTCTCAGTATAAAGCTGCTTGTTCCTTCGTACTGGATTAATTACAGTGTGTCTGTTGTTTATGTACGTAATGTTTAATTGCGTTTAATGATTAGTTACTGCCTATTTAGTCAATTTATGTATATACAAGTTGGAAATCAATGACCATAATATAGCGATTAAGTGTGAGGTTAGCTAGATGTTAAATCGATTTAAACCTCCAGTATTTTTACTGACAGTTCCAAGGCTGCAATTCGCTGAATTATTATTATTTCTTTTTGTGTTTTGAATGTGTTATATTTCCCTTTCCCCTGTGCAATCATTTTACTTTATATAATGTTCATGTTATTTCCTGCCCATGTTCGGCCTGTTGTTGCCTAGTCATACCTTGTGGTCTGCCAGGCCATTCCTTGCGCCTCTGTTCCTTAACGTATGTACGTTTTAACCTCCTCAAGTGCCTTATGTTTGATGGATTGTTGTTTTCCTGGAGGTCTGTGTGGGGAGGCACTGTCTTATGTATGTGGCGTTCCCTGTAGCAACTTATCCTCTCTCGTTAATTGGAAATTGAATTATTTTTATCGAGAACAAAAGTTATATTAGTGTTTACAAACCATTACTACTCCTGATTAGCTCAGTTAATAGAAAGCATAGTTGTAACCCTGGAGGTCCTGGTTCGATTACCGGACTGGGCAGGCCATGTCCTTCCGTGACAATAGGCAACGGTCATTTGTCCTCCACCTCCAAATGTCGGTGGGGAGTAGTTAACTGCTTTTGGAAGGGCAGGTTCATACTGGATATGTATTCAATGAATATGGTTAGGTCAACTGGCCGCCATATACAACTGAAAACTGAAAGCCGATGAGAAAAATCCATAAACTCAAACGCGCAGTTGTGCTTACCAGGCGGGCAATGTTTCCTTGGAATAATTTAAGTACCTAATAGTATTATTACTTTGATTACAAAATTGCTAGATGTCAAGACGTAATCCTAAGTCTACTAGCTACAACGTATTGTAGCGAAGGTAATTATTCGTTAATTAACTATTTATTACTTCAGAAAATTATATTTGTCTAAGTCATTATCCAGATAATTGATTTCCTGACTCGACTCCAAGTAATTTTGTGCACATGGAAGTGTTAGGCGCAAATTGTCTATTGGCTTCTATACATTTTAAATAAGATAATTCATCTTTGGAGGGTTCTTTGCTTATACTGGTGAATATTAATACTTTAACTGTATTCTCAAGTAATTATGGATCGACGGTAGGGCTTCGGAATTTGTCGTTGACCTCAAAGAACACAAACTTACTTCTTGAAACGCTGCTTGCCAATGCTGATAACAATACTTTTATCTATCTTTCGTGCTCGATAGAATGATAAAAGATCAAAACATGAGCTGTTTTGCACGATTAACACTGAGGCATTTATGAATACGTCTATATTGCCAATCAAAACGTAAATATCGATGGAGTTTTTCTTTAAATAGTGTCACATATATAATCACATACACCATTTAAATGTCGAGAAAGGTTTGTGCGTTTGTATCACGAAATATCAGATAAGGGGCGTGTTTTTTTTAATCAAATACTATATTTGGCATAATTCACATTTCATTTGTGTACATGTTGAAGCATAAAAAAAACCTGTGCCGTGAAAAACTAAGTGAACATTTCTTAAACCTGAAGCATTTCATTTTACAAAGTTCAAATGTATTATTCGATTGCAGTTTTCAATCGTACATATAAATTTGCAAGACAAAAAGTTCCGTTTATTTCATTTACATTGTATGATAATATCGGTTATCGAATTAAATGCAAAGGTTCTACAATACCATGGTGATATATAATGTATAATTATTATTCATTAGCCTGACCTTGAGGGTATAAATTATTCATAGAAAAAACTCCCAATGGTTTTAATGATCAGCATTGGCCTTTTGTGTGGTG
The DNA here is from genome assembly GCA_032209605.1 of Mactromeris polynyma. NCBI lineage: Eukaryota > Metazoa > Mollusca > Bivalvia > Venerida > Mactridae > Mactromeris > Mactromeris polynyma. Next base: position 11,884,197 of record JASFXZ010000012.1, read on the forward strand.
TCTTAGTTTAAGGAACAAATCCGCTGTTTTATGTATGCTACTGGTACCACACTGCTTTGACAGACATATGTGATAAAACGTGCACGATATTTGTGCAAAGTGTTAAAAGTATACAGATAAATGCATTAATTTTGTACTAAAACACAACAGGAAAATATCAATTCTATATCGTTGTTGTGAAGACCTGTGATTACATGTGAATAGGATATAAATACTAGGAATGTTAACGAATGGCAATTTTGGTATTCGAATATTCGGTCAACCTTCCGAACGAATATAGTAACGTATATTCGACTTTCTTATTTAATTAAATACACTAAGTCTTGAAATTCGAAGTTTAACTTTAGCTTATCAATTTTGCGTTTTAAACTTCTCACTCAAGTTGTAAAAATTCCTGCGATTACTAGTAATTTCAGAGTCTCACCAGAGTGTTGTATCTCTCTTGCCCCCACATATACAACATGACAAGTCAATTAACACCTGTAATACTTTCACGCGTAAAATGCCATTCAATGCAATAATGCCCATCATCGAAATTTAATACACTTGCTTTCGGCTTTTATATATTGAAATTGTATAATTTATCGAATATTCGAATGCCGAATCAGTATTCGAATATTCGGACGGACGTACAAATATTCGAATATTCGTCGACATCCCTAATAAATCCACGTAAATATAATAATAACGGTGCTCCAATTTACTTGCAATATAAGATACAAACTCGGTACAAGCAGACGAAAGTATAGTATAAAGATAAAATGCTCTTCACCATTAAATGAGCGCTGCTCTACGATTCCCAAACTCTTCTATAATTGACGTCATTTCCAGAAAACGTCGCCATGTGCTGACAGTAAGCAATATTAGCCCCATAATTATGGTAATATGAAAACGAAGTGACCGTATGGAGTAAATATTGTTTCCTGCTGGCAAATAGTGACATCACATGTTGCGTTTTCTTGAAATGACGTCACATACAGAAGAGGTTGTAAATCCCATTGCAGCGCTAATATAGATTGTTTAAATGACACTTGGTCGTGCAGAACTCTGTACAGAGGACAGGAAGACAATGATTGTCTTGTGGTATTATACGCACCCTATAGAGACATCTGTATTTACGCCATTGACATTGCAATCACCAACAACTCTCGTGCAGTCAACTTCTAATTGTGTGCAAATTATAATTGTCCCTTTTGATTGTTTTTTCCCGCTCGACTTTATTCAATTTTTAGTAGTGAGAAATAATTGCATTTAGGATCATCTCATTGGTAATTACAACGTTACCCAATCTCATTAAAATCAGCTCCAGTCGCACGCTCCTATACTATACGCTAACTGGATCTGATGACTGCACAATACAGGTCTCGTTCTTGTGACCTTTGAGTAGCCAATTAAATCGCCGGCTGCAAAATGCTTTGGTATAGATGGAAGCGGCAGGAAGGACGTTGAAAACAGTATAAACAGAAACTCCTTATAAACGATAAAGCTATTTTGATAAAGACGACAAACATGGTTTTGTAAGGAGAAATTTCATTGGACCACAAACGAGCACCTGGTTACGCATATCTTTTTTTATAGAGGTTATATGAACGTGACCTCTTACGGAGTGTAGTCAGATCCTAACAGCGGAAAATATTGGAGCTAAAGTTAGGGCCTTTTTTCAATGAGATAGAACGTTACCATATCTGTTTCCAGTGAAAGTATGCGTATTTTGTATATGTATGTTGTTCATGCCTCCTTGTATTTCGGGATGGATGTGACCTTTGGATGACGCATTCCCGGCTCAAATTCATCTTTTATTTTCAAATCGATCTGCACTGAGTCTGTCTGAACTACATGACTTCTGGTTTGTGAATGTGACCTTACCTGTTTTCCACTTTGGTAAAAGAGCATTGAAATAAAGAAGCAGTGGCATTGGGAACACAACGTTCACCAAAATCAGCCCCCCCCCCCCCCGAAACGATATCCCAATAAATAGGGGAACATTAAAACAAGGATAATATGGAAATGGAAACGCTAATGAGGCGCATGTTTGTTGAGCATATTTGACGGAACATAACGGGTTTTTGTTATAGAAAAACGTAAAATACAAGAGAGTTAACAAAATATAAGAGCAAATCCGTCACAGCGGAATTTTTGTTGAACAAGGAAGTTAAACTAACATTAACATCAGCATATCACAAATTATGCACTGGAAAATTGCTTGGTTTAAGCCAAGGCAAGGAATTCAGGATATACCGAAATTAAAAAAGATACAATTCAATCGGCGTTTACATCAAAGACATTGAAGGCAATAACGGTACACTTGATTTTAAGAATCAACGGATGATTGAATGGATAAATAACTCAAAAAGAAATCAACGTATAACATATTAAAATATCCAGTTCAGTATAGCCCCCGCCCTGTTAGCTCACTTGTTAGAGTTCTGGGCTGTCAACTGGAAAGTCGGCTTCAATTCTATTTCAATTCTAGGACTAGAGATGACATATCCTTCCGTGACATTTGACTAGTGTCGTTTTGTCCTTGAGTCCATGTGGGAGAGTTGTCAGCTGCTCTGCAAAAGGGCAGACTGTTAAATAATTCTAGGAAAACTGGTTAGGTCAACTGACTGCTGTATTTATCCACGGATATATGGTTTATATGTCCTTGATTTAACTCAAAAAAGTTGATGAACGGCGTTAAATCCGGTTAAACCAACCAAACAAATACAATATAGCAATCGATTTTCCATCTAAGTACGAATGTATTTAATAAATAATTTGTATTTTTTACGATCAGTCAGTTTCCGGCAAAGTTTGTCTCCGAAACCATGTAAATAATCTTACAAAAGCATCTTTGGATTCAGCTGGTCTCGTATAATAATTGTCATTTTTGTCGAGTCTGACATTTCGAATTCTACAAAAATATGGAGCGCTATGCCTTTTATGGCAGCCATAGAATATCTGTTATATGATAATGATCAGTCGTATTGGCTATAAGGTAAAAGCGATACCCTTGCCTAATTAGAGATGACATTGTATGAGAAGTAATGAATCGACATACGGTGGCTGTTTCGTGGAATAATGTTGCTGTTGTCTCCCCGAGCAATATCATGTTAGTGTTTAATATCTCAACTCGATTTGATGGATGACAGAAACACATCGATCTGAAAAATTAAATCATTCATTATGCATGGAAACGATAAATGATTAATAAACATTTTAGCAACTATTAATTGTATTGACGCAACGTTATTTTTTACACGATGTGCTGTGGTGGCTCGTTTTAAATATTACTCTATTCCCCGGGTTATATCGGCAACTGTATCATGCATACGCACCCATACTACTAGTTCATTCTCGAAGTCATTTGTTTACCTACCAAAACAGGAAAAATGGATTTCATACTTTTAAAATATCAATTTGAAATATAATATGTGTTGTGCAACATAAAAAATGCCGAGATTATACGATAGCTGGTCACTCCAGATCCAAAATGGATTTCAGTAAGTTCACCGTAGTTCTGTGGATTTCGGTAATGTATTTTACCCTTTATCTAGAGGTTAACCAACCTGCGTCAAGGTTACATACGTTGTTCGGTTGAAAAAAAATGCCTTGGTGGTTAACGTAAGATTTGATTGGTTTACACAACACTGATCTGCAAATAGCAAAACCATGTTAGTACGGCTGCGCTGAAAAATCCTTCTACCAACGACGCAAACCTAGCCATGAGACCACACGTGCTCTATGTGCTGAACAATGTAACACAACATCGACATTGTGCTTGAGAGCTTTATTCTATTCATTTCCATAGAAGAAATCCTTATTCAAATTAATCTAATAGTTAATGGTAATTCAAAGGTTTCTTTATTTAATTTATTCGCTTTATTGCTTCACGTTTACAATTCTATCTGACAAATAATGGAAATTGCGTCATGAAACTTGATATCAGGTTGCCTTTTCATGCGTGGAAATGGCAGCAAAGTGAACGTTTATTACTATTGGAGAACGAGTGGGATAAACAAAATTGCGCTTCAGATATCATCACTCCTTAAATAAACAAAAAGAGTCGATTTTCCTCAACATGTGGAGATGTTGCCGGCTCCTTGTGGAAGGGTAAGTTAGTACTGGTTAGATTTCAGTCCAGGAAAAACTGGTTAGGTGAACCGGCCGCCGTATATAACTGAAATATCGTTGAGAAACGGCGTTAAACCCGATGAAACAAACAAACATTAAATAAACAATACTCTAGGCATACAGTATAACACTGGTGCTGAAACTGACGTTGGAATTCAGGAACTGACTAAAATTATAGTAGTCTTCAAAAAAATTGCCAGCTGTCCTAATTTTTCCTGTGATCTTTTCCATCCATTAATTCCCCACCCTACTTCACTGTCCGCTTTGATTCTCCTAGTTATTCCTTATGGTCGACCAGGTCATTCCTTGCGCGCCTGTTCCCTTACGTATGTACCATTGAACCTCCACAAATGCTTAATGCTAATGGAATGTTGTTTTCCCGGAGGTCTGTGTGGAGAGGCACTGTCTTATGTATGTGGCATTTCCTGTAGCAACTTATTATCTCTCTTTTAGATTTTCCGAAATGCGGAATTAAATCTTAAATCACCCTTACTCTTAAGTGTTTGTGTATGGAACTTTTTCCGTTACGACGCTTGGTTCGATTGTGATGTCGACCATAAATTGTACGATAATATAATTTAATTCCATTCATATTTGTCCATACATCTTATCACAAAAGCAAGGAAAAAAACAAACACCGCTATAATACATCCAGTACCCTAGTACCTAAGTCTATGGGCTATATACAATTGGTGACATCCGTTTATATATTAAGAATTAAACTCAGATGTCTGTAACTGAATTTTATTTCTCATTGGAGTACTTCCCATTGGTCGATTTATGGCTGAACATAAAACTTTATTGTCTTGTTTATGAACTTCCAATGCTGCGATATTACACATTATATAGCGTCTTGTAAAGATTTCCCAGTATAAGAGAGAGTGAAAGTTGTTTTTGTGAAATTCTGCCAGTGAAAAGGTGAAGTATTATTTGAGCGCCGCTGTACAATTACAAACATTTTCTTTAAGTGACGCCATTTCAGAAAACGTCACATGTGACGTCATCATGTACTGACAGTAAGCAACATTTGCCACATATGGAAATATGAAAACGAATTGACCAGATGGAGTAAATAGTGTTTCCTGCTTGCAAATAGTGACATCACATGTTGCGTTTTCTTGAAATGACGGCACTTACTGAAGAGGTTGTAAATCCCATAGCAGCGCTCATTTGATGATACACATATACCAAAACAACGACATGGGCATGTATCTCTTCTATTGAATTCATTTCAATCTCTCCAAACCTACACCGTTTAAGAGGCGAAAATAAGGCATTTGACTGCTGTTAGTTGTTGGCTTTACCTTTTATGGTATGTTGCAATATTGGCATTCTTATTACGTGTTTCTTATCAGTATAAATACATGTAAATTCAATTTTATGGATTGCTGTTTTCCCAGAGGTCTGTTTGTGGAGGAAGACATATGTATGTGGCGTTCCCTGTAGCAACTTTCCTCTCTCTTCAAGCATTGTTAAAACAATTAAACTGATACACTTTATGTTCTGTTACAATAGTATCAGCAATAAGATACACATTGTCTCATAGAGTGTCGGTCCTTTATATTAATTAATTCCATGAAAATATTGTACTGACCTAATCTGACCTTTTAGCAATTGCTGTACTAAGTTTCCAGTCAATGCCTACTCCTTGTTTGATTGTGCCGCCACATGTTTGTGTTCAATCGATTTGCACTGTCTCGAGGGAAGATCAATCTGTGTCAATTACTCCGAGCTATGTAAATTGGACGAAAATCACCCAATCTAATTGTAAGGATGAATTGAGTAACGTAGTGTATAAATGGAAATTCAGTTATTTCTGAATTACAGGACTACTACTGTATACAATGCTTGTCATAATTAGATCTGGATTCTTATTGAGTTATTATTGATATCACAGGGTGGTTTGCGGACACATTTAAACTGTCAATAGATTTTTGATTTGTCTGCTTATTGATAACAGTATAAAAACATGTTGCTTAGTGATATTTTGTCGAATTTATAATGTGAGTATTGAAAAAAATCAACCACATTTCTTGTAGTTTTGCCTGATTTTCTTCAGAGTGAGCATTGTTTACTTTCTGAAATTATGAAGTTTATAAGGAGAGGTATGGTAAACATCTAAATTCATTGTCGAATACGTTATAATGTTTTTCGCTTATGTTTTCATTATGTGAGAGAAGTGTTGTGTTCTGAGTTCACAGTCTGAGTATGACTTAACTGATTAGCTCAGCCAAATTGCCAATTTGATCGAGGTTATTTATATACACGATGGATGAAAATATAGCCTGCCCTTCGAGACGATTTGAATGGCGGTATTATATATTATGTTTCTTGACCTTCTATAGCTAAAGTACTGAAGGCAGAGATGTAAGTACATGCTATAAAATGCACTGAAACCTCGATAATAAGACCGCCGCTGGTTATTATTTAAATGGGTTATATATAAAAACTCAAAACGGATCATGAAAATACGGCATTATTAGTGAGGTGGTCTTATGTTTTGGGTGGTCATACAGTGAGATTTTACTGTAGTAGTGCATATATGGTGAATAGGAATGAGAGGACGAAATACCACATTATTAAATATAAGACCGTATGTACGCCATATGAGACACTTTATCCACATTACTTGCAATAGTGTCTGAAAACGTATTCTGTTTTCTATGTAACTTCGGGTCTTAGTTTTGTCTTAATTTATGGATTGGTTTCGTACATTTCGTATAACGAGGGGGATGTCCATTTACTTATTGACATTACCCCGACATAGTTTAGTGTTATATTCTACTTACAGTGTGCTTTCATGATATATATATCTTTTATTAAAGTCTCGTTCTTGCATATGAAACAATATTTCATTAAAACAATACATACATATTCATGCAAGACCCTTCTACTTGAATTATAAGAGACTATGGCACAGTAATTAGATACATTCTATTTACAGTCTAAATAGAATTACACTACATGTACAATACAAATAGATTAATTAAAAGTTGAGAGGCTGGCATTAATGTCGACTAATAAGTATTACTAAGTATTAATATCCTAAAAAAGAGCTACGCGAGAAAAAAGGCTATATACGGAAATCGTAACTAACATTAATGAGTATTATTTGAGACAAATTATTTTTTTTTACATCAGATCAGATCAGATCTAATTTTAACTGCATTAATACCAGCTTTTCAGTTTAGCAATAATTATCTACATAAAACATAGTAATGATATCTTAAAATAAATAAGGTATCATCAAATGTATATATAAAATGTGAATTGAAGAGAAATGTGACTTACCTTACATTGTGACAAAACATATGGAGCGCTGTAAACTCCTGTCGGTTATTGGAGGGTTTCTTAAATGTACAGAAGTACAGACTTATAGATGTTGTAGGAATATGTATTTCTTTTTTTTAGTATAAATGAATCGGCTTCATATTAATAACACACCGCACGAACTTTTCTTTCATTAAATAAGATTATTTTTTAGAAAAGTGAGCGGTGTGTAGACTGAATCGTGCACTAACGTACAACACGATCGAGATAATTGGATTTTCTGAGAAACTCATTACACTACTCTCTGGGATCTTTAACTAAAATAAAGAAAGGCTTATTAAGCTTTATATTAACTCCTCAATTTCCATAAAATTTCATTCGTGGCCTACTTTCAAACACGCCAATTGTTCGGATGATTGTAAATTTGTCTATTGCGACGTTGATTTCACTTAGTGACTTGTTCAATCGGTTGATTCAAAGTGCTTACGAGAGTATTGATAATAAACAAGAGAAAGTTGATGCGACGCATCAAGTCGCCGCGAAAAAGTGTAGAACCATAAAAAGCTATTAAGAAATATTTGAAGAGAATACACAAAAGTGATGTAATGACATAAATGGAATTTTGCAAATATTGAACATATAATGTTTTTGTGTACGAATTGCACAAATTATTGATTTAAATTAATACCAAAAGCAAAATCATCATCTTCTGAAAATATTGTAAACAACTTTTGCATGCAGACACGATGTGAATAAGGTCAAAAGACCTTTACAGCAAACCTGCCTATGTTGGTGTTTAAATTGTCAGGAACATTTACCCAAGGTACTAATCTATTTTAGGATAGATGTCGGAATACACACGGTACGTGTTCTATCCCAACTAACAGACGGAACGTTTCGTAGGTACCGAACGCTGGTATGAATTTTAAGACAAACAATTCATAGCAGTGACATCCCCTAATTCCATAACTACAACACTTATTGCATGCACTTCTTCTGGAACTGCTTTGACTCCTTTTTATGTATTTAAGAGAAATATGAGAAATAATTATCTATTGAAAGATGCTGTACACAATTCTAGATATATGAGATGTCAGAATCAAGATGGTCAAATGGTCAAATACAGGGATTTCTCCTGTTGATGACAGTGTAGTGCCAGAAGAAATGTTGCTTCCCTCCAAGTCATTCCCAAAGAAAAGGACGGAAGGAGAAGGACCATCTCTTATCGTGCGGGAACTTCTGTCATTGAAAATGATAAAAACAACATCAAAAATAAAATCTCCAAAGGTGAAAGATGTTAGAGCTAAGAGGACAAGACTTGGAGGAAAGTATATTACTGCTGAACTTGTTCAAGAGGTTGAAGATTATGTATGTACCAGAAAGAAGCCGACATCTTTGAAAAAAAACATATATTGCATAAGAAAAATAAACAAAAACAAGTCTCACTAAACATATCAACTATTGGTTGTCAACAAGTGCTGACACGTAGAAGGCTCGAATGTTATTGTGGTTTCCGGTCAATGCACTGTTATACATAACACAATTCTGCACTCACGTGTATAACTTCTGTAGAAAACAATGTATTACGAAATGAATGAGTTGCTAAATCCATCGGTCAAAACAAAATGATTAACAACATTTATTTCGATTACTTGGAATTATTTTTGTACAAAATAATTAACAAGTTCATATTTTTGTTATAAACAAGGAAACATATTTGGTCAACGCAACATAAGCTAAACAAATCGGCAATTCAAATGAACTTATGAAACCACAATAACCGTCACAAAACAATGACCATGATCATTTAGGTGCTCTGTCGACTGAAACGATATTGTGGGTATTATCCTCGCTCTGTATTGTCGTGGATACTCACATGCCATGTAAAAACCAGAGGTTCCTGTACAGAATTTGATCATTGTCACGATATCTTACATTGTACAAAAGCATACTTCATCTCTTAGATGTCCTGATGACTCGCTTAATTATTAAATATGCTGTAATTATCAAACATTTCCTTCATTAAATATCAAAACCTCTTACGGCGATTTCTATTTCTGTCATGTAATTATATCATCCTTTTAGTTGTAAGCGGTTGTAAATCCCACAGCAGCGCTCAATTATATAGGTTTAAGAAATATAAATTTACTTCAGCTTTACTTCTGAGTATTTTGCGTATAATACTGATTTTTTTAATTAATCCTAGTTGGTTATCAGACTTTACATGGACCACATTTATTGGAAAAGTGAACTCATAGAGTAGTTTTTTTTAAAGATAGATGTCGGTTTCGGATATGACTGGATTCGGATAGGGTTTGTTAAATTAACATAAAAGTATGTATAAATATGATGGAAATATCACGTATCTTTGTCCTATACTATGTGCATGTATCCGTACAAGTGAACTATATACAACTTGACAGGAGCTGTATAAGCTAATCAAGTTCTGTATTCCAATTTACCGATAGTCATTCTAGTGTATGTCTTCATCGGTATAAGGAGACAATAGCATGGAGAGTTTATCATGAATGTAATATTTATCATAAAATGTTGTCCGCAGTGAGCACATGACTGCTTGCTAGTGTCAGGAAACGCATTGGAAAGTGTGTTACCATCGAATGAAAACTACGGAGAACCATACAACTTGTAGAATCAAACTCTATCTGTGTTAATAGAATAGTGGATTATTTAGTAAATAGTAAATATTAACATTTTGCTACTAGATTGTTAACAAACTGAATTTACAAAATGTTGATCTTAATAGTGGATATTTATTCAGGGTAAGTTGTATTGAAAGATGTGCATTTATTTTGCTAGTATATTCGGATTATCTTAGGTGTTTAGATTTTTTAAAAATCTGCGACTCGTTCGAATTTAAGATATGTGCCGATTGTATAAACATTGATGCGCGCGCGATTGACTCAGTCGGTAAAGAGTTCGACTCTCAAGTTTAAAGTCACAGGTTCCATCCCCGGGCGAATTGTATTTTCTCTGTGACAATTTACCTGAAAAATAATACACCAGTTCTAAGTTATTTGTCAACCATGTTGGAAATGTCGGCAATTGCTTGCTTAAGAACATGTTAGTAATGGTAACCCACGAACCAAACGTGCAATTTCAATAATAAAAATAAAGATATTTTAAAGGTCATTACTAAGGTGATCCCACTAATATGCATCAATTATCGTTCAATTAGTAAAATTTATACTTAGTTATTCAGAAAGCAGCTATCGAGCGTGAGCATTGACTTGTTTCACTACTGTCATTTAATGATAACTTACGATGTACATTCTTTCAAAAGAATGTAGCAATTTGATCATTTATGCAATCGACACTCACTGTGTCGACATTCCGGTTTAGTCGACACTTTATTCAAGTCCCGATTTATGTCGCGATATATTGTTCATTGAAACTGATTCATATGTCGACATTTCTATGTCGAGAATTTCGGCTGGCGTGATTTCTCTGGCCCAAAGAGTGTTTTCACTCCTTAATGCACTTGATTGGCTCGACATTCTGACGATATAAAGGAAATTGAGATGTCACTTGACCGTGAACACTTATTTTGAATGCTTATCAATACCTACTTACAATATTTGACTGAATGAATTTAATTGACACAATGGTTGTACCATTTTTACTGTACGGTTCTGACGTATCCATGAGTGTCTACCAATATAAAGAAATTAATAAATTACATGTAACATTTTGTAAAAGAATATCAGGTGTGCGTTTAACACTCCAAATCACGCTGTTCTTGGAGAATTAGGCAGACACCTATTATATCTCACATTAAAAGAACGATCCATACAATTCTGGTTAAAACTTATTTCAGCAAATAATTATTTCATTCGGCATATGAACAATGGACAATGTTACACTCATAATGCTAATTGTTAGGCATACAAAATGAAATCGAGTATTGAACAATTAGTTTGAACATGTTGATCTAAATACAAATTGTCTTCCTTTTCTTAAAAGACGATTGAAAGAGTGACAGTCGACTGTAACGCTATGCCGAGATGAGCATATTTTAATAAATTCAAAAATCGCTTTCGATTATTCAGAATGTATTAGTTTGATGGATAATGATAAATTATTAAAACAAATTTCATCGTTCCGAATATGCTCGCATGCACTCAAAATCGAAACAGGTAGGGCAAATAATATACCTAGAGAAAATCGTATTTGTAAAATGTGTCCGCTTAATCTAGTAGAATCTGAGTTCCATTTTTATGATGTAAGAACACATATTTAGGCAAAATCGTGGCCATCTATGGAAAAGTTCATTAATATCATGTCCAACAAATTTGATTAAGATTGCTATTTACTTCAGGGAATCTTTAGAAACGATTATTTGAAAAATAACGCAGTTTCTTCGTTTCTTTTCATTTTTCTTTTTCAATTTTATAAGGTTGAAAAGTATAATATAAGTAGATTTAGATTATGTGTCTCATGACTTTGTATGTATGAATGTATGCTTGTTTAGATATGTGTATATTTGCATAATGAGCGCCGCTGTACGATTTCCAACCTCTTCTTTTTGTGACGTCATTTCCAGAAAACATCACATGTGACGTCACCATGTACTGTCAGTAAGCAATATTTGTCCCATATGGCATTATGAAAACGAAGTGACCATATGGAGTAAATATTGTTTCCTGCTTGCAAATAGTGACATCACATGTTGCGTTTTCTTGAAATGACGTCACATACAGAAGAGGTTGTAAATATACCACAGCAGCGCTCACAATGTTATGTGCATTGACTGTCCTGTGACTGCATTGACTGTCCTTTGACTGTTCTATTCTGTGAGAAAAGGCACGTATATTTTCTACATTTTTCCGTCTCATTGTTGTGAACAACAATACATATTTACTAAGAAACCTTTACATTGTTACTCAATAGTATTGACATTTACTTTAAATAAGATTCAATTGAACAACAGCTAGAGGCATTCTCGACCAAACGCACATCGATGGAAAACCATGTGTCTTCCCTTGAGAAATATTCTAGTGAAATTAAAACGCGCTTGTCCGATATTGAAGCATAAACTACCCAAAATGAGCTTACTGACATCAAATTGATTGTATTTAGATACATACGAAGGTTGATCCAGAATTAACCGGACTGTGTCTATAACTTCTGTACTTGAAGAGCGAAATTAATAAAAAAACACACCGCATGTTCACAGACCTTTAATACACACAACCTGAAAATTTCAACGAAAATACAATACATTTACAACCTGTCTGCATCGGGCATGCGAGGAGCGTCGCCATACACAGAACGACGTTGTACGACGTCTTCAACAGTTCTATTATTATATAAAATAAAAAATGTACAGCTACAATCCGGTTATTTCTGGATCACCCCTCGTTTAAAACAAGTCAAAGTAGTAAAAGGATTATTGTATGGGATATTTCTCAAAAAGATGATTTTTTACAAAAAGTTTAATCTCTACACACTCGTTTGAAAGTTTAAAATCTTAAATTGTTGAGCGATGTGTGCTCTATTGATGCGTGTATGACATACTTATCAAACCTAATATTTGATATATCAGCCACGTATAATAATAAGGAAAAGGGCAAAACTTTGGTGTGCTTTTATTGACTACCAGAGAGCTCTTGATACAGTTAACCGTGACGCACTCTTGGTCAAACTAATGCATTCAGGCATAAGCTGTAAAATGACCCAAAGGATTCAATGTAACAGTAATTACAACATATATCTTTATTAACATACTCGGCACAAAACAGCACAGAGACAGTCAGTGCATACATACACTCATACAAACTAAGTCATGAAACGCATTACCTACTAAGAACACAAGTATAATGGTAGATTAGAAAAAGCTTCCCTTAAGTAAATAGCAGTTTTATACAAATATCTTTTATTTTTTAAAGACATAATAGTAATGATTTTTTCTATAGATGGCCACGATATATAACCTAAATAGTTTTTTCTAATATTTCTATATAGAGGACAGCACATCATAAAATGGTATTCAGATTCTACTTGATTGAGCGAACACATTTTACAAATACGGTTTTCTCTTGGAATATGATTTGCTCTTCCTGTTTCGATACTTAGTGAATGCGAACATAATCTGAAAGATGCGAGTTGTTTTAATAATTTATCCTTTTCAATCAAACGGATATAATCTGAACAATTGAAAAAAAATGAATTTATTAATGATGTATTTACAATAATGGGCAGTCTTGTTTAAAATTATGTCATTTTCTAATGGCGAGTTTTTCGATGTCACCATTGGTTGAAAAAAGGGGAGCCGCTATCGCTTTTATTATTTATACTCTTTATAAACGACGTTTTTGACAATCTTTCCTTTAACGACCTTTGATATAGGGATATAGAGCTCTTGTCCATGTACATGTATATGATTTTAATTGTAGACGATGTAGCTTTGTTTACTACCTATTCCACAAGTTTACAAACACAATAAGATGCAATATTTCGCTTTTTGGAAAAAGGGGGGCTTAAAAAAACGTTAGTAAAACAAAAATATGTAAATTCGAAAAAAGGAAGCAACCAGGAAATAGAGAGTTTTTCATAAATAACGAAAAATGTTGTTGATAGCTTTAACTATTTGGGGTTTAATTTCACATACATTCTGTCAAATCTTACAAGACCAGTTCCATTTGATAGCAGAACAAAATTGTCATTATTTGATTCTATGGTGGTGCCAATCTTGCTATATGGAGCTGAAATATGGGGAATATATAATTATAAAGATGTGGATAAACTTCATGTCCACTTTTTGAAATATTATAAGAAGTTAAAAAACAAACTCCGAACTGAGCTCTCGATGATGAGCTATGTCGCTTTCCACTTTATATAATTTACAAAGAGCGTTCAACAAAATACTGGACGAAAAATTACGAAATGTACTGATTCACCAATGTATCTCATGTATAATGATCTTTGTTTTAACGTAAATGGCCCTTGTTGGGCCTCCCGTATTAACTCGGTGATCGATCATCTTGGTAATAACTTTCTTAGCAATAATTTTTATGCAAATATTAACTACTTTCCTCTCCTAAAGAGTAGGATTAGAGATCAGTTTATACAAGAATGGCATGTTAAGATCAATTCAATGCCAAAACTTTCCACCTCGAACAGTTTACCTGTTAAAACTATATTACTAAATTACGCAATGAAAACTTCATTAAAAAGCTTGCTCGTTTAAGATTGTCATCTCACAACCTTGAACAACGTCGATTTAATAGTATTGAACGAGAAAATAGATTTTTCAAATGTTGTAACGTTGATGTTATTGAGAATGAATACCATTTCCTTATGTGTTGAAAGTGTTATAGAAACATACGTACTAAATACCTCGGCAATATCTCTTGGCCAACAATGAACAAATGATCGCTGTTTAATTCCACAAATTTGAAGTTAATTTCTAATTGATGTAAATTTATCAATGAAGGTATGTCTATAAGACAAAATACCCTTCAAGTACTGACTGCTACTTGAGTTCTGATAATTTGGTAGTGTTGAATGCTACATTCTCATATTCATTTTGTTTGCTTTTTTTCCTTTTTTGTTTTCCTTCCATTTTCGAACTGTATTTGCAATAAAGTTTGTAAATTTATAAAGGCAATAAACTTTGAACTTTGACATTATAAGAGACTATATAACGCGTACGTGCCGAGTCAATAGATATATTTATCTGGACCAATTCTGTGTTCCACCATTAATTTGTTGACAGTATGTAAAACAATACACAAAAATAGATCTATCCTAGATCTAAATCTGAATTTTATGGTATACTGAATTATCATGAGTCAGCTTGTACTAATAAATTCAATTACTGAATATTGTTGAAACTAAGAATGTACATATATTATTTATTAAAATTATACCTATACTATACTATAATATAAGTTTATTGGTACAATCTGCACATACAGTGCCATTAACCATTAACAGAATAAACATAAATATGAGATGGTCAAGACAATAAATATACATGTTACAAATACAATATCAAACATGTAATATAAGCAAACACAGAACAGAACAAAAATATGTGTGTATAAGATTAAATATTAAATATAAGCAGCAATGGAATAATATTTTGGTGACTGAATGTTACACAATAGTAAATATATATAACTATAACTATACGTGAACGGGAGAAGATATTTTATGAACAGAAAATCTTACTATGGACCAATTAATGTAAGTTTGTCTTGTCTCAGTTTCATTGCATTATACCAATTATCACGAGTCAGTTAGTAAATACATACAACAAATACATGTATACAACAAAACCAACTTACAGTGAGTTTTACAACACTGTCATTAGCGAAATGCATACATACGAGATGCGTTAGATTGCCAGACATCATATATGTCGACATTCGGATATATCGACGCTTTTAATCAGGTCCCTACTATGTCGACATGACGGATAACATAAATATGTGTCTAATTTTATGTTCTTAAAGCAAAGAGAGGTTAAGGAGTCAAAGCAATCTTTACCCGGTCATCAAATTTCTTTGCTTCATTTGCTTAATTATTTATCAGATGTACACCAATTATTTCAAAATCGTTAACTGTATGTGACACAATATCGAGTTATACGTATGCTTAGTGTATGTGCCGTCCCGAAGGATGTTATGGCAGTGTCGATTATTGATTACAACGTACTTAAGCTTAGTCGTACTAATAATATTTAATTATGGTTGTATCAGCCTATAACAAGAAATGATTAACATCTCATGAAACCGCGGTGATTTTTTATAAT
Organism: Mactromeris polynyma; assembly: GCA_032209605.1. NCBI lineage: Eukaryota > Metazoa > Mollusca > Bivalvia > Venerida > Mactridae > Mactromeris > Mactromeris polynyma. The sequence goes on from JASFXZ010000012.1 coordinate 11,900,359, forward strand.
TAGATAATAAAGGGGTCGTGTAGTACATTGCTTAAATAGTCACTAAAAGGTGTTAGACACTTAGTACAGATAGTCCCCATATTGACGATATTTACCTCTCTTGTTCTGAAATTGTCAGCCATATTGTTTGGCAAATTTCCTTTAAGTTTATTGGGAATATAATGTATACGATGATAAACTAATCAGATTTTATGGCTGTGTCGATTATTGATTACAACGTTCTTAAACTTAGTCATACTAATAATATGTAATTATGGTGAAATATAACAGCTAAGAGTGGAGGCACATGTATCTTAAAATAAGTATGAATTAATTACAGTAACATTTCACTAAAAGATCACCTCAATATTAAGAACGCAATGCTGCGCCGAAAAACATGACAATATAATAATTGACCAAGTAGAAAAAGGTTTGAGGGTATCCGTATTGGTACAATATACGAAATCCTCCTAGTCTCGTTACTAAAACTAAAGGACGAGTGCTTTTACATAAATAAACGGACGGCACATAAAAAATCAACATATTACCTGATGGTTTTGCATGGAACGAGTAAACACCGCATGATAATTGTACGTTTTACATTTAACAATTGTACTTACGAAATTAAATTACCGTCTTCAAAGTAGTCTACCGTCTCGTAATTGAAAACAAAAAAGAAAATGTTCCTTGAAAAAATCAATGACAAATGTCACCGTTATCTCTAGGAAGAGTGAGCTAACTGTTTCACCATCACATCTTACTGCACAATCTCTACCAGCGTTAATTCCGTTTTCTTGAGTCGCAATTGTCATCCTAGTTAATTAATTATTGAAGGCGACAAAGGGAGGAGAAGGCAGGAACGTAATCAAGTGGCACGCTAGGTATTTACCTAATCTCTAGACAACTAGACAAATCGTTGACAGTTTCAGCTATACTAATGAGATAATGCGTATAAGTACCGCACATAATTTGGCGTTTCTTTCCTTAGCACCATGCATATAAACAGCTAACAGTTGAAAATGCAGTCTCATAATGACAATGAGTTATAGACATATAAATAATGCTGCATCCCATGGCCGAGTGGTTTATGCAATCGCCTTGAGAGTGGGGAGCGGAAGGTCGAAGGTTCGAATCCCTGGCGGGCAGGGGTCCGTTCTGATATGGCCGGTTGTTGAGCTGCCAGCTAGTTAAATAATGGTGACCATGTGCCTACCTGCCTGGTGCCTGGCATTAAATAATAGGAATCGGGCAGTAAATGTGTTCAGAAAGTAGGTGTTTCATAAATCAAAAATGACTGGCCCTTTAAATAGGGGTGCCACTATAATAAATAAACACTTTTTTTATAATATACAAATGTTTGATACTTATCATAGTTTGCCGAAATATGTTCCCAGTCTGTAAATTCAAACACATATATTCACTCCTATATAGTGCCGTATTTTAATAAACAAACCTTCAAATTGCGCCGAACATCTTTTTTCAAGATATATCTTGTTCAATATCAATTCTGTGAAATAAACATCAACCAAATTTTGTTTTTCGTCATTCTCGCAATAATTCAAAATTGTTCGCAAAAAAAGTAAAATGAAGATTTCTATCAAATTGACGACAAGCACAAACGTAGGGTGACTAAGTAGGAAAGTGTTGCGGTGCTAATACGCTATATTTTATGAGCTAAGTTCTTTTCTGATAATTTTGAAACACAATAATTCACACATGTTTCACCATAGTGTTGTATGTGTTTTTATTTACTCTAAAATGGAAAGCAAAAACTGTGTATTTCGAATAATACATGGTTTCGAATAAGCCATTGTAATGCGATGTGCATAACAATATACATTGGGACCGGGTATTTATTTCGGATGATTCCAAGTATTCGGATAAAAGGTTGTCGAATTAACGCTGTCCGACTGCATTTTATGTACAGTACATACTTTGCATGGTCGTACCTCACGGCTGCCATGAATTGTATACAATGGACGGTATTTGTATCGAGAGTCTTACCTTTGTCACAAGTATACTGAGGAATAAGCGAACGTTGATGCAAAGCAACAATGTCGATGAAAAAATGAAGCAAAATAATTCTTGTGAAATCTTTGAATGGAATTTGAAGAGAAAATGTATAAGTTTGTTGATTGAACGTGGCTAAGTCGAATCGCTAGTCAACTTACACGCTAGGATTAATCAATTAATTTTCAAAATTAATAAAAACTGTAAAAAATGTGAAGTACATATGATATGTCCTGTTTGATAAAATGTCTCGCAAATATGGTTCACAACAATGTTATTTTGTTTTTATTCACTGTAATTTGAATGAAGAAACCTTAAAAGTTAACGATATTCGTACCACTAGCCAGTAAATATATTGTTCATACATCTTTTATTTGAAAAAAATATTATTATCTATTTTATATTTATATATAGTATATATTACATCATAATTAAACTTTCAGCTGTAAAAATGCGATGTCAACTGCCCCGCTCCATCAGACAAATTTTACTTTAAGTGATAGTATGCTCATATTTGTGTTCATTTGTTTATCTAAACAAACATGAAGAATATACTTCATATAGTTAAACACATTAATAAACATGCATAATCAAAGGATACACAAATCACGTATTCCTCTCTATTATCGAAAACGAAGTTTTTATTATCTTGAAATTAAAAAACTTCCTGTATTTTTAACAAGCAGGTGTTTTTACAAGTTTTGCCTGTTAGTGACATGACAAGACAAGATTGTTTCTTCAGTTATTCATTGTTATGGTTCTAAATAAAGATATGTTAGCCAATGTAACAACACTACTGGTTGAAGCCCATCCAAAAACATTACATTCAGATGAGCCAGATACACTTTTAAATATCTCCAAAAACAACCCAAGTTGTCATACCCCGGGTACCTGCTCTCTACCGTCTCCCGCTCTCCCTCTCCAACATACCAGCTGTTGTCATACCCCGGGTACCTGATCTGTACCGTCTCCCCCTCTTCCTCTCCAACATACCAGCTGTTGTCATACCCCGGGGTACCTGTTCTCTACCGTCTCACCCTCTCCCTCTCCAACATATCAGTGCTTAAAGTCGAAAAAACCAAGCGAAGCTTTACGTTTTCTCGTGCCTCGCTATCCACGTGCAGCCTAAGCCGTTGTTAATATATCCGACAAGACTTAATTCAGAGGTTAAGTCGCGACTTAGGAGTTGGCAAATCGGCCATAAGGTTCAATCAGACGTTTAATCCTGTCTTAATTTTCATTTCAATTCCAGCTGGATTCAAACGGTATATTGGTGTTTGTACCGCGTGATTACAGGGGAAAATCCACAATTATAGCAATCCGGATATCTAGTGTGTGATGCGTGTTCCTCTAACCCCCGCAGAAGAATATTCATATTCTGTTTAAAAACTTTCAAGCGTCCATAATATTCTGAGTAATGATAATGATGTATTATCTTTAAAAGTCTCACTCGTATATATCGTTTGATGATGATAAATTTCATACGGAACTAAGCAAGTAGGCGTGAAAACAAACTGAATTTATATCCTTTTCCTAGATATTTATTTGACATTAACAGTCATGATGTATCCCTAATTAAACTGATTTATGACTCTGATGCGATTATTTGAGAAATTCCCCACATTTATTTTAAGCGTAACAGCCACAGCTTTCCAATTTTTTGGCCAAAATACAAAAAGGGGTGTGCTGAGACATCAAGTTATATATAGTAGCGGATCCGTTGTCCAGTGGTAACGCGCTGGACTAGTAATCCAGGGATCGCAGGTTCGATCCCACGCTCCACCAATGTTAGTACTAATAGTCTTTCGGACGAGACTTTGAAAAACCGTGGTCCCGTGTACGATGCTTTACACCGGGCACGTTAAAGAACCAGGGGCATATTCTGTATCATGCACTACCCTCCGAAAACATTCTTCAAGAGGCGTTGCCCATATGGGAAACCGGTGGCGACGATAAATAAACGCAAATACACGCACATCATACTCATTGTGTGACATGAAAGACGTATGTACGTATGTAAATGATAAATCTTTATAGGTTTTAGTTGTTATTACGTTTACATCATAACCTAAGTGGCGAAATACGTTGTCCGTGATGATCGCTGAGTCATTGGCTCGACCAACGTGCCCGTTTGTTCTTGAGTTATATCCGATTAGGACCCAAGATTTGTTTTTAAAAGAAATGATTTTCAACCTCCATTGAAAACGTTTGCAAGGGAGGTAAATCTGACATACCAGAATTGTGTGCATTCTTAGTAGTCTCCCTTGGAATGTTATCGAGACGAATTACATGTAAATGCGAAGTGTCTATTAATACGTGACTTTTAACAGCACACAATCAATACAATTATTTATAACACTGTATATTGTATTTTATTAACAACTTATGGGATGAATTGTTAGAATATCTTCTAAAGTCAGTCATGAAAAAGTATAGTAAATATAAAATGGCGGTCAATGAAAACGCACCATGAAAATACTTCTTGTATTTTTAGCCTGACTGCTCTACTTTTTGTATGTCAAAACTGAAATAAAATAATGTTCAGGGACTAAAAATAAATATATCATGAAAGAACAAATGGATTTTATTGCATTTGATCTGAATGTTAATGCCTAATAGAATGTTGTTAAAAGGCGGTCTGTAAGTTTGTATATACGTAAAAAAAACAAATAACGAAACAGGTGGCTGAAAATAATAAGCCTAACATTTGGAGCGATTTCATTGAACACGAATATATTTTCTTGCATTATTTGAAAATTTCACAAAGTAAGCTATGCCGTTTCTGATTTCTAAATGCAACTAAATCACATATATATGTATGTAAACTAATCAAAACAATGGTTTGGATTGATAAAAGTTCGATATTTGTTGGAAAATACAGTAAAACTTCACATAAAAACCACCTCAATAATAAGACCAACTTAAAATAAAGAACACTATTTTCAAGTCCATTTTCACTGTTTTGCTCTTTAATCATCTTAAATATTAAGACCATCTCATTTTAGATGTATCCGGCTCATCTGAACATAAAATGTTTGAATTGGCTTTATCCAGTATTGTTGTTACATTGGCTAAAACATCTTTAATAAGAACCATTGCAATGTAAAACCGATTGAAAAAATCTTTTTTTCATCATATTACTTACAGTCAAAACCTGTAAAAATTGCCTGATTGGTAAAAAAACTGGATTTTTTTTTAATTTTATGATGTTCAAACATCTTTCTTCAACAAATATGGATTAATACATTATGAGTCCATTCTTTATAGATGCATGTTTAGTGATGCTCTAACCATAGGAAATATATTTTTCATGTTTGGTTAATTAAACAAATGAACAAAAAATGAGCATAGTATAACTTTAAGACGACCAGTTTTAAGGGTCTCAGGGATGGTCTTATTATCGATGTTTTACTGTATATCGCTATAATAGTCGACGATTATCGTGACACATGTATGTGAAAGGGGTATTGCATTAGTATGTTATGTATGTAATGATCTTTTCTTTCTTTTTTAAACGCCGACGCAAGAAATAAGTGTGTTACCAAAAGTACATACCTTTTGGTCATTACTTTTCATTTTGATTTAGTTCCTTTTGTTTCAAGATCAAATTTTAAGGCATTTCCAACTCACACTGTGTTGGTTGTCCTTTTATTTCATGACATAAATAAAACTGCAGAGGCAGAGAGGCGCAAATATAAATAAGACATGTCCGTCCTAACTGTCTTCAAAGATACCGTGTGACTTCAACAACACTTATAGTGTACCGTACGATTTTACTCACGAAACTGCCATCAAATCCCGCCTTACGGTGACCGTACTTTTAACCATTTATTATTTTACTTCCGTAACACTCGTTTCCGTGTTTTATTTGCAGGATGTCTTGCACTAGAAAGGTGTATTGAAGGTGAGAAAGATGGAGATTGAGGCGCATACATATGACTACCAGTCAACACCGGCACATAGTGGGTGCTACTTCTTCAATAGTATACACGACGCATTGGAGGTTATTGGATAATGAAAACTGCTAAATACAGTAACCAATGTGAAATCTGAGTTTTTCACTATAACGGGGTTGCTTCATTATTTACCAAACACTGTAAATTCGGGTGTCACCTATTAGAATGGCATGGCGTCTAGAAAGTGCTCAAAAGAAATGTTCCTTTCCAGAGCGTTCAAAGATCCCGGATGTATTCGTCATTCAAGATTTCTCGTACTCCCCACCCCCTCAATCTGGGCCCCAGGGTCATTTGTCGCCGACATATACGGGTTATCTCTCACCTGATTGTAACTCGTCAATATACACTCGATCGAATAGTACAGTGTCTTCCATATTTGATCTTTCATTTGAAAGCGAACAACTTGATCGAGCTCTTAGAAACAATGACGCATTCGCTGTTACAAAAATACTTCAAGTGCATTATGGGAAATTTCCAATCAACTTCCGGTGCACGTCTCCGGGTGGAGATAAATTTAGTATGGAGTCTAGAAGTCGGCGCCCGAGCTCTCGGTCTCAGGACCAGGATGTGTTCGGGCGCAATAAACACCCCGTTTATTTTGAGCGACTCGATTTCGATCGACGAGAAAGCGTTACACCAGAGTGCGACATTCCAGATATATTTAGAACATCTTTGCATGTGGCAATCCTGCATAATTCCATGGACGTGATTGAGATTTTACTTAAACAAGGTATTGATCCGAATGAACCTCGTACTAATTTGATCAATCCTGAAAGACGCTTGTCATCGTTCTTGTCCGATAATAATAGACTGCGTCCTGATTGCGTTATTGAAGAATCGTATGAGATGTCGAATTCCGAAGACAGTCTAACAAAACGATCTGTTGACAATATAACTCTCACTGTTCCAAACCCTTTAGAAACCTGTCACCCAATTTTAACCGATTTAACTCCAAGAAAGAACAGTGGGACGCTGAGTTTTGAACACAAACCGAGAGCCACGTTTGCTATTAGTTTAGATCATGAAATAACGTATACGCAGGAAGAACTATTTAACCTCCCACCAATATTCATGGCAATACAAGAGAAAAGGGAAGTCGCCATGTGCCAGTTGCTTTTTCACGGTGCTGATGTTAATGTTAGGGATAAAAACGGCAATACTCCACTACACGTAGCTGCTACTGAAAATTGTTATAATTCAGATATTTGTACAGTATTATTGCGTAATGGTGCTAAAATCAAAGCTAGCAATAAACAAGATCTGACACCTTTAGAAATTAGACAAAGTTTGTTTGATTTGCAAACTACGGTTGTCCGGGATATGCTCTCTGGTAGTAGCAGTATGTATAGCCTGGAGAATATTTTGGAAGGCAGCAAAAAGGGTAAAAGGATTTCATTGTCTAGTTCTGCAGATTCCGGATCAAGAGCTACTAGTAGGTCTGGGAGTATCAAGAAAAGATTTTTCAAACGAAGCGAACTAAGAGAGAAGGAGAAAGCAGCCAGAGAACGTCGACGCCTTGAAAGTTCCATTTCTGCAGCGGGTATGTAAAATACAAATTTATAAATGTCTAATCCCTTTTGAAAAGTACGGCATATATTTATAAAAGAACGATTGATTGTGATAAGAAAGTCCGTTCCGATCTTTATTGAAAGTGTACATGATTAAATGAGTGATCTAGCCAGTACGGTACGGCGTTAGGTAACTGATGTCATGTGATTGTGACCAGTAATAATACCGTTTCTTCAAACGATCAAGAAAATAAACAAATATAGTTAGAACACAATGAATAAGTACAGTTTTTTCTTAAATGAATGGAGAAACTGTACTAGTATCACATGGCAAAAGTGCAATACAGTTAAACCTCAATAATGATACCACCAGTGAGTCCCTTGAAAACTGGTCTTAATATTGAGGAGGTCTTAATAATACTGAGTTTTGAATAAAGATCAAAACAGTGAAAATGGACTTGAAAATTGTGTTCTTAATTTTGAGGTGGTCTTATTATTGAGGTGTTCTGTTATTGAGTGAGGTGTTACTGTACTACTAGAAACGTCAATCATCTGTCGTTCGTGCTGGCTACATCGTTATTTTCCATGTTATTATCCGATGCTCGTATAATTCATTACAGTCAAACGTTTCTTCACACTCCAATGTTTAATATAAAAGAACGCAACACTTAAATGCCTTCAGGTCCGTAATTTTCCTTGGATGGTGATTACTGTGAGATGTATATATTGCAATAATAATTTATTCTACGCCCAATGAGGGCTATTTTTTTATAAATTTATAATGGGAATAAAATAACATATACTTGTAAAATAAACAATTTTACGCGCATTGGTTAGCATATATCAGTCAGTATTTGGAAACAATCTCCATGAAAGACAGAATATGTTGTTTACACAATTTTTTATTTGTGACCTTGTCGCAAATTCCCTAAATTTGTCTCAATCTCAGTCTTTGTTTTGAGCAAAATCTCATATTGAGCTGAGATTTCTATTTGAGATGCTTTGAGAGATCGGGACCTGGCATTAAAATGATACAAATCGGATTAGTTATGTACTGAGAAAAAATGTATTCCATACGTCCGATATGGCTGGCCCTTGAACTAGGGGTCGCACAATGATTAGTAAACACATTCGTAATTATATTGTGTTAATGACAGTAAATCGATAATTGTTTGAAATGACGCTGCAGAAAGTCAGAAAGCAAATTACTTTGATAATCAACAATTTACAAATCTACTGTACAAAATCATATAAATAAACGAGTCAATAATCCCGTTACATTGATTATTAATTTGAGACGAAATTATTTGAAGTTTTATAGATAGCAGAATTAGTTGTGAATGATTTTATAACTGTAATAAGATGCATGTATCTAGACTATTGATTAAGTAAAGAGATTGTTTTACTCCAAGCTGTATATGGCTTATTTAGAAAATTACAATATCATTAATTAATTACTGTAACACGCAAGATAAACACAATTTGCACAATCAAAGGGGAACGTCTACTACCTCATTCTTATATTCATATATGAGCTATGAAGTCTTATTTCCCTATACATGTACTATATATATATGCTCCCCTTCAAAGAAGAGAGGCATGTTGGTTTGCGAATGTCGGTCGGTATGCCTGTTGTTCCGTCCGTCCATCCGTCCGTTACATTTTCGTTTCCGATCAAGAACTCAAGAACCCCTTGACTTATCATCCTCAAACTTGGTCCACACATTCACCTCGGGTAGCAGAGGAACCCCATTGATATTGGGGCCACGGGGTCAACGGTCAAGGTCACAGGGGGCATAATGTTTAACAAACATCTCTTGTTAGTTTAAACTTACATCGATTGTTAAACAAGTGTCTCGATGACTGATTCTAGGTTACTAACCAGTACTCGCGCTTAAAGTAGTGATTGAGAAGTAGTGATTGAACCCCACTCAAGCGGGGCTCGAACTCATGAACTTCGGACCAGGAACTAGGTGCACCACCCATCCATCACTACGCATCCCTTACTGCTATATCAATGTGCCGATTGTGTGCGTTAGAGATGTTGCTTAGTCCCCTTATTGCCGCGAGATTGTCTATACGCCCTCGACCACGTACACTTCATGGATTTTGTATATACAATATAGACGGTTGAACTAGGGGCTGCTGATTGGACGGCCCCTTATTGTCGCGAGATTGTCTATACGCCCTCGACCACGTACACTTCATGGATTTTGTATATACAATATAGACGCTTGAAATAGGGGCTGCTGATTGGACGGCCCCTTATTGTCGCGAGATTGTCTATACGCCCTCGACCACGTACACTTCATGGATTTTGTATATACAATATAGACGCTTGAAATAGGAGCTTGTGATTGGACGGATTGCTATGAGTGTGAAGTAATATAATAATGACTTGGAAAAGAGTTATCTAATCGACATCGACCACGTGAACTTCATGCACCGTGCTTTGATTCTACGATATTGACCGTTAAAAAAGACTTGTTGCGCAGCGCGTAAATCTAAGATATGATGACACAAGAAATATCTTGAAAAAAGATGGTCGGCACAATTTGATGGTTAAGACTTGTTGTGCAACATAAAAATCTGCCGAGATGTAACGATTTATGGTCACTCCAGATCCAAAATGGATTTCGGTAATTCACCGAAAGTGGATTTTGGTAAGGTAATGTGCCCTTTATCGAAAAGTTTACCAATCTGCGTCAAGATTACAAACGCTGTTCAGTTGAAGAGAAATTGCCTTGGTGGTTAACGTAAGATTTGATTGGTTTACACAACACTGATATGCAAAGAGCAAAAGAAGTGATCAGCGTCTTTTCGCATAGTACATGAGACATACGTAATCATGTTGCATCCTATAGACGAATACACTCGTGTAACAGTCTGGTGCAATAAGAGAGTTCAAGTTTCTTCTAGCACAGCTGTCAGTCATGATGTAATGTCTGCCTTATACTATAGCCCACATTTAACAAGAATTGCACGATCAGCATCTTGAGTACAGCATAAATCAATACTGGCTTCAAACACTTGTATTCTGAAAGGCATACACTATCGGTTTCAAAGACTATAGACAGTCCTGTACAACCCAGAGATTCTCAAAACGCGATAGTTTAACTTTAAGACGATGAATGTTTTGATGACATGAACTTCTCAATAAATAAAGTGTCGCATGTACACACGATGTGTACAGTCAAGCTGTGATTTTAGAACCAATAAATCTGTTCAATCGTCGTATATATCACGGAAACAAAACTGAAACAATTTTTTTTTCTTAGTTTAAAACAACGAGAACGAGACAGTGTAGGTAAAATAGTGCCACTTCCCCAGAGCGACACTCCCGTCATATACAACATTTTATTAGCAATATTTTCTTTTTTTCCTGTAGTAGGAATTTACAATTACAGTGTTATTTAACCTGCCTAGAGCAACAGTCTCTCTACAACAAGCAAACCTACCATAGTGTGTTGCTTTGATTACACTGTATCGTTTTATAAAGCCTCTTGATTCGTGAATAAGTTATACCTGCACTTCTACATAGCCTACACTAGTGAAATATTTAATACATTGCAGTTGTATTAATAATAGGCCAAACATTCAAAATATTTGCTTGCACGTCCCCGACCGTCCCTCCAAGTTGACATAAGAGCGCCAATATGCGATTTCCAACCTCTTCTTTAAGTGACGTCATTTCCAGAAAACGTCACATATGACATCAACATGTATTGGCAGTAAGCAATATTTCCCCCAAATGGCAATATGGAAACAAAGTGACCATATCGAGTTACTATTTTTTTCTGCTTGCAAAAAGTGACATCATATATTGCGTTTCCTTGAAATGACGTCACTTACAGAAGAGGTTGTAAATCCCAAAGCAACGCTCATATACTCTCATATATTTGTGTTGGGCGTTCTTGTGTCCACAATACAAAACTATAAATAACTACTAGTATAGGGCTGTCAGATTGACCGCGAACAGGTATATGAACTTTTAGGACCGATCCATGTCAATGTATGTAAAGAAATGCTCTCGTACGTAAAACTATTATTTTCTATCAAAACACAATCGCGGCATTTTCTCGGTCAAGCTTACGGACAAACACGAACATTTATATACACCAATTTTGAAATGTAATGGTCCAGGTAATGTATTCATGCATAAGATGTCCACAAACAATCAATTTATGGAAGTTGGCCTTACATGGTTTTATATTTGCTATCTATTCGCTATTCCCATTGTGTAATGTCATTGCAAAATGGTAATGTATTGTTAAATAAAACTATTGCCTTATCTGATGACAAAGATAGTATTCCAAAATAACATATCTTAATGTTATATTTTGCTAATTTTGGGGTCATTGTTTACCTACACAAACAGGAAAATCTTGTTTTTGTTTTTTCTGTTAGAAATATAATAAAACGAGATATTTTCAATAGGTTATACATGATAATGGTTCTTATTAATGATGCTTTAGCCGATGTTACAACGATGCTGAATCAAACCCATTCAAAATAGTTTACGTTTAGATGAGCCAGATACGTCTTTAATCCCTAACGGACTATATCATCCGAAATAAAAGTCAATAAACTAATGAACGTTTTCTTGGTTTTTATTTGGTTTTGTCGACGCAGAATTCAGTAACGTTTGCATAATTCAATGGAGATTAACTTACACATCGATGGTACAAAATATCGATGTCAATACATAAACAATGTCTGTACTTCATAGCTCACGGGCTCATTTCGGTCGTAACAGATACAGGGATGCTATAAATATTTATTTTCAATTTTATTCTCTTGGAAACAAAACTGACATTTTAAACATTGCAAACTATTGGAAATTGTACAAATTTTACATACTTGCCATGGAATGAATAAATAATCCGGCGATTTAAGCTCTGGGCGATCATTCAGATATAATTATAGAAGATTATGTATGTTCATGAAATGTGCGGCATCTTCATTAAATCTTCACAGAGCACAAAGGAATGATTTTTACGAGCTTAAAGTGATTAAATGAAGAATGCAGTAACATTTTATATATCTGACTGGTTCCCTGTGGTTTAGTATAATCAATTACAGTACTGGTTTCTGGCTCCGAATAAGAGATACGATTTGTGAGTCTTGTTGTCAGCACTCCACGTCGACTGGATCTGCCTACAATTATAGATTGTCCGACCTCGTTCATTCGAATTCATCGGGTCCGAAATTTTACTTCGAATAATACATGTTTCGGAATAGCCCATTTCAATACAACATGCCTAAGACTCATCGGGATCTGATATTTATTTCGGATGATACCAAGTATTCGGATAGAAGTTTGTCGAATATCAGATCCCGACTGTAATACTGAGCCACAATTGCGTTCTAAATTTTGAGGTGGTGTTATTTTTGAGTTGGTCTTTAAGTGAGGTTTTACTGTATATGAATTCAAGATTTCGTTTTCTCCATAACCCTGTTTCTGTCAGAGCTGAAATAAACTATTTCAGTGATTGTAACACTCTCAAAATTTCTTTTTCAGATTATTTTGATCATTCCAATGCTAGCTCTCATAGGAGTTCTTGTAGTAGAAGCAGACTGACCTCAATGGCGGTAACTGAAGACTTCGACAGTGAACCTTATTTGGTAAGTAGATAATAATTTGACAGTGCTTGAATATTACTTTATAATTATTATGTCTGTGATAGCACGTATATTATATTGTGTTACGTTCATCAATCATCATAACTGTATATGGTGTTGTTCAGAGTTAGCGATCCGATATATTATATAAAGATTACAGGGGCGTAGCCTAGACTCGTCTAATGTGCTCGCAAGCAAACTAGAGGTCTTGTATTCCCTGGTAAATTCCGTTTTCTAGAACCTGCAATAGTGTCAATTTTGAAGAGCTGTATGTTCATATAATATTATATTATATCAAAAATACTTTACCGTCGACTTTTGCATTTTTTTTTATATTTTTGATAACAATGTGTATACAACTGCATACTGCTTAAAACCCGCATTGTTGTCCAAAAACCTAGACGCAAAAAAGCTGTTAACTTTCATGTTTGCTATATTTTTATATTTTCCAATAAACTAGTAGTATATATAATCATGTACGCCAAAACTTGCGTACACATTGTACTGTGGAATAAACAAACGTCTTTTATTTTTGATTATGACGAAACACTTTTTATTGTGCAGGCTATAACATATCCTACATCTTGGTACCAAATATGAATATCGTTTTCAAGAGTTGCCTTAAAAGTAGTATAAACCAAGTACACAGTTTCTTTTTGCGTCAGTAGCAGTCTATTACTGTCGACTGGAAGAACGGACCGGCAATCCGTAGACCCGGGTTCGAATTCCGGTAGCGCCATTGACCGATTTTTCGTGTTCCTCAAAACATGACTTTATTACAATATTATATAATATTTGCAAATCAGATTCCTGCTCTGGGAAATCGCCGTCTAGCTGACAGTTTACAAACTAATCATTTCTCGGACACCAAACACCTAATGTGTTTAACTTTTGACATTTTGTTAATCTAAGAAACAATGTTGTTGTTTGCACGACTTCCGTATTGTATGATATACGCTGATCTCAATGATTGCTAAGAAACCATATGCTAATTGCATTACACTGCCCTCCAAAAGTTCCTGCACATTTCGATAATCCCCATTGCAGTTAATTTTTATTCATATTTGTGTCACATGCAATAAATTGAAAATGCTTTTTGACACAGCAATAAGTTTCAGTAGAAGTATTTAAAAATTTGTACTGAAACAAATTATCTCATTTTTGTGTCAGATCATTTACACATACAAATGTTGGTTTTGGACGATTGCCTATTGGTGCTGCTGCTGAGCTGTGTAAACTGTTAATTCTTAACTATCCATCACAGAATGGGGATGAATCAGTTTACTTCATGGTCATACATGTCTTATTTGAAATTCTGCATAAAAAAGTAATGAAATTCACAATATTCATGCGTGAAGAAACTTTTGGATGGCAGTGTATATTATAAGAAACTTTTGGTAGACTGAATCTACATAATGTGTCCTTTAAACATCAGAAATAGACATTTGAAGCAAAGGTCGCTCTCGGTAAAAGACTTTTGACATTTGACATGCTAACATTGAATGGAAGTTACCATAACAGACACAAAAGTTACACTATTTGTGAATCCGAATGTCAGTATCATTTAAGGGATGAGTCGCTCACGTTTTGTTTTGTATCCATGGCAGACCGTATCACATTGACTGCACACGGGGAACCAAATTGCAAAACGTTACGAAACGTGAGCCGCAAATACCTTTACTGAACGCAGATTGTGGGGTTCGCTTTGTATTACATTCCATCGTTCAATCGCGACTACAATATTAAACTACAGTAGAACCTCAATAATAAGACCACCTTTGGGACCCGTGAAACTGGTCTTGATATTGAGGTGGTCTTAATATAGAGGTTGAATAAAAAAGCAAGAAAATTGTGTTCTTAATTTTGACGTGGTCTTAATATTAAGGTGGTCTTTAAGTGAGGTTTTACTGTATATCAAATAGAACTACGTGACAATGTTCAGCTGCTTTTGTGGCATTTGCAGCAAAAAAACGCTCAAGTGAGATGATGGCATATGTCGTCAAAATGGCGAATGCAGTATACCCCTTTATGCCGACCGTTCCAAGTTTGTGTCGTCCATAAACCTCGCTTGTATAGTATAGCTGTGCGCCCCCTCTGCATCTATAACTTGTTAGGGATCTGCGTGTGGAGGCCCTGCTCTGTGAATGTATCTCTCTTTCTCGCATTTAACTCAAAGATTGATTCATCGGACACAGATTGTGGATTGTTTCTGTATTTCGCCGATTTTTTCTACTCGTGTACATCAATTCAATTGAGTCACATTTCTTATCCAACGACCCACAAATTCTCAACCTAGCCTAAAGTACATATTTCCAAGTAACCTGAATATTGATTTTGGTATTCATGTGAAGAAGTGAACGGTTTAATATTGGAGGTTTATTACGACAATGTGTCAGCGGAATCTCAATGAGTTGTAATGACTGGCAGAGTAATATTTATGCTTTTCTAGAAAATATGAAATGGACCGTTGCCTTAGAATATAAATTGCTCGCCAGGGATTCGTTAATTCCGTAGAAGTTCTTAAGACTAGCCGCATTCTGTTGCAACCTTTCGCTCAGAAATGTATTTGATATTGTTGATCCGATTCTGTTCTTAATGTTGCGTTTTTGCTGATGATGTTATTTTGCTAATGATGTTTTGCTGATACTGGTGATGGGCATTGCACTGTTGTTGGTCTCGTTGACAAGGTGTGCTGATGTTGCTACTGTTGCCGATGGTCGTAATTATGATGATGATGGTGGTGTTGTTGTGATCGTTGACATGGTGTGCTGATGTTGCTACTGTTGCTGATGGTCGTAATTATGATGATGATGGTGGTGTTGTTGTGATCGTTGACATGGTGTGCTGATGTTGCTACTGTTGCTGATGGTCGTAATTATTATGATGATGGTGGTGTTGTTGTCATCGTTGACAAGGTGTGCTGATGTTGCTACTGTTGCTGATGGTTGTAATTATGATGATGATGGTGGTGTTGTTGTCATCGTTGACAAGGTGTGCTGATGTTGCTACTGTTGCTGATGGTTGTAATTATGATGATGATGGTGGTGTTGTTGTCATCGTTGACAAGGTGTGCTGATGTTGCTACTGTTGCTGATGGTCGTAATTATGATGATGATGGTGTTGTTGTTGTCATCGTTGACAAGGTGTGCTGCTGTTGCTACTGTTGCTGATGGTTGTAATTATGATGATGATAGTGTTGTTGTTGGTCTCGTTGACAAGGTGTGCTGATGTTGCTACTGTTGCTGATGGTCGTAATTATGATGATGATGGTGGTGTTGTTGTGATCGTTGACATGGTGTGCTGATGTTGCTACTGTTGCTGATGGTCGTAATTATTATGATGATGGTGGTGTTGTTGTCATCGTTGACAAGGTGTGCTGATGTTGCTACTGTTGCTGATGGTTGTAATTATGATGATGATGGTGGTGTTGTTGTCATCGTTGACAAGGTGTGCTGATGTTGCTACTGTTGCTGATGGTTGTAATTATGATGATGATGGTGGTGTTGTTGTCATCGTTGACAAGGTGTGCTGATGTTGCTACTGTTGCTGATGGTCGTAATTATGATGATGATGGTGTTGTTGTTGTCATCGTTGACAAGGTGTGCTGCTGTTGCTACTGTTGCTGATGGTTGTAATTATGATGATGATGGTGTTGTTGTTGGTCTCGTTGACAAGGTGTGCTGATGTTGCTACTGTTGCTGATGGTCGTAATTATGATGATGATGGTGTTGTTGTTGGTCTCGTTGACAAGGTGTGCTGATGTTGCTACTGCTGATGATGGTTGTAATTATGATGATGATGGTGATGTTGTGGTTGACATGTTTTGACCCTGCTGTTGATGTTGTAGTTATTTTTCAAGTGTCGGATTTACCGATGTTTACGGTAGCAAATTGATGCATTTTGATTACCGTAACCTAGCCAGACCTGAATAATGCTGTTGTTTTACACACTAAGTCTCGTAGAAATTTCAAAAATGCCAATTATTTGACCCTAGCTAATTGGTAGAGAGCTCACTATTATCCAAGAGGTCAGGTTCGATTCCCAGGGGGTCATGTCATGTCCTTCGGTCGTATTTGGCTACGCTAGTTCTACTCCACCTCTGATGTTTGTGGGGGGGGGGTTTCATTTGCTTACGGAAGGGCTTGTTGGTACTGGTCAATCATTAATTCCGGGAAAACCGGTTAGGTCAATTGACCACCATGTATAACTGAAACATATTGAAAATCGATTGCATGCAATTATTCTAAATAAAAACTGGATCCTTGACATTAACGCGGATTGTTGAATGAAAGGACACAATAATACTTCCATGCTCTAACCTGTGAAGCCTTGGCGTTTGTTTAAAGATTACTAACATGACATGTCAAGTATTTCATGTCGCCTCTACAGTGTATCAATATGAACAAATATGATAATTTTAATAACTTGTTGACAAAATGCACCATCAGTTTATTTGCTCTAACAAAGCCATGAATAGCAACAAATACTGGAGAAAATATTTCCATCGCGTGCTTCCACACGTCATAGTTGCAAAAAAAGACGCTTGACAAGTTTATTGCTTAATCAGAAAAGTGGGTCACCGGAAACAGTACTACTTCTGAGTCCTTATATAACGTAATTTCTGGTTAAAACAGTGGTTTGATTACACGGCATCAGTTGGACGACAATTGCAGTTAAATAAGGCTGTTTTAATGTATTTTGGTACACTACTTAAGTTTTAAGGAGTTAATAGAGAATTGGTTATTATGATATGACGCATTTACTTGGAAACATTAAGTCGGTCTATGATAAGGTTGCATCTTAAATACTGAGTTTTGCAGTTTGTATACAAATTATTGTATGGTTTCACTGTTTCGTGTTCGTTACATCTGAAATAAGTCAAATGATGCTTATTATATGAAATTAGAGATTTACGGAAAAGGGGTTTTCTAGGGGTACCAACGAAGTTTGATTTTATGTCAATTGAAGTTCAGCAAGGCGTTAAATGATAGCTATATTTTCATTGCGCCTCGAGCAAGATTTTTTTTCAGTTTTGATCCAGGGTAGTTAAGATTAGCGTTTTCTTGGCATTGGTTAAATCATGGTGTTTTGTTATCAAAATAACGGACAATGCGCAGCTCAGTTTTACGTACGAATATTCGAATACTGATTCGGCATTCGAATATTCGATAAAATATATTTTTTCGATATAAAAGCTGAATGCAAGTGTTATTTAATTTCAATAATGGGCATTATCGCATTGAATGACATTTTACGCGTGAAAATAATATCTACCGGTGCTAAATGACATGTCATGTTGTATATTTGAGGGCAAGAGAGATATAACACTCTGGTGATGACACTTAGGACCTTAAAATATTTGTTGTCGTGGGGATTTTTACAACTTAATTGATCAATTTAAAACACAAAATTAATAAGCATTAAGTTAAACTTCGATTTTCAAATGTATTATTATTAAATAAGAAGGTCGAATGTTCGAATATTCGTTCGCAAAGTTGACCGAATATTCGAATACCGAAATTGCCATTCGTTGAAATCCCTAATAAATATCACCTCAAATGTTTTTGTTGGATTGAAAGGTACAATAATCAGCATGCCCCAGTAATGGAGATTTTCACTATAGTGTTGTGTGTACCTTAATTATGAGTATAAGGAACAACACATAGTTATAGCAATCCTATGGTGGCATATTTCTGCCACCAGTTAACTACCTTATTAACTAGATAATTATCTGGTTATGAAGTTAAAGAAACTAGATAACTACTTTATTAACTAGATAATTATGTAGTTAACTACATAAGTATCGTAATAAATGTTCATACCTGAAAAATATCGTAACACGAAAAGTTGTCTGATAGTGCCCACAACTGCAACCACTTATCCACTTAAATCGAGTACGGGCACTCTATTTTAGAAAAGTGTAAAGTAGTTAACTAGTCTAGTTAAGTAAGTAGTTAACGATTTAAGTATCTAGTTAACGACCTATTTATTTAGTTAACTAGATAGGTAACACATGAACTACATCTATTCTAGGTAACTGTTAAGTAGTTAACGCGATAAGTATCTAGTTAATGAAGAAGTTATCTAGTTTCTGTAACGTGATAACAAGATAATTACCTAGTTAATTAAGTAGTTAACTGGTGGCTGAAATGTGCCACCATACAATCCGGAGTTGATATACAAGTTATTGTAGATGACGTCATCGTGACCCACTCATTCTATATTGAATAATAAGTGTTTTTACGTTATCAATTCAATCCAGTTTGATCGACGAGGTTGCTAAGAGTTTTCAGAGTAGAAGCATCTGTTTTGTCCCCAATGACACAAATAAAACTGTGCCATGAAGTCATCATCATTGATGTTTACAGCACATCTGTCCCCTTGATCAATACAATCTGTCGTTTAGGACTAATGAGCGTCTGTGTGTCATGGATTTTTTTTCTATAAAGATGTGAAAGAAATACTTGTATAATTATGCCAGTCAATTCTGTATTTTTAAAACTGTATGAAAAAATGTAGCCTATGTTACTATTTTGTGTAGGTGATCTGTGTTGGTGTGTGTTTTACTTGCTGTTAGTGTAGGTGATCTGTGTTAGTGGGTGTTTTACTTGTTGTTAGTGTAGGTGATCTATGTTGGTGGGTGTTTTACTTGTTGTTAGTGTAGGTGATCTGTGTTGGTGGGTGTTTTACTTGCTGTTAGTGTAGGTGATCTGTGTTGGTGGGTGTTTTACTTGCTGTTAGTGTAGGTGATCTGTGTTAGTGGGTGTTTTACTTGCTGTTAGTGCAGGTGATCTGTGTTGGTGGGTGTTTTACTTGCTGTTAGTGTAGGTGATCTGTGTTAGTGGGTGTTTTACTTACTGTTAGTGTAGGTGATCTGTGTTGGTGTGTGTTTTACTTATTGTTAGTGTAGGTGATCTGTGTTGGTGGGTGTTTTACTTGCTGTTAGTGTAGGTGATCTGCGTTGGTGGGTGTTTTACTTGTTGTTAGTGTAGGTGATCTGTGTTAGTGGGTGTTTTACTTGTTGTTAGTGTAGGTGATCTATGTTGGTGGGTGTTTTACTTGTTGTTAGTGTAGGTGATCTGTGTAAGTGGGTGTTTTACTTCCTGTTAGTGTAGGTGATCTATGTTGGTGGGTGTTTTACTTGCTGTTAGTGTAGGTGATCTGCGTTGGTGGGTGTTTTACTTGCTGTTAGTGTAGGTGATCTATGTTGGTGGGTGTTTTACTTGTTGTTAGTGTAGGTGATCTGCGTTGGTGGGTGTTTTACTTGCTGTTAGTGTAGGTGATCTATGTTGGTGGGTGTTTTACTTGCTGTTGGTGTAGGTGATCTATGTTGGTGGGTGTTTTACTTGCTGTTAGTGTAGGTGATCTGTGTTAGTGGGTGTTTTACTTGCTGTTAGTGTAGGTGATTTATGTTTGTGGGTGTTTTACTTGCTGTTAGTGTAGGTGATCTGTGTTAGTGGGTGTTTTACTTGCTGTTAGTGTAGGTGATCTATGTTGGTGGGTGTTTTACTTGCTGTTAGTGTAGGTGATCTGTGTTAGTGGGTGTTTTACTTGCTGTTAGTGTAGGTGATCTATGTTGGTGGGTGTTTTACTTGCTGTTAGTGTAGGTGATCTGTGTTAGTGGGTGTTTTACTTGTTTTTAGTGTTCGCTTGTGCTCGTGTATATATCGTATAGACAATGCCACTCGTTGTCTATCCATGCATATTACGTCTTTATAAATTGTGGTATCCAATAGTTTCAGTTTTGTCCAGGCTACTACGATATACCATTGAGTACATTGCACTACATTTTAAATTAGCAACTCTCGTTTGAGGTTTACTCGCCTAAATGTGTTAAGTTCTAAAGGCGATCCCTTGAGTTAGCAATATCATATTTTATAGAAGATGCTAATTAGGTCAAGCAGGGAATATTCCGTTTTTAATTAGAACTAGGATCGATCCCAAACAATAATTATTTCTGAATATTGAATGTATTTACATTTCTATTAAATTCACCATCCCCGGAATGACATACACTCACATTCTACCTACAGTTAACACCATGTTTAGTTTACTTTCGACCAGTATCTTTCCTTACAAGCGAGACATGTGGAATATAGCGTACGATGCATTTGTAATATGATATGTTTTCAGTTAAATACATTCGGACATCGAAAGTTTATTTCGAATAATACATGATTTCGAATTACCCATTTCAATTCGACCAGTCTAAGACACACCGGGAACTGATATTTATTACGGATAACACCATGTCTTCGGATAAAAGCTTGTCGAATAAACGAGGTCCGACTGTATTTTTAGTTATATAATTAATCCCCGGTACAAAGACGTATTACATACATAATAGTGCATTTTATAGCAAGCTGATAGTTTGCTAAAGTTTCTGAAATAAGTGAAGAAGGTGTTAGGACCAACAAATATGACATAAATATTTATCTCACATGTACTATAAAAAATGCCAAGTTGGCACGTTCAGTCAATGGAGTACATGTCTGCAGACAGGAACGCTCAAACCCGGACAGTAAGCTTGTTCTCTATAGTGGTTTTACTTGTGACGCTTCTTCTTATAGGATTTATCGTTCACTTCTGATTAAAATCACTTTCGGATAAAGGCTTCATACCTTACAATAATAGATAACTATACAAGGGTATTATTGTGTCACTATACAAGCACAGTAGTGATAAAACTATGAAAGTAATATTATGCTCATTTTTATTCATTTGTTCACCCTAAACAAACATGAAAAATATATTGCCTATAGTTAAAACATCAATAAACATGCATTAACAAAGAATGAACTCATAATGTATTGATCCGTCTTTGCTGAAGAATGAAGTTTTTACATCATAAAATTAAAAAAACTTCCACTTTTTTAACAATCCGGCTATTTTACAAGTTTTGTCTGTTAGTAGTATGGTAAAAGATATTTTCAATCAGTTTTACATTACAATGGTTCTTATTAGAGATGTTTTAGCCAATGTAAAACAATAATGGATGAAGCCAATTCCAACATGTTATGTTCAGATGAGCCAGATGTATCTTTAAATGAAAAATAAACATTTACTGACATTATCCGGACAAATTGCTCTCTAAATGAATGAGCGACATCATTTTACTTCAAGGGAATAACAGCACAGAGGACAACGATGTTCCTCGCAGTATGGAAAAAAAGTACACAATCATAAATCAATACACTTGACTGGAATGGACTCGGGAGAATTTTCCTGTTACGAGAAAAAGGCTTATATTGGTTTTATGATGTTGCGTTTCTTGCTTGTAACATAGTATATATATACTGGTGGTCAATGAACACGCACCATAAACTATACTTTCTGTGGTTTTAAACTGCTCTACTTCTGGATGTCAAAACTTACATTGGCAACTTTCGGTTCAGAAACACATCAATAGCAAGTCTTTTTGCGAAATGCAGTTCGGATAGTTTGAAGCTACCATCTAACAGCAGTGAAGATAAATAGTCATGCAACTTTAAAATACAAAGTTGAATATGCAGTAATGTCATTTTTTCCACACGTACTGACATTCAATTAGGAAAGCGTCCTGCAGACTTTGATCATTATTCTCAACTGGTATTGACTGGATTGAAAAAAATAACCCGATAACCAAACGGTAAATCCTTCTTAAGCAGTGAATTGTACGCAACTCGGGCATTCAAGTCCTACAGTCATAATGAATTATGTATTGTTTGTTTTGTCTTCGTTTAAATCAATTGACTTCTGTTGTATTTATTTAACACCGAAAACAAACACAACCGTCGGATTGATTTCATTAATCGATTAAAACGAAGATATTAAATAACTTTATTGAAAACACTGGCTTGGAAAACATCCGGAAATTTCCTTTAATCTTTTTTTCATAGACAACAATATCTACACACGTTCAACTACGTGTTTGTTTAGTATTTACCTCGATACATCGAACGAAACTGGTATAGAGATAACTTTTGATCCCTTTGAAGTAATAACATTTACAGCAAGTTATGGGTCTATAATCTGCTAATTAGCCAGAATGTGTTTAGTTTATGTGAATTGAAGTGTTCAAAATTTGGCAAACAGAAAAGAGAAAAACAAACGCCGTAAATTAAACAGTTAATGCTTTCTATATCTATACAGTGTTGTTATGTTGTAATGTAAAGCAGTTCTCTTATCCCGACATTGCTGTGCTAACGAGGGAAATGACACACTTGCAGTCGCAAAGTGCTTGTACGAATTCCAACCTCTTCTTGAGGTGACGTCATTTCCAGAAAACGTCACATGTGACGTCACCATGTACTGACAGTAAACAATATTTGCCTCATATGACAATATGAAAACGATGTGACCATATTGAGTACATACTGTTTCCTGCTTGAAAAAAGTGACATTACATGTTGCGTTTTCTTGAAATGACGTCACTTATAGAAGAGGTTGTAGATCGTACCGCGGCGCTTTTCATATTTTCAATTAGGGACTGCCAGGTAAAAATCAGACGTTCCTGTACAGAATTTGATATTTGTCACGATAGTTTACATTGTACAAAAGCATACTTCAACTCTTAGATGTCTTGATGAATCGCTTAATTATCAAATATGCTGTGCTACTCACTTATCACACCTAGCTATAAAACAAACATTTATTTCATTAAATATAAAAACCACTTACGGCGATTTCTATTTCTGTTATGTAATTATATCATCCTTTCAGTTCAAAGAGTTTGTACTTTGTAGTAGTACATTTGATGCTGTAGAGGCATCGTTGAAATTCTCTAGTGTGTTTGAAGCCTATATGCACCATTATAGTAGCGTGGATACGTGGAACTGTTTAGATGTTTAAGAATATTTATAAATGAGCGCCGCTGTACGATTTCCAACCTATTCTTAAAGTGACGTCATTCCCCCCAAAAAAAAAAACGTCACATGTGACGTCACCATGTACTGACAGTAAGCAATATATTTGTCCTATATGACAATATTAAAACGAAGTGACCATATGGAGATAATGTTGTTTCTTGCTTGCAAATAGTGACATCACATGTCTCTTTTTTCTTGAAACGACGTCACTTACAGAAGAGGTTGTAGTGCTCAAATGTTTAAAATAACTATGCAAGGAAGAATCGTGCACGGAAGAGTATAACAATGGTCGCCTCAAGGCCAATTCCGCTTGTCGGGCGATTTACTGTACAATTTGTAAATACACTCTTTAGGAATGCCCTTATGGTGCCAAATAGTGCTGCTTTATTCTGCTAAATATAAGTAGTTATATAATCTTCGTAGCATTTTATTACCTAAGTTTATAACAATCAGTCTAATCGCCTTCAAAACGTCTGTTTTACTATCAGTTGAACTATAAATGATAATCATATCTATATGTTTAAATAATAAATAGATGTTTCTGGTATGCGTATTGAAGTTATTAATATCATATTACAAGTATATTACCTCAATTTATTTGAAAATCTAATACTGGTTTAGTACCGCTTTCTATACGGTTGTGGTAGGATATGAGTGTATAATATACATATATATAATCCTGTTATTCTCTAACGATAGTGAAACGTGTCAGATATGTAACTTCCGATGTGTATTAACAGATCTTGTAAAGGTTTGGCGTTTTCCGGCGCAGCCGTACAAACATGGTTTTGCTATTTGCCTATCAGTGTTATGTAACCCAATCAAATCTTACGTTAACCACTAAACCAACTTCTCTTCAACCGAACACCGTTTGTAACATTGACGCGGATTGGTTAACGTTTCGATAAAAAGTGCGTTACTTACCGAAATCCACTGAATTTCGGTGAAATTATCGAAATCCATTTTGGATCTGGAGTGACCAGCAATCGTAACTTCTCAACATGTTGCACAACAAATCTTAACCTTCAAATTTCGCCGACCATCTTTTTTCAAGATATTTCTTGTTTGTGATGTTTTATTCATCCGTAATATAACAAGCATACTGAAGTCTTGTATATCTACTAATATATAGTTATACACTCTTAAAGTTGATAAATGACAAGGGTCTTTACTCCAGTGCCATTGTGAGAGTTAACTACGGAAGACAGTGTGACGTCTTTATCCATCATTTCATAACTCAACAACATAAAATCTATTTTTACATTTCACAATTACACATTTTTAGAATATTATATGACGAATAAAGAAATCACACGATATTTCGTAGTTGTATACTTCGTTTTCGTTCACAAAGTCTGTATCAAGGTGATCATTTCATTGATACACCAATAAAATAAAATGCTTAAAACGGTATGCCTTTTTCTTATTTCTCAGTTTGGCTATATGAGCGCCGCTGTACCATTTCCAACCTCTTCTTTAAGTGACGTCATTTCCAGAAAATGTCATATGTGACGTCACCAAGTACTGACAGTAAGCAATATTTGCCCATATGGCAAAATGAAAACGAAGTGACCATATGGAGTAAATAGTGTGTTGTCTGCTTGCAAATAGTGTCATCACATGCACTAAAAAGGGGGCTATTTACATTTATGCTCGTCCATTCTACCGCTCGTCCCTTAAACCATATCAATTAAGATTACTTACGAAACATGTAAATTGAACTAACATAACCGCATAAATATTAAATTTGAAAACAGGTTTTTATTTCGTTTACTAAATCTTAGGTCTATTTGCCTGCAGGTAAAACGATTGACCTTATAAAACAGTAGACATTTTGTACTCGCGCACTGGTAGTATGTTACCTCAGCTACGCTTTTCAACAACTAATGTGTTGAACTGTATTCAGGACGGCATTCTATAAATAAATACAACTTTCAATTATCACAAGACACTTGTGATTTCAATCCCAAAAAATGGTGACGGTGATAATCATTGGCATCACCCGGTGCCGTGTAAATGCTCTCCTGGTGTCTTGTAGTACCTGCTAACTTGTAGTTCAATACTTACCATTGATGTTGTATCTATAACATATGTGTATATGTTTGTTGTTTCATACATACGAGACCATCTGATCCATGTACTACTGGAAATCTGTTGAATTTTAAAGAATAACTGCTAATAATAGTTTCTGGTCTGTGCTTCGGTTTGTTTAAACTAAAGTGAAAGTGAAACACAAGAATTTCAGCTTCCGGTTATCATTAAAAAGTAAGTTTATTTTTGTCTATTATGCTCTTTAAATATTTTTTTTCACATTTCTACTGATAATACTAAATAGTTTTCTTAAACTTATTTGGTATTATAGAGTTAGGTTTAGGTGCAGTATATCGTATATATTTACAAGGAGGCACAGTGGTAGAGGGGCGACTGACTCCGGGGTCATGGATTATTACTGATACTTACACTCAGCACTAAAATCTGAAACTCACAAAACTTACTCCTAGTTATTCATTATGGTCTGCCAGGCCATTCCTTGCACCTCTGTTCCTTAGCGTGTGTACCCTTTAACATCCTCAAGTGCCTTGTGTTTAATGGATTGTTGTTTTCCCGGAGGTCTGTGTGGGGAGGCACTGTCTTATGTATGTGGCGTTCCCTGTAGCTACTTATTCTCTCTCTTTTATTTGTCTGTTAGTGGAAACTTAGGTGTTGAAAATGCATGGAAATGTGAAATGAGTACTGAATATTATTTTTGATCCATTTTGTTTTAGATTTTAGTGTGATTATGAGGTATGTGAGTAATTGATAGATTTTAGTGTGATTATGAGGTATGTGAGTAATTGATAGATTTTAGTGCGATTATAAGGTATGTGAGTAATTGATAGGTTCTAGTGCGATTATGAGGTATGTGAGTAATTGATAGGTTCTAGTGTGATTATAAGGTATGTGAGTAATTGATAGGTTCTAGTGCGATTATAAGGTATGTGAGTAATTGATAGATTTTAGTGTGATTATAAGGTATGTGAGTAATTGATAGATTTTAGTGCGATTATGAGGTATGTGAGTAATTGATAGGTTCTAGTGTGATTATAAGGTATGTGAGTAATTGATATATTTTAGTGTGATTATAAGGTATGTGAGTAATTGATAGATTTTAGTGTGATTATAAGGTATGTGAGTAATTGATAGATTTTAGTGCGATTATAAGGTATGTGAGTAATTGATATATTTTAGTGTGATTATAAGGTATGTGAGTAATTGATATATTTTAGTGTGATTATGAGGTATGTGAGTAATTGATAGATTTTAGTGTGATTATAAGGTATGTGAGTAATTGATAGATTTTAGTGTGATTATGAGGTATGTGAGTAATTGATAGATTTTAGTGCGATTATGAGGTATGTGAGTAATTGATAGATTTTAGTGCGATTATAAGGTATGTGAGTAATTGATAGATTTTAGTGCCACACTCCACACTCAGACTTAATAAGTGCTCACATATCTCATATAACATTGAAATCTCTAAGAATATGGGTCACAAAGAACGTTCAGCACTTACTAAAACTAAGCATACATTTTTCACAAACTTCAACTATCAGACTATTGAATAGGTGTAAAGTTTGTGATTTGAGTGCTGAGTGCTAAGTGTCCATTATAATCCCGGGTCCAGGTAGGAAGGTTGTGGGTTCGAATCCCGCCTTTGGAGTTTTTAAATACACACTACCTTAATTAGGCATGAGTACTGATTAGTCATACAGGAAGCACGCATGGACAATGACTTATGTAAGTTTAAGTATGATTTATTTGTGACATGTGTTGCAAGTACTGTCAGCTATTATACTGCTGTTACTGAAAGCTCGTTCTTTTCATTTCACATCGATTTGTTACTCTTTGATAAAATATACGTACATCTTTTAATAAGCCTCTTGCATACGTGTTCCTATTGTATGTTTGCATTTTAGTGTGAAGTTTGATTTTGTACCAATAAGAGAGGGTCCCTATCTGTGAAACATATCATCTTGTTGTATAAATTTATGTTAACATTGCATTACAGCTTCGAAATATTTGCGGTTAATATCTGGTATTGCACTCAATGTAAGATGTTCTAGAAAGACACAGCTGTTGTTGTGGTATACAAATGGTATATCTCATTTCTGGAGGCAATGGATATCAATAAACTATCTATATGCACTTTTGAGTAGAAAACTCGCATTTGCAATGTAATTATATGGTAAACTCTTTTTTACCGCACTTCAAGGAAAAGTACTCGGTAAAACCTCACTGAAAGACCTCCTGGATATTAAGAGCACTTTATTGATAAGACCGAATTTTCATGGACCAGTTCTGACAATCCGACCTGCTCTCAACTAACACAGACCACCTCTCAACTAACACAGACCACCTCTCAACTAACACAGACCACCTCTCAACTAACACAGACCACCTCTCGACTAACACAGATCACCTCTCAACTAACACAGACCACCTCTCGACTAACACAGACCACCTCTCAACTAACACAGGCCACCTTTCGACTAACACAGGCCACCTCTCAACTAACACAGACCACCTCTCGACTAACACAGATCAGCTCTCAACTAACACAGACCACCTCTCAACTAACACAGGCCACCTCTCAACTAACACAGACCACCTCTCAACCAGCACAGACCACCTCTCGACTAACACAGACCACCTCTCAACTAACACAGACCACCTCTCGACTAACACAGGCCACCTCTCAACTAACACAGACCACCTCTCAACTAACACAGACCACCTCTCAACTAACACAGACCACCTCTCGACTAACACAGACCACCTCTCGACTAACACAGACCACCTCTCAACTAACACAGACCACCTTTCGACTAACACAGACCACCTCTCAACTAACACAGACCACCTCTCGACTAACACAGACCACCTCTCGACTAACACAGACCACCTCTCAACTAACACAGACCACCTCTCAACTAACACAGACCACCTCTCGACTAACACAGACCACCTCTCGACTAACACAGACCACCTCTCAACCTTGTGACTCTTATAACTTGTCGTTTTATTGAGGTGGTCTTAATATTGAGGTTGAATACAGGGCAAATGAGTGAAAACGGACTTGAAAATTGTGTTCTTAATTTTGAGATGGTCTTATTATTGAGTTGGTCTCTAGTTGAGGTTTTAGATTCGAATCATGTTAGGGGTCCGTTCTGATATGGCCGGTTGGTGAGTCGCCAGCTAGTTAAATCATGGTTACCGTATGTCTACCTGCCTGGTGTCTGGCATTAAAGGATTGGAATCGGGAAGAAAATGTGCTCATAAGTCAGAAATGGCTGGCCCTTTAAGTAGGGGTGACATGATAATAAATAAACACTTTACTTACTTTACTGTATATACAGTGGAACATGCCTATAACGTTCTCAGTTATAACGAAAAATCGTATAGTATTAAATTTTATTCCCCGACCAAGCTCTTCTATATTTCGTTGTATAATTACGCGGTTATAATGAATTTGGATATTACACATTTGAGTATAACGAAAAAAATATCCAGGTCCCCAGAAATTCTTTATAAGTGTGTTGCACTGTAATCGAAACGTTTACATTCGTATTTACGATCGTATGTAATAAGTTATGGAATTACGAAGCAGTCGTGTGAAAAACTGCGCTGTTCTCAATATATTGTTTCGTAAGAGATAGCTGTTAACTCAGGAATTTGTGCCTTGTAGGATATTAAAGTTTTGTAAACGCATTCTTCAGAATAAAAATAAATTGAACATATGTACGTAAACGCATGCAGATCGTATCGTTCAATAGTTATAGTTGATCATGAGTACGATTTTAACAGCGTGTGTGCACGTCAAGTGTTCTTTCCCCATGTAATTCAGTGTTGTGGACTGTTAAGTTAATGTATTCGCTTAGTAGTTTAGTATATAACTCGAGAGTAAGAAATATAATACCGTTTATTATCGGAAATCTTTCCTTGAAAACATAACGAAGTCACCACCTGAGTAGTATCTCCGGTATACAAAGATATACGTTGAAATCTCAATAAGATCACCATTAGTTCTGAATTAGTCAGTCTTGTTAATGTCATAGACTTGTTATTGTGTTTTAAACACGATCGGATTCGTGTGGGGTAGTTGTCATCTGTCTGCGGGACGGCAGGTTAGCCCTGGCTGATAATTACAGGCCGCTGAGTATAGCTGAAAAATAATGTAGAAAAAGAACGTTAAATGCAATCAAGATAAAACAAAACAATACAAACGTGATGCCGAACAAATTATAAAGCTGGATTTTATGTAAACTGTAATTTACGCATGTCGGGAACAGATGTCTGTTAAGTGTACTTTTTATGTTATACAATTTTGTATTTGTAACATAATGGATGCAATTGTTTAATTGGACAAATTTCCGATACTTCCTGCTAGGATTGTGTCGTTTATTTGTCAGTATTATGTTGATGAAGATGTAAGGTTGCTGAAGTCATGCTGAATTCTAATTCTATTTAACAGCAGTCAATTAAACTAACGCATACATACATTCAGGTTTGGTTACTCAACACAAACAACTAAGAAAAATAATTACAGTGTCACCCCTTTTTAAAGGGCCAGCCATTGCTGAATCATGAGACACCTACTTTCTGAGCAAATATAATTCCCGATTCCTTTCCTTTAATGCCAGGCACCAGGCAGGTAGACACACGGTAACCACTATTCAACTAGCTGGGGCCCCACCAACCGGTCATATCAGAACGGACCCTACCGGGATTCAAACCTTCGAACCTCCCGCTCCGAAGGCAGATGACTTAACCGCGTGGTCACGGAGACGGTATGATGGTAAAACACTGACAACTCGGCGTATAATTTATGTTTATGTTTGTGAGATCTGAGCTAGAAGAGTTGTACGATTCTATTTCATATTTTTCTCATGACTATAACAATTGACTATCAACGTTTGGTGCATGGTTCGGAGATGAACTTGAACAGTAATGGCTTCCTATCATTTCTTCTGATTTTTGTATGGACTCTTCCCTCTCTTGAGTTCTTGTAGCACTTGATCGTCTCATTCCTCGCTGTGTTCTCTGCAGCGTTCAAGAGTTGTTGTAAGAGAATAATATACACCAAGTACCTAGCGGTGAATGAAAAAAAATAATTATAGTGAGAATTTTTCTTGCGAATTTAATTACTCTGCACGCATCGCAAAAAAAACACGAAACATCAATAGCGGTATACTCTCACAAGTAAAATTCTCCCCTAGAAGAGAAGCGTAGAAGCCAGCACAACTCTATCGAGCAATTGTTCAACGCAGCCTCCATAATGATTGGTTTATCGATCTGATAATGTCGACCGCACACGGTATGTAGCACTGCCTTGTCTCGGCGCTTGTCATCAATAGATTAAATTCTGTATGGGAATAAACTCTGTTCGTGTTTTCTTTTTTTCTTAAAAACACAACTGAGGTAAGTGGAATTATTAGATTCATAAGCGTTTTTGTCTCTTGTATTGTGTACCACGTCCATTGCTTTGTGCTGACAATGTTGTCGATAAGATTGCGTACTGGTCTAGGACGCTATCGCTCGTGTTGATTGAAAATTGTTGTGAATCAATTCTGTGTTGTTTTAACTGCTAATGACACTTGTTGAGCGCATGCGTTCCAGTGAGTCATAATTTGTAGAACTGTAGAACTTCAATTTGGAAAGCTGACTTTAAACTCTAAGATATTGAATATGGACTCTGGGGATCTTGTTTATTTCTGGCGTACTTCCTATAATCTTTAGATACAATGCCCGCATGATTATTCGGTTATGTTTTTTTAATAATTGTACTCATATGCTTCATAATGCTGGTTATTTTGTTGCGTTTTGTTAAATCGATGCGCCTATTAAATTTTAATCTTATATTGAACTGTATTTTACTAAAATGTTCGACAAAATGCTTGCAAAAAATGGACCGATTTGCATTCTGCCTATTACATCAAGATAGAATGGATATAATTGCATGTTGTGTTGTATTAATATAAGGACAGTCTGGTAACCAGTCTGTATTTTACATCAAGATAATGATAGCCAGATTTCCATTCTTCAGTTTACATTAAGATAATGATGATCTTGTTCCCAGTCTGCATTTTACATTAAGATATTAAGATATAGACTGGTTCCCAGTCTGCATTTTACATTAAGATATTAAGATATAGTCTGGTTCCTAGACTGTATTTTACATTAAGATATTAAGATATAGTCTGGTTCCCAGTCTGCATTTTTATTAAGATATAGTCCGGTTCCCAGTCTGCATTTTACATTAAGAAATAAAGATATTGTCTGGTTGCCATCTGCATTTAATATTAAGATATTAAGATATAGTCTGGTTCCTAGACTGTATTTTACATTAAGATATTAAGATATAGTCTGGTTCCCAGTCTGCATTTTTATTAAGATATAGTCCGGTTCCCAGTCTGCATTTTACATTAAGAAATAAAGATATTGTCTGGTTGTCATCTGCATTTAATATTAAGATATTAAGATATAGTCTGGTTCCCAGTCTGCATTTTTATTAAGATATAGTCCGGTTCCCAGTCTGCATTTTACATTAGGATATTAAGATATAGTCTGGTTCCTAGACTGCATTTTACATTAAGATATTAAGATATAGTCTGGTTCCCAGTCTGCATTTTTATTAAGATATAGTCCGGTTCCCAGTCTGCATTTTACATTAAGATATAAAGGTATTGTCTGGTTGCCATCTGCATTTAATATTAAGATATTAAGATATAGTCTGGTTCACAGTCTGCATTTTACATTAATATATTAAGATATAGTCTGGTTCACAGTCTGCATTTTACTTTAAGACATTAAGATATAGTCTGATTCCCAGTCTGCACAACGTTGATATTGTGAGTAACTAAGTAGAAGTATTTCATTGTAAAAAATGGGACTTAGTAGTGTTGCATGCACTGACTATACCAAATATCTACGACTAGTACCAGTGTAATAAGACGCCAATAATCAGATATATGTTTCAGATTTGATGAAATGTTCAAAGATGTAATATTTCTGATGTAAACCAAAATGCCGAGTAGCCGTTTTGTTGCTTTCAGTTTCTTTTAAAGAATATTTGAGCGCCGCTGTACAATTTCCAGCCTCTACTTTTCGTGACGTCATTTCCAGAAAACGTCATATGTGACGCCACAATGTACTGGCAGTAAGCAATATTTTCGCCATATGACAATATGAAAACAAAGTGACCATATGGAGTAAATTTTGTTTCTTGCTTGCACATAGTGACATCACATGTGACGTTTTCTTGAAATGACGTCACTTACAGAAGAGGTTGTAAAAGCGCTCATTTAGATTAATGCAGTAGAAGTATTAAGATTTATTTGGTATATGGAGACCTTTTGATCACCCTGGTTGAGATGTATGTTCTCCATGACACTTTGTCTGAAGGTCATTTGTCATCCACCTTGGATAAATGTAAGGAATATTTAAGCTGTCTTCGGGAGATCTATTTTGTTTCCATCTCGTTCTTTATGCTCGTTTTCAAAATGTTTTAAGGCCGTAGCCAGTTGACCATACCAGTTTTCCTGGAATTAATTATCTACCAGTACTAATTTGCTCTCCCGCAAGCAACTGACTACTTCTCCTCATGTGGATGACATGACTGTTGCCAATGTCACGCGGAAACCCAAACCTGTCCAACCGGGAATAGAACCCGTAGAAAATGTTTTTTAAAGACACTTGTCCCGGACTAATAGAAATGTAAAATTTGCCTTTTCCGACATAGGAAACTAGTTGTCCGAGAATATCGGTCAATTTTAGTAACAAATAAATATACACAATGATAGCTCCACAATCTAAAATTAATAATCAAGTATATGTGTTTATGATATTCTTAGGTTTGACTTACAACTGAATAATTGCTGCTGTTGGTTAGCTTTAAAAACAGACTTGTCCGGGAATAACTTCAACTCAACTGTTGGTAGTCCGATTCAGTAATAGACTAGTAAGGGACGTACCAACTGAGCTATTCGGACGTGTTTGCTTTCGTAAGAACATGTTAATAACGGTTGATCAACCAGACTATATTGAAATGAAATGATTCAATGCAACAATGTATTCCATAGAGACTCAAACAGTTTGCGTACGTCATATACGTATAACAATGAAAATTGTCATCAACATAGACTATAAAAGGCTGCTACACATTAAGAGATATATAACAACTAATAGAAAACCTCGTTGATATGGCAATATGCTCTCTGTATATTGCTAATTGGTTTCACCACGATGAGCTTTAGTCTATAAGCTTCTCTTCACAGCTAATATCTCAAGTTTGACTTTTATTGGGGTAATTAGTGAGGTTGGGAATATTCTCATTCGTTTGATATTGAATGTAATTTGACGCGTTTTGACTACAGTACAAATGGATTATTTGTATTTTCGACCTTGAGAAGTACTCCGACTATGTACTCATGTGGCGTTCATTTCGTAGAGTGGTTTCGACTTCGAAAAACGCGTATATTTCGATATACCTATCTTCATTCTAACAAATCATACAAATGTTGAATTCTTGAACTGCATGTCGGTTATTTTATTTTATAACAATAAGACGTAAGGGCAAAATTAGAAGTTAAGTGCCCTTTATGGCATGTGTTAGTCATAGCCGGGAACGGCTGATATTTCTCTGTACAGGTTACACTGAAATAACAAATGTATTCAAGTCCCTCTTTCCCAAGGCTCGGATGTTTCAGCAGTTCACCAGTTGCTTTGGAAGAACTGATAGCTACAAATAGTGAAACCTAGGAGTACTTTGTTGGGTTTAACGCAAGATTTCAAAATAATTTCAACATGGTTTTGCTATTTGCATATCAGTATTTTGTAAACCAATCAAATCTTACGTTAACAACCAATGCAATTTCTCTTCAACCGAACAACGTTTGTAACCTTGACGCAGATTGGTTAACATTGTGTATAGTGTATTTCAAGATTCCAGTAAGTAGCGTTGTTAGTCATCACCACGGGGAATTGTCCGGTGTTGGAATTAAGAAGACTTTTTTGGTTTTATGTAGTACCAGTCGCAAACATTGATATTGTTTAAGCAGATTAATTGCTATGTAGCAAGTTTATGCAATAAGTAATGATGGACTATATTGAAACAACCTATACTGTATCTTGAATAATCACACTACGGAGTTATTTTTATCTAGTCTCCTACGCAGTGATCTCCCCTCAAAGGTCTCGGAGTTTCTGTAGTATAGCGTAATTGAATGACCGGCAGTCGTAACATTAAGGCATTTTTTATGTTGTACAACAAACTTTAACCTTCCGATTGCAACAAATTTGCATACTTCAAGTTGCGCAGACCATCTGTTTTCAAGATATTTCTTGTTTAGTTATACGTGGGTATCAGTTGATCTAACCAGTTCTCCCGGAATTAATTCTCAAACACTGCTAATTTCCCTTTCCGTACGCAGCTGACAACTAGTCCTTATGAATCCGAGATGGAGGACAAATGACCGTGGCCAAATGTCAGAGTATACTCCTTGTACTGCTCGGGAATCAAGACCGATTTTCCCTTCCCAAATAAGTGAGCAAAACCCGGTTTAAAACTGGGTTTAATCAGAGTTAAACATGGCGGTATTGGCATCGGGTAATAAACGTGTGTCCTTTAGCTTACCGCGCAGGTTTTTTTCTAGACAAAATATGGGTTTACCAGAGAAACCCTACAAAAAACACAGTTTTAACAAACTTAGTGGGGGTTTTTTCTGAGTTACTGTGGGTTTTTTTAACACACTATTCAAGAAGTTTTAATGGCTAAAAGTGAACAAAGGCGAGTTTTTTAAACATAAAAAATCCTACTTTTTCCGAAGAAGCGAGATAAAAAAAACGCTAAAAGCCCATTTCTTGGTAAATTGTTTTAAGCAGGTTTTAAAACCCACTTGGACCGACATTAAACTCACTCGTTTCCAAAAAAGCTCGCATAAAAAACACATTTTTGAAAAAAGAAGAAGAAAAAATCACTTTTTAGTAAAAACCCGCTTTTTAAGATAGTTTTGGTAAAAAAAACACTTTCCATTTGGGAAGAGAACCTCAAACATAACAGCCAAGCTCACTACAAACTGAGGTAATCGGGCGTGCTCCAGCAATGTTGTCAAGTCACCTGATCATTGGTTATGTCTGAATTACTGTTATGAGAACGTCAGTATTCATAATCCATTTGATAGCAAGGATCAAATATCGAGATCATTGCCATTCTCTGGAAGTACATAGCAATTATGTTTGTTTTGAGGCGAATTCTGTAGCTATCAACCGGAGAAAATATTGAAACAATTTGTGTCTGGGGAAATCTAGATTTTTCCTGTTCAATGTACGACTCATGTTCAGTATGCCCTTGATTCTTCGTCTCCCAAGACGCCATTACAATGGAAACGTATTTGTTTTCCCATACTTAACGTGCCCGATACGTCAATGTCTTCATCTTCTGTATATTTGATCTAGTTATTGTTTATAGAAACACGAGACGGCACATTCTGCATCGGCTTTTGATCTAATGATGTATCACTTCAAGTAATATTATGCTCATTTTTTGTTAATTTGTTTACCTAAACAAACTTGAAAAATATATTCCCTAGAGTTAAAACATCAACAAACATGCATTTACAAAGACTGAACTCATAATGTATTGATCCGTATTTGTTGAATAAAGATGTTTGTACACCGTAAAATTAAAAAAAAACATTTTATGTTCAGATGAGCCAGATACATCTTTAACGAGAATTCTGTCGTAAAAACGCGACAATGTTGCGGGACTTCTCTTCAAATGTCCATTTGGTACTTATGATTTTGTGTTCTATGCAGAATTAATCTTTTTGTGCGGACAAAAGCGGGTTTTATTCTAGATATCACTGTGCATTGCCTTGAAGAGAGCAATATTCGATGAAAATTTAACAGCTATGAACCCCAAACTCTGTAACATCTTACCCAACTATGTATCCTGTCCGGTTTTAGCTACACATTTCGGTATGGAACATTGACTGTGATTATCTCGGTTGCATACTTTTAAAGAATCCTATCTATGTTTATATTTATGTTCATGTCTATCATTTATTTTAGCCTCGTTTAGACTATAATTTTAGTTCAGAAAGTCATGTAAAATGAAATGCATTTCGTCTGAACAAATTGCCATAATATTTGTTCGAGTTCGTGGGAAGACACATTGTATCTATCTGACATAGTTGTGCTCATTCTATTATACAGTAAAACCTCAATAATACGACCACACTTGGGACCCTTGAACACTGGTCTTCTTATTGAGGTGGTCTTAATATTGAGTTCAAATAAAGAGCAAAACAATGAAAATGGACTTGAAAATCATGGTCTTAATTTTGAGGTGGTCTGAAAGTGAGGTTTTACTGTAATAGCAAATTGTATATTAAGAAATTTGAGTTGACGTCTTGTGATCTGGTTAATTGAAAAGAGTCTTAATAGCCTGTGTTCCACCCGGACTCGACGCATCGTGTTATTTAAACCGATAAATGCGACCCGAGAAACATGATACACATGTAGTCAATAGCTAATATACAAAGTTTGATTTTTATTCAATCAATGATTCAGTAAATGCTCGATGAGTATGACTCGTAATTTTTGAAAATGGTTTGTGTGTTAATTGTTGATACTAGTGTCATTAATTTGATTTCAATATTGATGTTTAAACTGTGAACGCCTGTTCTGATCAACTTTCTGCTCTTGACTGCACAATTGTCAAACGATGTGAAAAGCAGTCCAGCATTAACCACATTGCCTTGAATAGATAACGCTAAAATCCGTCATCCTGATATCGGTGTGATATAACAGCTGAAGTATAATAAAAACTATCATTTAGATGCATCTTTCATAATGGGGTGATACTATATTCGATAAATATCATTGAATATGTATCGCGAAATAGAATGATAAAACCAATATTAACCCAACGTTTTCTATAATCACCGCTATGGACGTTGTATGCTTCAGTTGATCTCCGAAGTAATTTGCTTAATTGAGAATCCCTGATTGACGCTAAATCTAATCCATTAGTATTATCATAACATTGAATCGATGATATAATATTCATATGAGGTTCGTGCACAATATGCATCAATTGATTTGCGGCATGTCTCAATATTGATACAATGATGTCAATTTGCCATTCTGCGCATGCGCGACCGGTTGAAGATACTATCCAGTAGAGACACGGTGCGTGCGTGAGACGAAACATGCTTCCTTCTTTTTAAGCCACGCTAACTTCAATGAACGTCATGAAAGTAGTGTCAAAGTTAATTCAAAGGTGTTGAGCGTCACATGTAAAATACGGAAGGCCCACCCTGTTCATTGTTAGATGTAAAAGATACTGAACTTGATCGTCGCCATTTGAATACCTCACTCTGACCCTGATATACGACATTTCAATTTCCAACAGCTACCTCTTGGGTGAACGAAAATCCCGTTTGGTGCCTCTTTGGTGAACGAAAATCCCGTTTGGTGCCTCTTTGGTGAAAATGTGTTTGATCAAATTTTATAAAGCCCGCTTCAAAATTTGGTTTGTCAAAAATGTAGGTCAAAATCAATGTTATACAGCTACGCCCAAAATACTATACAAATATGCTACTTTTTATATTAAGGTTCATACATTTATCATAAAGTCAATCTCTCCAGAGCTACACCATTTGGGAGATGCATATTTGTCAGTAATTAAAACATTGAGACTCCAGAGACATTAAATTGATTGTAACTTCTTGCTACAGAAAATTGTGATATTGTTGCGCTGGAATGTTCCGCCCAGGAGCAAGGTGAACGTGTGACAAAACTATCCACGACGGAGATGACTGACCGGGATTTCAGAGATATAAAACGTTATAAGGCATAGCGTCTTTGTACTAATGCATAATTAGATTTATTTTAATAAATGAATCCTTACTTGTTTGCTTTTATGGGTTTCTGTTTTAAACGAAAGAAATGCACCGCGTTTTCTCACAAATTCTGTGAATATTTTGTTTGATAATTCATACAAAGGTTTCATTTAAGCTAATAATCCAGTCACAAAAGGCGACTTCAAATTATCTTATATCAATATACATGTATACATCTTTCTTGTGACCTACTGTGCTACTTTCCGTTATTAAACGTTACATATGTAGGTTTCATTTAAGCTAATAATCCAGTCACAAAAGGCGACTTCATATTATCTTATATCAATATACATGTATACATCTTTCTTGTGACCTACTGTGCTACTTTCCATTATTAAAGGTTACATATGTACCTACACTCGGACCTCGTTTATTCGGCAACCTTTTATCCGAATACTCGGTTTCATCCGAGATAAATATCTGAACTCAATGTATCTTCTAACGCACGTCCAATTGAAACGGACTATTTGATACCATGTATTATTCGAAAAAATGAACTATCCGACTGTGTATAAACAACCGTATTAAATTGGTTAATTTACACATACTTTTTAGTAACTGCAAAACAAACAGACGCGACAAATTGACAAATGATACTACGCATCCATATGTAGTCGCTCATTACTACAAAATCAGCAAACATGTCCGCACCTGTTCAGTGTCAACACTCGACTTAAAATCCAAGAAGATCCGTCTGTATTGATACATAGTCGATAAATCAAGCGAGTGTCTTATTTCGTTAATTTGGGTTAATTGTAGCACAGTTGAATAAATTGCAGGAATATGTATCTGACTCATCTGAACATAATATGTTTGAAATGACTTCATCAAATATTGTTGTAACATTGGCTAAACATCTCTAATAAGAACCATTGCAATGTATAACCGATGGAAAATAGATTTTTTTACCATACTACTAACAGACAAAAAAACTTGTAAATAGCCCGATTGTTAGAAAAACTTGATTTTTTTTTTAATTTTATGATGTACAAATATCTTTTTTCACCAAATACGGTTCAATACATTATGAGTTCATTCTATGTTTATGCATGTTTATTGATATTTTAACTATAGGCAATATATTTTTCATGTTTATTTCGGTAAAAAAATGAACAAAAAAGAGCATAATATATCTTTAATAGTATTGTTAGTCGATGATTTAATCTCATGTATGCATGATTTAACAAGTAAGATCTCACTAAACGGCCATTTTTTGTCGCTTAAGGGTCTCATAGCTATTATCATCAACCGGATGGTCTACTCTCAGTACCGCCGTATTCATCGTTTCAAGAAAATAGTACATGTAAAGTCCTTTGATTGTATTATAGATTTGATGAATATTATGGCTGATTTGTCAGGGATATATCAATTGAGGAATGTCGGGAGTCTTGATATGAACGGCTGTTCTGGATTATTTGTGTCATTTTTGGCAAATGAGTTTACCCGAATAGTCGCGTATTAATTTCTAATACGGTAATACGGAAAACGTGCAGTCTTGCCTTGGAAGCACCTCCCAGGACCTTCAGTCCTTTGATTATTTTAAAGCGCGGTAAATTCTATTTTCTTATATAGGGGTATTTTTGTTAATGTTTGTGCATGTCGTTGACTTTCGATGGTAATGCATTTCACATGTTCCATTCCACTGTCTGTACTAGATTAATAAGTTGGTACACAACTAGTCCAGCCACGGACGGCACATCTCTATACTGTCGCTGGTACGAAGACGCGTGTAAAACTCGGAGTACAGAGACACGTATGCGGGGCTAGTACACAACCATGTATGATTCGGCGAATAGCATCCACTTTCTGTTCACAACATTCTAATGCTCAAATCTAAAACTATATTTGATACAAAAAACAGTCGGACCTCGACCCTAGTTTATTCGTCAACCT
The DNA here is from genome assembly GCA_032209605.1 of Mactromeris polynyma. Taxonomy (NCBI): domain Eukaryota; kingdom Metazoa; phylum Mollusca; class Bivalvia; order Venerida; family Mactridae; genus Mactromeris; species Mactromeris polynyma. The sequence goes on from JASFXZ010000012.1 coordinate 11,941,116, forward strand.
TCTATCCGAATACTTAGTACCATCCGAAATAAATATCAGTTCGCGATGTATCTTTTTTAATGCACGTCGAATTGAAATTGGCTGTTCAATATGTATTATTCGAAATAAAAGTTCGGACCCGATGAATTCGAATGAACGAGGTCTGACTGTAAATGGCTTTGAAATACAAAAATGTACAACATTTTCACCGTCATTCATGAAATAAAATTATGAATTATATATTCTATACAATGTATTTGATTATTAGATATATTTTTTGCGAAAAGATACCTGCCTATTTGACTTTATTTGAAAGATTATGTCCCAAAGCTCTCATCATTTTCTTACAAACCGCTCTTCATATATGGAGGAAATAAAAGTATCTATCTATCTCATCATTTGCTTACAAAACATCAAACATTTGCTTGCAGTGATTTTCTACAACCGAGTGCATATTTATCAAGGGTGATTGAACGGCTCCGTCATAAGAAATCGTGCAATTATCCTCGAAAATGCCTGACTGATTATTTGTTTAGTCGAGTATCAGATTCCAATGGGTGGTTGCATTATTGGAACAGATCAGAGTGCAAGCGCTTAAATGTGATTAAATATTTATTTGAACAGTAGAATGCCAGATTTACTGTTATCGTTGAAAGAGTTGGTGATCTGTTGCAGGGATGCCAGTAAAACAGCGTTGTTCTTAATAAAATAAAATGTTTTTTATCGATCTTAACTATGATTTTTTTCGGAGTTCAGACGTATGTTGTTGTTCTGTATTTACATGTTGTCGTGTTGCTGCTACCATTGTTGTTGATGATGGTTATGATGGTATTGATTTGTTGACGGTGTTAATTTTTTTATTACAATAAACTGGATTGTTATTCCGTATTTATATGTTGTTACTGTTGTTGCAACTACTGTTGTTGATGATGATGATGATAGTTGATTTGTTATGGCGGTAGTGGTGTTTTAAAAAGTCAGTGAAAAGGATAGTTGCCTCTCAATAGTAGTTCTTTTGGCGTGTTTTAGCGGGTCTTTTTCCCAAAATCTGAAATATTGCTTTAATATCTTATTAATAAGATATCACACTCTGTAGTTTCCTTCTCAATGTCAAGAATATAACATTTTTACCAGCGGACGTATGGAGTCGTGGTTGCGACGTATCTGAGACAATAATTGTTCAAACTCAATTTATGGTTGACAACTCTTCATATCTGAGCAAGCTCTTCTATGCACAAACTAGAGTATTAATAATTACTATGATTGCTATGATAGGTATGTGAACAGTGTTTGATCATTGCTCACAGACGAGTGATCTCGCCCAATTAGTCTGCTCTATAAGAGAGGTATCGCAATAAGCGCTTCAACAAATAGTCAATGCACATCTGTCAGCGCCTCTGATTAAACTGTATGAACACTGAATTGCAAAATGTATTAAATAATTAATGAAATGATTGATTCGTGTGAGGTTGTGTTATTACAACTCGTAATTATTGTCGAACCTCGTTTATTCGAATTCATCAGGTCCGCAATTTAAGTTCGGATAATACATGTTTTCGGATTATACCAATTATTCGGATACAAGGTTGTCGAATAAATTCGGTCCGACTGTATTGTAAATTTTAGATATAGTTTTGCTATGATAATCGTAAGGAATACAACGTGTACATATTATGCGTCATTATTGGTGTTGGAGTGTTCAAGGTAAAATATTGACCACAAGAGATATGATGCTGGGTTGCATGCCGTTTTTCTATGTAACAAAATAACACTCTGATTTAAAAATACGTGTGTGACATGATCTTTTTGTAACGGAATATATATCGGTTGTAACATCATCATCACGACGGAAAATCAAGATCAATAACGACACACTTAAGTTTATATAGCATGATAGCATCACAATATGAAAAACGTAGATTAGAGATTAAATTTCTCTTATGGAGACTTAAATGGTTATTACAGCCCTTCAATTTCAGATTTGATTTACTTATACGGATGTGATGATCTAGAAAATGCATTATCTTTCATAAAGCAAATGTTTTTCTGACTCTATAGACGTCGTTACACAGCAAACATTCTGTCGAGCTTGGGTCATAGTCAGATAATGTTATCAGATAAAATTACTAAAAACGCAATACTCAGATGCGTCTTTTATTTATGTATGTAGCAAACAAACTCATTATTGGCTGTTGTTAACCTGTGAACGATTTTGATTGGTACATTGTTCATGCGGAAATGTAGTTTGTTGGAGAAATCCGATGACTGGTGCATATTGAATTGTACCCCGTAAGACATACTGTGTGATGTATTCTATTTTGAGTTCTTATAACAATTCAACATGATCACAGTAATTCATGAAGAATTTGTTTCTGAATAGGATAGTTATCAGACGACGTCGCATTTCAACAAGTATCTTGAGTGTAAACGGTTTGCTTAAAATTATTGACTATCTGTCAAGTTAATGTATAGCTCGCTCGACACAGACTCTCACATCGTATCCAAAATAGAGTTACGCTTGGTCTGTGAACACAATAGGTTATATTGAACCGTTTCTTCTCTCGGATTACGCTTAAATATTATGTGAAATGTTACTTTGGTGACGTGATTATGTAAGTGCTGTGCTTTTTCTGCGGATTATTTAGGAAAGATCACATGTGAGTACATTATGTATGTTGTATAAAATATGTGTTTTGAACATATACAATAAGATCAGAGGCATATGTTTGTATTTATAAGTATATCGCGGCCGAGTGGTTAAACGTCCACCTTATGAGCGGGAGGCGAAGGCTCGAATCCCGGTAGCGAACCGTTCTGATATGACCGGTTGGTTAGCCGTCAGCTAGTTAAATAATGTTTACCATGCGCCTACCTGCCTGATTCCTGGCATCAAAGGATAGGAATCGGGAAGTAAATGTGCTCAGAAAGCAGGTGTGTCAGAAGTCAGAAATAGCTGGCCCTATAAATAGGGGTGACACTAAAATAAATAAACACTTTACTTTTATAAGTAATTGTTTCATGACGATTATCTGTACATGTGATCAGTTTTGTTCTGTCATTTTATCCATATGTAAACGATGTTTCAGTTATGTATGTTGATCGGTTGACGTAGCTAGGGGTGCCGGGTCTCCAACCTGTACTGACCAGGGCCCGATCTCTCAAAACATTTCAAATAGAAATATCAGCTCAATTTTAGATTTTGCTGAAATCAGAGCCTGAGTTTGAGACAATCTCATTTAGTATCGCTTAAAACATTTCTGAGAAAACCCCATCTCACCTTTTTTGTTTTTACATCCATTTTGAGCCTGGTCTAAGATTTAAAAAAAATCTAAACAATTTGGGAGATCGGGTCCCGTTCTTCCCCATACCGCATATATCTTCCCCACATGTTGGAGGACCGAGTCTATGAATGCATTACCCTCTGTCAACCTACGTCTCACCCGGGGTATCGAACCTACAGCCACGGCCTCCACATTGGTAGTCGAGTGCTCTTCCGACAAAGGTTACCTGATGGGTTATACAGTAGAACGTCGAAACCGCAAACAGTTTTGGCTCGAACACAATAGATACCTCGAACAGGTTCTTAAGTCCCCGGCGAAATTCCTTGTTATTTCATATTATCCAACAGTAGATCACTCGGACATGATTACCTGTCCCTAGCTACCATTTAATAAAATTCTTCAACAAAACAAAGTGTCAAAATTTGTATAAATTCTACCCGAAATGTATTATCTTAACCATTTAGATTATACATAGTACACTCGTACCGGAAACAGTTAGTTCGTACATACACATGTATACCATAGATGCCTCGAACCATAGATGCCTCGAACAATAGATGGCTCGAACTAATTGCTGGATCCGACGGCAGTTCGAAGTTTCGAAATTTTACTATACATAATATTATGTTTATGAAATATATCAATGTTGTATTATGTTATACATGTGTTAATTATCATTGTATATTAATGTCACTTCGGTGCAGTATTACCAATACAATGTCAGACAAATATTGTCATATGCTTCTGGCAATTGTCACGTTATGAACTATCCGATAATTATAACATCATATACAAGTTTGTGTTTGGGAAAATGAAACATTTCGCTGTTTTATTGTCTCAGCTTCATGCAGTGATTAATTTCGTCCACTAATTAACATGTCTCTGTTATATATTATTATCAGCCATCAATAATGTACGTTCCTGGAATGTGTTCCTATAATCCAATTAAGTTGGTTACGACTTGAACAGAATCGAAACTTGTTAAATTTCATTATTCCATTTGAATGCAGAACATTAATTGATAAACTCATAAGTAATGTACGTTCATTGACAGGACATTATGTAACGGAGTATATACACAGTCGGACCTCGTTCATTCGAATTCATCGTGTCCGAAATTTTATTTCGAATGATACATGGTTTCGAATAGACCATTGCAATTCGACGATAATAAGGAGATACATCGGGATCTGATATTTATTTCGGATGATACCAATTATTCGGATAAGAAGGTTGTGGAATAAACGAATAAACGAGGTCCGCCAGTATACACTGAGCAAAATTTCTAATTGGTCACTTCGCTTTTATTGAAGATATCATACCATATATTACTGATTCATGAACTTTCAATTGTAGGGTTGTTGTTGTTGTTCGTTCGTAAATCTCGGGATCCAAGTTGATTAATTATTTCAGAAAAGTAGAACAACGAAATTATGTTTACTATTGCTCTTCCGTTGTTTGATTTTTATTCACGGCTTGGAAAATATCAATAACAACCCTAGCGACCAATTAGAAATTGTGTTCAGTGTATATATCTACATGTATATATACATGTATGTGTGTGTGTCACATTCACAGCTTCTTGACAAAGGCTTTTAGCATACTTAACAGGCACAGGCGGTAGACAATGACTGTGTAGGGCAATAGCAGTACGACTATTGTACTGATTGACCTATCTCCGATGAATGCATAGTTTGTCAGTCTGTGATATGTATGGATTAGTAAAATCAGTTATCACGGATATTGTAACTACGTTCAGCCGGCAGCTATGATGGAATTGATATTTACGGCGTTACGCCCTACCAGAGGGGTGTGGCTTGGCTTCCAGGCAGATCTTATATTATAGGAAGATTTATATTTACTCAGTACATTTAAAAACGCACAATTTTTTACCAACCATACTTCATTAAATTTCATTTTATTATCATTTTTTTAGGGATGTAAACGATTAACCGGTTAACCGTTCGAACATGCGGTTATCGGTTAGTAAAATCATCAACCGGTTAATCGTTTATTTATATGAAAACATTTACTTTTCATTTTGGAAAAAAAAGAAAAAATCTCGCAAGATAACCGTAATTACAAATCTCAATACTTTGACCCTGTAAGGTGTGGGGGGGGGGGTCGATAATCCGTAACTAACAGTTTGACACGTATGCGAGTGCTACAAATATTTAACGAAACGGTCAGAAATTTGGCATACTTGTTGTATACACATGCAATAATATCGTGTCAAGTTCTTTTCTTGTATCCTAAACGTCATTTGTTGAAACTTTAGAAATCCCACATTATGCGTTATTAAAAGTACTGAGTATATTAATGAGTTATCTGTTTAATAAAATTGAGATGGTACATGTAATGTCGTTATCTTAAAATTTCGTCGTATAGATACATGTTAAATTATCATGTAAAGCTTCATTTCTCCACATTTTATATAAATAATTATGAATATACTCTCTTGTATGTTTAGTTACCACATATATGAAAAGAAATAGGCTATGGGATTTACAACCTCTTCTGTAATTGACATAATTTCAAGAAAACGCATCATATGATGTCATCATTTGCAAGCAGGAAACAATATTTACTTCACTTCGTTTTCATATAGAAGAGCTTGTAAATCCCATAGCAGCGTTCATTTTTACTAAGAACAAATTAAGAAAACGATTAGGAAATGCCACATGTAAGTGCACAGTCTACTCACACGCACAGAGGGACACGAAAACATATACATGCATGTAAAAAATACAAATTAAAAAAGGATATAATGCTTAGATATAAATAATGAGCGAAAATAGAATAACCGCCGTGGAATGGTCAGTTGGAAAAAAACTCCACCCGTGTTTTTAACAGGCTCGATAGTTCGCACAACCTCATTGTTACGTTATCCAGTTTCACCAGACCCTTGCTCGCGAACGTCTTCAGTAATCAGATGTTGTCACCATTGTATAAGGTCATGTTGTTTTATATATATATTTGTGTTAAGCGTCAACCTTAGTTCTCGAGATTTAGCGACGTGTTCGAAAAAACACACAATGTCGTTGCGTAAAAAATCGCAAAGCCAGATAATAGACAATGTATTATTTCACATGTTTTAATGAGGTAAACATGATACAAATATAACTAAACAATTTGTTTCTTTATAAAACACTAGAAGTGTAACTGAAAAAAACGAACTAGTTTTCACTCACTATTTTCAAATATGCAAGTTAAAAAAAATGTTTACAAAACCATACGTAAATACGCTACAGCGGTTACTTCCCTTTGCCATTTTTTAAACTTACGAAAATGTTTTTTGGAGAGACTCCAAGAGCTCAAATCCTGGGCGAACGCGCAAGCTCAACAAAAATATAAAACGTCATGGTCTTATCATTTGTTGCTTTCGTGTATTTCCGTGCATACTTTAATTCATGCATACGAGTTTGAAGCATCGTTTATTGTCATCGAATGTTATGGTTTTAAGGAGCGTTTTTATATTATCATGTTGCTACGCAACACGGTTAACGGTTTATTTAAGGTGATTTATTTATACCTTTTTGCACAACACCATTGTCGTTGTTTGGCTTCATATGTTGTGAGAGTATTGAGTCCTTTAGTGCGTTCTTTGTACTAAGTGATATACTTAATGTTGTGTTCCATGAGGGTTTTTATCCTGATAAATAGACGTCATTATATCTCGACAAAAATTTCGTACCGATGATGTTAATAATTATGGTGGTGTAACGATAGTTAGTTGTCAGTTAAAATAATGAAATCAGAGACACACGGGTCCGTATGAAAATTAATTTAAGAATAGGAAAGAGATTTTAAATATAACTACACAAGGAGTCGAGTCTGATACCATGGAATTTCTATCAAACATTTCCTTTGAACAGTTATACATTTCCGACATCGATTATTTTTTTCACGCGATAGTGCAAAAAAATAAGTCTCTTTGACTTTATTGTAATTTCGATTTCAGCGGACTCGGTCGTTGAATATCAGCCTTCCGTGGCATCCTGGCATTGTTACCAGACGACTTCCCTGCCTCTGACCTTGTTTGTTTCAGTACGGAACCTAACGAGAAACATACTAACTCTTACACGTATTTCTTTCAGCAAGTGCCTGTACTGTATAATGATAGGAGTAGCGGAAGTGACGTCAGTATTGGGCGAAGTCTCATCAGTGGAGGTGAAAGAAGTGTCAGTAGCGGAAAGAGTATAGGCAGCGGGATGTCACTCCGAAGAGGAGAAAAGTCCAAACATAGAAACAGTTGTGCCGCAGACAGTGGAGGTAACGGATATTTTGATTTTTTTTATCATAAGTCGTTAAATTTCGTTTCTTCGTACGGGTTACTGGGTTTCTTGAAGTTCTACTATAAGTGTACCAATTGGTGTATTTCATTTATTCCCCATTACTAAAGTTTCTATGTAAATTTCAGTAGACCTATTGGAAAATGATACAGACGTTGGAATCTAATATTCTAGACACGTATCGTAGGTTTTGCAGTACTGGCAAAAAACGTTGATTGAAATTGATTTTTGTTGAAAATATTTTAGTTTGTAACGGTCTACAAAGTGTACAACGATTTGACAGATATCTGTACAATATGAGCGCCGATTTCCAACCTCTTCTTTAAGTGACGTTATTTCCAGACAACGTCCCATGTGATGTCACCATGTACTGACAGTTAGCAATATTTGCCCCATATGGCATATGAAACAAATTGACCATATGGAGAAAATATTGTCTCATGTTGCGTTTTCTTGAAATGACGTCACTTACAGAAGAGGTTGTAAATCCCATAGCGGTTACTGAAGAACTGGTAGTATAATACAATTTGCAGCAGAACAGTTAGGCAAGTACTTTGCTCTGCAAGCAGATTAGGTTTCGTCTGGTCTGGAAACACTTTAATTATATCATAATAAGTTTAGTCCGCTAACACAAAAGAACAGGGGGGGGGGGGGGGGGGCTGGGTGCGCTTGGAATTTCATCCGTAAAACAGCTCTTGACGAAATTGTTATGTACATTCTCGAAATATCCCATCTGCATTTTTCTCCTATAATTCTGAATACCAAGTAATTGCATGTTTGTTTTTGTTCCTGTTTGCTTTGCTGTCCCCCATTACTCTTTGAATTCGGAGGAAATTAAATGATGCCGTATGAACCAAATACCGTACAATATGACTGGCTTTTACTCTTATGTATTTGGAAAAAAAACGTTGCTATGGAAACTGTGAGTGCTGTGATCTCATTAAAGGAGCAGCTATTCGACGGTTTGCGAAATGAATGAAACTAATTATAACTGTACGAGGAATAGCTATGACAATCATTCTTGTGTTGTTAGCAACAAGGTTACGCGTCTTGTCAGCATAATGACCTTTTTATGTATACATGCACTGTAACATCATGTGCTCTTCAGAAAATCTATGCCCTTTGTCGCCAATATTTTGTGTAATTGCTATAACACATGTTAATATGTTTTGAATGCAATAAACTATTTGTAGTTGTAGTTGTAATTTAAACTTGATCAAATTAATAACATCAGGAAATAATAGTACCTGATTGTCACTTTTTAAAGCAGCATAATAGTCTCCATTTCAGTCTCATTGACGTGCATACATGAACAAACACATTCTATATACAGGGTGTTAGCTATTGTGATCACTCACCGGCAGTCGTCCGTCTGTCCGTCCTTCCGTATGTGTCCGTCCGTCCACATTTATCTTAAACTTCTTCTCCTTCTTAACCACTTAGCCGACATTGACCAAAGTTCACAGATATAATCATAATGTGGTCCCCTTTCAAAATAATTCAAAGAATTCCATTCCTTGTAGATTTTTTGTTGCCATGACAACAGAGAGTAACAACTTAAACAATTTTCTTGCCAAAAACTACTGGCCCAAGTTTGATATAGTTTTAGACCAATATTACGTGGGTAATCCTCTGCCAAGACTGTTCTTATTTTTGGATTCGTCAAAAAACATTTCAACACAGCCGTACTAAAATGGTTTGCTATTTGCATATCAGTGTCGTGTAAACCAATCAAATCATACGTTAACAACCAAGACTATTTCTCTTCAACCGAACAACATTTGTAACCTTGACGCAGATTGGTTAACCTTTCGATAAGGAATACGTTACCTTACCGAAATCCCCCGAATTTCGGTTAATTTGCCGAAATCTATTTTGGATCTGGAGTGACCAGTAATCGTAACATCACGGCAATGTTTTTATGCTGCACAACAAATCTTAACCTTCAAATTGCACTACTATCTTTTCTCAAGATATTTCTTGTATATACATAATGTTCAGCACACAATTCAATCTTAAAAAATCATAAAATATCGGTACATCTCTGTTTTCGATTTAACAGGTCAAACTGTGACAAAATCAGATACGGGGGGTATTAGAGTCCGAGTTTGGTTTCAGACTATGGGTCGAAAATTATCAGTATTCAAGGTCGACTCAAAACTGTTAGTATGTGATATATGGTTGTTAGCGGATTACTGAAAGGGTCAATAAGTCATCTACGAGTCCAATAATACTCAGCTGGGGAATATTGATAAGACATTTATTACTTGACAGATAGATAGATGACCGTGTTTACTTACTATATCTCATTCCAGTAACTCCTCGGAGTATTTATTCAAGCATATTGATAACTCAGCTCTATATAATCCCCCATGATATTGCAGTATGTAAGGTCTAAAAAACTGGTTTCTTTCAGGTTTTTATGCCCAAAAAATTAGGGTAGGCCGGAATTGTTTTTTAGATTTTTTTTATTTTCAAACGAAGCAAATTAAACATAGATTTAAATGAATATATGTTAAAAGACGAATCTCCTTTCCCTTTTAACATGGATAATGTTTGATCAATGTGAATATAATGCTCTATAGCTGGAATACTCGTAAAGCGTCTAATAACTGGGCTGAAATATGAACCTATAGAAAAAAATCACACAAAGAAAAAAATGTTAATACGCGAAAAAAAGTTCTAGGGTCGGGGCCAAAAAGGGTTAACGGGAAACCTGAAACATATTTTTACGCCTAAGTATATCCGGGGTCAAGGTATATCCGGGGTTAACCCCGGACGTCTGTTTGTGGAGGGTCTTCGTCAATGAAACGCTTGATCGTGTCTGGCGTTTTAACACGTAACTGGTTAGTGTAGATTGACAAAATAGTGGACACAGTTACATTTCCTACATAAACTGATTTTGTTTCACTTGAACATTTCTGTCCGCCACACTTTTGTGATTCGTTTTTTACCTCTGCTCATTTTCATTTCGTCGCAGATCGCTCTTCAATCGAGGAGACAGAAAAGTCACTCAAGGCGCTTATCAAGCTCTCAGGTAATCCAGAATGTGTGTCGTCATTGGTGGAAGGACTTGGCAACTATATGAAGGTCGTGGTAGCGCTCACGGAGCAGGCGGACTCCTCCAGTATAGAAAGCGGAATAAGCCAATTGTTTAACACAATTATTCAGGTATGGTTGAATAGAAAGACATAGTAATTATATATACAGTAAAACCTCAATAATACGACCACCGTTGGGACTCTTGAAAACTCAGGTCTTATTATTGGGGTGGTCTTAATATTGAGGCTGAATAGAGCAAACCAGGGAAAATGGACTTTGAAATTGTGTTCTTAATTGAGAGGTGGTCTCATTATTCAGGTGGTCTTAAATGTCTTATATTGATTAGATATTGAACAGCCTGGGGATATTGATTCGTGACGTCAATTTTTCACCCGTGTAGACCGCCGATGACTGACCAGGGGTAGACCTAAGTAAGCCGCACAGGCTACGCTTGATTTCGTAAAACTCTGTAAAAAAATCAAAATCTGGCGTCGATTTCATATTACCGATGGGATAACTTAAATAGAGAGCTTGAACTCTTTATAGGCAATGACAGAAGTTAACTCGGCGATGTGTGACTTAAGGGGTTCAACGTCGCGAACGTGAGACTCCAACTCAAGTCCTTCGGATCAGGGCTCCGGCACTTCACCTCTTGGCCTCTATGCCTTATTGTTGTTTTTTTCAAATGGTCCATTCATTCCCTTTCAGTATGAATGCTCCCTTTACTTAAATTAAGGAAGCAATTGCACGATACAAGCCCTTCGAACAAATATACCATGCTCGGCAAAGTAGTCCAACATATTTTAGCTGTGCTTTCTCAATTCGTATACTAGTATTTTATCCTACGAAAGTGAACGAGAGATTTGCATTTGTGAGAAATGGTAAAAATTACATTGTGAATATTTCTGATCGAACAATCGTGATGAAATAAATATTTTGAAATCGACTGGCTTACGAGCCAAACATTTTCCAATCGCTTGCCAATATCCCACGAAGGCGCACATGCATTGAATAATAAAATCACATTTATTTGAAGATTTTCTTATAATTGTAGATTCAAATAGTTCGATCATGTGCATCTTGGAATATATTCATTAAATTTTCGCCAGATTTCGATGAAATCACATTTGATGAATAATCGTCCAAGAAACTTGATTTTGTCCTTGAGTATATACGTATGTAAGGGTCTAATATACTTAACGCCATTAAAAACGCAACAATTTCACTTAGCCTTCATTTAAACGCGTTTTATCGTTACAAAATTGTGGCAGTCTCTGAGACTTTTGGCCCAAATGCACTGAATCTCGTTTCTGAAAAAACGCAATAAACATGACGTCACATGTTGCCACATTATGACATTAATTGCAAAAGCTAGTTGAAACATTTCAGTAAAAGATTTATGATTCAGCAGCGAGCAGAAGCAAAACAATTATCGGTAAACATTGAGAATGTCCCTTTTCTTATGGAAAATGATAATATACATTTATTTGTAAAATATTATTGTATCTGAAAACATATTTGCTGTATTAAATTTGTGAAACTCAGAAACTTGTGTAGATCTAGTCTTGATGACCATATTAAAGGTGCTGTTATTCCCTAAAAAATGTCGTTTTGCAACAATTTGTGTTTTATAGTGACTTACAAATATCCCTACATTCAAAAATGTTAATAACTCAATTTCGCCCAGATATGTCATTTAGGCTAAAAATCTCAGAGAATGACATAAATGTGTTAATCATTCATCAAAACGAAATCACACTATTCATATTTCATAATTTATTAAATTTAGGAGATAATGTTTGATCATTAAAATATAATTATTTCTTTATAATGCCACCGTATTGACTCGGACAATTTGTAGTTGGGTTTTAAATGGCGTTGAGTATTATTGTGCCAAATGGATTGCCTAGCACCGTGAAATTGTTTCTTCCGTACCAAACCCTCTTGAGATGTGTTCTCCACATAATATGTATTACAGTAACACCTCAATAATAAGGCCAGCATAGAGACCCTTGACTACTGGTCTTAATATTTAGATGGTCTTAATCCCATTGATATTGATGTTGAATAAAGAGCAAAACAGTGAAAATTGACTTGAAGATTGAGTTCATAATTTTAAAGTAGTCTTATTATTGAGATGAATTTTAAGTGAGGTTTTACTGTATATGTTTATCTTCAAACAATGTCAGAATCCCAAAGTTTTGTGCGAGATTTAATAACGAGTTGTAATAACCTCAAGAACTACACAAGGCATTAGTGAATACAGGGATAATTCAAGTCCAACACACACTGCTTCTAAAATTGCAGCAAATTTCGGGCAAATTATTGTGTCATGTTTGACGAAATTGCGCGCATCTCAGAGATATAAATACGACTGTGATTTTAAAAATTGTGCGTTTCTATTTACGAATAACTAGAATTTCCGATTACAGAAACCACACTCATTATTGTTTGCTTTTAACATTCGATACAAAAAAAGACATGAAATGTGACTATCTAACCTAGTTGATATATTCTGGATAAACCCACCATTTGAATAATGGGAAAGGCGTGTGTTCAGAAGACAACCAAAGAGAATGCTATGCCACTCTTCCCAAATAATTGAGTTAAACACGGCGGTATTTGCGTCGGGTTAAAAGTGTAATTTTAGCTTACCGTGCAGGTTTTATCTAGGCAAAATATAGGTTTACCAGAGAACAAAAACCTACAAAAAACACAAGTGGGTTTTTTTCTGAGTTACTGTGGTTTTTTAACACACTATTCCAAAAGTTGGTTTTTTAATGGCTAAAAGTGAGCAAATGCGAGATTTAAGGCATTAAACAGTTTTGGTAAAAAAAACACTTTCCGAAAACTGTTTAAATGCTGCCTTACAGTTTTGGTGCATCATTTCAAATAATATAAAAACACTTGAAATTGTCGATACAGTGCTAGTTCCCATGACAACCTCGCCATTTTGAATTTATGTTAGCTAAACTAATCGGACCAGTTAATCATTTGATGGTCGTAACCTACCAGAAAAAATCAACATACCATTTCAGTTATGAAAGCCAGAACTAAAACAGTTTAAAACACCAATCTGTCTCTTCTATTTGTTATTTTTATAATTAGATTTAAATTTCTATTTACAGAATTAATTCGACTTTTATACAAAACATCCGACCATAATGGATAATGAAAGTCTTATCATTATACGTATTTAGGCTCCCCAGCGTTCCTAGTTTTCCTGATTTTTCCTTTTTTTTAGTGCTCCTATTTTTTCCTAGATATCCACACACAAAATCCTACCCTTAATGCAAAACAAAAAATAACAACGGAGACCAGGGATGACTTCATTGAATCGGAAATTGGCGAGTTAGCTTTTAAACTCCAACTCAGAGGTTGCCAACTCGCTAATTACTCTCAACATTTCTCAATTTTGGAAGACGCACAGCTTTATACTTACGTATACCCTAGATAACATCTTAAATGCCATGTAAACTAAATCTCAGACACCATACCCAAACAAAAATAAATAAAATAAATGAAACGCCAGTAATTATAAACTGTGTAAGTCAAAAGTGCGTTCGGTAAAGGTATTTGAGGCTATCGTTTCGTAACGTTTCGTAACGTTTTGCAATTTGGTTCCCCTCTGGCAGGCAATGTGATACGGTGGTCCAGGGATACAAAACCAAACGTGAGCGACTGTTAGCCGTAACTGAACGCAGGGCTGGAAACATTTTAATTGTGGATTTAAACCAGTCAGATTAAAGTCCATTATTTCAGAGCACTTTTTCATAATGTAGTCAAGTTTCTCAAATTACAAAATGGTGGCTTAGTTCTTTTGACCAGTATTACTGTATAAGTGGGTAATATCGCGTGGCGAAAAGTTCACGAATTGCCGATTCCAGATGTTTCGCGTGCGGAAAAGTTCGCGAATCGACGAAATCAGTTTATGATATCTACACATCTTTAATTTTATTTAAGTTCCCAAAAATAATGGTTTGACTCCAAGTCTATTCGGCCACGATGTGCTAGAGATGTGACTCAATTGAGTTACCGCGCTCCAAGTATCGGCTACACGATGCGTAGGAAAAATAAGTGGAAATTCACGCTGTGAAAAGTGTTTTCGAAATTTGTGCATTCGCGAAATCCGCAAACTTTACCTCCTCGCGAACTTTACTATATTTACAGTAAATACATTTGAGGTCACGTAAATCACCCAACCTATCATAGTGTATATTTACCGAAATTTCCGTTCGTTTAGCATCGATAGTATACATGGAAAATACTTATTATATTTACATATTGATCGGCTGCCGTTTGCCAATTTCATTTCCATATTATTGAGACTCGGATAAACGCTATTAGAGCCAGTATCTATAACATGCATTAATCGTAATGCGAAACTTTCTCTGCTTCCATCCAGTCAGTGTAAACACGTCTGACCATTTATACAATTCTGACTATCAACTGGTACGGGCCATCTATGGCTATGCACAGAACAGAACATACATTTTATCTAGGATTTAAATAGTGTGTTTCTCATCCATTACATAAATAAATACATACAAATACATACAAATACATACAAATACATACAAAAACATACAAATACATACAAATACATACAAATACATACACATACATACAAATACATACAAAAACATACAAATACATACAACTACATACAAATACATACAAATACTTACAAAAACATACAAAAACATACAAAAACATACAAATACATACAAATACATACCAAGTCATATAAAGTCATATAAAGTCATATAAAGTCATATAATGTCATATCAAGTCATATAAAATCACATAAAGTCACATAAAGTCATATAAAGTCATATAAAGTCATATAAAGTCATATAAAGTCATATAAAGTCAAAGTCATATTTACATGGTAAACAATCAAGGAAAGTGATTGTACAAATTTAACATATAAAGTTGTTACGCACACAACTTGTAGAAAAGCGGTATAGCAAAAAACATTAGCATATAATCTGGAGAAGAACATTACATAGACCTGAACTGATAAGTATCATCTATGCAGATTTTCACGTATTTTAAAAGCACACTGAACAAACTTAGACATAATTATTAAAAGAGGTAAATTTCTAGAGTTCAACAGCTCAACAAATTTCATCATATGGAATAAAGTGTCCTTAATAGCAACTGAGTCAATATTTATAATAATGATAATAATAGCTTTATTTTCAGACGGTGAACACAAAAGACAGTAAGCTTTACATTGATACCTATAAGAATATAATTATAACAAATACAAAGCACGTCTTATTTCCATGGTGCCTTCCTTAAATCATTATTAAAAGGGTTTAACTGGTGAGAGTTATAATTTTTTCTTAAAGTTATAATGAATTGATTATTATATTGTTTTACCATATTACTAACAGACAAAGCTTATAAAGTAGCCATTATTTTTTTTTAATTTTATGATTTACAAACATCTTTCTGCAACAAATACGGATCAATATATTATGAGTTCATTCTTTGTTAATGCATGTTTATTGATGATTTAACTATAGGAAATATATTTCTTATATTTGTTTAGGTAACAAAACATGAGCATAATATAACTTTAAAAAAAAGACCACCTCGAAAATAAAACAACCATATAAATAAATCATATATTCATGGAGCAGGTTTGATTTCATCTTCTGTGTTTAACTCATTATTCCGACCGTCTAACAGCAAGGCTGACTTTCTTCAGAACCGATAATGTGCTTATTATTGATTTTTCACTGTATATCACAAAATGGAAACGTTTTACTTTATAAAGATGTTATATTTACGTTCATTCGTGAAAGAAATTTGTAAAATATTTCCGCGTCATTTTTGTCACGTATCTCGGACAAAGAAAACTATAAGCACAATCATACATGTCTGAAAAATGATGAAAACGGCGTAAAACCCGATGAAAACGAACGAGCAAACAAACAAACAAAATAAATCGGGGCTCTAGAATTGTTTTCAAAGACACTTGTCCCGGACTAATGGACATGTAAAATTTGACTTGTCCGACATATGGAGCTAGTTGTCCGAAAATATCGGTCAATTTATACACAATAATAGCTCCACAATCTAAAATTAATTATTACATGTTTGTGTTTGTGAGATTCTAAGGTTTGACTTACAACTGAACAATTGCTGATATTGGTTAGCTTTAAAAACAGACTTGTCCGGGACTAACTTCAACTCAACTGTTGGTAGCCCGATTCAGCATTAGACTTAAAGTCCGGGATGTCAGCCTAGTGGATTTCTAGAGCACTTAGCCCTCATATAGAACCAATTAAATGGCAAAGTGTTTATGTTTCCTCGTGGATTCATCGAGTATAGGAAAAATACGGAACCAACAAAATAATTTCTCTGAAGCTCAATTATACGTTTTAAGTTTTTATAGTCGTTAGTTACCGCTCCGTCTGAGAATGGAAATTTGGTCGTGCAAGCGTTAACTGAATGCTGAGTATCCGTTTTAATACATTTTAGTAGTTTGTGTGAAACCGAGATTGAATGTCAATTGGGTAGAATAGTTGTTACCGTCAAATCTCAGATTCACACTCAAATTTGTACAGAAAACGGACATAATAAATTCTCAGTATTCAGTGGTCTCAGACACTCAAATCTTCAAACTTAGCTTGAGGTGAGTACTGAGTTGTGAGTAATGGGTGTAATTCCGAGCCCCGGTGTCTTATGATGAGGCGAGGTTCGGGACCCTTTACCGGGTCGGGACCCCAAAGTTGCCAGGGGCCTCATTCATAAACATTATACTTCTGAAACGCACACTTAGACTTTAATATGTTAAATGTTCTCCTTTGTTGTTATAACAATACAGATTTTAAAAATGTACAGATGGAAACAACAAATTTTCAGACAAAAATTCATTAGATTTAATATCATGAAAACAAATTGCTGGTAAATAGCAGTTTTCCAAATTCTAAGTCTAAGTGTGAATTTCAGACTTGAAGTGTTTGTGAATAAATCCCCGGGTTGACCGGAAACCACCTTGACCACAACATCGTCTCTCCCATCCAAGCACATACAAGTATTATACAGATATAATATTATTGCACTAATTGATCAATGCAGAGATAAACGGTCGTTTAAGGGTAAAGGAATAACTGTACTTAACCGTATGATACCCAGACATAAATGTTGGTACATCATTCATGACCAACGTTATGACACTGGCAGACGAATCACGCAAACATTGCACACATAATCAACATCTAGACGATGATAAAACAAATCCCTAGAGAAATATAACCACTGTCATTATATTTAGTTAGCATTAATATTTAATACAGATACACTCAGATGAATTACAGTAGCTAGGTCAGGACTAGATTTTAACCAATTTGCATAATGTTGTCAAAGCAAAATATTACAGTTGATTGAACGAGACAGTAATCATACACACAATTGTCTGTTTGGGAGACTCAGATCGACACATCGTTATTGACCCTGGTTTGTTTCCGCTCTGCGGTGCAGGATTTCTGTTTCTGTCATGTTCCCACCTTATAACTGTTGCATACATACACAATCTTCAACAAAATACTTGACCGACAAACTCATCCTAAATATATTGGCTCAGAAAAACTGCTCTGTCATAAACAAGAACAACCGATAATCTCGTATGAGCTCAGTCTATTTAGGACTGCTCTGTCATAAACAAGAACAACCGATAATCTCGTATGAGCTCAGTCTATTTAGGACTGCTCTGTCATAAACAAGTACAACCAATACAATTGTACATAGCAAAGTTGTCAGTTATCTTATAATTGTATAAAGTATAGAAACAAAATGAAGAATATACAGGGTGTATGAGAAGAAAATAAAAAATAAAAAATTGAGCTTTTAAAATTTTGATCGTCCAGTCTGCCAAAAGTAACAAAAATCAGGCCTTACGCCGTGAAATAGTTTTGCTGCTTCACGATTAGGTTCTTAATTGATTTTATGCTCAGAAATTGGTTCTGTCACGGCGTTGAATATCTAATTATAAACAATTATCAGGCTTTTGTGGAATATGTAATTACTATTAGTTATATTGTCATCATCCAATCTATCAAACGTTACACTTATACAGTATAACTGGGACATTCCTTAATGTAGAACAGTGTACATGATGTGTACATGTATTTTAATTTGACAATTTAAACGGACATGATGATAGATACTGTATTGAGAAATTAAAGCATTATGCCAATGATTCATAATTACAGGTTATATAGATACGTTAAATCAAGAACTAATACATGTTTTAATTACTGGTATACATCATTCTTATATAAAACACATATGAACAAACACAACACATTGTACCAGTATATAAAATATGCTTGTGGACATAAATCTAGGAATAAGTGGTGAGAGAAAAGAATGTACATCAAACACCATTTAATTTATAGCAATCATAAGTACTTAGAATGACTGAGGTAATGTAATACAGACTAAAAATACACACACACAAACATCAAAGAAAAAACAAAACAATGATTTCAATACTTTAAAGTACATTGTTTTACAAGGCTTGTTATTTCGATTCACTAACCTTTTATTCTTGCGCCATTTCCGGAAAAAAGAAGTTTTCGTATTAAGGCGATGCGACTGTCGACAATTGCAATAGAACTAGTTGTTCTACTGAACAATTAAATACAGCTTTAAATTCAAACGTTATAAACAATAGGACTATGAATGTACGTCTCAATACGGGCGCTGTGTATTTTATTTAAATGTTATAACAAAAGTTGAACAGTAATAGCATGCGCTGTATTGAACTAATATATTTTAGATGTTTTTACCTAATTTTTCATGGGTATTTAAGAATTTGTAATATTCGATTGTCAGTCGACCATATCTGCGCTTCAAACCAGTACTAATTAGTTCACCCGACAGCAATAAAAATCCCCCGATTATTAAAAGCTCTAATTTGATATTTTGTTAGGCAATAGGTTAAAACATCCTCGTAAATTCTCTATAAATCAGATGTTTCTTCATTTCTCAAAAATCCATTTAATTTCAGTTCTAAAAGCAACCTTTAGTGTAATCTATGTCTTCGTAATAACGAATATTGTGAACTAGGTTATGATAGTCGCTAGTTAAAGCTTATCACTTAGTTCGCGTGTCGTCCAATGTCTGAGATGCCAGCTAATTACCAGAGCCGTGAGCGATTGCTTGTATTTGTATGTGGCATTATACACGTGTACTAGCCAATACGTCAACAAGTTGGTTATGTATTCAATTCCAATGGCTTAGCTTGTCACAATAAAATGCTATTTTTGTGACAACGCATTAGTTTCATAAATTCAAATGCGTCACATGATTATGTCAATCAATTCCATTGGTCATTTTGTCACGTGAGTTGCATCTATTTAAATTTCAGACAATTGTTGATCAGCTTAAAGATACAAAGCAGAGTATGGAACGTATGGACAACTTCTACGACTTATCTAGACTTCTAATTATAGGTTTCGAGTTATTGAAAGGCAAGCAAAGTCTCCATTTCACCGCTTTGTGTACCATCAACCGAATCATTGATATATGTGTTATGTACAAGAACTTTGAAGTGAGCGCAATGTCAAAAGGAGCCGATCAAGTTTCAACTAACGATCTTTATAGGGGATCAAGTCCTAAGCGCAAAGGTAGTCATAGCACCCCGGATGAAAACGCTGCTCTTAATCGTCATTTCTCTCTTTCGAAACGCGAACGACGAACGAGTCACGATGCCCATTCCAAAACAGACAATCACGAGAAGCACCAAGAAGATAGAGAGGATTCTAAATCTAGCAATACATCAAACTGTACACAAGTGCTTCGAACCCCACTAGAGCTTCTTACATCATGTGATCCTAGTCAGATTCTCACTACTTTACACAATAATATCACAATGCATAAACGTATTATAGGAACCCGCCAAAGGTGCACGCCGAGCACTCGATGGCGGCAGTGCACGCACCATTGTTTACAGATATTTAGTGCCAGAATTTTAACAGTTATGTGTCATGGACCAAACGTTCAGCATAAAATTGTTAATGATGGACACGCTAAAACCCTTGTGGAAGCTTTAGATCCCAATCATGATCCGGTAAGTTTGTTTGTCGAATATGCATGGCTTAAATTCAACTGTTGTTTAAAGCATTACTTATTTCCTTCGTCAAGTGAATACATGTTAGTTTCCAACCATCAGTTTTATAATAACACCTTCTGTTAGTTTGATGTTGATGTGTTTCTAAACAGAAAGTAGTATATGTTAGATAACAAAACAAAAGTAGGGAGTTTGACAATTCATACAGGATGCTTTAAGGTATCATTTTGATTACGCATATGGAATGAAATTAGGTACCATTGCATAAAAAAGGGTTTCATTCATTTTTAATCACAGAAATCGTCATATTCAACCTTTTATGCCTAGAATAACTAAGAGTCAGCGAATTATCTTCCAAGAAGTTTAAATGTCATATTTATTACAAATCATTTCAAATTCATTGATAAGAAATACAAAATATTTTCATCAGCAAGAATGTCACTCCATACCAAATAAGTAAAACAAGTTATTTTTAGTTTAAACATATTTTATTTACATACTACGAACATCATAATAAAACAATACAATATACAACATTTTACATGAAACGAGTTTGTTCAATAGTTAATGTAAAAAGGAGGAGACTGAAAGCCAATGACTTATATAAGTCTTCTCCTTGTATAAGTTCTTTTTAAAAACATCGTCTACTTAAAATTTGTGATGCCGCTTTAAAGCGGTGAAACAGTAAATAATGCGTGTAAAAAATATTTGATATATATGATATCCTTTACGACGAAGACATATTTGATCCGCTGAATTTGACATATTTTGCAAGAAATGCGACATTTAACTCCTAACGTCTTCGAAGATGTGGTATTATAAAAACGAAGTGACCTTATGGAGTAAATATAGTTTCCTGCTTGCAATAGTGACTTCATATGTTGCGTTTTCTTGAAATGACGTCACTTATAAGAGAGGTTGTAAATCCAATAGCAACGCTCAAATAGATAAACATCGGAAATTGAGAATTTCGAAAATTATGATAATTTGTTAGTTCATCGTATGTTACTAAAATATTTACTCCATGACCCATTAACAGTGGCAATAATATTAGTTTTGGCTCAATGCATTTAACATCAGCATGCTTTCCTATCCGAACATAATCATTTTTTATGTCTTAGAAATAAAGTTGTGTACGTTTACTATACACATGAAGCTTATTGACATAATTACGTTGCGTATAATATTATGCTAAGATTTTTTGTGTCGATGTTGGAGAATAAACAGACAACGTAGTTCTTTTATACCATAAATAAGCCAGACAATTGTGAATGTGTTACATTCACCGGTTGCTAAGCAAATGTTGTGGATGATATTCAATATTTATACTAGAAATAGCTATCACATGTATCATCTAGAAAATATAATCATGGCATCAGCGTACAACGTAGTTTCCATTTGTTGCATCTGTGTCATTTTATCCCTGAATTAATAATACAACCGTGTTTACTTTCACCTGTCAATATTAACAAATCGAGCCGTTAACCATCGAACCAATTGAACATATTATTATGAATGTATTAGTCACCTATTGACATAATGAGAACGACCACCTGTACGGTACGTGACTGATGCTCGGTCAGTTATGTAGTATCTAAAGGTCAACAAGTACACTTGTGCTTTACCAAAATTGCTTATATCTAAACCTCTGATATTTGAAATTGGATATGATACGTAGGGCCTGAACTTGTGATAATTGAATGTTTACTGCATTTTTTTAACCCCCCCCCCCCCCCTCTTCGAGGAAGAGAGGGCATATTGCTTTACACATTTCGGTCGGTCGGTATGTCGGTCCGTCCCTCCGTCAGTAACCTTTTCGTTTCCGATCAATAACTTAAGAACTCCTTGACTTATTATCCTCAAACTTGATCCACACATTCAGCTTGGGTAGCAGAGGAACCCTATGAACTTTTGGGTCACGGGGTCATAGGTCAAGATCACAGGGGGGCAAAATGTTTTACAAACATCTCTTGTTTAAGAAGAGTTACAGCTTTGCATGGGTACAATCTACTGTAAATATTAAACAATGCGCTCACAAAACATGCACCGATTCCCGCTTCTTCTGCGTCACAATTGTACCGACAATTGGTGATTTAAAGGTGATGACTGCGTTACAATTGTACCGACAATTGGTGATTTAAAGGTGATGACTCCGTTACAAAGTGGGTATATTAAAAACTAGCCTGCTCAAAGTGCACCTTCTTCAGTTCGGCCTTCTATGGCCCAACCACCTTTCTTTAACAACATGATAATTTTGTAAGTAAGACTTTGAAATTGTTATCGATTAAATTACAATTACTTTAACCAATGTAATTGATTACATTCGTGATTACCTGATTACTTTCAAGTTAAGGTAAAAACAAAAATCATCAAACTAAACTTTATTTTAGAAAATGTCTGATTACTGATTAATCATGATTACCGGAGAATTTGTAGTCGATTACAGCTGATTATGATTGTTGAATACCGATTACCCCATGTCTGCTCTATAGCAACCACCTCTCAACAACATCCATAATTTAGTCTCCAAAGGGGTGTTGCTATGGAGAGGTTGCATTATAGTTATATCTAAACGCTCGTTTTTACATAAATTGGTCCGCAGATACGAAACTATTTGTTATTTATCGTAAAGATTGCATGCTTTTCTGATAAATACGTTCAGATATTGGACTGGTTGGTCAATATGAATGACGTCAATCAGTTAATATATACATTATATCACCATTATAGGTTAAATGTGAATATCTATTCCTGGGGTTGTAAGAGCATGCCGTCACATATTTTGTCATGAAATTTCCTTATAAATAATAACTAAAAAAAAGAATAATTTCGAATCGGATATATTTACCTTTGCGGAAAGACCATCAAAGGCATTGCTTGTTCATAACATTTCATTTATAAGCTGATTAGCGTTGTATTTCTTATTAATAAGTCACATTAAGCGTACATGCGTAGCCTTTGTTGGGTAATTATAATTATGAAAGTATGTAAACATGATAAAGTTGAACGCTCTGTGATCAAAAGTAATAGAAATTAGTCATATTAAAAGAAAGAGAATAAGTGGTCTCAGAGAACGCCACATACATAAGACAGTGACTCCACTCATAGACCTCAGGGAAAACAACAATTTACAAAACACAAAGTACCCGATGAGGTCAAAGGTCACACACGCCAAGGAACAGAGGCACAAAGAACGGTCCGGCAGACCATAAGGAACAACTAGGATAATCTAAGCAGACAGGGAAGGAAGGGGGTTGGGAAACTAACGGATTAAGCCATGTAAAGCACAATTAGAATATTTTGTGCGAATCATTGAATTTATTTTCATTTCTAACGAAGATATTTAGATATTTTAAGACGAGTGTTAATAGTAATCGTTGGGACGAGATAATCCTTGGCGCACTGAAACAAATCCATAAACAAATCAATGTTTGGCAATCATTCAATGCTTCTTCATATTGTGTCTGTCTTTGCCCATTTTTTATTGTATAGTATTGTCTAACTGTATATATATAACGATAGTTTTATCGATTGAATTCTGCAACAGCTTACTGTTATTGTTTGATCTTCATCTTAAGCTTGGCTTTGGAGAAAATGACAGGTTGATGTTATTTTACCAGATGTCCCTGAATCCAGGTTGAGATGAACTGTAAATGAAATGCATTTTGGGCGGGTTTCAACTGCATCTGTCGCTATAATCTCAGTTTGGAGAGCAGTCTCATAACGTACGCTTCTGATTGGTTGGTTTTAAGCTCAGTCTTAAAACTGACCAATAACAAGACTGTGACTGGTCTCCAACTTTTATGAAATTGAACCATGGCTTAAATCTGAGGAGGGGAGACATTGTCTTATTGATGTTGCGTTCCCTGTTACAACTTAATCCTTCCTTTAACACAGGCTTTGTCAGTAATGATGTACGAAGCTTTGACTTATGTGAAGTGTATAAATTAGGGATGTCAACGAATATTCGTTTATACGTCCGAATATTCGAATACTGATTCGAATATTCGATAAAATATACATTTTCGATATTAAAGCAAATTTTAATGATGGGCATCATCGCATTGAATTACATTTTACGCATGAAAATAATATATACAGTTGTTAATTGACACGTCCTGTATATTTGAGGGGGGGGGGGGGGGTAGAGAGACAAAACATTTGGGTGATGACACTGGGGCACTGAAAGTATAAGTAATCGCGGGAATTGTTTCCAACTTGAGTGATCAGTTTGAACCACAAAATGTATAAGCATAAAGTTAAACTTAAAATTGCAAATGCATGATTATTAAATAAGAAGGTCGAAAGTTCGAATATTCGTTCGGAAGGTTGACCGAATATTCGAATACCAAAATTGCCGTTTGTTGACATCCCTAGTTTAAATGTATCTATACCATTTCATGATCGTAAATGTAAATCTTGTGACACCCTGGAAGACGAATATCACTTTGTTTTAGAATGTCCCGTGTATCATAACTTAAGAAAACAGTACATTAATAGATATTACTGGAAAAATACAAATGTTTTAAATTTGCAGAACTCTTAAACAGCGAAATAAATTGTACAATAAGAAGATTATCATTGTTTGTTTATAAAAGTTTTGAATTGAGGTCGCAAATATATTTCTTATAATAATCCCAATCCTCTTCATTATCAACTTTCAACTAACTTCTGTTATTTATACATTTATTAACCTACCAATTTACTTAGTAATTAATATTCAAAAAGTATACGTGCGTTTATGTACGTTATTATGTTTGTAAACTTTACTCTTAAATTAGAACAATACGTACTGTAAATCACCATTGACATGTTGTATTTGTTGTAGTGATGGATAATCGGATAAATTTCATAATCGATTATCGGATCAGTTTGAAAACTCATAATCGATAATCGAATCTGAAATAATCGAAATATTTAGCGTTTTAGTATAAGTATAATGCTGACAGTTTAATTTATTTATAATTTGTTTTATCTGTTTTTTTAACTGCATTTAACATCAATGGTTTTTTTTACATTACTCTTATACCATAAGAACATTTTTATTATTCAAAAAATATTTGACTACTATTGACTAGATGTTTTGTACAAATTGCATTGACTAGATTTAAGATTTGAATGTGTATCCGGGTTTATTTCTTTAAAATTTGAATTTATAATATCATTTTATTGAAATAACACCTTAGTCACAAGATCCGATTATAATCGATTATTGTAGTTGATAATCGATTGTCGACGACGTCGGATGTCTAGTGACGATTTTTCAATTATTTTCGATAATCGCGCCATCACTAAGTTATTATATTGTATATATTCATGTGGAATGATTGGCTCATTGCCTTTTTCTAAATAAACTTGTTTATCTTTCTTTCAGCATCTGCTGTGCCTTTTATTACAAAGTTTATCATCAATAGCCCTAAACCCAATATACCATCAGGCTCTTACAGACGCCGACATTGCTGATATGCTAATGCAACTCCTACTGCCGTCGGATGAATGGTACTACACAAATCATAGTACAAAATACGCCAAATATGTGAAATATCATGCTGCAAGAATTCTTGTATACCTGGGACAGTTACATCGACTCGGCGGGCGAGTTGATCTGTTTGATACAAAAGGTAATGTAACGAAATGTTATATCACTTTATTTCTATGTTGTGATTACGCCAGTTTTATGTAACTAAGTGTAATGTAACGTCAGACGTGTATTAACAGATCTTGTGAGATTTGGCGTTTTTTGGCGCAGCCTTGCTAACATAGTTTTGCTTTTTTGTGTAAACCAACTGATTTTCGGTGAATTAACCGAAATCCATTTTGGATCTGGAGTGACTAGCAATCGTAACATCTCGGCTTTGTTATGTTGCACAACAAATGCTAACCTTCAAATTGCGCCGACCATTTATTTCAAGATATTTCTTATTCAACACTATCATTGCCAGAATTCTTTAAGAATTTTACTTGATAGTCTCCCTTGATTATCCTTGATTCTCCAAGGTGCGAGACTAATTGAATTGTCTCCCTTAGATATCGATCGCGGGGAATGCGGGAGGTTAACTGATTGTCGTACTTCACTAAAGTTTAGTGAAGTACGGCAATCAGTTAATCTCCCTATTCCCAATGTACTCTTCCACGAACAAATGACACCTTATATAGTAAAACCTCATCTAAAGACCACCTAAATAATAAGACCACCTCAAAATTAAGAACACAATCTTCAATCTATTTTTTCACGGTTTTGCTATTTTTTCAACATCAATACCAAGACAACCTCAAAATAGAAGATCAGTTTTCAAGAGTCCATAAGATGGTCTCATTATTGAGGTTGTACTATATATCATTAAGGCGGAGAACAAACTGTCAGGGATAAAATGCGCCTCTTTCGGGGATCGAATTTGTGACCTTCAGATTGTTAGTCGGGTGCTCTATCCACTGAGCTAACCGGACATCTTTATTTTTGCTGTACAGTATAATGAAGCTTCCGAATTCCTATTGCAAAAATTCATTTGAGGTCTGATTGAATTATTAAGTATCCAACTCGGCAAAAAGATGTATTAATCTGTTCAATAATTAAAACATTGTAAAAATGAAGTTCGATGTTTGTTTTAAGTTTTATGAAGTAATCAAAATCGAAATACAGTAAAACCTTACCTAAAGACCATCTCAGTAATAAAACAACCTCATAATTAAGAATTTATTTGCTCTTTATTCAGCCTCAATATTAAGACCACCTCATTATTAAGACCAGGTGTCAAGTGTTCCAATGATGGTCTTATTCTTGAGGTTTTACTATACGTAGAAAGACTTGTGAGCATATGAAAAAGAATATATATTTAACACCAAATAAAAGTAGACATTTAAGGCGGATTTTAGTGTCTGCTATTTCAAAAAGACAAGCTAGCGAATAAATATTTTCCATTTTCATACAAACAAATATCTCGTAGTGGTATTGATTGTTTCTAGGAATGGATTGATAATGGTGCTGTTATAATTTATTCAATGCATTATTCACTCTGTTTTAAATCATTCTTATTGTGATTTTGAATAATAATACATCAATAAAGTACCGTACCGTTGCGGACACGTCACAAATTTGTATCACATTTTTGAAACAAAAATATCTTGAAAAAAGATGGTCGGCGCAATTTGCAGGTTTAGATTTGTTGTGCAACATCATAAAAGGCCGAGATGTTACGATTGCTCGTCACTCCAGATCCAAAATGGACTTCGGTAAATTCACCGAAATCCAGTGGATTTCGGTATGGTAACGTACGCTTTATCGAAAGGTTAACCAATCCGCGTCAACGTTGCAAACGTTGTTCGGTTGAAGAGAAATTGCCTTGGTGGTTAACGTAAGATTTGATTGGTTGACATAACACTGATATGCAAATAGCACAACCATGTTAGTAGCGCCGAAATAAATTGGCTTATTACCTAGAACACATTATAGAACAATTTCAGAGTCTATTTTAAGACTACAACACTGTATTGTTACAATGTAGATCTGTCTGCAAAATAATTTCCGTCTCTCAAGACATTTGTGGAGCTATTTACGGCTATGACCTTTATATAAGCTACAATTTCACGTTTAGATGATCTGATAAACCAACACATTAATTCATCAAAAAAAAACAAATCTGATGTAAAACTCAAGACTTGAGAAAATTAACTTTCCCGACTCCGATAAACAAGTCACATTCAGTTCTCAAGTTGCAAATTAGGAAATGCTTATCTCACCAAAAAACCTTAAACATTTATTAAATGGTTGGTGAGTCGCCAGTCAGTTAAATAATGGTTACCGTGCACCTACCTGCCTGGTGCCTGGAATTAAAGGATAGGAATCGGGAAGTAAATGTGCTCAGACAGTAGGTGTCTCATAAATCAGAAATGGCTGGCCCTTTAAATAGGGGTGACACTATAATAAATAAACACTTTGTATTAAATGCACAGTAAAACCTCTCCAGAGTGTGGTACTCTATTCAGCAACACCTCCTTTTAACGATCACATATTTTTCATGCAGAAAGATTTTATAGGTTGTACTGTGTATGTATATATCCATACGTCATGTCAATCCGACCCCTCTCTGATCATGGTGATTTTTTCCAAACCAGGGCCCGTATTTACAAACGTTTTAAGACTGAATCTCAGACTTAGACTTTAAAATGGTAAATTTTCATTTTGTTCCTACGTTGTTGTTAGACAATATATTTTGATATAACAGCAAAAGTGTAGAGTGGGTAACAAGAAATATTCAGGCAAATATTTATCTGTTTAAATATCATGAAAACGAAATGCCTGTAAATTTTATTTTTGCAATTTTTAAGTCTAAGTCTGAGAGTCAGTCTTAAAACGTTTGTGAATACGGGCCAAGGTATATGTTGTTAATGGAATTATCCGACCGTTGATTTATATCGATAAAGGAATACTTGCTACGTATGAAAACAAAAAAGAGAGTCAAATTACGCCAATTCGTCTCTTTGTCAACTCATTTTCCATATTTGTTGTTGTTTTACGACAATCGTAAATTCCAAACCGAATGATGGAGGTCAGCATCTGTAATCGTATGTGAGTGTTTTTTGGGCATAGCAGAGACCGTGTTTTTGAGAGAGAATGGGCAGTAGATACAACATTGACTAAATTAAGACAATGTATGTAAATGACCTTGACATTATGTAAGTAACCAATGGTAACCAATGGCAGGGTCGAATTGACAAGAAAGTTTCTCTATGAGCTAGAACGAGTTCATGCCGATGTTGTCGTTTGCTGATTGTTTTTTTTTCTCGATTTGTCGACATTTTTGTTATTTAAAATTGTTAACAAAGGCCTGATAAGTAATGTTGAGTGCTTTTAAGGTAAGTTCTTTTTGCCAGGGTCGAAATGACAGGTCAACATTTTTTTTATGTAATGATTAATTAATTGATACTATTCTATTATAAGAGAGGATTTGCACAAAAGAGGGCCGCACTGGCGAGGTGACACTGTTTAAAACATTTTCATATGTTTACTATTTTGATGCATACATTGATAATGTTACATGCCTTATAAATATCTGTCGCTAGATTTCAACACCAGCATGAAAGCTATTTTGTTGCGTAATTACAATACAAGGAATTGAACTTTGAAAATGCCACCAGTTGATATTTCACTGCACTAACTGTCTCAACGGTCTGTTTGAGATTTTTCTAATCCAAGTTTTTCGCTCGATATGAAAGTCGGTGACGGCCTAGTTAATGATTCTTTAACCGGAATTAAGTGTTTCAACTGCTACGTTTTATAATAATTTAATCGAAGAAGCAATACTCGACTTTCTCGGTCAGACACAATCGATTAAGGGTGGATAAAAATTAAATATTTTTGTCGCAAAACGGTCGTTTTTTATACAAAAATAGAATGTGTTTTACGACATGTCGTAAATAGGCAGCCTCAAAAGATGCGGCTAAAATAAGTACGCTATGCTCCACTGACCTCCAATGAGTTTGACAGCTGAAACAATGTTTATATTAGCAGGATGAAACATCGATAAGACAATTATTAAAATATTACTAATAAACTAGTCATTGTTCTGTAAACTATGTTCGTATTCCGGACTTGTATGCTTTATAGCCCGGACACGAGCTGGATTGCTTTCTTTTACACGTTCTTGGCCTAGATATGGATAAAAGACAGTATTTCGTCTTAAATCCGGTTTACGGTCGGAAATTGTATTCACCTGCGTCAAGATGAAAGCATCGATTCATTGTTTTGTTTCCATCGGATTTTACGCCGTTTTTTCAACTATGTTTCCGTCATATACGGCGACCATTTGACCTTATCAGCATTCCTGGAATTAATTATCAACTAGTACTAACTTGTTCTATCACAAGCAGCTGACAACTTCTCCTCATGTGGAGGACATGACCGTAGCCAACGTCACGGAATAACATAACCTGCCTTGAAATCGAACCCGGATCAATCGGGCGGCAGTCTAGGGTACTACTAACTGAGCTATCCGGGTGGATTCGATTACTTATGTAATAGCACTGGTATTTATCAGTGACCGTTGTGACTGAATGTCGTTAGGGACGGGTTTGGAGTGTATGAATGTATTTAATCATCACTATATCTGTTAGAAATGTGGTTTATTTGTCTATTGAAGCACGGGGAAGTCCAGTTTTGTTTTAACATAAATCATACATTTTCACTCCTAAATATAATTTGAAATGATGTGTCGGGGATTTGATGTACATCTATGGTAGCTTCAGTTGAACATCAGATAACTTAGATAATGTTTACTACAGTAGAGACGAAAAGGATAGATCTGCCATTTCTATTTCTATTTTACATGCAACTTCATTTAGTACTGAAATATATATTGATGTTCAAAATCACTGCTACAACTTTTTAAATTTGACCTGAGATATGCATTCAATATATGATAACAAATATGTTCGATCTTTAATAAGAAATAAAATGCTCGCTGAAAACGTATTGTATTTTGTCTTGATAATATAAGTTAAAGCGGCATGATAGGTTTTATGCAATTAATGCAATCAGTTTAAATAAATAAATAGGACATTTAACTCCTGACATTCTTCTAAGAAATTTCTCTATCACTGAAAATTTCTAGACAATAAACTGTTGAATGTTACAATTTCTGACATGAAACATGCAGGAAAAACAATTTCTGATGTAATGGAACCTAATGTCATTCCATACTGTTATCAAAGGGATAACTTACAAAATTCTCCCCGATCTGTCAAAATCTTTGCTTTCGTTTTGAAGACAAGAATAGCCCATTTCGGTTTGGATTTCAATATCAAACGAACTAGAGGTCTTTTAGTAATATCAACTACAACTTGAATATTTTGTATTCTAGGAAAAAAATGTATCGCCACTTTAAAGATAAATACATGACATTTGCGTAGCGTTTGCGTGGATTTGCATTTATTTATTCTGAACCATGATATAACTTGAAGTATAGTATTCCTCCCTGAATTGAATATATGAGTGTTGCTATGGTATTTACAACCTCTTCTATAAGTGACGTCATTTCATGAAAATGCATCATGTGATGTCACTATTTGCAAGTAGGAAACAATATTTACTCCATATGGTCACTTCGTTTTCATATTGCTATATGGGGCAAATATTGCTTACTGTCAGTACATGGTGACGTCACGTGTGACGTTTTCTGGAAATGACGTCACTTAAGAGCAGATTGGAAATCTAAAGGCGGCGCTCATATCAATAAATATTGTGTCTTATGATCATCATTCTCTCAACCCTTGTAGCTGGTTCGGATTATAACATGAGTCAATGTCAATCCCACAAATGAGCGTTCTTATCCTTAAACATGACTTTATCAACGTCAACATTTTTAAGATTCACATTTCAAAATATGCGCTCCATCACTTTCCAAATTTGGTCAAAGAACACGGTACTTTTGCTCTAATTACCTGTATGCACACATGTATATAATAAAAAACGTCATAAGCATCGTTGCATAGTGTTTTTATTTCAATTTCAATTTTACGAAATATGCAAGGGGGGTTCAATCGTTCGTACCATTAAGATTGTCCTTTTTAAATTAAGAAATCAAAACGAAGCCGGACGTCTTCATTGGCCAACACACAACTGACACCGAACCACGAAATATAACCCCCTAATTCCTTGTTAATTATCCCCTGGACATGTCTGGCATGGTCCAATCTATTTACAACGTGTCTGTTTATTTTCTATGATAAATTGGTTTAAAGATGTATCTTGCTCATCGGAAAATAAAATGTTTGATTTGGCCACATCCAGTCTTGTCCGTAACATTGGCTAAAACATCTCTAATAAATACCATTGCAAAGTATAACAGATAGAAACATCTTTTTTTTACTATATTACTAACAGACAAAACTTGTAAAATAGCCTGATTGTTTTTTAAATTTTATGATGTACAAACATCTTTCTTCAACAAATATGGATCAATACATTATGAGTTCATTCTTTGTTAATGCATGTTTATTGATGTTTTAACTATAGGGAATATATTTTTCATGTTTGGTTAGGTAAACAAATTAACAAAAAATGAGCATAAAATATAACTTTAACTAACCCAATTATCATTTTATCAATCTGACTAAAAGTATTGACAGCTTTCTAACGAAATTGGGTCGTTATACTGATATCAACGTCACTGGGATATCTAAGAATCTCGTATCGTCTGTCTACGATACACCGGTGGTGACATTCGTCTCATTATTTCTTACCAGTTCGCTGTTTCAACATTCCTAATTCAATATTACCCAAGAAGAGCAATAATGCTGTGTGATGTCACCTCCGGTCTTTCGTATCGTTCCCTTCACAATATAATTGCAGTTGAAGTGGAGTATCGGTCCTCTTGGTAGTTTCGTGATAAAAAACAATGCTTAGCTAAAGAACGTAATCTTATAGTCTGACGAGATGTTAGATGTTAGCGAAGCGATGAAAGCAATTAAGGTCAGACATGTATTGATCAACAATCTGAAATGTGTATCTAATTTGTATATTATATCAGAGTTCCTTTTTCAGAAATGGTTGTTTTATATTGTGAATGAACAGTAGCAAAGTTGATGTTTTGTTCGAAGTGCTTATGTTTAGAGTTACGTGTGTGTCAGATGGGGCGGTCTAACAACGCTTAACCCGACTTTAACTTCAAATCACTCTCTTTCAGTTACACAGTTTCGTGTGAAATACCATAAAACCTCACTTAAAGACCACCTCAATAATAAGGCCATCTCACAATTAAGAACATACTTTTCCAGTCCATTTACACAGTTTTGCTCTTTATTTAACCTCAATATTAAGACCAATTCAATAACAAGACAATATTCGAGGGTTCCATATGTGGTCTTATTATAGAAGGTTCTTCTGTACTCATAACTGCGACATATTGAATATATGACCTTGCTTATGCAATTGTTACTGATAATAATAAACGGAATCATCAACAAATCGTTGTGGTTGAATTTAAACCTGAGATTTAAAGCGGCATAACTTTTTTGTGACCTTAATTAGAATTTCTAACAAATCCGAGATTATTTTCTACGAACAATGTCACAGCAAATTAGCGTTAAGATATAAATGGGTAAAGTTTGTATTCTCCTTTACCAAGAAGTTTTAAATATTTCTCGGAACTTACATAAAAGTAGGCGCTAATAGCGTGATGGTATGATAGACATTGCAGTGTGTATATTTGGTAAGACGTTGGATGTATCCGAATCAAAATTCACTAGGGGATCCAGGGGAGCGCACCCGGCGCGCGACCCCCCCCCCCCCATAAATTTCCCAACCTTACATGCATGTCTGCATGAGTATAAATACGAACATATACAGAGATCTTTAAATATAAGATTTTCAATTAAGCGATTCTGATTTATTGAAGCACTATATTCTATAATGATCATGTTTATACATATGTTATGAAATACTTATCCCGCTTGCCTTTGCAGACAATCTATTTAATTTTGCCGTATTTTGAACCAGTCCCGTACATTAATTATTCTTTCCACTACTTCCTAGTAAACAAATATGGATACGCAAACGAGTGCTAAACGCTCTAAATTAAAAAAACTCAGAGTAGCTTTATTGCCGATTTCAAGACTTGAGCAAAACCAAACAAATGACGAAAAAGTTACGCCCCCCCCCCCTCCCCCTAAGACCAAATCCTGGAACCGGCCATGAAATTGACGCTATAAGGGGTCCATGCGTTCTTACTTCAACCATATAGCTGGAAAATTCACAACATGGTCCATCCTCGCTGTTACGTATCTTAAAGGGGGGCTTAATGTATTTCTCGAAACTTACATAAATGTAGGTGCATCCCTGGCTGTTTATTTGAATTACAGGAAGGTTTAATGTATTTCTCGAAACTTACATAAATGTAGGTGCATCACTGGCTGTTTATGTATCTTAAAGGAAGGTTTAATGTATTTGTCGAAAATGTAGGTGCTAACTGTGTGTTTGTATGGTAAGGTCATGTCCGTATCGACCCGTTACTGAGTACATTTGATCAGGCTATTTGATCTCATCTCTACCCACCAGATTTTCTGTCTCTTTGTTGCGGCCGTCCATAGATAACGTCTTAGTCCTCATCGACCCGGTAAAGTGCCCATTGGGTGAGGCTTTAGTCCGTATTGACAATAGATTAAGTTTTTGGCCGCATCGACCCGGTATAGTGCCCATTGGGTGAGGCTTTAGTCCGTATTGACAATAGATTAAGTTTTTGGCCGCATCGACCCGGTAAAGTACCCATTGGGTGAGGCTTTAGTCCGTATTGACAATAGATTAAGTTTTGGGCCGCATCGACCCGGTATAGTGCCCATTGGGCGTGGATTTGATCCGTGTTGACAATAGATTAAGTTTTGGGCCGCATCGACCCGGTATAGTGCCCATTGGGCGTGGATTTGGTCCGTGTTGACAATAGATTAAGTTTTGGGCCGCATCGACCCGGTATAGTGCCCATTGGGCGTGGATTTGATCCGTGTTGACAATAGATTAAGTTTTGGGCCGCATCGACCCGGTATAGTGCCCATTGGGCGTGGATTTGGTCCGTGTTGACAATAGATTAAGTTTTGGGCCGCATCGACCCGGTATAGTGCCCATTGGGCGTGGATTTGGTCCGTGTTGACAATAGATTAAGTTTTGGGCCGCATCGACCCGGTATAGTGCCCATTGGGCGTGGATTTGATCCGTGTTGACCAGGCTTTGTGTCTAGTTGGTGAGACATTTGTCCGTATTGTCGCTGTGTTATTATATCACTTTTGCCCGAATGAACCCAGTGTTATATCTGTATGTTAAGGCTGTTGTTCGTATCGATCTGGTAAATTGTATATTGTGTCCATATGGTGCGGCTTTTGTTCTTAGCTATTAGGCAATCGTCTCAGAACATGAATATCAATCATGAAGTGTGGGTAATATATTTGCATATCTTATTTAAGCGTCCGAGTGCCATCATATCTCATACGACAATCTCATACATACTTATGCCCTAGATTTACATGAATTTAAACGGATAAATGATTCAGTATATGTAATATAGCTCTGCATTTCCACCATCAAACCTGTATGATTGTAATCCATTCTGATCAAACATTGCAATGGGTTGTAGTTTTGTCGTCCATTATATAGATAAGCGCTTTGGTGAATTTGAACAATCCTAGACCATGCACTCGTCGGAATTTTAATACATACAACCCATCGATTCTAGAAATGTTCCACGCTATAGTTGAATCGCTCCGGTGTTAAAGAAAATAAAATACGGGATGTCAACGAATATTCGGATATTCGCATATTCGTTTGTACGTCCGAATATTCTAATACTGATTCGGCATTCGAATATTCGATAAAATATTTGTTTCAATATAAAAGCTGAATGCATGTATATTGAATTTCAATGATGGGTATTATCGCATTGAATGACATTTTACCGGTGAAAATAATATCTACAGGTGTTAATTGACATATCATGTTGTATATTTGGGGCAAGAGAGATATAACATTTAGGTGATGACACTTAGGCTCTGAAATTGTTAGTAATCGTTGGAAATTTGACAACTTAAGTGAACAGTTTAAGGCACAAAATTGATAATAATAAACTTAAACTTCCAGTTTCAAATTTAAATAAGAAGGTCGAATGTTCGAATATTCGTTCGGAAGGTTGAAATTTGCCATTCTTTGACATCCCTAAAAATAATGGAAGTGTTACTTGTGTTAAGTACAAAACTCTATGTTGTCCTTTCCATATATCTAGCTAGAAGACCGATGGTTGCTCTGTTACGACTGCCCCATTCTTTGATGGAATTTCCACTCTTGCTATCGTTGAATAATTACTCTGCGAAACATAATATTGTGATAATTTTATTTCAGTTTTTCAAGAAGCGGTTCCCAGCAATACTATATTGAATGTTAACAGCCCCGAGGACAGTTTTATCGAGTTAATGGCTCTTGGCCATATAGTCATCTGGAATGAGAAGCAGCACATAGAAGCAGCGTCGCTAGAAGGGTTACTTACTCATGTTATCGAGGTTAGTACATTGTGGTCTCTTGTCTCACACACATACACATCTGTATTCGATTTCCCATCACCGCGCTTTAAACTATCGATCAAAATAAATATTCATTTACTTTTACTAATGAGGCATCAGCTACCATATTCACGATGGCGATCTGCCACGAATATCTACGAAGAAACCAACATCCAATCATTAATGGAGTCGCAACGCACTCACTCAGACACACATATACATGGAACTATCGAGTTCTACTCCTTCGCCGTCGTAAAATCAACAGTCGCAAATAGATGTGTTACTTCGTGTTTGGACTTTTACACAGGTTTCTGACAGTAGTGAGTAATTGAGTAATGTACAACGATAAAGTGACCTTACCAGCTTTCCTGGGTTATCAACCAACCCTTTCTACTAGCAACATCCCCACATGAACCCGAGATAGGAGTATACATTATTTAGGTTATACAATATGTGGGCTAATTAATGTCACAGGGTGTGCGGCCTGATCGGGACACGAACCCGGGGCCTTTCGCTTACATGGCGAATACTCAACCGACTGAGCTACCCGGTCGCTTACACATCTTCTCCCCTTATTGTGACTTAGTCCGTACCGTGACATTAATATGAAGAATTTAGCTCCGCGCCGATTGTTCGAACCTACGACAACCAGATGTGCTCTTCTGATTGAGCTGACCGGTCGAGCGTCCCAAATAGAAACGCATGCTAACACACATGCAGCATGCTTGATCAGATTGGCAGGAAAATCGACTAAAATTTGCCGATGTAGCAAATCCTGTCAGTCAACAAATATAGGAACACTTTTAATCCGAAAGTAAAACAATCGTTTCCGTGGTTGTTAATGGCTTCTCCCTTTTCCCTTTGGCATAAACACAGCACATGTCTAAACAACGCATCCCACGAGGTATTAACATCGATGTTTAGTGCGTATTTCGATATTTGACCAGCCTGTCATATTCATAAAGTGACCACACCAAGAAAGCATTTATTCCTTTGAAATGATGTCTAGACAATGTCTCGCGGGATATATTGGGAATTCTGTCTCGTAGCAACCACGAGCGATTGTGTTTTGTTTTCATTTTCTGGTACACGAGTTTGAAGTACAATGTACTATAGTTAATCATAGTCATTAATTGTGATTAAATTTTCTGTGGCAAATACGTATATCCTGTAACTTAATTGGTGTACTTGCAAAAACTGCTACTGAAATTTCTCTGAACGATGTTTGTTTGAATAATAGTCTTCTAACCCATATATGTTAATTACTCATCGCGCGTTAAATTATTCACACCGCACTCGACGGCTTTACGACGAAATGGTTCAGCAAAACAGTAAATTTTCAAACTAATTTATATTGAACAGAACCAAATTACACGGCAGCAAGGGGAACAATATATAACATGTTTAGCATTTGCTGCAGGAAGCAATGCAGTGCGCATTTGATAAGAAAAAAGTAACCGCTGTTGATCATAATATTTTTTGGGCGCTGCTGTGGGATATCCAACCTCTTCTGTAAGTGACGTCATTTTAAGGAAACGCAACATGTGATGTCACTATGTGCAAGCAGGAAACAATATTTACATATGGTCACTTTGCCATATTGGGCAAATAATTCTAACCTATATGGTGACGTCACATTTGACGTTTTCTGGAAAGGACGTCTCTTGGAGAAGAGGTTGGAAATTAAAGGCCTTTAGCAATCTATTCAATTGAGACATCTAAAGATCCGACCTTGACATTCAGTCCTGAATCAGATCATCTATGGATTGTTCATAATCATGTCTGGACATCATGGTAGTATAGAGCGCTAGACTGTTACACGGATGCGCCAGGTTATGCTCTTCTGTGACATTAGCTACGGTCTAGTCCTCCACGTATGGAGAAATTGTCAGTTGTCTTAGGATGAGCAAGTTAGTACTGGTTGATAATCATTTCCAGAACCCTTGAAAGTTCCTATGGAAACGAAACAATAAATCGATGCTTTAATTTGGACGCAGGTGTATACAGTTTCTGACCGTAAACGTGATTGAAGATGAAAGGCTCTTTTATCTATATATAGGCCTAGTACGTGTAAAATAAAAACAACCAAACCCCCACTGGATGTACTGCTAATTCCAACGCGTATAGTTTTAATTAAAACAAACGCGTTTTCTCACCCTCCTCAGTGAGTTGATAATAAGTATCTTCATAAAAGTGTAAGTTGTCTTAGGTGGTATTCACGGTGCTGTTGAAAGTATTAGCTATAAGTACTTGGTGGCCTACATATGAGTCACCAACATACTAATACTAGTTAACGACAAACATTATGAAAACATTTAGTCTGATGTTTGCCTATATCTCAGACGAGCATATTCTCGACAAAGTGCCAATGTTTAAGTCATGTTTTGGCTCTAGTTCCTTGTGATGGATAATCGGATACATTTCATAATCGATTATCGGATCAGTTCGATAACTCATAATCGATAATCGAATCGGAAATAATAGAAATATTTAGCTTTTTAGTGTAAGTATAATGCTGACAGTTTAATTCATTTATACATCTTCATTTATCTCTTTTTTAACTACATTTAACATCAATCTTATATCATACGAACAATTAATCATTCAATAAATATTTGACTACTATTGGCTAGATTGTGTGTACATGTATTGACTAGATTTAAGATTTGAATGTATATCCGTGTTTATTTCTTTAAGATTTGAATATATATAATATCATCTTATCATGAAATAACACTTCAGTCACAATTTCCGATTATAATCGATTATTGTAGTTCATAATCGATCGTCGCCGACGTCGGATGTCTATCGACGATTTTTCGATTATTGTCGTAAATCGCGCCATTCCTACTTGTAACCCCTCTAATCAATACCGAACTGTGTATTATTTGCCCGAGGGTACCACGTTGCTTTGTCCTACATCTCTGGTTAAAATGAGATACCTTCATTGGTATATATGTGTTATCGTGACGGCATTTGAAACTCGGGCCAGCATAGTGCCGGACACCTTACCCGGAGGTATGACGTTCGAATTCCTCACAGTCCAAATTCATGCGCGGTCCTCACAGTCACTGCTTCCGGTACAAGCGCTGGTTGGAAACACTTTCATTCAGAGCAGTGGCTATAAATTGTAAGAACTTTTGTTTCTGTCATAAAATCCGACTCATAATCGATGTTAAATAATTTAATTTAGATAGGTATTGAACTGCTTGCTGTCAGTGGTAGAACAAGCAGCTGTATGTTCTGATGTCTTTTATAATACATAAACCTAGAGTGAATGACATTTTTTTGTGCAATTAAATGCATTTAAAATTCATTTGCTGCGAGCAATTTTAGGCTGGGAGAAATTAGAAAAGAGACTATTTCGCTTAATCGTATTATTTTAACTAATTCCAGATGTGTGTGCGAAGTTTTTGTTTTTAGAAATAAGTTTTAATTATTAATTTCAATTATACGATCAAGACGTTCTGCAAGCAATTTAACTCGATTTTTTTCAGTCAAGACATTGGGTGTGTTTAGCACTAATGTGAGAATGATTATCGCCGTGTTAACCCCTAAGGAAATATTCGGCATTTAGTATAATTAATTAACTAAAACGACTGTGTGTGGTAGGAAAGCATCATTGTAATGTCACGTTTTGAAATCAGTGATACAACCATGCGGGTTTAATACCAATAATCAGTTTTTACCTAACATACTCTATAGTCTGTTTAAAATAAAAACTCCATTAAATGACGTGGCCACCGTGAGATTGCACTGACGTAGTTGGCCACACGCAAACCCCGAAAGTATACGTTTTTGTGTGGACTGAATGAAATTATGTTTTATCTCTTGCACCTTATTATTACAATATGTGTTACAAAACTAATTTTGGTTGCGGATCCGTAGTCCAGTGGTAACGCGCAGGACTAGTAACTCTGGGATCGCAGGTTCGATCCACCGCTCAACCACTGAAAGTATTAACAGTCTTTCGGACGAGACTTTGAAAAACTGAGTTCCCGTGTACGATGCTTTACTTCGGGAACTGGGGCATCTTCTGTATCATGCACTATCCTCCAAACATCTAAAATGCCTAACATTCTTCCGGAAGCGTCGCCTATATGGGAAACCGGTGGCGACGATGAATGAAAGCAAATACACACACAATTAATTTAATTATGATAATACACTAAACGGTTCCTTCAAGTGCTCGATAATGCAAATATGGAAAATTGTAGTTCTTCTTTTCAACATTCTAATATGTTATAAAAAGATGTATTACATTACACAATTGACGGAAGATAATACAGTGTACTTCCAAAGTTGCTTGCGGAAAAACAGACCAGCGTTGGTTGGTAACCAGGGAACACTGAGCAGGTCAAATGACCATCTGACATAAATGAATATAAAACTTAAATTTAATTTGTTTACGTACGTTAATTTCACACTAAAACTATAATGCCGTTTCAGTATATTTGAAGAACAAAAATCTATGCACCGTAATTGCAATAAGGCTTGAGCGATTTACAACAACCATCTTCGTATTTCTGGCTTGATATATAATAAAATGCAACAGGTGACAATTATAGAACATTTCCGTAGGCTTTGTCTGACAACTAGGAAGATACTGTATAGATGTCGTTTACTTTCTTTATTGCAGGAGGTGATTTATGAAGATTTAGAAGATAGGAATATATCCCCACGTCTTTCAGTCTCAAGTTCAGTTCAAAGTCTTTGTTGGAATTTTAAGGATCACCATAGTTTTATGACGCCGGCAGTGTCTCCCTCTTGCTCCGTACAGACCCTTAATCAAGTTGGCTATAAGTCATTTAGGGAGTTTATTCTGTTAACTTTGCCAATTATTGTACATCCTGTTATAACATTAAGATTACTTGCTCATAAAATGTTCGGAAATATGATACGTAGAAAAAACGTAAGATCACAAGACGCGAAACTTAAACCGCCAACAGAAGAGAACATGAGTGCTGAAGTGAAATGCCCTCCTCGTAGTAATTCGGATATTGATAAGCGTTTTGAAACGAGGTTAAGTATGCGACAACCAAAGCTTCCATGTATTTTACCTGATCAAATAGATAGAAGTAAAACAGTCGGAGAAAAGGTGAAAAGTTCCTCATCAGAAAAAGGTAAATCTGTCGTTGGATACAACAGACACGGAGTTGTGAGTTTAAATGACGCCAACGGAACGAATCTTGCTCTAAGAGCTATAGGTGAAGGTTTAGTGACCCCTTTAGAAATGAATATATATCCTGGGACAAGTGCAATACCGGAACATAAACCCGTCTGTGTCACACGATCAGAAACATTAAAGGATTCAAAACCAAAACTATTCCGCTGGCAAAGTAAGAAGCATTTATCAAAATCACAAATGAGTATTTCCCGCCTAAGTGTTTCTCAGGATGACAAGATTCTAGTGAACAGTGAAAACGTATGTGGCGTGTCTCATGATGTTGATATTATTGCATTCCAAAGAGAACTTATTAATCTTCCAACGTTTGTGATGGACACACCTCTCGATGTGTCTCCAGTGTTTTCCAGATCAAGTTCGGTACCAGAAAACCTCGCCGGACGTTTAAATCCTACCACCGGATCGCTGTGTCAACTTTCTACGCATAGTTCCCGACGCCAGCTCAGTAAATCTGGTTGTGGGTCTGATCAAGCTATGTCGACACTTGCCCACGCGGGTTCAGCCGTTGCTATAACAATGACAGACGTTAATCACCTTGATTCTGTGTTCTATTTGCCATCAGATGGGTCTACTATTGATACTCCTGATGACAGTGTTGCCAATATTATCGTACATTTTGATCCGCCTCAATCACCGCTTTTGTCAAGTGCTAGTGGAAGCCCACATGGGTTTGATTTCCCGCAACCAACTGCTAGTGATAATAACTTCCTACAACCCTTAAAGAATATCAACAGTGTTACCAGTTCTAATACTCTTACTGCGGGTATTACATCTAACCAAGAACACGAGCCTACCAGCTCTCCTATTGGTCTCTTAGAAACGAACACTGAAGTTCGTGATTCGAAAAATTCTTTGACTAAGCCAGACATTTCCCGTATCAGCCCTGTAGCTAGTCCCATCACGGAAATGCCTTTAGCGCATCAGGGTGTGTTACGGGTAATTGAAACGTGGATTAAAATTTGTCAGGCTGATCTAGAAGGCTCGCAACTTGTGGTGCATGAAATGCGTGAATTCTTGAAGAAGTTGTCTGTCCTTGGACCGGAGTATAAAGTGTGGTGCCAAAAGATTTTATCTGCGCTTAACCTTGAGGTATGTAAAACTCTTCTCTTGTATTTATGTTTATTTATCTCTTATGTTTATACTGTCGATCTTAATTTCGTATCTAGATACTTTTCATGCAACTGCTGTCAAACTTGAATGACACCTCAAAGACGAAACCCAATTATTAAATAGTTTACCTAGATGTATCTGTTTTGTATATTTTGATGGAAATGTAGTTCATTCAGTGTAGTTCATATACTTATTTCTTTCTTTAAGTAGTACTATGCTCATTTTTTGTTCATTTGTTTACCTAAACAAACATAAAAAAATATATTTCCTATAGTTAATGAACTCATAATGTACTGATCCGTTTTTTGTTGAAGAAGGATGTTTGTACATCATAAAATTAAAAGCAATCAGGATATTTTATAAGTTGTGTATGTTAGTAGTACGGTAAAAAAAGATAGTTTTAATCGGTTATACATTGCAATGGTTCTTAACAATACCGAATGAAGCCAGTTCAAACATTTTATGTTCAGATGAGCCAGATACATCTATAAAAAATAATGATATTGTTTTAAGTATTGGTGTACATTGAATAACCGATGTTTATGATCAAATAATTAAAAGATAATTGAGGGAGAACTCGCACAACGATGTGAATGTGCTTATTATTATCCAAATATTACTTGCGCTTAACATATTCCATACTTTCAGTAACTCGACATATATAAAATATTGTGAAGATATTTTATATGATAATTTTAAATTTTAGATTTATAATGTTTTATCCAGAGTGTTCCTGTAAATATTTTAATTGTGTGCAGCGTAAACGTGCTTAATGCAAACAAGCTTAGATCGCAATTATTAATATAACAGTAAAACTTCACTTAAAGATCACCTCAATAATAAGACCACTTTAAATTAAGAACACAATCTTCAAGTCCATTTTCACTGTGTTGCTCTTCATTCAACCTCAATATTAAAATCACCTCAATAAGAAGACCGATTTCTAAGGATCCCAATAGTGG
Source organism: Mactromeris polynyma (assembly GCA_032209605.1). Lineage (NCBI taxonomy): Eukaryota > Metazoa > Mollusca > Bivalvia > Venerida > Mactridae > Mactromeris > Mactromeris polynyma. Next base: position 11,985,089 of record JASFXZ010000012.1, read on the forward strand.
TCTTAATGTTGAGGTTTTACTGTATATAGAACACACTTCTAATGTGCAGTTGTGTACAGTAACATCTAAATAATAAGACCACTTCTGGGACCATTAAAACTGGTCTTATTACTGAGGTAGTCTTAATTGAATAAAGAGCAAAACAGTCAAAATGGACTCGAAAATGGTGGTCTCAATTTTGAGGAGGTCTTATTATTGAGGTGGTCGTTAGGTGTAGTTTTACTGTAATTATTAAATGGAATGGTGAGCTTTGTAATGACATCAGTTCACTCGATGCACAGGTATTCATATTGTTATATTTTTACAGGAGATATGTACATCTGATGAAAATAGTGAGCCTCCGGATGATGGGCTACACGCCCAGTATAAACAGGTACGTTCTTAATTGTCAGGCATTGTTTGAATACATACGGAACGTTTCGCTTAACAACTAGCAGACGAAACGTTTCGTAGGTTTGGAACGCTGATCTGAATTTTAAGCCAAACAATTCATAACAATATACACTTCTATCTATGATAGTCATTATTTCATTTTAACATTAAACATTAATACACGCTACATTTTATTGTTTTATAAACAAATATGATGGAATTATTTTCTTTTTTGCATTTCGTCATTTTCTTTTTCGGGTTGTACATTTTCTAACTCATAACGGTTTAATTTATTTCCGTGATGATAACGATATACCAAACCTCCTCATAGAAGTTTGACTGGTTCCGAGCAAAGCTTAAGTCAAAACTAAACAACATGTACTTCTAAATTAGGTCAAGACCGCCACGGGTTTTAGTATATCTGTTCAGGGATCAGCTATTTTTAGCACAGGTTTTTTTTATCAAGAGAAAATTGCATTAAAGTTACATTTTCACTGAAATGTAAACATTGTCATAGAAAATGTATACAAAATAAGTGTTTTGAAACCTATTTTGGTCGTGTTTTATTTAGTAAAAGTGCATTTTTGAAATGCTTTAACATCACTTAATCAATAACTGCTCCTCCTATGAACAAATCCTAAAACCCAATCGCTGACTTCTGACTTGGGACCGGCGACCAGTGAGATATGACAACTAGCAAGCATAGATGGTATAGTCAGTTTTTGTTGTTTATTTGAGAACGGTTTCAATGAAAATATGAGGCTGTCAGCCAATGAAAATTTGTTTTGGAAACTATTGACCTATAGACAGAGTGTACACAATAATGGTATACTCAACTAAGCTAGACTCGACAGTCGATAAGTAGAATATTTATCCAGTTGTTTAAACAGCGTCTTAATTCTGTATCAATGTTTAAATGATACTCAAACACACAAGTATATAATGGTTGATGAACTAATATAAAAGATATAAAAAGTAAATAAAAGAAAGCTTAGCCATTGCGCAAGTTGCTCTTTGGTAACTAATGGTTTGAAAGCCACGTGATGTTTTTCATAAAGTTACAACCATTTAGTAACAAATCTAACAGTAATTGCAGATAAAACTGTATTTTTATGTTATGATAGAGACGATACATCCCGACCTGGCGCTAAATATATCGCATACCCTAGACTGGTCTATAATTATACATAAACATATAGTGTCCATTCAATGCCACAAGGAGTCATAAAATGAGCGCTGCTATGGGATTTACAACCTCTTCTATAAGTGACGTCATTTCAAGAAAACGCAACATGTGATGTCAATATTTGCAAGCAAGAAATAATATTTGCTCCATAATATGGTAACTTCGCTTTCATTTTGCCATATGGTGCAAATCTAGCTTACTGTCAGTACATGGAGACGTCACATGTGACGTTTTCTGGAAATGACGTCACTTTAAGATGAGGTTAGAAATCGTACAGCGGCGCTCATAATATTGCCTGTAATACTCAAAACTCAATTGGCAGTATCCAGAGACATATAAACCGCAGGAGATTGACACGAGTTATATCCCCTTAGTACGTTATATAAATACATACACTAAAGAAGGGATATGGAAGGGGAGAGAACTCGTGACAATCTCCTGTGGTTAAAACGTCACCATAGTTCCCCTTCTGAAACCCATACATTCGAGATACCTAGTTCAACATGTTGTTTGATACAAATGCCGACCAAGGAGTGCCGAATACTATCAATAATGGAGATATTATAGAGCTATTAATGTATAGCTTGTTTATTTGGATTCTGCTAATCGCAATGAAAACGATGCCAACGAACTGGTATGATTTGTTTACATAGGACGGAAATTGTATATACATGCAATCATTAATCAAGGAAGTCTGCATCTTTCTTCCATCAGTTCTATATTTTATGGTTCAACATAAACTCATCTATCATTTTGGGCAATATCTACATGTCTTACGCTTGAATGATAAATGTTATTTAGGAGGAATGCAATCTATTTGTACAATATTCTTATTATCAATATGTTTATTCTGTGGTATATATGACAGACATCACGTGACCCTTTCTCGGTTCCCTTTCACTGTATTTTTTAAAGAAACTCGATACCCTTTTTGGAATGTATGTGTATGTCATGGTGAATAGAATTACAATTTCTCAAAAATGTATATTTGTGTCTGAATTTGTTTGCTTTTTTATAAAAAAATATGTTGATGTTAAAGTCGTTTTGTAACCTTGGAAACGTATTAGGAACAATCTACAGATTGGGTGTTTAAATTACACTTTGCCATATCTGACCGTTCACCCGTCCATTCCGTCTAGGACCTCTGTTATTCATTTGGGAAAATAAAATGCTTTATATATAATATGATTATTTATTGATATAGAGATATAGAGGCATGAATCCCTATACATACTAGTAGTTATGTTAAACATGCATCATAATTTCAATATCATTTTTTTATATTCTCACAAATAAAGGTTTCAGAAACTCTGAGCGGTTAGGCCACCTGTTGAACATACACACCCTGTATCTATCTCAGTGTAGGGTACCCAGCATGGCTCCCTTGTACCACGTGTTATCTTACAACACCGAACAAACATCGCCAGTTGTTTGATACATTATAAACCACGTGATACACGTTTGATGCGATTGAATGGATTCCAGATTAGCCTACCTTAATTTAAGATATGTCCTATCCGTGTATATAAATTAGTATGCTTGTAGTTTATTAAATACCTGTCATTTATGATAAAGATTGATGCTCCTTGGAATGTATATAATGTATTCGAATTTTACGAAATCGTTTCGGGCTAAAATAGGGGTTTTCCTAACACATTCCGTAGTTTTTGTTCTTGCTTCCTGGTTAAATAATCAGTACTCAGCGTTTTGGCTGACGCCTTTATCAGAATAACATACACACATATAAACCGGATTGCAACGTAACGTCAAAATGCGGAAATGTACACTGTTGTGCTTGCTATGAAATGCATTTGAGCTCTGCTGTGTGATTTCCAACCCAAGAAAAGTTCACACCAAGAAAGAAATGTCACTATTTGCAAACAGGAAACAATATTTACTCCATATAGCCGCTTCGTTTTCATATTGCCGTATGGGGCAATTATTGCTTACTGTCAGTACATGATGACGTCACATTTACTGTGACGTTTCCTGGAAATGACGTCACTTAAAGAAGAGGTTGTAAATAGTACAGCGGTGCTCATATCGATGCGGTAAAGGTTTTGGAAAGTAAAACAATTGTGACATTATATCAACGCTTCTGTAAATATGCGGGTTAATTACCGTTTTACCCGTCATATCATGTTTAGAATCTTTACTAATTATGACAGTGATCTGTACGATGAAAGTTGTCTGGTTTACATAGATTTTTATTTAGTTTAATACATTTGAATCATAAATTTAATTGCTTACTGCATTCAAAATCAGTGGTAGATATATCCAGCAGATTTAAGTACTATTTGATGTATAACTCGCGGTTAGGCACTTTTGACCATTATACTATTATAATCTATGTTTGATATTATACACGACCATGGCTTCATTGCAAATCTGTTAGTATTCCTGGCACATCAATGAGAGATAGCCATGAAAATTCTCCGCATCCCGGGTAAGCATGATTGAAATTGAAACGCCTGGATTTTGATAACATCTTAATATAAATGTAAGAAACACAAGGAGACTCCCTAATTAAGGGCTGGTAATGCAATCATGAAATTAGGGTAATCGTCAGATACCGAAATCAAGGAAAAACCACTTTATTCTGATTACTGTGGAAGTTTTTTTCCTACCTGCAGGAAGATTGGAGTAATTTAGCAGAAAGATTATGTACATTTGTTTAGTGAAAATCGGTAAACATCCATGAATTGCTTATAAATTTACATTAAAGAGCTTGTTCCCTTTGAAGTGTACTTCTCAAAAAATCTATGTGCATTAGCGATTGTTTCTTGTCTACATATTAAGCATAACTTTTAATATTTACTTTTATAATCTTAATCAGAAGATTATTTCTTACCTAAAGTTATGTGAACGAAGCCTTTCATATCCTTAGAGTATGTTTAACATCAGTTCGTTATTTATACGGAACCTGTTACCGACAGCAGGCAGAAGACTGAAGGGCTTTCCTGCGCACTCTGCAAAAGGAAGTTATAATGTGCTATAGGCTCTACACGAAATTCAGATGGAAACTGTAGCGTGATTGACGGAACTGGACTACGAAAATGGATTCAAATACAGGAGGACATGTGTTTTCGTACAATTCATACATGTATGTTGGTCATTTTGAGTATCCAAGTGCAGTAGTAGATGCGATTTTGTCCGGAAATATTATGTCACGTGATCATGATCAGCCGATGACCGAGCACGCGGGTTGTTTGGCAGCGATAATGATGTTTCGATTAAATGTCCACCGGTCGATCAGTCTTAAGAAATTCGATCTGCCATGTTCATATGAGAATATTTCCGGGATTTCTAACAAACATACGAAATGTTTGTCTATTCGAAGATGCATACAAAGTGATACAGAAATTTGTGAAAATATTGAAAGATATGAGTATGGTTCAAAACCGGATAATATTTCGGATAGTGTAAGTTTGGATTTTATTAACAATAACAAAGACGACAGTGCTTATGACAATGATGATGATGATGATGATGATGATGATGATGATGATGATGATGATGATGATGATGATGATGATGATGATGATGATGATGATGATGATGATGATGATGATGATGATGATGATGATGATGATGATGTGTTTCTAGTTTGGAATAATTCTGATTATGTTGAGGATTCAAATTGTCAGGATAAATACAGCAACTGTCAGCGTTACGTAGATGCGCCCGATGGTGTAAGTAAATGAAGAAACTTGAGGAAAATTATATAAATTTTGTTAATCAATTAAAACAAATCTTTGTCCCCAATACTGCGACACATCCCTTTTCATTCACATAATGTAATTCTTGTATGCTTATATGCATTTTGTTGCATTTAATAGCACGCTTAACTGCAGCTGTACATTTTCGTCTTTTATTTCCAAATACTTGGTATAATTCGAAATAAATAACAGGCCCCGATGTATCTTGTAGGAACATCGAATTGAAATGGGCTATTTAAAACCATGTTTTATTCGAAATAAAATTTCGGACCCGATGAAATCGAATGAACGAGGACCGACTGTATTTGAAGAGTTGCTATATAGCAACGTGAACCTTATGTCTGGCATAGTAATATACATGGAATACTATATGACTTTTTACTCTGAGAAACTCGTGGATTGTAACACATTCTTGTAGTAGATTATACACTGCCCTCCATAAGTTCCTTCACACTTAGACAAACTCCCATTGCAGTTAATGTATTTTCATATTTGTGTCACATGCAATAAATTCAAAATGCTTTTTTGACACAGCAATAATTTTCTGTACAAGTATTTATAAATTTGTACTGAAACAAATTATCTTATTTTTTGTGTCAGATCATTTACACATACAAATGTTGGTTTTGGGATGATAGCCGATTGATGCTGCTGCTGAGATGTGCAAATTGTAAATTCTTGACTATCCATCACAGAAGTGGGATGAATCAGATTTTACTTCATGGTCATACATGTCTTATTTGAAATTCTGCATAAAAAAGTAATTACATTCAAAATATTCATGTGTGAAGAAACTTTTGGATGGCAGTGTATACACACAGTCTTACCAACCTTGGTATCTATCCAGACAGCATAATATAACTTACATTACCTTTTCTTGTGTTACTTTAGGTTCTGATGAACAGTTTGTGCATAATGTTGGAATTGTAATTAGTATACAATAGGTTCGAGCTTTAGGGACCTGTTTTACTTAACAACTTGTGATAATACGCAGGAGTCTAGAACTTGTGTCTGATGTATTTTATTGGAAAATTTGTTCATTTACAACCAATCATTTCAAGGTTGATAGCAAGTACATGGTGCTTGTAAGTTAACATACGCTATTTTATGCAGTTTGTCTTATTTTTAATATTTCTGTTCTGATCTGTTTTGTACTGTTGCATAAGATAGGTCTGTCTTACAGAAACTTTACATGTATATCAAAACGTAAGTTGTTGATTGAAATGGGTCCCAGTTTGCTTTTGAATTTTCGTTTTAATTGATTTGTACATCAGTAAATGTTTAGTAGAATGTATACGTTTTCGTGTATTTATCGCATATCGCATATCATATACGTATATATGAACGCGGAAGATATCAAAATCAACCTAAAAATCAAAGAATTTGTAATAATAGTAACTTAAATATGATAGAAAATGAATATCACTTTGTACTTTGTTTCCAAAATACAGAAATCTTAGAATGCAATACTTAAAACGTTATTATGACACCTGGACAAGCATACACAAATTTACGAATCTTATGTGCGGAAATCCAAAAACTACATGTAATCTTGCGAAATTTATTTACTTTGCCAATGTATGTAGAAATCAAACCAATGTATACAAATGATGTAAAATGTGAATGCTCTTTGAAAATCCATGTATTTCTTCTACATGTTGAATAGTATTGACTTTTGTTTGCCATAAACATTGCAACATGTTTAATGCTATAAAGTGATATTGTATTGTATATATGATGATATTACAACTACAATATTATAGTTGTTAGTTCGTCGCCAGTGTGACTCTAGTTCATTACATCTAACTCGTATTTACATTTATTTAACAATCATTATGATCATTTACGAGTTCATAATTCATATGTACATGTATATTGTTATCTTAACATCTGTGTTGTACATGTATACGAATCTTAATTATTTCCATATCAATGAAGCTAATCACGGTTCTATATGGATGCAAGTATGGAAAGTGTCGATGCATCTTTCTGGGATGGGTTCTCATTTCAAACTCGTATCAAATCATTCAACGTATCGTATATTTATTACGAAATAAACTAAACATATTCGAAACTCGAGCCAAATGCGATTTCTATCATCGCTTGGTATGACTAAGACAAAATTGGTAAACTTGATGGATAGATATAGCAAACTGTCTCTGCCGTCTACCCTAACTTTCTCAGAGTATCCAGATGATTGATTATAACTGAAAGAATTATGATTATTCTGTTACTTGATAGTTACCGCACGTGAGCACCAGTCGATAGAAACCACGTTAATATTGGCATGTTCTTTTAGCGACCTACATCTATTGTCTTGTCAGTTTTTGTGTTCATACAAACGCGCATTAGCACTGTTATTTTCATTTTCCATTATTTTGACAATCTTTCAGTTTTTGATAGATTTTACATGAGATATAGCTATGACATATTTAATCTTTTTCGGCGCAGTCATACTAACATGGCTTTGTGCTATCTGCATAAAAGTGTTGTGTAAACCAATGAAATATTGCGTTAACCACTAAACCAACTTCTCTACATCGAACAACGTTTGTAACATTGACGCTGATTGGTTAACCTTACGATATGGGGTACGTTACCTTACCGAAATGCACGGAATTTCGGTGAATTTACCGATTTCTATTTTACCTCTATTTACCTCAAAAATTAAGACCACACTTTTCAAGTCCATTTTGACTATTCCGCTCTTTATTCAACCTCAATATTAAGACCACCTTAATATTAAGACCAGTCTTCAAGGGTCCCAATGGTGGTCTTATTATTGAGGTTTGACTGTTTTATCATTCATTTTTTATACTTCTCATGTTCAGTAGCATTGTACTTAGTACAATGTTCTATACTCATACTATTGTTATACACGTGTATGTTATATGTATGTAAGTTTATGAGAATACGAATAACGATTTCTACAATACTGAGGCGGCGTGAAAGCGAAACTAGTCTATCAAGATATAAACCAATAAGCTGATAGGTTAGTTTCACTTCTCCCTACGGTTTGTTCACAACTGCTGCCAATGTTTTTAAAAAATCTATAAAAAATGCGGTCCTGTTTGTTAGCAACCAAATGCCTCTTCGTGTATAAGGAATGTATTGACGGGAAATATATGATATCAAATTACAGTAAAACCTCACATAAAGACCACCTCAATAATAAGACCACCGCGAATTAAGAGCACCATTTTCAAGTCCAGTTTCACTGTTTTGATTTTATTCAACCTCAATATTAAGACCACATATACAAGTAACAAATGTCTGAAAAATAGTCGAAACTACAGTAAAACCTCACTTGAAGACCACCTCAATAACAAGACCACCTCATAATTTAGAATACAATTTTCGAGTCCAGTTGCTCTTTATTCAACCTCAATATGAAGACCACCTCAATATAAAGACCAGTTTTCAAGGGTCGCAAGGGTGGTCTTATTATTGAGGTTTTACTGTACTGCAATTTAGTATATCTGATTCCGCTTTCTAGAAACATAATCTGTGTAATGGTCACGCGCGATGTTTACGTTATCATGTTTGGATTAATCACGATTAATAACAGACCTGACTTTATTCATTATTGGTGGCCAAGTTTTTATTTGATCTTGGCTATCAGAAAATGATTAAATTAATATTACCGGTTCGGAAATAATTGATGTATCTATCCATCAAAGTGTGTGGTGATCTCGATTCTGAGGTCAAATATTTAATAGACGTGTAAGCAATTATTTGCTTGACCTTGTAGAACACATGTACGACCTCCCCAGAGCAACCACCTTGTGGGGGCGCAAATGTTGGCTGTTTTTGAGAGGTAGTTGTTATAGAGGGGTCCAATTGGAAGTCAATGTTCATTTATATTGATTTTCTTTTGAGGGAGAGAATTTTTTTTTTTAAATTTGATAATGTTTTTGAAGAGATATTGTTCGTCCAGGGAGAGATAGTCTTGAGAAGTTGTGCAGTTATTTTGAAACCGGAAATGTAAAGTCTTGGAATGTTGATGGAACACTATTGTTAAACTGTAAGATAAATGATGATGCGGATTAAATACCGGTGTATCTTAGTTATCTAAGTGGGATCTATTTAGTTATGAGATAATGTATCGATTCCGTACGTACAGTTCCGGTCAAGTAGCAATTATCCCCAACTATCAATATTATCAACGTAAACAGTTCAGGTATAAATGTCTACTTAATATCTAATCTGTTTCCACTGTGAACGTATATAAACGCACTTCAAGCATTTAGAATTACTTGTAGTAGTTCACAAAGTGCATTCCTAACCGTTTAGCATATAATGTTTAGCATAATTATAACGTTTGATTCTATAATGTTCGCATAATTTAAACGTTAAGCATATATGTGTTTATGCTAATTACAATGCTTAGCATATAATGGTTAGAAATAGGGTAGGTATGTTTTTTTGGAGATTTTTTTTTCAAAGGATCAAATTAAACATATATTTAAATGAATATATGTTAGAAGACAAATTCCCTTTCCCTTTTAACATGGATAATGTTTAATCAAGGTGAATATAATGCTATTTAGCTGGAATATTCTAATATACGGGCAGAAATATGAACCTAAAGAAATTTCACACAAAGAAATTTTACCGAAAAGAAAAAAAATGTTAACTCGCGAAAAAATGTTCTAGCGTCGGTGCAAAAAATATGGTAGGTCGGGAAACCTGAAACAAACATATTTTACGCCTTAGCATTACAATGTTTAGCGTAAAATGCATTAAACAGTTGCATGACTCGAACTATTTTCCACCATCCCCATCTCCGAATCATGCAAAGTTTTCAGTCGCTTGCAGAAAATTTGAAATCAATGGGCAATATTTATGATTATTCTCTATTCAGGTCTATCCTCGAAGCATCCTAGAATTTTTAACAGGTGTTCTGTCAGTTTTACGATTCATAAAAGCATGTTTGTTGAACTTGTTAATTGCAGCTGTATCCCTGGAAATAAACTAAATAGGAGTTCTGCCTTGAATAGACACATGGAGTGCTCAAAGTTGAAAAACTAATGCACACCATTTACAACAGCATGCTCTTCTATGTAAGGTATCCAAGTACTTATTATAAGTTCTTGAACTTTTCAATGTTATTCTTTATCCAAACTTTATATTTCAATAGACTCATGTAGGGAATTAGATAATGTAGAAACTTAACTGAGTGAAAATACGACTTTAATGAGTTTGTGAGAATGGTCAAATTATGATTATTGTGAATAGATAAGAGCCCTAATCTTAATGTTTATAACCCAGCATAGGGCATGGGGTATATTTAATGTATTTTCACCTTCCAACTACCATTTCACATTCTTAGTTACACCTCAGTTGCACTATATGATAAAATCAAATCTGTGATATCATGTATAAATAGCCAGCGTCTGGTAAGCCAAATTTGGCTGGGCATAACATATTTCATTTGTGAATTGCACTGTTATATAAATTGTTGACTCCTGTTACAGTGAAAGGTGCACATTGATTGATTCAAGGCTAAGCCGTTTCAGTTCTTTGCGCCTCATTGTTGTGCTAATTAATCAGAAAAACTTTGCCCTTGATAACGCAATACAAACTTTGAATCGTAATATAAGCGCTGCTATGGGATTTAAAACCTCTTCTGCAAGTGACGTCATTTCAAGAAAACGCAACATGTGATGTCACTATTTGCAAGCAGGAAACAATATTTACTCCATATGGTCACTTTGTTTTCATATTGCCATATGGGGCAAATATTGCTTACTGTCAGTACATGGTGACGTCACATGTGACGTTTTCTGGAAATGAAGTCACTTAAAGAACAGGTTGGAAATCGTTCATCGGCGCTCTTATGCTCTCTTTATACTACCTAACATCGACATTGTTTAAGTGGATTTGTTTGCAAACAACAAATATGAGCACTTTATGGCCTATTTGGAATGTTTGCGGTTAGGTTAAAGACCATATGTCCCGTTATTTCGAATATTTAAGATAACCCGATTGATGTAGCTTTTCAGTCGACTATTCCGAACCGGAATTTGAGCTTTAACCACTCTGTATTGTTAAAACGTCATTGAATCGGATTGCCTTTTGAATACCAAATTTATTTTATGAACACCTGATAGTTTGAATTGTTATGATTTACGAAGAAGTCGTGTTTTGGAAGGATGTTTTAATCTCAAATTATTTTGTTCTAAAGCGTAAGTTTTTTTATATATTTTGTTGGAGATATATGTGTAAAATTGTGGGTTACATATCATTATGGTGTGGAGAAATATATACACTGAACGAAAATTCTAAACGTCCACTTGGTGCTTCGTCGAAATATAAGAACAGAAACAAATATGTACACGTTTGCGCCTATTGAACAGACGGGGCAACCCGAAATATAAATAAAAAGTGTTAAATAAAACAAAAAATATATATTTCATAATTATTTTCCAAGTTCTATTTGAATTGATTAATTAATTTATAAAGCTCATCATATCTGTCGAATCGGAGTACCAGCATCAATCATACCGACGGCCCTGGCACTTTCTTCAGTGGTCTTTGTCGGCATCTTTTCTGATTTTCTTGTTGGACATTACACGTTGTTGGACATACAACGTGTATTGCATTGAAATGAAGTTCACCGCTTACTACACAGTACACGTGATCATCGTGCCAAATGTTGAAAATCGTACTCACCGTCACGCGAGGTCAACCATGACGACAAATAGGTATTTTCTTTGTGAAAGTCAATAGAGTATTATGTATAATACTAGAATGCCAACTTTTAAGCCGGCATATAAACCCGTTTTCTTAAATTCGTATTTTATTACATGGACGTTTAGAAAATTTGTTCAGTGTATATATATTATTGTGTTCATACAAAGATGATTCCGTATTTACAGAAGAGATGCTGTATATGAGGGACTTTACATAAACTGAACATTGATTATTTTAGTTAATATATTCGTTGATGCAGTTTAGATGACCGTTCTTTCTTCGTGATGTTTAATTGTGACAAGACCATGCCGTTTCTTAGGTAACGTGATGGTCATTATGAGAAATGAAGTTAATTGTGTGTAGTAAATAGCTCACTTTCCGAGTGATAGAAATGTACAACTTTGGTACGTCTGGACATAAAGAAAGTGTAGGTAAGGAAGACGAAATGCCACAAGAATAATGTTTGTATCATTGTTGACTAACACTATTCAAAACTTAGCATTATTTGTAGATCTCCATATGAGCGCTGCTATGGGATTTACAACCTATTGTGTATGCGACGTCATTTCAAAAAAACGCATCATGCGATGTCACTATTTGCAAGCATGAAACATTATTTACTCAATATGGTTACTTCGTTTTCATATTGCAATATGGGGCGAATATTACTTACTGTCAGTACATGTTCGAGTAAAATAACCTGTACCATGTTAAACAATGCAACTAAAACTGCAAGTAACTCGCGGCGACCAGTTTCACTTTACACATTTGATCCTGGTTTGCCAAATTGTATAATAAATTGTTATTTGGCCACCGGTACAGACACTCCACGTGAATCAGAGTTGGAGGACATTATTACCTTTAATAAAATCATTTTGTATTGTGTGACGTCATTTCCAGAAAACGTCACATGTGACGTCACCGTGTAGATAGTAAGCAATATTTGTCCCATATGGCAATATGAAAACGAAGTGACCATTTGGAGTAAATAGTATGTCCTGTTTGCAAAAAGTGGGATCACACGTTGCGTTTTCTTGAAATGACGTCACTTACAGAAGGGGTTGTAAATTCAACAGAAATGCTAATATTGTATCAAAAACTTATTATCACAGATCATATCCTAGTCATTGTTAGGTTTCGTTGCATTAAACATTCATGTAAACTATGCGTAGATATTTGATATGTGGAGATAATGAAAAGTGCACGTGTTCTGTACTCAATCCCATTGTTTCTTCCCGATACTTACTCTTAAACCTTTTCCGTATTTGCAATAAAACTGAAACCACCTACCATTTCACATGCTCAGTTACACCTCTATTGCACTGTATGATAGGTATTCTCTAATTAAACCTATCTATAATAATCGCACGTGCGGATTATTTCTTTTATCTTGATTGATCCTCAGATAACCTAAACTTTTCTCAATTGCTCATCATTGAAAAAATGTAGGTAACAACCCACTTGAGTCGATATATGTATGTACAATCGGCATTCCTTTGTTTCGAAATTTAATTTCTTTATCGATATCCACGTGACTAAGTGCACAAAGTTCAACTTTATCTATGTGTAGGAGATCTGCTACGTTGGGCTCGATTTAAAATCGTATTGTAAATACTGACAGCAGTTTATAAGAAATGTATAGCAAATGTTCTTGCATAAAAATAAAATCAGCTGACTTTACAAAAAACTTCTTTCTAACAAGAGCATTTTGTCATGAAGAAAAACAGAATACTTGCTCACGCTTATAATGCGAGTGTGCCACTTTTCTGTATCCCTCCAATGGGTAATCTGGGCATATGCATTCCGGTCTTTTAGTCTAATACTATATGTCAATTTTATATTAATCCTCTTTTACACTATAAATGTCATTTTAAATCGAGTCCAGATATGTCACAGTTTGAAGATGTATACGTGAAATTGATGCAGCTGTTGCGTAGGCTCGCAACTTCAGCATTTGTTTTTATTTCTGAGCAATTATATCATTTCGTACTATTATTTTTTGAAAGAAATATCGGATGGAATCGTCGATACGTCGATTGCATCCTCAGCATTAATTTCTCTCAGTTAAAACATAGATGTTAGGCAATTCTTAACAAGAAACATTTGATTGGTCAAATATGTAGGTCAAAATCAACGTTAAGCATCTACGTCGAAAAAAGTGTTTGTTTTCTGTTACGCGACCCGGAATTTTAACAATGGGTATAGGTAGGTAGTTTTTTTTAAGTTTAGTACTGTAATGGCTAAAAAACAGAAACAAATTCATCGATGAACCTGAACAAATAAATTAAGTCGCGGCTTTTTTCATGAGTCGGTCGCGTAACTGCAAACAACACTATCATTAGGTTGTCCTTACGTTTCGTTTTTTACTTGAGCGTATATTACACAACCTGACACAATAGTATATATCGCACACGTCTGGCACTTTAGTCAATATATTTACTTAGATTCTAGAAGCTGTCACTCAATCCAACTTACAGTCGGTATTTATTCTGTAAAAAAGCATAGACACGTACGTGTGCGAGTTGTATGCATGCTTGAATTTGTTGACGAGCGCATTGCAACGCGGTGTGTCGGTTTTTGTCCAAATAATTTCACTGAGATAATTTTACCTGTGTTAGCAACGTTGATAGTACATTGTATGGTTAACATTATCTGTCTTAAAACAATTTGTCCATGTGTCGCTGTATAGAGATGGTATATACACAAGTAAAATACAATACAATACAATATCATTAAATGAGCGCTGCTTTGGGATTTACATCCTCTTCTGTAAGTGACGTCATTTTAAGAAAACGCAACATGTGATGTCACTATTTGCAAGCAGGAAACAATATTGCCATATTGGACAAATATTGCTAAATGACAGTACATGATGACGTCACATGTGACGTTTTCTGGAAATGACGTCACTTCAAGACGATGTTGGAAATCGTACAGCGGCGCTCATTTATCGCATAAAACATGTTACAATGTTTATAGCAAACAAAAGTCGATACTACTATATAATTACAATGTAGAAGAAATACATGGACTTTCAAAGAGCATCACAAATTTTACATCATTTTCATACATAGTGTCAGTTTAAATTGAATTAAGCATCCATTTATTTGTACACGGTAGATACACACTTTCCCTCCATCTCAAAGTCATATGTGTGATATAAATACTGATATCACATACCAGGCCCGATATTTATTGACTTTCATTGTTTGGAATGCCGCCTTAGTTAATTATGCACTTGACTGAAATTGATAGATGCTTTAAAGTTCTGATCTGTGTTTGAAGAAAATAAAATAACAACTCTATAACACTCATATCTCGTAGTCCTAAGTTTTGTGTAAATTCTCTTCACGGGTTTATTGTCCATTTGGCCTCTACATCTTAGTGTTCGAGTGTTTACTCTCAGCGGTCGGTGCTTGAAATTAATGGACTTATTTGGTGAATAAATTATGTTATTGATTAGAGTGTATATTGATTCAGACGATGCTGTATATCAATAGCTATCTGAATATTTGGTTCCAGACATTAGATCATTTATTCTACGTTGTTTATTCGTGAAGTTCGTGGACTTTATCATGTGCACGTATTAAAAGTAATATTATGCTCATTTTTTGTTCATTTTATTACCTGATGAACACGGGGAATATATTTAATATATCTAAACATGTGTAGATATTCATTGTCAAGAAAAGGATCCAATAAAAAATACTATAAAATTATTCCTCTGTATAATTTAAAAAAATGAAGTTTTTGTAATATCTTTAAATAAACATTTTTAACAAGCTGTAACGATAATTTAAACTCCAGTATTGTTGTTGATAGTTTTATTATAAATTTCTTATTGTTTCGTGAGTAAAAATTTAAGGGAATACATGTGTAAATTTATGTACTTCGGACAATTCTTTCATGGAACGGAGTGCTACATTATTCCGTGCCACAGAGGAATTCTTGCAATACTTATACAGTAAAACCTCAATAATAAGACCACCTTTGGGACCCTTGAAATCTTGTCTTCTTATTGAGGTGTTCGTAGTATTGAGGTTAGATAAAGAGCAAAACAGTGAAAATCGGCTTGAAAATTGTGTTCTTAATTTTGAGGTGGGCTTATTATTGATGTGGTCTTTAAGTCAGGTTTTACTGTATGCGCGAGGATTTTGTGAATGTCATGAATTTCATGTAACAGAGCAACAGAGGTATCATGTTCTATATAAATCTGTGTCTGTTGTAATACTGGCAATTAGCCTTAATAAATATTCTATTCAATAGTCTGACATTCAAGTAGAGTGCGCTGCATACCATTACATTTCATGGATTTTCTCGACAGCGTCATGTAAACATGTGTACCCGCTTTATTACATCAACATGATTGTGTGAAACCAATAGGCCACCTAAATGGATTGTGATTTGTAGACGCGACATCCGATGTACATCTTACTGAATAGATTAGTTTATTCTAATACGGGCAAACTGTTAATACAACAAAACGTAAATATTTTATGAATATCTAAAATGCGTTACTTTGAACTATGTGCGGAATCTGACATATGAAACCAATTACGATGAAGACGTTTCTAATTAGAGTCAATGACACTTCTAGAATGTCAGTTTCATCAATTGCCACATTCCCTGTCTCTCCACGAACGTCCTCTTTGGCATATTGGACTTTCTTTGACAAAAGATTATCTTCACCTCCAACCGGACCCATTAAGAGCCCACACGCGAATATTTTCAACTCCGTTAAATGTGTTTTTCGCCAGAACTATTTAATGGAATCCAGACAGCATCCGCTCGTAGTGTAGATACAATGTGTGCTTGCTCTGACTCCCGTTGGATACGGGGCTCGTCCCCTTAATTAAAAGGAGTGATCCTGTTTAAACGATTTCCTCTCTTGACCTCTTTGAGTTTGGTTGGATGTATCCTCTGGAGGTAAGAACTCCAAGTTATACAAATGTTGGTGTTTTCACAGGCTCTCGGCATTGCATGGAATATTTCTAATAGAAGCACATTTCTAAGTCACGCCGTCATGACTTGTTTTGTTGGGACTTAAATCGCAATACAACCAGTAAGGGTGTGTCTCTGTGAATGGAATTATCGAGTAGGAATTCAGTTTGATCCAATTCGTCATGCAATATAAGATTTGCTTTCCATTTCAGCTTCAAGATTTAATTCTATCAGGTGAATTGCCATGTACCAAGGAAGAGGCTGCAACACTGGCTGGAATACAACTGCATCTGGAAGAGGCGTGGCCTGAGAATGAGATGACCAAGCTGAGTGGAACTTATAGGTAAGGAGCTAGGGTCTTATGTTATAAACCATCTGTAATTTATAACTACAATAAAACTTCACCTAAAGACCACCTCAATAAGAAGACCACCTCAATAAGAAGACCACCTCAATAAGAAGACCACCTCAATAATAAGACCACCTCAAAATTAAGAACACAATTTTCAAGTCCATTTTCACCGTTTTGCTCTTTATTCAGCCTCAATATTAAGACCACCCCAGTACCAGTTTTCAAGGGTTCCAAGGGTGGTCTTATTATTGAGGTTTTACTGTACATCTTAAAATTTGATTTTGCCAGAAGTTAATTTCATGTTTAATAGATTTAGTCATATTTTTTTCTCTGCCTAAATTTTACGAGCATTATTGTCTGTCTGTCCACATGTCTGTCCGTCATAAATCGTATCGACTCATTTACCGGGATGATTTGGCATGCGGAACACCAAACAAGAAATTGTCAAATAATGCATTTTTTTACATTTTAACAGAATCGTAGACAAGAAGATGACAGATCCAGCTAAGAAAGTCTCAAGTAACGAGGAGAAGCTCGAAAATTTACGGAAAAAGAAGGAGCTGATCCGAAACAACAAGGCAAGGGGGATAACTCTTAGTAGACGCAAGGGGAGACTAGTTCGACAGTTATCATGTATGAGTGATAAAGAACCGGAAAATGAAGTTGAGATCGATTTAACAAACTATCTACCTCCACATTACACGACGTCGAAGAAAGTGAAGCATCTCATTGAGGTAACTATGGTATTATTTTTTTATCGACAATCGTTACTCCTCTGTGTTTTACGTTACTATAGATAGTTCCCACATTTACAATATTTACCTCCCTTGTTTTGAGTAGTCAGCCATATTGATAGGCAAATTTCCTTAAAGTTTAAAGGATATATAATGTAAACGATGATAAAATAATCAGATACTGTATATAAAAAATAACTTATTCATTGTGCTCATGAGGGCAGATGGCTCAGAAAGTTGAAGAAAAAGTGGTTGTCACATGCAAATTCTCTTGGTATTTTCTCAATAATACTTAGGAATTACTCCTGTAAGTGCTTTTCAGTTTTGCCTATCAAAATGGCTGATGATTAAGAACGAGGTACGTAAATATTGTAGATGTGGGAACTATCTGTTGCGACATAATTTACATTTTGATCAGAAACTGAGCTAAAGGCGCGCAGCCGTACTAACATGGTTCTGCTATTTGCATATCACTGTTGGGTAAACCAATCGAATCTTGCGTTAACTACCAAGGTAATTTCTTTTAAACCGAACAACGTTTGTAACATTGACGTGGATTTGGTAAACTTTTCGATCAAGGGTACGTTACCTTACCAAAATCCACCGAATTTCGGAGAATTTATCGAAATTCATTTTGGATCTTGAGTGACCACAACACATCTTAACCTTCCAATTGCGCCGACCATCTTTTTTCAAGATATTTCATTTTAAAACAGTCGAACTAATTATCAACAGTTATTTTAATTCCTATATTTTGTATTTCTTATCAGGAGAAGCAGAAGAAGTTGTGGCATACTGCGTTCTATGACAGCGAGGTACAATTGAAACGACTGTATATAAAAATCTGCAAGAACCTGCCAGGTTATGGGTGCAAATTGTATCATGTGAAAGAGATTCTTAAAGGCAATACTCAGAAGAAGGTATATTTACCTGCATAGATATAACTTTAACTTTACTTCTTTAATGTTACATTCAATTCTTCAAAGCCTATCATATTGTATATCACCTAATGACAGTATTATGCCATCATGAAGAGGATTGGTCAAAAGGTTCAAGCAGTTGCTACCATGGGGCGTAGATTCCTAAAGGCCATGTAGGCCGCGGCCTACATTCTTTTCGAAAAATCGAAAAAAATGGCCAAAACTGCAATAAGATATTTAAGGTATGCTTTTTTGATCTTATTGTCAGCATATTTACCGGATCGAAATATACACCAAATCTGACAATCTAGCTACAAAACTTTTCCGGGGGACCAGGCCCCCTAGGTCCCCCTAAAACTAGGCCTATACATCAATTTCAGCAAAGCTTCGCCCCCTGACAGACAAATGGTAGTTCTTCTCAGGACAATAAAGATGTTCTGCCGCATAAATGCAACACCAAAAGAAACAGTTTCTACGAAACTAAGATTTTGAATTCAAAGAATTATTTTTTCACCATTATTTTACATGGCTGAACAAGACACATTTCGAGAAAAGACAAGATGGTGAAATATTACATGATATAAATTAGTCTGTGAATGCTCTTCATTTCGGTTTTCAGGTTAATCGTCTGCTAGGTATATCCAGTGAAATGGTTATTTTGCTGGACAATAAGACTAAACTGCTACTCAAGAAACAGAACATATCTGATTTAGACGAATGGCGGACCGGAAGTGGAAAATCGCAGGATGGACTGGTGCTGGAATTTCGGGGGACAAAAACATGGACGCTCTCTATGTTAACTCCTGACAGTCTGAAATCTGTGACAGCTGTATTGTGGGACGCCTTGGATATGCAAGGACGCTATCTAAACAGCAGCACCTTGCGAAGAGAAAGTTTTGAATTTGGTAATGATTGTTTCAAGCAGTAACGACTTATGAAGTTTGCTTTATTTGAAATCACAGTAATGTTGCCATGTCAAATATTCAACCAATTGTTATTTGGCTCGTATTGATTTGTATATGAGCATGATTAATCATAACACACTCACATGTAAGTAAAATAAATCAAAATTACAGTGTCTTGCAGTAATTAGATTTTACTCCGTAATACTACAATTGTCCAATCATTAAAACAAATTTGTAATTGTAATTTGACTGTATATGGTGATGTTCTTGAATGTTTTAAAGAGTATTGTTGGCCGAAATCACATAACCATGAAATGATCCAGTTTTCATAATGGCTCTATCACTTATGTCTACATGTACAATTCAATACAAATAATAACAAATTAAGCGCAACTGTACGATTCCCAAACTCTTCTTTAAATGACGTCTTTCAAGAAAACGCAACATGTGATGTCAATATTTGCAAGCATACTCCATGGTCACTTAGTTGTCATGTGAGGCAATTATTGCTTACTGTCAGTACATGGTGACGTCACATGTGACGTTTTCTGGAAATAACGTCACCTAAAGAAAAGGTTGAAAATCGTACAGAGGCGCTCATTGATACAAAATGCCACACTTTCCTTTAGACATTGGTCAAGATGTTATTAAATTATGTTGCTCTATATTTAGATTTTCAGCGGAAGCAGTTGACCCTAGCACGTGATGACGAAGGTTGTTCCAAATACACAAAAGAGTTAGTTGGGTTACAAAATATGTTACATTTTCCTGAAGAAGTCGCTGTACTTCTGACGGAAGTGGAATCTCGACTGTTTGCTAGCGTTCCTCCTGCGGACTATATAAGACAGGTGACCCTTGACCTCAGTCGAGGGTCAAGTGTAAATGCGAAACAATCAAAGGTGGAGGATTTAATTCACAGATTTAATGAGGTACTTACTAAATCTTATACAATGATCTTTCAATAGACGAAACAATCTAAAGGGTGCATTATTTTGAAAGTGTGCTTGAAAAGAGTGATAAAAAATATAATGTTTTTATTATGATATTGAAAACTCACGGTGTCGGTCATGTTGTAATCAATGTATTTTACTGAACTGTTCATTATAGTATGCCTAAGAAAGTTAACATGAGTTAAATTTAAACTGGCATCTCAACAAAATCAGCATATTTTAACCGTATGTTTAGAATATTTTATATACGTCATATGGAAAAAAAATTGGAATAACTTATCTCAAAAGATGTACGGATCATTCATTATTAATCTCATTCATTGTCCGTTCTTTGTTTAATTATAATGGGCACGAAATATTCAGTTTGTTTACATCTAAACATGTGTGTGATTGCTAACCCTTCTTAGTCTATATGATCTGTGTAAAGCAAACTACTATGTGTATTACTGTCATCTTGTTTGTTTACAAATGTTGATGTCTTATTAATACTTGGTGGTCTGATTATTGAGTAAAAGTGTGTAAGAAAAATTGACTTTGAAAATCTGATCTCATTTAATGACGTCATTTCCAGAAAACGTCACATGTGACGTCACCATGTACTGACAACTAGCAATATTTGCCCCATATGGCAATATGAAAACGAAGTGACCATTATGGAGTAAATATTGTTTCCTCAGCTTGCAAATAGTGACGTCACATGTTGCGTTTTCTTGAAATGACGTCACTTACAGAGGAGGTTGTAAATCCCATAGCAGTGCTCATATACGTTTGTTTTTCAGGTCAGCACTTGGATCACACAGCTGATTATAACACAACCCACCCATGATAACCGGAAGGCAGTGTTGTCCTGTATTCTTCGGTTGCTTCATTATTGTTGGTGCCTAGGTAACCTGAACTCTGCTATGGAAATCCTTGCTGGACTGAAGTGAGTATAATTGATGCTTTGTACATTGAATGTGCAATTCTGAAACAATATATCTGGGATTTTCATAGTGACAACACCAATGCACTTATCAGTTTATTTCTTAGAGGTTGCACAGTTCGTGACAAGGGTAAATTCTACCTTGTGAGTGTCCGTGAACTGAGCATGAAGTGTTGGCAACTCTGCCCTTTTGTACCCTTTTTGGAGTCATGCTTCATGAAAATCTCACTGAACAAGATACACAACAACTTGCACAGTATAACTACATGAAAATATTACCAGTGGATGTGTAATCAACCACACAATATAAACATGTATACTTATGAACCAATAATTATTACATATTGTTTAATTGAGCGCAGGTATGGGATTTACAACCTCTTCTGTAATTTAGTGACGCCATTTAAATAAAACACAACATGTGATGTCACTATTTGCAAACAGGAAACAATCTTAATTTCATACATCACTTCGTTTTCATATAGCCATATGGGGCAAATATTGCTTACTGTCAGTACATGGTGACGTCACATGTGATGTTTTCTGGATATGACGTCATTTAAAGAAGAGGTTGGAAATCATACAGCAGCGCTCAATTGGTGATCTGGGACTAGAATTAATATTGAACTAAACCCATTCCTGTCACAGTAAATGTATATCATTACCCTTTGCAGTCTTCACTGTCTTTAGATATCATTTCACTAAAACGAAACTGTTTATTCTTCTTACTTTATACTTCCAGATCGGAGAAACTCAGACCATTCTGGTTATTATTGTCTGAAGAAGATCTGTCAACTCTTCATACATTATCAGCCGCCATGTTTTCTCGTGAAACATCTATGGAATACAAGGACGCCGTAAGCGCCGCCTTGGACATCCGAGAGTGTAATGTAGTTCCATTTTTCGGAGGATTCCTCCGCGACATCCGGTCTGTGGTCACTTCAACACCAAGTATTATAGTTCTTCCACCTGAAGACGCAGATCATTCTATTGAGGTGATTATAAATATGTTTATTTAAAATCATACGAAAAAAGTTCATGTACATTTACATACCAAATGGCAAAAATGCAATCTAATTATTTTGTTATGTTTAACATACATATCAGTGTCATTATTGACAATTTTTTATGATATATGTGTCATTCTCTGAGATTTTTTGGCCCAAATGACATACCTGGGCGAAATTGAGTTATTAACATTTCTGAATGCAGGGATATACGTAGGTCACTACAAAACAATTTGTTTTGCAAAACAACATCTTGTTACGGAATTACAGCACTTTTAAAATATGGACTACAAAAAATTCTGAGTTTCACAAATTTCATACATCAAATATGTTTTCAGACAGAATAATATTTTACAAACATATGTTTTTCGTGTAATAAATTAACTATACATTGTTATGCTTCTGCTCGCTGTTGAGTCCTAACTTTTAGACTGAAATGTTTCAATAAGCTGTTGCAATTAATGTGAAACGATGCTCGGTGCATTTGGGCCAACAACCTCAGAAACTGCCACATATATCATACAGAGCACCAAGTGAAAATTCTAGTGTCTAACTAAGATATTAGATATATAGTCAAACCTGTGTTAAAGACCACCTGCGAACAAAGACCACTATTGCAAAACCTGTCTGCAAAGACCACCAATTTTATCTCCCATCAGACAATTTTCAACGATATTTAATCTGTTAATAGAGACCACCTGTAAACAAAGACCACATTTTGCTGTTCCCATGGGTGGTCTTTACAGACAGGTTTGACTGTATGTTCATTACACAGGTTTTGTCATAAAATCATTGGATGCAATGTTTGGAATTGTTAAAGTCCATTTACTAACAAGAAAAAGGAGGTTGTTCAATATTGATAAATGTCTTAAATCTGAAAGTTTTTTCTATAATCATAGAGTAGTCACATTCAGTAGTTTGCTGCTTTACATAATGGTATTGTTATAGTGTTTTTGGTGTAGCTGTATAACATTGATTTTGACCTACATTGAGACCAATCAAATATTGTAAATGATGCGCATTGTTTAAGTATGCTACAAGTTAGACGATTTGATTGGATCATATTTTAAACGGAGTGGCACCAAACGGGGGTGTCGAAAAATATAATTCACTTTCCTGTAGCGTCTCCGGTGGCAGTTTCTAAAGCAATAGTGTAATTTTAAAGCGTTATATATTCATAAAATTTAATCCCAAACTGCCTACAAATCCTGAATCGTTGTTTACTGCATTCTTAGAGTTTATTTTTATCACCATGATATGTGCATGAATATTATTACATGTAAATGATTTGTTATATTTTACAGTTTATATCCGACTATCAGGGTGAGGACCGTTTTATGACGAGGATAGGTGTGGGTGGACTGATCAATATTGAAAAGTTGAAAAAAGCGCAAGCCATTCTAAGTGATATACAATTATTCCAGTATCATAATAATCTAGTAGCATCTTTAGGTGGAGACTCGGACATTCCAGACATTCAGAACGAGCTGTAAGTGTTAGATGATTCTTCCTGGTTTTTGCCTCCATTACTTATAGAGTTAGTTCCCACCTTTACAATATTTACCTCCCTTGCTCTGAATAGTCGGCCATATTGATTGGCAAATTTTCTTAAAGTTTATAGGGAATATATTGTAAATGAGGATTAGATAAAGTCAGATATATATAAATAAGTCTTATTCATTATGCTCATGTAAGCAGATGGCTCAGAAAGTTGAAGAAACAGTGGTTGTCACATGCAAATTCCCTTGGTATTTCTTAATTATCACATATTTGGGAATTACTCCTATATAGATAAGTGCTTATAAATTTTGCCTATCAAAATGGCTGATGATTAAGAACAAGGGAGGTAAATGTTGTAGATGTATGAACTGTCTATATATTTTCAAATTTGATAGCTAAAATGTTGAATTATTTTTAGCCTTCTTCTTCCTTAGTTCTACATTGGGCGAGTCTCTGTATGTTTTCTTTGCCTTCATTAAAAAAAACACTTTTTCGAAGTATCGGTAAATGAAAGCACTCGGTAATACACAGAGGCTGACCAGGGGGCTGGTATAACAAAATGAACAGCGTACTGACTGCAATACAGTTTATTCGACAACCTTTTATCTGAATACTCGATATCAGGTCCCATATTGTATCTTCTTATGAATGTTGAATAGAAATGGCCTATTCGAAACCATGTCTTATTCGAAATAAAATTTTGGAGACGATGCATTCGAATGAACCAGGTTCGACTGAATATTTAAATTACTTAATAAAATGAGTACAGAAATAAACAAGTTACCTCGATGTTAGTACGGATGTATAGGCAAATACAGCTGTTGTCGCAAATTGATGACACAAAAAAGGTTTCCCAATACTAAATCAGTATATGAGCATAAAACTACAACATGAGTCATATAGTTTTTGTATGATACAATTGGCGATGGGAATTTATATTCCTCATGTAAATCAACAGGGCTTTAGAAATCCACTAGCCCGACGTCCCGGACTAGTCTAATGCTGAATCATGCTACCAACAGTTGAGTTGAAGTTAGTCCCGGACAAGTCTTGTTTTAAAGCTAACCAACATCAGCAACTGTTCAGTTGTAAGTCAAACCTTAGAATCCCACAAACACATACATGTGATTATCAATTTTATTTGCTACTAAATTGACCGATATTCTAGGACAACTAGCTTCCTATGTTGGACAAGTCAAATTTTACATTCCAAAATTTTACATTCTATTAGTCCGGGACAAGTGTCTTTGAAAATGAATTCTAGAGCATTGCTGTCTTTGAAAAAACGAAACATTCAAAATGTGCCATTCCTTGCGCCTCTGTTCCCTAATGTATGTACATTTTAACCTCCTCAAGTGCTTAATGTTTTATGGATTGTTGTTTTCCCGGAGGTCTGTGTGGGGAGGCACTGTCTTACGTATGTGGCATTCCCTGTAGCAACTTATTCTCTCTCTTTTTTTGCATGAAGAGTTGACGAGGTGTTCTACGATCCTGCTGATCCTCATGAAAGTGACACTGATCTTGACTTCGATACGTATCAACCAATTAAACAATTATGTAGCGGACATGACGTTATGATAATCACTCCATCTTTTGCTCAGCTAAATCACCATTGTTTACAAATCATGAATCACGGGAGTACGTTTGTTCATGTGGAAGAAGAGAGTGGTCGTTCTTGTATGTGTTTCTTAAGACTTGAAGCAGACAACGCAACGCTGACGTGGAAAAAAACAAACTGGAGTGCGCTTCGTGGCAACATATCAAGCTTGCCGGATTATGTGTTAAGGGGTGATATTGACTTTAGCTCTATACAAGCCATGTATACCAGATATTGTAGTGGTGAAATTGTGTATGATTCCATGGAGGAGGGGTATTTGGATTTGAATATTCTGAAGGATGTGTCCTGGGCACATGAGGACGATGTTGACGTTTCCACAGTTTCGAAAAGATACGGGTTGGAAAATATAACTGCAGAACGAAACTGTGTATGTTTGACATATGGGTGCTCTTTAGCAGAAAATAAACATCTCTATTTTGTGGGGCCAACAAATATTATTAAAACCTGGTATCAGGGGCTGTTAAAACTGTGTCAGGCTGTCAAACAGCTGCATAAACAAACCGACAAACGTATACAATGGCTTAAAGTGCAATATTTACAACTATATTATGATAGTGAAAAATGCCAGGGCCCTACACCTGCAGAAGCTATACGGGTATGTTGAATTTAGTAAACTATCTTTGATTAATACAAAGTTTTGTTATTACAGCAATTCTTGCCTTTATTCCAGAAATCTTTGCTATATAAATGGGTATTTATTCTACAGGCCCGCACATAATAGAATGCTTCTGTTTCCGTCGGTAACCATTGCCTAACATGAAGCAGTCAATATTTAGCTGTTAGTAAACATTGCCTTACATTTAGCTGTCAGTAAAAATTGCCTTACATTTAGCTGTCAGTAAACATTGCCTTACATTTAGCTGTCAGTAAACATTGCCTTACATTTAGCTGTCAGTAAAAATTGCCTTACATTTAGCTGTTAGTAAACATCGCCTTACATTTAGCTGTCAGTAAACATTACCTTACATTTAGCAGTCAGAAAACTTGACTTGTATTTAGCTGTCAGTAAACATCTTCCATCATTTAGCAGCCAGAAAACATCGCCATACATTGAGCAGTCAGTAAGATTTGCATAACATTTTGGAGTTAATTATGGTTTCAACTTTAAATATGGACGTTGTTAGTTGTGAATACAATCAAGGACTAGAATAAAGTTTTTTTCCAAACTTTTGAGAAATGAAAACTTAATATTCTTAGGAAGATTTAAGTAAATAGTTATTCACATTCTGTAACGTCATAATGGTGTGCTCGCTATACCTGTACAATTACCTAGTTTTGCTTATATAAAACCCAACAAATCAAAACTGTTGCAATCTGGAGTTTATATGTTGAGTGAAGTATTTAATGCATGCAGGATATCAATTGAATATCAAGTTTTAGCCAGAATATGCAAACTCCTTTTCCCTCAATATAAGATAACAAGAATGACCTCCATGGACACAGGTGGCCTTACAAACTATATCGTCCTAATGTGACAAACGTATATCATCTAATGTTGTTCGTATTCAAATTGAACGTTGGATTTATATCAAACAGGTATTTGGTGGACGACGATGGACGCCTGCAGGGCCTCAAGTTAGTACAAGTTTAACAGAGAGTACCTCATCGTTCAAACGTACATCCAGTTTTGTTATGAGTTCTAATATATTCAAGAAGAAACCAACCAGTACATTTCAAACGCCAAAAGTAAGAAACATATGTTGTCTGTATTAGGATTTGAAACTGTTTGTGTGATATTATTTGGCCTTATGGAAAAAAATATGTTTTCTCTCTTACTATAACTAGCTTATATTGTTATTAAGGCATAATTAACCAATATTGGCACACGAAGAAATGTGAAATCATAGGAGATTGTCACATGTTCTTTCTCTTTGTTTATTTCCGATTGCCCCTTCTATAATATGTATACATGTATATACTAATAATACGTTAAAGGGCCAAAGGGAAAGAACTCTAGATGGGAAATAAAGGGAAATAACTCATGACAATTTTCTGTGTGTGAAATTATGTACCAAACCTTCAGGTGTACTTATTGTATAGTGGTTAAGGCATCCGCTTTGGGAGAGGGAGGTTTTTGAACCTTCGACCTCCCTCTCCCAAATCCCGGTAGGGGTCCGTTCTGATATGGCCGGTTAGTGAGCTGCCAGCTAGTTAAATAATCATTACCGTGCGCCTACCTGCCTGGTGCCTGGCATTGAAGGATAGGAATTGGGAAGTAACTGTGCTCAGAAAGTAGGTGTCTTATAAGTCAGAATTGGGTGGCCGTTTAAATAGGGGTGACACTATAAAAAATAAACACTTTACTTTTATTCCCCTTTAGGGGAAAGGTGGTGGGGCTTTAAAAGGAAAATAATTCATAGTGTTGTGAAATTACTGGGATATACTAACATGAAAAATAGGACATTTTTATCCAAAAAATTCGGATTTATCACTTTCCAGTGGTATAATAATTAGGACAACCTTAAGAAAATCTCTCAGTCTGTTTTATGTTTTCATTTCATTACAACAAATAATATTTTGTGATAATGAAATTATAAGATACCATTGTGTTACATAAGGTGCTCTGTAGTACACCAGTTATTCAAAGACTAATATATAATATAAAATAGATTTTCCTTAATGTTCCGTGAAGGAAATTCATACATATACAGTAGAACCTCACTTAAAGACCACCTCAATAATAAGACCATCTCAAAATTAAGAACATGATTTTCAAGTCCATTTTCACTGTTTTTCTCTTAATTTAACCTCAACAATAAGACCACCTCAATATTAAGACCAGTTTTCAATGGTCCCAAGGGTGATCTCATTATCGAGGTTTTACTGTATATAGAAAACTGTACCATATGGCGAAACATAACTATTGCTTCTTTGTACAATCCTCGACTTCAAATGTACACAAACGAAGGATGACCGTTTAGAATAATATTTCTGACTTCCTGTGTATTGAAAGAAGTTGTACTAAGTAAATCATTGTTGATATACAATTATTGGTCCTTACTGTCTTTTTGTGTTTTGTTTTCCATATAATTAGAAAGCTATCGTTATTGTAGCCAAATTACCAAAAAAAATAATGTTTTGTTACAAATTGTCTCCGTTGTATTCTCTTTGTTTATTTTCTGAGGTGTATTTGTTTAATTGAGTAATACACAATGCCATTTGTTTTATTTTGCAGAACATCTGCTTCGCAATTGATGTTGCACGTGTGTATGCAATATACTGAATGCAATATGTTTATTTAACACTTCAGGAAGCTAGTCCAAAGCCATTTCAAACCCGTGACAGCTCCAGCACAAGTCTAGGCAAGAAAAGCAAGCGCTCACCGAGTCCCCAGTCACGTGGTAATCGCCAGAGTATTGGTAGCAACGTAACCACCTGTGATACGAGTAGTGATACTAATATGAACATTCCGTCACCAAAACATGGTTCCCTGCGCTCTCAAAGTCATTCGTGCACTTCCAGCTACATCAGCCGTTACCGCACACGACGGCGAACAAGTGTTTTAGGAAAACATTTGCCGGGAGAAAATAAAAACAATTCCATAACTCATTCTTCTAGACTGTCTTTCTTTGATTTCCTGGATTTATTTCGATCGTTTTCTCTTCGAAGTAGAAAGGATCTAAGATATTTATTCGGACAGTTTGCTATTGCTAAGCCAACTGGACTGAACAAGGGTCGCCCATACACACATTCCGTTACGAATGATGCCAGTGAGTAAAGTTTAACAGGTTCTTTCTAAGCTTTGGGTATTATCCGTTTATTCTTAAATAAAGATACAGTGACACTTAAGTCCAACCACATATTTGTTTCACAATTCCTTACGATCATAGAAGAGTTTCAGTCTACTAGTAACAGAAGTATGCACTAAGCAAGAATTTCAGCAACTATCATGTGACAATGGTAGTCATGCAACGTAATGTATATGGTTATCATTTAAAATATAAGAAATATTTTGATTGGCATGTTGGCCTTCTGTTTCATAATATGTGTGTCCTGATTTGTGATATGCTAAAACAGCTTATAGTCAGACGATATATACCTGGCACTCATGAATAGTCGTTCAAAACCGTAAATTATCATCGGCAAAGCAAGAAAATCTACTTGCTTTCCATAAATGTATAATTATCACACGCTTGCTCGACGAGTACGGCAATTATGCATGAAGACAGTTACCGAGCTGAACATTTAATGGTGCTAGTAAAACTAAGGGAAGTAACTGTGTAAGTCTAATCACATTTTAAAAACTAGAGCATTATTGGTAGGTTTTATCACATTAGTATTAAAATTATATTGTTTTCATAGTACGGAAACAAAATGTATGATAAAATTTAGATACATGTATAACAATAATTTGAATAAATACTACTTTTTATTGTCAGCACTGACCATCAAACTATTTGAGACGTTATATATACATACATGCATAATAATAAACAGAAGGGTATTGTTTTTTCTTCAGACATTCTCACAAGAAATACTGCGTATGATCTCAATCATTCCACTGAAGCCTCTTACTTGCAAAGACGTAAAATATGTGATGCCATTGCTGTAGCAAGTATATTTGAGAATTGTGCGGGGGTAGATACGTCCCAGAACAGACTGCTTGGCCTTAAAGAGTTTCGAGAATTTCTAGAAGATTATCAGGAGGAACATTTGGATGATGCTGATATTCTAGCATTAGTTAGGGTATAAATATGTTGTTTAGTTACCATTTTAAATGTCTGGCATCAGGGCATTGAAATCCACTAGCCTGACGTCCTGGACAAGTTTAATTGGTGATTCAGGCTGCCAACAGTTGAGTTTACGCTAGTCCAGGACAAGTTTTAATGTTAATTAACTCTGGAAAAATGACAAATAAACAGGAGTAGTTTATCCACACCAAATCAACCAATAGTCTGGATCCCATGTTGTCAAACGATAGTGCTTTAAAAGCTTTGCCGCACACCAGCTATTGAACCATCATGATTGTTTATTGAAAAAAATACCCAATATGCTGATTACAAGTTTTTCTGAATACCTAACGAAAATCATGCAATACTGATACCTCAAAATTGGTGACAATTCAAACAAATTTTCTCTGACAACTAACCTCCCATGTTGGGGGCAAGTCAAACTTAACATATACACTTGTCCGGGACAAATATACACTTGTCCGGGACACTTGTCGTTGGGGTCCAGCTCCTTGTAAGGCGGTGGATCTAAGTCGGTCTTTGGGGTCCCTGGAAATCTGCAATTCAGTGCGTTTTCTTGTAATGTAATTCGCTAATGTTGGACAAAAATAGTGTGGCCCTTGAATTTGGGACCTCCTCTTGATCTAGAATAAGATCTGCATGTCTAGGGTTTATGCTTCAGGATAAAATCTGTTTAAAATCGGTGTCAAGTATTTGTGCAAGTTTCTGTCTGAATCATTGGTGCAGTTTTTACAAAACGGAAGTGCGTAGTTTTACCATCAAATTGTAAACATAATAAAAACTGGATTGTTACAAGAACACTTGAATCTTTTCTCAGAAAATGATTGTGCTGTTTTGTTT
The DNA here is from genome assembly GCA_032209605.1 of Mactromeris polynyma. Taxonomy (NCBI): domain Eukaryota; kingdom Metazoa; phylum Mollusca; class Bivalvia; order Venerida; family Mactridae; genus Mactromeris; species Mactromeris polynyma. Next base: position 12,016,442 of record JASFXZ010000012.1, read on the forward strand.
ACGAAAACTCTCTTGCACTCAATGTTGTATTTCTCATTCTTGCAACTAAATTTGTTTATGTAATTAAAGACAATATCTATAGTGAAGAAGTTAACGTGGCAAAATTAGGAAAATCGTTCGTTAATATTGCTGGAATGATCTTGAAAGATCAATTGTTAAGTTTTACAAAGATGGCATTGTAAAATTATTTTATGTCAAATTCGGAGATTGAACCTCCCCCCCCCCCCAATATTTTGATGTTTATCTGGTTGTTTTTTTCGAAGTAAGTTAGATCTTCAGAATTAGGACGAGGATTTGTCATTAAGTCCACACATTCAAAGGTCAACATGGTACTGTATCTTGGAGAATTCTTTTGAAAAAATTCAAAAAAATATTTATTTGAGTAATTTTACACAAAACTAAACAGAGAGAAATCATTTATAATTCACAGATTTTTCTAAAAATATTTATTACACCAGTAAAATCTGTGTAAGTTAGTGTTGAGAACCACTCTGTTAACAGTTAAACAAATTTTACAACAAGATAAATTTGGGAATTTGGAATATCTTGCCATTTTATTATTAGAGGATCTGTTGTTTTTCGGCACAGCCATACTAACATGGTTTTGCTATTTGCATATCATTGTCGTGTAAACCAATCAAATCTTTAGTTACCACCAAGGCAATTTCACTTCAACCGAACAATCTTTGTAACCTAGACGCGGTTTGGTTAACCTTTCAATATAGGGTATGTTACCTTACCGAAATCCATTAAATTTCGGTGAATTTACCAAAATCCATTTTGGATCTGAAGTGACCAGCAATCGTAACATCTCGGCATTTTTTTATGCTGCACAACAAATCTTAACCTTCAAATTCAGCTGAACATCTTTTTTCAAGATATTTCTTGTTTATTATTCAGTTTCTTTTTTATTACATTTTTACAGAGACATGAACCAGACACAGCGCTACGAGACAGCGGATTTTTATCGTTTGAGGGGTTTGCGAAATACCTTATGGACAAGGACAACTATGCGTATCTGTTTGAGAAAACAAAACACAATGATGAGGTATTTATGTGTTGTATATACAGTAAAACCTCGATAATAAGACCACCATTGAGACTCTTGAAAACTGGTCTTAGTATTGGGGTGGTCTTAATATTGAGGTGGTCTTATTATTGAGGTGGTCTTTAGTGAGGTTTAACAGTAATAATAATTTAAACCGACAGGGCGACTAGTTGGTCTGTTCTTAACTCGAAAGCGTCAATTCGACATTTTGTACTTTCAGAAAATTCTACTATAGGATTTTTGTACATATTTTTTTTCAAAAATTCAATTCATTTGAATCCTATTTTTTATGGCTTATTCAAAATCAACAGAAGATATATCCAGCTTTATAGAAACTATGCAATGGAACTAGCAGGTTAACACTGTTATCCAGTATATATTAAAACTTGATCAGGTAATTTATACCAGTAGTGAAATGGCACTCAATGAAAATAACTGTAGTACTGTGATTAAAGGTAATTAAATTATATCAATCATGAAGTTCGAATTTGTACCATTTTAATTAGGTCAATTATTTGGATATTTTGCTCCATGGGTAGGTGTCTAAATGAGTACCGCTGTTGGAAATCCCATAGCAGCGCTCAAATATTGATTAATAACTGACTCAGGGCATTGAAATTAAATAACTTCTTTTTAAACCGGTGTTTAGTGAAATGGAGCTGAATTTACGCCCATCACAGGATCACTTTAAGTGGTCAATGGGCTGCATTCATCAAACCTGTTGACTGTCTAACTTAAATAATCCTCAACAAATCTTCAGCAAACTTGGCCACCAATATTTTAGGCTGTAAAACACTGTATGGTTATTATTTCTATTTATGTTTTAGATGTATGTTAAATTCTGTAATGCAAATGTGTAATTCTTTCACTCGATATAGTGTTCATGTTATTTTTCCCCCCTTTCGGCCTATTGTTGCTAACTCTGTGATGTATTCCATCCATTAAATCCCCCCCCCCTCTGTTTGTCCTCCTTAATTCTCTTTAAGTTGTCCTTTATGGTCGGCCAGTCCATTCCTTGCACCCCTGTTCCCTTGTGTATTTACCCTTACACCTCTTCATTGCCTGATGTTTTGTGGATTGTAGTTTTCCCGGAGGTCTGTGTGGTGAGACATTATCATATGTATGTGGCGACTTCTCTGTAGCAACTTATTCTCTCTTTTGATATCTTTCATAATAATTTTATTTTGAAATCCAGCTTTAAACATGTTGAATGACAATGAATTACAGATAGTTGAGAAAAAATATTGGGTTTTAAGTCTAGCACCCCTATTCCCATCCATGTTTGCCCTATTACCCCTTCATCCCTACGGTTTTATAGATTGTTGTTTCACCGGGGTCTATGTGGGGCAGCATTGTCTTATGTATATAGTGTTCCTATAATAACTTGATCTCTCTTTCATATTTTCTAATCTCTTGCAGGATATGGATCACCCTTTGGCACATTATTATATCGCTTCCAGTCATAACACATATCTTACCTCACATCAACTGAAAGGTGATTCATCAGTAGAGTTGTACAGTCAGGTAAGAATATCGGACTAGAGATTTGTGTTCACTACTAAATTAAATGTTTGAAACATGAAAGACACTTTGGTCTCATGTTCACAAAGAATCAGGAACTAGAATTCTTTGGAAACCAGAGTGACTGACTGAACAGATATTCTTGATACCCGTCTGTTGAAAATACTGATTTCACCAGCTACCAACTACACTGAATGATAACTACATTAAATAATATATGTGGCAGTGATGCACTGAGTCTCGTTTCTGAGAAAAACGCAATACAGATAACGTCATGTTTTTACATTATGATATCAACAACTAGTTGAAACATTTCAGTAAAAGATTTATGATTCAGCGGGAGCAGAAGCAAAACAAATATCGGTAAACATTGAGATGGCCCCTTTTTTAAGGAAAAGAATAATATACATAATATTTGTAACATATTAATGTATCTGAAAACATATTTGCTGTATTAAATTTATGAAACACGTTTTTGCAATAATGTTTGTTTTGTAGTGACCTACAAATATCCCTGCATTCAGAAATGTTAATAACTCAATTTCTCCCTAATATGTCATTTGGACCAAAATTCTCAGAGAATGACACTTATGTGGTTGTATTTTCAGATCTTATTGACAGGGTGTCGATGTGTCGAGCTGGACTGTTGGGATGGTGATGACGGTATGCCTATAATATACCACGGGCATACTCTCACCACTAAAATATCATTCAAGGTACAGTTACCTGTTCTGTCAGCTCTTATATCAAACTGTTTGTCATTTTTACACAGCATTGGCATATATAAAATAAATGACTAGCGATCAGTTGTCCAATAAATGGTGATCAGATGACCAATATGAAATGATCACTTGTCCATTAAACAGTGATCAGTAGTCCAAAATATGATAATCAGTAGTCCAATATAAGGTGAAAAGTTGCCCAATATAAGGCAATCAGGCTATATAAGGCTCAATCTATTGCTATCGCTTGGCCAAAATATGGTCATTCAGTTAACAGTGATAGTTGTCTCACATAAGGTCATATGTTGTCGAATATAAGGTGATATGTTGTCGAATATAAGGTGATATGTTGTCCAATATAAGGTGATCAGTTGTCCAATATAAGGTGACATGTTGTCCAATATAAGTTGATATGTTGTCCAATATAAGGTGATATGCTGTCCAATACAAGGTGATATGTTGTCCAATATAAGGTGATATGTTGTTCAATACAAGGTGATATGTTGTCCAATATAAGGTGATCAGTTGTCCAATATAAGGTGATATGTTGTTCAATATAAGGTGATATGCTGTCCAATACAAGGTGATATGTTGTCCAATATAAGGTGATATGTTGTCCAATATAAGGTGATATGCTGTCCAATACAAGGTGATATGTTGTCCAATATAAGGTGATATGTTGTCCAATATAAGGTGATATGTTGTTCAATATAAGGTGATATGATGTCCAATACAAGGTGATATGTTGTCCAATACAAGGTGATATGTTGTCCAATATAAGGTGATATGTTGTCCAATACAAGGTGATATGTTGTTCAATATAAGGTGATATGATGTCCAATACAAGGTGATATGTTGTCCAATATAAGGTGATATGTTGTCCAATATAAGGTGATATGTTGTCCAATATAAGGTGATATGTTGTCCAATATAAGTTGATATGTTGTCCAATATAAGGTGATATGTTGTCCAATATAAGGTGATATGTTGTCCAATATAAGTTGATATGTTGTCCAATATAAGGTGATATGTTGTCCAATATAAGGCGATGAACGACTAACAGTTGGCCAATATACAACAATCAGTTGTCCAACCAACTTACCAGTTTCCCAGGACATCAGTTTCATTCCATTTAATAGCTTTTACATTTATAAATTACTAAACTTGATAACTGAATTTTATATTGTTTTCTACAGCACGATTGACTGTATGTGTCTGTAAAATTTGTTTAATTCTGATGTGTCATAGTGTTTAAAATATCCTCTATACACTCAAAGGGAAGTGACATTGGGTGGAATATGTTGACATCAAGAATATTGCATGAAACAGAACTATGAAAATGTTAATTCTTTTACATTTCCTATCATATTTTATATTTTCAGTTGGTTGTTGATGCTATAAATAAAAGTGCTTTTGTAACGTCCCCTTACCCTGTGATTTTGTCCTTAGAAAACCATTGTTCTATTGCACAACAACAGAAGATGGCCCATATATTTAGGGTAAGTGGAATACTGGAAAATACAAGTAGTTATTTCAAGATGTCCTTGTAAATAAGCTTCTGCTTTTTGAGCCTCCTCATAAATGAGGGACATATGGATTTTTGAGGCACTTTAGCGTCTCATTGCTATCATTGTCATTGTCGGAATGTCTTCTCAGATTACCGCCATATTCATCGTCTCACGAACTAGTACATGTTAAGTCCTCTGATTTGATTATAGATTTGATGAGTATAATGGCTGAACTGTCAGGGATATATATCAATTGTGGAATGGTGGGAGTCTTGATATAAATCACTTTTCTGGATTATTTGTGTCATTTTTGGCAAATGAGTTTACGTCTTTCAAATATTTTACAGTTATATAATGCTGACAATATCAATTCTTTTCCGTAAGTTTCCTCTTATGCCATATTGTTTAAATATAGGTGTTGTTTTCACACAAAAAACAAATGCCACAAAACCAGAAGTAAGGCGACAAATAGCAGCCAACAGTATAACTAGAATGAGGAATATTCCAAATATTTTATATTTTGCGTTTTCAGACTGTATTTGGTGAAAAATTAGTCACGCAATTCTTGTTTGACTCCGACTTTACTGACGATCCAGTATTACCGTCACCTAACCAACTGAGGTATAAAATTCTCATCAAAAACAAAAAGATTTGGGAGGAAGGTGACCAGCATGCAACAGCAAAACGAGTGAGTTGGTTTCTTAATTCTGGTATCATTATATGTAAGACATATGAGTACCTTTTGACGCATTTCCTAATTCAAATACAAAATGTGAAATATTTAACTGTATTTCCTAATTCTAAACAAAATGTGAAATCTTTAACTGTAAAATAGACTCATAATTTCACAATTCTACTTCAGAACGATTGGTGCATTCTGACACATTTCCTAATTCTATACAAAATGTGAAATCTTTAACTGTAAAATAGACTCATAATTTCACAATTCTACTTAAGAACGATGGGTGCATTCTAACACATTTCTTAATTCTATACAAAATGTGAAATCTTTAACTGTAAAATAGACTCATAATTTCATTTATCTGTGAAAAAGATTAATAATTTCACAATTCTACTTAAGATCTGACATATTTCCCAGTTCATATACAAAATGTGAAATCTTTAACTGTAAAATAAGGAAGTTTGTGACTGTGAGATTCATCATTTCATGTTTTAAGGCTAACATCGTGAACTGTGAAGTCATATAGTTCATGATTTCACATTTTTAACTTTGAAATGTTAAGTACAGATTTTCAAATATCACATTTGTGTATTATGAAGCTAAAAAGAGATCTATGAAATGAATAATAAAGTCCATGATTTTTATTAAGCAACTGAATATACATTGTGCTAACTGGACACCTTACTTACAGGCTTCAGCATTCAGTAGAAACTACAGTATGGTCCTAACAGAAAGTGGTACATCTCAGGATTTTGATTTTGAAGACGATGATGACGATGAAGAGGACGATGTTGCTGATGGCATAGGTAGGCTTGAAAACATTGAAATGATATTTTGATCACATCTGTCTGGTAATCAGCCTTACATGTTCTTATAGCAAGACAATGTGTCTAATGATCTGCCCTTACTTAGTAATGGCCTGATCATGCAAAACATACCAAATAAGGTACCAAAGTCTTGATTATAATAATAACTGGAAGTACCTAAGTCTGCAAAGTCAACTCAAGTCTGTTGCATAAACAAAATAGTGTCAAAATTTCAACTTTTAACTAATACATCAAATTCAACACCTACTTTCAAATGGAAACAAACAAACAGTACTTTAGTAAGTGATTGCTACCATAGGAAATTGTCAAGAAATAGTTATACTTAGGCATAAAAAAATAGTTTGTTTCAGGTTTCCCGACCTACCCTATTGTTAAGTCTCAGTCCCAGAACATTTTTTTGCGCGTTTACACTTTTCTTTTTGGTAAAATTTCCTCTTTTTGGTAAAATTTCTTTGTGTGAATATTTCTTTAGGTTCATATTTCTGCCCAGTTATTAGACGCTTTACGAGTATCCCAGCTATATAGAGCATTATATTCGCCTTGATTTAACATTATCCATGTTCAAAAGGAAAGGGGATTTGTCTTTTAACATATATTCATATAAATAATGTTTAATTTGCTTTGTTTGAAAAAAAAATCTCCAAAAAAAATAATTCCGACCTACCTATCCTAATTTTTTGGGGCATGAAACGTAAAACTAACAAATTTTGTTCGGGCTAATTGAATACAAATAAATGAAATACTCTGACTCCTAGCCAGTGTTTTGAGTTAGTAAATATTGGTCCTATATTCCAAAGGGTGGTTCTACTAATTTTATTTATAATCTACAATAGTGTTGTACATTTATGTGGTGTGACTGTTTAGTATTTGAAGGAATGGAAAAAATTATAATTGTAATGAATAGCTAATTTTATCCTCGTGTTCTTTAACAGTTAAGGAATCTAGACGATCTATGGACAGTCAAGAAAGCCGAGTAAGTCCAGATGGAGACGATAAAGATCAGCATATTCATCCGTCCGGATCGTGCGGGGATCTAGCCAGGTAACGCTTATCTCCTAGTTTGGAAAAACCAGTCGATTTGAGCGCCACTTTACGATTTCCAACCACTTCTTTAAGTGACGTCATTTCCAGAAAACGTCACATGTGCTGACAGTAAGCATTATTTGTCCCATATGGAAATATGAAAACGAAGTGACCATATGGAGTAAATACTGTTTCCTGCTTGCAAATAGTGACGTCACATGTGACGTTTTCTTGAAATGATATCACTTACAGAAGAGGTTGTTAATCCCATAGCAGCGCTCCTTTAGAGATTTAACTCTGTGAACCAGACTATAACTTGCTTAAACCCATTCTGAAGGAACACATATCTAACGTAGCTTGGTTACTCATAGGATCTTCAGTGAATAGACTCATCATAAAGTCCATTTTGAAAATGCCTCCCCGCCCTAAAATCTGGCAAGCTTGTTTAGCATTATCTACCCGAAGCAGAAAAACTTTTCCTACCCTTTCAACATATAACACATTTGTATATTTATCAAGCATGGCGATACATTGCGCAACATTTTGTTGATTTTTCTTAAGAATCAGGGAGAAAGCACAGTTGGCACCCTGAGCAAGAGGCATGCGTCTCTCTATTATTTATGCCCCAACCCCAACTGAACATCCTGTATCAATCCCTGGTTTGTGTAACTTGTCATTTAGAGACAATAACAATAAAAACATACTACTTTTTATATTCATAATTTCACATAATTATTGTTATTCATTCTATTACATATTATCATATTATAATAATGGATGAATATAATAATTATTATTGTTTGTATGTTGTGTATTGTATATTACTTTGTCCTTATAATTTATTATCATTATTATTAAGTATTGTAATATTCTATCTATTTTTACTTTAGTATACGAAAAACAACAACAACAGTATTGCTTGCAAACCTTACAGGTGCTTTCTGTGCGTTGAAAATAAACCCCTTTAAACGAATAATGCACCTTTCTGTGTTCTCACAAATTGATGTTATTTCACAAAGGGGAAGCTATGGTGGCATATTACTGCCACCAGTTAACATGATAACGTTCATGAATTGTTTCCCTGTTCACCACTTAATTATTGCGATAATTATCTAGCTATCTAGTTAATATTCAAGATACTTTTTCGGTAAGATAATTATCATAAGACTAGAAACAGGCTTTAAAGTGCCCAGAACTGCCACCTGTTACCTTTTTTGTTTTAACAAGAAACAATTTGCGAACATTATGATGTTAACTGGTGGCAGTAATATGCCACCATAGGAAGCTGTATAATGTCCTAGTTTACTTGTGTATGTTGTTGCTTTATTTTCTCCAGTGATGTTCTTTGCTGAAACAACAATTAAGCCAGAGTCTTTATATTTTTTGTTTTACCGGAATTTTCTAAAAAATGAGCGCCAGGAGGAGGGAATAAAAATTAAAAGGAGAAAAGTGAGAAGCGGGGGGGAAAATAAAAATAAAATTAAATCTTTGTAGAAATTTTTCGTTCCTGTGAACAAAAACTTAGGCTAAATTGCACTAATTTTATTTTCTATTGGAAGAACATGCGGTGGAAGAAATAAAAAAAAGTTACGAATTTGAATTTTATTTGGGTTTTGCAATATTTAGGTACAGCGCTCACATAAAACGAAAAATGAAAAACTCTGGCCTTATTGTTGTTTTGAAGTGTGTGTTTTTCCTTGATTTACATTGTTCACTTGTTGACTTTACACATATACTAATACAGGCACATGAATAATTGAATGACATCTCAGGGGGTTCAGACCATGTACCCCCCCCCCCTCTGGATCCGCGCATGACTATCATTCATATTGAACTAAGATCACCAGTCTTTATTCACCTTGTATAGAAAATGAAAACTGAATTGTTCACTGTAGGAATAGTTTTTTAAAATTCAACTTATAACCTTAGGCCATCCTTAAAATCTTGTTTGTTTGCAGTTACGCGACCGACTCATGAAAAAAAAACGACCACCCTTGGGACCCTTGAAACTGGTCTTAATATTGAGATTAAATAAAGAGTAAAACTATGAAAATGGACTTGAATATTGTGTTTTTAATTTATATAAAACCAGAAGGGTTAAAATAGTTGAAAAGTGAACATTTGATTAATGTTTTGTATATTGCTCCAACAATAACATGTTATTTACAAACATGGATATAAATAGATTTCAGACATGTTAAATCAAAAATTGTTAATTAGTTCTTGTTACCCACTCTACACTTTTGTCATATTTTATCAAAATAAATTGTGTTACAATAATGTAGGAACAAAATGAAAATTTACCATTTTAAAGTCTAAGTCTGAGTTTCAGTCTTAAAACGTTTGTGAATACAGGTCCTGGTGTTTGTGTGGAATTCATGTTATTGTTGGGACAACTTCAGTACTCTTCATTTCTTTCATTATTGCACATTTTTTGCTTTTTCGCATGATATTATCTGCTTGCTTGCACTCTTTCTATCTTGTAATATTTTAAACTTTAAAGACGGACGTCATCTTTGTTCAGTGAAAGAAGTAGACCAAAAAGTCATCCAGAACTTGACTGGCAGTTTGATGAGGATCTACAAGATACTAAAAGCCATATAAAGAAGGCCAAGAAAGCAAGCCAAATTGCAAAGGAACTTTCAGATTTAGTGGTCTATCTTCAAGCTGTAAAATTTAGAGGTATATATTAGTATGACACAAAAAACTTGTGTTTATTATACATGTATATACTAGGGTGGCATATTTCTGCCACTAGATAACTACTTAATTAACTAGATAATAATCTGGTTAACTAGATAAGTATTGTGATAAATGTTCATACCAGATAATTATCTTAACACAAAAATTGTCTGATAGTGCCCACAACTGCTACCACTTATCCACCAATCTATTTTAGATAAGTGTTCAGTAGTTAACGCGATAAATATCTAGTTAACTACGTAATTAGCTGGTTAATTATGTGGGTAACAAGTGAAATATCTAGTTAACCACTATAATTATCTAGTTAATTAAGTAGTTATCTAGTTTCTTTAACATGATAACTAGATAATTATCTAGTTAATCAAGTAGTTAACTGGTGGCAGAAATATGCCACCATAATATACAGAAGTACTTTCAAGTGAAAACTTCAAAATGATATCATGGCATGATAATGGTATTGATAAGGATGGAAGTTTATGATAGTATGCTCAAAGACTGTAAATTCAACATATTTCAAGTTACTTTCAAAAAAAAAAAAAGTTTCTTTCAATCATTTGCTTTAAGGTATGTCTTTTATGGAACTTGCAGGTCAACCTTGCTCATATTTCACAAGTGTGATGTTGGTTTGTTCCTTCACAAGCCTTGCCAAAATAAATTTGATTTAATGAAAACTTTGGTTGCCATTGCAATCAGTACTCAAAACTGTGATGAAGCAAGATTATAGAAACCTCTATATTTTATAGGACTGAACGTCAGCCCAAATTCGTCAGTGAAACAACGTTATACAAGACAAGGTGCTGCTAAAAGACTACATGGGGGACCATCTGGCACCCCACCTGCTTCATTAGGTATGTTCTTTTGTATCTTTTTATTTTTTATACGTCCCTTCTTATTGTCATTTGTTTTTTCAAAACAGAGTAAAAATTGACCATTTTTGTTCTTCTTCATTCATACAAATCTCATTGTTCAGAGAGATCTCAATGTTCATACATATCTCAATGTTCATACAAATCTCAATGTTCAGAGAGATCTCAATGTTCATACAAATCTCAATGTTCATACAAATCTCAATGTTCATACAAATCTCAATGTTCATACAAATCTCAATGTTCAGAGAGATCTCAATGTTCAGAGAGATCTCAATGTTCAGACAGATCCCAATGTTCATACATATCTCAATGTTCATACATATCTCAATGTTCATACATATCTCAATGTTCATACATATCTCAATGTTCATACAAATCTCAATGTTCATACATATCTCAATGTTCATACATATCTCAATGTTCATACATATCTCAATGTTCATACATATCTCAATGTTCATACAAATCTCAATGTTCATACAAATCTCAATGTTCATACAAATCTCAATGTTCATACAAATCTCAATGTTCATACATATCTCAATGTTCATACATATCTCAATGTTCATACAAATCTCAATGTTCATACATATCTCAATGTTCATACATATCTCAATGTTCATACATATCTCAATGTTCATACATATCTCAATGTTCATACAAATCTCAATGTTCATACATATCTCAATGTTCATACATATCTCAATGTTCATACATATCTCAATGTTCATACAAATCTCAATGTTCATACAAATCTCAATGTTCATACATATCTCAATGTTCATACATATCTCAATGTTCATACAAATCTCAATGTTCATACATATCTCAATGTTCATACAAATCTCAATGTTCATACATATCTCAATGTTCATACATATCTCAATGTTCATACATATCTCAATGTTCATACATATCTCAATGTTCATACAAATCTCAATGTTCATACAAACCTCAATGTTCATACAAGACACTAGAAAGGAATCCACAAGTTATGAGGTTTATTGAAATACGAATGTAACAGGAATACATGAATTACATTCCAGCAGTGGGTTCTACCAACAATAAGCATTCATATACATTTTTGTATTGAGTTATGCCCAAACATATACATGTATATGAAGGCAAACACTGCATGTATGACAGTGTCCATTAACAGTTTTTGTGTTGTTTTAAATATTCAATATAAGACAATGTCAATGCCTGCTCCCTTGCTTACAAACCTGCACTTGGGCCGAAGTCTGGGATTGTGGTTGACTGGGGCAAGAATTGAACTCAAGAACTTTGGATCAGTAATCCCTCTCCCACTATGCATTAAATAAATTGTTATACAATATTATGTTTACTTTCAGATCGTCCAGATCACAACATGAACACCAACATTTCATTGAGGCAAAAACGTCCAGACAGTACACCCTCGTGCTACTTAGTGTCATCGTTAAATGAGAACAAGGCCAAACAGTTGTGTCGCCGAAATCCTAACCTTGTTATAAAGTATCCTTTACAATAGCAACAATATCAGACTGTGAATAGGTAGACTAAGGCGTAAAAAAGTTTAGGTTTTTTTTTTTTGGCCTTAATGAAAATTTAAAGAAGAGAAGTGTAACATAGCGGTTGGTCAAAAGTGGTTACCTGCCAGTACTATTTCACATAGTTTCCAAAACCTACTGGATACATCTTCTTTTGGTTTTTAATGCCGTAAGCCAAATTTTGATTCAAATGAACTGAATTTACAAAAATTAAGGTATACCAGTCACAATCATGTTCATTGTCTTAGATGGCTTTTGTTGTATTATGTACTTGAAAATTCTCGGAAATACAAAATGGCAGGTTAGCTCTTTTGACGAGTATTTATTTTTTAACAAGTGGAAGAATTTGTATACTAACCAATTTTCATATGTAAAATTCGCCCACTCATTGTTGGCATTTAGTTTTCCTTAACGAATACCAGTCACACTGAAAAACAACTGATGAGAAGCTACCCAGCTGGCATGAGAATAGATTCATCCAATTTCAATCCGGTCTTGTTTTGGGCCTTCGGTATTCAAATGGTTGCCCTTAACTACCAGACAGAAGGTAAGTTTACTGATCTGTGTTATTTACCTTTACCAGATTGAGACAGGATGTGGCTGCGAATACGTATTTTCAAATATTAAGGATTTTGTTTGTGTCGCAGGTTGTCTTGTACAATTATAGACTGGGGTCTGGCGGGGAGTACGGGCTTTTCAGCCTGCAAATAGACAATGAACATACACAGATGTTGACATTCACAACCTTTCAGTGCAACGTTTCATGTGTGACTGAAGAGTGTGACTAACAAGTGTATTGACCACCTAGATTTCGGCTCACTAATTCGCATGCTACCTCGGAGTTGCGTTAGCGAGTGGATGTACAGTGCGTTCAGTAGCAATCTGTGTGCACAGTTACAGTTTTGTAACGTGAGTGACTGTTAGCCTTTACTGAACGCAGGGCAGTGGTACTAGTGGACAATCCCAGTAGAATGTTTATTTATACATGTACTATCCTGTTATTTCAGACACGGCAATCGCCATTAACACTGCAATGTTTGAACAGAATGGACAGAGCGGATATGTGTTAAAACCTGCTGTTACTTGGGACAAAAGTCATGTGATGTATAACCATTTCAACCCATTGGATAAGGAATTTGATGGACTCCACACAACTGTCCTCACTCTACACGTATGTCCATGAACAAATTGTATAATACAAGGCATATTGAATAACCTTTTATTTGAGGTGCCCCAACAAACCCACAAAAGATTGACCTTCTCATGCAGTTTACATTTAATTACCTAGTAAACAATTACCTAGAAAACATTTACCTAGTAAACAATTACCTAGTAAACCTTTGGTAACTAATGTATAGAAAAACCTCACTTTCAGACCGCCTTAATAATAATTAAGACCACCTCAAAATTAAGAACACAATTTTAAATGGTCCCTAGGATGGTCGCATTGTTGAGGTTTTTCTGTATATGGAACATGATGACAGTCCAACAATTAACCTACTGTACAGTCCTGGCTAAGTATTACAGACTGGGGTATAGTAAATACATTTTTGGTGAGAATGGCTTTACAATGAGTAATAAAATTAAAAAAATTGAATAAAAGTAAGCCTTGTGTCCGCTTTTGTGTGTATATTGTCGTCGCACAAGCCAGGGACCGATAATTTGTCTTCTGTTTACCAAAGTCAAACAATGAACCCATGTTTTTCACATTGATATGACATGATCAGCACCAGTACCTTGACAATTGGATAAGATTATGTGGTATGAAGGGAAACAACCCACTCACATGTATTGGCTTAATGAAATCTTATAAACAGGGGAGATCACTCATGCATTTTGTCAACAATTTCTGAATATGGCCATGTTTTTTGTTCATTTCATTGACAAACTTCAATGTTTGCTCTGTTTACAGGTTATATCAGGACATATGTTTGTCAGAACTATAGTGAGTTCCTTCGCAGGATTCCATATATGTTTTGTTTATATTACCAATTATTCAATTGAAACTCCACTAATATAGATTGCTCTGTTTTACAGGTGATATCCGGACAATATGTTTGTCAGAACTTTTCTGCCAATACTCAAGTGGAAGTGGAAATCATAGGCATACCAGTTGATTGTGCGAAATACAAAACTAAGAATGTACAAAGGAATGGTTTGAATCCTATATGGAACGATGTTTTCACATTCCAGGTAATAGTGGCATACTTAATCTTCCTTATTCAGCTTCTGAATAATTAGACGATCTCATATGAGTGGTCAGTATTTATTGAATTTATTAAATGAGTCTTCTAAAAAACGGTTTTAGATAACGAGATTAATAAATTAAATAAAAATGAACACAAATGTAAGATTTTATTTATGACATAACATCAGAAACGGCTGGTTTTCTCCAAAACATTACCTTAACCACCTTATAAGCAAGCAAGGTATGATGTATGTAATTCTGTCTTTATAAATGAAATCAACTAGACATTAATTTTCAATGAAATAAAATGTTGTACTTCGTATAAATTAAATATTTTACAACGTCAACATCATTTGGCCACGTCTACGTCACGTTTATTTTCTTGTGACGTCACACGCATGTGAGTTGTTATTTCACTGTGAAATTTCGAAAATAATACATGGGCGTTATTACCACACTACACCGTATGTTATGTTATAAGTATGTTCATATGTATTCTTTAAGAATCAAACAAATATATACCTATAATATTTAGTTCTGGATTAAACAAGGATTCATCTCGGGATTCTGTTAGTGGTATGTGGAAGAAGAGTAAGGTCAGTAATGATTTGGACCCGTTCAATTTAATTTGATTCCATATCAGTATGTGTAACAGTGAAGTAAGGTGAAGTAACAGTGAAGTAACAGTGTTCTATATTGTTTTATACAGGTGATGTACTCGGAGTTAGCATTTATACGCTTTGTTGTTACCGACACAGTCACAAGTCATATTGTTGCTCATCGTGTTATTCCACTCAAATGTTTGAGACCAGGTAAGATTCATGTCATTTTACCAACATGAAACAGATTAGATACCCGTCCTATACAATACCTATATACATATTTATTTGTGTTGGATGTTGATACTGTATCACTTCACTTAAAGACCACCTCAATAATAAGACCAAGCCGATATTAAGACCACAATTTTCATTTGTTTTGCCCTTTATTTCACCTCAATATTAAGACCACCTCAATAAGAAGACCAGTTCCAAGGGTGGTTGTTTTTATGGAATTTTTACTGTACATTGCTATTGACTTCAGAGTTAGTTAATTATGTGCACTTTTAGATTTAAAAAAATCCCATTAAAGTGTCATTTTGTAATTTATATGCCATTTAGCCCATATGTTAATTATTTCGTGCCTGTGTTGCATTATGATTGAAATGGTGAGTCCCTTCAGGATTCCATATATGTTTTGTGTATTTTACCAATTTTTCTCCATTTTTCAATTGAAACTCCACAAATATGGTCATGTTGTTGTATATACGATTAGCTATAAGATACATCGGAAACAAATGGTAATTCTTGCTGATTGAGATATGCCCTTCATCACAATTAAATGTATTGTGATGAAGGGCATAAGGAAACTCTAAACATTCTGGGAAACATGAATCCCAAGAAATGTAATATATAGAAGATAAAAATATTGTAGTAAACAGGCATTAATATACAGTCAGACCTCGTTTATTCGACAACCGTCTATCCGAGAACTTGGTAACGTCCGAAATAAATATTAGGTCCCAATGTATCTTCTTAGGCACGTCAAATTGAAATGTGCTATTCGAAACAGTATATTATTCGAAATAAAATTTCAGACCCAGTGAATTTGAATGCACGAGGTTCGACTGTAGTTTGTTTCAAGTACCTGTGCACTCGTTGAACAATCCACTTTCTAGAAATTAATACGCGACTATTCGGGTTAGATAATGTCTTAGAATAATGCATCAGCTTGTATTTTTTATGCAATAATGCTTCCAAACCTCATTGCATTAGACAAATTCTGTAAGACAATGATTGTAGCTCTAGATACAGTACTAAATGAAAGTATTGTTTGTTCAAACAATTGTCTCAATTTCAGGTTATCGCCATGTACGATTACGTAATACCAATAATCAACCAATAGAACTAGCCACTCTGTTCATATATTCCAAACACGAGGAGGAGTTGATAGAACCATGTAGCAGATTAGAGTACTCCCAAGATTCTACCTCAGCCATTCTTAAATCCATGTTCAGAGTCACCAAAGAGATGTCTGAGACTGGTAAAGATGGCAAAGAAGTACATGTAGGTTGGAGCAATTTTCCCTTGTTAACAATTAAAGGCTATGTAATCAGAAGCTGACTTATTGTAAAATTCACTTTATTTCGATTCTGTTTCTTGGATAAGATTGTGAGTACAACTGATGAATGTGATTGTATTCTGTACAACAGTTTACTAGTAGTTTACGAAATTTACAATTTTGGTATAAAGCCCTAGAATAACCAATCAAAGAAACAAAGTGATTATTTCGGAATGGGGATAAGATTGTGCTGTGCCGAGCTGTGCTGCACAGATTTGTGCTGAGCTGTGCTGCACCATGCCATGCTGTGCAGTGCTGTGCCGTGCTGAGCTGTGCTGCACTGCACCGTGCCATGCTGTGCTGTGCTGTGTCGAGCTGAGCTGTGCTGTGCTGCACTGTGCTGTGCTGTGTCTAGCTGTGCTGTGTAGTGCCATGCTGCGCTGTGATGTGCTGTGCCATGTTGCGCTGTGCTGTGCCATGCTGTGCTGCGCTGTGCTGTGCTGTGCCGTGCCTTGTTGCACTGGGGGATGTTAAAGTTTTTATGGTCTCTACATAAGAACAAAATGTTTACGAGAAAAATCAATCAATGTTTTGTTACAGAACACAAATATATTGAAAACATGTGTAGTTTCACATACGCTCTTTTCTGTTGCGTTCATTCAGTGCATTGCATCATTATGGCTGAAATGTTTATTTATTTTTGTATATCTACATGTTATGTGCATAGAAAATGTTTCTAAGTATTTACATTGATAGCTATTTATTTATTTTACAGATTGTTAATCCTGTTGGCACTAAGCTGAAGAGGCGAATGTTTTTCATCAGTGTGTTTGGTGTGACTGCTCCTGATGAATACGTTATTCTCAAGGTCACTCAGGATACTTCCGTGTATGACGCCATCGCCCAGGTATGCTTTGAGCTCTTTTGCACACATTTTTATCTTGTTTTATTGAGCTGTTCTATTTCAGTGTTTTGGCAATTAAATGTGTTTTTTTTTATTTTAGCAACTTGTGTGGTTCTTGTTTATCTAAACTTTCCTATACATCCAACACATCATTTTGAAAAAATATAATATTTATTACTTCATTTAATCAAACCAAGAACTATAAGTTTTTTGACAGTTGAAATAGATTGCGTTCAGTTAACCAGGAAGTTAATTTCTTTATGTACGATAACTAAAGTACATTGTACAATCATGGTGGAAATGAGAATTTGATCTCAAAAAATGATCATGTTTTTACATTTTTATATCATCTTTTATCAATTAAATGACGAGCATTTTTGTCAAATGACTTAAAATATTGAAAGAAATGTGAATCAGTTCACATGTAAAAGAATTTATTTCTTTTTTGTGAGAGGAATGAAATGAAAATAGGGGAAAACAGAAGGGGAATAGTACCCATGAACGACCCCAGAAAGGGCCATATGAGTGCCCTATGCCGTAAATAGTCACTGTTGACTATTCTCAGATTTATCTCTTGATGTTTAGGCTCTAGAAAATGTTTTCAAAGACACTTGTCCCAGACTAATAGAAATTGACTTTTCCGATATAGGAAGCTATAGTTAATGTCCGAGAATATCAGTCAATTTACTCACAAATAAACATACATGATGATAAGCTCCATGATCTAAAATTAATAATCACATGTACATGTTTGTGTGATTCTAAGGTTTGACTTACAACTGAACAATTGCTGATGTTGGTTAGCTTTAAAAACAGACTTGTCCGGGACTAACTTCTACTAAACTGTTGGTAGCCCAATTCAGCATTAAACTAGTCTGGGACGTCAGGTCGGGCTAGTGGATTTCAAGAGCCCTGGCACTGTCAAATATACAGGCATCTTATACAAACTGTATCACTTCTTAATGTAAAATCCCAGCATGATCAATTTCAGGCTCTTGTCAAAGCAGGAAGATCGGATGAAAAAGTAGCCGATCATGTACTTGTAGAAGATGTTCAAAACAGTTGGGAAAAGAAGGAACAAGAACGATCAAGTAGTCAGAGAATATTGAGCATGTCTGAAAAAGTTCTACAAGCACAGAACAAGTGGAAAGGAGCTGGAAAGTTTGTCCTGAGAAAAGTCAGCACGGTATGTTGAAATACGTGTGTGTGGAGTGGGTTTTTCCCACTTTCTATACAGAAAAACTTTAAATTATAAGACCACCCTTGGGACCCCTTAAAAACTGGTCTTCTTATTGAGTTGGTCTTATGATTGAGGTTGAATGAAAAGGAAAACAGTGAAAATGATCTAGAAATTGTGTTCTTAATTTCGAGGTGGTCTTATTATTGAGGTGGTCTTTATGTACATGATTCACTTTTCATCTGTTAAACTGTAGTTTATTTTGTATGTTTGCAAATAGGGTTAGTTTCTGGCTTATTCAAGAAATTATAATAGGAAAAGGAATAGTTGATATAGTTCATGTGTATTAGTGATTATTCTAGAATATACCAGAAAGTAAGAAAAGAGGTCAATGAAACGTAATGCTTTTTAACAGGTCACTTATTAAATGATCTTGGATGAGATATATAATGGCTTGATTTATATTAAAGTTCTAGACACAAATGTACCAGTCTTTTCAGTTGTTCGAAAAATAAGATTTATTTATTTATATAAAGGATCCCAGTAGCAGAGCATGGGTCACTTCGATGCTTGCCAAAGAACAGAGGGTAAATATTCCTATTTTATTGTGGTCACCGATAGTTAGACAGTTTGGTGTGCATCTATTGTTTCTCAGTTTTGATAAAGAAACTGTTACAATACATTCATTTTGTGCCAAACACTCAGTATAATACAATGCTCGATTTTGAAGATAAAAAACAACAACATCTGTGAATTAAAAAAAATTCTGAAACTTGTTTTAGCAATTTAACAAAATTCCATCAAAGGCATGCTCAAGTCATCTGACTAATTATTAATTGTTGAGCTATCATTGTGTATGTTTATTTGTTAATAAATTGACCGATATTCTCGGACAACTAGCTTCCAATGTCAGACAAGTCGAATTTTACATTTCCATTAGTCCGGGAAAAGTGTCTTTGAAAATAAAATCCTGATGTGATAAAAATATTTTAACTATGATTTACAGAGAAAGTATGACAGTGGTAATTCACCTTCTGGTGATTGGGATAAAGATGAGCACATGTTTCTGGTTTGTGTGTACAATGTATCGCCGGATCAGCCATACACCATATTTAAAGCTCCGATATCAAGTACTTCACAAGATATAATCACTCAGGTAAGAGTTTCCCTGTCAATATATGACATACAAAGTTAGCTTCATTTGTATTACACATGTTTGTTCTCTACCACATGTATGTTTTATTACATAGTCATTTCAGTATGTTCTTAAACTGTAACCTTATATGTCTGAATATGTGTTATAGTGTTCCTTCACCGTCTCAAAGATGTATGTTTGTATATATGTATATATTTGTTTGTCCTCATGGGCCATATGGCTTACTGGACTTAAAATGAAATAAACATATTATTATACGAGCCTCGTATTAATGCTTTTTTTTTTAAATTTATTGTCATCTTTATGAACACTTTACAGTCATTATACTCACTTGCTTATAGAACAAAGTTAAATAGTATACAATTCCTCTTCCACATACCTGTAAATCATTAGGATTTGCTATTCAAATGCGATTTTCTCAAAATGCTAAAAAACTTACATACAGGTATGGAGAATTAAGGTGACTGATGAGAAAGCAGTGTTGACCACACCGACACTCTTGAAATACGTTTATTATGCACTTATATATTACAGGCTATGAGAAAAGCACACCGTTCTGGCGAGGAAGATCCTAGGAATTTTTTCTTACTTGAAGAATTAGATGTTCAAGCGGACATGCAAAGTTCAGCCAAGAAGAGGGACTCTGAGAAAGTTCTACGGCGTATTCTATCGGCTGATGAGAGCGTGTATCAAGCACAGAATGAATGGAAAACAAACGGTAGATTTGTACTGGTAGATCGTGATATGGTGGAGTTTGATCAAGATGTGCCTGTATGTAACTCTTTCTATATTGTATATCATGCATCTATCAATACTTTGCTCCAATGGGGAGGGAGGAGGGGGGCTGACTCAGAGGAATTAGACCCGTTAATAATTCCACTTCTTGTCAGCATGAGATAAAGGCCTATTTATAATTCTCCGAAAATGATTAGGTTCATTTTATGCTCCGTTTTGTTTTCCGTCATTTCTGCTTGAACTTCAAGAATGCCCTTGAACACAAATATATATACATGGAATACTAATGAATGATAAAATGGTATGGAGAGGTTTTGTCTCCTAATCCGCTAAGATATCTACCATGACTTTTTGTGTTCATATTTAAAAGGCATCAAATATACTATTCAACATAACAGTTACAAAAAAAGGAATTCACAATTTCTTAACCCAATTATCGATGGTTGAAATATCCAATCTCAAACTTCATATTTTTTGAACCAACATGAGTAATTTCATAACTACACCCAGAGAAGTTTGCTGTGCAAAAATGTCACAAATCAGACCACTAACAAAACATTGTGCCAAACTTGATCCGAAATTTTAGTTATGCATGTAATAAGAACTTATATGATGGTTATATTTATGTACACAGCCACTTGTGATCAATTAATATGGTGGCATATTTCTGCCACCAGTTAACTTCTTAATTAACTAGATAATTATCTGGTTAACTAGATAAGTAGCGTGATAAATTTTCATACCAATTAATATCTTAACACAAAAAATTGTCTGATAGTGTCCTCATCTGCCACCACTTACCCACTTAAGCCCAGTACGGACAATCTATTTTAGGTTAAGTGTTAAGTGGTTAACACGATAAATGTCTAGTTAACTACATAATTATCCAGTTAATAAAGTGGTTAACAAGTTAAGTATCTTGTTAACAACATAATTCTCTAGTTAACAAGATAGGTAACGCATTAGCTACATACGTTTTAGGTAATTGTTAAGTAGTAAACGTTCTTTAACGTGATAACCAGATAATTATCTAGTTAATTAAGTAGTTAACTGGTGGCAGAAATATGCCACCATAGATTAATGATGTTAAATTATGTTCTTTTATCTTTATACAGAGCGATAAAAGGAGAAAGAGTGTACGAGTGAAGGGCCCAGTATTACAACAAGGAAATGTGTCGTCTACTCTGGCCAGAAAATTTTGTTCCAAACTATCTAATAGATCAGACCAAACAGACAGCTTATCTGATGATTCTCCATCGATGCCTAGATCTCCTACAGGTCAGCACCATTTACTGATAAGCCTATCTATTTTTTTTTGTACGCAGCCATATTAACATGGTTTTGCTATTTGCATATCAATGTTGTGCAAACCAATCAAATCTTTGGTTAACCACCAAGGCAATTTCTCTTCAACCGAACGTTTGTAACCTTGACGCAGATTGGTTAACCTTTCGATATAGGGTACGTTACCTTGGATTTCGGTGACCAGCAATGGTAACATCTCAGGATTTTTTTTTTCACAACAAATCTTAGCCTTCAAATTGCCGTGACCATCTTTTTTCTAGATATTTTTTGTTAATTTGTGTTGAAAGAGTGTCCATCATGGTTGGTGTATTTATACATCAGCCAGATGACTTAACGATTTTCTTCTGGTGCCTAGTCTCACCAATATGTCAGAAACTCACTTTATTGATGACTATGCATTTCCGTCCGTCCGTAACCTTTTCGTTTCAGATAAATAACTCAAGAACCCCTTGATCTATCATCCTCAAACTTGGTCCACACATTCATCTTGGGTAGCAGAGGAACCCTGTGGATTTTAGGGTCAGATGGTCAAAGGTCAAGGTCACAGGGGGCATAATGTTTTACAAATATCTCTTGTTTATTTTGAGTTTTAAGCGTTCCGTCTGTGTATCAGGTTTAAATACGTCTAGCCAGTTGACTTGACTACATTTCCTGGTTTTTCAATAAGTGCTAGCCAGTTTTTTTTCAATCTCATGCATTTCAGTTGTCCATTTTTTTGTTTCATTATTGAATTCATGCATTTATTCATTTAACCTTTCATTTTCAGTTTCCACAAAAGAAGGCACTCCATCACCAATAAATTTATCTCTGTTGCCAAGTTATTCACCACATAGCAACGGTCAGCAGTCGCCAAGCCCAAGCGCCAGTTCTGGAAGTGGTCCACTGGGAACCTCAAAATGGAAACGTATTCTAAAGCTCGGTAAAAGCTGAAAACTGTATCCAAAAAAGAGTCAAATACAAGTTCATGATTTCCCGTTTTTCATCATTCTGTCTCCAACTTGGGATTACTCCATAGCCATATAATGCCTCATTTGTCTTATTGTAGACATGATATGCAGTATGTAATAGATAAACTGTCATATGTAAGCTCTTGGACCTCTTATTCGAAAACCTTGCAAGACTGAAACTCACACTTTAGAATGTTAAACGTTCTTTTTGTTTTTGCTCCTATCAGTGCTAGTAGGGTAATCTACTAGCACTGCTCCTATGTTGTTATTTCAGTGTACAGTCAAACCTGTCTGTAAAGACCACCCATGGGAACAGCAAATTGTGGTCTTTGTTTACAGGTGGTCTCTATTAACAGATTAAATATCATTGAAAATGGTCTGATGGGAGATACAATTGGTGGTCTTTGCAGACAGGTTTTGCAATAGTGGTCTTAGTTTGCAGGTGGTCTTTAACACAGGTTTGACTGTATATTTTAATAAAAACTGGTAAAAGCATAGTGTAGGTATTAACAATTAATCGGACAAAATTTCATTTGTTTAGATTTTATGAAAATGAATGGCTGTTAAATGTAATATTCTGCAATTTAAAGTCTAAGTCTGAGTTTCAGTCTTAAAATGTTTATGAATGTGACCCCTGTAATACGAAGATTGTTGTTCATGTTGAATGATAGAAAACTGTAATGATTTGAATTTGTTCGGTACATAGGTTTTTAACGCAATATCTGACCTTGATACTTGGTTGCTATGGTCACAGTACATAATATTTATGATGCAACTTTTGACCTTGACATTTGGTTGTTATGGTCGTAGTTAACTGCCTACGACTGATTCCTTGACATGCTCATACATTACCTCCCTTTATTGACTTTACATTTGGAACTTCTTGGTCATTACCGTATACCAAATTTGACACCAAGTTCTGACCGAGGTTATCCAATTGTTTGTCCTATTATTGTAAGTCATTCAATATAATAAATGATGTCAATACGCTATTTGTTTCATCCATGATTCTATTTGTGTCATTTAACATTCCTATGTTTTTGTTTGTTAGTCACGAGAAAATTTAGGTAACTGTCAAGTTTTCTTTCTAGAATGGGACATTCTGTTTCTTTTTATGGGGAGTATTAATTTTGTGTAAGTCTTTTGACATTTTAGTATTTTCTGTCATCATTTTCAGCTTTTACATCACAGTAGCCATATGATGTTTATCATTTTATTCTATGCTTTAACATAGGACGGAAAGATGTTCAAATCTTAATATAAAACTGACTGGTCAAAAACGTAAAGGTTAGGTTAATATTTAGCAATAGATTTTAGTTCGAGTGCTTTGGTATTTGTATTTAATGTTAATTGTGATTCTCTTTGACTTCATGTAATGGAAAAAAACACAATTATTGAGTGAAGACAATTGTTTGATTGTTTTAAAGTTGTGACATTATAAACTACAGGTATATTGGTCAAAATTTTATTTAACCAAACACTTGATATTATCACTATGTTTAGTTATCACAAGTCTAACTGCAACTTCTTGTAGAACGTATGGTTAAGCTAGTAAATTGTAAATTGACCAGATGCTTGGCTCTAGGGTGGGGAATGTGACCCAAAAAAAAGACAAATTGTCCAATACCCCTGAATCAGCCCGTTGCCCGCCCTGGGGCAAAATATTGATGAGCGCATTACCGCCAACTTAATAGCAAAAAAGTTTTCAAAGTTTCCAAATATTCAATCAAGATATCAAATATGGTTATATGAAGCAAATTTGAACGCTAGATAAGAGCCATATATGACTACGTAATACAGGCAATACAAGATACTGTTTTATACCATTTTTACAAATATTTAAATAAAATAGTTTTAGTTACCTACGTTATTGTGACCATATGGCCGAATGATATGCTAATATCTTCAACCATGTTATGTAGAATTTAGTTGCCATCTTATCATATTCAGTTTGGTTCATTTAAATAGATTTTTGTGTCATTTGACTTTCCGAGTCAATATTTTGTTATAATGCCCGGTATTGACTGAGAACTTCCAAACGTGACAATGCCATTTTAGTGTATATTGAATGACTTATTAATTCATGAATGATGATAATTATTACTATCAACATGTCGATCATGGATGTCCTAGGTAGCGAATTATTTTTGTACGACCGTAGTTTATGAAACCATTATGGATAAAATAAACAATGAATTGCGTTCAACAATGAATAATGTATTAAATGTCGATATTTTTGCACATGATTCACATTTTACATCATTTTTTTCTCATGAAAATCAAATTGAATGTCATTATAAACATTTTTGAATTTCATTATCATATTTCATAACAATATATAAATTTTCTTATTTTTTTGCTCAGATGAAATTGAATACATTGTTGTTTTTATATTCATACAGATTTCATTTTTTTGTTATTATATCAAGGTTTTTGGGGGCGGAACGTCGGTCACTGCTTCTTCATCAAAACGGAGAAATTGTTACCACGGTTTCGTGCCAATCTCCTTGATATTAGAACTGTGCAGCACTTTGCCGTAATAATAAGAATAACCTCTACCTGTCATCTGCTCATACTTTTTGTTATTTTGACATGTTTTGTTGATTTTTTACTAAAACGTACATGATCTCATTGTCCTTTTGTTTTTGTTATATGATTTTTACTTTTTATCGAAACTAAACTATCTTTATTTATGTCGAGTTTTTTTTTTCTCATAAGAAATGTTCACTTTCGTATTGTTTCAAACAATCAAAGTAATCATGATTTTTTCTATCATCAAAATCTTACATATTTTTGTACATATTTGTTGTAATATATATTGTTATTGATGTTTATTTGTGTGAAATTTCTTAACGCTTGCTGGCTAACTGTTGAATCTTTGAAATAAAATACTATTTCATCAAGTAATTAATGCTTGATAATTGTTATTTTGTATCTCCAACTGTACAATACACTTCTTGCAAAAGAAATCTCCCTTGCCAAAATTGATATAAAGCATTTCTGCTGTGCGTTCAGTTACAGCAAACGGAAGCCGCTAACAGTTAGCGTTGCTGTCAAGTGTATTGACCGCCTCGTTTTTATTCTGGTACCCTGCCTCAATATTGTAATAGTATTTACTTATACGACAGTAAAACCAGCTCTGCGTTTCGTAACGTTTTGCAATTTGGTTCCCCGTGTGCAGTCAATGTGATACGGTGGGCCAGGGATACAAAACAAAACGCGAGCGACTGTTAGCCCTAACTGAACGCAGTGTAATTTAGTTACATGCATGATGTTACTTTAACATATTTTATCACTTTTACACGTTTTGTAATTAAAACAGAAATTTGGAACCTTGTGAAGATTCTACAAAAATTATCTGACCGATAATATTTTATAAGACAATATCACAGATAGATACATGTACATTATAAGTTGATACAACAATGTCAAGTAATACAAGGACACAACACATTACAAAAACAAAAAATAAAAGTTGAATACAAAACAACTTTGTAAATACATAATTTTTGATGTGTGAATGTCACAATAAAATGTCTGTATCAACCCATTCATTTCATTGTGGCTTTGATTAAATACTGTCAATAGATATATGGAATCAAGATCACTTAAAATATATGCTGTATTCAGGGATATCTTGAGTCCATGGCTCCCTTTTCTTTCTAGGGACTCCAATTTTCCAATTACTGCATATCTGGGACCCAAAAATTTTACTAAGGACCCCCAATTTGTCAAAAACATAAGGGTCCAAGGACCCCTAGCTGAAAAATCCTAGGGAAAACCCTGTATTGAATTACCCTGATGGCAATTACCTGAATTGACTTTTGTCAAAATACTTAAACATAAAATATTCAAAAATGTTAATTAAAAAAGAAAATTCTTGATCTGAGACAATATGGATTTCAAGATGAATAAATTGAAGGCTTGAACTTTGAGAGAAAAGAGCTTCGACATAATGAAGAACTTAACGACGAAAATTCTTTGTAACCTTGTATTGAATTACCCTCATGGCATTTACCACAATTTGAACACTATTAATAATAATGAAAGGCCATGATATAAATGGCAAAAAATGGCACAATTTTATTGAATTATAACCTGCTTTACTGAACAAATATTTCAAGGTTTGGTATGGACTGTCTTTTGTCAAAATACTTAAGCATAAAATATTAAAAAATAATAATTAAAAAAGAAAAATTCTTGATCTGAGACAATCTGGATTTCAAGATGAATAAATTAAACGTTCAAACTTTGGAACAAAAAAAGCTTCGACATAATGAAGAACTTCGAGATGAAAATTCTTCATAACCTGCAGAATTTTATACAAGCAAACAAGGAAATAAACAGGACATATAATTAACATCAAGATAAGTGAAAATTTGTCCTCAGCAAGTTTATCATAACAAGAGTCAACAGCAATATATAAAATGCTAATTGTACTCGGAAATAAAGAAACAATTCATCGGAATGTACCACAAAAAGACAAATTCATCACAACAACAACATATCGACAACAAATATTTATACAGAGCCCGATCTCTCAAAATATCTCAAATAGAAATCTCAGCTCAATATGAGATTTTGCTCAAATCAGAACCTCATTTTGAGACAATCTCATTTTGGATCTCTTGAAAATTGTCTAAGAAAAAGCTGTTTCTCATCTTTTTGTTTTGCAACATAAATTTTGAGTCTGGTCTCAGATGAGGAAAATCTCAACAATTTGAGACAATATTTGAGCTGAGATTTAGCTCAGATTGAGATGCTTGGAGAGATCGGGGCCACGTCTCTGAAAACCAGAACAGTATTCTGTATCTTGTCCATCAGAACATAAAATAGTTGTACCGGCTTCATCCAGTGTTGATGCTATATGGGTTCAGACATCTTTAATATGTCAAGACATCTACTATTACATATTCGAAAAAATGTTTTATCATGTTACACTCAAACAAAATTTGTAAAAAACCCTGTCTGTTAAAAAATGGAAGTTAATTTAAAGATATAGCACTTCTTTTTTTCGAACATAAACTGTGGAATACATTATTCCAAGATAATGCATATTTAATGACATCGACTAGATGAAATATAGTTTTCATTTTTAATATAAGGCGTAAAAAAATATATGTTTGTTTCTGGTTTCCCGACCTACCCTTTAGTTTGCCCTCCCCCCCCCCGACCCTAGAACATTTTTTCGCGTGTTAACATTTTTTTTCTTTTCAGTAAAATTTCTTTTTTGGGTAAAATTTCTTTGTGTGATTTTTTCTTTAGGTTAATATTTCTGACCAGTTATTAGACGCTTTACGAGTATTCAAGCTATAAAGCATTATATTCACCTGAATTAAACATTATCCATATAAAAAGGTTAAGGGGATTTGTCTTTAAAAATACGGTATATTCATTTAAATTTCTGCTAACTTTGCTTTGTTAGAATTTTTTTCTGACCTACCTACCCTATTTGATTTGGGCATGAAACCTGATACAAACATTATTTTTTAGGCCTAAGCAAAAAATTAACAAAAAATCAGCACCTGTCACGAGGATACCAGCCCTGCGTTCAGTAAAGGTATTTGAGACTATCGTTTCGTAACGTTTTACACTCTGGTTCCCCATTGGCAGGCAATGTAATACACTGGACCAGGGATACAAAACAAAACGTTCGCAACTGTTAGCTGTAACTGAACGCAGGGCTGTTGTTGGAAGATTTGGTTTTGTACAGTACTGCTGGAGAATTTTTCTTCGCATCATGTAAAAACAATAAGATGATTTGTTTAATGGTGAATACACTAATGAACTAATGAGCGTTTTCTCGAATGAAAGAATGTACTGTGGTAAAGTATGACCTTTTTTGGAATGTTCTTGATAAATAAGTTAAAATAGACTGTTGCTATAGCAACTGTAAGCCATTACTTTGAGTATATTTATAAGCTGCTCTCTGCCAGGATAGTCCATCTCCTTCAGGACGGTGAGTAGATGGAAGTAATACATGTGTAATAAATGTCCTGAAAGAAAGAAACAACGTTATATTCTCGCTTGTGTCATCAAATTAATACATAGTTCCTACATCTACAATATTTACCTCAATTGTTCTTTACTGTCAGCCATTTTGATAGGCAAAACTGATAAGCCCTTATAGAAGTAATTTCCAAATATGTGATCATTGAGAAAATACCAAGAGAATTTGCATGTGACCACCACTTTTTCTTCAACTTACTAAATCAAATGCCCACATGAGTATAATGAATACGGTAAGTTATTTTTTATATATCGGATTAGTTTATCATCATTTACATTATATTCCCCATAAACTTTAAGGAAATTTGCCTATCAAAATGGCCGACAATTCAGAACAAGGGAGGTAAATATTGTAGATGTGGGAACTATGTATTGTTCAAACAGCGGTCATTGTCGTTCAAAAATGGAAACTCTGGAAGACGCTTCAGTTTACAGAGTTTTTTTCCAGGTCGCCTTATTTGGTGCTTAAACAAAATACACCAACAACAGCAGCATTGTATCATCACCATCATTTTCATCATCATACTCTTCAATAACATCACCATCATCATAGTTGTCATATTATCATCATAATCATTGTATCCCTATAAGTATTTCTTAGCAATGATTCGCACAGTATTAGTCCATGGATAACTAAATTGAATAAAATAATTACAAATATACCAATAGACAGATGCAAATACTTTGCCGCACTTAAAACTTACCTAAAATTTGAAAATCCTAAAAAGACCTGCCAATTCTTTTTAAATCCATAATGGTACGGGTTTTTGTATACCTGCAAGACAATACAAATATAACGGTCAATTAACTAATTAGTTTGTTACATATTTGAGGTGATGTAAGAACAAAGATTCAAGGCAATGGTCTTTTATAA
Source organism: Mactromeris polynyma (assembly GCA_032209605.1). Classification (NCBI taxonomy): domain Eukaryota; kingdom Metazoa; phylum Mollusca; class Bivalvia; order Venerida; family Mactridae; genus Mactromeris; species Mactromeris polynyma. The sequence goes on from JASFXZ010000012.1 coordinate 12,046,269, forward strand.
AAGAATTGAGAAAAAGTGATGATTTTTGGGGGAAATTGACACTTTTTGGTAAGGGGAAACAGCTTATATTCGGCAGTAAAATTAACCAAAAAAAGATCACTGAATGATCTCAATTAAAATTGTAGATAACATGAACATGGAGAACAATCAACTAGAGCGAATGTCTCCTCCCCCGTAAAGCCACTTTTCACCACTAGTATTGGTATTATTCACTTATGTGAAGTTTCATTGAACACCAACCACTGGTTTAGGAGAACTAACGCAGACAAACTTTATAACATCCAGACAATGTTTTCAAACGGAGGATTCAGACATGTGGCAAAATTTGTCAAGCAAATTAACCCCCTGGAGCTGGAAGTTTTATCAAAACCCCCAACAGTCATAACCGTCAAAATCCCCTAACTGTAGCCATTATTTTCATCATTATTGGGAAACTTGCATCATGAATCACCAAACTTGGGTACTATTAAGGCTAAAATTTTGAATAATTTTCCTGAAGGGGAATTTTCTTTTTAAGTAGGGGAAAAATATATACTTTTTTCTTTGGGGAATGCGGCCCAATATCGGCCCCAAATTTGCCATAAAAAAAGGGCTGGACTGAAAGAAGTTCTGGCAATGTCTGCATCCCAGGTGGCCGTCTCAATGAGGCTTTCAAAGTCCCACCTATCAGGAATCATCCACTGTCTAACCCCACTACATGCCCAAGTGGGTAACAAGATTAATAGGTACATATATGCACAGCTCATCCCACAATACATACCATCTTCTTCTTGTGAAATTTCTTTTGCTGACTTCCATTTATATGCACTTCAATACTTGTTTCTCCTACAGATATAAGTTTGGCGTGCCATAACGTCAGTAGTCCTAGTGCCAGCGTAATTCCAGAGCATAAAATGAATTGATATAATACAGCTACGTGATAATAATACTCCTTATAGTTTTCTCTGTCAGGTGGGTTGTCATTAATTATTATCGATGCTGGTACATTCTTATCCTAGAAAATAATCAAAAAAATTGCATTGTTTAAATTTGATTATAAGCAATTAACATTGGTAAAACAGCGTTGCAAAGTAACTCTTTGTTCTTTTCATACTCAAATATTCAGAAAAAAACATACAGGCAAATACCACTTACACATTTTCTGCTTATCACCTTGACATACTTTCCTCTGATTCGGAATTTGTCACAAATAACCTTGACATACTTTCCTCTGATTCGGAATTTGTCACAAATTACCTTGACATACTTTCCTCTGATTCAGAATTTGTCACAAATAACCTTGACATACTTTCCTCTGATTCGGAATTTGTCACAAATAACCTTGACATACTTTCCTCTGATTCAGAATTTGTCACAAATAACCTTGACATACTTTCCTCTGATTCGGAATTTGTCACAAATAACCTTGACATACTTTCCTCTGATTCGGAATTTGTCACAAATTACCTCGACATACTTTCCTCTGATTCCGAATTTGTCACAAATAACCTTGACATACTTTCCTCTGATTCGGAATTTGTCACAAATTACCTTGACATACCTTCCTCTGATTAAGAATTTGTCACAAATAACCTTGACATACTTTCCTCTGATTAAGAATTTGTCACAAATAACCTTGACATACTTTCCTCTGATTAAGAATTTGTCACAAATAACCTTGACATACTTTCCTCTGTTTCGGAATTTGTCACAAATTACCTTGACATACTTTCCTCTGATTCGGAATTTGTCACAAATGTGTGAAGAGTTGACAGAGCATTTCATGAAAATAATAATGTAGCAGTTGTCTGCCATGGCCTAACACCTGGTGCAATCAGCCCGTCTCAGAAAAGTTTGTACAGCCAGACCAGGGCTCGAACCCTGAACCACTCCGTTACAGGACGAGTGCTGAACTGAGCAAGACAATCCGGCCACATACATATTTTCTACTTTTCAATGAATAGGTGACAATTATCGTCAGGCGACAATTTGAATCAGGTTTAAGTGAACTACGAAAAAAGTTAGAACATATTTAGAGAAACGAGTTTACAAGTGATGTCAATCCCTCTTGATGTCTCCTTCCTGGGTCACTAATCAAAGCTTGCACCTAATGTAGGAGATTGTAGAGCTTGCTGTTCAACTTCCCCCAATGCAAAAATTAGAACTAAAAACCTTCAGATCAGGAGTCGGTGCTCAACACTTTGACCAATTTGGCCTCCTTTTTATGATATTATTGTTACTTACCCTAGGATTATATATGGTATCATGAATAGCATTTAGTGGATACATGAACGCTGGAAACCGTGTAGGCTGAAATTCAATAAACACTTTATCAACATGTAGCATACAACATACATAAGTATAAACAGTTTCTACACTGCATTATAACCTGAATGTAGGAAATGAACAACAGTAGACACCTGTGTAAACATACATGTAATGATAAACTAACAGAGGTTCCACTAGGTGCTGAATCTCAAGGGTCATTTTGATCATTTTTGACCCGATTTTACCATTTTATAGCCAAAATACCCATAATTTGAAAAAAATTGACTCATCAGCCAGAATCCTAAGGGTCAAAATGTGGCTTTTTGGAAATTCAAGGGGTCAAATGGAACCCCTGGTAAACCATTTTATTTCACTATGTCATTTTAAAAGTAATTGATATTGCTTAAGTCAGATGAAATGTGAGTAATTATAAATAATTACAGGCTTTCTAGACTGGCATTAACTGGTGGCCAAATAGCCAACTAAAACTCCAATATGGCCACTAAAATTCGCCAAAACTGTCTCAAAATAGCCAATGTATAACATAATGGTGTAAGTTTATCAACCTAATTTACTAACTTATCAAATCTGGCTAAAGACTTCTGAAAACTAGCACCAGTCTACATTAAGATCTGCAACTTAATTTGTATCAAAGAATAATACATTGACACTTTAACCTGCATCTTACATAACCGAAACAGTAGGAATATATGAATAAATGACAACAGACAATTCTAAAATACTTCCTTAAGTCTCAGACATATAAAACATGTAATTTACCCACAATCCTTAGCGCGCGCTCGGCAAGTATCGTTGATTTGAATTGAAATTTCATCCGATTAAACGACGCTCGTTCAGTCTTACAACTCAGTATTGAACCACAAAATGCATACAAGCAAACAACAAGATAAACAATAAATATATAAACACCATCAAGAAATATAAAGCTGTTGTAAATGATTACAGCGGATCAAATTGTCAACTTCTCTCGACTCAGAAACAAGATGGTGGACGACGCCAATTTTTTACTGCTAATCGTAACACCTCGGTTATTATTATGGATCATTGTAGAATTGTACAAGGTGTTTCGATCATTTGATCTCAGAAGAAAATCTCAATGCTCACCAAAGTTCAAACAAGTCTAAATACATAAGCCAGCCTAATTGAATCCATGGTTTATATGTCCGTGCTTATGTCTAATGGTATGCAAGTACGGCAGAAAACCTTATGTCTTATCAAATATTGTAAAACTATTTTTAGGTGAGCATCAAGTTAAGTTACCTACCTTATCTCCATAAAAATGTTGTCTAAACAATTCATGTCCAGTCCAGCTGACATATACAGTTCCACACCACATGTACACACAAAACAGGAAGAAATAACGATGGTTATTATGACCTACACAGTTGTTTAACCATGCTGAGATGTTAAGTTAAGAAAAACACCTGGTAACCCTGCCTTCTTTTGATGATTTCCCTGCTAATTCAAAAATAAGATGTTTGCATTGTACTTGTCGTTAATATATATAATTCACAGCTTCACTAAAAATTATTTTTTTAAAAATGTTCACATTCTTGAGTAAGTCAGAAACTCGTGCATCTCAAGTTAAGAGTGCCATTGTTATGTGCCTAGAATATGGCACCTAGAAAAAACAGTGCCAAGTCAAAATTTAATAATTGTCGGATAATTACATGAATATATAACATTAGCCATGTATGGCTATTTGCCGACATAGTGAGTCTACAAATAGTGTGTCTAGAAGGAACAGGGCCACAGTATGTTTATAAAATAGCCCATCTGAAATAAATAGAGCCAGTGTTATCAAGGATACGACAGTGATGGTCCATCTTCAGTATACATTTACCACATACAGTACAATGATGTGTCCTCGGAGGTTTGGGGGATATACATTTCTTACAGATGGAAACAATCTCAGGTACATTCTGAAAGATACAAAAAAGTGTGATTCAATAAAAATGCTCTTACAATCAAAATCACACTTCTGTAACACATAATCCAACATGAAGATTTTGTAAACTTGATAAAGAAATAAATTCATTGTTATACTCCGAGGGTAAGAAGGAAAGAGAACGATGCAACTGTTAATGAATTGTATGTACATGTATATTCATGTATACAGAAATGGAATAATATATTACAATGCTCTTTGTTCATTTCCAGTCTTAGAACTTCTAAGTTACAGAAGGGTTCGGCTGAACATTGGTAGTAAAAATGCTGAATTATTACTTTGTATTGAGGCAAGGGAGATAATTCATAAACAACATGTCACAAGCACTACTATTTTCAAGAAATCGTTCAGTTCATTTGCATGAAAATATTACATTTAACTGCTAAAACAATGATAAAATGTTTATAGAAGAAGTGAATGTTTGTATGACTTAAAATGAAACAAATGTGTTAAAGCACCTTCTAAAAAATTGATTGCTTGCTGTCTCCCAAGTTTCAACTCTTGCCGTACTAACATGGTTTTGCCATTTGCATATCAGTGTTGTGTAAACCAATCAAATCTTTTGTTAACTACTAAACCAACTTCTCTTCAAAGAACGTTTGTAACCTTGGACCAGATTGGTTAGCCTAGGGGTATGCTACCTTACCGAAATCCACTGAATTTCAGTAAATTACCAAAATCCATTTTTCATTAACATGAATGTGTGGTTTCACGACGTATACAACAAGTACTAATGAACTTTAATTGAATCAAACTATACTGCCTATTATTAATCTCACTACAGAGTTCTTTTTATCCAATCTCCTATGAAGTCATCTCTCCTTACAGGTATCGGAGTTACTATAGTGTAGCATAATCGAGTGACCAGCAATCGTAATATCTCGGCAATTTTTTATGTTGCGTAGCAAATCTTAACCTACAGATTGCAACTTATTTGCTATCTTCAAATTGCGTTGACCATCTTTTTTCAAAATATTTCTTGTTATTAATGTACTACTCTTGATCGGTACTATAAGAAATTCTTGAGAAAGGCCCCACATGGTCAGCAGGTAGGGAAACAGTAAGCAAATGAATTTCAATGTTGGTCATAGGATATCAACAGCTGAAAGTACAAGAGATACGCCTATGGCTTAACACATGCATGAATATCCCTCTACTGTAATAAGAAATGGTTACCTGATCAGGTGGAGTGCCAGGCTGGGTGAATACTGCCATCACGTAATGAAAGATGATATTAGCAAGCAACCAATGTCCAAATATAATGTGGAACACAGTTAGTGGTAAACTATTCTCATACACATGTGGTAATAAACATACATAAAATATGGTCACTATCGATGTTGTCATCACTATCACCAAGGTGACAAAGAACTGAAAATGTAAATTAAAACAGCATGAATACATCAGAAACAAAAATTACACAGCATGTGAAAAAAAGTAAATACCTCCTGCCTTCTTACTATATGTTTTGTATGCTTAGCTGTTCAGATTATAAGCTCATAAAAGCTGCATGTTTTCAAAAGATAATTAAACTTTCAAATAGAAATAAATGAAAGAAATTAATATTTCACTTAGGTAACAAACTTACTACTTAGGGAGTATATTTATAATCATTTGAACTGGTTAGAGCTTCGGTAAATTCTTAAACAAAATTGATAAGACTTAACATAATGTATCAGAAATTAAACAATGCTGTCAGTTAAAGTATACTTATTCTGAAAAACTAGGGCCCTCAATCCTTCATTGTTGGGGCTCAATATTGTATCCAAATAGTATCTTTTTCCCCTTTCAAATTCAATTGTTCCCCTTTTGAGCCAAAAATATTAAACTGGAAAAATTATGTTTAACTAGAAAAATCTGATTTTCTGACAAGGAGACGTCATATTAGATATATTTTTGTGTTTTGTTTACTGATACATGCAACCATATGAGGATTATTATATGTCTACACCAGTTGGACATTGACCAGAAAAATGATAAAAATTCTCCCAGTTTGCTTGAAATTTCCCATACCAAGGGCTGCGACCCCTTTCCCCTAAAGAAGAGTGAGGACCCTGAAAACATCTTCAATTTTTAATGAAATAAGCAAAAAGCATAAAGGTTTAAAAATATACCTCGTGAATTGTTACAAGAAAGACTCATAAAGGTGTTACAATAAACAATAAAAAGCAATTATTTTTCAATTAGGCCATCCTAAACAAATGTTTGGCTATACCCTACTTTCTCCTTAAAATGACACAAACTCAAAAAATAGGTGTCTGAGTGGGGAATATTTTTGGTTTGTATATTAATAGTTGAAACTTGAATGAACATAAAAGTAATAAACAATAATTATCTACCTACCTATCCACATAAATTTACTGGGTAGATTAAGCAAAACAAACAGTTTTTTAAAGATGGTCTCACATTAAGAAGTAATGTGACAAAGAGTTTAATAGCCAAATATATTCTTATAGTATACTTACTGGACCAAGATATTTGGCAAAACGATCAACAAACCAAAATAATGGCTCCAGTAATGTCTCAAATGCTAAATAAATTGTAGTGAAGTAATTGTAATATAGAGTCATATACAACACTTCATAATATTCTGAACACTGGCGCACTTTTCGTCGTACTTTCCATGGCAAACACTTTATCACGGAAGACATTAGGAAAATTCTATTTACGTATCCAGCAATTGGATTAGCTGTATGTAGCATTCACCTGAAATTTTCAAAATTTAAATTGTCAATTTCGGCTGAATTAATACCCACTTCTTGCAGTATGGCAAACCCAAGATTACAAATCGTCCGTAAAATAACAGCATAAAATTCACAATTCGTATTTTATATTCACATTTTTCCAATAATAGTTTTTACACTTTCAAGTAAATTCAGCCACATCGTCAAATAAATGTGTAACTAATCTCAGTCAATGCTTTAAAGACATGCTTTACTCCTTACCATAATATATTACTTTCGCTTTCATATTGCAAAATCCACAACTTAGATGGTTCTAAAAATAGCTCACAGCAATATATGGTTATGAACAGGAATATATATATTTAAAGTGTATTTATAACAGTTTTCAACATAACTATTTCATACAATTTAGATAAATGGATTTATTTCAGCCTGTCATTCAATTGTCAGGACATTTATGTAAGTATGACTGTTTATTTGATTGCATACTTTATCCATGAATTTCATACGTATATTATTTAGGTAAGCAACCTTTCACAATAAGTCATCGGAACAAAAAGACATCGGAACACAGGAAGTAAGTGACAAGAATGTAGAATATTGGAGATGGTCAGGCTGTCAAGTGAACTTCTTTCAAAAAGAAGGAATACTTAAAAAATTAACCAAAAAGTAGGAGAAATTTAGGAAAAATAAGGAATTTGTTTGTTTTTACATACCTTTGTGCAGAACTTTGCATTACTCATAGACATAAATTGCTAACTAGAATACATCTTGATTAGACTGCATTGACAGGTCTTTTGACTCTTATACATCTTTCGCCTTGGCATGAACATTAATTTAAATTAATATCAAGCAGCCACAGGCCCGAGGTCTGCACCCCCCACCCAGTCTGTACAGTCTCGTCAAGATGATTCTGCTATGCACTCTTTGAAAACGTCCTACAATTTTCGAACTATTAATATAAGGTCTCTGTGAAGTGCACAATTTGCACCCAAAAAGCAGGAATTTTGGACCAAAAAGAAGGATAAATTAGGTAGGAAGATATAAAAAAACAAGGGAAAACAAGGACCGCTTGACAGCCTGCATGGTGTAACTGTTTCTATCATCTACCTAAACACTCTACCCAAACAAACAGTTTTATTCAAACGACACTGCCTTTCAACGACTGTGCGCGAATATGCAACCAATTCATTAACGTGTTGATTGGGGAGGCAGCCAGCAAGTCGCGAAAACATATGAAATATGTCACTTTACACACAATCCGAAAGATTCATAGACAACAACCATTTGAAGGGATTTTTACTTCTTAATACCTTTCTAGCCACGGTCTGTTTTGTAAAAAGTGTTCACGAACGCTAATAAATTAATTGATTACAAAACTGTTTATGAACAGCAATGCTTGATTATTCACATTATTGTTTTATTTGAATCTCAATCGAATGCATCTAGCCGAAATCATTCGATGAATTGATAATATAATACAAGTGTTCCTTAATAAAATTAATACAACACGTACAATTCAAAGATCTTTTGTATAATTTCATTAGATCATATAGAAAGCAGTGTAAATATATTGAACTTAGAAAAAATCCAGATAGCATGAGGTCATTTTTCAGAACCTATAGATCTACCAGGTAGGAAAAAAACAAGCAGTGTCGATAAAAATGGTTTACTTCACAACCCCAAAGACCTAAATACCATTTTATTAGGTCTTTGATAACCCGTAACACTTATAAACAGCTTTAAGTTTTGGAATTTCTCTTTTTCGGCTCTCTGGTTCTTACGGTTTTTTTTGTTCGACAAGACAATCGACAACCGAACTCAAGTGTGAACGCTAAACAGACCAAGCCAACACATAGCGTTGTCACAACGTTGTAGTAACGTTTAGAACTGCAAACGTTGTCTTAACGCTATGCATAACGTTTTCCCAACGTTAAAATGTATGGTTTTTTAACGTTGTGACGACGTTATTTTGGTAACTAATACAACATTCAGACAACGTTAAGAAAACCATACATTTTAACGTTGGGACAACGTTAAGTGTTTGCTGGGAAGAGCGAATTTCAGATTGTTTGTTTGTTATAAATATGTGTTTGTTTAGTAGAATAGGTTACCACTGGCAGATTATAAGTACTCCAAACATTTGACCGTAAGGAATTGTTGCTACTTTGCTAGATTCGATTTATCATTTTAATAACAAAACATAGGACCGAAATAGCGTCCATATATCGATCACGTGGAATAAGTCGGTATACTGTCCACAGCACGTGGCATGGCTTTATAACCAGTTAATTATTTTGCGGGTTTCAATTATTGGTGGACGATGTCGATGTTTATAGTTATGTATACATTTACGGGAAGTAAACGTTTGAAAAAATCGCATTACATGTATTTGCATATCGTTTTCTTAATATATTTTTTTTATTCGCAAGAGTTACAAGTTAAATAAATAATCAACTGGAGGACGAACTAATATATGCATAGGATATAACCATCCCCATATTACGATGAACGTTCATGATAAAACTCTTACGTAGATCTAGAGCACGAATCTAACTGTAAACAACAAAATGACGATGTCAAAAGGTAATTAATCTGTTTTCTCGAGACCATTATCATTGTTATGAAAATATTACAGATGAGACATTCTAAATGAATGAAAAACATTTAATATTATAAGCGCTTCAAATTAACATAACAGTATGTATTTAATCGTCGCTTGCTGGTATTCAGAAGTAACCCCGTCGGGTAGTAGTAAGTGTGACCGAGTCGACGTTCGATGTAGAACTCTGTGCGATCTTCGTAAACTAAATAATCAAGCGAATCATGTACAGAAAGATGGCGACTAACTCGGAGGAGATTGGGAGGTCGTTAAAATATGTTCTAGAGAAAATACAAAAAGCATCCGAAGTTCGACCCAAGGTTTGATTTATTAATTAATGAATTTATCCAAATAATAGGTCCCCTGCTAGTGCTATTTCGGTTAACTTTATAGGTCGTTGATGTAGGTCATCTACATTAACTCATCTGAATACACCGATAAACAGTGTCCAGAGCCTCGTTTTCGTTTTTGGCAAGTACCCGGATTTTCGAGTAAACAACGCGGATGTCAAGGACGCCATTATTGACTGTTTACATTCCCGTTAACTGGGGCGTTGATATTTACGTTAGTTTTATTGATTTCGCGTGTTAAATATGGAAGATTTAAATGATATGACTATTGATAAATTTAGACTTTGGACAATTCATGCTTTAAAAGTATTTTTATCGAAGAGAAATCAATCGTTGACTGGCAAATTCGAAGAGCTTGTTGCGAGGTAAGCATTTGACTGTTTCTATTGTTTTTGTCATGTTTTGTTGTGCAGCATCTTATGATTGATCAGTTTGAAGGAATGTATGATTGATAAGCAATGTAAATTAACATTCTATGTTTTGGCGTGTTTGTTATAAATCAGTGCTTACTCCGTGCATGGATGTCGTGATTCATACGTAAGGGGGTCGTTAGTCTGTACAAGTGTTTGTTGTTAAAGATTGATACTATGCATAATGTATAAACATTTGTAACATTGAATGGATAAATCATTGCATGGCTAATGAACGAAGCATATGTGTTACTGCAAATATTACTCCTGTTATTTACAAGTTGCCTACAGTTTACATTGTTTGCTAACAAATGACTAACATGAAAGGGACGGGTTTCTAAGCATTCAATCACTCCGGTCGATTGCGTCCCCCCATACAGGTCCTGCCTCTTGGCATGTCTTTGATGTGCAAACATAACTAGTATATATAGAACAATGCATGCATGTCCGTTTTACACTCGTGCAAGTTCATGATTATTTCCATCTACATAATGATCTTAAGTTGACATAGCATTGTATGACGATCCACCAGTTTTTTGCCTGTACAACAGTACATCACATGTACATGATTATAAAATGTGTTGTATTATAATATTATGTATATATTGTGTGTAAGGGCCGGAGGCCTTCATGCTTATTAAATAAAGTTCAGTTCACCATGGAAGGATGAAAATAAAATAATTTCTAGATTTAGCCAGGTGCACAGTATTTTCTCCATTTTAAAAAAAAATAGTGGTACAAGCACAATATTCTGAAAACAATACACCTTCAATGTTGAGGATAAATCTCTGATGATTTTAAACTTATACAACTTAAAAGACCCCAAAATGGTCCATGCTTTGTACGTACAATGTGTTGGCATCAGTTTCTTTCCACTTCTTCCACACAATATTATGAGACTTATGATTGTCCTTTCAGGAATTCCATGATTGTTAGTTTGGTATAGGGCATGCTATTGTAGCATAAATACTTCCAAATTTATGTTTGAAAAACCAAAACAAGTACCGATGTAATGGTCTTCATTTTTGTATTACCCTATGTTCCACTTTTTTAATTTAAAGGACAATAATAAACAATAGAAATTCATTTAAACTTTGCCAACTTATAAAGTAAATATGTCAAATGAATGGAGGATGCCAAGAATATCAGCCAAATGTTGTAATTTTACAAACATTTTTACTGTTAGTAAGTGGTGTCCAAAAAAGTGTAACATGTGATTTTGAAATATTAGGACAAAATATGTTTAATAAAACATATGCAATATAGTTGATCATAATAATACCATGCAAGTCCATATTTGCAGTTTATTCCTGGTTACAATGAATTTATTTACAGAAAATGAAATGTTATCTGTAATGTCCGTCCCCGTAAAGTTCTTCCCCTTATGTATTATGTTATTTAGTGTGAATTAATTTCATTGAAGGCATCAAGTTTATGAACATATTTATGTTTATGTACATAGGCAACCTTTATTTTGTCCAGAAAGAAAGAAAAATCAACTTAATAGTTAAATATCTTATTGGTTGTGACATGTTTTTTCTTACAACAAAAATGCTAAACATTGACACCTTTTTGATAATATAAGCATATTTTGTCAAGAATAATCACCAAAAAGATTTCTTAATGAAAGGACTATAATGCATGTGGTAAAAATTATTTAAATTCACAATACTCTTTAAAACAAATAATTTAGTGTACAGACGGACATTATATTGTTATGATTATTTCTCAAATCTTCAATACATCATGTCACACATATTTCTACAAATTCCATAAATTATACTTTAAAGATAATGTGATAAAAATCCTAAACAGAGCCTGAAGAAGGCCAGTATTTGGTTGGACAAATCATATAAAGTTGTGCAATTAACAATATTGTCCTCTGTGTGCACTATCAATCTTATCAAGACCACTAATCAGCATTTCAGTGTCTGGCCCAGTGGGAGTCCTATATGCATCCAATCAGTTTGTGCTGTCACCATCTGACACCTATATACAGTAAAGTGGCAAAGTGTCATTTATTTTCATAGGCTTTAACTAACATTCCTTAGTTATAAATGTATAATTATAAGATACCTTTTGTAGTAAACTGCTAGTCAGTCCTACTAATATTGTATATTTTAAAAAATAGTAAAATAGTCTTAAAATAAAATAAATTTTTAAAAAGAATAGTTATTTAAATATAGAAAAACAAACACATTTTATTACCCAATATAGACACACACACAGACATTCACTACAGTATTTGTCTAAAATAGAAAAATAATTAAAGGATATACTGTATGATAGTTTAAGAAAACAGTGAAAACTTATAAATTGTACAAGAGTATCTTATTTCTTAGATATTGTGTTAAACAAATACATTTTAAGTTGTTGCTTTGTGTTTAGTCATGTTTTATGGCCAGACTTTTCATGAACTTATAATGTCCGTCCCCTCGTAGTCAAACTGATACTTAAATCTACAAATAACAAACACAAAGTCAAAACTTATTTTTTTATCATTGGCGCATGTTCATGACTATTATGTAATAATATCCAAAAAAAGTCAATATGATAAGAATACAAGCAACTTTATTTTTTGCCTTAGATACTAACAAAATTGGGACACTTGTGCACCAGGCCATTTATAATTTCTATTTGCTAGTTTTAAAACAGCAGTTTCTAATTTTATGTTCAATTTTCAGGGCCTTTTGTGCATGGGAGCAGGGTGTTCCAGTAGACCATGGCGGAGAGGCAGTTGAAATGCGTCTCCTCAAGGAGTACAAGGCCAAGCTCCAAGTGGATGGAGACGACATTCTTCCTGATCCATTCGCATTATCCTCAGGCTGGACAAGTGAGAAGAAAGGGATTGATCGGTGGCCATCCGTGTATATCACAGACATAGCTACTTACATTGAGGGATGTGGCTATAGTGACATTGTTAAGAAATTAATGAGCGAGTACAAACTTGGGAAAGCGTATCGCTACTTTGATAGTGGATGGGTCCGGGAAGTTTTTTACCATGAAATAAGACCAAATAGTGACAAGTGCCTGCTTAAAGCAAAAGTCACTCCCTCTCAAGGAACAAACAATGCATGTTACAATGTGTGGGTATGTGTTCGGAAAGATCTGCCCGAAAAGCCTGGGGGTGAGATAGTCAGCGCATACTGTACATGTACAGCCGGCATGTATGGTACCTGTAACCACATAGCAGGGGTGTTGTTCCGGTGTGAACATGCTGTCAAGACAGGCGAGACCAGCACCACATGTACTAGTAAACCCTCCTCCTGGAATGTACCAAAAGGAAAACCGGTATTCAAGCCCCTCAAAACAGCAGATGTTATTTGGAGGAAAGGGCATTATACAAAGACACGAAAAGACACAGAAAAAGAAGACCAGAAGAAAAGGCTGAAAAAGAACTTCACTCCCTTTAAAGAAGAAATGGACAACAGAGAAAACATGCGCCAAAAACTGTTCAGAATAGCTAATGAAGAAGTGAAAGACTCATGTTTCTGTTTAGTATTCGAAGGGCGTCGTTTGGAAAAAGAGACTTTAGAAATGCCACCCACTATAGTTCAGTCTGCCAAACACTCAGCATCATCAGAAGAATTACTGGAAAAAATTAAGTTGAGTGAAATTGAAATAGAAAATTTAAAAACTGAAACAATTAAACAATCAGAAACATCAATTTGGCATGAACAGAGAAAGGGTAGAATAACTGCCAGTAACTTTAAACGAGTGTGTACGCGTGTAGATACGTTGAGGCGTAATGATTCAGCATCTGCTGAAAATCTTGTTAAAGCTGTCCTTGGTAATGTTAAGACCGTGCAAACAAAGGCAATGAAGCATGGTATAGCATTGGAAGCATTTGCAAAAAAGGAATACCATAGTGAAATGAAGAAGTCACATAAAAAATTCAAATCTTCAAGTGCAGGACTTCAAATATGCAAGGAAAAGCCTTTTCTAGGGGCAAGTGTGGACTTGGAAACAAGTTGTTTGTGTTGTGGTTACGGATTGTGTGAAATAAAATGCCCAGAGACAATTAAAGACCAAAAACCCACTTCTGAAAATGTCCCTTACATAGAAGAAAATGATGGTAGCCTTTCTCTTCAGAAAAACCATCAGTATTTCTATCAAATTCAAGGACAGATGGCTATTTCCAACTGCATGCATTGCGACTTCTATGTGTTTACATATCATGGTAGCATACATGTTCGAGTGCCATTTGACAAAACATTCTGGACTAACGTTGAGGAGAAATTAACTTGGTTTTGGATGAACTATGTGCTTTGTGCAATCATGGACGAGAAAGAGAATGAACCGGAAGAGCAAACAGTGATCCCCTTGAAGGTCCCCGTGAATGAGTCCGAAGAAGCCGACCAAGCTAAAGATAAAAACAATAACTTCAATGTTATCGTGCTTCCGGGAAAATCAGTGAGAAGAGCTTTACTTCCAATTGAAGAAAATATGACAACACAGGTCAAACAGCCATCAAAAAGAAGGAAGGCTACAAAAAAGACGCCGCTTTTTCTGTGTGGTAAATGTGGTGGTGAATGTGTAGACAATCCAAAACAAACAAGTGAGCAGTCTGTGTGCTGCGATAAATGTGAGCAGTGGGTGCATTACCTGTGTGCAGGGGAAACTGATGAATCAGTTGAACTCATTGATAAGTGGGTCTGCCTAAAGTGTCTGTCATGATGAACTTGATTAGTGAGACAATTAAATGATGCATCTTGATGCAAGCCCCAGTCTTTCTGCGCTATGATTTATCTTTACTACAAGTACATTTACACTTTCTGATACCAGTTCATGTATTTAATTTTTAAACCAACAATGAATGTCCCAAGTGTTTTGTACTGTATTAATTTATTCTGTAAATTTCCCCATTAATTCCATCTTATTGTTTATGATAATTGCAATTTAAGGTCTTTCAATTTCCAAAAATGCTAACTTTTATCTTTCTTACCAGTAGACCAAATTGATGTGATTTAGATTAGTTACTCTTTATAAAATTATATGAAGTGTTTCTTATAATTTTAGTGCTGTTGAAAATTTATTTGCAATTTATCAGACTGTATCACATCAAGGCCTGTTGTATAGATTTATGCTTATACATGTAGCATTGTTATTTGTTTCTTATTTCCCATTTAAATCGACTTCATATTTTTGTTTCCATTATTTTGTTACATAAATTTGTTTGTATGATATGAGCTGAGCTGACAGAATAAAATATTTCAGTGTTCATTTGACTTATTAAATGAAGTGGACACCATGATATATAAACCTTCATCATATGAGCGCTGCTACCTCTTCTGTAAGTGACGTCATTTCAAGAAAACGCAACGTGATGTCACTATTTGCAAGCAGGAAACAATATTTAGTCCATATGGTCACTTCGTTTTCATATTGCCATATGGGGCAAATATTGCTTACTGCCAGTACATAGCGACGTTACATCCGACGTTTTCTGGAAATGACGTCATTACGTCATTAAAAAAGAAGTTGGAACTCGTACAGCAGTGCTCATATGATACTTGTAACACTTTCACATAGTAACTGTTGAAATTAAAAGATGACAATAACAAACAAATCGTGTGGTTCCACTTTTATAGTGATTTTCCAATAGTGCATACAACACACATGTTCATTGTAAAATTACAACAGTAATATGTATAATGTCATTTACAACACGAGCGTTGAGCCCTCGAATATGATCCTCAAGTTATGATACAGTATTTACACACAATCAATACTTATATATTGGAGTTCTTAAATTACACAGAGCTGCACAAACGGTCACAATATCATCAATATGGTCAACCATGATCAGTGGCAATTCCTGTGAAAGAATTCTAAACGTTTTCAATCTCCTAATAACTTGCTCTATCAAAATTCTATGGTTTGCTATTCGTTTAGTGGTATCTACCATTGCTGATGACATTTGTGATTGGCCTCTGCGACCAGGTGGCACATACAAAGAAATATTTCTGTCTGCACATTCATTGCTAATGTTAAAACCTTTGTCAGCCATTATCATGTAATTTGGTGGTACAGATTCCAAATAACCACAGTCAAGTGTCAACGCTTTATCACTTACTCTTCCCAAGTAGGCATTTGAAACAAATGTAATGAAACTATTTGGAGCACATGCCACTAGAAGTTTTAATGTGTTGTGATGTTTATAATCACTCCATGTTGCACTTTGTAAATATAGGTCTTTTGGGGTTTCTATGAATATTTCAGTGCAATCAATAATTGAATGTAATTGCGTCAATTTTCTGAACCTCTGGGGCTTTGAGCCAATAAGGGCCCCTTCATTAGGTACATAAACCATGGAACTCAACGCAATGCTAGCAGCACGAAGCCAGGCAAAAAATATTCTTGAAAACAATGTCTCTGAAATATCAAAACGTTTAGCAAGGTCCTTATTTAGCAATCCTAGTCTTAATTTCATTAACAACATGAGGAATTCAGTTTTTGAATCCAATTTACGTGATGGACCTAATCGTGTCTTCTTCTTGTACGTACGCAAGGTCTTAAGCGCGGTCATTACTCCTGTCCATCGTCTTTGTACATATGGGGCTATTAAGTCATGGAGTTGAACAAAAGTGGATAATTTAGGAAGTCCTGTATAAAAATTAACATAATTGTCATTACACAAAGTGTCTTTCAGGTAATTCTTGTTCTTGAAATGATGTATTGTCTGTTTTAGTGTTCTTAACTCAAGTTTTAACTTCTCTATTTCTTTTCTTTGCTCCACACACTTTTTTAATAGTCCAAGTACCATTGCCAGAATGACAAAAAACATAGGAATTTGCTGTGTTCTTGTTTCTGTTAGCAGCACTTCATCAGCTGGATCATCCACAATCGGAGTCGCTATAAGTAGTTCACGTTCAGCCAATTTCACTCTTTGCACTCTCTTCTTGTCTGCTGGCTTTGTTGAGGCAAACAGTGACATTCTCCGGACTCTTTTTTCTGCACCGTCATAGCCCATGTTGAGAGTTGGTAATGGGTCAGGACCTGTTGGCTTCCCATCAATGAAGTGTCGAGAACAGACCCTACTATCTTTGGCAGGAGACCATGTCTTCTTTCCTTTGCACCGTCCAACCATATGCTTCCATTTATCCCTCATTTCTTGATTGGATTTCTTTGTCGGAAACGCAAAGAGTCTGTAAGTAGAAAATTATAAAATCATTCAGCAGTAGTTCTAATGCATTGTCTTGATTTTTATTAGGACAACTATTGATTTGTTTCGACATTTTTGTCAAGTGTGTGATCTTGATCATGTAGACACTTTCATTACCTGTTCAAATATCGGTATGTGAAATTTTGTGTGAATACATGCATTATTAGAAAAATAATAATACAATATAAACTGACCGATTAGGAATATTTGGTTGAGTGTATGTATAATAATATGCAAACTCCTGTGGGAAAAAAGAGCTGATAAACTAACTGGTACTCATCTCAACTTTCACTTTGGTAACAGCTTGTTATGCACGAACTACAATAATCTGGAACCAGTTTATATGGCTGTTTCCTGTTTGCCAATGTAGTAAAGCGTCAATAGCTTTTTGATTATGTAGGTTTTGAGTAAAACTTCAACTAAAAGGAATATTATTTGCGTAGCGAGTACGCTTAAAAACAAACTTATATGCGTTTTCCACATTTTTATATGAGTGAAATACGCTGCTTATCTGGAGCACTGGGGCCCTCTTGCAAGATAAGTAAATGAAAGTTAGTTTTAATGAAATATATTATAAGCCGGTATTTGGTTACGTGATCTGTTACAGACAGTCGAATATACCCGACAATTACATCGGTAAATAGTTCAAGAAATGCATTAATTACCTGAATGGAGGTTCGCAAACACATAGTTTATCCTTGTGCAAACACCCACAAACGTCGCAAAGTTCCTTTTTCCATTTATTGAGCCAATAAGCGCCATTGGAACAATCTTTCACTGCACATGTGTACGCCATTGTTAAGATTTTACTCGAAATTTCAAGGGAGACAACTCTTGCCACAAAAATACGGTGCGCATGCGCACTCGGCCACTGTGTATCGGTGTATTATGTAAGATGGATTAATTTGCTGGATAATTTATTTAAAGATAATTGCCCACTATGCAAACTGGTCATTTTCATTACTGGCTCCTATGCCCAACGATTCAGAGTTGGTGATCCGATGTCATTATCAAATTACTCGGTTGCGGAGGCAGACCTATTATCTAGAGTCATACACATATAACTCCAAGCATTTGGATTATTCACGTTTTATGTTCATTTTTGATGATATTTTACGTTTTCTGTCAAATGCGGAGCATATGGGATATCGTCATTTTCCTGTAGCACTTTTATATAGGGGCCTATTGAAATTGAATTCCAGACGTTTCACCCCCAAGTCGTTTCCTCACCTAGACGTTTCACCCCCAATATAATTAAGATGTTTTTGAATATGAATATCTAAGTGAGTAATGCTGCCTGTCAGTCTGATAGATCTGTCAAGTATCTATTTAGTTTAGATTCTTAAGACAGTAAATCCTCCATAAAGAAACCATGCTTAGGACTCTTGAAATCTGGTCTTATTACTGAGGTGGTCTTGATATTGAGGTTGAATAAATACCAAAAACAGTGAAAATGGACTTGAAAAATGTGTTCTTAATTTAGAGGTGGTCATATTATTGAGGTGGTTTTTAAGTGAGGTTTTACTTGACTTCAAGTTTAAAATTGAATATCTTTCTGATCTGTTGTGACTCAAGAGTTACAGACTATTTACATGACACATTTTGAATAGTTGTGACAAAATTCAGTGATGTGGTATATTCCATTGTGATGCTTATTTATCATACTGCTGCAGCCCCTGCAATACTTCCCCAAATCAATATAACTTATAAGAGCTTCAAATGTAGATGGAAACTTTCAAGTTAATAATTATCAAGCTGAGAATAAATGTCGGCTTAATAAGTTAATCATATGCAACCTTGATGATTGTTTAAATTAACTACTATTCTAGCCCTTATTCAGCTTTTTATAAATTTGACAAGAATATAATTATGACATATTTACTTAATTCTTAACTCATTTTTTGATTTTATAAACACACATAATATCCTCATGCATGAAAGTGCACATAACCTACCAAAGTTAAAATATAAAATTCTTAATTTTTATTTTAATGGCAAACTAGTCAGAGATTTATGATAATGTTCTTTTTTCCCCTTTTTTCAGTCTTTACCAAAATTAAATCCAAGATTAGTTGCAGTATCGAAGACTAAGCCAGTTACAGATGTTATTACAGCATATTCATGTGGACAGAGGCACTTTGGTGAAAATTATGTAAGTGCAACTATTGTAATGAAAAACATACAAATTATTATTGCTTATCAGAACCAGATTTGTATTGTGTATTTTTGTAGAAGTAATAAATAGAAGTATATAGAACGATCATGCACTAATCAGTGTTTTGCCCCAGGGGTGGGGTTGCTAGGATACTCAGGACTTTAGACAGAAGAATTACACCCCAAAAAAGACAAATTGTCTAATTTCCCTGAGTCAGCCCCTCCCCCTAGGGCAAACTATTGATAGGTGCATTTTTTCTTTTTGTCTTGCTCTAGATGTAGACTTTATACATGTAACGATGTGGTTTAGTGTCAATCTTTGTTGCTAAAGGTTTCAGCTCTTAGCTAGACGAGTTTGAGTAATTAATATTCACCTGTGAGATTAATAATCCCAAACTATTAAAGCTTATATGTTATAGTTAAATGTTGTTTAATGTTCATTTTGTGTTTATTATTTTCTTTTTTCATTTCAGGTTATTGAACTTGAAGAGAAATCCAGAAATCAAGTTGTAAGTGCTAAACAATGTATATGAGATTAAAATTTACTGAAAACTGGTCTAGGTACTGCAAGGAAAATCATTATTTACTAATTACAAGAAACCGGCAGCATTCACAGCACAATAAATGTACAACATGCACATAAAAATGGTAAAATATTTATTGACAAGTCTGTCTTTTTAGACTTCACCCATATGAAGTCAGTCTTTTTAGACTCCACCCATTTGAAGTCTGTCTTTTTAGACTACACATATTTGAAGTCTGTCTGTTAAGACTACACCCATTTGAAGTCTGCCTTTTTAGACTCCACCCATATGAAGTCAGTCTTTTTAGACTCCACCCATTTGAAGTCTGTCTTTTTAGACTACACCCATTTGAAGTCTGTCTTTTTAGACTACACCCATTTGAAGTCTGTCTGTCTTTTTAGACTACACCCATTTGAAGTCTGTCTTTTTAGACTCCATCCATTTGAAGTCTGCATTTTTAGACTACACCCATTTGAAGTCTGTCTTTTTAGACTACACCCATTTGAAGTCTGTCTTTTTAGACTACACCCATTTGAAGTCTGTCTTTTTAGACTCCATCCATTTGAAGTCTGCCTTTTTTAAGACTACACCCATTTGAAGTCTGTCTTTTTAGACTACACCCATTTGAAGTCTGTCTTTTTAGACTCCATCCATTTGAAGTCTGCCTTTTTAGACTCCATCCATTTGAAGTCTGCCTTTTTAGACTCCACCCATTTGAAGTCTGTCTTTTTAGACTCCACCCATTTGAAGTCTGTCTTTTTAGACTACACCCATTTGAAGTCTGTCTTTTTAGACTACACCCATTTTTAAGTCTGTCTTTTTAGACTACACCCATTTTTAAGTCTGTCTTTTTAGACTACACCCATTTGAACTGCCCCATTGAAATTTAAACCTTGGTAAAACATCAGCATGTGCAGTTCAATCCTTAATTGATGCAGTCTTTTGTTTTGTTGTTGATTTTCTTATTAATGAAGCATTTTCTGAGAAAAAATACATTAAACCATGACATGAAACATTTATCTGTAAGTGTAAATCATGTGCTTTTTGTCTTGAACACAACGTTGTGTTTAACTAGTAGTGAGTTATATTTCCCCCATTGTAGTTCAAATTTACTTTCTCCTTAATATTTATATATCTATGGTTTTGCACAAAGCTAATGTTGCTGTTCTCTATCGATACTGAATTACAATAGTCTTGCACAAAACTCTTGATAAGTACTTTATCCGTACCTGTAAATCATGTGCTTTTTGTCTTGAACACAACTTCCTTTTCAAATAGTTGTGAGTTATGTTGCCCCCATTGTAGTTCAACTGAATATTTTTAGAAAGTACTTAGTCTGTACTTTTCTATAGATGATGGCCACGGTGTACTTTTCCAGACTTTTTATTACAAATGTAGTACAGTCTGGATATGAATTATCTTCATGTCTGTCATTTCTCTCCTTATACAGATCCTTGATCAATGCAGTGAGATAAAATGGCATTTTATTGGGCATTTACAAAGAAACAAGGCAAACAAAGTAGCTTGTAAGTATAATGTTTGTTACCTTCAATTTCTAAAATTTTGCTGTAGTTCCTAGACTTTTTTCCGAATATCTGTGACTAACACTCAAAAATCCCAATTTGAAGGATATGTGACGTCTTTCCTAAATAGCCACAATAACCCCTGTAATAAGTATTGTGACGGCGTTGGCTTCAAGTCTTTTTGATTGATATTTTTTTTACATCATTACACCAGTATTTTTGTATTTTGTCTGGAGGATTTTGTCCACCTGTGTAGAATTGTTGGGTGATTTTGTTGGTCTTGTAAAAATGAATGGAAGGAATGGGGGATTTCATATCAACCACATTATCACCTATCACCAAACAATCGGTTCATCATTGTTCTACCATAATAAAACGTGTGAAATAGTTTTATTTTCGGTGCACTTCAAAGGGCACATGTTTGAGATTTGTATACTTTAGATCACCCCAGATGTCATTGTTTTAATTACCCTTCAATCCCCTATTAAGTTGGTCATTGAGCATGACACATTCGCACAGTGCGGCTGTAACCTAGATTAGACTGGATATAGAATTTTACACTTAATAGGCAAACCCATTATACACAGAAATTGAGAACCAGTCTCAGCCGCTTAAGACCGCTTAAATCGTTGGTATTGAGTTGGAAAAAACATTTGCCAATCATTTTTGCCAAAAGTATTTTTTCGTCGCCAAATTCGCAAATCTTTTCAAATGGCGACATTGGCGAATGGCAGCGGAGGCCCTGCGTTTGTCGGTATCCCATGTAGTATTAATATACATGTGAATGTTTTTTATCTTATGTTGTTTCAGTGATTCCAAATTTATACATGGTGGAGACAGTTGACTCTCAGAAACTAGCTCAGACTTTAAATAATCTGTGGGAAAAATATAAACGACCAGGAAAACTGAAGGTGATGGTACAGGTGAATACGAGCGGTGAAGATAGTACGTTCATACTTAATCCTCTCTGTACATGTAGCCATTATTTTTCAGTCTTAGGGGACGTATGGCGGGACCTTTTGATAGGGAAAATTTGCATCATGAATCACCAAATTTTGGAATTTATAAAATAATTTTACTGAAGGGGAATTTTTGTTTCTAAGTATTGGGAAAATATATACTTTTTTATTTGGGGAATGTGGCCCAATATCTGTCCCAAATTTGTCATTAAAAAAGGGCTGACATGTTTCGTCAGTATGTGTACAAATTAAAATTACAATAAAACCAGCCTGCCTGTTGTTCCTCAGTTGGTATTGGGCTGTCACCCAGGAGGTCCAAGTTTGATTCCCGGGCTGGGCAGGTTGTGTCCTACCAGGACATTTGGCTAATGTCTGTTGTCTTCCATCTCTGATTCAGGTGGGATAATTATCAGCCGCTTGTGAAAGTGCAAGTTTAGTACTGGTTGATTAATGCCAGGAAAAGTGGTTAGGTCATCTGACCACCTTGTATAAAGGAAACAAATGTTAAACTATGGCATTAAATCAAGTAAAAAGTATAATTGTTTTGACTGAAATATTTAAACCCAATTTCATTTCTCATTAGTGGTCTTCTAGTTAACTTAGTTGTACGGCAAAGAACACAAATCTTCTGGTAGTGAATTCACAACCAAGTCAAAAATATTTACTTTATATTATGTTCTCTATGATTACTTGCCCATAGATGATGCAATTCATTTCTCATCCTTCACTTGTTAAAGAGGGAAAGTTGCTGTTGCCTGCACAAGGGCAAAGGTATCATGTTAGTGTCAGTTGTAAAACAAAGACCACTGGTGGTATCCAATGACAGACATATGTAACTGAATTATTGTGGAAAGAAGATATTTAACTTGATCCAACTAAACCACGGCTGTAGAATAACCAACTGTGGTGATCTTTGTTTCAGATAAGTCAGGATGTAGTCTGGAAATAGTGAGTCACCTGACGAAGTTTATACGAGAAAGGTGTCCTTGTTTACATTTTTCTGGCTTGATGACAATTGGGGCATTTGGATATGATCCCAGTAATGGACCAAACCCTGATTTTATGGTAAGATGTATCAATATATACTTTTGGGTTGTATTTTCGCAGTGCTGTAACAAAATAACGTATTGGAAGAAAAACTTACTTCCATTTTCTTTTGTATTCTTTTTCTTCTTTCAAATATTTTACAGTTATATAAGAGACATACTTGGTGCAGGATTTAATCACGAGACATACTTGGTGCAGGATTTAATCACGAGACATACTTGGTGCAGGATTTAATCACAAACTTCACAATTTCCTACATTTGGCTCAACTACAGGTTCATACTCGTACATGTGCTTTGAAGGTCTATTTCATAGGAGATTGTCACGAGTTCTCTCCCTTTATCACCTTCCTTTTTAGTATGTATGTACTATATATACATATAGACTATAGAATGGAGAAAGGGAGAAAACTCTGAAAGGGATAAAGGAAGAGAACTTGCGATAATTTGCTGTGATTTATTTCTGAACTGTACAGAAATAGCAGAGATGTTGTGATTGATTGCATGTTTGTGACATCATTTATGTTATATAATTGTTTTCTACTTGCAGACTTTAGTTAAATGCAGAGAAGAGGTATGTAAAGCACTTGATATGAATATAGAAGACATGGAACTTAGTATGGGGATGTCGTCGGATTATGAACATGCTGTAAGTGTTACTGTGTTCATAAACATGTTGTGGTTTTTGCAAAGGTGTCATATTCTTAAATCTGTTTTGATGCGCATGTATCAACATTTTAGGATTAAGATGTAGGCCTGAAAAATGAAGATTTAAAATATCTTATCTGTTGTATATACTAGTGATGCTTCACGAACATTGTTTCAACACCCAGAATGCACCAAAACATCACCCTGTGGAGCCCTTAAAAACAACCATTTTGTTTCTGTAGGCAACCATTATGAATAGATAGTTCCCACATGAACAATATTTACCTTCCTTGTTCTGAATTGTCGGCCATATTGATAGGCAAATGTCCTTAAAAGTTTATTGGAAATATTATGTAAATGATATAAAATATAACTTAATCATTATGCTCATATGGGCAGTTGGCTCAGAAAGTTGTGAAAAAGTGGTTGTCACATGCAAATTCTCTTTGTATTTTTTTCTCAATTATCACGTATTATGGAATTACTCCTATCGGAGACTGGAGTATTGAGTAATAGTTATCCTTCCAACCACAGGTAAGCACTGGTTTGACTTTCAGAAACACTGCTAAGGTTATCTGCTTGCCATACATTTCTTGAAGACTGTTAAAATGTGGCATAACAGAAAGGATACATCATTTTTCGTTGTACTTTTATTTAGTCATTTGTGACTTTGTTACGACCCGTTTTGCAATAACCCATTTTTATTTCAAAACGGGTTCTAATGTGGCTTTTAAATGTAAATATATATCTTTGTTAATATTAATAGCTGGATATAAAATATGTATCTCAATTATTTCAGATATCGTTAGGCAGTTCAAATATCAGAGTGGGCAGTACGATATTTGGGGCTAGGGCAAGTTCTGGTCAGGTTCAACCAAACACAAATGAAAGTTCAACAGGAGATAATCAGTCAAAAGAGAATGGTGTAGATTCAACGAATATAAGTGAAAATGAAAGACTAGGCGAGATAGGAAGTTGTGCTCCAGAATCCTCCACAACGAACGGACGGACGTCTCCACAAAACAGTGAAACACACTCGGCAGATTTAACTAACTCAATGAATGATTTAAAAGTGAAATAACTTTGCAATGTGCTATTATAAAGGAAGTGTTTTAACTAGAACGAGTCATTTACCTTCTGTTAATGTTATTGATATATACTCAGCACATTTAATAACGCACTGTATGGGATGTCTAAAGTTTCATCGCATGACTTTTAGGATACAAGAAAAGAACTTGACACAATATTTGTGCTGTGTATGCAACATCTATGCTTAAAAAATGAGTTTCAAAAGTATTAAAATGAAATTTAAAGAAGTGTGGTTGGTAGAACAATGTGCGTTTTTAAATGTACTGAGTATATATAAGAAAAATGTTCAAAACTGTTGTTAATGAGTGTATACAGTAAGACAATAGTTGGACCAATATTGCACTGAACCTGTGATTTACGATTTCTCTCAATATGCTTGCCCAGAGTACTGGTCCATTGTATTATATAAGCAATGTATTTATTGATTATAGTATGTTGTTGCTAGAAATTGTTACATTCTGTTGTGCTGTTATTTTGTTGCTGTTTTTATGCCCCTGTCATTAGAAGAATGGTGAAGGGACATTAAGTTTTACCCCTGTCTGTCTGTCTGTCTGTCTGTGCAAAAATTGGTATCAGATCAATAACTCCTGAAAAGATGGGTGGATTCAGATCATGTTGGGCACATACATATAGGATAATGAAATACAGGTCAAGATTAATATTGGTAACAATTCACCAATTTTTGAAGGAGTTATGACCCTTTTTCGACATCAAAAATTGGTAGTTATTTTCTTAGCTGAGTGATCTCGTGGTGAAAATAATCTGCTATATACCATGTAGTAACAGTTTTATGTTCTTGCTTAAACTGATGGCCAGTCACTTTAAATTTGAGTATCATTTATTTTGTGTTGTAATTCAGATCAAATACTGTTTGATTATTGTTGTTTCTTATGGTAAGGCATTATTTTGATGTATACAGTTTTACAATATTGTTAAATTGTTGTGAAAATGAATGGACATTTTATATATCAAAGTTCAATTTTGATAGCTTTTGTACTGCATGTTGGAAAGCTAGTTATATGAGACAATGAGATGGAGACCTTGGCAAGAGTCAAACGCACAATTCTTTGTTGAGTTATTAATTAATTATTGACCACACTGTTGCTCTCGATATCGGGTCTTTAGTGTAATATGATATTATAAACCTATGTTTTCAACATGAGTTGTGAAAGAAGTTGTTACAACAAATCACTCTTGATGATTGCTTTCTGGTGACTTAATCAGTACTTGCACCTTATTCAGGAATTATGGTTGTGGTTCGACCTCGCCTAAGGAAAATGATATTTATGTCAATGTGTTTGACTGGGTTCAAGTATTCACCCAGATTATGGTCAGCTCCTGTTTAGTTTTGTTTTGTTATACATGTATTCAGTACTTTATATGCAGTCTTCAAATTCACATTTTGATGAATCTCTAATTGTCATTGGAGGATATGTTTATGCCCCCCCCCTGCCACTCGAAAAATTGTGACTGGGCAATAAATGTTACCCCTTGTAGGTCCGACTGTGCATCTGTCCGTGCCAAAATTGGTTTCCGATCAATAAATCTTGAAAGGATAAAAGGATTTAATTAATATTGGGCACATAAGTAAGGATGATAAGATACAGATCAAGTTCAAATTTGGTTACAATCCAGACATTTTTGGAGGAGTTATTGCCCTTTTCCCACTTTAACTGCCAATAGCGTGGCATTTGTGTACTTTGTTGTATTTGTGTTGTAAATCGTAGTATTTCAAATATCATTCTTAAGATGTGAAGCTTTCTTAAATGGAAAATAATTTCTGTAATAAATTAAAAATATTCTTCATTATGTGGAACATGAAGAGAAAATAGTGAATGAATTTTGCTTTTATCCCAATTGTATGAATAACTGGTTTTATCTTGTCTCACTATTGAATGTATCTGTTAATAAATAATAAAGAACTATCACTTAATTTGTTTAGTTTATTTTGTTATTTCAACCATACATAACCAGTTCTACATTGAAAAGGACACACAGAGATACCAGTATCTGTATAAAACACCGTATACCCATACAATGCATGTGTGTTATGCTGTAAATTAAAGTGATAAATGAAGAAAGGTTTTCCCTGAAAGGAATGGTCTGCTGTCTCGAGCTGTGGCAAATTCTGAGAACAAACATTTAGCCGACTGCAATAAACAAAGTTTTTCCATTCAACAACTTTATTTTAGATTTAGATATTTTCTTAGAAAATGTTGTATAGCAAACACGTACGGAGCCATTGGGATTGCATTTGTATTTGGAGTAGAAAAAGAAACATGATTTCTGTACAATCACTTGAGTAGGAATGAAATATCATTAATAAGTCATACAAGTTCGTACCGTAAAAGGCAGGGGCGTAGATTCCTATAGGCCGTGAAGCCGCAGCGTACACTTCGAAAACCCAAAAATAAAATAGCCAAAACTGAAATAATATATTAAATGTATGTTTATGATGTAATTGTAAGCATATTTACCAATCGAAATACCAGTATACTCCAAAACGCATCTCTGGCGATATAGCTTCAAACAAAATTCGGATCTCCATAAAACTAGACCTACGACCCTGAAAGGAAACATTGAACCACATACAGGGCGGCCAAGGCCAAAGTTGCTGTTCCTGAAAACTGGAAAAATAGCTACGAGATTAGGATCCCCTTGGTTAACTAAATGTCTAACTGTAAGATTTAGAGCCTTATAACTTTGCACACATGTTTATCTTCCATTGAGTAAGAAGCAGACCAAGAGTGTTAGTACTGCATTGAATTGTCCTTTAAATATGCCCATTTTTGATCTAAACAATAAATATCTTGATAAAAGATGGTCGGCTCAATTTGAAGGTTAACATTTGTTGTGCAACATAAAAAAAATGCCGAGATGCTACGATTGCTGGCCACTCCAGATCCAAAATGGATTTCGGTAAATTCACCAAAATTCGGTGGATTTCGGTAAGGTAACGTACGCATAATCAGACAGTTAACCAATCCGCGTCAATGTTACAAACGTTGTTCGGTTGAAAAGAAATTGTTGACACTGATCATAATAGTTACTAAACCAATTTTTATAACAAGAAGGATAACTCTGACATGAATTTGACATGTATCATGCCCCTCTTTTCCTTCTAAGAAAGTGTTTGAAGATGTATCTGGCTCATCTGAACATAAATTGTTTGAATTGGCTTCATCCAGTATTGTTGTTACATTGGCTAAGCCATCTCTTATAAGAACCAGTGCAACGTATAACCGATTGGAAATATTTTTTCCATTTTACTGAGAGACAAAACTGCAACTTTCTTCAACAAATACGGATCAATTCATTATGAGTTCATTCTTTGTTAATGCATGTTTATTGATGTTTGTTTATGTAAACACATGAACATAAATGAGCATAATAATACCACGGACATAATTATACACCATAATAATAAATATGGTTAATATATGTCTGTGCTGGAACGCACTATAACATATATGGTCCCTGGTCCGTGATATTACTCTTTGTATTCGTACAGAAATGAAAATAGTTTGAGGACGTTTGAAAATATAAGCAAGATTTTTATCAAATTGAGTTAATTCCGTCATAAAGAAAGTCGACATCATTAAAAGTTGCTCTTGGCTGTCAGTATACATGTAAACATGACGTATAGGTGCAGATAAACCAGACAATATCAATATTAAGAATATCAGAGTAAGCCCCCTTGATTAGCGGTCGCAATAAAGCCAGTGCGTAAAGTCGAGTTGTCTCCCATATATTCTCAACCTGTCTTGTGATCAATAATTCATTATTGTGTATTGCTTTAATTGAGTGGCGTGATTGTTTAATTTATAAGATTATAACAGCGTCTCTAATCCAGTAACAACCTCGCAGAAAGTAAATAAAACCATATGAATAAAGGGATTGACAGATGTACATTTAATCAGGCAATATTTCTCATCAAATCGATCTTCATTAGAATTTACAGACGAAATCATTTAACAGAAGATAAACGTCTAGAATTATTGAATCTGTTCTTTGATGAAAACTCCGTATTTGTTGAAGAAAGATGTTTGAACAGCATAGAATTAATAAACTTCCATTTTTTTAACAATCCGGCTATTTTACAAGTTTTGTCTCTTAGTAATATGGTAATAAAATATTTTTTAATCGGTTATACATTGCAATGGTTCTTATTAGAGATGTTTTAGACAATGTCACAACAGGAATGGATGGAGCCAATTCAAACATTTTATGTGCAGATGAGCTAGATACACATTTAGTTATCGCACTACGATAAACTTATTTCAGATGAGCATATAAATGGAAGGGTAGGATTGGCTGATATACTTCTCTTTGTTCAGTTCCCAACACCTATTTACTCCATATGTCACACCAACGGACTCGCAGTTTAAGTGCAAGAAGCTAGCCAGTCGTGTGTTCAGTTACGGCTATGACAGTCGCGAACGTTACACAACTGGGTTTTTTTGTATCCCTGATCCACCGTATGACATTCACTGCACACGGTAACCAAATTGCAAACGTTACGAAACGATAGCCGCAAACACCTTTACTGAACGCAGGACTGTCCTGTGCACATTTATAAGTCTAAGTTTGAGTTTCAGCTCCGGTTTTAAATTCCCAAAATATGAGTAGGGTAATTGACACTCGACTGGTTCACCGACGGTGATTGGTTGATTTTGAACCTACTATTCATGTTTAAAAGAACTTATTGCAATCCGGAGAATGTTTAAGCGGATGAAGGCCTTATATGTGTTGCAGCACGGGAGATATCTGGCAGTCCCAGAGAATATGACCACGAACATACAAGTGATTCCAAAATAAACTAGACAATGACAATTTTGTTTAGGCATCAGAAATGTATCAGACATATTTGATAAATATATTTCAGTTCTTTCTTAAATTTGTCAAACTACGAAAAATGCAAACTGAAATCAGGGAGCAGTAAGCAAACTCTGACTCATAACCTTGGGCCCAGCCCTTTTATTTATTAGATATCAAAACTGTCGAGTATGAGTGACAGTTGCAAGACGCTACTTCATCACGGTGATAAAGATAAAAGCGAAGGTATTGGCATAGTCAAGAGATAAGACTGCATCTGTACGACATCGTTTCAGGAACAATTAAGATAAAATAGCGTGTGATGTTTAATTGATATGTTCAATGGAGCGCTCTATATAGACGTCCAAGTGAGATCTTGCAATCGATATTAAATATCCAGTTGGAACTATTGAATGTTTAGACTATAAAATTCAAGTTGTGGACGTGATTAGCCGCTAACTGTAAGATGGGATGTTGCGTCTTTCTGTGACTTATCAGGAGGAGACGATCGTTGCCGTACGACTCACATGTGCTTTGTAATGAAAGAAATGTTTTTGGTGCTGTTACGGATATTTGTCTTGTTTTGTACATGTATGGGTAAGTTTGAATAATTCTATTTAGCCAGAAATATACATCCGATTGTTTTATAAATAAAACTGTACTTTGCCGTTGATGTTTAGAACTGCTAATTGTAATATATTCCTGGTCTCAAATTATGTTAGTGTATTCATTATAATAATTATTATTATTCTTAACATTGTTGTTATTATTATTATTAACATTGTTGTTAAATGTATTATCATAACCATTTTTGTTTTTGTTATTATAATTATTATATTTCTGAACGTTATGAAAACATACAAAATCTCACCATGATGCTGAGAAATTAATTTATTATACTTATAACTGAAACAGATCTAGATCAAATCACAATCAATTTTCCAAAATTGGTCATAACTTATTAATGTCCATCTTTTTCTTAATAAGCATGACATTTGAATTTACTCAAAATGTCTCAAAAGTTTTGCAGGATGATCATATCTGTCACAGTATGTAAAAAGATTCAGCTTTTCAGAACATGTTTTACAAAGTTTGAAAGATCCTATATTTGATCTTGATCCTGATCCTGAAAACTGATCCTATGTGAAAACAAAGCCTGATGAATATTTTAAGACAACATTCGATTTTTTTTATCTCATCATTCGTTAAGTTTCAAAATCGATTAATTACCACATGTAAATATATACTTGACACCATTAAAAACACAACTGTTTTAATTAGGCTTCATTTTGTACATGGTGTTAAAAGCTACCAACTGTTACCAATGTTTAAAATATTGTTCAAAAAGTATTGAAACTATGGACGAATACTTCATAATTCATGATTCAATAAGTTTATGAAAACATGTTTAGTGAATATATATAGAATTACTTCTTCTTTATGTCATGTTTTGAACCAGACAATTTTCGGTTGCGTTTTTAATTGCTTTAAGTATATATATCCCGTATCGAACATATTCAATTGAATTTTTCGTTAAATTTAAAGGATGAAAAATTAACCCACGACCTGGACGCCTCTCTTCAACGATGCTCTATAATTCTAGTAGAAATTACGTCCTGGGGTAATACTCCAACATTTACGGATAATTGCTTGATTTTTGCCAGATTTGTCGGTAAGATGCAATTGGTCTGAGGAAGCGCATTATTACACGATATACACAGGTGACTACACGTGGAACGCTGCACGTGAAACATGTAGAAATGACGGCGATAAACTTCTTATGATCCAAAACGAAACGGAATGGACCATGTGGATAGAATTATTGTAAGTTTGAATTTGATAACAAAAAATAATTACGCATTTGATAAAAAAATATACGTTTACATGTATTTGAAATCTAGTGCCATCATAAGAGCAAATTTTGTGATTTAAACATTTTATAAGTGCTGGGTGTAAGTACCCATTAGAACCCCGGGTCCCATGCCCCCGAAATGTAACCACTCTGCACTCACCACTCACATGTCAAAATATACTCCATAGAGTTTGAGATAAGAGATTTGGGTGAGTAAATGGTTGATAATGCTTAATTGTGGCAAGTATTTGTTATAGCACACTTTCTCAGAGACTTACGTGCGAATCTTAGGTTGAATGTAAGTGACCCAGTGCTGAGTGTCTTGTATAATGGTGATAATCAATTAGCACCCTCAAATCTCTGATTCACACTCAAATCTCAAAGGAAATGGACACAAAGAATACTCAACACTCTGTTAGCATTGTTATTCACATCGATCACTCAAAGCTTCAAACTCAGATCTCGAGTGAGCAAAGTAAAAAGTTACTACTGATGGATGAGTGGTGATGGGTAAGGGGTTAGGGGGTAAGTGGTGAGGGGTGATGTGTGAGTGGTGAGGTGTGAGTGGTGTGGTGTGGTGTGAGTGGTGAGTGGTGAATATCGGTTGTTATTACGGGCTCAGGTTTGCTCTGTTTCTCGATTCTGTAAAATGAAATTTACTTTTTCTGGAATCAAATTTAATTAAATAGTATTCGCAGTAGGGTCAACGTATTCATTGCTTGTAAAAGTACCATTTGTAAGTACATGTACATCAGACCCAGTTTTACGAAACATTTCAAATGAGTTTTTGTCTTAAATTCAATATTTCTGAATCTGATAACCGTAGTCATGAAATTCTCATTAATCAAACAGACTGTGTGAAGGTATGCATTATGTAAAATAATAGAATTACCTTGTAGGATCGATTCTATGCAAAGTAATTAAAATATTTTGCTGGTTCAAGAATATCTCAATTTGAAATCTTTCGTGAAACCGAAACTAGATTTTAATCAAATTTGGTTGATCACAACAGGAATACTTCCTACAGTCAGGAACATCGGTCATCTGATGGCATATACTGGTTTGGTCTGCACGCTCCGGACACTGGTTCCCCAACACACTATTATTGGGATGATTGCACCGTGCCAGAGTACTTGGAACCAGCCGTTGATGACTATCCGGTCACTGATTATGTCTGTGTTACAATGTGGATTCGTCGTGAGGTGTTTAACTTCGCTTTTATGGATATGTGGTTGAAGGGACGTATGTGCAATGAAACACATTCGTTCATTTGTATGATCAACAATGCTGGTAAGCTTTATACAGTACGGTACAATGCAACCTCCCCATAACGCTCCCTCTGGAGCCACAACCTCTCCATAACGTTCCTCTCTGGAGCCACAACCTCTCCATAGCGCTCCTATCTGGAGCAACAACCTCTCCATAGCGCGCTCCTCTTTGGAGCCACAACCTCTCCATAGCGCTCCTCTCTGGAGCAACAACCTCTCCATAGCGCGCTCCTCTTTGGAGCCACAACCTCTCCATAGCGCTCCTCTCTGGAGCAACAACCTCTCCATAGCGAGCTCCTCTCTGGAGCAACAACCTCTCCATAGCGCGCTCTTCTCTAGAGCAACAACCTCTTCATAACGCGCTCTTCTCTGGAGCAACAACCTCTCCATAACGCTCCTCTCTGGAGTCACAACTTTTCCATATCGCGCTCTTCTCTGGAGCTACAACCTCTCCATAGCGCTCCTCTCTGGAGTCACAACTTTTCCATAGCGCGCTCCTCTCTGGAGCAACAACCTCTCCATAACGCTCCTCTCTGGAGTCACAACTTTTCCATAGCGCTCCTCTCTGGGGCAACAACTTTTCCATAGCGCTCCTCTCTGGAGTCACAACTTTTCCATAGCGCGCTCCTCTCTGGAGCAACAACCTCTCCATAACGCTCCTCTCTGGAGTCACAACTTTTCCATAGCGCTCCTCTCTGGGGCAACAACTTTTCCATAGCGCTCCTCTCTGGAGTCACAACTTTTCCATAGCGCGCTCCTCTCTGGAGCAACAACCTCTCCATAACGCTCCTCTCTGGAGTCACAACTTTTCCATTGCGCTCCTCTCTGGGGCAACAACTTTTTCACAGCGCTCCTCTCTGGAGCCACAACCTTTCCATAGCGCTCCTCTCTGGAGCCACAACCTCTCCATAGCGCTCCTCTCTGGAGCCACAACCTTTCCATAGCGCTCCTCTCTGGAGCCACAACCTCTCCATAGCGCTCCTCTCTGGAGCCACAACCTTTCCATAGCGCTCCTCTCTGGAGCCACAACCTTTCCATAGCGCTCCTCTCTGGAGCCACAACCTTTCCATAGCGCTCCTCTCTGGAGCCACAACCTTTCCATAGCGCTCCTCTCTGGAGCCACAACCTTTCCATAGCGCTCCTCTCTGGAGCCACAACCTCTCCATAGCGCTCCTATCTGGAGCAACAACCTCTCCATAGCGCGCTCCTCTTTGGAGCCACAACCTCTCCATAGCGCTCCTCTCTGGAGCAACAACCTCTCCATAGCGCGCTCCTCTTTGGAGCCACAACCTCTCCATAGCGCTCCTCTCTGGAGCAACAACCTCTCCATAGCGAGCTCCTCTCTGGAGCAACAACCTCTCCATAGCGCGCTCTTCTCTAGAGCAACAACCTCTTCATAACGCGCTCTTCTCTGGAGCAACAACCTCTCCATAACGCTCCTCTCTGGAGTCACAACTTTTCCATATCGCGCTCTTCTCTGGAGCTACAACCTCTCCATAGCGCTCCTCTCTGGAGTCACAACTTTTCCATAGCGCGCTCCTCTCTGGAGCAACAACCTCTCCATAACGCTCCTCTCTGGAGTCACAACTTTTCCATAGCGCTCCTCTCTGGGGCAACAACTTTTCCATAGCGCTCCTCTCTGGAGTCACAACTTTTCCATAGCGCGCTCCTCTCTGGAGCAACAACCTCTCCATAACGCTCCTCTCTGGAGTCACAACTTTTCCATTGCGCTCCTCTCTGGGGCAACAACTTTTTCACAGCGCTCCTCTCTGGAGCAACAACCTCTCCATAACGCTCTTTTTGGAGCCACAACCTCTCCATAACGCTCCTCTCTGGAGCAACAACCTGTCTTCAACAGCAGTATCAGTAATTTCTAGTAGTGAGAGTGTACTAGTATTATCTATTTAGCCTCTCAAGAGAAACAACTACTCCATACCAATCAAATTTGTTTCAATGGAAGCAAAAATTGCACCGGAGAGCTTATGTATTCGTTTCCTTTATTTTTTCCGTTTCATTGAATATTATTGATATATTTTCGATCTATCGAAGTACAGTTATGTAGTTATTGTACAGTCAAACCTCGATTATTCGACAACATTTTATCCGAATACCTGGTACCATCCCAAATAAATACCAGAAATATATCTGTACTATTGATATATTTCCGACCCGTCGAAGCACAGTAGTGTAGTGTTTTTGTTCACATATCCGACTCTTTCACATAGCATGTCCGACTCTTTCACATAACATGCCCGACTCTTTCACTTAACATGCCCGACTCTTTCACTTAACATGCCCGACTCTTTCATTTAACATGCCCGACTCTTTCACATAACATTCCCGACTCTTTCACTTAACATGCCCGACTCTTTCACATAACATGTCCGACTCTTTCACTTAACAGCCCCGACTCTTTCACATAACAGGCCCGACTCTTTCACATAACATGCCCGACTCTTTCACATAACATGCCCGACTCCTTCACTTAACATGCCCAACTCTTGCACTTAACATGCCCAACTCTTGCACTTAACATGCCCAACTATTGCACTTAACATGCCCAACTCTTGCACTTAACATGCCCAACTCTTGCACTTAACATGCCCGACTCCTTCACTTAACATGCCCAACTCTTGCACTTAACATGCCCAACTCTTGCACTTATATTTGCATTTTGAAGATTTGCAACAAAATATATTGTTATATATAACACCTTGTAAAACTTTTGATACTTATATATTAGGCTGTTTTCCAACCTGTGAAGAAATGATTATCAACACAGACAAGGTAACTTGTGACATTCTCTGCGATGGAACAATATGTCATTCAACATATTTCCAACAAGTAAGTTTTACTTGACAGTCCTCTTGACCGGGTAGTCATTGTTGACAGGTAAATACCGGTAACTTTATAATACACGTAGCTCGATAATAAAACCAATTATTCGTCGATAAATAATGTGATTGTCACCCTCTTAGGAAGTGCAATCCAAACATATAGATTCGCAAGTTCCTGACCATGTGCTCTTGGCTGCAAACGTCTGTAACGACTGCATCGTTTTACGAATATGATGCAAATTTGAGGCTGTTTATTGTATAAAAAAAACAGCTGAATGTCACGGTGACGTCGATTGCTTTATGTGTTTGTATATACATTAACATCATTGGAATCATCGTATATTTCAGTTTAACTTATGTCACGTGATGCCAACAACGTACATCAATCCGAACAAATTTTATCTCTGTCATCTACCGTCGGCTGATTATGTACCGTCAACATGCGCTGAACCAACAGGTGTGTATATATTGACTCTCACAATAGGGACCATTAACCGACTTGTACATGATTTCAAGACATTTCGAAGGGCACATGACTCGACGACTTAAGTCTTGAACATAATTTTATAGTGAAGCGAACCATTCGTTATATGTTTGTGGTTAATATCATGTACGAATTGTTTATATGTATCAGTCTGTACAGACAATTATCATTGCAGATATTAGTTGAGGTATAATTTCATTGTACTAAAGAGGAACAGTATGTTGGCAAACTCAGCAGAAATAATGCATCAACATACACAAATCAGTTCTGTTCCAATTCATGATATACGTTGTAAAATAGAAGAAACGACAGTCGTCTAATTTTGAGCAACATTGAAATACATGTACATTTTGAACGAATACTTTGATAATGTCATGCATGTAGAATATTTTTTGTATAACTTAATTTGACCCGTTTTCGTCGGAGGCGTTTCTATCAATACATATTCGGCGCAGCCAGACTAGCATGGCTTTGCTATTTGCATATCAGTGTTGTGTAAACCAATCAAATCTTACGTTAGCCACTCAACCAACTTCTCTTCAATCGAACAACGTTTGAAACATTGACGCGGATTGGTTAACCTTTCGATAAGTCTTCTGACTTTCGGTGAATTTACCGAAATCCATTTTAGATCTGGAGTAACCAGCAATCGTTACACATCGGCAATTTTTATGTTGCACATCAAATCTTAACCTTCAAATTGCGCCCAACATCTTTTTTTCAAGATATTTCTTGTTTTCAGAAGTTCCGACAGACAGCGCTACAGACGAAAACATGAATGTAACTGACACAGTATGTATGGACTTTTATACGAACACGACAAACAACACAACAAACCCTGATGAATGTACATGTCTCTGTAGACAGTTGTGGACATTTCTGGCACAAGTTCCGCCTGAAGAAGCCAACCTAACAATCGAAGAAAAGGTGGAGAAGATCGTTGAAGAACTCACAGTCGATAAAAAGAATACAACAGTGACACTGCGTAAATACGTCAGCGTGATGGATCATAGGCCATCCTCAGTAGGAATTGGAATTGTCGCCAGTATCATAATATTCGCAGTCGTTGGTATCATTATTTTAATCGATCTTGCTACAATCTGGCATGAGATTCACCATGTGCTTCTAAAAGTCTTCAAGTTCCTTAGACCAAACCGTATTATGCATCAAGAGCCGGTCGGTGAATTGGCAGAAGCTATTGGAGCGGTACCTTTCGCCTTAGCAACCGGTGGTCGTTTCAAGAAGTTTCCAAGTAACAACAACATTACATCCAATCCGCCATTTGTAATGACAGCCGGGGGTCGTTTCAAAACCATGCCAAAACCGGACACGACAGCGATGACTGAAAAGAAGCCGGCCTTCGTTTGGACTGCTGGCGGTCGTATCAAAGCATTTACATCAAACCCTCCGAAACTGGAAAAGAAAAACGCAAATTTTCAGCAAACGAATGGCTTAGGATGGTTAATGAGGGAAAGACATGTGTATAACGATATGGAGTTACCTGCGTATTCAAACCATATATTTCGCACAAAAGCATCGCCTGGAACTCCCCCAATAAACACCAGACTATAACTTGTAATGAGACTACCAGGTCGATCGTGGTGTTTGATTCATGTGCTAATTACTGTTTGTAAACATAATGCGCTAATGCAGCTACATTTTTGTCGTTTGCATTTTTTTCCTTTTCAAACCTCAAGTGTCCATCTATTGATGACAAAAGAACTACAAACATGTTTTCAGATTTGTTGATTTCTGATCGGGATATGCATGTATTTAGATATACAGTAAAACTTCACCTAAAGGCAACCTCAATAATAAGACTAACTCGAAATTAAGAACATTATTGTCAAGTCAATTTTCACTGTTTTGCTCTTTATTCAGCCTCAATATTTAGACCACATCAGTAAGAAGACCAGTTTTCAAGGGTCCCAATGGTGGTCTTATTATTGAGGTACTGTACTAAATGTGGTAGGCAATTATAGTTTAGAATTGAGTTTGTCTCGGTATATATAATTAAAACAAGGGAGATTATTCCATACACATTATAGAGCTACTCGGAAAATAACAGGATTACTTGCCCCTGTCGTTGTGGTATATTGGGTCAGACATACTGTGATAATGGCGGTTCCAACTATTATATGTTACCAGTTATCACGTCGATATTCAACGTTACACTTGCAGTTATTGACAAATTAATGACAACAAATAATCCAGCATTCTTTAAGGCCAACTCGCGACAAGACAGTGCATAATGATTCTAAACTCCTACCCACATGGTTACAATACATATATATACATGTAGTTATATTATGTATATAGTTCCAACATCTACAATATTAACCCCCCTTGTTCTTAATCATCAGCCATTTTGATAGGCAAAACTTTTAAGCACTTATAGGAGTAGATCCCAAATATGTGATAATTGAGAAAATACCAAGAGAATTTGCATGTGACAACCACTTTTTCTTCAACTTTCTGAGCTATACGCCCTCATGGGCATAATGAATAAGTAATTGTTATATTTATCTGATTATCTTATCATCGCTTACATTATATTCCCTATAAACTTTAAGGAAATTGCCTATCAATATGGCGGATTATTCAGAACAAGGGAGGTAAATATGGTAAATTTGGGAACTATCTATTGTGATACATAATGCACTTACATATACTATCCTTTCTTACGTCTCGTCTGTCAAAAATTAAGTGACAAAGATTCCAGCGAATGTTTGTCTGTTTCCCCGAAATTAAGGTGTGTGACAGCATACGATTGGAAAAGTTAGGTCACGTGATGAAGCGCCTGACGTCTGATCGAATGTCCCGCCATTGTCAAAGCTGAATCGCTAACTTCACATTCCTAGAATTAGGCGGGAGTACTGATTAGTAACAAGGGGAGAAGTCATCGAGAGTTCTTAATATAAGTTGCAAACTTGTTTCACAATCGATTTAAAGTAAATATGAATTGAACCATTTCCTATCACTTGAAGTTTCAACATCCGTGCATAGCAATGTACATTAATTTACATGCATATTAACAACAAATTTACTAAGATCTAAATCTCAAGATGATAATGCGTCTGTACAAACTACACCGGAAGTTAATAACGATTCTTCCAAGAAATGAAGGACGTTTACATACATATCTTGCATGAGGGGGGGGGGGGGCAAAAATAGATTTTTGTCTTTAACATCCTGTATTCAGAGGGTATCCAAAAATTCAAAGGCCTTACAGTATAAGTAACGTTAAGTACTGTAACAAAGCACAAAATGATAATCCTATTTTATTGCATGACTACTTTAACAGACGTGCTACAGGACCTTGGCCCCCCTTGACGAACATTGCTTGATCCGCGGTTGTCTTGATATGCATTTTTTCAATTAACCAGAAGAAGAAAGTAAAGTGCTATAGTAACCCCTTTTAAGGTATTACAAATCGAGATTAATGTAGTATTCTTTGTTTATAAAATGAAGTATTTGTAAATAAATTACTTTCTTTAAAAATATCTACATCGCTGAATAATTGACTATTTTGAAAATTTATAATTCTACTTTGAATAATCAGCAAATTTGTGTTAAACGTGAAGATATAATTATATCAATTAAAGGAACATTTCACTTATAAATTGATGTACGCTGTTAAACAGGATAACATTGGAATTATATAAGTAAGTAAACGTTTTATTTTCATTAATGACTAAAACATTAGAGCAATACAATTATTTCCATTGCAGAAATACTCTTAATGTATATTGTTGCCATGGCAACTAATCCCATAATATGACTTAATGGCAAATTCCGTTGTTCGGGCTTCCGGTTTATATATTTGATCGTCATATATGTAGAAAATACGTAGTTCACAATTATGTGGCAGTGTACTTTCATCAAATATCAAAATATACTCTTGATCAATTTCATTAAGATGAACTATTGATCAAAATATTTAATAAAAAGAACTATGTCAATATAATAACAATCATGTAACTTCACTCTCATATACTCTGAATGGCCTAACAAACGAACACATAAATGCAACTAGAGCTGCAAAAACCTCTGTACAGACAAGCTAAATGGCAACCCCTTTTGAGATAATGGATACAGGCAATAACATTACTGGAAACAACCATCGAACGCACAGAGCTTTGCTTGTTACCGAGCACAGCTTTACCTCTAAACGCAAAGGGAAATAACTGCTGCGCGGAGTTTTTACTGGATCATGGTACGATGCTATTCCACAGTGAAATACAACATTACGTCAGAACAATTTACAGAAATTGGACAGAATTTATAAAAAAAAGTATTTTTAAAATTCAATAATTTTAATTTCGTATCAGAATTTTAAAGATTTTAGCCAATTGTTTGTTCAAGCTATCTTAAGAACTGAACGTTGAATAAAATATACGAATAAGCAAAAACGTAAAAACTAAGTTCGTCATTCGTCTTCTCATAGTCCAAGTGTCAGATGTATCATAAGATGAGTCTGTGATTCTGTCGGTGACTTTCGAGGGATTTCCTCCCTACTTCTAACATAAGTTTTATTAGTGAGACAAGTTTGGTGGCCCCTGTTACAATAAGCGCTGCTTCGTACTGGGCTTTTTCATGGGATGTACAGTTGTCAAATAGTGCATCACCATATTCGAGAACTGGAAGAATAAATGAGATGTACAAATGTTATTGGTTTTGAGTGATTTTCGATCTTAAGTGTATTTTAGTATACCCATAATATTGATATCATTGTACACTTGTCATAGGATGCAATCTGAATGTGCACTCCATCTTAAATCCTTGGTAAATATTAGTCCTAAGTGTTTGTGACTAGTCACTTCCTGGATTTCTTCCTTGAACATTTATATAATTGAATATTGATTAGCATTTGAAGATTTGTATTTTTTCTAGTTGAGACGAGGTATTCAGCTCACTTGGGTTAAAATTAACGAGCCAGCGAGTTGCCCAAAATGAGGTTTTGTAGAGGTCAGAGTTACCGCGGCTGGTGATGGACCGATTTGTGTTACGATTTGTGTCATCGGCGAATAGACAAATATTAGATTTTACATCGACAACAATGTCATTTATGAATACTAAAAACAAGAGGGGGCCTAAGACTGACCCTTGAAGCACCACCTGGAATGTAATACCAATCGGGATTGAGCTCCTTGTATAACTACTTTCTGTTTCCTCTGAGAAAGATAAGACGGGAACCAATCACGGAGGCTATCATTTATACAAATATATTTCAATTTGTATAAAAGACCGGCATGCCACACGCGGCCAAAACTTTACTAATGTCACAGAATACAGCTTTAGCTTCTTTACCTGAATCTATTGTCTCGGTAAAGACGTGACATAAGCATGCAAGCGTCAAATAAGTAAGTGAGTTGAATGGCCGTTGAATCATCTGGTATGAAGCCTGGTTGCAGTGGAGTCCAACAGAGTTTCTATTGCGATAATTAAAAACATGCTAGATAATCAGTATTACAAAAGCTTTGCTCAAAGTACAAAGGAATGAAATTTGGACGGTAGCGATTAGAGAGAGATTTATCTCCTTTCTTGAAGATTGGTGAACTTGAGATGTAAGCTTCCTTCCAAGCAAGAGGATATACAGACCCAGATAGGGATTGGTTAAAAGGTTCAGAGAGTGGATTAGAAAGTTCGATGGAGAGTTCTTTTAGAAATTTGTTGTTTCTTTTATCTGGTCGCGAGACATTGTCTAGTGGTAAGGACTTCAGAATATATTAGACTTCATCAACAGTAACTTAGAATTGTTCCTAAATGATATTAAAATATATATACGCGTCCCGTAGGTCGGGTGAAGAAAGAGAAATTATATTGTTTCAGGGAACGTCACGTGCAAAAGACATGCATCCCCATACAGACCCCCAAGAAACAACAGCCTATAAAACATAAGGCACTGAGGAGGTGCAAGGGTAAACATGTATGGGAGTATGGGGACAAGGGTAAACATGTAGGGGAATATGGGGACAAGGGTAAACATGTAGGGGAATATGGGGACAAGGGTAAACATGTAGGGGAATATGGGGACAAGGGTAAACATGTAGGGGAATATGGGGACAAGGGTAAACATGTATGGGAATATGGGGACAAGGGTAAACATGTATGGGAATATGGGGACAAGGGTAAACATGTATGGGAATATGGGGACAAGGGTAAACATGTATGGGAATATGGGGACAAGGGTAAACATGTATGGAAAAATGGGGACAAGGGTAAACATGTATGGGAATATGGGGACAAGGGTAAACATGTAGGGGAATATGGGGACAAGGGTAAACATGTAGGGGAATATGGGGACAAGGGTAAACATGTATGGGAATATGGGGACAAGGGTAAACATGTATGGGAATATGGGGACAAGGGTA
Source organism: Mactromeris polynyma (assembly GCA_032209605.1). Classification (NCBI taxonomy): domain Eukaryota; kingdom Metazoa; phylum Mollusca; class Bivalvia; order Venerida; family Mactridae; genus Mactromeris; species Mactromeris polynyma. Next base: position 12,089,268 of record JASFXZ010000012.1, read on the forward strand.
AACATGTATGGAAAGAGGGCGCAAGAGACGGAATGGACCATAAAGAACAACTAAGAGAAATTTAGGGGGACAACAAGGGAGGGGGGTTGTTTAATGGATGGAATATATCATGGAACAAGTCAAGAAAGTCAGCAATAATAGTCCGATAGTTGTTGTGGGTTGGTAGGGGGTTGCAATGTCATGGCCACTCACCGACAACCTAAGATTTGAACAAATAGGCATCAAGTTTACAAATAAAGTTCGGATGTCCAATATTTGCTGCGACGTTTTAATAACTTTACATTTGATTGGCTCGTTGTTATTGCTTATGGTTTAAATTGCGGTTGATATCTGTCAAACAATCACCGTTCAACTGCATTCGAAAATCCTCGGCCAACTACGTCAAGTAACGAAGTGGTACGGAAATACCCGAGAGCTGTCGAGAATGCGTCCAACTGTACACTGAGTACTTTGATTTCTGGTATGCGGACCGAAATGTCTATTAGTAATGCAAAAGTTACTCCCCTTTGTGAAAGAGAAACCATTTGTATTTCAAGAGGAAGTAAACTTTAGTTGGACGAGGAAGAAAATAGGCTACGGGAGAAATGGTAGTTATTGTTGCTAGTTTATGGCGTGTTATTTTGTAGTTTTGCAAGTTTATATTTTTTGGAAAGGATTTTAATTGATGGTATTTTCCCGTCTCTATTTATTTCTTGTTCATTTTGAAATCGTTTTGTTTACATCTGTTGACTGTTATTTACTTAAACTTATCAGTCTGTGGTTTATATTTGCATATATTATGTAATGTGTATACATCAACCTTTCTTTAGGTTTATTTTCACATTTATGTAATTGTGATATCACATGGTTAAGCGTTCATAAAGTTTAAACATTTGGTATGTCTTTCTATATCTACTATCAGGAATCCCTTACATATATTAGTTACAGTGACAGTGTTGCAGTTGTACTAACTATCTATCTGTCTTTATTGCCAAACCTCTTGTTGCACATCAAGCCAGAAAAGTTTAAAGAAGTAAAAGGATAACCAAGAATTTATAATATATAGAAGTAGAAATGGTATAAAAATGTTAGTGAGCTATAGTTTAAAAACAAAACTCATGAGGACTTCGGTTAAATTGATTGATGATGCTTTAAGAGATGAATTTAACTTAACAACTGGACTTCTACATCATATGTCACTGAGTCACACTTGATTACTATGCGATGGGATTTGTTACTCATATCATGTAACAACCACTTAAAGATGTATCTGGCTCATCTGAACATAATATGTTTGAATTGGCTTTATCCAGTATTGTTGTTACATTGGCTAAAACATCTTTAATAAGAACCATTGCAATGTAAAACCGATTGAAAAAATCTTTTTTTATCATATTGCTTACAGTCAAAACCTGTAAACTTGTCTGATTGTTTTTTTAAATTGTATGATGTTCAAACATCTTTCTTCAACAAATATGGATTAATACATTATGAGTTCATTCTTTTTAAATGCATGTTAAGTGATGTTTTAACCATAGGAAATATATTTTTCATGTTTGGTTAATTAAACAAATGAACAAAACATGAGCATAGTATAACTTTAAAGATGTAGGAAGGGGATACTTTCTTTTTGGTTTAAAGTGAATAGAATAAACTGTCTATAAAATATACTCCACTACTCAAGTCAGTTCAGAAGTTCTGCTAGCTTACGGTACAATGTTATATGTCTTACATAAGTTAAATTACACTTAGCTTGTCTTTGTTAATGAGGAATATGTTTAAAGTTGATAAGTACCATGATACATGATTTGTAGATGTGGAAGACATGAATTTGCTGTGATTTCATCAAAATGTTTAAGAATTCTGTCCCTTTGAACTGAAGTCCCCTTTTAGAACACTTGTAATAACATTATACTATATAGAGTTTATGTTGCAAAATTCGTTAGTTTTCAATGGATTGCACTGAAACATGGCATAAAATCAACATTAAAGTACTGTTGACTTCTTCTCCGTCCATCCATCTGACTGTCTATACCAATTCTTTGTATACATTCTTGTGTTTTTAACTCCTATGTTATTTAATATACTGACATTACAAAGTGTTCTTGAAAGACTAATTGTGATAGATGAATCTATGTCAAAGTGATGTCTGTGATCTGCAGTGAGCCCCTTGCTGTCAGCACTTTCAGTGCTTTGATTATATTTGTCAACCTACACCCGAATGTGTCAACATGTTGATTGTGTCTGCACGCTAGTGCGTGTTAATGCTGCAATAAACAAGGTTGGGTGATCTTGTGTTGGTGCGTATAAAATTAACGAGTTGTGAAAAATGCAATGTGTTAATCGCTAATTGGCGCATTCAGTTATACCAGGGTTTAATCTTGTACTGGTATAAACAACAACAGTTTACTCAAATATGGTGATCAAATATAAAGGGTTTAAGGGTCTCCCCCAATTTACGATAATTGCCACTAATTGCCACTAATTGACGCTAATTGACGCTAATTGGCAACTGCGACTCTTTAACTTCGACACTGAAAATATGTACCCAAGAGTCGATACACGAACAAACTATAAAAGTCCTGAAAAACCGAACACCTGTAAGAACCGAACGATCGACCCGGTCCGGATGGGGTTCGGTTTAGACGGGTTTCGCTGTAATCATATCAAAAACGTTTATCGTTCATGTGACTAGATTGATTATAGTTTTATTGTTTGATCGTTATAAGTGGCTGTGTACAACCCTTAAGTTCTTGTCCTATAATATTTTTTATCATAATCCATTGAGTGGATGAGTAATATTGACATTCACGTCCTGTTTTTAAGTTTACATGTGTATATCTAAAATACTAGTACTAGAAAAAAGTCTAGACTTTCATAAAAGCTTCCAGTATTTTGAAAGAAAATGACAGTATGCTTATTTTAATTCCTATGTTCGAGCAGTATTTCAAATTTTCTAAAAAAAATCCAACCAAGCTTGCTCGGATAATGATCAAATACAGTAAAACCTCAATAATGAGACCACTATTGGGACCCTTGAAAACTGGTCTTCTTATTGAGATGGTCTTAATATTGAGGTTGAATAAAGAGCCAAAAAAGTGTAAATGGACTTGAAAATTGTGTTCTTAATAATGAGGTGGTCTTTAAGTGAGGTTTTACTGTGCTATAACTTATACAATTGTATATCTAGCAATAAATTCCATCTACATTCATAATTGTTTTCAATTAAACTTTTTCTGCATCACAAAAATATGTGTTGAGACTGGTTGTATACATGTGTGAGTAGAGCCCAATAGCATTCTTATAAATACAGTAGTTTTAATATAGTGGTTATCAACATAATGATTGACAAAAGAGTTACTTCCAAATCATATTGAATGTTGAAAGCAAAACTAGTCTATCTATATCTATTTCTTTATTTATCAATATCAGTTTCTTGTTCTAGTGATTTATTTGTTAATTTTAATGGCAAATATTTATAGACTGTTTCCCCATATCACTAAGTGTCCATTTTACTAAAAAAAATCATATTTTTTCCCAATTCTGTGTTCATTTTCCCCCATCTGAATTGAATTTCTTTTTATTAAGTCAGGTTTTTGTGTATTTAATCTTTGCTCTTACATCACCTCATATATAACAAGCACCAGCCACAGCCGAAAAGTTATTTTTATAAGCAAAACAATCATTACCTTATTTTCCCAAATTTGGTATTTATCGCGCCTATTTTCCCAATTGAAAAGGCACAGGCAGTAAAATTATTTTTAAAAAAAATCACTGTATTCTCAAACAGTTTAGTTCACATGCATAGTCTGACTAATACATTCCTTAAAATCTAAGTAAAAGAAATAATTGAGAAGAAATATTAAGGAAAATAAACAATAATATAAGCAATTTGATATATCAAAGTTGTGACGCAATACTATTGTATCTGCTTCTTTATCAAACTTCAGTTACAATAGTTTGTCACCTGACCCTCAAAACATGAATGTAATAGTATCAACCTTATCAACAATAGGTCTCAAGCACTGTCTCAATTTCCTGTGCATATAATCATGTCAGCCATTGTCTTTTGAGAGCATTTCTGTATACTGAGGAAACTTTCCTGGTGTTACTGAAATAAGGCCATGATTAAAAATAGTTTGTTTGGCCTAAACCTACCTACCCATGTAAGTTGCCCCTACTCAATACAAGATGTTATTGAGGGGGTCGGTGTGGGATTTTTTAAGAAGCATAATAATAGTTTAACACTAGAATGACCATAAAAATAAAAAAAATAAAAATTACCTACCTGCCAACATAATTTTGCTGGGTAGGGTTATACCAAACAAACAAGTATTTAAGGATGGCCTAATTTTTGTTTAACATTGTATCACATTAAACTATGGTAAAATGCACATCTATACATTAAAGAGATCTGTTTTGCTTTTTTCCTGGAGGCATTTTTTGGTTACGTCATTAATTATGCAGTGCCCAACTATTTGCTGGTCCATTAATTTGACAGCTTTGTAAATAGACTACTCCTTTCTAATACATACAACTAGTGCGTCTTATTTACTTTGAAGTCTAGGACACTGAATGATTTCAATACAAAGCATATTTATCATATGTGCTGGACAGAACAACCCAACTCATATTCTGTTGATCCACACAATTTGTTATGTTTTAATATTCTTGTAGCCTATGGTGGCATAGAGGTGATATATGTGAAATTATTTGTGGCCACGACTTAGTATGTCATGCGAATGAGTTAGTAGGTCATAGCCACAAGATAACTATGTCATGGGAACGTGATAGCTAAGTCGTGGCTATGACAAATTAAGTTGTGGCCATGAGTTAGTAAGTCGTGGCCACGAGTTAGTAAGTCGTGGCTAAGAGTTAAAATAATTTCATGCATGTCCCCTCTATGCCACCATAGTAGCCTCATTTCTGTTGTGTTTTAGCTTTTTTACTGATAGCATGTTGATAAAATTCGTGTATGTGCATACAAAAATGTCTTGGTATCAGTGTAACTAGGAGATTGTATTTGACAGTTAGTAGTTATTAACTAGCCGATGTGTATTGTTTTACGATAATATGTTTGTCAACTTGACAATTAGCATTTATTAGTGTACCTGAGACATAATCACCCAGACCTCATTCACTGTCAGGTTTACGATATGCTGGTTATAGTACACATAGCTTTGTACAATATTCATAGTTTGCTCAAAGCTATTACAAATACAGTCAAACCTCACCTAACAACCACCTCAATAAAAAGACCACCTCAAAATTGAGACCACAATTTCGAGTCCATTTTGACTGTTTTGCTCTTTATTCAACCTCAGTGTAAAGACCACTTAATAATAAGACCAGTTTTCAAGAGTCCCAAAGGTGGTCTTATTATTGAGGTTTACTGTAATAGGATGTCACTGTTCCCCGTTGATTTAGAGGGCCTACAAACTACAACTACAAAATATCCAACCATAAAATGAGCCGTCCTTATAAGCTGAATGAAAAATGCTAACTCTAGAATTGCTACAAGTACGTCAATATGAAGTTATGTTGCACAATAATACTGTACTTTATGATGTATTTGTGTACATATTTGTTAATGACAATGAGCTATAAATGCTCAAGTCAATAATAAACTTTATGTTCTGATCTGTTCTTAATAAGTTTCACTGGACAAACAGTCTCGATATTATCACTCACTGTTTATTCTACAAATTACTGTTAACAGATTGTGTACCCATGGGTAATTGGCAACCGGGTACCTGGGTCCAAAATAACTACCTGTCCAGGCCCTGCTTGGACATTAAATAGGTCACATAGTTCTTGGTGATGGTATGAATTTGATTTGTGTTATGCTCAGACAGAACCTGTCAAATTTCTGCACTGAGGTTGATTCATAGGTGGTTACCCTGTTTTGCTTTCACCCGGCGTCATGTATAAAGAATATTGTAAATTCAATATTGATGTAATGATTTATGATTATACACTTTACAATGAAACTATATCACGATTGACAGGAAAATATTTCATTTTTATTGAACACTTTCTTAATTACTTCCTTCTCTTACTCATTTCCTTGAAAGAACAATAAATAACTTACCATCTTTAGTACAAAAGATGAGGGCTGTTGATGGATTAGGTCAGAGCTAGCATAGGACTACGGCGAATGATAGAAATGATAATTATCAAAAATGGGACCTCGTTTATTTGACAGCCTTTTATCCGAATACATGTACTCAGTATCTTCCGAAATCAGGTCCTGATGTATCTTCTAGGCACATCAAATTGAATAGGGTTATTCGAAACTGTGAATTATTCATAGGAAAATATTGGACCCGATGAATTTGAATGAATGAGGTCTGATTGTATGTCCTAATCTTTGTCATATTGATTTCGCAGATTAAGCTGTGAAGGATGTTTTACTGAGATACTAACAGTTAAGGATCAAAGATGGCTGCCGCTGCTCATAGACCTGCTTCAACTGAGAATATCATTAAACAGGGGTATTTGAAGAAGAGTGTGCAGACCTCAGAAATTATACCCTCTGCATCGAAACAATTGGCAAACAATATAAAACAGGTGAGAATGAATATTGTTTATGCATGTGGTAATTCCTGGCATGGTCAGGACTTTTACTTCCGGCCATATCGAAGTGGCATGCTCAGGACTTTTACTTCCGGCCATATCGTAGTGGCATGGTCAGGACTTTTACTTCCGGCCATATCGTAGTGGCATGGTCAGGACTTTTACTTCCGGCTATATCGTAGTGGCATGGTCAGGACTTTTACTTCCGGCCATATCGTAGTGGCATGGTCAGGACTTTTACTTCCGGCCATATTGTAGTGGCATGGTCAGGACTTTTACTTCCGGCTATATCGTAGTGTCTACTTATAGCAAATACAGTCAGACCTTGCTCGTACATTACATTACAGGGATTTCCCTGACGCAGAAATCTTGAGTCCCTGACTCCCTTTACTTTCTAGGGACCCCATTTTCAACTTAATGTACATCGCTGGGACCACTAAAATAAACTTTTGTCAAGTATAAACTGCATATCTGGGACTCTACAAATTTACTAAAGACACCCAATTTGTCAAACATGCGAGTCCAAAGACCCCTAGCTGAAAAGTCCTAGGGAAAACCCTGACATTACAGTCAAACCTGTGTTAAAGACCACCTGCGAACAAAGACCACTATTGCAAAACCTGTCTGCAAAGACCACCAATTTTATCTCCCATTAGACCATTTTCAATGATATTTAATCTGTTAATAGAGACCACCTGTAAACAAAGACCACATTTTGCTGTTCCCATGGGTGGTCTTTACAGACAGGTTTGACTGTACATAGAAAAGACAAGTATAATCATAATGTAAATGATATGCTTGAACAGCATTCCACCAGGAACAGTTTATAAAGTAGGTACATGCATATTCAACTGAAATAACATGTAGAAAGTTACTTGATATTTTGTAGTTGAAAGTTTATTCAGTCCGCTGCTGTTATAATAATTAAGTTTTTTCCCTGGATTTATGTCATTGAATTGAATTTTGTTTTTAAATAACAACGAATCGATATGCAAATTGTTCCCCCCTGGATTTGTGTCATGAAACAAATTCGGTATTCAGTTGGCCCATATTATAATTTATGTGTAATATGGAAGGCATTCAGTTTACCCTTACTGTAATACATATCATGATAATTTTGTCTCCTACTTGAAATCTGCTGAACATCTGAAAAAGTTCCTGTTTACATAATTATGGGAGAAAACCTAAACCACAAATGCTTTATAAGTATGTGTTTATGACCTTGAGAGCTTTAACTTTATATGTACATTGATGTGTATTCTGATCAGGTAGCTTGATAAGCTGTAATGCATATGGGAATTTGTGATTGCATGTTATCAGTAATGACATATTATCGAGCATTTGTATTTTTATCACCCATCCACTACGACCTGTCTGTCGACAGGAGATTGTCATGAGTTATCTCCCTTGATTCCTTCTTGTTTTCTCTCCCTTTATCCCTTCTAGAGTTCTATCCCTTGATCCCTTCTAGTTTTCTCTCCCTTTATCCCTTCTGTATTATATGTATATATAGTATAGTATTTTATATATGTGTACTATTGAAGGTATAAAGGGAGATACTTCTAGAAGGGATAAGGGGAGAGAACTCGTGACAATCTCATGTGTGCCTGTCAAACTTGATCCCTTCTAGATTTCTCTTCTTTTATCCCTAAAAAGCCTACTGTAGTATATGTGTATATGGTACTGTATTTATATATGTATACTATAAAAGGGATAAAGGGAGAGAAATCATGACAATCTCATGTGTGCCTGACAACCATCTCAGACCATTCCATTGTCTATCTGCAATTAAATGCCTTAAATACAATTATGCTGTTCTCACATTTCCTCTCAGTTATCCAAATCCTAATACAAGTAATAAAAGATACTCTTTCGAGTCTTCAGTCTATTTGCCTGCAGGTATAAAAGTGTGACTTTAATCAGTTTTGCAAATTGTACTGAATAAGGATAAATTCATAGATAAAACACTCAAGTGTTATGATATGACATCCCAACAATGTGCCAAGATAGTAGTTGTTGTGTTGCTATATATATCTCTATTATGTTTTACATCTAACACAATTATAATCATTCAAACCTATTTATCATGTAACAAAATTATGGTGTGGATGTGTCTATAACATATGTTGCGGTATGTCTATAACATAGGCATTATTTCTTGTAGTCCACTAGTGGATTGTTTATGCAAATTAGGACTGCAGCATATGTGCTGCCAGAAATCAAATTTAACATGGCCGAATTTCACATGTTGGAACTTCAACAACTTTTTTAGCATTTTGCAATCACCCGGGTGAAAAAGTTCTAGGTTTTACCATGGAATTCCATGGAAAAAAATAGCATGGAGTATTCAGACTAACTTTCCAGCCTTGCCAAACTATAACTGCAGAAAATTTGAAAAAACCAAGGCTGGAATATTCACCACCTTATACCAGCATCCCTGGAAAATATACCATGGTAAAATCGGGAACATCTTCCAGGCTACCATGGTAAATTTTCCAGGGAATGCTGGAAAAAGAGCCTGGTCCTGAAATAGGATGGATTATGTTCCAGGTTTTACCATGGAAAATGTTCCAGGAAATGCTGGAAAATGAGCCAGGTAAAACCTGGAAAGTATTCCAGCCTAGTTTTAACAGCCCTGAAATAGCAAAAAGGTATAATCCATATGACTGTATCCTAAATGAAAATGCTGTGTGTAGCAGGTTGAAGGTTTGATTTAGGTCTTGGACAAAGATTGATCACAACTGAGCTCCTCTAAACATTGCATCTTCAAAGGAGAGGCTAAAATTAAAAACTAAAGATTTCAAATAGGATTTCTGAACTTCATAGAAACACACCAATCATCACTTACAGGTTACACATAACAAATAACAAGATGCTGAAGTATTTCAAGCCAAATGTTTCCCCTACAGGTTTCAGAGCCACTGATTTTTGATGAAATGTAGTTGTAGGAGAACCTATCCATCAACTATACCGGCGGTATTCCAGTGGTATACTAGAGAAAGTTACCAGTGGTATTCCAGTAGAATACCGGCGGTAAACTTTGGTGGAATACCAGAGAAATTTACCGCCGGTATTCCACTGAATTACCAGTGGTATTCCAGTGGTATACCAGAGAAATTTACCAGTGGTATTCCAGTGGAATACCGGCGGTAAACTTTCAGTGGAATACCAGATATTTTTAACGCCGGTATTCCACTGAACGTTTAACGCTGGTATTCCAGTGGTATACCAGCAGTAAATTTCTCTGGTATACCACTGGAATACCAGCGTTAAACTTTCAGTGGTATTCCACTGGAGTACCAGAGAAATTTACCACTGGTATACAACTGAAATATTGACAGAATCTGCAAATATTCCTAGCATAATGAGTTAAAACAACAGAACAAACTTGTGACCTGATTAATCTTGTGATTGCTTATTCAAACAACAAAAGTATACTATTTTACCCCATAGGAAGGGCAACACTTATACTATATCCATCTGTCTTCCAGAATAACAAAATAATTACATTTTAAAAATAAACTAACACATCCTCACAGGTAGTCACTTAGGACTTTTCCAGGACAATCTCCCTAGGGGTGGTAAGAATGACAACCACTTAAAATTGGTGGGGATCAAAATCTGAATACAATTCTGGTGACTGATGGTCACTTTTTTCGACTGTCATTCCTATCCAGCAGGGAGATTTTCCTCAAGGTATGAAAAAGTGACAAAACAGACTCAAGAATAGAAGTAAATATTTTACATATTTGTGATAAAGCTGACTCAATATAGCATACACACATAATTATCCTAGTTAACAAAATAAGACAAATCATTGTTTAACAATTTTACCTAAAAATAATTAATTTTACACATACTTTCATATGATCAGAACGTCACAACTGGCAATTAAATATTAATCAAACTACATCATGAACAAAAATACTTGGTACTTAAAATGCAATGGTGACAATAATAAACACATTTTGTAAGAACACACCCAATGACCCATGTGACCATTACTGAAAACTGAAATTCTTAGAGAATTTAAAATGATACATTATTAAACAATAGAATTACAAATTCACACTTGAACTATTTCCATAATTCAGTAGATCTTTCTGTGAAGTCCATCCACGCACTCCACACATTTCTTTCTTCCATGGTATAAGTTGAACAAAATTAAATGCATTGAAGAGAATGTGTGTAACCTAATGAGAGTTAAGAAACAAAGGTTTTTTGAAAGTCATTGGCGATTTTAACATCACCTCACCAACATTCTTTCATCACCACACCAACATGTCTTTGCAGTGTCATCAACGGAAATCACTATGGGTAGATGCACCAATCTCTTCCTAGCTACCACAAAACCTCCAAGACTTTAAACAACCAGGGTGTTTTGACACATCTTTATTATTATCACCTCGTGAGTTATACAATTGTCTGAAATATAAAACATAAATTTACTTCTAACTTGAGAAGATACAAACAACATATTGAACAAATCACATTAAAACTAGCTGCCAAACCAAAGAATAAACAATTTGGTAAAAATTAACGATTTCTCTGTTAATAAATCACAACTGTAAGTAAACCTTGACAAGATCAAAAGCGGAATGCATAAAATTGCTCTACACATTAAATTATTGTCATCATAATTAATTCTCAATGTTAGGAAATAAAAGAATGACGCCAGTAACCGTTTAGGAATGCTACGGGGCGAAATGACTTGAGTACGAATCAACCATTCCTCACGTAAGTGCAGACTTAGAACACGTATTTTAAATGATTTTCTTGAAACAGGTACTGTACTTTAGCTCTTATTTACTCATGCAATCGTATGGAATTAATTACGATAAATGCCAGCAACCACAACACCCGATTCAACAGTTTTCAAGCTAGCATGAGTGATTCATTCGAAAAAATGGACGGTTACGCAGCGTTCTTTTGTCGTTTTGGTCGGGGAAATAACAGTCTGAAATTCGCCGCTGCCACCAATCTTATATATCCGACAGTGTTCAAACAAGCATACAGTTACACTTACCTGCACCATTGGTAGGTTTTATTTGTTCTGCGGAACCTTTTATTAGGTATTATCGTCAATTTTAGAACAGCCATCGGCGGGCAATTCTCCCGCTTCTCTCACCAAATGTAAACACGCCGGGTTTAAAAGTAAGTAATACCGGTCCCGACCAAATACGGTACGCAGTTCTTTGACGTACGACATATATACGCGTTTACGAGGAAGAGATGTTATTCGGATCATTCTTGAGTATTAAATACAACAACTGATTATTCCACGTAAAATTTTGCAACAAATAATAAATTTAATGTCTGAAAAAGTCCGTCAGTGTTTTTGAGAAATTATCATAAACGTCTGAATAGTTAATATTTAATTCAGAAATATTCAGCAAATGTACAAAAAATGTCCGTCCCGTAAAGTTTGATTCAGAAATATACAGTTTGAATACACAGGTTAACAGTTTCAAAAGGCACTACACTCCCCCCATTTTTATCAGAAAAATTCAAACAGTTTTTTTCATGAGGGATGCCATTTTGGATTATTGCTTACCAGTGGTATTCCACTGGTGTTACACTGGAATTCCAGTGGATTTTTGTTTACCACTGGAATGCAGTGGTATTCCACTGGAATTCCAGTGGATTTATGTTTACCACTGGAATGTAGTGGAATTACAGTGGAATTCCAGTGGAATTCCAGTGGAATTATGCTTACCACTGGAATGCAGTGGTATTCCACTGGTATTCCAGTGACTTTTTTACTGGGGTTGTTTTTAAACAAAAAATAACTAAGTTATTTCCATGGTGTTCTGTAAAATTTCAAAGTTCTTTCCATATTTTTCCAGCCTTGAAAATTACTAAGTTTCACTTTCCATGCTGCAATGGATTCATTTCCAGAGGTTTCCAGCCTTTTACCTCTGTTGTCCAGCGTCTTTCCATCTTAGTCCAGCCTATGCTGGAAAAGACTGGAAATTAAATTCCGCATTGCATGGAAATTATACCACATTTCATGAAACAAAATATGGAAAAGTCATCATTTACCAGGGATTTCCATGGATTACCTTGTAATACCAGGAATTACCAGCATCATTTCCAGGGTGTCCCTGGAAAATGTACAGCCGGGCATATCATCTTCCAAGGGTTCCATTTGACCCTGGAGTTGACCTTTTTGACCCCTGGAATGTCAAAAAAGCCACATTTTGACCCTCAGGATGCTGGCTCAAGGGTAAAAAATTCTCCAAATTGTAGGTAATTTAGCTATAAAATGGTAAAATCCAGTCAAAAATTATCAAAATGACACTTGAGATTCAGCTCCTAGTGGAACCCCTGAATTCTTCAAACAGCTCCATTAATGGAATTTATCCAAATTCCAACCATTCTATGGTGAACACATGATTCAAATACGATGCGAGTGCACATTTCTGCCTGCCTGCAGGTTTCAACAATTTGTTGGCAAAGCCTCGCATTGCATCATTTTGACCGACTTATTTAATAAATTCACTGCGGTTTCAAACACTCGTAAGTTCTTTGTGATAATTTTAAAGAGTATCCTTCTTTAGGTCATTAATCCTCCACGTCATACTCTCAGAGGGAAGTTTTAGCTTGGTTTGGTCAACTTCCTGTGTATATAACTTAAATACTGTTGAGAAATCCCCTTATTATCTTACATTTCACATAAGTGTGTGGAAGTAAACGAAAAAGAAGCTTTTTGCATCATGTTTTTTAAGATCGTCTTTCACAAGCAAAATCCACGTAACAATGAGTGATTAATATCTGGCTTGAAGAAACATTAAACCAATCAACATTTTTGTTTCAGAAATTTGAGTCAAATCGTTGGTATGTGTTTGGTGTTAGAAATCGGCAGCCGTACCTCGAGTACTTCGACAAAGAGGAGAGTATATTCACTGGGCAGCCCATTCACACTTATGACTTATCGACATTCCAGAATCTATCATACACTATGGGAAGAACCAACAACAACTTTACGTTCTGTATCTTCTTAGCTAATAATATCATTGATCTTACTGCACCCAGCAGGTAAACACATATATATAATATAGTAAAACCTTAACAAGAAGACCACCCTTGGGACTCTTGAAAACTGGTCTTCTTTTTGAGGTCGTCTTAATATTGAAGTAGAATAGAGAGCAAAATAGCAGAAATGCACATGAACATTGTGTTCTTAATTTTGAGGTGGTCTTACTATTGAGGTGATCTTAAAGTGAGGTTTTACTGCATATTGGATTCCAAATTAGTTGAGATTACAAATGTACCATTATTGTGTCCAGTCTTTCCATTGGTCAATACTTTCTAGAAGATGTTTTCATTGGCTGACTACCTCACAATTTGTTAGCAATTAAAAGTACACATTCGCTGAGAGGTACCCCTAAATATACAGGGCCTGGTGCCTAACACATTTGTGGGTCCAGCTTTGAGACATTTGTGACAATATTTTAGAAGTTTTGACTGGTCCATCCTATCTTTTGCTGTTTCATGTGGTGTCTAAATTATGCCTGGTCTAATCCTGACCATTATCTTCAAAATAAGGATACTAAAATAAAACTACCCGTTCGGTATACATGTACAAGTCAATAAATCAGGTATTTTCAGGTGTTATTGTTTTACGTATTGAATTATCAGCTAAAACATGTGTACAGTATCTATGTGCTTGATAGTTTTTTAATCAGTACACAGAACTTTTTATTTTTTCACATTTCAGAGCTCATATGGTGGATTGGTGTAGATGCCTTGAAAGACATCTTAGAAACCTCGGAATACGGGTAATTTGAATTGGTTTAAACCTCTGACATTCAGGCTTGTTTGGGGCAATTTATTGGGATTTAAATACACTTCCTGCGCAGTCATGGTCCTTTTGTTAGAATACTAGCTATGTCCAAAAAGTATGTACTGTGTGGAATTCACAAGATCCCATTCAGTTAACTACTTATTGTAAGCTATTCTCATTACTCTAGCATGGCAGCCACTTACAATCTCTTAACATTTCTTATAGAATTTTATTAATGTAATGTCATAGTGGTCAAGATCGTGAACTGAAAATGTTTGCGAATCTCACAAATGTAACGATGTCACTAAAATTTCCTTGTTCACAATCGCACACTTCATACATACCATGTAGCTATGTAATTCTCAAGGTCTGAATTAAGTGTTGTTCCTAAAAAGTGTAGAGGCTGATTACAACAAGCATATTTTATTATGAAACGATGTGAACTTATTATAATAAACAATGTACACATTTCTGTCTATATTTAACAATTTACTATATTAGAACAGGTGACATGTTTGGTATATGTTATTAAATCAAAAATTGTATCGCTGAAAGATTCATTGATCTATGCTAAAATTGCTTTGCTATTATGAAGGATGTTAAAATGCTTTATAATGGAATGTCAAGCACTATTTACCAAACTGGTAGGGAATCTTTTGAATCTAAATTATCAAATTAAGAGTTATGTCTCCTGAATTTAAAGTAATATTTAAGTAATATTATGGTAATTGTTTGGTCATTTGTTTACCTAAACAAACATAAAAAATATATTTCCTTACATTAACAAAGAATGAACTCATAATGTATTGATCCGTATTTGTTAAAGAATGGTGTTTGTACCTCAAAAAAAAAAGAAAGAAACTTCCATTTTTTTAACAATCAGGCTATTGTACAAGTTTTGTCTTTTACGATAGTTATATGGTAAAAAAGGACATTTTCAATCGGTTATACATTACAATGGTTCTTATTAGAGATGGTTAGCCAATGTCACAACAATACTGGATGAAGCCAATTCAAACATTTTTTGTTCAGATGAGCCATATACATCTTTAAGCTCGCTTCTGATACGTGCATGATTTTTTTTCCATTCTAAAAATTCGCATTTGTAGAAAGACATCTCAGTTATGACCCTATTTATTATCTCTATTTGATATTTATATTTTTCAATTAGAGTAAAAATCTGAAAGAAGACCACCAGTATACTGCTTTTCCTGTAAAAAAGATACCTCGCCCCCCAGCCGAGGACCCGCCCGATTCTGCTGACCAGATGGAAGTCTTTGTCTTAGACTCCGAGGATGAGGTAAAATATGTTGTAAAATGCTTCACCAGAAACCCAACTGAGGGTTGACGGAGAAACTAGTCTGTTAGTGTTTTCAATAAGTTTTGGTTGAACCGGCCCAAAACAGAGAAGTATCCAGCCAGCTAGGAGGTCTGGGGTATCAAAAAATGCAACCTTCGCAAATTTGAACCGGCCCAAATGCCATCTGAATCGGCAGTTTTGGCCAGTAGCAGATTCTTATTGAACAACACTGTCTGTCAACTTCTTTGTTTGTATGCAGATGGTCCAAAACACTTTTTGTTCATGCCCCTTGATTGAAAAGTCACATTTTCTTGAACTAGGACATACCATTTAGTTTGAACTTTATTTTACATTTTTCGTGAAACAAGTTGTTAACAATAATATTAATCACACTTGATATACAATTTGACTGAAGGTATATATTCTGTGTCATTTGTCCTCCAGCTATGATTCGTACGAGGAAGTTGACAGTTGCTTGCCATAGAATAGGGGCCATATTCACAAACATTTGAGCGCTGCTATGCGATTTACAACCGCTTATGTAAGTGACGTCATTTAAAAAAACGCAACATGTGACGTCACTATTTGCAAGCAGGAAATTATATTTACTCCATATAGTCACTTCGTTTTCATATTGCCATATGGGACAAATATTGCTTACTGTCAGGTCATGGTGACGTATTATGTGACGTTTTCTGGAAATGACGTCACTTAAAGAAGAGGTTGGAAATCGTACAGCGGCTCTCATTTTAAGACTGAAACTAAGACTTAGACTTTAAATTTGCAAAAGTAAAATTTACCAGCATTTCATTTTCGTTGGATCTAAATGAAAGAAATTTTGTCTGAATAATTGTTGTTACCCACTGTACATGTTTGCCAAATTTTATTAACACCTGTATTGTAATAACAAGGTAGGAGCAAATTGAAGATTTAACATTTTAAAGTCTAAGTCTGAGTTTCAGTCTTAAACTGTTTGTGAATATGGTCCCAGGTTTTACCTGGATGGTAAGGCAGTAAACATTGAAAGGATCAATGAAACCTGAAGACAACAGTTTGTTTTGGCTCTTGTTCATTGTACATTATATGAGAAGAACAGTTTGTCAAATCATCCTATGTTAGGCCAACCTTGAAAATTGTTTGTTTGTGGTTACGCGACCCGGAATTTTGGGTGGGTTGGTAGGTTTTTATTTTAGTTTAGTACTGAAATGGCTAAGTCAACAGTCTACTTGTGCATATATGTATTGATGCATTACATACAATGCATCAGGAATAAAAAGTGTACATTCATCGTTGTCTTATCTTCAATTGTTGAATCATTCTATGATTTTTCTATGCACAAGGAAAAAAACAATGATGAACCTGAACAAATTAATTGAGACTGGGATTTTTCTTGAATCGGTCGCGTAACTGCAAACAAACAAGATTTTAGGGATAGAATTGTCATTTTTAGTAATGAACGAATTCCAAATGATTGTGTTATTTAAACAACAGGATCATGAGTATCAAGATGCCACCGAGCTTTTACGAGAAAATGTTGAAGATGGAAAAGAGAACAATGATGGAACACTTCCTCTCCGACCTCCACCAAGAATACCTAGACGTCAGAAGGAAGAAGATGTCTTTGCTGATTTGTCTACTGTTCGTAGAGAGGAGATGTATAGTAACTTGGAGGGTCATACAACTGCTGTTACCAATGCTGAGAGGCATTTATTTGGTGATTCTGATAGCGATTCTGACTCCGATGAGGATGACATTCAAACTAAGACTAATGAAGGTACTGGAATCCAGAATGATTACGATGGGGATGAAGAAAGATGTACTAGTTTACCTGATATCCAAAATTATGTTCCGGAATCTGAAACATCTGAAGATGATTTTGTTTCCGCTTCTTTCTGGCTCCGGAATAGAAGGTCAGCTTTCGATGACAATGACTGCCCTGACGTACCTTTAAGATCTGCCGGACAAAAGCCACGACCACAACCACGCAATTGTGTCTCTATGAATATGAATCTTTTGACAATGAATACCGAACATCTCTATGATCATCCTCCCCCAAGAAAGTCCTCAAAACATGCACCTGTATCTCGAAAAAAGTCTGAAGAAGGCACTTTTGTCATTGTAGATCAAGTTGCTAAATGTGATAATGGTAATTCTGTACTTTTACTACATGATGTAACAGACAACAGTGATGCAGATTGTGAGAATCATATAAAGAAGGCTGGATTGGTTGATGAGACAGATTTAATATTAGATACTGGAGGTGAATATGAAACGTTAACAAAGACATCATTCCAAGAGTGTAAGAAAACGAACAAAGACAGTGGTAAGCAGACTGAGGAAGTTTATGAGGCAGCATGGATGTGTCATACTGCTAGGAAAGCTAGTTTATCAGATGATGATGATGTTTGTTGTAAGAAAGAATTCATAGTGGATTTACCAAAGGATACTAATAATAGATCTTGTGATCACGATGAGGTTAAACTTAAACGTGAAGCTAGTTGGAATGGAGAAAACAAACAGAAAGGCGTATTCTCTCGGTTATTGTCAAGAAAATCTAGGACAAAGGAATTACCTGAAAGATTAGTTGTTGAATTGCCAACCGATTCTTCACATAGGAATCATAGTAATTGTACAAATGGAGATGTTGATCAACCAGGTGAAAACTTTTATTCTGACCTTCCTGGAGTTGGTGATGAACCCGTTTTGGATTCTGATATACGAAAACTATCACTTCTAGAAAATGGTCCAAATGAGAACAATGATAAACCTATTGAATTACCGCCTAGACATTTTGCGGGGAATTCAGCGCACGGCTCAAATAGTAATCCAAAGTTTAAGACCGTAGTCTCTGTGAAGCCGGGCGCTAGACCGAAAGAAAACCACTTGTCTAAGTCAGTCGGAGATTCCTCTCAGTGTTTTAGTCAGGAGGCTTATGAACCTATTGATGTTTCTAAAACTGCCGATGCTTTTAAAAATCGGCCGCCAGTGCCTATTCCAGAGAAATCTCACTCTAGAAATTTGATAGATTTCGAGACTAACTTGTGTGACGAGGCTCCTGTTGCACCGCCCAGAAGAAAGAAGATAGAAAATAGGCTCTCTGATGGCTCTAGTCCTGATCTTCCAGAAAGAAAACAAAGGTATCAAAAATACTTCAAAAAAATTATTTCACTTATCTAGCTAAGATTTGAGATTGTATTATTAATTTATTAGTATTAACTGATATACTGTTTTAGTTGTTAAGTTTGTGATGTGGAAATGTTTGCGAATTTCTCAAGAATGTTGTTAAAAGATCAGCCAGCATAATTTCGTCCTCCACTTAAAGAAGAGGTTGGAAATTGTTCAGCAGCGCTTATGTTTATTAATAAACTCATAAGAATTGTGATCGCAATTTAACATAAAATGTTGTTTTGATATGTAGGAGTCCTGTCTCCCCACCTCTACCAAGAATGAGAAAATCAATGCATGGATCTTCAGGAAGCCAGGAACCAGCCGTTCCTCCCAGGACTCATCTGCCCAACAAACCAGCTCTACCACCACCACCCAGACCAGCCCCAGTATCTAGACCAGCATCCGATATTTCTGGTCTGTTTGTTTAATTTTTATACTTATTCATTAAAGTGTCTGACCTCTCAAAGCCATTCTGGATTTCTACAGTTTCTATTTAGCAATGTGGGTTATTCTTGTGTTGAATCAAGCTGTGTAGTCTTAGTTTACATTTGTCTATAACATTCTTATGTACAGTACAACCTCAATAATGAGACCACCCTTGGACCTCTAACAAACTGGTCTTACTATTGCAGTGGTCTTAATATTGTGGTGGTCTTATCCTTTTACTGTCCACTTTGATACTCTTAATTATTCCTTATGGTCTGTTGGGCCGTTCCTTGTGCCTCTGTTCCTTAATATGTGTAACGTTTGACCTCCTTAGGTGCGTTATGTTTTGTGGATTGTTGTTTTTCCTGAGGTCTGCGTGGGGAGGTATTGTCTTGTGTATGTGGCGTTCCCCGTAGTTACGTATTCTCTCTGTTTTACTATTGTGGTGGTCTTAATATTGTGGTGGTCTTAATATTGAGGTTGAATAAAGAGTAAAGAAGTGAAGATGGACTTCAAAATTGTGTTCTTAATTTTGAGGTGGTATTTAGCTGGGGTTTTACTGTACATGGCTGGTATAAAATTTGAGAGGCAAAATCAAAACCTGTCTGTTAGCATATACAAACACGTATGTACAGAATCAGATAAATATATATATATGCTCGGTCAACAAGGAAAGTGTGCATGGCGCATTTCGCTGTTAATTTGTAACCAATTAAATTATATAGATAGTTCCCACATCTACAATATTTACCTCTCTTGTTCTAAATACTAGTACATGTAGTCAGGCATTTTGATATGCAAAATTGATAAGCTCTTACGGGAGTAATTCCCAAATGTATGATAATTGAGAAAATATCAAGAGAATTTGCATGTGACAACCACTTTTTCTTCAACTTTCTGATCCATCTGCCCGCATGTGCATAATGAATTAGTTATTATTTCATATATCTGATTTTATCATTGTTTGCATTACATTCCTTATAAACTTTAAGGAAATTTGCCTATCAAAATGGCTGACTATTCAGAACAAGGGAGGTAAATATTGTAAATGTTGGAACTATCTATTGGTCAATTTTTTATGGTTGATGCAATACAGATAACAAAAAATATACGACCAGATAGAAATTAAAATTATCATTCAGTTGGTACCAGATATGTCCATGTTTAGCCTCCATGATATCGAAAAATGTCCATATTATCCCATGCACACTTTCTCTTTTGACTGGGCACAATAGATAGTTCCCAAATTTACAACATTTACCTCCCTTTTTCTGAATTGTTGGCCATATTGATAGGCAAATTTCCTCAAAGTTTGTAGGGAATATAATGTAAACGATGATAGACTAATCAGAGACGAAAAAAAAAAAACTTATTAATTATGCTCATGTGGGCAATTGGCCCAGTAAGTGGTTGTCACATACAAATTCTCTTGGTATTTTCTCAATTATCTCATATTTGGAAATAACTCATAATATGAGTCATATAAGTGCTTATCAGTTTTGTCTATCAAAATGGCTGATGATTAAGAACAAGCGAGGTAAACATTGTAAATGTGGGAACTATCTATTATAGGCAAGAGAATTTTCCCGGGTTTTGACACTCGCAAGGGCCATTTTTCATATACAATTTAAGCCATCTTAGATGCTTAAAAGCCAGGAGCTTCAGCACCCCCCTGGACCCCTTGCCGAAGTTTCAGCTGATTTTGAAATTTTGCATTCTCATGCCTGCTATTATGTAAGTCAAAGGACCATCAGTATATGATAGTAATTATGAAAACCTGTTACAGGACCCAGACCAAAGACTGTCCATTTAGCATCGCGACAAAAATCGACGGGCCAAGCAACAGGCGTACAAGTCATGAACCTGAAACAGAATCAGGTGGATATTTTACGTTCAGAGATAGAATCTACTGGAGGACTCGTGAAACTAATATCGAAGGTGCATTTTCAGAATGGTTTAGCTTTTGTGGAATGCTTTGGAAAAGTTTGGTGAGAATTTTTCTTTTTTAGTTACTTTGGTTATATTTTCACGACATCATGTGGGAAGTTATGGGTTGCTTTAGGAAACCCAAGGCCTTTGGTGAAATGAAAATTATCATCCACCACAGAAAATGTACGGTAATTCAGGGCACCCTTTTGGACAATTTGGGCCATTTAAGACTACCATTCATCGAATAAAATAGTATGATTTTTCTCTCATTTCCAATGCATATTCCCCTCAAGGAAAATTCTTGTAAGATATGTTTGGGTTTGTCGTGGAATAATGTGTATTTTTTTATAAAATTTGAATAAGAATGGTATGAAAAAGTCAAATATTGATCGTAAAAGATTGGCTCAAAATTCCCCTTTTTCATCATTAAAGACACAAAATTCATAAAAAAGTATGAAAAAAGCAAACCACATCTTGATGGTATTGAAGAAAACTTATATAAAATAAATTGCGTTAGGCTAAATTTTATAGAACAGTCAGTACATTTTGAATCTGCTGTATTGTATTTAAAATGTTCTATTGTTTTGTTTCACATTTTTGTGTCATTACAGGATTGCTGGATGGGATGTGAAACGGTATCCAAAATTATATGATAAATTTCACATTGGTGATGAGCTGGTCTCAATCAATGATGTGCAAGTTTCTGATGTCCTGTTTGCTAGCAAACTAGTGAAAAATGTGAAAGGTATGTGCAGGGTTTTCCCTAGGATTTTTCAGCACCCCTTGGACCTTGTTCTTAATATTGGAATAGTTATAAATGTGAAGTAGACATTTTGGTACTTTTGGTATTAAATAAAAGTTGAACAATATATCTGTTAGAAAATGTAAAAACTTGGATATTATAATTTAACTTGGATATGCTGAAGAATCAGACTTTTTCTCAAAGGATTCAATGTTTCTATAAATGCTGTCATGAATTAAGAAAATAAATATTTGTCGAATATTAATGTTGTAGTTAAACTGAAGGTAAAATCTAGTGAAAATTGAACCTCACCACAAAGTGATAACTTAAGTTCATGAATTTTTTAACTTAAGTTTATGAATTTTTTACCCCGCAAAATATCTTATTCTGCTGTTAGTAAAGGTATCAAATGTTTTGCATGAATCTGATTGATTAATACTTTTGTTCAATGTTTTCAGCTGAGAGTGTGGAGATAACTATCAGGAGATTGCCTAACGCACGAGTGCTTGCCATTCAAAGATCTGCTGAAGGAGAAAGTTTAGGGATGAAGAGGGACGGAGGAACCGCCGAGGTAATAATAACCGCTCTATACATAGTTCCCACTTCTACAATATTGACCTCCCTTGTTCTTAGCTGTCGGCCATTTTGATAGGCAAAACTGATAAGCCCTTATAGGAATTTCCAAATAGGTGATAATTGAGAAAATACCAAGATAATTTGCATGTGACAACCAGTTTTTCTTCAACTTACTGAGCCAAATGCCCACATTAGCATAATGATTAAGTTATTTTTTATATATCAGATTAGTTTATCATCATTTACATTATATTCCATATAAACTACAAGGATTTTGCCTATCAAAATGGCCGACAATTCAGAACAAGGGAGGTAAATATTGTAGATGTGGGATCTATCTATTCCACTGTATTGAAAATACTAACTCAAAACTGTGACAGGATCATAATCTATTACTCTGCCTAAAGCAATTATCACTGGTACTGTATAACTTCTGTTTTATAAAAATGTCCTCACTTTATTATTCCTTAGAACAATTTCATGGCAGAAGAAAGAATATCAGCAGAACAACAACAAAGTTTGCTCGATATAATAATGTGTCATTCTCTGAGATGTTTAACCAAATGACATATGTGGGAGAAATTGATATATTCGTAGGTCACTACAAAACAAAATATTTTGCAAAAAAACTTGAAATATGGTTACCAAGATTAAATTTCTGAGTTTCACAAATTCTGCTCCTAAAATAGAAAACAAATTGTACAATACTTGGAAATAATTCATCGTTGGTTTACTCCTATCAGTCGCAGTTAAGCCCCCAAAACATCTTCGGACAAAGTTGTTAGTTTTAGACGTCAAAACTTCGATTGGGAAATACTTAGTTCTGCATACGTGTCTCTGTACTCCGACTTTTACACGCATCTTCGTAACAGAGCCACGCTCAATCCTATAGTAAAAACCTGGGATTTTGCTGCACGATTTTAACGGCACTCGTTTGGCGTCTTTATTATCGACCGAACAGACTTATGAGGGTACGGAAAAACCTACCTTACAAACTGCATGTTGACATTCGCGCTCCCGCCAATTTTGCCCGTCAAAGTAGCAATACAAGATGGATTTTAATGTTGAAACAACTTTTGATCAGATTCATAATATTAATCAATTTCAGTGACAAAACAAGTCGTATACATGAAACTCTCGTGTAGAAAAGACTAATAAATCAACGAAAAGCTACACTTTTCTGTCGTTCAGTTTTTTATGCATGCAAAGCGTAAATATATTCACGACAATTTGAGAAGATGCAGTGGAAAGACCGATAGTGTCCAACTTCTATATACTTTTGTGAATGATTTAGCAGGACATTGTACAGCGACAGTATAGAGATGTGACGTCCGTGGCAGGACTAGGAAATACTCATAACTAATGTCAGCAATACAGACTTAGTCATGGCAGTGCTTATTTATTATATCTTGCAGTCTCATGTGTTGATCATTATTTATTCTATGCCAGATTATGTATGTGGACCCGTTGGGATTAGCAGCAAAGCATGGTTTACCCTCCAAATCAACGACCTTGGATGGAAATGGACGTTGTAACTGGTGCCTTACAGAAATAAATATGAGACCGTTAAACTTATATTTCAAAGATAATGAGGTGAGATTTAGTTCTAACTTAGGTGTTTCAAAGGCGTTTCAAATCCAGTGCGAGATTTTGATCAAGTCTCACAATACTAAATGCTGTTGGAGACTAATTCTATTTTTCCTGATTTTTTTCTACTTTTTCCTGTTGCAATTTTGTTTTCTCATCATCCATTCCCCCCCCCCCATATTTTTTTCCTGATATTTTAAAAATAGGTATATTGTATATATTTTGTTTATTTCTATCATGTGGTATAATTATATGTTGTAAAATTGTTAATAACATAACATACTGTATAGAGTGGTAATAACGCCCATGTATTATTTTCGATAATTCATTTCTGAAATAACTTGCATGCATGATGTCACAACAAAATAAGTGTGACATAGACACTCCAAAATAGTGTTGACATTGTTATTTATATTTTACTAAGAATGACGCTTTCTTTCTTTGAAAAATAATTGTCTGGTTAAATTAAATATGATATGCAATATAATCTTTCTAACTGGTATCTTGTTGTTGAAAAATAAAAAATATTGTAGGAACTACTTTTTGTTGCATCAGCTTATGTTAACCAAAGACCGAATTACACATGCCAAACTTTGCTTGCATAGAGGAGGTTAAAGTAATGTTTGAACGAAAATCAGCTGTATCTGCTGTTATGTTTAAAAAAATCTTACTTCAAGTTCTTTTTTATTGAATTTATAAAACTCATCATCTAAAACTGATAAAAACTCGCAAAGCCTCATTTTCAGAAGACTCATTTAATAAATTCAATAAGAATTGACCACTCATGTAAGACCTTCTGTATATATAACAATGTGCACTTTGCATAAATCTTAATAAAACCTTACAAGTGATTGTTCAGTTACTGGCTTAAAAATAAACTTATTGAACGCCCACCATCAGTGTTAACTGAATAAAACACTTTTTAGGAGCACACTTTATTGGTTACCCATTCACCATGTACAAATTTCCACACAAAAATAAAGGGAGGGAACTTTATCATTCCTCATGAAACATAAATTAAAGTACTGAAAGTACTTATTAGTATAACATTAACAATCAGTTCCTAAGTTTGTCTAGCATTTTGTTTGTGCAAAAGTTTTGATTTTCTCTCATTATATTTACAGATAGAACACCGCCTGTTGGCTGTCGGACGAGATATATCTATTGTAGTACAGCCGGTGGATTTTATCAAAGAATTGAAGAAGCAGTTCAGGAAATACAAAAATCACAAAGATTATATTATTCAATAAGTGTAGCTTGAAAATATTCATCGATTTGTAAAGGCACGTAGATGCAGACAGCTTCCTTGTTTGTGTTCAGACACATTTCGAGGGTTTAACTCGAACTCTGTGTAACTTAGTTTTTGGAAGAGATGCATTTATAAGAAAACAAACTTTATTGGGTATCGGCAAACATATAAGCATGAATATTTACACTACACAAAATATAACAAAAATGTTAATCGCTATAGTTTAGTATGTAGGAAGTCGCAGTGGTCGAGGGGTAGAGCGCCTGACTCTTGATCTGAAGATCATGACTTCGAGCCCCGCGATGAGCGGGTATTGATCACAAACTTCACAATCCCTAAATTTAGCACGAGTACAGTGAAAATGGACTTGAAAATTATGATCTTAATTTGAGGGGATTGTATTATTGAGGTGGTCTTTAAGTCCAGTTTATGGATGTATAAATTTCTGACAAAGATGTAAGCATCAACAATACAAGCCTACTACTTCTCTTGCATAATTATAATGCATCTATGAGGTACGTTTTGTTAAAGATATTTCCCACATCTACAATATTTACCTCCCTTGTTCTTATTCATCAGCCATTTTGATAGGCAAAACTGATAAACACTTAAAGGAGTTATTACCAAATATGTGGTAATTGAGAAAATACCAAGAGAATTGGCATGTCCACTTTCAACTGTCTGAGCCATCTGCCCACACGAGCATAATGAATAAGTTATTTTCTATATCTGATTATTTTATCGTCATTTACATAATATGCCCTATAAACTTTTAAGGAAATTTGCCTATCAATAAGGCCGACTATTCAGACTAAGGGAGGTAAATATTGTAAATGTGGGAACTATCTATTTGGAATGTCATGCGTTACTGTTCAGTTCCTTGTGACTAATAAATGAATTACCGGTAAATGCTTAATCTCTTCCATGAATATACAAGGGTAAATTTTTTTGGTTATTTATAATAATTTGTTAGTATAATTTGTATAAAATATGTATATATAGTTGTATTTAAGTATATTAGAATCATTATACATGTATTATGATTTTAATGTCTGTATATGAGAAAAAGAACACTGTTTGGACTCTTGAAAACTGGTCTTATTATTGAGATGGTCTTTATATTGAGTTTGAATAATGAGCAAAATAGTGAAAATGAACTCGAAAATTGTTTTCCTAATTTTGATGGGGTCTTCTTATTGAGGTGGTCTTGTAGTGAGGTTTTACTGTATTTGTATTTCTCAATGTCTTGTCTCATATTCAGGATTTGGTGCTAGACTTTAACTTTTGTTTCTTCTGTACCAGAATTTCATTACAATTCCTTTGCAGTAAACCCTTGATATTTTATTTGTGTATTTGCTGGTATTTTACCGACTGAGAACGTGTTATATATAATGACAGATTTCAATTTGTTTGAAATACTTATTTCATATTGGTTGCTAGGCAACCCTTGTAAACTTACCATAACCAAAGTAAATGTAAGTGTGATTAGTACTAGAACATTCTTGCTTTGAATTTACAGTGTAATATACATTTCTGTATTGTGTTATGGTGCATACCCCAAGTGCCATCTGTTACTATGTTGTTTTTGTTAAAGATTTGTTATGTTTTTGTTTGTTAATGTTATTCCTGTGTGAGAATGAGCGTCCAAGAAATGATTTTTTTGTCTTTTGTTGATTTTATTAATTTATTTTATCTTAATATAATATAGTGAGTATATTGTTAGCGTGCTTTCATTTGAATTTGAATTTGTACAATCATGTTTAGGTCAGGTTTCTGACTTGCTGACAAAATTGAATCTTCACAAATTTAGATCTATGAGGTAAAGAAATACAAATATTTTTCTTTCTGCTGATTGTTTTCTGATATTAAGCTGAGATTCTAAAATGTACCATAATAATATTTATGATTTTTTTTCAACAAAATGATATACTAACTGGACAAACTGGCTGTTTCAATGAACCTGGAAATGCTTGAAAAAGTATACTTGAGTACATTTATAAACGCACAATTGTTTTTCCATCCATACTTCATTAAATTTCATTTTATTACTTTTGAAACTCATTTTTTATGAAATATTTGTTGATTGTCATGAAATTTTGCGTACACATGCAATAATATTGTGTGAAGTTTTTTTCTTGTATCCTCAAAGTCATTAAACGAAAATTTAGAAATCTCCAAGCGTTACTAAATGTACTGAGTATATTATTTTTAGCTCATCTGAATAATTTAAAAAATTGAAGTTCTGGGAATGTGTTTGTCCCAATGATTATGTAAACCGCAGACAAGCATCTATATATGTATTATTTCTTAACTTTTTGTTTTATTTTACTGTTTAACGCCCAGATTTACGTGGGTGGCAAGTTTGTCTTCTGGAGACATGCGTTATGGCTTTCTCATTGACCGTGTGGTCCACAAACTATTTAGTTAATACATGTATGCACAATTGTATATACTTCCCTTGTTTGAGGTGTCAAAATACAGAGTTATATTGCTATACTGGTTTAAGATACAGTCTGACCTCGTTTATTCGACAACCTTTCACCCGAATACTCGGCGCATCTGAAATAAACCTTAGATTTTCTTCTTATGCACGTTGAATGGAAATGGCCTATTCGAAAATCATGTATTATTCGAAATAAATTTTCAGCCCCGAAGAATTCGAATGAACAAGGTTCGACTGAATTCAATACCATATTAACAGTATATTGTTGTTTGTTTTATCTTATGTTATTATTGCCAAAAAGGATAGTTTAACTAGTGAACTGTTGCCGCATTCTGGCATGTTTTTTTGTCTTTTGTGTGTTGTAAGATCTGTCAAAAATGCATTTATTACGTGATATATAATCACCGAACCTTCCTGTTTTGTTCTACCTAGTGGTTTATACCCATATGATCACGTAGGAAATACTTGCCATTCATGTTTCAGTGTATTATAGTCAACTCATACTTCTTATTTTGCGCATGTCGTTGATCTGAATGAAACAGAAATGCTTCAGTGTCCCGATTTCAAAACTGAGAATTTTTTCAGGCATTTTGTTTTTGTAATAAAAGTCCTGCAACAAACAGTCATACCATTGATGGTGGTGTTAGTATGTCTGACTTAAGTTAGCATACCAGAGGCGGGTTTTTTAGAGGTAGAAAAAATAGAATTCTACCTAGCGCTACGTAGGGAAAGTAGCTGTGCTGTTTCTTAAATGTAGGAAAAGTAGTCCCTATCTTTAGATAGGTAGCGTGATCCGACAGTGCTAGCTTTGCTAAACAAAATGGTGTCTATGCGTAACAATGTCGTCTGGTCTGGTGGACACTATTTTGTAGCTAATGATGCCTTCAAGCGTTTTTGAGAAAGCTACTTTTTTTTCTACATAGGCCAACTTTTCTCGCTTACTTCCCCTATCTCTATGAAACACACCTCAGATCTTTTGTTTGACTGTTTGTTCTTTAACTTACTTAAGTTCTTAAATTTTTTAGTTTGAGAGTCCTTTTCATAGTAAATCAAAAAGCATTGTAAATGTATTATCTTCTATAAATTCATTTGTACATACTGGGTATCGGATAGCAATGGGGTACATTAACATAATTTATCTTTTAAGTTCAGGCTCATAAATATATTTTATCAATGTTGATTTTTTCTGAAAGGAAAATATGTTGCAACTGATTTTGTGTTCAGTGACATTTTGTGTATTGTTTATACATGTAGAATTAATTTTGTACAAAATTACTGGGTAAATCTATTATGATAATCAGATTCCAGTATGTATAATTTTATATAAATTATATACTCTAGAATATTGTGCTGATTTCCGAACAATTTCTGAGTAGTAAATAATTAGGTTTTGAAATTTGATGCTTATTGCTTGGTCCCTATATTTTTTAAATTGAATTTTAGATAGCTCATGCCTTGAGTAAGTTTCATTATACATATATCCATGTAAGCATGTTTGATTTTTTTTCAATTTTATTGTATAATTATTTTTAGACTTATATAAAACTAGAAATGCTAATATGTAAAACCAAAGAAACAGATCATGGTCAAAAGTATAAATTTTGCTATAAATATTTTGGCTGGTCTGAAATAAAGTGCCACATTTTTTTCTTGTGTTTGTTTCAGATTTTGTCGACAATCACAAAGTAGCTGGCCTTTAAATGTACATCAATTATTCTGCATTTAAGAAAACAGTTGACTAATGTTATGTCTCATGCAATTGTAAAACTATATATATATTTAGTTATATGAAAATATTTAAATTATAAATTCACTGCGTGTTATGTTAATGATGGTTTTTCAGTCTTCATAGTTTTACTTGGAATGATATACAAATTAAACAACTTTAAACTGTTTGTTTGTAATACTCCAACCGGCTCATTGAAATTTACATGAACTGTTTGACTTTTCCATGCAGGGATTTTGGGTATAGGAATTTATAAGTATATAACAATTTAATAAAACATCTTAAAAGCAACGAAATCAGCCTTTCAACTTAACTGAATAATTGTGAGCCTGCAGGGTGTGCCATAAACTAACATTTTTAAGAATGGCCTTATGTTGATTACAAATAGAAATACATCTGGACCTCGTTTGTTTGATAACCTTTTATCCGAATACTTGGTATCATCCGAAATAAACAGTCCCGATGTATCTTCTTAGGCACGTCAAAGTGAAATGGGTTATTTGAAAACATGTATCTCGAAATATAATTTCGGACCTGATGAATTGGAATGAATGAAGTCTGACTGGAATATATTTCATATGTAATTTTCTTGTGTTTAGAATGTTGTACACATATGCTGTGTTGATATCTCATATGTATTTTGTCATTTTCATGATTCAGTTATTGCATCAATTTTATTTTTTATAAGAAAACACTTCATTGCCTTAATTGCTCTGCTCAAATCTTTGTATGTTAAGGAGAAAATAGATATATAGATATACTATATAAACATACATTGTTGTCTATTCATACATGTACAGTAAAACCTCAATAATGCGACCACCCTTAGGACCATTGATCTTAATATTGACGTTGAGGAGCAAACTAGTGAAAATGGACTTGAAAATTGTGTTTCAAATTTTGAGGTGGTCTTATTATTGAGGTAGTCTTATTTTGAAGTGGTCTTATTATTGAGGTAGTCTTATTTTGAGGTGGTCTTTAAGTGAGGTTTTTGTCGAACTGTATTTACCTTGTGTTGTTCAAGAGTGTTTGTTGCTGAAGAGAAGGCAGATCTGAAGAGGTTGCATTGCGATATGCAATTATTTTCATGTCGTTTTCAATGAGAAATGTGTATAATTATGGTTACATGAAATCCCTTAACATTTAATACTGAGTTGACAAGAATACGACAATAAATACATGCCATGAACAACATATGTACGTACTCAAACGCACCATAATATGTGAATAACAGTTGTAGTACGTAAATGTAGAATGTAAAACGATTAAAGTGAATATTTAAAGTACAACATTCACATAAGTAATGTTCTGTTGTTAATTATACATGCATCTACAGTGGTTGTCAACACAGTGCCATACTTTACTGTGGTCATAGCAATTGTCAAGTACGTGCCAGCATTCATCTCTAGTTGTGCAGTTATACGTGTGGTACATGTGACTTGGATCTTAGACAAAACAAGAAATATCTTGAAAAAAGATGGTCAGCGCAATTTGAAGGTTAAGATTTGTTGTGCAACATAAAAAATGCTGAGATTTAACGATTGCTGGTCACTCCAGATCCAACATGGATTTCGGGAAATTCACCAAACTTCATTGGATTTCGGTAACGTAACCTTTATTGAAAGGTTAACCAATCTGCGTCAAGGTTACATACGTTGTTCGGTTGAAGAGAAACTACCTTGGTGGTTAACGTAAGATTTGATTGGTGTACACAACACTGATATACAAATAGCAAAACCATGTTAGTACAGCTGTGACGAAAATTATAAGTTCTAAAACAGACGTAAACACGATACATAGTCATGTTATTCTGTTCAGTGTTTAAACAACCGGACTAAAGCGACATATCGATAATACGAGCACCACTGGCTATGAGGATAGCTTAGGGTCTAGATGCGAGGGGGTTTGATCTCGAGTTAGTATTGGGTTAGCCCCGCATACGTGTCTTTGTACTCCCGACTTTTACACGCGTCTTCGTTGTACAGCCTAACAAAATTTAAAAGCGGCAATATCTTTGGATTGCTCAGAACCGCGATTTCATCTGTAACTCCTCAGCACTTTCCATATCGCATGAGGTGTGTGTCGAGTGGCCAATCAAGCGTCTGGATTTCACCCCATTAATTATTCATGAGTACAGTATTTTACAGTTC
Source organism: Mactromeris polynyma (assembly GCA_032209605.1). NCBI lineage: Eukaryota > Metazoa > Mollusca > Bivalvia > Venerida > Mactridae > Mactromeris > Mactromeris polynyma. The sequence goes on from JASFXZ010000012.1 coordinate 12,120,905, forward strand.
AGAATCTGTGATTATTTATCTACCCAAGTGACTGGCAATCATGTATCATGGATGCGTCCCACAGTTTGCACGAGTAGCAATAGAATTCACCAACTACAACTCGATGCATACAGAAAATTACTCCTTTATTATGACACAAATATCGCATGTCTTACAAAAGAAGCGATGACAATGTTATAAAAGTCATCAGTTAATTGTGCAATGAGGTGAAACAGTAAATGATCATGATATACATAACTGTAAACTTTGATGAACATGTAGACATCAACTTTTTGCTGATTCATACACAATAGAACAGAATCAATATTTGAACACCGCTGTATGATTTCCAACCTCTTCTTTAGGTGACGTCATTTCCAGAAAATGTCATATGTGACATCACCATGTACTGACAGTAAGCAATATTTGCCGCATATGGCAATATGAAAACGAAGTTACCAGATGGAGTAAATATTGTTTCCTGCTTGCAAATAGTGACATCACATGTTGCGTTTGCTTGAAATGACATAACTTACAGAAGAGGTTGTAAATTCCATAGCAGCGCTCATTTGTAAAATTAAATGGAGACATTTCTGATAAATCCATCATGGAATTACATAGCTGTACTCAAAATGTTTAAAAAAATCAACACGAATATTACATTATCCAAACACGAAAAATTGACTTTTCTACAATATGATAATTTTTTTATATTTGTTATTTCTAAACATTAAGGGAGCATTCGACTTCCATATGTTGTACAGTATGCCTTAATGTGTTCATGATAAAGTCAGTCACTGATTTTCTTCCCAAAACCATAATATAAACAATAATTGTATACATCAACAAATATCAAACTAGCTCGACACATTCAACATGAAATCTTAACTACTGGATGCCAACATTTATACTTGTTTCACGGTTCTGACAAAACAAACAAACATCATTAACATACATAAACTAACAAACAGTATAATTATCTCAAGTGATCCGAATTTCTTATGAGGAAATAACACTACATGTCACAATTGCCACATCTAATTCACAATTATGTTATACAGTGAAGATAAGTATATATTCTCAATGTTTATCTTCAGATTCATCAATCATAGTTTGTGATCTATTAAAATTAAATTTAGAATTTCAACACGATTCCTGGAAAATTTCGACAATCACCTCACATGTCCATGAACACTATGTACACATATTAATTGGTACGAAAAGCAAGTCAGAGATGTTCACATTAAGACAAAGATAAATTTACAGTTTATGTAACATTTAACGCAGAATTCGCCAAAAAGATGCAGTAAGGAACGTCTCAAACGACTGCATACATAGCTTAACATTTGAGTAGTTGGTCCGCAGTCAATTCAATAAGTCACATACAGAATACAGGAATCAGCCAAATTATGAAGTGGCTTTCTCCTAAAGTAACAGATGTCTCAAAAAAGACTGAGTACATATATTTAAACCTTTCTGTTGTCAATTTAGTAAAGCAGGCACGAGAATGCAAAATTTCAAAATCAGCTGAAAATTTGGCAAGTGGTCCAGGGGGCCACTGAAGCTCCAGACTTTTAAGCATCTAAGATGGCTTAAATTGTCTCAAAAACGGCCCTTGTGAGCATCAAATCCACGGATTTCCAAGAATCAGTAGAAAACTCTCATGCCTGGAAAAGTAAGGTACAGAATGTTTTCAATGCTCTCATCTAATCACTGTCACTGTCACTGCTGCTTGCTCCTTCTCTTACATCGATACTAAACTTGTATTCCTGGTCACAGCCCATGTAAGCATCACTCATGAAGAACAGGGTATAGTTGTACTTCCCTGGGGGTGGCGCCACATAGTCCAGTTTGACCTTAGCTTTCTGTTGTAAGGTCAGTCTCTTGATGGACAGGAGAGAATTATTCTTGGTGTCTCCAATGACAACCCACCAACCTTCTTCACGTTTCTACAAAAAACAATCAGTACTCTCGTGAACAAAATATCACATTACAATTTCCTTGAGCTACACCCTTTGATAGATGAAAATAAAATCTTGGTGTTGCTGTGAGGATGTTGCTCAAAGAGAGGTTAAATTTTGTAGTGAATTTTACTTCAGGAAAACCAGTGTTTTTGAAGAGAGGTTGTTGCTCAACAAAGAGATGCTTCAGAGAGGTTGCATTGTACAACTTTAGCACCAAAATGTCTGTTATACACCAGTCTCTTCTCTTTCTCATTTACATATAAGCGTGTTACACAAAATGTGATTCGTTCGATAAAATAGATAATAAGAGTAGAACTAGTTTAAGGGATTGAAATTCATTTTTCTAAAGCTTTACCTATCTAGCATAAGAAACACTACTTAAATGTACATTAATTCTTAATAATTATTTTGTTCTTCAAATAGAAACAAATTAATTGTGCAACAATCCCCCCCACATATATCAGTGTTGGAAAAAAGTAACTTCCGATGGACTATAATAATAATACTATGTACTAGCAGAGAAAATTATCAAGTATTATAATATACAAAATACAAACTATTTACCTGTGGGAACAAAGGAGCAATAACTGGGCCAGCTACCTCATCTTCTCTCTCCAACTGTACATGCACATTCACAGTTGATCCACTGAAACAATTACACAAAACAGAATATTGATCTTGATAGATAAGGAATTAAAATGAGACAGTATTTCTATATAAATCTTTTAAAATAGCATAATTTTGATCCCAAAGGTGGTCTTATTATTGAGATTTTACTGTGAAAAGTAAAGCACTGTTGATAATAGATTCCTAGGTTTCCAAATTAAAGTTGAGCTTCATCAGGGGCTTTTGAAGATTTTCTCTAGCAAAGAATCTCACACATAAGAACATTTTAGCAGTTGACCTGCACATCAGGAGCCCAGCCATTTCCCCCCCCCCTCCATTTTTGGGGAAGTACGTTGGGTCCTTTTGATAGGTAAATTTGCATCATGAATCACAAAATTTGGGTATTTATAAGGCTAAAATTTGAAATAATTTTACTGAAGGGAAATTTTGTTTCTAAGTAGGGGAAAATATATCCTTTTTTCTTTGGGGAATGGGGCCCAATATCAGTCCCAAATTTGCCATAAAAAAGAGCCTGGGAGCCTGATGTTCTACTCATACTCTACCACGTCTCCCCGAGCATAGATTACAAACATCTTTGTACAGAATTGCATATATATACAAACCTTGCGATGTTATCCTTTTCAGCGACTTCATAGGTCATCTCAATGTTAGGGTATCTATTACAGAACCTTGCTACATCTGCCATTTGTGATTCTGTCAGTTCTAACAGTGAATTTCTGGTATCATCTTCCATCTCCATAATGTCGAATATAGTCTCAATATCCTGTAAAATATTGAAATGAGTGTTCACTGATTGAGTTATTTCAACAGTGCCCAAGCTATATCATGGTCCATACAGAACAACCCAATAAATTCAAGTACTTTTCAAGGATTACACAGAGTGAGAACTTCTTTAAGAGGGCATAAAACCTGTTGACTACCATACTGTACTGTATAACCATACTATCGCCTACTCGACGGTTTGCCCTGTTGACAAAAGCTCTCGTCATTTTTTCATCATTGTGAACCGAATGTAATATTCAGTCAACCGTTCGAAGATTAAATGGGTAGCAAAATAACAGAATATTAACATCCCTAAAAACCTTACAAATTACAGTCAATGTTGGCTAGGTAGACTAGGTAGATACTTACCGACTCTTGACATCTCTTGATTATGTCTGATGTGAAATGAGACAACTGTTTCAGGTATGAATCTTTGCCCCACATAGATTGTGTTACCATCTGAGCCAGTTCCATAGCTGCCAAAGCCGGACTTAACCATCCGTTACTACTGAGCACATCCACGCAGGCCTGTATCAATCTTACAGCCTAGAACAGATTAAAGCAAGTATGATAAATTAGGATAAGATGATATGGTCTCAAAAGACCAAAAGAGCACTGTTATGCATACTAAAGTTGATGGTCTCAAAAGAGCACTGTTATGCATACTAAAGTTGCCACGAATGGTATTTTTGAGTAAGAAACCTTAGAAGGTGTCATATTACTTGGGAAATTTGCCTATAGAAACATATGGCTATGCCTCTTTGATTTAAAGGGCTTTAAGAAAATGGTTGGGAATATTTTGAGTCGTTCAGTTTCGAGTAGTATTGCTGGGGTAAACACCAGCTAAGATGCTTAAAATCATTATTATCTGTTCTTATATTCACATATTGATCTACAGGGTGTTAAAAAAGTTTGTTCAAAAACTTTTAATTTGGGTAAAATGAGAATAATGCTGTTTTCACTGGCTTTATTTCGCATAATGAAAGTTACTGTATTTTTATGAATTCTGTTTATTAAGAACTCTCTTGCAGTGGAAAAATTATTGGTCGATAGCAACATAGGCGGAAAGAGCATTTAAAATGACACTAAAATTCAAACTCTGAGAACAAACTTTTTTAACACCCTGTATATTGCCAATACATTTGACTAAATATATCGGCAATACAGACATGGCATTCAATGCAATCCATAACTTTACCTTGCCAAGGATTTCCTCAGTATCAGACTGAAGTTCTGCTGAAAGTTGCATTCTAGACAAGTGGGCTTGAAGCAACAAGTTAGTTTTCACATGAGGATCATTGTACTTTGGATTGGCCAACTTATTTGGCAATCTACTCGCTAATTGTTTTAACACGGAATCTTCGTGATGACGGATAGGTATTTCCTCGTACTCAGCGGCGTTGGAGACTATTTCAATCAACCCTTTCACCTTTGTCTTGGCGTTCAATGACATACTGAACAACTCTGTAATTGAATAAAAACTATTAACAATGACAAGTTTACTGTCACCAAACATTGTATTACTGTCTATACAGCAATCAATTGTCATCGTAGCTGACAGATCAGAATCAATTGATGCAATTTTATGATTTATATTCTTTGGAAAGTTAGAGTGAAATCTAAGTTAAAGGTCAAGTAAGACATCATGTATTAAGGTCAATACCCAACAAATTTCTACAGCCATAAAATCTGTAATTACAAGTATCACTGCTTCCTCTTTCCTCTAATAACATAAATAAATCAACCTTAAGAAACCACCCACGACTACAAAACACAGCCAGTACAAGTTTGCCAACTTTGATTAACATCTATATACTGTTGTAACAACACGGGAGAAAAAGAGCTTTTGAGCGCCGCTGTCTGATTTCCAATCACTTCTTTAAATGACGTCTTTTCAAGAGAATGCAACATGTGATGACAATATTTGCAAGCAGGAAACAATATTTACTCTATATGGTCATTTTGTTTTCATATTGCCATGTGGGGCATATATTGATTACTGTCGGTACATGGCGACGTCAAATGTGACGTTTTCTGGAAATAACGTCACTTAAAGAAGAGGTTGGAAATTGTACAGCGGTGCTCATTTGATATTTTAAAGTCAAAATCTGAGTTTTGGTCTTAAAATGTTTGTGAATAAGGTCCCTGATCATAGGCTCAAGATTGCAAGCAGAAATATAATATGCCTTCCTTAAACATTGTGACAGTTGGATAGGCCCATAACTAAAGATGTATCTGGCTCATCTGAACATAAAATGTTTGAATGGACTTCATCCAGTATTGTTGTTACATTGGCTAAAACATCTCTTATAAGAACCATATAAATGTATAACCAATTGAAAATATCTTTTTTTACCATACAGACAAAACTTGCAAAATAGCCGGATTGTTAAAAAAGAAGTATTTTTTAAATTTTATGATTTCTTCAACAAATAACTATAGGAAATATATTTTTCATGTTTGTTAAGGTAAACAAATGAACAAATTAAACCCTTTGAACTTGATAGAAACAGCTTATTAGTTCACAAATGTTCAACATTTCGTTGTCTTGAATCATTTATGATACTTGTATTATTTCGTTGGGTGAGTTTTGGAACTACTTCATTGTGTGAAGTTGGATGTGGGCGTTTTTTTGAGCTGGTTCCCGGCTTTCAGTTTTTTGGGTGTTTTGAAAACAGGAACCATTGATGTATGCCTCTCAAATTACTATAGACTGTTCCAGAGAGGTACCGTCCAAAAATGAGAATAATATTACTTTAAGGATGAACTACCTACGAGATAACATAATGGCCGTTAAATACTTACCAATAGTGGTATAATTAATGTAGTAATAAGCTGCAATCATTCCCAGATTTAATGGAGATACGTCCATCTCATCTTCAACACTAATACACTGTAAATATAAGATAAGAGTTTATTAAGTTTTCAACTGAAAATCCATCAAAGACAAAATACAAATCCATGCCAACTTCACTTAATCATCAATGAATATGCAAGTAGGTAAAAAGATAATGGGTACAAAATAGTTCACATGCAAATATATGTACTTTGCATAGCACACAACTTTAGTTAGCTCATTGTCTAGGCTTGGAAATATTAGTAATCTGAAATGAAGAAGCTGCCATATGGGTTTCAGCCTATTTTTTGGACAATTTTTTGCTAGAATTATCATAGCTTTTTCTAGTTGTTTTTTTTGGGGGGGGGGGACCAAACAAGACAGCTAGCTGTAGCTGTAATACATTTTCAGTTATGTAACAGTTATAATTCTGGACCCAGATATGAATTGGTTACACACCTTGGACTGTTCCAGATCTGATATTGTATTCTCAACAAGTTCCGAGAGATGATCTGATAAATGTCTATGTGACATTCCCTGTAAGTTATAATAGTTGGGATTCTGTGTCATTCGACGATACAGAAATGTCCACGTCAGATAATCAACAGCATCTTGTTTGTTCTCAATCGTCTTGGTAACAATTTCTGCGCTGAAGTGATCGTGTAGACAATGGTCCAAGTGACTCTGAAAAATTAACATATCCATCATCATCTGTTTCTCATAATAATGTAATGCAAACAGGTAAGCTTACTGTTCCCAACAGCCTAAATACAGTAAAACCTCAATAATGCGACCACCTTTGGGACCCTTGAAAACTGGTCGTATTAGTAAGGTGGTCTAAATATTGAGGTTGAATAATGAGCAAAATAAAGAAAATGGACTTAAAAATTGAGTTCTTTATTTTGAGGTGGTCTTATTAGTGAGGTGGTTTTCAGGTGAGGTTTTACTCTATAGTCATTTTTGGTCTTGGAAGTCAGTTAAGAAATGTACAGAAAAAAATAGTCAAGTAAATGTACATACAAGTCTGATAAAAATATTTACAGCAGTAGTGTTGATAAATTTCTACCAACTACGAGTTCTTGAAAATTTGAATTTAAGAAATCAGGGCCTATGATCTAATTATTGAGGCAATCAGGTAGGCTTGCTATAACTAAATTTAAGACAACATACATAGGCACAGTGTCTAGATTTATGAATACACCAAATGAATATGTACATACTTCAACAGGCAGTGGTTCGTACAGAAACTTCTTGAAGAATTCTTTCTTTGAACTCTGGCACAGAATGACAGCTTTTCCTGAAAATAAAAATGTTCATGAATAATTTCACATACTTGATGCAACTTCACTAAATGTTTGATAAATGTCCAAGACATCATGTTAATACATTTTGCATTAAATAAAGAACATTAGTAACGCTAAGTTTGTGTTCAGCTTGGGTTTTTTTCTGAACTTCGAAAGTTGTAATACTAGCTTATTCAAAAGTTCTATTCTTTAAAAAGGAAATAAATTAAACTAGAGCTATCACTGAAGGTGATTAATACCCCCACAATACCGCTTTGTCAAGACATATTTTTGATAAATTCAAAGATGGCCGCCAGTCAAGACAATGAAATTATCTATCACTATCTATCACTACAGGACCACAATCAGAATGTGCCGACAATATACACAACTAGGCTTGGTAGAAATAATTCATGGAAAACCATGTTATGTGACATGACGGAACAAGTGGTGATTCCCATATAGCCCCCATTGCATATTTTGAAGTGGGGTTATAATAAGAATTGTGTACATTTTAATATTTCGGAGGTGATATGAATACCACAGTATGGGAGTCAGGTCAAAATCAATAAAATAGAAAAAATGAACAGTAATATATAGCACTTTGTCACAAAGAAATATAATGATACATTCGACTAGAGTATGAACTAGTAACACCAATATATTTTATTTTAACTCCCAAGATCTGAACATTTTGCATTCAAATTCGAACAAATATAGCAACAAAGCGTATTAAATTGATACAATTTATATTCGCAATCAAGACATTTTGTTCCATTGTCCTTGACTGCAGTTTCACAGATTTAATCAAATAATCAAACTACCTGGATATAACATTATATTATGCCTTATTTCAATGGATTTTAAAAGAAATCCCGTTATTTTCACTGAAAGGCGAGTCTTCAACAACAAAAACAAACCATTTGCTAGTATCTGAATGTAATAAACCAAAAATGCTGCCAACAGAACAGTAAGAACTAATCAACAGTTCCTGTGAAATAAAAAACTGAACTTGTATAGAATTGCTCACAAAAAGCTGGGCAAAATGGAACTAAATCAATGCAAAATATATCAAACAATATGCTAGAAATAACAGTTATTTTCACAGAAAGATAAGTCGTTTACAACTAAAAACAAACCATTTGCTAGTAAGTGAAAGTAAGAGAAACTATTTTTAGTAACAGTGACCTTGACCTTGGCCCCACCAGCCCCAATATCGAACTTGACCTGTATCTTCTGATGTTACACCTGTGTACCAAAAATTTTTCAAATCTGTCTAGCCTTTCATGAGTTATCGTCCGGAAACAATGAAAACCAAGAGAAACTATTTTTAGTAACAGTGACCTTGACCTTGGCCCCACCAGCCCCAATATCGAACTTGACCTGTATCTTCTGATGTTACACCTGTGTACCAAACATTTTTCAAATCTGTCTAGCCTTTCATGAGTTATCGTCCGGAAACCATGAAAACCGACAGACCGACCGACAGACCGACCGACAAGCTCACTCCTATATACCCCCTCAAACTTCGTTTGTGGGGGTATAATTAACTGCACAAAAATTGATACCTATATTATAACAATAATATATTATCTCTGTTATACAGTCCAGTGAAAATTCTTGACTCATTCATAATGAACACATCCTTGGTACCCAGGCTATTCATAATATTTATGATACCCTGGGCAAACCAGTTTTACTGTAAAAATCATGAATAATTAATGAGGTGAAATCCAGCCACTTTATTAATTGCATAATACACACCTCATGTGATACGAAAATTGCCAAGAATTTACGGATAAAATCTCGGTTCTGAGCGATCCAATGAGATAAAAATAAAATCGTGTTAGGCTGCCACATTGTCGAATTTGCCGATAGCTCTTCACAAAGGATATGCCTTCTTTTTTGTTATCGTCCACTTCATTGGTAGAGAAATGCTAATGAATATTCATGCATTATTAAGTGTTGCCAGCCAGTTTGCCCAGGGTATCATATATGTTATGAATAGCCTGGGTACCGAGGCTGTAATGAACATCATCACATAAAAACACCATAGAGTGATTTCTGACATATCGTAGATCAACAAGATCGGAGTACACTTTACCTTCATTGTCAACTAGAGGTCTGTTTGCCCTACCAACCATCTGTAAAACATCGGGTATGGGATAATCTTCATACGAATGTGTTTTACCATCATAGTACTGTGTATCCATAATGATTACAAGATGGGCTGATACGTTCATTCCCCAGGAGAGATTTCTAGAGGCAACCAAGACTTGTACAGCACCAGTAGAGAATAATTGTTCCACAACTTTCCTTTCCAGTTCATTTAAACCTTCATGCAGGTAGGCAACACCATTACTTAGTGTTTCTTTTAGTGTCTGAAAATGAAAAGTTCAATGTGATTACAGACTGTGATAACTTTACCACTATTAGTAAAAAATAGGGATGTCATCGATTAACCGGTTTACCGTTCGAACATGCGGCTATCGGTTAGTAAAATCACTAACAGGTTAATTGTTAATTTTTTTATGAAAACATCTACTTTTCATTTTGGAAAAAATCGATACATCATGTTATAATGTTTGAAATAAAAAATGATGTTTTCTTACAAATGATTGAAATTATTGATTTTTCTTTGTAATTTTATGGCTATGTTCAATATTTATCAGAAATAAAACACTATCTGAATTAACATCAGAATATAGGCCTTGTTTATTGGCGTATTGGTTACAAATATAAATGGCAAAATATGAAACACGAACTGAATGTAATGTTTGGCTAACTGGTGAACCATTCGAAAGATTAAACGGTTAACCGGAATCTTTACTGTACTTTTTGTTTAAACTTTCTCATTTTATGCACATTGTAAATCAAGCTCTTACAACTTGTAGTAATCATTTTCAATGACTGCTTTCTGGATTAATACCCATTTCTTAGACCTAATTCTGAGACTGAAAGTATCGTGCCCACGACAAGCTTGAACCCACAAACTCTGGGTCAGGGACCAGGATATATTAGATACTTATACTCATCACTCACATCACAAAATGTAAAATTATGAGTCCAATAGCGACTTATATCAAGTGTGAAAAATGAATGATAACGTTTAATGAGTGCCCAATGTTCTTTGCGGTCAATTTTCTTAGGGATTTGAGTGTAAAATAAAATTTTGGAGTAATTGTGGCACTCCAAACCAATGAATGCAAAATTTCAAACTCAGCTGAAAATTCGGCAAGGGGTCCTACTGGCCGCTGAAACTCCTGTCTTTCAAGAATCTAAGATGGCTAAAATTGTCTCAAAAACGGCCCTTGTGAGCGTCAAATTCGCAGAATCTCATGCTTGAATATTACTAGAAAAAATTATAACCTTGTCTGTGATTTTATCAAGGAATGGAGATATATCTTCCTCTGCCACATGTAAAAATCTACTCCTTGGTGTCTCGGATTCTGTCTGAATCTCGGCTGCACTGAATGTGAGAATATCGATAGCAGTAAGACGAGTCTGTTTCCTTGATGGTACAAATATGATCACAGGTCTCTTTGGAGCATGTCTCAGTATTGCCTGGTACGTTGGTTTGGCCATAGCAATAATTCTTGACATGTTGTGACTAATATTGAAACCCTGAAATTATATAAAATGGATATTGAAAAACTTAAAACTAATAATCTGAAAAAAGCTTGTTTTGCAATGACCTACATACATGTATATCCCTGCATTCACAAATGTTTATAACTTAATTTCGCCAAGATATGTCATTGGGCCAAAAATCTCACGCTACACACAAAAATAAGGTGGTTTTTAAGTGTTTTTTCCCTGTAATTTAAAGAAGATAAAACTATACAAACCTGAATGTGCAGCTCTAATGGTACTGGTCTAACATTGGGATGGAAGTTGAAGAATCCCGTGGTAGATACACCAAGCCACTGAGAGATGTCCTTGGCATTGGAGAGAGATGAACTCAATGAAACTATACGTATGTTCCTCTCCAATTGTGAGGAAATATACCTCATACGAGAGCAAATAACCTCCAACACAGGCTGCAATATACAACCAATCCAAGCGGTTTATAACAAATTTGATATAAGACTAATTATACAATTTTTTTATTTGAGTTATTGAATAGACAGTCAAGGCATAATTAGGACCTTATACACGTAACAAACCTCACACATTACTCGACAAATTCATATGTAGTTGTAATCATTTGGAGATTTTAAAATACCAGATGCTTTCTGTATAAAATTTCAACTCTTATTTGGTTACATGGAACAGAGCTATTCTTTATGGCTTGCAAATGTATTTAAAGGTATTTACTTGACATCGATGTACCATTTTCAAGGAGTTGTAACTATATTGTAACTACAACCATGTGCTGGTCTAGAGAACACCAGATACCCCACTAAGTTTGGCAAAATAGTGTTGTCCATATCTAATCCCAGACAAAGAAGGGGTCCCAAATTGAATGGTCTTTTTTTAAGTTTAGTCTTACATTTAGGAAAGCATAAATTTTTTGTGTATTGTGACTTACCCCAACATCTCCACAAATTAAATGCAACTCATCCACAATGAACAGGTTTATGTTCTGAACATTCTTTCTTTGTTTCCATCGGCGAGATAATACGTCCCATTTTTCCGGTGTGCTAATTATAATATTGCCCTGTAAAGCAACAATTCAGTCATTCATGTAAATATTTTCTCGACGAAACATTTAATAAATCTAATTTGTATTTACAAAAATCCTCTACTTTCACTTCCAGACATTTATCAATTTGTTCAAGGTAAATTAAACAAAGTACTGCAGGTCATTAATACATTATGTGGATCCCATTAAGAGAGTTATCCTGTCTTGCGACTATTAGCAATGTCTAAAATTACAAGACAAGTTATTTGGACGTTCTGCATCATTTGTAAGCAAAACTTGACTCAAACTAGGAATTCATAGATCATTTTGTGAATATTAAAAATAACAAAATATGAGCAAATAACTGATTTACAGTAAGCTGTGAAATAAAAGTATTAACTATAATGAAAGATCATCCAAGATAGGTAAAATGTAACCAATAACATGGCATATGATCAAGAGAAAAAAAACACGGACACAGTTGTAATATAAGCCAAATTAATACACTTCGAAAGCTTTCAAAATATCAATTCAACCATAGATTTCCCCAAGTTCTTTACAGCAGACCAGCTGTAACAACTGCAGTAGTGGAAAAATTAACAGGCATGAGAATGCAAAATTTCTAAATCAGCCGAAAATTGGGGCGCCTAAGCTCTGACTTTTAAGCATCTAAGATGGCTTAAATTGTCTAAAAAACAGCCCTTGTTAGCATCAAATCCGCGGAAAATTCTCATGCCTGAATTCACTGTGAAAAATATTACATCTTGAGCGTGCATAAAACCTGTCAATCACAAATGATAACATCTTCATCAATGGTATGCTGTGAAGTAATAGTATCTGCTTTCTTTCTCGATACTGAGTTACACCAGTACTGTATCAAACACTTGATATTATCAACACATTCATACCTTGGCAAGCAGTTTGAGATCTGTTCCGGTCTCACCAGTGAGCATAACTACTTTCTTGCCTAACTGAAGACCAAATTTGTTGTACCAGTCTGTGTACATCTGAAAATATGAATTATATAAACAGTAAAACCTCACTTTAAGACCACCTCAATAATAAGACCACCGCGAAATTAAGAACACAAATTTCAAGTCCATTTTCACTGTTTTTGTTCAATATTCAACCTCTATATTAAGACCACCTCAATAAGAATACCAATTTATTTTCAAGGGACCCAAGGGCGGTCTTCTTATCGAGGTTTTACTGTAGTTACAATTTTTTTTTAACACTGCATGCTCAGTAAATGGTGTCTGAAAGGTGCAATTAACAACCACATTGGCGGAAGTAGATGCTTGTTTTCACACAGAAGATGTACCTATCACAAAGCTACCTATACATGGTTAGACGCAGCTGTTTTTGTTTTGTTCCGCTAATGTTTACTGAGACACAAGGCATAACTCACGAAGACCATTAGGTCAATTCGATAAAACACAAGCAATTAATGTTTCGAAAAGCTCTGATAAAATTATCTTCACTGGAGTAGTAAATATTTTACATACCTGCTGAGCAAGAGGCTCCAATGGGGTAACAAATACACATCTACCGTCAGTGTTCTGTGAGAACATTCTAAGAACTGCAAACTCAGCACAGATAGTTTTACCACTCCCTGTGGGAGCCCCAACAAAAACATTATCATCACTGTTGTAGATTGCATTGAACACTGAAAAAAAACAGCAGCAAAATATATGTTTTATACAACAAATACATATTCTGACTGATGAACAAACAATGAATTTTAAGCCGGTTCAAGCCAAATGATTAATTCGAATGACAAATTGAAGAGCAAATAATGAACTTTATTAGAAAGAATACACAGTTGTGAAAACTAACGCTGTAGTGACTGGCCATAGAACCATTTTAAATACCATCCAGGTTTGCAATATAATGAATTGAAACAGCATTCTGGTTTTCCATCAACTAAATTTAACAAACTGCAATACTGCTTTGTCGGACATACTTTTGCGAAAACCAATTCAGATGCAAGTCGGCATTGTGATTGAAAATAAACTATGTCACTAACTAAAACTCATCATGGAGATTATTTGTACTTGAGCGCTGCTATGGGATTTACAACCTCTTCTGTAAGTGACATCATTTCAAGAAAATGCAACATGTGATGTCACAATGTGCAAACAGGAAACAATATTTACTCCATACGGTCACTTCGTTTTCATATTGCCATATGGGGCAAATATTGCTTACTGTCAGTGCATGTTGACGTCACATGTGACGTTTTCTGGACATGACAGCACTTATAAAGAGGTTGCTTATTTATAAATATCATTCTGGCGTGCCATATAATACATTTAAAACCATTCAGACTTGACACATAAAGAATTAATGACTGTTAAAGGTAGCCAAAAAAAGGATGAATTTCGTACTCACCCTGGGTTTGTATAGGGTTGAAGAATGGAAACTTCTCACTATACAATGATTCAAAATTGGTATTTCTCAAAGCTGACACAGGCAGGGGTTGTAGATCCAGCAACTCTGTCGGAGGTGGATATTTCTCAGGTAAGATCAAATGTCGGAATGATACAGGCAACAACGTCTCCGCACCTAAAACGACAGCAAACAAATAATTCATGAAAATTACCTTTGTGAATAACTGGTAGAATACAACATAAATATTTGTCTTCCCAACATGCATTTATAACAGAAACATTCAAACTTAATACATGAATTACAAATATGTGCATGGTATTAAAATGTCATAATTTTATGAAAATATCAATACACATGAATCTGTAATTTTGTAACAAGAGTAAACTTACTGTCACAAATAATGTCTCTCAAAGTCAACTACATGTACCATCCTAATATACAATGCTAATAAACATGGCAAAATTGGTGAGGATTGGAACAAGGCTTCCTAGACACAGTGTAAACAGCGTGAATGTGGCAACATTTTGACAGTTACAGGCCAATGGCCATAACTCTAAAATGTCAAGGAACAGCTGGCTGGTTATAAAACATTGTAATGATATGAAAAGCCAATAAAACGACCAAGTTAGGTGAACATTAAGTTAAGTAACAGAATCATTAAAATTGGAGACCAAACAACTTTGGTAGACACAGCCTGCCTTAAGTGACCCCCATATGTCCTGTCAAGTGAAGTCTTAAAGTCTACATATTTGAGCTTGAGTTCCTGACTATTTCAGAAAAATATTTCATGAAAACTTACCAATCCATCGATCCGATACCACTCTGATGAAGTACTGTGGAGGAAGGGGCTCGAACACCGGCACAAAGAATTTCACGTAGTGTTCATCCTGGGCAAATTTGCTGTAAAAATACATCAATCTCTAAAATACATGCAGGACATGCCTTCTTATATACCACTATCAATGAGAGAAAATCAACTAACAGGAAAATTCAACAACAAATCCATGCCATTAATAATGCGTACTAAATTTAGAAAATATACTGCCTCGAAGACAAGTTGCATAAATTTATTAAATCAGTATCATATTTATTATTTCAATACTTCATAAAATCTTACAGACAACATATCTAAGACCAGAAAGGTAAAACAATATTAATGTGCAAATTCAAGTCCCTGATTGGCTGTTTCAAAACACATTCTTAAATTGACCAATGGTAAAGTTACATTATGAGACTGGTCTACAAACTTAATTTCATAACCTTGGGTCTACATTTCTCCAACAATATGTCTCCTAAAGTGATATTTATGTATAAACTCAAGTCCCTGATTGGCTGTATCAGAACACAAGTCTTAAATTGACCAATGGTAAGTTAGCGTAATGAGACTGGGTTACAAACTAAGGTGTATAACATAGGGTCTAGATTTCTCCAACTTACTCTTTAAGGAGGAAATATTCGTGATGTAGAATAACTTCACTGTCCACATCCTCAACTAAGATCCAGAATGCTTCCGACGTTCCATGTACTTTCTCATCCCATTGAAAATCTGGTGTTATAGTGAGTTCCACTCTCAAAGTGGACCTGAAAAATCATCAATTAATCAGCTAATATTTGCTGTCATTCTTTGTAAACATTTATTTTATACCACATGGCCATAACTTATTATCTGTTTCTTACAGGACAGATGGATACATGCACATACTGATGCATGGACGGACAGACTAAACATTGGATATAAAAATTTACTGAGCCGAGTGTTTATTTTAAGAACATTTCCCAACAGTATTTCCTCATTCATTAATTACATCAAAGAACCAATTAAACAAAGTGTTTGGCTGTATTACATGAAACTTTACATAAACAACAAAAACCAACCTTGTGATGGGTAAGATATGGACAGAGAGTTCTAGTTTCGGAAACTGTTGGATGTATTTATGAATCGACTTTCCAAATTTGGGCATCTTGATCAATTCTCCAATCTCGTTATGATTCAAGTCGTACAATCTCTCAAACGGTAGATTCTTTTTCTCGATTCTCTTCACTACTTCCTCGTGCTCATGGACTTTCTTGAACTGTCGCAGCGGCGTCATGGACTGCCACCTGAAATGGTATATGTATCATCAAATTTAAGTTATAACATAACATACAGTGTAGACCGGTAATGACACCCATGTTAATGTAGACGCGCTCAAATGATGTTGACGTTGTTAAATATTTATCTTATACGAAGTATGACATTTTATTTCATTTAAAATTAATGTCAAGTTAATTTGGTTTAAACATATTTATTCAACATCGATTGTGAAACAAGTTCTAACAACTCATATTAATCACTCTCAATGACTGCTTCCTGGCTACCAACCAGTACTTGTGCCAAATTTAGGGATTGTGAAGTTCATGATCATCGCGGGGCTCGAACTCATGACCTTTGGATCAGGAATCAGGGGCACTACCCCTCGATCACTGCGCCTCCCTTTAAACAGTGTTATCAAGGAATAATCTGATAATTGAATACTTTTACTTACATTCTTTTATCCACCATTTTACAAAGTGCCAAAGCTTTGTCAGTAAGTTGTGCCCATCCACGGTGTAATACAATCTCAAATATAGCTCTCATCAATCGACTAGCTGACTGAGTTACATACACCATGTCTGCCATCAATGCAAAGCCTTCCAACTAGACATAAATGAACAATGATACATTTTCAAAACATTCAGAAGAAACTGATGATGAAATAATTATTGATAAGAATAAAATATTCATCGCCATCAAGTTTAGTTAAGCGACCATAGATGTTCACAAATTTAATACAGTCAATATGTTTTCAGATACAATAATATTTTACAAATAAATTATTCTTTTCCATAAGAAAAGGGGCCGTCTCAATGTTTACTGATAAATATTTAACTTCTGCTCTCCGCTGAATCATAAATCTTTTACTGAAATGTTTCAACTAGCTGTTGCAACCAATGGGAAAATACGACGTCCTAATGTGAAAACATGACGTCATTTTTTGCGTTTTTCTCAGAAACGAGGCTCAGTGCATTTGGACAAAAAAACTGTCGCAAATGGCTTACAACAAAAAATTTAACAAATAACAACAACTTTCTCTCTCAATCTGAAGAAGATTTGTGCAATTCAGAAAAGGAAGGAACCTATAAAACTAAATCAATAGTGTAGAGCTACATAGCTGTATTTGCATCTTAACCAAAACCGAGTAACAAAACTTGATATCATACCTTCAGTTGTGAAATGTATGCTTGCAGTAAAACATTCACTTTAGCACTCGGTTCCTCGATACTCTCTTTGATGGGGATAGGAACTCGCTCCAATAACTTTAACAGCTCCAACTTCTCTTCCTACAAATATACATACAGTCAGACCTCGTTTATTCGACAACCTTTTATCCAAATACTTGGTATCATCCAAAATAAATATCAAGTTCCGACGTCAAATAGAAATGGGCTATTCGAAACCATGTATTATTCGAAATAAAATTTCATAGCCGATGAATTCGACTGAACGATGTCCTACTGTAATTCTAATTTCATGTGTTGCCATGGGCTACACTGTTTGTATCATACTATATCACATTGTACTGTATCTAGGGGAAAGATACGCAGTAAAATCTATTTATAAGTAACACCTTAAGGACCTTGGCAAACTGTTCTTACTACCAGTTGTTCACTATTTAGTATTCATCATTTCAATGCAAAATGTGCATTTACGGATTTAAATGTGATATGTTTATCCACATTTTTCCTACACACTGTGTAGCTGATACTTGGGAGTCCAGTACTTAACAGAGTCACATCTAATACACTGCATGGCCAATTATACTTGGGAGTCCTACCTTAACTTTTGGAGAATTAAGCCAATTTAAGAAATTGATAATTTTACGATGTGTAGATATATTGAACAAACTGATTTTGGCAACACGCAAACATTTCCGCATGCGAAACGTCTTGAATTGGCAATTTGCAAACTTGATATTATCCACTTATACAGTAAGCTTAAATGCTGCAGCTTTGTTCCAAACATTTCTGAAATTACTGTTATTAATTACAAGCAAACATATATACCTCTCTGACAGTAATGTACTTGAACTCCGAAGAGAGGGAGAAGACTCGGAATAATTCAATCTCGCTGAGCGTTGGTTTCAACAGCTGATTATAGGTCGCAATTGTCTCGTGTGTCAGATAATAATGGCTACATATTCTACCAAGTTCAGTCACCTAAAAGCAAATGTATATATACACTTTACACACATGATACAGAACTTCCCTGATTGGCTGTTTCAGAACTTAATAAATTGCTAACTAGAATACATCTTGATAAGACTGCATAGACAGGTCTTTTGACTCTTATACATCTTTCACCTTGGCATGATCAAGTAAGCAGCCACAGGCCCATAGTCTGCACCCCCAGTCTGTACAGTCTCATCAAGATGAGTCTAGTCTTGACCGATATTTCGTGTTGCTAAAAAATGACTTTATTTCTATGCACTCCCAATTAAAAAGATCCTTCAAATATACTTCCATTTTCTGACTATTAATATAAGGTCTCTGTGAATTACACAATTTGAACCCAAAAAGTAAGAAAAAGTAGAAATTAAAAAAATAGGAAAATAAGGAAAGAGTAGGAAAAATAAGGACTGCTCGACAGCCTGTACTATGTACACTAGCAGAAGTACATACCTGGAAACATCCCGATTTCCTGTCATATTTTACAAGGTTATGTTTATCAAGCAAGCAAGCAGCAGAATGGACAAGATCTTTACGTCTCTGATGTAACAATGGATCATCTTTCATCTGGTCATGACTGACACCGTACAGTGTTGGGTGACGTAACATACGAATGTACAGGTACGTATATCCTGAAATATACGGCAATTATAACATGAAATCTTCAGGTTAATAATTAGGACAAAACTCAACTAACCAAGCTTTTTCACAATAAAAAAAAAACGTATTTTAAAATAGAAATGAAGAGAATCAAGGCAGTATAGTCTTTAAATAAAATTAGACGTATTCACAAAAGAAATACAAAAAAAACGTATTTTCTTTTTGAATAAATTATTGCAGTCAAGTATAGTGAATTATATTCAACAATCCACATAAAAAAAATCTTCAAACAACTTGAGGGATATGTGGTTAATTTCATGAAAAAGTATTTAACCGGAAGAAATTAACAAAATGGGTTTAATGGTAAACAAAACCAAATATATCAAAGAAAGTAACATTTCAGGCACTTCCTGCCATGTGCTCCAAGGGAAGCAACTGTTGAAGGTAAAGTGACATTGTAATATATGGTTTGTCATTAAGTTACCTTCCTATTGAAATCATCTGTAAATAATGATTGGGCTGTAACTTTCAGGGTTGATCGAGCTTTGGTGGAAGTCATCAGGAATCGCTGAAATAAACCAGCTTATTGAAGAAGTGCAATAAGCCGCATTGTGTGAACTTACCTAGCCAATCAACTGCTTCTTTCACATTCTGCACCGTACCAAGAACAACCTCTGCATTGAGGTTATCAGCCATCTTACCAATAAACTGGCTTTCTATAGGAAGCTGCTGATTCATCAAGGAAAGATAGTACTGTAGTTCACTGTGATTGGTCAACATAATTCCTTCACCTTTCGTGTCATACTGAGGTCTACCTGCACGTCCCAACATCTGATAAATACAGAAATATCATGGTAACTTCGTAGACATATAAATTCAATAGTGTATTCAGAAACGAGAGAGATTGAGTTGCTACAGGGAATGCCACATACATAAGACAGTGCCTTCCCACACAGACCTCCAGCTAAACAACTATCCATAAAACACAAGGTACTTAAGGAGGCTCAAGGGTACATACGTAAGGGGAACAGAGGTTCAAGGAATGGACTGGCCGACCATAAGGAATAACTAGGAGAATCAGAGGTCAAACAGTGGGGGGGGGGATATATAAAATCATATATACAGTTGATACCAAGTCATTACTTAATCAGAGAAGTTACTCTCCATTTAGCCTTAAATATCTACACAAGGAAGTCAAACACACATACTCCATGCCATGAATGCGCCGGATCCGACAAAATTATGTAGTGTTATTTCTAGAATTTGAAAAGGGCAGGGTGCTGGCAAAAAAGGGCACTTTGGTCGTTGCAAATTCGTTCCAAAGGGACAAAATCATAGTTAAAATGTGAATGTTCCACATATTTGAGTAAATGTTATTGGACTATATTGTGTGTATATATGAAGTGTGTCGATGACTCCCTATATTCACAAACTATGAGCAGAATAATAGCATTTACTATTGTGACAAAGGGTGGAAGTGGGGGCGTCTCTGGTTTATGAAAACATTTCTTGTTTAATGCTAAATTAATTGCATGGACATTAGCAGCACCATACATGTACATAAAAATTAAAAAATCTTAAATTCTCCATTCATAAATAACATTTTGTTGTTAAAAAATATATAAATTATATTCCCTAGACCAGCACAATACACTAAATATTGATGTCACAAATTAATTCAGTAAACTTTCATAGTACCAAACGGTACAAACGTTCTGGGGACGAACACAAAGTGAAAACCAGCCAGTTATATGCAGTGTAGACGAGATTGTCGATGTATTGTAAACAAAGGCACATGCTGTGACGCTCGGGGGCATTTACAGGATGTAGATTACACAGTTGACAGATTATTGCAAAAAGGGCATTAGGGGCGCTTATTAGGGCAGCAGGGCGGGGCCAAAAAGGGGCAGGGCGCGGCGCCCCGCTATCACGCTATAGAAATAACACTATTATGTTTCCAGAGATTAACACGTAACTGCTTATTAGTTCGGCTACCTTATTTTGTGCTAATACTTATTACAAATAAACCTGGTCCTCATGACCTCTATTACCATAATTTAACAGTAGATAGTTTATTTAAATATGTCTCTATTATCCGATTCACTTCGGCTCTTGTCGTATTGATGTACAAGTTTAGTCATTTAATAATATATACTGAAAGAAATCCACAAATGCTATGATTTCCGTAACTGCAACGAAAAATACCGATGATACACGATGCTCTCATGTAAAATTCTATAGTCAGCTTAATCAATGTATAATTTATTCATGATGCATAAAGGTCAGGATCAGGTTAATGTGTTCAGACTATACTTGCACCTTTTTCTTAATAACACCAAAGTTCATTTAAAAAAGTTCTGCAGTGTATTACTGGTTCAGACGATTGGAACAAAGTTATTGCAATGGATTCTTAACCAAAATTGAGCTGTAATAGTTTTAAGCTAAATTCTCAATATGTAATTCGTAGACTAACCTGCATAACATCCAGCGCACTAAGTTCCACCCAGCGTCCTTTTTCTGGACTGTATATCTGTGTACCTTTAATGATTACAGTATGGGCAGGGAGGTTGACACCCCAAGCTAGAGTTGATGTTGAAACAAGAACCTGAATATGCCTGTCAGCAAATAAATCTTCCACCAAAGCTCGATCAACCCTGAAATTTACATCACAATCATTATTTACAGAGGATTTCAATAGACAAGGTAACTTAATCCCAACATTAAGAGAGAAGTCCACACAGTCATATATCACAAAAATAACAGCCAGCCATACTTAATGCCATTAAAAACATAATTTTTACAAATCTGTTTCCCTTGTGGAGCATCTCTAAGAATTCACAATGTAAAATAGACACAAGTCAGTGAATGTATTGTTGTACTAAAATCTGACACCAACAATCTAGTACAAAGACTATATACATAGTCAGATTTTTTTAAACACCATTTGTGATTTCATGGCAGTAAGAGTACTTTCAACTGTGACAGTCAAACAGTTCTATAAAATTTGATCAAGGCATGACCCTGAAGGAAGTATGTATGATTATGGTTCACTGATATTAAGCAGTTGAACATTGTGTCTCTTAAGAAATTAAACAGATTTCGTTTCTAGCAGTTGAACATTGTGTCTCATAAGAAATTAAACAGATTTCGTTTCTAGCAGTTGAACATTGTGTCTCATAAGAAATTAAACAGATTTCGTTTCTGAGTACAGAGTACATTACAGTTATCATAATGATTACATATATACTAACTTGTTCATGCCAGCATGATGAATAGCAAAGCCATATGGTAGCAGATCTTTCAGTTCCAGATTTTTTACATGTTCTGATTCATTTCTTAGAACTTCTGTGGACATTGAGCCTTCTTTCAAGAAAAGACCAAGTGTATCTTTCTCCAGACACATATCTCTGATAGCTCTTGCTGTCTTCCCTGTCTCCTTTCTGGAGTGCACGAACACTAACACCTACAATACAGATAATATCACATGATATTCTGGAAAATCAATTTTTTTACCAAATATATAAAAAGTGTAAAGTGATTATTTATATATAGTCACCCCTATTTAAAGGGCCAGCCATTTCTGACTCATGAGACACCTATTCTCTGAGCACATTCTACCCTAGGCAAGGCACCAGGCAGGTAGACATACAGTAACCATGATTTAACTAGCTAGCGGCTCACTAAACTGGCCATATCAGAATGGACCCCCACTTGAACCTTCAACCTCCTGCTCCCAAGGAAGATGCCTTATCCACAGTATTGAGGAACTTGACAGTAAAACTAGACACTAGAAAACAGGATCTAGGATTATAACCATCACTCAGCACCAAGTGCTTACACTACAATCTCAGATTAAACTAACATATCAAGGACAGTGGATCACAAAGACTACTCAACACTCAGTAAATGAATTAATAAACAAATTGTAATATACATCACACACTCAATTCACTACAGTCAGACTCAGCAGAGTAAATTTTGAATTCGAGTGCAGAGTAGCAGTTGCATTTCTGAACCGAGTTTAGTACTGTGAATTGGGAACACTTAAGATTTTAAGACTCAAACAGGGTTTTCCCTAGGATAGTTCAGCTAGGGGTCCTTGGACCCTCGTGTTTGACAAATTGGGGGTCCTTAGTAAATTTGTAGGGTCCCAGATATGCAGTTTATACTTGACAAAGGTTTATTTTAGGGGTCCCAGGGACAAGTGGAAAATGGGAGTCCCTAGAAAGAAAAGGGAGACAGGGACTCAATATTTCTGCATCAAGGAAATCCCTGTAGACACTTAGATTAAAAATATACTGATTACCAAATCTGGCAACCTATTTCAAGACTTTCTACGATGACATGGATAAATATACACACCTGGTTTTTACCAGCATGCTCCATAACCTTCTCATACACGATCTCATTCATAATCTGAAATCTTTTCACAGGTTTCTTTTCCGTGATACCAATAAACTGTTGTTCAAGAGGTACTGGACGGAAACTGTTGTCAAAAAAGAACAATCCTTCGGACGGCTCGACTCGAAGGAATGTGGCAACATCTTCATAGTTCGGTAATGTTGCGCTCAAGCCAACCAGTCGAACATCTTCCTGCGTTGTTTCAATGTTACGTATTGTTCTACAAAAAGGAACACAAAGATGCAAGCTAAAGTTGATATGTTGCAATTTTCGAAAATTTTTGCCTTTGTAATAATTTTTTACTTTTGAAAATATATCATTTATCGAATATTCGAATGCTGAATCAGTATCAGAATATTCGTTGACATCCCTAGTAAGAAGAGGATGTTGTCTTGCAACACTCTCAATTATCATACATTCTGAATATCATTAAATAATTCAGCTATTTATTAATAACAACAGGTTTAATTTAAACTTGTCATATTGCCTAAGGTCTGTGAACTATTGTTCAGTGAAAATTAAAATAATCATCACATCTAAAAAGATGTTTTCAGCAACAAATTATACATGTATTTCACAAAAGGGAATACAACTAACCTGGCAACTAAGGATTCCAAAACAGGTCCTCTCTCGTCATGAAGCAAGTGTACTTCATCCTACAATCAGAAATATAAAAATCTTATATGTCTTATATGTGGTAAAGGTTGTGACATGGAAATGTTCCAAATTTTGCAAGTGCAATAAAGTTACAAATATTTCTGTTGGCTTAATTTCACTGACCCACAGTTGTACATTTGTGCATACCTTACTTTGAGTTTTAACAATACTCATTTCTGCCATTCATAACAATCTCTGCTCGTGAAACATATGAAGTAGATAATTAATTAAAGAATTTTTTGACTTGCCAATTGGAAGGGTATGGGTCATCTTCCCAAATAGCCAAACTTAACCCTGAACACATTCAGCTAATATTGATAAATTCACTTACAAAGATCATGAGTCTGACAAGTTGTGTATATGTCCTCTCTCCACCTTTCCTGGTAATAATATCCCATTTCTCGGGTGTACATACGATGATCTGTGTAGCATTTATCTGTTCCTTGGTAACTTGAGAATCTCCGGTCAACTCCTCAACCCTTATACCATATGACTTCAATCGCTGTTCAAGAAAAATACCATTGAATACCAGATGAATAAGTTTTATAAATAACAACATAATCAAATAATAATCTTATTTATGATCAAGCATTGGACTCAGGGGTTTCTTTCTACATTAGGTGAAGGGGGTAACATCATTTGGTAGGGTGAGAAAGGGGGGTTGCAGCCCCTGGTAGGGGGAATTTCAAGCAAACTGTATAAATGTTAAATTTGACTTGTCAGGCATGGGAAAGTAGTTGTCCCAGAATGTGGAAACAAGTTCATTCATTATAAGAAAATTGGTCAGGATCAACACTACATATATGTCACCTTGATTTGATTAGAAAGACACCCTGCATACCATACAGTTCTATTACATGTTGTTAATTCCATTTTGTGTTTGTCATTTATATAGCATTGAGTCCAGGCCTTTAAAACAGACTTGCTCTGGACTAAGTTCAACTCAACTATTGTAGCCCGAATTGGCAAATAGACTTGTCCTGGATGTCGGGCTAGTGGAATTTATCGAGCCCGGTACTTACATTTGTGAAGGTTCCCACCATCTCCTGTACAAGAGACTTCATAGGAGCAACGTACACAATCTTGAACTCATCTCCATTGATAGTACCATCAGCATTTGCGTGTTTTCCTATCTCTCGCAGCATTGTCAAGAGAGCTACATTCGTCTTACCAGCACCCTGTGATAACAGAAACCTTTTGTCTTTAATTTATTTCAAAATAACCTCAGAGCTTTTGAATAGGACATACTTGTTTATTTGGCAGCTATGATAAAACAATAAATCCAATCAGATTCATTTCACTTTCATAATTTGGAATTTGTTTTGAAAAGTTTTTCTTCTAAAATTCTGATTCATTGAAATACATCAGAAGGCCTGCTTTAAACTGCAGACTAGACAATTTAATTAACAGATGAGACCTTAACATCGAGAAAGTAGGTATTATTATATTATTTATTTGGATTTAATTACATACATTGACACAAGCGACAAGAGTGGCAAACTGTCACAAACTATGCCCGTTCTAAGTCAGAGCACAGAGTTAAAACAAGACAAGATTTCTATAATTAAAGGGCCACAACTCCCGAGTGACTCAAGCAAAATGGCCGGTTATCGCACTTGTCTGAGATATTATGCACATACACATTCTATCCTTTGGTGATGATAAGACAAATGCTTCAAAAGTTATTGATCAGACAAGACCTATTTTAGGTAATTTCTATAATTAAAGGGCGGTAACTCCTGAGTAACTTGAGTGAAAAGACTGGTTATCAAACTTGTCTGAGATATTATGCCCTTACACATTCTGACCATTGGTTATGATTGGACAAATGCTTATTGATCTGACAACTTACTGGACGCCACTTGCCCGTACGCCGCAGAGGAAACTACAATATGTCCTGTTTTATTAACAGGCGAATAAAAATGAATACAAACAGGTCAATGAATAAAAGTGTTGAACTTATACATACTGTAGGAGCGCACAATAGAATATTCTGATCAGTTTCCATGGCAGCTTTGAACAATCTGCTTTGTATTCTGTTGAGAGATTTGAATCCTTCAAATGCAGGCTGTGCATACTTAGGTAATCTATCGATGATGACCAGGGACTGAAAATATATGCAGATAATTTCATGAGCGATGAAACATAAATGAGTATTTGAAACTAACAATTTTTGTACAAATCATTCTTTCTGTGTATGAGTTCTGATCAAAAATATACATTTCTTGGAAGTAGAGAAAAATAATCATCCATGATTTTAACAAATTGTATGGACATAATTATGATTTTCTGCTTTTTATTTTTCTGTGTGATATAAGGTCGGGCTAGTAAGAATGATTTCAGACTAGTGGTTTGGCTAAGCAACTCGCCTAAATGGGCTAGTGCTCTGAAAAATTGAGACAAAGCCTGCTGTCAGTGAAAATGCAGATCAAGTTCAGAAACCACTACACATGTACTAAAATAATGCCTTACCTCATCTGAGTCATATGGCTGTGGTTTAAGGGCTGGAACATGGACCTCTTCATAGCCCTTCCTCTGTTTTCTGAATGAGCCATCAGGTAACTGACACTTCTTGTTAGCCATAAGATGACTTCCATGGCTGAAGGACAGATCATCCAGATCTAGCTGACTCACATAACCCAGTTCCTGAAGTATATAAGTTGGTCTTAAATATTTATTTACCAGCCTCTACCAACCTACAAAACTTATAGTGACCAGAAATATTTTATCACAAATTCTGACATAAACAAGAGATGTTTGTAAAACATTATGCCCCCTCATAGTTGTTTGTCAGAGTTAAATTTTGTACAATTGCATAAGCAAATTCAAAGTATGCTGCACAAATATACATGCTGGAAATGTTTTGTTTTAAAAATGGTAAAAAAGGGTTTCGTGGATGCATAGCTTGATTAGTGCCATATTGGAAACAGTAACAGTAACACCAGGTTGTTTGTTAACTGTAGGTAATGAAAGAGCTCATCTCATGTATGCGATGAACTGACCTTAAATTTATATAGATAGTCATGTACAATAGAAGTCCATAATTTTTTCATACTGAACATTACAATTAATGGGAGGTGTTTTAAATACAATTGACCAATGACCTTGACCCTTCACCCCAAAATCATTAGGGTTCCTCTGCTACCAAAGATGAATGTGTGGACCAAGTTTGAGGATGAAAGGTGAAGGGGTTCTCGAGTTATTGATCGGAAACGAAAAGGTTACGAACCGACGGACATACCGTCCGACCGAACAACTGACATGTGCAAACCAATATGCCCTCCATATTAATGGATGGAAAAGATAACAGGACAAGTCAAGACTAAATTCAACAAAATAAAGAGAATCAAACCTGGGCATCATCGGTATCCATAGCTTCGATATCAGCAGCAACTCTACTCTTTCTGGCTTGATCACGTCTTGAACGTTCTTCTGACACAATATCCTCTTTATCGATAGCTTGTAAAGCATGAAGAATCTTCAACAATTCTGGTTCACTCTCCATTTTTTGTTCAATTTCAACTTTCTCTTTCTCATTCTGAGCTTGTGCCAGCAATGTACAATACAAAACTGAAATTCAATGTAACATATTAAAATAAAAAATGTCAAGCATGTGCTCCCATGAAGATGATGACATTTTTATATTTAGCAAATTTCTTCCAATGTCTAGCCAAACGTCAAATAATGATACTAGTGGCATTCCAATAATGACGAAAAATATATTAATAAAAACCCCATAAATGCACTCTTATAACAACAGTTTGTTTGATACTACAATATCAAGAGATACCCAATCAAAATTCCAGACTATGCTATGAATTCACACAAAAATGAGGCAATATGAGGGAATATGTATTTTGTAACTTATCAATAAATTTCATGCTGATGCAGACACAAAATGTATACAGAGTGCTTACTCATCTGTCTATATTGTCTGAGTGTCTTGATGAAAGCAAATGCATCAACTCCAAGTAACATAACAAGTTGGTTTTCAGCTTCTCTATCATCTCCTGAAGCCTGCAAAAATACAAGTACCTTAATGATAACATCATGTAAAATTCAATAAAAATGCCAGTCCAGTGAATTTTGGCATGGGATATGTGGCCGCCTATTTTGTCTACCATCAGGTCAGCTTCACTCTAATCCCAACCATTCTCTTTGAAGATTTGAGGCGGTTAAAATAGGCCAAAATGGGTAAAAAGCCAGAATTTCAGGCCTGTTAACCTTTATTGCTTAATTAATCACTACATCCATAACTTTAATTCTTAATATTTTACTGTAAGTTCTAGACTTTTTCCAAATTTCTTAGTTTAATGAGCACAAATTCCCAATTTATAGGGTATGGATCATCTTCCAAAAATAGCCAAAATAAACCCTGGATTACAGTACAGTATTATAGAGTCAACAAGTTACCTGAAGAATCTGTAAAACTTCCTTAGATTTAGCTTGTGCCATAGTTGGATCATCTGGATAATATTTACTAAGATTTCTCTGTAACCAGAAGGCATCTATGTCTCTAGGATGTAAGCCTTTTCTATCTTTCGCATTCAGACTTTGGTCACCCCCACCAAGCTGAAATATAAACATTTGTATATATCACAATCTTTCAACAATGCAAATGTAATCAAATCCATAAACTAATGTAAGGTTTTAACACACCATCTTTGTATATAGTTTTTAAACTAAATTTCAGACTTTGTATCAATTAAAGATGTGTGATATTTCAAGTGGCCAGATTACTTTACTGAGTCTAATTTACAGAATAAAGCAAATTTTAAACCATTGTGGCTCGACAAACGCATGAAAAAAACTTGCAGCAAAGGTCTGGTAGCCAATGTTATTCAATCATGTACATTTTGTATACAATCTAATTCGGTTAGAATAACTGGCAAAGAAGCTTTCTGAATTTGGTGGAAAATTGTAAACCAGTGTTCTCGTATGAAAATCTCAATAAGCAGACAAAACTAGTTATACAGATACAAATGCAACGTACGTCCAAATGTCGCTTGGATGTTTACATGATCCAAAACATGCTGTCCAGGAATATGTGATACATCTCTTAAAAACACTTTCCCTTTACATGTTGTGCATTATTCTGGTGCCAGGGGATGTTATGTTAATAATTCAAATACCTGAACAGGTTTAAGCTAGC
Organism: Mactromeris polynyma; assembly: GCA_032209605.1. NCBI lineage: Eukaryota > Metazoa > Mollusca > Bivalvia > Venerida > Mactridae > Mactromeris > Mactromeris polynyma. The sequence continues at coordinate 12,150,426 of JASFXZ010000012.1, forward strand.
CCAAAAAAACAAACTGTTTACTACTCAAAATCATGGGGTTTGACTTTAAAAACTTTGAAGTTATGCTGACATATAACTCACATTTCCAGCAGATAGTGTAACATTAAGTTCTGCCTCTTCACCGCCAGATTCTTCCTCTTCATCATTGTCTTCTCTTACTTCACCATACATATCTGCATCATCCTTAAACACAAAAATATACATAAGCTTTATGACTTAGTTCTGGTGTAAGACCTGACCACTGAGAAATAATGCTATTTATACCAGTGTCTCGATAATTTACAACAGGCAAGACTGTTTAGCAAGCAACTGAAATGTCACTGTATCTATTAAAGGAAGAAAATGAATAGAATGGCAGTCAAATTATAACAGAATTTTCTGACATATAGAATTGGTAACTTCATGATCAAGCGACAACATTTCTCAATAATTATATATTCAAGTAAGTATAATTCAACATGGTTTCGTTGTTTTCAACAAAGGTACCCGCTATTCCAGTTTTTAATGCTCATACAAATTACATACTTTGGACAGCAAAGAATAACACAACCATTATTAACAAGAGAAATTAGTGAAAAGTATTACGTCATCATCTGATTCTTCTATCTGTACATTAACTCCATATGTTTCATCGATATTCTCTTCTGTAAGTGAGAAAAAAGTACATTAACACTAATCTTGTCTTGGTCTAAATTGCTAACGATATATGTCCTGAGATACAATTGTAAATGGTCCTATTTACTAGTTAAAAGTAATTTTTAGAATGAATTCACAAGAACTGGTTGATAGATATATAAACTTCAGTACAAATACTCTGCTTAAAGTTTGAAGTTAAATTCCAGTTTATAGATAATTCCAATCTAAAGAAAACAAGCAAATTAATAATGAAAGGAATCATAACATAACATACTAGTATTTCCTACAGTTTATAATTACAGTTGGACCTCATTTATGTGTTAACCTTCTAACTAAATATCAGGTCCGGATGTAGTTTCTGAAGCAGGTCGAATTGGATGGGCATTTCAAGACCATGTAATATTCAAAATAAAATTTCGGACCTGAAGAATTCGAATAAACGAGATCTTTAAATTTGATTTCTTCTAAAGGCCTAATAAGGTAATTCTGCTCCTTTTAAACAGCAAAAGTTGTGACATAAGCTTGCATAAGTAGCAATTTAACTTTTTGGTGGCTGGTCAAAACAGTAATGTGTTTCATCTTTGAAAAAGCATTCAGAAAAAGCACAAAAAACATCATGTTTGACTGGGTAGCGATTTCCATACATTGCAAATTTCTTCTTTGACTTTCCATATGACATATAAATATTCATCAGTGCACGAGTATTGACTATGTCAAATTCAACTAAAGCAACAACTAATATTTTAAACTGCAATCACATGATTATGTGACATCATTGACATAAACAAAACACAGGAAACTTGGTTAAATATGAAATTATCGCTTTTTGTATTGATATTGAATGCCCGAAAAAACAGTTTGATGACAATACTTGTTAAAAAAGAAAACACAATGTTACAATTAATCACATTTTAGAAACATTTGAAGAACGACAAACCTATCTGCATCTTTTCTTCCTGCACCCAATCAGTGATCTTCTTTCCAAGATTTACAAGCAATGCAAATCTTTCTTCAGCCAATGAACCCAGAAGTCCTTCCACTTCTTTTTTCTTCTCTTTTTCTCTCATTTTATCGTTTTTCAAAACTGCAAGAACTTCATCTGCAGCACCACACAAAACATCTCTAGGCTGAAATAATCAGCAAATACAATCTATAAATTCCATTAATAAACCATTTAACCAGTCACATAGTTATAAATGAATAGAAAATTCTTGAATATTACAACTTTTTAAAGAACTTATTAACAGTAACACATTTTGCATAAGCAATTCAATCCATTTGATATGAAATACATGTACATAATAAGAAATAACAGCAAAAGGTTCACATTTAGGAAATTCTAACAAGATTAGCAGGATTTACTGGTAATCTTCAAAAACTAAACCAAGTCTTTTAAGCCAATTGTTTCATGTTTTTGAGGACAAATAGGTACTAAAGAAATTATGTACCTGATCACTGATGGCTGCCTGTATAAAACTAAGCAAGACCTCGTATGTCTGTCTAGTCTCTGGTGTTTTTGGCTTGTATACAATGCCAACCATGTCAGAGATACCTTCGGTTAGAAGAGTTGTTCCTTTCATTTTCAACATGTCTCGTTGAGCTTCATCTCTCTTGTGACGTCTGAAATTATTGAAAATGTTTTGGTGTACAAAATATTCATGCCAAGACTAAATGTCCAGCTTTAAAACTGATTTTTTGTAAACTTGATGAAAATATTCCACAATTTTTGGCATGGAAGAATTGAAATGTTTTAAAGGATATTGACTTTGATTCCAGATAATACATCTATTGATACAGCAAATCTAGCTAGGTCATCGCAAATTTAGTGTGGAATCAGAAAAAACTCAAATCAGGAACTACTAGGCAAGTACATTCGCCAACTAAGCTACCTTGCCTCTGCTTTTAACTGCAATGGATAATGAAGAGCCCATTTAGGTATCATATTATCTTAATTGAAAGTCACATTTATGTGTTTAATCAAGACCTTTTTATTACGAAATTTATTCAATTAATGGATAAATTATAGTCTTCGGGCGAATATGCCTTCTCAAATTTTAATTCAAATAAAACAAAAGAACCCCCCCAAACCACTACAAATTACCGCCAAACTCTCTGGATGACCTTAATTTAGTGCTCTGTGTAAGTGTCAAAGGAAGTGGGTTAATTTTATTAATTGGTTGGATTTACAAATTCGTGGACTGACTGAATTTCTTTTAAATATTTAAAGAAATCTGTCCTATTCGATATTTGTTCTCATATTTGTTACATTCAATATAATCGTTTGGGATGTTGTACCCTTTTAATTTAATAATTAGTCATGAAAAATACTTAACCTGTAAGATTTCGTACTGGTTCGGGGAGATTTTATGTCGTTTGGGGTGTTTCAACGGACCGCTTTCAAAGTTTGTAACAACAAAAAAAATGTTCCTTAAATTAAAATATTCTGCAGAAAATCATTTACTTGGCCTTTCTTTCCTCCATCTGCGGAGGTTTACTTCTTAGTGCCTTGTCACCCATCTTAATCCCAGTAAGTTTCCCAGTGAGGGATTGAACTTCACTGGTAGGTTCATCTCGAGCTCTTCTGTCTATCAGAGACCTATCAGCTTGCAATACAAGATTCGAATTCTGAAATATAAATGAATGTCAATAACCGTTTTGGTAGATAACTTGTTAATACAGATGAATTGATATATCTCATAATCTGTGTCGGCACAATGCGTAAAGCGTGGTCGCGAAAACATGTGACAAATCATAATTTCCTATGTTGATAATTGATATGGATATGAATTATCTTACTGATTTATATTCATACTGCAGCGATCTTGCCGCAGCATCCGCCATGGTTAGATGACGATATCTGCCGCTGCTTTATGACTTGTTTGATATTTCACACCACAACAATCGTTTACAATTCGTTAAAGCAAGGTGGCGCTGCGTTCAGTCGCTTATATAATTGTAAAAATGTCATTTCTGCTTTTAATTTCATAATATTGTTTTATAACTTATCAGCATGACTTCATCAATAAACACAAAGAAATAAAATTTATCCATAATTCAAGCAAATGTTAAGTATTTTCATGAAACATTTATTTCATATTTATTTTCCTTACCGTAAGCAGCTTTGCAAAGTGAAAGTAGAATTGCGCACGTGTGACATGTGATGCCGTTATGCCGTTCAAACGCATTTACCACACTGGCCCTGTGACTGAGTTGTTCTGTCACAATGATAGTATTTTTGCAGGTATTTATTATTGTGTGTAGCAAATATCGTTCCACAGTTTGCAGCTTTTTGCCAATTGATACGAATTCTAATGTCGTTGAAAAAATGTATGTGTTTCTTATTTTAGTGCAAATTGTATCTTTTTGCCGTTTTTGTCAAACCTCGTGCGAGGACTGAGACAATATTGACCACTAAGAGTGATTTAAAGAAGTAAAAGTATTGCTGTATAGTATACATTTAAAACCATAAAAGAAATAGAAATGGAATAAAAGTGTTTTTAATTTTTAACAGTTTACTTAGAATTACAATGTCAGTGTCAGTGACCAAGATGTATCAATTTTTGTCAGTTATTTGCCAGTTGGATTTGGGCTAAGCATTCATTAATGCATGTAAATATGTCTTAAGCGACAGTTACATGCAAGGCAAGATCTATGCATTCTATCTACTGTGACTTCAACTTGAGATTATGGGATATGCAGTATCATGAACATGGAGACAAATTGAAAAATTATAATGTTAATGATATTTCAGGTATTGGAAGTCAGCTCAATGTTTATTGCATTTGCTGTATGAATATAGTACAAGTTCTTGATGTTCTTCCTGCCAGAGTTATACATGGAATTAAACTGAATGGTAATTTACTTTATTCTACAGACTAGAGATGGTATTTTTTACAGCTTATTTGATCTCAGTTGAGGTATAAAAAATAATAAAGCTATAGGAAATTATTTATGTTATTGAAATAATATCATCATTTCTTTGTGCCAAAGAATATACACCACCATGAATTCGGGTCAACATGTTCATCAAAAAAAGAGACCATGATGGTGTCAGTTTGGTATACAATAAAACATCACCGGTTTTAATACCTAGTCCCAAGCATGGTCTTATTATCGAGGTCTTATTGTATATGCTAAAATGCAGTTGATATGCGTGGTGAGTGCTTTTATTTGGTACTTGCGTTAGTTGTGATACAACATTTGGCATGATATTGGTCATTTGTCTTTGCATATCACTGTTATATTTGTATATCAACGTTTTGTAGAATTTTCTGATGGACAATTAACAACATTATGCATTTATGGACAGAAATGCTTGCAGCTTGTGCAGTTTGACAACACAAATAAAAAACTTGAGACTGTAGGTGTACCTGTGGAGTTTGAAGATTGGATTTGGGATGTATCTTTCGTTAAGGTAAAATTTGGACTTTCGACTTGAATAAGTTGCCAAAATGAATACTTTTGTAATGCTTGTTACAAAGTTGCAACGGATAGGCTCCACTAATGGCTGGATTGCTTGTGATTTCCCTACAGGGTAATAATGAATATTTCTAGTATGTCTTTATTTAATGAAGACAGTTTGTCAAATTGGTGATTGAACTGCGGCAATACCAGTCCACTTTCCCAATTCTGTTGTATGAACTATAAAGAGGCACGGTTCAATTGAAATTCTGGGTTGAACTGGGTATCCAGTTCTGTACCATTCCTGAATGCAATAAATACAGCTATATTCTCCTTTATTTATGTATTTCAGGATGACATTCTTTGTTTGGCCTTGGGACATAACATCATTGTGACCTTTGATTTAAAGCAGCTGACTGTCGTTTCTTCTGTGCATTGTCAGGAAAAATGTATACTGTATCCTTAACTAGAACTCAGTCCAATTTTGTACATTTTATATCCAGTTGGAAATAAGGGTTTCCTACAAAAGTGATGGTGGTGGATCTCTGTTTTTTCCAGGGGTATTCCCCCCTCCCCTGATAAAATAGAATAGCTTAAAAGTGGCTCCAACCATGTAGCAAGTTACATATTGGTGCAAACATTCGATGCTCTAGTTAAGAAAATGTTTCATTTTGTATGAAAGTACAGCCAAACTTCCCTTAAAGACCACCTCGATAATAAGACCACCTCTATAATAAGACCACCTCAATATTATGAGCACACTTTTCAAGTCCAATTGGACTGTTCAGCTCTTCATTCAACCTCAATATTTAAACCACCTCAATATTAAGACCAGTTTTTTAAGTGTCCCAAAGGTGGTCTTATTATTTAGATTTTACTGTAGTTAGAAAAATAAGTTGCCATGTTGGTTTATGTTACATTGAGCATTGTTGTGCATCTGGGAAGCTTTATATGAGGTTCAACTTGTTCATTAACAATGAAGCTGTGCATGAGCTTTGTTATTACAAACATTACTCAAAGAACTAGAAAGCCTTTGTATTAAAGGCTCAATTTGAAGGTCCAATTATTTGTTTACGTAATTTTTTCGTTATGACATTAGTTTTATTATTTTCACTGATAAATTGGGTATATAAAAGCTCTCAATCCTTCAGCTTATTTTTCTTAACACATAAAGTTATTGTGCGAAGTTCTTGTGCACTGAAGTAGACTGTGTCATTCTTGCTGCTGGTACTGTGTTTAATCAAGTTGTGATATGGAGTACGCAGTCTAAAACTGATGACACAGGCAGAATTATACCATTCCATAGACTTACAGGACATCAGGTAGTTTGTTGCTATTGTTTGACTGACTAAAAGTTGTTGATATTTGACATCACTGAACATTGATGCAATATTAAACCATTTGAATATATTTTGTTACAAGGGCTGCAATGATTAACAGAATCTCGATTATTTAGGCTCTTTTTTCTCACTTTTATGTTCGATAAGTCTGGTGACATTTTTATTCCTGAAGCAATATTCTAGTCAGAGAACTCAAAAGTTTATACTCAGTATCTTTTAGTTACACAGCTATTGGAACTGTTTAGTTTTATTATGGAACATGAAGTTCTATTTCTAGTCTTTGATCTACTTTATTGTAAATATTAATATCACATTCTTCGAATTTTACTTAATTGGTCAATCTCTTAATATTTGGTTACTATTTTGAATATTTAATAACTGTCTAAATGTTGAATACCTGAATATTCGATACTACTTGATGACTTCTCAATATTGGTAACAATGTGTATAAATGGTAACTGTCCAAATATTTAGTTACCATCTTTGGGTAATGAGGGCATAAATAACCTTTGACATACTGTAAGAGAAACGCCAGCTGCAACAATTTGTGAATATCACATTTTTATACAAAACTTGACTTAATTAGTTCTGGTAAATGTTACTGGGTGTCTTGCAACTATAGTACAAATTGTGTATTTGTCACGAGTGTTAGATCATATATTGAACTTGTTTTCAATCCTTCACTATAGCACTGACATTTACATACATTCTTACACGTTACACATGTACAATGCTGTGATTTTCAGGATGAGATATTTTCGGACATAAACATATTACACAAGTCGTGTACAATGCTGTGATTTTCAGGATGAGATATTTTCGGACATAAACATATTACACAAGTCATGTACAATGCCATGATTTTTCAGGGTGTGATATTTTCCATAGATTATGATAGAAGGACTGACAAGATATGTTCAGTATCTGATGACAGAAGTATACGATTATATCAACTCGAGTTTCCCGTCTCATCACGAGGTGTTCAAGATTGGGAAAATGTTAACAGTAGCTTGTTACATGTATTATACGGCCATTCTGCTCGAGTATGGGATGTGCGTCTGCTTCAGTCGACATTTATTAGCGTAGGGGAGGTAAGGACGTGATACTAAGTTTTAGCACCATTTTGACCTGTATCAAAGATAATAGACTGGCTTCTCAACCAAATAAGTGTAATTATTTTAACCGTATTTTAGAATATATTTTTAATTAAATAATTTCTAAGGAAAGATAAGCTCAAGAGAAGTACAGATCGTTCAATATTGAAAGAATTCTTTGTTTGTTCTGTGTTAACCTGAGCACAAACTATTTAGTTTGTTTAACGCATCTTAAGTACATCCCTACTGATTTTGTAATATTTGTTACTGTTTTCTCTGTCCCAGGATTCCACATGTTGTGTGTGGTCATACTCTGGAGATATTGTACAAAAGTTCAAAGGTCATAAGGGCAAAAGTATATGGAGTATGTGTGTGGATAAGAAAGAGAATGTATTGGTGACTGGTGGAGGAGATAACTCTATTAGGTTGCGGAATCTTAATAATGTGAACTACAACTCTTCAAGTGTTACCTCCCTTGATCTGAAGGTAATAACAATACTGTATTTTATTTATGTTGGGTTTTACATATCTTCTGTAACTCTGCACTCAGTTTGTTGCTTCAGAATCTAACAGTTTGTAGATAAGACGTAAATGATTTTCAATTTTACTCTGTATCTATTTTTTAGTGCACAATAAAATAAAACTATTACACATTCTCACATGAAAGTAAGTTAATGTCTCCTGTTCTAACACATTTAAGCATTTGTTTTTTGGTAAATTCACTGTAAATATATCATCTAATAACATTGCCATTATGGATGTGTTTTTCTCTCAAATTTCTAGCTTGATCAGGATGACTTTCCCAGGAATACACAGTTCATTGATGTGGATAAGGCTGTTCTTATTACCAATAAAGGGTGAGTATTTAATCTTAGAGAGATCCTTCTGTATATAAGTTATTATGGGGACTCTGTGGCATAGTGGTTGACTTCAAATCTCTGGCTCATCACCACTACAGAATCAAATTCCATAAGGGATGTAGAATGGAAGGTCTATTATTCTACAATGTGCTCCTTCTTGCCTAAAAAAATGATGAGCACCTGGGGTCTTCCTCCACCATAATAGCTGGAAAAAGTGACTACATGACTGTGGCTGTTAATATGACTTAAAGCCCCTTTACATACCAATTATTGCAAAGATTTTATGACCACTTAGGCAGGAACCACTATTTTCCTATACTTGTTTGGTAAATTTCCATATAAATTGAAATCTTGACTTCAGACTACCAAGCTATGTTTTTCTTGATATTTGATGCTAAATTTAACATTCAAAATGACATACAGAATTTTTAACAGAAGTAACATCTCTGTATTGGCCCTCTCGCATTGACCAATCAAAATGCTTGTATCTGGTATTGAGTGTTTCCTGGTGTAGGCTCTGAGGCTTTCTTTTTGACTCAGTCTTGTCTGTTAAATATGGGCACATTTAGTCTAATGTAGTGTCCAATAATGCATAGTTGGATATCCTTTAAAGTGGGGTGACTTTATAGGCTAAGATCAAGTTAAGGTGACCACAACTGTGAAACAAGCAATGTTATTTACCAAAATGTTTGTCAGGGTCTGAAGTTTTGTAAAGTTGGTGCGTGCTCCAAGATTTCCAAGATGACCAACTTTTACATTTACAGGCAAAAAGTACCTTGCTGTTATTGCCGAGTACAATATGGATTCTATTTTGTTCAGAATAATTATTTTCCTCTAAAATTAGATCGACTTCTATTAGCGCATGCACATCAGTGTGCTTACTTTTGCGGAAAAAAATTGGTTGTTCGTCGTGCATAGCGTGACATAATTTATTTTGTTTCTTTTCAGCAAATTATTGCTGTACAATGTGAGTAACAGTGATAGTGAAACGATAATGTCTGATGATTTATTTTCATCCTATACTGTCATGGATATATCGCTGGAGACAAAATCTATCGCAATAGGAAATGTTCGTGGCTCTATGAGGATTTTGTCTATGAAAGGTGTAGTATTTGAATATTTCGTAAATTTATCTCAAGAGGAGAGAATGCAATCTACCTGTCGGCAACTTTGTTAAATACAAGTCATAAGTTTAAACTGTCATTGTTCAATTCATAGTATACGTATGCCTTAACACTTTTTCAGCGCAGCCGTACTATCATGACTTTGCTATTCGCATATCAGTGTTGTATAAACCAATCAAATCTCTCCTTTACCACTAAACCAACTTCTCTTCAACAACGCTAAATTGATTAAACTTTCGATAAGGGGTATTTTGCCTTATCGATATACACTGAATTTCGGTGAATTTACTGAAATCCATTTTGTATCTGAAGCGACCAGCAATCGTAACATCTCGACAATTTTTTATGTTGCAAAACAAATCTTAACCTTCAAATTGTGCCGACCATCTTCTTTCAAGATATTTTTTGTATCATCCCTTGTTTGTCAGCATTAGTTAATTGTTTGTTTCGTTCATTTCTGTTGAAAAATATGCAAAATATATCTTTGAAACTTTGTACATGTGTTCATCATCATAGGGTGAGTAAATAGACCAAGAGCCATAACACTCTATTGCATTTTGTCAGAATTATTGCCCTTTCTGCTCAGCCTTCCCAGTAAGCTCAGTTCATAGAGCTGGACTATGCTGATTAGGAGATGGTAAGCTATAACCATTGGTGAGATGGCTGTTCTCCATGACAATATGATTGAAGAGAATAATCCAAAGTCATTTGTCTTCCACCTCTGATTCATGTGGGGAAGTTGTTGTCAGTTGTCTGTAGAAGAACAGGCTGGTACAAACTGGTTGCTAACCTGGTAACACTGGTAAGGTCAAACTACTAGCACACATAACTGAAATACAGTTGGAAAAACAACTTAAAACTCAAACTCGGCACCAACCTGTCTGCTGTTGTTTTTCAGTGTTTAATTTTTTTGAAGGTCCATACTTCATTGAAATTTACAAAATCTCTTGGAAATGCATCAAAATTTTTCAGATGAGTGTCGGCACTGACAGACAATGCTGTTGTATCATTGAAAGTACAATTAAAATGCATATGAACTAGATGTTCTAACTTGGATATAGACCGCAGTTTAAGCCATTTTTATATTCATGTGTAATTTTTGCTAATATTTTGTAGATACCTGTAATAAGAACCGGACGGAATTTGTAACGAAAGACATTGTTGTATGTACTGGTAAAGTACTGAGTATCCTCTGGGTGAATGCAAACATCCTCCTTACTACATCACCAGATGGTATTGTGGTAAGTTAATGTGAACATTTGTAGGGTTTGTGCTTGATCATCAGTCAGTATCATACTATTGAAGTTATGTTGAATTAAGGTTAATTTTAAATGTGACATTCTGGGACTTTAGTTTCTTATCCACCTTCACTATTGGATGGTGCCCTGGCAATTTAACTCAAATATTTGATTTGCTTTAACATTGGTTTTGAACTTATGACATTTAAATTGTCAATTTGGCTGTAAGCTAATATTTGCAATTGGGCTATAACCTGATATTGTCAGTTCAGATATAAGTTTATATTGGCAATTTGGCTGTATGCTTTGGTTATAAGCTAATGTTGGCAATATGGCTATAAACTAATATTGAAAGTTTGGTAATAAACTAATGTGACTATAAGCTGATGTTGACAACTTGGCTATGTTTTAACATACACACTTCTGTAACCTGTATATTTTTCAGGATTTGTGGATCATAACAATTGGCGATGACACCATAGATGTGAGGAAGGACTGTACATTTGAACTGAGTATGAGTAGGCATAGATGGGTCACTGCTGCTTCGTTCAGTCAAGATGGCAGCCATTTTATTTGTGGTGATCGTACTGGGAGCTTATTTTTATACCACATGTCTAAAACTGAAACCGTAAGTTCATTTTAAATTGTATTGTCTGGTGAAGAATAAAAGACTTGTGTTTTGCTAGATGGCAATTATACTTAGATTTTCATCATTCAAATATCGTGATCTTTGCTGTTTTCTCATAGCTTTCACCTTGTTCTCCTGTCGTTGATTTTGCATGTATCAAAGATTGCATGATTTTATTGGAAATATAGAATGTAACCTGGATATTTTTTGTGTTAGTAAATATACTTAGTGTATTTAAAAACACAAAACAGATTTTCTCAATTTTTTTTACTACAATAGGGATACTAGAAATGAGCTGCACACTGTATTATTTCATGTTTATGCAACATGTACAATACATTTCGTTGTAAATATTGGATATTTCGATATAAAATTTTTTAGAAATGCAATAACGCTTTAGAAACATTTCCCAGGTCTAAAGCTGTGCTTTTTTAAATGTACTGAGTATAGTTTTCTTTTTCAGAATGGGAAACTGATACAAACTTTTCCCAAGATTCATGGAAAAGGAGGCGTGACATACGTCTGTTGCCATGGTGATGCTGTATATTCAGCTGGGAAGGACGGAACTTACCGACTGTTTACCTGGAAGCAGGACAAAACACTCCATCAACTTCAGAATAAGAAGGTTTAATGTTTATATTAGATTTGTTAGAGATTTTGTCTCTTTCTCTTTTATGCTGTTGACTTAATCATTGTATCTTTATATCTTCGTGCTGGATTATACAGAGAGTGTCTATAGTTATGTATGAAGTGGTTAATTGCTTTTAATGATAAGTTACTGCCTACTTAGTCAAAATGCGTAAGTGTTGGAAATTAATGACCATATAGTGATTTAGTGTATATATACATTGTCGCTTGACCGGGTAATGTTTGCCAGTGATAATTTTCCCACATCATGTCCTTGAAAAAAAATTATTCCTCAGAATTGTATTTGTATATAATTACGTAAATGAGAAGTAGATGCCAAGCCGTTATCTAGACAAACAGCGGTCACACTCGGTAATGACCAATTCAGTAAATCTGTGACTGTACGAGTGTACTCTGCGTTATCAAAATGGTTAAGATAATAATACCAATTTTGACACATCAACGGAATTTACTCTTCTGTTTAAGAAATTTATGAAATGGTAGCTAAGGACAGCAAATCATGTTCGAGTGGTCGACCTATCTCTGTTGGAATTATCTACTGTTAGTTAATATGAAATAAGAAGGAATTTTGCCGGGACTTAAGAACCTGTTCGAGGTATCTACTGTATCTACTGTGTTCGAGCGAAACTGTTTGAGGTTTCGAAGTTCTACTGTATGTATTTATATATTGTATATGAATGTTGATATTTACAAGTAGATGTATATATGCTGAGTTTTCATTCACTTGTAGGTACTAAAAGGTCTCGAGTGGATTGAGAAGCTTAGCATTATGGGTAATGAAGACATTCAAGTCCTCGGATTTCACTCTGTGAGTGTTTGTAGGTTATCTGTCTGCCGCTATTGATGGATATATCGAGAGATATCAGAAATAAGACAAACTGATGTGGTTTGTTTATTGTAGAACTACAGTAGCACCTTATTCATTCAAATTCATCATTCGAATAATACATGGCTTCGAAAAATAGGCTATTTCAATTTGAAGAGAAGAAGATACATCGGGACCTGATATTTATTTCGAATGATACCATTATGGGTACCATCGGAATGTTAGGAATATTTTTCTTGCGGTGATTTGATATTCTTCGAGTTTTGACATCTACAGTCACTTGTCTTGTTCATGTTCAGTTGTCACTTGCTTGCAAAATCAGATTAGTTCTGGTTGGAACCCCAAAAGCACTGTTAGTCAACTGAGTCCACAATTAACAGAAATACTGATGAACCCAACAAAATGACCTAAAAATATTGGTTCTCATTTCAGGATACATTTGTAGTTTGGAGTATAGAACAGAATCAGAAGTTAGTGGAGATAGAATGTGGTGGTGGACATAGGGCTTGGGATTTTACTTGTTATAACAATATGGCATCTCTTGTATATGTTAAAGCAAGAGAAGTAAAACTTGCTAAAGTGAAAATGAGGTCAAACCAGGTCATCGTCAAGGTAATAATGCTACAGTCTGTTATGTTGACAATTATCACATTGTATGTTAGTTCGTTTCAGTTGGAGAACTTTTATGCCTGTCTTTATATTTAGACATTATTATTAGATTACATGACACTCTTCATTATGACTTTTGTTAAGGTCAAACTGATTCCCAAATTTCAGGCTATGTAATCATTTAGGATTGCATTTCTTTCTGCTTTTTCTTATATTTGTATTTTTCGACACTTTGCTAGTAATCCAGGGATTGCAGTTTCACACCCGCTCCACCACTGACCGTACTTACAGTCTTTCGGATGAGACTTTAAAAAACCGAGGTCCCGTGTACGATGCTTTACATCAGTTACTTAACAGAACCAGGGATCTGGGAACTGTGCATCTTCTGTATCATGCACTATCCTCCAATTATCTAAAATATCTAACATTCTTCCGGAGGTGTCCCCCATATGGGCAACCGGTGGCGACGATAAATAAATGCAAATACACACTCCTTATTTAATCACAAGTCTAGAATAACTAATTCAAGTGTCAGGTAGTACGATTTTTAATTACTATTATATATGTTTACAATGTTAGGTGTTCTTTTACAGAAATGTCTTCATGGGAGAGAACTCTGTGATGGGAAGTTTATATCTGCTGGTACGGATAGCATTGGTCAGTATTAAAACTATTATATAATTAATATTAATGAGTGCCCCTGTACAATTTCCAACCTCTTTTGTAAGTGATGTCATTTCCAGAAAACGTCATGTGACGTCGCCATTTACTGACAGTAAGCAATATTTGCCCCATATGGCAATATGAAAGCGTAGTGACCATATTGAGTAAATATTGTTTTCTGCTTGCCAATAGGGACATCACATGTTGCGTTTTCTTGAAATGTATTCACTAATAGAAGAGGTTGGAAATCTAACTGCAGCACTCAAATGAACTTACTTCTTTGGATGTTTGAATTTCAGTTTTAATTTCTGTCCCATCTCTCAAACCATTACAGCATATATGCCAACAGAAAGCAGTATTGTTGTTTGGCTTGTTTTGAAATGTATACCTTTTTTTGGATAGTCAGTGTGTCTGTTTACCGAAGTTTCTATTAGTAGACCACTTTGATAGGTAAAAGCAACTCTGATCTATTTGCATATAAATAATGAAGCAGGCTTGATTTACTTTGGCTGCTTGGTTTCTGATCACCAACTAAAATAGGCCAAGTGTCAGACAATGATTGGTTGGTTGTATGTGGTCACTAGTTTAATCCAATTGTTTAGGATTGTTCACATGAAGTTTAATTTAGTAGATTTATGCTACCATCAGTGTTGCATGTGATGCTTGGCTATTGTGAGTTGCCTTGTTGTGGATAAGGTATTGATCTCTCAATATGTTGGGCTGGATTTTAAGGTCATGACCATGCCTTTCCATCATGCTTAAGATTGTGTTTCCCAGCAATTAGACTCTCCCCCCTTCACTGTCCTCTTTGATTCTTCTAGTTATTCTTTATGGTTGGCCTGGCCATTCCTTGCGCGTCTTTTCCCTAACTTGTGTACCCTTTAACCTCCTCAAGTGTCTTATGTTTTATGGATTGTTGTTTTCCTGGAGGTCTGTGTGGAGAGGCATACTGTCTTATGTATGTGGTGTAGCAACATATTCTCTCTCTTTTATTGATATGCATTAAAATGTACATTAAATGCTTGGGCAATTACCAGACTTTAACAAATGTCAATAAATTAGCTGTAATGCAAATTCAAATTGAGAGCATGAACTTTAAGAATTTTAGGGTTTGTTTTGTTTTACCATGATTGTTTTCAAACTTATGTATATATATGTATATAGCAGTACTTGACATTCAATGTTTTTCTATTCCAGGAAATAAAGTTGTTGCTATGGTAACATGCAGTGAAGATACCTCAGTCTGTTTATCATTCTTGTGTTGTATCCTTTGTATGGTATGGGCAATAGATAGTTCTCACATTTACAATATTTACCTCCCTTGTTCTGAATTGTCAGCCATATTGACAGGCAAATTTCCTTAAAGTTTATAGGGAATATAATGTAAACGATGACAAATAATCAGATTTATAAAAAATACCTTATTTATTATGCTCATGTATGTTGAAGAAAAAGTGGTTGTCACAGGCAAGTTGTCTTTGGTATTTTCGCAATTATCCCATATTTGGAAATTACTCCTATAAGGACTTATCAGTTTTGCCTATCAAAATGGCTGATGATTAAGATCAAGGGAGATGTATATTGTAGATGTGGGAACTATCTAAAGAGGAGTTTCAACCTTGTTTCATAATATGCTTCCTTTCACATTGTATAGTTACTTTTTTCTTTTCATCTTTTTCATTAATATTTTTTGGTGAGATTCATAAGAAATCTGTTACACTCGCAAATTAACGGTAACACCTCATTTAAAGACCACCTCAATAATAATACCACCTCAAAATGAAGACTACAATTTTCAAATCCATTTTCACTGTTTTGCTCTTTATTCAAGCTCAATAGGAAGACCATTTTTCAAGGGTCCCAAGTGTGGTTGTATTATTGAGGTTTTACTGTATATCTTAGTGGTTATTGATATATTTACCAAAGAAATATATGAAAATGTTCCATGGGAGAGCTCTTGTCATTTGATCTCGACTGTTTGGTTGATCCAATATTAGTAACATTACATTGTTGTTTCCTTAATTAGATGCAGATGACGCCTGCATTCCTACGTTAGATGTTCGTGATGTACTCGGTGGTCATATATCATCAGTACGCTGCTTGTTTGTTTGTTCATCTAGTCTTAATTCAAGGAAAACTGATACTTCCTGTGCTGACAGGAAGTTGATCTTCAGTGGTGGAGGTAGAGCACAGTTAAGAGTTTGGAGAGTAACAGTTCAATTTTCTAAGCCAATGGGTGATAACCAATGTTTATCAGACACTTTGAAACAAGCTGGTTTACATTCCTGTGATACAATAGAAACAGAGGTAACCAAAGGTCTACAAGACAGCAAAACTGTTCATGAAAAACAATGTTCGTCTAACGAGCAGGAAACAAAATGTGATGTCTGTAAACATTGTCTTGCTCGTGATAACAATAAACCTGGGAAGGATTATGACTTTAATCACGAGTGCTTGGGAGGACTACAGCTTAGCTTGTTGACCCGCAAACATTGGAAACCATGGAGACAGCCAATAGATAATTCCGATCCGGAGACAAGAATTGTAGATTTGTCTGTTATATCGCCGGAGAGTCGATATCAACCTCGGTCAACTTTGTACGTCTTGTCAGCTGCTTGCTCGGATGGATTATTTAGGTATGTCCTTTTGTGACCTGTCAAAGTGAAGAGCAACATTTGGCAAACTTCAGTTCTTTTTCTTTCATCCATGTAGCAGTTGTAAGATTAATCTTGATGATAATTTAACGGGAGTAAATCTTGTATTCTTGGATATATTGTAAGGGAGATAATTTAACTCTCCTATTGGAGGATGTTTTAGTGTGTTGTATGTCTTCTGCAATAAACCATTAAAAGAGATTTGACTTGTCTGTAGTAAGGCTCAATTTCCTGAAATACCTGAACTGAGATATATTTTGATAGTTTCTGATAACTCGTAATAATTTATTTAAAAGTCTGCTTCAATTTTGTATATTGAATGACATTAGTTAAAATACATAATTTTGTTAACAAATTTAATAATATCTATGGAACAGTGTATGAAATATCTACCTTGCTTCAGTTTTGCTAACTAGAATTTGTTTCATAATGTTTATTGTACACTTTATTGGAGATAGTCGTAGATATGAATTGAAAGCATTTGGTATAAACAAAGCTAATGACTGCAACATTTTATATAATTTCAGGCTCTTAACATTTTGTGAGGCTACAGAAGAAATGCACTTGCTTGCTTCGTTTTCATATCATGATCATAGCATTCTTAAAACCAGTCACTATGTAATACCAGTTCCTAAGAAGATCGAAAACCATTCTGCAGAAGATGGCTGTCATGTGAATTCTGGAGAAAAATTTCAGCCAATCAAAGTGCTTGTTATATCTGCTGCTACTGATGGTAGAGTTGCATTCTGGGATATTTCAGATATATGTGATAGTGTCACTACAAATCCAGATTATTCCAGTTTGTCATTAAGTGAGGACCACAGTACTCTGAAACCCGAGTTTACACTCGATGTCCACCAATCAGGAATCAATTCACTGTATTTTGGAAAATACAGAGGTAAATTATCGAAAAACATTCAATGTCTCTTATACTTTAGAATACAGAATAAAGGGATATAATAATCACTTGAAATGTACTTTCTGTTTGTATATTGGAATGATAATTAATTCACTTGTATACACGGCTGTCCCTAATGGTGGTTCACCTTGGGAAAGGTCAGTCTCTAGTCAGCTGTGCTTCCTCTGGTGATAAACCCTGTATTGTCTGAATTATCCCTTTGCCCTGTTTCTGTGGTAAACCAAAAATGCCATCATATTTATTGACTTACGCCTCTGAAAGAAGATGGCTGCCATGAGAATGCTGAAGAAGAATTTCAGCCAATCAAAGTGCTTGTTATATCTGCTGCTACTGATGGTAGAGTCGCATTCTGGGATATTTCAGATAAATGTTATTTTGTCAGTACAAATCTAAATTATTCTTTATTATTATTATTATTATTCCTTGCACCTCTGTTTCCTTACATATGTACCCTTGAGTCTCCTCAACTGCCTTATGTTTTATGGATTGTTTTCCCGGAGGTCTGTGTGGGGAGGCTCTGTCTTATGTATGTGACGTTCCCTGTAGCAACTTATTCTGTCTCTTACAGTTTTTGTTAATCATAATAATTTTATGTATATTTTTTGCTGTCTAAATTTGTAGATGACAATTACTTATTGATTACTGGTGGGGATGATAATGCAGTGAACATTAATTTGATAGCAGTGGACTTTGTTGATAAGAGGATGTGTATGTCTGTCTGTGCTAGTGGTGAATGTGTGAGTGCTCACTCAGCTCAAATAACTGGTAAGCTGGAATATTGTATGCTCTATTTGACATCATTCATCATAAAACCTTTCAGATCTTTTTCTGTCCATTTTGGGAAAAAGACCCTGGATAAATTGGGAAAATTTGTGTTATCAAATTTGCCAAGTTGGGAAAACTTTTAATTGATTCAACTCCAATTTTGGATATTTTCATAGTTAAAAGAACAGGCTTTTCATATCTAAATCTTATATAAACAAGCATTCTATTCTACATTTCTTATATCAACTGTCAAAGACTCACAAAATGTCCACAAATATTTATGACACAAGGGACAATAATGGCCTGATATATTCAAAGATCTTCAAGATATACCAGGTCGCTTCAGATGATGATTTTTCGTAGGTACTTCTGATTGTTTGTTTTTTTCTGATTGGGAAATAAACCATATATTGGGCTTTGGGAATGGGTCAGATAGTCTGACCTGTGGGAACCATAGAAACAGGCCTGTAACCACAGGTGATGACATACTCATTCATATGTGAGTATTTATCAACAGGACACTTCTGATGATTAGATATTGAGATTAAAATTTTGATATTCTCCACACTGACAACTTGTTTACCTGTTCATTTCGTCCAACTGTAAATGACCATTAATATATAAAAATCTATAGTGTATTTCTCTTCATTGAAAATTATTTCTGTTGTTTATTTAACTTGCATGAGCAAGATTAGCCATGGCAGTAAACCTTACTTTTTTCAGGCATGGAAGTTATTTTCAAAAAAGTTATTGTTGCATAATAAATGTTTGATAATAAATGGTATGGATGTCCAGTGGTTTTCATGCATACATAACTTTAAATTTTGTTGCTTTTTCAGGAGCTTGCTATATCTCTCAGGATAAATTTGTGACTGCATCAATTGATCAGCGAATATGTTTGTGGTATTTCGAAGTTGAACAATCCAACATATCGGTATACAACATTTTTAGATTGTGATGCTTAATTAGTAAATAAATGATGTTATTTGATGTATAAATTTCATACTGCATGTGCCTCCACTATTCTTTTGTCTAGATCCGTCCAGCGAAGTTCTGATTTCTGCTCTGCATTGCATTGATTATATAAAATGAAGACACACTCTATGCTCAAATCTCATATGTGATCTCAATGTTTTACTGTAAAATATTTGCCTTTGTTATAGTAAATATTCCAATAAATAATGTCACATATTGAATACTGTAAGAATAATTGGATTCTTTCATATAAATAATACAGTCATTCAAATGAATTGGGACTAAAAAATTTTCTTCAAATAACACATGGTTTTGAATACATAGGGATATTTATTTTGGATGATACCAAGTATTCAGATAGAAGGTTGTCGAATAAACAAGGTCTGACTGTAATTAACATTGAATATTTTAACACAAACATTGAATTTGAGCTTGTGGCACAACCTTAATCTCGGACCCAGTACATACGTCTGCTGTAGAGACATCATGATGTAAACCCATCAAAATCAGTTTTAGCACCAATCACTTAATACATAAAACTACCATTCCATTTCTCCCTTGTGGGGTTCAGATTTTATATTGGAAATACTTAAATCTGTAAGTATGTAACATAGAATAATAAATGTATATTACACTGCATTATATCTCCCTCTCCCAGACATATTGATGTTGCGCTGTCTGTGCAGATGTCACAATGTTTGCGTGAGCTGTTCTCCTAAACCAGTGGTTGGCTTTCAGTGAAACTTCACAATGAGCTATTGGTACCAAGCCTAGTTGGGCATATTGTCAGCATTATTGGATCGTATTATTTTTGGCAGAGTTACAAACCTTTAGTGATGAAAATAGACATTGGATAGGGCATACTTGTTTTTCAAAAACAAGCTCTAGCATCTTGTTGTATGTTTTTAGGTTAAACAGATTGATTCCGTGTTCACCAATGTATCAGATGTGTCCAATATTGATAAGTGGGCAGATGACAGGTAATTGACTTAACAATGCTATTTTATAATACTACATGAACCATTTAAATTATTTCTTCTAAAGGAATGTAGTTCAATTTTTGGACAAAAACAGAGACGACAATGAATGGCAAATTTGGTATTCAAATATTAAGTCAACCTTCGGAACGAATATTTGAAAATTCAAACATTTGCCTTCCATCACTTAAACAGCAACATCAACTGTTTGTGAAACATTTCTATTTCTTCTTGCATAAATGATATAGTCTATGTTTGCTTGGAAAGTTTGCAACAAACAAATTAAAGAACAATTTCAACAGTTAAAAAACTCCACAGTTCAGTGAATTTACCGAAATCCATTTTGGATCTTGAGTGACCTGCAATTGTAACATCTCGACAATTTTTTATGTCGCACAACACATCTAAACCTTCAAATTGTGCAGACCATCTTTTTTCAAGAGATTTCTTGTTTTATTTTTCAGTGGAAAACAGTGTATACTGGTGACTGGAAATGGTATGGAAGTCATACAACTTGATGATATTAGTAAAGGACCTCGATCTTCATTCACGACAAGTTCATCTATACATTAAACTGTTGTATAGGTTATTTTTAATGTCATGGTTATTCTGATTGGTCATGATATGTATCTGTAGGTACAAGTAGAAAAAATCTATTTTTCCACAGAATTGTGACTGTTGGTGATTGTAACTAACGTTGATTTTAGAGATTGGGGATATGATGATTTATTTTGCTGTTTAAATGACTATGTCACTTTTTAGCCATTCACGGTACCCAGGCTATTCATAACATATATGATACCCTGACTGTAAAAATCTTGTACGGATTTTTTAAATGTCCAAAATCACAAATCTCTGATCTTAGATATTTGGTATGTAGCTTTGTCTAAAGTTGCTTTACCAAGGTTTATGAAGTTGTGCCCCTGAGGTCAAAATTTACCACGCCTGGAGGTCACTTGTTTTCAAACTTATGCTTGATGACTCGGGTGAGTAATCTTAGGCCAATTTGTCTCTCTTGTTTTTAATTATTCTGGTATATATGACAATGTCTACCATGACCAATCAGACAATGGAATGTATTTCTGTTTTGTACAATTCTCCATAAATTAGGGGCATAAAGCAAAAAGGTAACCTCATCATTAGATTTTAGGTATTTGAAGATGGAAAGAATATAAAGTAAGTAAGTAAATAATTTATTATAGTGACATGTGCATTTACATCTATAAACTTATATACCAAATAACAAGCAGAATAAACCACTGTCCAAGTAACCTAAACATTCAGATTCTACATTGTAAATTCTAAGTACATGCAATTAGCATAATTATCAGTTCAACTTTCGAATAAAATTTAAATATGTAAGTATAATATATATGAAATATTAAATACATTTGAACTTGGCTGAGTCCTTCAAACAACGTCTATTCCTAATCCACTGTGCCAGTATCAACACAAGTTTCAAGGAATGTCACTTATATGGTCCCTTTCATCATTGTTCAAAGAATTCCATTCCATGCAAAACTCTGGTTGCCATGGCAATGGAGAGTAAAGATTTTTAAGAATGTTCTTGACAAAAACTACTGTCCCAATATTGATATAATTTCACACATATGTTAAAAATACATTGATTTGTCCAAAAAACAGCTGCTGCTTTTCCTATATGTATGTAGGGGAAATATCAAAAATCTTCTTTTATCAAAATCACTGGCCCAATTTCTATTTCATTTCATACAAATGTTCATAGGGTGCTCCTAAAAGTCTAAAAATTAACAGAAGGAACTTGACGTCCCGATATTGCTCGAATAAAATTCGCTCCAAATTCTTTCCTTATTTCCTTGTCTCGGTCTTGGTGGTGTAGGCACTGGTTGGCGTTGTTGTTGGCGGCGCTGTGGTACCGGTCTGTGTCCCAACTGCTTTGAACAACATACATCTACTTCCTTGTTCATTGCGTAGTTGTTCCTTGGAATACTCGAGGTTTTGAGCAGTTTGTATTGTTTTGTCCAACGTTAAATCTGAGCCAATGTTTATTAGTTTTTCTCGAAATTTTGCTGAGTAAGTTCCAAACACAATTCTATCTCGAATCATTTCGTCTTGTCTTGTTGAAATTGCAGTCTCTTGCACACATTCTCAAGCGAGTTATGAACGAATCAATTGTGTCATTTTCTTGAGTTTTATTGAAAAATTTGTATCTTGCAAAGATCGGATTGAGTTTCGGCTGTACATAAGCTCTGAATCTGTCGTAATATGTGTTGAGCTTTTTGGCATTTTCTTCCGAAATGTCCTTCCATGTGCAATGAATGTCTCTTCCTTTGTCGTGGTAGTGGTAGTACATAAACTACATCTTATCAATCTTCCTGGGTTATATACCTGTACAAAGTAAACAATTAAAACATATTATGACAACATATTATTAAAATAAGAAACATACAAAGCATTTACATAACAGGACAACATTAACAAGTAGCATTACTTTACATTGATTGTCACAGTCACATATCACTCGATGTCTTCTCCATGGTCGTCGCCAATGGCGTAGGATAATCTCCCCATAAGTTTCTAAATGTAGACCAGATGTTGCCTAACCGGTTTTGTTTTTTCTTCAAAAATCACCCCTTCACACTTAATTGGTTTGAGATTGTGATGATTGTCCGAATAACTATTAATGATGTCCTATTTAAAAAGGGATTGTCCACAGAATCCTATTTAGAATGGCCAATATCACCGTTAAAGCATGAACGTAACGTGCTTCATTTTCAGGATACAGACAAAAGTCTAACACAAATAGTGAATTTTTAACATCTTTTATTGATTCAGTTCATAACAGTAAAAATCTAAAAATCAAATGTTCCGTCGACGGTACAAAATTGAAATTTACGTCCTATAGAAGAAGTGTATGTCTGAATCCACTGCAAATAAGATATACATACGTAATAAGTTAGTCTTAAAACATTATAACAACTATGGGTAAACTCATATTTTTCTTTGAAAAAAATGTTGAAAACAACCTTTAATAAAAGTACAATGCACATGTGATGAAAACATTAGAAAATTGTTCTCTTCATTTTACGCCAAGGCACCTGTACCTCAGTATTACAGATGGTGTTAGATTATAAATATAACAGTCTGACTAACTTCTGTAGGCATATACATGTACGAGCGTACATACGTCTTTTTATGCCGCTGTTTCGGACAATAATCCACAACATAACCCCAGTTGTCATATCCTATAGACATGCTCCGTTACATCACAGAGGAAAATATTTATAGCAACCACCTATTAATTTAAGTTAATTTGAATTAATGAAACAAATACAATTATGTTAAACTCTTTGCAAGCTTCAAAGGACACTTTAAAGTTTGAAAATATCCGTAGTTTAATTTAGAAATCCGAAATTATCAATTAATTTGTTTCCCATTCCATTGTACTATCAAAAAATGTACACAAACAGCAGTGAATAACATACTCATAACAAGTACAAATACAGCATTATTTCTTCTCCAAAATTCTCCTCAAAGAATGGAAAAGTTTATGTCCATACAAAAATGTAAAACCATTCTCTCACTGAATGACAACATTGCAAAATCATGTCACATTTGTCACAGTTTCTTTCTGTAACGTCTTTTCCGCTTGGTCACATGTATGTCTTTCGACCAGGCGACTTTTACAACCGTCATATAGTATAGTAAACCTTTGATACCAGGCATCTTGGTATGCGACATCAACATAAGAGTAAGGATTCTCACTAGGAAGGAGTGGGCTTTTAGTCCCAATAAATAAATATGAGTCCAGAGAGCACAAATAGGAGTCTAGTCTAGTTCAAATTGGAGGAGTAAATGGCTGATTGGATTGTCGATGAAATTCACCAATTATCTCTTTATCTTCTTCACTGGACTTAAACAGGTGTCATCTAAAATTAAAAAAAAAATATTTGTGTATAAAAACGTCCGTTTTTGGTAAGAAATGCATCTTTTTGCTTTATGTCCTGTAAACTTAATGGTTTCCAAACAAATATAAACAATTTGTTTGAAAAAGATTACAGTTGATCTAGTACTGTTACTTTATTTTATGGATCAATCATTTTGTTAAGCATATACATGTTGTGTTGTTTTTATCTAAATGTTTATTTATGTCTTATTATGTTATAGCACAATAAAAGTTACTAAAATATGTGTGTTTAAATTGTTATAGTTTTGAAACTGCCTCTATGAAAATATAGTTTTGAAACGGTCTGTTTGAAAATTGCGTTTTCCGGCTTAAAAAATTGAAAGATGATAGCATTCGATTGATTTATACATAAATAACATTGACCGCCCCTCCAGCAGCCTCGTAAATTTCGATACATGTATAGTACCTGTGTGTACAACTGGTTCTATCGGTAGGTGGAGTCTATCGCCTGTCAACTTTGCAACAACACAAAACACGTTAATAGATGAAATCCGGAATTTACTGAGAATAGGTTTTTTACCAGCGGTTCAAAGTCATATTTTAGATCTACTGAAGTTCAGTAAAACGTTAAATCATTGCGATTCGAGCACGATTTTTGTTTGAACCTCAGGGGAATACCCATATTTATACTAATCGGTATGAATATGTGAAGGCCGAGTTAGAAATAAACAGGTCCGATTAGCACGCAAGCAATTCTTACAATATATTAAACCTCGATAATGGAGTAGGCAGTAATAGACAAATTGTGAATGTTATTATAAATACGGACATATAAACCAGGGTTAGCGTTATCACTTCAATGCACAAGATATACCGACTTACAACCCAAACTCATTATCGTGTTTACCTAAATATCAATTATAGGGGATGTATACAACCTAGTCATCCGTTCATAATTGAAAATATGATTTAATAACCTTCCCACCCTATACTCAATATAATGAATAAATCGATAATGAAAGCCTTATCGAATTGGGTTGATACAAGTATAGTCTCCACAAAATAACTAATGGTAAAAATACTGCTAACATAATATGGAAATACAGTAGAGAATTTGTTTACAAACAAGTGACTAGATATACACAGCAAGCAAATCCACAATTAAGCTATCTGCAGTCCCAGGCATTCAGCGCTCACAGCGCTTTGATATTTCGTTTGTCTTTATTTAGCAAGAGCTTCGTGTTACGCCGTGTGGTTTAAATAAGGGGGGGGGGCATTTGTGTCCTATTGACTCATTTCTAGTTTTTCTTTTGTTCAAGTATGACCCATTTTTTAAAGAATAAAACGTCTAATGTTATGACACGACCACATCATAGTTTTTGAATCACTATGAACTTCTTTTTAACATACTGTATGTATTCTCGTTCCATTAAAATTTCAATATTGTGTATTGTAAAAGATGGAATACTTCGATTTGATGGCGTGGTATAGTATAACCAATCAATCCATCAATATAATTTCAAACATAAATTGATATTTGATCATAATTTGATATTTTGAAAACAATATTTATTTTCAGCTCAAGTGCTTGCCGCCAATTGTTTGGCATTTGAATTATACACAATACGAGTATAGGTTAGCTTCATCATTTGATATATTGGATGTTGACATTGTTAGTAATTCAATCTCTAAACTTTGAATAGTTCATTTCGAACTTCAATACCATTACCACTGTTGGTAATTGAATTTGCCATCATGATAATTAGCTCGGCCACGCAACATGAAACCACCATTAACAGCATAAAACAGAAATATATTTTGGGTAGTAATTTAACACAGACAGGACCGGATTTCGCAAACATTAAAACGTTATTCTTTATTCAGTTTGAAAATTAAAGCATAAAATAAATTTGGTTTGAAATTGTATTTCTTAATACCAACAATGTCAAGTGAAAACACGATTGTCAACAAATGTATACGTATACAGTAAAACCTCTTGGGCCTGGTTCCTCTTAACTAATGTCGTCTTGAGCCGGAAACCTTCACTCAGTGACCATCGATGCCCACTAACCGCAACCGATATCGGGGACATTTATCGAAACAAATCGATTTTAGAATCTTGGCGATAATGGGACCATCTCTAGAAATGAATGCCACTATATGTAGTTTTTACATGACGGACAACTTATTTGGCTTAACACTTTCACTCCGTACTAGTCAGATTATGCGCTTTGATATTTTGAAATAACACTATCCGTACTTTTTATAATCGAACTTTTTAAGACAGTTTCAAATGTCGACAAGTACTTTTTCATTATGGCCACTTTATCAATATTTACCAACTTATGATGATACCACAATTGTCTTATTGTCGTATATCAATGTGTGAATCTATCTTTATTCTATACCATTGTCTGAAAAAAATAATTATCCTTTATAGACATAGGAAACTCTTTTCACAACAATCATGAAAAGAAAAAAAATGAAATTACACACAATACTGGACAGGAATATAATAGAATGTACCTATAATTAAACTTAAAATATACAAAAGAAAATAATGCTTCGACCTACATCCCCCGTTGCCAATGGTTATGATGAACGTTGTTGCTGACAACAAATGTTCTATGTATATCGCTATAAAAGTGATTGACAAAACAAAGCCTGGTTTAGAACACTCAAGGTTTACTTAGTGTTCGGATCGCCTGCGCACCAAAGACTTCTTGTGCTATCACGATGCGGTACATCCTTTCTGTAAGCTGCCTAGTGCTGGCGTTCATTGTTTCAGCAGAGGGAGCTAGTTTACCGGTAAGGTTTCAATATATTATTACTAGATACCCAGTATAAATTTAAGAATATAATTATTTTGATTACATTATTATTTCTATGAATGATTATTATATGATGGCGGTTATAATCTTTTTCTTATGAGCGTGCATTGAATTTGAATTTTTATCAGCGTCAACTTCAGCATTAATATCGATGTGTTGCGATAAATGATATCGCTTTATCGTAATAACATGACTTCAATATATTATTGAATTTACATTCCATGTCTAAATTTATTCTACGATGTTAGCGTTTCAGTAAACTGTCTTAGTAAAGAATTTCTTAATGTGTTTAGTAACATTAAAACGACGTACACTTTCTTAAGAAAATGAATTAAGAAACGCTTTCTGAAACGGTTTAGGGAATTCTTAAAAAGCTTCTTAAATCGGAAATTTAAGATAAGAAAATAGTTAAGATAAGAAACTTATCAATACAATATTGATACAAATAATGTGAAATTTTAACAAATACGTTATTTGATACAAATAATGAGAAATTGTTACAACTATGGTATTAGATACAAATAACGTTGACTTATTACGAATAGCGTTCTTCGGAACAAATAAAGCGTTACGATACCAATAAAACTGAATAAAATATGGTAACAAAAACTTGTTATCACTGATCTGTGATAAACACGACGTACACATTATTGCGATTTATTTTCAGGTCAAGAGCTCACTGAGCGAATATGCCAACAAAGGTAATATACTATCATCGTATTTAGTACTCGTAACTTGTATCATAGGTCTTTATATTCGGTTACTAGATGGATTAATTTTCTTTGAAGTGCTATTCATTGTATACTGTTGATATATTCATCCAGTTGTTGTGTATGTTACATCTGTTGTAAATCTGTCTGACTTACACGATGTTCATATAAGCAAGTGTAGCTTCCCAAAATAAAGCCAACATTTTTGAACATTTTGTATTACGAACTCAATATTATCTAACTTGTATCAATTTGTATAATAAATTCATTCAAGTTGTTATCACAATTACTGCTCTTTAATAATAAAAACACGTATCGGGCACATCTGAACGAAAACTATTAGAGCGCTGCTATGGGATTTACAACCTTTTCTGTAAGTGACGTCATTTCAAGAAAACGCAACATGTGATGTCACTATTTGCAAGCAGGAAACACCATTTACTCTATATAGTCGCTTCGTTTTCATATTGCCATATGGGGCAATTATTGCTTACTGTCAGTACATGGTGACATTACATGTGACGTTTTCTGGAAATGACGTCACATAACGAAGAGGTTGGAAATCGAACAGCGGCGCTCATTTGATCGATCGGTCTTCGTCCAGTGTTGTTGTTACATTGACTAGGACATCATTAAAGGTACAAAGGTATTTTCTATCCTGACCTACGCGCCGAGTTAGCGACAGCAGAGGAAATATATGTATCGAACTCATGTTTTGCAGTTCCTGGACATTCTTTAGAAAACATACGATGCAATGTTTTTGAGTATGTCTTTGTGAAGGCATTAACATGCAATTTACTCAAAATTATGATGTAGCCTGTTTGATAGTAAATCTTCCTTTATTCGTCTTATTTCCAGAACCCCGTAACTCAATTTTTTGGCGGTTTTGAGTATTTAGTATCGTTGAAACCGTATTTCCAAACTCTTTACTACCTATATTGCTATAAAATAAACATTCCTTAAATAAAATGCAATTCCATAACCCCGTATGTAACAATTAACTTTAAAGTTGTTTTTCTCCAAAAGACGAAAAACAAGTTATTGTGTTCTGGAATTAATGCGACGCTTTAATAAGAACAATTGACATTTAATACGGATTTTAAACAATCTTGTTTTATCATGTTACGCACATACAAAACGTGTAAGTTAACCCGCTTGTCACAAAACTTTAATGTAAATATATTACAAACTCCTTTTTTGGACAAACAAAGGAGAATCCGTTATAAGTGTTTTTTCGATGATGCATATTTATTGGTATTTAAAGGTATATGAAATATATTTTCATGCCGATTGTTTGGGCAAGGAAATAGCCAAAAAATGAGCATAATATTACTTCAAAAGGCGAGTGTTTTTAAATACACGCGATTTCCTTTCAAAATTATCTGGGCCATTTTATTAATTAATATTGATAAGTACATCTTATTTGATTTCAGAAGAGCTTCGTGACGTGGTAAACAAGCTAAGTAAGTGGCGAAGTTTTTTTAAACCGTTTCCTTTTGAATTACATACCGATATAGCATAATCGGGGAGATAGAAATTCTAAATCTTTAAACGCTAATTTTATTCAGTATATTGAAAACCATTTAAACCACGTGGTTAGTCATCAAAAAGGCTGCTGCTAACTTCATTCACATTGACCTATTTCATGTAATAATGAAAACTCAGTTTTTAAGGGACCGGTAATATTAATTTTTATTACGATGTTAATAGTGGTTTGTTTAAAATTATTTGTTTTACATCGATATAGTCTCAAGATATGGTATTACAAAACGGGTTCAAGGGTTGGTTAAAACTATGTCTTTATTGCACGAGTTTTCCTTTTACGTCTTGTGAAATAATACTCATTTCACATTTGTAGGCTGGTTTCCAGTTATTTCATGATGAAATAAGCATTTTCTGTCAACTTCGACTTTTTTATTACAAAACGGGGTTTTATTACAAAACGGGTTGTATCTATGCTTAGTCACGATATTATTTTACAAAATGCATGAATTTGAATACACTATCTCTACATCAGAATCTCTGCTCAGCGTATCTGCTAAAGAAAACAATGATGACAAAAGGGAACATGGCGAATTACTGGCACAATCAGGGGGTGACAAAATTGAAGGAAAACTGGATACAAACGAGGGTGCAAGAGGACCGGGTAAAAGACAAGGGCGTAAAAGATTCCAGCGGCCAGGTAATTACTTAATATACACAGTCTGTGCATACTGTAACGTACTTTTGTTTCCCTTCCGCGAACAACGGCATTAGATCTTGGTAAAATTGATAGGGAAACTATTTGCGTATACTGTTTAAACGGTTAAATTTTTGTAATAATATTTCCATTGAACATACATCTATTATAATACATAATGTTTGATCTATGTAGTCAGTCTGTACCTCTTGCATGTTTATAACTAGTGTTCATGTTATTTTCTGTCCAGTTTCGACCTAGTTTTGCCAGCTTTTTTGACTTGTCCTGTGACATTTTCCATCCATTAATCCCCCCACTGTTTGTCCTCTTCGATTCTCCTACTTAGTCCTTATGGTCGACCAAGCCATCCCATGCGCCTCTGTTCCCTAACGTATGTACACTTGAGCCTCCTCAAGTGCCTTATGTTTTATGGATTGTTGTTTTCCCGGAGGTATGTATGGGGAGGCACTGTCTTATGTATGTGGCATTCCCTGCAGCAACGTCTTCTCTCACTTTTATAATATCACCACATTTTCAGTTCTGGAACAAGTACATCGATTTCTATTTTATGTTTGCCGCTGGATGTCGCCAACTTGTTGTTAAAGTGGCAACATTGAAGCATTTGCATTATTTTAAAGTTTTTATCAAATTCTGAAGCAACAATGGTACTTTTATATCAGAATGAAATATTAGATATTCGTCGCGATGTTTATAAGGAATGCCTGGATGCATAGTTAATTTTTATTTATAACAAAGCGGGTACGAATTGCTTAACATGAGTCATTATGTTCGGGTCATGGTACAACGCAGCTAGAATGCGTTCGAGGTTTATGCGATTACGGTAATATGTTTTGTATATGAATATAAATATAACAGACATGAATTATTTAATTAAATGATAAATTTCTGTGCACGTTTTATGTTCGACACAACAATACGATTGACGTTTAGTTTTTTGTCTAATCTCAATATTTTAAGGTCAAAAACGACGCATGGCTCAGCATACACCCCAGATGAAACAAAGGCAGCAGCAAGGTCCAGCAACCAGAAGTTTGTACTTTATTTTATGGTCTATACATGTATATAAATGCTCTCACTTGTTCTTTTTTGAAAATCCTGTGTGATTACCGTTTTGCTGTAACTTCATATGTAATAACTCGGTCAGTCTGGGGTGTACATATATGATAACTCGATCAGTCTGAGGTGTACATATATAATAACTCGATCAATCTAAGGTGTACACATATAATAACTCGATCAGTCTGAGGTGTACACATATAATAACTCGATCAGTCTGAGGTGTACACATATAATAACTCGATCAATCTGAGGTGTACACATATAATAACTCGATCAGTCTGAGGTGTACTTATATAATAAAACGATCAGTCTGAGGTGTACACATATAATAACTCGATCAATCTGAGGTGTACATATATAATAACTCGATCAATCTGAGGTGTACACATATAATAACTCGATCAATCTGAGGTGTACATATATAATAACTCGATCAATCTGAGGTGTACACATATAATAACTCGATCAATCTAAGGTGTACTTATATAATAAAACGATCAGTCTGAGGTGTACACATATAATAACTCGATCAATCTGAGGTATACATATATAATAACTCGATCAATCTAAGGTGTACTTATATAATAACTCGATCAATCTAAGATGTACATATATAATAACTCGATTAAGCTGAGGTGTACACATATAATAACTCGATCAATCTGAGGTGTACTTATATAATAACTCGATCAATCTAAGGTGTACTTATATAATAACTCGACCAATCTAAGGTGTACCTATATAATAACTCGATCAATCTAAGGTGTACTTATATAATAACTCGATCAATCTAAGGTGTACACATATAATAACTCGATCAATACAAAGTGTGCAGAACTTACAGAGACTTTGTAGTAGTGAGGTCGACTCAGGTGAGATCATCACTACCATTTGGAGGTTCACTAGTACACAAAAGTCAAAAGTGCTCATACAAAGCGGTTAACAATGTTTATTCCATTAATTTGTAGTTAGCTTGTTAAAATGTATTAACATTTTATTTAACGGTAAGTGTTCAATTGTAGATAAGGCATCAATGGGCAGTGGTGTACCTTCAGGCAATCGCGAGCATCAAAGAGCATTACGTCGCAGGCTTAGTAACCGGGGATCGTCAGCTGTCAGTGGAGGCAGACAAGGCGGCAATAATCAGATGCAAGGACGAACTGTGGGTCGTCTTGCAAAGAATATCCAGCGAAGCAAGCCGAATGCGAACACACAAAATAGATCCTTCAAGCGTACACAGAAATCCAGACCAGCGAAAGAGAATATCCAACGAAAGGCCCTTAACAAAGTCGGGTTAGAATCCTCAAAGACCGCTAGTAAGAGACAATATGGTTATGACAATGACTATGAACATTGTATGAGCGTTCTTTATGAGTATTGTTATGGGTTCTACACCTACACTTACTCCGACTACGATACGTGTACGAGCCAGTATCCAGAGTTACCCTCCTGTGATGATATTTACTACGGGGTTGACTACAACTACTACTATGGTAACGGAGACTACGACAACAACTACTACTATGGTTACGGAGACTACTACAACAACAACTATGGTTACGGAGACTACGACAACAACAACTATGGTTACGGAGACTACTACAACAACAACTATGGTTACGGAGACTACTACAACAACAACTATGGTTATGACTACTATGAGAATTATCATGGTTGTGACTTTCCTTGCAGATATATGTACGACGACGGTATGTTTTGGTTTGATTCATTGTATGCATACTTCTGCTTAATATTCTCTTCGGCTAATATATTCAGAAATATTATCGTCTAAGAATCGTTACTACTCGGCGGTTTCCGGAATACAAAGTCATCTATGCTAGTAATCGCCGAGGTGTTCCGAGTGATCGATTAAATGCATGAGATAGCTCTTCTGTCTATTGGACCTTTAATATCAAGCCAATAGATGCATTGGCTTGATTCCCTTTGAGGGAGGAAGCTGATACTTTGTTTTAAAATTACGTCGAAAGAGCTCATTTTAAAGTTTACTTCAGATATGAAGTATTATTATTCATTCCCTTGTCAATTGTTTTATACATTTAGCAACCTTTTCAACTCCACACTTTCGTTTCTTAAATATATTTGTGTTGTACACGAGAATTAAAAAATGTCAGTTTCCATTTTATTTATAATATAGTTACCTTGGAAACCGAGGAAATGCTTTTAATATTTTCAGATTTGTACAGCTGCTTACAGAAGGAAACCGAACACATCCAAAATGAACTTGATGGTTTTCTTCAAGGTAAACACTTTATCTAAATCTTTTTTCTTCAAGCATGTACAACACTTTCGCTTTACTGACAAGCGCGAAAGCGCTCAAAATGGCTTCATTCGACACTGTAGAATATAGTGGGAGCAACGAACGGTAAAGTTTTGCAAAATCACGTCAGGCAGTCAGTATAATGACCGGAACTTAAAAGTAACCATAAAAAGTTTTAATTGCCACAGGGTGTAGATAATTTGATGTTTTCGTATGCCTTTTCAAAAGGTCGACGTAAACAGTATAATTTTCATTTAAAAAAAAAGATAATTTGGAAATTGTAGAGGAGAACAAATATTTAGGAATTCTATTTAGCTGAACCGGTTCGTTTTTCAATGCTTAAAACATACAGCCAAACAAGGCACGAAAGCTATGTATTGTCTCATTTAAAACCCTAAGAAATATGGCTGTTATATTGTCGGCTCCACCAACAGTCTATCGGACTAGACTTTGCAAAACCCAGGCTCCGTGCACGATGCTTTACATCGGGCGCGTAATGTAACCTGGGGTGCTTCTAGAACTGAGGCATCTTCTGTATCATGCACTATCCTCCAATAATCTAACATGGCTAACATTCTTCCGGAGGCGTCGCCCATATGGGAAACCGGTGCGATGATAAATAAACACAAATACACTCAGCTTATTGAACTTTCTCATATCAGAATCTAAATATATTTCAGACATGTCCAACTTTCTGGCTCATCGCAAGATACTCCAGATCTGATCGATACTGCCTTCATGCTATAAACGATTATATATACCCTATCCTTAACCTCTCCCGATCATTATCGATAGCGACTTAATTAGCTACCGCGCTGTGTCTAATAAGCATATTAAAATTGCCTCGGGCTATACACTCACCCAAAGTTCAAACGCATCATATTTAAATTAGATATAATTTTTAAAATTGCCTTGGGCTATAGTTCGACTTTAAATAGTCTTGGGTTGTATAGAGGTTTTGGCGCTAACCCTGATCTTTCTATGACTTTCTATGACTACAAATTATATATTGTTACAAAAATAAGACAAGCTACGATATCTTACTTTGAAGACAATTATACTGACTTAATAATTGGAATAGTATATTTCTACCTATCAAATGTCACCTATTTTTACTTTTCCAAATAGTTCCTACCTTGCGTGTGGTAATTTTTTTAAGTAGTCATTATAAGAAGTCCAATCAGTGGTATTAGGAATTATTACTGGGACCAATAACAATATTGATAAGTGTATTTAGAAAAAGGGAATTAGCCCAACCTTTTAAAGTAAATAAATACAATAAATACAATATGTCAATGGTGATTTACAGTACATATTGTTCTTATATCTAAAATCTTATAGTAAAGTTTACCAATATAATTACTAACATATAACAGACACTATAATTATTTACTTTTTAAAAAAGTAATTACATAGTAGATTGTTAGGTT
This sequence comes from Mactromeris polynyma, assembly GCA_032209605.1. Taxonomy (NCBI): domain Eukaryota; kingdom Metazoa; phylum Mollusca; class Bivalvia; order Venerida; family Mactridae; genus Mactromeris; species Mactromeris polynyma. The sequence goes on from JASFXZ010000012.1 coordinate 12,185,177, forward strand.
AATAATAAACAAATAACAGAAGATAGTTGATAGTTGATATAATGAGAAGAATTAGGATTGTTATAAGAAATATATTTGCTACCTCGATTCGAAACAAATTATAAACAAACAATGATAATCTTCTTATTGTACAGTTACATTCGTTGTTTAAGAGATCTGCAAATTTTCAAACATTTGTATTTTTCCAGTAATAATTTTTAATATAGATTTCTACTGTTTTTTTTAAGTAATGATACACGGGACATTCTAAAACAAAGTGAAATTCGCCTTCCAAGGTTTCACAAGATTTACATTTACGGTCATGGAATGGTATTTAAACTGAGTTTTGCCATCTCCCGGACTCAACTTCTAATCTATGCGCCTAAACCCGTAAACGTGTAAGATATGATCTAAATTTAGAAATTAAAATAATAAGGCTGAACTTGGAAGTCCGCCAGTAAGTTATATGTTTTAGCTCTTGACGAATTTTGTATATGACTATTTCATTTTTGAATAATTACATCTCTGAGTATATTTTTAAATAATTTACATTTCAAACACCTTGAAACTGCCACGCGTAGTTAAAACCTGACAATGCAGCGATGAAAATTTCAATATTTTTACAGCTAAATCTTGCAATTTTCTTTTCATTGACCCCCTTTAGACTAAGCTACATACACATGTATTCTCTGTGAACCATTTCACTCTTTGGTTACTTAATGCATGTTCTAATGAACGTAAGACCCAGAATACTGCTGCTGATTCCCTCCAAGTGGATGATTTTACAGACTCATCTGGTGTCCAAGACCCTCCATTAAAAGTTCCAACTTCGTAACCGGCATACGCCTAGCTCGATGCGCCACTTTGAACTACTTTAGAACAACAATCTGAAGTCTGCAGATATCTGATGTTCATTGATACTATAGTATTTTCCCAAAACTCTAACTGAGCGAGACTATCTCCAGACAGTTTTATATATGAATTCCACTTACGTGCTTTCAGTTTGTCTATACTTATATATCTAGTCATAATTTGTGTCACTGGACCTAAAACTATTCCCATGGAAATTAGTTGTCCAACTAAACTGGAAACTATTCTTTCAGACACTCCTGCTGTATCTGTCCTAACTTCCTTTAGCGTAGCTTAAGTTTTTTTCAATTCTACGATGTGGAATGGAAATAGAAAAGTCAACAGAACTCAAAATCGCACAAAGCCACTCCAATGTCTGAACAGGGATCCAGCATGGCTTATCCGCTTTAGGTATTTGGACGGACCGTAAACCAAAAAACAACTTGATATGTATGTATCACCGAGATGGTTTAAAAAATAATGTATCTAATGTAATGTATTTCAGATATTGATTTTGAAGCCGTTCCTTCAGAAGTCAGATACGCTGTAGAGCAACGTATGTATATTTATAATGAAGATTCAGAGAAATATATAAGAGAGAGAATACGTAGCTACAGGGAACACCACATACATAAGACAGTGCCTCCCCACGCATACATTGTACTTACGTTTACAGCATGTCATTCGGCACACACTGCTTTCCTTTGAAGATTGCTTTATCTTTTTAATATAATGTTTCCGACCGGATACTTCTTCCTTATCGTACCATGGTCCGGGGTTCGAAGTAATCGAGGGATTTTTCAATGCAGTGCATTAAAGTTGGTCGAAGATGCTGTGTGAATGTACGTAAGATTTAATCAAGTTACTCCCAATAAACAGCCACTCATGATTCCGGTAAAAAGGATATAACCCTCGGTATTTAGCCTAGTATTTTTTCATATTGGGCGACATGTTTATTTAGAAAAAAATCTTAAAAATTATGACCACTGACGTTAGATGCTTGGTATATTTTACATATATATAGCCAGAGCTCTAGAATTTCTTTCGAAGACACTTGTTCCGGACTAATGGAAATGTAAAATTTGACTTGTTCGACATAGGAAGCTAGTTGTCCGAGAATATCGGTCAATTTAGTAACAAATAAACATACACAGTGATAGGTCCACCTTCTAAAATTGATAATCACATGTATGTGTTTGTGGGAGTCCAAGGTTTGACTTACAACTGAACAATTGCTGATGTTGGTTAGCTTTAAAAACAGACTTGTCCGGGACTAACTTCAACTCAACTGTCGGTAGCCCGATTTAGCATTAGAATAGTCCGGGACATCGGGCTAGTGGATTTCTAGAGCCCTGTCTGATTATATATATTTTAAAATATGTTATATATACTCGTATTTTATGTAGCTTCTATATACATTACAGTTCAAGAATTGGATGAGACATCCCTTCCAAAACCATATAAGTTAATAATCAGCGGACTTGTAAGCAGCCTTGGAATCTACAACATTAATGGTTGGTATAATCTATGTTTTCACTGGGGACCTTTTTTTATTAATTACTATGTTAATGAGGTCGACACACGCCACGTTCATTTTTCTAATGTACTTTATGGTATTTCGGTCGACCCGGTATTTCCCCTACACACCATAAATGGACTTGAATATAAAATTACCTGCCAGTTGAGCAATTTGAACCCAAAGACGTTCGCTGCACTGAGACCCATTGTACAGTTATCATTTTCCTGACATCCAAACAGTACTTTTCTGGTTACATGCCTGTACTATGTTAGGTGGTAAACACTGGTATCCTGTTTTTCATAACTCTCTTAAATAGTGTTGAGAGTCCACGTGGTTTCCGACGTAACTATGTCTACTGTAGACACTTCTCAAATACTTTGTTGACGAAGAAACAAAAAACGAAGGCTGACCAAGGCTACAGCTAAGTATTCCATGTAGACCACGCTTTCTTTCGTACAAGTCACTAAAGAAATAAAACTGTTGTCTCGACTTGATAACGTAACTAAATGTAAATGTTATAATCCATGGCGAAATGTACACCAAATATCACAGAAAATGCGCCACAAAATTCTCAGCATAGAGTGCCACGTGGCTGTATTACACTGAGATTAGAACAAATGCAATAGTCATGTGATGGTGTTAAATAATAAATACACACTTGGTCATAATGCCATCTGTTTGGCATAACTCTAGGTGAGATAGTAAGGTATTAATTTATTTATTTATGGATATTTATGATCATGTGCCCAATCAAAGTTTCAACTATTTAAACGCTGTCCAAAAGAACATTCCCCATTCCAAAAACTCAAACCTTCTGAGAGTTAAACAGTCCAAAAGAATGTTCCCCAATCCAAAAACTCTAAACTTTGGAGAGTTAAACAGTCCAAAAGAATTTTCCCCATTCCAAAAACTCAAAACTTCTGAGAGTATGAGCGACTTTCTGGAGGAGTTAGGTTGGTACCAAACGAACAATTTTGTACGGCTGACACAATTTAAAAATGTAGAACCAACATTGAAATGGCGTTGTGGTTGTTGTTCCGCTCTCACGAGTATTATACCTCCGTGTATGTAACTATGTTGCCGCCGAACGATAGCAGTATGCCGGAATTTATCAAACTTGTTGCAAAAATGTAACACCGTATTTTTTAAATCTTTTTCAGAAATACAATCGCAAGGTAAGTGAAAGAAAAACCTTTTTCAATGAGTATTGCATTACGTTTATCATTCACTGCCCTTAATGGTAAGGTTGGTTATAAGACATTATCGAACCTTGATTAGCTTAAAGCGGCAAAACGCATTTTATGTTATTAATGCATGTAAAAACCCTTTTAAATATTTGGTCAGGAATTACGATCTTGCGGGCGAAAATATATTTTATTTCTCTGAATTCGACAAAACTTGCAATACATAAGGCAGTTAACTCCTAACTTCTTCGACGAAACTGTACCGCTGAGCATAAACTGTTGAATACCGGTGTGAAGTTAGCAGTTATAGCAGTAACAGCAGTATTACTGTTATACTATAAGTTGTTGCATGACTTGATTTATGTCAATAATAAAACTACTAAATCACGTTTTTTCTTTCAGGGGAAGATACTTTGAATGGTAAGGTTTGCTATTGTTTTAGTGCGTGTCTTTATATAACTCATCTTGTTACTCTACGTTTGTAGTAAAGTCTATCTGGGTGTTCATAAATCGGAAAACGTAAATTTTGAACAGTTCGATCAAACGCTCGTATAGATCCTCGGATGCTGATCTTCGCAACAATATGTTCGAGGTCCCGACCTTTTTTAGTACTCATGTTGTTTCATATCAGTACCACAATAAATACCTACTAAGACACGTTTTTTTATAATTAATATGATTGCCTTGTAAATAATGAAAGAGAGGTTACCTATTGAGTCATAATATCATGAAATGCACGAGTTATCTCGCTTGGTACCTTTTGGTAAAATATTAAATTCAAGACGAAACATAGCTTCATAGTAATAACGAATGCTTGTTTATATACATGTAATTGTTGAAAATACTGACATTGCTCTATATGTACTTCTTCAGGGCTGTTACAAATTTGATAAAATTATGTTTTATTAAGAATTTCAGACAATTTAAGTGCACGCTACAATATAAAATAAGTCATAGCTCTACAATTACCAAGGTTAGGCTTTGTTCGACAAAATTTGACTCCAATATAGTTTCAGAATTCAATTTTAAACATTTAATGAATATTTTATGAGCTTGTGTATAGATTATTCGAAAAATAACCTTCTTTATGTGACGTCATTTCCAGAAAACGTCACAAGTGACGTCACCACGTACTGACAGTAAGCAATATTTGCCCAATATGGCAATATGAAAACGAAGTGACCATATGGAGTAAATATTGTTTCCTGCTTGCAAACAGTAACAACACATGTTGCGTTTTCTTGAAATGACGTCACTTACATAAGAGGTTGTAAATCCCATAGCGCTCATATGAGTAGTTCTATTTCAGACTTGAGATGCAGACACCATAATGCTTTAGACGGTAAGATAATAAATCTTTATTATTGACTGATTAAAATCTTTTTTTCCACGAACGAATTGTTCAATTTGTCATTTAGACTTTAACTCATTTGCTTCGAAAACCAAGTTTCTAATTTTAATTAAGCATTAAGGAAAATATCAACTCTTCAAGCCTACAAAATATGATAGAGAATGAAATTTTAATTTCTTCCCATGAAACAATTCAAAGAAACAAAGAAGCTTGGACTGAGGCCAAGTAAAATGATCTACAGTGGAACACGCTTATAACGAATTTCTTGGGACATGGAGATTTACTTGTACGTTATAAGTGTGTTCCACTGTATATAGAATAGGGCCATGTGTGTTTTCTTTTATGTGTCGAAGAAGCATTTAGTTACGGTGGCATAGAGGTGACATGTGTGAAATTATTTTATCTCGTTCCCACGACTTGTCGTGTGTATGTCGTGGGAACGAGTTAGTAAGTCGTGGCCACGAGATAGCTATGTCGTGGGAACGAGATAATTAAGTCGTGACCACGACATACTAAGTCGTGGGATCGAGTTAGTAAATCGTGGGAACGAGATAAAAATAATTGCATACATGTCACCTCTATGCCACCGTAGTTAGTCAATAGCATATCCCATTGCTTGTTAAAACGTTTTAGGAAAGATACTTTCATGTTAGTACACAACTAGCTCTAATACTTGGTGCTGTTTTTTCAGGATGTATTCAAACATATGTTCTGTTTTTACAGGTTTGCTATCCCAAATGGGAGCGGACGGATACGAACTTAAGAAATAGACAAACCATGTGATATCAACTGCAGCACAGTGAAACCTCATTAATCAGAACACCCTGGGTTCTGGAGAAAGTCGATCTAAGTTGTGACAATGTCGGTTTATCGAGTTGAAGTATTGAAGAAAAATTAAAAACTAAGTCCTGAAAAAATACGATATTATTAATTAGGAGCTCTTACGTTGGTGTGGTCATTAAATGAGGTTTTACTGTATTTGTAGTTCGAAATACAGATGACGGATATAGGAGTGCAAAATGGACTGTGATAAAAAACTATTTTTCGTATTTTTCCTTTCTCTATCGTTGATATTGTATCTATTAATCCTACATTTCCTACATATCGTTATATACTTAATCACATGGTTTCGTCAAGTCCATGGAAATTGTTATTATTGCTACGCATTCTGTTATTTTGATAGTTTTATATTTTAGTTTTATGCAGTGGATAATGAAACAGTTGGACCTCGTTTATTCGAATACCCGCTATCATCCGAAATAAATACCAGGCCCCGATGTACATTCCTATGTACGGCGAATTGAAATGGACTATTCGAAACCATGTAATATTCGAAATAAAATTTCGAATCCGATGCATTCGAATGAACGAGGTCCGATTGTACTTTTTCAGTTATATTTCAGACAAATATTGAAGAAAAGTTCGTGGTTAAATGAAACAATAAATTTAGCAGCAAAAATCAACCCTAATTTTAAACAAAAATATATATTATCACGAGACATTCGTGAAAGCAGTGATCTATGAACCACAAAGGGAGATAACACTAAGGTGGCTTTGCTGAACAATAGATATGTAAATAGTATATAAAGTGCAAAAATGGCTTCGTCTTCATTGGTATATATTATTGCATTTTATGTATCGAAATAATATGATTGTTTATTGAAAGTATTGTCTTCCCTTCCTGCATTTATGTACCATTTAAATTCTCTAATTTGCACATTTTCTAATAAAAATTTCATTTCTTGCACCAATGTCTTCGGTTTCATTTATGCAGAAATATAGAACCACAAATAACTTTGACACATGTTTTTCGTTTTACATCACAAATAACATGACAAACATGATGCAGTCAGGTGTCAAAATACGAAAATGTGGGTTAGCTCTTTTGATATTTCCCTTCATGTAATTGGTATTACCAAAATGTTAAGAGTCACGCCGTATTAACTATCCAAGTTGGATTCTGGTTTCACAATGGATTGGTAGACAGATACATTTGTATTATCTATACAGTGCAACCTCTCCAGAGCGGACCGCTTCTAAACACACACTCTCTTTAACCACAATATCATTTTTCAGCACAGCCGTACTAACATTGCTTTGCTATTTACATATCAGTGTTGTGTAAACCAATCAAATCTTACGTTAACAACAAAACCAACTTCTCTTCAATCGAACAAAGTTTGTAACATTGACGCGGATTGGTTAATCTTTCGACAAGGTACGTTACCTTACCGAATTCCACTGAATTTCGGTGAACTTACCGGAATCCATTTTGGATCTGTAGTGACCAGCAATCGTAACATCTCGGCATTTTTTATGTTGCACAACAAATCTTCACCTTCAAATTGCACCGACCATCTTTTTTCATGATATTCTTGTTTAGATTAACAGCCTCTGAACAACAGCAGAATGTGCGTCACGGGTGTTGCTTTGGAGAATTTACACTGTATAAGTACCACTGTATGGAAACGACCACAAAACCGTGGTGTTTTCAAGATGGCGGACGTGAAATGTTGAACAGATTAGTGTCATTTGTTTTTGGTCAGATCTTCTTGAATAGGACGTCCTCGACTATAAATTTTGTATGAAATAAAAAAAGCTTGAAATTGGAAATCAACGGTTACTAGTCGTTTGTTATCGAACCGTAGCATATTCATGTAATGTCTATCTGAACACGATGTTTTGAGGAATATGAAAACTGAAACGAAAGACAGAACGAAAACTGGCTATTTTTTCTCTGAAACGAATACCTCGATTGATCTATTAGGTAGATCTATTAAAACGACACAGCCCCTCACACATGGCCATTATTTTAAATCCAACAATCGCTAAAATATTTGTTTTGAGGGTTTGAAATTTGGCGTGCTGTACGCCGCGGTGCAAAACGTACACAAACCATGAGGACGCGACCACGAATCATTCCGCGGAATGGTACATCTTTAGCGTATTAAAAGACCATTGTTGTTACGTACTGCATGTTGGCATTCTGGTGGTCGTCGATATTACCTCCTATGTTCAATCAAGAGAGTTAACAAATCACCTTAAGTGTTGAAGCAAACATCAATAACATAAAAAACATGCTTTTAAAACCGCTCTCCGTTGGAAGCAAATCAAATAAACGACAAATAATCAAAGACTTTTTTTGCACTCTACTGATCTGTTCCCAACAAGAAATAAAAGTTTTTCAGTGCTCTACAGTCAAATTGGATTCGTTTCTGGATTCCAGAAATGTCTGATTCGTTTATGCTTCCATTCTCATACTGGAGACAGCCAGAGCTCTATGTGGCAAGGAAGTATACTGATCGATATTGTTTACCCGTCACGTTTAGAATTGTTGAAATATTTCAGCAAAAATTGACTCAAGTGCTATAAAAGTGTTAGCATGAATTTGGCTGGCTTGTTTCATCAATTTATTCGATTGGTTGTTTGTACAAAATATATCGCTTACTGAGCTAAGTTCACGAAACATCAGGAACTCTGTATACGTTTACTATGGTTGTAGTTTTCTTTTTCGATCAGTATAGTAATATATAGAACCAGATACCAATAAATGGAACGCGTGGTGACGGAAAGATCATTGTCATAATTGGTGATTTCGGAAAGGGAACAATGTATTGATACGTGATTTAAAAACCCTGAGTTGTTTGTTCATTACATTCAATGCTTATAGAAATGACCTCGCATCGGAACCTTCAATTCAGAATTTCTTCCTGAAAAACACAATATTTTCCCATTGATAAACAATCAAAATATACAAATTGTGATATCAAACAGTTATAAACAAACAAAAGTCACTTTAAAAGGTTAAAATTATTATTACATACGCTTCATGTGTATATATTCTTAGACCACAACGATATTTGGTAAATACTTAGTTACGGTAACCACAATGCATTGTAAACATGGAGTAGATTCTGGTGTTCTAACAAAAGAATGTGTGCGTCAAAACTTGAAATACTTTATAGAATGAAGTCACCACTGTACAAAAATTATATAATTTGGGATTCTTTTGCAGTAGGAAATTAACCTGACACGCTTGCTATACGATGGAATTCAGACACAAATCACGCAGTCGCGAAATCAGATTACCGATATCTACACAGAACAGAGCTCGGTTTCACAATGTTTTATAGACAATGATAAAGTAGAGATTTATATTTTTTCTAAAAAAGCAATACATGTTTTTATCTTTTAATGTTTTAATTAACGAGTATACAGTTAGTTCATGGTCGTTTGTGTAACATTCAAAACTGTCGTCCTGAGGTGGAGAGGTTAAAAATCTGAACTGTTGCCCAAGGCTGATAGGACGAAGACACCAGTTCCCATTGTTATCCCCGATACCACGTGACAACAGTTTCCACTGTTACAGAGCTTTGAAATATCTGTATATACAGTTGTCCCGGACTTGTGTACATGTACAGTAAAACCTGACTTAAAGACCACCTCAATAATAAGACCACCTTAAAATTAAGACAACAATTTTCAAGTCCATTTTCACTGTTTTGCTCTTTATTCAACCTCAATATTAAGATCATCTCAATAAGAATTTCAGTTTTCAAGTGTCCCAGATGTGGTCTTATTAGTGAGGTTTTACTGTATATGGGAGGCTAGTTATACAATTGTAGAAAAGGGGACGAATTAGCAGTAAAGTAGGCGTGTATAACGGGTTGGTGTCACGAATCGGCAATACGACTTGTACCGGACGTCGGGCTAGTGGATTTCTAGAGCCCTGTTTTACCCTAATAACTAATAATTGTTTTATTAACTGAGCAAATGTCGATTTCAAGGTAAAAAACACAACGTTTACATCATTATTTAACTTAAACGTACCAACTGTGTTAACATTTTCATTTTATAAGTAAAACAGTGGAAAACAGTATAAATATATGTGATAACTTTAGATAAGGAAATAATACTTGGATAATGGTCGGAATGTATGCCAAAAATACACCACCTATTCATTTTTAATAGAAACTACATTTACCAATTCACCTCCTTTTTTAATATACTTGATCAACTGCAAATTTAAGGATAAACCATCGACAATTCAGTAAGGCGCAGAGCACGCGAGTGCAACATTTCATTCAATTGACATAATATCAGCGCTGCTATGGGACTTACCACCTCTTCAGTGTAAGTGACGTCATTTCAAGAAAACGCAACATGTGATGTCACTATTTGCAAGTAGGAAACAATATTTACTCCATAATAATAGTCACTTTGTTTTCATATTGCCATATGGGGCAAATATTGCTTACTGTCCGTACATGGTGACGTCACATGTGACGTTTTCTGGAAATGACGTCACTTAATGAAGAGGTGGGAAATTATACACAGTTGTTTTTATTGATCAAATTGTTTAATTGGTTCGCTCACTACAGTTAGGATAAGTATTAAGGTGGAACCAGAATTACGCAAAGGGGACAAACTCACTAATGGTGCTGTTTAGGAAACGCTCGAGACAAAATTACAGACACGAAACGTGGTTCTTAATTGGACATCGTCATTTACTTGAAGAGTTGTAATGAAAGTAAGTGGCAAAACTAATGGTCTGAATTGTGACTGGAATTCAAACTAGAGACTTTTATTTCGTTAGATGTCATTTTTATCCGGGGCAAAGAACGCTTCATACCGAAGCGGTTCTTAAATTCTGTCCAATTATTTTGTTTGAAGAAAATTGGTGTGTGCAGCAAACCACTAAATCATATTTGAGTGGGCAACAAGCGTGTCTTATATTCTTATCTAAATTATTAACACTATTTTATTATAAGAGAAGCTAGTGCGTCGTCTCGATTGGCTTATAATAGCTAGCAAAGCCAAACTTTATTTAAGTATCACCTCTCAATCAAGACCTTATTAATACCACAGTATTTTCATGGGCCGGGTTGTTATTTCATTTTTTCCATGCTTTTTTCCATTATTATTTAGGTTTCACTAAATGCATATTAACGATTATGCTGGCCAATATAATAAAATCTGGTTGTGATGTTTTATGCCACATAGTAATCATAATACAATATATAAACAGTCCTTTAGAAGACAGTTGTATTAAAAGCTAGTTGTATTTGGCAATTTGTTTGAACAATCATTACATACTGGTCAAAAGTGCTAGTCCCCTAGCATTATTTGACGTTGTTTCTATAAAGCTAATGCGTACATATTTTGCTGATTCTAATTTACAGAAAGCTATGATATTTATGATTCAAATGAAACGAATTTCTTTGTAATAATGTTGTGCACATTTTAAAAATACAAGGACCAGGATCTCCCAAGCCGGGTTGCGTCCCTTCATAAGTCTCAAGTTCTGAATTTCTTGGGAAGTAGAACTCGACAGCGACTCAAAGCACACTTTAAAACAGATATCCCCACCTATACTAAATAACTGTATATACACTCAACTACATGTTCACAATATTGCAATAACTTTGATGATTTATGTTTGGAAATTGCTATGAGACCGTTAGAATCCTCGCTGTGAATCTATTTTAATTCTCAAAGAACGTTGCTCATTCTCTCCGTTGTTGCTAACGCTGGTCCTACTTTTAACTATTTCCGGTACATTATTGAACAAAATATAATGTAGAATTCGTGGTATAAATAAAACATTTACGAGGCGGCAGAAACAAGCGAAAATTTCCGGTCCTCGAGGAGATGTCATTTACACTTGAAATAATCGATTTTACGTCTTAAAGTTTGATATAGTTTAAGGTAAGCCGTCCATCATTGGCATAATATCTGCCATAAATGAAACAGTTGTTGTTTCAATCTATAAGATAATGCGGATGAAATTTTATAAGTTTTTACCGTTTCACAAAACATAATAAACCGTTTTCTTCTCTGAAAAAAACTAAGCCTTTAAAAATAAACCGATAAATGGAACATCATATTTATTTTCTTATTTCTTCCTTTTTTCATATAGTGAAACACCTATGTACTAAACAGACATGCAAATTTAGGAAAAGTCAGACATATTTGAAAAAAATCAAAACAAAATGTTTGAACGGGACATTTGTGTCATAAAATATTTAAAATAAGGAATATTTTATGCGAACATATAGCTATTGACTAGTATGTTAGAAAACCCAAATATCGGTTGAGGGTCATATTGTTTACAATGAAAATTATTTGTAACAAATAACATAAACTTTATTTAAATTCCAGAGACATTTACCGTCCGTTTTTTTTTGCAAAAAAGATATTTTGAACAGAGTGCTGCCTATTTAACATCCGAATAATGAAATTGAAATTTGCAATTTTGCTTATTTCTTTCAAAGTATGATTTATTTATGGCAAATGAAGTTCATTGTAGTTGTAAAACATAAGAAAATTGACATTGTTGCCAAATTATGTCACTTCCAAGACTTAAACAAACATTTTTTAAAAAATATTTTGAAGTATTATAGTAAATTACCTCCCTTAATCAATAATTACATACCCTTTTCCCCAATAAAAGCACTATTTAAAAAATATATAGAAGGACTGCCTAGAATGTTCTAACTTGCAACTGCTGTGCAATCAAATTTAACATACATTATACAAATTAGACATTTATTTTAATTGTGTTTAGTTACCATATACCGATGGTTCAGTGCAAGACTATACCAACTCCTATATAAATAAAAATAGAAGGGAAATTACCAAACGTTATAGACGGAATACTTTAACCAATGATGGAAGGCTTACCTTAACATTAAGGATACAAGCCTTGCATATACAATTTGTATTTTAAAATATGTGCATATGAAACTTGCATACGTATAATGTTTATCTTAGCCAGCATATACAGTATTTGTCACCATACAAATATCCCTTTTTTCAACATTGCACAATGTGAAACTTAGACTGCCGATTACTTCACTCTTCATTCGCCACGAATCTATCAAAGCTGAACTTGTGCGTAGAATAAATTCATATGTAGCAGCTATATTAAATATATCTAATGATAATTCAGACGTTTTGACACCTTAATAAGCTAGGAGATTGCTTTGTTGAGAATCAAAATGACAGTATTGTTTTCATTTCGCAATACGTATTGTCTATTAGAACGTTTAAAAGAAAACATATACATATATATTTGTGTTGCTTCGATTCTTAGTAACCATGTCTGCCAATAGTTAATTTCAATCTAACAACCCTCAGATATGCTGTGTGTATAATTTCCATAGCTAAACAGTCATTTTACTTATATTATATATAAAATATATTATATATTTAAATATCAAATTTTATATCATATTTTTAAATGTATCCTAAACTTATAGAAGGCGACAACCCCACCCACTTTTCTCCGTACATATGATACCATACTTTATTACCCTTTCTTAACTGATACACATTTAGTGAAATATTACAACATTTTGTTTGTTTGGTAATAAATGTGCTTTAATAATATTTTCATTTGTACATTGATCGAAAGTATTTATTTACAACTATGTCAATATTTGCATGTATGCGCATGGGCAATATTGCCTTTTGCAATAAATATATCTATCATAATATTACAATCGTTTGAATATCACTCCATCCGGTGATATCCAAAACGAATGGGGCTAGTGTGTTTTTTTTTCTCATGACGGGCAATGTATGGGAAAATGCACCTCGTTCATTCGAATTCATCGGGTCCTAACAATTATTGCGAATAATACATGGTTTCAAATAGCCCATTTCTATTTGACGTGTCTAAGAAAGATACATGGGGACCTGATATTTATTTCGGATCGTACCAAGTATTCGGAAATAAGGTTTATCGAATAAACGAGGTCTGACTATATATAATAATACCAATAATACATTTGATATTGTGCAGTCTAGTTATACTCTCTGGACCTTAATGAAGTTTTACATTGGATATGAACCAGGAAGTAAATGTCCAAAGAAAGATGTATCGTTAGTGAGATATGGTACAAACACCATGAATCATTGTATAACATTATGGTTGTCACATCATTTGTCTTTTATCTCAATTATAGGTTTAACTATACTTCATAAATTCCCAACTAACTCTGCCCGTTATTCGAGTCCATTCTATCCATTCTCTTGCGGTATTAAATGTAATTTGTATTCCGCAACTTTCCGATTCCTACCGGAAAAGATCAATCACTCGCTTTTAGCCACTACGCTTGGATTTATTTTCGACTATATTATTTAAAGTGGTATTTTTCTCTTTCAAATGGAATATGTAATGCCTTGACTGAATCTAGATAAATGTACGATCCTATTTTGAGAACAGATGTCTAAGAGCAGTAATAATTTTCTCTGAATCTAGGTCTTCGGAAATAGAATTCTCCAAGATATACTTAATGAGCGATAGATATGCGTGCGTTTAACGGACGACGCAGATAACCCCATCACCATATCGCCAAGGAATCGTCATATTCAACTACTGCTTCGCTTGTCTCTAGTTGATAAATTTTAAAAGATGTTGCAGAAATACTGACAGGTCATAATATTGCTGTTGCATACGTATAGGATAGACAATGCCAAGAGATTGTCTATCTGAGTTAAACCACGTGAACGTCATGAACAGTTGTATATACGATGTAGACGGTTGAAATAGAGGCCGATGATTGGACGGATTGCGGCGAGCGTGGTATAAATAACTGTTGCCTCGCGCCGATATATAGTCGGAATGCTTTTCAGTGTTTCCCACCTAACATAGTACTGGCATGTAACCAGGAACGTACTGGGTAGATTCCAGGAAAGTACTGGTTAGCTGCCAGGAAAATGGTAACTGTACGATGGGTCTCATTGGCACTGTGCAGTGACCGTATTTAGCTTCAAAAAATGTCTGTTTGACCTATACTGCTCTACTGGCTGGTAAATTTCCCCCTTCGGTTTCAAAAAGTCTATTTATGGTGTGCAGGGGACATACCGGGTCGACCAAAATACCATAAAGTGCATTATAAAATGTGCGCGGCTCACGGACGAACGGCATTTAACGTAAATTTGATTATCCAATGCCTTTCGCACAGAGATCAGAAACAGTCTTCATAAGTAAAACAGTGTCGGCTTTATACATTGAAACACTTTGTTTAAAATTGACTTTTTTGCAGTCATACATTAAAACATTTGCTTTTTCAAGGCTGAAATATGAGTCTATACAAATTTTACAAATATGGTTGGGTTTAAACAAGAAATATCTTGGAAAAAGATGGTCGGCGCAATTTTAAGGAATATATTTGCTGTGCAACATGAAAAATGCCGGGATGTTACAATTGCTGGTCTCTCCAGATCCAAAATGGATTTTGGGAAATTTACCGAAATTCAGTGGATTTCGGTAAGGTAACGTACCCCGTGTCGAAACGTTAACCAAATCCGCGTCAAGGTTACAAACGTTGTTCGGGTTGAAGAGAAGTTGGCATAGTGGTTAACGTAAGATTTGATTGGTTTACACAACACTGATATGCAAAAAGCAAAGCCATGTTAGTACGTCTGCGCCGAAAACAATATCGCTCGTTTTGGCATACTATACCGGGGACAATGATTCATTTATGTCATTACCTTCAGTAAAAAGTAAATTAAGGGTCTTCGTGCACAATCTCCTTTCCAATCGAGAGAGCACGTGATAATTATACATGCAGTGGAATCTCTCCAGAGAGGCCCTCTCTTGAGCAACAATCTCTCGGCAATTGTTATCACTTTTCTCGTTTTAGAAAATCACTAGCAAATCAAACTCTCTAGAGCAACGAGTCTAATGCTGAATCGGGCTACCAACAGTTGTTTTGAAGTTATTCCCGGACAAGTCTGTTTGAAAGCTAACCAACATCAGCATTGGTTCAGTTGTAAGTCAACGTTTCGAATCCCGCAAACACATACATGTGATTATTAAATTTAGATTGTGGAGCTATCATTGTGTATGTTTATTTGTTACTAAATTGATCGATATCCTCGGACAACTAGCTTCCTTTGACGGACAAGTCAAACTTTCCGTAAGTCCGGGACAAGAGTCTTTGAAAATTATTTCTAGAGCTCTGTAGTTCTACTTGAAATTTATGCCTAATTGCTCCTTTTGCAGTTGTAAGGTTTGGGGCAATGAGTTATTGTACATATTTGATAAAGGCGCACATGTTTACATTAATTTCATATAAAAGTTGCATACTATCACATCAACAGAACTTACGCTGTATACTGAACATTGAATTTAAACTAATTTCGTATATAATTTATTTCTTTCCTATTTTCAGGATTTCAATTCAAAATTTACCCTAGTGTAATTATTGGTTTTATTCTGTTTTGTTCGCTTTGGCGCCAAAAACATGCATGGCTAATTTCAATTTTGTCCGTAACTAAGCAAAACCCGTTTTCAATGATTTATCAGTAAGCAGACGCAAATGAAGCAAAATGATTACATTGCCTTATCGGCGTACTGTGGAATGAAGAATTCCGATGAGAATTTCAACATTAAGTTAATTTTAATGACATTTCTATAATGGAATAAAAATCTGGCTGAGTAACAGAATGTATTGAACGGAAGTGAGAGTTAAGGGGCATAGAGGTACAGGGCATTGACCACACAGATCCCTAAGGTGCGACAAGATTCGGGAGATATGTTTTAATCTGTTTTTACGCCGTTGCGCAACATTACTACGCAGTCACATAAGGCGAGACTTTCGAACTAGAAGATACCAATCAACGTATTTGGCAAGTTTTCGTTATATACGCATGCACAAAACAGACATTTAGAACTTCCGGTGGCGATCGATATCAAGATGATCTAAGATAACTCGTGAAGAGAATGCAGACATCATTAAGAAGGGGGCGAGGACAGTCAGTCTGTCAAAAATGATTACGAACTGCGAAATAAAATCGGAAGAAATAAAACAGACAATTACAAGCGTTTGTACGACTACACTGTTCTTCGAGAACAGTTTTGTTATAGGACCATATACACGCGTATGTACTATATATTATGTAAACATGAAACAAACTCGCTTGTTCCTTCGTGCTGGATTAGTTACAGTGTCTGTTGTTATGTGCGTGATGGTTGGTTGCTTTTAAGGATTAGTTACTGCCTACTTAGTCAATTTATATATATGTTGGAAATCAAGAACCATATAGCGATTAAATGTGAGGTTAGCTAGCTGTTAAATCGATTTAAACCACCAGTGTTTTTTGCTGACAGTTCCAAGGCTGTAATTCGCTATATGGTTGTTGTTTCTGTTTGTGTTTTGAATGTGTTTTGTATTTCACTTGCCCCTGAGCAATTCTGTCACTTTATATAGTGTTCAGGTTGTTTCCTACCCATTTTCGGCCTATTGTGGCCAGTTATCTTGACTTGTACTGTGATCTTTGCCAACCATTAATTCCCCCCTCCACCTCCCTTCATTGTCCACTTTATCCTAGTTATTCCTTGTGGTATGCCGGGCCATTCCTTGTGCCTCTGTTCCTTAACATGTCTACCCTTTGACCTCCTTAAGTGCCTTATGTTTTGTGAATTGTTGTTTTCCCGGAGGTCTGCGTGGGGAGGCACTGTCTTGTGAATGTGGCGTTCCCTGTAGTTACGTATTCTCTCTCTTTTAAACAAAAAATCCAAAAAATCAAAACAAAGAAAACATTCATCTTTTTGTCAGAAGAATAACTTTATAGGATGGATTTCAGTAATTTAAAATCTGAAATGATTCATTCGTTTTGCACAGAAGATATTAATAACATTTGATCTAATTTCTTTCGGTGAACAACCTCATATTTGCACTCAGTTCTTTTAAAAGCGCACGTTTTTGACCGGCAATATTTTTTAAAATTCATTTGACTAGATAATCGTAGAATTTATTGTTTGTATGAAAATGCTGGTTGGTTGTATTTAAATTAAGTGCATTTGATGCGCAAAACGAAATGTATATCATACGGACCAAGTAATTTTAGAAAACATCTGCAATATACGTTTTAAATGCACTAAATACACATAATATGTCATTGTCTGAGATTTATGGCCCACGTGACATATTTGGTTGAAATTGGGTTATCAACATTGCTGAATGCACGGATAATTGTGGGTCATTATAAAACAAAAATCATTGCAAAACGACATTTTTTAGGGAATTACACTTTTAATATAGATACTAGATCTACAAGTTTCACAATTTAAATACAGCAAAAAAGTTTTCAGATACAATTTTATTTTGCAATTAAATGTATATTATTCTTTTCCTTAAGAAAAGGGGCCGTTTCAATGTTTACCGGTAATTGTTTTTCTTCTGCTCGCTGCTGAATCATAAATATTTTACTGAAATTTTCAACTAGCTGTTGCAATTAATATGAAAACATGACGTCATAATATGAAAACATGACGTCATCTTTTTTGTGTATTTCTCAGAAACGAGGCTCAGTGCATTTGGGCAAAAAACCTCAGACTGTCACATATTTCGTTAAAAATAATGGGCATGTTTTGATGGCGTCTCAAAAGTAATGTAAATAAGTTACATCTTCCCCAACGACATGCAGGTTTGCTGTATTTAATCTCTTGATAAGACATAGACCTTTTGAAATTACATTCTTAACGCCTTCTCCAGAATCAATAAAAGGGGATAAATCATATACTTATCTATAGATAAACGCAGAAAACAAACTGGACATCAATCAGATGACATCTCTAAATTTATGTAGTCTTGAAATCGTACAATAGCCAAATGCAGACCAGCACGAAATATTCTCGCTTAAATAACTAGATGTTTTGGATCAATACAAAAGCCGATTGTGGCTAAGCATGAAAAAGCTAAAGTTATGGACAGAACATAAGAGATTTTGAATCATATACTATTACAAGCTGTGTAGTAATGCGATGGAAATGGTAAATGATATATTTTTAGAAATATGAACAAAAATGGAGTGACATTTTTTTTATTACAAGTCTGGTAACTGGATTAAGACGTTAGCTTGTAAGGAAGATTTATTTATGTAATCCTTTTTTCCCTTTTGTATGTACGAGGACGATGTAGATGCAATCCGTTCGGAATCATCACGCAAGGTTGCAAATTCAAACTCGATTTACCACGATGAAAGTTTAACACTAAAAAGATCGATACGCCAGTGAGTGAAATTGTGTTTTCAGCAAGAATTGGAGAGTCACACTCCTGTATTGTGAGGGATTTTACAGACACTGTTAGAAATCTAAACACGCGTTCATTTGTATCGTACTGACTGAGCGATTGACTTCGAGAATGAACGTAGACTACAGTGAACGGCATTGAGAGAATATAATATGGGTGCATCAGTATTAAAGACTATTTCATGAGAAATGCTTCTTACATGCGAAATAAAACAAACATAGGACTCTATTATTTCAGGAAGTGTGCTATTAACTATTGGAAAGAACTAAAGTTATTTGCCAGAAGACACTGACCGTTTCGTGAGTGGTGATGAATTGATACGAGACCAAACGATCTTGGAACGATTTGAGTATTTCCATATGAATATGGATAAGAGACTGTAGATTATTCTCCGATATCCTTGCGATAAGGTAAGACGATTGTTCAACATCTTGTTATATTAATATGCCTGTGTTTTCACTGCGATACAACCGCAGTTTTTTTTTTTTTTTTATCACATTGTCATGACAAAATTATACCAGCCAGCCGTAGAAAAATAATATTTTGTAATACATTGTATAACCTTGTAATCTTAAATATTCCACGTTTTTCTTTTATTTGGGTGCAAAATTTCTAAAAAAAAAATGCTACAGAAACTGATAGTATTAACTGAATACCATTTATAAATGTTTTTAGAAAAAAATAACACATATGCTTGATCAGTTTGTGCGGTAGTTTATTGCTATCTTAGAATGACAAAGATTGCGTTTCATATGTCTTAACATATAATACAGTATACACCCACGGCATGGCATTTAAAACCGACAATCACTGCACCTAAACCACCTTATTTCTTTATTCAATCTCATTGTCACATATGTTACATATAATATATCACAAAAAATACAGAATCAAATACCAGTGCATTGCCATTCTACTCAGAATTATATGATTCAATACACACATATTAAAGTAACATTTTTAAAAATATGATACTATGAAACAAATATGAAACAACTTGTACAAGTAATGTACAAGTGTGAAAAACTTTGAAAATAAGGACATGATTGAAACACTGGGTCACTCGAAACATCGGGTAACTCGAGCTTTTCGGATGGACACCAGCGTAAAACATAAAAACAACAACAAGTTTCAAAGTTGTAAATTTAACAAACAGTTTTATATTTATGCAAACCCACAAACAAATGCATTCTTATGTTGAAAATAGATGATCATTATCGTTTAGAAGAATTGAATACATGTACTGACAACTAAATAAACACATATATGTGTGATAATTGACACAACTGGTATAAAGTATGTGACCAATATGCTTTAAATACAATTCAACCGTAATTTAAAGTGTATGTGGTATGCCTGATATACACACATTATGGTTAGACCTTGTAAAATTATACACATTATAGAACTATATATACACATAAAACACTATTGTATTATGTTCATAAATCATAGTTAACAAATGTTGTCTAATTATATATCTATTAGTATCAACTAGGTTATTAAAACGTCAACGACGACCGAGCGGCAAATCTTGTCTTTATTTTGATACTCCACAATTCACTTATTATAATTCTGACTTGTGGCGCCATCCGTCTTGACGTACTCCACCTGGTGAGCGCAGTTGGTAGAGCGCTAGACTATCACCCGGCAGGTCCGGATTCCCGGGTTAGGCAGGTTATATTCTTCCGCGACATTGTCTGTGGTTATGTCCTCCACATGTGGAGAAGTTGTCAGTTGCTTGCGGAATAGCAGATTAGTATTGGTTGATAATTAATTCAAGAAAATCTGGTTAGATCCATAAATGTTGAAAAAACGGCATAAAACCCCGATGAAAGTTTGTTCCGGATTACCTGTCAAGAATCCCCATTTGTGATAATGGAAAGTTTTGCATTAAATAATGTAGTAATTGGGCTTTCCTGATGCAGGCGAAATAAAAAAGGTTGCCGAAACTCGTAGTATTAAATTGAAGAGTGTCTTTAGTATTCCATTCTAATCTCATAGTTTTATATTGCGGTTTCTGATAAATGTTGCATTTAAGAAAATGGGATTCTTACATTTTTTTTTCATTAAACACGTACTTGCGGGTTTAAGGCGATGCTAACCTTTCTGTACATAAATAGGAAACAGACGGACGTGTTCGCGTACACCCCTGCGTATATTAACCCTTCAGGGAAGCATAGTGGACGAGCGCCTGCCTACCGATCCGAAGATTACAAGTACGACCCGCGGTGGAGAGCGGTTCGAACATGGTCTTCCCAATCCATGAAACCGGTACAAGTGCTGGTTAGTGACACGGGAAGTCAAAAAGAGTTAATAGTATATTTTTCTAAGATTTGTTTTAGTAATTGATGTAAAATAAATAAGTTAAAAACCTCGAAGTACGAGTATGCACAGAAAGATGTTCAAGTCAAAATGGTAATATTCTATCTGAGACAAACGTTTTGTATTTTTGGTTGAGAATACATTTTCGGAATTCCGCTTACTCTCTTATTCCCTTTGTTCAAACTAAAATGAATAATATATCCCATAATGAATGTAGTTGGATCCGTCTCCATGCAATTTACATGAATTTCAAATCACAATTTGATGCATCTTTGTGGATCTCTTGACGACTGTCAATCATCGAGGCTGTAATACGTGCTTGAACGTCTGTTGTTTCTCGCTTGACCCTCGCAGCCTCGCGGAAATTCTAAGAAGATAAAAAACCATACATAGACTAGTAGATCGTATCAATTCGGAAAGGGCCAAAGAATCTGCCGTGTAGCAAGTAGTATCACAAGCTGATGAATGCTAAGGCAGTTCGTGCATTAATTATGCACACACCCTAAAATGAGACTTACTAAAGTGAATTGGTAGAATTGACAATTTGCAGTTTTTAGTTAGTACACACACATGCTTCTCCCTGGTGTGTTCTGGTTTTAAACGATAAGCAAAAAACACGAATAATGAGAACGCAATTTGTTGCAGCAGCCTGCATGTGAAATTTTGAAATCATTTGCAATTGGGATTTGTTTTAGCTTTCAGTTTGACATCAAAATTACCGATGATAGCATAAAAGCAGGTTCACAGTTTTATGCAGTAATGTCAACATATCTTGATTACACCGCTCAATATCTGTTTTATATATACAAATGATTGAAAAGCTTGTATTTTCATGTATATAATCAATTGTATGATTAGATTATAAATACCGATGCCGTGATGTCAGTAGCGTAAAGTAAGGTATTTACTAGAGGATAAGACACATGTCATAGAAGTATTATTGAGGAGGCTAACCTACTAGACAATTTAGATGAGTCTGACCTATCATATAATTTAGTGGCGGCTGATCATTATACAGTTAATACTATTTACCAGTGATAGAACTAAAAGGCCTCTTCAGTGTCGTCTTCTCTCGTCGTTTATAGAACTTTGCGCAAATGTTTGTAATATAAGGAGACGTTTACATTAAGAATTAGGTGCCGAAAGTCACATTTACTTGTATGAAGAACAAAAATCGATTATGAGTATAGCCGAAACAATACTATGCTGTTAATTTTGAAAGTTGATCTCTTATTCCGTTGTAATGAAGCTGCACAGCATTTTTCCTGTAATTTGATATCCTGAAAGCAATTTGCAGACTGGCACCTTATTAATTCTCACACCAGAATCCAATTGCAGTCCTATTCAGACTGCCTTAATTTCCTAACATAGTCAAAACACATCTCGTTTTGTTTGCCGATCTATGAAAGATTCTCAGATAAAATGCTCAGCTCAATGTGAGATTTTGCTCAAATCAAAGCCTGAGTTTAAGACAATCTCATTTTGGCTCTCTTGCAAGCTGTCTGAGAAAAAACTCATCTCATCTTTTTGGATTTGTAATATCGAGTTTGAGTGTGGTCTAAGATGAGAAATTCTCAACTATTTGAGCCAATATTTGAGCTGAGATTTAGCTCAGATTGAGATGCTTCGGCATGAAAACCTCGGCCAACTACGTCAAGTGCCTCGGATGTTTGTTAGGCACTGCTTTTGGAAATACCATTCGAATATCATGTAAACAATATGGCGGCGTGAACGCTGGAGTTCTGATGAAACGGGATTAGAATCACATATTTAAGCTATATGAAGACTGAAATATGTGTGTTTTTAATTAGAAATGACAACGATTATCCATTTCTTATCTGAATTTATCGAAGTTGTTTTGAAGTTAAATCTGTTTTACGAGAACTATTTTTTGACCGCACAAAATGTTGAATTTTGCCACATAGTGCTCCGGCTGACATACACTTGAGGATGTTCGTAGAGTAACGAAGTGGTACGGAAATATTCGAGAGCTGTCGAGAATGATGCTTCGGAAGATCGGGGCCAGGTTATGTTGGGTTTGAATGAAACAGATCTCTTACTGCCACCGTCTCTAAGATCACGACAAACATAAGAAAAGTTTTGCCACTTATACCATTCGTTCTGAGTGTTGCCTCTTGGATACAAAAATAATATCACACTATACACGTATAAAGAAATTTGAATTATGTTTGATGTTCATTCTAATTTTCTAGAAAATGTTCTCGAAGTGATACAGTCTTGAATTAGCTTCAACACAGCCCTTGTCAAGCGAGGCTTTACAATGAATTATGTACCGTGAAGAAGTCTTCAATAGATTTTTACTTGCAACGTTTGTTAATTTTCTTATTATTCTACCAAATAAATGTCAAAAAGTCTGACAAGTCCGGAAAAAGCGGGAAGGTCGTTTTAATATTTAAAGGGCAATTGCCAATTATCATCCAAGACTATTTTCATTAAAACATTAGATTGGGGGCATTTTCTCCTTTCGATATTGAAAATAAACTGTTACGATATAATTACATCTTTCCACTACACTTCGGTGACTTAACAACACTGGGTGTTCTAATGTGTATTGACTGAAGCCATCCAAAAATTCGGAAAGTCATTCAGTGCAATTCTATCTCTTTTTAATCACGCGCACGTGTTTACGTTTGAATAAATGCAATGCAAATCTCTTACCAAATAAGATTTTTACAGATTTTATCGTATTAAAAGTTTCCTGGAAAAAGAACGGCATGACTCCTGGTACACCGAAAACTCGGTGCAAAGCAATAGATATCGACTGCGAAATGGCATGGGTGCCTTCACTGCGGATTTGAATCTCTTTAAACCCAAACTCCAGATCCAAAATGTATTTCGGTAAATTCACCGATATTCAGTGGATTTCGGTAAGGTAACATACCCTTTATCGAAATGTTAACCAATCCGCGTCAAGGTTACAAACGGTGTTTTGTTCGTAAGATTTGATTGGTTTATACAACATTGATATGCAAATAGCATCACCTTGTTAGTATGGCTTCGCCGAAAAATTAACATGTCACGTTTGTGTTGAAAAGAATATAAACATTTCACAATCGTATGTACATAATAGGTTTTACACCTCCATGAAGGTACTTCCGGTGTATCTTCATTATCATTTATGTTCGTGTATTGTGTCCCCTTTGCTGTTGTAAATGTTAACACGTACATTGTATGCATATGTGTCCTGTTTCCTTGTGCTTCTGGGGTGGCTGTGTACATTGTATGTGGCATTTATGTTCGACATGTTTCATTCATTTTTCCTAAATTAATATCGACCGTTGTTTTAGAATATTTATGTACATAGTTCGGTTTCCCGTGGGTTTATTGCATCTTAAGAAATATCTAAGTTGAGATAGTGCATATCAACCGAGGCACGTATCTGTGTTAATATGCAGTGTTAATAATTGTATTTCCAGTGCTGCCTCTCACGATTGGCCCCCTCTTGCGCAACAACGTTTTTTGGCGCAGCAGTACTAACATGCTTTGCTATTTGCATATCAGTGTTTTGTAACCCAATCAAATCTTACGTTAACCTCTAATCAGACTTCTCTTGGTCCGAACAACGTTTATAACTTTGATGCGTATTGGTTAACCTTTCGATAAGGTGTACGTTACCTTACCGTAATCCACTGAATATCGGTGAATTTACCGAAATCCATTTTGGATCTGGAGTGACCAGCAATCGTAACAGCTCTGCAATCATTTTATGTTGCACAACAAATCTTAACCTTCAAATTGCGCAGACCATCTTTATTTCAAGATCTGTCTTTTTTCCATTGAAATGATATTGTCAATGTTTCCTTTCTGGAGCAACAGCCCAAGCAGCAGTCGTGTTTGCACCCTCATAAAAGGTGTTGCTTTAGACGTTTTTACAAAAGGCTGTTTTGGCGTAAATCGTCTAGCTATTGTCAGACGGCTGTTACTCAATGGACGTAGATATAAAATCGAGGAAATTGTTGCGAAAATTGTCGTCATCTATGGCACGCGTGCTTCTGAATATTTTGTAGAACTATGCGACACTGTTATGCACTCTCCTGCATTGTAGTTTAAACAAAGATTTTGAATTCCCCCATGAATTATATATCATTATACTTGGCTTATTTTCGCTAAGCGTTTCCTCAAATAAGGAAATAGGAATAATGTTCCGGTTTCAATGATAGAGATTTTGTGTAGCTTAGGGCGATCGTTGGTTCAGCGTAATGGTTATTTACTAACTTATCCAGGTCCTTAATGAACTGGACTCGTTATTTCTGGTTGAATAACGAACAATTTTGGCATGATTAAGGATTGAGATATTTGTTTTGTACGCGAACAAAATTGCTTTTACAGATTTGGCGAGAAATTGTGAATGAACTGTTTGGTTTCCGACTGTTGCAGAAAGGAAAAATAAAAGATAAATGCTTATAAGGAAGAAAAAGTATCCAAAATGTGTAATTTGTCTGCACCACTGAAGTAGATTAATGTAATGGCGTTTCAAGTCACATAAACATCCAATCAATGTTATGTAATGACTTTGTGCGAAGCTATTGGGAGGAGGAAGACCCCCAGAGGCCCGACCAACTTGATAGCTTTATCATCAAATTCTACGTCACAGGTGTGGAATTAGAAGCAACCATGATGAGGGTAAAGTCATTTTAAGTCAGTGACCACTTAAATAGATGTAGCCCACATAATTTAAATGTTCAGTCTGTACTGTGACAAATAAGATAAGAAAGTCTGGCTAAGATTTCAGAGTGATTGAATTACTGTAGTTGTTCATTTGAAGGAAACATATTCTAAGATATTGATCGAGAGATGTTTAAGGACAGTCGGACAATGTTGAAATTGACATTTCCTGGAATAGTTTTCTCTTCGTATTGGACAGGATTATCACAGCTACCTCATTTGCAATATTTTATCACGGATATTCTCGCGGGAATATGTGTTAATAACAATAAATGTCCATTGCCTGTTTTCTGCGAGAGGTATATGTATAATATATTGTGTCATGTGTCATATCACATGGTCCGCGTGACCCTACTTTGATCAACATTTTCTCGCATATAAACTATCGCCTGAAAATCTTAATTATGGACATATTCAACATTATGGTAGACATTACCGGAGTATTGTCGCTTGTATCAATACAGAGAATACCGGGAAAATCTAGGATAGGTCTAATTTGTTTTTGTATGAAATAAAAACAAGACGAGTTTTATCTTAGCTATAATTTAGAAATATTGCAGCGAAGAAGTAAGAGGGTAACTCTCATCAAATTCAAATCCTAAGAGGAAAGTTTCATGTAATTATCAGAAACCTAACTGACGTATTTTACATTTAAATCGTCAATTAGAGAACTATATGCCGCAATTATTACTATTGAACGTGAAAGAAATCGCATACAACTTTTACAGCATCTTTTAACAATTTGATCACATTTTCCAGAAGCTTATGTTTCTTGCGATGGAAATAACGATTTGGACTTGTTAAATTCCTTTCGTTTCCGATGATAGAATTGTTCTGTATTAACGCGTACATGTCATAGTCTTGTAGAACGATACATTCTCCGACTTATATTACTTTTATCTTGTGAAACGTCTGAGATACTTCAACAATTGCAAAATTGCTAACTTGCGTTTTAATGGCTTCAAGAATATTTGAGCGCCGTTGTACGACTTTCAACCTCCCACCATGTACTGACAGTAAGCAATATTAACCCCAGATGTCAATATGAAAACGAAGTGACCATAACGAGTACATATTGTTCAATAGTGACAACACATGTTGCATTTTGATGAAAGGTGATCGAGTGGTTAGTATGAAAACATCTACAGCATTGCCTTCGCGAAACGATCTAATTCCTTACCAGAATAATCAAAACTCAACATCACTATTCAAATTACTGTGAAATTAATTTATCGTTTTTATATATGATGTGATAAAAAACACAATACGTTTCTCGAATTGACGACAGACCAGTAACAGGATTTTATCCCGAGACCAGAAATCTGTGAGCTATATTTGTTTGTTAAAAGCAATTACGTTTAACGAAGTCTGTCATTGACATTCTGATGCAAATGAACCTATTGTGGTGACAAAGAAATTTTCGAAAATTCAGTTGAAGCTTTGAGTATTAGGAGTTGGTGTCTGTAATGTGTCATTGTTCCTATAGCAACAGATACTGTGTTTTAATCATTAATCAAGCCGGGGACTAGTAGTGATACACAGTTAATTTATTGAAAAGCGCCAAGCCAGACTTATTATGGTGTCTATTTGTTGAATTGGTCACTTAACACACAAGTCATCAGTGTCTGTCTTAGCACATTATTTTACGAGAATTAAAATATGGAATTCCTCCATTCATTGACTGGTTTCACTTCATAGCGATTTAAAAGAAAGTGTTTTAATAAAAAATATATTCTTTGGCGGATATTACTAGTAGCATGACCGCCCAGGTAGTTCCGTTAGTAGAGTGCTGTGTTGTCACCCTAGATGTCCGGGTCAGATTAGCGTGCGGGGTGGGTCATGTCTTTCATCTAGGTGCGATGAGTTGTCCTCCACCTCTCATTCATGCGTGCAAGTTGTCAGCTGCTTGCAGAGCAAGTTAGCACTGTTTGATGATGAATTTCAGGACAGTAGGTTTAGTCAGCTGATCGCCATATGTAGCTGAAAATTTGTAGAAAAATGGCGTTTGAGCCTAATAAAGTAGCATGGCCACCCTTGTTATTTCTGTATATTAGAAATAACACATTCAAGTACATGGATCGAATATTATTTACCAAGAATCTTTTACGAGCGGATGATGGCAGTTTTAATGGATTTAGCTCTAGTTCGTGACTGATACAAGGAATAAAATCGATGTATATGCCAAATAGCTGTTGTGAATAGTCATCACGCCTCGTTCAGACTTCATATACCCTTTCCTTTTGTATTCTTAAGAACTTTATTGACAGTGAATGAATGGGAGCGGTCTGTTGACCACATTACAATAATTGCGGAAGTACGACTTGCGATTGACGACATAAATCTAGTAATTATTGCCTTTACACTTGCTGTAATTACTCGATAATTGGTTTACTATACTGGGCTACAATGATGTATCCTTTAATCTCCCTTTAAATTATCGTATAAATAATGTTTACCCACTGTTTGTCTCTCTTTAAGACTAAATAACTAGGTACCTTTAATAGGTCAATTACCCTCTGTTTTTGTATATTTTCATTCCGGCAGACCAGACGTTTCTATTGATTTCAGGCTAAACGATTCCGCAGCAGACGAAACATTAACCAACAGTTGTTCCTTGTTTTCAGATTACTCTATACAATATTAATTCATTTATATAGCAGTAATTTTATCATTTGGCATGATGACACGGGGATTTCCCTGACGCAGACATCTTGAGTCCCTGACTCCCTTTTCTTTCTTGGGACTCCTATTTTCCACTTACTGTGCATCCCTGGGCCCCCCTAAAATAAACATTTGTCAAGTTTGAACTACATATATGGGACCCTGCAAATTACTCAGGACCCCCAATTTGTCAAACACGAGGGTCCAAGGACCCCTAGCTGAAAAAACCTAGGGAAAACCTTAAATTGATCAAATTGTGATGTTGCTTTATCAATTAAACTAATGTTCATTTTAGGGTTTACGGTGTATTTCTGTTTTTCAAACGTGTATAATTATTTCTCTTGAAGTGAATTTTGTATTAAGTATCAATTACTATTCTAGATAGAAACATAACTAAGTCATGTCTACCGGAAGTGTTCTCGGCGTCTACATTTTCCCAGTGGTAGTTAATCATTTTTGTCACAATTCAGAAATTATCCTATAATGATTTATGGTGTATAGAAAACTTTGGGCTTTAAAGATGTATCTGGCTCATCTGAGCATAAAATGTTTGAATTGGCTTTATTCAGTATTGTTGTTACACTGGCTAAAACATCTCTAAGATCTATAAGAGCCATTCCAATGTAAAACCGATTGAAAAAAATCATGTTTTATCATATTACTACTAACAGTCAAAACCTGTAAAATAGCCTGATTGTTAAAAAAACTGGAAGCTTTTTTAATTTTATGATGTACAAGCATCTTTCTTCAACAAATATGGATTACTACATTATGAGTTCATTCTATGTTAATGCATGTTTATTGATGTTTTAACTATGGGAAATATATTTTTCATGTTTGGTTAGGTAAACAAATGAACAAAAAATGAGCAAAGTATTACTTTGATGCACATTTCAAGATATTTGTGGACATTTAAAAAAAAAGGTGTATGAAATGGTAAGAGACGGAGGGAGGAATTTTCCATCAATTGTAGATGAACTGAAAAGTTAATATCGAACGATCAAAGCAAACAATAAATCTGAAGGACAAATATGTTAACCAAAACACTTTAGCCCCATGATGCTGCCATAATATAATTAAATTTATGGACTCTGTTCTACATAAATCTAAACACGTACGTGACAATTTACGTAAACTTCCCAATCTTCTGAGAAATTTAATTTTGGTTAATTTGTTACACCCCAAGCCTTTAATGTGTTTCATGTCGTAAAGTAACTCAATAAGCCGTGGTGTAAACTAAATTAATATATTACTTGCCAATAATGAAACAAAAGTATAGTTTGACGCAGTAAGTGAACTATAAATTCTATACTTTAGTTCATACAGGTTCTCTATATAGAATATATAGTCTATATATTGGTGTCCCTAAATCATGAAAATCAATTAAATATAATCCAGTAAATTATTGAGAAAACACGGTTCATCAATTTCACGACTGTTTTATTTTCGTATTTTAGACACAATTCTATCCAATTACTTCGGAATATACGTATAGAAACTATTGAGTTTCCGTGCGCAGTCGATAGGCACGCTATGGTGCGCGAATATGCGATTGTGGAGCGCGAAGGTGCAACGGCATTTTGTTTCTCGAAAATGCAATGGCGTTGCGAAGGTGGAGTCATTGATGTATGACATGTATTTGCACTTCGACGTAGCATCATTTTGATTTGTTATCCAAAATATACTTCTTTTCATAAGAAACATTGTGTATTACCTCCCAATTACAAAACTATGAAATACGAGTGCAAATGTTTGTCAAATTATTATGCTTGTAACATTTCGTATATATAGTTATCGTTTTTGTCAGAGGAATGTTAATTTTACTGTATTTAATATGTTATTCATTTATTTAATTTCATGTCATATCAAACTGTACTCTATGTTAAACAGTGACTTATAGGTCCATTGGGCCGGTTGATTTGTTGTATGTTATATATCTATTGTCTTGTAACTTCATACACATGTCACTTTAATAAACAATTTACATATATATTACATATACAGTTTCTTTAGAACCTTTCATAATACAAAACTAGTACATACATATACTTGCTATACACTACTTGATCAGTTGTTTACTAGAGTTTGGTGTGAGTTTCGTCATTTAAACGGCCGTTAAAGTGAAACCGCACAAAACTGACTTGTTCAGACAGTATTTAGGAAGCAAACTTGAACATTAAAGCGGACTGACAGGCATACGTATGGACGGACCTGGGTAAATTTCCTTTCAGTAAGTATAATTTGTCTTTAAGACCAAAAGGCAACTTTTCTCAAGAAATGTGCAAATCTTATTAAATCAACCATTAACATCTTTATTGACCGTTCAAAGTTAACCTAGACACCACATATTATAGTGTATTTACATTCATTTAGAATCTTTAAAACTTGAAGTATATTGTTATAGCCACCACTCAGCCTGGTCACCGCCTCACTTAATATTCTCTGCCTTTTCCGTCGTCTAGAATTTATGGAAAGTACAGATATAATGAATAGACATTGATTGAAAACAGGGTATACGTCTAACGGAAGCCTACATGGGAGGATAGATGGAATATCATGGGAGGATAGAATGTAGAATGATCTTCTTAACCAACATGCGTCCACCGCCCGTCCGTCCGTCCGGTAAAACAATATAAAAATATTGAAAATAATGAAACAAATCAAGCGGGATTATTAATACACCGTGTTTTATACCAATCCCAAAGGTGGCAGTGGGAAGTCACATTTTTTGGTAGGCGCATCTACGAAAGGAGTTGATGAATTGTATAAAGCAGTTACATGTTCTGAATAAGCATATGTTAACACCTTTTGATTAACTTTTCAAAGTGAGAAAAAACTAATTCACATCATACTTGACGTCACAAACGTTTTATAAGAACCATGAACTATCGAAAATGAGTACTACAGTATTTTGGACGAGACTTTAAAAACCGTGGTCCCGTGTTTGATGCTTTACATCGAGCACGTAAAAGAACCAGGGGTGCTTCTGGAACTGGGGCATCTCCTGTATCATGCACTATCCTCCAAAAATCTAATATGACTAACATTCTTACGGAGGCGTCGCCCATATGGGAAACCGGTGGCGACGATGAATAAACGCAAATACAAACACGAAAATTAGTACACACCTTATACAATCTAGTGACGAATTCATCCTTTCATTACATACTTATAGTAATATCGCTTTGCGTTCAGGGCAGTAATCAACAATAGTCCTAGGAAAGCGTTAATTCGATGACATATCCTCCGGAAAGCCTTGATGTCAGTAATTGCGGACATAGCGGTCGTTGCGAATCGGCTTGAAGGTTGCTTAATATAGCACAAGGGTCAATTTTGTGTGACTTACGCTAGTGACTGTTGACAATGAATTACAAAATATAAAAAACGACGAGAAATGAAGAACAAGTCGATGACAGTTGCCCTCTGTTGGAGTTCAGGGGTAATTATCACATATCCGAGGCTATTATCATCAAAATCACTGCATCATATTAATCTCTAAAAAATTCACTAGTGAAATAACAAATGACGTCACGTCATAATTATCAGATATTTTTTGTCGCTTTTGCTGACATTTATTATCTATAGTTTTTCACCAAAAACAAGTTTAATTGAAATAAAATATTACATTTCGCGTACAGAAAGTCTTAAAGTAATCATCTCGTTTTGATCGTTTTCAAAAATCTCGTTTTTTAAATATTGTAAAATACGACGAGTCATTTTTCCATAAATGGAAGATTACCATACTTATGGTCATTTTATATAATAGGCCTACTCATACCACATATTCAGGAATATTGCCTGTAATGTAAACATGTTAGAAAAACACATTTTATGCAATTCAAATTGAGCTTTTAGGTGTTTAAAACTCATGTCGGGAAATAATTCGAATTTTGGTATGCATTACTTTTGATATATTCATACCCTTAACATCAATACAATATCTCGAATACTTTCACACTAAAGCAGGACTTGACAGTGTTTCAAATATATTTCTATTCCAAAAGAATGTTGCACTTTAATTCTAGACAAATCTGTGATGAGAATTAGCCATGAAGTACACGTCTTTTCTTAAGAGCATTTTGTATAAAGCTATCATGTTAACACCATGTTAGCGATGTCTTTTCATGTTAACATTCAGATTAACATGAGCCTTCCTCCTACTCAATTTTACTTTCTTAAAGAAGGGTCCTTGTAGTATGCTAGCAATATGCGAAGAGAAGGCAAGAAAATGCTGAGATATTAAATGTCATCAACAAACCGGCAACAGACGAAGTGCAGACCATTTATTACATGTAGTTTATCTGACAGGAATTATATGTTTAAGACTTCAAAAGCCAGACAAACATCAATTATACTTTGTTCTGCCACTTAGCCAATGGTAGAATTAGGACGGTTATAACAAATGTATTTGATAATTGGATACACGTGCGTGAACTGAATAAAGAATTCTTGCAAGAAATGCTAAACAAATACTTGTACAAAGACGTAAGACATGAACATACTTTACCCGAGATTCTGATGGTCAAGGGAGCTACCTCGTGGGTACAATGGCGCTTGGTCTTACAATCCTACTGGATGGTCTTAAGTGAGGGTTTATTGTTTGCAGCCGTTAACGTCACGGAATAACGCATGCGCCTTAATATAAACAGTACACATACGTTAATCCTAATGTATGCAAGCCATACTCGACGTATCAGAACATTACACTTATATGTAATATGTAAATATAATGATCGAGCGGTTGTGGTCGCCCTCTTCAAATCGCTTGGTTCTCATCAATGTAGCATGTTGGCGTGAAGAATCTATCCATCTGGCATATGGAAGGTCGGTAGTTCTATACAGGTGCCCGCCTGTTCCCAAAATAATACGAAAAAGGGCAAATGGGGCCTTTCTCCACTTTGATAAACAGAAAAGTCACTACATGAGTCTCCTAGCTGTTTATGTGCTGGAAAGACTAATGTTGTAGATGTACATTGAATACAAATTGACGGGTTCGCTCTTTCAGCAAGTAAAGCAATATCAGAAAATGAACATTTATTGATAACATCTGACTTATAAATATGCATATAACAAAACCGAATAGATAAATATTTCTGATATCATCTAATTATTTCGAAAGCTGTTATAGATAGAATATTTTACCGATGAATTTCAAACTGAAAGACTAGCTCCATAGCTATTGTTGTGAAACTAGATTTTGATGAGCCCCCCCCCCCGCCGGTTAAATAACGCGGTTGAGGCGTATGTTCTTCGTGACAATTTGACAGAAGGTAATGCATCCAAAGTCATCTGCCCTCCTCCTCTGAAAGTTGTCAGTTGCTTGTGGAGGAGCATGTTATTACTTGTTTGCAACCAAGGAGCACTGGTTAGGTCGACTGAACGCCGTATTTAACGGAACTACTGTTGAGAAACAGCATAAAGCGAACGAACGAACGAACGACCGACCGACCGACCGACCGACCGACCGACCGACCGACCGACCGACCGACCGACCGACCGACCGACCGACCGACCGACCGACCGACCGACCGACCGACCGACCGACCGACCGACCGACCGACCGACCGACCGACCGACCGACCGACCGACCGACCGACCGACCGACCGACCGACCGACCGACCGACCGACCGACCGACCGACCGACCGACCGACCGACCGACCGACCGACCGACCGACCGACCGACCGACCGACCGACCGACCGACCGACCGACCGACCGACCGACCGACCGACCGACCGACCGACCGACCGACCGACCGACCGACCGACCGACCGACCGACCGACCGACCGACCGACCGACCGACCGACCGACCGACCGACCGACCGACCGACCGACCGACCGACCGACCGACCGACCGACCGACCGACCGACCGACCGACCGACCGACCGACCGACCGACCGACCGACCGACCGACCGACCGACCGACCGACCGACCGACCGACCGACCGACCGACCGACCGACCGAACGAACGAACGAACGAACGAACGAACGAACGAACGAACGAACGAACGAACGAACGAACGAACGAACGAACGAACGAACGAACGAACGAACGAACGAACGAACGAACGAACGAACGAACGAACGAACGAACGAACGAACGAACGAACGAACGAACGAACGAACGAACGAACGAACGAACGAACGAACGAACGAACGAACGAACGAACGAACGAACGAACGAACGAACGAACGAACGAACGAACGAACGAACGAACGAACGAACGAACGAACGAATATGTTACACACAGTATTGCTTCATAAGTGCTATTGGAACAATTTTGTTCAACTGCAAATACTTGCAAAACAACCCTACCCAAGCTCAGTTATCAATCCCATTTCTGTTTGTGACTGGTCATTTAGTATGAAGTTTTCATGACTGGAAAGTAATAAGCTACTTGTACATGTAAAAAGTTATCATTTAAATTTCAATTTTTGACTTACATCATATATGAGGATATCATCGTATGAAAGAATTTATCATAAAACCCCGAACGCTCATTTCATACCGACATACCGGTATATAGCGACAGCACTTATTTCACACAGTGTACATAAAACACAGCATTGAACTGGAGATGTGATGGTTTTTGACGATGTCCCTACGTAATTACAATCAGACATGTTACGATTTAAGAAAAAAAGATATTGTTCCATCGGGTAAAGCATCATTAGATAGTGTGTCTCAATGAAACACGAACATTTGAGATTTCTCTTATAATGAAGTAAAAAAGGTAAATTAGTGTCTCCCTAAGCGTATTAAGCATTCAGCATTGAAGTCGTTTATTCAATTTCGGCTTGTGATATTCCATGGCATAAATATCACAGTCTAACCACGGGAGACCCCTGATGACGGCGACGCTTGATGCTGCCATAGTACATATAGAATAGCTCCAAGTCAAGAGCGAGTTGCATATTGAAGGACTGTGAATGGTTGACATATGCGTCTGTCTTTCTGTTATTATTTACGTCTACGGCAACTTCACATAAATCATCCATTATGACGGTCGGCTACTTTACAAATACCGCACACTTGAACACCATCTCTGAAAGAGTCAACGTTAATATTTTCTTCTTTGGAAGAAGCATATCTTCGTATGCTAAATAGGATCGCTTGTCTCTTTATCACATGCGGCATATTTATTTTTTCAAAGCATGTAATATAGCTTACACGTGGCCCTCTTAACAGTGTGTCTTAAACTCTTTCGTAAGAATATGTTATAAATAGTATCCAGCATTCGCGCTCATATATTATTGAATTTATAAAAGTCCAAGGCCAATTAATGTACACCTCGACAAAGCCTCGCATTATTGACTAGTATAGAACACAAAGGCATATTGGAATATACATGTACGATACATACATATATACAGACGTTTACAACAGGTGACTATCTGTCTGTCATATCATGTATAGATCATTTTGAACAACTAAATTTATAAATTTGATAAAAAATATAATAATATATATTCGTTCATCATCCTATGTAATATTTCATTTGTCCCGAGTGACTGAATATCTGCGTGTTTCTTGAGCAATATCAAACACGCAGAAATTCAGTCACACATTATGTACGATAAAAGGAAGCCCTTGATAACAAATTGTAATTCTTTATTGCTTATGTGGTAGATATAATCCGAATTATAATAGGAATAGACAATATTTCTCTATTAATTAAATCAACTATATCATTATAAGGCGATTTCAGAAGTATATATGGAAAAGTAATGCGATATTGAAATTATTGAGACATTTCTAATCGAATAATACTTTTATGATGTCAATACGGTGGCGGAAGAACGGGTAATAAATCTGATAGACTATATTAATACCAATTTTATGAGTATCTTACATTATAGCCATTGTAAGTATAATACAAAGACGTTTTTGACCATATTTGTTGTAGTAAGACCACCCACAGAGATGATGTACACGACATTTTTGTCACAAATGTTTAAAACATCTGAATTTATGACGCTTATATGTTTATAATTCGAATGCAATACTAGGATCACCCACTGTTTGTCCTCTTTGATTCTCCTAATTATCCCATATGGTCGGACAGGCCATTCCTTGCGCATCTGTTCCCTTACGTGTGAGCCTTCTCAAGGGCCTTATACATGTTTTATGGAATGTTGTTTTCCCGGAGGTCTGTGTGGGGAGGCATTGTCTTATGTATGTGGCGTTCCCTGTAGCAACTTGTTCTCTCTCTTTTACAAGACATTTAGATTGTAATACAGTACACGTGTTCATATATCAATAGTGTATAACGTGTTAGACAAATTATAGACGCCGCTAACATTGCGAAAATTATAGCATTGTGTGTAATAATAGATATTGATGTCATAAATATATTAAGGTTATAAATGTGTGGTGGTAGTATAAATATTGCTTATATACATGATTCACCACCTGTAATTATAACATACACAAATAACTGACGATGAACTTGCATAAATTCTCTACATTAGCGACTGATGAAAATGCATGTATGTTAAAAATATCATAAAATAAAGATTCAAGCGAGTGGTTTGGGTAATTTATAGTTTGACCTTGCAGAATCCAACTGTAAGGACCTGTGGAGTAACTGTGCACACAGCAATTTAGGCACGTATCTATAGTTACAATCTAACGAAGGCAAAGGGAGTTCTTTTCAGAAAGGAAAAAAAATTGAGCGCTGATGTGGGATTTCCAACCTCTTCCGTAAGTGACGTCATCAAGAAAACGTCACATGTGATGTCACTATGTGCTAGCAGAAAACAATATTTACTCCGTCTGGTCATTTGTTTCCACATTGCCATATGGGGCCAAAAATTGCTTACTATCAGTATATGGTAACGTCATATGTGACGTTTTCTGGAAATGACGTCACTTAAAGAAGATGTTGGAAATCGAACAGCGGCGCTCATTAATGTTGCGATATATTCCGTTATTTCCGGAAATCAAAGATATTTTGATGTGGATAAGAGCCACCGTTCGCTGCAGTGTAGTAATGGGCCAGGAATTGCTAAGTAAACCAAATAGCCAATGCTGTGAATTAAAAGGCATAACTCAGATACTGATATCATTTATATTCTTTGAATGGATTGTGTACAGCCTGGCATCCACCATTTCACATATTTCTTCCTACTGATCTGGGCAATTATATATTGCATGTATCGAACAACTTCGGCTGTTAAAATCTGGATAAATAACAAGTGACACCACAACAAGCTATCATAAGTTGGAGTCTCATGGGTATAATACAAGGAAATCTTTGGATTTCTTTCTTCTAGAAAAAATTTAATTAACATATCTCTGAGGAGTAAAAACAATTTTCAGATAATACTCCAACGGCCATAACAGTTAAAGTGCTGTCGAGAATTTACATATATTTTATCAGACGCTATTATCCAGATTTCAATTCTAACGAGATTTAGCAATTACAAAGATATAACAGACCCCGGGAAAACATTATATCCGAACGAAGTTCAGACTCATTATAATATATCACATAGATGGATAGGTTGCACGTTTGAATGACACTTTGTAGACCTACATTAAAGGAACAGCGCAATAGATGTAGCGCCATAGTGAACGCAAACTGTCCATGTTACGTATTAATACATACATGTAAATCTTTTATATCTGTGTTGTATCTTGACTCCTCTTTGATTCTCCTAGTTGTTCCTTGTGGTCGGCCGGGCCATTCCTTGCGCCTCTGTTCCCTTGCAACTTCCTCAAGTGCCTTATGTTTTATGGATTGTTGTTTTAAATGAGGTATGTGTGTGGAAGCACTGTCTTATGTATGTGGCCTTCCCTGTAGCAACTTATTCACTGTCTTGAGAAAAAATCACTTATAAATGCGCTTTGTTAGAAAGACCAATTGTTTTATTCACTTCAAATGAATGTTGCGCATTAGTTTGGTATTTCCTCAAAGTATGTTTGATATTCTCACTGTATATTCCCTGATGGCATTACCTGACTGCATTCTTTCGTGGTATTCCTTTTGTGATGTTCAGTGGCGGTATTCCCTTACTTGGTATAAATTCCCTGGCAGTATTATCTGGTGGTATTCCTATTTGGTATTTATTGGCGGTATATTTCTTGGCGGTTCTCAGTAGCGGTATGCCTTGGTGGGTCTTTCAATTGGTATTTCTGGAAATATTTCTAGTTGGAATTCCCTGGCGGTCATCTCTGGTGGCAATTCCATCAGGTGCTCCGTGGCGGTATGACTTGATTAAATTTCCATGCAGTATTTATGTCGCCACATCAATTGACCTTTGCTTAGTTGGTGTTGTATTAGTTTAATGCAAATAACACATGGAGGTTATTACTCGCTCGCGACGTCATTTATACTATGAATGTAGTTATATACTGATTAGTTGATATTCATCTTCTGAAATAAAAAAGTTGCTAGCGCAGCACATTTGATAGTTTCCACAAAAACGGTATTTACCTTACTCGGTAAAACACACATCGTAAAGTGATGATTTATGAACATGTATGGCTTTTTGTTCGTATTTGATTTAGTCTCTATTTAATCCTGTCTTCTCCTGAATAATGTTGTCTTCCGATCACCAGACACTATTAGCGCACGAGGGCTCTGGAAACAGAGGAATCGCATAAAATCGACCTTTCTTTAAATTGACACAGAGAACGATTT
The DNA here is from genome assembly GCA_032209605.1 of Mactromeris polynyma. NCBI lineage: Eukaryota > Metazoa > Mollusca > Bivalvia > Venerida > Mactridae > Mactromeris > Mactromeris polynyma. Next base: position 12,224,426 of record JASFXZ010000012.1, read on the forward strand.
GCAGAACAACATTAATGCTGTCTCGTTCTGTATATATTTCATCCACACAAAACACAATTGAATTTACTTTGTATGTTGTCATTATTGAATACGCGGGGTAATTCAATAAATGAATTAAGGCGCCTGAATTTTATGTTATAGATATCTTTGAATCCTCGTACCATCGACATAAAAGACTACTCAAGTTAATCCACACCACGGCAGACCACATAGACAGAATACTATTTTTTTCTGTATAAGCGTAACATTTAATTCGACTTTATCAATACGATTTTTAAAAATTGAGTATTTTCTGCTATAGCTCCACATAGAAGATTCAAAAACATGTTTAAAATAAGTATAACCAGTAAAAATGCCGAGGCATGTGTGTTGTCACGTATATTGTCAAGAAATAAACACACTATACATACGCAATGTGACTGGTGACTCGGTATAAACGCCTTATATCTTGTTCTATCAAGATCTGAGTCAGATATAAATGCAATATAATTCATAATATGCGATTCTAAAATTTTTATGTTATGAAACCTTCATGACAACAGCTGTCTGAGAACGTTGGTGGGGTTAGTTTTTTAGCTCCGCCCTCAAAAGACGGACTATTTGTATAACTTGTATCAACCTAATAAAAACAAACTTGTTCCATTGATATATTGTTTCATTAGTAAATACTTAAGGTACACGTGTATAATTCAGTACACACGTAACATAGAGGTCGCGATAAAACCATTGATAGATTATGTGCTAAAAATGATTATACCATGATTATTTAATTATCTGAACACATGGAAATAAATTCGTTTTTATATTAGTTTTTGTCACGTCAAAATTAAATTACAACAGTCGCATTATACATATAAACTGTAAACCCACTTCTGAAATATCAAACGTTATTTAGGCCAATGCGAGACTTCAAATAAAAACAGTCCTGAAGCTACGTCAGTTGCGAGACTTCGAGGACACAGTCGTGAAGCAAGGTCAGTTGCGAGACTACGAGGACACAGTCATGAAGCCACGTCAGTTGCGAAACTACGAGGTCACAGTCATGAAGCCACGTCAGTTGCGAGACTTCGAGGACACAGTCATGAAGCCACGTCAGTTGCGAGACTACGAGGACACAGTCATGAAGCCACGCAAGTTGCGAGACTACGAGAACACAGTCATGAAGCCACGCAAGTTTCGAGTCTACGTGGACACAGTCATGAAGGCACGACAGTTTCGAGTCTACGTGGTCACGGTCATGAAGCCACGTCACTTGCGAGATTATGTGAACACAGTCATGAAGGCACGCCAGATGCGAGACTACGAGGACACAATCATGAAACCATGTCAATCATGAAGCCACGTCTGTTGCGAGACTACGTGGACACAGTCATGAAACCACGACTGTTGCGAGACTACGTGGACACAGTCATGAAACCACGTCAGATGAGGCTTTAGGAGAACATAATCATGTCGCCAATCCAGAAATACAAATAAATGTTAAATTGCCTCAGTTTTACGACCATTGTGCGGTTCTATGACACTATTACCCGTAGAGCTGACCAATTATTTATTTGGACAAATACCATTATATTAATTGAATCATTTTCTTCAAAATCTCGAAGTATTTCGGATGGGCAGTCTGAATAGATCAGTATTTATATATTTACAGTATTCGGCTTCATAATATACATTTAGTTTCTACTGTCATTTGTAGTTCTGAATTGTATTTGCAGCTGACAGTTCAATTATCTTGGATGAATTTAGAGCGTAATATTGCAAGAACATAACAGTTTTCCTTTGTCGCCTAGGAAACTGCTAACATATTTACGACTCCTTTGAGAACATCAGAAAATCAACAGACCGGTTAAGAAATCTGTTTTCATGGCAAATAATAAATCAAGATACTTTAGCATTAGGTTCCTAAATTCTGCCAGTCTTGTACCATATGTAATATTATATGATGCAATTTGCGCATTACTATTGACGCTGTTCTCAGGGGAGCTTCGTTCCTATGCTGTTAACATATCCACGCTTATTGCGATTGGCATTGTCAGGCATAAAGCTGTTAGTTTAAGCACTAAATGACAATAGCTGCAGACAGTGTTTCTGCGTTTGCATCCATGCGAGCTGTTCTCAGATGTTTGCGGACACATATATATAACCAACAATAGTACGAGTGGTGAAACCAAGACAATCGGAATGCTCGGTTCGTATAACTCCATTATTTTGATTTACATCACCCGATAAAACACTTTTCTTGTTCAATTATAGCGAACATTGTGAAATAACATAGATGATACTGGCCATTCCCGAGACATACAACGTATTGCATACTCCCATTCCGATGTCCACAGACGACTGGCCAACACATTAAGAATGTAATGCAAGCAAGAAATGAGCCAATGCTGAAATTGAATTGAAAACAAAACATAATAGAACAAAAAGACGTATATCGATGCAACTACATCGGCTTAATCAATTATGTATGAAACTTTGGTACGGTGATAAAAGTACACTTGTAAATCTACGTAGCAAAAACATAATTTGCATACAATACAATTAAATCCGGGATTAAAATCTCGGTAATGGTGTAATCTGAATTCTTAATTTGTCAATGTTGTTTTAGAGCAGTCCATGAAATGTGCCTTCGAAGACAACAGCCAAAGTGTACGACTCCTAAAGGGTGTCGTTCCGGAGTGGATGCGCTGTATTTCATTTAATGTAAAGTTGTTTTGAAGAGAACACTCATTCTTACCATTTTTAGAAAACTATTTTAATGAATCCAGAGCTTTGTAACCACTCGTGCAATATGCTCTATACAGAGTCGAAGCCGGAATGCTGTCGAAATAAAAATGAAAAGTCGAGAATAATTATTGTATGTTCAAATTATTGATTTAATTACACTGAAATTGTAATTCTTACATTTCTTTGCTTCCGGTAAAACCTTTCCATAGTGTGTGTACCTCTTTTGAGCAACAACCTCCCTTCTTAAGTAAAAAAACTTCCAATTTAAGCATTTTTGAACAACAACATCTCAACTACAGCTGAATGTTTCATTCCAAGCCGGTTATTGATTAGGACATGGTTGGCATTGTATTAGTTCTATTAGCAGCGGTTCTATGTAAATGAAGTTTAGTTAAACATATCTAAAAAAAACATTGTCTGTTTATGGTGTTTCCATCCAAAAACAATGAACATATTCCCTTTTTCTGCGTTTATTGATACGCAGTGCAGACACATTGACTGTCAGTGTTTGAATTACAATTCATTTACCCGACATTAACGAAGAGGGGAATCATCAGGTATGGTGAAAGAAGGGAACGGAACATTTCTAAACAAGTTTGTGTGACAACAGAGGCAAGCTGAAGAAACAAACATTGTCACTTAATTGAATAAAACACCAGACATAGTTTGTTTGTTGACAATTATTTTGACAAAAGTACGTTGGATTCAAATTGATATCGTCTACTTCTTGTGAAATTTTCTAAATAATTCAACATTGTCTATGTTTATACCAAAATTAAAACTGACTATTCGGGGAGCTTTAGCATGTCTTTTGATGATAAACGTCATATTTAATGATATTCAGGAAGTGTTATAGCAGCCTTTCATTGTTCCTACACCGAAAACATCCAATGATTTTGATGATTATCATCAATCATCTTAGGTCGTTTTGCGCTTATTTGATTAGCTGATCAACACCACGTACAGGGTCGATGAACGGCGATATACACCCGCATGACTTATACACCCGCATGATACATAAATTGTATTACATGGACTATTTTTTCGACGTTTGGATTTATTTTGTATAAAAGTGATATAACCGTTGAGAATTTGAGAACAATGATTTAGTTGTGAATTTAAGAAAAATCTGTATCAATGCCAAGTCGTTGTCTTTACATACATGACTTCAAAAAAAAGGAAATATGAAGTCACTCAATACAAATTTTGCATTTTCATTTATTTCGTTGTGTATGGGATTCGTGTGATGATCAGTTCAAAAGCCACGTGTCGATTGCCCCGAGCCCATTTCCGAACAAAGGTAACCTGTAAACAAAGGCCATTTCTCCCATATCCCTTAGTTGGCCTACTCAAGTCGGTTTCTGATTATTTTTACGATGATTTTGAATACTAATGTTTTTTTCAAAACCTTGTCCTGAGGCATATCACTGTAACAGATGCAGTCGAACCTCGTTCATTCAAATTCATCTGGTCCGAAATTTTATTTCGAATAATACATGATTTCGAATAAACCATTTATATTCGACGTGCATAAGATACATCGGGTCCTGTTATTTATTTCGGATGATACCGACTATTCGGATAAAAGGTTGTCGAATAAACGAGGTCCGACTGTAATTGACTTCGTGCATTCTTCATCATTGTGTTCAATTGTACAAACTCTGAAAAAAGATAGGGACATCCCTTGTCGAATGCACAATGCTGTTGTACATTTACTGAGCGGTTGGTGAATGTTTGATTTTATACCCGCTAATCTTGGTAGTCGCCTTGCTTTTCTTTTATTCCAGAGATTGATAAATACCAACATTCATTGACAGGAAACATCTGATCCACAAATTAGTGGTAATTGGGGAATAAGTCCAGAGATTTACATGGTAATCTAGCTATTATCTGTGCACCATTATACAGTGTTAACTCGATAATTAGTTGTTCATGACACATTAAATAATCGTCGAGTCTAATCCTTTCTTGAGGCGTTGGTAATAGGAAATATATAGCCTCAAAGCTAATGCTGCCTTACTTGTATATTCGCATAACAGCTGACAGACATATGGTATTGATTTCAGACAAAATAATAATATCAATTTTCGCCATTTCATAAAGAGAGTCTGCGCTTTATTAATGGCAACCGTGACCTTTTGTTTAGACACGGACTCCACTGCAAAGACTTTTGTTTCTGTAGGTTTAGTTGGTTTTATTAATTCATTTTATCAAAAATCAATGTTCTAGTAGGGAAACTGTATGTGTTTTACTAAAGGACATTTATGTAAGCATTTGTTGACTTAAATAAATGGGTTTAGATATCACTCAGACGACATTAGTTTTTCCGTATCTTTTCATTATAGCTGTTGCTACTTATACATAGAACGTAGGAATGTGACATGTATCCTTCCAGACACAAAATATTATACACATATACAATTTCAAATCAAGTTTAGATATGAACCAAGTCCTATCCGAAATGTGTTTACGTCACACCATCCGACCAATCCACGACCGCAAATTCAACATTTTATATCGTTTAGACAACACCTTTGTTCAAGGGAACTAAGTTGGACCATCTCGTGGCATTGTCTATACGATAAATACACCCACAAACGCTCGTGTACATATCGTATCGACAACGACATTCGAAAAACTGTCCTACATAATATGTATCATAAAGACAATGCCACTCGTTAACCGTCATGTATATAAAGACAATGCCACTCGTTAACCGCCTTGTATATAAAGACAATGCCACTCGTTAACCGCCTTGTATATAAAGACAATGACACTCGTTAACCGCCATGTATATAAAGACAATGACACTCGTTAACCGCCATGTATATAAAGACATCGTCACTCGTTAACCGCCATGTATATAAAGACAATGCCACTCGTTAACCGCCATGTATATAAAGACAATGCCACTCGTTAACCGCCATGTATATAAAGACAATGCCACTCGTTAACCGCCATGTACATAAAGACAATGCCACTCGTTAACCGCCATGTATATAAAGACAATGACACTCGTTAACCGCCATGTATATAAAGAAAATGCCATTCGTTAACCGCCATGTACATAAAGACAATGCCACTCGTTAACCGCCATGTATATAAAGACAATGACACTCGTTAACCGCCATGTATATAAAGACAGCGACACCCGTTAACCGCCATGTATATAAAGACAGCGACACCCGTTAACCGCCATGTATATAAAGACAATGACACTCGTTAACCGCCATGTATATTAAGACAATGACACTCGTTAACCGTCATGTATATAAAAACAGCGACACCCGTTAACGGTCATGTATATAATGACAACCTCACTCGCTAACAGTCATGTATATAAAGACAATGACACTCGTTAACCGTCATGTATATTAAGACAATGACACCCGTTAACCGTCATGTATATAAAGACAGCGACACCCGTTAACGGTCATGTATATAATGACAACGTCACTCGCTAACAGTCATGTATATAAAGACATCGTCACTCGTTAACCGCCATGTATATAAAGACAGCGACACCCGTTAACCGTCATGTATATAAAGACAGCGACACCCGTGTACGGTCATGTATATAATGACAACGTCACTCGCTAACAGTCATGTATATAAAGACAGCGACACCCGTTAACGGTCATGTATATAAAGACAATGACACTCGTTAACCGCCATGTATATAAAGACAACGACACTCGTTAACCGTCATGTATATAAAGACATCGTCACTCGCTTACAGTGCTGTATATATAAAATCTACCGGATGTAGACCACTTAAACTTCCCCAAGTTCTTAATACGATATAGACAGCTGAAATGGATAGCTTAGTTCTAAAAGGTTACAAAAACATGAGCAGTCTTATTTTCCATCAATAATTTTATTTCTAGATCAGTTAATATTTAACAGCGAATGCTAAAAGCAACTTTAACATAGAAATTAAATCTGCCGTGAGCGGATTGATTATCAATGGTTATTAAGAACAAATGTTATCCCCAAACGTTGATTTGCAAAACAATTTTGTACAGAGCGTTGTAATTTTTGTTTCGTATATTTACGATTATTTTGCCTTGAAAGGAGATTATAAAAATCGTAGAATTTTCTGAATAGAAATTAAAGTAACCATTATTCGTAAGAATTGACGGTAAAAGCAAATCCCCGGACACTCTGTATCAATGTCTTGTAAATACCATTGAATAAGAGATTAAGTTGTTACAGGGAACACCTCATTCATAAGACAGTGCCTTCCCACGCAGACCCCCGGGAAAATAACAGTCTACGAAACATTAGGGACTGAGGAGGTGCAAGTGTAAACAAGTATGGGAATATGGGAGCAAGGAATGGTTTTGACGACGATAAAAACATTTAAGGAAGATTTAGGGAGACAACAAGGGATGAAGGAATGCTTGCCTACAAATAATAAAACAAAGTCTTGCTTCTGCATCATCACTCAAAGTAGACATGTCGAATATTTTAAAAAGAGAGAGTATAAATTGCTACAGGGAACGCCACATACATAACACAGTGCCTCCCCATACAGACCTCCGGGAAAACAACCATCCATGAAACACAAGGCACTTGATGAGGCTCAATGGTACATATGTAATGGAACAGAGGCGCAACGAATGGCCTGGCAGATCATAAGGAATAACTAGGAGAATCAAAGAGGACACACTCGTCACTAACTATTTACAATGTTCATGCACATATTATAATTCCTAATAAGTTGCAGGTTGTAATTAAAACGGACAAATAATGATTCTTTTCTTGCTTATTAAATACATACTCAGGTCAGTTTTTAATGAATCGTTGGCCGTTCATTTTGAAAAACAACATGTTTATAAAACATATGTATATTTTATAGAATATTAGAAATAGCTCGTTAATATTTGTTGTTATATTTATGTCAGCAGCTTCACATTATATCACAATTGGTGTTGACATTTGTGTGTTTAATCAAAAACAGGCATTTTAGTAGTTGAAATTATTATCTAGATAGACAATCTGACCTCCAAGAAGTAATGAATAACATTTTATCAGACGCGATTAAGTAATTAATCCAATTAATATATCATTAAATACATTTAATGTTCCGGTATACTCTCGGGAAAGTAGTTAATGTAGTAAACGGATTTCTGTCTGTTACAGTATATGCTACTGTTGAAGTATATACGAAATCCATTCAATCAAAGGGTCGCTTTTTTGGATAAAAACTCATAAACTCAGCTATAAGTATTATTGCCGATAACACCGTCTCACGTTCATCATGAAAACAAAGTGTTGGCTCTATTTTCCTTACGTTTACTGCTGCCATGCAACTTGATACATACATTGAATGAATTCCGGAAGAGAAAGTATCATGGTTTTCAATCATTCGTCTCCGACCTACGAGTTGACTGAACTTTTACACAGAAATTAATCAAATATGTGTCCGTTGTTGAAGAATGAGAACGGAGCTTAGTTATGTAAATCAGCAAGTCAACATAACTCTACGTGTATATCAAGGGTTGACATTATTTTTGCCATGACACAAAACTGGCACAATTCCATGCAGCATATTTCATATTTCATTATTTAGCATTAGGTTTAGGGTTAATATATGAGCGCTGCTGTGTGATTGACAAACTCTTCTGTAAGTGACGTCATTTCAAGAAAACGCAACATGTGATGTCACTATTTGCAAGCAGAAGTAATATTTACTCCATAAGGTCACTTCGTTTTTATATTGCCATATGGGGCAAATATTGCTTACTGTCAGTACATATAGTAATTTTGGGCCAGTAAAATCAGTCACTCATTTACTAAAAGTTATTCAGTGCGACTGGCGAAAAGAGGAAAACACAATGGGCTCGAATATTTACGAAATAATAATCCGTTTTTACGAAATAAAGAAAGAATATGGAATTTCACTTTAGGGGCTATCTAATATCCACAGTTGCGCGTTGACACTTTCTTTTTAATACCGAATACAATCATAAGCTTTGTTATTTTGTAGCGCGCATTTCTGGGATTTCATCGGCAGCCTTATGTCTACCATTATATCTCTTGACTTTGGAAAGCACTATTGCTGATACATACAATCTCTTGCAGCATTCTGGCACTGGGTCCGCAAAATTCACCGTCTCTAGTTTAAACTAATCAACATATTGTGTTGTCTTTGATGCGATGGACGCGATAGTCTGCCTCAGTCGTGTGTACATATTGGCTTTCTTGATTGGTTATTCCGTGACTGAATAAATACGGTCCTGAAAGTTTTAGTTTGAGACAGATAGGAGTCAGTCGGTGAAACCGGAAGCCTACTTTCAGCTAAACAATTTGAGAAAAGTTTTGTAAACGAAGCATGGCACATGCATTCCACTGAGATTTGGGCAATAAATATTTAATAAACGTGCCCAAGTTGCAATATCAATTATGAACATGTTTATCCCGTTCTAAAACCTATATTTATGATTTCAATATACAAAGATACTGACCTTTTGTTCGCTGACTACACATCATGTATCTAAGTATATATAGTACTGGCGAAAACGAAAAACATATTTTACCATCATGATACTAAACACATGAAATAAACATCGTATTTGTTGTTATTTTAAAGCCTTACACAGTTTCTCAACAGTATTTTATTTATATGAGGTAGTCATGTGACATAATCAGTGTTCCTTGATAACCACCCTCTACTCAGCTGTTCTTTCGCAAGCCACTGACACTTTTTTCGGCGTAGATGTATAACACTGATTTTAACCTACATTATTGACCAACCAAATGTTGTCCTCGAAGCGGGCAATCTGACCAATCATATTTTCACCCAAGAGGCCCCAAACGGGGTTCTCGTTCACACAAGAGGCCCCAAACGGGGTTCTCGTTCACCAAAGAGGCACCAAACGGGGGTTTCGTAAGATGTGCGTTAGCTAGCAGTTCGAACTTTGTCGGAAGTAGTTAATATGTTTAAGCATGTATAAAATGACCCTCATGAGACAGATCTATACTTATAGTATATATAGATCCGAGTTAATTTTTTGTAAGGATTTCTCTTTCAACACGACTGTTGCAAAAAACATTATTTCATTTAACATACCGGAAGACATCATCTAAGCCGTTCATCTTTTTTCGGCGCAGCTGTACTAATATGGTTTTGCTATTTGCATATCAGTGTTGTGTAAACCAATCAAATCTTACGTTAACCACCATGGCAATTTCTCTTCAACCGGACATCGTTTGTAACATTGACGCGGATTGGTTAAACTTTCGATAAGGGGTACGTTACCTCACCGAAATCCACTGAATTTCGGTGAATATAACGATATTCATTTTGGATCTGGAGTGACCAGCAATCGTAACATCTCGGCCATTTTTTATGTTGCACAACAAATCTTAACCTTCAAATTGCGCCGACCATCCTTTTTCAGGATATTTCATGTTTAAAGATATTTCTTGTTAAACATGAATGCGAGTAGGAGGACACATTACTTTTGATGAATTATCGTCAGTCACATTATCTGGGAAAACTTGAGCCTTGCCTTAACATTGTATTTACTTGATGCATTTTTAAATGTCTGTTTTCTAAACAATTTAGATACATAAAGAGAAGTTATCATGCCTATTCCATGTAAAAGAACGCAAATCAGACAAATCTCGTAATGTTTTTTGATCAGCTTTTGCGTAAAGCGTGAATTTATAAATTTTATATCATTAAATGCTTAGATTTCAATTTGCACAGCTGTGCTGGTTAGGTGCCATCTATCAGAGTGAACAAGACGATATGCTGCGTACACATCTTAAACAAGCTTAATGTTATATTCAGCTGTCCTTTTAATTTCTTCCATTCTTAAACATAAATCATCCAAGTTATTTACACGCTTGCCAGATAAGACGCCATACGCCGTTACAAGCGTTTAAGTGATACATTGTGCTCCGTGATCAATATTATTTATTGTAAAGAAATACCAACTATGGAGGTGTCAAGTCTTCAGTATTTCTTCGTCTGAATAAATGAGCCTTTTCTCATCCTTCAGGCATCCATCGTGATGTGAGTGGTAATTGTATCTGCTAATGATAGATTGTAGATGAAAAAAGAAAGAAATAGAACCTCTACTGTAAGTACTGGTTATCATTAGGTTGGTTTGAATATCCGTGCAATGATTAAGGCTTGTTCAATCTCTTCGACCAAGGTCACGTGGGTGTCGTTAATTATTAATGTCGGGAATTGTCAACGTATAGTTTTCAATCATGTTGACAAAACGGCTTTCCTGTACAAGTTTTTAATAGAAAATCAGTCGATCAGTAAACAGAGCTTTGTAAGTGCTCAATTTGAGTAATGTTATCGCCTTTATTTATGTGACACATTTTGTCAACATATATTTTGACCTTGAAACTTTAGCACTCCAAATTAATTGACTTTTTCGTGAAACAAATTGTAAATTGTTATATGTTAAGAACTGTGTCACTTAACGCGTTTTATCATTACAACTGTGTCACTTAACGCGTTTTATCATTACAACTGTGTCACTTAACGCGTTTTGTCATTACAACTGTGTCACTTAACGTGTTTTATCATTACAACTGTGTCACTTAACGTGTTTTATCATTACAACTGTGTCACTTAACGCGTTTTATCATTACAACTGTGTCACTTAACGCGTTTTATCATTACAACTGTGTCACTTAACGCGTTTTGTCATTACAACTGTGTCACTTAACGCGTTTTATCATTACAAATGTGTCACTTAACGCGTTTTGTCATTACAACTGTGTCACTTAACGCATTTTATCATTACAACTGTGTCACTTAACGCGTTTTGTCATTACAACTGTGTCACTTAACGCGTTTTATCATTACAACTGTGTCACTTAACGTGTTTTATCATTACAACTGTGTAAATCAAACTATGGCCCTTGTTTTCATATTTCAAATCTGATTAAGTTTAGGAAAGTATGTTTGATAATTAAAATGTAATTATTTCTTTTTAATGTCACCGTGTTGACGCGAACCATTTTTAGTTGCGTTTTTAATAGCGTGGAGTATATGCGTGCATATGTTAACATAAACAATAATAATGGGGAACATGGGACACAAGATGCATACATGAACAGAGGGTGAAAATATAAATTGCTACAGGGAACGCCACATACATAACACAGTGCCTCCCCATACAGACCTCCGGGAAAACAACCATCCATGAAACACAAGGCACTTGATGAGGCTCAAGGGTACATATGTAATGGAACAGAGGCGCAACGAATGGCCTGGCAGATCATAAGGAATAACTAGGAGAATCAAAGAGGACACACTCGTCACTAACTATTTACAATGTTCATGCACATATTATAATTCCTAATAAGTTGCAGGTTGTAATTAAAACGGACAAATAATGATTCTTTTCTTGCTTATTAAATACATACTCAGGTCAGTTTTTAATGAATCGTTGGCCGTTCATTTTGAAAAACAACATGTTTATAAAACATATGTATATTTTATAGAACATTAGAAATAGCTCGTTAATATTTGTTGTTATACATGTATTTATGTCAGCAGCTTCACATCATATCACAATTGGTGTTGACATTTGTGTGTTTAATCAAAAACAGGCATTTTATCATTACAACTGTGTCACTTAACGCGTTTTGTCATTACAACTGTGTCACTTAACGCGTTTTATCATTACAACTGTGTCACTTAACGTGTTTTATCATTACAACTGTGTAAATCAAACTATGGCCCTTGTTTTCATATTTCAAATCTGATTAAGTTTAGGAAAGTATGTTTGATAATTAAAATGTAATTATTTCTTTTTAATGTCACCGTGTTGACGCGAACCATTTTTAGTTGCGTTTTTAATAGCGTGGAGTATATGCGTGCATATGTTAACATAAACAATAATAATGGGGAACATGGGACACAAGATGCATACATGAACAAAGGGTGAAAATATAAATTGCTACAGGGAACGCCACATACATAACACAGTGCCTCCCCATACAGACCTCCGGGAAAACAACCATCCATGAAACACAAGGCACTTGATGAGGCTCAAGGGTACATATGTAATGGAACAGAGGCGCAACGAATGGCCTGGCAGATCATAAGGAATAACTAGGAGAATCAAAGAGGACACACTCGTCACTAACTATTTACAATGTTCATGCACATATTATAATTCCTAATAAGTTGCAGGTTGTAATTAAAACGGACAAATAATGATTCTTTTCTTGCTTATTAAATACATACTCAGGTCAGTTTTTAATGAATCGTTGGCCGTTCATTTTGAAAAACAACATGTTTATAAAACATATGTATATTTTATAGAACATTAGAAATAGCTCGTTAATATTTGTTGTTATACATGTATTTATGTCAGCAGCTTCACATCATATCACAATTGGTGTTGACATTTGTGTGTTTAATCAAAAACAGGCATTTTATCATTACAACTGTGTCACTTAACGCGTTTTGTCATTACAACTGTGTCACTTAACGCGTTTTATCATTACAACTGTGTCACTTAACGTGTTTTATCATTACAACTGTGTAAATCAAACTATGGCCCTTGTTTTCATATTTCAAATCTGATTAAGTTTAGGAAAGTATGTTTGATAATTAAAATGTAATTATTTCTTTTTAATGTCACCGTGTTGACGCGAACCATTTTTAGTTGCGTTTTTAATAGCGTGGAGTATATGCGTGCATATGTTAACATAAACAATAATAATGGGGAACATGGGACACAAGATGCATACATGAACAGAGGGTGAAAATATAAGGAATGCTAGTTTGCCATTCGAATAACGAATTTCAAATCAAAAGGTTGCGACTACTCGCCCGTTCTGTAAACGGATATTGCCGTACAATTCAAAATGTTTAAAGAAATCAATACGTTACCACCACAGTACATCAAGATCGAAGTTCGTGACTTTTACAGTTCGTCTGAATTATTTATAATACTGCAATTAACGGGTATTCTGCTGCTTGATAAGCCTGTTTGTTTTAAACATTAATGCAATCTTTATTATTTTCGTATGCAACAATATTCGTTGGCAAGACAAAATTGCGTGTCTAATTCCATGTAATGATACGTTCTGGAACGAAGTTATCACTACCATTACAATCTAAAATTGTTTATTTGTTTTACAAAAATCTCGACATGTATATGAAATGAGAAACTGCAAATGAGCGCCGCTGTACGATTTCCAACCTCTGCTTTAAATCAGGCTTGTCTCGCGTCGGACCCACCGTACCACTACGGGTCGGAAATTTCAAAGTCCCCACAGTCGGCCAAGTGATGGCACGTTGGAAGCACAGTCGCGTACCATCTCGTTTCCACCCAACGTCACATGTAACGTCACCATGTACTGACAGTAAGCAATATTTGCCCCATATGACATATTATGACAATGAAGTGAGCATCTGGAGTAAATTTTGTTTCCTACTTGCAAATAGTGACATCGGATGCTGCATTTTCTGGAAATGACGTCACTTACAGAAGAGGTTGTAAATCCCAAAAGCAGCGCTCAAATATTTATATTGACAAAGGGAGAGAATAAGTAGCTACAGGGAACAACTATTCGTAATAGTTGCTTGATGAGGTAGCGATTTGTACAAGAAACTCCACAATAAGACGGGATAATGTACTATAATGTTTTGGCTCCAAAATTTTGGAAAAAATAAAATCACCCTGTTGTAACTTTGGAATATTTAGTTAAAATATCGGAAAATGCATAAAAAGTTATCAATGTGGCGTTCAGTTATTTCGAACATCTCGAAATAAAATATTTACATAGTATTTAGCATTAAATAGGAAATGGCAAGTTTACTGTATTTTATTTTGATGACTTCAAATAAGAGTGAATCTATTATTGTTCTACATCAACTGATACATGGGTATAATTATGTACCTGGAAAACCGTGTTGAATTATGTTATACTGCAAAGCCTACTAAAATAACTATTATCAAACACAGTTATTTTAGTCGGCAGAATACTCAATAGATAGTTCCCACGTCTACAATATTTACCTCCCTTGTTTTGAATTGTCGGCCATTTTGAAAGGCAAATTTCCTTAAAGTTTATCGGGAATATAATGTAAACGATGATAAACTAATCCGATATATAAAACATAGCTTAAGTAAGTTGAAGAAAAAGTGGTTGTCACCTGCAAATTCTCTTGGTATTTTCTCTATTATCACATATTTGGAAATTACTCATATAAAGTCGTATCTGTTTGGCTATCAAAATGGCCGACCGTAAAGAACAAGGAAGGTGAATATTGTAGATATGTGAACTATATATTGCTAAATTGGAGATCGTAGGTTTGAATTCCGGATCAGATTATATTCGCCGTGAAAATTTGACTAAAGATAATACTCCCGAATCATGTTTGTTTGCTTGCTAGAGAAAAACATGTGTGATCTGGTTAGTAGGCTTGGAACACTGGTTAGATCAACGGACCGCCGTACACGCCAAAAATATTGATGATAAACGTATAAAACTCTAACACTACCATTCATAGTATACACCTTTATAGAGATATTTTAAAGATCATATCAATGCTATTGTACTTTATATATCTTTCAATTACCTGCAATATGAGGTACTATTTTTGGAATCAATGATGAAGTAAATCATGAAATGTCATATCGAGTGCCACTACAATTAAGGCTCAATTATTTTAAATTTTGTCTGGATGAAACATACTCCTTAGAATATATAAACATTATGACAAAGTCTCTGACTCATTTATTACCTTGTTAATCACATACATGTTTGTCAGCTTAGGAAATATTACACAATTATATTAATTATTTACCAATAGTGATATAAAACTGCAATTATCCTTCGATTAATATAATGAAATATTTCATGACAAGCGTCCCTTGATTCTAATCCTTCAAATGTGATCGCGAAATTCATTATTAATGCCTCCGAAATAAATTAGTTCATTAATTGCTATAGACAATGACACACGGCTTTCTAATTATTGTAATTCACGTTTTAAAGAAAGGTTACAGGCCCCAAACCATCGCTTTGGTTGATTATTTGATTATTGGTTTCCTTTTGAAAAAGAAACTTGGTACGTAATCTATTCTCCTAACTTATTTTAGGACAATTTAATCTCGAACGTACAGGAATTTACTCGCTTGTTATGCGATATTTATCTCCTGTAGATTCCTCGATCAATTCAATTATCAAGATTAAACAGAAGTTCTTACTTTAATTATGAGTGAAAATGTGTTGAAACTTCGAGTAAAGTACGTCAAATTTAATTACATTTTTTATTCAACGGACGAATATATTCAAGAATGTCATTGAGTTAGTAGAAACGGTACGACAATTTTACTTAACAACATTTCGTTTTGATTAGTTCCTTGTTGGAACAGAAAACAGAAGCTACTTAACAACACGAGTGTGCTATATTGCATCTGGTTATCACAGTTTCTTGCACATTGAAATTTCAGTAATTGAATTCAATTACCGAACGTAAACCAACAAAATTAATAGATCTTGCTTATTCTTAATTTATGTTCTTTTGGCGTCATGAAAGTTTCACGAGATATAACTACTCAGTAAGCTAGTATGCGAAACTGCTCCGTATGTTCCACAACAGCTCCGTAAATCATAGCCCGTTATCTAAACATTTTTTGACAAAATAAAATTCTAGCTTAACAAAATGGTGATGTAACATTATCATTTGATTTGCAAATTTAGACGACCGTATGATTGACCAAAATTTCGTTTGAATATTACCCAATAGAACACCAGACACACACCTACACACACCTACACACACCTACACACACAGTCTTATAAACAAATCAGTGATTTGATTACCCCAGTTTCTATATATTTGCGTTTCGTGTGTTCCTATGGGAGTACCTCTAGTCCACGATAGTGTGACAAGACGAACTTCTATTGATAATATTGTAAGGCGAATGACCCAGATAAAAATGATTTTTGTAGTAAATAACATATAATGTGTCAATACACGAATGGCTAAATTAGCAACACTGTATATATAACTGAAGGCAAAATACGTTTCCAACACATACAGTTGCTTTAATGCTGCGTGACTGTATGTACGGATTTTAACCGACGTTTCTTCACAAAACTGGAAGACATTTTCTTTAAAGCCGATACAAACAGATTGACAAATCTGGAACACAGATTCCACGGTAAAGCTATTATGTTTGATTAAAATCAACCAGAAACGAAAACACAAGCGTCACTTAATAACAATAAAATAGCATTTAAGACCATGTTAATGTATACAATGTTTTCTAGTCTGCCTACGCAAAACGATAATTGCATTTGGTGTACGAATCTCTACACAAGACTGAACGTGTCTGATTTATTGAGACATTATATTTTCTTCTCAGCATATTTAGTTTTTACATCCTTCTTGCTATGAGGTATAATGAATGTACGACCAAACACATGCCATACATAGAATGGGTTTGAAAGGCTCATAATATAATTCCGAATGACAACAGTGGTAGAATTTTTGCTTGTCTGTTGGGAGCTGTTCTGATTTGGAACATGCTAATCACGTCAGCACTGTCAATCTTTAACTTCGTTTCAGAAGCAATCGCATTCAGCATACGTCCCTTGCTTGCTGGCCAGGTCATGTTTAAGTTAGGAACCTTTCACGTGTCTGACATGCAATTCGACGGCAAACCGACATCTAAGCTTGATGTGTACAGTCAATGTGATACTTTGTCAGGTAGACAAAAAATTAAAGAATATCATTTGGCCTGGACTCGAGCTAAAGGTTCAACAACGCCGGTTTTGAAACCTGAGACATTGGATTTAAGTATATGACATTATTAAAATGAATCTCAACTCATTTGAACATATACTACTTATTAGAAGAGCAGCATCCACTTGCTCTAATAAGATTGTCCGGTAAACGCCCACATGTTTGAATTTTACTACATTTCACAAAGAGCATACAATCGATCAAGGGTAAAAAAAAATCTAACTTATAATTTATTAGTTTATTTTGTTTGGCTAAAGGAATGACGATGGTTTAAGTGTAGTGAATGTAATACGCGCCTTGGAGGTTCATCTGCAACCAATTGCAAATCGACAAAAAACATCGTCTTAAATGTCAACGATAACTAACTGTCAGTCCAATTTGAATAAGACCCTTACAGTTAATAAAGAATGCGCAATTCGCGAAAGATAATTCAATTTATACCAATGTAACCAGCTCTCGTGATCAATTTCGAAAGGTATCTTCGCTTTTGTTGTTGCTTGAAGAATCCTTAATTGAATACTTTCCGCTTTTTGTCAAACACAAAGGATATGCCGAGACGAAGTCGCAATATAGATGGAGTATAAAATAAAAGTCTGTGCAGTAATTACATTGTATTCCTGTATAATTCAAGTGTAAACATTTAAGGTAGCAAATAAAATCACCCAGTAACAAGCGAAGCAGGTTCTTTGGACATATTACAGCTACACGTTTAAACAGGTTTTCCAACGGTTATTAGATTGGCGGTCGGGCGTCCACATCTTTTGTGTCACCAATGTACCTTAATTAGATTCTCGAATAAAATGTATATCAGCATGTGAATGTGTGCACCTTTTGTTTTGTTTTGGGGTCTTGAAGTTTTTATTTAGTCATCACTTAGTGTTGGTGGAACCTTTTTGAATAGTTTTTCATGTGGTAGATGGATATGATATGCATGCATATATTGATGAAATTATTTTGACTAAGAGTGGCGAATTCGGTCGGCTGTTGAGCGGAGGTTCGGGTGGGCGTCAACATTCTTTTTGTGTCGCACGTATCTCCAAAATGTTTTAGCTAGATTTTATCAGCATGTGAAGTTTGTTTCTTCTGGTTACAATCCTTTTGTATAAGAAAAGCTTGTGTTCGTGGAAGTCCCACTTTTCTTGTTTTATTTTCTTATTTGATAATCTCAAAACATCTATGCATACATATGCTAGCCATAAGGGAATTTCTTTTGGAAACGAACATGTTTTCTAAGTATGCCTGTTTCACGCCAAACAATGAGAAATATTATGTAAATATCGACCTTCCTTATGCTTTTCATGAAAATGGTGTAATATAGAGTGACTAGTCTGTTACCTTTTTTGAAATACAACATGTTTTCCATTTGGTAAATATATTCAACTTACTGGCACTTGTATCAAGGTATGTACATAATACAGATGCATCAATTACTACATTTTTAAATTTAGCTGTTTTTCAAAAATCTGAAGCACGATATAACTTCGAGTAATACACAAGTGTTTCATTTGGTTCGCAGTTTTTACCAAGAGCCATGAACTTCGTACCATATTTGACGCAATGACGTCAATATCTGTTGACCGATGTAAATAATTATTTATTGACATAACTGAGAAAATGGAATCCATGAAGGCAAAAGTGGGATGATTGAATACAAGAAGCGCCTAAATTGAATTATTGTCGATACAAAATATGTGCCAATAAAGTGAGCGAAATTAATTGCTCAAAGGCGGAATGTTTACATTACTGTTGGTCAGAAAAATATATGGCACACACACACAAGTCAGAACGGATCAACTTAAGGCATATGAAAACTTGTGGTATTTTTTATCCGCAATAGCGTTGACCTCATCAAGAATTGGTCGGAATAAAACTTCAAACACTTGTGGACAATGTCGCCTTTAATTTCTTCCAGGGCACCGTATCATGCTATGAACTGATCTTATATAATATTCTTAAAGTACTAAAAAAATAATGCTTATGTTTGTGGATCTTTTACCTAAACAACAATGAATAATAAATTTCAAACAGTTAAAACATAAAAAAATATGCATTTTAAAGAAAACTGTAAAAATATTGTCCTCGTTCTAGTTTTTTTAACAAGCGGCATTTCTAAAACTTATGTCCGTGCGAGACTTTATGAAATATGTTCATACGATACCTTCTATCAGTAATACATTGGTATTGTTCGTATTAAAGATGTAATAGGCTATGTAGCAACAACATTAGATGAAGCCCGTACAATTGTTTTACGTTTAGATGGGCCAGATATATTTTAAAAGAAATGTTCTTAGTTGTTTTTAGTAGTTTGACTTATATGTAAAACGTTTGAACTTAGTATCAAGAAATGCGAGTCAGCGTATAAACATTCTTTGTCTATCCCTCATAATTTTTATCTCCCATTTGGGTTTCAAATAATCCTATGGAGATTTAAAACGGTCTCAGAAGTGAAGGTTTATTTAAAACAGAGGAATGGGTGCATTATCTGCAAATAAGTTTCCTAAATCACTAGAATTGAAAGTATTTCTTTTCACTTCATCATTGATATATATATTTCACTTCGATTGGAAAATCTTCTTGAAAGCAAGCTTATTTCCGAAACTCGGAGGAAAAGACAACGACCAATCAGCGAAATGACACAGTGCCTGTAACACGATGGTATGTCATATGTTACGTGGATAATCAGAGAGAATCTAATTGCCTCGTTACCATCTCCGATTGCATCTTAACACATTCACAGACAGCAGTGTACCTTAAAATAACATAATAATTGGTAATATGCTGTACGAATCTCGAAACAAATGAACTCAATGACTCAAACCATTCGCTGGGATGATTGTTTTAATAAAAGTAGTTATTTGTTGAGTAAATGTTATTCTTGTACGCATTTCATCACTTGTATGGTGTAGGGTGGGTTCAATACTCTTTCATTTTACGTGTTGATGTTTGAGATGTCAAGGAATGTTTGAACATTAGAATATTTGATTTGTTCGTATTGTAGAATATCCGAATACTGATTCGGCATTAGAATATTCGATAAAATATGTTCAATGTAAAAGCTCAATGCAAACTATATATAACATTATTCTGTTCTGGTTATCATCGAACGGAGTGACAGTCATGCTACATGTGATCTTAATACTACATATATGTGTTGTTTACACGTGTCATGTTGTACATTAACGCGTACCTAAGCGTTGCAATTAATATATAATAACAATCACCAGTATTGATCCATTCCAAGAACAAATCTACTTCCAGATAAATGTACAATAAAATCGTGTAATACAGATTGAATGTAGTCTGTGTTTTGGAAATACCGGATGTTTTCCACATAAAATGTCTACTTAAATGTGCCATTTATATCAAAGTCTTTACTTAATGCTGATGCAGTAGTTACTACATTTTTAAAGGTATCTAAAAAATCTTAACCACGATGTAACGTTTATAAGACGTGATCGCTTCATTTGGTTCGCAGTTTTTACCAAGAGCCATCAACTTTGTATCATATTTGAAGCAATGACGTCAATATCTATTGACCGATGTAAATAATTATTTATTGGCATATAACAGAGAAAATGAAATCCATGAAGGCAAAAGTGGGTTGATTCAATACAATATGTGCCTAAATTGAATTATTGTCAATACAACATATGTGCCTATAAAGTGGAAGATATTAATTGCCCAAAGGCGTTATGTTTACGTAACTGTTGGGCAGAAACTTAATCTGGCACACACACAAGTTAGAACGGATTAGCGTAAGGCAAATGAAGAATAGTGGCATATTTATCCACAATGGCGTTGACCTTATCCAGACCTGCTCTGAATAAAAACCTAATACATTTGTGGACAATGTCGCCTTGAATTTCCTCCTGGGCACCGTATCATGCGTTATGAACAGATATTATATAAGATTATTGAAGTAATATTATGCTCATTTTTGTGGAATGTTTACCTAAACAAAATGAATAATAAATTTCATAAACATCATGCATTATAATAGAAAACGCTAATAATGTATTCCTCATTCTAGTTTTTTTAACAAGCGACATTTCTAAAACTTTTGTCTGTGCGTGACTTCATACGATATCTTCAATCCGTAATACATTGAAATTGTTCCTAAATCACTTGATTTGAAAGCATTACTTTTCACTTCATCATTGATATATATACTTGGATTGGAAAATCTTCTTGAAAGCAAGCTTATTTCCGAAACTCGGAGGAAAAGACAACGATCAATCAGCGAAATGACACAGTGCCTGTAACACGATGGTAATATCATATGTAACGTGGATAATCAGAAAGAACCGTATTGCCTCGTTCCCATCTCCGATTGCATCTTAACACATTCACAGACAGCAGTGCACCTTAAAATAACATAATAATTTCACCACTTGTATGGTGGTAGGATGGGTTCAATACTCAATGAAGTTGATCTCTTCCAGTGTATGTGTATTAATGTTTGAGATGTCAAGGAATATTTGAACATTAGAATATTTGTTCGAATATTCGAATACTGATTCGGCATTAGAATATTCGATAAAACAATTTTATAAAGTAAACTGTCAATGCAAACTTTATATAAACTTTCTCTGATCTGGTCATCATCGAACTGAGTGACATGTTACATGACTTAATAATACATACATGTGTTAATTGTTAACACGTGTCACGTTGTATAGTAACGCATACTTGAGTGTTGCAATGAATATATAATAACAATCACCAGTATTGGCTCATTCCATGAACAAATCTACTGCCAGACGAATGTACAAGAACATCGTGTTATATAGAGTGACTAGTCTGTGTTTTGGAAATACAGGATGTTTTCCACATAAAATGTCTGCTGTTATTTGCCATTTGTATCAGGGTCTTCACTTAATACTGATGCAACAGTAACTACAATTTTAAATTCTTACAGTACTAAAATCTTAATGCTTATTTTTGTGGATTTTTTACCTAAACAATCATGAATAATAAATCCTTATCGTAAGCTTCTAAATGTAGCCATTAAAGTACATGATTTCTTACCACGCGTAATGTGTTACCATTGAAGCAAAATGTAAAAATATCGATAAGAATACAATCGCAAAATAATAAATCTTTCCTATATTCTGAGGACACAAATGATCGCATAATTCGATACGGATATTAACATACTCGTTTATCATAACAAACAAGAAACAGTAAAATATCAGGAACGTATTGCTTCAGAATATGAATGCCCTAGTTTAGTGGCTCAGTTAAAGATGTATCTGGCTCATCTGAACATAAAATGTTTGAATTGGCTTTATCCAGTATTGTTGTTACATTGGCTAAAACATCTCTAATAAGAGCCATTGCAATGTAAAACTGATTGAAAAAAACTTTTTTTTATCAAATTACTTCCAGTCAAAACCGGTAAAATAGCCTGATTGTTAAAAAAACTGGAAGTTTTTATAAGTTTTATGAAGTACAAACATCTTTCATCAACAAATATGGATTAATACATTATGAGTTCATTCTTTATAAATGCATATTTAGTGATGTTGTTACCATAGGAAAAATATTTTTCATGTTTGGTTAATTAAACAAATGAACAAAAAATGAGCACAGTATAACTTTAAACTGGCGCTTATTTCTGGCAATCTCTCGGGTGATTTTTACGCTATGAAGTTCTTGCGTTTAATTCAGACCCCTTGAAAAAACAAAATTCTAAATAATGATAAAACGGATGATCTTGATAAACGGTTTCAACTAGTGCACAGTATAATATCTGATTCACGATTTAAAATTGTTTTTTTATTTTGAATTGGATCACAAAAAACAGATTATCTTGCAACAGTGTTGTATCGATACAGTCAAATCCCTGCAATTCATTGCCTGAAAAAATGCGTTAACGTCAGTTAGTGACAACGAAAACTATTAAATAACGGACATGATAAAGTGGTTTGGGAAAATCTTTCAAATGATTTCTTTCAATTAAGAAAATGTCACTTTTTTCGCCGTAATCCGACGGAAATTGCCTGACTCTGCAATCCACAGTACGCCGATACTCGAAAACATCTCATTTATTATTTTATAGGTTAGAAAATGGATTTCCATATTTTTATGTCTTTTATCTCGTCAATGTGCACAGGGAGTAAATCTGAGGGTTGTTTTATCTTTTGTCTAGTCCATTTATTTAGGGAATGAATCTGAGGTTTGTTTTATCTTTTGTCTAGTCCATTTATTTAGGGAATGAATCTGAGGGTTGTTACATCTTTTGTCTAGTCCATGTATTCAGAGAGTGAATCTGAGGGTTGTTTTATCTTTTGTCTAGTCCATTTATTTAGGGAATGAATCTGAGGTTTGTTTCATCTTTTGTCTAGTCCATGTATTCAGAGAGTGAATCTGAGGGTTGTTTTATCTTTTGTCTAGTCCATTTATTTAGGGAATGCATCTGAGGTTTGTTACATCTTTTGTCTTGTCCATGTATTCAGAGAGTGAATCTGAGGGTTGTTTTATCTTTTGTCTAATCCATGTATTCAGAGAGTGAATCTGAGGGTTGTTACATCTTTTGTCTAGTCCATGTATTCAGGGAGTGAATCTGAGGTTTGTTACATCTTTTGTCTAGTCCATGTATTCGGAGAGTGAATCTAAGGGTTGTTACATCTTGTGTCTAGTCCATGTATTCAGAGATTGAATCTGAGGGTTGTTACATCGTTTGTCTAGTCCATGTATTCAGAGAGTGAATCTGAGGGTTGTTACATCTTTTGTCTAGTCTATGTATTCAGAGAGTGAATCTGAGGGTTGTTACATCTTTTGTCTAGTCCATGTATTCAGAGAGTGAATCTGAGGGTTGTTACATCGTTTGTCTCATCTTTGTAATCAGGAAGTGACTTTGAGGTTATTACATCTTTTGTCTCGTCTATGTATTCAGGGAGTTACTTTGAGGGTTGTTACATCCTTTGTCTCGTCCATGTATTCAGGGAGTGTTTTTTAGGGTTGTTACATCCTTTGTCTCGTCCATGTATTCAGGGAGTGTTTTTTAGGGTTGTTACATCCTTTGTCTCGTCCATGTATTCAGGGAGTGAATCTGAGGGTTGTTACATCTTTTGTCTCGTCCTTGTATTCAGGGAGTGACTTTGAGGGTCGTTACATCTTTTGTCTCGTCCATTTATTCAGGGAGTGAATCTGAGGGTTGTTACAACTTTAATCTAGATCATACATTCCGGGAGTAAATCATTGGGTTGTTACATCGTTAATCTAGTCCATACAACTTTGGAGTAATCTAAGGGTTGTTACATCTTTTGTCTCGTCCATGTATTCAGGGAGTGACTTTGAGGGTTTGTCTAGTCCATGTATTCAGGGAATCAATTGAGGGTTGTTACATCTTTTTATCTCGTCCATATATTCAGGGAGTAAATCATTGGGTTGTTACATCGTTTATCTAGTCCATACAATTTGGGAGTAATCTGAGGGTTGTTACACCTTTTATATCGTTCATACTCATAGGGAGTATATTTGAGGGTTGTTACACCTTTTATCTCGTCCATACTTTTAGGGAGTAAATCATTTGGTTGTTACATTGTTTATCTCGTCCATATATTTAGGGAGTAAATCATTTGGTTGTTACATCGTTTATCTCATCCATACATCTAGGGGAAAATCTGAGTGTTGTCACACGTTTTATCTCGTGCGTACATTAAGGGAGTAACTCTGAGAGTTGTTAGACATTTAAGGGAGTAGATCATTTGGTTGTTATATCTTTTAACATGTCCATAAATTCAGAGTCCAAATATGAGGTTTGATACATGTTTTATCGCGTCCATATATTCAGAGAGTGAATCTGAGGGTCGTTACATATTTAAGTTTGTCCATTAATTCAGAGAGAAAATCTGAAGGTTGTTTCATCTTTTATCTCGTCCATACATTCATGGAGTACATTTGAGGGTTGTTACATCTTGTATCACCTCTATATATTCAGAGAGAATATCTGAGGGTTGTTACATCTTTTATCTCGTCCATACATTCAGGGAGTACATTTGAGGGTTGTTACATCTTGTATCACCTCTATATATTCAGAGAGAATATCTGAGGGTTGTTACATCTTTTATTTCGTCCATGTATTCAGTGATTAAATATGAGGGATGTTGCATCTTTAATCTCTTCTGTATATTCAGAGAGTGAAGCTAATGGTGTTTACCTCTTTTATCGTGACGTCAATACATTCAGGGAGTAAACAGTAGATTTTATGTCAAGAATCCATATTTTAAAATTATCAGTTTATGTTAGTCCAAAAATTCATATGTAGTAAATTGTTAGTGTTAACATTTCATTTCTTTTCATTTATGTCTTTTAATTCAGAAATTAAACATAAAACAGTGTATTATATAAACTAAAGAGCACGAGTTCTTTTTGACGGGGTGTTTTGATTGTTTGTGTTTCTCTGAAGAAGTATTACCAAGTATTATCAGTTTTACAACTTTACCAAATGTACGTGACGTGAGTGTATTTTTGTTGTTTCTAGGCGACGTAGCTAGTAAGTTGTCACTTAAGTTCTTTGCCGCCGAGTCTACTCAAAGGACGTATTCCATTATACATTATTACCGACATTCAAAGCATTAGAAATCTCACGTGCCTGGATTAATAACGCCAAATCTTTAAGCCATGCGATAAACGAAACACGCGTTTGATAAATACACTACAGTGGGTTTCCATTCAAAATTAATCTGAAAAAGAATAAATCAATTATTGTTAGCAAACGGATTGCACGATATATTGCATGATAAAGTGAGACCGTAATAAGAATCGAGAAGCCTGTAAGAGACATTATGTTGACATTTGAAATCTGTTAATTATCATTCATTCCCCATTAACTTCATGTAATGAAAAATTTATTGATCATAAATGTTACCATGAAGTCAATAAATTACAGGATAGATAGCAGTTTTATGGCACAATGCAAACATAAACTATACGGCGACAATGAAATCTGACGCTTCTCAGCGTTTAATACATGTTGTGTAACAATTTGATTTGAAAAATTTCCGGCGGAATTACACATTGGCGTCTTGCATTCGCGAAGAAAACGAACCATAAAACAGTTCAAAACAGAAATAGATGCGAA
Source organism: Mactromeris polynyma (assembly GCA_032209605.1). Taxonomy (NCBI): domain Eukaryota; kingdom Metazoa; phylum Mollusca; class Bivalvia; order Venerida; family Mactridae; genus Mactromeris; species Mactromeris polynyma. The sequence continues at coordinate 12,250,987 of JASFXZ010000012.1, forward strand.
AAATACAAAGTGCGCATGTTCTGTATTCAAAAGAATTGTTGCTATTGTTCGGTTTTTACTCTGTCCATACAGGTTTTAATTAATTTTCCCGGATAAGTTTGATGTGTCTATCTGACTTGAAAAGAATCCAATTATCTCAATAATCTGTAAACTTATTTTATCACGTTTAGCTTTATGACATCTCTGTCAAATGAATCGAAAAGATGTGAAATAGCAAATGCACTTTTCAATACTTTTCACAAATCAAATTTAGACATTCGTTAGGCTTACTTATGAGTCTATATAATTGATTTTAAGCGCTGCTTTATTTGTACTGCATGCAATATTCATATAATTTTCTATCATATTCATATCTCGCAATTATTCCAGAACTATCAGAGCTTTGATTCCAATAGAAAGTCCCAGTTTTCTATTAGAATATATTTTAATTCCAGGAAATTACATGGACTTATTGTTGTCCTCCTTGTTCTCCTAAGTTGTTCTTCACGTTCGGCCAGGCTATTCCTTGCGCACCTCTTCCCATGCTTTGTTTACCCTTGCACCTCCTCCGTGCCTTATGTTTTGGGGACTGTTTTTCAAGGAATCTGTGTGGAGAGGCATTGTCTTGTGTATGTGACTTTCCCTGTAGCAACTTGACCTCTCTTTTAGTAATATATTGCAACGTGTGTCCACGACGGCATCAGGCTTTTCATTAAAGTTTGAAGTAAATCAAAACTAGCTACGTGTCCATAGGACATGGATGCCCCCATTGAGTATTTTGAAATCGAAAAAAAATATTAAAAACTAATGTTGAGAATTGGGAGTAAAGAAATTCAAAAGTTAATTGAACTACGTATTCTGGTTGGTGAGTATGATACATGGAGTTCCCGGCGAACCACACATGCTTATCTAGAACATTCACAAGGAGGTTTGTATGAC